>OW285243.1:110763524-113356024 GCA_935421215.2 Melolontha melolontha
TTAATTAAAAAAATTTGAGTTGGCAGTATTGATTATTTGAAGTGACATTTAATTTAAAATTATTAAATTCAAAAAATTCCATACAAAATAAAAACCTCACCAACAACATGAATTCTGATAATGAAATGCAATATACACGGCCTGAAATTCGCGAAGCTGCCAATATTGCAGTGGATAATTTATTACCCATAAAATCAAAAAACATATACAAAAGCACTTATACTAAATTCGTAACTTGGGCTAGATCTAAAAATATACAAAATACTCCGGAAATTGTTTATAAGTTTATTTTCAAAATTTACAATCAAATAAATCATTATGGTCCACTTATTCTATGTTAAAATCATGCTTAATAATATATGATAATACGGATATATCTAAATATGCAAAACTCATAGCGTATTTAAAACAGATAACGAAGCAACATCAGCCTAAAAAATCAGCAGTATTAACCAAAGAACAAATTACTAAATTTATTGTTGAAGCACCAAATTCTTTGTTCCTACTAATGAAGGTAAAGTTATTTCCATATATTTAAATTCCATACAACACTATATGTATTTATAGGCTGTATTAATATTGGGTATTTCTGGAGCGTGTCGACGTGAAGAACTTTGCAAAATGTCATTGCGAGACATAGAATTTAAATCGAATTTAATTATCGTAACAATTCCAGAAACTACAACAGGTAACAGCCGTACATTTGCAATCATTAAGCCTGAATGGATTGCATTAATTCGGCAATATGCAAATTTAAGACCGAACAGCTAGCAGCGATTCTTTTTAACATATCGCAATGGCAAGTGTGTTTGTTCACCTGTTGGTCTTAATACAATTGGCAAAATTCCAATGCAAATAGCTGAGTACCTTCAGCTTGATAGCGCAAGTAACTTCACAGGTCACTGTCTTCGAAGGAGTTCAGCGACATTGTTGGCAAACCAAGGAGGTGACTTGTTTTCAATTAAAAGGCATGGTGGATGGAAATCATCTACGGTTGCAGAAGGATATATCGAAAATTCTCTGCACAGTAGAATTCAATTAGTTAAAACAATGACCCCGTTAGAGATATCGACTCCTCCTGCAACTTGTTCGACATCTGAAATACAAGATATATGTAATAATACAATCAACGTTACTATACCTTCGCAATCAAGATCAATTCAAACAAACCAGTTAATCCCTGGGGTACCAATCTCTGGTTGTCAAAATTGCCCAATCAAAATTTTTAATAATTATTCCGTTTCAATTTCTGAAAAGAATGAATAGTGGTAATTACATACCTTCCAAATATAACAATTTCTATTTCATTTCTTTTTATTTTCATAGAAAAACTGGGAATCTTTAGAATATGGCGAAATACAGGGTTAAGAATGAAGCCATATCTGGGTCATTTGGCTGTAGTTTAGCTGATTGCAAAAATGATAAGGCAGGGATAAGGAAGGGCGTATATGTAACATATTGAAAACTCAAGTGCTGAAGTTGTATGATTTGGATTGAAAAAAAATGTGAAAATTGGTGAAATCCTTAAACATTTGAATTTTGAGGCTGAATAACTTGCGGAAGACAACAGCGTCCGACATTTTTATTACGAGTTTGTATTAGGATGCGAAAATTGTATTAAATTTATTTTTATTTATTTTTAAGTTGCATTATGTGCCGCATATGTATTCAGAATATCTATAAAAACACTGCATTTTATAAATTTTATAAAAACTCTAGAAGATAACATGTCGATGTTATAAAAACTCTACAAGATAACAACTCTATATTCTTAGGGCTTGACTCAGTCGCAGGCAGAATTATTTCGCTAGTTATAATCAGAAAAAAATGCAGTGGCCGGACAAATACCCTTATAAATATTTCTGCCATTTTTTTCTCGCGTTTGCAAAATAGTCTATTTATATGTCTCTAACGGTAGGTACCTAGTAATTTACAACGTATTATTTAATGTTACTTATCTCATACCTATATCTATGGTTACTTATACGAATAGATATAGAAAAATATCATAGAAATTGCTTTAATTAACACAACATATAGCGCTATATTTAAAATTTAACAAACTTAAACAAAATTATTGTGATTTTAATAAACAAATAATCCAGAAACTAAAAGACCGGCCAGCATCCATTCTCTTGATAGTTTCTGTATTCCAAGTAAACTATTTAATGTATTAATCTATTTATCCATTGGCTAAAATGGTTTAGGGTCAGCGTCTTGAGTCATTTGAGAACCAATGATTAAGCACTTCTAATTATCGCTTACTAACGAACTATTACCATTGACACGTTCGGCTCCACTAACTAATAATTCTTCAGCGGTCCTGTCGACATTTACTGGAAATTAATTCGGGACCTCTGCCGTACAACCGGAAATGCTAAAACTTTTCGGTGTTAGCGTAATTTTCCGCCCGTAACAGCTATGGTTCTGTACTGTTCAAACGTAGTACTGTCGGTATTCTATGCGATTTCCTATCGTACTTCAATCGGAGCATAGTTAATAGTTACCTGACGTTGCTGAAGTTACGTAGATTAAGTTTGCGGTCTCTCTGTTCTATCAATAGTTACAGAGGGGCAATAAATTTTCGTTAATAACTACGCAATGATAGGAATTCCGTTTCCAGGCAAACTGCAAAACAAAGTTCGGCTTTGCTCATCACGTATCGCTGGGAGAAAAACTGGAGCATTGCATGCTTAATTTAGATAGGTTTCGAGTTCTAATTAAATTCCGATTCATCGCTAGTATTACTTAAAGTTTTGGTTTCTATGCTAATAGTAAAAACTAATTTCGCAAAAGAACATAATAAATGAGAAATAAACGTACGTATCTATTGATGTGTTAGACAAATTAACAAAAATTAAAGTGTCTGGCAAAGTGTAATTGCTTTTCAATCTTAAAATAGCTCATAGCGAGGATCAGTATTTTTAACATTTTGAGATATTGCTATCTACGCGTGATGCTGGCGAAGCGATGGCGTCTGATGATGGTCAAAATCTAAACGAAACCCGTAGTTGTATCGTACAATGTCTGGGAGCTCTCTATTTATTTTACAGAAGCTCAATCTGAAAACTGAGAAAAGGGATTGCGCGATCTTAAGCACATGCGCATACAGATTAGAAATTACAAACGCTTAATACTAATGAAATGCTTCAAAGCTTCTTCGAGTACCTGAATCTTTTCAGGTACTCGAAGAAGCTTCCCAAAGGCAAATCTAAGGCAAAGAAAAAAAAACTAGGATAAACAATTAACTCGCGTATTAACACATATCGAAATCAACAAAACAAAAATTCTGTTCGTTAGAATATAGAAAAAAATATATAAAAAATACACCCTGTATAGTGCAAAAATATGAAATAAATTAGGGGTGATTATATTCAAAGTAATATTACTACAATAATAACAATATATATGCGTACGAAATAAATATTTAATTTCAAAAATTATAAAGATTATTACGATAATAAAAAGAACAAAAGACGTGAAAAGTCTTGACAATAGATTAATTTAATAAAATTAACTATAAATCTCTTACGGTATACCAAAGAAATCCTTTACAAGGTAGAAATAATTACAGCTAAATAATAAGAAAGGAAGATCGCAAATTTAGAATAAATTTTAAAATTTAAACAGTAAAGATTTTAACTCAACAAAATTGCATACAGTTTTTTGTCTATATATGTGTCGCTTAGTACGCCAGATGTCTCTTACACAAAAACTACAGGAGAAATAAATTCTCACGTTACAATATAACTATAAGTTATCTTGAAATTCGATGTTTAAATTACTGTTTAATCACAGATTAAACAACATCATTTTAATCTAAATAAGATAGTTTAGTTCTTATTTCATAATTATCGTACTTTAGATGTTACTTATTGTATTTTAGCAATCAAATAATTCACATATCCAAGTCAGGTATTTAATCTAATCTAGTTCAGTATACTGCTGATGCAAAAATAACCATGGGTCAGGTATTTAAAATAAACCAGTTCATTATTCTAAACAGTCATTGCATTAAATTGTGAATTGCAAGAATTAATAGAACATCAAAATGCATTATAGGCATCTGTGAAAACTAAACGTAATTAAACGAGGTAATATATCAGTGATACCGCAACAAATATTAAATGTCCTCGATTTTTAATTACGCTTATTTAAAATATATAAACTTAACATGTTTAGAACCGCTAGAATTAAGTTGTATATAGAATTTGTTGTATATAGAATATATAGAATACCATAATTTTTGTTAAATAAATCATTAAGGAATGTTCTGTTCTTTAATAAATATTCATGGCCCTTCAAGTCCAGTGATTAAGGAATGTTGTGTTCTTTAATCAACTATACAATTACCCAAATTGCAATCAAATTGAATTTAGATTAACGTGATATTTCAAAATAAGAACATACAAGTAATATATATATAAAATTAATGAAGCTACAATACTCTAATTTGAACAGAAAGGAAAATAATATTAATCTCAAAGGTTAGTAATATATGAAGTAGTGATATGAATATAAAACGTCAAATCGGTAAATTATAAGTAAGGTATAGATACCACAAAATATATACGAGCGTTGTCTGAAATGGGATCGGTTGTCAGTATTTTAGCGATGTCTCGTTGGTATGTGATTTGCTGCGTGGGATGAAGTTACTCGGGGTCCTAATGCTACTCCTGGAGGGTTGTTATCTTTCGTAAATTATGCTTCAGAGTTGCCAATCAAAACACTTGGGCACGAAGAAGTTTTCTTGATTCTTCTGCCGTAAATACGGCATAAAAGAAAACGGTATTTGGAAAACTCCACACTATGGACGTGCTACGTTTTAAATCGTCGTAGCGGCTTAGGTAACCACGTAGACCGACGTCACTTTAATCTACCCCTAAGGTGCAATCGAAAATTCCCAATAACTCAACTACTCTGACTTATCGTATCACAACGAATCAATCTCTAACGTGAAACCTTAGACGAGCTGATAGCGAAGAGGGATGGCGATACCGTGAGAAAAAAACACAGATGGTCAACAACGTACTCGTGAGAATATAAAAAAAAGTAATAGAAGTAACTCGTGAAAATATAAACATGATCAAATTTAACGCAAATCGAGTATACCGGGCAATAAATGTAACAATATTAGGATGATAAAATAAATAATGATAATAATATTAATAATAATAATAAACAAATTAAAAATGCACGCTGCTTAAGGAAGAACTTCAGCGTATTTGGAAACAGAGAAAAAAGTATATACATGGTGTCCCAAAAACATACGACAAACTTTAAGAGGTGGTATGGGACATTAAAACAAACATTTTTTGTTTAATAAATATATGTCCGCACATGAGCCGTTTTAGCATAAAAACGGAAAAACTGTTTTGGTATTATTTTACAAAAAATGTTTAGGACATTAATAAATCACTTTTTGTTCATGCTGGACTTTGTTTTGTTGACAAATAAATGAAAGTGAAAAAACAAGAAAAGACAGGATAGGTACATTTTAAGATGATTTAATGTGGATAATTGATAAAAAAGTACGAAGAAAATCGGACGATGTATGAATTAAAAATAGGATTAGTGAGGACTACATCCTTTGAAATACTTAATCTCTACTCAATACGTCTAATGCAAATCTGATCTAAATCCATTTTAATTTCCGTCAGTGGTAAAATTAAATTTTAGTGTGAAATACATACCTTACATATAAAATCGAACATATCTTCTTTTGTATTCATAATTTCATTTGCATATTAACGATCCATTGCTCTTGCATCAGACTAATATAGAATTATACACGCCTGCATTGATTAAACAATTCCACAGAATAATAATCAGCAGTCGAAACCGTAGGTATAATTTTAAATTGGCTTTGATGCAATGAATAAACACATTGGCCAAAATAAATACATTTCATATATATAGATACCAGCATGGGTAGACGGTACAATTAAATAATTCGGAAAATCCGATCGCAAATTGATATCGAATAAAATCGCTAAATTAAATGGAGATATAAAATTTTATTCCTGTCGTTAATTCTGAGCCATTATTTTGAATTTTCGGTTTGAGGGCGATAATTGGATACGGTCGCTTTAGGCTTGTTTTATTCAAATTAAATTAGGTAATCCGGACGTGGCGGTGCTTCAAAAAGGAAGCCAGGAAATTCACGTCTCTGCATCCGGAAAAAAGGGAAAAAGTAGGTCAGATACAAAGCGCAGACTACGCGTAGTATAAAAGGCTTTTAAAAGATAGAGAAGTATAAGTTACATGCTGAGTTCTTTTTTTAAATTTAAAATGATAATTATCTTTCTATGTACAACTCTGTAAAAAGAATAATTGAATTTATTCGGCCTTTACGTGGTGAAGATCTATAATTTAAAATATAAAACAAAAGTTAAATCTTCTCTTCATTAATACGAGTATATGATCGTAAAACGATTTTGCTTCGCCAACACATTGGCTTCGAAGGGTACTTACTAAAGTAAGTTACAAACACTAAGTGATACAGCAATCTGATATTATTTTTCGAATCCTTGAATCTTGAATCCAATTTTATTTAAAATGAATGAACCGCTGCAGAGATATTTAGGCGATTTCATACTTTCATACATATATATATATAACGTGTGTTCATTTGAAAAGTCAATCTAGGTTACTTTGAAATTTTGATAGAATAAGACGCATATATATTACTATGTGTTTGTTGTTCCGTAAACGTAAATCCAAATAACATTTAATAATGTCAATCACATTTGTTATTTATTTGTATGTATGAAACTGTCAAAATATACGACTTCGTAGGTTAAGTAGTAAATTTTAATTTACGACATACTTCAAAATGTTCTCACTAAATCACATGCTACTAGATTGACTTTTCAAATGAACACCCGTTATATTGTTACAGAGCAGAGTTGGACCCTGTAAAGAAGCATTAAGGTAAGTGTTGTACGTTCAGCAGCCTCTTGCACGTCTGCCGGGGTACAATTTTGGATATCATTCTCAGATCTATAATCAGATCCAATATACCAACTTCGTATTAGCACCACGACTAGTGGCGCAAATTTTTTTTTGGTGCCAAAAATGTGCACCATTAATATCTGAAGAACGCGATTTTTGCCGAAGTTATACATCAACTTCATACTAGCATCACGACTTGTGGCGCAAATTTTCTTTTTGGCGCAAAAAAATTGCGCCGTCTATATCTGAAGAAAAATGCGACTTTTACCGAAGTTATATACCAACTTCAAACATATCACAACTTGTGGCGAAAATTTTCTTTATGGCGCCAAAAATTTGCGCCCTCTATATCTGAAGAAAAATGCGACTTCTACCGAAGTTATAACGGGTGTTCAGAAACATTCGAAGTCAAGTGGGCTCAGAACAAAAAATCGTATATCTTTACTTAAGTATCTGATTTGTACAAAAAAGGTTTTAAATATATCTATACGTTAATATGCACGTATAACGCTTTTGTTTCATTATGAAACAGACATGTAAAAAATTTACATATCTGTAACTGTATACTTGGACAAAACCTCGTATTTCTAGCATTTAAAAGCATTTAAATGCTGGAAATACGAGGTTTTGTCCAAGTATACCGTTACAGATATGTAAATTTTTTACATGTCTGTTTCATAATGAAAGTATCTGATTTGTAATAATTATTAAATGTCAACTGTTGTCTATCAAAAATCAATCTATCTCAGACATGACTTCATATTTTCAAGGACTACTTTGACTTCGAATGTTTCTGAACACCCGTTATACCAACTTCAAACATCACGACTTGTGGCGCAAATTTTCTTTTTGGAGCCAAAAATTTGCGCAGTCTATATCTGAAGAAAAATGCGACTTTTACCGAAATTATATACCAACTTCAAACATATCTCGACTTGTGGCGCAAATTTTCTTTTTGGCGCCAAAAATTTGCGCCGTCTATATCTGAAGAAAAATGCGACTTTTACCGAAGTTATATACCAACTTCAAACATATCACGACTTGTGGCGCTAATTTTCTTTTTGGCGCCAAAAATTAGCACCGTGTATATCTGAAGAAAAATGCGACTTTTACTGAAGTTATATACCAACTTCAAACATTTCACGACTTGTGGCGCAAATTTTCTTTTTGGCGCCAAAAATTTGCGCCGTCTATATCTGAAGAAAAATACGACTTTCACAAAAGTTATATACCAACTTCAAACATATCACGACTTATGGCGCAAACTTTCGTTTTAGAGCCAAAAATTTGCGCCGTCGATATGTGAAAAGAAATACGGCTATTGCCGAAATTATATACCAACTTTATACTAGCATCAAAACTTGTGGAGCAAATTTTCTTTTAGTGCCAAACATTTGCGCCATCGATATCTAAAGAAAAATTCGGCTTTTCCGAAGTTATATACCTACCGACTTCATATTAACATCATGACTTGCGGCCCTAACTTTCTTTTTGGCGCCAAAAATTTGCGCCTTCGATATCTGAAGAAAAATGTGACACTTGCCGAAGTTATATACAACTTCATATTAGCATCATGACTTGCGGCGCTAATTTTCTGTTGGGCGCTAAAAATTTGCGCCATCGATATTTGAAGAAAATGCGACTTTTGCTGAAGCTACATACCAACTTTATATTAATATAATGCCTTGCGGTGCAAATTTTCTTTTTGGCGTCAAAAACGTGCGCCATCGGCATTTGAAAAAAAAATACCGGCGTATTTACGATTAGATTATAAGGGCTTTAATTTTTAACAAATTTGTACCAGAATTATAAGATTGCCATGAAATTAATAAAAAAAAGGAAAAAATAATAAACATTTCTGTTAAAAATAAAAGCTGTTTTTTCTTCAGATATCGAAGGTGTAAATTGGACACAAAGCTTATGCAAAGTCCGTGCCCATAATATCGCCTAACCCTGTCCATCCATAATATGAGCCACAAATTGGGTGAAACACGCCAAATTAGTCACTGATGACCTTTTCAGTGTAAATCCATGTTGAAAATCAGAAATACTTCTAATAACATGAGCATTGAGGCAATTATATAAAACTGATCCGAGTATTCTAAAAAGGTTAGAAATAATAGAAGTGGGTCAGTAGTTGGACACAAAATTCCAGACAAATCTTAGATGCCTTCCGAAGAACAGTATAGGTAAATGTATGAAGGGAAAGGTTGAATATAATCTCCAACGGTCGAGCAAAAATAAACTTGCAAACTTTTACCAGAAAACGCGGAATTTGATCGTTAAATATAATTTAAAAAAAAAGTTAAAAACTATGACCTACATTTTAGAGTCTACATATAAGTACATTATGGTCCCTAAACACCCGTAACAAAAAACTAAATACATTCTTTCACATCATTACCTATAAAGCAAAAAAAATGTAAACTTGAAAACCTATTTGTATAAACTATATATTCTAGTTATTGAACTCTAGGTGAACCGCACAAAATAAAATATTTTATACAAAACAAAAGTACCACGGAATCATTCAATACGCAGGGCGAATGTCGACACGATGTCGACGTTGAAAAATTAAATTGTAGTATCGAAAGGAATGCAGCTGGCCGGAGTGTGTACTACACTTCAACTATTAATGCTTCTAAGGAATCGTTCAACAGCGGATCTTTCTATATCACGTCCGGTATCAATCTTTCCTTATCCGACGCGATCTAATCTGTTTTTATTTTGCGGCAAGAAACATGTAATTCGTTGTTACAATACGCATTTTGAACAATAGATTTGTGCGAATTCCTATGAAGTAACTATTTTTTCGCGAATTTGCTCTTTACCCAAGAGTATATTTCATTAAATGTAAATTTAAAAAAAAAACGTTTTCAACTTTAAAATAATTTTTTATTTCACTATAATTGTTTGTTTAACTAACGAAGCTGATGCAGCCAATGTTTAGTGAAACAATTGCAGTGTAATAAAAACATATTCGAAACGTTGAAATCTGATTCTGTCTACCTACACATTTAAATATAGTTTCAATACGTGGCCTCACGTCAATCAATTATTATTATAATGAATCATTTTATTGTCTAAACTCCAAAAATATATGGTTTATTTTCAGTGTTTAATAGAATATTCTTCAGAACATGTTATCGTACCCTTTGCTTTGTTCATTTTTTAATAATATATATATATATATATATATATATATATATATATATATATATATTTGTATCTTAAAATTTGGAAAGTTTTGTTGGATATTTTAAAAGATAATTAGAATTTACATATTGACCACTTGAACACAAAAATGATATATTGTCAAATTTTAAGGAATTTCACTACTTTTTACTTTTAGTTACAAAACGATCGTAATTTTCTGAAGTAAAAAGTAATGTAATTCATTAAAATTTGTTTTATTTTATCCCAATAATAGTTAAAATATATACATTTCATTGGATTGTTATATTTTTTTAAGAACCTGAAACACTATTTGTACGGTGGCCTATTCCACACTGAGGCCGACGTATTTAATTACACTTTCGTATAAGTTGTGGTCGCGTAGAAATTTATACTTTTTGTAGTGCAGAATAGTTAATTATATTATGGTCTAAGCTGGTTCGCTAGTTCGCCGCTTTCTTTTAGAAGCGCTTTTTGCGCTGATTCGCTGCTTTATTTGGAACCGTTCTTTGGCCTGGGTCACCGATTTCTTTTAGTACCGCTCTTTTAGCTGGTTCGCCGCTTTATTTTGAACCGCTCTCTCGGTTGATTCACCGCTTTATTTTAGGACCGCTCTTTAAGCTAACTCACCGCTCCGTATAGGATCACTCATTCTGTTGGCCCATCGCCAACTAATTCTCTCTTATACTGCTAATTGCGATATCGCCGAATATAGTTTCAATAGGGGTTTTCAATAAGGCTGTCGTATCTTTAAACAACAAAATCTAAGAACTACAAAATATTAAGATAAAGGGTTAGTTTTTATTTTATTGAAAGCTTGGTCCATGACATTAAGGATGGTATATGATTTCATCCGCTTTAAACACTGCATCGGATGAACCCAATTTTTGGTTACGTTTTCCAACATTTGTGACCATATTTCATTAATAACACGAATAATATTGTGTTTCAATGCTTCAATTGTGGCTGGTTTGCCGACAGAGACTTGCGACTTGACGTATTCCCACAAAAAATATTCCAAAGGCGTCACATCACAAGATCTTGATGGCCAATTGACGGAACCATGTCGAGAAATGATTTAAGCATTTAATTTGAATCGCAATAAATTGATTGTTTCTGTTGCTGAATGGTAAATAGCGCCGTCTTGTTGGAACCAAAACGCGTCTACATCAATGTCACGCATATTTGGAAACAAATATTCTTTTATAATTACTCTGTACCATGCTCCATTGACCGTTACGAGCTCACCGGCCACATTTTGAAAGAAAAAAGATCCGATAATCCCACCAACATGTAATCTACACCAAACAGTCACCATTTGTGTAAAACTGTGCCGAAATTTTTCACGATGATATGTCGATTCTGGTTTAACCAAAACTCATATATCTATTTCTAAATCATTAATAATATATAGTATATATGGTTGATCATTGACAATATATATTAGCCAAACCCCCACTATAAATATTTTACCATCCGTAATTTTTCTTAGGGTGAATAATAATAATTCATTTTGCAAAATCTTATAGGTAATTCTTCCCAAGCGGACGCACCCTGCCGGCTAATATGTGAAGCTTTGAAATGGACAATAAGAAACCATTTGAACTTATTTTCAATAATTTGCAAGTTGGGTCTAATAGATTATTTTAGGTGGATTTACCCAAGAATTTGTTTAAGAAGATGTCTAACAAATTTTGTTCTGCGCTGTGTAATTCGTGCCGTAAGCATACCCCTAATTTTAATTTTCATTTATTTCATAACCCCAAACAAATAATTCAAATTATAGACGATTTAGAGCAGAAGAGAAGTTGTTAACAGTAGAAAACAGTGGATAAGAAAATTAAAAATTGATAAAACTATAAGTCAGTATATTCTTATTAAAGCGTTATGTAATATTTTTTATATCTCTCGCTATTTAAATTGGAATTTATCTGAGCTTATGTTGGTGGATGATAGATAAGTCTTTTTTTTCTGGGAATCTTCTTTCATTCTGGATTCTCGTATTTATATTTAGGCAGGACATAACTTCTTTGATTGTTATTTAATTTTTTTTTGTATCACACTTAATTGACACTATTTTTTTGTTCGCCTATTTTTTAAGGTTCGAACCAAAATAACTTTGACAACACGAAGTACATGTTTACTCTTCAAGTGTAAAAACAATTAATGCCTTAACTTTTTCGGTATCTGGCTTTTATACCATTCTCAATATAAACAAAAGCGATACGTTTTTCGGAAATACTTCTTCCTCTTAATTTCAAACATCAAATTTATATGGATGAAATGGAGTCTGTAGATATTAGCGTGGGTTATTTTCGCTCCCAATCTAATAATTTTCTTTATTGACATACCCGTTTAACCAAAAATGAGTTTTGTCACAATTTTTCGATAAAAATGCTGATCAACTTCCAAAATTTCGAGAGCCCAATCGGTGAACTCACAGCGGAAACGATGAGTAATATTGGCTTCACTTTTGTCAATTCTTTGTCTCACTGGCACTGACACATCAATAAGAGATAAATTACGTTCGAATCTTTGAATAATTCGACTAATAGCACGTTCACTTGGTCGATTATGAACACCGTAAAATTCATATTAGTTTGACGAATTGATCGTTGATTTCCGTAATAAATTTGAACGATTTGTAAACGTTGGTTACCTTTGTAACGATTCATGATGATTTGTCAAACTTTTCTGAAAACAAATGTCAAAAAACGCTGTCAGAGAAATTAACAAAAATAGCCAAAATTACATAGTTCATAGTTCAAAGATACGACACCTGTTACTAAAAATCCCCTATGCAGATTCAGCAAAATTCCTGCACCATCACTAACATAGATGTAGAACTCTTACACCACACTTAGACGCATTTAAATACACATAAAATATAATTAGATTAAAATATACATGGTACTAAAATAGATCTAGCATTACAAATAAACATTTAAAATATTTTTGGCATAAAGTTTATAAATCAAGATGTGATATTTATAACTCGTTGCGTATAACGATTGCAACCGATTGTATATAATGAATAGAACATGCATGTGTAGGTTGGCTGATGGCGTTAAATTTAATTATTCACGCCAGAAAATGTGTTAATCAAACATGTAGAACGAAAATTAGTACGTGTAGTCCAAGTGCTCACTAATTTAACAAATCACTTACCTAAAACAACAAATCCCTGTGATCGCAATGTTTTGTGTTAACCCTAAAATCGATAGCGTTAAAAAAAACAAGCAATTTCCTATACGCATCAATGCTGTTGCTGCGCAGACAGTACGCGAAGTGTAAGTTTCATAACACTGTGTTTATTTTTAATTGCAAATAAATATTTTGCGTTCGGTGAAGTGAATTAATTACTAATTATATGTGATATACCAATACATAAATGAGCATGTCATGTGCTACGTTGTTCGGTGACTTAAATATACTGTAAATAAATGGTAAAAAATTATTAATTAAAAAGTATGGTATGTCTAAATACATTTTGTTCTAGTTACCAAAAATTATAGTGATAATAAACTATAAAAAAATTATTAGACCAAAATGTTGAGGATAACAGTCGAAAATAAAATAATGAAGAAAGAAATGCCTTCTAGATGAATTACTAAGACGAAAAATTAATTTTTAATCATAATAAATACATCTTAGGGCATAAATTGTAATACAGTTTTCTCTAAGAAATATTATCCTTGGAATTTTTACCTAATAAAAGACACTAAGAAAATATATTTCTAATTTATAATGTATGGTACTTCAATCATGTAAAAATATAGAAATCTTCTTAGATATAGTACCTATCCTTTATTAGATTCAAAAATGTCGAAATCGTCATAGATTAACGTGAAAACGACCATAATTAGTCACTTTACCTTACTTCAAGTGGCTATCGAACCTATTTCGCTAGGTCCTTTCCAGATCTGGTTCTCATGTCTCGTCAAGTACTTTCACTAGCCTGGATTTTTCAATTAAGCTTAGCAACTTCTAAAGCAGTTCTAAATATAGTTCTGCTTTAGAATTTTGATCTCCCATTCGCAAGAACCGTCTCCAACACCTTGCCTTCGCATTGACTTGGAACACGAAAGGCTACACACCATTTTCTCTGTCTACTCATATGTTTATTAGGCCCCGTTAATACGCTCACTATCATCTTAACAGACTTTCGGTCTATATTCGGTGAATCCGTTATAAACTTGGCGAATTGTCTCTGATTTTGACCTGGTGCCATATGCCTCGTGCAAGCAACAAAACTTGCGAAAACTGAGCTTCCTAAATTTCCTAAATTCAACAGCCCTTCCCCCGGACTTATCTTGCGTGAGCAGGTTGCTGTTAAACAAAGAAGTCAGCCGACCAGTACCACGGACTCAGCTCAGTGAAGACAGCGGAGGTTTCTTCGCGAAACGTTGTTAATCTAACTGATCTACGCCAGCGCGTTTTAAAGGCTGCTTGTAAAAGTGGATATATATGTTAAGCGGAGGACATACTTACGATAACGTACCCACGTAAGTCCTAGATATGCTAAACTAACATACAAAATAGAAAGAAACACAACAACCAACTAATAAGTAACAATATTTATTGTGAACGCTGGTCGTATAACAGAAAACTGCGAACTAGCAAAAATGTATTACTTAAGAAAGTATAATGATAGATGATGACCTGTATATATGCATTTAAATTATTGCTGCAATAAATGAATACATCAATTTTAATTCAAGACAATTTATACTTAAAAATTCTAAGTAATATATGTACGAAAAGTTTTGAGTGCGCTGGTAAGTTACCAGGCTGTATATTATATGACAACAAAGAAATATGAAAATATACGTATATCAGAGATCTCGGGTATTCGTGCACAAGCAAAATACTACCTTATTTGCAAAAATTACTATTGCATAAAATGCGACGTTAAATATTTATACAGCCTAAAAAAACCATCAACTCTAAGATTCAATATAAAAATAGTGACTATAAAATGGTGTAAACAATAAGACATTATTAAACATTCAAAAGGATTATAAATAACTATGACAAATTCAACAAAGTAATAATTTCTACGTGACGTTAAATCCGTTTTTGTGAATATATGTAACACCAATGAAAAGTTTAGAGAACTATTAATTGAATAGAATAATAATAGAACTTGAATAGAATAATAATACAAAATAATACAAATCTGTATAAAAACAAATTTGTATCTGTATATGCATGGACACAAATTTGTTTTTATACAGATTTGTATTATTTTGTATCAAAGCTTGATGTGAATTGTCGCATCGACATGTAATTTGTTTTTTGCTAGAATAATAATAGGACGAAAATATAACCTTCGGATTATGGATGTAGGTCGATTCAGCTCCACTTCACTGGCGTTCATTCTGCCCCCTTTCGATATTACGTTAGGTAATTTATTCCTTTAAAACAGTATTAACGGCGGGTGTTAAAATTATAGGCAGGTACTGACGACAGCTAACAATAGAAGCCGGTAAACAAAGCCAGTATTAAAAAGCCGGTAATAAGAACTCTGTTTTTCGGCATTAGTAAAACGAACTACGTAAATCAATACACAGGAATGTGGCAATAAAAATGTCGGGATTGCATTGGTTACGTCTTGTTGATCAAAAGCACAATAAAACATCAGCATGGGCGACGGCTCAAATTCAATTATATAATGGTGTTAATTAAACAAACGTGTCTAGCTACAAAATCCACCTAGTTCGGTATATATTCTAAACTTACGATACGGGTTAGAAGAGATAAAAAATTTGAAATAGTCTTATAATCATTTTGTATCTTTTGCACAAAGAGCGCGTCTATAGTTTAGGATGGTATAGACTATGCCAAGGGTACAGGAGCTTATTTACTGCAAGATTTGTCGTACTCTGGATGTTGTGTTTAGTATTACAGCCTTTGATGTGAAATATTTAATCGCGAGCCACGGGGGTAAACTCGGCTCTTGAATAAAATCACAGGATCACAGGACGACCGCTCAGTCAGCGCTCCTCTCTATCTGCAGCGCGTATACTGCATGTGCGTGTATATCGGTGAACGCTATACCCTGTGCATGCTGACGGTATCCCTACAAGCTATACACTAGGTGTTCGCCGCATTTACGTATGTCTGTGTGTCCATCTGTGCGTGTTATAGTCGCTTTACTTGTGTACACGGCGTCGTCTCAAGTTTTCATTTCAATCGGAGCATAATAAAATATTTCCAACCGAATACGTTGCAAATATTTATTGATTTTATATACGAGTGACAATGAAAGTACCAATCTAAAAAAAGTTTATATTATTAAGAGATCTATGTTTGATTATATTTTTTCTTGTATATTATATAACAATAAGAAAAATATATTGTTTTATAAACTCAAAATATTTCTCTACTTTATTTTATATTCCCTTCTTTAAATAACAATCGATTTCGATGTTTAACATCTGCCAGGAGTCCCGTGACGGCTAATTTATTTTTTATATTTGCGAGTGTATTTGAGTGGTTAAATGATGTATCTCTAAGTTCTCTAGAATGCGAATGAATGTTCCTGGGATTATACCTGCGATAAATACTATAAATTGTATTCTAATTAGTTTATTTTGATTCCATATTCTTGAGCTAGTGGTAAGTATTTAATAATTTTGTCCATATATTTTGGTTTCACGGTATAGTCACTGAAGAATCTATTTCAATAAGATATAATTCTATTTAGTTTGCCTGTAAGTATATCTGGACGATTCGAAATAGTCTTAACTTATGGGATTGTTCCAGTAAATTGAGGGTGTTGTATTTTTAAGTACACATTGTAGTGTGTATTTGTCACAAGTCTGTATGACATTTACATGTTTGTATTTATGACAAAAGGCTATATGTATAAGTTTAACATCAGAGATTTATCACTCGTGATAAATCTCTGATAAATAACATCATTTTCGATCTTTAGGTACACACCGTCTGTTATAAATGAAGTATTTAATTTAAATTGCCTTAATTTTGCAGAAACAAATAAAATGTCCCCCCAATGGACTTCAATCAACTTTCTTTTACCGGCAATCATTAATTCATTGACGCTTCGTGGATTCGTTCTTTTCGGTTTATTGTATCGGAATAAACTTTGGTGGCGGCGCCGATGCGTGGCTTAAACAATGGCCCAATTAACTTCTATTTCAGGGAATTTGATGATTTCGTCGTTTATATTTGTCGACGCGGAAACTGCAAGCTGGCTTGAAAATTACCAGAAAACTTTTTATACAGTTCGACGCAGGACACTGTTAAAAGTTCGATTGTTCCACCGCAACCATTTCTTTGCCGAACTGAATTGAAATCAACATGAGAATTTACGTTAATGTCGGGATTTCGAGGAACATATATTTTCTGCTGAGTTGAAAACTGTTTATTTTTTGTACTAGTCATGAGGATATACGGGTTAGAAGAGATAAACTTTAAAATAAATATTTGTATGATGTTAGTTTTTCTTTAAAGCTTTCAAATATCGTATGTAAGAGGCCCTCCCTCTTACATAAAGATAGATAAACTTCGATAATTTTGGCACGACATATTTAACACCCTGTATATGTTGTCACGTTATTCACCCTCAAAACATATAATGTGTTAGTCCATAAATTTGTAACAAAAGAGTTACGTGGGGTATTGCACCCATTTTCAGGCTTAAGAGACTCAAGGCTTAAAATGTTAGACGCTGCAACTGTCAAGATTTTAACAAAATTTGCAATAAAACCAAAACTAACAGTTGTACGTGCACATTGTCATATACTATTGCAAAGATAATTTGGGTGGCTATCATCATAATAACAAGAAAGTATAGCAATCTATTAAAAAAAAATTGAAAGTGGTTGCGGGAATTTGGAACACCCTGTAAATATATAAATAAAAATAGAAAATGCACTGTAGCATACTATATATTGCTGTGTATTGTTAGATCTCGTTGAAGATAGTCCACAATGCACCAGTATGAGTCCAGGTCGCCTTACGGAGAGCTTATTTCTTTTAACAGAGTCCTCTATAATCTCCGGTTCATTTATCAACGTGGACAGAAAAAAAATATACAAGCATTAAAACAAACACTTTGCAAAAAATATTTATTTAAAAAAAAAATTAAAAAAAAATTATCTTAATTAAATATTAAGATCGCTAATTGCATTTAAACACAAAAAGCAGGAGGAAAAAATTACGAGATAAATGACACGCTCGTAATGAAAACCTCCAATTATACGCGAACAAAATAACCTATTTAAATAGCATAGAAAACTTTCATTTTTTAATTGTTTACGTTAACCCCCAAAATCAAACGTCAAACAGATACAAACTGCAATTACGCGTGTCTGAAAACCAATCATGCGCACTTCAACATGAATATGAATTTTCCCTCCAAAACCTTATTTCAATAAATATCTTATACCTGAATAAAGAAAAAACCCTTCATAAAAACTATGAAAATTTTCCTTGCTCTTCATCTACTAAATATATATTCACTTAACTAATGAGCTCAAAATCACAAAATTTGTCATCAAGAATAAAATCAAATAAGATTAATTTACAAAAAACCTACTTACATTAATTAATGTAACCGTAGCACACAAAAAAACTTAATGAGAGATTTTTCAGATGAATCCCATATTTCAACAAATATTACAAGTTAAAATACTCGCAATAACTCGATAATTACTTTAAACACATCAATAAACCACAACTAACTTCAACCGAAACTATAAACTTTTTAAATAAAGAGGAAGTCCTTATTTAATATTAACACGTGCGAATCATCTGAATGAACATCAATCTCTGGTGGGAAAAATAGCCTTCGTCCCCAAATCAAAAATAAATCAAGCTACATACTTCGAACGATATCACGTCCGGTAAAAGACCACGACGTAAATCAATTCAATCTTCGAACATTATACAGTCTGAATATAAAATATACGCCAAAATAAATTTTAAATAAAATATTTCAAATCACAAGATATAAACCTGACAATAAATTATACATAAATAATAATTGTTTTTAAAATTATTCTTCGGGGAAAAAACCACTACAATATGTACGTAAAATTTCATTGCTACAACTTTATTAGTTTTCATGTTAAGCTGCGCCGACACACTATTGCCGCACCCGGCATATATGTATATATATATATATATATATATATATATATATATATATATAAAACAATTGATACATTATTGGAGTTTTTCGGCTTTTATATGAAATATTTACAAATATCAAATTAGTGGGGATGCAAACATTGCTGTCTACAAATTACAAAGCAAATCATACGAAATTTTTAATTGAAAAATATGGTCTACGTTGGGACTCGAACCCAAGTCTACAGCTTGCCGGGCTGTAGACTTGGGTTCGAGTCCCAACGTAGACCAACGTAGACTGTTGTACAAACAGAAAGGTTTATTTGTTGACTCAAATGTCGAACAGATGTTTGTGGTACATTTTCCATTATTTCTTCAACACGATTGACAACTTGAGTTGTACGATTCTTAACTGCTCCGCTGCCTGCTTTTCTTAAGAGACTACCAGTTTCAGAAAAAAGTTTGAAAGTTCTATCCAAAGTATTCTTAAATTGTATATAATCTATTACAAAATGTAGAAACTCAACTTGAAATTCTACCATGCAATCTTGAACTGAATAAACTCATAAACCATCAATTTTATTACCACTTCGAAAATAAGCCTGGATTAAAAAAAATTATGTTCTAAAGTGAAAGCCATTTTAAAACTGAGAAGCAATTTATTTAAACCAGAATCGACCCACGATTATTTTATGCACTAACTGATATTTGTGATTGACATTATCAAATGTCATTTGGATTTACGTTTACGGAACAACAAACACATACTAATATATTTGCGTCTTATTCTATCAAAATTTAAAAGTAACCTAGATTGACTTTTCAAATGAACACACGTTATAGTATATGTTTCATCAAGATGTGTCTGGAATATTAATTAATGATATTAAGATTTTTAATTGTCGACATTCACATTAAACGAGAAGAAACCCCAGGGAATCCTTCCAAAACACAGTGTCATCAACGTTTTTTCGCACATAATTACATTAAATAGTGCCCTCCTGATAATGTTACTGTGCGCTTAATACCGCTCATTAATATATAAAATATTGGAAAAATTCTTAATTAAAATTACTAAAGAAATCATTTACAGAGATTCTTTGTGTTTTCTAACCTTGAATCACAAAATAATTAATTCAAAATTTTAATTAAAATTTATAATTCAGCTGTTCCAGATACTATGTACAAATATCACATCGCATTTTTCTTCTGCCGACAAATAATGAAAAAGAACACCTACAAACCATCCAAATGCCGCAGTAAAGACGGCAATTTTCTTAATTACAGCCTGCGTACCTTTAATGACTGGCAGTCAAGTAAATTCGTCTTTTCGGAAAGGAAAACAAATTAATTATGAAGCCGCAGATATTTCCATTAGGATATTGTTACGGTTGCTTTCGCATCGTAAAATACAATAGCGACTACAGCATTGAAACATAATTCTACGCGAACGTGCCATTTTGGAAATACTAAAATGTTCGTTTTGCATAGCCGTCTAAAAGAAAAAAAGTCAAGTAAATTTAATTGCGGAAACTCACCGAATTGACATGTCTTATTTATTTATCTATTGCTTGTACAGGGTTGCACATATTAGACTACCCATTTTGATATGCGATTTAAATCTAAACTAAGTATGTGGTTATTTTTTCTTTAGTAGGTCAAGTTCAGTAGACTTCGGTATTACATTTTAGTTACATTTAGTAGGCGTCTGTCTCAAACTAATCGAATAATTACTAGACATAAATTCGCGTCAGTGTCACAAAGTGTTACAATTTTTGTGTCTTATTAATCAGTAGCATGGATTATTCAGTGTAACAACTTGTGTTTTCGGTGGAAATTTACATTACGTAGAACTGATTCAGTACAAGAAGTTCGGCATGCATTTCGACTGCAGTTTGATGATAATATTAGGGGTAATTCGCCAATGAGCAAAACAGTTATGGCATAGATTCGTCAATGGCGTGAAAATGGTAAAACCTGGACATCATGGTTCGTACGCTTGTAAATATTGAACGATTGAGAGCTGTTTTGACGAGAAGTCCTACCAGATCTGCCAATCGGCAATCACTTGCTCTACGAATATCTCTTTACAACGAGTTAAAATTTTATCCGTACAAATACCAAATGGCTATACATTTCCCATTAAAATTAATGCCGAATTCGTTTTCTACGTGCTTGAGTTAGTTCATAAATAATTTAATACCAATATGTGAACTGGTTGAAAAATTGGAAATTTCTAAGGGTAAAAATTTTCAATTTTCGTCATCTCACCGAATTTCTGGAAATTTGTTATTCTTATGTACTTTTGCCTGATGAAGACGATCCTGTCATTTAAAATCCAATAAAACTCATAGTTTACTCTCTAACGATCGCCAAAATGGCTTCGTTCTGAACACTACATTTCGTCATATTTTGAAAATCCGTACTTGCCAAACTATACATTTCCCATTAAAATTAATGCCGAATTCGTTTTCTACGTGCTTGAATTAGTTCATAAAAAATTTAATACCAATATGTGAACTGGTTGAAAAATTGGAAAATTTCTAAGGGGTACAACCCCCTTTAAAAATTTTCAATTTTCGTTATCTCACCGAATTTTTAAAACATTTTTGCGAAATACCATGCTAAATGACAAACTAAATGCTTTAGCTATGATGTCCATAAATTGAAGTTTAGTGCACGAAATAAACAATTTTGATGATAAAGTCATGGAAAAATTAATTTCGGATTTCATTTCTAAAAAATGACTTACCCACCCATTTTGTTTAGTTGAATCTGTGTAAATGTGTTGTTCTTTCTTTTTCCTACTTATGAACCGTGGCTACCTACTTTGTGAAGTGATTTTTTATGACATTATAAAAGCTATTCCGCTGTTCCAGCTCTCAGTTTTTGCAAACTTGAATTTTAAGGTAGGTGGATTTTTGTTTGAAATGAGCCCCTTATTTTGGATTTTTCCGTTTTGATTTACAATTATTATTGTTTTTGTCGTTATTGTAGGTGTTAATATTTTTTAATTCCTATGTATTTATTCAACTTAAATAAATGATATAAATGGATACTTTTTCGCGCAATTTGCCTATATGTCATTTGGTATTTAATTTCTGGTGCGCCCCAAACTCAAACCCCACGACACGCCACTGAATTTATAGAACATTGTCTTGCTACACTTCTTGATGTGAATATTATTTGGAATCTAATTAGAATAACCAATTGCTTATTTCTTGTATGTCCAGTATTTTAATCCTCAGAAAATAATTGAAATTTCTAGCATAAAGATACTCTGGATTTTCTCAAAACCCATTAAGTTTTCAGCATTTGCATAGCTACCGAAGTTTAAAGTCTGCAACGATGTTAACCAGTTTTGTCTTATCTGCAACAGGCATAAAATATTGATGACGTTCTAACTTCAACACTCGATAACATGGCAGAGTTCTATCCTACTTGCGTCCAATATGCATTATTAATCGACACGCCTAAACTTTAATTTTCAAGAAGCGAACTTATCTTACTTTCGTTTTAAACAATAATATGGACAAAAAATATTTATGAGATATCTGCTTTATCGTCCAGAGAGTTTGGAAGTTCTTAACTCGGAAGTGTAAAAGCAGTCAGTACCGGTTTCTAAATTGGGCATACGGTATTGTAATGTAAATAAACAGTAATTTTCTATGAATATTCTATTAAGCACCTAAGAAATGCACATAATTAAGAATTCACGTTAAAGATTGGAAGTTTACCGTAACTTGGGAATTAGTTCCAGAAACGGCGTGAGAGGAGTTCTGTGCGAATTCTTGCAATTTCAATGGCGAGACATAATAAAATAATAAAAGCGGAGCTCCATTTGGACCCTGATTGAATAATTCAAGGCGCTGTGGTGGAGCACGCGCCGTGGTTATTTGAGTTTTAACACACTTTAACCGCCCTCACCACAATCACCTCTCTCTAGTGAGCAAAGTAAAAATATTACTTGCGCCAGCCCGTTTCTATAACTGCCTTACTTAATTTTATTGCACCTTTCCGTTTCATATTTAATTTTCTTCATATTTCAGCGGTAAAGCTTTCTTCCTGCATTAAATGTAACATTTTAAAGATCTTTCTTTACATATAAAATGAAAAAAAATGTTTAATATTTAAGGAATTAAGTTAATATAAATAAATAAACAAATAAATTATTACAATAAGTAACTTGAAGCCTTCAGTTCGTAGAATTTCATCAATAGATTGCATTTGAGTATTGAAGATAGATCTGAAAATATTGAGGAATTAAATTTTACTAGCAAGAATAAATTATACAAACTGTCCCGTATCGTTATGTTCAAATTGTAGGACTGTAAAGTAGACTTCATTTCAAGTAACAAAAACTTGTATATCTATTTTTATTTGTTTCAAAGTTACAGATCTATGAATGTGATTCTCAGATCATGAAAAAAATGTAATCCTAAAGTAAATACAAACTGATTTTATTTAAAAAAAAGTTATACGATTCAATAACAGGCCTGTGATTGTTAACGTCGCATAATAAAATGTTATCCTAAAATAAATAAACACATGTCGTAGTGCATACAGTAATTTCTTGGAGATTTACAAAAAAAGAGTACTGGAAATTGATTTATGATAAAGAAGGTTCTTACTTATTTCGTAAGTTATGAACCATGAATATCATACAATAAAAAAAAAGTACTGGAAATTGATTTATGATAAAGGAGGTTCTTACTTAGTTCGTAAGTGCTGAACCATGAATATCATATAATAAACAAATGTTCAGATAACTGTTAACGGTGTATCTTTTAATAAAGGATTACATTACGTTTCAGTTCATACAACAGCTTATTAGTGAGTGTACACGTTTTCCTTATTCAAAATGCCTTACCGATTTTCTTCTCAAGAGTATGCGGACAGGCATTTTGTGTATGGCTACTGTAACGGCAGTGCACGCCAAGCAGTTATTGAAAGCGACATAGGTTTCCCGATAGGCGCATTCCTCATTACAGAACGTTTCTGGAAGTACACAGACAATTTCGGGAATGCGGACTGCGTAATTATCTTTTCCACCGAGGAGTAAATTTGCTAGGGGACTTAGAGGAAGAAGCAGTAGCTATTGTTACACGGGATCCAACTATCAGTGTACGTCGAATCGCTAGACAACTAGGAGTGCCACGAACGACAGTTTGGCGAATTTTAAAATGTGAGGGCATATATCCATATCACTATCGCAGGAGACACAGTTTGCTTGAGGCAGACCACTATGCTCGCCTAGTTTATTCTACCTGGATATTAAGCAATCACGGCCTCATTTTAATTTCTGCAGAACAATCCTCTGGACAGATGAATCTACGTTGACGAGAAGTGGTGTTACAAATCTGAGAAACCTACACAGGTGGTCATAAGATAATCCCAAAGCTATACGCCCATCCAATTTTCAACATGGATTTTCTATTAACGTTTGGGCGGCCCTAATCAATGTCTTGTTGATTGGTCCTGTCGTTCTTCCTGAGAGGTTAAATGCGGACAATTACCTTCAATTTTTTATTGGCGAACTGCCAGGTCTTTTAGAGGATGTCCCACTGAATTTTCGACGAAACATGTGGTTTCACATGGATGGGGCACCACCACATTTCGGAATTGCTGTCCGAAATTGGGTCGTCAATTATCCAAGATGGATTGGTCGAGGTGGTCCTGTTGCATGGCACCCAGATCACCCGATCTTAATCCCCTTGACTTTTATTTATGGGGGTACATGAAAAATTTAGTTTTTGTGCAAGTTTCGAACACAAGAGAAGAATTGTTGGATCGTATTCACCTGGCTGCCGAGCAAATCCGACAAAACAAGTATGAAATTCGGATAAGTACTTCTTCTGTTGGCTTACGGGCACAAGCCTGCATTCAACAAGGAGGTGGACATTTGGAAAATATTATTAATTGAACTTTTTTAAATAAAATTAGTTTTTATTGACTTTAGGATTACATTTTTTTTCATGATCTGACAATCACATACATAGATCTGTAACTTTGAAACAAATAAAAATGGATATACAAGTTTTGCGTTTTTGTTACTTGAAATGAAGTCTACTTTCCACTCCTAAAATTTGAACATAACGATACGGGACATCTTGTATAGGGACAGGACACGATAGGCCGAAATCTCAAATTAAATGATGAATTAACCACAGATGTGGTTATTAATAACACAGGCCTGCATTTTTCAACTCTTTGAATGTTGATTTAAAAATTTTATCTGTTTTCTAGTAATTGGGTAGCGCTGATTTCAAATCTGCTTTTATTTTTTTTGTATCACGTTAGGTTATTTTTCAAACCAGTAAAATCAACAAATATAGAAAAAACACGATCTATTTCATTTATAAGCTAGTTTTATATTATATTAAAAAAAATACAAAAATATACACATAGAAACTATTAGAAATAGTTATTTATTCTTTATGCTTCTTAAAAAAACGTTTTCGTTTTTCAGAAAAGCTTCATTTGGTTGTTTTTCTGTCATATTCAGCTAAAGGAAGATCTCTACCAAGAGAAGGTAGTTTCTGGGGCAAGCAAACTTTTTGTTTCAACCTAGACCCCAGTACTTCAGAAAGATCTTTTGAAAGTCCCAAATCTCTTACTAAATCATTCAGTTCGGCTTGTGAAAATAGCTGATGTTGGTTTTGACCTGTGGTTGATGGTTCAAAATCACTATCCATCTGTACGGAGCCGGAAGTTGAAGAGGTTTCAATATCTTCTTGTAGTACTTTGGGGGGTATAGGTATAGGTACATGATCACTGTGAGGAACTGGTCCGATAGCTGATTTAATATTGTTTCGGTACAAAATATGTTTCAAAGTTTTTCTATTATGCCCCTTAATATCACAAAGACAAAAGTAGCAATCTCCATGATGAGCTTTTTCTATTCCCTTTTCCAATGTCTCAAACCTTCTTCACATACCTTACAAACAACGTGCGGTGCCCAATCTTTATCTTGATCTCCTAATTTGATTTTGAAATAAGCATAATATGCATTTTTCACAAATTCACCAATTGGTCTCTTAAACTTTTTCAAGACGAAATATCCACAAATATTACAGAAATCATCTGGTTTGTTTTTGCAACACCGGCTAGACATATTTTTAAGCAATGTTTATTTATCAAATACCACGCACAACACTAAAGACAAATTAATTTTACTTGTTTACTGATCGACACTCAGAGCTGTAATGAAGTAAATGACATTAAAATATACATTTTGTATGGAGTGATAAACTTGAAATCCTTCTTCGCAGTACTAAAAAAGTGAAAGCATAATAAATAGGATTTAGCAGGTAAAAATCTCCGTAAATCTTGTCCAAAATTAATACATGTACCTAATAAAAGATTTACATCAGGTAATGAGAGCCTATTTAACAAATTTCTTTAAAACCACAACAGAAAATAATTTTTGGGTTAATACCTAGAATTTGAAGTAGTACATTCATTTTAAAATGTATTAAAACGCCTATTATAAGATTTCTTTATATTTTTTTCTTTTTCTTTTGTGCAAAAAAAATCTGTGGGTGACAGAGACCAACTGTATTTTAATTAGTTATTGCTATATAAAAACTGAGCTTAACAAACAAAAATTACGTCATCACAAATTTTATGCAGGCCTGTGTAATTTGAAAAATATTCCGAGTGACTTCGGATGTGGCCTTCGGCAAGAGTTAGACGCAGTTTTTAATAGAAATCCAGATTTAATAACATTGCGTCAATTGTGTATGGGGACAATGCCTCAAAATCTAACTGCTAATTATGCTGAAATAAAAGAATATTTTCAGTATGCACTTATAACCAGTTGCGATGTAGAAAAGACGTTTTCTATCTACAAGGATGTATTTCATTCAAAGAGAACAAATTTTACAGAAGAGAACCTTGAGAAAGTATTGCTAGTTAATATTAATACTCCTTTACTCCTTTACTATTAATACTCCTTTACTACAAAATAAACAAATAAAAATGTATTTCGTATTTTATAGATCAGCACCTGTTTGTTTTCCAATTATATAAATAAAATTAAAAACTCTTTAAAAATACAAATTTTCAATAGTACGCCCATGAGCGAAGAGTCATCGGTCTTACGTGTCCGGTCCCTATTTATAATGAAATGATGTGGCAATCATTAAGTCAATTGCCATAAGACCTGGACTCCATTATACGATTGAGACGAACTATAGTACATTTTCGCCCTTTCGTTTCACTTTGAAATTCTTAGTCCAGACACATTTTGTACAAAAGCAATTTATGACTTTTTCATGTCCCTAAGGATCTTGGTCTATGTTAGGTCTTTTATTGAAACAATTAACAACTCCCAAGTAAAACTCGTCTGATGTAGCGCAAAAAAAGGGTTGTATTTTATTGTCACAAGACGAATTAACGCACGTAAAAAGAAACAACATAAAGCGGAGGAACATTAATTAAAGATATATTTGACTAAACTTTTTATACGGAAGATCTCCTGGGACACGCAAAAAAACACAGTGCACGTTGCTTTTAATTTCTCGAATGTATTCAGCGAACTTGAGCACAATGCTAATGATAGTTCATTAAGAACAATGATGTACGTCACTACTACACACACACATGCATACACACACACACATTCACATACAAAAAAAAGGTATGTACAGTAGGGTGGAGCGATAATGTATGAATAAAAAAAAATTTTTGTTTTTAAAATGGTATAGCGATATAAAGTTGCATTTCAATGAGTAAATTAAACGTACGAAATATTACCTATTTGTAATGATGTTTTGAGGTGCCCCAACACAATTGAAAATTTAAAACAAATTACCTATTTTTCATATTGTGATCAAACTATATATTTTATTTGTTAGGTCAATATCTTATATTTTTTATACAGATTTAAAGAAGCGAGATACAAGAAATAATGGTAAACTAGATAATTATTCAGAAATACAATAATTATATATTAAATTTTTTTTTTGTATCAAAAGTAGGCATTTGTTGACGTGATAGTAGCCTTGCCCTGATGAAACCGTCTCGCTTATTTTTTCCACAAACTGCACTTAAAGCTTCTGTCACCACTTTGATGCAGCGCTCAACGGCTTGAGTATGGCGTGGAAAACTTTATTTTTTTGACATATGCCGAGACCGTCTTTGACAATGGCTTTCAAGTCGTCATTAGATAAATTTAAAGTCAGAGGTGGCTCAGTTATCTCACAGTCTCGCCACGTTATAATGTCGGTATAATCTTCAGCATCAAAATTAAATGAAGGCAGTTTAAACGTTCGAAGTCCTGGAGCTTTCTCACTTCTTGCTTTTAAACTTCGTCGATATGCTAGATCTCATATGATTTCCCTTTCATCTCCAAGCATAGAAATAAGAACATTTTCTGGGTGACCAAAAAATCCATTTCGTTGGATTACCTTGTCAATGACCTTCTTCATATCGGCGTTCAAATAGCGACTCAGGCTAATTGTTTGCCACTGGTGCTTAGCTCCGTTTATACACGAGGGATTACATTTTATTTTAAACCACATCGGACCATAAACTCTCATCACGTACGTGGCTAATATCGCCAATTTTTCTTCGGGGTCCGGTTTAGTAGCATATAATCTTAAAATTCGATTTGCTCCAGAGATCTAGGTTTAATGTTAGCTAAATCTGAAAAAAGACGCCAGTGCTGATAGCGATCATAATATCGTACAGATATTTTTGGTCGGTACTCAAATCACCCCTGGAAATTTGAGGTAATATTGTAGGAATCGCGTTGAATTCGACTATTGGCATTGTTTCACATTTTTGTAACTGATATCCAATGGCACCTGAAAAGCATTTAGGCCCTGTAGTTTTTCCGTCCAAATGTAACAACAGATGTTGCAGTGGTAATTCATTGGAATGCAACTGGCAGATAAACCACTGTAATGGTTTATTCAGTTCTTCTTCCATCAAACGAATAATACCAGCTTTAAAACCTGTGTTTTAAAGCTGGTATTTCACCAGCTTTACCGATTTTCACCGATTTTGATTTCAAGTGAGTTAATATAGTATCTTTAATACATTTAGCAGTTCCCAACTCACATGTGACATGCCCGAAATAGTCCCTTCCTGGCTCTGATAAAATCACATAATGGTCTTCTAGTACCCTTCTTCTGTAAAATTTATTTTTTTTCCGAATACTAATCAACGTTTTATCCTTTTTCCCATCAAAATACATACCGCGTAGGGTTTTCTTGGGATCTGCATCCTGTAAAGCTGTTCTGACTTTAGTTCTTTCACGGCGCAACTTTGAACGATAAATAACACCAATTGGATCCTTTGGTGAAATAATGCCAACATCCTTTAACACAGAAGAAGCTATAATGGCAGCGGCTCTGTCAGAAACTCCAGTACGAGCGCAGGCAACAGCTAATACTGGTAAATTTAATCTCCTTTTTTTGGTGGCGGATCAACTGTTTTTTTTTGGTGCTTCAAGGTAAGGACTAGAAGCTACGCTATCGCTTGAACTGGCGCTTTCGATTGCTAAGGCTTCAGGTAAAGAACGCGAACAATATGGTTTTTCAAAATCAGTTATCTCTCTGTTACGCGATAAACTTTTTTGTTTTCTTTCTTCTTTTTTCTTATTTTTTATAGTTTCAACCACATCTACACCACCTATGACCATTTTTCTTGTTGTTCTTTGATCGAGTAAAAAAATTATTTCTTCCTTGGGAACACGACTGCCTTTTAAACAATTACAATTTGAGAAAAGTTTACATTTGCAACTGCAAACATCAAATAATCTGTGGGACTTAATTATAAATCTATTGATCTTTTCTTTGTAATTTTTGTTTGTTTGACGACCTTTATAAGGTTTCATTAAGATTCTATATTTGTCATGGTAGGAACGAATAAGTTGTAGAATTCTCTTAACACTAACAGTTGGCAGCGAAGCTTTTTGCCAAATTTCTAAAACTTCTTGAGTCAATATTTCGAATATGTCATGAACGGTTGGCTCTTTTACTGTTTTATTGGGCTTTAATTATTTTTTATGAATAGGTAATTTTTCATAACGTCATTATAAGTTGGTAATTGAGATACTGGTAACTTCTCTGGTAATTCGAACACAGCACAGGTCATCATTTGTCGTGTTTTGACTGGAGACATTTTACTGTAATAAAAATATATAATATGTGCTAAAGTATTGCAATAATATCTGAAACCTAAATAGGAAATTGAAAATACTACTTACATGAGTCTTATTTCTTGATCTCAGACGTAAAATTCAAATGGTATCAAAAGTGAAATAGTACTCACGCGAGTTGACTATAGCGTTCGAATAACGTTTTAGGAGAATTGCGAAATCGTCTCCACGTGCTTCAACACCCTCGCGTCTTAATACGCTCGCTTCGGATTATATTTTTCTATCTTATACTAACTGCGCAACACCCAGTGTATAATTTAGCGTTCATTAAATATTTTTGATTTTTACTAAATTCATGAATTTTGCCAAACTTAATAATGTCGGGGGCACCTCTAAATATATCATGTGCGAAATGAAATTTTCTGTGTATATTCGGGAGATAATAGAGCAACTTTTTACAGGTATTCCAAAGCTATTGCTAAATAAAAAAAAAATCGCTCCACCCTATTGTACAGTCGTGGGCGTTAAATTTGGCACGGTTCACTTTTCCTATATTTATATGACTTTGTCCAGTCGCTTACTTAATATTTATAATTTGTCATGACTGTCATTACTGTCAGTGAAATATCTGTCACCGCATAGATACTGAAATATTTGCATTTCAACTAGATAATACCAAACAATGTTCTTACGGACGGTAAAAAGGATTTTGCTCTTACAAAATTGGAAGGTCATTGCAACGCGTAGCAAATGAAATTGTTGGCGGAAAGCACCACACTATTTTGAATTTAAAATGTAAATGGCTATAAACACACGACTTACATAGGAAAGTTAGTTCTGGAGCCCCAAAGAAGTCACCTCCAGAAATGGACAACAATTTGATGGAGTATCTAAACATCCTTTTACTACTGCGAAGAAAACAGCTGAAGAAACATTTTTTTCTGCCTCAGTAAGGACGGTCAGGAATCGTTTAAGATGTGCAGGTCTTGTGAACAGTGTAGCAGCAATGAAACCACAGTTAAGCGATGAACACAAAAGAAGAAGAAGTCAGTTCGTCAACCAATATCTAAATCAGTCACCGAATTTTTGGGAAAGTCAGGTGTTCTCAGACGTAAAGGCGTTCCAGTCTACATCTAACGAAAAACTTTAGTTTACCGTCCAAAATGTCAGAAATTCGAGGAGAAATTTATGCAGAAAACAAATAGTAGCGGAAGATTTTCCGTCTACGTGTGAAGCTGGAGATCAGTCCAAGGACCAGGAGTATTGATATATATGTTAATATACTTCGTCCGTGCAAGATAGGTTTCCGCATAATTTCATCTTCCAACATGTAATATTATACTATAACTCGTTACATTCCTAATTTATTATTTTTATCTTATATTCTTATCATCGTGCCACGGTATATTAGTTTTCATTTGCGAGTTTAAATTCATTCAACGCGACTTGTATCGCCCTTTTATTTTAATATTTTGTAATTGTATCGCCCTCCTGGCGTTTCCGTTGCATCCGGCGTGTAGGTATTCGAGCAGAGGCCGTTAACGAATCCAGTTGAGGATGGTAGTGTGTGTGCTTTCATACAAGAGAATGTTAGTTTTTCGCGAAATCTACGACGATTAAGTTTTCCTGCCATATTGCCTATCTTGCCTATATTTTTTAATCAAACCAAACTGCTGAAAGACATCGAAATTAATTATTAGAGTCGTTTATTAATGAACTTCATGACGATGAACTTACGGAAGGATATTTCCAAGTAAGATGCACCAGCGCATACATCTCGAGAAACACTAGTTTTTTTACAAACATTTTTCGATACAAGAATTATTAATTTTCCTCCAAGATTTTTTTTAGTTAGACATCGATTTTTGTTAAATTGTAGGTAGAATTTTTAGGGCTCCTGAAGTTATGGTTAACATGAAGAAAATTATGTTGATTATTATGTCAGGATTTTATTAACACTAAACTTATAGGGACAAAATTTTAGATTAGTAACTATAAGTTTAGAGGCTTAAAAAAAGTAAAATAATCCTTATCACAATAGTATCAAATGTATTCTAAAGGAGCATTTCGACAACTAATTTGCCATAATCAGCAGGAAGTTATCACAGATTTGAAATAAGTATTTATGATACAATATTAGTGTTGTAAGGATTTTTTCTTTTTTTTTATAGTTTTTGTTAATCCACAGTCTCCAAGGAAAAAGATTTTTGCTAATGTTAAGAATATGGCTGCAGAAAATTTTCGAAAAAAAATAGCGGAACCTTTAGACGATCTCAAAAGCAACAGTTTTGCTTTATAAACTTATAGAGGGAAACGTATTGTTAAGCTAGAATTAAATAAAATTCACTCTTTTCAACACAAGCGAAATATCGGAATTTTTCTTTTAATATTCTCCAACAATAATCTGAACAAATTCCAGGATCTTATATTTGAAGGTGACGAAGAAAAACTGATTTAATTACAAGAACCAACATAAAATATTTAAATTTCTTTTCATAAATTTCATATTTCACTTTCATGTTCTTTAAATTTTGAAACCAGTGCTAATTTTTATACATATCAACATCAACAAAAGAAGGTTATAAATGTTTTTCGTTAATAATACATTCTAATATTAAAAGTATGAAAACTATTGATACCAGTATAACAGAAGATTATTATTAATTGATTTGCGTGCTTAAACTTTTGATTAGAAGTAAAAATTTATGTACTGTCAAAGTGACAATCAAAGTACGTATTAAAACAAACTAATAATTAAAGAAATCTTTGTACTCGATTTATGTTAGCAGAACTGTACATGCGTAATCTATGCATGAAATGTTCTACAGTAGTCCCGTAGATTTATCAAAATTAAAGTGTTTAACAGAATTTGAATATTAAAAATGAACAAAGGCACGGGCAAAGCGTGATTCGTATAATAAATCATGATACACAACGCGACCTCAAAATGTCACTTTAAACTTCAGTCTTCATCAGTATTGATTAATATGCACTCCGTAGGAGAAGCTGCACAGTCGACGGGGTGTAAAATAAGACGAAACTCTTCAGGATATGATCGCGTAAACCACCATGGGACAAATGGTGTCGCTGACAGTGGGGGATTTGCATGAAAATTGACCTCTACCCTCTCTAGTCTATGTCTTTGCGGTATTATTTTTGGACACTTACTTTTTCAGAGACGTCATTTCTCGAAGATGTAGTAACGCTGGAGATTAATGATGTCTGTTAGTGCACTGTGAAGCGAGAAATTGGAATATCCAAAATGTAATTTTATCACATATCATTTCGACTTGGTAAGTCTTTGTTATTTACGACAGCCCTGCGGAATTCGAATCAAATTTATACGCCTATTATATGTGAAAGTTAGATAATAAGAATGTAATACATAAAAAGTCAATATTTATTGTCACAAACTCAATAATTTCACCCATGCTGCATACGAAAATATACACCGAAAAGTCTAAAACAAGGCGAAACACTGGCCTGGATGTCTGGAAGGCAATTTTCACACAAATATTAACTTGTATTGTGTTGTGCACACACACACGATTTTTAATAATATTTAAATATTGTTAAAGATGTTTTTATTTATAATGGATGCAGGAAAGGTTAAAAGAACAGATTAATTGTTTAGTGAAGCCTACCTATTAGTTAGAATAGATAATGTACAAAAGTATGAAGATTTTGTTCAACAATTTGAGCCACATTTTCCAAAATATTGGATGTAACATGCTACGGGTAAACAGCAAAAATAGATCTCACAAAACTGGCTTCTGTTACTTTTCTATATACTGGAAATACACCACAAAGATCCAAAGTCTTATTATCTATGTGTGTGGGGGGGGGGTGATGTAAATATACAATTCAACTAGCCAGTACCCGGGCTAATATCAGCGAAGATGACGGGGTTCTTAACGAAATGTTGTTGAGTGTCTGACTATAGTCAGACACTCAACAACCGCTACCGTGAATTAATGTTGAATTGTAACTGGCGCTTATACGTCACGCGAACGACTGCATTATTATGTATGCAAATCGTAATCTCTTTATTTTTATCTCTTATTTCTAATCTAAAATAAATAAAACTTTTATATCTTTTACAAATGCCTTTATTTTAGAAAATATATGATATATTATATCATTAGTAATTGAAATAGGATAATTAAAAATAAACGTGGTGTTCTTTAATTTCTACCTCGACTAGTTCTTCTGTATTTATAACTTAAATTTTTTTTTTTTACTTTTATTTTAAATTGAGTTCGTGGATCCGCGACAAACGAGAACAAAGAACAGATAATGTTTTTGAAATTCAGTGACTCTTTGTAATATATTAAATTTTGAATTTGGTTCATGAATAGAAAATTTTTTATATTCATGATTTGATTATTTACAAAAATAGGTGTTTTTATTATTAGTATTTATCTGACCTTATTTTACTTGATCACAAATGGCACTTTCTTCTTATAGTAATTTTCTTTTGTATTTAAAATCTGTGTTTATTTTCCTTAGACAGTACCTAACTTCTTAAATGGCTATTTGTCTTTACTTAACTTCCTCCACTCTTGATTGACACTATTTTATTTATTTTTTTTTACACCAAGTACGTGTATATTTTTTATTTAACTTTACTAATACGAAGTACATATTATTTATTTGACTTTTCTACGCGAAGTGTGTTTTTTATCGGCGTCAAAACAATCAGTACTTTTTCAGTACCTATTCTTCTTACTCCTTGAATGCCTTTTTGGAATTTGATGCTATTAGTATTGAAAATTTGCCCTATTTTTTCTATTACTGTTCAGGTAATTATTTTAATTAATATTTCTATATTAAACATTTTCATGTATCTGTCAAAATCTTTCTAATTTTACAAAATTTCAGTTTATTTTTTAGTTAATGCTATATTTGGTGTTATATTATTGTCATTCAAGATTTATGCCCTTTCAGTAAATGTTATCTCATTATATTTTACTTTATTTTACAAATTTCAAAAATTCTAGTTATATTTTCCAAAATCTCAATTAATCCTTTTTATGTTTTGTTATTCTACTAGTTTTTATAAATTGAGCCCCCTATTGAGTAATTTAAACCTATTATTGTTTTATTTTATTTGTTTTTAAGTGAAAATCTTCCTCCAGTTAATTTGTAGAATCCCGATGTCTGTAAATTCTGTTCGGATGTTATTCTTATTGGCTGGTTAGTGTGTATTTTACCTTTGTATTATAGAAAACTGGCGGGGTTTTACCCACTCATGTATATTTCAATTATTCTGATACATTACACATACGGTTAGTTCGTAGTATGAGTGAAGACACAAACAATATACAGTTTCTAGAGACACGGCTGTGCCATCTTTGGAAGGGCGTCGTTGGTTCGCATTGGTTATGTGGACAGGGCGAGGTACTTCGGCTGTCTGACAACAGGAAGCGCTGAATTTAATTCTACGCTCGGTCTAGATAATTTCTGTGATATGGCAATGTGGTTCTTTTTTGTGAATGTGTCTGAAGATATCCTTTCTGCAGCAGTGGCGTACCGATGAGCCTGTAGAAAGGTAAAATACTTATCTGCGTCTCTGGGGAGGGATATGTTCGGATACGTTCACAAAAAATATTAATAGTGAAGCTGTATTTGTGTTCTTCACGCCAGATTTTTAATAATATTTTATATTATTAAAAGTACCTTTGTATTATACAAAAGTGGTGGGGTATTTACCCTCTCATGTATGTTTCAATTATTCTAATAGTGTGTATTTTGGTTCCTTCCTTGACGTTTAACTGTTTGTTCTTCTTTCAGATGTAGATATGGATATTATTTTATTTAAATGAAGTTGGAATTATTATATTACGATGGTTTTTTTTTTAATAAAGTGTAATTTTGTTATCTTTGGTGTATCCTTTTTAGTAGTATTTTAGTTTTAATGTTAAGTATAGAGGATTTTGCTGACTAAAATCCTGAATTGTTCTATCCTAAGGTAACCCCTGACCAATTTTTCTTTCATCTCGAAGAATTTTCTTTCGGTTTTGCCGTTTCTAGTTTTAAAAATTTTATAACCCGCTTATTTATTATCCATAACATGTCAGTATATATTATGAAGTACCCGCCACAAGGCGTAATGTCTATAAAAGGAATCTAAATACACATACCAATCAATAACGGCACAAATAAATAATACTATATCAATATTTATTGAATACGTATTCGCGAAAATGTCAACAAATATCACATATATAAAAATATGAACAGACCTGTACATAAAAGAAATAAAAGTCGTATCGTATAAGAAATCGTATCCTAAATATGTATCGTGCGATTGTAAATGATTAAGGATAGTTTGAATTTAGCGCCAACATTTTTTTTAAAATGTTAGTCACACTTAGTATCTGCTTAAAATTTGCTTCTATTATTTTTCTTCAGTGGCGTTTCGTATTAGAGGGTTCACTATTAAATAAGAAATTAATTTGTGTTTTAAATATTGCTATTACTACTAAATTCATTCTAAATTAATAATATTCTCACTATAGATAATAATATTAAGTTAGATAGTAAGTATTATTAACAAATAATGCATTACATTATTCAAACAGTTCAATGTACATCACATTAATAATTAAGGTAAATATAATCAAAAACATAATTTGTAATATAAAATATATTAAGTTAGTTCCAGAGATACAATATATCTATTACATTTATTTGACAAGTAAGTTAGAAAGAAAATATAAATATAAAATTATTTACGAGTCATTTAAGAAAACCATATAATAGCATTTTTCAGTAATCTTGTGAAGTTTGAGAATTGTGGCTTAATAGTATTGTTATATTATAAATGGTTAACCTAACTCAGAAAAAACTAAAGCATTACAATAAACGTTCAAAATGTCCACCATTAGCATCCAGGCATAAATTAATTCTCTTCTTAACATTTGAGAATATGCGGTGGAGTTCTTGTTAATCTATATTGTCTACTTCATTAACAATTGCTGCTTGCAGTTCTTTTATAGAATGAGGTCTTTTTTCAAAAACTTTGTTTTCAAATATCCAAACAGATAACAATCTAAAGGCGTTAGGTCAGGTGAACGTGATGGCCAACGATCCTTACTAATTAATCTATCATCGAAATACTGTTGTCGAAATTCTAATGTATTATGAGCTACATGAGGTGAAGCTCCATCTTGCTGAAAATATCCTGTTTGCAATTCATCAACGTGTAATTGATTTATAAAGGTTTGCAGTATTTCTGTACGATATCGCTCAGCATTAATAGTGTCATTAAAAAATATCGGGCCAATGACTCGTCGTCTTGACATGGCTATCCAAACACCTATTTTCAATGGATGCAAGCTGGTTTCTACATAATTATGTGGATTTTCAGTTGCCCACGTTCTATAATTTTGGCTATGGATATAGCCAGTTTGTAACGTACAGTTTAGATGTAAACACCTGAGGAAGCCACTGTGTTGGCGAAACAATTGGCGTTTTACGAGTAATGATTAAAAGTGAAGATTAAAACCGTAGTTTTATTTCTATTCTATGGATATATCCTGATAAATGAAACCAAGCCTCGTCTGACATAAATGTCACATTTAAAATATCATCACTATTTAAATTTTCATTGAACCATTGACAATATTGCACTCTACGTTCATAGTCAATATTGAACAATTGTTGAATAACAGTTACTCTGTAGAGATGCATATGCAAATTTTATACTAAAACTTGTCTAGTGGTATTATATGACAGACCTTAAATGAATAAATAAAATTAGTAATGAAAATAACGTTAATTAAATGCATTTACCTGTTTGTGCAGACAATTTTCCAATAGATTTGTTTGGGCTTGCCACAATCCGTTGTCTAACATCATCAACAACATCTTCTGTCAAGACTGTTGGTCGACCACTAGATTTACCCTTACAAATACAATTTTTAGTTTCAAAGCGACGAATAACCCTATCTTTATGTTGCGCAAATATTTTATTAAAACAATATGGTTAGGATAATTTTCCCGAAATTGATTCAGGAAAGATTGCAATGAATATGACCATTCACCGTCTTCTCTAAGAGTGGAACTACGGTAATGTGTTTTTAGAATAAAAGCATCCTGCTCATCGCCCGTAAATGGCATGCTGCTACAATACTTAAAAAATAAAAGCAATCATTTTAATTGTATTGATTAGAGGTTTCTATTAAACTTACCTAAATAACGGAAAATATAGAATAATAGTTCTGATAAGAACAGTTTTTTTATGTAAATGCAAAAGAAATATCGAAAATAAAAGTAGGGAAATAATATGAAAATACGAGAACCAAACAAATATATGAACGAACGTCACTGCGATTTTGTTAGATGCACCACAGAATAGACAACGTCAAAATATGAATTACACTAAAAGCTACGGCGGTAAATTTGAACTGTCTTCAGACATTTACAAGCGCACTGTATTTCGACAACTAAGTTGTCATCTTCAATAGGTAAAACCAGTGATCAAAGTGTAAAACATGTGGCACAATAAAACTAACACACAGAATTGCGCACTATTTTACAAAGCGTCCACGTATAATACACTAATTATACGTGATTGTTGTGATATTTGATTGTTTTTGACGTTTACTTTGTAAAATTTTGGAAAGAATTAAATTTAAAAATCAGCAATGTCAACATAAAGTTCCAGAATTTATAGTCACCTGTTATATCAGAATACAGATTGTCTGCATTTTCACACACAATTGCTAAAGGTGCTCGTTTGCGGATGTCAGAACTCGCCGTTAGCAGATGGAACTTCGCGACATCTACCGGTCAAGAACGGCAACGCTATTTGATTGTTCTCTTTGACCGGTAGATGCCGTGAGATGTGTCACACATGGGCATGTACGAGGGGTATATTGAAAATTTCGGGAAAATCATAAATAAAATAAAATGTTAAGAGATTGAAATACTTGATTGCTTTTCGAAATAATCACCCTTAAGTTCTATATACTTTTCCATTCGTATAAACCAATTAGTAAAGCATTTATCCCACTCAGAAGATGGTATGTTTGAAATATGTGTTTCTGCCTTTACGGGTGATAAAAATCTTTATCCACACATTTTACTTTTAATTTTGGCGAACGCAAAGAAGTCATTGGTGGATAGGTCGGGACTGTAGGGATAATAGCTGAGTAATTCAACATTTTTTCCGGTTAAATAGATGATTGTTAGTTTTGAGCCGTGCGAACTTACATTGTCATGGTGAAGTAGGATGCGACGATTCTGATTGCCTTTTCGCAACTTTGGAATAACTTGCGGCAAACAAATGGTAGTATACCATTCTGCATTTACAGTTCTACGATTTTCTAAAGGAATTTTGACCACGCGACCAGTCTTAGATACAAAAGAAGCAATCATTTGTTTAGAAACTGTCGTCGGTTTTGTTTCACTTTGAAACACTCATACAGCAGATTAGTTTTTTTTTTAAGGTTCATATGAGTAGAGCCATGTTTCATCGCCACTGACGATGTTGTACACAAGTTTTGACGAACCTGAGTGAAAGCGTTTCAGTACTTCTTAACACCACTTCACACGAATTTCTCCTTGCTCTGCTGACAGATTACACAGGTCTACAAAATTAAACTTTTTGACAGATGTTTTTATTTTGAAAACTGATTTTATATAATTTTGGTAGGCTGATTTCAAAAATTCTATGCATTTATTTGTATCACGTAAGGTTTTTTTGCAAATATTAAATGAAAAAAATGATATTTTTAAAAAAAATTATTTGTTTATTGAGTAAAAAGGTGGAATACAAGTTAAAAAAGTGGAAAAAAATACTTTACTCAGTATTTTTTAAATGAAATCTTTGTCTTTTTGCCAGAAAGCTGCGTTGTCCGGACATTCGGTTGTATGTTTTTAAGGGCATATCCCGTTTTAACATCCAGCAGTAGTCCGCCATCATCGCTATGCTCCATCTGCCTTGGTATCGCCGTTCCATTTCCTTAATGTCTTGGTGAAACCTCTCTTCCTGTTTTTCGCTAACTGCTCCAAGATTTTCAGGAAAATAGTTCAAGTGTGAAAACAGGAAATGCACTTTCAAACTCATATTACAACCTAGACGATGAAAGTGTTGTAACATATTTTGAACAATATTTTCGTAGTTTTCGTCCTTAGAGTTTCCAAGAAACTTATCAATTACTCCTTTAAATGAAACCCAGGCGTTTTTCTCGACATTGGTCATTGTGTTTTGAAAATCCTTGTCTTTGCATAATGTTCTTATCTGCGGCCCAACAAAAATACCTTCTTATAACTTGGCATCGGATAAGGCTGGAAATGTCTCGCACAAATATTTAAAACACCGTCCATTTTTGTCTAGGGCTTTAACAAACTGATTCATCAAGCCAAGTTTGATATGGAGAGGAGGCAGTAAAACTTTTTTGGGGTCAACCAAGCTATCTCTTAATACATTTTTGCTACCAGGTGTAAGGCTTGTTCTAGAGGGCCATTCTATTTGAGTCCAATGTCTATCCCTTGCTCGACTATCCCACTCACAAATAAAGCATGGAAATTTTGTATAACCTCCTTGTTGTCCTAGTAGCATGCACAGCACTTTATGGTCACCACAAAGTATCCACTGATGTTCTTGGTAGTTTATTTTCTTTAAAAGATGTTCAAAATTTTCATACGTTTCCATTAAATATACCGAATGGGCAACGGGAACCGAGGCCAGCTCGTTACCATTGTGCATTAAAACGCCTTTTAAACTACGCTTACTTGAGTCAATAAACAGGCGCCATTCTTCTTTTACATACGGCACATTTCCAAATTTTGAAATTAAGTCAAGAATATTGTTGCAATACACTAGCGGTCCGTCTTGAGTAAAATATTGACTTAACTCTTTTTCGCGATCCCGGTAAAAACTTGATGTGACGCCAGGTGTCAGTAAATGTTTCTCACGAAGGTGGGAGGCTAACAAATCGGATGCATCCTTTGGAAGGTGCAAATCTCTAATTAAATCATTTAGTTCGCTCTGGTTAAACACTTCGGGCTCTCTGAAATCTGGTGTGAAATCTGAGTCATCTGGGTCGCAATTAGATTCCTCTGATTCTGACGATATGACGTTTTCTAGTGCTTTTGGGGCGGTAGGTATCGGTACATCTGGTCCATGAGGAACTGGTCGAATAGCAGAGTCAAGATTTGGATACACAATTTGTTTCTTATTTTTTCTGTTGAATCCTTGAACATTACACGAACAAAAATAACAATCATCACTGTGATTTCTAGGCTCTCGCCATACCATAGGAACACCAAAGCTTAAACATTTCTTCCTACCTTTTTGCCAGTTTCTTAATGCTTCAACGCAAATGGAACAAACAGTATGAGGAGCCCAGGAATTGTCTTGGTCGCCAATTTTTACACCAAAATAAGCGTGGAATACATATTTCGCAAACGAAGTTATAGTTTGCCTCTGCTTTACTACGACGTAACTACCACAGATATAACAAAAGTTATTCGGATTGTTCACACAATGTCTTCTTTCCATATTTATACGTTCTGGAACACTTAAAATAGGCAACAACGAAGACAACAAGCGCGCGGACACAGTAGCACGACGACTAACACAACCAAACTGCACATAAGCAGGTTTCAACGTTGTATTGACGCTTCTGCGCCGACTCTGTTGCTTTGCTGAGAAATCTAATATTAACCAGTGTTGCCAAATCACATTTAATTTCATAAAAATCAATTCATTTAAAAATCATGCCTAACATGGAACAAAAATATTCTTGTCATAACATTTAAATTATTGTGCAAAATTGTTTGTATTGCAGCCAAGCCAATTCCTAAGGACTTCACATGTCAATCAAACTTTTAATCAATTCACAAGTGGCATCGACATTTTGCTCTACAACAGCTGTTGATAGTCGACCTTCACGTAATACATCGCTGAGACTATCACGTTCAAGTTTGAACTCTTGAAACCAGCGATGCATTGTAGTTTTAGATAGTACTTCACTACGAAACGCAGAATTCATTCGCTGGACACATTTTTGTTGACTTAAACCACTTCGCAAATCATAATAAATCATTGCACGATAATGTTCTCTTGTTAAATTCACTTTGTTACTGTATCGCTAATTTCTAACTATCACCGTAAAAAATCTATTTGACATTTCTTGGTTCTGTTACTTGCTTCCGCTCACATAAATGTGAAGTGAGCCGAATTTGTATAAATCATAGATCGTGTACGAACTATACTGCTGGTTCCCGAAATTGTGTATCCCTCGCATCACACAAATTTGACATATACGACGAACCTATTCAAGGTACTTCACGTCTCACGTTAATAAGGACGAGATAGTCTGAAACACGTGTTCATACGTTAGTTGTCTCCAATGAGAATTAGTTACGTGTTTGTGCGTGTAAACATGTAATGGGTGTCTCAACGGGAGGTTTGGTTTTGAAATTCGCGCGAAATATGGTTAAGTTGGTACTACAGCGGTGAGATTTGACAGTTAGCATTGTGAAGTTTTGACATTTCAAGAATGCGGCGCTTTACAAACGAAAAACATGTACTTATTGTGAAAACCTATTACCAAAATGGAAAATTTTGGTATTCATAATCGCCCAAGTAAGACAGCGATTACGAAATTTATTGAAAAGTTTGAACGCACTGGTTCTGTGGCAGACGTAAAAACACCTCTGCGTCCTCGCAGCGGTCGTTCGGCTGAAAACATAGCCGCAGTGGAGGAAAGTGTGGCTGATGATGCGCGCACCTCGATTCGTCATCGTGCACAGTAATTAGACCTTTCCAGAAGTACTGTGCAGCGTATTTTGACCAAGGATTTGCACTTACACGCATACAAGATTCAATTGACGCATACATTGAAACCAGCCGACCATGGACAGCGCCGTGAGTTCTGCAATTGGGTGTTAGCAATGCAACAGGATAATCCCAATTTTGCGACACAAATCATCTTCAATGATGAAGCGCATGTTCAACTTAATGGTTACGTTAACAAACAAAATTGCAGAATTTGGGGCGCTGAGAATCCTCATGTGATCGAAGAAGAACTTATGCACCCACCACGAGTCACTGTTTGGTGCGGATTTTGGGCCGGCGGTGTAGTGGGACCATTTTTTTTTTAAAACGCAGCTGGTGTCTCGATAACCGTCGCTGATGATCGTTATCGTGACATGATAGCCCATTATTTGTGGGGTGAGTTGGATGGTATGGATGTGGATAACTTCTGGTTTCAGCAAGATTGTGCCACCAGCCACACAGCGAACCAAACAATTGAGTTATTGCGCACAAGGTTTCCAGGTCGTGTAATTTCTCGTCATGGCGATCAAAATTGGCCACCAACATCGTGCGATATCACGCCGATGGACTTTTTTCTTTGGAGATTTTTGAAAGGAAAGGTTTATGCTAACAATCCTCAAACACTTCAACAGCTGAAAGACGCGATTCGAAACGTGATTGCTGAGATAGTGCCGCATTTATGTGCAAGAGTCATACAAAATTTCGTCAACAGAATGGACATCTGTCAACGTAGTCGCGGTGGCCACTTGTCAGATATTGTGTTCCACATGTAATGTCCATGTCTGTACTTTATCATGAATTAAAAACATTGACAATTTTCAACAATCTAATGTGTTTAATTGCAACTTCAAAAACAAACCTCCCGTTGAGACGCCCTTTATTTTAACATGCATGTACTTTCTTATTTGTACACTTAATGTTTATATACTATAGTCTACACGGTATAACTACTCAGCAAAAATTACCACAAAAATACTTTGATGCAATTCCAAATAATCCAAATTTCCTTCTTGTAATGTGCTCTAAACTCCCAGTTCAGTACTGATAGTCGTAGAAGCTTCGTATTTTCTTTAGTTCCTTGACTACCCGTACTTCGATCTACTGTAATTATACCCGTTCAAAAGATGAAAGCGAACGTGCAAATATATACATAATATGCATACGTACACCCTCATCTGTAAAGGGGAACTACTATGACAGTGTAAGAGTCGAGATGGCGTTATTCATTGGGACAGAGAATGGATGAGAACGTGTGTATGAGGCATTAAGTGGCCGGTAAGGTGTGAACAGCCCTCATGTCACACCAGTCACAATAACCCAGGCCTTCGAACGGAGAACACAAAACGTTCATCCGTTTTCATGCCAGTGTATGTACATATATATATATATATATATATATATATATATATATATATATATATAATAACTTCGTGACCTTGGTATGATATGGTAAACCTAATCAGTAGGCGATTAAAGGTCTGTATATTACTTCAAAATATATGTATTTAAAAAACTCTACATGTTTCGGCTGTATACGCCTTTTTCAAGAGAATACAAAATATTTTGTATTCTCTTGAAAAAGGCGTATACAGCCGAAACATGTAGAGTTTTTTAAATACATATATTTTGAAGTAATATACAGACCTTTAATCGCCTACTGATTAGGTTTACCATATATATATATATATATATATATATATATGGGTATGTATGTGTTCGGGTATATATACGTATGTATTTATGTCTGCATGCGCGTACTTTACCCTGTCACATTTGTCAATTAAGTTTAAACTCGGTTGAATCGCGGGTTCATTGTCTGACCGTGAAATATAATGAAAATATGTCAATTACAGGAAAGTTGTTTAACATGGACAGAGTAGGTTGTCTGTGAATGAAATTAATATTCAATTGAAATTGAAATTGAAGCGTATCCTAAAAACAAACCAAGAAAACGATAGAATAAACCGCCAAATAAATTAGCATATTTTTCAAGTGCCATTATGGAATTGATAAATTAAAATAAAATCAGAAGAAAGTTTAGACTATTTTCAAATATTCTAGATATTTTTAATAATAGTCGAATACAATACAACCTTGTTAATTAGAATTAATTGGGATAAGATTTACGAATTACCGATTTGTTCGGATTAGCGAATATAACAAATTTTTTCACTTAAACATTGAAGCAGTTTAAGTGTTTTAGCAGTACACATATTGGATCAAAGAACTTTAAAAATACTGAACAAAATTTCAATATCAAACATTGATTATATAAACCAATATGACACCATAATAAGTAGAATTTGCGGTTACCGGTTACGGTTACTACTGAGAAGAATTTACGGGAAATATGAATTTCAATGTCTTTTTAAGAACATTACACCTGTTAAGGATATATTTACTATCCTTTTGTAATATTTTAATTTCAAACATTTTTTATCGTTAAAAATGTAGAAGTAAATTTAGGATGTAGAGTTCCAACGTAAACATTTCCAATTTTATAAATATTTAACGTGAATTTTCGAATTTAAACCACTGTATAATATATTTTTATTAGCACGTACAAGTTGTAACAGTTTTCTTTAAGTTCTAAGAATTCTTTACTTCTGCAAATCTATTTATTACCTAGAATTATTAATGAACGGTGTCTTTTGTCAAATTTATATATTGCCTCGAGTTATCAGTGAACTTGTTTAAAGACGACCCTTAGTATGATCACCCACTGTTAATTAAATATGTATAATACGTTCACGATTCCTAAATATGTATGTACCATACAAATCCATTACTGTATAAAGAAATTAACCAGAAATACATACTTAGGTTTATGACACCTTGCTACCTCTGCGCGCATGCGCAGTTCTCATGAAATGAAGATGGTCGATAAGTTATCGAAATCGATAGTCGTGCCCAATTTAAAAGGGAGCCTCTATTTATTATGTATACTCTTAGTCGGTGGACACGGGTGAGGGTTGACTAAAACAGATAATAGCTAGCGTCAATTAGTTTTACTTACGAAGGCTCGAGACTGAAAACTAAAAAAAGGTTTGCGCGATCGTAGGCGCATGCACTTACAGACTACCAAACTGACTACCAAATTGTTCCAAAACGACGAACTAAATAAAGGAAAGAGTATAAAAATATATAAAATAAAAGAATCGGAAATAGTTAATTCGTATATTTAAAAAAAAATAAAATAAAAACAAGTAATTAATAACTAGTTAACAAGTGATTAATGATGGCTCTGAAGCCGCAAATAAGAATATATAATAATAATAATATAGAAATCGTCAAACTTGTTTAAAATCAAAGTAAAAAGTTAATAGTTAAAATAGTCGAAGGTAAAGTTATGAAAATTTACACTGGGTTATGAATCACCCGGTATTTCAGATCAGTAAATGATTGAACATATAACATAAAACAAGGAATTACAAGCGTATATACTGAATCAATTTGGAATACCAAAATCAGATTAATTACATTATACTGCGAGATTGTATCAAAATTAGGATAATTACTTAATAAATCGCTATTTCAATTAGCCTTAATATAAGATAAAAAATTCATAGTTCGGCAGCAGATCTGCAGTTGAACTTTACATTAGGTATTACACACACATTATATTACAAGAACAGTAATAAAGTTTAATAGAAATTACAATTTAAAGTCATAGTCAAAAAAACATTGTAAAATATATATCTTTGGTGTCTCACAAGGTTATTGCAAGAAAACGTGAAGAAATAAAATAGGAAGAATTAAATAGTTCTCTTAGTAATTGTGTGAATTTAACCAATTAATTATCCATTAAAAATTAAAAACTATTATTACGTGAAGCAACTAAACTTAGACATTAATTTAATACAAAAATGATCATAGAATACATTTTTATAACGACTAAAAAAACGTTCGTGAACTATTATTAAAAAAAAACTCTCCAAAAAGAAATTCTTATAAAGATGAAACGTTTGTGAATTGATTATATAAATGCTTAAATAACAAAAATATGAGCGATCATTATCTGAATAGATGTACGACAATCAATCAATCAAATAAATTCTTTTTCGTACTTCCGGGCCTAAAGTGACAACTTCACTCCCTTGTGACAGGTACTATAGTGTCACATTTAATCCCTCCGGGATTAAATATTGACGAAACTCCCGGAACGATTAAATCAAAAACAAACGAATTTAAGGGATATTTTATTGAAAAATATAATTAATTAGAATGGTAATTAACGTTAATATTCAAATTAATATTGTGACAGTTCGTCATATTGACCAGTCTTTCCTGGGTTAATGCAGCAGGTAACTGACGAGTAACAGATAGGTCCTTTTCATATTGAACTGGTGTTTGTTTCGAAGATCCTGCGGAAACAGGAAGCGAGAATGAGGACTGTGGCATAACTATAGTGGACGAATCGGCGACTTGACCAAATATTTTATCTGAAATTTTTTGTTTATTTTTAATAGACGATTCAATATATCCCTCGGCCACGTTGGAGGATTTCCATCCTCCATGTCTCTTCAGCAGGTCTATTGTTGCTCCCGAATCAGCTAACAAAGACGCAGATGTGCGTCTAAAACAATGTCCCGTATAAGACGTCGCATTTTCTAATTTCAAGAAAGCTGCTATTTGCCGTGGAAATGTACCAAACATGTTTTTTCCTACTACTCTCGTAGTACATTCTTTGTTGATGTATTGAACAAAATATTTTGAATGAGGTGTCCCTGTCTTTCGCAATGCCACATATTTCCGAAATATCGCCACAAAACTGATGGCACTGTTTTCTGAATTTTTGATCACAAAATTTCGGTCAATTTTATTTTTGGTGTTTCTAATCGCAATTAGGAAGGAATCGCCCAAATCTCTCACATCGTCGATTTCTAAATCAACCAACTCTTTTCCACGACAAGCTCCCGCAACGCCCAAAATAAGTGCAACCTACAAAAAAATTGATTTCTTAAAATTTCTGAATATAAACAAATTTCCAAATTTACCTTAAGCATTAAATATTTATCATCCGGAGCCTCCCGTAAGAACTGATCTACCTGCTCAGACGTGAGAATTCTTGACTTCTTTGGCTTAAATCCCTCATTTCTTCTCTTCAAAAAAGCTAATAATTTTGGAAATTTACTTATATCAATATCTTCTCTAATGTTAATAACCGATTTCAGCATTGAGTAATGTGCCCAGAGAGTTGAGGCACAAACCGCTTTTGATTTATCATTGAAGTAGACTAACAGCGCATTTTCAGTAGGTTGTCTCACATTTTTTAAGCGGCACCACTTTTTAAAAGCATCGTACTGCTGCTCGTATAGTTTTCTAGATTTCGGTGGTAACAATTCTTCACCTACTTCGGCTGCTCTTTTATCAATATCAGATACACCTTCTTCACTCATGATACCAATAATTATCAATAACAATGTTTCTTTACAATGACACTAGTAATGACAATGTTTCTAAATTATAATTGTCACAACGCAATGTTACTATGGTAACTTATTTCAAAGACAGTTTATTAAATGAGTTGAAGAGAGAAAAAACTGATTGAAATTATTGAAATAATTAATAAAATCATACCGGAAGTACGAAAAGTATCGTATATACCTTGCGACTGAAGTACATTTAATCCTTCAGGTAAATTATGGCCCTCCCTGCGGTCGGGCCATAAACTTTACCTTCAGGATTAAATGTACTACTTCAGTCCCGCGGTATATAATGTACTATTACAAAATTACGTGTATCACGTAATAAAAAAAAATTAACGGAATTTCCAAATACATATACAAATTAAGCTAAAATATTTATATACTGTTTAGATTAGCATTAGAATTTCGGTATCATAATTATAACGAATAAAATATATCAGCGAAAATTTCAAATTCACTTCATTATATTAAAAAAAGGGTCTTGAACCGAATATCTGTGGCCGTAAATCGACTCAGATGATCCACAAAAACAATATCTTGATATAGCTGACCGGGCAAGAACTAGATGGCCTTAATTTTCTAGCCTCGTTGAAAATTAGGTTTAACGGATTTTCTCCACCTTTTTGAAAGATCCCAACTATGGACAAACAAAGGAAAACTCTAATACGTTTAATTTGCCTCGGACAGAAGACGTCCAAATACTCGTTACGGCAATTAGCTTCCTATTTAAATTTCTAAGACAGCGCTTTAATTGAATCCGCCAATATGCATTAATTTTCAAAATACTAGAGCAAGTGTGTATCTTATTTCGATTACCGAGGCACCAAGATATATATACCAAACGGAGTGAGTGTTCAAATCAAAGCCAAGCGAGGCGACCGACGTTAATGCCCACAATGCACTCAGAGAGTGGTGCCCCGATATCAGAAGAATATTACGTACTTTCTAAATTCAAATGGAAATTCAAATACAGTGCAATATACACTAAACGTAAAAATAAAATGTAACAACCTACTAATACTTAATTAGTAATGATATTTTATTTCGTATTTATTGGTTAAGATTAGATCTTTAAGACATTATCATATACCTTGGGTATTGTTGATTGTAGGTATAATTTCCAAGAATTAAATAACACACAAATTTCCCAGTTATGACGTCAAACAATACATTTGTCTATTAATACGCTTTTATTATGTAATAGTGTAGGGGAGTGATATTTTTACCTACTTGTAAAGCAGCACAGATTAGATCAATACCAATCAGAGTCATACCACCAACAAGGGACTCATAAGTATCAATTCAACAACAGCATAAGACACACAGTCTTAGTTCAAACCATAACAATAATATTTTAACAAGAGACACCAGTTTCAACAGTATGTCAATTTTATGTTAGTATAACTCGTTGTAGATCCAAAATAAATGTATATAGTGTAAAGAAATATATTTAGATGAAAGTACATTTATTCATTTAACAGCCACCGAAGATTTAAATAGTGAAAGTGTATACAGCCCTCCAACCTGTGCACGTTGAATTAATATAGGGGTCGTGATTCTAATAATTGACGTTGAGGCATTACTGCCAGTAACTAGATACAACCATAAGATTAGTTCATCACCCCGAACAATACAACTTCACAACACAAGAAACCCATAAAATATCAAATAATATTTTCAAGAATCTAGAGAAAACTGTATCTAGAAATGCGAAAGCTAAGAGAATTGACACTTTCCTCTGATGTAACCGAAATTTTAATTCCATATTTCTTTTTCAGTTCCCTTATTGAAATAATAACAATTTGTCCCACCATTGACTATTATTATCATAATAAATATATTCACTACATAAATGTACTATAACAACATTATATACTCGTATTTATGATTTAAATCAACAAAACCAAATATCTAACAGGAAATTGTAAAAATCTACCGAAATTATGTTATCTACCTTATTCTGGCCGCGTATAAAAACATTTCGTATTTCTTTCTCGATGGTAGCTGTCTTTTTTCTCCGTTCCAAATCCATTCAGCCCATCTGCAATTTACATGTTTTGTAGTGTTAATGATGATGATGATAAAAAGCTGCCCTTTTTATTACGCGAAATTATCGTTCGGCGCTTTTTTCCTCTTCCGTACTATGAACCGTTCTTTGGTGTGAAACGTAAAACGATACAACATAATTCCTTTTATGTTCCTCTTAAGAAAGAATGCCTCCCTTTTGTTATTTATATCTTTCCCTGTTATTAAGTATGGCTTGAATTGTTCTTTTATTAATAGATGCTCTTGTTAGCATGCTAAAAAAAAAATCGAATTCTTTATTTTAGGTAAATATAAATATATTGTTTCTTCGCGTATATTTAAATAAAACATATATATATATACTGTGCTTTTTTTCTAATTAGCCTTGATAAAAATATTACTATGATATTATGTTGTTACACTTCACATATGTTAATTAAGAATGTTTTTAATCTCATTGTTAAATTATATTATTTACAAATATATCGAATTTAATATATTAACAAATCCGTTAAATATTTTGCGCCATATACAATTCGTATTTTCAAGAGAAAACGTTTATTTTATATTGCACTGGTCATAAATTGAGAATATCTATGGAACGGTAAACCAAAGAATTTCATATTCTCCAATGTTCTTTCCGAATATTAAACTTCTATTCTAATTATTTCTTAATTAGAATATACAATAAAATTTGCATTACTAAATTTAATTAAATATATTTGTCGTTGTTGAACAAAAGTATGCTATGAAAATACACAGTGAAACAATTAAAGAATATATGTGTTTCCCTGTGTTGGATTGAAGATTCGGTACTGTTGGTATGGCAATATTGATCATATACCCTGTTCTCGTTTGATTTTTTTCCGAACAGTATACCGAATTTATTGTGTTATTGTTATACGATCCAAATATATTACTTCTTCTGTAGTTTTGAAAACATTATTTAAGTCTTATTCATAGTAAAGATCAAGTTGCCCGCTTTATGCCAAACATCTGTGTAATCTCTCATGGATAATTTTATCTGCATTGTTCTGACGTTTCGTGTATTTTGTTAGTACTAATACACTACTCGACTTTCTATTTTGAAGCCACATATTCTAGACTTGTCATTTAGGTGGTGGAATCCTGTAATATGTTCCTTTTATCGCTTCTTGTAGATATCGCTTGATCTTGAATAGCCGCAATAAATCCTTCCGTTTCACAAAACATGCCATTCACGCGAAGCCGCTGTATCGATGTATTGTTCCTCTACCCTTTTGATGCAACTCCTCATTCGTCCAGTTACCGAGAGTAGATGTAATAGACTGGATTTGTGCAGCTGGTTCAAGTTTCTTCATCTAATTTTAGGCATGCATGGATTTATCTGTTATTGATACTTCAGTTTGCCTCATAAGGAAGCCTCGGAAGCGCTTTATTTGTCTGTAATGGAGGTTGCGTATGTTAATTAAGGCTCTCGACATATGGAACTCCTCAATCAAGCTTTTTGAGTGGTGGCTTCGATATTTTGTAAATAACACCAAAATGCTCCAGTTTAGTTAGTGCAGTTCGCTTGAGATCCACTGCAATATTCCAAAGCTATAGGGAAATATCCTTTATAGCATAGATGCGATAGGATGGTGCGAGAGTGATTCAATAACTCCTTAGAAAATCCAAGAGATGGCGCTAGTAATATGACGAAAAATTTGCATTTGTTACTGATGAAGTTAAGTTAAAAGTTATAAGTGAGAAAAGCCATAACTGTATTCCAGATATTGCAAAAAATTAAGTCGATGAGTGTTTATATAAAGCCAAAAAGAGAGCAAGAGAAGAAGTGACACCAGTATCGCCAATATATCTACAAGAGATGATGGTTGCTAAGGACAGAGGTTTGAATTCCGTTACAAATATTCCACAGTTTACATCAGTGAAACATGTATTGTATAATGAGCGACACAAATCGCTAAGCATTAGCTTGCTACCGAAAAAACGAGAAGATATAGAGGTCCCCGAGTTTATGAAAGAGTTTGTCAAAATTGACGATGGTATGGAAGACAGGATTCTTGTATTTGCAATGGACGGAGGCAATTTATTAGCAGGAGATTCTTGCTTCCTATTCGATGAGACTTTTAAAAGCTATACTTCACTGTTTTGCCAATTATATACGAGGTGTATTCAAGTTCTACTCACCCGAAAACTATGAAACTGGTGTTACTTTTCGACGTAATCTCCCTGCAGACGTACACATTTTTCACAACGTCGACGCCATGATTCCATGGCCGCGGCGAAGGCTTCTTTAGGAGTCTGTTTCGACCACTGGAAAATCGCTGAAGCAATAGCAGCACGGCTGGTGAATGTGCGGCCACGGACAGTGTCTTTCATTGTTGGAAACAGCCAAAAGTCACTAGGAGCCAGATCAGGTGAGTAGGGAGCATGAGAAATCACTTCAAAGTTGTTTTCACGAAGAAACTGTTGCGTAACGTTAGCCTAATGTGCGGGTGCGTTGTCTTGGTGAAACAGCACACGCGCAGCCTTTCCCGGACGTTTTTGTTGCAGTGCAGGAAGGAATTTGTTCTTCAAAACATTTTCGTAGGATGCACCTGTCACCGTAGTGCCCTTTGGAACACAATTGGTAAGGATTACGCCCTCACTGTCCCAGTACATTGACACCATCATTTTTTCAGCACTGGCGGTTACCCGAAATTTTTTTGGTGGCGGTGAATCTGTGTGCTTCCATTGAGCTGACTGGCGCTTTGTTTCTGGATTGAAAAATGGCATCCACGTCTCATCCATTGTCACAATCGACGAAAAGAAAGTCCCATTCATGCCTTGGTTGCGCGTCAACATTGCTTGGCGACATGCCACACGAGCAGCCTTGTGGTCGTCCGTCAGCATTCGTAGCACCCACCTGGAGGACACTTTTCACATTTTCAGGTCGTCATGCAGGATTGTGCGCACAGAACCCACGGAAATGCTAACACTGGGGGCGATCTGTTCAACTGTCATTCGGCGACCCCCAAAACAAGTCTCTCCACTTTCTCGATCATGTCGTCAGAACGGCTTGTGCGAGCCCGAGGTTGTTTCGGTTTGTTGTCACATGATGTCCTGCCTTCATTAAACTGTCGCACCCACAAACGCACTTTCGACACATCCATAACTCCATCACCACATGTCTCCTTCAATTGTCGATGAATTTCAATTGGTGTCACACCACGCAAATTCAGAAAACGAATGATTGCACGTTGTTCAAGTAAGGAAAACGTAGACATTTTAAGTATCTAAAACAGTTCTCATTCTCGTCGCTGCCGCTACAATTCCATCAGCCGTACAGTGCTGCCATCTCTGTGACGTATTGACAACGAACTCATGCACATTTTAAAACAATGCACATGCTTCTATCTCTTTCCAGTCTCGAGAAAAAAAATCGTAGGCCTTAGAACTTGAATGCACCTCGTACAATTTACGTGGATATTGGTAGTACAGAAGAAAGAACACATGTATGTCCCCTGCTACCCGACTTATTAAAAAATAAAATCAAGAATTTTTTACCAATAAAATTTATTTTTGATTTTGAAGTTGCCACAATTAATGCTTTAGTAGAAGTTTTTCCAGTTCCAGTTATCAAATGTTGTAACATTTATTTTAATAAAGCTTTTTGGGGTAAAGTACAAGATTTAAGTCAAACAAACTTGTATAAAGCCTGAGTTACATTACACTTTTTTCGTCTAGAAACTTGGACAAGTTTTCAAACTAGATGACCTTGTCGAAACTTTCATGGTGTAAATCAGAAGAAACACATCAAAGTTTCTAAACTACAAAACTAGATCCTATCCCACTTTTTATCCAAGTTTCATACTAGACTTGGGCATTAAACACCATTTCGTTTGTACCAACTGTTCATTTTAAATAAAAATAATTACAGGTTACATAGTGTTTGTTTTGTTCTGGAAATTAATAGAAATTGTGTAAGAATGTCCAGTAACAAAATTTGGGGCACCGATATAACGGTTTAAGAATTAATTTTTTTAATATTGTTGTATCTATAAGAGCTAATAAATAATCACAACCCATCTAAACGTCAAATATATAATAATAAAAAAACAGAAATGTTTATTTTATGTTGGTAACGCACTCAAAGTTTGGTGCCCTCTATTCAACATAGCATATATTAAAACTTGTATGAAATCTTGTACTATTACAAAAGGCAGCTTGTGCTGGATATCGGGATGTGGATGTGCCATGCTAATAATAATGAAATTATTCTAAGATAAATAAAATAATTATTGGTGCTGGTGAAGTTTCTTCAAAGGTCCAGAACGTGCGTGATGATTGTTAATTAAAATATATATATAACTTACTTACTAAATAAAACACATGTTGTCCTTAAAGTTTGTACATATTTATATTTACATAAGAAGAAATTGAAATTGATATATTTAACCCTTTGCTTCCTAGTGGTTGCAGAGCACAACCACATTTTTAAGTTTTTCTTGCTATCTTCCTTGTAGTGTTATACACTAGCCACAGTAGGTGGAGTCTAAAACATACTCCCACCCATCGACTCCTGCCTTCGCGTTTGAATCAGTGCATCATTGCAACGGTTATATGATGTTATATCTTATTTTTTACCACGTGGAGCATGCAGATGTGACAGTAATTGTTTATAGAATAGATTATGGGCTTATTTATGAAGATGGCTGGCAAGTAAATGTTAAATATTAATAAAAATGTATGCCTTGCACTTATAGCAAGTGAGAATATTTGTTTACCTTAGTAGATGAGGTTATGTTTTATACACAAATGTGGTGGTCGCGGCACAAAACCACAAGGAAGATATTCATATTTTTTATAATAATATTTTTTTCAGCTAAAAACTCTATATACTCTATTCAAGAATTGGAAGCGCTTGGCCAGGACGATTTGTATACATTGGTAGAAGATATCCCTTCTGGAGATGAGTCGGACATCAATGATGAAAGCGAAAATGAAGATGAAGGTGATGTGGATCAGCTATTTGATATCAATGCAATGGATATCATAATTGCTAGTGAAAATTATCGTTTTGCAGAAGATGATGTGTGGGATAGCGAAGATGAAATTCCATTGATCAACATTCAAGCTGATCTGATACGAGAAAACCAAAGGAAAAATACTATATGGACTCATGACCCACATCATACACAGAATATTCCCAGACGTACTTTCACTAGTGACAGTGGGTGTAGTGTACCTGAAGAAGTGGAAACACCAACATATATTTTTTTACATTTATTTCCAAACACTTTGATAGAACACATTGCATTCCAGACAAATTATGTTTTACAGAAGAACGGTGGTAATCATAATTTCCAGAGAACAAATTCTGACGAAATAAGAAAGTTTATTGCTATAAACCTTTTTATGGGGATCAAACGCCTGCCAAGCTATCGAGACTATTGGTCGTCAAGGTTGGAACTACGAGATAATTTTGTATCTTCGATAATGTCAAGAGATAGATTTGACTGGCTACTGGCGAACATTCATTTGAACGATAATGCACTACAACCACAGCGACAAACTGTAGGATACGATAAACTTTACAAAGTTCGGCCACTGCTAGACAAGCTTTCAGACACATTTCTTCTTTCATATCAACCCTAAAAAAATCAAGCCATTGACGAGTCTATGATCAAATTTAAAGGTAGAAGTAGTTTTCGCCAATATATGCCGTTGAAACCGATAAAACGCGGATATAAAGTGTGGATTAGAGCAGATGAAAGCGGCTATGTGCACCAATTCCAGATTTATGTGGGCAAATCCGGCAATGAAGAGAAAAATGTAGGTGCTCGAGTGGTAAAAGATCTAACTCGAAGTTTAGTTGGAAAAGGACATCATTTATGTTTTGATAACTTTTTCAACTCAGTCGAACTAGAAAAAGACTTGCACGATGATATGATTTACGCCTGTGGAACATTTAGAAAAGGTAGAAAAGACTTGCCAAAAGACTTGAAAGAAGACAAAGCCATGCAAAGGGGAGATTCTGACTGGAGAGTTTCAACTTGCGGATTAACATTCTTGAAATGGAAGGATCGAAAATCGGTGTTCTTCTTGAGTAATTTTCATGATCCGTCTGTTGTTGAAACAATATCAAGAAAAAATAAAGGTGATTCACGAGAAGAAATAGCTTGTCCCATATTAGTGAAGGACTACAATAGCTGTATGGGATATGTGGACAAAATGGATATGCTCAAAAGTTGCTATGACATTGATAGAAAGTCCAAGAAACATCGCTTAATGTTTCATTTTATTGATGTGGCGTTAGTAAATGCATTTACAATTTATAAAAATCGATGCAGCGAGAAAGTTGAAACTTTGAAACTGTTTAGGTTGTCGGTTATAATAGGCCTAATTGGTGCCGATCAAAATGAACAAAAGAAAGGTAGACGAAGCGCTGCACAACCTCCAAACAATTTTAAAATTACAGTACCATACGAAATTAGGTATGACCAATGTGCACATCTTCCAGTTCATGGAAAATGAAGAAGATGTGCACTATGTAGTACACGTGCGAAACCCCACAGAACCGTTTGGAGCTGTTTTGTCTGCCAAGTAGGCTTATGTCTAAGCGAAAGCAAAAATTGTTTTACACAACTTCATACCAAGTAATTTTTAAAATAAATTAGTTTTATTGAGATTTTGTGCTTCATTTTCCTTGTGGTTACACCCCGAGACCACGGCCTATAAAAAAAAATTTAAATTTTGATAATTAGTCTTGTTGCATTTTCCCCCATAAATAAAGCCTAGAAACTATATTTTTCAAAAAATAAGACTTTATTGGCATTTTTAAAAATGTCGGCCTCAAAGGGTTAAAAGTAATTAATCAAAGTAATATGTACACGAGGAGCGGTAATTAAGTAACTGAAAATTAACACAAAAATACTCTGAAAAACGAGCGTTTAATTGAGCAGTAAATTGAGGGTTAATTGAATACGATTATTATAAAATAATCTCTGTATCGAACAATCCAGAGTTACCTTTGATTTGCGGCGATGGGCGGCCACGTGGTGCGTCGTATACCTGGACAGATATGCAGAGCGATGTTTGGCCTTTTAATTGCGGTGAGATGCAGGGGCACGTGAATCATGCCACCGGTACTTGACCAGTACGGCGAGTGATGTTGCACTTTTGAGAGTTCTAACGAGAAGATCACTGATAGTTTTGTATCGAAAGAAGATTGGTTTTGAAAACGGTCTGTTTTATGACCTGTCGAAGAGAGGGGTCGATATCCTGAATTCTAATATTAAGAAGCGGGACATGAAGAGGTGTTCTATCGATGGCATAAAAATTTTTAAAATAACGCTTGTGACATAGGCTTTCTAATGATATGAAACACCATATATAAGAGAAGATATATAATTCAATTAAAACAATTTAAAATGAAATGTAAATAGAAAGAAATTCCACAGTAACGGTTGTTGCCGGGTCAGGTATAAAACGAAGGGTCTCGGTTAAGATATAACAAAAGAGATGCTTTCTCTTTGGATACGAATACACAGAAAAATGTCTAAGTTAAATATAATTTTAAATCGAGATATTCAAAGAAGAAATATATTTAAAAATAGATTAAAATATTTTTATATGCTAAGCGTAACAGTACAAGAACTTGTTCAAGTTTCTAGTACGAAAAAAAGTGTAATGTAACTCACGCTTAAGGAAAACGAGGAAGGAAGAAACCACATAAGGAAATGCTGCATTGGCTCATCTTTCAGAAGATAAAGTTACATATGGTTGGCTCTGTATAATGGAAAATTCTCCTACCGATGAAGCTATCGCTAAATTTAACGATTATTTTGTTGATCAATGGATTCATAATTCTCGCCGAATATGGACTTGCAATGGAAAACGTCATCGGACTACAATTTCTGTAGAAGGATCGCATAACAGATTCAACAGACGGATCGGAAAAGCACGTCCCAATGTATTTGAATTAATGAAAGTTCTTCAGGAAGAGATGCACTATTATAATAGTGTTTTCCTGCAAAATTGTGTGTGCATAAATACCCCTAAAAGGGCAAAAAATACTGTGAATTAGATAGGCGGTTAAAAATAATTATAAGTGAAATTCATGTATGTATATGTGTATATGTATGTGAATTCATAGTGGAAATTATCATATTGTTAGGAACATTAGATTAGTAATAGTTTAACATCCGATGGAGCTACAATGTGGGGAAACATGTTATGTGTAATAGTAGAAAAAACTTGAAATTATAAATAAAAAAAAATTTCCGAAATAATTTGTTTTTCTATCTTTTTCTAAGAAATTATTAAACTATCCTCGTACGTACTTCCAACTTTAGAGTCGCGCATTCTACACTTTCATTTGTGGTCTAGGAATCGTTTAATATGTGCGTCCTTTAGTTGATTGTAGACTATCACAATATTCCCTGTATCGCTCCAATAAACCCTCCAATTTCACAAAACATCCCCCTTTTTAAACTCATTCACACTAAGCTGCTGTATCAATGTGTTGTTATTATTATTAATATTATTCGTGTTTTACAACAATTTCCATAATTTGTATCAATATCGATATTTTTAAAAACAATTTTTAAAATCCTATTGACAAAACTCATTCCCTCTGAAAATCACGTCTTGCTATTGATCGGGTTTCATATTATTTCAACTAACATTGTTTGAAATATTACACAGAGGTTTTTATACGGATTCAATTATCGTAATCCGGGGATAGAAATCCGGTTAAATCCGGATACCGGTCCGCAGTCAGCAGATTTGTAACCGTTTCGCCGACTTTTGACTTATGTGTTCATCTTTTAATTAGAACGTCAGGAAAATCAATTTATTATGAAATTACACGGCGCAGAACACACATTTAATTGACAGTTCGGCGGCAATATCTCATTGCGGCGATTCGTTCGTGCGCCGCATGTTAAGATGTTCTCTTGCAAGCCTCGTTAATAAAGATGTGCGTTTGTCGATTAAAGATTTGTATCTTGTGATGACGAACTTAAAGCGATGTTAGATAATTATATAATTTTAATTATTCTACAATAAGTTACAAGTGGAATTGTTAAATGCTTAAATGAATTAAGTTCAAACATCAAGTTTTACAACAAAAATTAACGCTTTTGCTGATTCTTTAGGGTATATTTGGTTTTTACCTTGTGATTATTTACCTGCTCTATACTTCTGAACAAAGGTCGGAAAGTATGCATTTAAAATAGTCAAAATGTGCGTGCAAATATGAACTAAATACTAAGAAAATATTAACTTATTTTTAACATTAACTGATCCCTTTAATCTAATCAATAAGTTTTATCTTTTGTTTTATGCTCAATAGAAACATATTCATGCAATGTAAGTGCTTTAGTTTCTAAATTTGTTATCATAGCTGCAATACCAAATACAATTGCTTTAAATATGTACTAATTAATTTTTTATATCTGAGTTCGCTAAAAAGATTGTGACGTGTTGTTCAATTTTGGTCATTTATTCGATATTTTTGAACGGACCTGTATGTCATAGATTTTCGACTATATTTTGTAAATCTCGATAGTTAAAAATTTAAGTAGGATTTTCTTTTGTTAATATTTATTTTAGAGTTAGTTAAAATTAGAAATTTCAGTTGAGTTGATTTAAAATTTAATTAAATTCACGATTTTCACATTGTTACAGACAACTTTGGTTTCATTTTGAGTTTGGAATTTTATGTAGTTCATATTGTACGGGTGTGATGGCGTTATAGTTGTCAATAAATATGTTAGAGTTGGTATAGTGTAAACAGTTATTTGTTAATTAGGTTAATTTTGTACCAGTTTTAATGGGGATCTTCATCTTAAAATTTATGAAAATATTTTACGACTTTGTCTGTAGAAAATTCTGTTAGAATTGTCCTTAGTATTTTGCACAATATGAAACAAACATGTAAATAATTTACATATCTGTAACTATGCACTTGGACAATACACCTCGTATTTTCAGCATTTACTTCTGCTTAATACATATGTTTCTGCCATCTAGGCGTCCTCAGTTAAGCTAGTGAAGCAATGCATACAAATTAATACAAACCTGTTATAAACAACTGCTTTGTATCTGCATTTAAATTTAATGAAATAGCCCGCATAGATCAAGCAAGTCCCGCCCTATAAGAAGACAACTATTTAATAATTGACATCTTACGGGCGAAAGAGACTTTGTCTGGAGGGCTACCTATTGTTCGAACAGCTAAGCTGCTACGGGAAACGATAAAATACGTATGTAGATGTAGTCCATTAACAACCAGCCAGATGGCGGTAAATATACAAAAGGTTTTGTTTAAGTATGACAATACGTTAAGCACGTATAAAGCGTTTGTACAATATGAAACAAACATGTAAATAATTTACATATCTGTAACTATCCACATGGACAATACACCTCGTATTTTCAGCATTTACTTCTGCTTAATACATATGTTTCTGCCATCTAGGCGTCCTCAGTTAAGCTAGTGAAGCAATGCATACAAATTATTACAAACCTGTTATAAACAACTGGTTTGTATCTGTATTTAAATTTACTGAAATAGCCCGCATAGATCAAGCAAGTCCCGTCCTATAAGAAGACAACTATTTAATAATTGACATCTTACGGGCGAAAGAGACTTTGTCTGGAGAGCTTAACTGAGGACGCCTAGATGGCAGAAACATATGTATTAAGCAGAAGTAAATGCTGAAAATACGAGGTGTATTGTCCATGTGCATAGTTACAGATATGTAAATTATTTACATGTTTGTTTCATATTGTACAAACGCTTTATACGTGCTTAACGTATTGTCATACTTAAACAAAACCTTTTGTATACTTAGTATTTTGATTTAAGATCTTTCTTGGTATTGTAACGTCAGAATCATCTCGTAGGGATCTTCTGAACTATAGTTTTCGATTAATAATTCTTTAATTAGCACGCACTTAATTTATATTTCTCGTTAGTTAAATTCCGAATTTTGTTGTGTTAATTTTGATGTGGCGAAATAATTTTCTAATTATAGGTATATTTCACCATTAATTTCTTCTCTACACTAGCTTCCCCTAACGTTGATTTTTGTAAGAACTACGCATCTTGTCATATATAAGTAGCGACTTGAATAATTCTATTCTTTCTTTTGCTGTTGAGCTTTCATCAATTAACACGTGGTACTGGAGACGTGGTGCGATTGTTAATGAGTTCTTTTAAGTAATTTATTCCTTCGCCACGCGACTTTGAATTATTATTAATTAATGATGGTTCTTTGGAATACGGAACGACCGTTTTTGATGCTTTTACGCGAAATTGGTTTCTATACGGAGCACGTGTTTTGCGGTTAGCCCTATATTAATTAGGTGAGTTTTTTACGATGTCCCTGTTAGGGCATTGTAGCTTTTTGATATTTTATTTTGTTACATTAATTAATTCTTTTGGGATTTAACTGAGTTTTAATACTTGGACGCTTTTCAAGTACGATATCTTTTTCCTAGTACGAGACCATTTTCTAGTTGAGGCTATTTTTCCGAAATAGTACCCCTAAGAAATAAGAAAGTTGATAATGGCCGGATAGAACCGAAACGTCATATGGAAATTTCGAGTTTACCATTAGATAGTAGATCAAAAGTGGCCTCGAGAATGTGTTTTTAGTTTTTCTCTGCAACTCCAAGTAAACGTGACGTGCTAGAGGTAAAAGAATAAAATAGCTTCTTTCGTTTTAAAAAAAAAAATCTTCAACCGCATTTGATACAGGTCCATTTTCTCTACGGATTCATATCAAACACAAACTTCGCGAAATTTAAACCTACGCTCATCTCCAATAATAACCGAGATCTCTATGGTGAGTGTCGAAAATGGATCAGCCTGTATATAGTTAATATATTGAAATCCCTCCAAATGAGAACTAATCAGTATTAAATCTCACTTTACATGTAAATGTGGCCTACTGTGTTGCGTTAATTTCTACATTTCGACAAATTCAATTTGTACCAGTACGCAGAACGTTACAGGTCGCGACGCCACCTTCCTGGTTGTTAGGATAATGAAAAATTCGTGAAAAGTCACATCTATTCCAGAATGTGGATGCATTTCGCTCTTATTGGAGCTCGTCAACACACAGTATCCTGAGGAATATATGACTTCCACTTCCATACTTCGCGTATATATAATTAATCTATTAAACTAAGATTGTACGAGTATGCAGAACGCTACACGTCATAAGGAAATCAGTATTACAATTCATATCAGTAGAGGTAGAATTTTGTAGATCAGCACTGGAGAATATCTTGGCGAACATTAAGGCAGGAATTCTGAAATTGAGTTTTTTCTGATTTATGAAATTCAAAAACAGTTTCCAGTGCATTAGTTTAAATTCCACATTCGGTAAAAGGGTTCGTTATTATTATTAGCATTTTTCATGTTTTGTTTTATAAGGTTCATAGGTACGAACCTCTTGGATCTACGACAGCTTTGTTGTTTTGGCTATTTTCATATGTTTTCTTTTTTCTCATTGATCTACGCAGATCGTAGGAGGCGTTTGGTTCGTGTTTTCGTATGGAGATATGGTTTCAGTGTTTGATGTGGTTTTTATTATATGCTCTGGCTCAATACGTGCCGTACAATACTAGTTGACTCTAGTATGACTATCTTTTGTAGTTGTTTGTCATAGGATGTATGTTGAGTGTCTTTAAAGTCTCATGTAGTTTCACAGGTATTTCTCCTGTAGCACCGATGATGATTGGTACTACAATTACTTTCTCTTGGTTCGACACTTCTCTGACGTCTTGGACAAGTGGCAGATATTTATCGGTCTTGTCTCTGTGCTTCGCCTGGATATTCGCTGGTACAGAGATATATACGAGATACATAATTTTCTTATCATGATCTTTTAACGTAATGTCTGGTCTGTTGTGTTGGACAGTTCTGTCAGTCTATATTGCCCGATTCCAGAATGACATGGCCGCAGACAGCTCCACTACATTGTTTGGCTGGTACTTGTAATTGGTGTTCTTCCAGTGGTTTCATCATATAGCTTGCATATTAGTTGCTTGGTGTATAAGTTTCGCATTATTATTATTATTATTGTTATTATTATTATTATTATTTCCTCCATTCACAAGAACATTCAATTTGTCCTTGGTTGCCAGTGTGTTAACCCATCGGTTCGTGAGAATAAGATGGCTGGCATAACTATCATAATATTATTATTATTGTTGTTTATTATTTCTTATTTCCAGGTATTTTTCCGAAACCTAACCATGCAGCCCTCGTCCATATGGCATGCTTCATTCTTAGTAAGCAGATAATAACACCTCCCACCATGTAGAGGGGGTTAATTTTCACGGACCATAGGGTTCGGCGCTTTAGTTGTTATGTTGACGAAGTGTGTTGAGATGAAGGTATCTCAACAACATCCTCGCCTGCGTTCTTTGTTTCTACTGAAGCATACCATGTTTGTTTATTATTATTATTATTATTATTATTATTATTATTATTATTATTATTATTATTATTATTATTATTACGATCGTTTATCCAAGTCTTCATGTAACTAAATTAACCTGTATATAGTTAACCGACTTTCGAAAAATTTGCTGTTACTTATGGATTAACAGAGGTTTCATAAAATCAAACATGGAATTAAAAACGATAATTTGTAGACAACCTAAAATATTATACTTAGACTGCACGCAGAACGCTTCTATCCATAATTTAATAACTTCTTTATGGTGAATAATTTATAAATATTAACGACTGTAAATGAAACATTTTATGAACACCACTTCTAAATTTAAACTACCCGACGAACTTTTTCTGCAAACATTTGCAGTTCGACGTCATAAAAGTCATTAAACGCAGAATGTAGAGCACGAATACATTCGTTTTGTCTTGCTCGAACGATCAATCTTGCCAACACACATATACAAGCCGCGCGCTGTGCGTTCCGAGCCAAATCCCCGCCATGCAATCATAACAAGAGTTTCTCTAAGCGTTTTCCGCTGGCGTTCGGCGGCTTTGGATTGTTAAGGACCGGAACTTGTCCAATGGAAGCCGCATTTGTCAACAAAACTTGGGATTATGACAGCTCCACTGGCGGAATGTCACCCCCTAATTTACACACTGTAAACTATGATAAAGCCTCGGGCAAGTTTCAAAGTTCGTAGGATTTTGTAAGCTCGATACATTGACACAAGCTCCAAATTGCATTAGCGTGTGCTTATTTTTTGTCATTCTAACGTGTGAACTAAATAGATATTACCACAGGTTTTGGATTAGATTTAGTTCATCGGAAGCTTCTGACAGAGTAATAACAGTTTAAGGGTACGTTTCTGTCTATAATAGCAAAATCATGTCAAACACCTAACAGCTGTCCACTTTCACAACATAAGTTTCAATGTTTACGAAAGAATCATTTTTTAATATTGCAAACTCTTCGAAAGTACCAAGATTAAATGTACCAACACTTTATGGACTGTTAAATATTTATATTTCATTTACAAACTTAATAATAAACTTAGTAATAAGTGTGTTTTAGGCAAAGATTCCAGTAAACTGGCACAGTATAAAATCGATGATGGCGTTGAAGGTTATGTCATTCGAAATGAAGAAAAATATCAGTATTTCTAATATTGATCATTAGTAGAGCAGACCAATTTCCGTGCGCGCCATGTGCGCTGATGTGAGGATGATTGTATTGCATCAGAACTAATAAAAAGCATTCAGTATGTGTTTGGTACTTGCTTTTGGTACTTGCTTAGACTGCATGTAAGTGTAAGAATACGTAATAAAATGTCGTCGATACATAAATCAAGAAAACGACCGTTGTCAGACGAAGTGAATAAGTTTATTATGGATTTCCCAGACTTAATATACGATGGCTCAAAAATTAAATGCTTAGTGTGCAATACATATCTAATGTGTTGGTCAAAAACACATTGTAAAGAACACGTAAGCAGTTTGAAGCACAATTATAACAAAATTAGTCGACAACAGTTTATACATGAACTATGTGTAACTATGATTGTATGTACACTGCCGTTTACCTTGTTAAGTAATGATTCATTTATTTCATTTTGGAATAAATAGGCGAATCAAACATTACCGAGCACGACAACATTACGAAGGAATTGACCATCGATGCGTAAACAGGTTGAAAATAAAATCAAAGCCGAACTGAAAAATAAAAAAACTGTGGTTATGTGTGGACGAAACAACTGACAGCAAAAAACAATCTGTAGTTAATGTGATGACGCGTAATATGGAACCACATCAACCAACGTCATCAATTTTATTAGCATCCAGACGACTAGAACAATGTAATGCCGAAAAAATTTTAAAGGTGCTATTAGATACTTTGGAAAAATTTAAACTTTCGAAAGACCAAGTATTAATGTTTATGACCCATGGTGCCGCAACTATGTGTTCTGTAGGCCGGTCTCTTAGAAAATATTGTCCTAACTTGTTACATATTACTTGTAAACTCCATGCTCTACACCTTGTGGCAGAACAGGTTCGTAGATGTTATCCAGAGGTAGATGCTTTAATATCGAGTACAAAGGCAGTATTCCTGAAATCTTCAAAACGTATTTGGAAATTTCACGAATTGTGTCCCCATACCTCTGAGCCACCATAACCGGTTCTGACACATTGGGGTACATGGTTACGGGCGGGGTTTTACTATCATGAACATTTTGAAAAAATTAAGGACATAGTTTTATCATTCGATCCGAAGGAAAGTGCAGCTATCAATACAAGCCAGAAAAAATTTCAAGATGCCCAGATTAAAATGGATTTAGAAAGTATTCGTGAGCATTACTTGGGACTATTAGATACTTTGGAAAAATTTAAACTTTCGAAAGACCAAGTATTAATGTTTATGACCGATGGTGCCGCAACTATGTGTTCTGTAGGCCGGTCTCTTAGAAAATATTGTCCTAACTTGTTACATATTACTTGTAAACTCCATGCTCTACACCTTGTGGCAGAACAGGTTCGTAGATGTTATCCAGAGGTAGATGCTTTAATATCGAGTACAAAGGCAGTATTCCTGAAATCTCCAAAACGTATTTGGAAATTTCACGAATTGTGTCCCCATACCTCTGAGCCACCATAACCGGTTCTGACACATTGGGGTACATGGTTACGGGCGGGGTTTTACTATCATGAACATTTTCAAAAAATTAAGGACATAGTTTTATCATTCGATCCGAAGGAAAGTGCAGCTATCAATACAAGCCAGAAAAAATTTCAAGATGCCCAGATTAAAATGGATTTACAAAGTATTCGTGAGCATTACTTGGGACTAGAAGAAGCAATAACAAAATTAGAAAATTCGTCGCTGTCGTTAGAGGAATCACTGCAAATCGTTAAAGATGTTCACGCACAACTGTGTGCTGTAGAAATGTGTTTTAGGCAGAAATGCAGATTTTGACACCTTAACACGTATTTGTGAGGGCACGCCTACAGATGCTTTAAGTTGCTTAAAAAAGTATTTTGATTATGCGAATATAACATCACTAGATGTAGAACGCTTGTTTTCCGAATATAAACATATTTTTCCCTCACGGCGGACATGTTGTTCAGAAATAACCGTAGAAACGCACCTGATGTTGAAAATATAGAATCGAGTTTCTCCAGTTTGTCAATCCTTGGAAGACGCTTAAAACGGTAAGTGTTTTTTTAAATCCTCTGTCGTGCACACAATCACTGATTTCATACATTTTCCATTTTATTTATAGGTACACACAACACTGCTATAATATGTACTATTCTTATTTTTCGTGTGTTTATGCATATTACTTTAATAGCAGAAAACCAAATGTATATTTAATTATTTCTGATAGAATAAATGTCTCTACTTCTATACTTACTTGCGTCCCTATTCTATCGCATATTCTATTATATTACGAATTACACTCCCATACCGGCGCTCATGGCGCGCACGGAAATTGGTCTGCTCTAATCATTAGTCTTATGTTAATTATTAAAAGCTTCAAAATATGCATGCAAATATACACCAAAGACATTCAGAATATACACTTAAATATGCGCTAAAAATCAAATTTTAACACATAAATACCAAGTTTTTTTTTTATATTAAGATATTTTCATTTTTCTATTAAAACACACAAACAAATTTATAAGATTTAAAATTATTGAAACTATAGAAACAAATTGTAATTACATTTAAATACAACGTGATGTAACAAATGTTCAAGAATAAGAATATTTTTGGACTGTGAAAAAACTCTCCCAACATTAATCACACAACGCTATCACTGGCATTTAAATGTTATTTTTTTTCATTAAGATTGTTTTATTTCGCAACACCTCACTCATATTCTTTAGTTGCTGAGAGCTCGTATTTTTTGACAACACCGCGTTTAATTTATTGAGGAAACTATTTTTCTGGAGTTTTGCGAAACGTTTAACTACTGTATTTTCTATTTCAATACTGTCTTGTAAAGATAATTCTTTAGTTTCTAGCATAGAAACTGCAGTCGAAATAAACGCCAGATTAGCTCGAATAAAAACGAAATCTTCTCAAACATTTGCTTTTCTCATAACACTATGTGCTTCTTCAATGCACTGCGCGAATTCATCAACATTTTCTTTAGAATTTCTAAATGTTCAGCGGAATATACAGCAGCGTCGGTCCAAGTTCCCCATCTTGTATTGATTGGTGCGGGTGGAAGTGAAACGTCTCCTGTAACTTCCCGAAACCTCTGGACACGAGTTGGTGCTTTAAGAAAACTATTTTTTCATTTTATTATTATTCATATAAGTAGTTAAAATTTCTAAATTTCAAAAACCGAACTCCGTTTTCGTTGTCTAACGTTGTTAGAACCCACAGAATTATATTAAGGCGCAAATACGCCGCGGCCTACATAAATCTTTATAGGATCCTAGTGAATTTGACCCGATATTTGGCCGATAGTACACGATTCCATAAAAACATTTAGGATATTTTACGGCTCAGTTATTTAGCGGCCAGTGTTTCACTGCCTTCTACGGGACTATCGTACCGTATCGTATAATATAATTCGGGTGTGATTAGTCATAATAAATAATGAATTTCGTAAATAATATTATTCAAATAAATTTTGGTACCGATAAACTTAAAATTAAAGAACTGGGGAGGCCGTTGCCAGATATAAAGTTGTCACAAACTTGTGAACGAAAAGCCGAAAACCGGTCTTTCACGCGTCAGTTTTCAAAAGATATTTATAAAAAAAACAACTGGATATGTGGGTGTGAAATAACAAATTTGTTGTACTGTTTTCCGTGCTTGCTTTTTTATAAAGCCGACTCTAGAATGGACCCCAACTGGGCAAGAAGAGGAATCAATGATTTACACCATCTTCCTGAAAAAATCGTCTCGTGACCACATCAATTCTTGTGCTGCCTTTGCTGTGCTCGGTAAGGTTAATATTATGAGAAAATATTATTTCGCATAATAATAAGGTCGAGAAAAATCGCCATATTTTAAAAAGTATAATCAGTTGTGTAAAATTTTGTAATGTTTTTAATTTAGCACTTAGAGGTCATGATAAATGTGAATCCTCTGAGAACCAAGGAATATTTAAAGAACTAATTAATTTCACTGCAGAGCTGGACAAAATACTAAAAGAACATTTACGTACGGCAACCGTTTTTAAAGGGACCTCAAATACTATCCAGAATGAAATTCTACACAGAATGTTACAAGTCTGTAGGGAAGAAATTTGTAAGCAAATGGAAAAGGCAGACTATTTATCAATTCAATGCGATGAAACCACTGATATCTCAGATTATTGTCAAATGGTTTTGATATTAAGATATTTTTGTGAAGGCTCCATCCGTGGATACTTTTGGGGTTTTATAAGGGTGAAAGATCAAGCAGCTGATGGGTTAAAAACATGCATTGAAAATGAAATTGACCCCTAGTTTTAAAAACTCACAAAAAATGAATAGGTCAAACGTATGTTGGCGTAAATGTTATGAGCGGTGTGAACAGAGGCGTTCAAGCTCAAATTAAAACAAAATATCCCAATGCTCATTTTATTTATTGTTATGTCCATCAATTAAACCTCAATATGCAGAAATCGGCATCACAAAATGCAAAAGTACCCGTGATTTTTAATAATCTGTCAGCCATACCTGTTTTTTTTTCGAACTCACCTCATCGTTGTGATGTTTTGTAAGAGATAATAAATAAAAGATTACCAAGAGCGGTGACAACTAGAGGGAATTATAATATTCCCACAGTTAATTTTGTTCACGAAAATCTTGAAAAGCTTGTAGAAGTGTTTGAAGAAATTGAAACCAGATGTGGGAAAAGTCTTACTTCAAATGAAGCATCCGGTCTAAGAAGGGCATTTGATGATCCCGATTTTATATTTTGGTTAAAATTCTTCCATAAAATTTTACCACATGTTGACATACTGTATAATCAATTGCAATCAAAAAATAAGGACAGCGTACAGTTGCAAAATACTTACTAATTTTCGAGAAAAGTGTTTCTCACATTAGAAATCAACTTGATTCTCTTAAAAACATTGTTGAATCAGAATATCCAACATCTAAAAGAAGGCGAATGGATGATAATTTTCGAAGTGTTATTGCCAAAGAAGTTTGTGATATAATTACAGTATAAATGAAGGAACGCTTTTCTTACCGGGGTCATTTAAGCACGGTCTCTTAGAGATAACTATTCAGAGTTTTCAAAAAATTTCCCTGTGACTGTTTTAAAGGATGTATGTTCATTTTATCCGATGTTGAGCAAATCAAGATTAAGAACTGAGTTGGAGGTAATTTACTCGAGAGAAGATTTGAAAGAAATTGTCGGAGCAGTGAATCTTCTTTTATTTATTATGGAAAATAACCTTAGTGAAACATTTATCGAAACATCGAAAATATTAAAAATTATCGTGACGACTCCAATGACAACAGCCGAAGCAAGACTCACTTTTTCGACGCTTAAATACATAAAAACATTTTTTGCGAAATACCATGCTTAATGACAGACTACAGATCATTAGAAATCAAAGGAAACACACATTTAACAAGAGATGTCTGTACTTCCTTGCCTGTGACAACACATTGAATGATTAAGTGTGAAAGGGATTACACGACATGTTTAAAAATGTTTTTCTATTTTGCGTTCGAAATGAACTCATTATGAAACCCAAAACAGTATCGAAATGAGCTTCATTTCGATACGCTTTTTTTCATTTTTCAATGTTGGCGTTGTTCGAATACAGAAATAAATATCATTGCTGTCATTTGATTTTAAGAATTTATATACATTTGACATATATGATATATGTCCGTATTTTACACAAACAACGTATGTTGTATACAATTGACAACAACATATATATGTTTCTATGTCACTCATGTTTATATTTTTAAATGAAGTATCAAGTAATGTTAACGAAAATTAGTAAATAATATGTAATATAATATACTTCGCGGATAGCAAGATTTAAATTTGAAAATGTCAAGTATCAATGTGACCAACTGCATGCTTTATATAAAAATTAAACTCTGAACTTTCAAATTAAATAATTCCAATTTAAGCAATTTATTAATGTAAAAAATGCAAAATAGAAAAAATAGTATAAAAGACTCGTTTCATAAGGCCTTTTGCCGCACTCGCTCTTTAGAAAACTCGCCGCAAGCGGCTCGTTTTCTAAACTGATCTCGTGCGGCAAAATGGTGCCTTATGAAACTCGTTTTTTAATATACTATTTTCTAACTGGATTTGGTATTTTGCGATTGGATACATTTTTTTATATAATTTTATTTGTTTCTGTCATGTTATAAGATCTCCAACAGTTTAGAAAAAAAAATTGTTCTATTAATTTGAAAATATCCATAATATTTGATATTAATCCAATCAAAAAACTCGTTAGTGCTTCTGAGAAAAAGCACTATATTTCCATTACGTAAATTAGTAATATTCCGCTCTTTTCAATATCCCAAACCTTTTTTGATCAATACATTATCACGAAAGACATTCCTTATTAAATACTTCATTTAAATATTTATAGATACATAAGACATAGTTATGTTTGCCGGTATTAGCTGCATATTCCGGACGAACAAAATCATTTGAAATTCCGATGATGCAGAATGAATAAAATTTTTCTTAATAAAAATTCTGGATGCTTTTTTCTATTTCCCGAAGGTGCTAAGATCGATAGCGATTGTCTAGCGGATGTAGGTCAGACGATGGAAGACTGAGTGATTTTGTGAAAGGAAATTTGTTTTTCAGTCGGAAATAAGGCTTTTTGTTACTTAAAAATACATTTAGAGTTTATTTTTCGATTCGATATTTATACAGGATCATAGTTATAAACTCGACTTTTTACATTACCCTAAAGATATTTTGGTAACTTATATAATATCATTGACGAATCGTCGAATAAAATTTTACCTACGCATTTAGAAATTATCATTTAATTTTGATTACAGGAATTGGGAAAATACCAGAGAAAACGTTGACGTAGCATAACATAAACGAATTTTTAATGTATTTGCGTCCTTTTTCTTCGAATTCATATTTTATTTTCGGTATACTAGTTTTGCATAACTACTGATTCTTAATTTATCTAAAATATGACCAAACTACATATTTTTTATGTTTAACTGTTTATTTAATGAGACTAGAGTACGTTAAAAATAGAACGCATTTACACATGCGAGGAAAAGACTGAAAAAGTCTTGAATGACCATGTTTCCAAAAACAAATTTGGTTTTTGTTCCGATCGATGAAACTTGACTCCATTACTATGTGTCAGAATCGAAACGGAAATATCAGGAGTGGATGGACGTTTCCTTCGGTCGGAAAGGGATATTTTGGATACTTCCTATCGAGTACCTCGAAAAAAGCCAAACTGTCAACGGGACATATTATGCTGCCTTTCTGGACACAGTAAAAGTTTCCATTACTAAAAACAGACCCGCAATGGCTCGAAAGAAGGTGATAGTCCACTACGCACCATGACATTGCACCATAACATTTCACAATGACATTGAGCCATGGCATTGCACCATGCCGTTGCACCATGGCAATGCACCATGACATTGAACCATGAAATTGCACCATGATATCGCACCGTGATATTGCACCGTGATATTGCACCGTTACATTGCACCGTGACGTTGCACCACGACATTACAGCAAGACATTGCGCCACGACATTGCACCACAATATTGTACCACGACATTGCATCGTGACATTGCACCGCGACATTGCACCATGACATTGCACCACGACATTACACCATTAGATTGCACCACGAGATTAAACCACGAGATTGCATCATAAGATTGCACCACTAGATTGCCCCATGAGATCGCACCACTAGATTTCACCACGAGATTGCAGCACGAGATTGCACCATAAGATTGCACCACTAGATTGCCCCATGAGATTGCACCACTAGATTGCACCACAAGATTGCACCATGAGATTGCGCCACGAGATTGCACCACTAGATTGCCCCATGAGATTGCACCATTAGATTGCACCATGAGATTGCGCCATGAGATTGCACCACGAGATTGTTCCACGAGATTGCACCATGGGATTGCACCACGAGATTGCACTATAAGATTGCACCACTAGATTGCTCCATGAGATTGCACCACTAGATTGCTCCATGAGATTGCACCACTAGGTTTCACCATGAGGTTGCACCACAAGATTGCTCCACAAAGATTGCTCCACGAGATTGCACCACGAGATTGCACCACGAGATTGCACCACAAGATTGCACCACAAGATTGCTTCACGAGATTGCACCATGAGATTGCACCATAAGATTGCACCATGACATTGCACCATGACATTGCACCATGACATTGCATCATGACATTGCATCATGACATTGCAACATGACATTGCACCATGACATACCAATCGCATTCTTCAGGAAAAACTGGATAAATAACCATTTCAATTTGTGACCCAATCACTCTATACACCGGATCTAGTCCCTCTTATTCTCATAACTCTAACTGTTTTTCGCCGGAAGGAAATTGAAGACAGACGAGGAAGTTATTGCAGAACTAGAATAGGATTTTAACAATCTCGATGCTGATGATTACAAAACCGGTAAAGTGACACTGGCACCGCTAGTCCAAGTATATTAATGTTGAAGCGAAATATATTGAGATAAACCAAAATCGTTGCCAGAATTTCATTTCACATCTCACCTTCGGTCAAATCATGTTTATATTTTTAGTTACCAACTATGGTACTAAATAAATCACTCTTAAGCATTAGAATTATTAACTTGTAACAAAAAAAAACATAAAATAAAGGAAAAGTATTAAAAATTTGATTAAAATATTTCGTTTCAGAATGCCAATAATTTTTGTATAAAAACAAAGCAAAATTCAAACAAAGAATTTAGAAGAACGGAGGAAACTCAACATCCGATTGTTTTAAATGAAATTCACTTATTAATAAGTTGATACATTAAAACCTTCAAAAAGTTTAATTGATCGTATAGATTTTAATAAATTGCCCTGAGTGAAATAATTTATAAACCGATTAAACACCTTAATTTCCCATTGGATGAAATTTTTCCCAACCAGAAATTGAAAACCCAACTTGTTCTTTCCCGAGGCAGTCAGTAGTTATGAAAGTTATTCACTTTTAAATAATTTCGCAACGTCCAACTTATTTGTGCGCTTAATGAGTGAAGTTCTAAATAGTTGTGCACGGCGAAACGCGAAACTTTCTTATTTAAGGATAAACTTTACCGTAACTAATAGCTAATCGTGTTTGAAATTTGTCACAGTTTGTCCAACAACTTTTGCAACACTCCTTTGGGTTTATCGTACTTATAATATTTTGTTTTTCCCAGTTTACCCATACTTTGTGCAAACTTTTGTATAATGGCAGTCATATATCGAAAATGCCGAGAAATTATACAAATTCTCCGGCGACTCGTTTCACGTTATTGTAAAGACTTTTGCCATAAAATATTTCAAATGAAGTCTGTAAAATAATAATTCTAATCCCTGTAGAACATTTTGATCAAAATAGGCGCAGTTTAGTCCTTAAGCTGTTAATCAAATAGCGCTTACTTTTTTTGGGTAAATTTCTCTCTAAATTTGTTTTTCCAAATTAAAATAATATTATCGATATTAAGCAGAAATGAAGAGCACGATAAAACACTAACTTTGTTAAGAATGGTTTCAAAATAAAACCGTGAACTAGCCCAAAGAGTGGTTCAAGATAAAACGGCGAATAAACTCAAAGAGCGCTGCAAAGCAGTGTATATATAGACCACGTTAAAGTTCGGCTTGCACTAAAGCAATATAAAACTCGTACAAAGCCTGTGCGAAAGTGTAATTAAACACGTTAGCATCTATGTGAAATCGACCACAGATAAAAGTGTTTAAGATTCTTAAAATAATAAGAACCGTCCAGTGGAGTGCATATACCTTCCTCAAGAATAGAAAAGTATATATCAGTATTCGATAGTCTGAAATGTTTTGATCCTAAACATGAAGATGGCGCTAGAACCATTCCGATACTATAATCGTATATGCTTTGAAAGATACCTGTGAAAATTTCAGCCATTTTATATGCTAAGTTGTTGCTTATTAAATTTATTTTATAAAAATAAATAAAACTAAAAAGCATGAACAACTTCAAAGAATTAATAAGCACGCAGTCATTACTATTAAAAACTATATCAGTATCGGTACATTGATGATATAATAGTATGCTTCAGTGGAACAGATAGGTAGCTAAAATAGTTACACGACTAACACAATACAGTAATTAACATGATTCATCCACATATCAAATTCACTATCGAATTAGAAATGAAATTAGCCATGTATCGAAGTGTGGATTCGTGAATTACTTAAATTTAAGTGATTCAAAAGTAAAATAATTCGCAATTTTTATGTGTTAGCTTTGCTGTGATGCTATGTCCAATGTGATTACTTCCTACTGAAGTTAAAAACTTAACTATCGAAATACGTATATCGCATACAAATATTAATGTTAAGAAGTTTTTTCTTTCTCTCAAGTTTTTACTTAGACACAGTCTGCACTGTTTACTCTATTAAAACCCCGCCATATTTAAAAACTATTCAAAGAAGACAAAATGCGTTACTAAATAATCAAAGAAGTCGAGACATAAAGTAATGAAACGAATTACGAAAATAATTACGAAAACCAAAGTAAATCATTTTCCTAATTTTATCTGACGGTTAAGATTGCCGGTACTAAAAATTAAACCTTAAAGTTTGATATTTCAATAGGGTCTCCCTATTTTCAACCCTTCTACGCTAAGCGAAAGGGTAAACTCGCGAATCTCGTAGATGTCAGTGTTATTGAGAAGTTCTTATTCGACAGATACACGTGGAGTGCAGGGCTCTCGTTACTTTATGTAGCAAATACGGGTTTAGGCGATGAAAGATGAAGTTAGTTAAGTGTGATGGACTCTTATCTTAGCTACTCTTCGCGCTATGAAATTTGTCGAGTCAGCTCTGAGGGCGTCGTTTAACGTGCGATGGATCCTTCTGATGAATTTGGATCTAATAAATTTCACCTCGCATTATAAGAATATGCATCCCTTTCGAGGCCTTTCATGCGTACAATAGACCTACACCGTTTGTACATAAAGTTGGTCGACTATTTTTTCCTATTCTAGATGTTATTTATTGAAGTTCGGTGCTTTTTCGAGATTGGAAAAGGGCTAACTATACAAGCAGGCAATTTATGTAAAAGTGCAAAACCTTTTTGAATTCCCAATTTAATAAAAATCAATAAATATAGAAAAGCGTCAATAACTGTAGAATTACAATTTGTTATTTACTGAAAATTAGACAATAATTAATTAGAAACCATAAAATTATAAATTCATTACTTTAATATATTGAAAGTATTAAATGAGGCAAAAAATAAAATCTCATTATTAATAATTCTTTATATTTATGTTAAATAAGTTTGTTAATATGTATACAGGCTGATTCATTTTCGGCCCTCACCATGGGGATCTCGCGTATTATTGGAGATAGAGTATAGGTTTAAATTTGGCAAAGTTGTTAAATTTTGTGTTTGTTATAAATCCGTAAAGAAAATAGACCTGTGACAAATGACCTTCGTTATTTAAAAAAAAACGCGAAAACCCCATTTTCTTATTTTACCTGTAGCGCCGACATTTGGCCTTGTAGAGAAAAAATAAAAACACATCCTTGTGGCCATTTCTAATCCTCTATCCAGTGGTGTACTCTAAATTTTTATTTTTTTTATTTTTAAACCTTAATAAATATTATATATATATTATATAAATATATATATATATATATATATATATATATATAATATTTTCGTGACCTTGGTATGATATGGTAAACTTAATCAGTCGGCGATTAAAGATCTGGTTTATTACTTCAAAGTATATATATTTAAAGCAACCCTACATGTTTCGGCAATGATGTCTTTATCAAGGATATAAAAAAGATATTTTTTAAGGGTATAAAATATAAATGACAGTATACAAATGTCAAATAATTGAGTTGCTATGGATAAAATTATTCAAAGATACATTCCAATTGAATAATAATAAATCATGCCTTAGTATTCCAAAAACAGATAGCAAGGTGTGAACATATGTGTTGTCCGCTGCTAGCAGCTTGTCTCTTTCTGAGTATGAACTTGTGTGTTGGTTGCTGCTGGCAGCTTGCGTCTCTCTCTGGGTGTCTGGTTTTGTGTTTGTGTGAGCGCGTAAGTGTAGGCTTTTGTATGTTGGCGCGCTCGTGCGCGTGTTTAGTGACGGGTCGCATAAATTTAGAAAGATCGGATAACCAGCCGTTGCGCAGCAACCTCGTGCAGGGTGCGCTTCGCTGGTCTGCGCCTTGCCTCGATGGGGCGGGGGTTGGGCCGTCGAAGTACTGCACGGAAAAGTAAAGAAGTTGCCGGGAAAGGGTTGGCGGCCCTGCGCAATGGCTGGTCATCCGATCTCTCTAAATTTATGCGACCGGTCACTAAACACACGCACGAACGCGCCAACATACAAAACCCTACACTTACGCGCTCACACAAACACAAAACCACACACCCAAAGAGAGACGCAAGCTGCCAGCAGCAACAAACACACAAGTTCATACCCAGAAAGAGACACAAGCTGCTAGCAGCGGACAACACATATGTTCACACCTTGCTATCTGTTTTTGGAATACTAAGGCATGATTTATTATTATTCAATTGGAATGTATCTTTGAATAATTTTATCCATGGCAACTCAATTATTTGACAATTGTATACTGTCATTTATATTTTATATCCTTGATAAAGGCATCATTGCCGAAACATGTGGGTTGTTTTAAATATATATACTTTGAAGTAAAGCCAGACCTTTAATCGCCAACTGATTGAATTTACCATATATATATATATATATATATATATATATATATATATATATATATATATATAATTAGACCAGGAGCCATTAGAACATGTATGGAAAGGATAAATGTTTTTTGGGGAATCCAGCAAAATTAAACTATATTACTTAAGTCAGTTCTTTATTTTTTTATATCCCAATATTTCGCATCAAATTCGTATGCTTCCTCAGGGGGTCAAAATGTGAACTAGTTTTTGTTTAGGGAAATTACCCGTCTCAATATGTTTGCAATATTTTAAATTAGTTCGACTAATAACAACGGCGTACACATATTTTACTCCCAAAATACATTTTAAAAGCAAAGACAAACACATTTAAAAGAGAGCCACATGTGCAGTTTTGACGAACAAAAGCAGTACTCGCACGAGTATATGCGACTACTGCTTTTGTTAATAAATATAAAATAAAGAACTGACTTAAGTTATAGAATTTAATTTTGCTGGATTCCCCAAAAAACAATTATCCTTTCCATATATATTTATATTAATTATAGTGAATCGAGTTTTATATAATAGAGAGTATAACCATAATAATGTATGTAGCTTACAAAAACCTTTACTCTATTAAATTCAACACATATTTTAATAAAACCTCTTTATTTTGTTCCGAGGCAAGTTATTACCGAAACTGATTCTAAAGAGCTCCCTTAAATTACCTAAATTTACATAAACTTCACATAAGACCTATTACACAAGAGTTCGAACTATTATAATGACAATCATAATATCATTAATAATCTTATGGGGTCGATCTTAATAAGAACTTACGGTAATAATCTAATGAAGCACGCTCTGTAACAAATTTCGTTAGGACATGAAACTTTATCAGGTAGATCTTTTCAAAGTTACATGCCCACACACAACATCTTGTATGTTCATACACACCGGTTTTTGATGAAGTAATTACCTCTTTTTCTTTTGCTGGATATATTGACGAAATTGTGCTTTGAGATATATAAATTCTTGTTATTTCTTGCAATCGGTTTGCCACCCCTAGTCATAAAAGTTAATTTAAAAAACTCTGAGTATATTATAGTTTTAAATCCTGGATACGGATTTCGACAACTAGGTTGCCATCATCAGCAGTAGAAAAATTAACAAAGAGTCCTAGCACACACTTTACACTTTACTTTGCGGTATACTACGACGTTGAGTATAGTTTTCTAGTTTTTCTACTGCTGGTAATGACAATTTAGAGGTCGAAGTATATATCCCTACTACATGTGCTTGGGTTCCGAGTATAATATATATTTTCTACTACTGATGATGACAACTTTTTGATATCTAAAAATATTGCATCTATTCCAAAACATATAGTTGAAATCTTTTTTCCGATGCACTTTGCTGAATTTAAGATCTAGTTGCTTCTTTTTTCGTATATACATATATATATATATATATATATATATATATATATATATAAATATAATATTTTCGTGACCTTGGTATGATAAGGTAAACTTAATAAGTCGGCGATTAAAGGTCTGGTTCATTACTTCAAAGTATATATATTTAAAACAACCCTACATGTTTCGGCAATGATGCCTTTGTCAAGGGAATAAAAAATATAAATGAAAATTTTTTGACATTTATATTCTGTCATTTATATTTTTTATTCCCTTGACAAAGGCATCATTGCCGAAACATGTAGGGTTGTTTTAAATATATATACTTTGAAGTAATGAACCAGATCTTTAATCGCCGACTTATTAAGTTTACCTTATATACAGGCTGTCCCGTAAGAAACGCCAACATTCATAATTCCGTTATTTATTGTCCGGTTTTATTTAAACAAAAAGTAAATTTAATAGCATCAAAAACACTATAAGATAGCAGTGTTTTATTTGTTTTCAATTGTTTTCATTAATGTCAAACGACAGTCAAGTTTTTTATTTTAAATGGCAACATATATATTTTTGGCTATATTCGGATTGTATTTTTTTTCTGAATTCAACGATGTATAACATGTTTATTTTTGATAAACGTTTATTGCAAAAAAAAAACTTTATAAATTTCATCTTTGTCTTCCATTATTTATAAATATTCGAATGTCTCATGAAACATTGGAAATGTAAGTATTATAAATATTATTATAAGAAACAAAACACTTTACAATAAATGTTGAAATTGCCCGCCACCTTGTTCAACACATATCGCACATCTCCTAATTACTCCAAAGGTCGCATTTAAAAGACAAGCGGCAGGTACTTCTTGACAAGTGATAATAATTCTTTGTCTTAAAATGTCAACATTTTCTGGAGTTGTTAAGTAAACTCGATCTTGTAAATAAGCCCACAACCAAAAATCGAGGGGCGTAAGATCCGGTGAACGCGCAGGCCACTCGATAGGACCGGATGCTCCTATCCACCTATTTCCAAATTGGGTGTTCAACAAATCAGTATTTACTCTGGCGTTGTACGCGGGAGCCCCATCTTGTTGAAAAAATATTCTATTTAAATTTGCCAAAGGTAATTCATCTAAAAAGTTTTGGAGATTTTCGTGTAATAAAGTGTAGTATTTTTCTTGATTTAAGCAACCATCTATGAAAAATGGCCCAATTAATTGATCACCTAAAATGCCACACCAAACATTTACGATGAAACGTCTTTGAAAATTATTTTCAATTACAAATCTCGGATTGTCTGCACTCCACTGTCGATGTATGTTTCTATTAAAAATACCGTTGTTGCTAAAAGTGCATTCATCAAACCAAATTATCCTTCTGTAAAAATTCGGGTCTTGTTCTAATGCATTTAAATAAAAACGACAAAACTGGATTCTTCGGCCAGGATCATTTTGTTCTAATGCATGAACTTTTCGAGCTATGTACGGTTTAAGTTTGTGTTTTCTTAAAATACCATAAACTGTAGTTTTTGATACCCCAATATTATGTGCAATTTCGCGAATCGAAGTTCGTGAATTTTGCTGTACTGCAAGAAGAACATCTAATTCCTTATCTTCGGAGAAGATTCCTTCCTTATCTTCGGAGAATTTCCGTTTTTGTGTTTTTGGTTTGGTAAATGATCCATAATTTCTTAAATTCTTTTCAATTCTCTGAAATATTTTCGAACCTGGAACTTCTCTGTCCGGAAAACGAGCACTGTACCGACGAACTGTTTGAAGGCGATTTTTATTACATTCAAAGAACACTTGTAACATGTCCGTTAATTCATTGTTATTCATTTTTAACGAAAATACGCTTTTTGTTGCGGCAAAACGTTCAAACAGGATAATACAGAAAACTTAATAAAGTCAAACTGACACTTAAGGCACATTGACATAATGCTAGTGGACTGGGCCAAGTCTACTATAATGAAAGATGAAATTTATAAAGTTTTTTTTTATTTTTTATTATTAGGAGATGTGCGATATGTGTTAAACAAGGTAGCGGGCAATTTCAGCATTTATTGTAAAGTGTTTTGTTTCTTATAATAATATTTATAATACTTACATTTCCAATGTTTCATGACACATTCGAATATTTATAAATAATGGAAGACAAAGATGAAATTTATAAAGTTTTTTTTTTGCAATAAACGTTTATCAAAAATAAACATGTTATACATCGTTGAATTCAGAAAAAAAAATACAATCCGAATATAGCCAAAAATATATATGTTGCCATTTAAAATAAAAAACTTGACTGTCGTTTGACATTAATGAAAACAATTGAAAACAAATAAAACACTGCTATCTTATAGTGTTTTTGATGCTATTAAATTTACTTTTTGTTTAAATAAAACCGGACAATAAATAACGGAATTAACGGCGTTTTTTACGGGACAGTCTGTATATATATATATATATATATATATATATATATATATATATATATATATATATATATATAAATACGAAATTGGTATTTATATCAACGTTAATTAAAGAGTAGAAACTGAGTTATTTATTAATATCTATGAATGCTAAGTAATTATAGAACGAATTAAAGATATTTCGCTAGAAAATCAAACTTACGAAAAATTGGTACGCAGTTACCCTACTTCACCTTATTTACTTTGTATTTTATTACATTATATATTTTTAGGTCAAACATTTTTATATACAGGGCTTCATCCACTGTGCTATTCAGTCAATTTGATATATTGTTACTATTTAAGAATGAAATTACAACATTCACGGTGTTGTAATTTCATCGCAAGAAAAATGTACAACAAAGATATTGTTTTTAACCTAAAATAAGTATCTTTTTGAAAAGTTACTCTCATGTCAAATCACCCTTATATTTAATAAAGAACAACTAAAGAAAAGATATTACCTAGTATAATCAGTATATCAAAGGACTCGTTCCAAATGTAAAAACATACGTTTGTGAACGACAAAGTCCCATTCATATTATAATCTGGAACTATAAAACTGAAGTCGTTAGGCTGGACTTATTATACTATTGTCAAACTTTCTATACCTACTACAGACGTACTTGTTAATACATACACCCACGCCGTACTTGTTATTCGCATTGATTGGAATTCCCGTGCGCAATCTGTAATTCAAACATAACGAACACAAACAAAATTAGAAATTCTGATGTATACGAGGATGGCACCGTCTTCGAACAACTTCACACATTTAAGCCTGCTAAATTAGTTTAGCAAAGCGGATCTAGGACTATTGTGACAGCGTACACCAGAAACCTGATCTGTTATGTCAGCGTCTTCTGGTTTTGGTATAATCTCCAGCAACCGAGGGCGAATGGGTTTATCTTACCCAATGTCATATTTCAAATTGTATTTACAAGAATAACAAACTGGAGGAAAAGTCGGTAATATGTCTTACCGCACTCCATTAGGTATTATATTACCAGTGGATTATTCGAAATAATTGAATATCGTATTATGATGAATTGAAATGGGAATATTATAATATTAGATTTATTCATTCTAAATTTTAACGTTTACGTAATAATAATAATAATAATAGTTGTTATAATATATATATTTGTTATGTACTAGAAACCTATTTACAGGATAGTAATTCTACAGGGTGTTACAAAATTCGCGTACACTGACTGTGGGATGACGTTAATTATCAAAAACTGAAACGAATGCTCATTTACCATTTCTTAATCAGAGTGATTTTTTCTGAATTTTAGCTATTTTGAAAATTTAATTTGTAAACTTTTTTAATATTACACATTTAAAAGCGTATAACACGAAACACTTTAACACGGCTTTCTAATTCATTCACATCGATCACACAACAATTAATCATGACTTTTGTAGTTGCCTTACTATCAATAACTGATACAAGAGTAATTATTAATTCTATTATCAGATTTAAAAATGTTAAATATTGTAAGGACGTTCTCAATAGACTGGCGCAAGGCAATATTATATCACTGATTTGGGTGCCAACATAAGGAAATTAAACGCTGGCCAAGGAGTGCTTTAAAGGAGAACTTTATAGAACCAGAATTTATGTGTGGAATCGCTAAGGACTCGATCAGAATGGCGATCTGGTCATGGCTGAAAAGGGAACATAAAAATAAATATTGGCTGGCGAAAGGTTTAGTCCATACTAGGATATTATTAGGAGCATTGCACAGTGCGAACTTTCTTGAGTTTACCGGAACTTAATTATTCAAAACAGTAAAACAGTTCTATTTGTTGGTTTTTAAAATTTTTTTAAAAAATTAATATGTTTTATTTAAAGTTTTTGAGTTTATTTGTGTTTTTTTAATTATAGAACAATTAAAAAAACATACCTTTTATAACAACATTTTGAACACCTATTCAGAACTAGACTCATTGCAATCGTCTGAAGACTCGCAATCATTACACGGGCCGGCAAATCTTTCTAACAACACTAAAACTTCTGGCGTAACTTCACTATGCTTGGTTTTGGGTGCTTTACGAAGACTAGCGATGTACGGATCCGACGAAATAAGCAGTCGATAAAATAAATCCGTATTTGTGTCAATTCTTGACGTTTTTCTAGTAAAAAGTTCGCGATATTTTCTGCAGTCTTTATTTCTTGCCTCCTGAGCTTCTTCAGAAAATTGTCCGATCGGAAGAATGCAAGAGGCTATAATATCCTTTCCATGACAAAGGACTTTATGCACCCTTACGGGCATTGAGTACCAGAAATATTCTTTCAAATACAATTCCATAGTTTCTCTTGCATATTCGCCGAACTTTTCTGAATCAATTTTAAGACCACAATTTAGGCACTCTAACAGCATATGAAAACGTTTGATCAATTCTAAGTTAACGCCAGTTATTTCGGCAGACTTTTCTGCATTTCTAAAGAATTTCCTCGCGGTATTACCATCGTTTGTGTTTCCGGTCTGCTGTTTTGGCATATCTATAAGCAAGCCAAGCTCCTCTTTGAATTTTTGTTGAATGTATTTTTTCTTCTCTGCAACTTTTTTTTTATTTTCTGCTCCACGAGCTTGCCATGCTTTAATATCAAGTTTGTACGATATATGTAAAATACATTCCAAAAACCTTATCCATGCATGGAGGGGCGATAGTCCAAAGGATAAAAAGGATTCGTTTATATTTTTTTGAGGTATATCGCAGATGTTGTTCATTTCACTAGGTTTAGCCCCACATAAGTAGCATGTTTGTGATGATGCACAGGATGATACAGCATTGCATACTTTACCGTCAATAATACAAAAGATCATATTTGCTGTAACCTGAAATTGCTTGCCATCTACAAGTATAGTGGTTGGAGTAAGTTAAGATATTCGTTCTTTCACTTTGTTTACTTCTGAGGTAATTACACTGACTGTTTCTATGGTAAAAACGAACTTAATGGGGCGACAGTACCGTGTGGAAGAAGAAGCAGGGTTTTTCCAAATTAGTGACTGATTATCACCATTATCATTTACGGAGCACATTTGGATTGGTACCATTGATACACTAAACATACTATCATCAGAGCTATGTTTGTCCATATACTTTTATCGATAGTTAACTTGTTCCGCCCCATCACAACCCCACTTTACGATAATATTTAGTGCTTTAACGTTTGACAAAGTTCTAAGAGTCTCTTCTAGCCCTGGGAAAAAACCTATGGTTTCTATATTTGACATACCAAATCCATTCAATGTTATACTTGATTTGTACAATACAGGTGTTCCAATAGCTTCTAACATGTCTTCCCTGATGATGTTGACTTGACTTCCGGTATCGACTAACAAATCTACGGAAACACCATTGATTTCCACTGTCTTGAATAATCTACTGTCTGAATTCTCAATTATATGGACGTTCGCTGTAGATGTACTTTGATTTGATCTTCCATCATCTCTCCCCTTACACTCAAAACTTCGATGACCAAAATTGTTACACTTAAAACATTTTGTTCCAAGATTCCTTGATTTACAATCAACAGACTTATGGCCTATTATTCCACAATTGAAACATCGCAAAGGCCATCCCTGTTTTGGTTCATTTCTCGATCTCGCGATATTTGCCTCGAAAGCCGGTCATGTAGCAACAAATTCTCTACAAGATCAAAGAACTGTTACTGCCGATTAGTATACAACCATTTGTTTGTCGCAAATGATTGCTGACCTACGAGAAACCAACCGACAATCACCCTCCACCAAGAAAATGCAAGTTCGCACACAGCTCGCAAGATAATTGAATTTTTAACGGAACAAAACATCGTATTGTTTGACCTTTCTCCGCACAGTCCCGACCTAAGTTCGAACAATCAAGGCCGAACTGCGTGGTCAAAAGTTCCAGTCGTCAGAAGGAGCAGTCGATGCCTTCAAAAACGCAATTTCGACTGTACCAGCAAACGAATGGAATAACTGCTTCCAGAGTTGGTTCGAGCGCATGCAAAAGTGCATAAATCTTCGTGCAGAATACTTGGAAAAACAATAGTCTTTAAAATCTATCTACTGTTTTATTCTGGCTCTATATGCAAAATATAAAATACAACCATCGTATACGATATTCCCCTATATTCATTTTATAACTGTATATAGATTTTGCTTGAAGTTAGTGCCTCTAAAATAAGTTTTGATGCTACTACAATTTCTTATTTTATTGATATTATTATTATTGATTATACGGTTACGAAAAGAGTGTGTAACGCAGATTTCTGTGTAATAAATTCACTTATCCGCATAGTGACAATAATTCCTATATTTTATTAATAAATTGTTGTGAAGTGATTATATTTTAGCATATTCAGAAAGCATCTAAGGTTAACTACGTCAGTAAAAATGTGGCAAAGCAGTAATATTATTGAAACGATTATCGTTTCTAGAGTTCTTTAATTTTGTTCGAATATCCTTTGAAATAAGAACTTCCGCCATTCTCAATTTTTATTGCAGCTTTAAAGAAACTCGAGGAAGCATTCAAATTACACGTCTGTGCAATAAATATTCGAAATATCACATATAAATTTTCAGAGCGTACACCTTTTATGTTTCAGTGCGTCGCATGCTGATGAATATATAATGCTCGCTTCAGGGTATATTTGCACAAATACAATCACGGCTGTACGCATTCACACACACACAAATTTTCGAAAATATATTGTACAGATTTGAAAGTTTTGAACTTTTGTTTTTATAAAGAAGTTAAACTTGATCATGATATCATTTAAGAGCGAAAGATGGAGAGTTATTACAATTACGGTTACGATACATCCTATCGCTAACGAAAATTCTGAAAAACTTACCTATTACCTTTATCAAAGAATTATAAATGACTGTCATTTATAATTCTTTGATAAAGGATATGTCATAACCGCCAAGAACCTTATCTTGATGATTTGATTTTCAAAAAATAAAATTACAATTATAATTAACTTTACACTGTAACAAATTTTCCCTTACAATTTTCAAAAATGCATTTATTTCGGGGTCACCTGGTACTATAGTATTTCACTAAAAGAAATCTATCTAATTGACGACATTTTTTCATAAAATTGCGGTCGGCGTTTTGTTTTCAATTAATAGAATAGGCCTCTGTACCGAATTTTTAAAACGCATGCCTTATATCCAGAAATAAGAGAATTTTTTATTATATATATATATATAATTGAAACGAAATTATCGACCGTGATATATTATAAAAAATTAATTTAAATTCGGGTAAGCGGTAATAAAAAAAAAAAAACTCCTTTATTAAATAACCCTATATCTCGCTACAGAATTTGTTACTTCTTCAGGGGAAAAAAATGTGGAGTTGAAAAATAATAAAATTGACGCAAAAAGAAATGATGTTTTATTTTTCTATGTACGTCAATTTTATTATTTTTCAACTCCACATTTTTTTCCATTTTGACATCATTAAAAAGCTTATTTTTTGCTGATTACAATGATATAAGGTTTGATATGGTTATTTTAAAAAATAAAGAGGATATAGACATTTCTATGATTGTTCACTTTATAAGATAAAAACTTAAAAAAAAAAATGTATGTTTGGTGTTTTGTAATTCAAAAAACGAAAAATCTGAGTTACAATAGTGTTCGTTGGAGCAGTCGAGATAAATATACTAACATTGCTTTCACGTTGAGTCACAGAAGTGAGAGCTGTTAATTTTTACTTTTAAGTCAAGTTAATTGTCAAACATTGACAATTAACTATTAATTAATTTAATTGTAACTTAACTATAAGCGGTGCAAACGGCCGTTAATCATACGTTTGCATTGGCTATGGAATTTTCTAACGTAGAAAGCGTGATATGGTTGAATGTTACATTCAGTGCCAGAAAAATTCTACTAGAGCTGCTGAAGTTTATTTTGAAAATTATTTTAATCGACGTCAGCCGTCGCTACCTACTTTTAAGAGATTATGGGATAGTTTAGTAGATTATGGTTCGTTCGTTAAACCAAAATAAAAAAAAAAGGGATGGATGAAGATAGAGAAATAAAGATATTAGCAAGTGTCGCTCAGAATCCATCTACATCGACCCGACAAGTTTCAACAGAAATGGGCTCCTCTCAACGCACTATTGTCAGAGTGTTGAAGAAGCATAAATTTCGTCCCTACAAATTATCAGTATCACAAACTTTACATGAAGGTGATAACATCAGACGAATAGCTTTTTGTAGATGGTTTAAAGATCAGTGTCAAAACGATCCACACTTTTCAATGAAAATATTATGGACTGATGAATCTCGTTTCACAAATTGTGGAATGTTTAATAGGCACAATGAGCATATATGGTCTCAAACAAATCCACTTCACGTTGAACATAGGAGATCACAAATTAAATTTGGGTTTAATGTTTGGTGTGGTGTTATAGGATCAACTGTTCTTCCTCCTTTTATTTTTGATGGATCACTAACTGGCAATCGTTATCTTAATTTTTTACAAAAAGATTTCGAGGAAATGTTAGATAATTTAAATTTAAGAACCCGAGCAATGCTGCAATGGTTTCAACATGACGGAGCGCCTCCGCACAATCAACTGAATGTTAGAAATTATTTAAATTTGAACTTCCCTAATCAATGGATAGGACGAAATGCACCAATTGAATGGCCGGCTAGATCCCCTGATTTATCAGTTTTGGATTTTTTCTTGTGGGGTGTGCTAAAGGACACAGTATACAAAAGAACATATGAACCAATCGACGATTTAAGAGAATCTGTCTTAGTTGCTTTTAATAACATCGACAGGCGTAAAGTCCGCAATGCTACAAATTCTGTTGTGAAGAGATGCAATTTGTGTATTAATAATAATAGAGGTATCTTTGAACATTAATAATGTTGTGTCCCCTTAATAAAAGTTCTTATAGTTTTCATTTTATTACTACATAAGATTTCAAAATAAGTTTTCGTTTGGTTTGTATTTTATCAGTTCGAAATTCAATTGTTTGCCATAAAAACCATAAAAATGTCTATATCCTCTTTATTTTTTAAAATAACTATATCAAACATTATATCATTGTAATCAGCAAAAGATAAGCTTTTTAATGATGTCAAAACCAACTATAGTTTCTATTTAAAAAAACACAAGTTTGTGTCATAACTCGATAATGGTGAACTAAAAAAAAATATTAGCGACATAATTTTATTTGGCATAAAATTATCTAAAACTTTTGTCTGAACACTTTTTCTCTAAAATTACTATTAACGATGCTAAGCATGTTTAAAGAAAATAGTTTTCTTTGAATATCTACTAAGCCATGAAAGTTATCGGAGAAACAAAAGCAGTTTTAAATCAAACTCGTAAAACTGCGCATATTTCCCCATTTAAGCGTTTTTCTATCTCCAGTAGTTTCTGAGATCCCAATGCTAAACATTCAAAAAAACTCACCCTGTATATATATATATATATATATATATATATATATATACATACATGTAATGTTTACGAGAACGTTGGTAGAAATATTAAGAAAATAAATATCCACAATGTTTTAATATTGGAAAGGCAACAGGTGTTCCACAAATATTCGTTCCGATATATTTTAACTTAGTTACGCCAGGTTATATTTTTTATCAGATTTCGCATCACAGAAATTGATTTTCCAATGTCGGGCCAAGAAAGTCGATATATAAACGATCGCTGTTGGACATCATATTATATCCTTTATAAAAAAGTATATCTTAGTGTACATGTGGTCAAAAATAATTATCTATTTCAGAAGCTTCTATTACTTCTAACAAAAACTCTATATTAAAAAAGTTCCACATTTTGAAATAAATTATATACGAATTAATCTCTTGAAAAAACGAAAATGTTTATATACAGGATGGTTCAGTCAAATCGCACTTATAGATATAGTTAAACTTATAAATATTAAGACAACAAAAGAAATTAGTATACCAAAAAATGCCTCAATTTTTGAATGTAACTCCAGAAAGATGGCGACCATCATTTCGACACATTGTCTGAGTTTTATACTGAAATTTTCATTTAAGTGGAAATGGGCTCCGTCGCTCATTATGATTTTGGATACGAAATCATCCTCATCTTGCTCTATGTTTAACAGAGCATAGGAGTAAGTTAACCTCACTTGACGGCCAGCAGGCAGCAATTGGTGAACGGTTTACACTTTGTAAGAGAAGATGTAAATTTACATTTTACGAAAAACATTAGTTATTATATTAATATTAATATAAATTTATCTTCGCAGGAAAACGTCTAGTAATTGTAATCGAATTTATCTGATGAAGACGAAATAAAAGTCGAAACGTTAAAATGAGCATTTGTATTTAATGAATAGTTATCAAGCCGAATTCCAATAAATAATTAACCATTCACTATATATATATATAGTTTCAAAACTTCCGGTGACGGTCTTAAATGCCTATCCTCAAAGATATACTGTCATTCCATTGTGCTTCCTTGGTCAAAACGTAAAATGTTTAGACATTCATCTAGATCGTAGACTCACTTGGCGTAAAAATATATATATATATATATATATATATATATATATATATATATATATATATATGTGTGTGTATATATAGATAATTATTTCGTGACCAATGTATGTTATAGCAGATTCAATTAGTTGGCGATTTAAGGTCTGGTTTTACTTAAGTCGCCAACTAATTCAATATACCATAACATACAAAGGTGACGAAATAATTATTTTTATACTTAGCCCAAGGCCTGCATGAAGTATACAATTACATAAACGAAGAAGATCATAAAATCATCAGGGAATACATCAAAATCAGAAAGAAACTGGCAAACCAGATCAACAGAAGAAACTTTCTGGTAAGATGCAGATCGTTACAAATAACACCTAGATTTATAAAAATGAGAAAACTTGACAGATTTCATTTCATAATTTCAAAACTAAAAACTAAATTTTAAAAAATTATGAATTCCTGTTACCTACAAATTTTAAACATTACAATATCCCAAACCATTTGCGACATTAATGCATTCAATCAAATTATTTCAAACTAGAAAAATATTATCATATAGAAATTGTCTCCTCAAATTTTAAACAGCTTCGAAAAAATAGAATCTAAAATTTACAATAATCAGTTCCTAACAAACAAAAGTAAATTGAAAAACAAAAAAGTAGAGAAACTAATAAAGAAACAACACTTAGAGATAAATTACAAAATTAACAATAACTGGATTATCAATTTGAAGGTCATTTATATTTTAAATTCTTTGAGAAAGGCATCATTTGCCGAAACATGTAAGATTGTTTTAAATAGATATATTTTTAAGTAAAACCAGACCTTAAATCGCCAACTAATTGAATCTACAATATATATATATATATATATATATATATATATATATATATATATATATATATATATATATTCGGGGTTGGGCAGAAGTAACGCATCAGTCTAATAATTCCATAAATATAAACTTTAGAACAAAATGTTGTCAACAAAAGTTTTTTGACAAGTTATTTTGTATTGGCTTGAATCATTTTCGTTTTTTTTCATGATGATTACATATGACAGCAAATTTTTTTTTTTAAATGGAAATAATATTTTCTTTTAGAAAATTCGGAATCTTTATTAATTTCTGAATATGAATATGTACTTTTTTCATGGGGTTAGATAATAAAAATATTGAGAAAAAAATAAAATTCCTGTTACTGAATCATCAACAACAAATCACGAATTTTAAAGAGATAAAAATGGAAAGTTTTTCTACTTTATTATCGTATATAATATTAAAGTAAATTGATAATCTTGTTTCATTATCTCTTTACAGTCCTTTAATAAACATTATATACTCTATCTACTTTTATTTGCTGCCCTGATCTAACTCGACTGAAAGGGTCTTTTTTACTTTATATTTCGACGTCTCTATATTGAAGTCATCTAGCTCCCTCCTTACACCTGTTATTGTCGAACCTTTACGCTGGAATCAATAAAGCTAAATTTGAGAACTCGATTCAGTTCGAGGTAGTCGGCAATGTCCTCAAAAATTATTCCTTGGACTCTCTAATGGTACATATTTATATACCGTTTCACTCGGAAAAGCAATACTTACACATGCGTTCTTTACCTAATAAGATGGTCTATAGTTATGTCACACATTATATGGGTTATATTTTAAGTAAAAAGTGCTCTGAATAAAAGACTTTTTAATTACTATTTGCATTATATCTATAGTTCATTCCAAATACCTTGACCGGCGAAAAAAAACAACCAACTTAAAAATTACACGAAAACGCCAATGCAATTATTAATTCTTTCAGAACTTTTAATTTCGTTGAAGCACTGCACATTCCCATTGAGTATAGAATGGAGAGAAAGAACAAAAATAAAAATTAATTTAATATAACAGAAGCAGTGAAAAATTAAGTATTACTTAAATTTTAAAAACTTAATATGACAGCTTCTAATCGACTTTAAACGGAATGCTAATACATAATTTGTATCTCGTTCTCCAGCCAGAATTACACTGTTAAGTCGTCTTGGCTTTGAACTGACCAAATGTCTTAAGCAAATTTGAAGAATTGATTCTAATTCTTCTAAAAGGTTCTTGAAAAGTTGCTGGCATTCGTGAATGATAACAAATATGCCTCTGGAATTAAACCCAAAGGTGTTCTATCGGATTAAGATCCGATCTGCACTCTGGCTAATCAAATCTACGAATTCAAACTTCCTTAAGGCACTCATTAACGACTATTGCCATGTGTGGTATGGTGTTGTCATGCATCAAAACAAAGCCATCTCCAATAAAATGAAAAAATAGGACAACAGGTACTTGCCCATACTATAACAGAACTACCATGAAAAAACCTGTTCAGAGATGGTGTAATCGGCATGTGGCTCATTTCGTCTTCTCCAGACTCTTTCTCAACCATCAGGTGATCGTAGAGAAAAGTGCGACTTATCTGTTAAGAGAACTTCACCCTACTGCTGAAGAGTCCAATTCGGGTAAAATCGTGCAAACTGAAAACGTGTTCTTCAATGCCTAGGTAACAATTAAGGTCCTGCAGCCGATCTTCGTAAAATTAGACCAATTGCCCAATTGTTCTTATTTCAACATGTCGCACTGTTTGCAAACAATGTTGAAGTTGAACTGCTGTTATTCTGCGATCGCTGTATTCAACATAATAAAATTATCATCAACTGCTTGTTACTCTTCGATTTCCAGATCCTGCTCGACTTTCGAATGTACCAATCTCTAGAAATCGGTTCCATGAATCTTGAACGGTAGTTCGGGGTGTGCCTAATGTACGGGACAGATACCACTGACTACAACCATCTTAGATAAGGTGCTCAGCACATATAAACTCATTGTATGGGATCAGTGTACTATGGCACATCAAAAATCGTTAGAAGCGCTTCGTCGAACATTGCAAGATCTTCGAGGTAGTCAATTGCTTTTTGCCTTTTGATGGAGCTCTTATTTTATTATCCACGTTCAACACCTGCTGATGAATTAAACGCATGCCTTAAAGCATCAAATCAACGGTCACATGAGCATAAATTGGGCATTAAAAATCAATATGCGAGGGCAATTACAAAATGATCCATCTGCAGTACGTTTATCACAACAGTTACTGTATCTTGGAAATGGGAAAATTCCAATTCATTCACCCACAAAATGCATTACTTTCCCGCCAGGTTTTCGCAATTTGACTACTGAGTGCTCGAACAATATTGGCTGCCCAAAAACGTTGATGTAAATGACATTAATATGAATATTAAATTTATTGTACCGGACGAAGCAACCACATATAAATCGATTGATCCAGTACTGGAATTACTAGCCCGAATTTCTGAACTTACTGGACTTGCCAGGATTATCACCACATATACCGAAATTGAAAATAGGAGTACAAATCATCCTTCTACAAAATATTAATCAACCGCAATGGGATTAGATTTACGGTGAAGAAATTACTGAATAATGTAATTTAAATGGCAAATTTAAATAAGAAGATCTGTAGCTGCCAAGATATATGATACTTACTCATATGTCATTGGAATTTAAGCGCTTATAGTTTCCCATTTGACTCGATTTCGCAATGACCATCAACAAATGACCATCAACAAATCGCAAAGGCAATCAATCACTACAAGTTTGTGGATTGAATTTAAAGAATTCTTGCTTCTCACATGGTTAACTGTATGTAACAGCTTCGTAAAATAGAAAATCATCTGGCCTCTTTTAGCACCAGATGCAATAACGAAGAATATTGTGTATTCAAAGGCATTGGAGTGATAGACTGATTATAATAAAATATCATTGATTCGTTGTTTATTATAGCTAGAGAATAAATAAAAATTTTATATCGTTAAAAGGCAGTTAACTCGAAAAGCAAGTTTTAATTTTTCTATAGAATGTGCGGGCTACGGACAGGTGGTACTGTATATAATTACATAGTTCCATTTTTGTAAATTGCATTCAGATTATAGTACCATCTGCTCCTTTCCTAATCTGAATTGTGTATAATGACTAGAGCAGACAAATTTCCGTGCGCGCTATGTGCGCCGATGTGAGGATGATTGTATTGCATCAGAACTAATAAAAAGCATTTAGTATGTGTTTGGTACTTGCTTGGACTGCATGTAAGTGTAAACATACGTAATAAAATGTCGTCGACACAGGAATCGAGAAAACGACCGTTGTCAGATGAAGTAAATAAGTTTATTATGGATTTCCCGGACTTAATATACGATGGCTCAAAAATAAATGTTTAGTGTGCAATACATATCTAATGTGTTGGTCATTCTAAAGAACACGTAAGCAGTTCGAAGCACAATAATAACAAAATTAATCGACAACAGTTTATACATGAAATATGTGTAACTATGATTGTGTGTACACTGCCGTTTACTTTGTTAAGTAATGATTCATTTATTTTATTTTGGAATAAATACGAGAATTAAATATTACCGAGCACGACAACATTACGAAGGAATTTACAATCGGTGCGTAAACAGGTTGAAAATAAAATCATAGCCGAACTGAAAAAAAAAACTGTGGTTATGTGTGGACGAAACAACTGACAGCAAAAAAAACAATATGTAGTTAATGTGATGGGGCGTAATATGGAACCACATCAACCAACGTCTTAAATTTTATTAGCATTCAGACGACTAGAACAATGTAATGCTGAAAAAATTTCAGAGGTGCTATTAGATACTTTGGAAAAACTTAAACTTTCGAAAGACCAAGTATTAATGTTTATGACAGATGGTGCCGCAACCATGTGTTCTGTAGGCCGGTCTCTTAGAAAATATTGTCCTAACTTGTTACATATTACTTGTAGACTCCATGCTCTACACCTTGTGGCAGAAAAGGTTCGTAGATGTTATCCAGAGGTAGATGCTTTAATATCGAGTACAAAGGCAGCATTCCTGAAATCTCCAAAACGTATTCGGAAATTTCACGAATTGTGTCCCCATACCCCTGAGCCACCACAGCCGATTCTGACACGTTGGGGTACATGGTTACGGGTGGGGTTTTACTATCATGAATATTTTGAAAAAATTAAGAACGTGGTTTTATCTCGATCCGAAAGAAAGTGCAGCTATCAATACAAGCCAGAAAAAATTTCAAGATGCCAAGATTAAAATGGATTTACAAAGTATTCGTGAGAATTACTTGGGACTAGAAGAAGCAATAACAAAATTAGAAAATTCGTCGCTGTCGTTAGAGGAATCACTGCAAATCGTTAAAGATGTTCACGCACAACTGTGTGCTGTAGAAGACGCAAAAAGTGAAAGTGTTCTAATTAAATTTGAAAGTGTTTTAGAAAGAAATGCAGATTTTAACACCTTAGCACGTATTTGTGAGGGCACGTCTACAGATGCGTTAAGTTGCTTAAAAAGGTATTTTGATTATGCGAATATAACATCACTAGAGGTAGAACGCTCGTTTTCCGAATATAAACATATTTTTTCCTCACGGCGGAAATGTTTTTCAGAAATAACCTTAGAAACGCACCTGACGTTGAAAATATACAATCGAGTTTCTCCAGTTTGGCAATCCTTGGAAGACGCTTAAAACGGTAAGTGTTTTTTTTAATCCTCTATCATGCACACAATCACTGATTTCATACATTTTCCATTTTATTTATAGGTACATGCAACGCTGCTATAATATGTATCTAGTATTCTCATTTTTCGTGTGTTTATTCATATTACTTTAATAGCAGAAAACCAAATGTATATTTAATTATTTCTGATAGAATAAATGTCTCTACTTCTATACTTATATCGGTATCAAGCTCATATTGCGTCCCTATTCTATCGCATATTCTAATATATTACGAATTACAATCCCATACCGGCGCTCATGGCGCGCACGGAAATTGGTCTGCTCTAATAATGACTCATTTTAAAATTTTATAGTCTCGTCCGCCTTAACGAAGAACCGTACAATTTTTCTGAATTAGGATTGTCGACCCAAAATTAATTATAGAATTTCTCTATCTGACGCTTATACCGATTTTTTTGATCACCTTGTATAATCAGATTTTTTGGTCTCACTTTGCTTAATTTATAACACGTTGTTTCATAATTCAAGTTAATTCAGTAATATGTAAATTTATATTTTATCTATATTAACATTAAATCGTATATTATTGTTACTATTAAAAATTAAAACGAACTCAACTAGTGCTCACTGCGAATTTATCAAAAACAAAAAAAAATAAAATAGGTATTATTGTCTTATTTTTTTGCGTTAACTTATCCATTTCGATACTATTATAAGACAGCAACTTACGGAAAATATGTTAAGAAAGGGATCGTTACAAAACTTTTTCCATTATCTTCATGATGGAGTGGAAAATGTCAACACGGAACATGATTACACAAGAGGAAAAAAAGAAGAACCGACAACAGTTTACCGAGAGAGAATGTGTAAATAATTTTATTTTTATTGTAATTTATTATCTACTGTAAGGGTGAAACATTGTACCAATAATAACTAACAGAACTTCGTATTAGAAGTATTAGAAAGAAACATATTGAACAGAAGCAATTATTTTTTTATATTACTACTTATTTTTGTGTTTTTCTCTATGTTAGCTTTTTCGTATCAACATTAATATTATTAACATTATTAAAATTATCCCTATACAATAAATACAATGCGTTTTGAATGCTATAAATCTAATTTGTAGAAAACTTATTAAATTATAATATAATAATTTATTTTTTAATTAAAAGAATTTAAAAATTCTTTCAATGGAGACTGTGGTTAAATAAAAATTTAAAAAAGGTATATAACCCCTTACCACAATTATTAGTCGTATCCTAAATACGTATTTCGACAACTAAGTTGTCATCATCAGTAGGTAAAAACTACTAATTAAAAGTCGCACATGGGACACAGTAAAGTAAGAAAAACGCTTCCGCACAACTACTATACACTGCAATCCTGTAAAGACTGAAGGGTTGCAGTGTATAGTAGTTGTGCGGAAGCGTTTTTCTTACTTTACTGTGTCCCATGTGCGACTTTTAATTAGTAGTTTTTACCTACTGATGATGACAACTTAGTTGTCGAAATACGTATTTAGGATACGACTAATAATTGTGGTAAGGGGTTATATACCTTTTTTTAAATAAAAAAATTTAAGTGTAAATGAATAAATATATTTTAACAGTGCCAAAAAATATTTAATTGAAAGATTTCTTAAATATGAAATAATTTCACTGACTTATAACAAGTGTTCATTTGAAAAGTCAATCTAAGTTACATTGAAATTTTGATAGAATAAGACGCAAATATATTAGTATGTGTTTGTTGTTCCGTAAACGTAAATCCAAATGACATTTGATAATGTCAATCACAAATATCAGTTGGTGCATAAAATAATCGTGCGTCGATTCTGGTTTAAATAAATTGCTTCTCAGTTTTAAAATGGCTTTCACTTTAGAACATAAAATTTTTTTAGTCCAAACTTATTTTCGAAGTGGTAATAAAATTGGTGGTTTATGGGTTTATTCAGATCAAGATTGCATGGTAGAATTTCAAGTTGAGTTTCCACATTTTGTAATAGATTACATACAATTTAAGAATACTTTGAATAGAACTTTAAAACTTTTTTCTGAAACTGGTAGTCTTTTAAGAAAATCAGGCAGCGGAGCAGTTGAGAAACGTACACCTCAAGTTGTCAATCGTGTTGAAGAAATAATGGAAAATGAACCACAAACATCTGTTCGACATTTGAGTCAACAAATAAACCTTTCTATTAGTACAACTCACAAGTTATTAAAAAAAGATATGCAACTTTATCCATACCGTGTCACAGCAGTACAAGAATTGTTAGAAATTGATTACCCACGTAGGCTACAGTTTTGTATTGGGTTTGTAAATATGAACAATAATGGAGAACTTTCGCAAAGAGTCATCTTTACTGATGAAGCATGGTTTTACAAAACGGGATACCTAAAATCACAAAATACAAGAATTTGGAGTAGTGAAAATCCACTTGTAATTAATGAAGAATCGCCACATCCAGAGAAAATTGGTGTTTGGGCAGCGATAAGCCAAAGGCGAATCATTGGACCAATATTTTTTCAGGGAACGTTAACTGCTCAAAGGTACCGTACGGAAATTTTACAACCATTTGTCAATCTGTTGCATGATGATGAACTACAAAACGCATATTTCCAACAAAACAGAGCACCTTATCACTGTACTGCAGAATCTTTGGATTATTTAAGAGCATTTTTTGATGAGCGTATAATTAGTCAAAATACTGAAATTGCCTGGCCTACACGTTTATGCGATTTAACACCTTGCGACTTCTTTTTGTGGCCTTATTTAAGAAATAACATATTTCGAACACCTATATTGAATTTGAATGATATGCTACAGAGAATCGAACAGAAATGGATGGAAATTAATAACAATCCAGTAATTTTGCAGAATAACATAAGAAATTTTGAACGGAGGATTTTAAAGTGCATTGATCTTGAAGGGCAACAGCTTCAACATTTGTTATAGTTTTCAATAAATACCTATTATTTGTTATTTATTTGTATGTATGAAACTGTCAAAATTACGACTTCGTAGGTTAAGTAGTAAATTTTAATTTACGACATACTTCAAAATGTTCTCAGTAAATCACATGCTACTAGATTGACTTTTCAAATGAACACTTGTTAGTATGCTACATGTATCAGAATCCAAAAAAAGATGCACCAGCGTATATGACTAAAATAGAGGCAAATTAAAAAATGGAATAAGTAGAGATTGCGAGGGAATTAGAGGTCAGGTTCCTTTAGTTAATTCTTTAATTTCGAACGTAAAATAGATATTTAAGAAAGCACTTTTACGAGTTCAAGTATATAAAGAGAAATTATAACAGAATTATATGTATATAACTATTAATTGTAATCTTTTACTATATTATTATGCAATGTTCTTATCATATACTATATAATAATAATTATTTTTTATGTATAAATGACATTTTTCTATTCCGGTGTCGTAAAGTGCTAATTAAAATACCATGTTGCTTAGTTACACAGTATCGTAATATATTACTTTACCGCACTCTAATTTTTTTTTTCGAAGTTAGTCACGGGTGCTATAAGTAAGTAAATCGTTTTAAAAGTTAGATATGGTTAGATATGAGCGTTTGACAGTGATATAAATGTAAATTAAAAATATAGAGAGAATAGTAGAGATATTTGCTAAAACTTATTTGTACTAATTATACATAATAAAAGGCGTTTGACATACTCTTACTAAAGAAGTGTATCTATAAATTTGTTAATAAAGCTAGACGCTATAAATACTTCTATTGAGATTACTTATCATTTTGAATACTGCAATTGTTATATACTTTTACTGTCACACTAGAAGATTAGTGGGCATTAATAGATATTCCAGGCAGACTCTAGGAACACACTATATTTTGTTTGAATCCCTACTGGTTCGCATTAACTAATAAATCGCCGTCCATTGAATTAGAACATAAGACATTTTTGCGCACTCGTTTATTAGAAAACTCGCCTACGGCTCGTTTTCTAAATCTTGAACTCGTGCGCAAAAATTATGTCTTATGAAACTTGTATCTTAATATACTATTAGACTACTTTATTATTTTACTACTCTTTCCTTGATTGCTTTCCAGTAAGCGAAATATATAAAAAATAAAGTGCATTAAAAATGCATAAATGGTAAAAATTAAGCGTTTATACGACATATTTTTGGAAAGAACGTGACATACGATATTTATGCGCATATTTAGAGCATTTCTCGTGCATAAATATCCGAACTTTAGTAATAAAAATGTTTGTAGTTTCGATTTAGTAACGAACAATAAACAAATCGTATAACAAATTGTATTTATATCTACGGAGGTAACCCGTTTTATAAATATCGTTCTTTTCAAACACACCTCTTAAAACCTAGATCGAGCAATCAGCGATCCATCAACTTCAGTTCAAGAGGAAATTGATGTGACCTTATCTGCAATTGGTTCAGATCAAAAGATGTCATTTTTCAAGCAAGCCCTTTTTCGGGGATATTCGTATACTAACATTTTCTGCCGGAAGCACTGACTAACGCTTCAGTTTATTCGCGTAGAATTTTCAAGCAATAAAATTCACGTGTTATTTATTCTTTTTGTTATTAATAAGAAGTATTTGTATCAAATGTTTTTTTCAATCAAAGTATATTTGCTAAAGGTAACATTTAGTCTTTCGTTGCTTAATATTTTCAATTTTTTATGAACACCTTTTTTTCATGCACAAACTTTATATCAAACGTGAATCTGTCCGCTAGTAAACTAACTTATAATTAAAGCAGACGAATTTCAGTGCGCGCCATGTGCGCCGATGTGAAGATGATTGTATTGCATCAGAACTAATAAAAAGCATTCAGTATGTGTTTGGTACTTGCTTAGACTGTATGCAAGTGTAAGCATACATAATAAAATGTCATCGACACATAAATCGAGAAAACGACCGTTGTCAGACGAAGTAAATATGTTTATTATGGATTTCCAGGACTTAATATACGATAGCTCAGAAATTAAATGTTTAGTGTGCAATACATATCTAATGTGTTGGTCAAAAACACATTGTAAAGAACACGTAAGCAGTTTGAAGCACAATAATAACAAAATTAATCGACAACAGTTTATACATGAACTATGTGTAACTATGATTGTATGTACACTGCCGTTTACCTTGTTAACTAATGATTCATTTATTTCATATTGGAATAAATACGCGAATCAAACATTACCATGCACGACAACGTTACGAAGGAATTTACCATCGGTGCGTAAACTGGTTGAAAATAAAATCAAAGCCGAACTGAAAAATAAAAAACTGGTTATGTGTGGACGAAACAACTGACAGCAAAAACAATCTGTAGTTAATGTGATGGCGCGTAATATGGAACCACATCAACCAAAGTCTTCAATTTTATTAGCATCCAGACGACTAGAACAATGTAATGCCGAAAATATTTCAGAGGTGCTAGCTATTAGATAATTTTGAAAAATTTAAAATTTCGACAGACCAAGTATTAATGTTTATGATTGATGGTGCCGCAACCATGTGTTCTGTAGGCCGGTCTCTTAGAAAATATTGTCCTAACTTGTTACATATTACTTGTAACCTCCAGGCTCTACAACTTGTGGAAGAACAAGTTCGTAGATGTTATCCAGAGGTAGATGCTTTAATATCGAGTACAAAGGCAGTATTCCTAAAATCTCCAAAACGTATTCGGAAATTTCACGAATTGTGTACCCATACCCCTGAGCCACCGCAGCCGATTCTGACACGTTGGGGTACATGGTTACGGGCGGGGTTTTACTATCATGAACATTTTGAAAAAATTAAGGACGTGGTTTTATCATTCGATCCGAAAGAAAATGCAGCTATCAATACAAGCCAGAAAAATTTTCAAGATGCCCAGATTAAAATGGATTTACAAAGTATTCTTGAGAATTACTTGGGACTAGAAGAGGCAATAACAAAATTAGAAAATTCGTCGCTGTCGTTAGAGGAATCACTGCAAATCGTTAAAGATGTTCACGCACAACTGTGTGCTGTAGAAGGCGCAAAAAGTGAAAGTGTTCGAATTAAATTTGAAAGTGTTTTAGACAGAAATGCAGATTTTGACACCTTAACACGTATTTGTGAGGGCACGTCTACAGATGCGTTAATTACCCCTTAATTACCCCTTAGATCTAATTTTCTCGATTCTTTGCGCAAATGATAGCAATATCTGGATTAGAATTTTCTAATAATAACAAAACGCTTGGTACGAATGAATTATCATTATAAAACATAGAAGAACGAAATTATGAAACAAAAACTTTACTATTTATAAATATTTAGGATTTAATGCCTTATACAACACAACTTCATGAAATTGTAAATATGTTCATTAAAATTTTAATTTTTACAAGAGCGATTGCAAAAAACTTTCATTTCTTCCATATACGGCTTCACCATTGTGACGTGAAATTGCTTGCCAGACTGTTTGTAATTTGTTGCATATGTCATTAGCGCTAGTACAGTTCGATGCGTTTACTGTATAAACTCAATTGTCCTAAACAAATTCAATAGGAGATATGACTTTATATTAAAACCACAACAAAGTTTGAATTTCTTTTTGTTGATTTAAATAAATTCTATGTAGTTTTTTATACAGTATAGAGCCTATTGTGTACAATGTATTTTCCAGAACAAGCCCAGTATATACAAGCTGACCCGTATCGTTATGTTCAAATTTTAGGAGTGTAAAGTAGAGTTCATTTCAAGTAATAAAAACGCAAAACTTGTATATCAATTTTTATTTGTTTCAAAGTTACAGATCTATGAATGTGACATCTTGAAAAAAAATTTAATCCTAAAGTCAATACAAACTTATTTTATTAAAAAAAAAGTTATACGATTCAACAACAGGCCTGTGATTGTTAACGTTGCATAATAAAATGTTATCCTAAACACGTGTCGTAGTGCATACAGTAATTTCTTGGAGATCTACAAAAAAGAGTACTGGAAATTGATTTATGATAAAGAAGATTCTTACTTAATTCGTAAGTGCTGAACCATGGATATCATACAATAAACAAATGTTCAGATGACCGTTAACGTTGCATTTTTTAATAAAGGATTACATTACGTTTCAGTTCATACAACAGATTATTAGTGAGTGGACACGTTTTCTTTATTCAAAATGCCTTACCGATTTTCTTCTCAAGAGTATGCGGACACGCATTTTGTGTATGGCTACTGTAACGGCAGTGCACGTCAAGCAGTCAATAACTACATATTCAATCGAACACAGGAATTTCTTGTTGGAAATGTCCACAAAGATTGTTCGAATTAATAATTTTAAACAGTTCAGAAAAAGGACTTAAAAATGCGATAAAAATTTAGACATAAGCAAAACGCAACAATTTTGAGCAAACGACATAACTAATTATGTAAGAGTCTTTAAATATTTATTAAAAAATTAGAAATTTTTGACTTTAGAAATTCAATATAAAACAGATAACTTAATTTTAAATTTAAAAAGTTCCGATTCTTAATTTATGTATTAAAAAAACGATTTTGAAAAAAAAATTAACTGGAATTTAAGGATCTGTTGTGTAGAAAGTAAAATAAATGAACTAAAAACTTTTAATTAATATTTATTTTCTAATAAAGCCTAGAAGGTGTTAAAGATTCTCGAAATCTCTCAGAAATTTTGAGTGGTACTTATTTACATCCAGTACTAAAATTTTCTGATTGCTTGAGCTAATAATTCAGGACTTGTTAAAATTTAATTAAGACTCCCAATTGACGAAGTTATGTGTTGTACAGAACATTGGGCTCCGTAATGAAAACGTGTTGTTGACCAACGGATTGTTTTGCTCGTTTTACTTGGAGAAATTTCAGCTTGTAATTTCCTTTATAGTAAACTAAACTTGATTATTGCTGTTGAATTAGATATTGCAATTTGCGGAACTAGCGAATGACAAATATTTTACTTATATCCATGTTTTTAATTCATTTCCAGAACTTGGCGAACAATAATTTAGGAATTATTTGCAATTAAATTTATTATAGTTTTGTCCCGTATCGTTATGTTCAAATTTTAGGAGTGTAAAGTAGACTTCATTTCAAGTAACAAAAACGCAAAACTTGTATATCCATTTTTATTTGTTTCAAAGTTACAGATCTATGAATGTGATTGTCAGATCATGAAAAAAAATGTAATGCTAAAGTCAATAAAAACTTATTTTATTTAAAAAAGTTCATTTAATAATATTTTCGAAATGTCCACCTCCTTGTTGAATGCAGGCTTGTGCCCGTAAGCCAACAGAAGAAGTGCTTATCCGAATTTCATACTTGTTTATACGAACCAACAACTCTTCTCTTGTGTTCGAAACTTGCGCGTAGACTAAATTTTTCATGTACCCCATAAATAAAAGTCAAGGGGATTAAGATCGGGTGATCTGGGTGGCCATGCAACAGGACCACCTCGACCAATCCATCTTGGATAATTGACGTTAACCCAATTTCGGACAGCAATTCCGAAATGTGGTGGTGTCCCATCCATGTGAAACCACATGTCTCGTTGAACATTCTGTGGGACATCCTCTCAGCTCGTCAATAAGAAATTGAAGGTAATTGTCCGCATTTAACTTCCCAGGAAGAACAACAGGACCAATCAACAAGTCATCGATTAGGGCCGCCAAAACATTAATAGAAAATTGATGTTGAAATTTAGATGGGTGTATAGCTTTGGGATTTTCTGATGACCCCCTGTGCAGGTTTCTCAGATTTGTAACACCACTTCTCGTGAACGTAAATTCATTTGTCCAGAGGACTGTTCTGTAGAAATTAAAATGAAGCCGTGACTGTCTTAATATCCAGGTAGAATAAACTGGACGAGCTTAGTGGTCTGCCTCAAACCGTGTTCCCTGCGATAGTGATATGGATATAAGCCCTTACGTTTTAAAATTCGTCAAACTGTCATACGTGGCACTCCTAGATGTCTAGCGATTCGACGTACACTGAGAGCTTGATCCCTTGTAACAATAGCTACTGTTCTTCCTCTAAGTCTGCTGGCAAATTTACCCGGTCGAAAATTGTCTTTGTACTTCCAGAAACGTTCTGTAATGAAGAATGCGCCTATCGGGAAACCGATGTCGGTATTCAATAACTGCTTGAGGTGCACTGCCGTTACAGTAGCCAAACACAAAATGTGTGTCCGCATACTCTTGAGAAGAAAATCGGTAAGGCATTTTGAATAAAGAAAACGTGTTCACTCACTAATAAGCAGTTGTATGAACTGAAACGTAATGTAATCCTTTATTTAAAAATGCAATGTTAACAGTCATCTGAACATTTGTTATTGTATGATATTCATGGTTAAGCACTTGCGAAATAAGTAAGAACCTACATTATCATAAATCAATTTCCAGTACTCTTTTTTGTAAATCTCCAAGGAATTACTGTATGCACTACACGTGTTTATTTATTTTAGGATAACATTTTATTATGCGACATTAACAATCACAGGTCTGTTATTGAATCGTATAACTTTTTTAAAATAAAATAAGTTTGTATTGACTTTAAGATTACATTTTTTTTTCATGATCTGACAATCACATTCATAGATCTGTAACTTCGAAACAAATAAAAATGGATATACAAGTTTGGGTTTTTGTTACTTGAAATGAAGTCTACTTTACACTCCTAAAATTTGAACGTAACGATACGGGACACTTGTATATATATATATATATATATATGAAAAATTTTTGTGAAAAACTTATCTGCGCGGAATGTGCATATATCGATATTTCACTGTTTTTTACAGATCATCAGTGCACCTCACCGAAGACAGACATGATATTCACTTCTATACTACGTGTATATATATATATATATATATATATATATATATATTGTATATTACAGTTCAATTGACCTTTCGACACAACAGATAAAACCTGAGCAAGGAGCACACCAAGATTTTTTGGGTTGCGTTCGTTATTATTTTTGCTTTTCTTTCAGCTGTTTTGATAAATCAAATATTTTGTATCTTCTTTATCTTCCAAGTCATATATCATAGATAACATTTCATGTCTTGTGAAAAGAAAACAAAAACAAGGAATTGTCCGGAATTTTTTGTCCACGAGTGCAGTTCATTATTAAGATGGAAAGAGAAAACTATATAAATAAATATACAGGGTGTTACAAAAATGTAGGGCTGGCTATACATAGACGGTTTCTACAACTAAAAATAAGCAAAAAAGTTTAAATAAATTTATGACCTAAAATGGTTCGTTACTGAGTTACGGCCACTTGAGGTTTTTTTTCTTTTTATTTTAGAAAAGGTTACAGAAAACGGGAGTTTCTTATGTTTCTTATAGTAAATGTTCAAAATGACCTCCACGGGAAGCAACACAAGCTTCAGCTCGTCGTATCATGGACTGCCTCACGCGCATTTTCTTCAATACGATCCAACAAACGTTCTTCCAATTCCAAATTTCTTGTGGTTCGTGGTCTGCCGCGATCTCGGACTACTGGTTTGAATGATCCTGTTTCTCTTAATCTAATATGAAGCCTTTCGAAAGTTTTTTCATTTGGTAAACGTCGGTTTGGGAAATATTCTGCGTAAAGTCTTCTTGCTTCCGCTCTGTTGCAATGTGCCAAACCATACATTAAATGCATGTCGGACATCTCTTCGAAAGAATAATCTGCCATTTTATACTATTAATTAGAAAACAGTACTAATCACAAATTACTTAATCAACTTTCACGACTGACAGCAAAAAATACGGACTGCCTACTGAATATGATTAACATAAGTTACTCACTTGTCGGCGACTTGTTCAAACATGCAATACGAACGCTTCGCGTCTGCGCGATAATTTGTGACGAGATACACACGTGTCGGACATGCAATACGAAAAACTTCAAGTGGCCGTAACTCAGTAACGAAACACAAATTTATTTAAACTTTTTTGCTTATTTTTAGTTGTAGAAACCGTCTATGTATAGCCAGCCCTAAATTTTTGTAACATCTGAACGACTTTTTTTTTACAATAGTAACAAATATGATATCTAAAAAACTTGTCATTTACGCGAATCCAATAAAATAAGACAAAACAATTATTCAGCATGTGTAGAAAGCAACAAAGAAAATAATATTAAAATTAGTACACCAAACCAAACAATTTATAATAATTGTACATTTAATAACTGTTCTCCTGCTTTCAAATAAAAATAATTATTTATTATTTATTTAAATCGTTAATTTATCTTGCCAAAAAACACTCGAGCTTTTCTTTCACCGATTAATTTTCTTTTTAACTCCAAACATTTCCTATCAGTAATTTTTCTCGAAAAACTTGTGTTGCTTCCCGTAGAGGTCATTTTGAACATTTACTATAAGAAACATAAGAAACTCCCGTTTTCTGTAAACATTTCTAAAATAAAAATAAAAAAACTTCAATTGGCCGTAACTCAGTAACGAACCATTTTAGGACATAAATTTATATAAACTTGTTTGCTTATTTTTAGTTGTAGAAACCGTCTATGTATAGCCAGCCCTAAATTTTTGTAACACCCTGTATATATTTATATATATTAACTTTTAACTAATTTAACTAATTAATGATGATATTTTGTTTTAAAATAAAAATGCATTTAGATTATGTGAAAGTTCGCCTTAATTTCGCATTCTATTACATTTTTTTCGTACCTTTACCGGGTTATATTTAGGTACAGAAACATATTTAATCGTATATCGTTTCGAGCCGTTGACATCTCCGCTATGTTACAATAAATTCGAACATAAATTAGAAAAAAAAAATACGAACAATGTATTCATTCGTATTCGTTAAATATGGCCAACGTTTGTCGTTCGCAATGCGGTAAAAAAGTAATAAATCCTCTCGACGTAAAAAAAGCTTTGGCAAAAAAAGTGTCGGCAATATATTAAAACCCAAGAATATGGAATTTAATCATTCTTACGTCTCCTGAATTCACCTTACTTCCACTTTTTTCAGTTTATTATCTTTAGAACATGGCATTTTCAGCGAATTATTACCGAAGAAATCGTATATTTTCGGAAAAGGTTTCCGTTACATGCCGGCAACCGAAATCGTCATCGCCATTCCTCGCGAATATGATCGTCCTTCGGTCTGGATTTATGTATGTCCAAAGTATAATCGTATATATTTTATAGATCGTAAAGTCGGTAGAATGCAAGTTTAGTGTTGCTTGATATTGGTGATGATACGGCAGATGTCACAGTATTCACTTGACTGTAGTTGAAAGTTTCACGTCCTTTTAGTCTTTCTAAACTAATAAAAGCGCAACGTTGCTGGTAGCGCAACGCCATCGAGTTAGATTTGTCTGTCTTTCGACTACAAGTTTAAGCTGGATATCGTTACCATATACACACTACTACTTTCTTAGACGAGAAAGTACATATACGTAGATACTATTATATTTATAAATAATGTATATATAATAATATGATTGTTTGCTATGACGAGAATGTTGTCTTAAGACTGTGCGTCTTGTATTGATGTTAAGTTGATACTGGTGAGTAGAGCAAACAAAATGTTTATATTCGGAAAACGAGCGTTCTACATCTAGTGATGTTATATTTGCATAATCAAAATACTTTTTTAAGCAACTTAACGCTTCTGTAGACGTGCCTTCACAAATACGTGTTAAGGTGTCAAAATCTGCATTTCTGTCTAAAACACTTTCAAATTTATTTAGTACACTTTCGCTTTTTGCGTCTTCTACAGCACACAGTTGTGCGTGAACATCTTTAACGATTTGCAGTAATTCCTCTAACGACAGCGACGAATTTTCTAATTTTGTTATTGCTTCTTCTAGTTCCAAGTAATTCTCACGAATACTTTGTAAATCCATTTTAATCTGGGCATCTTAAAATTTTTTTTGGCTTGTATTGATAGCTGCACTTTCTTTCGGATCGAATGATAAAACCACGTCCATAATTTTTTCAAAATGTTCATGATAGTAAAACCCCGCCCGTAACCATGTACCCCAACGTGTCAGAATCGGCTGTGGTGGCTCAGGGGTATGTGGACACAATTCGTGATATTTTCGAATACGTTTTGGAGATTTCAGGAATACTGCCTTTGTACTCGATATTAAAGCATCTACCTCTAGATAACACCTACGAACCTGTTCTGCCACAAGGTGTAGAGCATGAAGTTTACAAGTAATATATAACGAGCTAGGACAATATTTTCTAAGAGACCGGCCTACAGAACACATGGCTGCGGCACCATCGGTCATAAACATTAATACTTGGTCTTTCGAAAGTTTAAATTTTTCCAAAGTATCAAATAGCACCCCTGAAATTTTTTCGGCATTTCAATGTTTGCTAATAAAATTGAAGACGTTGGTTGATGTGGTTCCATATTACGCGTCATCACATTAACTACAGATTGTGTTTTGATGTCAGTTGTTTCGTCCACACATAACCACAGTTTTTTATTTTTCAGTTCGGCTTTGATTTTATTTTCAACCTGTTTACGCACCGATGGTAAATTCCTTCGTACCGTTGTCGTGCTCGGTAATGTTTGATTTGCGTATTTATTCCAAAATTAAATAAATGAATCATTACTTAGCAAGATAAACGGCAGTGTACACACAATCATAGTTATAGTTCATGTATAAACTGTTGTGGATTAATTTTGTTATTATTGTGCTTCGAACTGCTTACGTGTTCTTTACAATGTGTTTTTGACACATTAGATATGTATTGCACACTAAACATTTAATTTTTGAGCCATCATTTATTAAGTCCGGGAAATCCATAATAAACTTATTTTATTACGTATGCTTACACTTACATGCAGTCTAAGCAAGTACCAAACACATACTGAATGCTTTTTATTAGTTCTGATGCAATACAATCATCCTCACATCAGCTCACATGGCGCGCACGGAAACTGGTCTGCTCTACTGATGAGTCTCTTGTCTCTTGTTGCTGGTATGAGATTCTGGTTGATACTGATTTATTCCGTTCTGTTTTAAAAGTAGGTAAAATATATAGCACTACCCTTAACTATTACATATTAAAATCGTATTGGTTGGATTGGTTTGACGTCATAACGGGGAATTTTCGTGTGTTTACTTCGTGGAAATTATACCTACGGCAACAATACCAGGTTTACGATAGAGTCTTAAAATTCTAATCGTAACTAATAAATACATAATAAAATATCATTACCAATTAAGCATTAGTATGTGTCATATACTTAAACATGTATTTCCGATTGTTCCTTTGCTCAGTAATGAATTTTTATAGTACATACATATTTAGGAATCGTAAGCCTACTATATACATATTTAGTTAACAATGGCGGTCAGATTAAATATCATCTTTGATTTCACTAATAATCCTAAGCAATAAAACGAGAGATCTGATGTATAAAGCAATAAATAGATTTGGCAAAAGATGTCAATTATTAATAACCCTAGATAATAAATAGATTTGAAAATGTAAAGGATATCGCTTTCTTAGAATTTAAAGAATGCTTTTATAAAATGCTAGTGTTATACAGTGGTTTAAATTTGAAAATGCGCGTTAAATATTTTATTAAATTGGAAATGTTTATGTTTGAATTTCATATCCTAGATCTACTTATATTTAACAATAAAAATTGTTTGAAATTAAAATGCTACAAGAAGATATTAAATGTATCCCCAACAATAATCTCTTTGATAAATTCAATTGTTAATTTCTAGTGTACGCTGATGATCTTAAAATCCATAACATTATGCGCACACGCTTCGATTGCATCAAGTTGCAAATTCATCTTTCGATAATTGAAGTATGGTGTATTTATAATAAAATTTTATTGAATATTTCAAAGTGTTGTGTTGTTTCTTATACTTGACGTACTGCCCCTAAAATATTCGATTATTCTGTCAAAACAGAGTTAGTGACTAGAAAGCCTGAGGTATATGATCTGGGCATACTTTTTCACTCGCAACTCACATTTTCCCAGCATGTTTCGTGGGTCTGAGGCCTTGAAAATCATTAGGATTTCTTATTAAGGTCGTGTAGAAACTTCAACAGCATTGCTTCAGTTGAGAATTTATATTTTGCCCTAGTACTATGTAAGTTAGAGTATGACTCTTTAGTGCGGTTTCCTCATTAGACCTATCAACAAATTTTCGTTGAGGAGGTTCCTGAAATATGTCTCCTTCAGGGTGACTGGCACTTCTGAACGAGGAAGGGAGTTCAATATGACAGATTATACAATATGTCCCAAAAATATACCGACAAACTAGAGGACATCAAAACAAAAATTTTTTGTTTATTAGACATATTGCTGCGTAGCTTGGCTTTAAAATATTTTAATATAAAATGAATGATTATGTGGGCAGTCACACAAACATATTTTTATCGAAACTTTGTATAATATTTTGGTATTTCAGGGTGATCTTCATGGGTATTGCGTTACTAGGCTTAGCGTCCAAAGTAAATGCAAAGAAATAAAACAAGAAGAGATTTTTGTAGTAACTTCAAAATACTTCATTCTTAACTTATAACTTATCAATGAAACCTTTATATACATATATTCATTTGTGAATCATACACTATAGTCTTTGATCTTTCTCCTATCAACACCTTCCTTTTCAAAATTCACAAAACTTTCTTCGTCTCTGATTTATTTTCCAGGACTCGCTTCCATAAAAAAACTACTGGTCCTACAATACCTCTATAAATAAATACGTATCCCAAGAATTTTCCCGGCTCGATTCCATTTTTCAGTCGACTTCTAAACTTTAAAAATTCACGATGACTGAATCACTTGCAGTATCTTGATGAAACTTTAGATTTAAGTTAAGGAAAGATTTAGACGAATTTTGACAACTGGTGTTTTATCTCTGGCGCCCTCTATGAGGTTATATGCAACACTAAAAAAACACCATTGTATTATTATTAAAAATCATTTATGAACAAGGAATATTCCAACACGTAACTACACAAATTATAATTGTCTCGAGTATATAAGTAATATTCACTAACATTGCAGCGTTAATATTAACCATTTCGAATATAAACGCCGTGCATTTGGCACGAAACGGGCGACACCCTGCAACCTTCTCTTTTAAATTAGTTCTGTATGTCATTGTCAGTAAGCACACGTACCAGTAGTTGGTTTGTTCGGTTTTGTTCCGGAGAGGCGCACATATTTTCAAAGTTTCTGAGCTTTGGCTTCAGACTCATATATTTCCGCTACGTGAATACAGTGACTTTAAGTCTAGATAAAACTAGCGCAGGATTCTCGCATTGATTGCGCTTTCGCTGTGCACCGAGCAGTCGCTTTTACATATCCACCTGTCGTGTAGCAACAGCTCTTGGTTATGCTCGTCTGTCTGTTAAATTGTAAAGATAAGGAAGTCAACGTGAACTAAAATGGATCAGTCATACACGTAATATGTACATTTCGTTAATATCGTAAATACAATTCCTATGTACATATACATCTAGACAAGAACTAAAGCAAAAGTTAAGTTTGATTGAAATTGAATATGGAATATGTCCATTGTTTTTAATGTCAGATATTACTAAGAAAATGCAACAATTTTACAATGTAGGTTTGAAGTGTGTATATTACACATTTTATGGCATATTTTCAAGAGAACATATTGCTTTCGTAATGCACTGGTCATAAATGACAGACTTCTGAGGATATTTACCGAACTGTAAACCCAAGCATTTCATATTCTCGAATGTCCCTTAGAATTTTATTGTATATCATTTTAATTTACCTATTAATTACATACGACTTTAATTCTAATTATTTCTTAATTAGTAATTTTATTGAAAATTCTACATGTAGAAATTATACCAACACACCGTATATTAACATAAAAATTATAGCCACATTTAGATCACTATTATAAAGATCATCTAAACCATATCATGTGAGGTATCATTTTAAAGTAGTTTTGTAAGGAATATTTCAATGATATTGCGATGTGAGTCATCCGCAATACGTCAGGCGATGACTCACATGCGCCGAACATACCAACCATCTCTCGCAAGGCCTAAGAACTCCGGAGATATCCTCGAAGGTCTATCGACTTATAAAAGGACTGGAAACGGAGGGAGACAGGGCATTCAACGAATAAACGTCGTCGTGTGATAAATAAATCCAAATAAATACTTATTGTGAAAATAAATGTTATTATTATTAGTTATTAGTTTTTAAGTTGTTATTCAGTGTATTCTGCTTTTATTGTTAATATAGCGTGTGTTTAAATTAACGTTGTTTTTATTTAAGAACCCAGAGAGACATATTTTACAATATTAATTTCCCTTTAAACTCTTTAGCTCGCGTCTTTAATTAATTCTTAATTTTCAGACATTGCTATTTGGAATATGATTGGTTGTCTTAAACTAGATAATAAAATTGCACCTGGTTTGGTTTTCTTTTAGACACTCTTTTAGAAACTCTCTTCTATTTTCTAGCCTTTAAAGGGTAGACACCTCTCACTAAAAGTGCTCTGGTGAAACATATACAGTGAAGTTCTTTGCGACGTTTCTTTTGCTTTCTACCACGTGTTCTATCGCGACATCATGCAAAAGTAACCTCTCTATTATTCCATTCAAATATTAAATCCGAATTGGTGGAGATTGTGGGCTGGTATCTGACACAGACTAGAAACGAGAAAATTCCCAACCACAGAAAGTTAATAAACTTTATGTATCTGACATATGTCGGCAACTAAGCTGCCATCTTCAATAGAACCCAGTTTATAACTATTGAAAGCGAAGGAGTGGATTCTAATAGGGTTGAATTCAGCTCTGCCTTGATTTCGGTTGGTGTTAAGCCTTTCAAATGAAAGTACTTTATCACTGCTCTTAACCCAGTTTTTATCATTATTACAAAATAACACGAGACGTTCACTTAGGCGTACTGTCAAAACCAGATTAATTGACAGATAGCTCTGTACTGCCATGTTTAACCTATTAAAGGATGATTCTAAAGAATTGTAAGGAAGATTCCTGCGAATTCGCGCCGTCTCTGTGTTAGGCCATCTAGTTTTAATATCTTCATTCTAAATTAAGTTCAGAATTAACTCGACAGCAAATAAATTTTGCTATTTTTCAATTGAATAGGATGAAATTTTGAAACATCTAAGGAAAATGAAGAACTGTGGTACTTCTTGACAAAAAGTGGACAAAAAGAAATAACTTAACGTTTATTTTTCACCCAAAAAATTTTTCACAAAAAATCCCACCCCAAAATAATTTCTTATTAACGTTTATTCCCCCCAAACAAATTCCCCAAAAAATTTCCCACAAAAAAAAACATTTATTTTTTCCCCAAGAAAATCCCCAACCGAAAAAAAACTCCCCAATTAACGTTTATTTGCCCCCAAAAAAATTCCCAAAAAATTTTCTCCAAAAATGACATTATTAATGTTTATTTTTCCCTCAATAAATTACCAAAAAATTTCCCCCAAAAAAATAACTTATTATTTACGTTTATTTCCTCCCCAAATTCCCCCCAAAATAACTTATTATTAACGTTTATTTCACCGAAAAAACATTTATTTTTTTCCTCAAGAAAACTCCTAAAAAAAATTCCCCCAAAAAATCCCCTCCGCAATTAACGTTTATTTTACACCCAAAAGAATTACCAAAAAAATTCACCCCCCCCAAAAAAAAATCCCCTTCCAAAATTACTTATTATTAATGATTATTTTTCCCCCAAAAATAACTTATTATTAACGTTCGTTTGTCCCCGCCCCAAAATTCCCAAAAAAAAATTTCACAAGAAAAATCCCCCCAAAATAACTTATTATTGACGTTTATTTCCCACCTCCAAATTTCCACAAAAAAAAATTCACTAAAAAAATAACTTATTAAAGTTTATTTTTCCCAATGCCTGGAAAACTGCTGGTGTTTGTTCTGTACCCGAGAAAGGAGATACTGCTGACGTGAATAACTGAAAACCAAAACTTGTCCAACTGTGTGAACATCTGGTGGTTTTTCAAGCGAACTTTTACAGAATAAGCCACAGTCAGAAATTCATTTATTATTCAATAATAGAAATTAATAATGTATTACCATTTCTATTTTTCTAATAAAATGAATTTTTATCTAACAAAAAACTTAAAATAATGTAAAGCCAAAAATCTTCACGAAAAAATATATAAAATAATGAAAATTAATAATAATATTGCCTGCCTTCAATTTTGATCAAAGAAACGAATTACAAATTCAAGAATTCATCACAAAAAACCACCACACTTAATATATTACTATACACAAGATATATGTAGTTTACTAGGGTTGTATAAAAAATTTAGGTCGTAACTTGATAACGAAATAGTAGCCGTTGTTTCCAAAACAAACTCGTCAAACAGTTACCATAAACAAAACCATTAAAGACGTGAAACTATCATATCGCGATGTCTATAAAATAAAACGAATAAGTCCCCGATAAACGATTTATATCAAATATCTCTTAATCGATACAATTTAATACATTTTTCCCATTGTTCGCAATAAGAAAGCATTATTGAGTTCAGCATAAGCACTTTTCGTAATTTATAGATATGTGAGTTGAACGATATATATGTACGATTGTATATATTTTCATTTTCTGTAATATAGTGCGCAGAAGAAATTGGGTGAGATATGTCTGTGTTTATTAGATAAATCGATTTACTTAATGCTGTGTCAAATTTGAGAAGTCACTTAGCTAAATCTATTTGCGAGACGTGTCCACGATTTAATAATACATTTTGTATGTAAACAGATTGTAACTAAACTGGAATTGATCTCAATCCTTCCTTTTGTTAGTTTTGACAATTTTACAGTTAATGTGACAATATCAGGGTGAGTATATTAGTGCCTACCCTAGAATACTTAAGATAATCAAAAGTTTGTATCATTCTGAACCTTAGCTACCGATAAAGCCCTTTTGATGCAGTGTTTTTTAAAATATTCCTCTGTAATATATACTTTATAACTGACGTTTGTCAGATTTTTTCACGAAAAAACACAGGGGCTTCGCTAGTGCACCTCTCCTGATATAATTGGTATAAGACCTCAAGTTTTGGAACCTCTTAAATCAGTCAATTTTGAAACTAGAACGTCGCGAGTGATACTAATCGTTTCATTTCGGCGAGGTATACTTAAGAAAGAGAAGATATGGAACATTATCCCCAGATTTTTTTTTAATGGAAATGGGTGTTGCTCAATGGCAGTATGATTTTCAGAATCGCATAACCGATAGTGACATACTTTCTTCGTATTGAAAAAGTATCTAAAGAGATATGTGCCAATATATGCAAATTTGGAAGATAAAAGTTAACCCGAATGAAAAATCCCGGGTATTTTAAATAAATGGCTAAAAATTTTTGAAAGTAAGCTATATTATGTGCTGCAGATGTCATTTTTTTCCATTTTTAAACATCTTAAGCTGAGTTATTAACAATTTTCGTAAACTATCGCTAGAAAAATTTAACAACAGCAGCCCCTCCTGAATACTCCAGGCCATTCACGGTAGAGGAGCTAGAAAAAGCACTAAATGATACTAAATCTAGCAAAGCACCTGAATTTGACGGAATCCATCCCGAATTCCTCAAGAACTGTGGTAAACACACAAGGATGTGCATGAGTATATTTTACCCAGATATCCTATTAACAGGACATATCCCAACAGAGCTCAAGAAATCCAAAATAATTGCAATTTTGAAACCGAACAAACCCAAGAATCTTCCTTAGAGCTTTCGTCCGACAGCTTTATTAAGCTTGTGTTATAAGTTTCTGGAAAGATTGCTATTAAACAGGCTTAATCCATTATTATTGGAGCATGTTCCCGTTGAACAGACTGGTATCAGACCCAACCCTGCTGACCAGGTGCTCAGTTTAACAACGCACATTGTGGCAGAGTTTCAGAAACGACTGAAGACGACTGTTGTGTATGTTGACTTGACTGCGGCATATGATACGGTCTGGAGAGAAGGCCTACTCTACAAACTTCTAAACATAGTATCATGCAGCCGAATAGTATTTTTATTAAACAACATGCTTTGCGATAGACCCTTCCAAATAATAACAGAAGAGAGGAAGAGTAAAATGAGACATCTTAATAATGGATTGCCTCATGGATCGGTATTTGCACCTGTCCTGTTTAATCTGTTTATTTCTTCTGACATACCACACACAAAGTCAAAAAAGTTTGGATATGCCAATGACCTGGCTCTTGCATGTTGGAGTAAAACCATCGAGGGAACTAATAAAATACTTTCAGAGGACCTCTTCGGAAGATACTTTACTGACTAGAGACTAATCTCGTATATGAATAAAACAGAAGCGTATTGCTTTGACCTGAATAGTAAAGAAGCATGTCTAGAGCCGCAAGTGCATTTCAATAACAACTTGTTACGTTAAAATCTTTACCAAAAATATCTGGAAGTAACAATGGATAGAACACTCTTATATAAACAAAACATCTAGAGAACACTGCAGCTAAAATAAACACTTGAAATAACATAAACCACGAGCTCTGGTGTACTGATTGGGGTGCAAACGCATCCACCTTTAGAACGTCAGCTCTATGCCTTGTTTACTCGGTAGCTGAATACTGCGTACCAGTCTGGCTAAACACCTGCCATGCAAAGAAGATCGACAACAAACTCACCAAGTCCATGAGAATAATTAACGGTTTTTTAAAAATTACATCTCTACCCTGACTCCCAGTTCTAAGTCATATTGCAGCTCCCACCATCCGGAGACAGGAAAGCCTGGTAAGAGAATATAATAAAATAATATCGAATCCTCACCTTCCAGTACACAGTGATTTTCCTGATGCGGGCCTGTCGAAACTGAAGTCTAGATCTCCTCAACTGCTACTATAAAGTGCCAACTACAGGAAAAAATATTAAAATGTGTTTCCTTAATGTAACTTAAGGCTTTCCAAATCAGAACAACTTATAGCAGAAGATTTCAACCCAAACAATAGATGGAGAAAGTACTGGGAAGTCCTGAAACCCGGTCAAGCGACCCATATCATTGATCCTACTGTGCCCTTACCAGGAATGGAGCGGCCTCGCTATGAGTGGAAGACACTCAATAGAATAAAAACAACCCACAGAATTTATCGTGATTCATTCTATAAATAGAGACTGACTGAAACACCAGCTTGCGAATGCAGAGAACTTCGACATACTATTCACCATATTACAGCTGAGTGTCACCTTACAGCATATGGAGGTGAGATGGGTGACTTCTTTGAAGCCACTGCTTACGCGTTGGACTAGACCAATGGCGTCGATTTTTTAACATTTAAATGTATATTTTCAATCCATGTTAGCCATACACTAAATTGATAAATAGTAATTAAAAATGTTTTTCTTTTAAATAAAATTAATGGTTAATATAGTTTTTAAAAGAACATGTAAATACATTTTCTGTATTTTATACTTACAATTAATTTTGCAAGTTCATCGTTTCCTCTATGCTTACCTGTAACGAAAAAAATTAATTTAGTTTTTGCATAGAATATAACAAAAATAATTCAGCATAAGCATTTAAAAAAATCAGTCGCTACAATTCTTTTTGAAGTAAGAATCCAGAAAGCTATCAATGGACATAACCTAGTTCGCTTTTATATACAACCAATAGAAATCTACTGCACACCTTCCTGGTTAAGACAAACCGAATGCAGCAAGCGATTTTATGCTAAATTGGATTGCAAGTCCTCTCATGCGTTCATTCAATCGCACCTTCTCACGAAATATAGTTGTAATTCGAACTACGTTCATCCCAGCAAATCTAATCCAGTTTACACTCAAATTGTTTGCGCAAAGCTGCGCTTTCAGCTATACTTCAAATTCGAATCGAAACTACTTCAAATAATGTTTTACACGTAAACGAAGTGCGCGAATAGATAACAGTTGGTGTTTTAATTAAATAGTTAAGTCTACAAATTTATTTTTTATTTTTAAAATGAATAAACTTTATAATCACCAAAGCGATTCAAAATCAATTAAAATATAATAGAGGTTATAGACTTTTAAAATGCAAAAAACACATTAAAATCATGATAATAGCCACAAAATTGGTGTTATTGAGAAGATAATTTTATGCCATTATTGCTTGAATATGATTTCGGGCATGTGTGAGCTGGCTCGAATGAAACGCAATCTGGAAAGTTCAATTTTGGATCACCTTTTCCAGCAGTTGAGGCCATATAGCGACAATAACTTTGTAAATATTGGCTTCGAAGTGGTCCAATGTCTCCGGTTTATCGGCGTAGAAAAAAAATATTTACGTCTGTTTCCTTAATATGACTTAAGGCTTCCCACAATGTATTCGAAATCACAGTCCTTGATAGCTTAGTGGTTAGAGCAATGGTCCGGCAAACCATGGACGTTGGTTCGAATCCTGCATAAGGGTGAATTTTTTCTATTAAAAAGTTCGAATAATTAGCGTCGTAAAATGAAAGCAATATTTACATGCACATTACTTGGCGAAAATGCAATTAATTTGCAACAAGAGCCGACTATGGGCAAAAATATTTACAGCTGTTTCCCTAGTGTAACTTAAGGCTTCCCACAATGTATTCGAGATCACAGTCCTTGATAGCTTAGTAGTTAGAGCAATGGTCCGGTAAACTATGGACGTGGGTTCGAATTCTGCTTAAGGGTGAATTTTTTCTATTAAAAAATTCGAATAATTAGCGTCGCAAATTGTAGAAAGCAATATTTACATACACATTACTTCGCGAAAATCCTATTAATTTATATCGAAAAAATAGAATTTTTTAAGTACGGCCATAAAAAGAAATCGCACGGTGTTAAATCGCAGGAACGAGGTGGCCAAATTGTATTTGTATTTGAATTAATAATTCGATCTCCAAAAAATTCTCTCAGAAAAACAATGTTTTCATTGGTAGTATGTACACGAGCTCCATCTTGTTGGACGTAGCCTTCCTGTAATTCATCATCGTGTAACATATTTACAAATGGTATCAAGATTTCCACAACATGTTTTGGATACTACAAAATTACAAAACTACAACATTTTGTAGTTTTAATCGACGAACCCTCAAAAAATATAAGTCCAATAATCCTCCTCCGACAAACAGCTGCCAAAACTCCAATTTTCTTTGGATGCAGTGGTGCTTCCACAAAAAAAAAAAATGTGGATTATTTGCGCTTCACATCCTCATGTTTTGAGAATTTACGTAGCTAGAGAGATGAAACCAAAATTCATCAGTAAACATAACCTTTTGAATGCCTCCATCATTAACAACAAAATTGTCAATAAATCTTTGACAAAATTCCTTTTGTTTCGGTCTGTCCGCAGGAAGTATTTCATGAGTCGTTTGCAAGCGGTAGGGGTGTAAATGTAGATTATGCTTAAGGATACGTCTGCAATTTCTATAAGAAAGATCTAATTTTTTGTGTAAATGTCACACATTTCTAACTGTTGGCCCTACCAGTGACCTTTTTGCGATCCACGCTTCCTGTTTCCCTGAACAATTGCACAGAGCGGCGAATGCATGTGGAAAATTGATCGTATGGGATAGTAACATCTGGAAATTCTTTTGAAATATCCTGATATGCATCCCTGATCGTATGGTAATAGACTATAGACGATTAAATGACCAAACGATCGACGACAAATATCCAATACCAAACATTCACGATATATTGGACAAATTAGGACGAGCATAATATTTTAGAACTCTAGATCTTGCCTCAGGATATCATCAGATCGTAATGGCGGAAAAAGACGTTCAAAAAACGGCATTTTCAACAGAACAAGGGCACTATGTATCTAAAAGGATGAGTTTTGACTTGAAAAATGCACCAACAACGTTTCAAAGGATAATGGATAACGTACTAAGGGGACTACAAGAAGATGTTTATCATGTTGACCTTGACGATATAATCGTATATTCAACGAGTTTACAGGAACACGTACAAAAATTAGAAAAGGTATTTAGTAGATTATGCGAAACGTTATTGCGAAAAACGGAGTAAAACCATATCCGGATAAAATTGAAGCAATAAGACGATTTCCGACACCGAAAACCGTAAAAGAAATCAGATTATTTGTTAGTTTAGTTGGATATTATCGTAGATTCATAAAAGATTTCGCAAAACTTACTAAACCACTTAACAAAATGCTTAAAAAAAGAGCAAAGATAGAAATTAACGTCGAATATAACAAAAGCATTTGAAACTTGTAAAAATATATTAATTAACAAACCAATATTAGAATATCCAGATTTTGAAAAACCATTTATATTAGCAACCGACGCATTGAATGTAGCGTTAGGAGCTGCTTTATCACAGGGAAAATTAGGAAACGATAAACCGATACGTTATGCATCGAGGACGCTTAGTGAAACTGAAAAAAAATATTTGACAATTGAAAAAGAATTACATGCAATTGTACGGGCAACAAAGTATTTTAGACCGTATTTATGTGGACAAAAATATACAATATATACAGATCAGAATAATTGAAACATACATGAGTAGGTAAACCCCACCAGTTTTGTATAATACAAAGGTATTTTTAATAATATAAAATATTATTAAAAATCTGGTGTGAAGAACACAAATACAGGTTCACTATTAATATTTTTTGTGAACGTGTCCAAACATATCCCTCCCCAGAGACGTAGATACGTATTTCGCCTTTCTACAGGCTCATCGGTACGCCCCTGCTGGAGAGAGAATATTTCCAGACACATTCACAAAAAAGTATTTGTGTTCTTGACACCAGATTTTTAATAATATTTTATATTATTAAAAATACCTTTGTATTATATATACAGATCATCGACCAGTAGTTTGGCTGAATTTATTAATGGAACCAAATTCTAAATTCTTCTTCTTCTTCTGTTTTGACACTTTCACTTGAGCACACTGCTCTTTGTACTATCCCCAATAGATCTGTCAGTTCCACTCTGTTAGTCTTCTGATGGAAAATTAAACTAAAAGAATATAATTTCGACATTATATATATATATATATATATATATATATATATATATATATATATATAAATACAATACGAACGCTGATGCATTATCGAGGATTGAATTAAATGCAAATGAAACGCAAATATATTAGTATGTGTTTGTTGTTCCGTAAACGTAAATCCAAATGACATTTGATAATGTCAATCACAAATATCAGTTAGTGCATAAAATAATCGTGCGTCGATTCTGGTTTAAATAAATTGCTTCTCAGTTTTAAAATGGCTTTCACTTTAGAACATAATTTTTTTTTAGTCCAGGCTTATTTTCAAAGTGCATCTATGATAAACAACGGAGGAAAACAAACCGAATAACTGTCACAATAATGACAATAAATGAAGTAATCAATGATAACGAAGAAACGGACACTGCAATGGAACAGGAAAAAAATGAATTAGTCGATACAACCCACTAAAACACAAATCGAAAGAACCAATAACATCAATACCATCAATACCATCAATGGATGAAGGTATCGATAACAAAAATCCAAAATATCACATTCGTCAAACGTATTACAAGAAGCAACGGTTTATTTTAAACAAGACAGAGGTAAGAAAATTTACGAAGTCCAGATTTCAAAACAAAATAACTATAACAACAATTTCTAAAATAAATTTCAAGCATGTGCCGTTTGTGTAGTCCGTTAAATACAAACGCCATTATTAAATTTGACTTATAATAACTATTTACAAATGACATTTCGTAAATTCTCTAAGCTCAGACGTGACTTATATGTCTATAGTTAATTGACGAAGGAGATACTTGTTGAAACTTCATTATAACGCTAAGAAATAAGTAATTAAACTTATAGTTTCAAAAATTCTTCTTTTATTGTAAACGAAACAATATTATAGTGTATTTACAATAAAAGAATTTTTGAAACTAGAAGTTTAATTACTTATTTCTTAGCGTTATATGTCTATCTCAGTTTCTCATGGCCTACCTTTGATATAAATTTTGTAGCTCGCTTAATATGAATCCAACATAACAAGTGTTCATTTAAAAAGTCAATCTAGGTTACTTTGAAATTTTGATAGAATAAGACGCAAATATATTAGTATGTGTTTGTTGTTCCGCAAACGTAAATCCAAATGACATTTGATAATGTCAATCACAAATATCAGTTAGTGCATAAAATAATCGTGCGTCGATTCTGGTTTAAATAAATTGCTTCTCAGTTTTAAAATGGCTTTCACTTTAGAACATAATTTTTTTTTAGTCCAGGCTTATTTTCAAAGTGGTAATAAAATTGATGGTTTATGGGTTTATTCAGTTCAGGATTGCATTGTAGAATTTCAAGTTGAGTTTCCACATTTTTTAATAGATTATATACAATTTAAGAATACTTTGGATAGAACTTTAAAACTTTTTTCTGAAACTGGTAGTCTCTTAAAAAAAATCAGGCAGCGGGGCAGTTAAGAAACGTACACCTCAAGTTGTCTATCGTATTGAAGAAATAATGGAAAATGAACCACAAACATATGTTCGACATTTGAGTCAACAAATAGACCTTTCTGTTGGTACAACTCACAAGTTATTAAAAAAAGATATGCAACTTTATCCATACCGTGTCACAGCAGTACAAGAATTGTTAGAAATTGATTACCCACGTAGACTACAGTTTTTTAATTGGTTTGTAAATATGAACAATAATGGAGAACTTTCGCAAAGTGTCATCTTACTGATGAAGCATGGTTTTATAAAACGGGATACCTAAATTGACAAAATACAAGAATTTGGAGTAGTGAAAATCCACATGTAATTAATGAAGAATCGCTACATCCAGAGAAAATTGGTGTTTGGGCAGCGATAAGCAAAAGGCGAATCATTGGCCCAATATTTTTTCAGGGAACGTTAACTGCTCAAAGGTAGCGTACGGAAATTTTACAACCATTTGTCAATCAGTTGCATGATGATGAACTTCAAAATACATCTTTCCAACAAGACGGAGCACCTTATCACTGTACTGCAAAATCTTTGGATTATTTAAGAGAATTTTTTGATGAGCGTATAATTAGTCGGAATACTGAAATAGCCTGGCCTGCACGTTCATGCGATTTAACACCTAGCGACTTCTTTTTGTGGCCTTATGTAAAAAATAACATATTTCAAACACCTATAGTGAATTTGAATATGCTACAGAGAATCGAACAGAAATGCATGGAAATTAATAACAATCCAGTAATGTTGCAGAATATCTTCAGAAAATTTGAACGGAGGATTTTAAAGTGCATTGATCTTGAAGGACAACATTTTCAACATTTATTATAGTTTTCAATAAATACCTATTATTTGTTATTTATTTGTATGTATGAAATTATCAAAATATACGACTTCGTAGGTTAAGTAGTAAATTTTAATTTACGATATACTTGAAAATGTTCTCAGTAAATCACCTAGATTGACTTTTCAAATGAATACTTATTATACAAACACAAGCTTTTCATTACGATCTAGAAAAATAAACTGAACAAACTTGAAACTTTCACTCTTAATAAAATAAATGCTTGTGACATCTTTGGCAAATTTAATAATACACGTTCTTTTGGCAACAACCAAACTTTGCAGTCCCTGAATAAAACGCATTTTTAAATTTAATCATACTAAGACCATTCATTCGCACAAAGTACAAATACATTCGCAGCAGGCTTTGAAGAAACAAAACTATAAATTCGCCAGTGTCTAACCCCTTTGTTTTCTACGATCAAAGTCCTTTTAACCGATTTAAAAAAAAATACAGTCAAAATCAAAGAGATAAACGTGAACGCCTGAAGCTATTTCAAAACAATAAAGCACTTCACATCGTTTAATTAAATTTTTTTTTTGGATATTTTTTTGAGGTCTTGTTTTGGGATGACAAGTCTCATTTCTGCGTCTGCCTCGGCTAACATTGCAGGATAATACAGACAAGGTCACAAAAGCGAATATTAAAATTTTCGTTGCAAAAATACTAATTATTAATTTCGCTTTAGTTTATTCAAAATTAAATAAATATAAGTTTGTCTTTGAAGTGAAAATTAATACAAAATCCTTTAGTAACTTTTAATCTGCGGCCAAAATAATTAATAGAATTTATAGAAATCTATAATTGAGTCACAGAGTGTTGCCAAATCTTGTTAATATTTTTTCATTTAATGCTTTTTAGGTATGTTTGATAGTAGAATATTAAAAAAAATTCAATTTTCATCATGTCACATCTTTAAAATTAAAAATTTCGTTCGATATTGATCTCCGTTACGATCAGTATCAACATCAAATCTGTTACACTGTCCATATATTAATAATTTGTTTAATTCTATTTGTAAATTGTATTATTTACAAATATATCGAACTTGAAACATTTTGTGCTATATACAGGCTGATTCATTTTCGGCCCTCACCATGATCTCGCTTATTATTGGAGATAGAGTATAGGTTTAAATTTGGCAAAGTTGTTAAATTATGTGTTTGTTATAAATCCGTAAAGAAAATAGACCTGTGACAAATGTTCTTCGTTATTTAAAAAGAAAACGCGAAAACCCCATTTTCTTCTTTTACCTGTAGCACCGACATTTGGCCTTGTAGGGAAAAAATAAAAACACATCCTTGTGGCCATTTCTAAACCTCTATCCAGTGGTGTACTCTAAATTTTTATACGACGTTTCGTTTCTTTCTGGCAATCATCAACTATCTAATTTCTTATAGGCGCCATATTGGATTTAGACATCTTCAGAAAGAGTTTTTTTTCTGATTTCAACCATGTACCACATGCTGACTAAAGTTTTTGACATTAGGTTTTATTTGAAAGAATAAATTATAAGATTAAATAAGGTAGCCATGGAATTTCAATCTGTCAAACATTTCATTTATTGTTCATTAATAATACAAAAATGTCATACACTAACGAAGAGAAACGAGATATGGTAAGTATTTTTTATTCTTCGAAACGAAATTCAACAGTAGCGAGTACAAGATAACAAAAACATTAATAAAAATACATAGAAAAGTAAACAATAAACAATTATGTACAGTAAATGTTCAATTATCTGGCCATCTTCGGTAATGCACAATTGGGCACGCCTTCTGGCATTTTGTACTGCCCTTTGTATAGTTCTTCTAGGAACTGCATCGAAGGCATTCTGAAGTCTGTCTCGTAATTCTTCAATGTTTTGTGGCGCATCTACTTTATAAATATTATTTTTAACATATCCCCATAAAAAAAAATCTAGCGGACTTAAATCAGGTGATCTCGCAGGCCATTCAACAACTCCCCTATTTCCAGTCCAACGGTTTGCAAACTCTTGATTTAAGAAATTTCTAACAACAGCTGCATTGTGTGCTGGTGCGCCATCTTTTTGCTGCCATAAATCTTGTAATTGATTTAATGGGATATTGTCGTCAAGCTAGTCAGATACGTATGTACGTAAAATGTTTAAATATCTTTCTCCATTTAAATGTTCTTCATACATATAACTGGTCCTAAGAGACGATTTGCCAAAATACCCATCCAAACGTTCATTCCAAAACGATGTTTTGGTCTTCTAGCCCTGTTTTGTCGGGGATTTTGTACTGCCCAATAGCGCTCCGTATTTCTGTTGAACATTCCAGAATTTGTAAATTTTGTTTCATCTGACCAGATGATTTTGCTTAAAAAATTTTCGTCATTTTCTATCCTTCCCATTAACCAATTACAATATTCTAGCATTCTCAAATTATCTCCAGGCAGTAAAGAGTGACTAACATGGATCCTGTATGGTTTAAACCTACTTTTATGTAAAGTTCTCCAAACTCTGGACTGGCACAAATTTAATTCTGACGCTACTTCGCGTGTAGAAATTGATGAATTATTATTTATCTATAAAAATACAAGATTAACATGAAATTTTAAAACACGCTTTTAATTTACTATTTGTAAAATATCTTGTCGATTTTCATTTAAATTCCTGTTGTCTTGACCATTACGCGGCTTAGTAAACGATCCATTCTCGACCAAATTACTGTCGAGATCTAGAAAAATGGTATGATGAGGCTGTTGTCGTTCTGGATATAATTGTAGATATCTTGTACTCGCTACTGTTGAATTTCGGATCGAAGAATAAAAAATACTTACCATATCTCGTTTCTCTTCGTTAGTGTATGACATTTTTGTATTATTAATGAACAATAAATGAAATGTTTGACAGATTGAAATTCCAAAGGCTACCTTATTTAATCTTATAATTTATTCTTTCAAATAAAACCTAATGTCAAAAACTTTAGTCAGCATGTGGTACATGGTTGAAATCAGAAAAAAAAACTCTTTTTGAAGATGTCTAAATCCAATATGGCGCCTATAAGAAATTAGATAGTTGATGATGGCCAGAAAGAAACGAAACGTCGTATAAAAATTTATAGTACACCACTGGATAGAAGTTTAGAAATGGCAACAAGAATGTGTTCTTATTTTTTCTCTACAAAGCCAAATGTCGGTGCTACAGGTAAAAGAAGAAAATGGGGTTTTCGCGTTTTTTTTTTAAATAACGAAGGTCATTTGTCACAGGTCTATTTTCTTTACGGATTTATAACAAACACAAAATTTAACAACTTTGCCAAATTTAAACCTATACTCTATCTCCAATAATAAGCGAGATCCCCAAGGTAAGGGCGGAAAATAAATCAGCCTGTATAATTCGTATTTTCAAAAGAAAATCTTTCCTTTGTATCGCACTGGTCATAAATACCTCGGTATTATCTACCGAACGATAAACATCTTATATTCTCCAATATTTGTTTTTAATTATTATTATACCATTTTAATTTAATTATTAATTAATTACAGTAGACACTCGTTGTTCGTTGCGAACATTAAATTCGCGAATATCGCGGTACAAAAATAATAGGTATGTATGTACGTATAAACTACAGGTATGTAATCGATACAAATTGATATACACACATACATATTGCGTATAAGAGCCAAATATGGTTTGTGTACTTTAAAAGAAACAAATGAACAAGGGAAATACCGAAACTTTAGGGGAACTACCCAAACTGAACCGCGATTACGGAGCGCGGATAACAAGAAATCTCAGTAAAAACAAAATCGCGAATAAGCGAATTCGCAAATATAGGGGCGCGAATAGCGGGGGTTCACTGTTCTTACTAGTTTTGTTCTAATTTTTTCTTACTTAATAATTTTATTTATTATCGAGCTATTTTTTCTACATGTCGAAATTATACCGATCCCGTATTAAAACTGACATAATCTTAATAGCCACATTTTAATCACCATAGTAAACTTTATCATATCATTTTAAAGTACCTTTCGCGAGGAATATTTTAATGATATTAATTTCATTGACATCACAACTCTTTAGCTCGTGTCTTTAATTAATTCTTAGATCTTAGACATCGCTATTTGTAATATGATTGGTTTTCCTAAACTAGATCATAAAACTACCCGTCTACCCGCGCCCCGTAACATGTCACCGATTTTTTTAATGTTTGGTATTCTTACGTATTTTTGCCTGCTAAAAACGATCCAGCCATTTAAATTCCAGTAAAACTCTTCCAACTTTGACTTTACTAAATGAGCTATAATAGAGAAAAATTGAAATCGCTAGATGCCTTAAGGGAATTGTCGATATCGTAATTCATAAAGTCAGAAAAAATTCCCTAAAGAGTACGATTTCTTTTACAAATTTCCCGTTCTGAACAATCATTTTTTCAACTGCGGTTAACACAACAAACTATACATATTCTCAACTTCAATTCGATTTGTGATAAGCTCCTCAAAATTTGACAATTGGACACCCCGCCCAATATTTCAAATACCGTTACGATATTCCAAGATATACCTCATAATATATCAAATTATGATGTGTAGATTACGAACTGGTAATAAAAATTAGGGACCAGTATCTGCTTCTCAAGCTATTCAGACCGAAAGTTCAAATATCGACAAATTTGATCTATTTTCATGATCTTGTTTATAACAAAGTATATCCTGTTGAAATTTTAGCTTTCAATATGTTATACACAATCCTTCCTCTAACGTCTTATAATTTTTTCTGTAAGATAAATTGCGCCCAAATGATCTATATATGGTTCCATCTGGACCCTGCATTTTGCATATTTAAAAAATTCCTAGCTACCAACTCGTTCATTTACCGTCAAATTTGATGCCGGATTCGTTTTCTACGCCCTCGAATTAGTTTATAGAAAATTCAACAACCACATGTGACGTATTTTCCAAACCGGTCAAAAATCGAAAATTTCTTAAGGGGTACCCCTTCAAAAATTTTCAATTTTCGACGTGTCATCGATTTTTTTGTAATTTGGTATCCTGAAGTACTTTTTCCTCCTAAAAATTATCCTATAATTTATATTCCAGTAAAACTCATAGTTTATCCTCCAGCGAACATCAAAATTTGGCAAAAATGTAGACCTATTTTCAACGGACCGTAATTATGCGGCCATACAGTATATTTGACTTTCTAAATTACCTAAAATAGAGAAAAGGCGAAATTACCAGACGCCTCTCGACGATTTTTAATATTTTAATCAACAATGTCAATAAACTCTACATATTCTTAACCTACTCTAAACGGGCTTTAATGTGATATACGGCAAGCTTAATTTTCTTAAAATTTGAAACTTCCCATAATAAGATAGCTCAACCACTCCTAACTTTTTAACTATACTTATGATATTTCAAAATACAAATCCGTAATAAAAAATTCATTTTCAGTTTTCATGTCACCGTTTTTTTTCAATATCCAAGTAGACTTAATACCCTGTTGTTTATGAACGTCAGTTTGACAGTAAACAACAATTTGCAGGTGTTGACAATGCCATTAACTAATACAACAGTTGAAGAAATTATTGCATTAATTGAAAATGGTCGTAGTCAGCGATACATTAGGAATACCCTGAACTACCGTTCAGGATGCTTGGAATTGGTTTCTAGAGATTGGTACATTTGAAAGACGAGGAAGATCTGGAAGGCGAAAAGCAACAAGTATAGTTGATGATCGTTTTATTGTGTTGAAAACATTAAAGGATCACAGAATAACAACAGTTCAGCTTCAACATCGCTTGCAAACATTGCGACGGGTTGAACTACATGAAAGAACAATTAGGCGAAGTCTTCAGGAAAGTGATCTGACTTCACAAAGACTGGCTGCAGGAACACAATTGTTACCCAGACATCGAAGAGCACGTCTTCAAGTTTGCACGATTTTATGCGAATTGGACACTTCAGCAATGGGGTAAAGTTCTCTTTAGGGATGAGTAATGCTTGTATCTACGTTCATCCGATGGACGAAAAAGAATGTGGAGAAGACGAAATAAGCGACACATCGCTAAACGGGTCTTTTCATGGTGGTTCTGTTATGGTATGGACAGGTATTTCCATACAAGCACTTACAAAGCTCATATTTGGAGAAAATGGTACGTAGAAGATATTCTGCAACAAGCGGTTGTCCCATTTTCTCATTTTAGTGGAGATGGCTTTGTTTTGATGCGTTACAACTCCAAACCGCACATGGCAAAAGTCATTACTGTGTACCTTAATGAAGTTGGAATTCGTAAACTTGATTGGCCAGCATACAATCCAGATCTTAATTCAATAGAACACCTTTGGGGTGAATTCCAGAGGCGTATACGTCGTCGTCCAGCAATGCCAGCAATTTTTCAAGAGCTACGATTAGCTCTTTAAGAAGAATTCGTTGGAACTCCTCAAATTTGCTTAACAAATTTGGTAAGTTCAATGCCAAGACGACTCAGCAGTGTACTCCAAGGTCGAGGACGGCATAAAAATTATTAACATTCAGTTTAAAGTTGATTAGAAGCTATCATTGCAGCTTCTGTTATTTAAGTAAAATTTAATTTTTCACTACTTCTGTTATATTTCTCGAATTAAATTAATTTTAGTTTTTACATTGTCTCGTTTCTCTCCATTACGTGCGTTACTCATTGGAAATGTATAGTGCTTCTACAAAATTTAAATTTCCAAAGGTTATTGTCTCATAAAGAAGTGAAGTCGATTAGTAAATTTTGAGCAACTTTGCTAAAACGCTAGACTCTAAAGAAAAATCAATTTATTTAGTTGCTTAAGAAATTATTGCCTTCTAAAAACAAGAAAAAGATTTATGATGGGTACCTTTGCATAACATCATAATTATAAATTAAATATTTTGCCGACATGTGAAGGGGTAAATACACGATTAGCTTTTATAACGCCGTTAACGTTCATTAGTATGGAATACGCAAGCTCTAACACGTGCTTAGCGCCATTTGTAAATTGCCCGGGACACAAATTTAATTATGATTTTGAGAAAATATGAATGTTAGTCACGACTTACGTACCAATTACAATTACTTGATGCCATAAAATGTTAAATCCCATTCTGAATTAAACCTATGTCCATACGCTAATGCCCATTATGACACCTACTAGTTTATTTCAAGCGAATTTTCATTTCGAAACACGTCCGCGATGTATATTTTAATTAAAAAGATACGTTTGTGTTTGTTTATAATAAACTATTATAATTTATTTTAGTTATTAGCTTACATTTCGTAAGATAAATTAATTTTCATTTCATTGTTGTAACTGTTAATTACATACTTCGTATTTTTTGTCATAGATCCTGTTTAATATCGTTTCATCGAATCTACTTCTCCCAATTATTTTGACATAAGTGTCCAATGAATTTCGTTAAGTTTCAATAACTTACGCATACATTATTAAATTTCATTTATTTAGATCTAGAACATTGTTTAAGATACTTTTTCAGAAATGATATGGAACAACGCACTATGGGTCAAATAGCCACTTTTTCTGTGCTAAATTAATAACTTCTTCAAAACCATGGTATTCAAACTAAAACCTGTAGGAATTTACTATGTAAGAATAAATCTATTAAAAAATGCAACTTAACCCATTAGCGACCAAAAATTAACCCTTTTGCAACCATTAATGCAAACATTATACGTAGTATTCCTTTATTTATTTTAATTAAACTACAATATTCAGTAATTGCTTAAATCTAATTCGTTTTGTAAATTTAAATCAAATAGGTCCTCTTCAATTTCATTAATTTCATCGTCTTGGTTGCTAAGATGAATTTCTTCTATGGTTTCGCTGCAACATAACAGTTCAATTGCTTCAGGTGGAAGAGTAGAACGTTTCCGCTTTTGCAAGCGCCTATTTAAAAATTTTGTGGAAATTAATGGATCTGAAGTATCGACAGCTCTATTAAATACGTCTAGCAGGTTATTGGTACGATTGTTTCTGCGGGCGTGATGCAATCTATCGGCTTTGTATATCTTATGTCGCGAATCAGCTGCTTCTTCTGCAAAATAACCCATTGGAAGTGCTGTATTTTCTAATATTTCTTTTGAATGTATTAGTACTTTATGTACTGAGGAAGTCATTGGCAACCAAGGATATAGATTCTGAAAACATTTTGCTGTTTCAAAGCAATATGTTTCAAATTTACTTGAATTAATTGCAAACTGGCAGGATAAACAAATCAAAATGATTTTGAATCGATATATTAAATCTTTGTCGACATTAGTTATTTCAGAAAAAATAACATGCTCAGTAAAAGCTCGACGAGCAGTGTTTCCGTCATTTGTGGAACCGGAGCCACCTACTCTGGGCATGTAGACACGAAGTCCGAGCTTTTTCCAAAAACCGTTTTGTATACAATTGAAACAGACATGTAATTAATATACATATCTGTAACTGTACACATGGACAATACACCTCGTATTTTCAGCATTTACTTCTGCTTAAGACATATGTTTCTGCCATCTAGGCGCCTTCAGTCAAGCTAGTGAAGCAATGTAATACACATTGTATGTCTGTTTTTCTTTTTAAAACAATTAACTTATCATCTCCTCGTACCTGCCACTTTTGTAATTCGCATTTATAGCCTAAATGTAATACAAATTCAAAAAATCTAATCCAGCAATGAAGGGGACTAAGTCCAAACCTTAAGTTTTCATCTTTTGCCCGGAATATTTCACTTTTGTAATTAAATGTGTTCATAAAGTCCTTCGGCGTAGCAGCACAAATGGGACAAGCCTGGTTTGATCTAGTTCCAGTTATAATGTTTAAAACTTTTCCATCAATGAGTGTTAAAAATAATTTAAATGATACTTCAACAAATTTTCGATTACCAATTGATATTCTTACGCTTGCCAGAGCGTCAATTTCTTTTTTAAATCCAGGTCTTCCTTTAAAACAACTTGTTTTGTCTCCTTTATGTACTACAATTTTATGGGCCGACAAAATCTTACAGACTGTGGTGTGCGGTTGTTCCAAATTGGCGTTCCGGATAAGAGCAGTAACCTTAAAGGAATAACTGTAGTAGCTAAAAGAGAGGCATCACAGCTATTTGACGAACCTGCCGAACCTGCCGAACCTGCCGAAAGTTTGTTTATATTGCGACTGACCAGTGCTGCTATCAAATCCATAGCTTAATATTAATACCGATCTCAAAAAATTCGTCTTCTCCGCTTCCATTACAGTTTCAAAAACTTCTTTTTGGAGGTCAACAATTCTTTCAGCCGTATGCAGTAAAATAGATTGCAACGAAACTTTGGAAAGGGTCTCATTGGCTATTATACCCTGAGGTCGACATTTCAACTTTGCAGCTGTAATTTTCCTATAATGTGGATATATATCGCAATTACGTAATTTGTTTTCGTGGCGTATTGCATTATATTGTTCTTTGGAAAAATTATATTCAAGAAGAAAAGCTAAAGCCTCATCCGCAGATAGTGGAATTGGCTTTTGGAGATCTTGATAGCAAACCTTACGCATTTTTGATGGTCTTGTTGGGCTTTCAATACTTTCTTTTAGCACTGCAGCTAAATCAGCATCACCGTGCTTACGAGCTGATATTGCCGCTACACGAACGAGAAGATTTGTATCAGCTTTCTCATTTGAAAGATCTGCAGCTTCTTTTCTTTTCCCAAATTCTGATTTTGCGTTAAATGGCACACGTGGGCGACCAACAACTTTTTCGGTGCCATTCACCACAAAATTTAAATCTGAATTTAACCACGCATGATTTTGATCCTTAAACACATGTATACTTCTGTGACATTTTTCCCACTTTTGAGCCAACTTTACGCAAAAAAAATGTAATGTTTGCTTTATATGTTTCTCCATTTTATCCGAAATCGTATTAGCTTCAATTCTTTCAAACATGCAAAATTCTTTCAGGGCATCAAACTTTTCTTTTTTTATTCCTTTTTTTCGCCATATTTCTAACAGTTCAATTTTATTAAAACAAAGGTTACCTGAAAAAAAGAGGCATTACTCGTAAAACGCAAAAAATAGCAGCTTGAAATTAATTGCAAATAACTCATTAAATATTGCTTAATCTATATTTTCAATTTCAAAGAGGTCAGAATTTTGTATGGCTTACAGAACATCAAACATTTAGAGAAATTGCACCATTTTAAGGTTATGTACTCTGATGGGTAATTTTCAAGTATACCGACGTAAACATAAAGCAGTATCAATGACATACATTTATACTTACTTGTCTCTTTATTTTGCATTTTACAGAAATTAATTATCGTCAACACAATTTGAGAAGCACACAGTTAAAGTTGACCAATAAATAAATACTGATCTCGCTAGCACATTTGTAAAAATATTACTTCGAATGACTTCAACATATATATAACGGTGCTTTATATGTAGCACAAACAAAAATTAGGTATATTTGCTTTGAATGGTTTCCTATTAGAAAACAACAACGGAAGTAAAACTGAACTTGGATTTTTTCAGTTTTGCACAGAAGAAGCGGCCGTTTGACCTAATGTGCAACGTCGAGAATGGCATCGTGAAACAATGGCGAGTTGGATTAAGGGTCAAACTGATTGCTTGCATGTCCATTACCAGTGATTCCGAAATTTATCGCAAAATCTGTAAAATATCATTAAGAAATTTCAAGAAATCGCACGTAAAACGTCACTTAGCATCGCAAACACAAACACAGACATTAGACCCGTATGAATCTGACAATTTTAACGAAGAACTCTGTGAAACTTTAATGGCGGCAAATATTCAATTAAATAAACTTAAAAAGTTCAAAACATTTCTCCAAAAATATACTGGTCGAAATCTTCCTAATAAATCCACCTTACGCAAATATTATGTTTCTAAGTGCTACACGAAAAAAGTAGAGAATTTCGATATTTTACAAAATTTCATTTGGAAATTTGTCGAAACTAATCTTATTTTGAAAATCTTAATAATCATAATAAAATTAAAAACTTTTTAAAAATACAAATTTTCAATAGTACGCCGTGGGCGATGAGTCACGGGCCTATCGTGTCCGATCCCTAGTTATAACTCTCGTTTTGCGTAAGCGTGTTAGAACAATATGGTATATTTAAGTAGCACAGACCCCACCGACTCGCACACACAACTCCAAACGTCGAATGAGTGCTTCGTTGATACGCTGAAGGACATTTTGCTCCCGTATTAAAGTACTTGCTTCATTCACACGATTTTGCAATTCATCGATGGTATCTATTTCATTCACATACACCAGTTCATACAAAAATATTCATACAAAATATTCACACAAAAATATTTTTCAACTAGCAATAAAGTAAAACTAACGTCTTATTACTACGAAAAATACCGTTGAACTAGTGTGTTATTTGCGAAACATTGCACGCATTGTTTTGGTTGACGCCACTAAGTATACAAATAAACCGGGCGTTTCATTCTAACACATGTTCCAAGTAAACTGCAGTCTCACATGTTAAACTTGACCCTGACACAGTTTGATATGGTTACGGCCACTCATCGGTTACTGACCTATTATGTATGAAATTTGAACAGTGAAACTTGAAAATATTGGGCTGTTATAAATTTTTTTTTTGGCGTTACTAGACAACTTTTATTAGAAAAAATTTTTACTATTTTATTTGCTGAATTTTTTGGAATATATCCCAAAAAAAAACAAAGGGAAACTTCAGTCATACTGTATATTTCAATGAGAGGACAAATATATATTACATCAGGCAACCATAGTAATAAACTGATTATAACTCAATAACATAATCAAAATTCATAATGAAATAAAAATATAGTTATTCAAGGCACAAGTGTAAAAAGTCATTCTTTATTGCACGAACGACTTAGTTAAAAACACGAGCGTAACGTAGGGAGTGTTTTTAAAGTCGCGAGTGCAATAAAGAACCCATTCCAAACATTGTTAAAACAGTTCATATCATGTGTTACGTGACCGAAAGTTGAAAGTGGAAGAGATTGCCAAGACTGCGGGCATATCTACTGAACGTGTAAATCACAATTTGGCATGTCAAATTAAGCATGTCTAAGCCCTCAGCCAGGTGAGCAGACTGAATGTAGATTAAAACGTGAAACAGACAGAATTTCCCATGAATGTTTGTAAATTTTTACTATTTGTTGCGCATTTCATCCGCAAACTGCGTTAATTTCCAAAATACTTAGGGCAGGCGTGAATCATATTTCGATTATCGGAGTACACCAAAAAATATCAACTTTACTCACTTGTCGTGCAAACAGAAATGATCGTAAGACATCTGCGCGAAGAGTGGCATTGCGGAAGGTCCACACAAACCATACAAAGGGCGCACCGATATTAAAGAATATAACGTACTAAATCTCGAATGTAAAATTTAAATATATGGTGCTATAACTTTATCCGCGTTAAACTTTTAAAACAAAATGTAACAGCATATTTTTGTCAAAACATCTGCATATTTTGCCATTTTTACTTGCTTATAATCTGAGCTTTACTTATAATTATCAAATTATGACTTGTAATAGAAATGTTTTCTGCATTTCAAAATGTTTTCTGCATTTCAAGCAATTAAGACAAATTCATGACTTGCTGAAATCAATTAAATAACAAATCATTTCTTTATTACATCAGTTATTTACGTATAAACGTAATCCACCAAGAAAACCTAGTAGAAGAAGAAACGGAAAATAATTTAATTTTATAATCTGAGAGTTCAATCTTTCAGCAGATTAAATGCAAAACGAAGCGGCCAGGTTCGCCAGGAACGGCGTCTCCGTTGTTTCCGCACAATGTAAATAAAAAACCAAGATAAGCCAAGAGTTAAGTGAGAAAAAAAATTAATAAAAAGCAGGAGGAATCTTGTTAGCTGGCAATGCAGCATCCCGGTCAAATATGTACCTTATCTTTTGAAACAGTGATTATCTGGACAAAAAGGGACGTGGACTGCTTAAGAAGCGAGCCTAAATGCGTCATTAAAATCGAAAAGGCGGCGAAACAAAATTAAAATCTCTATCATACCGAAATAAATACATAGATACAGAATAGAGTTATGAATTCGTGAGAATGAAAAACGGCATTTAATTTTACAATTTTGAAAAGCAACACTTAATATATAAATGTGGATTCTATATTAATATTCTCCCAATTTTAAATACAGAGATATTCGTCATGTAAATATGAAAAGACTTAAGCAATATTAAGATTGAATGACCATGCGATAATTAATATGTAATGATATAATTAGTGTGGCTAATTTTATTAGAAAAACCTCTTATTTTATAAGATTAAATCAAGTAATTTAACTTAAATATTGTAATATTTATTAAAAAAAAAGGATATCTTAATTTCATTGAATGTAACGTCATTATTTCCTTCGGTACCTATACCAGAAACACTTAGAGTATTGGCTACATAAGAACATAATCGAACCGTCAAGGAATACTTGCGATTGACATGGTGTAAAATTGTTTCCAAGTTGGAGGGAAATTTTATGAACAGAAATAATGCACGTCAATTGGTAATTAATCAGGAACCGGCACGAGAGGCCGACGAGTGGGCGAAGGTCCACGGACGTACTATTGAAAATTCGTATTTTTAATGTTTAATCACAGCTTAAAGATTATAATTAATCTATTTAATCTAGTTTAGTTTTATATTTCATAATTATCAAACTATATATTTTACGTATTATATTTAAGCAATCAAATAATTCGCAAATTCAGGTCAAGTATTTAATCTAAACTAGTTCATTATTCTGCTTATACGTAAATAGTCATCGCATAAATATTGTGAAATACGAGTACTAGAACATAAAAAAATGCCTTATAAGCATCTGTGTAAACTCCTTAGTAAAACGAGGTTAAAATATCAGCGATAACGCAACAAATGTTAAATGCCCTCAATTTTAATTACACTTATTTAATGTATCTAAAATTAACATTTTTAGAACTGCTAGAATTAAGTTGTATATAGAACTTGTATATATACCGTAATTTTTGTTAAATAAATCATTAAGGAATGTTATGTTCATTAATAAATATTCATGGTCCTTCAAGTGGGATTGTTAAGTTTATTTAATGGAATATTTGCCGCCATTAAAATTTCACAAAGTTCTTAGTTAAAATTGTCAGATTCCAACTGTTTTAACTTCTGTGTATGTATTTGCGATGCTAAGTGACGTTTTACGTACGATTTCTTGGAATTTTTTAACGATATCTTACAGACTTTACAATAATCTAAAATTAACATTTTTAGAACTGCTAGAATTAAGTTGTATATAGAACTTGTATATATACCGTAATTTTTGTTAAATAAATCATTAAGGAATGTTATGTTCATTAATAAATATTCATGGTCCTTCGAGGTGGATTCATCAGGAACATTTCGACCAGTATACTTTTGGGGAAATGTTTTGAAAGTGGGATTGTTAAGTTTATTTAATGGAATATTTGCCGCCATTAAAGTTTCACAAAGTTCTTAGTTAAAATTGTCAGATTCCAACTGTTTTAACTTCTGTGTATGTATTTGCGATGCTAAGTGACGTTTTACGTACGATTTCTTGGAATTTTTTAACGATATTTTACAGACTTTACAATAAATTTCGGAATCACTGGCAAAGTACATATAATCAGTTTGACCCTTAATCCAATTCGCCATTGTTTTACGATGCCATTCTCGACGTTGTTCCATATGATATCTGAAAAGGTAACTTAAACAATGTTCTAGATCTAAATAAATTAAAATTAAAAATGTATGCGTAAGTTATTAAAACTTAACGAACTTACGTCAAAATAATTCGGAGAAGTAGATTCGATGAAACGATATTAAACAGGATCTATTAAAAAAATTACCAAGTATGTAATTAACAGTTAAAACAATGAAAAAAAGAACTTTATTTACTTACGAAATATATCTTACGGAATATAAACTAATAAATAATAAATTATAAAATCTCTTCACGCTTCTATCTAGGCCTGTGAAGAAAGGAATTTAAGTGTAATATTGTAAGCAATTGCTTCGCAATTCAACGAAAAAAAAACAGATGTGCGGTTAACCGAATGAATAATGCTATTAAACAACTGCGTGTTGTACTTAGCGATGTTATAGACTATTTATATGGTCAATCGTAATTTTGGCCTGATGTGTCCGGTCTCTAATCATCACTGCTGTTATTTACCGTCAACAACTTCATCGACTTGAGGGCTCAGCTCAAGAAGGAAGGCCATGAAGACACTGTCAATTCGTTTCGCAACACGATATAACGTTCCTTTGTCTTTCGCCTTATTCTTCTAACCCCGCTCCATCATATTTTCATCTCTTACGCTATCTATGAATCAACCTTCGATAAACCTTCGTTTCAAAATTGGCTTGACGATTTTTTCACTTCCAAGACACCGAATTTCTTTAGGCGTGGAATCGAAAATTTGCCAGATCGTTAGGAAGAGAATATATTTTTCACTAATTCATGTATTTAGTTTGTTAAAAAATTGACAAGTTTTCAGTTCAATCAAAACCATACGAAAATTATGCATCAACACAATATAATAAATAAAATAACGCTATGTATGCTACACGCTACTATAATTACTAATACTGCTGAAGCCGATCATATTAATTACGACCCTTTTAAAAAATGAACATCAAACATTTTAATCACTATCCTCTTTTGTATAATCCACTGCGTTTTACATATTAACATTCATAACCCCCAAAAAATACACAGAGAAAATTTCTCGAAAATGGTCAGCGCTCATCGCAAATATATCACTCTTTTATGCTAATTCTGTTTTGTTGGAGGCGAATAATTGTTACTCGAATATATTGTGCCATAAAAGTACGACATATTTATGGAGTCGCAGGTATTTCATTCGAGCATTTAGCACCTGAAGTACCTATACCAACACTTAATTAAATATTTAGTTATAAATGCGGACCCCAAAACGCAAACACAAACATGTGCTTAAATCAGAGTGTTGTACAGATGCAAATAAATACCTTTACATACATAAATATCTATAATATTCATGAAAGGCATTTATACAGTTTGTTCCAAAATTAAATGAATTGAGTATAGATGCAGAGGGTACACGAAAGATTTTTTTATTGTTAAACACGCAATCTTAAAAATAAAACTTTAATTTTATGGTGTGGAATTTCCAAACTGGTAATAATTGGGCTATACATTTTCGATGATAAGAGAGAGCAGGCAATGACGGTCAACCGCGATACCCCAGTATGCTTGAAGAATTTATAATTCCTCATCTTGAGGAAAATGAAATTACCGCTGACAGCTTCTGGTTCCTGCAGGACGGAGCTACAGCTCACACGGAAAGGATTTTTATGAACTTTCTGAAAGCGATTTTCCCCCAACGCATGATTTCCCGTAACGATAATGTTCCCAGGCCTCCACGCTCCCCAGACCTTACCCCCAGTAACTGTTTTCTTTGGGCCTAACTTAAGTCTAAAGTGTATATCAATAGACTAAGAACCAATCAAGAATTACAGGAATCCATCAGAAATGAAATCATGGCGATTCCAAACGATATGGTGTAGAGAGCCATGAAAAACTTTAACAACCGCCTGGAAGATTGCATTGCAACCAAGGGTCGTCATTTAAATGAGATTATTTTTCACGCTTAATTTGTTTGCTGATACTTGGTATCAACAAACAAAAAGACTTAAGTTAATTATCCATTATCTCATTGTTCGACAACATTCCGAAATCAAGGTACAAGATATTAGGTTGAAGAGGGGTGCGGAGTGTGGAGCTGATCACCGCTTACTAGAATCCAAAATATATATTGCCTTTGGTGCATCTCACTTATCGACTAACACCAACAACTTCTGCGAGAATAAGTTAGACACTACAAAGTATAATCTAAAAACATTTGAACATGACAGGGCCAAATATTTATATACCAAGAGATTAGAGCAGAAATTAATTGAAACTGAACGAACAACAGAAGAAAAATATGATCATATAAAAACGTCTATTCTTGAAGCTGCAAACGAGGCTGTTGGAATAATACAAATGACTAACAAACCTGATTGGTGGGATGAGGGTATAGAACAACAAATTAACAACAAGAAACAACTTTACCAAAAACTTCTTCAAAAGAACGACGACGTGACAAGAGAAGAATACTAGAAGAACAAACAGGGAGGTAAAAAACGAAATCATTAAGAAAAATAATCAATCTTGGAGAAAAAGTGCGAGTATATAGAGCAACAAATAAGAAGATTCAGAAGTTTGGAAGACCATAAAATCGGTAAAAGCATCAAACAAACAAGGTTTTAACTCAAGCAGCATAACAAAAAAAGACTGGGCGTTGAATTTCTGGGAGAATAATGCCAAATAGGTAATTGAACTCATATAGATCTTCAATTAAAATAAGTACAACAATCCGAAAAAGACAAAAAATTGAGAAAATCTCCTGGACCTGGAAGTATACACTCGGAATTTATAAAATATGGACTTGAAAAACTGCTAAAAATACTAAAGTCTTTGTTTGAAAGATGCTTAAAAGGCGAAAAAACACTGACTGAATGGAGAACTATATATCGACCCTCCATAAAAAAGGTTCAAAAGACGATGCCAAGAATTACCGGGGTATAGCAGTCATTCCAACAATAGGAAGAATATATTCCCGAACTCTTAGAAACCTGATTTAAGAAGACATTGAAGATCAGCAACCAGAGGAAGAAGTGGGATTTCGGACAGGAAGATCTACGACGGAGAACTGTTTTACTTTGAAAATAACATTAGAAAAACGAACTCAGCGAAATAGAGAAACATATAAGTTTCATAGATCTTGAAAAAGCTTATGGCAGTATCCCAGTATCACAGTTATGAAAAACAATGGAAAAACTCGACATTAGACCAACATTAATTAGGGCCGTTCACCAATATTACATAGAAAATTATACTTAAATCAAAGTTGGAACATCATTGACTGAATCCTTCAACACCACAAAGGGACTTAGACAAGGGTGTTGTCTGTCTCCTATCTTATTTAAAATATATCTAGACGAATTCCTAAAATGCTGGACGCGCAAATGTAAGAGCTTTGGATCTCCATGTTGGTCTCTCTTTTTAGCAGATGATCAGGTAGTAATTGCAGAATAAGAGCAGGATTTGAGTCATATGGTTAGAAAGTTGAATGAAGAATATACACTAGCAGGTCTGATAATAATAAAGAATAAATCTGAGTAAATGTGAATACCTCATTTTAGACAGCGTTTAAACCAACAACCTACCTTTGGAAAACGAAACAATAAATAACGTTGACAAAGTTAAATATTTAGGAGTAATTTTCAATAAGCAGGGAAACAGCAAAGACGAGATCCAAGAAAGAATTACAAACGGTAGGAAATCTATTGGAGCACTCAATTCCATACTTTGAGAAAAACTCATTAGACGAGATATAAAACTTTGTAATTGCAACTCAATTGTTAATAGTATTTCGGCATATGGTTCAGAAGTATGGTATTTGAGTAAAACTAATAGAAGGAAGCTGCTGGTTACAGAAATGGATTCTTTAAGACGAAGCTGTCGAATATCGAGACCCGAAACGATAAGAAATATAGAAATAAGAAGAAGGATGAATATCGAGAGGGATATTATTGACGACATAGAGAAAAGCTATTGACTTGGTTCTGACCCACAAAAAGAATTAATGAGACGAGATGGCCAAGGAAAGAATGGATACATCCAGAAAAGCAAAAGAGAGGAAGATCAAGAAGAAGTTGGAGAGATGAAATTAACGAAGCTATGGTTGCAAGAAATTTTGAGGAAGACATGTGCTACGACAGAAGGATATGAAAACTGGGGACGGAGAGGCGGCGTCAGCCGTAAATATTGTGTTTATTTTCAACTCTGTACGATCAAAATTGAAAATTTGACAAAGTTTTAAAATTTGTCAGTTTTGGTTTGAGCACAATGTATGATGATTCAATATATATTAACTTGTAACATTAAGAGATTCATATATTTTAAATAAACGGCATTTTTACCCTGTTTTATGGCCAGCAGTAAAAATTTGTGTTCTAGACATTAATTTTAAGTTTTTAGTCATCAATTCTGATATTCTGGATACACCAACCAAATTTTTTTTGCACTGAGGAATCTAAAAGATACATTTATTAATCTTTGTGAACATTACTCCTCTGGATAAAGTGAAACCTACTTCATGATTAAAGAATAGCATTCATATCCTTTATGTTTGTGGTAATTAATTAACTCTTCTGTACTTCAAATAAAAATCTTCTAGTATTATCGTCCGTTTATACATAGTTAGTAAAACAAATGAACACAACTACAGTAATTACTCGAAGTAAAACAAACACAATGCACCCTTGTATTGTCGAAATTATTTCATTTAAATCAACGTTCAGACTGGGCTCAATATGCATGTTTAGTTTAGTCATTATTAGTATTGTTGAACTGAGGGACCAATCAGTCAGTGGTTTATCATTTCCATGCCTAGCTGAACATTATTCAATTCCAGTGGCTGCATTCAGAACACTTTCTGTTTAGGATAATTACTGTTACGTTGCCTGAACATATACATACGTTCATAACAAATAACTGTATCTAGCGATAAATCAAATTAACTATTAAAAAATTTCCACGTGTGTTATTAAACTTAATAAGGTTATGTGTGATAAATAAATGTGATCTTATACTAAATTACTACAGTAAACAAATTAAATCAAGGTAAGTACTACTATGTTATTAAATATTCATAAGGATAACTATTCAAAGGGATACTATAATATGAAAGGTTTAGATATAAGTAAAAGTAAAATTCAGGTTTTTATTTTATTGATAGTATAGTTTTAATCAAAAATATTAACGATTACGACTTTGTTGTAGATAATTGTTGGTTGTGAACCTGTATTCCTTGGATCCCTGCGGTTGATGTCCAGGAAAAGGTGTAAGATCGACGGGAAATACGAGTGCGGGTCTTCCGAATATGATGTCGGCGTATGTAGCGTACACCGCTTCTGTTCTGCCTTTTCGTCGGTACTCCAATCTTATGACGCTCGTCTTGTATTTTGGAAATCAAATGTTAAATCAATTATTTATCTCACGATTTAACATATATTTATATTAATTTCACTGGTATATTAACTTTTTTAATAATTTTCTTTGGAGGAGATCGAAAATGCGGCCATACGTTTTAGAGCGTTTTTGGAAAAGACGCCGATAGCGTTTCTTTATTTTCAAAGCCTAGTTAATTATATGAAATAGCCTCGAAGTTTTACTTTTACTAATTCTATTGACAAGAATATTATAAACAATTTAATAATTTAGACTTAATAATAAAATTTATAGAATAATTTTCAAGTATACTAAACATGTTTTCTAATGCTAGGTTATGTTGTAATGCGCATAGCAAATATAGTTTTCGCGTGTTAATTTCCTTTTAAATAAGTGGGCGTGTTTAACTAGTATCGATACAAAATATTGATGTAGATAAATTAGATATCTGTAATTTCGCGCTAAATATTTGAATTATGAAATTGAAATAAAAAAATATAAAAGTAAGTTTAAAAATTAGATAGGTTAATTAAAAGTATACAAAGTTGTCGTCATATTAATTTATATACATTTCGATACTAATTTAACATATTAAAACCGCTTATTTAACCCTTTTTCAATGAATTTAATAATTGTTAATGCCGTTTTTCCTATTATAGATGCTGGAATTAGGGTGCTGTTTGTCCCATAACATTATATATATATATATATATATATATATATATATATATATATATATATATATATATATATTATTTTATATACATGTTTACTAGATTTTTCACTTCTGAAAATGTATACAAATATTATGACAACTATACTAACGCAATACATTTTGTAGATTATAACGTAAATATTATGGCTTTCGAATTATTTCAACTTGAGTGAATTTCATCATGGAACAAAGCTTCAATTTATCAGTTCATAACACCCATTGTGCCATTGGTATTTCTCTTATGTAACGTCCTATTTTGGCAGGCTTCGATCAGACGTAAACTAAGGTGTATCAATAAGTCGAAGCATCAACCGTAATAAAAGAAACCAATTTAAGTTAGAAAATTGGCAAATTTATCAAAAAGATGTATAGTTTCACATCAGAACGGGCAATAGATACATATTACAATTCTTCTATACTAACGATTGAATGTAGCCCAAGTAATATATTCGTTTTGGTTGAAAGATGTATTTAACGTTTCTAAAATATTATTTTCCGATAACATACCGTTCCTAATTTCTTGTTATAATGCCGTATGTCGCAAAACATGTAAAAGTTAAAGTATCTTAAATAAATAAATATTCAATAAAAACAGACTTTAAATCGCCAAATAAATCTCCTATGCATATATGTACGGTTGCAGCCCTTGAAAATTCAGATACTCGATTTTGACGTGAATGTCAAAAATTTAAAATTTGCCAAATCCGTAGTCAGTTTATTTTTTAAAATGCCGCAATTATCAGAATTACAAAAATCTATTATCAAAACTGAATACTAATTTTGAAGTAAATTTTTGTATTCTGATAATCGAAATAATATTTTTGAAATTTAAATAAAGCAAGACACAATCTACAATATTGTTAATCATTTTTTTTTTACTATTTTTGCAGTATATTTTGCATTCTACGCCAATATAATTGGTTTGAGTGCGTTTAAAAATGTTTACACCGTCATCAATTTCTAAGATCCTACCTAACTGACAGACACTTCCTTCTGAAACAAAACAACACCTACACCGATCTATATCCTATTTTATCTTGTGTCCCATAAGGAAGCGTATTAGGCCCAATCTTGTTTTTACTATATACGGCTGACATACCAACTATTAAGCTGACAACCGCAGCAACATATGCTGACGATACAGCAATTCTTGCATCTTATGCTAATCCTGTTATGGCTTCAAGAAATCTTCCTGAAGATTTCTTGAAGCCATGACATAGATAAAATTCAAGACTGGATTACGAAATGTCGTATGAGGGCCAACGACTCCAAATGTATACATGTATGTCACTTTTACATTGCGATGTGAAACCTGTCCACCCGTCAGCATCAACGTTTGTGAACTCCCACAAGCTGATACCATAAAATATCTAGGAATGCATCCCGATAAGGGTCTCAAATGGCAGACGCATATCTTTACCAAACGCAAACAGTCAGGCATTAACCTATATCAAATATATTGGCTAATCGGTCACAGATCACAGCTATCTCTCGAAAATAAGGTGTTACTACACAAATCCGTTTTAAAACCACTATGGACTTAGGATATCTAGCTCTGGGGGATCGCTAGTATCAAACTAATAGATTATATAGATTATTACTTTTATGAAGATTTTGAAATGGTAAAATGACATTTGTATTTACAAGACTTATCAGTATTTGTAACTGTAGAAATTTAATAATGACAGTCATTCTGAACTTACTACAAATGAGAATTAATGAATATTAAATCTCATTTTTACATGTAAATGTCGCCTTATGTGATGCGTTAATAACTATAATCCGACAAACTAAGTTTGAACGCACATCACATAAGGCGACATTTACATGTAAAAATGAGATTTAATATTCATTAATTCTCATTTGCAGTAAGTTCAGAATGTTAACTATATATACACAAAGTATAGAAGCGAAAAGCCATATCCGTCTTCGAGATACCGTACATTGATAAGCACCAATAAGAGCGAAAAGCGTCTCTACGTTCCGTTGATGGACGTAGCTTTTCAGCAATTTTTAATTATCCTAATGACAGTCATGGTTAAAACCGGGGTGAAAAAATGAATAAAGTGGTAAACACAAAGTGAATGCCTTGTGTCTTTTAAATCGCAAAGAATTACCACAAAGTAACGGATTTCGCATTAAATTCTTTCCAGAGAAGTACCTTTCCTAAATGATTCAATTATTGAAGAAACAGTCAATTATCTGGATTACACAATATCTTAAAAAATAATAAGTAAATCGGAGCCAAAACGCAAATTTTTATAAAAATTTCTTAAGCTGAAATACTGTTCAAAAATATCTTACTTTTCAATTATTGTCGTCTTAAGTCATTTGTTCATAAAATATAGTTAAACACTTTTTTATTTAGATAAATTACTTCCTTATACTTCGTTTGTAGCAAGCCAAAAAGAATCGGGGAAATATCGAACTTCATACATATACAGGTTGATTCATTTTCGGCCCTCACCATGGGGATCTCTCTTATTATTGGAGATAGAGTATAGGTTTAAATTTGGCAAAATTGTTAAATTTTGTGTTTGTTATAAATCCGTAAAGAAAATAGACCTGTGAGAAATGACCTTCGTTATTTAAACAAAAACGCGAAAACCCCATTTTCTTCTTTTACCTCTAGCACCGACATTTGGCCTTGTAGAGAAAAAATAAAAACGCATCCTTATGGCCATTTCTAAACCTCTATCCAGTGGTATACTCTAAATTTTTATACGACGTTTTGTTTCTTTCTGGCCATCATCAACTATCTAATTTCTTATAGGCGCCATATTGGATTTAGACATCTTCAGAAAGAGTTTTTCTTTCTGATTTCGACCATGTACCACATGCTGACTATAGTTTTTGACATTAGGTTTTATTTGAAAGAATAAATTATAAGATTAAATAAGGTAGCCATGGAATTTCAATCTGTCAAACATTTCATTTATTGTTCATTAATAATGCACAAATGTCATACACTAACGAAGAGAAACGAGATATGATAAGTATTTTTTATTCTTCGAAACGAAATTCAACAGTAGCGAGTACAAGATAACAAAAACATTAATAAAAATACATAGAAAAGTAAACAATAAACAATTACAGTAAATGTTCAATTATCTGGCCATCTTCGGTAATGCACAATTGGGCACGCCTTCTGGCATTTTGTACTGCCCTTTGTATAGTTCTTCTAGGAACTGCACCGAAGGCATTCTGAAGTCTGTCTCGTAATTCTTCAATGTTTTGTGGCGCATTTACTTTATAAATATTATTTTTAACATATCCCCATAAAAAAAAATCTAGCGGACTTAAATCAGGTGATCTCGCAGGCCATTCAACAACTCCCCTATTTCCAATCCAACGGTTTGCAAACTCTTGATTTAAGAAATTTCTAACAACAGCTGCATTGTGTGCTGGTGCGCCATCTTGTTGCCACCATAAATATTGTAATTGATTTAATGGGATATTGTCGTCAAGATAGTCAGATACGTATGTACGTAAAATGTTTAAATCTCTTTCTCCATTTAAATGTTCTTCATACATAACTGGTCCTAAGAGACGATTTGCCAAAATACCCATCCAAACGTTTATTCCAAAACGATGTTGTGGTCTTCTAGCCCTGTTTTGTCGGGGATTTTGTACTGCCTAATAGTGCTCCATATTTCTGTTGAACATTCCAGAATTTGTTAATTTGTTTCATCTGACCAGATGATTTTGCTTAAAAAATTTTCGTCATTTTCTATCCTTCCCATTAACCAATTACAATATTCTATCCTTTTCAAATTATCTCCAGGCAGTAAAGAGTGACTAACATGGATCCTGTATAGTTTAAACCTACTTTTATGTAAAGTTCTCCAAACTCTGGACTGGCACAAATTCAATTCTGACGCTACCTCGCGTGTAGAAATTGATGGATTATTATTTATCTATAAAAATACAAGATTAACATGAAATTTTAAAACACGCTTTTAATTTACCATTTGTAAAATATCTTGTCGATTTTCTTTTAAATTCCTGTTGTCTTGACCATTACGCGGCCTAGTAAACGATCCATTCTCGACCAAATTTCTGTCTAAATCTAGAAAAATGGTTCGATGAGGCTGTCGTCGTTCTGGATATAATTGTATAGATATCTTGTACTCGCGACTGTTGAATTTCGGTTCGAAGAATAAAAAATACTTATCATATCTCGTTTCTCTTCGTTAGTGTATGACATTTTTGTATTATTAATGAACAATAAATGAAATGCTTGACAGATTGAAATTCCATGGCTACCTTATTTAATCTTATAATTTATTCTTTCAAATAAAACCTAATGTCAAAAACTTTAGTCAGCATGCGGTACATGGTCGAAATCAGAAAAAAAGACTCTTTCTGAAAATGTCTAAATCCAATATGGCGCCTATAAGAAATTAGAGAGTTGATGATGGCCAGAAAGAAACGAAACGTCGTCTAAAAATATAGAGTACACCACTGGATAGAGGTTTAGAAATGGCCACAAGGATGTGTTTTTATATTTTCTCTACAAGGCCAAATGTCGGTGCTACAGGTAAAAGAAGAAAATGGGATTTTCGCGTTTTTTTTTTTTTAATAACGAAGGTCATTTGTCACAGGTCTATTTTCTTTACGGATTTATAACAAACACAAAATCTAACAACTTTGCCAAATTTAAACCTATACTCTATCTCCTATAATAAGAGAGATCCCCATGGTGAGGGCCGAAAATGAATCAGCCGGTATAGATTTTTATTGCCTTAACGAAGCACTTTATATGTTCCTTTTTTAATAATATTCCAGGGATGAGCTTTATCTGACTTGTCTAGAGCTTTTTGAAGTCTATGAAATACATTTCTTAATTAAATTCTCAACGCTGTTATTTACATAAACTACTTATTTACGAGACAAAATTAAGCATCAAACTTTACTGCATAAATGCGTTATTAACTTTGAAATATACGTTGCACTTAAATCCTAGTGTATCTTTGTGCAACGTAATCTAATTTATCCTCAGGATATATCTCTAATTGAAGAGAGAATCGAAAGATCTCAAGTTTGTAGCTTGTTAACAATCTCCTTGATGTACAATTGGGACTCTTCCCTAGAAACAACCGTTTTTTTTAACTTAAAAAAGGTATAAAACCCCTTAGCACAATTATTAATCGTATCCTAAATACGCGTTTCGACAACTAAGTTGTCATCATAAGTAGGTAAAATCACTAATCAAGGTGTCGCGCATGGGGCACAGTAAAGCTAGTACAACTGCTTACGCAACAACTTTACACGGCGTCCACGTATACACTAACTCAAACATGCAAATATATTGAACGAAAGGATCGACATAATATTACCTCTCTTAAGGAAAACGGCACCCACATGGATTTTTTCTCCAATTTGAAACGTCCACGACCTTTTTGTTTACGGTTCTAAGAATGAAAAGAGACAGGTGAAGGGGATCGGTCCTTTATCTCTGTTCATAGAATTTTGTTTGTTTTTAGCGATATGAATACTTTCGTAGGCGTCAAGATCGCAGGGGTTATTAATGGCTTTGGCAAGTTTCAACCCTTTAATCGCCACATTGTGCAGTGTACTTAAAGCATGGTTGGCAACGTTAGATTTATCCGGTCTATTGTATTTAATATGTGATATGTCTTCTTTAAACCGGGTTATTATTAGTCGTTTTGTTTGGCCTATATATTTCAAATTACAATCATCGCAATTAATTTCGTATATACCTGATTTCGAATTAAAATTAACTTTATCTTTGGCATTCCCCTAGGAGACTTTTGATAGTATTTTCGGACCGAAAGGCAACTTTGAGACCTCGTTCTTTCACAACTTTATTAATGTTTTTCGTGATGGGGTGGTATGGTAAACACATGTACTTTTTCTCCTGGTTACTTCGAGATGTCAAACTTGTGGATTCGCGGATTGTATTTTTTAGATTTGTTTTTCTAATTAATTTATTGATTATTTCTATGTCAAAGCCATTATGTTTCGCGATATTTTTAATAAAATCCAGCTCTATTTCATATCTCTATTTTGTTAACGGAAAATTTAGTAACCGATTGACTAAGAAATTAAAAGAAGCTGTCTTATGCTGAAAACTATGATTTGAATCCGCGATGATGAATCTATTAACATTGGTTTCTTTCCGGAAAATATCGATTTCTTTTTTATGTTTATTCCTAATCAGTAAAGTATCTAAAAATGGTATCTTGCCATTGTGTTCCTTTTCCACCGTAAATTTAATCGTCGGAAATTTCAAATTGATTAACGAGCATTTCCGTGTATCAAAAATCGCGAGAATGTCATCTACGTACCTGATCCAGACTCTCGGGAAATATTTAGCGTTATTTTTAAATTCTACTTCAAATTGACTCATGAATAAATTGGCTATGAAAGGAGATAGGCAGTTACCCATTGTTGTGCCTTGTTTCTGTTCATAAAATTTTTCTCCTACTTGGAAACAATTTTGCGTCATACACAGAGTTGTCAATCTCATGTATTCTTTTATTTTTGAGGGTTCAATGTTATTCTTGTGGAGCAAGCCTTCTAAATATTTCATAGTCTCTGGAATAGGTACCGAAGGGAATAATGACGTTACATCGAATGAAACTAAAATTTCCCCGGCTTTCAGTTCACAATCTTTAATTAAATTAAGAAATTCTAAGGAATTACTAACTGAAAAATTTTCTGGTTTTACGGGTAAATTTTTAAATTCATTCACTAACCATTTAGAAATCAGATAAGTCGGTGAGTTAATACCTGAAACGATAGGTCTCATCGAGTTACCTGGTTTATGTATCTTCGGTAAACAATACATTCTTGGTACTAAAGGATTACTAACATTTAATTTATTTATACTTTTGGGTAGAAGTTATTAAAATTGGACATTTCTTAATCGCGTCTTTTGTGTCACTAATCATTTTAGGTAACGGATTTCTCTTAATTTCTACATACGGACCTTCGGCAATTAAATTTTTAACTCTTTGAAAATAATCGATTTTGTCCAGAATTACTAACTTGTTCCCTTTATCTGCTTTTAGGTAAAAACAGTCCTTCGATCTAAGAGTTTTAATGATATTCCATTCTTTATTGACCGACTTCTGTTTGTACTGCTGTAAATTTTTATCGATTTGGGTTTTACAAGCTTCTCGAATGAAGTTTTTTGGCCCTTGTTCTAAATACTTAATCGAAGTTTCGATACTTGCAATCACCTGTTCTATAGGAATCTGACGGCTTGGCAAACAGTATTTTAAACCTTTGTTTAACAGATCTATTTCTACATCACTAAAATTCTCGGATGATTGATTAATCACTAGTGTTTCTTTTATAGGAATTCTATTAATGTACTCTTTTGGTGGACATAACTTTCTGAATTTCTTATTTAGTTTTAAACATTTCTTTTTCAATTTATGGTCTTTAATGTCCGTAATTTTCCTATAAAAGTTACACCACTCTTCAAATTCATTATTGTTCATGCTTTTAGTTAACTTAAGGGGCGGATGTAAACTGGGCACCAAGTAAATGGATTTACCTGTCCTGCAAAAAGGATTGGTTAATCCTACAGGTAATCTAGGCACCAGTACCGTTCGGGTAATGATCGCTTTAAAGTAAGAAATTAGACGTTAATAAATTAAGGAATTTCCTAATGACCAAATAGATTATTTCAAATGTATTTTTATTTGTACATCTATTGTGGGCGGGCCTCTATTGTATTATGCTATAATATATTCTATATATAAGGAAACATTTAGTTTGTGTATTTAGTTATTTCTATCTTGTTTGTGGCGTTTGCTTAAAGTAAGAAATTAGATCCGCTTCTCAGTCTCGAGTTCTGTTGCACACTGTTAAGAATTATGGAGGTCTCTTTCGTGGACAGTAACAACGGAAAATGTTTGCTAGTGGTTAACAAGTACACCTTTTCAAAACAGAAAGTGATGAAGAGTGGCGAAGTGTTTTGGCGTTGTACAAAAAAAATCCTTAAATTGTCCCGCAAAAGTGTTTACGCTTGGTGCAGAAAATTTAGTGAGTAGAAGCCAGGTAGAACATAATCATGAACAGAATCAGATTAAATTAAACCGAAAAGTGATTTCAAATGCGTGTAAACGTAAAGCCGTTGATATTGATGATATTTCCGAAAAACCAGCGAAAATTATTCGTCGTGAACTAGCTAAGGAACTTCCGGAAACAATTACGATAACAGATTTCACTTATATCCCAATAAATTTGTACAATGCAAGGAGAAAATTTCTTCCTGGGCCGTTACCACAAAATAAGACAGAAGTCCATGATATAGTGGAAGCTGCTAATGTTAAAACAAGCAAGGTTTCAACAACAAAGTTTCGTTTTTATAAACTGTCCAGTGAGCAATATCATAGTGTTTTCTTGTGAAACGAATGTTAGAAGTTTATGTGGAATGCGTAAAGTGTACATGGACGGTACATTTTCGTATTGTACAAAATATTTTTTACAATTTACAATAATGGACATTATATTCCATTAATGTTTTGTTTCTTGCCTTATAAACGCAGTGAAACGTATGCAACATTATTTGAAATGCTAACAAAAGAAATCTTTCGACGTCACTCTACAATATTACGACCAGCTGAAGTTTTTGTAGATTTTGAGAAAATCATTCAAACAGCGGTTCGCGCTATATGGCCATCAGCACAAATCTATGGTCGTCGTTTACATTTGCTCCAATCGTGGTTTAGGAAAATCCAAAGTTTGGGTTTAACAGCAGAATTTAGGAACACAGATTCCGAAGCAGGAAAATGGCTGCGATATACATTTGGATTAACGTATTTGAATTCTGACGAAGTAGGCGATTGTTTCGCCTTAGATTTGTTTGCCGAAAAACCTGCTCATGCACAGGCTGACGAATACGCCGATTATTTATTGGAGACAGACATAGAAGACGATGCTCCTTTTCCTCCACATATGTGGGCTACTGCAACTCCATCGATCACTAACACCACAAACTCATGCGAAGCGTTTCATTCCACACTAAACGAGTCATTTTATTCAACACATCCATCTATTTATATTTTTATCGAAAAGCTTAAGGAATTTCAAATAGACACTTATGTTAAAATTCAAAGTGTACACACACCAGCAAGAGTTAAAGACACACGCGCAAAACAAAAATTAAGAACTCTAAATGAACTGTGTGAACAACTAAATAATGGAACAATATCACGATTACACTTTGTGAAGTGTATATCATTTTATTCATCAGTATGACTTCAAATACACTATTTTTTTATTATAGTTTTTATATAATTAAGTATTTGCTTTTATTATTGTTTTCATATGAGTACATATTTTTTATTTTCTATCTTTTTGCTGTACTTCAACTTGAAATACACTATTTCTATATTATTGTTTTTGTTTGCTTTATACGGTGCCCAGTTTACATAGACCCTCTGCGAGGACATTTTTAGCTAGTGCCCGAATTACCAACGAGATTAAAATTTCAGATAGGTTAGTGCCCAATTTACATCCAGCCAACTTAAGACGCAAATTATATAATTCTAATTCTAATTTACTACGTTTACTGTACCGATATTTCTTTTCTAGGTTCAACCGTTTTTTTAAATTCGAAGGTCAACGAAAGAGATATCGTAATTGCTAATAACATGAGTCAATATCCTAAAACCAGAAAACGAATTGTACGAATTGTCACGTCAATAATCGTATTTACTGGGGCAAGGGTTGTCCGAGATAAATCATTCCTAATATATCTTAATTACATTCAACCGGATTACAAGTGAATCAAAATTCTACACACCGTGAGTGATTAAACATTTATTAAAACCGTAAATGAATTATAAAAACGTATTGTTTCGCGTTGTAAAGCATTGTATAGTGCTCCCCTCATGGATCCGTCCCTAAACTCCACCCACTACATGTAGAAATACACTCGAGCATTTTATTGACAAGAGGTTGGGTACGTGTTATATATTGGTGGAAGCTGCACTTATTATACATTCTTCCCGCTCATCTAGAGTACTAAAGGGTGTAGTAAAAAAGGTGGCTTTATAAAACGGACAAGTAAACGTAGACCGAGTAATTACATTTGATAACACAGGTCTGCAAAAAATTTTTTTTTTCAACTGCACGAGATATTTTTGCTGAATTATATGTTTTAAGGTAAGCTGATTTCAAAAATAACTTCTATTACTCTCCATCACGTATAGTTTTTTGGCAAAATAAGAACACAATAATGAGCAAAATCAACTATTTATTACAACAAACACACAGTATAATATTTATCAAAACCTATCAATCATTATTTTTCTTATTTAAATTTATACACAACATTATGTTTACTCTTTTTCCTTGTGAAACCTTTTCTTCTTTTCTTTGATGCTTCTCCGAACCCGTTTTTTGTTTCCTTCTTTGGTTTCTCGCTTAAGCATCCAACAGTAGTCCGCTAACATACTGACATCCCATCTTCCTTGGTAACGTCTCTCGATATCACGTACATCCTGGTGAAATCTTTCACCTTGGTCTTCACTGTAGGCACCCAAGTTTTCAGGAAAATATTCAATATGGGAGTGTAAGAAGTGAACTTTTAAGCTCATCTTGCATCCTTGAGTTTTATACGCTGTCAGCATGCACTGTACAATAGTTTTATATTCGGGATCCTTAGTATTGCCCAAAAACTTCTGCACTACATTTTTGAAAGAATCCAATGCTTCTTTTTCGATTTCTCCCATTGATTCAGGAAAGAGGGGATCAGACAAAAGTTTTCGTATGTCGGGGCCAGTGAAAACTCCTTCTTTTAACTTTGCTTCAGACAATTTCGGGAACTTGGAACATAAATATCCAAAACAATCCTCATCTTTTTGCAGTGATTTTACAAACTGCTTAATTAGCCCCAATTTAATATGAAGAGGTGGCAGTAAAACCTTTTCTGGCGGAACCAAAGTGTTATTGATAACGTTTTTCTCGCCAGGAGTTAAACCGTGTCGTGGTGGCCAGTCAGTTTTTGTCCAGTGTAGCTCTCTGGCTCTACTATCCCACAAACATAGAAAACAAGGGAATTTTGTATAACCTGACTGTTGACCAAACAACATTGTTAGTATTTTCAAATCTCCACAAACCATCCATTGATGTTCTTGATATTTGATTTTCTCAAGAATCGTAGCTAAGTCATTGTAGTTTTCTTCCATATGAACTGAGTGTCCCATTGGAAGAGATGCAAATACATTTCCATTATGCAGCTAAACTGCTTTGAGGCTAGTTTTGGATGAATCAATAAATAAGCGCCATACTGATGAATCATATTCTATTTCAAAGCATTTCATGAGCCCACGAACATCATTACAATAAACCAGATTTCCCTCTTTAGTGAAATACTGAGTAAATTCTCTCTCTCGATGTCTGTACCAGGAAAATGAGGTACCAGATGATAAAAGGTTTTTGTTTTTTAGCCTTGAACCTAGCAATTCGGCTGTATCTTTTGAAAGACCCAAGTCTCTGACTAGGTCATTGAGCTCAATCTGAGAAATAAGTTGAGGTCCCTCGTCAACTGAAAAATCTGAGCTAGATTCGTTCTGAGGAGCAAACGTTTCTGAGTCCTCTGCAACACTCTGGATGTCATCTAAATTAAGAGGTGGGTGCGGAACTGGTATTTCAGAGCTATGGGACACTGGACGAATAGCTGAATCAAGGTTAGAGTAAGATATTTTCTTCTTATTTTTCGTATTAAATCCTTTCACGTCTACCGAACAGAAATAGCAGTCAGTTGTGTGATTTTTCTGTTCACGCCATATCATAGGAATGCCAAAACGGAATGCAGTTTTCTTACCCTTAACCCATTAGTGCATAGAGATAGGAAATCAAATAAAATCCAAGTAAATTTTTAATCATATATTAAATTATGCAAATAAGCACTTATAATATATACAATGGAAAAAATATATCCAAATTTTAGAGTTACACCCCATCCGATATATCGGATTGTATGGGATATTTTTACTTTTTATTAAAATGTGTGATAGTTTCGAAAACATTGTTTTGGATGCAAACCAATATTGCATTTACTGCATATAAACTTAGCTTTACCCCCACAAAACCTGCACAATTTTTCTGTCGTTACATTTTCGGGCCAGTGGTTTCTACCATCGTATCGTTGATCTGATAATAGCGCAGGGAGAGCTCTACGTCTGTTGGAAGATGTGCCGTAAGTCGACAAAAGAGTTGTTGCAAGAGATCTTCTAAAATTTAGTAAATTTGAGAATTCCTTATTATCTGGATTTACTTTTCTCATTAGCAACCATGCATTTGTCACGGAAGCATCTAATAAGTAGCAAAAGATTGGCAACCACCATTTCTTTTGTCGCATTCTGGTTCGGTAAACAGCTATCAGTTGATCCATTTTGTCAACTCCTCCCATAAAGGCGTTATAATCTGCGAAAACTTTGGGTTGATCGACTAGAATCTTACCTTTCCTTTGTTTTGACCAGCGCGTACATTTTCTGTCTTCAAGATTAGTAAAATTAGTAACGCATGTTACAACTTTATTGTCGTTCCAACGTACGAGAAAAATTTTATTGTTATCCGAAATTCTATAGTCATAAGCACCACGTGTTTCCTTTTCCATGTCTTTATCCGATTTTAGAGGGCAACGAGCAGTTCTCCTACTTTGAATAGTTCCTGTCGCGCAATAGCCCTGTCACTAAGATGCAAAAGAAGAGGAACAGAAGAAAAATAATTATCAAAATATATTTTGAATCCATTATTTGCAGGAATCTGTGCAGATTCTATAAGAGAAACCACTACGTCACCTCCTATCCCAAACTTTTTTTCGACATCTGATTTGCCTGTATAAATTTCAAACGCAATCATATATCCCGTGCTAGAACAGATTGCCCAGTTCTTGAACCCAAATCTTATTGGCTTTCCCCGAATGAATTGCTTTGCATAGTGACGTCCATAATACGGAATCATGGATTCATCAACACAAAGATGTTCTTCTAATCCACCATGATACAAAAAAATTCTTATTTAGTTGAGATATAAGAGGCCTAAGTTTATAGAGACGATCATTACTGGCGACAGCATCATTATTATTGAAATGTATATAACGCAAAATTTGTTCAAACCGATTCAGTCTTATACTATTTTGAAGTATTTTCGCAACATCTTCACATCCTGACCAAAAAAGTCTTTTATTTGGGTATTTTGCATAACCCGATAATAGCATCGCACCTAGAATAACATATAATTCATCTAAAGTCATATTGAGATTAGTGTTTTTCTGAGACGCATATAAATTAGATTCATATAGTGTATGATTTAGAAGTTCATCAGAAAACAATAATTTTAGGAATTCCAGTGGTGTTTGAGCTGCTTTGGCTACATCCGAAATGGGTTTCTCGATGCACGTTTTATTTATGGTAAAACAAGGTTTAGCCTTTGTCCAAGATAATTGGCGCGATAGGTTCGTTTTAGCTGTACTTCTATCTGATGCTTGATTGTTCAAGTTCGGACGAACGTATTTACATAGAGGCTCTTCGTCACTTGTATCGAAATCATCATCTTCAGGTAGATTATTTCTAGTGTCAACTGCATTCCTGCTATGTACAATAACTTCACACTGAGTTTGTAGCATCTTGGGCCCCAGGTGATTGACGTTACCTTCGTGGTCATCATCACTACCGTCACTATCACAATCAGTATCTTCTCCATCCTGGGAAGGTAATACGTACATGATCGTAGAAATCGTCCTTTTCTACCTCATCTAATAGCTCAGCCAGTGATAATCTGCAATTTTATATTGAAACATATTTGTCATTTGAATGCATATAATCCGTTATATCGGATGAGCAAAAATAAAATTGTGTAGATTTGACTGAATACTACATGTTTCAGAGATTATCTAGTACACAATATCAATAATGTCTAGTGAACAAATAGAAAGAGTGATAATTGAATTTTATTTCGTTTTCATAGAAATTACGATTATTTTACTTACCCCTTACCACGAGCACTGTAGAGTGAAGGATCCATGTTACACAAATACACAAAACTAAAACATAAACTTAGTTGTTTGGCAGGGCTTTTGCAATTTTATTATAATAAAGTAGGTTGTATAAAACTAACAACAAAATCTTAAATGTTGAGGTTATGTATATATTGTATACAAGTGTCAAATGTATGCATCCGATATATCGGATGATATGCACTAATGGGTTAAACCACAAGCGCAGATCTTCCTCACATCTTCTGCACACCTTATGATGAGCCCATGCTTTGTCTTGATCACCAAGTATTAATTTGAAGTAAGCAAAATAAACCTTCTTCACAAAATCACTTATATTTCTTTGTTGACTTTTCACTGTATATTCACCACAAATATAACAGAAGCTGTTCGTAAAAATTACACAACCTCTATGAGCCATAACACACATATAAAAACAAGAGCCCAGTAGCGTTTGAATGCTGGATGTCAACTGAGTGTGACACGATAATAATGCAACCGTCTGCCTAACACCAGAAATTCTTTATCCCCCCCCCCCCCCCCCCTTTCACAAAATTTTTTACGTTCATTATTTTTTTCTTTATTCCCAGATAAATATACTATTAAAATTAGGGTAAGAAATCTTAATTTTAATTAAATTTGAAGCTTAAAAAATGAAATACAAAATTTTAACTAAATAAGAATTTTGCACAAAATAAAAATATAAAAATTAGTATTGTAAAAAAAATTGATGAGATGGAATTTTTTAAATATTTTTTTCGGTTTTAGGACATCAAAATCTATAAGAAAATGTACAAAAAACCTTTGCAGTTTTTTACTTGCAGATCTGTGTAATCAACTCCAGTGAAATTTACGCGTTAATCTCATAGAAGTGTAATATAGTTAAAATTACAAATAAAAATATGGGATGTTTTATTATATTTAGTGTTTTATTTATTTTATTGCATCATTATATTAATATAGTAGATGAAGATGAAGGGGAGCTCATCGAAACGTCGGGTAGTTGAAGGTTATACTAAGAAGTATGTGAATGCCTAGTTGATATTAGATGTATTCAGAAAGCATTCTAGATTGTTTGCAAAATCACTCTTCAATCAAAAAAGTCTAGTACTACTCTACAGTATTAAGTTATCCACTTTTAAACTTTCAGACCAACTAATTAAACTAATAATTGCACAGACGTGTACTTATAAAGTAAATCGAATTAAAAATATACTTGAACTTCATTACGTAGAGCGAGTAGCGCTTCTTTAAATATATGCATGCATTCAACGACTCGCGAGGTTACCTGCCTTGTAAATTAACCAAGATTAATTGTAGTTTGTTAGATTCACCTCCGAACACAACAACCGCAGTGCATCTTAAGGAAGATTAAGATGTCCAAAATGCAAATATTTTAGTGGTTGAGAAATTGTTGTAATTAATAACGGGGTGGAAATATTTTACTATATTACCCCTGGCGCAAACGTTTCCCAAACTTTCAGTAGAACGTGTTCTCGTTCTAAAGACTTCACGTTGAAATTTAAGAGAGAAACCCGATTTCTTGAGCATGACGTATGCATTCTAAAGTAAAATTTAATGAATGTTTATAAACCATTAATTTTTACAAGGAAAAATATTTAGGAATTTGGTTTGAAAACAAGAATTTGATTTATCATATTAACTCATCGAGAAATGGAATAACAAAGCCATATTGGTAGGACACAGTCATTGAAGATGATATAAAGGACAAGAGAAGAAACCATTACAAATATCTGACTAATTTTCATATTTTTGCGATTTGTTCCATTATTTTTCAAGATTTTTCAGAAATTCTCGCATAATTTTCATATTTTAGCATCATTTTTTCCTATTATTTATAATTTTTTTCTAATTACACGTTTCCGCATTTTTCAGAAATTTTCACATAAGTTTCATATTTTAGTAACTTTACTATTCTATTATCTTAAAATTTTGACAATTCCATGTTTTCGAAATTTTCAGAAATTCTCGCATGTTTTTAAATTTTTCACCAAGTTTTGTCGTACTTATTATTTTAAGATTTTTCCAATTCTATAATTTGAAGTTTTTTAGAAATTTTCGGATAATTTTCATATTTTAGCAATTTTATTCCATTATTTTCAAATTTTAGTTTTTAAGATAATAGAATAAAGTCGTTAAAATATGAAAATTATGCGAAACTTTCTTAAAAATGCAAATATGGAAATATGGATTTAAAAAATTTCGAAAATAATAGAAGAAAAATCACTAAAATATGAAAATTATGCGAGAATTTCTGAAAAAAATTGATAAATAAGTACGTATCAATTTTTCAAGATTTTTCAGAAATTCTCGTATAATTTTCATTAGCGATTTTTTTTTATTATTTTCAAAATTTTCTAAATCCATATTTCAGAAAGTTTTGCACAATTTTCATATTTTAACGAGTTTATTCTATCTTAAATTCCTTACTTTCGAAATTTTCAGAAATTCTCGCATAATTTTAATCTTTTACCATTATTTTGAAATTTTGCAATTCCGTATTTTCAAATTTTTTAGAAATTCTCGAATAATTTTCTCGGAATAATCTCGGATCATATTTTAGCGATTTTTTCCTATTGTTTTAAAAATTTTCTAAATCCACATTTCCGCATTTTTTTAAATTTTCGCATAATTTTCTTATTTTAGCGATTTTTTCCTATTATATATTTTCAAATTTTTATAATCCCACATTTTTCATAAATTTTAGTATAATTTTCATATTTTAGCGATTTTATTCTATTTTAAAATTTTATTATCATATTTTTTCAATTTTTCAGAATTTTTCTATTCTCGCATTATTTTCAAGTTTTAGCGGTTATTCCATTATTTTTAAATTTTTCTATTTCCATAACTTTCATATTATATCGATTTTTTCGAGTTATTTTAAAATTTGTATAATCCCATATTTTCGAAATTTTCAGAAATTCTCGCATGATTTCACTGCTTTTAATCGTATTATTTTGAGATTTTTCCAAATAAATATTTTCATATTTTTTAGAAATTCTCGAATAATTTTCATATTTTAGCGATTTTTTCCTATTCTTTTCAAATATTTTACTACTACTGATGACGACAACTTAGTTGTCGAAATACGTATTTAGGATACGACTAATAATTGTGGTAAGGGGTTATATACCTTTTTTAAATTAAATATTTTACCAATTTTCTTCCTTTATTTTCAGATTTTTCTATTTCCATAATTTTTATATTTTAGCGATTTTTTCCTATTATTTTCAAATTTGTTTAAATCCATATTTCCGCATCTTTCAGAAATATTCGCTTAATTTTCATATCTTAGCTACTTTATTCAATTATCTTAAAATTTTTACAATTCCATATTTTCGAAATTTTCATCGGTGACATGATGAAAATTGACAATTTTTGAAGGGGTGCCCCTTTGGAAATTTTCAATTTTTTGGTCAGTTTGGAGAACACGTCAAATATTAGTATTGGTTTTTTTTTGTAAACTAAATCGAGTGCGTAGAAAACGAATCCTGCATTAATTTTGACGGGGAATGTGCGTATTGGTAGATAATAATTTTTATAATATGATTAAATGTAGGGTTTCGAACGAAACAATATCTGACTCATTAGGGTAAACTATGTGTTTTACTGGAATATAAATATTAGGATAGTTTTTAGGAGGCAAAAGTACGTCGGAATACCAAATTACAATGAAATCGGTGACATGATGAAAATTGACAATTTTTGAAGGGGTACCCTTTTGGAAATTTTCGATTTTTTGGTCAGTTTGGAGAACACGTCAAATATTAGGCTTTAATTTTTTATAAACTAAATCGAGTGCGTAGAAAACTAATCCGGCATTAATTTTGACGGGGAATGTCCGGATTGGTAGACATTGATTTTAGTCGAATTATTTTCAGATTTTGTCAATTCAGTATTTTCAAATTTTTAAGAAATTCTCTGATAATTTTACATTTTAGCGATTTTTTCCTATTATGTATTTTCAAATTTTTATAATTCCGCATTTCCACATTTTTCAGAAATTTTCACATAATGTTCATATTTTAGCGATTTTATTTCATTATTTTCAAATTTTGCTGCAATGTTTTATTAAAAAAATTATCGAAATATTAAAAATTTTATTTTATTATTTATTATCCTGAAAACAGGATATCGATTCAAAACAAAATAATACAAATCTGTATAAAAACAAATTTGTATCTGTATATGCATGGACACACTTGTTTTTATACAGATTTGTATTATTTTGTATCAAAGCTTGATGTGAATTATCGCATCGACATGCAATCTATTTTTTGCTTTAGGATATCGATTAATTCCACAACTGTTTTGATTGCCATAATCTGTTAGCATCTGTAAATTTCTGCGATTCAACTTTTAAATCTAGATTGTATAATAAATTATATATACCTTTTCATAGAACTAAGTCTGGTAGGCACAATCCTTCAGATTGTCTATTTGTGCTACTGACTAATACTTTCTATACTTCATTTTTATTTCTAGTTTCACAACATATTAATCTAGATGTATTTGATTTATAAAATTTGTTGTATCTTTATTTAAGTATAGATTTTATGTTTGCTATCATTCGTACAATTATTAATTGAATTGTATTATTTAAATTGTACCTTTTGGAATTTATGTTCTGTTATGTATAAATAAATAAATAATAAAATTCAGGTTGTATTATTTCAGGCAACTTTAAATTAAGTCAAAACTTAGAACACACCACATACATTATCCTTTCTCTATAATTTTGTGATAGCGTTTATTGTTGAGAAATAGCGGTGGTAAGCTTTACATGACCAAACAAACGATGTACGGGAAACGGATCTAATTCTTGTGGTGAAAGCTTTGAAACGGAGCCATTCGATAGAAAACAAATTAGTTTTGGAGGGGGGGGGGCGTTTCAAGAACGGGGGGTGCCCTCTAGTTCACTCCTGCGGAATTCGATGCTTGTTGCGGTGTAACCGTAAACAAACTATTTCAATAAACTAAAACCTTCATCGAATAATCAGAAATAATCGACAACTAACTCTTTGAATAATATATATTGTCCGCTTTTCAGCTTTAGTAAGCAAGTATGTGGAACGAATCGGTTTAGTTGCGGTTATAGGTAAAATGTGAGTATACAAGAAATATATATATATATATATATATAGATATATATATATATATATATATATATAAGGTAAACTTAATAAGTCGGCGATTAAAGGTCTGGTTCATTACTTCAAAGTATATATAATTAAAACAACCCTACATGTTTCGGCAATGATGCCTTTGTCAAGGGAATAAAAAATATAAATGACAGAATATAAAAATTTTTATATTCTGTCATTTATATTTTTTATTCCCTTGACAAAGGCATCATTGCCGAAACATGTAGGGTTGTTTTAAATATATATACTTTGAAGTAATGAACCAGACCTTTAATCGCCGACTTATTAAGTTTACCTTATCATACCAAGGTCACGAAAATATTATATATATATATATATATATATATATTGTTATAATGCGGAAGGCTGAAAAATAATAAAAGGAAAATAAAAAAAACAAAGAAAGAAAAACTAACTCAGAAATGATAATTTAAAACTTAATAAAAAAATATGCAGAAAATTCTTATCTCAGGGTTACTAGCGGGATCCGAATATACACACAGCAACACAGATATACATAAAATAAAACGATTAGGTAAAATTAAATAACAAATAAATTTATTAAACACTATAATTACGACAGTACAAAATACAATTACGTTAATATGATGAGTTACAAATGTTTACGTATGCAACCTTCTATATTGCTATACACATTAGGTTGCCTACATCAATAATATGTATATTATTATATTGATAAATGGATCGTGTCAAAATTTTGAATGAAAACAAGGTAAGAACAACAATAAATTGATAAATATGTTCAGTAGAATATTATCATTGAAATAACGTGAGTATTATAATTTAGAAATATTAGATCGCAAGAAATGTTATATCTTTAATTTTTTTTATTACAGGAATAAATTCTATAGAATACCTGATACATGTGACCGTTATGGTAGTATCTAAATTACGTGTTCTCTGGAAGTAGAATATTCTGTAAAATTCCAACAAGTTCAGCAAGTCCGAATGTAATGAATCAGTCTGTTTCCTCCGATAGATGTTCTAACCGCAAATCTGCATACGTTCCTTGATACTTGTAGAACTCTGCTAGGTTATGTACACATATGATATCCGGAAGAAAGCGTAATTTATCCAAATATAACCAAGAAAAGGTTCCAGTAGCTTCTTATATAAAGCTGCTTAAACGTAAAATTGCTTTTAGATTAATTGGAAATACAAAATGTTGATGATAAGGAATCCTAGTATCTCCACACTCGAAGTATGTTTCTCGCAAGGTATTTATAATATGTAAAATAATGAATTCACTTTCTTGTTATTAGAAATATAGCCGTAGATAATTTTATTTAAATAATTTCGAAGAAGTAAATGAATATTAATCTTTTCTTTACCACCGCATGCAAAAATCTCTTAATTAATAATCATCTTCTTTTTTTTTCATCGTCTTGACTACATATCATATTTTGTAGAAACATAAATCAAATTTTCTTAGAAAACTTATACAATGAATTTCAAAATTATAAAAGATAATTAAGTCAGAATAGAAAGAAATAATTTTAAATATGAATTTCTTAAATATGACAGAGATGAAAATATCTCTGACAATCTATAAATGTGATAATATATCCAACTCACGTAATTCCAAATGCACATTTAAAAGTGATGATGAAGTGGTGATATCAAAAGTGATAATAAATATCAGAGTTTACAGTAATTTGTACATACATGAAATAATCATAGTCAGTTTTAGAAATCTAGAATTCTCGCGAACATAAATAAGATGAATTTAATTAAAGGGCGAAATATAAAGATTGACTAAATATAACATATCATATTAATCGGTAACATGATTTTTAAAACCAATTATGATTTTACATCTTTAAAATACAAAATTCTATCTATAAAGTAATGTTTCACAAATCTGATTATTCCAGATATAACATTCTTGGAATTGATATTTAATAAGAAGAAGAATACATAATGAAGAGTACTGACCCACATCAATATATATATATATATATATATATATATATATATATATATATATATATATATATATATATATATATATATATATATATATATATATATATATATATATATATATATATATATATATATATATATAAAGAGTAAATTCAATCAGTTGGCGATTTAAGATCTGGCTTACTTCAAAGTATATATATTTAAAACAACCCTACATGTTTCGGCAATGATGCCTTTATCAAGGATATAAAATATAAAATATAAATGACAGTATACAAATGTCATATAATTCAGTTGCTATGGATAAAATTATTCAAAGACACATTCCAATTGAATAATAATAAATCATGCCTTAGTATTCCAAAAACAGAAAGACAAAGAAAACAGGGAAAAGCAAGACATGAGTTATTATTATGTATGCGCCCGTGGAGCGTCTTAAGATGCAAAGTTGTCGGCATTCGCCTTAAACTAGAAGGAAAACCACGAAAACCTAATCGGACAACTAGACAGGAATCAAAACACGGAACAGTCAGCATGATAAGCAAATGTATATGATATTTAAATGTAATTGATATTTAAATAACTTAAGATATATAATTATATAACAAAAAAATATATTATAATGGTAAATTTCAGATCGTTATATATATATATATATATATATATAAAACTTTGATTTGTATAAATTAATTGAAGTAATAATAATTTAATATAAATTCAAATGCAAACGGATACGTAATTATTAATTACCTTATAATCTTTAATTAGCATAAATCTCAGGGTTATAGCCGGTTCATCAACTGATATTACTAATCACAGTAATGTATGAATTATAAATAAGTAAATAAATATAGAAATCGAGCTTGTCAGACGTAAATCAATACATTTTTATCTTTAAGAATCTCAAAAAAAAACTTAACATTACTGAATTCAGGCAACTGTATTAAAAATTCTCTTTTATGCATGAAGTTTAGCCTAACGTTATATGTTTGAAATTAGATCATTCAATGGTGCAAATGGTTGTGATTTCTATTAACTGACGTAATGATAAAATATAAACGAAAAATACATTGAAATGTTCCCTCGCGTTGTTATTAAAAGAGGTAAGCAATTTTGTAATAAGTATTGCTTATATTGCTTATTCTAGAATAACCGTTTTAAATAGAAGATATTATGTATAAATAATTAATATATCTTATTATTCTAAGAATAATAGAGATGCAAGTTCAGGCCTAAGCAGTAATTCTTCTATGTGGATAGTACAGGTAGCTGAAAATTGCAGGATAATAGGTTGAAATATGGAATGTGGAATCAAAGGATATTGATTCGGATATTACAGGATATACAAGGAAAGGTTGGTATAGTTTTATTCAATAGACATATTGCGAGACAGTAATCGGTTTAAAACATTTTAAAGGTAAGTATATACTATTTTTCCTGAATTTAACGTTAATTATTGGGAGCACAACAATTTTGTTGAAAGGACAACAACTCTTTTTGTTTTTTATTTTTCCAGAGCCTCTCTGTATTTTTCAAAATTTGCATTGATTCTGATTACATTTCATTTAATTGAATTTACTTAATTAATATCACGTTTCTAATCTTAATTTTAAAATAGATTTTCATGGTTTTTAAAAGCTAATGATTCTAAAATTATATAACCTAAAATTTATAGTTTCGCCAAAACATATTGTAGTGATTTTTCTATCCAGAGAGAGAGAAAAAGATTGAAGATTTAAATTATGTACAACAGTTGAATTTTATTAATATTTATTATATTTGTAATTATATTTTTGACTGACTCTGTATGTTTATTAGTTTAAACGTATGGATGTGGACAGTTGTGGTACTATTGAAGTAGATGTAGGAATTTTTCGCTGTAAATTGAGCAGAGATATCTAAACTTCTAAAGTGACCGGGTTGCTAGAGGATAAGAAGTTCATTTTTATTCTTTGTTTTAAGTAAAATCGGGTTTTTATTTTTGTTTATGCATATTATTCAGGTGCATGTAATGTTATTTCGATTTTTACGAGAGTTTGTGATCTTGGTGTGATCTAAATAAGTATGATATCTCTCACGTAGTTTTTGGTGTTATCAGTGCATAGATCTATGTAAGTTCGATAAAAATATTTAATTTATATAATTGATACTACGTTTATTTTGTTTATTATAACTTTATGTATTATTTGTCATAATTTTGATATTTGAAGTAGTATATGAATACTAGAGAAAGTTGTCATGTTTTTTAGTTAGTGGAGTTTTTTCTTCGAGATAATATTCTAGAACGTTTTAAATTCAGGTTGGATTTTTTTTTGTTGTGGGTTGATTTTGTCGTGTTTTATTTGCGCATGACTGTAAGCCAATTTACGCGGTTTCAATAACTTTGTTGTTTTTGACATTTGAAATTGTAGGGGTTAAAGTAGAGGTCAAACTTGACAAATTTCTCAATTATTTATTAATTTTATGTTTGTTCGAGAGTCACAGGGGGTTTTTCTCTGTGTGCGAGTCATATTCACAAAGAGTCTTTCCTCCTAATGCTACTGTTAATGTTGCTTTAGCACCCTATACATTCGGTAAAGGGATTTTTTTTTATTTTTTTTTTTTATTAAAAATTGTAAATTAGCCAACCGTGACTTTTATTGACATTTATTGTTTTACTTCTAACATAACCTGGCCCTAATCTGAGAAGAACGATCCGTGAGATGGGAGTTCGTGGAATCTACTAGACTGTACAGCCGGCAGCATAAGTTGTAGTGTGAATAAAAATATTAATAAGCAATTAAAAAGCACATTCCACTGCAATATGTATAGGTATTACATGAAAATGTATATACACTGTCTCCAAGATAAGAATGAACTGCATGGTAAAAAAGTTGCGCACTTTGGCGACCTTTTACACAGCATTTACGTAATTTAAATGCTGGAAAATGTTTTTTTTAAATTTTGGTTTCTATTTTTTTCTGACTTTATTTTTCAAGGTATCGAAAAATAATTAAGACTTCTTCATTAACACTTTTAAAGCTCTATAAGATGGAGCTGTTATATTTTTATTCTGACGTTTCGGTTTTGAGAAACCATGATCAACTTTATTTTTTTTATATGGACGGAGACAAAATACATTCTGTATCTGATGGAATTTTATATTACAAATTACAGTACATTTACATATTATGTTTTCGAAATTACTTTTTGCCGAAAAAGTAAATTTATTATTTTTTTGGTATTTCTTGCAGTTCTTCCCTAGTGATAATGCGATAGGACAGGTAGCCTAAATAAGTCAATTGGACCAAATACAATATTTTAATGAAAATAATGGAAGACAATCTAAAATATTATTTTTTAAATTGCATGTGTATTTTACAATTCTGAACTCGCGACAAATTACCATTGCTTTCCAAACATACCTTCTAACCGTAGAATGCAAAACATCATTTAACATCTCTGGTGAATATTATTAAACGTTGCCGTTACAGAATCTAACAATTGTTGCTCATTTTCAAGATGCTCATAAAGTTGTTTTTTAATGTAACACCAAAGGAAGAAGCCCAATGGAGTGAAGTCCGGAAATCGAGCTGGCCAGGACACATCGCTGGGAGTTCCAATCCACCTTCTGGGAAACCGTTGAGATAGATACTCACGAACCTACCTAGAATTACGTGCTAGAGCACCGTCTTGTTGAAACCAGCAGTTGTTAACCACAGCCAAAATTACGCGCTGAAATTCATATAATGAAAATCACTCCTTGATTGCGACAAGAATTATATCATAACCTCAATTATAATGCGTTTGCTGATATTCTTATATAAATATTCTCATATTCTTAAAGCAATTGCATAACTTATGTGGCTTTGAATATACAATAAGTTGAAATATAATTTACATGTAGGTTTTATATGTTTGTATTATTTATGAATATTTGTTTGATCCTCGTATGCAGGTGTATATGAATCCACCCCAATTATGTATGGCTTGTAGTTCTATGAATTTGCAAATTATATATTTTTGTATTTCATAATTAATTACATGTTAATTACAATGAGTAAACGTCATATTTATTGTTATTATAAGAGTTTACTTTCGTAAAATAACGAAATAATAAAACAAATATTACGTAATAGAGTTAATCAGCGAAACTTCTACGTAACGAGGTCCGATATCTTAATAGAACACGACAACTATATAGTTTCGGACGTCCAAAATCATTTAACGAAATTGTACTTCTGTTAGATGTCGGACAACAACCCGCAGTGGTAAATAGAACTTTCGGCCGTTTGTGTGCAACAAATTGAAGTGTCACTCAAGAACAAAACCCGTAGGTGGAGAGGGCTTTGATCTAAATTTTAATTACAAACACATTTAAAAATTCAATTCCGAAGTACGGCAACCCAAATCTAAAACGTCAATAACTGTCTTGCCATAAAATACCGCCTCCTATTCAAGCTAGGCATTGGTTCGTCGTAAATCATCCGCAAATAGAATTCCAGTAAATAGAGTCTGATTATCAATAGTTCAATTTCATCGCAGGATTTTTCATTAAACACGTTTATAACATTTTAAAAGAGTAAATGTAGATTCTCTATTAGAAGTAATCATTTATATAAAACTATGTAATTACAACCATATATTGACTACCTACAAACTAATGGCGTTGATAAAGTCCATTGATTAAATATATTTTTTTACCCCTATGTTCTAATTGATATATTAAACATTTACTACCTACCGATACAGATATTTCAATACGATATAGGCCGCTACATTTTTCTACATTGCATTATTGCATGCTAATGTATTCATATCGCGAAAGAATAACATTCTATGAGAATAACATAATAATAACTATAAATTTAGAAAAATTACTAAAATGTCTTCGCCTTCTTCAGTTGAGGATTATTTAAAGAGCAGAAAGGGATAAAGTTAATTTCCTTAGATCTCCGCTTATAATAATAATAATATAACTTTATCAGAATAATTGAAACATACATGAGTAGGTAAACCCCACCAGTTTTGTATAATACAAAGGTATTTTTAATAATATAAAATATTATTAAAAATCTGGTGTGAAGAACACAAATGCAGGTTCACTATTAATATTTTCTATACTACGTAACTATTTAGTTAAATAAAATATGTTCAAGCAATGATATGTAATTAATATTTTTAAATTATACGAAAAGATTGACAAGAGGTTTTAGTGATAGTCAAACCTCAATGTATTCTATGCCAAAAGTATTTTTCAAAACGAGTAGAAGTCATTACTCATGTCATCTACTAGATACAGCTTGATTTATTTACAGATTGAACCGAAAACGTGAATCTTCAATGTTAATAAAAAGAAATACGTTTATTTGAAAAATATATTTTACAAAGTAACTATCTGCAAATCCCACAAACTTTCATGTATTTATATTATACATACGTTACCTTTACAAATGCCTCTTTGACAATAGAATTCCATTTAAAACCCGAGATGTGTTTTAAAACGAATGGTTCGTGAAATATTCTTAAAACGGAGCTGTCATCGCGTTCCACTTATGTACGTCAACCGATGTATTACAGTTTACTCCTTCTGACAGGACCCACTTTAGAATTCTTTGGATCTACAGCGTCGCAACGCTCGAGTTAGCCGGAAAGTTGCGAGTGAAGCAGGTATTTAGTTTATTTTTCGTTTTTTTTTTTGGCTCTTCTTATTTATTTTTAGACTGTCTCTGAACTTTCATTATGTATCCTCGCTGACGTATATCAAATGAAATCGCTGCATTTTAAAGTAACCAAGTGATATACAAGAGGTCGAATAAAAATAAATAGCCCTCAGCGAAATGTTTTCATTTGATGAAATTCATTTTTAATGTATGTTTGTTCTGTACATATTTTGCTTTGGCGCAGTCGGAACGATTTCAACTCAACAACATTCAAAGAAAATTTAAAATCATTTCAATAGTAAGCGGGCATATTATTGTGTTTTAATTGAGATTGTTGAAATTAACCCATATCAAGTGAACGTTGAATTAATCCAACATACTCGTATATTCGTGGTTTTTCTAATTAGTTTATTAATTACAACAGTAATTTAAAGATGACCTGCACTTTAATTTTTTTTCTTGTTAATACAAACTAAAAGGAGTGACAGATATGTCTGATTAATGCCTTCGAACAAAAAATGTTTACGTAGTAACGAGAAAATATTTTTTTTTTTACCAGTCGCAGATAATATACGGGCGGCAATAAGGGAATCCACCCCTACAAACAACGCTAGGATTTACATTTCGCATGGACATAGTTAGGTGCGTTCACAATGGCATCCTATACGAATATCGAATATACTGATGTTACAAGGACAATATTTTCGTTTGCTTTTGTTTATTTTACTTAAATATATGTATAGTTTAGTTATTTAGAATTAAATAATATTCACTTCAAATTGACACTGTGTATACCGAAATTTCAATTATCTTATTTAAATTGTAAAACTTTCTCTCTATTCTAAGAATCGATATCCTTTACATTTACAAGTTTTTATTTTTATTAAACTATTTCTACCTTAATTATTAAACGTATTTAATACTCAGTTTTTAATCTCACTAACTATTCAAAATTTCCAATTTCTTAAATGAACTGCAATAAAATTTATTAAGGTGAATAGAAAAGTCTTTCTTTGGAGACTGTGGTTAAGTAAAAACTTAAAAAAGTATATAACCCCTTACCTCAATTATTAATCGTATCCTAAATACGTATTTCGACAACTAAATTGTCATCATCAGTAGGTAAAACCACTAATCAAGGTGTCGCACATGGGGCACAGTAAAGCTAGCACAACTGCTCACGTAACAACTTTACACAGCATCCACGTATACACTGACTTAAAAATACAAATATATGGACGAAAAGATCGACAAAAAATTACCTCTCTTAAGGTAACGGCACCTATATGTGTTTATACTCTATTTGAAACGTCTACGACCTTTTTACCTCCGTTTCTAAGAATGAAAAGAAACAGGTGTAGGGGTCGGTCCCTTATCTCCGTTCATAGAATTCTGTTTGTTTTTAGCGATATGAATACTTTCGTATGCGTCAAGATCGCGGGGATTATTAATAGAATAGAATCTAAACTTTGTACTTAGGTTTAAGATTAGGACTTAATTTGCATAGTTTAAAAGTATATTGCCGGGTGTTATTGCTAGCAGGTACCATCTACCAAGACCTTAGAAATTCCTTCGAATTATGTCATTGCGGTAACTAAACAAGGTCATTTATTATGTTGGTGAACCTCCGGTGTTAAAGCATCGATGTGACCTCCGGGACCGGGTGACATCACATCATCATCTTGCCGTACAATCGATATGGTTCGCATTATTAGTTTTATAATAGTTTGTGTGACTAGTATTTTTAGAAAATAGTAAGAACTGTAGTCTCATCCCAACAAGTAAGAAACATTGATTCGAATTAAAACACATCAACTAGCAACAGTTTAAACACTAATACAAAATCAAAATTAAGTATATACATCAAACGTTGGATTCAATAAAGAATTATTATAGTAAAATATGCATATTTATTATCCAACACAAAAGAAATGAAAGCCCCAGTGCAATTCTACACATGGTCATTCACTGGGATTCTACCACGAAACTACACATGGTCTTTCAGCCGGATTCTATCGCAATTCGTCACATGGTCTTTCGCCCGGATTCTATTGCAATCTTTACAACTGATATGTTTTTAATTTATGGCGAAACAGGACAACACATAATTGTAGGTGTAGGTTTCCGCGGTCGTTCTTTAGATGTAGATCTCGGTTTCCGGGTAGGAACCGCGTCGAGTTAGGCGTAATTGCCAACGTTTCGTCCACTGTTTCATGGGACATCTTCAGGGCTGTACGTAAATGTTCGTCGTTTCGCAGTAGCTTGAAGAATGCTATAACAGAGTCAGGTACAACTTATATAGGGGGGACCGGGTCAGATGGTGGCCTGCTATTGGCTGAGGACAAAGAGGCATGCGTAGTATGGGCGTGGTGATTCTTAGTTGAGTGCAGTAGAGTTTGCCACGTCAGATGTAACGTATAGCCATCGTCTCTATTGAGATTGCGGGGATGTTTGCAAATTTCAATAGATTCACGGATTTTCCTAGGGAAATAATGCGATTCACGGGACAGAAGCTTGTCATCTTTGAATAGAATTTGATGACCGGAGTTTAGTTTGTGTTTTGCAGCGCTGAACCGGCTATATGTAACAGTCTAGTACAACGTTAATGTTCGGACACACGCACGCTGACCGGCCGCTTAGGACAACACAGTTTTGCGGCAAAAAATTTGTACGTAGAACGTTCCCCGAATCGACGTCTTTCTTCGAATGAGACAATTGTGAGAGCCGTGTATTAACTTTGGGATACAGAATCTGTAAGGAATACAAAATATACTGTCATTTATATTTTATATTCCTTGAAAAAGGCATCATTAGCCGAAACATGTACATGTAGGATTGTTTTAAATATATAGTTTTTGAAGCAAAATCAGACCTTAAATCGCCTACAATTTGAATTTACTATATATATATATATATATATATATATATATAATATATATATTATATATATATATACGAGTATATATGGTATTACATATGGATATAATAAAGAAGTCACATCGGATTTAGCTTAAATTATTCAAAGCGAATCTCTTCCGAAACAATGCCACTTGATTTGAAGATATAATTATATCTTTTTTTTTTGAGAAGCTCTTTTTTCCGGGCTTTTGTATAGAATAAACCAATGAAAGAATAAGAATCCGCAAGAAATTGTCTGGAACTGAACAGATTCAGGCCGAATAAAAAATGACATTTATTGTGGGCAATGTACCGTATTAGAGTCGGATCCACAGAGACAACCAATTTCGAATTACTCTAATGGCGTTTTGTACAGGCACAATAACGATATTTTATCGCGATCCCCGGGGAAAATTTCATATAAAATCCCGAAGCACATTTCGGTTTATTGAAATTGATCCGTACCTATCTAAAACAGTGAAAAAAAAAGACAAAAATACAATAGATATTTCTACTAGCGAAAAATTGCGCTCTGGTTAAAATAAAATTAAGGTACGAGTATTTTATAGCATTGCACGGAAACACTGATTTTAAAATTAATTTAATATTTTTCTGCTTACACTTGCGACAATAACTATAGTACATAACCTTACTAGGTACGAGTATTTTATAGCATTGCACGGAAACACTGATTTTAAAATTAATTTAATATTTTTCTGCTGACACTTGCGACAATAACTATAGTACATAACATTACTAGCATGATAAAAGGGTTTTTTATGAAATTTAATGGACTAAATGACAATTTTTATTATTGTCTAAATGGTCTCTTTAAATAAATAAATTAAGCAAAGTTGAGTAAATTTATTTATTTAAATCAACCATATAGGTCCACTTTGATCACATCTACTTATTTCCTTTTTATTTAACATTAAAGAAGACGAAATTACTTTCTTGCCAGACTAAGTTAGCTCCATTCCCATCTAAAAAATATATATTCATTACGTTTTCTATTATATCCAAGATGTAATTTTAAGCGATATAGTAATACAGAAATAAATGTAATAATTTCCAATTGTGCAGATATATTAGAATAAATTGACAAAAGCTATTCATGCTCTTCTACTTTTGTTCTACCTATATATGTACCAACACGAATTGTTTTGATTTGTATCCCAGCCCCGCAAAGACAATTAAACAAACAATAGTCTCGGTGGCATTAAATTTCAATTAGTGTCCTGTAAATTGTAGTGATATGCAATATCATGAATACATTGTCCAGTATTGAATATTTACATCGAAATTGAATTCCACGTAGACTAAAATTAAATGAAAATATTTCTATTTGGTCATCAAAGGACAAAAACTACTAATAAACACGAGGAATATTTTCTTTTCGAAAATTATTAAAATGGCATTTTGAAAAGAGATTGTAAAGGAAAATATCGATGTTTCAATAAACATTATTTTGTAATATAAATATCCAATCGTCTAGAGCAGGGATGCACAGACTTATAGGGAACAGGGGCCACTCGGGAAAATTATAAGCCAAGGACGGGCCACTACAAAGAATACTTATTAACACAAATATTTTTATTTTTAAATAATATGAATTACTATAATGTATAGAATTCACGGTTGGCTCTTGGTGAAACATGATTAATAATTTACTAAATAAAACACTTGGTATATTTGTTTCACAAAATGTATTTAAAATATCTCTGACATATGTTTCGACTTATACAGTCATTCCCGAAGTTGCTGTAATAAACCTTTTAAAAAATAACTCGTAAATATTGGTAGGAGTACACTTTTCACTTAGTCTACATGACTCTTCGAGAATGACTGTATAAGTCGAAACATATGTCAGAGATATTTTAAATACATTTTGTGAAACAAATATACCAAGTGTTTTATTTAGTAAATTAATATGAATTACTACAAATGACAAAAAGAACAGAACAGTCAAAAATGTTTGTTGTAATTATGTAATCGTAATGTAATAATCATTACAATGTAATATTTCATGTTTCATTATTTTGATGCATGACATTGCATTGACCTAACAATTTTGTTTATGTTTGGCTCCACAATACTTGTCGCCACACGTAAAATTGCTTCCAGATTTTGATTTGCCAGACGGTTTCGATTTTATGTTTTGTTAAGTTTCATCACTGAAAACGTTTGCTCACAAATATACGTCGATCCAAATAAGCTTGCGCATTTCAATGCATTTATTCGCAACACTTTATAAGCGGTTTTGTCAACGCAACGGTAAAAGTTGAGTAAATTACCTTCATTAAACTTCTTTCGTAAATTATCATCATTTTGCATGTCTATCAATTCCAGCTGTATTGATTCCGGTGCATTTTCGGGTGAAATATTGAAAGGATTGCTGAAAATGTCTAATAGAGGTTTAACTTTTTTGAAGTCTAGAAAACGATCGTGAAAAGCTTGTATTAAAATATCAATTTTTTCAACATAAGCGAAATTGATATCAGTTTTATTGAATTTCTCCATAATTTTTTGTAGTTTGGAAAATGGCTGTAATTGGCTGAATTGATTTGTGTCCTGAAAAGACTCAATTTGCATTGAAAGGACGAAACATGAGAGTATAACTGCGAAATCAATTGATCTTTGCCTTGGAGTCGCGTATTTAAGACATTCAAGTGATTTGTGATGTCTACAAGAAACGCTAAATCACACAGCCAATCAGGGTTGCCGAGTTCGGAGACGTCCTTTTTCTTTTCCGCCAGAAATATTTTGATTTCTTCAGTCAACTTAATAAAACGCTCTAGTGACAACCCACGACTTAGCCACCTTACTTCAGTGTAAAACAGGAGATCACCATATTCGCTTTCAATATTCTCGAGAAATTGTGTGAATTGTCGGTGATTGAGACCTCGTGATTACAACTTTCATCACATTTTCAAATCCCAATAATTTTGAACAGAGGGCCTCTTGATGTATAATGCAATGAAACTGCATTAATTCCTTGGTATCTATGTTTTTAGTTTGTAAATACTCTTTTAACATAGTTATTATCCCAGATTTACTTCCAACCATTGAAGATAATTTCGTTAAATCCAAATCCATTATAGAACATTTTTCCAGAAGAGCTTTGAGGATGTCACTCCCCTTGGTTTGACTTGTCCAAGAACTAATACCAATCAGTTCTTCACTCACTTCAAAATTTTGCGTTACAGCTCGTAAAAATATTAAGAGTTGAGCAGTGGAACTTATATCTGTAGATTCGTAAAAATATAAAATTTTTATATTTTAAATTCTTTGAGAAAGGCATCATATGCCGAAACATGTAAGATTGTTTTAAATATATCCATTTTTAAGTAAAACCAGATCTTAAATCGCCAACTAATTGAATCTAGTATATATATATATATATATATTGCCATGGACTTTCCTTGGACAAGTAAGGAAAAAGTTTGAACAATTAGTGAACTCAGTAATAGGGACATTCTAATGAAAATTAGCTATTTCAGTTGTATATTTATTTATTTCAGACGGGGATCGATATATATATATATTATTTTATAAATAAAATAAATTGTATGATGTATGAAATTATGATTAGCCCTCGTATATTTAGGTTGACCAAGGAATTGAACTTGCCGCTTTTTCGGATATTGTATTTGATGAAATGTATTGTCTGTATATATTTTGATTTTATAGATGGTAGGGATGGCCAGGCGGATGTGAATTTTTCATTTTTGTTTTAGAGGTATCTTGTCTGTTAAAGTGTTTAGTTCATTAAAGAATAAAATAATCAATTTTATTCTTTGTTGTATAAATTCGGGCTGTATATTGTTTTGCATTTAGTGTAAGGTGCAAGTAAATCTTAATTCGATTTTTGCGTAGGTTTAATGTTTATTTGAAATTTTGTGAAAAAAGATGCCTCTCGTGTATTTTATAAAATCGCACAATGATTAATGTAAGTTGATAAAAATTATTTTGTTTATATATTTGATATCAGGATTATTTTCAGTGTTATAAATTTATGTATTTATTGTAATAATTATATGTTTGAAGGTAGTACATGGATATTAGTGAAAGTTGCTATGTTTTTTGTAAGGGAAGTTGTTTTTTCTTAAAAATATATTTCGAGAACATTTTAAATTCAAGGTTGGAGGTATTGTAGTGGGGATTGACCTTGTCATGTTATTTGGTGCATGAAAATTTCAACTAGCGTGAGTTTTGAAAACTAATTTGTTTTTAATATTTGTTTGTGGGGAACACAGTAGAGGTTAAACTTGACAGATTTCACTAATATTTATTAGTTTTATATTTGATCGTGATTTAAAAGAGGTTTTTCTCTTTGTGCGAGTCAATGTTCACAAAGAGTGTTTCCTTATTGCTACTGTTTGATGATGCTTTAGCACCCTATACACTTTGTAGAGGGATTTTTTTTATTTTTTTTTAATATATTAATGTGAAGGGAAAATGTGTGTATAATTTATCTGACACCTCGTGTTTTATTTTTATGACATAACCTGTATCCGAGAGGATCGACCCAGAGACGTAAGCTCAAGGATTCTACTAGACTGAATAGCCGGCGATATAAGCTGTAGTGTGAATTAAAATTAAATAAGCAATTTCAAAGTAAATTCCACTGCACAATTATGGCGGCCCAACGTGTCGGCGTATGAAGCAAAGTAGATGAAAAAAATTCACAATTTTGATAGTCCAGCGTGTCGGCGTATGAAGAAAAGCAAATGAAAAAATTTACAATTTTGGTTAACTCAACGTGGTGAGAGAATAAATAATTTAATAATTGGATTGCACAATTTTGGCGAGTCCAACGTATAAATGGAAGAAATAAAACAATATAAGTCAAATATGGAAAATATAATGGAATATTTAAATCAAAGAATGGGTAACGCTGGTTACATACATGAAGAGGGGGACGACGAGGTAGACAGTCAACAGATAATGGACATGATGCAAACAATGACACAAATGATAATGGAAATGAAACAACAAATGAATAGGATAGAACAACAACAAATGGAAATGATACAACAAAATCACAATGAAATAAAACAAAACTATAATGATATGGAAGAAAAAGTGGAAGAAATAGTGGATCAAATAGTACAAATGGATAGCAGTAACAATCAAATAAACAAGGAAAACACAATAAGCGAAAGTAAAATAATACACGTCGAGGAAAATCAAGCAATAACAGAACAGGAATCAATAAAAATGCAACAAGAAGAAAACGAATCAACAATTACAAAAGAAAGTTTAGAGGACGTGCCTGGGGAGGAATCTATGCCACAGGACGAGAGAAATGACATGGATACAGAAATAGGAAGAAGAAATAATCAAATTAGGGTAAGCGAAGAAATTACATTAAATAAAATTAAGTTAGAATGTAGGATGGAAGAAAGTATTCACGATAAAATGAGCAATAAAGTAAATAAACAAGCAGTTGTCGTTAATAATATTAACGATAGACGAACTAAAATTAAAAAGAAATTGATTTCTAGAAATATCATTTATAAATATAATTTGAATAATTATATAGGAAGTAAACGTAAAAATTCCCGTAATGCTAATTTTAAAATCAACTGTTTTTCAAATAATATAAGTCAAACCTATGTCAATAATAAAATGTTAAAATATGATACTCTGAAAATTAGGAAGTATAAGGGTACTAAATTTAAATTAAATAGACCCACATTTTATAGTAAGGTAAAAGTAAAAATGAAACTACAAATTATTTACTGTCGGATATTTTCAAATAGGCCCAACTTAATAATAAATTTCGTTGTACACTATTTAGAGGAATATGCGAGATATAAGGATTTTTGCTTTTGAGGTAACTAATTGGAATGTGTTGTAACAAAAGGATATATAAATAAAATTTGGAAAAGTAAATAGGATTTGATATATGATACTGAAATGGATTTAACGTAAAAGATAATTAGGATTAGATTATTAGTATAAGAAGAGGATGTAGAAGTAAAATAAAAAAGTGTTTACTGAATTTCGTCGGGATAAAAAGTATATGATATTGAATATAAAAAAAATTTTCGTCGGTAATATATGAAATAAATATATGAAATATTTATATGAAAATGAAAGTGTATTTATAGAAAAAATTTTCGTCGGTATATTTAAATAGAATTTCGTCGATATATGAAAAAAGTTATTATGATAATTGAGATATATATATATATTGTTGAAATAAAATTATGGTATTTATGAATATATAGAAAAAGAATTATTGGCATGTGTAAAAAGGTTAATGAATAAAAATATTTGAATAGGATGGTTTACGATGTGCTGATTTAACTGACCTGGTAATAAATTGGATTAAGCAAATGGATATATATACAGAATGAGTTATAAAATAAAATTTATTGTTGACATAATTAATTAATTAAAGTTTATCTGCGTATAAAAAAAATATTGATAATGGGAATTGCGTTGAAAAAAATTAAAATTATATAAAAATATAAGAAGAAGAAATTGAGCTTATTATATTATTGTTGATTATTATGATTATTATTATTATTGCTTGGAAATTAATGGTGTTATGAATTTGTTTATGATGATGATTTGGTATATGAGATTTTGATGCTATGTTTTTCTTTTATCTATGAAAATTCGTTGGAGATGTTCATGTCCATGTGATCGAGAGAGTGCTCGAATATTCGACGGGGATGACTGCTGCTTCGGCGTGTTCCTTCGTCTGTGATGTTTGTAATGAAGCCCATTCGAAAATGTCTAGTTAAAAATGACATTAGCTAAATTATGTCAAGTAATACGACATAACAGATAAAATGTTTTAAGTCAAATAAGACATTTATATATATTTAAAAATTATATACAGAATGTATATGGAAATGTTGAATTTGTCTACCATACTACAGCATCAGAACGAGGATGATCCTGTTCAGCAACAATGCATCAAGTTAGTGCGGGGAACCAAGACAGGGTGCGGTACTGTCTCGAGTGCTGTGCTGAAGTTTATCCTTGAATAAAGCTCAGTGATGTTCTGACTTTGTTCTCGGATAACTTCGGGGAATCATGCCATGGACTTTCCTTGGACAAGTAAGGAAAAAGTTTGAACAATTAGTGAACTCAGTAATAGGGACATTCTAATGAAAATTAGCTATTTCAGTTGTATATTTATTTATTTCAGACGGGGATCGATATATATATATATTATTTTATAAATAAAATAAATTGTATGATGTATGAAATTATGATTAGCCCTCGTATATTTAGGTTGACCAAGGAATTGAACTTGCCGCTTTTTCGGATATTGTATTTGATGAAATGTATTGTCTGTATATATTTTGATTTTATAGATGGTAGGGATGGCCAGGCGGATGTGAATTTTTCATTTTTGTTTTAGAGGTATCTTGTCTGTTAAAGTGTTTAGTTCATTAAAGAATAAAATAATCAATTTTATTCTTTGTTGTATAAATTCGGGCTGTATATTGTTTTGCATTTAGTGTAAGGTGCAAGTAAATCTTAATTCGATTTTTGCGTAGGTTTAATGTTTATTTGAAATTTTGTGAAAAAAGATGCCTCTCGTGTATTTTATAAAATCGCACAATGATTAATGTAAGTTGATAAAAATTATTTTGTTTATATATTTGATATCAGGATTATTTTCAGTGCTATAAATTTATGTATTTATTGTAATAATTATATGTTTGAAAGTAGTACATGGATATTAGTGAAAGTTGCCATGTTTTTTGTAAGGGAAGTTGTTTTTTCTTAAAAATATATTTCGAGAACATTTTAAATTCAAGGTTGGAGGTATTGTAGTGGGGATTGACCTTGTCATGTTATTTAGTGCATGAAAATTTCAACTAGCGTGAGTTTTGAAAACTAATTTGTTTTTAATATTTGTTTGTGGGGAACACAGTAGAGGTTAAACTTGACAGATTTCACTAATATTTATTAGTTTTATATTTGATCGTGATTTAAAAGAGGTTTTTCTCTTTGTGCGAGTCAATGTTCACAAAGAGTGTTTCCTTATTGCTACTGTTTGATGATGCTTTAGCACCCTATACACTTTGTAGAGGGATTTTTTTTATTTTTTTTTAATATATTAATGTGAAGGGAAAATGTGTGTATAATTTATCTGACACCTCGTGTTTTATTTTTATGACATAACCTGTATCCGAGAGGATCGACCCAGAGACGTAAGCTCAAGGATTCTACTAAACTGAATAGCCGGCGATATAAGCTGTAGTGTGAATTAAAATTAAATAAGCAATTTCAAAGTAAATTCCACTGCAATATGTATGTATATACTATATTTAAGATCTGGTTTTACTTAAAAATGTATATATTTAAAACAATCTTACATGTTTCGGCATATGATGCCTCTCTCAAAGAATTTAAAATATAAAAATTTTAAATTTTTTTAATTTTTTATATTTTTCTATAGCAATCGACTAATCTACAGATATAAGTTCCACTGCTCAGGAACTTATATCTGTAGATTCGCCGAGTGCTATAGAAAAATATAAAAATTTAAACAAATTTAAAATTTTTATATTTTAAATTCTTTGAGAAAGGCATCATATGCCGAAACATGTAAGATTGTTTTAAATATATACATTTTTAAGTAAAACCAGATCTTAAATCGCCAACTAATTGAATCTAGTAGATATATATATATATATATATATATATATATATATATATATATATATATATAAATATAATAATAATTTAATATAATTTTTTTATATTTTTTATTCCCTTGACAAAGGCATCATCGCCGAAACATGTAGGGTTGTTTTAAATATATATACTTTGAAGTAATGAACCAGACCTTTAATCGCCGACTTATTAAGTTTACCTTATATATATATATGTATATACTATATTCAAACTCATAACTCTGCTTAGCTTTACTGTAAAATTTTCCTAAACAAACAAAAAAATGGGACACTATTACACCACACTCTTGGGTTTTAATTTTTTTTTAAATAGTGAAATATTAATAATGGAATTGGTTAGGCTCACAAAAACGTTTACATTTTCGGTGAAAATGCTATGAGAAACTAAAGCAAAAATTCAGTAATAATCGATAGTGTATAATTTTTTTTAAGATCAAAATAGCAATATAACACTCGAAACCTAATTTAGCTAGTTTACATTATCTCGTAGGGCGTTAATTATTTAAAAATTTGGCGACATTTAATCGTAATTTATAAATAGCACCTCAGCAATACGTAAATTTATTGGTTTTGCAGGTTTCAAATAAGTTGATCATTACAAGTGATTAATTAATTTTGTCTAACGAAAACTTAGTCGGAGAACAAAATAAAGTTAAAATTCAAAATCTCTGATTCACTTTACATAATAAAACATAAAAGCAAAAATTTTTAAAAAAAGTGCCGCACAATTAGCTTGAACTCAGATCACGTAGTCCATTGCCAAACGTGATAACCACTAGACCACGCACAATTTGAAAATTTTTTTAACTTCTAATAAAGATTTTTTAAAATGATAAACGCGTCATTTACAGCACACAACGTAGATTGCTTTCGCAAATTTTCATTTATTTAAAATAGCCAGGATTCTTCATGGGTGAACTTTACCTTACAAATTAGGGCAGGCGCTAACCGATATCAAATACAACATAATCAAAAATAAAATAGATTGTAATTGTCATATGCGCCATCTGGTAAACTATTTGCAAAATAAACTTACCATTCTATTATCATAGATTGTGTTTATTTGGACGTGTTCAAGTCGCTTGAAGCTTAAAATCCGATTGAGGTATATATAAAAAAATGAATAAACACTAGCTTAAGTAACTTTAAATATTAATTTTAATCCGCTAAGAAATAAGTAATTAAACTTCTAGTTTCAAAAATTCTTTTATTGTAAATACCACTACAATATTGTTTCGCCATACAATGGCTTCATCAGGTGGATGAAATACTGAATATGTACAATACAAGTTTGACTATTTATGTGAAAATTATTGGGGAAATGGTGGTGGAAAAATTTTTACAATCTTAAATTTAGTAGAGGGGAGTTGTTTAAATCTAGTTGGTCATTTAAAGCTAATCCTAAACTATTGTATCTATTAATTTCTAAGTTTTCTAACAGGTTAAGTTTTTTACTTTTTTCTTGAATGTGTAAAATTTTGAAATCTATATTAAATCTATGATTGATATCTATACAATGACCTGCGAAAGTTAAATCTGTTTTCTTTTCTTTATGGCTTCTCTCGTGTTCTTTCATCCTAATTTTGAATGTCCTCCCCGTTTGTCCTATGTATACCTTATTACAATCTTCGCATGTTAACTTATATACACCAGAGTTTGATTCTTTGTCTATTTTATCTTTGTTGTTTTTAATAATGTTCTGTATAGTATTGTCTGTTTTAAATGATATATGTTCGTTATTAAGTTTTTTAATGAAATTTTTCCTAAGTAAGTGATTGAATTATAGGAATTAATTATCTTGTATTTTAATTTTGGATAAACTAAGGGAAGGGTTTTAGATTTTTGTTGGCTATTTAGGATGTTATTGACAATATTTATAGAGTAACCATTGTTTAATGCTATTGTGTATATTCTATTTAGTTCAAAATCGAAATTACTTTTACTCATAGGTACATGAATTAATCTATATACCATTGATTAGTATGCTAATAATTTCTTAGCGTTATAATGAAGTTTCAACAAGTATCTCCTTCGTCAAGTAACTATTTCATTTTAATCGACTATTTAGGTATTCAGTGAATCAACCCGCCTAGACTTTGCGAGATAAACCGCCTGATCAAATTAATTGCATGTTACTCACACTACTACTAACTACTACAAAATAAAGTTAAAATTCGAAATTCCTGACTCACTTTACATAATAAAACATGAAAATAAAAAATAAACAAATTTTGCCACTAGATAGGATTGAACACGGAAGTAATAACCACTAGACCGCGTACAATTTGAAAATTTCCCTAACGATGTTCCCGAAAATTGTTAATAGCTAAGCTTCTAATACAGATTTATAAAAAAAAAATGTCATCTACAGTACATAATGCAAGTTGCGTTCACATATTTTCAGCCATTGATTTAAAGTAGGCAGGATTCTTCATTACCTTTCAAATTTACATATATTTGCATATATTTCTTTACACTAAAGCTTTTTCAATATGAAAAAAATTTATCCAACGCTATCGACCATGGAGATTCTGAAAATCGTACCACAGTCGAGAAATATCTATTTCACTGAAAAAAAAAATCGGAGGCAAAGATCCACATCTGCATTTTTTTTAAATATTTTTTCTGCGGGTTTGTAATTATTCATACACACAACATAGCGATACATAGGGCAGTTGAGTGCAGTACAGAGCAGGTCAGCGCAGTACAAATAAACGGACGCGCATGGACGCATTTATCTCGACAGTATACAGGGGAATTATTAATTACATATACATACTACAAAAATATGTCCTGAGCTGTACTGCGTCATCTGTGTCGACTGTTTATCAGTATACACTCAGCCTAATGGATGCAATTTCGGTTTCATGTCCAGTGTTACAGCCCATTTTCAAGAAAATCAGTGAACGTATCAATTCGACAAATTCTTTTACTCATCTAACTAGTAATTCTTTACTAATATGACCACTATCCTCCGTACGTCCAATTGTAGATGAAATACATGATATGTGTTAAAGATTAAATGATATTTTTAACTGTAAATTACTGTGATAGCAGATTTTCAACTCGAACATAGTTCCTTGCAAAATTATGTAGTTGCAATTTAAATACTTTGTATATAAAAATGTTTAAAATAATCAACGAAATGGAAAAATAATAATTGTACTAGACTAAGCTATAAAAATTGAAATATAACCGAGCTGATGCAATACAATATGTTCTACCGATTCTATGGTGAAATATAAAATGCATCACAGAGAGAAATGTTCACCCATATAATGTCGGTGGTTACATGCAAACTTAATTAAAACCAACATTTCGTACACAAAAGCGATTTTAAATAAAGAGTTTTACTACTCGGACCAAGTAATTAAAACTTAAAATACAGGCGAATGGTATTCATTAATTATAATTAAATACAAATCTAATTTGCTTGTATGTACTTGTTAATATAATTATGTTAAAAATCGATAGGCAACGAATATAACACAAGCGTGTAATTATAAAACATTGAAAATGTAAAAAAAATGCATTTCAGGAACCGAAAAATATTGTTAAATACGTGTCTTTCTGGTTTTGTTTAAATAAAACTAACGATAATTTAAAACACACTATATTAATAATAAAACACACTAAATAACTTTTAACAACTAATATCTAATAATAATAAACTGCTCAAAAATGAATAGGGAATTAGATCTTTTTTTAACAGATCTAATTAATTCGATTAAATTTAACGTATTTTCTCAAACTATAGATAAATTAGAAGGCCCACAGTCGTTTGTGGACATTTTAGTTGGTAAATGTCTTTTCTGTGTGATAAAATATTGAATCTTGTATTTTAACCTTAAATTAATTTAGATTACAAAATTATAAAAATCGCATTTTTTGACAAATATTATTCATTTTAAACGTCATTTCACATTTTCACGATGCCAAGGCGTCATTTAAATAAAGAAACTTTTGATTTAATTGCGTTATTGCATCAGCGAGGGCAATCTGGAGCAGAAATTGCCGCAATTTTTAATGTGTCTCCAAGTGTTGTTAGTAGGGCTCTAACAAGATTCCAACAGGTAGGATCTGCAAGGAGAAGACCCGGTAGTGGATCTGAGAGGAAAACAAATCAGAGACAAGACGGCTACATACGAATTCAAACAAGGATGAATCCGTTTAGAAGTGCTGTATGGTTGCAAACACAGTTACGTGCCGCCACTGGAGTTAGAGTTTCGGATCAAACCATCAGAGACCGTATGAGGGAAATGGATCTTCATAGCTGCAGGCCTGTGAGACGCCAAAAATTAACTAATGCCAATAGAATGGCTAGAAGAACTTGGGTTAACCAATGACTAGCAGAAAATTTTCAATGGGAGCATGGTTTATACACCGATGAATCCAGATTTTGCTTATTTAGTGATAATCGTAGACTAAGGGTCTGGAGAACTCGAGGAGACTGTTATAGACGCGAGTTTACAAAAGCTGTGGTGCCTTTTGGCGGCGGTTGTATCATGGTGTGGGCGGGCATTAGTTTGAATGGACGTACGAACCTCCATCTCTATGAAAACAATGTCAATGGACACATATACAGAGATGACATTATTCAGCAATATGTGGCCGACTTTCGTGAGGCTGAGGATGAAAACATGGTTTTTATTGATGATAATGCAAGACCTCATTGTGCACAAATTGTAATGCAAGCAATAAATGACCTCCATATTAACCATCTACCTTTACCACCAACGTCTCCCGACTTGAATCCAATTGAACACATTTGGGACAGACTTCAAGAACAGCTCAATGAACATAATCCACCCCCAGTTAACGTGCAACATTTGCGGGAAATTTTACCGCTGTGTTGGAGAAGAGTGTCACAAGAACACATTAATAATTGCATTATGAGTATGCCCCGAAGATGTACAGCTGTGAGAGATATCCGTGGCCATTATACACGATTTTAGAATTAATTGTTACAGAAAAATGTTTATTTTAGCTATTGTTAAAAATGTTGCTTATTTCATTTTTGATAATTTCTTAGTAATCTAACGATTTTTCTGAATAAATATACTTGAAAATTTTAAATTGTTGTGTACAATTATGTATTTAATATAATACACTACAAATATTTACCCATACTAATCTAAAAAATACAAAAAAGTAAAAATTCCTTATTCATTTTTGAGTAGTATTTATTTCAATATTTATTTTAAATTTATATAACAATATCAAGACAGCACACGACAGCTATTACTCGTTGAATAAAACTCTCCTTCTATTTCGAGTTCTTTTATAGGCCTAGGGAAAACCATGGCGTTTCCTCTAGACGTATCTAGGCCCTGTCAACGTTGCACAGCGCGCGACGTCAATGCATGACTCACATCACAATATATTTAAATATATTTAATATATTGCATCATACAGGGTGATTCAAATTAAGTGCGCACTATTGCTATCTCTGTTATTATTGATTCTAGAAAGTAGGTTAAATTAGCAAAGTATTAGTGTTTTTAACATTGATTAGCATGCAGTTCATGAAAAAAAAAATTGAATAACGCATTTTCGAGAAATTTTGAAATGTATAATTTTTTTAAATTGAACAGCCTGTAGGTATATTTTTTAAAATTCTGAATGCTAATATTCTTTGTAATATAAAAGTTTCAATACACTATTGTCCTAAAACGAATAATAAAGTAGTTACAGCAGTTTCTATTTCCTTCTAAATGTTGTCATTGCTCTGCTAACTTTTGACAAAACAGATACATATTTTGTGTTTAATGTTTATTTTAACATATTACAGCTTACAAAATTAAATTAAAAAGAAGAAAGTACATGTATAATTTATAAATACTGCTCAAAGGTGTCACCTTCCTGCTCAATACATTTTCGTGCCCGCTTCAGTACAGTCTGGGTGGCTCTTAAGATTGTCCTTCTATCTAATTGGCGAAAAACTTCTCTGACCTTGTCTTGCAATTCGCGCACGTTGTCGTATCGCGTTTTGTACACCCCATTTTTTAAGTATCTCCAAAGAAAAAAGTCTAAAGGTGAGAGGTCAGGGGAGCGTGCTGGCCATTGAATCGGACTATTTGTACCAATCCACTTTTCGGCAAAGATGGTGTCGAGGTAGGTTTGCAATAGGTGATAGTTGTGTGCAGGAGCACCGTCCTGCTGAATGTATAGATTTTGGCGCATCAGGTAATTGGCGTTATCAAAGAAATCTTCTAGAACGTTACGAATAAATTCCAGATATCTGTTTCCTGTCAACGTATCATTGTAGAACAGTGGACCAACGACTACCGAACCAATTAATCCGCACCAAACGTTAAAACTAAATCGAACTTGTGCAGCATGTGGACGAACTATTAATAAATTTTCTTGAGACCAGTAGTGACTATTTTTCTTATTAAACATGCCTCTATTTGAAAAATTTGTTTCGTCACTCCATAAAATACACTTCTACACTGTGTTTAATTTTAAATCTCACCTTCCATCAAATCTAAGTATAACAAATCATGCTCGTAAGAATGAACTGTCAACTGAATTATAGGTTACGAACTCTACGAATGTAGAAAAAATCAAAGCGTTGCTTAAACTAATAATTTCAGAAATCTTCCGAATTACGTTCGTATTTCTTTGTCAAATAAATGTTTTTAATATACGTAATTGGCAATTATATAATAACGTTAGACCTAATCAATAATACAAACGTCATTTTCCTCAAGTTACGTTATAGATAGCTCTGCTTATCCCTGTTTCTATTATCATTCTGTTATACTGTAAATATATATGATTCTGGATAACGATTTCTAGTTCTCTTTTTTCGTTCCTTTCTTCGTTAAAAATTACATTATTCATATAGAATTTGGGTAAATACCTTAACAATTTCTGCTTCCGAGACCGGCACAATAAGGAATTGAGTTGGCAATTACGACGATATCTTTTCAACTGGAAACGAGTAAGGAAGTTTATTTTAATGAAAGATGCTAAACAATATTGCGTACTCCGAGAGATGAGAAAAACGTATTATATTTGACATTTTTCACGACAATTTGTCGGAAGCTGCAGGAAATAAAAATGAAATAACTGCGAATTATTACCGTTCACTGGAATCATCTGTTTCTTTCTTAACAAAGGAACATATCTAAATACAGTGTGTCACAGAATAACTATTCCTAATTTTCAGAAATAATGGAGGGCATTTAAGGAAACATTTTTTTATTAATAAAGTAGTGTCGGGAATTTTTTCGGTATCCAGATAAAATGAAAAAATCACCCCAGAACCTTCCCAGCGGTACACAAAGTAAAAATTTAATAATAGTAACCTTTGAAAAATAACAACTATTTTAGTAATTGTCATTTTACGTCTGTCACAAATTACACAGGCCTGCATTTTTCAACTCTTTGAATGTTGATTTAAAAATTTTAACTGTTTTCTAGTAATTGGGTAGCGCTGATTTCAAATCTGCTTTTATTTTTTTTGTATCACATAAGGTAATTTTTCAAACCAGTAAAATCAAAAAATATAGAAAAAACACGATTTATTTCGTTTATAAGCTAGTTTTATATTATATTTAAAAAAATACAAAAATATACACAAAGAAACTATTAGAAATAGTTATTTATTCTTTATGCTTCATAAAAAAACGTTTTCGTTTTTCAGAAAAGCTTTGTTTGGTTGTTTTTCTGTTATATTCAGCTAAAGGAAGATCTGAAGGTAGTTTCTGGGGCAAGCAAATTTTTTTGTTTCAACCTAGATCCCAGTACTTCAGAAAGATCTTTTGAAAGTCCCAAATCTCTTACTAAATCATTCATTTCGGCTTGTGAAAATAGCTGAGGTTGGTTTTGACCTGAGGTTGATGGTTCAAAATCACTATCCATCTGTACGGAGCCGGAAGTTGAAGAGGTTTCAATATCTTCTTGTAGTACTTTGGGGGGTATAGGTATAGGTATGATCTCTGTGAGGAACTGGTCTGATAGCTGATTTAATATTATCTGGGTACAAAATATGTTTCAAAGTTTTTCTATTATGCCCCTTAATATCATAAAGACAAAAGTAGCAATCTTCATGATGATTTTGCGGTTCTCTCCAAACCATCGGTATTCCAAAAGGAAGGCTTTTTCTATTCCCTTTGGTCCAATATCTTAAACCTTCTTCACATACCTTACAAACAACGTGTGGTGCCCATCTTTATCTTGATCTCCTAATTTGATTTTGAAATAAGCATAATATGCATTTTTCACAAATTCACCACCAATTCGTCTCTTAAATTTTTCAAGACGAAATATCCACAAATATAACAGAAATCATCTGGTTTGTTTTTGCAACACCGGCTAGACATATTTTTAAGTAATGTTTATTTATCAAATACCACGCACAACACTAAAGTCAAATTAATTTTACTTGTTTACTGATCGACACTGAGAGCTATAATGAAGTAACTGACATTAAAATATACATTTTGTTTGGAGTGATAAACTTGAAATCCTTCTTCGCAGTACTAATAAAGTGAAAGCATAATAAATAGGATTTAGCAGGTAAAAATTCCCGGAAATCTTGTCCAAAATTAATACATGTAATAAAAGATTTACATCAGGTAATGAGAGCCTATTTAACAAATTTCTTTAAAACCACAACAGAAAATCATTTTTGGGTTAATACCTAGAATTTGAAGTAGTATATTAATTTTAAAATGTATTAAAACGCCTATTATAAGATTTTTTTTATATTTTTTTCTTTTTCTTTTGTGAAAAAAAAAATCTGTGGGTGGTAGAGACCAACTGTATTTTAATTAGTTATTGCTATATAAAAACTGAGCTTAACAAACAAAAATAACGTCATAACAAATTTTATGCAGGCCTGTGTTATTCTTTATTAGAGAAATGCGTTTAACTGTCATTTTACGTGTCACAAATTAATTTTTATTAGATAAATTAGTGTTTGATTGAAAATTCATCATTTTACAAATATTGAATTAACAGACATGCATCTTGATTACGGAGCAGCTTACAGTAATGAAATATTATTCTTCTAGGCTGTATCTGCCATTCAGCAGCTCTTGTAGCAAATAAAGCATGCAGTTTTTACCAACTGATGATAACAACTTAGTTGTCGAAATACATATTTAGGATACAATTATATAATCCCCACCACTACCTATCTCACGTGGCAGCCTGTCTATTCCACACACACATCTTACAAACCTTACCTGAAACAAACTAGTCCGTCTGCGAAATGAGCGAGGTTTGTAGGCGTGGTCTCGTGACCTATTTGTCAAACACAAGTTGAATTTCGTTTCGAAGAATAAAAAATACTTATCATATCTCGTTTCTCTTCGTTAGTGTATGACATTTTTGTATTATTAATGAACAATAAATGAAATGTTTGACAGATTGAAATTCCAAAGGCTACCTTATTTAATCTTATAATTTATTCTTTCAAATAAAACCTAATATCAAAAACTTTAGTCAGCATGTGGTACATGGTTGAAATCAGAAAAAAAAACTCTTTCTGAAGATGTCTAAATCCAATATGGCGCCTATAAGAAATTAGATAGTTGATGATGGCCAGAAAGAAACGGAACGTCGTATAAAAATTTAGAGTACACCACTGAATAGAGGTTCAGAAATGGCCACTAGGATGTGTTTATATTTTTTCTCTACAAGGCCAAATGTCGGCGCTACAGGTAAAAGAAGAAAATGGGGTTTTCGCGTTTTTTTTTAAATAACGAAGGTCATTTGTCACAGGTCTATTTTCTTTACGGATATATAACAAACACAAAATTTAACAACTTTGCCAAATTTAAACATATACTCTATCTCCAATAATAAGCGAGATCCCCATGGTAAGGGCCGAAAATGAATCAACCTATATAGTATATTTTAATTTATTTTTAAATAATATTTCTTTAAATATATTCTGCATTTAAAATACAAATTCCTAGCCATTTTTCTGTATACATTTCGTGTGCAAGAGAAAACATTTCTTTTGTTCTGGCTTAGACGATAGACCCTCGAAATCTGCCTGCCTTTTAACGGTCGCATGAATCCTTCATACATTTAGTTTTTAAACTTAAGTTATTAATTTAATTATGTACGTCTTCTTTTATATGTTGTGTCTCATATCATTTTAAAGCTTGGCTCACAAGGGATATTTTAATGATATTTGTGTCATCGACATCACAACTCTTCAGGTCGCTCTTTTGATTAATTATTATTCAACACATCGACAACTTCTATTTACCCTCTCTTCGACTTAGGGGCAATAAAAACCTTTTCCGCCAAACTATTGTTCGCTTCGACACGTAGTTAGTCAACTGTTTAAATCCGTCATAAGTTAAACATCTTACCCGCCGTACTGTTCAAGTACCGGCTATTATGCATGTGCCCCTGAATCCGCAACTAAAAGATAATCTGTATTCACATTAATTTAACTAATTAATGTCTTATCCTTACGGCCAAACATCGCTTTCCATACTTGTCCAAGTACATGATGCACCTCATGGCCGACCATCTTCGCAACTCAAAGGTAACTCTGTATTGTTCGATACAGAGGTTATTTTATATTAATTCACATTTAATTTACTGCCCAATTTAACGTTCGTTTCAGTTTATTTTTGTGTCAATTTTTTTAATTACTTATATACTGCTCCTTGTGTATATTAGTTTTATTTAATTATTTTTAAAAATATCAATCTGAACTTCTTATGTAAATAATAAATACGAACTTTAAGGACAGCGCTCCTGTGTTTTATTTAGTTAGTAAGTTGTAATACATTTAAGCATTATCGCACACGTCCTGGCCCTTTGATGTAACTTCACCAGCACCGCAATTTTAATTATCAAATAATTCATTCTTCACAAGCACCACAATTATTATGATCAAATAATTCATTTTATTATTAGCAACCACAGTCGAACCAGAAGCGCGTGTTAGTAAGACCCCAAGACTTGAGGTTCGTGTTTATATTGTATATAAATTTTAATGCTAACTTTAATTATTATTTACTTCCAATTTCCCCAGATAGATAATTGCAGTGCATACTACTGTACGGGGGAATTTTGACAGAAAATGGGAATATTTCTTGCTGATAGAAAGAGTTTCAATCGACCTAATATATCATCACTAGAGACTGGAAAATATGCACTAAAAAGTTTGCAAAATATGCATGCAATATGCACTTAAAAAATCCCTAAATATGCACTTACAATATACAATATGCACTTATGATGTGCATTTATTTATTATATGTTAGGAAATTAAAATTCATTTGTCGTATTTACAAATTGTATATCTATTTATTACAATAAATTGTCTTTCATTGGTTGACTTCGCAGATATTTCTTGGTGAAACATTCTTGTAATAACTTGATTAATTATTAGAAAATAAAACACTTGGCTTAGTTTCACGACTTCTTTAATTAGATATACTAACAATTGTTTCGGCTATTAGGCCATTATCAAAGAGCTATCTAAAACTAAACTTACTCTACTTAAGGTTAACTTATATACCTGTGTTCATTATGGGTGGGAGAATGAGGGTAATTGATATTTAAAATTGCATCGATATAGGGGGTATTTATGAATTCTAATTGTGTGTTTGTGATAACTCGATTTTGTTTTTGGGCTTTTTTTTTTTTTTTTATTGAATATTGTGACACAATATTCAATAAAAAAAAAGCCCAAAAACAAAATCGAGTTATCACAAACACACAATTAGAATTCATAAATACCCCCTATATCGATGCAATTTTAAATATCAATTACCCTCATTCTCCCACCCATAATGAACACAGGTATATAAGTTAACCTTAAGTAGAGTAAGTTTAGTTTTAGATAGCTCTTTGATAATGGCCTAATAGCCGAAACAATTGTTAGTATATCTAATTAAAGAAGTCGTGAAACTAAGCCAAGTGTTTTATTTTCTAATAATTAATCAATAAATTGTCGTATTTACAAATTATATATTTATTTATTACAATAAATAACCATATATTTCTTTAAATTTTCCATAGTTAAATTATGTCTACGAAGTATATGTTTATATTGGGAAAATGTTCTTTCAACATCGCAAGATGTGATCGGTGCATTCTTAAAACTCGGTATTAATGAGGGGCTTATATTAATGCCTTCGTTAAAATTGCCATTAATTACATTATTTATAGATTTTAATGTAACAAAACCTCCATTTTTGCTTAGAATTGCGGCTAATTTTTCTTTAATTCTTTTTCCAGTCAATCCGTTTACTTTTCCAATTTTCTCTTCAATATCATTTACAATGCCAACACCATCATTTAAAGATAAATTTCTATCTTCTAATCTAGTAATTGCCTGCTCAATTATCGCAAAATTAGATTTAATATATGATAGCTGATTTTGTATTGTCGAATTATTGAAAATTACGTTACACTTTTCTATGGCAAGACTGGTTGTTGAATTAAATTGAGTTACAACATTTTTGATGGCTTCGTAATTATCGGCAAGAAACACAGCACATTTAAGCCATGTTCCCCATCTTGTTAAGATAGGTTCTGGTGGCAATAGAATGCCGGGAAGCATTTCGTTATATAATTGCACTCGTAAGGGCGCTTTTAAAAATACTTTTTTGATATTACTAATTAATTATTTACATCTGGAAACTCTAACTTTTTCAGCAACCCTATTTAAACCATGAGCCAAACAAGTACAATGGATTAAATTGGGAAAAAAAATTTTCAGACTTTGAGCTGATTTTAACATATACGAAGCATCGTCAGTTACCATTAACAAAAATTTTTCAAAAGGTACTTTGTCGGGTAAAAGAAATTCGCTAAGGACTCATTAATAAACCTGGCTATGGTAACATTATTTGTTTTGTCTAAATTACCTACATTAATTAAATGTCTTTTAAATTGAGTTGAACCATTTAAGGTTCCAATAATCAAATTAGCAACCTGACGGCCCTTCGTGTCGGTAGTTTCATCAACAGAGACTCAAATATTTTGGTTTTTCAACTCCTTTCTAATACCATCGGTAACATGTTCATAAATTTCGTTGATGTATTTCTTGCGTAGAGTTGAAGAACTGGGTACATAAATGGGTTTATCATCGACTTTGCAATAAGTTTTCAGGAATTCTTGAAATATCGGATTGTCCAATTTATGTAAAGGAATATTACAACCCACAAAAAGATTACACAAATCTTTGGAAAATGCTTCTTGTGGATTCTTCGAATTATTGAGAAAACTTTCCTCCAAAAGTTGCTGCCGCGGTTTATTCAAATTTTCGGTATAATATACCTGCATTAATACCTACATTTCTGAAAAGTATTTCTTACATAAGTTCTAATTGCCCTGTAAACCGATTATCAGTACAGTTAAATCCTATTTTTGGGAAAGTCCATCTCATTATTAATGAGATGGACTTTTAATGAGTCATTAATGCAAAGTTGAAGGAATGCTAATCCCTTCACGTTTACACAAACAAATTAAATATCTGTAAATATCAGATTTTATTATGGTTCTTATGAAAATGGCGAATATATGCATAAATATGCAAAATAATTATGAAATATGTACGTGCATATGCAGTTATGGTAAAGTGTCCAAATATGCATTATATGCACTAAAAAAATGGTAAAAAACGTATTCTGAGGGTGGAAAATGGATAAGTACACAGTATAGAAGGAATATACCAAAAAACAACAAATATGCATTTTGCATAAAATCCAGTCTCAAATCATCACTGAGCCCATAGATGTTGGATGACTAGTTACGTGAACTCGTGATCCAAGTATTACGTTTGACCCTATATATGATCGTATTTCTGACCCTATCCAATCAGCATGTTATTATTATTATTAAACAAAAGCTGCAGTTAAAATATCAAGAAAAAATGTTTATTAAGTGTAGGCAATTAATATTCACATCGGTACCACCTTTAGCTTTTATTTAGTCTGAAATTAAATCAAATATGTATGTTTAATTCATACAAACCATCATAATTAAAACATTCCAAAGTTGTAGAACAATGAAAAAACACAAAAACCTATTTTACAGTCGCATTTTGTTTAAAAGTTTTATGTTCGCAAAGCATGAAGTCTTACAAACGTTAATTTTAAGAGAATAAAATTAAATTACAGACCGGAAAACGTATATGTGTATGCATTGTTATTTCTCACAACTGGTACAATTCATGACAAGAGGTTTAATTTTACATAAAAGCCATCCACAAAAGCATTTCGAAAACAAAGTAGTTCACAGAGGTAAATACATAGTCGTACAGCCAGAAGGACCTTATTCATAATGCATAATGTAATTCCATTACACACACTGACATGATTCTGGTGCAGCAGCGGTTTTTGTCGGATTCGAGTTTATTCTCATAACTGATCAGATAATGCGAATGCAACAGTTCTGAATGCAAAATACGACAAATGGCGCTAATATATGCTCATTTGTAATGAGCTACATTCAGGCAATGTTCACTAAAATGTCCCCGATATAATTATATTCAATGTGAATATAATTACGTTTGCATAGACTACAATGATGTAACATTATTTCTTCACATACTCTTTGTATTCACTCTGTCTTTAGATGAAATGCAGTTATACAAAATTACGAAATGTTCTTTCTCTTAACGTTACGCCTAATCTATTAAAACATTTTTATGCCATAATTCTTATTACACACTTTTGCATTTGAAGAATTCAGTTATTAAAGCATTTTGCAGTATTACTGAAAGCATTTATAGTATTGGTAGCGTTATTGGCCTAAGTAAATCACATTTTCGTTAGGGTTAGACTTCATTCAGCGTTGATTACGGTGAATTTAAATTTTACTTATTTCTGGATGAACTGTAGCTTGAAAATTTCCTTTGATCGCGTTCCATTATGTTAATATTTATAGGGAGACCAAATAACACAATAGTATTCAAGTATTTGTCTAACTATGGAATTAAACAAGGTAATAATTCCAAATAGCACATCAATGTGTAAACACATCAAGTGTATACATCTGTATTAATACAGATATGCTAAAACATATCTCGCATCTGTACACATGGTTATACACAACGTATTTAAGCAATGGTCACTTCAACTGCAGACATATGAGTTTCGATCTGGAGATCTCGTCGGTGCGGATTCACGAAATGACGTGTTAACTTCTGCAATAAAGATTTAACATAACTTCTTATAAACTATGTAACCTGTTTAATAATGTTCCTATCATTTAGCTCTTGTCACTTTGTTGAAATTGCTTCTAAACGCCACCTTTCAAATATCTCAATCTTTAACTTAAAATGTATCCTATACTTTCTTCTTTCGAATTCTTCTATCTTATCTTGAATTTATATAATGGTGCTGTATTTTTTATTCCATAATTTTTATTACACACTTTTGCTATCCTTAAATAAATAAACACGTGTCGTAGTGCATACAGTAATTTCTTGGAGATCTACAAAAAAGAGTACTGGAAATTGATTTATGCTAAAGAAGGTTCTTACTTATTTCGTAAGTGCTGAACCATGAATATCATACAATAAACAAATGTTCAGATGACTGTTAACGTTGCATTTTTTAATAAAGGATTACATTACAGCTTATTAGTGAGTGGACACGTTTTCTTTATTCAAAATGCCTTGCCGATTTTCTTCTCAAGAATATGCTGACATGCATTTTGTGTATGGCTACTGTAACGACAGTGCACGTCAAGCAGTTATTGAATACCGACATCGATTTCCCGATAGGCGCATTCCTCATTACAGAACGTTTCTGGAAGTACACAGACAATTTCGGGAATGCAGACTGCGTGATTATCTTTTCGAGCGAGGAGTAAATTTGCCAGCAGACTTAGAGGAAGAAGCAGTAGCTATTGTTACAAGGGATCCAACTCTCAGTGTACGTCGAATCGCTAGACAACGAGGAGTGCCACGAGCGACAGGAGCTAAAGGATAAAATCAATTATTATTATTGAAACACTCTACCGATATAAAAAAAAAGATTAAATGACTCAGAACCAAATATAAAAAATATAAAAATAAAATCATAAGCTTTACGATACACATTTATTCACGAATTAACAATGTGTACCCGATATGTATACGATAATAAAATCACAAATTACATTGTAATTCATCAAACATCGCATCCAGAGATATCCAGATAGGCGTTTAATTCCGTTGTGTAATAAAACAGCTTTTAAGCTTTTTGTAGAGCTGTCAATGAATAAACGCCATTCGCTTTTATCACACAGGGTATGCCAATTTCTTCGAACATACCTTTTATGTCATTGCAAAATCAAAATCCATCTTCTTTTGTGAAAAACGTTGAGAATGTTTCATGCCTAGTCCGCTGATCCGTGATATTAACATCATCAAGGCTAATTCCACTGTTTTAAGCGAGAGCCTAAAAGCTCTGCTTTATTTTTTGGCAAATTTAAATCTCTTATCAAGTCGTTAAAATCTTCTCTAGTAATAAGATGGTGTTTTGGTTGTTCTGGTGTAAGTGAAAACTCCTTATCGGAATTACTTTTATTAGAACTAAGAGATGAGCTACTTTTCTGCGATAATTTTTTCCGTGGCTCAGGTACTGGTCGTGTCAGGTCGTGTGCAATTGGAGCAGAAGAAGATTCAAGGTCAGGATATTTGATAGGTTTTGCATTTTTACCTCTACGTCTTTTACTCGGATTCACAATGCAAAGGTAGCAGTCATTGATGTGGTCTTTTGGTTGTCGCCAGATCCTTGGTATTGCAAATTTCATGAACCTCTTCTCACCTCGATACCAACCTAAAATGTAGAAATAAAAATTAATATGTCTATTATATTTGATTCACCGCTTAATTAAAAATTGCTTACCTTCCAAACATCTTTTACAATAACTACAAGCAACATGTGGAGCCCATGGCTTGTCTTGATGCCGAACAGAACAGTCAAAATATGCTTCGTGGGCTTCACAGAGAACGTCAGATGTCTTTAGTTCGTATTTTACGTCTCGAACTTTAATAAATTGACCACATATACAACAAAATGCATCAGCATCATATTTACACTTTCGCGACGACATTTTAAGTTTTTCTAGACTTGTACAAAACACCTCATCGTTGTTTATCACTCGAGTGCCATCTAGCGGCACTATGTGAACGTAAAAACCCCACTCTGATCGCGCGGTATTTTTGAATGTATTCAAATTAATTAAAATTTATAAAAAAAAAATAAAAAATGAATATTATTACTATAACTATCACAAAAGCAAACTTTATAACAAAAAAAGCTATTTTCTTTTCGTTTTTGTGCATAATTAACCGAAAAATCATAAAATAAACTTTAGGACAAAGAACGAAAATTTTTTTGTAGAGTCGTGTTATCGAAATAATGTGTAAAGCACGGCAAGGAAAGATGGATGAAGAAAAGAAACGTTTCCATGAACTGGCTGCAAAAAAAAAAATTGAAATGAAGGATTAGGGGAACTTGGAATTAATTTGATAGGTTTTATTTTTGTTCTTATTCTTAATTTATATATGCTCTTTAATTTCTATTTATATTATTTTCCTAAACTTATTATTTATTTATTAAGTTCTGCATTGTACACTTATACAGAAAATAAATACCCAATAGCATAATTTATACAAATAATATAAATCAATAAACAATTGTGAAAGGAATAACAAAATAAACTAGAATGGTATAGCAAAAATTAGAAAAATTAAGCTATATTTAAGGCCGCTAGACACGGCATAAATTTTGTTATAAAGTTTACAACAAAAAATATTATAAAATATATTTGTAAAATTAATAGCGTGTCACACACAATTATTTTATGTAAAATTTTATATAAAATATTATTATAAAATTTATAGGATTCGTTCTTTAATTATAAAATAAAACATATATAAAAAAAGCATATCACGGAACTTAAAATGCACAAATGTTTTAATAAATTTTTCAAATCGCGTCAAACAGTTTTATTTTGCAACTTTGAAAGTCAAATTGCATAGTATTTTATAATTTTTTTTTTTTTGTAAATTTTATAACAAAATTTAAACCGTGTAAAACGGCCTTTAAGTAAGTATATATAAGTAGAAAAATAAATAAACCATAAGGACAAAATATGATACAAATTGTATTAAATGAATGTATCTAAGGGATTAAATTCAGTCCTACCAAACGGTATGTAAAACTCTTTATACAAGCGAGAGTTAAGAGTTGGAACGCGGAAGTTTATAAATGTTAGTAAATTATGGCAATCAAAACAATTATAAATTAAACGATATCCCGTTTCGTGGACAATCAAACAAGGGCGAAATTTAAGAGATTTTATGTTCAGTAGGTTCTATCTTTCATTATAAGTCAGATGATCCTTATTAATATATATAGTGCATCCATACCATTGACTATATAAGCGACGAATAGATTATGCCAACCCAAGTAACTGGAATTTCAGCTGTAGGTAGTCGACGTACAGATAACCACACAAAGAACCGTATCCAAACATACATATTACCGCTATTTTATAAAATTGGAGACTTCGAATATATAATTTGATTTTCATTAAACATTTGGAATATTCGTGGCATTTTATTATGTGCAAGTACACTCTGGCGCAGAATTTGAAGCTATTACTTTACGACTTTTTAGTACAACAAATTTAAACTAATACCGACCCTGGTACATTAATGTCTCTCTTTCTGTTAGGGTTAGACTTCATGCTGCGTTAATTACGGTGGATTATTTCCGGATGAACTATAGCTTGAAAATTTCCTTTGTTCGCGTTCCATTGTGTTAATATTTGGTAAGGAGACCAAATAACACAATAGTATTCAAGTATTTGTCTAACTATAGAATTAAACAAGGTAAGTAATAATTTAAAAAAAAGCACATCGATGTGTAAACATATCAAGTGTATAGGAATTAATAGAGTTATATCAAAACATATCTGCATCTGTACACATGGATATACACAACGTATTTAAGCAATGGTCACTTCAACTGCAGACAAATGAGTTTCGATCTGTAGATCTCATCGGTGCGGATTCACGAATTAGTTTATTTATTTAGTTTATAAAAAATTCAACACTAATATTTGACGTGTTCTCCAAACTGACCAAAGAATCGAAAATTTCCGAAGGGGTGCCCCTTCAAAAATTTCAAATTTCATCATATCACCGACTTCAATGTAATTTGGTACTCGTACGTACTTTTGCCGCCTAAAAACTATCCTGATATTTATATTCCAGTAAAACACATAGTTTACTTTAATGAGTCAGATATGGTTTCGTTCTAAACCCTACATTTCAACATATTATAAAAATTATTATCTACCAATCCGCAAGTTCCCCGTCAAAATTAATGCCGGATTCGTTTTCTACGCACTCGATTTAGTTTATAAAAAATTCAACACTAATATTTGACGTGTTCTCCAAACTGACCAAAGAATCGAAAATTTCCGAAGGGGTACCCCTTCAAAAATTTCAATTTTCATCATATCACCGATTTCATTGTAATTTGGTACTCCTACGTACTTTTGCCTCCTAAAAACTATCCTGATATTTATATTCCAGTAAAACACATAGTTTACCTTAATGAGTCAGATATGGTTTCGTTCTAAACCCTACATTTCACCGTATTATAAAAATTATTATCTACCAATCTGCACGTTCCCCGTCAAAATTAATGCCGGATTCGTTTTCTACGCACTCGATTTAGTTTATAAAAAATTCAACACTAATATTTGACGTGTTCTCCAAACTGACCAAAAAATCGAAAATTTCCGAAGGGGTACCCCTTCAAAAACTGTCAATTTTCATCATGTCACCGATTTCATTGGAATTTGGTATTCAAATTTAACATAACTTCTTATAAATGATGTAACCTGTTTAATAATGTTCCTATCATTTAGCTCTTGTCACTTTGTTGAAATTCTAAACGTCACCTTTTAAATATCTCAATCTTCTTTAACTTAAAAAAAAATGTATCCTATACTTTCTTCTTTCGAATTCTTCTATCTTATCTTGAATTTATATAATAGTGCTGTACTTTCTTTAATGTTTTATCTTCGCTTTCGTGACTTTTTTTATGTTCTTGACACAATTATATCTCTTTCTATCATAATTTTTTTCTGGTTAATATCAAAAATCAATCATTTATGTTTTCTTTTTTTTTTAATCCAACTACTTATTTAATTGTTTTTAACATATAATATTCATTAAAAATTTCACCTTTCCCATTTGACAATCGTCTGTCATAATTTTTGTTTAAAACATCTTTCTTACCTTTATATTTAATCTATACACATTACTTTCACTTTTCAGATAAGACAATTCATTCAAGATTAAATCACTCTTATTTTCCTTTTTATAATTAATATTTCATAACAATATATGACATTCACATGAAATTCCCTACACTATCCTTACTATATTTACATATCTTCTCGGCTGTTGTTGCAGATACTTCTTGGTGAAACATTTTAACTTCATACAGTAAATAATAAAGAATTAAAACACTTGGCTTGTTTCACTATGAGATTTATTTAAATTCTCTAACATCTGTTTCGGCTGTTATGCCATTCTCAAAGAGATCTATAAATCTAACTTAAAGACTATCGCACTTGTTCTTATATGTTGTCTGTTCTTGTGTGTAGTGGGGGTGGTACTATGTTGTGTATTACGGTGTCTATAAAGGGTGTATTGGCATATTCTATCTGTCACCAACACACAGATAGAATATGCCAATACACCCTTTATAGACACCGTAATACACAACATAGTACCACCCCCACTACACACAAGAACAGACAACATATAAGAAGAAGTGCGATAGTCTTTCAGTTAGATTTATAGATCTCTTTGAGAATGGCATAACAGCCGAAACAGATGTTAGAGAATTTAAATAAATCTCATAGTGAAACAAGCCAAGTGTTTTAATTCTTTATTATTTACTGTATGAAATTTACATATCTACACCATTTTCCAATATCAAACTACCTTCAAACTGAATAACCTGTCATGAACGTATTTACTGTCTGCGTAACTAGCAAAACCGCTGACTATTGGGGATATTGATCAATGATTTCCTTTTAATATAAAATGATGTATGTAATGGAAGTTTCCATGCCAAAGGAATGGGTAGAATGTGATGCTGATTCTGAAATTAAGGTTAAATACGAAGTAATGGCAGAAAAACACAAAGTTCGCTATGAAAACGAGTTCAAATATCCACGCTGCCGGAAACATACCTGAAGACGAAGATGAAGAAGTGTAGATGTTTCGTGCTGATTGTATCTCATCTAGCTTTCGATATACTTATATTTTGTCTTCTCATTTTTGCCTACGACTGATTGATTGTGCGTCCTTACAACACCAAAACAAAAAATTGATAAACGAAAATGTTACTTAGGAATCTTGCATAATTATACCTACAATTCCTATAATCCATGTCTCAGATTTCAGATGTTTAAATTTTCGACTCTATTAAATTCAAACACTGCGGTAAATTCGGCTAAATTCTCAAATAACTGGGTTAAAATTACTTTGGTTTTAAATTTTACCACCCCAAAACCCCACCAAAATAATTTCCCTGGGAAACCGGCGGTTGAAGGTAATGCTTGTAAAAAGTAACTTTCGAAAGCTTAATGTATTTCGTACGACGTTAAAAAAAACTGTACGCCTACTCAGTTCTGCAATGGGACTCGAAGTTTATGTAATACTTAATTTAATTTGCTCGTGGCGAAAACGAACCGCAGTCTAAGAACTCGAGTATTCCCGGCTATTCCCACATCCATTTGTAGTAACCCCAGACTGTAATAAAAGCTATCTTGTATAATATCAAAAATCCAATTATGTATACAACACTTTTACGATGCGAAGTACTATTGGGATGAAGAAATAAAAATATTCAATTCGCGCCTTAAGAAAAAAATTAATCATTTCTGAAATTAATCAGAAATTCACTAATGTATCTGATATCAATACCTCTTAGGTCGATGTATTGCATACAAGAATTCTATTAATCGAGAGATTCATTCGAGTAACATCTCGTATTCGCGTGTATTTTCTAAATATAAACTTTCAAATATCTCGAAAAATAAGGAGTTCACCAAAAAATGTCCAGATTTAAAATTTAATAATTTTATGGAGGAAACACACAAATGCTAGAATTAGTCGCGCTATCTTCCTCCGCGTAGGTAGGGCTGAGGTAACTTTGAAATCTTAAATAGGAACCTATATATTTTATTACAGATTCAAATTGTACTGGAAAAAGTACGTAGGATTCGTCTAAAATATTTGTTTCAATTCATAATAAATTATAGATAGGTGCTGTAATCGATTAAATTCAATTTTTTTCAATTTCGCGCACTTAGAACCTATGCACACGATTCTGCAATACGTTTGCAATAAAAAATACGTTTTCTTTGTAAATAATCAAAATTAATCTTGTAATAACTTTATTCATTATACAAATTTCGAATAACTGGGAAAATGTCGCCTGCAGAAGTGTAAATTGCTGGTGAATAAATTATATTTTGATGTTTAAAAGTTTTAAGCTAAAAAAAAACTGGTATATACGTTTTTCTGTTTCCATATACGTTGAAGTTCCATTTTAATTTTCAATCGTGTTTATTTTTCCAATTTTATTATTAGTATTATTATTATGTTGATTGAAACTACAACTTTTACTACAACCTAAATTTCAGCGCAAGTAGTGGCACCAACCCTAAAACTAAAAGCAGTATATCGACTATAATAACACCCGTTTATAACAAAATCGCCCCAATCTAGTGTAATGGTAAGTGAGATGAATTGACAAGTAAACTATGAACCTGCATCAATCACATTTATCTGTCTAGGAAAATATATAATTTTCTCTGGAATAATATTTAAAAAAAAAAGTAAAATATGAAATTTCATGCCATAAATGAGAGCCCTAGACAGATCAGCTTGTGCTATACTTGTTTTTATGGTCGATATTTACTTACTTCAGTCACATTTATCTGTCGAGAAAAATATATAATTTTCTCCGCAATAATATTTAAAAAAAGGAAAATATGAAATGTCATGCCATAAATTAGAGCCCTAGACAGATAAATGTGTGCTATACTTGTTTTTATGGTCGATATTTACTTACTTCAGTCACATTTATCTGTCGAGAAAAATATATAATTTTATCTGGAATAATATTAAAAAAAAAGTAAAATATGAAATTTCATGCCATAAATTAGAGCCCTAGACAGATCAATGTGTGCTATACTTGTTTTTATGGTCGATATTTACTTACTTCAGTCACATTTATCTGTCGAGAAAAATATATAATTTTCTCTGGAATAATATTAAAAAAAAAGGAAAATATGAAATTTCATGCCATAAATTAGAGCCCTAGACAGATCAATGTGTGCTATACTTGTTTTTATGGTCGATATTTACTTACTTCAGTCACATTTATCTGTCGAGAAAAATATATAATTTTCTCTGGAATAATATTTCAAAAAAAAAGTAAAATACGAAATTTCATGCCATAAATTAGAGCCGTAGACAGAGCAATGTGTGCTATACTTGTTTTTATGGTCGATATTTACTTACTTCAGTCACATTTATCTGTCGAGAAAAATATATAATTTTCTCTGTAATAATATTTAAAAAAAAAAGAAAATATGAAATTTCATGCCATAAATCAGAGCCCTAGACAGATCAGCGTGTGCTATACTTGTTTTTATGGTCGCTATTTACTTACTTCAGTCACATTTATCTGTCGAGAAAAATATATAATTTTCTCTGGAATAATATTTAAAAAAAAGGAAAATATGAAATTTCATGCCATAAATTAGAGCCCTAGACAGATCAATGTGTGCTATACTTGTTTTTATGGTCGATATTTACTTACTTCAGTCACATTTATCTGTCGAGAAAAATATATAATTTTGTCTGGAATAATATTAAAAAAAAGGAAAATATGAAATTTCATGCCATAAATGAGAGCCCTAGACAGATCAGCTTGTGCTATACTTGTTTTTAAGGTCGATATTTACTTACTTCAGTCACATTTATCTGTCGAGAAAAATATATAATTTTCTTTGCAATAATATTTAAAAAAAGGAAAATTTGAAATGTCATGCCATAAATTAGAGCCCTAGACAGATCAATGTGTGCTATACTTGTTTTTATGGTCGATATTTACTTACTTCAGTCACATTTATCTGTCGAGAAAAATATATAATTTTCTCTGGAATAATATTAAAAAAAAGTAAAATATGAAATTTCATGCCATAAATGAGAGCCCTAGACAGATCAGCTTGTGCTATAATTATTTTTATGGTCGATATTTACTTACTTCAGTCACATTTATCTGTCGAGAAATATATATAATTTTCTCTGGAATAATATTAAAAAAAAAAAGATAATATGAAATTTCATGCCATAAATCAGAGCCCTAGACAGATCAGCGTGTGCTATACTTGTTTTTATGGTCGATATTTACTTACTTCAGTCACATTTATCTATCGAGAAAAATATACAATTTTCTCTGGAATAATATTTCAAAAAAAAGTAAAATACGAAATTTCATGCCATAAATGAGAGCCCTAGACAGATCAGCGTGTGCTATACTTGTTTTTATGGTCGATATTTACTTTCTTCAGCCACTTTTATCTGTTGAGAAAAATATACAATTTTCTCTTAAATCGAAAAATCAAGGAGCTGAAAAGACTACCCATAAACCAACAAAAAGTAATTCAATTTAATAACTTACAGACGATATTAATTAATCTCCTAATGAATTAATTTTTAAATAATTCCTAAATTCCGTAAACGTAAATTATATTAAACACAAAGACGAAGTATATTATCCGTCTATCGCAGACGTCGCTTACATCAAACTATGCACGCATTCTAATTAATAAAACAGATACGCTTGGAAACGTCTCCGACAAAGTCTATAATTTCAATATGAAAACATCAAGATGCAAGTAGAATGACAGCGCAAAGGTAATGCTTAATTACAGCTCTTAATAATGTTATAGCAGAGTCTCGTCAAGAGAAACATTATATGTAATACGTTCAGAATCTTGTAGGATAACTAGGTATGTAATTTAATATTCCTTTTGCTTTAAGCATTATTTAACAGTTGAATGAATATTGCCTCGAAAGTAAAGTACAGTACACAAATTAATTATTACATCAGAATTCAAAAACTATATTAATTCTCGTTTAGTACCGAACGTACTAATGGAAATATCTAGTTACGCGACATTAAATTATTTATTTCTTCAACATCTTGTCTAACTATAATACATTATCAATACTATTTTTTTATGTTATTAAAATATATTTTGTATTGTACCCGAAAGTAAAATTACAAACATTAGATGTTATAAAATGTAATTTATACAATATATTAAAGCCACATATATAATCTAAATTACTGGAAAAGCTAAAGCACTAAAACTAATTCTTGTAATTTGTTAACCAAAATTTAAAACGACATTGTAATTGTGAAAATTGTACAAAAACAATTGCAGACTATCTGGATTTCATTCACTTCTATTGCTTTCTCATTGAGAGTGTCAGCATCCCATACCCCATACCATCTGCCACGGCAAGAATGCATTCTGGCAGCCTTGTTTTGTTAATGTGTTTATCACTGTTTGCGATTCAACGTCGATGCCCTCTATCGTATCAAATCTTCGCCTCTTCAACTTGATTTTCATCTTTGGAAAGAAGAAAAGTCTTAAGGAACCAAAGCAGGTGAAAACGTTGAATGAGGAACAATCATGCTAATTAAATATTCGTGAAAAGCCATGTTCATTAACAGAACGTACGGACGCGTTTCGCTCTTACGGGAACTTATTAATGTACGGTTTTTATTTTTTATTATATAATTTAATTTCTGTATGTTTGTAGTGTCACTAACCGAGAGATGGTGGGGTCTATAATAAGCAGGTATATTGTTGAGAGGTTATTTGGATCTATTGTATCATCTATGGAATTTATGTTATGCCCGATGTACATATATATATATATATATATATATTCGATATTAATAAGAATCTAAGGTTTCTTATTTATTTTATTGGTCGTATAATCATACTAAATAAAGATATTTCTTTGGTTTTAGTTTAAAGGTCGCTAAAATCAAAAAAATATCTTTATTTAGTATATATATATATATATATATATATATATATATATATTATATACGGGGTTGGGCAAAAGTAACGCATCAGTCGAATAATTCCGTAAATATAAACTTTAGAACAAAATGTTGTTAACAAAAGTTTTTTGACAAGTTAAGTTGTATTGGCTTCAATCGTTTGTTTTTTTTTTCATGATGATTACATATGACAGCCAAAGAATTTTTTTTTTTTATTTAAATATTATTTTTTAGGCAATTCGGAATCTTTATTAAGTTCTGAATAAGAATGCGTACTATTTTCATGGGGTTAGATAATAAAAATATTGAGAAAAAAATAAAATTTTATAAAAGTAAACAAACTACAAAATTAAATTAAATGCTCAGAGTGACGTCCTTCTACGACCTGACAGTGTCCTAAACGTTCCCAAAAATGACGAATTATATTTCGAAACTATTAGGTGGTATAGCTTGTATCTCACGAGTAATTTTTGCTCTCAAATCCTCTAGGTTTCTAGGTTTCTCCTTGTATACTTGCGACTTCAAGTGTCCCCAAAGAAAGAAATCCAATGGATTTAAATCGGGGGACCTAGCGGGCCAATCAATAAAACCTCGACGTCCAATCCAACGACCGGGAAAAATTGTGTCTAAATACTGTCGAACATTAATAGCATAATGTGGTGGTGCTCCATCTTGTTGAAACCATAGATTACGGTTTGGCATGCTTGGTTGATTGTCGTTAGGAAATAGAATCAACAGATCTGGTACAATATGGTTACGCAATAAATGTAAGTAACCATCACCATTTAGGTTGTGTTCCAAGGAGTGCGGACCTATGATTCGTTGCCCAACAATGCCAGCCCACACATTAAGTTTGTGGCGATGCTGTGTATGATTTTCTCGCATCCAATGTGGATTCTCAGTCACCCAATAACGGCAGTTATGCCTATTTACAAATCCATTTAGACAAAATGTAGCTTCGTCAGAAAATACGATGTTGTTTAAAAAATTTGGATCGTTATTGGACAACTCCATTATTGTTTCATAAAACTGTAATCTTCTGTCCGGGTCCTCTTCGTTAAGTTCGTGCAGTAAGTGTATCTTATAGGGCTTGTATTTGTTCGCTTTTAATATTCGTCTAATAGATCTGCTACTCATATCATTTTCTAATCCTAGTTGAGTGGTTGACGTAGTGGGATTTTCCGTTACAGCAAGTAAAACATGAAGAGATCGGTCTTCATTAGTGATTTCTTTTGGTCGGCCAGCTTTAGGTATATCTCTAACATCGCCCGTTTCTCTAAATTTAGTAACCAATCTCGAAACTGTTGATTGAGCTATAGGATCTCGATCCAAATAAACATTATTGAATAAAGTGCAAACTTCGTGATGTGAACGTTGCCTGTCACCATATCCGACCATCATAAGAATTTCTATTCTTTCTTTAGTAGTTAATTTGACCATTTTCACACAAAACACGTATTAAAAAAAGCAAGTTATACGATGGAAACTATTTTATTGTGAAACGTCAATAATTCAATGACAGTCAAAAAATCTACAATTTCCAAAGCAATCTACAAAACACTGCACTAGTCCAAATGTACGTTTATTAAATTTAATTTTTTTCTCAATATTTTTATTGTCTAACCCCATGAAAAAAGTACATATTCATATTCATAAATTAATAAAGATTCCGGATTTTCTAAAAGAAAATATTATTTCCATTTAAAAAAAAAATTTTTTTGCTGGCATATGTAATCATCATGAAAAAAAAATGCAAATGATTGAAGCCAATACAAAATAATTTGTCAAAAAACTTTTGTTGACAACATTTTGTTCTAAAGTTTATATTTACGGAATTATTAGACTGATGCGTTACTTCTCCCCGTATATATATATTATAGTAAGATATTAACATGCACAAGTGCAAAGGAATAAACAGTATAAATAAGTGAAGTAAACACAAATTCATACAAACATAAGAGCAAATAATGTCATGACAATCATCAAATTCAATATAATATTTACAAAACGACAGACAAACCAACAAAAGTTGGAATTTATATTTTTATTTCATTAAATAATTTTTATTAGAATAAGCAATGGACAAGAACGCAGAAAAATGTATATTTAGATATTAACATTTAATTTGTTAACTTGCCTGGATACGTATTAGCCTTCTCCTTTGCGTAGTGGGTGATCTTTTCGGATAATTTTTTATGATATTCCGATCGGTACTGCGTACTTGTTTTTGTCGATTTATCGTTTCGTTCTATCACTTTGTGTAGAAGTCACTTTCACGCTAATATTTTACTATATTTCGAAGCTAATTGCTTTAGTTTTTAACGCTATTTTTCACAATTTTTATTCGCTACGGGGAAGACACCTTTTCGCCAGTTGACGCTTATCGCGCGTATCTCGTACACGGACTGTAAACCCCTTTTCAATTGTTTTTTCTTTCTTTCCTACTTGACGTTAGCATCTTTAATTATGACTGAAGTTGTTCGCAAATTGTTTTGAAATTTTGAATGTGTACTGATCTTTTTTTGATTAATTATAATTAATCAAAAAAAGATCAGTACACATTCAAAATTTCAAAACAATTTGCGAACAACTTCAGTCATAATTAAAGACTTTTTGATCATAAGATATATACAAAACATGAAAGAGTTTGTCATTTATACATAACGAAAATTGAAGCACTTGAAATTTACGTATGAAGATTGAAGTGTTAAATTGTTGAAAATCAAGTGTAGGTATTTTATTGACATATGAGCCCACACTATGTATCGATATTTAGAAAATATTTATGGTAGAATACAGTTAAAGCACCATTATGAGCAAATTTAGTTATCTTTGGATTTGTTGAATTTAAAACGTTGATCTAATAATTTATTCGTCATTTTCTAATAATTACATATGTGAATATTTATTTAACTTAATGTGTTACATGAACACTGTGAAAATAAAATCTTTTACCCAATTTAGTTTCTTATTCAAAGGAAATAGACAATAAATCTAAAAAAAATAAATACATCTAATAATACTAATAATTATTAGTAATATAAATACCTTGTTCTTAAATGATTTTTTTGCGTGGATGCGTTTTTATATGAGTTGCTTTAATAAAGTATGTTTTAAAATTAAATCTTAATATCTAAATATACATTTTTCTATTTTGCGTTCGAAATGAGCTTCATTTTGATACACTTTTTTTCATTTTTCAATGTTGGCGTTGTTCGAATACAGAAATAAATATCATTGCTGTCATATGATTTTAAGAATTTATGTACATTTGACAGATATGATATATGTTCGTATTTTACACAAACAACGTATGTTGTATACAATTGACAACAACATATATATGTTTCTATGTCACTCATGTTTATATTTTTAAATGAAATATCAAGTAATGTTAACGAAAATTAATAAATAATATGTAATATAATATACTTCGCGGATAGCAAGATTTAAATTTGAAAATGTCAAGTATCAATGTGACCAACTGCATGCTTTATATAAAAATTAAACTCTGAACTTTCAAATTAAATAATTCCAATTTAAGCAATTTATTAATGTAAAAAACGCAAAATAGAAAAAATAGTATAAAAAACTCGTTTCATAAGGCCTTTTGCCGCACTCGCTCTTTCTGCTCCCGTGCGGCAAAATGGTGCCTTATGAAACTCGTTTTTTAATATACTATTTTCTGCGTTGGGTGTGTTTGTCGTTTTGTAAATATTATATTGAATTTGATGATTGTCATGACATTATTTGTTCTTATGTTTGTATGAATTTGTGTTTACTTGACTTATTTACTCTATCACTATCACTATCACTGTTTATTCCTTTGCACTTGTGCATATTAATATCTTACTATAATATATATATACATATATATATATATATATACTAAATAAAGATATTGGCAGCAGCCAATCGTCGGACAATATCAACCGACGACAAATTCTCGCGGGAACGGACCCGTTAATCAAATATTCATATACACAAAAACATTTGAGTTACGTAAATTTGGCAAAGCAATCCTAGAAAGTATTATTATTATCACTAGTATTGATAAAAATATATGTGAAGCACTCACCTTTTATTAAGCTTTTTTTTATACAGTCAAAAGTAATATTAGTTCGCGATTGAATTAAACAGAGTTGTCTAAAAATATAAATACCACTTTACAATAATAGCGTTATTGCGTTTCTCACAAAAAGTAGAGAAACATATTTATTTGTATAGTATATGAGTATATCCTAAAGATAGTGCTAATTTGAAACAATTTGTCTCGTTAACTTACTTCGGTAAAATAAGCGAGCAAATTGGAAATATAATTTCAAAAAATAATAGTAATGTTAGTATAGCTTGCAAGCCATATGTAAAAACAAGTAATTTCATTTTTAACGCAAAACCTAAAACAGATATCAATAATAAATCAGGAGTGTACAAATTATATTGTAATGATTGTAAAAGTGTATATATAGGTCAGACTGGTCGAAGTTTTATTATACGGGTAAAAGAACACATGCGGTCATATAAACTAAAGAAGACAGATTCAACATTCGCAAACCATCTTATTACAGAAAGGCATACATTTGGTCACCGTAAAATACTGCATATGGCCGAGAAAGGTCGTAAATTAAATCTTTTAGAGGCCCTAGAAATTTTTAAAAGCCGAAACAACACAATAGATATCGTTTTAAACGAACAGTTGGATCTCATATATACACCTCTTTTCCAATGTTGTATATAATAGTTAAGTATATAGTAGTAATTTTAAAATAACATCATAAACCACCCCCATATATTTTTGTGTCATTTATAAGTTCTATGTAGGCCTGTAACTTTTGCAGTTTGATAATGACATTGTATGTCGAAACCGCGGTCACGATTATATGTGAATAAAGTGGTATATATAACAAAGTTATTGTTTTATTTTATTTTATTATTTTCTATATGAGTTTGATATATTTATTTTGAAAAAAAAAGATGAACGTTAGAACACTATATTTTAAATAATTACGTGTGCATAACTTGTATCCCAAATTGTCGCCATTGTCACATTGTTTTCCTTATGTTTTACATTAAATAAAATATCAATTAATATCATACTCAGCTGTTTCTCTTGAATAATGCACCCAAAGCGCAAAAAGAGTACCAAAATAACTGTTAATTTAAGTATCTTGAAATTTTTAAAGTGGTTATGAATCAAAACAAAACATTTACGACGCTCATATGCACCTGCCCCCCAATTGATTTGACAGTTAGTTTATTAGAAATATATTAATTTCGAAAAAAAAAATCCCTAGAGCACATCTAACAAGATTGTCCAAAGATTCTAATCTCACTTTCAAGATATCGCAAAACATAAAAACTATGAGCGTACCTAAACTAAAACTTCGCCTAAGATCTTGTGCGTATACGCTTATTCGCAACCGAAATACATTCTGTTATATATCATTCAAGACAAGTTAAGAAACTGCAAACGTACAAGGCACAGAATCCTAATACATACAAGCACACACGCCCCCGGGCTTTTACTTAATTATCCGTCAACTCATTACTTTCATGAACGAGAAGTTATTTAGTGCGATTTCCAACGTGTTTCTTTCAAGTTCCCCGCGTTCTACGGTCCCTCTTGAATTCCTCTTTGCGCAATAAATAAGCCAGCTTGTCCGATAAGATCCTTATCGCGAAAAGTTCCCTCCTCTCGCAAGGCTGCGTTCAAGGTGTACGACACATTCTTAATACTCGGACGAATTTTCTGAATTACAAGGAACGAGATCAAAAGATTCGCGAGTAATTAAATACGGAAAGATAGAATCGAAGGAACAGAACGATAAGAGTTTCTTTTTCGTCCCGTAAATTGCTTCTGATAAAAATAACTATCTTTAATGGAAAAGAAGAGAATTTGAATGGAGAAACGAAAACTCAGGTGATGAAGCTTTTTAACAAAAAACACTAAAAAATAGAAAACATTGAAATGCAAGCAACTTTCTACAAAGTTCCCCATATTAGACTACCTTATTTTGAATAAAATCCTTCTAAGTAGAGTAAAAAAAATCTTTTAATACACTAATGTACAAGTAATTCCTACTAAATGCCCTGCGTCACCTGGCGAAGCAAATCTCCATCTATTCCTGTGATTTCTTTTTGAATGCGGTCTTTTAGTTCCTCAATTGTTGCAGGTGTTGTGGTAAAAGTGTCTATCTTACGGGCATTATGGCGTATTTTGTATTTATATTTACATCTCCATCCATATAAAATTCAGCTAACTCAAGAACTGAACCCGGCTGACCATACAATGCGTAGAACATACGCGCTGATTGGGTACTCGAACAACAGCGTTTGGATGACTATTTTTCGCATTGATTTTTTTTCACTGACGAGGCTCATTTTTCGTTCAGTAGATATGTTAACAAACAAAATTGTCACATCTGAGGCAGTAAAAATCCATAGGTAACTATCGAAAGAAAATTGCATCCATATAAAGTCGCAGTATAATGTGGCATTTGGTCTGGAGGTGTGATAGGCACGTACTTTTTTTTAAAATGACGAAAACGTGACACAAATCGTCAATTCTGATCGCTACGGCTACATGATTACCAAGTTTTTGGGGTTAAATTGAAGATATGGATGTTGGAGATATGTTGTTTCAACAAGACGGTACCACAAGCCACACAAATTGGCTTTGTTGCGTGAGAAATATCCCGAACGTGAAATTACACGTTTTGGTGATATGAATCTCTGGATTTCTTTTGTGGGGTTACTCAAAAGATCGTGTTTATGCGGACAATCCTCAAACTGTTGACGCTTTGAAAACGAACATCCGCCGAGTTATTGGCCGAGTTATTCCCGCTATGTACCGACATGTCATCGAAAATTACCTCAAAACGATCCAGTCCTGTAGGAAGTCCCGTGGACGACATTTGACAGATGTATTCCACACATACTGGCAATGTTCAAACATTAAAATTCAAAATTAAAATTTTCAAATATCATCCAAATTATTTGAATATAAAATTTGTTAGTTGACGTAGGTACATATTCAGAAAATGTCAAAATTAAACCATTCAGATTGTTAAATCAATGCTTCATAGTTTGTTATTAGTTTAATATTTGTATTTTTTTAAACATAAAATAAAGGTCTTGTCCAACAAAATAATTCAACAAACATGTGAACTTTAATTGAAAACATGACACAATTTCAATAAATAAGCAAATAAGCAAAAGTTGAGTCTATTAATAATTGTTTGAATGAATACAATTTTATTTAACATTTCGTTATTTGTTGAAATAACCAATTCCTTTCTCTCAGTGTGCCACTAAGCTATCAAGGACTGTGCTTCCGATACATCGGGAAGTCTTAAGTTACATTAAGGAAGCAAATGTTAATATTTATGCCTGTAGCCGGCATTTGTTGCAAATTAATTGCATTTTCGCGAAGTAACGTGAAATGTAAATTTTACGACGCTAATTATTCGATTTTTTTAATTGAAAAAATTCGCAATTAAGGCTTCCTGATGTATTCGGGGCCACAGTCCTTAATAGCTTAGTAGCAGAGCAATGGTCCGGCAAACCATGGACGTGGGTTCGAAGCCTGCTTAAGTGCGAATTTTTTCAATTAAAAATTCTAATAATTAGCGTCATAAAATGTAGAAGGCACAGTGGCGGCTCTTTAATGAGAGCAAGTGAGCAATTGCACCCCCTGGAATTATGAAACAAAACAAACCAAGCGGCGACTAACTGTGAAAGTATTTATTTATTATGTATATTATGTATTCATAGTTATTGACGAGGAACGTGGCACGCTAACAACGTATATACACCGAGCGTCGTAACAGATATACTGAGCAAAGCCCTACCGTTGCTCTCTTAAGGCATTAACATTACATTGATGGTGAGGAGAACTGTATTTTGCCGTACGTCAATGTCGTATAATACATAACGTTGGAGCAACTAAACTAGACTGCTCTCGGGCGTTATTGCGATGAACTCCGTGTCTTTTTTAGAAAACAACGCGTTTTCGCGTTTAACGTATAATGAAAAAATTGCAGTAAAAAATCTTAAACGGCCGATGCCTCAATTATGTTTAGAAAATAAACAATCTGGTAAAGGTAAAGACGTTATAAGAAAATTCAAAATGAATATTTATCAGAAAAATTACTGGATTTGTGGGTGTGAAATTAAAAATACTTTGTTTTGTTTTCCGTGTCTTTTGTTTAGTGGTGAACCGTCTTGGTCAAAGAACGGAATAAGAGACTTAATTCATCTTAGTGCTAAAATTAGTAAACATGAAAATTCCGAAGGGCATTTGAAAAATTATATTTAGTCTAAGAATGTTAGGAAAAAATAACATTCAGAATGTTTTAGATTCATCATATAGAAAAGCAATTCAACAACACAATGAAAGGTACTTCTCTTTTCAAAAAAAATTTCCGGAAGATTGCCTTAAAGAAGCAGTAAAATTTTATCCATGCCTCAATGAAAGCAGACTACGAACTGAATTAAGCGTTCTATATTCTAGAGAAGAATTTAGGCAAAATATAGAAGTCGGTGCTGTAGGTCTGCTAGGTCTTCTGCTGGATGGATTAAGCGACACCTTTAATGAAGTTGTTACGCTTTTAAAAATTGTCATTACAATCCCAATGACAACGTCCGAAGCGGAACGCCAGTTTTCACGGTTGAAGAGAATAAAAACTTTCCTGAGAAATACAATGAAATAAGAGAGATTAAATGCCCTTACTATGTTATCTTGTGAAAAAGAATGTATAAATGATTTCCCAAACTTTAATGAAAAAGTGATAGAACTGTTCTGCAAGTCAAAGACACGTAAAATGGACTCCGTTTATCGTCAGATGTAATTAAACTGTGTAGTGAAATATTTACTATTCCCTCAAAACAAACTCTACAATGAATAGTACCTGTCTGGAACAGTACGTCGGTGAAATTTATAAGGATTGGGTAAGCGTTTTCGTATTACAGTTTTTAATTTTGAAATTATGCACTCCCTATGTCACATATTCACATTCATTTGAGAATTCGCATTTGCAAAATGCGGCGCCCATCTCGACGACCCATCTCATATTTAATCGTTGTTAATTATTGGTGCAGAATATATTGTACTCGTCCGGTTAAACTATATGTTTTTACATTTGGAATCAAGACATCGTAATCACCCAACAAAATCTTCTGGCAAAGAAACATGTTGTCCAATGTTATTATATTATTTAGGTTAAGTTATTCTTATTTTCCCAATAATACATTTTTGTTTAAAACAATCCAAAAATGAAACCCTTAATAAACGTGGAAAAACGCCGTCCATTAAATAAATTTTTATTAAATATTTACATAGCCGTAATATGTACATACCCAAACGATACAGTCAGTACAAATATTAATATAAATATAATTTAAACTTTGATTAATGTTTTTTGAATGTTCCTCGAATTAAGGCCCGGTTTATTGTCGAAAAATAACTACACAATAAAGCTTTCACATTGAAACAAAAGAGGAGTAGAGTACGAACCTTCAGCGCCCTCTTTTACTACAGTTAAATCCCGTCAAAACGCAGGGTGCCACGAAAATGTAAATATAACGGTCGATATCTAAACTCGAAAGATATCATCGGCGTGTTTGAACACGCCGTTGTAGGTTGTAACACGCACCGCTTGACCGGTAAGCAGTCCACGGCAGAGTTTTAACAACAGGAATATCGTTGGTTTTGTCTAAATTGAATAATTCATGAAATTATAGTAATGTTTACCGGCTTTTTTTAATTTTAGATAAACATATTCGAGAAATAATTTCATATTTTGGAATCATTTTAAACTGATTATAATAATAGTAATAATATTAATAATTCATCATTAAAATAACCATTTATCAACAAAGGTCTTATTTTAATAATCCGAAACTATCAAGAGAATAAAAATGTATCAAGATAAAGATAATAATACTATTAGAAACTCCCACTAAGTTCTTAACACCCCTTGTACAACTATAACTTGTAGTAGATATCGCTCTATGATGTTTATCAATATCGCATAACCAGCCGAGTACAATTGAGCTCAAACTCACAGATGTGTGGGTTGGGTAAAATGTTTTCCAGTATCAGGTTGAACTTAGCCCTAGACTTAGCCCTGACAAAAAGGAAGCTCTTCAAGCAAAAACTGTTCTATGTTGTACATCTGGTAGTACAAAGATGGCTTAGTCAGCTATGAATTGCTTCCGACGAATGTAATTATCATTACTAGGATTTACTATTAAGAACATCCTTGATTTGAGGACGCAATTCAAGAAGAATGACCGGGAAAGCATGGCCAAGTTATCTTGCAGCACGATAACGAAACTACGTTGCCTAACAAAGAAAACTTTTTATTTTTCAATATAGTCTCTTACTTTCTCAACACACTTATTCCAACGTTATTACAAATTAGTAATGCCTTCATTGTAGGTCGATGAATCCAAGTCCGCAAAATAGCTATTTAAATATCTCTTCTCGGGAAAGGCACTAATTCAAATCCCAATTCATGAGATTCACATTGAATCTCAAAATACAGTTACCATAACCTTTCTAGCTAACAACCGTTTTTGTCTTCTTTGGTGGCGGAGAACCTTTTTATCCATTGTTTAGATTATTCTTTGGTTTCGGGAGTGTAATCGTAGGCTCAGGTTTCATCGACGATAATGAAACGGAGTACAAAATCCTTCTGATTGCGGCAAAAACGTGCCAAAATGTCGCGCGAGATACCCAAACGATACAGTTTTTGCTCCAGTGTGAGTAACAGCGGCACCCAACGCGCCGAATATTTTTTCATATCCAATTCTTCAGTTAAAATTCTGCGCACACTGTCATTTTAGATACCTCCAATGTCTACTATGTCGCACAGTTTTACTCGACGGTCATCCAAAATTGTTTAAAATAGAGAAACAATAAAATTTGAATATAATGGGATAAAATTGCTAGATTGTGAAAATTATGCGAAAATTTCTGAAAAATGCGGAAATTTGAAAATAATAGGTAAAAATCGTTAATAAAATATGAAAATTATGCTAGAATTTCTAAAAAATCTTGAAAAATTGGAAAATACGGATGCTACGAAATTTGAATATAATGGCATCAAATTGCTGAAATGTGAAAGTTACGAGAAAATTTCTGAAAAATACATAAATTTGAAAAATATAGAAAAAAATTGTTAAAATATGAAAATTATGCGAGAATTTTGGAAAAAGAGGAAATACAAGGTGTGTATAAATTGTCGCAAAAGCTACACGTAGCGACATTCTTCGTTCGGTTCTGAATAAAAAATCTTAATGTTAAAATGTCGTATCATTCTTCGTAAATTCGTAAATGTCAAAATTTGACAGTAATTATTTTGATTGAACTCACTTTGAAATACAAACTTATTGTTCTACAACGTTGCCAAATGTGTTTTTCGTGGAAGTACGTTAATGAATAAATGTTAAAAACAAGCTTTTAAATCAAAAAGAAAACGTTTACGAAATGATACTAGTAAAAAATTTTTCTTTAAACTAAATTGCATCTATCTCTATTAACAGATATCGAAGAGCAAAGGTTAGTTACGCACTAAAAGTCTGAACTTCAAGAACCCCGTGAAAACAAACGAAGCATGATACGACATTTTAACATTAAGATTTTTTATTCAAAACCGAACTAAGAATGTCGCTGCGTGTAGCTTTTGCGACAATTTATACACACGTTATATAGATCTAGAAAAATTTGAAAATAATTCGAAAAATCACTAAAATACAGTACGAGAGAATTTCTGAAAAATTATAAAAGTTTGAAAATATTAGGAAAAAATTGTCAAAACATGAAAATTAGGGGGGAAAACGCTGAAGTATGAAAATTATGCGAGAATTTCTGGAAAAATCCTGAAAAATTAAAAAATAGAGAAACAACGAAATTTTAATATAATGAGATGAAATTGCATGTTGAAAAATCGTTAAAATATGAAAATTATGAGAGAAATTAAAGAATAATTGTATGAAAATTCTAAAATATGACAATTATGAAAAAATGTTTGAAAACCTTGGAAATATAGAATCGAAATTATTTGAAAATAAGAGGAAGAAATCACTAAAATATGAAAATTATGCCAGAATTTCTGAAAAATCTTGAAAAATTGGAAAATATGGAAGCAACGAAATTTGAATATAATGGCAAAAAATTTTTGAAATGTTTTGAATATTGAAAATTATGCGAGAACTTCTTCAAAAAAAACCTGAAAAATTGGAATATAAAGAAACAATAAAATTTGAATATAATGGGATAAAATTGCTTAAATATGAAAGTTATGGGAAAATTTCTGAAAAAATACGTAAATTTGAAAATAATAGAAAAAAATAAGAAAATTATGCGAGAATTTCTGAAAAATCTTGAAAAATTGGGAAACATGGAAAAATTGCTGAAACCTGAAAATTATGACAAAAATTTCTGAAAAATACGTTAATATGGAAATAACTAAAATAAATGCAAAAATTTTGTAAAAAGAGTAAATATGGATTTAGATAAATTTGAAAATAATTCGAAAAATCACTAAAATATGAAAACTGTACTAGAATTTCCGAAAAATGTGGAAATATGGATTTAGAAAAATTGTAAAATATTAGGAAAAAATCGTTAAAATATTAGAATTTAGAGAAAAATTCTAAAATCTTGAAAAAATGAAAAATGTGGACACAGTAAAATTGGAGAATAATAAATAGAACGAAAGTGCTAAAATATGAAAATTATGCAAAAATTTTGAAATATGGAATCGGAAAAGTTTGAAAATAATAGGAAAAAAACACTAAAATATGAAAATTATGCAAAAATTTTGTAAAAAGAGGAAATATGGATTTAGATAAATTTGAAAATAATTCGAAAAATTACTAAAATATGAAAACTGTACTAGAATATCCGAAAAATGTGGAAATATGAATTTAGAAAAATTGTAAAATATTAGGAAAATCACAGACTAATAGGCAGACCGCTCAGTACTGTAATATTTAAACTATTGATGGATGATTCTACGGAATGGTAAAGAAGATTCCTGTGAATTCGCGCCATCTCTGTATTAGGTCATGCAGTTACCGAATAATCCTCGTATTACAAAAATTTAAGGACCTTTTTATAAAGTCATTACTTTCCTTTATTCTACTGATTTCGCTCAGTCAAATGTACCAAATTTGAATCGTAAATTAAATATAGTTCAAGACTAATTAACTAAAAAACCTGTTTTATGACGCCATCTCTAAATTGCGGTAGCTACCTTAAGAAGCATTTCCGAACCCAAGTTGATAGAAACTTTTTTACATACTTTTATACGTATCATTCTTTAGCGGTTATTCGTGGACACGCTGTATAAGACGTTACATATTCACGTGGAAACATTGCTAAATTCGTTATTAAAATTCAATTTTCGAAACATTTTATTTTTCTCATACGAATCTGTAGATCACAATTCTTGTTATGATACATTAACATAAAAAGAGTTAAAAATATCGATGTTGTTAGCGAAATTTGAACCTCTTAGCATTTACCTTTTATATATTTTGCCGGCCAAAATACTTTTGCCATTTGAATATTCCATTCTACTTCTCAAAATAAACAAAAAAAATTTTACCTCGCTTTCATTTGCATTAACGTTATTTTCTCTTTGAAAACCTTCGTTTAATATTGCATAATTTCTGTTCTAAATATTCTTTACGGCTTATTCAAATTTACAAAAAACTTTTTGCCTTAATTTACTTAAAATTATTATCATCTTAAACGAGGCTATTGTACCGAATTATTTATCCTCGCACACAATACACATCAATGATACATGATTTCCACTCTTTAATTTCTTAATTTTACATATTATATTTACATCGTTTTAAGGTGTACATCCAGTATTCCCCTTTTAAAGTATCCTTCGCAAAATTATTTAAAAGACTCAATTTTACAAAAGCAATATCTCAGCTCCATCTAATATGCAAATCATCAATAAATTCTTTATATGTATTAACATGTAAGTTGACATCAAAACACAAACTTCATTAACAATTTTGTGTTTATCACATCATCAAATTACGAAATTCTTATATATGGTTGCTAAAGAACGGGATCTCCAACTTGCTTTTCGTTCCTGAAACTTAATCAAATCTCTTCTGTGAAACACAAAAGATAAATTACATACGAACCAAAAATCTGGTATATACGAAATTAATTGCCGCAGTTGTAAATTAAAATGTATTGGGCGAACCAAACGCTTAATAATAACACGTTATAAAGAACATATTGTCGTGGATTTTTCCCTGAAGAAAGAAACAATAAAAGATATAAAAAATATTATATGTATGTACATTTTATTCCAGGGACATAACTATAAAAAATTTAAAATTTTATGTAACAATTTATTATAATATGTAGTTATGTCCACAACTGTAGGATGTACGGGCCTCTAGGATGTTTGGAGTTCGCGCCAATGTGGAAGTTATAATAATAGAAATATATATATCGTCACTGTTTTGATTTATATTTGTATTAGGTAGGGGTATCTAGCCGTTTCCTGGACCTTCATGTTTTGTTTTTTCAGAGATTTCATAGTTTTTGTGCAGATAGGTCGAATGTTGTTGTAATTGGATAAAACTTAATTTTATTTAATTTAAACTTTGGATAATTACGGTGTGTGTTTTTTGATAGTGTTTGGATGTGTTAAGTTTAATTTTCGTTTGATTACGAGTCTTTAAACTTGTAATTTATTTAATTAAATAGACCTATCTGGGGAGAAAAAAGAATCTCTCATTTTGTGTACTGGATTAATTAATCAATGTACGTATTATTTTCTTAACATATGTTAAACATTGAAAAGAGCTCTATGAATTAGTAATATTAGATTTGTAACATTTTGTAATCATTGAAAATATTAACAAAACTTATCAGACTGTTTTTGTTGAGTATAGTTTTTGTTCATATAAGTTATCGTAGAATGTTAGAAGGCGGGAAACTTATTTGGTACATGTTTGATTTTTGCGCATGGTCAATTTTGGATGCGTGCGAAAAATAGAGAAAGTTCTATTTGACGTTTGATTTGTGGGGTAACGTAAGTGTTGACACCTGATAAATTTTGTTTATATTTTTGTTTAAAACTTTTGTTCGCGGTAAATTAATTGGAGGTTTTTTTAGAACTTTTACTGTCATTTGGTATCAAAGTTTTTTTATCCTCTTAACTGAGAAATTGTGTCAGTTCAATTTTACACTTTGTAAAATTGAGTTTTTTTTTATTAAATATGTAAAGTGGGAAATGTTTGTATAATTTGTCTTATACCTATTATTTTACTTCCACACCACATATCTGTGAGGATAAGCCCTAAAGATAGAGAGCTCAAGGAAGGCGACCCAACTGAGTCTAGTTCGGAACTGCTATCGTGGATTGTGAACTCAATTAAATTAAGCAATAAACATTACAATTCACAGCAATATGTCGCATATTAAAAACAATAGAGTGGAAAAATCGAGCGTTGCCTGTCGTGCGATAGAAACCAATCATAAGATTACGGTAGATTGTTTAAAACTATTAAAAATGTAACCAATCCGCGAGAACTTGACATATATAAAAGTATACACATAATTAAAAGCGATAATAATACCTACAACGCCTACAACGATCCAATTCCCTATATCTGTTTATATGATTTCTTAGAACAAATATAACAAGAAGGCGTGAAAACGAACAGGTATGTGTCATTTCTCTGAAGAGGGCTAATGGGCCTAAAATTAATTCTTTTAAACTCAAGGTATAAGTGAACGTCTTATTGATTTTTTGTATTAGCTTTACTGTGTCCCATATTCAACACTGTGATGATTATTTTTACCTACTGAGAATGACAACTTAGTTGTGATTCCGAAATTTATTGCAAAATCTGTAAAATATCGTGAAAAAAATTCCAAGAAATGCACGTAAAACGTCACTTAGGATCGCAAACACATACACAGAAATTAGAACCGTTGGAATCTGACAATTTTAACAAAGAACTGTGTGAAACTTAAATGGCGGCAAAGATTCCATTAAATAAACTTAACAATCCCACCTTCAGAACATTTCTCCAAAAATATAATAGTCGAAATGTTCCTGATGAATTCATCTTACGCAAATATTATGTTTCTAAGTGCTACACGAAAGCAGTAGAACGCATTAGAAGCTATCTTTCAAATCAGTACCTATGGATAAGTGCCGACGAAATTGTCGATATATTAGGATACTGTGTGGTAAATGTTGTAGCTGGTGTACTACATCCAACTATTTCATATAACGCAATGTAATAGCAACAAAAGTTATCAATACAGTAGCTAAAGCCATTTACCAGAATATGCACCAATTGCTTCATTCGGATGACAGTTACAAAGCAAAAATACTTTTATTTGTCAGTGACAGTGCTGCATATACTGGATTAGTTAAAGGTATGGAGACGGCGATTTATTGTCGCTAATATTTATTTTAAGGATTTATGTTCAATATAAAAGTTTGTTAGGATATTTTGATCTACATTTGAGAATATTTGAATTTTTTTTTTCTCCAATTGTTTTTTAGTTACGCCTGTCCGCGCATTTTTTTTAAATGGGAACTAGTAAATTTTACTCTACCATTCGATAGAGATTTTTTTTCTCTTTACATTTTTTTGTTTTTTTAAAATTCATTTTAATAACTTTTTTATAAGAAAAAGCCGGTTGATGTGTTTAACACATGTTCGGTACATCGCAGATAGACAGAAGCGTAGCGATAAACAAACTTGAGCGACATAATTTTATCAGTGGTTATTGTGTACGTCAAATCTTTGACAGAAATAATTAATTTGTGCAATTTGTTGCTGTTAATATTAACAATGGCGAGTTTAAGTGAACATGAACGAATTGAAATACTTATGATGTTGGGTTATGGAGATAGACGCAGAAGTTTACAAGACGTTAGTAATTTATTTAATGATACGCATCCAAATTGAAATCCAATTTCTAAATCCGTTGTTGGTAAAACTTTAACACGCTTTGAACAAACGGGTAGCATTAAAGATTTTCCAAGGAGTGGTAGACCTAGAACAGCAAAAAGCGATGATAACAAACTGGATATTTTATTGGCTGTATCTGAATATCCCCATTTATCAACCAATCATTAGCGGCCAATTTCAATATTTCACAGTCATCGATCGTGTCGTTTTTAAAAAGTGAAAAGTATAAACCTTATAAGGTACACCTTGTACACGAGTTAACGGAAGATGATTTTGATAGGAGATTACAATTTTCTGAAGAAATGTTAAATATTTGCAATAATAATGGAAATTTTGTCAACAATATTCTTTTCTCAGACGAAGCTACTTTTTGCCTTATCGGTGAAGTAAACAGACATAACTGCAGATACTGGTCATCGGAAAATCCCTCTTGGTTTTTGGAGCACCATGCGCAGTACCCCCAAAAGGTTAATGTTTGGGTTGGCATTCTAGGCGGTCATATTATCGGTCCCTTTTTCATCAATGGCAATTTAACTTCGGCTCTGTATTGGCAGTTATTGCAAAATGAAATAATACCTGCTAGTGCTACGCTCTATCCTCATGAAAACAATGAACACCTGCCCAATGACAGTATCTGGTTCCAGCAAGATGGCGCCTCACCACATTATGGTGTAAATGTTCGTCAATATCTGGACAACGTTTTCCCCCATAGATGAATTGGAAGACGAGGAACCATTGAATGGCCAGCCCGTTCGCCAGATTTAAGTCCTTTAGATTTTTTTCTTTGGGGATGCGTAAAAAACAAAGTTTACAAAGAAAAGCCCGATAACATCGAAGATTTACAAATCCGAATTACCAGAACGATACAAGAAATTCCCCGAGATTTTTTACAGAACTCTGTTCGGGGTTTTGTAAATCGATTGGGTCATTGTGCAATTACTAATGGACGACAATTTGAACACTTACTTTAATTTACTTTGTTACTAATTTGTTTAATTTTTCTTGTAAAAAAGTTATTAAAATGAATTTAAAAAAAATATATTATTGTAAAGAGAAAAAAGACCTCTATCGAATGGAAGAGCAAAATTTACCAGTTCCCATTTAAAAAAAAATGCGCGAACAGGCGTATCTAAAAAAACAATTAAAGAAAAAAAAACAAATAATCACAAATGTAGATCAAAACATCTTAACAAACTTTTAAATTGAACATAATTCCCTAAAATGAATATTAACGACAATAAATCGCCGTCTCCATACTTTTAACTAACCCTGTATGTTAAAAACAGGCGGACTATTAACGGAAACATATCCTAATATGCTGCATATTACTTGTGTAGCACATGCTCTCCACAGAATCTGTGAACACATCAGAGACAACTTTCCGGAAGTTGATAGACTTGTATCCGCTTTTAAAAAACTTTTCAGAAAAGCACCATTGAGAGTAGCTCTTTAAAGGGAAAAATTTCCATCTTTGTCACTGCCTCCCTGTCCAGTAATAACTGGATGGGGAACATGGATCGAAGCTACTAGTTTTTATGCAGAGAATTTCGATAGTTTGCAAAATTTCGTTACATGTTTAAATGACGATGCTCAAAATATTTCTGAGTGTACGGAACTAATATAAATTCAAAATTTAAGAAATCAGTTGTATTTTCTCCAGGAACACTTTGGAAATTTGTCAAAACTAATTACTTATTTTCAAAATTAAAATCTCAAATTAAATGATTGATTAACCAGATTAAATGTGGCTATTAATAATTTGAAAAATATTCCAATTGAGTTCGGATGTGGCCTTCGACAAAAGTTAAATGCAGTTTTTAATATAAATCTAGATTTAATAACATTGTGATAATTGTGTATGGGGACATTGCCTCAAAATCTAACTGCTAAATACGCTGAAATAGAAGAATATTTCCAGTATGCACCTATAACCAGCTGCGATGTAGAAAGAACGTTTTCTATCTACAAGGATGTATTTCATTCAAAGAGAACAAAATTTTCCAGAAGAGAACCTTGAGAAAGTATTTGTAGTTAATATTAATATTCCTTTACTCAACTTGAACTACAGAATTAACAAATAAAAATGTATTTCGTGTTTTATAGATTACAACCCGTTTGTTTTCCAATTATATAAATAATATTAAAAATTCTTTAAAAATACAAATTTTTAATAGTACACCTGTGGGCGATGAGCCATGGGTCCTCTGGTGTCTGGTCCCTAGTAACAAGTATATATTTTGTTTGTTTTGTAACTCGTTTCTTTCATAGCTAAGTAGATAACATAAAAACACTTGATTGTGAAAGGTATGATATTTAATTCTAATTGTTCTTCTAAATACATTGCGATAAATTAATTATATGTGAATAGTTTGGAATATATTCAATTACCATTTTGCAAACCGCTTCCAATATGGGCATTACAAAAAAATGTATTTTACTCGACAGTAAAGACCTTTTCAAAATTAAAAACAAATTGTTTTATCGAAACTCTAATGACTTACTCACTTCGGTCAAATATTTAACAAATTTAAATTTAAACATCAGGCATATCAACATAATTTTGCCAGATTAAGTAGTTAATTTTCAATAATTTATAATCACCTGTTGTAATTTGTTAATGAATGAAAATAAGAATGAAACAGAAATGTAAAGAAAACTGTTGATGTCAACCAAGAGATCAACATTTTTTATCGTCAAATAAAAGCTTTAGTAAAACCATGACATTTACCTTTTCAATGAACTGAAGCATAAATCTAAACCTGGAGAAGACAGATGAATAGGAAAATGGAATTTTTGCGAGTTTATAGTACAGAGAACGTCACAACTTTATAACTCTCCATTTAAGAAACTTTTATTTTAAAGATATGTTTACATTAACGTGCAATATTTACGTAATGTCAATAAACTATTTTATAAAACTAGAAGAAAATACGACACTCACTCATAGATAATTATAATTTTATATATTTCACAACTGTTTATCATAAAGTATCTTAATCTTTATTGATAAATGTAGATATTACTGAAGATTTAATTAACGATATTTTACATGAGTTTTGCAATGAACTATCTTTTAAATAACCCCGGTATTAATTCGTAAATTATGCGTTTTATATATATACATGATTAGGTCCTTTAAAAATTGATTGAAAGTTTAAAAAATCACGTTTAATAAACGTACATATGAATTCGATACGAATCTGAGTCTCATGTGGTGTACTCCGTTACGATCCAAAAACGTCTCAGAGGGCTGTGCGACCGTAAACCGATGTACGTGAATACGAACTGATCCAGAGGGCGCTATGAACCGGCTCCATGCGAACCGCGGAAGTGTGAGTTGCGCAGATTGGCCCTCGCTGGTCTACTATCCTATCCATTTGTGAGTGACGGCTTACGTGGTTACAGGGCGATTTGGTAATGCGAATTTTTGCATAAATTATTCACGAAACATTACCAGAGATTCACGCATTTGGTGACGAGGTTTTAATCGAATATACGAGTATACAAGTTGTCGATAGCTTTTACACAAAAAAATCTCTCAGAAATTATTGCCACGATATGATACTAGAGTTCTAGAGAAATCTTATGTATATACAGGGCTGCAAATTTGGAGATATGACGTCCCCTTTTAAATTCGATGACTGATTCTGAAGTATTTTGATGCGCTCATTATGAATATGCATTCAGTTTTTCTCCATCAGATCGGGATTTTTCAGAAAAGACATAGGAAGAAAATTGCAAAAAAAGATACCTTTACTTAGAAACAAAATATATATATATATATATATATATATATATATATATATATATATATTGATACGGTGCGGGGTGGATGGTACATATAAAAATAATAATTATTATTTATTATTACCAAACCAAATTATAAAATATAGTGAATTGTCTCTAATAATTGTATTCATAAAGGTCCCAAAGTTGGGCTGACAATTGATACGATGTTGTCGTTCATTAAATGGATTAAAGAACAATTTGAAATAGAACTTAGAAAAATAATTCATAAAAGTTGCTGTTGTATATAGTTTTATTTTTAAATTCAAATTTTGGGCGCCATAAGTATTAATATACTTACTTTGTTCAACGCTATCTGGGTATATAATTGATAACCCGCTAGCAGTCGAAGAGCTTGAGAACTATAACTTATTAATAAATATAGGATCTTCGTCGGTCTGTGCTTACCCCGTGAGAATAATACTATTATAAAACAATCTATCTTGTAAAACTCCACAATTAAACACTAACAAATAAAAGATCAAATTAAGTAAATCAAGAAATAAAAATTTATTAACGTAAAAATAGTTATCTGTAACAAGTTTGAAATAACGATAAGGCAACTGTAATATTACGTGAATTCTGAACTAAATGATAAAAAAAACGGTATTACGTAATAATGCACATGTGTTACTTAATATAGAAAAATGGTTGTGAACAATACAAGTAGTGCAAATAAATATCGTATGTTGCTTAAAATTAACACACAAAAGGTAAGTTATATATTCTTTTTATAAGGATTCTGAAAGAATGAATGTGATATTTAAATAGATGTTTTGAAATGTATAAATTTACGTTTTATATTCTGATATAAACAATGTTTAAATTGAGTGTTTGATTATAAATAAATGTTGACTTTTAAATAAAATTCTAGGAGATATTGGATATTGGAAGGAACCTGGTTATCTCTCTGTATATGTGGATCTGGTATTTGGTCAGGAACGTCGTTACAGGGCTGGATCAAAGTTCGGCAGCACCTTGTCGAAGTATATGAGTCGATATCGGTCAATGGCTCTCGTTGTCGGTCCGATGGTGTTCCAATTGCGAAAATGATGCTCTGCTCAATAATTCCGTTATTCAACGTGATACTGGTCCAAATTATATCTCAAAAGTTGAGCTTGATTTTAAGGTATCCAATGTATATGAATTTAATAGGTTTTAACTGATTTTAAATTATGATTTTAAATAAAACTTTTACTTGAGTCAGAAATACGGCCATTTGTTGTAAGTATTTTATCGGAGAGGACGCCGCTAGCTTTCTTTTATTTCCAAAGCCTTTTTAATTTTCACTTAAAAGCCTCGACGTTTTAATCTTTGTTACATCAACAAAAATATAAATTTATACAATATTTCAGTATTAATAGGTTTTTAAAATTAGCGGAATAATTATCAAGCATATTAAATTTAATTCTAAACATAGGTTAAGTAGTTGTTTACACACTAAAATCGCATTCGCGGGACTATGGTATTTTAAAATTGGTGGGCGTGGCTAACTAGCATCGTTCTTAATGTGGCTAAAGTAGCCGTCTGTAATTTGTCGCGTAAGATTTAAATTTGAAATCGAAATGTAAAAATATAAAAAGATAAGTTAAGAAAGAAAATAAGTAAATAATTAATTATAAAGTTAACGTCATTTTAATTTATTCACATCTCGACACTAATTTCACATAATTACGTCCCTCAATTTTAGCTATTATATACAATGTGTCTTATATGTATATTGCTGGTGCATAACTGCTTTTTCCATTATAGGAGTTGTTATTTGAGTGCAGTATGCCTCACAACAATATATATATATATATATATATATATATATACAGGTGGTCCAAAATGACCGAAGGGGTTTGAGTTCATTATAACTTCTTATTTAAGACATAATTATTAATTTTTTTAAATTTTAAATACAGTATATTAATGGATAATATTTGTAATTTAATTATGAAAAATTATATCTCGCAAGTGGTGGCCATTTTCTGCTTCGCATATTCGTGCTCTTTCCAAAACATTTTCCATAACCTTTCGCAAAACTTCAGGTGTTATGTAGTTGATTTCGTCGCGTATATTATTTTTTAATTGCTGTATGGTTCGAGGCTTATTAATATAGACTTTTCCCTTCAAATAACCCCAAAGGAAACAGTCTGAAGCGGTTAAATCCGGTGAAAATCGCTTGTACGGGAAATAATTCCAGCCATAATAAGAGCCATTGTATCCCTCGCAGTGTGCGCTGTGGCTCCATACTTGTTGGAACCATACTTGCGGATGGTTTTCTACGGCTGGCCTTAAAAAATTTTCCAACATTGTCCGATATCTAACACCAGTGATGGAAACGGCGACACCGTGTTCATTTTCAAAAAAATATGGGCCAATTATCCTTTCCGACGAAACACCGCACGAAACGGTACATTTAAGTGGGTGTAAGTCTCGCTGTTGAATTACTCTTGGATTTTCCGTAGCCCATATCCTGCAGTTTTGCCTATTAACGAACCCATTTAATTGGAAATGGGCTTCGTCGCTCATAATTAAATTATGAATAAAATCATGATATTCTTCTGCTTTTTGACGAAAATAAATTGCATAATCAAGTCATTGCTGGTAATCTGTCGGTTTCAATTGTTGGACAAGCTGAATTTTGAATGGAAACATTCTTATTGTATGCAAAATTCTCTGCAGCGACCCTCTTGAGAGGCCAAGTTGTATCGAACGTCTCCTGGTTGATGTTTCTCCATCTTCCCGAATACTCTCCTGTACCCGTTCAATATTGTCATCCGTGTGCACCGTTCGTCGTCTGCCGACACCAGGAAGCTTCCTTACTGCCCTTGTTCTCCAAAATTTGCAACCAGACGGTTTATTGTTGACTCTGAGGGTCCAACCCGCACATTAAAATAACGACAATATGCACCCTGAGTCAAAACAATGGATCGTTGATTTGAGAAATAAAGTTCAACGATTTTGGCACGTTGTTCAATTGTGTACTGTTCCATTTTAAATTCCCCAAGTCTTCTTTACAAAATACTGAAAACAAAAAAAAAAATTATAATAAAAAAGTTAAGGAATTAAAACCCCTTCGGTCATTTTGGGCCACCCTGTATATATATTAAAAAAGTACTTAATTTTAGAACTTAAAACCTATTGAAATTTGATAAACAATTACTCAATTGCGTAAACATGTCACTTGCCTTTGTGAAACGTTGTCCTTTTCCGAAGCTTCTATTTTGAGATTTTCTCTTAAATTTTTGGTTTGCCTCATCTCGCCTCAGCAGCCGTCAGTAGTCCGCACTAGAGGAAATAGGACGCTTCAGGTGACGGAGGTATTCCAACCCTAGCCAACCTAGAGTGGTGGCGGTAACCAGAAAGCACCCCAACCCACCCCAAGTCACCTCAAACCACCTCCAACCCAACCTAACTCACCTCAACCTACTCTAACTCACCCCCAACCCACTAAAACTCACCCTTAACCACTCTGGGTTGGCTAGGGGTGCCCTACCTCCATCACCTGAGGCGGTAGCGGTGCCATAATCGACAAGTATCCAAGATTCAAAATTAGCATTTCTTAAAATACAAAATATTAGATGCCAAACAAAAAAAAATCGAAATTCTAAATAAAGAGGAACAATTTCTAATAGAGCCTCCAGATTCAAAGTACATACTTAATAGTTAAGGTAAATTAAAGAAATTAATGTTTCAAATTTAAGATAATTTTAGTCCTATTATTTTATCAAAGATTAGGTAGCAATGATTATGTGAATTGCTTCGGCTTTAATATCTGATAAACTAGTAAAATACTATCGATGATACCCAAAACTTGGGATCAACAATTTTGATATCTGTAAACAATACCACAAAAATCATGTAAACAGAGCATTTATTATAGTCTCCAAAGAAAGCTATGCAATTTATTTTGTTGTTATTTTTAAACATATAAGGTTCTGCGGCAAGACAACACAGACCATAGACAGTTTTTCGTGTGTTATGGAAATAACAAATGCTCCACGCAACCCGCAGGTAAGACTACTTTTGAGGAATACCTAAGCAATTAGCTTCATACCTTAAATTCCCCGGTTCATCCTCTTACCCAGGTCACTGCTTTCGGCGTTCATCAATATCCTTCCTGGTCGATACAAGTGCTAATATTGAAAATCTGATACTATCGCCGAGGGATACATAGAGAATTCATTAGTTAATGAGAATTTGTTTGTCGAAAAACTTTCCAATCGGAAAATAACGTACCTTCAAAAGCTTTCCTCATTAGAAACGGCCATGCTCTTTGATAATGGTTGGTAACAGTGCACGTAATCTGTCATAATTATATAATTTTGAATGAGCATGGCGTCTCTAATGAATAAAGTTTTTGAAGGCACGTTACTCGGAAAAAGAAAGTCAACCGTCAACTTCCAGTGACTCATGTGCTCTGAAAAAAAATATTCTGACGCCATGAATGTTTTCTTGGATTATTTTCCTCGTAATTATCTCATTAAGACTAATAGAGAACGCTACTCAGATCTTAAAGAAGAAAACCATCGTAGGCTTCTGAGAATGTATATTTTTAATGTAAATGCGGAAACAGAATACAACATAAATTTGAATGATAATTTTACTATATAATTAACCATTATCGTGAAAAAAATGATAAAAATGTTCCCATATCATCGTCTCGCGATTTAACGTTACCTATCCCTACCTATCTTACTTAAATCTTTATTGGGGGTTTGTTTATTTACGTTTACTTGGTTGACCTGTAAATATTCATATGAATAGAACTGCAATATAATGTGCAATTTACAATTCATAAGATCAAATGATTGTCACACATTTTGTCTATTCACACGCGTTTGGAAAAACTGAATTCGTCGATGCAACGCTTGTATTGAATATAACGACGGACATTTCCAACATTCGTTGCAAAAACAGAAAGAACCTATTTAATACATGTTTAATCATTAGCTCATTATTATTTGGTTAGATTATGTCTTCTCGTATTCAATAGACATGAATAAGTCGAAATGTATATCTATTCCGACATACATATATATATACAATACACGAGAGATAGTGCGTCGTCACCTTTTCCTTATTTCGCCTTCAAAATACTAAGTACCGGTTCGTTGTAGACAAAAAAATTATTTAGAAATTACATTCTTTTCATTTCAATTAAATGTGTATTTTGAAAATGACACCCATACTCCTTACACTCTGTACTTTGTATACGTATCAGTATTTTAAAATATAAGCTTTATAATAATAATGATTTACGCCTTAGCATCATCCAACAGCTTGAAGCCGATTACAGGGAGCATTGTCAGGCCATAAGTTGCTAATTCTATTATACAACCTTAGTTCTGTATAGCAACAAAGAAAAAGAGAAGTAAGAGATGCCTATTGTAACAGGTAAATATACGGACGGCAATACGGGCTTCCACCTCTAATTCATCAGTAATTCTCTTTACCGACGATTTATGTTGTTCTGGTTCGCCTATATCGGTATTTGTCACTACCACCACAAGTTTAAGGAAAAATATATAAATATAAAACTGCATACAAATAATTAAAAACCAGGTGTACATAATGCTACGTAAAGATTAACGATTTTTGTTTTATAAAACTTATAGAACATGTACAAGACGAAAGTAAGTTCTAAGAGACATATGAACAAAGCGGTTAAAGAAAAGATACTCCGAATAAATAGTGTTTTGGAGAAATACCGATGAAGAGGAGAAAGATTGATCAAAATGTGGTAAAGAGTTTGCTGAAATAAGCTAGACAAAATATGTATAAACATAATAATTTTATTTAAAAGTTAACGTTCAAATTATTTAATTATAATTACTGTTACATTAATTAAAATGCGCTATAGAGTTGTCGACATATTCGACGTAATGGCTATTGATATCAACAAAAAAAATAGCAATAAAAACACCATATGTGCGGCTGACTATATTTTGATAAGAAAACAACAAAATTCACTATGTTTACGAATAGGAACTGTTATTGTATAACAAGGTCTAGGAATTTTACCGATTTTTTGCGGATCAATAAACGTGAATTACAGCTGTGTTTTGGTAAATATAGAATAAATAAAGATATGGACTATATTTTGGGCCTAAAAATTTGAAAATTTTCGGTGAAAGACGAAGAAATTTCTTTCTTGATTTTCAGTTGGATATTTATATGTATTTTTCGGATTCGCAAAGCTTTGACACTATTCATCAATACCCCTGTATATATTATCTGATCTACTATATTTTAAAAATAGATCGGCTTCGTTAATTAGATAATTCGTTTAATTTCAAATGTAGCAAACAAACATTAGCAATTTAATACTGCAACTGCATTTGCAAAGCAAATAATTAATTACAATAATCGGGAATAACGGTAATGGTTATTTACTATTTATTTAACAGAGTTCTATTCGCTTTAACGTTGAACATGGTGTTAGTTTATTACTTGCAGAATACTGGAGTACTTGTACTTTCGGACTATTTAATTAAACGAGAAACCTGTAGTAATTGCCGTTGAAATTAAACACTTCCCAAGTAGTAATGAAGCTTTAAACTAAGATTGCTTAGCAAAATTTTAGTTTACTTACTAACTAGCAGTAAAATGTAACTACCACGTTAATAATAAAGTAAATTATTAACGAAAATAAATAATATTTCTTTAATTATACGTTAACGAAACGCTTGCACAAAGCTTATGTGATTAAAACAAAGAACTTTTCAGCATCTTCGCCAACAATGGCTATCCTAAACATATACTTAATAAATTGATATTTAGTTCTAACTTTTATGATGGCTCTACTGAGGAAGTTCCTGCGGACAGTGTGATTTACAAGAAAATCCAATACATTGGTGGTCTTACTCATGCAATTGTTTCACACTTCAAACAATTTAATAACTTTAAAATTGCTAAATATAACACCTATACTCTGAATAAGTTGTATAGTAAGACCAAGGACATAACACCTTTCCTTTTAAATAGTCATGTTGTCTACAGGATACCATGTTCTAATTTTGGTAGCGTTTATATAGGTCAGACATCGCAATAGCTACAACGGCGTATCACACATCATGAAAGTGATGTCCGTATTAGAAAAAATCTGGTGCACTGGTGGATCATACACTTGATATCGACCACACATTTAATTTTGTCGACGTTAAGATCTTAGACGTTGAAACTCACTAATTAAAAAGAACCTTTTTAGAAATACTCAATATTAACAGAGTCACAAATAACGTTAATTATAGGTCTGATACTAAAAGACTAAGAATAATTTAATTCAATATTCTCGGTTTGGCGGTGTATACATTAATTTATTGAATGTTTTGTTCATTAATCTTGTAGCATCTCCGGAAGAAGCAATAAACTTGTTGCGAAATTTAGAGATCGAAAATAAATGAGTTTTAATTGACAGAACGCTTGCTCGTTTTTAATTTATTATTAACCTATACATGTATATTATATATAAGTGTTTAGATAATTTCTTAGCCGTTTAGTAAATATAACAATTGATAAATATATTTTTATTTTTCAATTTAAAATTTCGTATGATTTGCTTTGTAATTTGTAGATAGCAATATTTACATCCCCACTTACTTTGCAATTACATACATACTAATTTTATATTTGTAAATATTTCATATAAAAGTCGAAAAACTGCAATAATTTATCAATTGCTATATTTAATAAACGGCTAAGAAATGATCTAAACACTCATATAGCTATGGAGTAATAATTAGCAAATTCATACATTTCAAACTGACATTTGCTCTCAAAATACTGACATCTGCTTTCAATAACTGACATCTGCTTTCAAAACAGGCATCTGCTTTCAAATCTGCCGTTTGCTTTCAGAACAGACATCTGCTTTCAAAACAGACATCTGTTTTCAATAACTGACACTTGCTTTCAATAACTGACATCTGCTATCAAAACTGACATCAGCTTTCAAAACTGACTTCTGCTTTCAACTTGACATCTACATTCAATAACTGACATCTGATTCATTAACACTGTTACTTTATAATGCATTTCTAAATAGCTTGAAACAAGGTCTTTCGTGACTTAAGTGGTAAAAGCGACAGTCCAGCAAACTGTAGACTTGGGTTCAAGTCCCAACGTAGACAATAATTTTCAATTAAAAATTTCGTATGATTTGCTTTGTAATTTGTAGACAGCAATGTTTACATCCCCACTTACTTTGCAATAATTTGATGCAAAGTAATTGCGTTTTCGCGAAGTAATGTAATAGTAAATATTCTTTCTACACTTTACGATGCTATTTTTTCTATGAAAATTTCGAATAAAATAGCGTCCTAAAGTGTAGAAAGAATATTTACATACTAATTTGATATTTGTAGATATTTCATATAAAAGCCGAAAAACTCCAATAATTTATCAATTGTTTTATATATATATATATATATATATATATATATATATATATATATATATATATAGGTAATTATTTCTTAACCTTTGTATGTTATAGTAGATTACATTAGTCGGCGATTTTAGGTCTGTTTTACATAGATATGTATATATTTAAAATACTCTTACATGTTTCGACACATAATGCCATTTTCCAAGAAATTTTAAATATATACTTATCAAAGTAAAACAGACCTTAAATCTAGTCGGCGATTTAATCTACTATATAACAAGTGTTCATTTGAAAAGTCAATCTAGTAGCATGTGATTTACTGAGAACATTTTGAAGTATGTCGTAAATTAAAATTTACTACTTAACCTACGAAGTCGTATATTTTGACAGTTTCATACATACAAATAAATAACAAATAATAGGTATTTATTGAAAACTATAACAAATGTTGAAAATGTTATCTTTCAAGATCAATGCACTTTAAAATCCTCCGTTCAAAATTTCTGATGATATTCTGTAACATTTTTTGTGATTGACATTATCAAATGTCATCTGGATTTACGTTTACGGAACAACAAACACATACTAATATATTAGCGTCTTATTCTATCAAAATTTCAAAGTAACCTAGATTTACTTTTCAAATGAACACACGTTATATATAATTGACTTCACATGTATGAGAATTAATAATTATTAAATCTCATTTTACATGCGATTGTCGCTATAATTTGTTGCGTTAAATTCTACAATTCGGCAAATTACTTTTGCTCTATATGGTAGACGCAACAAGCCTCGATGTCAACTGTACAAGTTGTCACTACAGATGAAAATGAAAAATTTGTGAAAGACATATCCGTCCGGAACCTGCAAATATCGATATTTCATGTTTTTTTTTCATTTTCAATTGTACTGACAACTTGTACAGTTGACGTCGCGGCTTGTTGCGTCTACAATATAGGACAAAAGTGATTTGCCGGATTGTAGAATTTAATGCAACAAATTATAACGGCAATCGCATGTAAAATTAGATTTAATCATTATTAATTCTCATACATATGAAGTCCATTATAGTTCGTATATATACACGTAGTATAGAAGTGAAAGTCTTGTCTGTCTCCGGATAGCGTGCACTAATGATCTATAAAAACAGTGAAATATCGATATTTGCACGTTCCGGGCGGATATGTCTTTCACAAATTTTTAATTTCGTTTATATATATTTATATATATATATATATATATATATATATATATATGGGGGCATTTCAATTGAAACGAGCCACCTTAAATAACTCTTTACCTACTGTGATTTATATAAAATTATGAAACCTGTCCATTTTCATATCATAGAAGGGGGACAACTTTTAATGTCGAGTCTGACGATTTAAAATCATTCCTGGGGCTGTAGCCCCCACCATAAAAATTTAAAGTTATTTGGGTCTTGTGACCACTCATTCTAAAGCTCTATCAATTCTCTTGACAGCAACATGTATCAAAATGTCATCAGTAAGCAAAAATTGCATATCTTTAAGTCGTCAGCATAAGCCAATGCAAGCAAGACACGTCAATCAACAACTCAAGCAGATCATTAATGAATAACATGAAGAGAAGCGGACCCAAGTTAAAGCCTTGGGAAACACCAGTATAAGAATTAAGTTCGAAATATTTAAATCTGTTATAATTTACATAATTAGTTCTTCCTTACAAATAAGAAATTGTTATAGCCACCACACATCAGTTGCTTGGGTCGACAACGTAAATTACAAAACTATTCATAGTAAAAACCACGAACTTTTATACTTCACTAGATAATTTGGTACAAAAAATTGATTTTCAATACTTTCTGTCACTATAATTAAGTACATTAAATACTACTAATGTGTAAAATTTTAATGCATCTATCTGCAATTCTTTTTCTAATCTTGTAAGTAATATATTCATTTCTTGAACACTGATTACAATATTCATTCTAACAAATCACTAATTATATCGTTCATAATTTCAATTAAAATATAAATTAACTTTTTGCACGCATCAGGAGCACGTTTTCCTCCGTACCTACCAGTCAACTTTGATATATTACCACCCTCTACCACAGTTACTGCTTATATACATACATACTTGTATAATATATACATGCATACACTTTTTGCTTATCATTTGGTCCAATCGATATTTCCGTCATAAAAAGCGTCCTAAATAGAATGTCTGCACCCCTATCGTGATGACAAATCAGTTTTTAACTATCGATTAGGCAACCAAATATTAATAAATGTTGTTATTTCAAGTTGACCATTAGCGAAATTAAGCTTCTGAAATAGTAACACTTTATAGCAGGAACTTAAATATAATTGGCAATGAGTGTCAAATTTCAGTTTATTTAAGATCTATTTGTGTTGCTTGTGTATAAAATATGATTTAGATATCAATCCAATACATATAATTTGGTTATAATAGGTGTTCAGATAAATCGGACACCAAGTAAATTTTAGACAAAAAATCGTCCTAACTTAAGTCCATTGATTTATATTAAATTTTAAATATTAAATTTTATCTCTTAAAAATTGTCAGAATCTTATATCAAAAATAGTATTGTGCATTTTTGCTTTTTAAAATTCTATTTAATAATGTTATTTACAAATTTAGTTATGTTAATAAATTAAAATTAGACATTTTATGGCATGTTTTATTAATTTGTATTTTCAAAACGAAACCTTTTTTGTATCGCACTGGTCATAAACCACACGTCTATTCTGAGAAAAATACGACTAAGCAGTCAACTCATCTTGACAGTTTCCATTCCAATTATCTTTTAATTAATACTATTATTAATATTATTGAACTATTTTTTTCTACACGTCTGCCCTATATAAAAATTGACATAATTTTAACAGCGACACATAAATCACTATTGCAAACTTCTAAACCATATCATGCGAGATATCAATTTAAAGTATTTTGCGCAAGAAATATTTTAATGATATTAATTTTATTGACATCATAATCTCTTAACTAGAGTCCTTAATTAATTCTGAATTCTTAGACATCGTTATTTGCAATATGATTTATTATCGTCAAACTAGATCATAAAGCTGCCTATCTACCATTAAATTGCTTTACACAAATTCTCTCTTGGTACCTGGCTTTCAATAGGTAGATACCTCTCATTGCAAGTGCTTGTTCAAACATACACAGCGAAGCGCTGTTCAGCGTTTCTTTTGTTTTCTACCACCTGTCCGACCGCGACATTATTCAAAGGTAACCTCTGTATTGTTCGATACAGATATCATTCTAATTACATTCTCCAAGTTATTAATTTACGAAATAACTAACTGTTCGTCGTTGTCTGTATATACAGTTTTCATTTAATTATTTTAATGTATTTCAACGCGTAATTTCTTTCATGTAAATATTAAAAAGAACAATGTTGTTTTCTTTTATTTGATAAGTCGTATTTAACAAACCTTTATTTCGGCATACTACAGGCGTTCTAGACCTTCGATGCTCATTACATCACATTATTCACATTATTTTACATCTCTCTCCTTATATTGTTACCACGGCAGTACTCCATTCGAGATGGTATAGAATAATTTCAAGATGATTTTCTCAACATTATTTTTGATTATAGTAGTTATCAAAAGACACTTTATTGAGCTGTTGTAGTTTTTCCACAGACGAGAATGTAGAGTTCGTATGTAGAGAACTCAGACGGACACACTGTATATATTATAAAAAAATTACTAAATATAGAATCAATATCAACGGAAATAACAACAAATATGCCGAGAAAAGCAACCATTAACGAAAGAAAATACTGGATAAACTGCAAACAATCAAGTGTGACTCTACAATAGATGACTCCCACCAGTACGGAACTGACGGTGGTAGCATTGTTTACATGTGCGTACCAGCTAGCGCTAGCTGTAAAACTGTGATATCCCTCGCGCCCCTCTGTTTCCGCATATTACCGACTACTAGAGGATTGTCGCTCATACGGTATAATAATAATTTAATTAGCAGTTTGTATGTTATACTTGTACAATTACTTTGTGCTTATTAACGAGAAAATTACTAATATTCTCTGGTGCACTCATTGCATTCACGAGGTTAACCTATATGCATATATATTGCAAAACATTACCGCTGAAAGATATTACACTAACCCACATATCCGTGCGTCATCGAGACTATAGCACAAGCACAAATTAGTCCAGGTAAAATTAATAGCGGTAAATATTTGGTCTCGTGCTCTATACATTTAATGGTGTCTTGTACAGCACGTGCACGCTGTTACTTAAATTAATTATAAATATTAATGGATAGAACGCGACAATATTGAATTAACAAACATGACGAGGTTAGGTCTTCGCTAGAGAAAACTGCACTGCAATGAATTCATAAATAGGAAGCTAAATTGAAACTACGAGATAAGCGCCATATGCTGTTGGTCTGGCGTAGAAGATATATAATATTGAACATTTTATAATTTTTATTTTTCAGTATAATTTCTACTATTTTCAATTGATTTATTGCAATGATTAATTAATAATGCTATACCCTTTTGTTGCCATATTCGTTTCGTTTCTGTTTTTTACCTATATATATATATAAATAAAATTATATTGCAAAAAAACATTCAATAAAAGTTAATAAAGAAGATATATGTATATGTAACAAGCAGAGAATTTTTGTTCAACAAGGAAGAAATAAACGAAGATTATAAAAGGATAATTAAAGAAAATCAAGATAAGAAATGTTATAATGAGAAAAATATAATATGTTACATTAATATGGACTGAAATGAACAGGTATATTATCATGGTGAAAGAACACCTCCATATTAATCATTCAATGGATGACGATCTAGAAGATTTGCGTAATATTTTGAGTTTAAGGTCTTGCCCTTTTGAAAATAATCTACCAACAACATTCCTTTTGCATCCCAAATTTTCACTTATCTGTATACAGCGTATATTTTCCTAGATTTCTTATTTTTTAAGAACATTTAACACTGGTGTAGTACAGACCGAATTTTAATCTGGTCTAAACACTTTTTGAGGGTACCGCACTTTTGTACAGGTTCGCCTCTTTATTTAGAAAGACTTTTTATGCTCTTTCGCAACCTTGTTTTAGAACCGCCCATTGGGCTGGTCCTATGCTGAATATGGGACCGCTAACTTCGCTGACCCAACGCCGATTTAACTGCTCCGTACGCTGGTCCAGGGCCAAATAATCCTTTCCTCTAATTGCGGTTTTGCTAAACATAATGTATACAGTATATCCTCAATGCTGATCTCATATATGCAGTAATTCTACAACGCACATACCCACGCATAAATAATATTTTAAGACTACGTTATCAGTAGAGCAGACCAATTTCCGTGCGCGCCATGTGCGCCGATGTGAGGATGATTGTGTTGCATCAGAACTAATAAAAAGCATTCAGTATGTGTTTGGTACTTGCTTAGACTGCATGTAAGTGTAAGCATAAAAAGCATAAAAACGACCGTTGTCAGACGAAGTGAATAAGTTTATTATGGATTTTCCGGACTTAATATACGATGACTCAAAAATTAAATGTTTAGTGTGCAATACATATCTAATGTGTTGGTCAAAAACACATTGTAAAGAACACGTAAGCAGTTCGAAGCACAATAATAAGAAAATTAATCGACAACAGTTTATACATGAACTATGTGTAACTGTGATTGTGTGTACACTGCCGTTTACCTTCTTAAGTAATGATTCATTTATTCCATTTTGGAATAAATACGCGAATCAAACTTTACCGAGCACGACAACGTTACGAAGGAATTTACCATCGGTGCGTAAACAGGTTGAAAATAGAATCAAAGCCGAACTGAAAAATAAAAAACTGGGGTTATGTGTGGACGAAACAACTGACAGCAAAAACCAATCTGTAGTTAATGTGATGGAGCGTAATATGGAACTACATCAACCAACGTCTTCAATTTTAGTAGCATTTGGAGGACTAGAACAATGTAATGCCGAAAAAATTTCAGAGGTGCTATTAAATACTTTGGAAAAATTAAAACTTTCGAAAGACCAAGTATTAATGTTTATGACCGATGGTGCCGCAACCATGTGTTCTGTAGGCCGGTCTCTTAGAAAATATTGTCCTAACTTGTTACATATTACTTGTAAACTCCATGCTCTACACCTTGTGGCAGAACAGGTTCGTAGATGTTATCCATAGGTAGATGCTTTAATATCGAGTACAAAGGCAGTATTCCTGAAATCTCCAAAACGTATTCGGAAATTTCACGAATTGTGTCCCCATACCCCTGAGCCACCACAGCCGATTCTGACACGTTAGGGCACATGGTTACGGGCGGGGTTTTACTATCATGAACATTTTGAAAAAATTAAGGACATGGTTTTATCATTCGATCCGAAATAAAATGCAGCTATCAATACAAGCCAGAAAAAATTTCAAGATGCCCAGATTAAAATGGATTTACAAAGTATTTGTGAGAATTACTTGGGACTAGAAGAAGCAATAACAAAATTAGAAAATTCGTCGCTGTCGTTAGAGGAATCACTGCAAATCGTTAAAGATGTGCTGTAGAAGACGCAAAAAGGGAAAGTGTTTTAATTAAATTTGAAAGTGTTTTAGACAGAAATGCAGATTTTGACACCTTAACACGTATTTGTGAGGGAACGTCTACAGATGCGTTAAGTGGCTTAAAAAAGTATTTCGATTATGCGAATACAACATCACTAGATGTAGAACGCTCGTTTTCCGAATGTAAACATATTTTACTACTTGGAAGGCGCTTAAAACGGTAAGTGTTTTTTTAAATCCTCTGTCGTGCACACAATCACTGATTTCATACATTTTCCATTTTATTTATAGGTGCATACAACGCTGCTATAATATGTACTATTCTTATTTTTCGTGTTTATGCATAATACTTTAATAGCAGTAAACCAAATGTATATTTAATTATTTCTGATAGAATAAATGTCTCTACTTCTATACTTATATCGATAACAAGCTCATGTTGCGTCCCTATTCTATCGCATATTCTAATATATTAAGAATTACACTCCCATACCGGCGCTCATGGCGCGTACGGAAATTGGTCTGCTCTAGTTATCAGGCACGCAGAGAACATATAAAATTGCTGTACACTTTGAGATAATGAGCTTATACATATATAATAAACGATATAATAAATAGCGTTCTGTTTATTATGGATTAAGTTGAATCATAACTTCGCACATTATAGGTACATTAGATAGTCTATTAAAAACTCTTTCATTGTTAAATCGAGAATATTACAGATCGCCCGCGTTTCTCAATACTTCAAAGAATTATGGGAATTTTAGTGTAAGTTATTTTTCCCTTTATGATTCACCACCGTGTATCGTTGAATTATTTTTTCGTCTCTCGTAACTAATTTACGCCATGCGAACAAATTGTAAAACGTTCTTACACTAAGTTGAAAAGAATTTTAATCAAAAGGATCATGTCTTTCGTCGAAACAGGAAATTTATAGCCGTTGTCGTACTTAGGGACACTAGTGAATGTGCTTGGGAGTGCATAAATCTGTCCGACTATCTGAAACTTTTGCCACTACAAGAGCGAACTTCTGGTTTTAATTTTACGATCGGAGCTTCTGCGTTCAAATTGTTGAAAGCTTTTACGATATATGTGTATATATTGTACATATGGTAGCGTCCGATGAGATCTGGCTCACAAGTTAAGAATATTGTGAGCAATGGAAAAACTTTTGTACGTACGAGGATGTACGTTATGATCATCTAAAAACTTTTGGAATTGAAATTTTAATTAATTTTTATAGCACTAAAAACGATTTATTACTATTTATTTCGTATGAGAAGCGAAATATAATTTAGATATTAGTGTATGAATCACTTTTATCACAAAAAAGGGTCATACTATCAGTCAAAATATTAACATATTGCTATGAATAGTGGGCTAGTAGCAGCGTTGCCAACAGGAACTCGGGACTTTATCGTAAATGGACTGTTAAATTACGGTAGATTATGGTAAGCGGTTAAAAATAAAATATTTGGTTAAAAAGTAACGTATTTACTTATTTCGCGCCATCTGGTGGCTGAAATTAATAGTATTCATTTAAGGAATATTTGAATTATTGAATACAATACATAATTAAAAATAAATTGTGTACCTACCAAGTTTGAAAAATGTAATAATTTATTTTCCACAAAATATAAACATAAAATAAAACTTCAACAGTGAATAAAATAAATAAATATAATAAGATAGTAATAATTCAAATTTTTGAACTAAATTCTACAGTTGCGGCCCTTGAAAACTAAGACACTTAAGTACAGAAACGTTTTAAGCGGTGTAAACTTTCTTTAAACGTTATTCAAACCAATCATTGCACAAAAATAGTAAATTAAAATAAATGAATGCTCTATTTAAACAACGACGAAAAGCAGGGTATTTCCCAAATATGTATTTAAATAATTTGAAATTTGAACTCACGAAGAGAAAAAGAAGCCTGTGTATCAAGTTTCCAATTATAATTAGGCTCGGCAAAGAGTTTAAGCTTTATAAGGTTAGTATTTCCTACAATAGTCATCAACAGCCATCTATACGTCGGGTCGGGTACTTCTCATCACTTTTTAATAAATATATACAGTTAAGCTTACATAAATCTAGTATAACCTAACTTGTCAAAATTTTCTAATATTGCCTAGTGTTTATTAAACTTTTTTTGAAGTCAAATGTCAAGTAATTTTTTAATACAATTTAGAAAACACAATAAACTAATACTTAATTGATCCGCCATTTGCATCAATTACTGTCCTTAACCTTCTGGGTACAGAATCAATTAGGGTTCTTAAAAAATTAGATTTTTCATCAACGTTTTCCCAGATATTTTCAATAGATTTCCATAATTGTTCCCTATTAGTAAATCTTAGATGGATCTATGAATTTGCTTTGTCATTTTTTGATTTTCTCTCAAATATTCAAACAAATTGTGATCTATATCAGTTGACATTCTTTTCCTTGTTTGCGACATATACTGCCTTCATTTTCTCATCTTTTTTAACTTGTAGTACTGTAGATTTGTTCAAATGAAATTCTTCTGCGACTGATTTAATAGAGCAACTTTCCAAATTTAACAGAATTTGTACTTTATCTGCCGGAGTCAGTTTTCTTGCCATTTTGGATATCAGAAAGTGACAAATGTCATTTTGACGTTACAAGAATAAATTACTTTTAAAAATACAAAACACTTCGGATTCATATGCTGTTCATCCAATTCGATTTTGCATAGGTAGGAATAAAAATCTACTATTAATAATTTCTATATTAAATGGCTATGCTAATATATGCCAGAAGTACCCGACCCGGCCTATAGATGGCTGTTGTTTGAAAAGAGTACCAACTTTATTAAGCTTAAACTTGTCCCTATTTGCCGAGCCTAATTATAATACTAAATTCAAATAGCAGTATGTATATTGTAGCTTTGAATTGCAGATGTCGCTCGAAGTAAATGAAACATGATGAAAAATTAAGCACAAATATACCCATGTTTTTATTATGTCAGAGTTTACAAATTATGGTAGATTTAGCTGTTATGGTAGAGCTATTATCGATTATCGTTTCTACTGCATAATTATGGTAGAATCCGATAATTACGGTAGCATTGGCAACACTGGTTAGTAGTGAGATGTACCACTATTCACACCAACTCTGTCCAGCTTAGATACTCAGTCGATTACTTTCTTTAAATGGGACTGTTTTTTTCTCCGGGTTTCCAATGGAAAACGTGGAAAAATAATTTAATTAATACCACAATCATGCGCCACACAAAATTTATTTGTGAATATTTTTAGTTTTACTGAAGTTTCTGTTATGCACACAAGAAGAAGGTTAATCAAAAGATACACACATCTAATCTTAATTGAATCTTTAATACATAAAAAATAAAAAAGAAAAAAAAATTCTTTATCGAGTATAAAGAATTGTGTAATACAAACTTACACTTAGAGGTAAAAGAATTTGTTGAAACTGACCGCAAAACAAATCCAAACGTCCTCTGATTACACCCGAACTAAATATAAATCTACTAAATTCCAAAGATACTTTTTTAAGATCACCCCAGATAATCAACTACAAAAGATAAACAACCAGAACTGACAGACCGAAGCAAATCTCTAACACATGCGCAGTCACATGTAACAAAAAATTGCCCTTGACTCCAACGTGCAAAATTGAAAGTTAATGTAATTTTTTTTTTATATTGAAATATTAAAATACGTTCTTTGTCATTTATATATATATATATATATATATATATATATATGTATATATCTAAGATAAAATATATCAAAATTACCACAATGGTAAAATACAAATCAATACATACAGGAAATAATAATAATAAAGATAATAAGAATAATTTCTTTTACTTTCGTAAATAAAATATATTTTTTTTATATATGAGACACCAGAGTTAGAATAACGTACAAAAATTAACAACTACGAGTTCTGCACACTCGTAAATCAATCGGTATTGAAATCAATCACCAAAACTAATTAATAAAAATCACGAATCTACAAATCTTAGATAAAAAAAAAAATCTTATAACACACGTCTTCATAACTCTGATAACAGTTAGTGTCTGAAGCGGATATGGCATGGCAAATCGGCGTATTACAACAATATAAGTCAAAATAAAAATGAAACAAAATAAAATCTGCACTCATATAAAAATTTGAAAATTGTACACTGGCATCCAAAATAAATGTCCAACGATAAATTAATAAATTTTTCAAAATGTTTGCGGGGAAAAAACACAGCAATATGTTCCTTAATGTAACTTAGGGCTTCCCGACGTATTCAGAACCACAGTCCTTAATAGCTCAAGTGGCAGAGCAATAGTCCGGCAAACCATGGACGTGGGTCCGAATCCTGCTTAAAGGTGAATTTTTTCAATTAAAAAATTCGAATAATTAGCGTCGTAAAATGTAGAAAGCAATTTTTAACCACCCCAGAGCTACATATGTTGCCTTGTTCAGCTCGTGGATGCCACCAGAGAAACTTTTTCTCGGGCAGTCATCTACTATGTGGGCCACAGTTTGCTCCACATTTCCACGGTCGCAGAAGCTAGTATCTGCTAGTTTCCATTTATACAACATTGAGTTGCACTTTCCATGGCCTGTGCGGAACTACTTTGAGACCATTACCTACGTGAGAAAGTTTTTTCTGGCAGAGTGTCTGAAGGATTAGAGATTAAATCTCTATTCCTTCGAACAGCACTGTGAAGCTGTTCGAAGAAGGTTATTCAGCAATTATTCACATTAATGGGATGATGAACTTCCGTATCCAGCCAAATTGGTCTCCTAGATTTCAGTCGAGTCCTGGGGATACGCTCCAAATCATTGTGTATGGAAAGATCAATGTTGTTGGAAATCTTAGCCCTGCAAAAGGCTATTTTCTGGACGAGCTCTCGGCAATCTCTTTGCTGCCATTTTCAAGTCGTTGTGGCTTTCGATTTTCGAGTTCTACTGCATGTTATTAGTCTAGGTGCCGATATTTGTATATGTTTGGCCTGCAAAGACTGTAGCAAAGTTTACATAGGCCAAACAGCTACTTCAACATAGGTTAAAAGGACACAAATATGTGAAAAATCAAATAGTCTTAAAAAAAAACATCAAGCAACATTTATACACAATTTTGATTTTGATAATACAAAAATACTAGCAAAACATAATGACACTAAAACCAGGGAAATTTTAGAAATGATACATATATTAAACAAAAATAACACAGTTGATGATCGAAACGAAATAGATGGACTTTCAAAAGTTTATTACCCAGTTATCAAATAATATACCCCCGTTTACAATATCCGAACAGATTTAAAAAAAACAAAATGAAATTTAAAATATGTCAAGATCATAAAAATAAGAAGAAACATTTCACACAGAAACACAATAAAATAAGACCGTTAGTTTCACTTAGAGAAAGGAGCACACAAAATTTCTCAGTTTATAACACACAGCCGATTAAAAAATAACCATAAAAATAAAAAAGAAACAAATTTTTTAAATATATAAGTATTTTAAGTATTTAAGATAGTGTATGCATTTGAAAAGATTTATTAACAAATAGAACAATTGGTGAGTTTTTGGTTTACAAATCTTTCATATAAAATAAAATTAAAACATAATTTTTTGTTCCTTTACAGTTTCTATATGGAACTTGACAATGACCGGAAATTAACAAAGGTCGAAACGTCTTTTTTTAACAAATAAATTTGTTTTATCTCCTTAAAGGTCGCTAAAACAAAAAAAATTATTTATTTATTATATATATATATATATATATATATATATATATATATATATATATATATATATATATATACATATTGAATTTAATTGGAGTGAGAAATAGCAATTATTCAAATCTCCTCTCACATGTAATTGTCGCTAAATTTGTGCAATTGATTCTACAATCTGACAAGATTACTCCTGCCGAAGAATGTAGACGCAAACATGTCGCGACGTTAGCCATCCACCTGTGCGGATAATGAAAATTGTATGAAAAAAAACACATCCGTCCAGAAACGTGCATATATCGATATTTCACTGTCGTTACAGATCATCAGTACACGATATTCTAACATGGACATGATTTTATTTTTATACTTTCGTGTATATATACGAATTATATTGAATTTAATTGGAGTGTGGCAGGAGTAATCTTGTCAGATTGTAGAATCAATTGCACAAATTTAGCGACAATTACATGTGAGAGGAGATTTGAATAATTGCTATTTCTCACTCCAATTAAATTCAATATAATTCGTATATATACACGAAAGTATAAAAATAAAATCATGTCCATGTTAGAATATCGTGTACTGATGATCTGTAACGACAGTGAAATATCGATATATGCACGTTTCTGGACGGATGTGGTTTTTTTCATATATATATATATATATATATATATATATATATAATTTCTTAGCCGTTCATTTAATATATCATTTAATAAATTCCTGGAACTTGGAGTTATTTAGCGAAGTAAATGTTAATGTAAACATTGTTGTTTATGAATTACAACGCAAATTATACGAAATTTTATTTGAAAAATATTCGTCCACGTTGGGACTTGAACCCAAATCTACGGTTTGCCAGACCGTCGCTCTAACCAACTGAGCCACAATGGACCTTGGTGTCAAGTCTTTTGGAAATGCCTTATAAGGTAGCGATGTTAATATTCAGATGTCAGTTTTACTTCGCAAAATAATTTATCAAATTATATATTAAATGAACAGCTAAGAAATTATCTATATATATTAGAAGCTAAAGTAGTAAAAACAAACAATTTCAAACTTTCAAAACTGACATCTGAATATTAACATCAGTGCCTTATAAGGCGCTTCCAAAAGGCTTGACATCAAGGTCCATCGTGGCTTAGTTGGTTAGAGCGACGGTCCGGCAAAACGTACACTTGGGTTCAAGTCCCAACGTGGATGTAAATTTTTCAAATAAAATTTCGTATTCAAGTCCAAACGTGGACGATATATATATATATATATATATATATAAATATATATTACTCTTGGTGTTCTCGCGGACATATGATGAAAGTGTAGTTTCTCGGGTTCTTGGCCGCGTGAGTTTTGTCCTGAAATGAACTATTTACTCTACGTTTCAACGAGATCGCACTCGTTATCTTCAGGATACAGTCGATCTGTCGCTGGTTAGAGAGAGACGATCGCCAGCTCTAACCAGCGACAGACCGACTAGCTCCTGAATATGACGAGTGCGATCTCGTTGAAACGTAGAGTAAATAGTCCTTTTCAGGACAAAACTCCCACGCGGCCAAGAACCCGAGAAGCTACACCTTCATACATATATATATATATATATATATATATATATATATTGTTTTTAAGAGGTTGACGACAAACTAACAACATATTGATGTGATGTTTTAAAGTTGACGAATTTTAACATGTTTAGTGCCGTTATTTGCTAAATTTTAACTCTGAATTACACTCCTGATGAAGTAACCAATGCGTTATGAAATATAGAGTGGAATAAAGGAGTTTTATTTTTACTTGACAGACCGCTCACCCGTTAATGAAATTTTTACTTATACAGTACGGTCGATAATACTTTATAGTCTATATATATATATATATATATATATATATATATATATATATATATATATACATATGTGGAAATTAATTGCTTTGTCGCGAAGTAATGTGAAAGCAAATATTGTTTTCTACATTTCACGACGCTAATCATTCGAATTTTTAATTGAAAATAAATTCGCCCTTAAGCAGGATTCGAACCCACGTCCATGGTTTGCCGGACTACTGTGCTACCACTTGAGCTATCAAGAACTGTGATTTCGAACATACATTAATACCAAAAAAGTATACCAAGTATTTGTGAATACAAATTAATACAAATATGTTAAAAATATATCTGTATACATGAGCAATATATATTTCGTCGAATGTTTCCGCGGTCGTTTGTTGAAGCGTTGTTCTTCAGATATTTCGCCGTGCAACTCTTCCAGCATTTCTAATAAATACGTCATGACTGATATTTACCTCAGTGTCAATTCCTTTTATTAATTAGTTGGATTGTAATTTTTAAACACTTTTCAAGCGTTCTTATTTTTTTTTAATTATTATTGTTTTATATTCTATAAATATAGCATTATTTAGTATTTAGTATTTATTTTATTTGTTTCCTAATACATAACAGCGTGAAACTCGTCAATATAAACCACAAAAAGAGAAACAAGTATCAATAAATATACACAATTTTTTTTTTTTACCAGCTACCCAATATACACCTAATATAAACATAATTTACAATACTATTTGTTCCGTAAAGAAATCATTCAATTATTCAATTATTCAATGCTGTAGGATTATCAAAGCATTACATTTTAGTAGTTACTAAAGTCTACGAGATTTACGAATAAAACTTTAAATTCCTCTTTGGCAAAAACAGACTGCTCATTTGTTAAAACATGCAAGGTTAATATTCGAATGATAAATTTATTCTATTTAAGCAAGCAGCTTACCCCAGATATTTTATATTAGTAAATAAAGATATCACATTTTGATTAATACCTAGTCTATTAAATAAATGAATGTTATACACTTGAGTTGATGTATGTTGATGATGAAAAATATGATTTAAAACCGTTGCTTAGTCGGGTTATTCAGTGATTTATTGACCCTATTAAGTCTATACGCTTATATACGTTACCTACTTTTTGCTAGACACCGAACTGCTAGACTCACGTGTTACCAGCCGACCCCAACTTTGATAAATATGAATTATTTTACAATATAAAGCGCGGTTCGTGACAAGTGGGACGTGCAAAATGAACAGGATACTTCATTTGTTCAGATGCATAAATATAAAGTGTCACCTGCACCTGCTTAATGCATAACAGTTGGGCGTTAATTTAGTGGAAACCGTAAACTGTGTTGGTCAATGAGGGTAGGCCAAAAAAATTATGGTTTTATTAAGTTAAGTCGCGAAACTTAGACCTGGTGCTTGAAAATGTCTCGTTCAATATGATTTGCGAGGTTGTATTAAATCAATTTCGTTACATACAGAATACTAGTGATAATATGTACGAGAGGTATTGTTATATACTTATTCTACTATGAAAAAATTTAAAGTTGGGGCTTATTTTATTATTTAATAATTTATTTAAATTAATATACTTAATACAGCGTTCCTGTGACGCCTTTAACCTTTCTAAAGAAATGTACTTCTTGGTCTGCAAACCAGCCTTCCACAGCTTATATTACCTCTTCGTTACACAAAAATTGACGTCCTTTTAAACTTTTTTTCAATTGAGAGAATAGATAATAGACTGAGGGCGCTAAGTCTGGGGAATGGGGTGGGTGTTCCAGTAATTTGAACCCTAGATCGCGAATTATATTAATGTTATGTGCAAGAGCTTTGTCCTGCAAAAACAACACACCTTTCGCTAACATGCCACATCTTGTTTCCTTAATTTTCTCTCTCGGGGTGGTTAATAATTTAGAATAGGAAATCAGAAAGATGTGTCATTATTTGGAAGGTTGTTACAAAAAATACTTAAGAACTTATTAAATGTATTATATTCTTGTATTCGGAAGAGTTTCAAGCAAACAGCTGACGTGAAATGAGATAAGAAATTGAATACATGCTACAAATATACGAAAAATTAGTGCTAGAAAATTAACGTCTCTTTTTAGGTAGAATAGAAGACATGGAGTATGGATTTGCTGTTTTAGCATTTATTTTTATATGGATGTGAGCATTATTTCAAAAAATTAGTCTTCGTCATCAATAAACTTTTGCCTACGCTCGAATCAAGTTGCAAAGCATTTTTACACCATGTAGCTGATACTTCGAAATCCAGGCTTCGAAATTTTTCAACAGCTGTTTCCAGAAATGAAAATCTCTAATCACGCATTTTATTTCTAACGTTTGGAAACAAATAAGATGATAAATTAGGTCAATATAAGCAATTAGTTATTAATTCAACATTTGTAAAGGCTAAAACATCTGTTCAATCACTAACTAAACAACATTATTTTAAATCTATTTAATCTAGTTGAATTTTATATTTTATATTTCGTCATACTGTATATTTTACCTTTTATAACCAATCTCTTGTTCTGTAAATAGTTCATGTACTTATTCTACTTATTCCTATTCATAGTTAGTAAGTCAACTGAGTGCGTCACAGTCATCAGCATAAATATTATGAAATCCTAGACCTACTATAACGTAAAAATTCATTATAAGCTTCCTTTGTTTGAAATCTTTAATAAAACGAGGTGAAACACCAGTAACCACAGCAACAAATATTATATGTCCTAGATTTTAACTACGTTTACTTGAGGTACATTAAAACATTTTGAGAACCACTAGAATTAAATTGTAAATAGCATTTGTATATATACTGTAATCTTGTTAAATAAATCGTTCAATCAATCAATATTCACATCAAAGATACTGAGTGACAGCTGGCATTCTCATGATGAAGAATAATTCACCGATTGTGGTATACCAATCAGCGTTCATAGTTCTTCGATTCTACAAAGTTATGATTGCATGATGTCGAGCAAAATCGAAGAAATAAGCAATAATTTGTCTCGTAACGCTGCACAAAGAATTTTTGTTTTGGTAGACTTTGAAAGACTCAAATGATCACTAATAGACGAACTTCAAGAAATTCGTCGCTGTAAGTGGGATGTTCACGCTGATATTCGACAAACCAATATCGCTTCTCTCTGTGTGTGTGGATTTTTTGCCGTTGAACTAGCTCAACATTGGCCAGGGTGTATTATGAGCAGGTCATCCTTACTTACATCCACTAATAAAATTAAAAACAATTCAAGACTAAGAAAAGAAAATTAGAACAAAATTGTAACATTGACATTTATGTAATTATAAAATTTAACATTTTCGCCAAAACGCAAGTGAAAAAAAAACTATAACCAGCTAACTAATAAATTAATAAACTAATATACTTAATTTAACAAAATCAAAATGGCAAATTAAGAAAGAATAATGACTACAATAAGAGGTGATTTTTAGCTACTACGGGTTGGAGTTAGTTTGGCTTGGTTTGTTATTTTGGCGATAAAATAATGACGTCACATTAAACGCGGTTAGCTTTGGTTTGTCAAACTGGCTAACCGACCTGTTAAATAGAGTCTGGAGCGGTTAATAGGCAAATAGGTTATGTTATTGTTATGTAGTACATGAAACGAAAAAAACGAAAATGTTTATACAAATCTTCTTGCAGATATTTTGATATCCAATGATCTTCATGCGGTATTTGAAAATGTTTTTGCCGTTCCAATAACAGATATAACAGATAATTTTGAAATTTTCGCTTGCTTAAAAAATGATACAGATTCCAATTGGCAATCCTGGTATTTTCTAATTCTATAGAATTACTGCCTATATCTTCTGCCATTATTCAAGTTTCTAAAACCGCTAAAATAACAAAATTAAAAGCCAGTTAACCAAAGTTAACCGATAGGGCGTCACACTAAACTGCTCTAAACCTGGTAACCTAAGATGCCTAAAATAATTGATATAATCCAAAAATATCACTTTGACAGCTATCACTAAAATGGAATGTTCTCACCAAAACTCGGCAAAGAAAACAAATCCGCGCTTAATATTTAACATAACCTGCAGTTAATCAAAGTTGCATTAATAAAAAAATGACACAAAAATACATAAAATTATAATTTGGTATCTGAAAGCGTGGAGCACATCTGTGCAAACCAATTGTAAATACTATACTATATGGATGGTACTTCACCCCCAAAAGCTAAGTGACGTATATCAATGAATACATTCTTTCGGCGTTAAACCACAACTGAAATCGTAAAATGTTATGGCTCAATAATTTTCACGAGAAAGTTCTTATCTTACACAAAACTCTGTTCTTTTAAATGCTTCGTGAAAGCTAATTTACTTAAGTACATAACGTCAACTGAATTATTGATTAAAGATGTCGAAATTTATAAATATGACAGTTGAAGAACACGGGGATCACTTTTCCAGCAGCCCTTGTATACATAAATTGTTCTGAAGAAGGCAATTAAAAAATTATTGAAACGCCCACAATTTCTAGGAGCTTTATAGTAATAAAACGTTCCTCTATCCAAGCATATTCTTTTTGCTGTACTGTGCTACTAGAATTGCGTTATTCCTATTTTGAAACTTGATCACGTATTTGTTAATATAATGTAAAGCATATTACAAAATCCAGGCAATAATGCACAACGAACACATAATGTTCGGTGATAACAATGTTGCGATTTAGCAAACCAAGAAATACGGTACAGTAACTAACAAAAGTACATTCATAAATATGTGACTTCAGTCAACAACAGGCCGCGCGAAGTTATTTATGGTCAGTCGCTCGTTTATTTTACACCGACTGTTGAAACAATGGCATTTTCAGATAATCCCAAATGCCTCAAACGTGGTATGACCGGCGCTCAGAGCTACCCATAAATAGTCCGTTATGCGGTAATTATACAAAACATTGTCTCTCGACATTGTGAGCCCTGTACTGAGAGCAAGTGTGCGAACTACGATGATGCTGAACCTCTTTCAGCTTAAAGTCCTTCCTTTGCTACAGTTATCGGCTTTCGAGATGCCCCACAACTGTTACCGCTTACTTAATATGCCGGTTTAAATGTAATATATTTATGATTGAAATTTAAATATTTTTCTTTGATGTCTTAAAGTGATAATTTAAATTTCTATATTGATTAAAAGAATTCGAGTATATAATTATCTATTTAAATAAATTGTTTCGGCTAGCAAAAAAAAAAAATGAATAAAAAGAATAAATAAAATGCTACCTACTTTAACGGATGTGATGATTGGCTTCAAAGATTTAAACACCGTAAGGTTTTTGAAAATCACAGGGGAGAAATTATCAGCCAACCCAGATGTAGTACACCCTTTTAAAGATGATCTAAAACGTATTATTCAAGAGCATGATCTAAAGCGACAAAAGATTTCTAATGCTGATGAGACAGGATTGTATTGGCACTTATTGCCTGATAAAACTTATATCTCATTAGCTGAAAAAACTGCTCACGGACTAAAAATTACTAAACAACGACTGACGTTTGTGGGTTGTGTAAATGCTTCAAGCTTACATAAGCTGAAACCCCTAGTGATAGGGAAATCAAAAAATCCAAGGTGTTTTAGGAATTTTAACAACTCATTGCTGTACAAAAACACCAAGAACGCGTGGATGACCGGGGAATTCTTTAAGGAATAGTTTTTTTAAACATTTTGTACCTTAGTTTGTAAGAATTAATAATATTTACCATTTGTTTCATACGGCTGATTATATACACCTACATATTTCAAAATTATATTACATAATTTGTAAGTGAAATGTTTTCTATTACCTCAAAAAACAATTCTTCTTGTGGATAGCGCGCTGTCTGCATCCACCAAGAACAGAACTGAGGACTAAAAATGGGATGATCTTTGTAAAATTCTTACATCCTAATGTTACGTCTTTAATCCAACCCATGGACCAAAATATTTAAAGGCTCACCAAACTGTACTATAGAAACAGTTTGCTCAGTTCTGTTGTATCACTGGAAGAAGGAATATCTGCAGGACTCAGTAAAATTTCACTAAAAAATTCAATCATACATTTGTCTGCGGCGTGGAAGTAACTAAGCTCAACAGTAATCAAGTCTTGCAGAAACATCCTGTTAGATTTTAATGAATATAATAAGGATGCAGACGACGATAACATTCCACTAAGTACATTAAGGGGAAAATTAAGATGTGAAAAAACTTTGGTCCATGATGCCAATAGGGAATATCATAAATTGACTACGGGAAGTAACTCCAGTAAGTTAATGCATGAGTGGTTTTAGAAGACGATAGCATAATTATAAAATGCAAATTTTAGGCTGACTACACTGCTGCAGAAGTGGAAGATTTGGATAAGAATGAGGCAGCAAATGTTGTGGAAATGAGGATCAAAATGAGTGCATTGAAAAAAAATTTTCCATTCCGATGCAATTAAAGCATTTCATGTAGCTGTAGAATTGTCAAATCAAAATTTCATAAATATAAGTGAAATCATCACCTTGAAAGCAATTCAAGAAAAGCAGTTATGGCCAAAATTGCTCGAAAAAATTTTCAGAAATAAATTACAGATTTTATTACACATTACAGACTAAGTTGTCATCATCAGTGGTTTTACCTACTGATGATGACAACTTGGTTGTCGAAATACGTATTTAGGATACGATTAATAATTGTGGTTAGGGGTTATATACCTTTTTTTAAGTTTTTATTTAACCACAGTCTCCAAAGAAAGACTTTTTAAGTAATAAAATTAATTTATTTAATTACACCCTCGTTTCTATGAACACCCTCGTTAGAATGAACGACCCACGGTATTTTAGTACTGTGTCACCGTGTTACCATGATTGGCACCTTTGACTCATATAAATCTTGTAAAAGTCATAAATTATTAATTAAATATAAACAGTTGTTTACAAAATAGTGTATGAAGTACTTGTTAAAAGTGATTTTATTTTGTTGCAAGGTTCTTCCCATCTCACAAAATAAAATCGCCCTTTTAACACTTATATCATAAATAGAGACCGGACACTAGAGGTTGATGACTCATCGCCCACGAGCGTACTATTGAACATTTTTATTTTTAAAGTTTTTAATTTTATTTATATAATTATACTTATAATAATAAAACGGGTATATATATATATATATGTGACTACAAAATACGAAATACATTTTTATTTGTTCATTTTGTAGATAAAGTTGAGTACAGGAGTATTAATATTTACTAGCAATACTTTCTCATGGTTCTCTTTACATCCTTATAAACAGAAAACATTCTATCTACATCGCAACTGGTTATAGGTGCATACTGGAAATATTATTTTATTTCCGCATATTTTGCAGTTAGATGTTGTGACATTGTCCCCTTACACAATTGCCGTAATGTTATTAAATCTGCGTCTAACTTTTGCCGAAGGCCACATATCTGAAAAATAACTTAATCCATTAACTACCAAATTTTTATTATCGACATTTTTTGTAAATTTAAATTAAAAATAGGATTATATTAAAGGTAATAGGTCAATTTATTCGTTGGCAAATAAATACATATACGCCATTTTTCAAAAAAAAAAATTTAAGTCCCATTTGGGACCCATGGCACTTGCCGTTACAAAAATTAAAAAAAAACTGAACCAACATTTCAAACTAAAGAAAAATATTTATAACTTATGCCAATTAGGAAAACATTCCATATGCAGTCCAATATTGCATTTTTTACACTGTTTGCGAACGTTTGTGTCACATATGGCACATTTTCTTTGTTTTCCATCAATCGTTCGCTCCAAAACATGTCCAATGGGATCAAATCTAACATCGTCAGGCACGCGGCTTTTCCTCGCCTTACTAGAACTTGGTCTTCCGGCAAATTTAGGATCGGATAACGATTCTTTCTTCAGATAAGTTCTGGCAATAATGCGTCTAAAATCTAATAATGGGATGCTTCCATTTACTGCAGTATAAAGAGCGTGGGTGTTAACAACCGCAACGTCAATAATATTTGTGAAAAGAGGGAAATACCATTTCTTACCTCTAAATTTGATTCGATACTTTTGCACATTCCAGTCTAACTTGTCGACCCCTCCCATATGTATATTGTATTGTCCGACAATGTTTGGTCTATCGACATGGCATTCTTTTTTTTTCTTTCTTACAATATCTTTTCACTTTTCCTATAGGTTGCAATCCTAAGTAATTCGATAGCATTTTAACACAGCTATTGTCATTCCAAATCAACGCAAATATTTTATTTTTTTCATCATAACGATAATCATATGCCCCGCGTTCCTCTTTTTTTTATGATATTATCAGATTTCAAAGGACACTTGTTCATTCTATTATAGTGTACTGTTCCAGCCGCTTTTATATTTAGTTCTCTCAACTTCAACAATAAATCAAAGCTGGTGAAAAAGTTATCAAAAAATATTTCATATTTTGACGGATATTGCAAAAAAGAGGTCATCTTCATTATCACAGAAGCCCAACACCACTTACAAGTTGTTCTTCTTGGCTCTTTCCTTCATAAATATCCATATGAAAACAATAGCCAGATTTAGAGCAGCACATAGCCAATTGTTTGAATCCAAATCTTATTGGTTTTTCCCTAATAAACTGTTTCAGGTAATGGTGGCCATAGTAACGCACCATTTGCTCATCTATTGAAAGTTTTTGTGCAAATATACCGAACTTTTTGAAATTTGTGTTCAATTTGTTTATCGAAGGACGGATTTTAAATAGTTTGTCTTGTTTATCGCTGGTGGATATGAGACTATTGTCGTTAAAATGCAGGTTTTTTTTTATTTCCAAAAACCTGTGCTTAGGCATGCAGTTTCTAACGCATATAAGATTTATATCTTCATCCTCTGACCAATATAACTGCTCTTGGGACAACGAATGGTACCCTGATAGCAAAAAAAATCCAATAAACATTTTAAGACAATTTGTGGAAAGTTCAAAGTTATGTCTGTTGTTTTGTCTAGCGTAATTTACACTTTGGATAGTTATATGGTTTAGTAAATCTTCGTCGAAAAGTTCTTCAAATATCTGAACCGGTGATTTACCTTTCAAGTTTTGAATAATCTGTGATTTCAATTCAGATACATTGTTGTTTTCAAATGATGTATTAGTCAAATTTATGTCCTGCTTTTTCCACTCACTTTTTGGCAAGAATTTACCTTTTGATTTTACTATAGATGCTTGATTTTGATCAACATTCAGAGCGCTGGAATGGATTTCTAGTTGTCCAGGAACGTCTTGTGGAACAGTTTTTGGCAAGAATTTACCATTTTATTTTACTGTAGATGCTTGATCTTGATCATCATTCAGAGCACTGGAATGGATTTTTAGTCGTCCAGGAACGTCTTGTGGAAAAGTGTCTTCTAAAATATTATCGTCAAATTCTTCGCAATCTGATATAACATCGATATTATCGGGCGGCAGTTCGACTATATCAATGACTTCTTGTTCCAGATCAGCAAAAGATTCATCATCTTCCAAGTTCTTCTTCAAGTTCTGCGATAGTAAGGAATTTTCTAGAGCCCATACTGAATTGGAAACAAAAAAAAACAGCAACTGTGAATAAAACTAACATAACGCTCTCCATATGATTTTTTTACATAGTAAATTCCATGATCCCCAAATGGGGATCAAGGTGTTTTGTATTATATTTTTTATAATAAATATTATATTTGCTCACCTGTTATTCTAATATCAACTAAAGGAATGTATTATTACTTGAATTCACAAAACTGGCACAAAATTAATCAAACAAGCACAAAAAATATTATTAGAAATAATGTAAATATTCGACCATCAACTTTTGTGTATAGGTTATAAAATAACGCGCATAATATGCTTACAGGCTTACCAACACTAATATATAAAATTTTTCTAGAAAGTACAGAGTATTCATGTTCAGTTAGTATACATTACACTAAAGATAATAACATTTTAAAATATGTTAAAAAATAAAATTCGCGAATCCCCATTTGGGGATCAGGGAAGCTATTGGATTAAACAATGCTCTAGATCTAAATAAATGAAAACTAAAGTGTATGCGTAAGTTATTGAAACTTAACGAAATTCAATGCACACTTACGTCGAAATAATTGGGAGAAGTAGATTCAATCAAACGATACTAAACAGGATCTATCACAAAAATTACGATGTAATTAACAGTTAAAACTATGAAAACAAGAAACTAACTCACAGCACTTTATTTATCTTACGAAATATAATCTAAATAGACTAAATTATTAAAACTCCACACGCTTCTATCTACGCCCATGAAAACAGAAATTTAACTGTAAATATCCAACAAACAACGTCGCAATTCTCGATGAAAACAGACATGCGCGCTAGCCAGATCAGTAGTGCATTCAATAACTGCGTGATGTACTTACAGATATTACAGATGTATTTATATCGTCCGTCGTAATGACGACGTCATTTCAACCCGATGTGTCCGGTCTCTGATCATAAATAACTATTATGCAATGGCTTTTACTTTAATTAATAGCTATGAATATCCATAAATGATATAAACAGGTTCGCAGTTACATTTAAATAAAAGTTTCATAAATCCATATTTATTCAAATAAATTCAAACGTCTTATTAAATTTTAAGAAGCGAAGCTACTTTTCAAATCCTGTCGAAAGATTAGTTTCACTTCAATAATTCGAAATAAACGGCGAAGAAGATGTAAAATTAAAAGACGCGTCCGATAAGATAAAACGAGAAGAAGAGGAAACGAGAAACAGTTTTCTCTTCAAACGAATTTCACGATTCCATGTATTAAATTTAATTCGAGACAAGTGGCATTAGAAAGATTTATTTCTTCACCACACTTTCCCCAGTTCACGGTGGATAAAACAAAAGTTTTTTACTTTTAAAATCCGTCTGGCGTTGCACACAAAAATTAACTCGGTGATAACAGGCAGGCTGTATTATTGATTTTCCACCATTAATTACAATTTAATTATATCTGGATACAGTCGACCATAAAAAATTCCGTTTATTCTCTTTCTCGTTTGGGAAACCGATCATTTTCTATCATTACTTGTGTATCGAGTAAATCATTATCAAGTATACTATGTAAATTATAGCCTAAACATATATAATTATGATAGACAATAAGAAATAAAAATTTCTAGAAAAATTTAATTTTATACAATGGCTTAATGATGGCGATATAATTTGATTATTTTAACAATTTATTTATAATAATGATAATAATAATAATAATGGTTTATTAACTGCCCTAGAATACCACCAAATATAGACACAAAATACAACATCATGCATGTATAAGAAGACGCTAAAAATTTTAAAGAAATTAACAAAAAGAGAAGATTAACATGGAAATTTCATTCATCTGTAAAATTTGATAACCTATCAATACGATGACAATACAAATTAAATTAAGCCATAATAGTACAAGTGCAAATTATCAGGAATTAAAAAAATTAATACAAACGTAGTTTTTAATGTTTAATGCGTAACAAAGATTGTGCGGCTCTAAACTCGTCACCGAGCAGGTACTATCTAATGTCTGCTACATTAATTCGCCCGAATGCTAATTACGGTGTTTTAATCCCTTACTTTAATTTGTCCCCGGACACGAGATTAAGAAATTTATACTTTCCTGGAAATATAAATACAAAGTTGTCCAAATTAAATTCATTTATCTAAACTTAAAATTTACCCAGATCTATACAAGTGTCCCGTATCGTTATGTCCAAATTTTAGGAGTGTAAAGTAGACTTCATTTCAAGTAACAAAAGCGCAAAACTTGTATATCCATTTTTATTTGTTTCAAAGTTACAGATCTATGAATGTGATTGTAATCCCAAAGTCAATAAAAACTGATTTTATTTAAAAAAGTTCAATGAATAATATTTTCGAAATGTCCACCTCCTTGTTGGATGCAGGCTTGTGCCCGTAAGCCAACAGAGGAAGTACTTATCCGAATTTCATACTTGTTTTGCCGGATTTCCTCGGCAGCCAGGTGAATACGATCCAACAACTTTCGAAACTTGCGTGTAGCATAAATTTTTCATGTACCCCCATAAATAAAAGTCAAGGGGATTAAGATCGGGTGATCTGGGTGGCAATGCAGCAGGACCACCTCGTCCAATCCATCATGGATAATTGACGTTAACCAAATTTCGGACAGCCATTCCGAAATGTGATGGTGCCCCATCCATGAGTAACCACATGTCTCGTCGAACATTGAGTGGGACATCCTCTAAAAGACCTGACAGTTCGTCAATAAGAAATTGAGGGTAATTGTCCGCATTTAACCTCCCAGAAAGAACGACAGGACCAATGAAGTCATCGATTAGGGCCGCCCAAACGTTAATAGAAAATTCATTTTGAATTTTAGATGGGCGTATAGCTTTGGGATTTTCTAATAACCACCTGTGCAGGTTTCTCAGATTTGTAACACCACTTCTCGTGAACGTAGATTCATCTGTCCAGAGGACTGTTCTGCAGAAATTAAAATGAAGCCGTGCCTGTCTTAATATCCAGGTAGAATAAACTAGACGAGCATAGTGGTCTGCCTCAAGCAAACCGTGTCCCCTGCGATAGTGATATGGATATAAGCCCTCACGTTTTAAAATTCGCAAAACTGTCGTTTGTGGCACTCCTAGTTGTCTAGCGATTCGGTGTACACTGAGAGTTAGATCCCTTGTAACAATAGCTACTGCCTCTTCCTCTAAGTCTGCTGGCAAATTTACACTTCAGTCTAAAAGAAAAACACGCAATCCGCATTCCCGAAATTGTCTGTGTACTTCCAGAAACGTTCTGTAATGAGGAATGCGCCTATCGGGAAACCGATGTCGGTATTCAATAACTGCTTGACGTGCACTGCCGTTACAGTAGCCATACACAAAATGCATGTCCGCATACTCTTGAGAAGAAAATCGGTAAGGCATTTTAAATAAAGAAAACGTGTCCACTCACTAATAAGCTGTTGTATTAACTGAAACGTAATGTAATTCTTTATTAATAAATGCAACGTTAACAGTCATCTTAATATTTGTTTATTGTATGATATTTATGGATTAGCACTTACGAAATAAGTAAGAACCTTCTTTATCATAAATCAATTTCCAGTACTCTTTTTTGTAGATCTCAAAGAAATAACTGTATGCACTACGACACGTGTTTATTTATTTAAGGATAACATTTTATTATGCGACGTTAAAAATCACAGGTCTGTTATTGAATCGTATAATTCTTTCTAAATAAAATCAGTTTGTATTGACTTTAGGATTACATTTTTTTTCATGATCTGACACTCACATTCATAGATCTGTAACTTTGAAACAAATAAAAATGGATATACAAGTTTTGCGTTTTTGTTACTTGAAATGAAGTCTACTTTACACTCCTAACATTTGAACAGAAGGATACGGGACACCTTGTATATTTATAATTCGTCAGTCTGAAATAACATACCAGGCTAAGAAGTGCTTTTTATATGTGAGAAAGCATGGAAATCTTCGTCAGTTTGAGTGAACGTGGAAACAAGTGCTAATTGTAGACTCGGTAAAATTTACCAAATACAAATCCTTAAAAAGTGGTGAAATATGTTAGCGATGCTCGAATCGCTCTTGTAAGGTAAAAGTTTATAGTCTGGGTACAGAAAATTTAATTGTGCGCCATAATCAATGAAAAGAATCTGAAGAAACTAAACAGACAGATAGTAAGTGCTTGTGTTAAACCTAAAGTAACCGATGACATTTGTGAGAACCCTTCAAAAATAATACATTCAACTCTAAAAGAAAATACTGGTATTTTCAATACAATCACCGTTCAAGACATTCATTGCATTCGCAACAATCTATATAATAACAGAAGAAAATCTCTACCGCCCTTACCGAAAAATAGGGCAGAAGTTTTTAAATGTGTTACAACATTGAATATTACGAGACTGAAAAAAGACAATTTTGTCTTTATCATCGACGAAGTTGAAGAAATTATCGCATTCACGTGCCTAACAAATATGACTGTTTTATACAATAGTGAAAAAGTATCTGTCGACGGTACATTCAGTTATTTACACTGCATATATTACAAAATGGGTATTATATCCTACTAGCATTTTGCTTACTGTTGAATAAAAAGGAGTATTCTTGCAAAACATTTTTTAACCTGTTGCGAAAAAAGTGTCATAGTTTGGGTTTAAATTTGAACCCAAAAGTCATCGTAACGGATTTTGAAATTGCAATCCACAATCATAAAAGCGGAGTTACCAATTTCCTATGTTATAAGCTCCAGATTCCATTTAGCACAAGCATGGTTCCGTAAAATTCAAAATCTGGGCCTTATTATAAGAACGAAGCCAGTGAAATTGGAAAGTGGCTGCGCTATATATTTGGTTTGCCATTCTTAAATCCATCGGAACTAGGCAATTGCTATGCTTTTGATTTTTCGGAAACACAACCCCAAGATGAACGTTTATTGGGCTTTTCCGATTATTTGGTTGACAATTATATTTCAGAAGAAGCTATTTTTCCACCTAGTTTGTGAGCAGAACTCAGTGATAGCATAGAAAATGCATAAATGCTTGGGAATCTTTCCACGCTAAATTTAATGCCAGTTTTTATTCTACGCATCCATCAATTTTTCATTTTATTGAAATTTTGAACCACTTTGAAACAGAGACATATAAAAATTGAAAGTTTATCTGAATGTTCAATAATACGGGATCCAGTCGTAGAATACTCTATACAGTTGCAAGTAAGGTTTAATTGAATTTACGGGTACATGCATTTTCGTCACCGACCAGGTAGATAAACCGTGCGCAATAGTTGGGGCATTTATGACACATGCATTTTCGTCACCAAAGTGCGAAATTGGATGCTGGTTGAAACAAATTTTTTCGCTTATGTACCTACGTCCAGAAGAGGTAGGTGAATGCTTTGCCGTTGATTTAATACCAAATATGCCACAAGACGACCGACTAGTTAAATATGCTGATTATTTGATTGATACGTATATCTCTGACAAATCACTTTTTCCGCCTTCAATCTGGGCAGAGCATTCAGCTACCTTAACTCGAACAACAAATGCGTGTGAATCCTTCCGTAAACATTTTAACGAGTCGTTATACAAGGATCATCCAAATTTATTTGTTTTTATAGAAAAATTGAAGGAATTTCAAATAGATACCTATATTAAAATACAAAGTTTGCATATGCCTACAAAAATTCACAATCGTAAAGTTAAAAAAGGCAGCAATTTATTGAGTCTATGCTTACACAATACCAAAACAATGAAATAAGCAGGTTACATCTAGTTAAATGTCTCTCATATCATTGTTATTTTACATAAAATGATGTTTTACATATTTTTTATATAGCTCTGTACCTATGTATATATATTTGAATAAACAACTTTGTTTTGTATAAATTGTTTCGTTTCATTTTCAATTGCTAAGTACCTACTTAATAAGATAAGAAAATGGTCGGTGACGAAAATGCATGTGTAGGTAACGTCTGCTTTTCAGGACGGTGACGAAAATGCATGTCCGATTATCACTTTTCTTACCTTGGTGACGAAAATGCAAACACCCGAATTTACATTATCATGTCCTGTTATTTTTGTTACTTGCATTTCGTTTACGCCTGCTTTTGCCGGGTGACTTGCGGTGGTTGCTCGGTGTGAATGATTGGTAAATTTAGATTTGCCATCCAAACTTGCTTTTTCTGGTGATATTTTAGTTAGTCCATTTGCAATTTCATTTCTCCCAACTGGTATATTTTTATCAATTGCCTTTATTTTTCCATTCTGGATTTGGTGTAAGAAATAGACGATTTAAACGCTAATTCATAAGATATAATATAGAAGAATTTTTTTGGAGACCGTCTGGAATGTTTTCATCAAGTAATTGTACAATATTCAGAAATTCTTAATTTAGAAAACGCACTTGAATTTATTTTTCGTATTTACAGCAACCTGTTCATTAGCCATGCGGAACTTATCTATAAGCGTGTCGTCGTCGCCAGCTTGCGTGATGGACAGTTGTGCTAGCAGTTCTTCAACCGTCTCGCCGTACTCGTTTATTGATTTCGCGCCCTGTTTAACGTTGTGTAATTGTGAAGTTAGAGCTGTGACCGATTTTTTCGCAATGAAATAGCGTTTTAAGTCTGTAATTAAAGCGGCATTGTTAGGGTATGTTTTGAGTAATCTTAATTTTGCTTTGGGGGATAACCGTGTTTTCAGAACATATTTCGTTAGACTCTCCTTTCCTGCGTTATTTAACAATGCGTCATATAATTCAATTGAATCTATTAATTGCAAGGTGACTTCTTCTTTACCGTTCATAACAGGTAATAAACTTGAGGCCGTTCGTAAATCGAAATTTTCAGCCATGTTGCCAATTGTTACATTTAAATTACTTAACCTATTACTCAGAATTTCGGTAGCCTCATCTAATGTCGCGGTAATGTCTTTTATACAATTCTTAGTTGCCTCCCGGGTACTTAAACTATGAGCTATCTTATTAAAATTGTCCCTTATTTCACACAATCTAAGATTAAAATTGTCTATTAGCGCTTGTTTGCGCTTAATTACATTTATATCACTCTTATTGCTAACATTGTCTTTCCTTAAATTACTAAAAAATACCTTTACTTCGTCATGTATCTGTACGAATTGGTCTGGTGCGGACATGGGTGTTAGCCTAGACCTTCTCCTGACTCCGGTGGAACTCCATTTGGACCTGAGCGGATAGGGCCTTCGTCATCCTCTTATTCACGTGCCGGTATGCACCGTAGCAGCAGCAGGACGTTAATATAATCATAACTCCTACAAACGCCACTATGCCGAGAATGTCGATGGTGTCCACGTTGTTCCTTATGTTAGCGTCATTGCCTGCGATGATTACCTCTTCCTTTGTCGCGTAGTTGCCCATTTCTTGCTTCGACCTGCCAAACTGTAGGTTTCCTTTCTTCTCTGGTTCGTTCCAGCTTCCTACATGTTCCTTGCAGTCTTACACGACTGGCAGAATGATCCTGGCAGGATCGCCATGTAACGTGGGCCGTTGGGCAGCCACACAGATTAGCAGGTAGGGCGACTTATCGTTGTAAATGATACACTCGAAGTTCGGGTAACATCTTATAATTTAATCAACACTTAGAAATTGGTTAACAAACTATGTACATTATAAATAGATACAATTCTGACTTATTACTATTACAGATATTGTCTGTCTAGTTCTCTATCAGATACTGAATCATTCTGAATTCCTTTTACTTATCCTACAGTCTATATATATAATAGAGAAGTCCTCGGAGAGTTAATTAGGCCATAACAAACCCTGGCCTACCGCAGTATGTATACATAATATATACATGCTTGAGGTCGTGTTTATTAAACACTTGTTTTGTATTAAAGGGAACGAGGATATAACCTCGTCCGAGAGTATTTGCATATACATGCATATTGCGTTATCACAGTATCCGTTATCATTTGCAGTGATTTTCGTGAAACGTCTCTTGCATCTCTTGCAAATTTAAATCTTATGTCATTAAATGGATCCACTGTGACGCCAAAATCTTGATTATATTCTTCTTGGTCGAGTTTGCCAGTAACGTTATTAAACTTAAATAAAACACCTTATATTTCACAAACAATAGTATATTGACTATATGTACATTTCATGTGCACTGCACACATCATCAGTAGTTACTAAATTAAAAGTATTATTTTCTTAAGTACATGTATAGTGAAAAATATCTATTTTTTTGGTTAGGGGTGTAAAAATTACAATTATAAATGGTCAACAAATGGTCAAATAAACATGCATATAAAAATATAAAAATAAAAAATTATGGTCGTATATTGTAATAGTGCCTGCTAAAATCTATTGAAGTTCCAAGAAGGACAAATTATGGGAAAGACCGTTACCTATGAAAAACAAGACATCTGACTGTGTTTGACATGTCGGGTTCTATTAAATAACAATATAGTAGCGTGAAAAGGAAAATTAGTTATTAGATACTGTAGGTATACAATTTAAAAGTTTATTATTAATAGGTGACATGTCATTGTTAAGGAGGTAATTTTTGTATTTTTTCATATGTATGGCTTCCCACATGTCTAAATTTTTGCTATTACATTTTTTAATTAATTTTACATTATCTAAGCTGATATTATGTCCGGTATCTAAATGATGTAGAGCTAATGCTGATTTATCTACATTGTCAAGTTTTACATGAGCTAAATGTTCTTTGAAACGGGTTTGAATATTTCTTCTTGTCTGGCCGATATATAATTTTGGGCAGGAATTACAGTTAATTCTGTAAATACCTGATTCTTTCAGTGGGTCTGTGTTAACTAACTTTGTTTGAAGATATTGTTGTAACTTATGAGTGTTGGAAAATGCAGGAGTTAGATTATATATATTTTTTTTTTCCGACATGCCAAACACAGTCAGATGTCTTGTTTTTCATAGGTAACGGTCTTTCCCATAATTTGTCCTTCTTGGAACTTCAATAGATTTTAGCAGGCACTATTACAATATACGACCATAATTTTTTGTTTTTATATTTTTATATGCATGTTTATTTGACCATTTGTTGACCATTTATAATTGTAATTTTTACAGCCCTAACCAAAAAAATAGATATTTTTCACTATACATGTACTTAAAAAATAATACTTTTAATTTAGTAACTACTGATGATGTGTGCAGTGCACATGAAATGTACATATAGTCAATATACTATTGTTTGTAAAATATAAGGTGTTTTATTTAAGTTTAATAGTGTAATAATTTCACAAATGCTCAACATATATACTACAGTAACGTTGTACATTGTATTTACAACAGTTTCTTTGTAAATTAAATTAAGAATTTAAAAACTAATTAGTTGTAAAACTATCTTAATCTGTTGCAAGTACTTCCTACACTAATATTATTATTAATAAACGAACGAATTCAATTGTTAAGGTTTACCATATATGAACATTTATAATTTTGTTGGTGATTGACTATTATCATAAGTAGTTGCTTTTAAAATTGCCAGCTATTTTCTTTATAACCGTCTCCTGAGAAACGTAAAGTAAAAGGATAGCTAGGGAAACCTTTCATTACATCGAGAAGATAAAATATTATTTTGATTAAAGTCCTAAGTCGGCTTTATTATACTCCCATTGTCTCTCGTACAACTTTTATAATACCATTGATTGCATTCCGATTAAGTCTGTACCAATAATTATACGGGATGAGGGAATTTTCCTTTATGCGAAAAATTTTATTATGAACGTAGAGGAATTCCATTGCTCCATTCAGTCATTCGTTTCAATTAGGGAAATCAATTAACATGTAATTAGAGATGAGTGTGTTTTTAATAACCGAAATTAATTTCTTGTTCGGTGAATTTCCAAAAGCAAAAATTGCATTGTAATTAGCAAAATTATTATTTCCTCGAAAAAATAATTAGTATTAATTGGAAAACTAAATTAATTATGTTTTCTAATAAAAGTTATCCGGTTGTACTCAAAACGAAATTCACGCCGTGCACACTTAATATGCCTAATGTTGAATGCGAAATGAATTAAGTACTTTTTGAAATGTTCTAAACTTCTCATCCTGCATTACAATTTACTTGTTTTATTATGGAATGGAAGGCAAAAAAATGTTATACACTTTTTAGATAATAAAGAAGACACTTTAAACTTTTCATTCTTCTGAGTTTAGTAAGCAAAACACGTAAATTTTTCTGCGCTACAAGTTTGCATTAAGTTTCGTCTTGTTATAAATGATGCTGGAACGCAAATCATAGCTTACCTAGTTATTTGTCGTGAAGAATATACAAAACCCAGACAACTTAGAAAAAGATCTAAAATCACTCTATCTTTATCATCTCCTACATAGTAAGTATTACAGTGATTTACCGAGTTTTCACAATATTAATAATGCTCCAACATTCGAATTATACCTACTGTACATTTTAATTTAGTTATATAATTATGTACAACTTCCACTTTAATTATTTCTTAATAAGTAATTTTATTTATTACTAAACAATATGTTCTGTATGTCAAAATTATACAGGTCGCGTATCAATTGACATAATTTAATAGCCGCGTTTAATACACTATCACAACTATATCGTGTAACGTATCATTTTAAAGTATTTTCTTTTCAGTAATTTTTTGATTATTTCAATTTCACTGTAATCACAATCGTTTAAATCGAATGACTCTAAGGCTTAAAAAATATAAAAAGTTGGGAATACTGTATATTAAAATACGTAATGCTCTGGATATTCAACGTCAAGGACTAGTAATTTTACAGAATGTGCTGGAAAAACAAATGTGTTTAGACTATTAAAAAAATATATATTACCCCTTATCACATTAATATTCATATCCTAAATACATATTTCGTCAACTAAGTTGTCATCTTCAGTTGGAAGAAATCACTATGTTGAACATGACACACTGTAAAGCTAAAGTAAACTGGCTTTATTGAGGCTCATATTCAATACTGCGATTTTTTCCATCCTAAATGGGTTAAGGCGGCGGGCAGGGGGCACCAATAAAACACTAGTGTTGTTTAGAATTTATTTTTCATCTATGTAATATAAAAATAAATTACTCACTTTAATGTGTAAATTGCTTTGCTTTTTATAAAATGTAGGAAGTATACATAACTGCTATATATATATATATATATTGAAGTTAGATCTGTAGAGTAGAAATAATAAAATTGACTAATTATTTATCAATTTTATTATTTCTACTCTACATTTTTTACCCCAGAAGAAGCGACAAAGTCTGTTGCGAAATACAGGGTTATTTAATAAAGGAGTTTTTTAATTGACCGCTTACCCGAATTTAAATTAATTTTTGATATATATATATATATATATATATATATATATATATATATAAACAAAAAAAACGGTTGATTTTTGAACTTTAATTCTGGAACTATTCAACACCAGCATGTTCTGCGACTATATTATAAACACTTTCTTCACAATTTGAAATCTGGATAGAGCACGGACGAGAATTTTAAATGGTATGATTTTAAAGAGTTCCCTTTTTTCAAAATCTCCTATCACCAGCCGCAAATGTACTTAAATGTCAAATCCGTTTGTTGGGAAACCTTTCAGCGTACCGCCTTGCCGGCACTAAAGAATTACAATTGCATACTCCGAGATTACTAATGATTTTTAATTTAACTATCTAATGTTTGTTGCGTAAGAGCTAGATTGACAGCAGAACCTCGCCTTATTGTTATGAGAATTACAGAAAAATGTGTTTTTGTTTTCAAGCCCGACATTAAAGACACCCGTTATAACAGTATCGCTGTAGTAATAATCCAAAATTTGGCAACATTAATGCCATTCTTCGATAAATCTGGTGTCAAGTTTGAATATATATATAAGAAGAAATGAATATTTGATATTAGTAGATATTTGGAATACAGTTAAGGAACAATGTATGTACGTTATGTAAGATAGAATAATGTACTAGGATATTCCATTTAATTAAGCTAACCATTACCAGGTCTATTGTCTTATTCATCTAAGACGTGCTCCAGCACAAGACGTAGATGTAAGTCTATTATCCGTACTTTTTTACATAACATTCCCTAATGATACAGTTGGTAGGGAAACTCGTTATATTTTAATTGACGCTTTATCCGATAGTAAGTTCGTGCCACAGTATTATCGGCACATTCATACCCGCGTTGCCAATAACATGTCATGCATAATATTACAATAAACGTCCGGCGTGATATGAGATAATGAGTGTAATAAATTTCATTAAGAAATTCTGTTATATAAAGTTTTAAGTTTGTTACAATATACATAGTAATAAAATGTGTTTTAGTACTTCTTGTATTTTTATAATTTGTCTTTACTATGAGTCTTTAAATTCCTATAAGCTTTCTTGGGGTGTTTGTTCTAGTTTAGTTCTTAGTTAGTGTTTATAAGAAACATACAACCAACCACATACGGCAGACATGTAAACTTTTTTCAAACCAACCCCTAGCCCACAAAAAAAATGTAGTAACAGCGCTAGTAGACAGAGCCTTAAATCTCAATAATCCAGTTTTCAGACCAACGGTACTAAATAAAGTAAAAGCAATTTTAACAGAAAACAATTATCCACCACAATTTATACAAAAAATTATAAAACAAAGACTTAATAAAATTTATAACAAAACAAACGGCCACAACAAAAACAATAAACAAATGAATTAACATATATCCCCACACCCTATGTAACTGGATTATCCGAAAAACCAGACAATATATTTAAACCATTTAATTTTAAAATAGCACACCAAAACGGAAAAAACCTAAAATTCCTACACACCAAACTAAAAGACTCAACACCCACACTAAAACAATCACACACAATATACAACATACCCTGCAAAGACTGTGACAAAGTATACATAGGCCAAACAAAACAGTTACTACAAGAAAGATTGAAAGGTCACAAATACGCGAAAAATCAAACTGCCTTAAAAAAACACCAATTGACACTAAAACATAATTTTGATTTTGATAACACAGCAAAAGAATACAAAAGCTAGGGAGGTCTTAGAAATGATCCATATTTTCAAAAACAGCAGAACAATCAACGACAGAAACGAAATTTATGGACTTTCCAAACTCTATTACCCACTCATAAAACAATAAAATAATCAACCCCCCCCCCACACACAAACACAACCACAAAAAAAAAAAATTTTTATTAGTACCCATTTGTAAATACTTTTACTATATACCCCTTAACACGTTCCTGACCGTTTTGCTAATTTCAAAATAGAACAGAAAGCCACTTCTCTAAACAAAAGACACCGACACTCGCAATATACGAACCAGTGCAGTCGGTTCCCCTAAAAAAAGGTCTCGGATAGCTCCGATGACACATGTTACACAGAATGAGTGTTTGAAACACAAAAAAAAACGGTGAGTTTATTGTCATTCATTGTTCTTTACTGTATTAGTAGTATAATCTAAATTTTCAATTCATTTATACAGATGTAATCATTTTAATTTTTCCTTACTCATTATTAATCTAAATTTAATTTTAATTTTAATTGTTAATTTAATTGTTAACTCTGCCTTTAATCTAATTTTAATTTTAATTGTTAATTTAATTGTTAATTCAGTCTCACAAAGGCAAATATGTTCTCACGTTTTCATTGTATTAATTCTTGTTTCTAGTTACTTGAAAAAGACTGAATAATAATAAAGGTCGAAACGTCGTAGAATAAAACATCAATATATATATATATATATATATATATATATATATATATATGTATGTATGTATGAAAAATGTGTGAAAGTCATGTCCATCTGGAATGTGCAGATACCGATATTTCATAGTTTTTACTAATCTTCAGTACACATTATCCGGGAATAGATACGACTTTTATTTCTATACTGCGTGTATATATACAAATAATGAAAAACGCTATGTTAATGAGAATTAATAACTATTAAATTCCCACATACATGCAATTGCTGCTATAATTTGTTGTATTAAATTCTACAAATTACATAATCACATTTGCCTAAGAATACAGATACATCACGTCGCGGCGATAACCGTCCAGGTTGTCCGGGCAAATGAAAAATTTTTCATTTACCCGGACAACATGGACGGTTGTGTTCTCGCGCAATTTCATTTTGTGACATTAAGATTAAACCTGATTCTGGACAGTCTAAGTCTTCTAAATTGTCATCATCATCGCTATCGTTCATATAATCAGCAATCACAGCTGGTTCATTTATAGTATCATATGAGACTGAGGTAGGGCCGTCTTGCTTGTCTTGAAAATAATTTTTTATTTTATAAACCACATCACAGACTACTAAATTGACACCATGTGCGAGACACAGTTGTTGTTCAGCGCAAATAAGCTGTCCAACCTTTCTCAAAACGTTCGGTCCATCGGTTACAGTAGCTATAATATCAGTTTCCAGGGAAATATCAAATTTACTTAGACGCTCTTTCAATATATGAAGACAATTTTCAGCCGTCATACTTCCATAAATAGGAACGAGTCCTAAGTTCCAAATTTTTTTATATGAATGAACGTTGACAGCCATGTATCGTTTATTGGACGTTATTGTCCACTTGTCTAAAGATAGACTGAATCTTTCACCTGCACTTTTCAAATGTTTTAATTCTGCTGTTACTTGCTTTCTGATTTTTTCACTGTAATTCGTAACACGCTTTCGAATTGTGACGGCTGATTTTGGTAAATCCGTGTATTTCGCTAAGAGCAATTTTCTCAAATCGTCTGAAGTTATGAATATACTGCATGAAATCCATCTTATTAATGCAACCATTCTTGCCAAAACATCATCCAGACTATCGTCGGCACTTTTAGTAAAATAGTCTTCTAACTTTCGTTTAGCTGGTGGCGGTGCTGTGTTCAGATTTTCAGAATCTTGACTTGTTGAAGCTGTTAAACGATTAACGTCAGCTAAAATCTTAATGTTATGTTTTGATGACAAATGTGTAATGTAATCCCTTACTCGATCCACCCAAAGTCTTGAGAATGGCAAAGCATCGCTTACATTTAGCACTATTCCCGTCTTTCGCAACTAAAAAATAACTCCACGCTGACGACGTATCACTGTTTTTTTATGTTGAACAAAGTCTCCCGCCATTTAAAATAACTTTTTCAAATAATTGACTTTTAAATTTAAATGACGTAACCTGCGTAACCTTGTCGCTGGTAGAATAATACATGAAAAAACTAAATCCTAATAAGCGTAAGTATACTTTCGTACTTGGAATCCCCGACGGGGAATCGCAACAATATTATGATATATCATATGAGGTGATCGGGTGATTCCCCTGTTTGCCCGTTGGGGAATTACTTTAACAGTATTGTATTGAAGTATGCCGGGCGGGGAAGTCCCTTCTAAGTTACATATTATTTGGGCTGTACGTGTGTAGTTCTTTTATCGTACGGCGTACCTAAGGTTGATTTTTTGTCTTTCGGTAATAAGTGCCCTTAATATAATCTAGGTAAGGTCATTGTCAAGGTGCAACGGATTACGGAATGCAAACTGGCAATCCCGAAAATCCCGAGATTAGCCAAGTACAGTCCCGGGATTTACGGGATCAAAACCCGGCCGGGATCCCGAGGTCCCGGGATTCGGGATTGTATTCTCTAGTTGTAAGTTGTTACACATTAATGTTCTATTGTGCGGCTGATGGAAACAAAGTTTCCGTTCCTGTATTTGTGATAACTAGAGAACGGACACGCTTACCACTCAGTACAGTACTGGCGAAAGGCTGTATTTCTAAAATATTTAATTTTATTTATATAATTGGATAACGAACGGGTGGTGATCTATAAAATTACGAAATACATATTTATTTGTTGAAAAGTTGTATTTACAAAGTTTTTAATTTTATTTCTATAATTGGAACATTTTATTTGTTCATTTTGTCGCTCAAGTTGAGTAAAGGAGTATTAATATTGACTAGCAATAGTTTCTCAAGGTTTTCTTCTGTCAATTTTGTTCTCTTTGAATTAAGTACATCCTTATAAATAGAAAACGTCCTTTCTACATCGCAACTGGTTATAGGTGCATACTGGAAATATTCTTTTATTTCTTAATATTTAGCCGTTAGATTTTGTGGAATTGTCTCCATACATAATTGCTGCAATGTAATTAAATCTGGATTTCTATTAAGAATTGCTTCAAACTTTTGCCGAAGGCCACATCCGAAGTCACTTGGAATACTTTTCAAATTATTAACAGCCACATCTAATGTGGTTAATCCGTCATTTAATTTGAGATTTCGATTTTCAAAATAAGTGATTAGTTTTGGCAATTTTCCAAAGTGTTCATGAAGAAAGTACAACTGATTTTTTAAATTTGGGATTTGTTGGAGCTCCTTGCACTCACCAATACTTCTAGCATCCTCCTTTAGCAGTGTTACGAAATGTTTTAGACTATCGAAATTCTCAGCATAATAACTAGTAGCTTCCAGCCATGTTCCCCATCTAGTTATTACTGGAGTGGGAGGCAGAGACAGAGATGGAAATTTTTTCCTGAAATGAGCTACTCTCAATGGTGCTTTTCTGAAAACGTTTTTAAAAGCTGATACAAGTCTATCAACTTCCGGAAAAGTGTCTCTGATATATTCACAGATTCTGTGGAGAGCATGTGCTACACAAGTAATATGCAGCATATTAGGATATGTTTTCTTCAATAGTCTGCCTGTTTTTAACATATACGCAGCACTATCACTGACAAATAAAAGTATTTTTTCTTTGTACGTGGCGTCCAAATGAAGCATTTTTTGCATATTCTCCTTAATGGTTTCAGCAACTGTTTCCGCATCAACTCTATTTATAACACTTGTTGCTATTACATATGAGTTATAGGGAATAGTTGGATGTAGTACACCAGCTACAACATTTACCACACAGCGTCCTAACATATCCACCGTTTCGTCGGCGCTTATCCATATGTATTGATTTAAAAGATGACTTCTAATGCGTTCTACTGTTCTCGTATAGCACCTAGAAACATAATATTTGCGTAAAGTTGATTCATCAGGAACATTTCGACCAGTATATTTTTGAAGAAATATTTTTAAAGTGGGATTGCTAAGTTTATTTCATGGAATATTAGCCGCCATAAAAGTTTTACAGAGTTCAGATGTGTTTGCGATCCTAAGTGACGAATTTTTGACGATATTTTACGGATTTTGTAATAAATTTCGGAATCACTGACTATGGACATACAATCAGTATGACCGTCAATCCAACTCGCCATTGTCTGAAAAAGTAACTTAAACAATGCTCTAGATCTAAATAAATGAAAACTAAAAATGTGTGCGTAAGTTATTGAAACTGAACGAAATTCAATTCACACTCTTACGTCGAAATAATTGGTAGAAATAGATTCAATCAAACGATATTAAACAGGATTAATTAACAGTTAAAACTATGAAAACAAGAAACTTACTCACAGCACTTTATTTATCTTACGAAATATATACTAATAAATAAAATATATTATAAAAACCCCGCTTCTATCTACGCTCATGAAAACACTTTAAAAAGCACTATATTCTCGGAATACAATAGCTGGCTTGTCCATTGTTATCGCGGCGAGACCAGGTGTCCGAGTAAGTCAAACAAATACTTCATTGAATTACGCCGGGATGTACTGAACGACGTTATACACAATTCCAATTGCCGATTGCGTTTTATGGAAATTGCGTCCGTTCGCTAGTGATAACTATAATATTTTACTTTTAGTTGAAATATAATTTGAATTCTTTGACGGGATATTAAAAATTGTAATCAATAGAATTTTTGTTTTTCTCTAAATAATTTTCATTCTGTTACAATATATTATTACATTTTTACATTATGTATTTTTATAATAATTATTAAAACTTTTTACAGTACATTTTAATTCTCAATAAAAATAATTTCCATCGCCGCGTTTTTTTTTCATTCCATCAAATATTAAAAACGAAAACTTTCGGGTCGCATTTATAATTGAAAGAAGAGGATTAACTTCCATATCTTCGAAATTACTTTTTGATTGACACTTTCATTTTCATTCGCCCAAAGCAAAAAAAAAAAAAATAAAATGAAGTATTATGTTTGCCGGTGGCTTTTTAATTTCTAACTTTTGCGTACTTGTAAAAAGTCCGAAAATTTCTGCACTCCAGGGACAATATCCATGAATTAAATAATGAATGAAGATTTTTATGAGTTCTAAAATGTAACTGGATAAAAGCTCTGAAAGATGACGTCTAATATCACCTTAAATTGTAATGTAAGCGAGTAAAATGAAATATTAGTTTCAAAGTTAAAAGAATATACGGCCTTAAAGCCTTCGGGTATTTTAAACTAGTGAAATACATTTTTTTTTCTAAATTGCATTCTCGTTAAACATTCTTAAATTAGCAATAAGTACTGGAATAATCTTCGGCCTCTTTAGTTTTCGACGATCCGCGGTGAATTATAATTCGGTATTAATATGCGGTTTAGTTTGGTGGAATATATTCCTAGATTTCAGTTTTAATGCTTTGCTTTAAAACTTATTGGGGGAGTGCAACCGATGATACCATGCTCCTATTCATATATGCACGATGCCAGGGGGGGTTCTAAGTATGCTTTATGGTACTATCAGGGCGCATTACTAACAAAATTTCCCCTTAACAAAATAATCATTAGAGATAGCAGTCTATATTAGGGGGACGGTAAATCGTATGGGTACCTTATATTACAATATTATTAATTGTAATAAATATGCTCGTAGATAAAAGCATATGCAAATTAAAACGTTATTTATTTCATTTTAATGTTAAAAATTACATTTTTCGGATTATTTACCGTACAAAAAAAATGGAATACTAAAGTCTTAGTCATTTAAAGTAAAATATTAATAATGTTCAAGTACTTTAAAACTAAACGTCAGTTGTTGACAGAAATAATTCTAATTTATTCAAATTTCAAGAAATTATTTAATTTAATAACACTAACAACTTATAGTTTATTTTAAATTATAAGAATATAACTTTGAACGGCTCTAATACTTTTATTGCACCACCTTCTGTGATGATAATTATTATACCTGGTCTCCTTATTGAACGGGTACGGTTTACCTATTTGCAACGTATTGACTATAAATTAGGGCCCTATAATATAATAATAAAACGCTGTTAATTTCAAGTATATAATAAAAAATATCTGTACATTGGGTTTATATACAAAGAAAAAATTACAAATCGTGTGGCAACATGTGTAGCGGATACATATAGATATATAAAGCTAATTTATTTGTAATACACAATAAAATTTTTATGTGTCACCGCATTTCATAAATCATCTGTGATTGAGTCGTCTTGCAAATCGGAGTCTGTGTCTGAATCGTATTGCAAATTTGTAATCAAAGGTGCTACTATTTTGTACATGCGCATATATTCGTCCTCTTTTGCTATTGCGTGATTAACAGCATTTTTCCAATTTACAGCAGTTATATGTTCCATAGCATTTGTTATTTGTTCGGTGTTTGATTTGTTCGTCTTATGGTATTTTTAAGTTGGGCCCATATCAATTCATTGCATTGAAAATGCAATGGTATGGTGATAAACGCAATATTGTATGTCCTGCTTCTTTGGCTGTGTTATCCACATAATAATCTTTTAAATATTCTTTTGTCTTCATCACCTCTATTAATTGGTTTTTTGTATAATGATCCTCAAAATATAAATCATTTGCTTCTAAAAATGTTTTAACATCTTTCTCATTATTACATTTTGTAGGAACTTTGGTTTGCTGTCGAGAATGATACGGAGCGTTGTCCATCACTATCACACTATTTTTTGGTAAATTTGGCAGCAAAGTGTCACAAAACCATTCTTCAAATAAAGATGAGGTCATATCTTCATGGTAATCTAAACTTGAGGATTTAACATTTTTAGCAAATAATAACGGCTGTCCGATCCATCCTTTTTCTGACCCAGCATGAAGAATAATTATTCTCTTCCCTCTCGAAACCGGCGCGTCCAACTGACACATACTTGAACTATCCACCCAACCTTTGAAAATTGTGTCATGGGTGTCATACCAAGTCTCATCTAAATAACATATGAATCGTCCTTCCTGTCTATACCTTCTAATTGCCGTTAAGTATTCATATCGAAGTTTCTGTAACCTCGGGCTTTCCATAATTGTGCGACGTTTGTCTATAGTGCCAACTTAAAACCAGCTTTCTTTAGCGTCCGCCACAAGGTTGCTTTAGAACACTGAATATTTATAGGCTCATCACTGATTCTTTTATGTAAGCAGTCAAGTGTAGATACAACATTTTCTCTGTAGAAGGAGTATACTTGCTGCCTAATAGTATCAATTTCATACTCTTCAATTTTTCTCGGTGCTCCTTTGTCACTTCTTTGCTTTCGAGGCCCTGCTTTATTCTTAATTATTTTATATATTGTTCCAAAAGGCACCTTGGTTAATTGCGATGTTCGTTGAATGTGCTGGGTTTGTAGTTCGTTATTTTCTTCCATCAGGGTATGATAGACATTGAAAATTATCTGTTTTGCATCTTCTGATATATGCTTTCTCTGTCGTGCTATAATACAGTATTATCACTATCCACATCATAATCACTAACAGTTTCAGCAAAAGGTCGCCACATGTTCGTTAAGTAAAGAGAGAAAAATCAAATATGTATACAGCAGTAAAGATTAACAATAAATAGACCCAATATTAGATGTAATATATACCAACTCTCCTAACTATATTTACTTAAATTTTGTTTAATAAATATAAGCACTTATTTCATCAAAATTGTAATTTAATGACTATTTAACTATATATAATAACTATATATTCAAATTAACAACTGTTGGTACTTATATTATTATTAAATTTTATTTCATCTAAATTGCAGTAATTACAATTTACTTCAATTTTGTCATTGCGGACCTCAGCAGTTTGTATGTGTAAAAGATAATCGTATTGAGCGGCCAGGTAGTTATTGCCGCAGGTGGTGAAGTAAAAGGATTAGAGCCGTTCAAAGTTATATTCTTATAATTTGAAATAAACTATACAAACAGACATGCAATATACACGTCTGTAACTGTACACATGGACAATACACCTCATATTTTCCAGCATTGAATTCTGCCTAAGACACGTGTTTCTGCCATCTACTATCAGGCTTCATCAGTTAAGCTAGTGATGTAAAGCTTTAAAAATCGCCTCATAAGGTATAGCAAATTTTGTCTTTTCAGGTGGTGCCATATAATCTAGTGACATCTAACGGATAAAAGAGACAATGCCGAAAGTGGCAACAGTTACAGACGTGTATATTGCATGTGTGTTTCATTTGTAACAAATGCGTAACACATGTTTAACGTATTGATATACTTAAACTTTTTTTAGTATATTTGCTACCACCTAGTATATTAATGGACTTACACATATATACGTATTTTTTTCTCTTTTGTACCGGCATAACCGGTCAAGGGAAGATTGCCACTTCCGGCATAATATCATAAAATATGTTTCCACACTTGTTTCAGTCAAATGAGTACGGCGTGCAGAATAAATACTTTTCAATGATGAAAACGACCGTTCCACATCGAGTTATGTTATTTTTGCAAATTTAAAGTAATCCTTGTGACAACTAAATGGATCTTTCGACGCACCTTCACGAATTTGTCTCAGAATTAAAACATCTGAATTCTTGTCAATAACACTTTCAAATTTTCGTATTACACACTTATTTTTTTCGCCTTTCGCCGCACGTAGGTGTGAGTGCACATCATTCACAATTTGAACAGAATCCACAAACGATATCGAATCATTTTGTAATTTTTCAATTCCATCCGCTAGTCCATAGTAGTTCTTGCAAATAGTTTCTAAACCACTTTTTACCTGACTATCTTGAAACATTTTCTGGCTTTTCTTGATAGCTTCGGCGTGTCTCGGATCTAATTGTAAAACTACCTTATTTACATCATTGAAATGTTCGCAGTAGTAAAACGCAGCCTATAACCATGTTCCCCAGCGTGTAGTAATCGGCTGTGGTGGTTCAGGCGCTTTGGGACACAGTTCGTGAAATTTTTTTTGTACGTTTTGGGGACTTTAGAAATACTGCGTTCGTATGAGCTGTTAAAGCATTTACTCGTGGATAATATTTAATACTGACATGCATTCACAACGACCAGTGGAATAATACTAGACAAGTGTGCTTTGTTACGGAAGCTTGAGTTTCCGTGCCGCGCGCTTCTCGCCTCTACGTTGCTCTCGGCACTTCATTGAAACTTACCCCTCTTTGCCGACTTTAGTGATTTACCACTCCTCAAAAGGCTTAAATAAAAGCAGTGCTAATGACTTATGGGAATGTCTTAAATATTGCGGACTAGATCGTGCTTACCCTGAAATTCTTAAACTACGTGAATTAACACTCACTATCCACGCCACAAGTGCGTCTGCAGAATGTTCCTTTTCTGCGCTTAAATGAACAAAAAATTTGGTAAGGAACTCCACAGAACAATTTAATTGAGACTAATATCAATTGAAAAGGAATTAGTGCACGAATATTCTCGTCAAAAATGTTTTTATGATGAGGTCATTGATGAGTTTGCAAAAGAAAATATACCTGTGGCACTTCATTTTAAGTAAGGTAAGGATTCTATTGTAGTTTGTAACAAATTTTATCGTTTTTCCACATCCACCAAAAAAATTTTTGTGTCCACTTTTATGATTATAATTATAATTGAATCGCTTATTATTAAAAGGGATTAAGTCACTTTTCGGCTTTTTCGAGAAATACATTGCTCTTTACTAAAGCGATATAACTGAATCGTTTGATGATAAAAGGAACTAAGTGCCACTATGCCATATTATGGTATGTAAATGTGTTTATTTAGGTTTATTTTTGAAAGGGTCTAAGTCGCTTGACTTAATCCCTTTTGAAATTACCGCCGGTTTTGATAGTTGAGTAATAACTTAACCTATAACACATTTCTCAAAATAGTACTGACAATAAAACGTTGTGAGCTCTGTAGCATGATTGTTAATGTTATTGCGCTTAATAACGCTGTTTAAACAAGAATGTCTAATAAACAAAGTGAACATTTTATTGAGAGTGAGAACGATAGAGCGAGTGTTGATGAAATACCAAAAAAGCGACGCAAAGGTATATGAAATGAGGAAAATTATAAGAAAAACGTTATTAAGAAATGTAGGGTTAAAGGTGCCCAATATGTTAATCATAGGGGCCGTACAGTTTAGCAAGAAAACAGGGCGCCCCTTCCTTGCAGGTAAGGAAATAATATTTGGGAAACCTATGAGAAAATGTTTTTATTTGTTTTTTTTTTGTTTCTGTATAGATGCGCAATGAAGTGCTTTGAAAAATTCAGTGACGCTCAACGAAAGTACATATTCGAAAAGTTTTATACTAATTTCTTAACTAAAGATGAACAGGATATATACTTACAATCACTTATTGTAGTCACTGACGTTGCTAAGCGACAAAAACGTTTAAAACACGGGAATGAAAGAGAAAGGTCTTTTATTCATTTTGCTCCACAATCTGACAATGACAAAGTAAAAGTATGTCAGAATGCATTTTTAAGTCTGCATGGGATTAGTGTTAAAAGAGTTAAAAGACTAAAAGCATTGTTGATAAATAAATCCACTCCTCGTGATAAACGAGGAAAATGCTTAAAAACTCATGCCATATCCGATGCAGAAAACATGTTAGTTCGTCTACATATATCTTCTTTTCCTGTCAAAGAGACACATTACTCTGGAAAAGACTATCACTATCTCGATAGCAGACTGAATGTCAAAATAATGTACAACATGTTCAAAGAAAAATACCCTAGCAGCAATGTTAAATATAGTTACTACATTAAATTTTTTAATGAAAATTTTGCTTTGCACTTCGGTCGTCCCCAAATTGACACATGTTGTCAATGTGAAGATCTCTCTCTTAAAATTAAAAGTCCATCGTTAGGTGAAGCTGCTAAACGGGTGGCCGTTGCCGAAAAATAATACATCAACGTAGAGCTATGAAATTTTGCACTTCATTAAAAAATACTATTCCTGAAGTAAAAGAACCGGATAGGATTACTGCTGTAGCATTTGATTTGATGCAGAATCTGCAACTACCACTCGTTCCTGTTCAAGACTCTTTCTATTTAACTCAACTAAGCGTTAGTGTTTTTGGAATCCACGACTTGAAAACTGGAAAAGATTACTATTACGTTTATCATGAAGGTATAGCTGCGAAGACACCAGACGAAGTATGTTCATTTTTGATGGACTACCTTGACAACTACGCAGATCCAGGTTCAAAAGAATTTAGGCTTTTTTCAGACAATTGCCCCTGCCAGAACAAAAACCATACTATGGTACGGTTCTGTATGGCACTCATTCAGACAGGAAGATTTGAAAAAGTACAACAATTGTTTCCAATTCGGGGACACTCTTTTCTTCCCTGCGACAGGGATTTCTCTGTCATAAAAAGACATTTAAGAAAATTTGACAGAATATATTCAGTACACGAATATACTGAAAAAATCATTCATTCTAGTCAAAGCAGCAAATTTGTTGTAAAAGAGGTGCTAACGAATGACATTTTAGATTGGAAAAAATGGTGGCCGACTTACTATAAAAAGACAGGTATATCAAATGATTCCTTAAATCTACCTAGGAATCAGAAAGTAAGCTTTACAATTTCCAAATATCACCATATTTTACACAACAAGGACATGCCTGGAATTGTTGAAGCTCGCGATTTCATTAATGAGCTTAGTGTTCATCATTTCGATTTAGCACTACCAAATAAAAGGTACAACATATCCATGCCTTCACGAAAAGCCTACACCGGAGATAAAATTCCAATACTGGACACCAAAATTGAACACCTTGAGCAGCTGATTAAGTGGGTGGATGAAGATAATATTCCATTTTACCAGAATTTGATCGACACCTGGGATAGGAAGTCTAGAAAGGATAAAAACGGAATAAATGAAGACCCTTAAACACATAATTTTGAAATTTGTTTTCCAAGTCAAACAACAATATTTACGCATGTTTCCAACACATTTAATAAAGATATTACGCAAAATATCGACTATTTTGTTTTTTATTATTAAATGGGACTAAGTCAGCTTACTAAAACATAATTTTTAGCTAGAAAACAAAAAACATATATACTAACAAAACTTAAAACAATACCAATTAAATAATGAAACAGTAACTGAATTCAACGAAAAAAAAATTATTTTTGAACTTGGGATGTTTTTTCTCTTTTTCTCAAAACCTGTTAAAATTACTTAGTTCCTTTTAATAATAAGCGATTCAATTATAATTACGATAAACGGAGTAAAACTATTGGGCTATTCTCAATGAAAGGGCATTACCTTCTGTCCGCGTTTTACCGTTAATAAATTTGGAAACAAACCAAGAAAAGCAAAGACATAAATTTTATCCAAGCATTTCTATAATTGTTATAATTGAATATCGCATACAAAACTAGTATGGATGATATCAGACAGTCAACATTTCGTCGTATTCCACAACATCGCGAACGAGGCGTGGTTGTAACACCCACTGGATTCGTTTGCTCTGTACCCCAGAGCAAACGAATCTAAATCACTTCGATAAGATACCGTCCCTTGCTATAACACGGTACGGCTTTCAAGAATTTTAATTCTTTCCTACGCAACACAGGAGAATATTGAATTATTTTTACGAAGTCAGACAGACCTAACTTGTACTTATTATCGCTGCGAGGGACGAGTTTACCCGTTCGCAAAAGATACGGTGAAAAAATTTGCATATTGTTGAGATAAGAATGCATTTTTAAACCATTAAACCGAAGTTGACGCCCAATGAAAATCCCCTAATGTAATTATGGCTAAGATAAAATTGACAGTCGAAAACATTTTGATAATTAAATATAAAATATTATATGTAGATCGATAAGCATTGAAGACTTGTGTGAGTGTATAAAAATACATAAAATTCTAAAAAATCCAACGCTCTGGAACACTAATTTCTCAAGCCAAAACCGTATAAAAACAAATTAAAAAAGAAGACGAATATTTCGAAAAATTCGATAACTTAATTCTACAGGGTGTTACAAAAAAAGTAGGTCGATCCGTTAACTATAAATTCATTGGGCTTAAATAATGGGACTTTTTTTATATCACTTTCTATTTAAACCCTTTTTTTCAATATACAGGGTGTCAAAGTTAACTTTTTAAAAGTAGCGCGATCATCACAAAAAATAAAAGTCGAGGGAAATCGACCAAGTAGAATCCGAATCTGGCATCGAAATTTATCTACAGGCCTTGAAGCGGCTCAAGGACAATGGTAACTTTCTCGTTATGGAGTGGAGCTCGCGAAAAATAATAGCTCCGGATCTGCTACATCTAGTGAAATATTGTACACGGATTTCGAAGCTACGGCTGTGTTAATTTGACCTTTGCAAAAAAAATCTTAGATATATAGGTTATGTTTGAGCATCCATAGCGTTCAGATATTCTAGTGTTACTAGAACGCTATTTGGGTATATGTTGCACTGTATTTGAGCACGTGGGAGCGTAAAATTGATACAAAATTGACGCTTTTGGCTCGTGTTAATTGTTTCCGGGCTAGCTGGAGCGTCTTAACAATGCTGTTTATATGTTTAAATAATAAATGGTGTGATGATGAGCATCAATAATCCAGGACGCATGTAATGTACGGAAATAAATATATTACAACTTATTAACTAAATAAAACACAACATGCTGTCCTTAAAGTCTTTATTTAATATTTACATAAGAAATTGAGCGATTTAAAATGCATCAAGCGACTAAACAAAAGTAGCAATATATACAAGTGCGATGAACAAGTAACTAAAAATTTAAATGCAAAAAATTACTCTGGAAAGAAATTAATTAATTCAAATAGTGTGAATGCAAGTAAAATAAAATAATTTCTACAGAACAGTACAGAGTTACCTTGAAAACATGTGGCAGCCGGACATGTCGTGGAAAAAACAAAGAACGCCGGACGGCGTATTGTATGCTGAACAGCAGTGGAGTAAGATGTTTTTCTTACGAAGATTTGAAACAGAAGAAGGAATTTGTGTAGAAGAGAACACTAGTTTGAAAACGGGTAGGTTTGTTTGATGGCCTATAGTGGAGAGGGATCGAAATTGACGATGTTTCGAATTAAGAACTAATCAAAAGCGCGAGCTACGAGTTGCGATATCGTTTACATAAATTTCATTAAAATATCCCTTCTGAAAAAAGCTTTAAAATGATATGCGACATGACATAATTATGAGGACGTACGTAATTTATTAAATAACTAAAGTTTTAAAATGAAGTGTATTGTAGGAATTGTAACCGAACATTAGATACTTGAGTTGAACGTTCAATCAGGTAGATTTCTTGAAAGGATCAACTGACCAGAATGATAACAAAAGAAAGACTTTCTCTTTGTAAACGAATATATACAGAAAATGTCTAAGTCCGAATTAATATTTTTAAATTCTAGATATATTTGAAGAAATATAGTTTAAAATTAAGACATTCTTATACATACGGAGTGTAGAACTAGGATATTTCTAATTTTTTCCAAGTAGATTACGTCTTCTGTAAGTCCGCTTGTAAAAATTTCAAGGCACTATATGTACCGAATCCGGAGCTATGATTTTTCGCACGCCAGCCTGCATATTCAGAAAGTTACTCTCGCTAGGCAAATTCTGATTCGGATTCTACGGGGTCGACTCCCCCCGACAATGATTTTTTTGTATATGATCGGTCTCCTTTTAACAAGATAACTTTGATACCCTGTATATTGAAAAAAAAAGGTTCAAATAGAAACTGACATAATAAAAGTCACATTATTTAAGCCGAAAGAATAAATTCTTAACGGATTCACCTGTTTTTTTTTGTAACACCCTGTATATCAACAACATCCAGACACATCAAGAGTCAGCGATTGTTCAAAAATCAATTAAATATTTAACTATACGCCAAGTACTGTACTTTTAAATAAAATTAAATTAAAAAACCCTTACCACAATAGAATTTAATGATTCTAAATACGTATTTCTACAACCACGTTGTCATCTTTAGTAGAAAAAACAGTGTCTATTTAACTCCTTTGGCCGGGTAGCCATATTAACTGTATTAACATATTAAGAGTTAACTGTACTTTTAAATTTAATACATTTCGACTCACATTAGGAGTTCCACAGGGTTCAAATCTAGGCCCAGTTTTTTTTTCTGGTATTTATTAATGATGTTACTAATATAATTGAATAAGCTTGCAATGGAATAAGTTTTATAGCCATCTCAAGTAATCTAAATCTAATATTATTGAATGCGCAAATCTGTTATTTCCAATTTAAAGACAAATTATAAAAAGAAAAAATTTCGAGAACCGTTTACAATTGCCATAATAATCCTCCAGCAGTTGAAGTATAGCTTCGAAGCAACCACTAATAGTTGTATATTTCCAAATGTACAGCTATATTGTACATCAAAAAGAAGAATGTAGCAAATTTCAACTATGGGAATTATGGGAAACACTGACCTTGGCCGTTGTCTGACAGTTAAAAGATCTTGGAGTTATCTTTGAACAATCATAAGTTCACATTCATCAAACATATTAATTCTATGTTTGAAGGTTCATATATGATGCGTGGCTTTATACAGGGTTAGTTAAAAGTATGGAGACGGCGATTTATTGTCGTTAATATTCATTTTAGGGAATTATGTTCAATATAAACGTTTGTTAGGATATTTTGATCTACATTTGAGAATATTTGAATTTTTTTTTCTTCAATTGTTTTTTAGTTACTAGTAGGAACTAGTAAATTTTACTCTACCATTCTATAGAGAATTTTTTTCTCTTTACAATAATATTTTTGTATTTTTAAAATTCATTTTAATAACTTTTATACAAGAAAAATTAAACAAATTAATAACAAAGTAAATTAAAGTAAGTGTTCAAATTGTCGTCCATTAGTAATTTGACAATGACCCAAACGATTTACAAAACCCCGAACAGAGTTCTGTAAAAAATCTCGGGGAATTTCTTGTATCGTTCTGGTAATTTGGATTTGTAAATCTTCGACGTTATCGGGCCTATCTTTGTAAACTTTGTTTTTTACGTATCCCCAAAGAAAAAAATCTAAAGGACTTAAATCTGGCGAACGGGCTGGCCATTCAATGGTTCCTCGTCTTCCAATCCATCGGTGGGGAAAAACGTTGTCAGATATTGACGAACATTTACAACATAATGTGGTGGGGCGCCATCTTGCTGGAACCAGATACTGTCATTGGGTAGGTGTTCATTGTTTTCATGAGGATAGAGCGTAGCACTAGCAGGTATTATTTCATTTTGTTATAACTGCAAATACAGAGCCGAAGTTAAATTGCCATTGATGAAAAAGGGACCGATAATATGACCGCCTAGAATGCCAACCCAAACATTAACCTTTTGGTAGTATTGCGTATGGTGCTCCAAAAACCAAGAAGGATTTTCCGATGACCAGTATCTGCAGTTATGTCTGTTTACTTCACCGGTAAGGCAAAAAGTAGCTTCGTCAGAGAAAAGAAAATTGTTGACAAAATTTTCATTATTATTGCAAATATTTAACATTTCTTCAGAAAATTGTAATCTCCTATCAAAATCATCTTCCGTTAACTCGTGTACAAGGTGTACCTTATAAGGTTTATACTTTTCACTTTTTAAAGATGACACGATCGATGACTGCGAAATATTGAAATTGGCCGCTAATTGATTGGTTGATAAATGGGGATATTCAGACACAGCCAATAAAATATCCAGTTTGTTATCATCGCTTTTTGCTGTTCTAGGTCTACCACTCCTTGGCAAATCTTTAACGCTACCCGTTTGTTCAAAGCGTCTTAAAGTTTTACCAACAACGGATTTAGAAATTGGATTTCTATTTGGATGCGTATCATTAAATAAATTATAAACGTCTTGTAAACTTCTGCGTCTATCTCCATAACCCAACATCATAAGTATTTCAATTCGTTCATGTTCACTTAAACTCGCCATTGTTAATATTAACAGCAACAAATTTCACAAATGAATTATTTCTGTCAAAGATTTGACGTACACAATAACCACTGATAAAATTATGTCGCTCAAGTTTGTTTATCGCTACGCTTCTGTCTATCTGCGATGTACCGAACATCTGTTAAACACATGAACCGGCCTTTTCTTATAAAAAAGTTATTAAAATAAATTAAAAAAAAAAAGAATTGTTGTAAAGAGAAAAAAAATCTTTATCGAATGGTAGAGTAAAATTTACTAGTTCCCATTTAAAAAAACTGCGCGGACAGGCGTAACTAAAAAACAATTGAAGAAAAAAAAATTCAAATATTCTCAAATGTAGATAAAAATATCCTAACAAACTTTTATATTGAACATAATTCCCTAAAATGAATATTAACGACAATAAATCGCCGTCTCCATACTTTTAACTAACCCTGTATATGAAGGCAATTAAATAATGAGTTCCCCTGTAGACTTTATTGAGTAAAATTACATGGCTTTAAGCATTTATGCCTTCACAGCGGTTATCCTATTGCTGGAAGCATCGTCGAAAATCATCTTGAAGTTAAACCCTTCAAAATCTCCGTCACACGTGTTTGGGTATCTTTAATCGTATCAAAACGGTGGTCTTCCAACGGAGTTTCCATACTGGGAAACATGAAAAAGTATGCAGAAGCCTGATCCAGGCTATAGGGGAGAAGGAGCACTTGAATATTTTTTTCTCTAACAATTACCGCAGAGCGAGCAAAGACGTTATCATAATGCAGAATCCATCTATTCTTGACCATTTCTGGTCTCGCCCGAGCAACTCTGGCACGCAAACGCTGGTAGAAAGTACTGTTAACAGTCCTACTCTGTAGCACGAATTCTTTATTAATCACGTCCTTTACGTTAAAAAAAACAAATAACTATTGTCTTGATTTTCCCTCATCCTCTACCGACTGCTCTTTCTTTTCGACTCTATTTCCGAGCTTCGGAGATTGGATTCATTTTGCATTATGTTGAACTGATATTCGCCCTACCCTTCCCAACAAATTATTGGATACTGTAAGGCATCGTAGGATCGATGTGTTTCAGCGACACGTTGAATCGTATAATTCGGTCGATTAATAATAACGTCACGGATATTAAACTCATCTCCAACAATAACGATGTCCACATCAACAGTAATTGGTGCGTTATAGCGTCTAGCATGTTCTCCGGCTGGTGTTTTAACAGTTAACGAAAAGTGAACGAATTTTGGCATTTAGGACTTTTTTCATTGTTTAAAGTAAAATAAAATAAAGTATAAAAGTATTATATTAATCAGCAACTCATTCCGTCTCTTCGTGACAATGGCAAAGCGCATTTATTAAATTGACAGCCCGTTATCTTACTTGTGACAACGTCACAACATATTTACCGCATACTTCAAGCGATTGATTTTAATTCAATGAAGATTTTTTTTGATTAGTTATACTTTTATTTTACACAAACTTGATCCGGCACGAAAACAACAATTTATCAAAGTTTCATCCAAATCGGATGAACGGTATAGGAGCCTATACGGAACGATTAGACGAACATTCATTTTTACATGTTAAGATAGGAGGTGATGTGCGGTTATTTTGTAAGAAATAAATTAAATAAATTTGAGAAAGAAACTTTTACAAAAAAGGTTTAAGTATATCAATACGTTAAGCACGTATTACGCATTTGTTACAAATGAAACAGACATGCAATGGCTGAAATTACGAGGTGTATTGTCTGTCCATGTGTACAGTTACAGATATGTATATTAGGGTGGAGCGATTTTCTTTAATTAGCAATAGCTTTGGAATACCTGTAAAAAGTTGCTCTATTATCTCCCAAATATACACAGAAAATTTCATTTCGCACATGATATATTTAGAGGTGCCCCCGACATTATTAAGTTTGGTAAAATTCATGAATTTAGTCGAAAAATCAAAAATATTTAATGAACGCTAAATTACACACTGAGTGTTGCGCAGTTAGTATAAGATAGAAAAATATAATCCGAAGCGACCGTATTAAGACGCGTGGGTGTTGAAGCACGTGGAGACGATTTCGCAACTTCCTAAAATGTTATTCGAACGCTATAGTCAACTCGCGTGAGTACTATTTCACTTGTGATACCCTTTGCATTTTACGTCTGAGATCAAGAAATAAGACTCATGTAAGTAGTATTTTCAATTTCCTATTTAGGTTTCAGATATTATTGTAATACTTTAGCACATATTATATATCTTTATTACAGTAAAATGTCTCAAGTCAAAACACGACAAATGATGACCTGTGCTGTGTTCGGATTACCAGAGAAGTTACCAGTATCTCAATTACCAACTTATAATGACGTTATGAAAAATTACATATTCATTAAAAATGAATTAAAGCCAAATAAATCAGTAAAAGATCCAACCGTTCATGACATATCCGAAATATTGGCTCAAGAAGTTTTAGAAATTTGGCAAAAAGCTTCGCTGCCAACTGTTAGTGTTAAGAGAATTCTACAACTTATTCGTTCCTACCATGACAAATATATAATCTTAATGAAACCTTATAAAGGTCGTCAAACAAACAAAAATTACGAAGAAAAGATAAATAGATTTATAACTGAGTCCCACAGATTATTTGATGTTTCCAGTTGCTAATGTAAACTTTTCTCAAATTGTAATTGTTTAAAAGGCAGTCGTGTTCCCAAGGAAGAAATAAATTTTTTACTCGATTAAAGAACAACAAGAAAAATGGTCATAGGTGGTGTAGATGTGTTGAAACTATAAAAAATAAGAAAAAAGAAGTAAGAAAACAAAAAAGTTTATCGCGTAACAGAGAGATAACTGATTTTGAGAAACCGTGTTGTTCGCGTTCTTTACCTGAAGACTTGGCAATCGAAAGCGACAGTTCAAGCGATAGCGTAGCTTCTAGTCCTTACCTTGAAGCACAAAAAAAAACAGTTGATCCGCCACCAAAAAAAAGGAGATTAAATTTACCATCATTAGCTCTTGCCTGCGATCGTACTGGAGTTTCTGACAGAGCCGCTGCCATTATAGCTTCTTCTGTGTTAAAAGATGTTGGCATTATTTCACCAAAGGATCCAAGTGGTGTTATTGATCGTTCAAAGTTGCGCCGTGAAAGAACTAAAGTCAGAACAGCTTTACAGGATGCAGATCGCAGCAAAACCCTACGCTGTATGTATTTTGATGGGAAAAATGACAAAACGTTGATTAGTATTCGGAAAAAAAATAAATTTTACAGAAAAAGGGTAATAGAAGACCATTATGTGATTTTATCAGAGCCAGGAAGCGACTATTTCGGGCATGTCGCATGTGAGTTGGGAACTGCTAAATGCATTAAAGATACTATATTAACTCACTTGAAATCCAAATCGGCGAAACTCAGTGAAATAGTTGTTGTTGGTTGCGATGGAACAGTAGTAAACACAGGTTTTAAAGCTGGTATTATTCGTTTGATGGAAGAAGAACTGAATAAACCATTACAGTGGTTTATCTGCCAGTTGCATTCCAATGAATTACCACTGCGACATCTGTTGTTACATTTGGACGGAAAAACTACAGGGCCTAAATGCTTTTCAGGTGCCATTGGATATCAGTTACAAAAATGTGAAACAATGCCAATAGTCGAATTCAACGCCATTCCTACAATATTACCTCAAATTTCCAGGGGTGATTTGAGTACCGACCAAAAATATATGTACGATATTATGATCGCTATCAGCACTGGCGTTTTTTCTTCAGATTTAGCTAACATTGAACCTGGATCTCTCAACCACTCTAGATGGCTTACCACAGCAAATCGAATTCTAAGATTATATGCTACTAAACCGAACCCCGAAGAAAAATTGGTGATATTAGCCACGTACGTGATGAGAGTTTATGGTCCGATGTGGTTTAGAATAAAATGTAATCCCTCGTGTATAAACGGAGTTAAGCACCAGTGGCAAACAATTAGTCTGAGTCGCTATTTGAACGCCGATATGAGAAGGTCATTGACAAGGTAATCCAACAAAATGGATTTTTTGGTCACCCAGAAAATGTTCTTATTTCTATGCTTGGAGATGAAAGGGAAATCATACGAGATCTAGCCTACCGACGAATTTTAAAAGCAAGAAGTGAGAGAGCTCTAGGACTTCGAACGTTTAAACTGCCTTAATTTAATTTCGATGCTGAAGATTATACCGACATCATAACGTGGCGAGACTGTGAGATAACTGAGCCACCCTGACTTTAAATTTATCTAATGACGACTTGAAAGCCATTGTCAAAGACGGTCTCGGCACATGTCAAAAAATTAAAGATTTTCCATGCCATACTCAAGCCGTTGAGCGCTGCATCAAAGTGGTGACAGAAGCTTCAAGCGCAGTTTGTGGAAAAAATAAACGAGACGGTTTCATCAGGGCAAGGCTACTATCACGTCAACAAATGCCTACTTTTGATACAAAAAAACAATTTAATATATAATTACTGTATTTCTGAATAATTATCTAGTTTACCATTATTTCTTGTATCTCGCTTCTTTAAATCTGTATAAAAAATATAAGATATTGACCTAACAAATAAAATATATAGTTTGATCACAATATGAAAAATAGGTAATTTTTTTTAATTTTCAATTGTGTTGGGGCACCTCAAAACATCATTACAAATAGGTAATATTTCGTACGTTTAATTTACTCATTGAAATGCAACTTTATATCGCTATACCATTTTAAAAAACAAAAATTTTTTTTTATTCATTCATTATCGCTCCACCCTAATATATATTGCATGTCTGTTTCATTTGTAAAGAAACATTTGATAAGAAACAAAATATCAAAATAATAAAATTAAATTTGCACATTTCTTATAGAAAAAAAAAAAAATATTTCACGATGTCACATATGTGAACACATCGGTGGAAATAAATTTTCGATTAACCAAGACTTCCAAACAATAAATCGTAACATTGGACGGCGAATACTTCATTACTCCTAATTGAGAGCAAAACCGGTATCTACGATAGATACCACAACAGACTGCTGAATCAGTGTATAAATTGATCGCCTCGCCTGCGGCCATCAAACCGAAAAGCATTCAAATACCGCTTGTACATGACCGGAACAAAATTAAAACCTCTGATTCTATGGTGCTGCTAGCTAAAGTGTTTTGAACGGATATACATTGTACATAAAATGCTTTTAGTGTTTATTAATGGATAAAATACATGTTTTAGCAGGTTCGATGAAGTTAAATAAGATACTTCTATTCTTTTCCCTCTTCAATAACAATAATTTGAAGGGGCAAGTGGATGAATGTGTTATGTTACAATTAACTAAATCGTCACAAAATGCATTTTAGGTTATTTCTCTGTGAATTTTTTATTATTAGAGCCGGACACTTCAATATTTTTTATATAAATTCTCTAAATGGAAACAAAATAATCATTACGACATAAAACTCCTATTGTTGCTAGTTTTTGCTAAAAATAGTATATTATGCAACAAGTACAAAATGATGCATATTTTGCACGAGTTTCAAAGTTTGCAACACGTGCCGAAGGCGAGTGTTGCAATTGAAACGAGTGCATAATTGCTATTTTGTGCGCGTTGCATACTATACTTTTTCTACGACAACGACAATTATAAAAATAGATACAAATAAATATGAAAATATTTTATTTATTGCTTTGGATCCATGAAAATACGAAATTACCTATTCATTAGCAGAGCCTGGACAGTGCCCAACCATTTAAGAAGAAGAACTATGAAATAACTTCCTACTTACGTATTTTATTTATTGTTAAAGTTAAATGTGCAATTATTGAAAATCATTTTTGGAGAACTTGTGGAATGCTGGATACTAAAATTTTCTTGATATTGACAATTTTCCATTGTCGAAGTAGATGGCATTTCACGATTTCCTATTCCTGAAGTCGATGGTATATTTGAAATGCTCTGTATTGCATTTACAATTTTATTAGCTGTGTCAAATTTATTTTTCTCCGATTTATCGATACATCCCTCGGCGACTGTCGTGGACTTCCAGCCACCGTGACGCTTCAAACTAGTTATGTCACCACCAGCTTCAACAAGAATTGTTGCTGAAGATCGACGCAAGCAGTGTCCGGTGTATAATTCGTAGTTTGGCAAATTTAAATATTTAGCAATCTCTTTTCCCATGCCTCCAAGCTTATTCACGCCTATTCTTTGGACGGTACATTTTCCGTTTTGATAATTAATGAAGAACCATGTACCATTTACATTTGAAGGGCGGAGGTTTGCATATTTTTTGTAAATTTCATAATAAGGACTAGTTACAGTAAAACTTCGTATAATTTTGTTTTTAGTGTCTGGTATAGTTATTAAAACAGCTGAACCCAAATCATTGAAATTAGTAATTTTCATTTGATGTAATTCATGTCTTCTACATGCACCCATTATGCCCATAATTAATGCGACCTAAAATATAGATTAAATATATATTTCATTATATGGCTATATAAAACTTTTGTCGCTAAATAGATCTCATCTGGGGCTTCTTTAATAAATTTATTGATGTCATTTGATGTAAAGATCTTCGACATTTTGGGTTTGTAGCCGTCGGACTGTCGCTTAAGAAATGCTTTCAGTTTTAAGTATTTTGCAATATCTATATTATTATGAATACTGAGAGTCGTTCGAAGCATTGAGTATTGTGTCCATAATGTGGAACTTTTGAATTTTTTTGCCAAGTCGCCAAAATACGCCATTAAGACGTTCTCGGAAAACGATTTGGTGTTCCGATCTCCTTTCCACTCCAAAAATAGGTTATAAGTCCGTTTGTACATTTTCTTCGATGTTTCCGGCAATAAATTTAGTGTTGTTAAATTTGCTGCTTCTGTTATACTTGGAGGTGTTAATTCCAAGTCACTATCACTATCACTTTCCATATTAATTATCTGGTTTCTTTGAAATAACTACGAAATTATTTGTGATGCACAAACTGTAACAAACTGATAACATTTGTCGTTCGGCGTTATATTCTCTAAGCCACCTTACTTTTTGTTATCAAAAACAGCAGAACACGAAATATTTCAAATTGCATTTGTTGTCTAGCAACTTGCCTAGCAACCGATGCAAAATGAAATTCAGTACAAAATGTAGCTTCTTATGATTCAATTTACACTCTTGATATGAACATTTTTCGATGATGTCGTAGAAAAAAATATTTATTGCACATAACACATTCTTCCATGCCATCCAGTCATATAAATGCAAACATATAAAGGGAAGATCGTGCTAAATGCTATTGCTTTATTGTTATAAAATACATAATATGGTTTAAGGAAATTTCACAAACTATTTGGTCTTCCTTCTTTTCGGTTCTGCTGGTTGTTGGTGGATTCTATCGTATCTGGCCAACAAATCTTCATAAAACCAACGATATTCTTCGTCAAAGTATGGAAGCTGCACACGAAGATTGTCAATTTTTTTGTCGGATATATTTACCACTTTTGTCTCTGTGTTTAATCGTGTTAACTCGCAGTTTACATTCGTTTGCCGTTTGGTGTTTTTTAAAAGATATACTTTTTTGAAAGGTGTATAAACATCGTACGTTTCTTTATATAAATAAGAACCAAATTCTTCAACACCTATCCACTTAATTGCTCTAAATGGAACTGTCTCATTCAACATGTTTTTCTTTTTATGCGTCAGTCCCAGTTGACTTGGTAAAGTTTCTATTGCCCTAAAACAATGATGCATGTCGTTTACTTGAGCATTTTTTTTGCAGGCATGTTTTATAAGATTGCGGTACTGCTGCGGCGTAAATATAAGTTCGTGGCGTCTCAAATGCTTTTCGATTCTCCCGAAATCTCTGTCCGAGTCTAAGTAGGAGTGACCGACCTCCGGAAACTTATGGTCTATACTTTTGAAGAAGCCTTTCTGTATCATCAACTGGTATATACAAATGATATTAAAATTTTTATTCTGGCCAGCGCATGTGTCTGACCAGATAATTAAATTTTGTTTGCCTTTAACTTCTTGGCAACTATTCACAAAGTTGTATAAGCAACTAGCGATTTCAGAACTACCTCGTCCAGCTATGTCCTCAGTCCAAGTTTGCATAAATGACTTATCGCCGTCTACTGTCACCAGGTGGATACCAAAATTATAAAACCAAAGTTGCCTTAGATAGAACGCTTTGGAGGTTGTAAGTTTGGGCAAAGGCATTGTCTGCTGCAGATCCATCGTGATGTAACACGCTTTTGAAGTTTTTCGAGCCATTTCTCTATCCTGCTTTTGATACTCATATGCAGCCGAAGCATTTTCTTTATGTTCCTCATTTGCATTTTCTGCATCGCAGGTGCTACATGTGTCACTTTTAGGCTGCATAAACGACAGATTAAATTTTGTCCTAAATATTGTTGCGCACGAAGATTCTTTCAAAAGAAATTCAACCCCTCGCTTTGCAGTTTTACACTCTGCCAAATACAAACGATACATAATCGACATGTTCAAAACTGGAGATAGATATAGCTTATGAGGGTTGCTGTTCCTAGAATAATGGGATGCTTCTGACGGAAATTTTTTTATATGTTCGATTATTGCTTCCACCACGTTGTTGTCTAACTTATGTGGTCTGTTGGAATGATGACCTCTCATATCTTGTGATGGTGCAGAATCACCGCTATTTATTTTTTGTTTGATGACCTCTATTTTGCCTCTACTTATTTGATGCAGTTTACAGAATGCCGTTTTGCAAACAATTTGTTCTTCATTATCAAGTGTGATAGTATATTTGTAGGAACACGATTTGTGGGTTCTTGCATTTTTCCGTTTACGACCTACTGGAAGGGATCGAATACTTCCGAATAGCAAAGCATTTTTCGAATTTATATCCTTTAAGTTATAAAACTCGGTAAGCACGCGTTTTCTATCTTCCATATTAAATTTTGATTGCATTTTAGCCTACATTTGTTGCTGCAAAGATCAGTTGAAACTATATTTTTTGCTTCCATTTTTTTTCCTTTATAAGAAATATAGGCCTCACCTTTTTCTCTTGCTATAGTTTGCTTTCTTTTCTTCCACTCACTTTCATTTCTCATTCTCTTCCTGCTAACTTTTTCTTTCACAGAAAATTATTTTTTCTTTTTCTTTTGTATGATGCCTTCAATAATGTTATGGACTGGATCATGTTCAGTATTTAGCGTCTGACTTGTGTTTGTGCTTCTTGTATTAGGTTTTTTACTTGCTTCAGTGCTAGAAGTTGCTTGTGGAAAATTGTCTGTTTCATTGCAACTTGAGCTTGAACTGTTTTCTTGTTCATACATCCTTGAAATTCATTATCACTGTATTTCAGAATCCGTTCATCATCACCATTATCATCAGATGATTCTTTAAATGTATCTGCAAAGTACCAGACTCGATTTTAGTTAAAAAAAAAATACAAAATATCAATGTCGATGCCTAATAGTAATAAAATTAACTCTAATCTTACCTGTCGATAAATCTGTCATTTGATTCAAATCACTTGTACTAGGCTGGGTATCCTCAAAACTAGCAGGCTTTAAAATAGCAAACGTCTTAACATTGTCTGCTTCTACAAACAGAACAATAATAATAATTTTATGTAAAACGTAATATTTTATTTTTCCCACTACTAGCCTAGAAACATATCATTATTAACACTCTTATTTTGTAATAATTATTGTGAAGCTGTTTTTCTCTATCTAGGTTAATAATGATACCTAGGTAAATAATTTACTAAAAATGTCATGCCAGATGATAAAATGATGTGACACATAAAGACACTAACGTTAGATTGAAATGTCAAGATCAAATTTAAATTGCTATTATAAGATTTATTGTGCTAGTAGTGAAAAAAAATTGCATGTAAACCGCAGTTGTGAAAAGTCTTCTAGCCCTCGCACCTTGTATAAATGAGCTCGGCCTAGAAAATTATTGTCTTCACAACCTCGGTGTATAATATACTACTATTTTATTACTTACCATCTGGTGTTTCCAAAGTATTATTACTATTATTGTTTGACGTCGTTTCAGATTGTACCACCATTTTTTTTACATTCACATCATTACACTCTTTAAAGTCTTGCGCACCGATTATTTCTAAATCTGGCTGTTTATCTGTTGTGTTTTTCAGTAATTGTAAAATCTTTTGACCTCTTGATACCATTTTTGTCGTTTTTATCAACAATTATGCTTATCAATCAAAAACATTGAGCACCTATTATTGTGGTTCTGACACGCGAAACTTACAGGTTATGTTATTTTGTCATATCTGCGCATGGTTAGATTAAACTTAGCACATTCTTCCACCCTATAGTTGAAACTGTTTACAGAGAGGGAGAGAGTGGATGAACGTGATATGTACATTTAATGGCACATAGCATGTTCATCCATTTGCTGTCCATAAAATGATGTAACATAGCACATTCATCCATTCCATAACTCTAAGAAACAGTGTATTTTAACCACGAAAGTCCACCAAAAAATCTCAATTTTTCAGAAATTGTAACATAGCACATTCATCCACTCGCTCCTTCATTTGATCATGTAAAATCGTAATACCAAAATTTAAAGTTTATTTTATATTTCTAACTATTTGTGTGGTGTTTCTTCTTTATTAGATTCAAACAATTAATCAAATCCACGCTTTTCCTGTTTAACTGATTATTTCTATAGGCGCGTTTATTCTACGTATCTACCTCTCTTAAATATCATTTTGACGAAACCCAAAACTTCCTCTATCCAGCTAGTTGTTCATCTGCCTAATATTATTTTCTACATTCAATGAAAAGATAATTTTTTTGCTATTCGTTACATATTGCTGTGTATTTTGTCTCTCGTATATTTTCAAAATAATCTTTCAAGTTCGTTATGCTTTCCTACGGTAGTATATACCCACCTTGACACTTTCTGAAAGTACTTATAGATTTCGAGGATTGATTTGATCCAATTTATTAGGCCTAACATCCAAATAGTAAGAGGGATATTTGAAATGTTTCCTGCCTTTATAAATTAAAAAAAAAAAACAATATGTCAAAGCAAAACAAAATTTATTTTTCAACGTAATCTCCTGCAACTCGAGGTAAACAAGGGTGAGATGGCGAAAGAAATTTTATATGCCAATATATTTTTTAAATTTCAGGATTTGTAAAAAATACATTTGTAGGTACATTGGAAACGAACAACAAATCACGAATCAATAAATACTATTAATTCATCATCTCACCCATACCACCATGGGAGAGTTGGTGAACGACACTTGGGTAAGATGGTGAAATTTAAAAAGATGAAATGTTACTCGTCAACACTTAATAATTAAACTGAAATAACCTTATCTTACGGAAAGCTATACTATCTCTACAACTTCTTGCTTTTAAATCTTCGTTTCCCACATGAGTCACAAAAGTCACCATATTTGGTGCAATCTTCGTGCAGCCACCGTTTGCAGTTTACGCATTTTATCCAAACCTCTGTTTTTTTTGTGGATTGGTATTCTTCACCACAACCAGCACAGCAACACTCGTTTTCTTCATCGCTGTCTTCGTCCTGCAGTTGTGGAGATTGTTCCGATTCGGTGTCAGAGTCAGAAAACTTCTTAATTTTCTTTTTGGTCTGCGTTTGTTTCCCCTTCTTTTGACGTAATTTAGTTTTCAAGTTTTTAATATTATTCTGTGTGTTGAGGATGATGGCTATAGTCCTGGCATTCTTTCTAGCTTGTTCTATTTTAGTCACAGTCTTTATCGGAGAAATAGTATCCAACATTTTGCCAGGAGTAACATCATTGTTAATAACTACATTTTCATTTAGAGTTTCCACTGGTGCTTCATGAACGTCCTCAGGATCTCTTGAGCATCCCGGTTGCGGAGGAGCTTCTCTTGAGGAAGATGAGTTGCGATTTTCATTTATTGGCTGGGGAGAACTCTCACGTAAATATGCATACTCAGGAATAGCACCTTGATTCCATGGAAAAATTCCAGTTGCCCTAAAACCAGATATGCCATTTTCCGACGATGTAGCTCTTCCCCAAGCATCACTCAATATGCCCCCAAAAGATAGTCTGGTAATTTTTCTGGTGGGATTCTGTTTCATGTACAGATTGCAACCATTGTAAAAATAAGTCTTGAGTGCTTTAAAGAAGGCTCGATCCAGAGGTTGTAAGTAGTGCGTCGTATGGCTTGGTAGGCATAACAACATTATATTGTTTGCATCTGTAAATTCTAAAATTTCTACGGAGCTACAATGTGAACTGTGCCCGTCCAATATTAGTACGACAGTCCCTTCTGGTTTTCTTGGCACAAAATGATCCTTCAGCCATAAATAAAAAATGTCAGATGTAATATATGCCGATATCTGGGACATGTAAACAACAGAGCCAAGTAGCATTCCATCCTTCCATTCAGCCTTCTCGTGTTTTCCCTTAAAGACACAAGCAGGAGGAAGAAATGTACCTTCTGCGTTACAGCATGCTATGATGGTAATTGTCTTGCCTTTTTCCCCTGCTACTATATTCGCAACACTTTTGGATCCTTTAGCTGCTACAACATATCCTGGTTTGTTATTGAGTCCCACCCACACAAAAAAACAAAAAATTATTTTTCGTTCCCATTGTAAACTGTAAACACACTGTATTTTCCCAAACACATGGCCTGACCAAACAAATTTTTAAACGAAATATAAAAAATTTCATTTCTATAACAAGACATTTAGTTATACTCAAGATTCCGAGATACGCGGTCGGACCCTGTAGTCTAGAAGGGTCGACATGTTTCCGACCATGCATATTGCACTGGGCACATGTTTTTTAACACGAAATAAATTGGTGTTTTATATCCTTTAAAAAATTTTCAAATTTTTTAAATTTTTAAATTTTAAATTTTAACTTTCTTTACTCTAATCATTATTTTAATTTTAATTCATTCATATAATGTAAATATAATTCTTACCTTTCGTTTGTAAGTTTTTTTAGTTCTAAAATCACTTGAAAAAGACTTAATTATATACAAAAAAGTCGAAACGTCGTTAGTTAAATAAATTGAATTTCAATAAAGGTCGCTAAACCAAAAAAAAGCTTAGCTATTATTTTAATATTATGCACACGGCCAATAAAATAAATAAGAAATAATTTTTATTCTTATTAACACTAAATATATATATATATATATATATATATATATATATATATATATATATATACAGTGTGGCCGCCATCGATAGCGCGATGCATGTATTAGTAACTACTGGTCGACTATAATGGGCGTGCCAACTTGAATTGCCACACCGACAGCGGGTGTATTATAAGTTATACGTATAAATGTATTCGTAGGCAAATCAAGTGAAAGGCAGTGTAGGAGGTATTGTGTTCCCGGTAGAAGTAAATATTTGCAGTTGTTTGAAGCATCAGATAATCACTGATAACATCTCAGTGAAGTAACTCATCACAGCTTCATAAACAACAAAAAAAAAACAAACATACATAAACAGAACTACTAGACTTTAACATAAAAAAACTTCTTAACGAAAATAATATTTAGTATTATAGTAGTATTAAACTCTAAAAACTTAGCAATAATAAAATACTTAAAAATAAAATATTTACTTCTTAAAACAGAATTGTAATTCAACATTGCAATAAACCTGCAATTAGCTAAAAGAAAATGTTATTCTTATTCAATATTCATTCAATATTTTCATGTGGTGTTATAGTTTAATTTGATTTGCCGTTTACACAGCTTTGTTCAATTTATAGTAATTTTAATATAACTTAAGATGTAATTCGATTATATTTTTTCATATATCCTACAAATTAGACCGACTGTGTCAAATATATTTCGCCCGGAAACGAAGTTAAGTTCCATATTCATTTTTCAATTTACAGTATTTAATATGACGCCGAAGTACTGATTTGAATCATACAATGTTTATTGATGACGCAGGGATCATCTTTCCTGACGAGGAGTATAAATATTTTTCGTCGAAAATATAAATCTAACTATAGAGCGTTTGGCGTTCACGGTGCAGAATGGGCTTTATGGAGAACACTTACATAGTTGTCAAATTTTTCAATACAATCTGCCTATGGATAATTTTTGTAGTTTGATTTTAAAAGAACCTCTATTGACGGTGTTGTCATAGTATAACCTATATAAATTAAACACGCAATTATAACGAAGAAAAATCTTGTTTATATTAAATTGTAGTTTGCCAATTAGATATAACGTGCCTTCAAAAACTTTTATCGTTAGAGACAGACATGTTTCTTCAAAATTATACGTTTGTGATAGATTACGTGCATTGTCACTAACCATTATCAAAAAGCATGGCCATCTCTAATGAGGAAAGATTTCGAAGGCACGTTATAATATTGATTATAAGCATGAAGGGTTTGAACTTGCACTTATGTTAAAGCTATCGACTGATTCTGTTAATAAATCAGCTTTGGAACCATCTCTTGAACTAGATTCTATCGCATGTGCATTGTTTTATAAATTACAATGTGAGAGGAATATTAAACACTTATCAATCGCCGCAAAATTCCAGATTTTTTTTATATTAGCTTAGACACTCTCCCGACATGTTCGTTTCTATGCGCTTTTGCTTGATCGTCAACAAATGTGGTACCAGTTGCGCAGTTTTTCATATCTAAATCTTTATGTACCCGCTCAGATGATATCCCACAAGCTTTAGTAATTCCAGTCAATCGACGATCTTCCATCACAGTTTGATGCACTAAATCGACCATTTCGTCAGTTATCGCAGTTTTCAGGCGCCTGGAACGTTTCTCGTCTAAAATGCTCGTACGACCACGTTTGTACTCGACCGCCCAATGTTTTATCATTGTATGAAGGGGATACAGAGTCTAACTCATCTTCTATTTCCTGAGTCTTTTTCCCTTTCAAACGAAGGAATTTTATCACTGCGGCGATACTCAACTTTCTCCATTGTTGTACGGACAAATTTAGAAGCGTACCATAGATAAAAACTAGTAATCAGTATGACTTAAAATTTTGACAGTTTACATATTGCTTTGGACTTTTCCCCGCAAACATTTTGAAAATTTTATTATTTATTGTTGTACATTTATTTTGGGTGCCAGTGTATAATTTTTTGAAATTTATTATTTATGAATGCATATTTTATTTTTATTTATTTATATGAATCATTTATATTTTTGACTTGCGTAGTTGTAAAACGCCGATTACTTTGATATTTCCGGCAGACACTAAATGTTATCTGAGTTGAGAAAACGTGTTTTATAAGATATATTTTTTTTATCTTAGTTTTGTAGCTTCGTGATTTTTATTAATTTGTGGTTGTGCTTGATTTCAATACCGTTATATTTATACGAGTTTGTTGATCTCGTAGTGAATTTTATACGTTTTTCTAACTCAGGTGTCTCGTGAAAAAAATATTTTTTTCATTGATGTAAGTTAAATTATATTACTAATTATTATAATTATTATTATTATTTGAATGATTTGTACTGTGTATTTTCATTGTATTAATTTTGTTATATATATTTTTAATCTTAGTAGTTGAATTAAATGACAAAGAACGTTTTTTAAAATTTCTAATATAAAAAATTTTCTATAACTTTTAATTTTGTTCGCTTGGTATCAAGGGCTTTTTTTCATGTGGTTTGCACATGCGTCTTGAGTTTGTTCGGTCTGTCATATAGTTGTTTACGCTTAATATTGTGGGAGAAATTGAAATACTTCTTTGTAATTTATTAGATTTAATTTTGCTCGGGAGTTAATAAGGAAGTTTAATTATACGTTACGGTCATTTACGTATAATAATTTTACCTTAATAATACTGTTTAATGACGCAATATTGATCTTTATACTTCATAAAGATTTTTTAAATTTTTTTTTTTTTGTATTAAAGTTGCATTTATTTTATACTGTGTGTATCATTGAAATTAACCTTACTTCAAGAAGTTTACAAGTAACTTAAAAACATTATCATAACTTTTCTCAAATAAATTTTGAGTGGCGCTCAACTATTCTCCGATTGGAACCCTGAGGGAAAAGCAGTCTCATCCTGGAAGTTAAACAGACTGAATATCGAAGCTGGACACATTGGTTGTGAATTGTGAATAAGCAGTATATAAAATCACAATTCATAGCTAAAGTCCCTAGATATATAAAGTACCGCGATTCAAGAAGCCTGTATATTTGTTATTTTGGAGCCAAATTGGTGGGCAGTTAAATATAGTAATTTGACATTGTTTGATATTTTTATTTTGAAATTATAAAATTTAAATATAATGCCTCCGTGTTGTATAAAATCGTGTAAAAATAGGTCTGAAAAAGGTTTTCGCCTATTTAGAATTCCTTCTGAAAGAAAAAGAAGACAGATTTGGCTTAATTTTATAAACAGAGGCAATTTACCACATCGTTCAGTTATTTGCGAGGTTGGTTTATTTCGTCTACTTAATGTCATATGCAATTGCTCATTTTTTAATATCTTAGGTGCACTTCGGTGAAGGGCAGTTCGAACAAAATCGTAGTGATAATCGAAAATTACTTAGGAACAATGCATTGCCTACGTTATTTCCATCAACTGAAGCGGTAAATAATAATCAACATCTTGAACAACATTCTGATGAAAATGTAAATACAAGCAATATGGATGGCTATATTGACACTAATAATGACTCACCAATTTCATCACTAAATGAATATAACACAAATGATACAATCGAAGAACTGAAAAAGAAAATTAAGACATTACAGCAAGAGAATCGAAGATTGACATGTAAACTGGAAAAGAAAACTGAAAATTTACAAAAGGTTTTTAATGAAGATCAGTTAAAATATCTACAGTTAGGTACACACAAAGGTTTCAGTTGGTCTGATAACACTATGAATAAGGGAATACAGTTATATTTAAGTTGTGGCACTAAAGGTTATGAGGAATTGAGAAAACAAAACTTACCATATCCCAGTATCAGAACACTACAAGAACGTTTGCAATCTTTCAAATTTCAACCAGGGATTATAGAAGATATATTTCATCTTCTTGAAGCAAAAGTAAGTAATTACTGAAATTATTTTATTTCGTTATACGTATTTTCAAAAGATTAAAAATTTTACAGCCGAAGAAAAACATGAACCCTTGTAGTAGATGAAATGGCAATTAAACCAGGTCTTCAATATGATAGTTCCCTTGCATCTATTATTGGTCGTCCAACAATGCTGCTTTCTGGTGAAAGAGACAGTAGTGAAGAATATACCTCTTATGCATTAGTGTTTTTATTAACAGGAGTATCTTCTCGGTGGAAGCAAACGGTTTGCTATGAGTTTACTGAATCTTCTTACTCAGCTATTGAAATGCAAGAGAAGATAACAACAATTATAAAGAAAGCAATGTCTATAGGTATAATAATTAAGGCAGTTATATCAGATATGTGTCCCCAGAATCGTAGCATGTGGAAGTTATTTCATATTACTGCTGGCAGATACTCCAAAATAATGAACTATACTCCTCATCCATGTAATCCAAATGAAAAGCTATATTCTACTCCAAACCCAGTGCATGTTTTTAAAAATGTTAGTTCCTCATTAACAGATGGACACACAATGATCCTTGATGAGTCAATTGTAAGTAAATATCAGCTTGCATCAAATTTTATTTCGATGGAAGCCATACAACAAGTTTATAAACTAGATCAAATGGATACTTTGAAACTTTGTCCAAAATTAAAAGAAAATGTACTAGATCCGTCACATTTTGAAAAAATGAATGTTTACTTGAGTTCAACATTATTAAGTTCAGATATTGCTGCAGCAATATCATATTACATAAACCAGAATATGATTGGCAGGGAACGTGAAACAACAGCATGGTTTCTAAAACTCATGCACAAATGGTTCAAATATATGACTGGTCGCATTTTATAAATATGCTCTTTCTAAAAATGATGAAGAAGAGTACATGTCTGTTTTATCTTTTCTATCTTCCTTCATCGATATTATAAGAAATATTACTGTAAGTAATGTATGGAAGCCATATCAAACTGGACTATTATTAGCAACAGAAACTGCTAGGGATTTTCAAAGAGAATATTTAGAAAATTATGGTTTTAAATACATATTGCTGAATAGGTTAACACAAGATTCGCTTGAGAATGTATTCTCTTTGATTAGAAATCGTCAACCTACACCAGATGCTAGAGATTTTAAAAAATCATTAAGGCTGGTCTCTATTTCCCAGTATCAAACAAATTTGAAGAAAACAAATTATTTTCAAAGTGAATGTGTAAACTTAGTTCAATATTGCCAATCAGCACCTAAACGAGCAATTTTGGGAAACGCTGCAAGGAGAGAAAATGATGACTAAGATGGATGGTTGCAAAATAACAAACACATAGAAGCCATTTACATTTTTCAATTAACACAAACTAATTTAGACCCACATTTGCAAGCTTCACTATATTATTTAGCAGGAACACTTATTCATAAAATATCTAAAACCCTTAAGTGCGACTGCATTAAGAATTTAATAACTAATAAAGATTGCAAAACTATAGCTAGTATAAGTATGTTTACAAAGTTAAAAGAATTTAAAGAAAATATCTTAGTGTATCCGTGTTTGGTATTTTATGAATATATTTATCAATGTGAATTAATGTTTAGGCAAAAAGAAAACCATATATTAGGAAATGTTATTAATGTTGACGATTTTGCAGAGTCGAGTGTGTGTTTATCGCGGTTAACAAAATTATTTATAAAATGCCGAATGTATTTCTCTCTAAGAGACAAATCAAATATTAAATTAAGGGAAGTAAAGAGCAGTCGTAGTGTTGCAATTCGTAGCTTAATACAAAATGTTAAACAAACACTTGTTATATGTTTAATTGCTATGAATTATAATTATTATTTTAGTGTTTACAAAATTTCGAATGTGTTTATCAAAGAAACAAATTACATGTAAAATTAAAGGAGAAAAAAATTATAATAAATACTTGTATGTATGTTTTATTCTTATTAATTATATTATTCACAGTTAATCTATTCTTTGTGTCGTCTACAATAATAAATTCCTCCATAAAAGTCTTAATACAGTAATAAAAATTTGAAGTTTGTGATGTGTTATTTTTATTTCCTAATTTCCCGGTTAATTTGGGGCCAAAATGGCGGCAAATCGCGGTACTTTATATATCTAGGGACTTTATTCATAGCAATATGTAGAGGCCATCTATCGGACGGCGAAAGAAATTTTTTTCTACAATTACTTTATGTCGGTAAGGTCAAAAACATTGCAAATATTCCGCATAAATGTTCAATGTATAATATATTAAAATTCATTTATTCAAAATTTATTTGTATACACTTATCCTAGAACGACTAGACAACCGGCGTAACCTTTGATTCTTCCCTAAAATTTAATTTACATATACGAATGGATGTTGATAAATTGATAACTACTTGGCCTACTATTTAAAACCGCACAGTATTTCAATAAAAAAATTTATATATTCAACATAAACGTTCATAAAGTAATAAAATAATTCTAAGCCCTTTAAAAATAATCTTTGTCTTGGTCTGCAAACCACTTCTCGTTCTCGACTTTATCATTTATCGAACATCTTTAACCTTTTTAATATTTTGTGAGTTTTGTTAATAAATAATCTAACTATGCAAAATCCGGGGAACAGGACATGTGGTCAATCAATTTAAAAGCAAACTCTTCAATTTTTTGCAATGCGATTAACGACTTGTGTGTAAGAGCATTGGTGAAATTCATGAATGTTTAAAGTTTGACGCTGAATAGCTCAAAAAGGACAAAAATTTCGGCATTTTTTATTATAGAAAATATTACGTTCCTTTCTCTTTTTCACATCAGACATTGTAGTGTCGCAGAATAATTCACACACAACTCAACAAAGATAAACACAAAAACTGTTTGTCACCACCAAAGAGCCGTTTGACAAATTGCCTTAGTATAGACGTACTTTACACCATCTAGCGCTATAAAGCTGTACTACCATCTCCTGGCGCACTACATTCAAATTTCGGGAACTTCTGGGTAGCACTTCCTCAAAAAAATATTATTTTAAAAATTTGTTTAATCTGAACGAATTTCTTTGGTCAAAACAGAATGATTAATAAATATATAATAAATAATGCGTCTTGCAATACAGGTATCTATCAAATTATATTAATTTAAGATTTCTAAAGCGTTAAAGTAATTTCCGCTTTCCGGTCTCATAATTCATCAAAGGTTATACATAAACGGCCCAATTTTCTGAACGACACTTAATGATTCAATTAACTTAATTTTACATGCCGTCGCAACGGCGAATTTATGTGCAGACGATAATTTAATTATAATGTACGAAGGTTTAATGAAATTATGAAATGAAGTATGTATTTTAATTTAGGAGCCTTCCAAGTCGAGTTACTATTTATCACGGGTGTTAATTTAAATTTACAAGACATACTCACTTGCTTCGATGCGAAACCGGGTAGTATAGTTTTCTTGTTGCTATGAAGTTAACTTATATATAACACAACGAGCGGACTATCGGGGCGCTTCTAAGTTTACATGCAATTTGCTTATTAATGTCCATGTTGGTTTTGCGTTCTGTTGCACAAATAACCAAGTGTTTCATGCAGAAATTACTAGACACACTTATGTATATCCTATTTAGAAATGTACAGTAAATGCTGTAAAGTCACTGATACTCTCTGTTTGTTAATTAGTTGATTGATTTAGTTAATTTTAATGTACCATTTTTAAAATAGAGTAAATAAAAGGTGTTTATGGTAATAAAGGATTTTTTTTATTTATTAATCTAGAAAATGGTATAAATTTACGAAATTTCAATATCTTTGTTCCAAGCATATCGCAATACCTGTTTATAAATAGTGAGGTTATTCGAGTAACTTCGCACCGGCCCCTCGCGGGTATATATATTTTCTCAGTCAGCGTCGGGGAACGTTGGGGCCACATCGCTCGTTTAGAGTAATAAATTATTACTGCTAAAAACCGAAGTTCACTGAAACCTATTGTTACGCTCCGCATATATAAATATTTTAATTTATTTTTAAATAATATATATTTCTTCCTTAAATATCTCGATTTAAAAATATTTAACTTAAGACATTTTCTGTATATATTCGTTTGCAAAGAGAAAGCATTTCTTTTGTTATATCCTTAACCGAAATCCTTGGTTTTCTACCTGACCCGATATCGTTACTGTGGAATTTCTATATACATTTCATTTTAAATTGTTTTAATTTAATAACATACATCCCCTATGGTGTTTCATATCATTAGAAAGCTTATTTCACAGGGGATATATTAATAATATTTATGCCATCGATAGAGCACCTCTTCAGGTCGCGCTTCTTATTAATTATTATTCAAGATATCGACCCGCTCTTCGACTTAGGTCATAAAACAGATCTTTTCTAGACCAGCGTTCTATCGACACAACCTATCAGTCCTTCTTCTCTTTAGAACCTTCGTAAGTAAAACAACTCCTCGTGCTGTTCAAGTACACGATGCCACTCACCATGCCGTCCGGTGTCTTCCGCTTCTAAGGTAATCTGTATTGGTCTATATTGTTACACTTAGCGTATATCAAATAATTTAGTTTCATTAAAAACATCGCTTTTAATTGTACGCGTATGTTTTTTCAGAAACTCTGTATAATACAACCTTCTCGCCGCATTCCTAAAGAGAAAGGTCGATCTGCGGACAACATCTGGTTAACCATAATTCTACGAAGAGCTACCTATCCTCTAAGTTTCCGCGCGAAATGTTCTCTTTGTTAGAAACCTAATGAGTTAGCGTGGGTTTTATTTATCAAGAAATTACTCGCCTTCCAATTAATATTCCGCTATAAGCAAGGTACGATTCGTTAGGATAATTTAATCCCATTCTTCTGTAAAAATCCCATACGTCTAACTTATAGCCCGAGCGAGATAATTAATAGTTTGTTTAGAGTGATGTCTTTCTTTTCTCGCCATTTTCAATAACGTAGTAAATTAGTCGTTATTAATCCAGATATCAAACGACACCTGTAGTCTAATGTACATAGGGTTATTCTAAAGTCATCTAGGCACATTTTCAGGTAAAACTACGTCCACCTGCAATTAGTAATAATTAATAGTTGTACCTGGCCATGCTAACTTCGTTATACCTGTGTAATGTGGGCCGTTTGGTTGGCCACATTGGATAGCAGGTTAGGGCGACTTATCGTAGTAAATGATACGCACAAAGATCGGGTAACATATTATAATTAATTTAACACTTACAACTGGTTAACAAAGTATTTACATCGTGTACTATGTTCAACTCAGACAGGGTAGAACGTGGTTATTAAGTACAACACCGTTCGTACCACTGGCTGGTTGTAACTCTCTAACGTATAGTTACTATTACTAAGACTGTATATGTGAATGTGAATATCTCTTACCTAAACTACTGTCTATATATATTAGAGAAGATCCTTGGAGTCTTTCTAGAACATAACACAAACCTTGACATATAGTCTTGTGTATGCAATAAACACAAAGTACGGTCGTGTTTATATAAAACGTTACCGTTTGTATTAAAAGAGCGAGGTTGTAGCCTTGCCGAAAGTGTTATGCATATACATGACTATATCGAGTTATTACACCATCCCCCTTGGGGTTAAAGAAAACTAACGCTAAGGTGTTTGCTTTTCTTTGATCGGAATCTCTCTAACTATTTACTTTTCCCTTACAAATATGGTAACATTGTTGGGATTCTAAATTTACAATGGTATTACTTAAACAATAAATTTGCTAAAATTACGATAACTAAAATTCTAAAATGAAATCGTTATCGAGTATCACACTATAATAAGACTTCGCTCTTTTAATACAAACGGTAACGTGTTATATAAACACGACCGTACTTTGTGTTTATTGCATACACAAGACTATATGTCAGGGTTTGTGTTATGTTCTAGAAAGACTCCAAGGATCTTCTCTAATATATATAGACAGTAGTTTAGGTAAGAGATATTCACATTCACATATACAGTCTTAGTAATAGTAACTATACGTTAGAGAGTTACAACCAGCCAGTGGTACGAACGGTGTTGTACTTAATAACCACGTTCTACCCTGTCTGAGTTGAACATAGTACACGATGTAAATACTTTGTTAACCAGTTGTAAGTGTTAAATTAATTATAATATGTTACCCGATCTTTGTGCGTATCATTTACTACGATAAGTCGCCCTAACCTGCTATCCAATGTGGCCAACCAAACGGCCCACATTACATGGCGATCCTGCCAGGATCGCCATGTAATAAGGTGGGGCCCTATGTGATAAGGTCCTATGTGCCTGGAGGATCGGCATGTAATGGGGCCGCCCAAACGGCCCACATTACATTTCGATCCTCCAGGCACATAGGACCTTATCACATAGGGCCCCACCTTATTACACCTGCTCCGAATTACCTGCTGTAAGGTATCATTCGAACCCACTTTTTATTACCGATCTCGCGAATATATTTAATTTGATCGATCCCCCAATCCCGCGGGCGTATCGTGATTTTTAGTAATTCTGACACTGTCGCCACCCTGCCATTGGCTCACGGTTTCAGTCAAGATTCACACCCCGCACGGTGATATATAAACACCGGCGCCCACAGATTCTATCTTGATTTTTCCAGTGCTTCGATCGTTTTAGCGCTTCGACGGCAAGTGTTCCCCTACAACACTATCAACTTTTCCAAGTGCCCTACACGAGGAGACAGTTGCAGCAATTACAAGCTAAGTACCCCTTTACTTACTTTAATAATTGCTTTCTTTTTTTTTTCTTCCTTTTACTTCGTTATTTATCCCTCATTAAATAACTCAACCAGAGGTGACTTTTCACTAGATTTAACGTGTTGGTGTAGATTAACTTTAAACGGAAGGAAACTGCACGTGGCGAATCATAATTATTATTTGTGTTTATAATTATAGTGTAGTGTTACATATTGTGTGTTAATATTAAATAAAGTGCTTTAAGGACACCTCTGCTCTTTGATTAATCATTTATTTACTTAATTCTAAACTTTATATTTAATACTAATCTTATCCATCCTGTATTATACGATTTTTCTAACAACGACGCCTTGCGTTTTGTGTATTGATCACCATTTACAAAACAGTTCATATCATTTATTGCCGCATTAGTCCTAGCCGGGATCTCAACATAGAGTGCGGTAATAATATATATTATTCTTTTAAGCGAATCCATATTAATTCACATTAATTTAACTAATTAATTTCTTATTCCTCCGGTCAAACATCGCTCTACATATATAGCAAACGCCAATAAAGTTGGCGCGAGGAGGGGGTGCGCAGAAGCCGTTTTTAAAAATGTCCATCCCCACTACTCAAGTAATTGTCAGAATACATTTGTCATTGACGTTTGACGGAACATAATGTCTTTGCTAGGGGATCATAAAGTGATACACGCTCAGAGGTTAGAATTTTCTGACATTTGATGTAAAACCAAATACAAATCTCCCCACTACTTCTAATCCTGCGCCAACTTAATTGGCGTTTGCTATACTTGACCAGGTATATCTCCGCAGACCACGTAGCCGACCATCTCAGCAACTTAAAGGTAGCTCTGTATTGTTCTATACAGAGGTTATTTTATATATATATATATATATTAATTAACCCTTAATTTACTGCTCAATTTAACGTTCGTTTCGGTGTATTTTGTGTTGAATTTTCTATTACTTATTTACCGCTCCACGTGTATATATTACTTTGATTAATTACTGTTAAATATATCAATTTCAATTTCTTCTTATGTAAATATAAATACAATCTTTAAGGACAACGCTCCTGTGTTTTATTTAGTAAGTAAGTTGTTATATATTTATTTAAATTAACTAATATCACGCACGTCCTGGCACTTTGATGAAACTTCACCAGCACCCGTAATTATTTTATTATCAAATAATTTCATTATTATTAGCACGGCACATCCACATCCGATATCCAGCGAAGCCGCCGTTTGTAATTCTATATAAATAACTAATGAGGTATAAAACCACATTAAAATTTTTCTATCACACACTTATTTCTTTTGCATTCTACAGCGCTTAGCTGTGCGTGGAGATCCTGCCAAGATCCATGTGATGTCCCCTGGTCCTCGTTACGGCTACGTTGTCTCCAAGGCGGACTCATTAGAGGCCAATTTTATTGGCAAAATAAATAATATACTCGGAAACAACATAAAACAACATTTAATAAATATTTAACAATAACATTACATGTTACGATGTTCACATGTACAATATGGATTAGATTAGATTTACAAGACTCACTCGTTCTCCTCTGTCTTCAGTATATATATATATATATATATACATATCATGTCTACTTATTTACTTAATGTTATGATAACCTAGTTACTCAACTAAACTAGAACACAAAATATGCAGTAATTAATGAGGACGCCTGTTAATATAATCTGCCAATACCCATGTAAATAATTATCACATTGAATATGTAGAAATAGGTGTCCTACTTACAATTACAATATATCTTACGAAAGTTGGGAACCCAGAGAGTGTTTTGTGTAAAAGGAAACTCGTGGTTGGAAAATGTTTTATATTTACAACCCAATTTTAAGGGAGTGTAAAACCAATCATATCGCAACCTAGCGATGTCTTAGAATCAATAAAAGACGCGAGCTAAAAGGTTGCGATTTCAATGAAATAAATATCGTTAAAATATTCCTTGTGAAAAAAAAATTTCAAATGATATCAGACATGAAGACAGGAAACTCGTTGTTGGAAAATGTTTTATATTTACGACCCAGCTTTAAGGTAGGGTAAAACTAATCATATCGCAACTTAGCGATGTCTTAGAATCAATAAAAGATGCGAGCTAAAAGGTTGCCATGTCAATGAAATAAATATCGTTAAAATATTCCTTGTGAAAAACAACTTTCAAATGATATAAGACATGAAGACAGGAAACTCGTTATTGGAAAATGTTTTATATTTACGACCCAGTTTTAAGGGAGGGTAAAACCAATCATATCGCAACCTAGCGATGACTTAGAATCAATAAAAGACGCGAGCTAAAAGGTTGCGATTTCAATGAAATAAATATCGTTAAAATATTCCTTGTGAAAAAAAACTTTCAAATGATATCAGACATGAAGGCGTTTAGATGAAGTAGAAAAAATAGCTGGATAGTCAAAATAATATTACGAATTAAGAAATAATTGGAATAGAAATTGTACATAATTAGTTAATAACTAAATTAAAATGAAATGTATATTAAATAGAAATTCAAAACGAACATTGAATACTGTAAATGTGCTTTCGTAGAAGCTAATGTTTTGTTGTATTCGACTTTCGAAGGACCACGTATAATTTTGTGTTTGACCCACCGCTCATGGGGCGTATCTTTCGTATAAGCTGGTTATATATTTTGGTTGGGCAGTTATATTGAAAGTTGGTGTGTTTTCTGAATATTTTATTTATTTTACAAAAAACACTTAAACCTAATTTCATAAAATAAATCTCGCAATGTAGCATTTAATGTAAACTTAAACTTAATTCTTTACTGTTTGTGTTCAGACTGTATATGTTGTTCTGTACTGTTTTGTGTTAAAAATGTGAATGTTATATTCCGAATGAGCGAATGTCGTGTTACAAGTAGATAGAAAATATATCACTAACTCTACTAATACGTAACTAAAATGTGCGTATACACTTGACGTCATTGTTGTGGAATTTACCTGCATTATTTTTTCTTGGAAATTGTATCTACGTGCAGCAATACCATATGTTTACGATACTCTTAAAGATCTTACTAATAAATAAATACAAAAGTAAAATAGAATAGGTGTAATAAATCTAAGTATTTATTTCCGTCTGTTCCATTCTTCAATAATAGATTTCTATGATACATAAATATTTAAGGATTGTGAGTCTATTATATAAGTAATTAACAATGGGTGACCATATTAAGGGTCTATTGAAATCGTTCGCTAACAACCTTAGGCAATAAAGAAGCCGTCTAATGTATAAAGCAGGTAATCAATATATTAGCAAATATAAATTCTTTAAAATATCTAAGAAAAGATTATAATTATACACTTGAAAATACACGTTGAATATTTATAAAATTTGAAATGTTATATCTATTTTGATTATTTCATACTAAATTTAATTGTATTATCATATAAATATAACGTGTGTTCATTTGAAAAGTCAATCTAGGTTACTTTGAAATTTTGATAGAATAAGACGCAAATATATTAGTATGTGTTTGTTGTTCCGTAAACGTAAATCCAAATGACATTTGATAATGTCAAACACCAAATATCAGTTAGTGCATAAAATAATGGTGCGTCGATTCTGGTTTAAATAAATTGCTTCTCAGTTTTAAAATGGCTTTCACTTTAGAACATAAATTATATTTAGTCCAGGCTTATTTTCGAAGTGGTTATAAAATTGATGGTTTATGGGTTTATTCAGTTCAAGATTGCATGGTAGAATTTCAAGTTGAGTTTCCACATTTTGTAATAGATTATATACAATTTAAGAATACTTTGGATAGAACTTTAAAACTTTTTTCTGAAACTGGTAGTCTCTTAAGACAATCAGGCAGCGGAGCAGTTAAGAAACGTACACCTCAAGTTGTCAATCGTGTTGACGAAATAATGGAAAATGAACCACATACATCTGTTCGACATTTGAGTCAACAAATAAACCTTTCTGTTGGTAGAACTCACAAGTTATTAAAAAAAGATATGCAACTTTATCCATACCGTGTCACAGCAGTACAAGAATTGTTAGAAATTGATTACCCACGTAGACTACAGCTTTGTAATTGGTTTGTAAATATGAACAATAATGGAGAACTTTCGCAAAGAGTCATCTTTACTGATGAAGCATGGTTTTATAAAACGGGATACCTAAATTCACAAAATACAAGAATTTGGAGTAGTGAAAATCTACATGTAATTAATGAAGAATCGCTACATCCAGAGAAAATTGGTGTTTGGGCAGCGATAAGCCAAAGGCGAATCATTGGGCCAATATTTTTTCAGGGAACGTTAGCTGCTCAAAGGTACCGTACGGAAATTTTACAACCACTTGTCAATCAGTTGCATAATAATGAACTTCAAAATGCATATTTCCAACAAGACGGAGCACCTTGTCACTGTACTGCAGAATCTTTGGATTATTTAGGAGAATTTTTTGATGAGCGTATAATTAGTCGAAATACTGAAATTGCCTGGCCTTCACGTTCATGCGATTTAACACCTTGCGACTTCTTTTTGTGGCCTTATCTAAAAAATAACATATTTCGAACACCTATATTGAATTTGAATGATATGCTACAGAGAATCGAACAGAAATGCATGGAAATTAATAACAATCCAGTAATGTTGCAGAATATCATCAGAAATTTTGAACGGAGGATTTTAAAGTGCATTGATCTTGGAGGACATTTTCAACATTTGTTATAGTTTTCAATAAATACCTATTATTTGTTATTTATTTGTATACAAATGAAACAGACATGCAATATACACATCTGTAACTGTACACATGGACAATACACCTCGTATTTTTCAGCATTTACTTCTGCTTAAGACACGTGTTTCTGCCATCTACTATTAGGCGTCATCAGTTAAGCTAGTGAAGTAAATAAAGCTTAAATCGCCTATAAGGTATAGTAAATTTTGTCCTATCAGGTAGCACCATATAATATAGTGACATCTGACCGACGAAAGAGACTATGCCGAAAATGGCAACCCTTCCCTTGACCGGCTATGCCGGTACAGAAGGGAAGAATATACGTATATAGGTATAAGTCCATTAACACGATGCCAGATGGCAGCAAATATTCAAAAACGGTTTAAATATATCAATACGTTAAGCACGTATTACGCATTTGTTACAAATGAAACAGACATGCAATATACACATCTGTATCTGTACACATGGACAATACACCTCGTATATTTATTTGTATGTATGAAACTGTCAAAATACACGGCTTCGTAGGTTAAGTAGTAAATTTTAATTTACGAAATTCTTTAAAATGTTCTCAGCAAATCACATGCTACTAGATTGACTTTTCAAATGAACACTTGTTATACCATATAATAAATTTCATTTTATGACGAAACAAATACTACAGTTGACCGTTCAGTTCAGGTAGATGTCGAAGAGCTCTCATTTATGACCAGTACGATATAAAAGAAAAATTTTCTCTTCCAAAAACGAATTGTATAATTTATATTTTAAATTCGCTAAATTTATGAAAAATATAATTTAAAGTTAGAATTAAAAACATCCTTGATATATACAGAATTTTAACAGTATATAGAATTGTGTTGAAAATAAAATTTTTTTATCCTAAAATAAGTATTTCATTCCAAAGCCACAAGCCCGTCAAATCACCCTTATATTACAAAATGAAATTAATCATAATGTCAAGAATTTTGTAAAATATTACGCTAACATTAATTAATAACGAAGTAATATCGTATACATATATAATATAGTTATTTACTCCTGAAAGCTGGTAATACAAGCTACAAAACTTATTAAAAATTCATAAATCGAACCACTGCTTTCATAAGTAATTGCTTACGTGTGAGAATTATAATGGCGTGTGTGAGATTTCCATTCAAAACAAGCAATTAAAAGGACCCAAGGACACCGGATGAATAGAAGTTTTCTAATTATACGCATACATACTACATATTAATGGCAAGACCTTTAATATTCATTTCTGTTCAAAGATTTTAATATTTTGTCGCTACATTTGAGAGGTGATTTAATTTTGAAGAAGCGCCGACTGAATTACAGGTGAAACGGATGAAATACAGAGTGGCAAAGTTACAGTGTAATAAAAAAATCATTGTGTTTTGTTGAAATTAGTTCAATTTACATATTGTCGATTGGAAGCTGATCACAAATCCTAATATGTTTTTAAATAATTAAAGATTTAAAAGGAAAAATACTGCTTATCATTAATAGTAGCGCATGACTGGTATGTGAAGGTAGTTTAAGTATTGTCACATTTGCTTCGGTAGCCATTTCTATCAATCTGATACTTTATGAGTGGCATGACCATAAAATATTAATAAAACCGGGCGGTCGGGCCCAATAGCTTTCAAAAAACTTTTTTGAAAATAATTTTCGAATACCGTTATCTCCATCCAGTCATTGATAGTTGCCGCATAAGTTGTTTCAGGATATCCAGTATTTTCCGGCGCATACCACCGATCCCAGATATTTTTTCCTTTAAAAATAATCAATGGTGGAACTGTTCTTCCCGAAGCAGAATCTGCAGTTAGAATCATAATATTCTCTCTCCAGGAGCAGTAACTGTGCGAGTGCATGGTAAGTTTGTACCGCCAACTTTGTTTTTGACGAATCTATACAGAAACTAGATTCATCCAAGTTCCAAATTCTTGACAGATTGTTGTCAAATCCGAGATCCTGTATCTTACCTTCCAGTAACGTAAAATACATACTCGTCAATTACAAAAGGATTGCAAATTTTTTACGAGCGATTTCAACAGTTTGTGGTTTCTTTATTGATCAATTGTTTCTCTTTTTAAAGCCAAGAAATCAATCTACGCCAGGGATGCCGTCCTTACACGAGGTTTTGAGTTTGTTGTTGGCATTTACAAACTGGCCAACCAGCTCCAAGACCTCACGTCTGGAGAATCCAAGACCGCACTTTTCCATTGTCAAAAGATCAGCAAGACGTTTTTCGGTATCGATTGAAATAGCAGTGCTTCTCCCTAGTGATTTTGATTTCACACCACGTTTTCCCTTCAAGCGGTCGGTAATTGTAGTTAGCCGAATTTTGTACTTTTTGCAAGCATAGTAGGCATTTGTAGCTCCTACTACAACTTTGCGGATTTTCTTTATCAGCTCATTAATGTTTTCATCTTTCGTTAACTTTGGTATGTGTTCTCGCGCAAGTTCATTTTGTGACATTAAGATTAAACCTGATTCTGGACAGTCTAAGTCTTCTAAATTGTCATCATCATCGCTATCGTTCATATAATCAGCAGTCACAGCTGGTTTATTTATATTATCATCTGAGTCTGAGGTAGGGCTGTCTTGCCTGTCTTGAAAATAATTCTTTATTTTATAAAGCACATCACAGACGGCCAAATTGATACCACGTGCGAGACACAGTTGTTGTTCAGTGCAAACAAGCTGTCCCACCTTTATCATAAAGTTCGGTCCATCGGTTACAGTAGTCACGACATCAGTTTCCAGGGAAATATCAAATTTACCTATTTGAAAATCACAAAAATGGCAAGTGTCGATTTTCCCTGTTTTGACACCGATCCTTCATGTAATCGGACCAGCTGATTACGATAATCTAAACCGGAGATCGCTATCTCCTTTGGTTCTCGAGATATTCTCGAAAAAGTGTCGACAGGTCAAAAGTCCTAAAAACCAAATCGCGAATTTTCAGCGGAAAATCATTTAGACAGTCTTCTTTAGCGCCCCCGAAAACCCTAGGGTAGTTTTTGAGTAGAAATTCAAGATCGAAAATTTTTCAAAATCGCGAAAATTTCGCCGAAAATTTACATTCAATTTCGGCCCATCTCTGTATCTCGGAAACGAGTTGTCTCTAGACGACCTATCCTACACCGTCGGACGCGGTTTGACACGCTGAATCGACTGGTAAAAACCGTCAGGCTCTCGGATGCCCACTTCTTGGGTTATGCCAGAAAACGAAATCACGAATTTTCAGCGGAAAATCGTTGAGACCGCCTCTTTAGCGCCCCCGAAAACCTTAGGGTAGATTTTGTGTAGAAATTCGAGATTGAAAATTTTTGAAAATCGCGAAAATTTCGCCAAAATATGATGCTCGATTTCGATGACCTATCCTATACTGTCCGACGCGTTTTGGCGCTCTGAATCGATTGGTCTAAACCAGAAGGCTCTAGGACGCCTACTTCTCGAGTTATGCCAGGAAAACCGTAAATTTCGTAATCTCAAAAGTCGATTTTGCAAAAATTCGCGAAGCCGTAGCGGCCAAACGGTTGGATCTAGACTGGCACATTGTATACGGGTTTAGTCCCAGTGACGATATCTTTAATTTGGCACAAGATTCGCGGAGATCGGATGAGAAATGAGGGAGTTATGGCGTTCTTAAATTTTCGCGATTTTTTTTAACCTCAGGCGATGAAATTTAGAAATTTCCAAAATGTCGATTGTCGATTTTCCCAGTTTTGCGCCAACACTATATGTAATCGGACCCGCTGATTACGATAATCCAAACTAGAGTTCGCTATCTGCTTTGGTTCTCGAGATATTTACGAAAAAGTGTCGACAGGTCAAAAGTACATAAACGAAATCGCGAATTTTCAGCGGAAAATCGTTGAGACCGCCTCTTTAGCGCCCCCGAAAACCTTAGGGTAGATTTTGTGTAGAAATTCGAGATTGAAAATTTTTGAAAATCGCGAAAATTTCGCCAAAATATGATGCTCGATTTCGATAACCTATCCTATACTGTCCGACGCGTTTTGGCGCTCTGAATCGATTGGTCTAAACCAGAAGGCTCTAGGACGCCTACTTCTCGAGTTATGCCAGGAAAACCGTAAATTTCGTAATCTAAAAAGTCGATTTTGCAAAAATTCGCGAAGCCGTAGCGGCCAAACGGTTGGATCTAGACTGGCACATTGTATATGGGTTTAGTCCCAATGACGATATCTTTAATTTGGCACAAGATTCGCGGAGATCGGATCAGAAATGAGGGAGTTATGGCGTTCTTAAATTTTCGCGATTTTTTTTAACCTCAGGCGATGAAATTTATAAATTTCAAAAATGTCGATTGTCAATTTTCCCTGTTTTGCGCCAACACTATATGTAATCGGGCCCGCTGATTACGATAATCCAAACTAGAGTTCGCTATCTGCTTTGGTTCTCGAGATATTTACGAAAAAGTGTCGACAGGTCAAAAGTACATGAAACGAAATCGCGAATTTTCAGGGGAAAATCGTTGAGACCGCCTTCTTTAGCGCCCCCGAAAACCTTAGGGTAGATTTTGAGTAGAAATTCGAGATTGAAAATTTTTGAAAATCGCGAGAATTTCGCCAAAATATGATGCTCGATTTCGACGCCTCCCTGTATCTTGGAAACCAGCTGGCTCTAGATGACCTATCCTATACTGTCCGACGCGTTTTGGCGTTCTGAATCGATTGGTCTAAACCAGAAGGCTCTAGGACGCCTACTTCTCGAGTTATGCCAGGAAAACCGTAAATTTCGTAATCGAAAATGTCGATTTTGCAAAAATTCGCGAAGCCGTAGCGGCTAAACGGTTGGTCCTAGACTGGCACAATGTATACGCGTTTTAATCCTAATGACGATATCTTTAATTTGCCACAAGATTCTGGTCAGAACGTTACAGTCAATGGTGACCGCTACAGAGCCATGATTACTGACTTTTTCGTTCATCAATTGAACAACCATGATGTGCAGTAGCTGTGGTTTCAACAAGACGGCGCAACATGTCACACAGCTCGTGCCACAATTGATTTATTGAAGGAAACGTTTGGTAACCGCATAGTTTCACGTTTCGGACCCGTGAATTGGCCTCCAAGATCGTGCGATTTAACGCCACTAGACTATTTTCTGTGGGGATATGTGAAGTCGCTAGTCTACGCCGATAAGCCCGAAATAGATTGACCACTTGGATATACGGCCACAAATGTTGGACAAAGTCATCGAAAATTGGACCTCCAGATTAGATACGTCCGACACAGCCGTGGCGGTCATATGCCAGAAGTCATATTTAAATTATAATGCCAGAAGATTATCTTTTGAATAAAGTAAATTTCATGTCAATTTAAAAAATTCGTCTTTGTTTTATTCCATTTCAAAGTTCTATACCTCTATAAAAAAACACACTTTAGTAATGTCCGCCACAGAATTCGATTATTTTAAGTTACTAGACTGTTTCTAATATAATTTTAAACTATAATTCATTAACTATTAACTACTTTATATCAAATACTTACTTTATTACAATAAAAAAAGTGATATTCTACAAATGTTAAAGATAGCAGCTAAGGACTTTTAATTAAGGTTTCTGAAAATATTTGCCAAAGAAACATCTTTACCCTAACGTGCACTACCTTGAAAATAAAAAGAAAAAGAAAATTTCCCAATTTTCAGCGCTATCAAGTTCAACATCGCGTAGGTGATCTTGAATTTGTCATCGTCTATCTATCCGTCCGTATATATGAGACAAACTGGAAAGTTATAAAAAATTTAAGACGTGCATCCCAAGCCAACAGAATACGGACGACGCCTTGACAAATCGAGTCATCTGAATGAAGACAGCTGCACCCCTACAGTTCATTTATTTCCATCTAGTGTCCCGGACTTGGTTGGCTTCCAGTCTCACGCATTCCGCGTTTCCACTAGAATATAATTTATGTATGAAGTCAAATGACCCTGAATTTTAAATATATCTGGAGAAGCAACCGCTTCTATTTTATTCTCAGGGCGACAGATAGTAAGGTTCTCACACCTTCTGCACCGTGACACACGTATAAATTGGACTCAGGTGCGGATTAAGGATTTTAATGGAAATCATGTTCGAAAGGGTCTCGCCAAGCTTTTTGGGTAGTGATATCTCATGTATTTCTGCGACGTTCTGCATTAATTCATCTGAACGTATTCGTAAATCTAGGACACGCATATATCTTTCGCTTGATCCCAAGCTAAAGATTTATTTTTAGTAGAAAACGTAATACCTATTCAAAACTGAAAATATATATAGGTACTGTATTAAGCGTCAAAAAATAGCTTCTAAATGAACTTGTAAGACAATCAACACACACAAAATTGTTAAAAATGATGATATTTTATCTCAAATGATAATTGAAAGGAAAATATTATCGTGGATATAAATCGGTATAATTTTTATGTAACATAATGGTTTCCTGCATGTTAATACGTTCAAATAATACAAAACAGATATTTGTTTAAATAAACAACTAACGGGTGTTCAGAAACATTCGAAGTCAAGTGGGCTCTGAACAAAAAATCGTATATCTTTACTTAAGTATCTGATTTGTAATAATTATTACTAAATGTCAACTGTTGTCTATGAAAAATTGTCAGAATCTAATATCGAAGATACTAATTTGATAACCTATAAAATTGTATTAAGTAAATGTTTCAATCTATCTCAGACATCTTCATATTTTCAAGGACTACTTTGACTTCGAATGTTTCTGAACACTCGTTACCTAAAATTATACCTTATACGTTGCACGCCATCTCTTGCTCATTTATAGAAAACATTCTGAACACATCGAAATTTTATAACAAAAATATCGATACTCGTATTTATAGTTACAACAATATCGACATAAAATTATAGGTTTTCTTAAACATACGGCTTCTGGTATATACCTTTCGTAAATTCAGGTGTAAATCTTATAGTTAATAACGGGTGTTCAGAAACATTCGAAGTCAAAGTAGTCCTTGAAAATATGAAGTCATGTCTGAGATAGATTGATACATTTACTTAATACAATTTTATAGGTTATCAAATTAGTATCTTCGATATTAGAATCTGACAATTTTTGACAGACAACAGTTGACATTTAATAATTATTACAAATCAGATACTTAAGTAAAGATATACGATTTTTTGTTCAGAGCCCACTTGACTTCGAATGTTTCTGAACACCCGTTACGTTCAAATTATACAAAAGAGAGATGGATTAAATAAACAACTTATAACTGGTGTTCAGAAACATTCGAAGTCAAGTGAGCCCTGAACAAAAAATCGTATATCTTTACTTAAGTATCTGATACTAATTTGATAACCTATAAAATTGTATTAAGTAAATGTATCAATCTATCTCAGACATGACTTCATATTTTCAAGGACTACTTTGACTTCGAATGTTTCTGAACACCCATTACACGTTGCACGCCATCTCTTAATAATTTATGGAAAACATCCCGATTACTTTTGCCAACATATTGACATAATACCAGAGACAACTCGAGAAGTGCAACTAATGCAAAATAAATGATCAAAATAGCTAAATTGTTCATCTTTATCGTTAGCACAAAATTCCCTATAATAGTTTCTTTCTTGCACACTTGGGAAGATGGGTGAGATGCCGCAAGTACCAATGGCGGTAATTTTTGAATGTAAGGTCCTAGTATTATAATCATGTTTTTTTTATCTCTCCCATAAAGTATATTTTCCACTTTTAGGTCAGAAAAAACTATAAAGTGCAATCTTTCCTAAAAGTGTAAATATTTTATGGGAAAGATAATCGTGCCAATGAAAATTAATTAAATACCATTATTTTTCTACTAAAACTTCTAAATTGAAGTAGAAGAACTACAAAAGCATCCTCAAAGTACAAATTTATTATATTTATAGAGTGATAGATATAAAGTAACGAGTGATCATTAAAATTTTCGCTCAAGTAAGCCATGTACACAAAAAGTATGTCCTAACTTAAGTTATTAAAGGAGATCTGTCATTATAATTTCAAACGTCATGATTGTTAAAAAATAATTTGAAATGCTGACTTTTATATTAAATATATTTATAATTTTTATACAAAGTAATAGAATATTATAAAAAATGTGTAAAATGTTGACCATTCTCCACCAAGCATAATCGCACTCTATTTCGTAGAGCATTGAAAACATTGATCAGTATTTGCGGTGAGTTATTGATGTGTTCACATTTTTCTATGATTTATGTCTTAACTCTTGTAGATTGTAGATTATTAATTGGTGTTTCATAAATAATATTCTTTATATATGGCCACACAAAAAAATCCATGACTGTTAAATCACACGATCGTGGTGGATATGGAATCGCTGTATTTCTACTTATTATCCTATCGCCATAAAATTGTTGCAAAAACGGAATATTTTCAAGTGTAACGTGAGATGTAGCCCCATCCTGTTGAAAATATCCGACCTGGAGTTCATCATTAGTCAATTGATTAGTAAAAACAATGAGAATATCGTTACGATATTTCTCCGATGTTATCGTGCCCTCAAAGAATATTGGTCCTATTAATCGGTGACGACTCATACCTACCCATACGCCTATTTTTTCTGGATGTAGAGGAACTTCTCTGTAGAAATGAGGATTTTCACTGGACCACATGCGCATATTTTGCGAATTAACATAACCTTTCAAATAAAACCAAGCTTGATCGGTGAAAAAAGTATTATTTAAAATATTGTCTGTCATTGTTTGAATAAACCATTGGCAAAATTATGTTCTTTTTTCATAATCCGTAGGTAATAAGATTTTGTACAGAAGTTAATTTATATGGATACATGTGCAAGTCCTTTTTTAAAATTTTTTGACATGTTCCATACGAAAGCCCTACTTGTTGCGAAACTCTGCGAATAGATGTTTGAGGAGATTCGTTAATAATTTGTCTGACATTTTCAATTACGCCGCGACTTCTCTTAAGAGGAGGATCGCTTCCTTTTTTCCTTAAAATACTGCCTGTTTGACGAAAAAGATTTACACAATGCATTAGCGTATCACGGAAAGTTTTATAGCTAGGAACAGTATTTGGATATCTCTCTTCAAACTCCGCAAGGCAATTTTCTATTGAATGCTGCCAAATACCATCAATTTTTTGAGATGTCAGGAAGTAACATTCTACCATTAACGCTTTATGCATATCATTAAAGGCCATTACTTTTTCTTTTGATGAAACTTTAAAATATATATTTGACACTGACAGATGTTTGAAATAACATCTTAATGACTAAACCTACGACATAATTTTTATATACACGGCCAGCTACGAGTGAAAATTTTAATGATCGCTCGTTATTACAATTATAAACATGAGAAAATAAACAGCAAATTATTAATAAAATACAATTGCCATTTACGTATTATATTACCTATATATATATATAAATGAAAAAGTAAATTAAGAATAATAAATTCAATGTAAAATGTAAAAAACTAACTCAGAATTAAAGCAGCCATTCTCTAAGTTTTTTATAGTTATAAAGGTAAAGTTTAGTTGCTAATCAAATAAAAATATAGCAAAGTAAACTAAAATATCTGGCACATAAGTATTGCTGTTTGAAAACTGGTCAATCTATATGTATGTATATTTTTATAATGTATAAATTATATAAACTTATAAAACTAAAAAAAAGTAAAGAAATGTCCATTCATTGATATAAGAATTTTAAAGAATTAAAAAATTGTAATCTTTGATTCATTTAATAGTCTTGGCTATATATTTAAAACAGAAAACAAATTATTATGAAAAATCTTCTTTGATACAGTCCATACAGAATTATACATGTTTACATTATCTTTGCCTATACAAAGTATGTCAATTCAAAATATAGATTAATATGTATTTCAATGTACATTTTTGCATATTTTGTTTGTTCATGAAAGTGCTATTTATAATGAAAAAATTAGAAGGTCTAAATAAGTATTTTTTTGTAAAACTGATATTACCACAGTAGTGAACAAAAATTACCACTAATAGTGTATAGATTATACATGTTGGAATTTTTTTATTTTCTTTTTCGATGCTCTGCTATCTTTTCGCAGTTGTATTTGTTCACGATTTTTGCGAGTACACCACCAACGATGCCAATTCTACAAATCGCTTTGATTAAATTATCGATAACAGTGGTTTTATGTGTGGCACAAGTAATCCAACTAAATGAAATAGATACTGAGTTTCTAATTTCGGTTGTCACTAGCTGTCCTATACTGGGTTTGTTGTAAAAAGTATCTAGGATTTGTTCTAGACAGGTAATCATTTGACCTACAGCTATCACTAGAGACTCAGATGGATACCACAGTTTTTCAATGGTGTCAGACCATTCTCTTTGGACAATAAATGCATTGTACGTGTTTTGGCAACTAGTGGATTTTGTCGTCGCTCCTATGTTGACTCACCGCGCACGGGTTGTAAGGCCGTATACGCACTAATTTTTTAATCTTCGGTGACAGTTATTAATGAAATGCGGCACATCCAATTTAACACCTTTATTTACATATTTACATTACTTCCTACATAAAATTTGTTGTATAATGAAAGACGGTTGTCTTTTGATAAAATATGAGACTGGTGTCTCTTGATATTAAAAGTCGATTGCTGTCTTGAACATTGTTCTTACGAGTATTGTAAGAACGTTGTTCTGTGGCGAATTGCTACTGACGACTTGTCTTAGTGACTTGCGTTCGCGACTTGCTCCTGTTGTAATCGCGCGCTGAACTATTTAAAAACTGTTTAAACATTGTAAGCAAAATTTACCCTTCCCTTCAATTAACAAAATAGGCCACATGCGGCTAAATGACGAACAAAAGGTCGGCAAGTTATGAAGAAACGTCTTGCTTGTGCAAATTGTGCCTACTAAGAGCAAACGTTGCAGATAGCTTTGAATCTAACTGTATACATGTGGAGGCACGTTCACTAATAAAAATATAATTTGAAACGTATCTAGAAATTCGGCAATAAATAAGTGCCGGTATAATAACATTGATGACAAATATGTATGCGACAATAAATAGTGCCGGCATGAATATCTGTTGACAAATATGTATGCGACAATAAATAAGTGCCGGCATGCATATCTGATGACAAATATGTAATACGCGGTATCATAAATTTTATAGTGAAACGTTTGCATCTTAATACAATAAGAAAATATAATTATATAGAAAGTATTAATTTTGTTTCTGACTCTTATATTCAAATACTATAATCTATGATTTCTTATATTTACTGTGTAATATTAAAATGAATAATACTTATATTTTAATATATAATACAAAATTAATAATATTTATGTTTACTATATGATATATAAATTCGTTTCGTTTATAAGACGAAACAGTACGGTTCAGATGATGTTGCAGATAGCATGGTTTTACATATTTCACATTGAAATTTTTCCATTAAGCGTTTGGCAATGAAACCGCTTACATAAGCAGTAGATTGTGAACCTACTGTTCCTTTAAGTACGACGTCCTCTATATCTGTAGGAACAGTTGCTTGTGGTAACCAAGTTTGGTAAATTAGAGCTTCCGTGGTGCTTTCAGTTTCCATTTCAATAAATCTTTTGAAGTTACTTAGTAATTGGTGTTCATCATCTGCACAATTTGTACCTAATAAAGTAGAGCTTGTTAATCTATTTAAAACTTGGGTTTTAAGACTACCAATGAATTGAACTGTGGTAGGATTATCACCACTTCCACAGCCTCCTCGTATTGCACCGAAAAGATTCTCAAGGGCGTCTTGATTTAAAGATCTTGGAAGAAGAGACAAAAACCCTTTGTGATCATGTAAATATTTCCATACTTCTTTTATTGCCTTCAAAGTTATCATCCAACCAATTTGTGAAGGAGGTTTGCCAGATTTTATGGTACCTGATTTACTAATATTACTAATACGTTTGTATTGCCATTTTTTTACAGTGTTAAACATATCAATCCAAAAATTCTTATGTGGAGATTCTGCTGTCACAACACATTTCAACGGTTTTCCATCAGGTGCCCGTAACTGACTGCCATTCAAGCTATCAAATAGTTCATCAATCTGCTGAACAAAAGTTGCCGTAGCAATAGAACTTTGCTCTAATTCTCCTGAAAAATAATAAATGATAAAAAAATAAAATTCACATGTTAAAAAATGCTGCTATAATACCTCTACTTAACAAAGTATACAAAATTCCGCCACAGTTTGACTCATTATTTGAGCTGCAACATTCACTCTCATAGCAAACTTCATCTTGGGGCCTAGATGTGTGTCTTTTATCTTATGCATGGCTCTAAAAATAAGTGGTGACTTCACATCTATTTCATGTGCTCTTCTTATATCAGCAAACCGAGCTTCCATTGTTTCTTCTTTACCCGATATCGTCACAGGCATGTAAATGTTGTGTTTTCGAAAAAGAGAAACTGTACACTTTAGAAGATGGGGTGGATCAAACAATGTATAAATCTTCTTTCCATTAAGTATAATAAATGGATGTTCTATGGAAGAACCCATTTCCTTTAAAGCCCTTACTTTTGTTAAACCCATATCACATATTGTGGCAATTATTTCTAGTCCACCTATATTTTCAGCTGCAGTAATCACTGCCTTTATAATATTTTGTAGTGCATCTGCTGGGCACCCATTATTAGAAAAATAGTATGCAACAGGCTGTTTCCATTTTGATGACAACCCTTGCACCATAAAAACTAATGTACAGGTTCCCCATTTCAAGTTATTATTTCCATGTACATTTTCAAATCCGACAATTCTGTCACTATGTACATCATACTCAATGTGTTCTTTGATGTCCATTTGATCAAATAATAATACACAGCATTTACCATGCTCTTCATTGATACACTCCTTGATATATTTGAACAGATGTTCATTTATACCTGAATCAAATGGAATTTTCTGTAAAAGAGTCAAAAGTATTCTTTGGGAAGACAAAGCAACAATCTTCCGCAAATAATTTATAACATTTTGGGCTTCTTTTGAACAATGCCAATGCTATAATTTTCTCATCAATAAGCCATCTTCTTCCTTTTGAATTTATTTTTGCACTACGTAATTATGATATTAAAAAGTCAGCAGTCGATGATGGCATACCATGAAATAAATTGCGTACCACAGGAGAATCATTCAAGTGACAAAGATTCTTCATATTATTAGCCCTTTCTTTGCAGATTTTTTTTAATTTCCGAATGTGGGATTCCTTATTTTCCACCATTCTCATTAATCTCCTCTTTCTTGGTGTGTCAGATATATTACATATTCCTCGAAATACTGAAGTTCTTTTCCTAATTTTAAAAGTGTTTGGTGGTGTGCAGTGGCGTACCGAACATGGTTCCGCGGGTTCCGCGGAACCAGGGCCCGGTCCTCTCTGCGCTTTTTTTTATACCTCTCGTTTTTTTACAAGAATCAATGCGCCAAACAGTTTTGTACATAATGTATGTTTATATTTCACTAAATGGGTGCATTATTTCTCCAACGTTGAGTAGTCAGAAAATAAATCCCCAAATTCTTATATTTCGACCCCGTAGGTCTTTTTCGGTGCCCACTAATCCTATCAATAAACTATTATACAAATTATAAACCATACACAGTTTACACTTTAAAAATTTTGTGTACAATCTGAAAACAATTTCATTTTTGTACACGTCTTGCATCAGAGATATCACTCTTATTTTCTATAATTAGTAAACGTCCGAGAAAAACTGCACTTTAGTGTAATTTAAAAATATATGAATGAGTCCAAACATATTTGTGATTCAATAATAAAAATATTGTGCATTAAAAAAATGTGTTAAAGTTAAAGCGATAAACAAAACTGCTGTAACGGCAGTGCCAGAGTAGCTAATAGTACTATTAAACAATGCGTTCGGTGTCTTTTGTATATAAATCGGGCGAGATGTTATCAATGGTTTTCATAACCTTTGCATTGTAAAAAGGGTGCTAATTTTATTACTTCTATCCGGCTTATGCTGGCTGCTAATTCACGATATTTGGCAATAGCGGAAAACCCCAAAACCTATTAGTTCCCACTTCTTTGTTTTTGCAGTTTGCACCCGCAACGATCATTTTTCATCTTATTTAAGTTAAAACGCCGTGATAGAACGGTATTGTCTCGTACCAATATTTGTTTTTATTTAGTGTTTTGTATAAAATGAACCAGTACAAACATAAGTCTGGAAGTGCTAAACGCAAGCAAAAAGTTGAAACAGATGAAAGAAAAAATAAGCTACCAAAAATTGATAAATTTTTTAATCAAAAATGTGATCAAACTGATGAATCATCAACTTCTCGTACTGCTACTACTAGTTATAGTAGCCAAGTTGAACCGAGTAAACCCTCAACTTCTAGTTGTACCCCTGCAATGACCGAAATAATCAGTGAAATCGCTGGTAAGTTTATTTATTTATTTTATTTAGCTATCTTATAAATCTTATTGCCAAACTTCAAATTTGTCATTTGTCTTTACACTAATAAGTATATAATTTTCATGTTTGATTTTAATAATTTAGACTTGGAATTCCCGAATTCGCCAGCAACCGTTGAGCATGAATTAGAGACTTTATCAATTTCCAAAGAATGTAAGAACTGATATTATTATTAATTATTGCTTAATGCATTAACTGTGTTAATTTCTAGTGAACATTGAAAATGTAACTGACCGTGGACATTTTCTTGGGGAATTAACAAATGACCAAAAACAATTTATTATTTCCAATGGCCCTTGTAAACCTATTGGCCCTTTTCCCAAAGACAAAAATAACAGGTGTTTTTCTGATTATTACTACAAAACAACTTCGAAAGTCGGCTTTACAACGGAACGAATGTGGTTGTGTTATTCTACAATTTTAAATAAATGTTATTGTCAACCCTGTTGGTTGTTCTCGAAATAGCAAACTTGTCTTAGTTTAGGTTTTGATGACTGGATACATTTAAATCGGGCTATAAACAGCCATGAAGCGACTAATGAGCACAATCAATGTTGTGCAATTTACGACAAATGGCAATTAAATAAAACTATTGATTTTGAAAACGAATCTATAATTCGAGAAGAAATTTCATTTTCGCGCAAAGTTTTATAGGACGGATCATTGATGTTTCACTCTTGCTAGCTTCTACAAATATACCGTTCCGAGCGCACGATGAAACAATAAATTCACAAAACCCTGGAATGTTTTTGGCTGTTATAAAGCTATTGTCCAAATATGACACTGTTTTGGAAAATTTACTTAAAAATAAAAAAAAAAGGAACGATGACTTATCTTAGCCCGAAAATTCAAAATGAGGTTCTAGATTTACTCGGAAATGCAATTAAAAATAAATTAATTCACAAAATTAGTTCATGTCCGTTTTTTTCGATAATTATTGATACAACTCAAGACATTTCAAAAAAAGATCAGCTTAGTTTAGTTTTTCGATATGTAGAAATCGTACGCACCGAAGAAAACGTTGTGTCAGATGTCGTAATTAACGAATCGTTTTTAGGATTTATCTCCGTGACTGATCAAACTGCAACTACACTTAGCAATAAAATAATTGCCGAAATAAATAAATTAAACATTTGTATAGATAAACTGCGTGGCCAAGGATATGATGGCGCGGCAAATATGAGTGGCGTTTATAATGGCGTTCAAGCCATAATTTCAAAAAAAGTTAAAAACTCTCCTTATGTTCAATGCGCTGCGCATAATCTAAACTGAATTTTAAATTATTCCGTAAAAAATATTGAAACTCTAAGAAACTTTTTTGATTTTGTTGAAAGAATTTTTTTGTTTTTTGGAAATAGTATTGTAAGGTGGGGATTGCTATACCCAACTGACAAAGACAGCGATACAATAAAGTTAAAGAGATTAGTGCCTACAAGATGGTCCTCTAGACACGATACCTTACATGCACTACGATTTAATTTTTTAAACATATTGAAAACACTTTCAAAAATTATTTTAACAAGTAAAATAAAAAATGAAATTGTTGAAGCAAAATCACTTAAAAACTTTTTAGAAAAATTTGAAACTGTTTTTTTAGTGGTGTTTGAAACAAAGATTTTGCAATCCACGTATCTTCTGTCAAAACTACTTCAAAAAAAATCGCAAAGTATTAGTGAAGCTGCAAAATTATTCGAGAATGCCTTACGAAATATGAAGGAACTGCGGGAGCAGTTTCATTGCGTTAAAAGTGAAGCCTGCCAATTAGCGATCAAATGGAGAATAAGTCCAGTGTTTTCAGAAAAACGGAGGTCTCGCCCAAAATTATTTTTCGACGAAACCAAAAATCATTATTGCATTGAAACTAATGAAGAAAATTTCAGAATAACTGTTTTTTTGAAAACACTGGATAGTTTAATTTTGCAATTAGAAAACCGATCTAAAGGTCTCTGTCACATAAATCAAACATTCAAAATATTAAATAAAGATATATTAATTAACAGTACAAGTACAGACGATGATTTATTTAAAATGGCACAAAAATTACACACATTATACAAAAATGACATTACAGAAGCAATTTCTGCTCAAATTTTATCTTTTCGACAATGCTTCCGCAAGGAACTAACCCAAATTAATTCGGTAAAGGATCTCTTAAAATTTATATTAATTGATAATTGTTCATCAAGTAGTAGCTTTTCTGAAATTGCAACAGCCTGTACGATATTTCTTACCGTTCCCGTAACGGTAGCAACAGCAGAGCGAACGTTTTCAAAATTAAAATTAATAAAAAATTACTTACGAAATACAATGAGTCAAGACCGGCTATCTAATCTGGCAATCATTTCTACTGAAAATGAGATAGCAAAAAATTTGAATGTATCCAGTCTGATAACATCTTTTGCCACATCAAAAGCAAGAAAAAAATTATAATAAAGGGTGCAACAAAAATAACTAAGCGATTTTAAATCGTAACAATCACCGAACGCGTCACAAAACGTCAGTCGTATTGTGACAGTTGTACTTGTAAGACTTAAGGTATTCATTATGCAGCGTTACACAAACCAAGAGCGAATAGAACTAGTTCAGTGGTATTTCGAAAGTAATTCAAGTGTTGTGTGTGTGCAAAGAAAATTTAGAACAAAATATCTTAATCGTCCTGCTCCAAATTCAAACACCATTCGCAATATTATATCAAAATTTTCCATTTCTGGTTCAGTGGGGGATGCGTACCATATTGGTCGACCGCGCACATGTAGATTAGAAGAAAATATTGCTCGTGTACGGGACGATGTGCGTCAAAGGCCACAAACATCCTCACGGCGCCGTGCTCAGCAATTCCATATTAGTGACCGTTCTATTCGTCGAATTTTGAAAGATGACCTTCATTTATATCCATATAAAATTCAAATAACCCAGTCGCTACTCAATACAGATCATGAAAAACGCCTAGCATGGAGCAACATGCTTATAAACTTAAATAATGAAATTAATGATTTCCACACAAAAATTATCATGAGCGATGAGTCACATTTTCACTTGTGCGGATACGTAAACAAACAAAATAGCCGGTTTTGGGGTACAGAAAATCCTCGAATACTTCATCAAAAACCATTATACTCCCTTAAGGCCACCGTATGGTGCGGTGTTTACAGCGCTGGGATTTTAGGACCGTATTTTTTTGAAAATAATGCAGGTAATGCCGTTACTGTTAATGCCGATCGATACCGTGAGATGCTACGTAATTTTCTTGGACCGCAGTTGGAAGAACTAAATCTGAGAAACATGTGGTTTCAACAGGATGGTGCCACATCGCATACAAGTCGAGAAACCATCAACCTTTTACAAACGATGTTTCCGGACCGCCTTATTTCACGTGCTGGCAATATCGACTGGCCACCAAGGTCGCCTGACTTGACTGCCCCAGATTGTTTCCTCTGGGGCTATCTAAAGGACAATGTTTACAAAGGCAAGCCGGAAACGCTGGATGATTTGAAAAGGGAAATTCGTCAAAAAATTGCAGACATAACACCTGAGCTATTGGATACAGTTATGATAAATGTGATTAAAAGAGCTGAATATTGTCGAGATAATCACGGAACTCATTTAAAGAACATAATTTTCAAATAGTCAGTAATAATTTACCTAAAACCTCTACTAAAAGTAGGAATTAACTATTTATAAAATATTGTATTATTTGTCATAAATATATAGGAATTAAATCGCTTAGTTATTTTTGCCGCACCCTTTATAAATACATTGATTTACTTTATTTTTTGTTTTTTTCTTAAATTTATTTTTGCATTAATGTTTGTTTTGCAGCTGTATAATCCCTCTATATTGTTTGTTTTTAATGGCCACCAAGGTCGCCTGACTTGACTGCCCCAGATTGTTTCCTCTGGGGCTATCTAAAGGACAATGTTTACAAAGGCAAGCCGGAAACGCTGGATGATTTGAAAAGGGAAATTCGTCAAAAAATTGCAGACATAACACCTGAGCTATTGGATACAGTTATGATAAATGTGATTAAAAGAGCTGAATATTGTCGAGATAATCACGGAACTCATTTAAAGAACATAATTTTCAAATAGTCAGTAATAATTTACCTAAAACCTCTACTAAAAGTAGGAATTAACTATTTATAAAATATTGTATTATTTGTCATAAATATATAGGAATTAAATCGCTTAGTTATTTTTGCCGCACCCTTTATAAATACATTGATTTACTTTATTTTTTGTTTTTTTCTTAAATTTATTTTTGCATTAATGTTTGTTTTGCAGCTGTATAATCCCTCTATATTGTTTGTTTTTAATGGCCACCAAGGTCGCCTGACTTGACTGCCCCAGATTGTTTCCTCTGGGGCTATCTAAAGGACAATGTTTACAAAGGCAAGCCGGAAACGCTGGATGATTTGAAAAGGGAAATTCGTCAAAAAATTGCAGACATAACACCTGAGCTATTGGATACAGTTATGATAAATGTGATTAAAAGAGCTGAATATTGTCGAGATAATCACGGAACTCATTTAAAGAACATAATTTTCAAATAGTCAGTAATAATTTACCTAAAACCTCTACTAAAAGTAGGAATTAACTATTTATAAAATATTGTATTATTTGTCATAAATATATAGGAATTAAATCGCTTAGTTATTTTTGCCGCACCCTTTATAAATACATTGATTTACTTTATTTTTTGTTTTTTTCTTAAATTTATTTTTGCATTAATGTTTGTTTTGCAGCTGTATAATCCCTCTATATTGTTTGTTTTTAATGTTTTTTATGTATTCAATAAATACTAAAAAAAAATTATATAAGTATTTTTTTTTATTTGTGGGGAAGGGAGTTGGGTGAGGGCCCGCACCACAACTGAAATCAGGGCCCGTTCATATGTCGGTACGCTGCTGTTATCTACAAATAGCATAAAAATATCAATGAAGTAACTCGAATGAGAAATCGTAATTTTGCTATCGAATATCTCAATTCGACCGTAAATAAAAAACTAACAAAGACCGATTTTTGCAAATCTAAAAGTATTTCCAGAAATTCCCTTAATATGGGGCTAAATTCAGATGGAATTAAGATTGCATGTAAAACGAGAACAAATGAGAACAAACGGGAACAATCCGGAACAAAAAAGAACAAATCGGAACAATTGGGAACAAAAGAGAAAAAAAATAAAATAAAAAACTATTCGATAATGTAGAACATAAAGCAGGTAGTCGTAAAAATATAAGTTTAGATAAGGAAGCAGATGAATTAATTAGTAAATCTTTAGAAACTTTTCAGTCATAAATGGACAAACTAGGTTCATACATTCCCAACGATGAGAAAGAAAAATGGAAAAAAGATTTAAAACCTATTATTACTGAAATAGACAGATTAGAAGATGGAGCAAAAATAGTTGGTTTCAAACAAGAAGTTGTAGATAAATATATTGCATGAAAAACAGCAAATTTATTCCTTGAACAATTAATTATGACTGACTGTGAACTAGAGTCCGCTAATAATAAAATAGATGAATGCTTATTTTAAACTTATTTTAAATTAAAGAATACTTTAATATAAAATAACTTATGCAGATGGTTTTAATATTAGTTTATCTACATTTCATAAGATGGCGAATTTTATATTTTATATCTTTAGAATTTGAGAATTTTAAACAATTTATAAACAAAGAAAAGAGTTTAACTTTCAAAGATTATATCCTTTTTTTAATTTACCTCCATTTAAGATGTTTGTTATGACATTAATAACAACACTGAAGGAGTTTCAGAACACATAAAATTAAAACAGCTTTTCGAAATAATGTTTATAGAAATGTGAAGAGTTATATAGTTTGTCCATGAGATATTTTATAATTACTGAAATATATATCATTTTTCTGAAAAAATCCTGCGATATGAGGATAAAGATTGAAGTTGTGCTTGCAACTGAAAAAGCTACACGCGATTTTCATAGCCTAAAAGTTGACGGTGACAAGAAAATAAATTTATAAAATGATCATTAATAAATCAATTTCATAAAACTAATAGCATTTTATTGCTTTTTTTTATGTGAATTATAATAATCGGATAACAAAGTTACCTACCATCAATACAGAATTTGACTTAAATCACAGAGTCCTGAATTTCAGCTATTATTGTAAAGAGGGCGCTTTAGATAACATAGTAATTTTGATAATAATATAACTTTTAATTAATTAATAATTTAATTAATTAATTTAATAGAATAATTATATATTTTTAAATTTAAGTATATGTTATTAAGTTATTATCGATTTTTTGCATTTAATTCAACAAAGAAAACAAAACTTTGAATTTAGATTATAGGTTAAATCATTTCAAATTGCGTTTAGAGTGTTTGTTACCGAGCATTAGACTAACTTTACTATTGTGTATGATTTGTATTAATTTTTTTTATTATATTTTAAATTATTTGATTTTATAGAATAGACAGTACAGTGATTTACTTTAAAAATAATATTATTTTTGAAACTTATTTAACAGAGTTTATTTCTAATTTAAATTTTAAAAAATAATTGCACAATCTTTGCCGCCTATAGATTTATATTTGCCAAAACAAATTTTGCAGAACAATGTATTAATTTACAGTAAATACAAAAATAATTCTAATTGAAACTACTATATTCACAAAAGCAAAGTATAATCGGAACACAAATGTTCAACATACACCACAATTGTCTTCAGCCGTTTCTGAAACAATACCTCAATGTGCTTTGTTAAGCTGAGCACCTGGTCAGCACAACTGCGGTTGGGTCTGAAACCAGCCTGTTCAACGGGAACATGCTACAATATCAATATGCTAAGTCGGTTTAATAGCAATCTTTCTGGAAGCTTATAACACGAGCTTAATAAAGCTATCGGACGAAAGCTTGAATTTGTTCGGCTTGAAAACGCAATTATTTTGGATTTCTTGAGTTCTGTTGGAATATGTCCTGTCAATAGGATGTCTGAGTAGAATTTATTCATTCACATCTTTGGGTGTTTCCCACAGTTCTTGAGGAATTCGGGATGGATCCGTCAAATCCAGGTGCTTTGCCAGATTTAGTGTCATTCAGTGCTTTATCTACATCCTCTACCGCGAATGGCCTGGAGTATTCAGGATGGGCTGTTGTTGTTTGGAGTCAGTTGATTCTTAATGTCTGCGTTCTGTTTTCTTGTACTTAGGACCTTAGACAGCGTTACAATTCGTGCAGCGATTTGGTCAGCTGATACTTCCAGGGGACCATGAGCGGATGGAGTACTTCAATTTCTTTATCATACCTTCGATTACAAAGAAGTTAAAGTACTCCAAACAGAAAAAAATTACAAAGCAAGATCAATATTATAACTATTTCATATTTAAAATCAAGAACAGAACGTCGTAAATGATCGTAATGAAATTGCAGATTTATCATTATATTTTTCTATAATCTAAAATATATTATAAGTAAAATTTCAAAAAAATATTTATACATAATTCTACGATTTTTCGCGCGCCCCCTGCATATCGAGAAAGTTACCACCGCTCTCGAGCCGCCCGGTGGGCTGTAAATTCTGATGTCAGATTCGTGTTCAACGGGGTCGATTTTCCCTGACTATGATTTTTTGTGACGATCGAGGTACTTCTAAAAAATTTAATTTGTCACACTGTGTATTGAAAAAAGTGTTCAAATAGAAGTGACATAAAGAAGGCCCAATTATTTAAGTCCAAAGAATATATGGTTAACGGATTGACCTACTTTTCTGTAACACCCTGTATAATACTTAATAGCATATAAATCTAGGTCTTCCATTGGAGACTGTTCACCACATTATTGAAAAAAAAGTGTTCAAATAGAAAGTGACATAAAGAAAGCCCCATTATTTAAGCCCAAAGAATATATGGTTAACGGATTGACCTACTTTTCTGTAACATACTCATACTGTATAATACTTCATAGCATATAAATCTAGTTCTTACATTGGAGACTGTTCACCACATTAAATTGTTTATTAATGTGGTAAGGAATTTTATACTATTTTTTAAGTACCTACATAAATCTAAAACATTTAAAACCAATACATAATTTTCCATATTTTCATTTACATTAATGCAATTACAATACATTTTCAAATCAGAAAAAAAACATTTCCTTTTCGGAAAACCGCCGATTTATAATATTAATAACATTAAAAACAGTGAAATGTATCTTTCTGTACCTACAACATAAATTCCTGGACAAAATTAACGCATTACTTATTCTTATTACTTGTAATTTTCAGTTTTAATTCGTAAAATATAGTATCCACAGCTTAAGATGTCCTCTGTTATTAGTTATTATTTATTATTGAAAAAAAAATTGCAATTATTTGTCGTTTTTAAGGTTATAAGTTTGCAAAGAAGTGTATGCGATGTTGATTTCATACAAAGATGTTAAACAAAAATTGGTCAGTTTAATTTTGTTGATCATCAGTTTGATTTTAATTTGTTTAAAATAATAAAATAAACTGTCTAGTATAACTAGAGTTGAACATATGAATCCTCAACGCAATTTATTTAAGTGAACATCCAAGCATCACAAGCAATAGCTCTGGTTAATGATGGTCGTAGCCAGCGTTATGTGGCTAATTTGTTAGGCGTTAAACAGTCAACAATAAGTCGAACGGTTAAACGTTTTAACGAACTTGGGACTTTCTCTAGATCAAGAGAACAGTGGTAAAACATCTACAATTGAAGATGATCTATTTCTTAGACAACTTGCCTTAAGGAACGTTGTAATGAACTTGGGACTTTCTCTAGATCAAGAGAACAAAGCGTAAAAGATCTACAAATGAAGGCGATCGATTTCTTAGACAACTTGCCTTAAGGACGAGGCGATCGACCAGTTCCGAATTACGTAGAGCTGTAGCAGAAGTCCGAAATGTAGAGATTTCTGGAAGAACGGTCAGGAGAAGGCTTAATGAATCAGGATTAAAGAGTAGAAGACTAACAATTGCACCACTGCTCACCAGGCAATATAGTTGCTAGATTTCGTTTTGCTAGAACTCATGCAAACTCGACGTATTGTATTGAAGACTGGAAACAAGTTTTGTTTTTGGATGAAACACGAGTCAGTCTAAAGTCATCAGATGGAAGTGAGCGTGTTTGGAGAAGTCTACATGAGAAGTTTGCTGACTGCAATATCTCTCCAAGAGTTCAATTTGGTGGTGGGTCAGTGATGTTTTGGGGAGTAATTTGTTTTGACGCTGGCACGTAGTTAGAACTTATTCACAGATCAATGAATGCAAATTTTTATATCGAGAATATTGTAGAAGAACATGGGCCATTTGCCCCATTTATCGATGCCAATTTCCTCTTTATACAAGATAACGCTCGACCACACATTGCTGTAGACGTAATGAACTACCTTCGATAGGTGATTATTCAGGTTATGGAGTGGCCACCTAAAAGGCCAAACATGAATGCCATAGAGCATTTATGAGATGCACTTAAACGGGCAGTTAGATACCACATACCTGCTCCTACAACTCTTAGGGAACTTGAAGAAGCTGTGGTTGCTGAATGGGAGAATATTCCTCAACCCACCATCTGCAACTTAATTAGTAGTATGTCTAGACGAATGGAAGCAAGTATAAGAGCAAGAAGAGGCAATACTCTATATTAATATTATAATTTTAAAGATAAATTTAATTTTAGGACTTTTTATAATTTCTAAACGATCACTGTATCTTCAAGTTTAGATATTACTGTAACTTTTTGTTAAATTAACATTGTGTCACGTTGAAAATGTTAAAAGTTAGATAAAGTGTTGTTACAATTTATGCGTTATAATTTCAATAATAAATGTTTATGGAGAATTTTGTCACTTACTATAAGTGATGCGTTAATTTTGTCCAGGAGCTTATCTGAAATGACAAATAAATAACTTCCACAAACACATTTTTTTAAAATATACTTGATCTATAATTTATATTACAAGGTAGAATTGATTTATTCAAATAAATTTGGCATCAAGTATAATAAAAAATTGAATTAGAGACTTTATTCCATGTTGACATAGTTCCTTGAAGACTTTACCAGTAAATTTACTATGAAAATTTCTTGCATATTTACATAGTTCCTTCAAAACTTTACCACCAAGTTTATTTGAACATGGTTCAAATAAAAGTCTATTCTTTTAATATAAAAATTTCATTTAAGTAATGAGTATATAATAAAAAATTTGAACTTATAAATTAAAATATAAAAGTGATTATTAGTTTCAAAATAACTTATGGATTTTTTTAGTAGTTAAACGTTTTCTGCATGTCGGACAATTCTTATTTGTTACAATCCAATGTTCTATACACTTTTTGCAAAATATATGGCCACAGAATGTTGACCAAGGAGGACAATCTCCTCCTAATGTATCTAAACAAATTGGACATTGTTGATCTGGTTTCTTTGGCGAGATTCCAGCAGCTGGCTTAATCAATGACAAATTTTCTTGTACAGGTGGCTTTATTGCAGCTTTATCTGTGCTCACGTAGATCACAGAATCTTCTAAACTAGGAGAAGTCTCATTAAAAAGTTCTATATTACTAGTCAGCAATTTGCACGTTTCTTCACTCATTTCTTCAAATGTTTTTCCGTAACTTCCTTTTAATAGATCCTTGTTATTTTCTAATAAATTATCTAAAAAGTCTGTAAAATTAGAAGCAGCACCACTTGATGATGGAGCACTGTCTTTCGAAGGCTCAAGAATATTATCTGAAGTGTTGACAATATTTGAAAATGGATTTCGCTTCAAATTATGTAAACCTATTCCTTTGAAATCAGTATCTAATTAGATACTGATTTCAAAGGAATAGGTTTACATAATTTGAAGGGAAACCCATTTTCAAATATTGTCAACACTTCAGATGCATTATAGATTATATTAGATGCATTATAATGCATCTAATGCACTTGAAAATTTGTAAGCCTCGTCATCTGAAGAATCAGATATTTCATATACATTTTCTCTCTTCGTTTTAGTAATTTTTGGGGCAATTTTAGTATTTTTTTTCATAGAACTAAAATCCTCAACTTTTTCGGCAGCTTTCATTTGAAAATCATCGTCTGAACTATTATCCTCCACCAAAACTAAAGAAGAGGATCTTTTGATACTCTCAAATATTTGTTATTTTGGTCCACGGCAGTGTTGCCAGGCGAAAATAATTGTTTTCACTAGATGAGAACATAAAAAATCACTAGATTGTTACCACAATTAAAATGAAACCGTTACATATGTATAATTACCGGTAGTACAACGAGACTATAAATGATTGTAAATTTTCGACTTAAGTTGGAAACACTTCTGTAATTTTATGTTAGCACACCTGATTTTTAACGCATCCATATGATACAAATGACATAACCTACAAAGTTGGACCTATATACGAATAACCAGGCTAGCCAATTTTTCAGTGTTGCCAAAGTAAATATTTGTTACAAACATTTATAGTCACAAATGTTTGTAACAAATATTTACTTTGAGTCACAAATGTTTGTAACAAATATTTACTTTGGCAACACTGAAACATTGGCTAAATATTTGTTACAAACATTTATAGTCACGTAGTATATATAATGTATAGTTTTAGTTTTCGTTAATAAAGAAAGAAGAGCTATTGCAATAAAAAAAAATGTAAAGCGGTAGGTATGTAAATAATAAAAGAAACACAAGAATTTCTTGATATATATTTATATTATATATATAATATATACATATATTTATTGGTATAATATTGCATAAAGTCGTACCTATTTTACAATAACACTGTACAAGCTGTTTTAAACTTAAGTAAAATTTACGAGAAAATAAAAGGTAATTATAGTAAATTACAAATTAGAGCTTATATAAATTGCATTAAATAATATATTTTTATTCTGATGAATACATATTGTTGTTATGTTTATTTGTTACAGTTACAGGAATTTTGTAATGAAAACATGATTTATTATCACTATTTATTAATCTCTTAGGCCCGGTATTTCCACCTCCCTATAAACTCCCAAATAGTTATATGACTTATAGTTATGAGTATGACTGTTATGAGTTATGAGAGTTATGAGTCGAATAAAGTTATTAGGAACTTTTATTTGCCGAACATCCGAAATGCGTATTTCCAAGCCTACTTTACTCGTCGAATAGTTATTCGACACATCTACGTACTTTATTACATTGGCGACACTGCTATTTAAAATCACAGTAGGGAAGTTTAATGTTTGAAATTAAAGTAGGAGGAACTTATGTAAAGTTTACCTAATAAAAGAGAAACGGAAAATAACCCATTTCTTTGTGTAGTTTGGAGTTGTTTGTTTGTGCAGGATCTGATAAAAATAATTTATAATAACAAGATGGGGGATAGTAATAAGCGATTACGATCTGGAATATCCAGAAATAGCAGACCTTCGGTAAGTCTCTAATGCAATGTTAAATCAATTGAATCAAAAATGTGTTTGTTTTAGGTCAGGCAAAAGTTTAAAAAAACTAACAACCGAAAAGAAATTATGTATGATGTCTACAAGAAAGTTGCCGAACAAAGAAATGTGGTTTTGGCCACACAGCTGGAAAATATTAAAAATGAGCACAATTTTAAAATGGAAACACTGAAATTAGAAAGAGAGTATCTAGAAAATGAAGAGCGAAGGAGGGAAGCAGAACATAATTTGAGGATGGAGATACTCAAAGCATCCAAACATTCCCATTTATGATAAAATAAAAAGAAATGTTTTGAAATACAATATTTTCTTTTCTATATTTTTGATTATCCTTTTAAAATATATTGACATTTTGAATGTATTTAAAGGGAAACAGGAAATAAAATATTATGTTAATACCTGCATACTAAAATAAACTTTATTTGCTTCATTCCAATGTAAATCTTAGGTACTACAATAAATTTACAATAGCGTTTCAAAATAATATAGAAGTTGTAATCTAACTTCATCATTTTCATTATTATTTTGTCCCCGTTGTTCAATATGAAAATCTTGCTAATACAAATAAATTTTTTGAAATACAAAATTTTTTTCTTTTCAATATTTTTGATTATCCTTTTAAAATAAATTGACATTTTGAATGTATTTAAAGGGAAACAGGAAATAAAATATTATGTTAATACCTGCATACTAAAATAAACTTTATTTGCTTCATTCCAATGTAAATCTTAGGTACTACAATAAATTTACAATAGCGTTTCAAAATAATCTAGAAGTTGTAATCGAACTTCATCATTTTCATTATTATTTTGTCCCTGTTGTTCAATATGAAAATCTTGCTCCTCTATTATATCTTCTACATTATCAAAGATATCATTATTTTGTTTGGCAATATTATATAAGATAGCGGTAGCAACAATAATATCTTGGCACAAAGCAAGTTTGCATCTCATTCCCATGGAAAGCACTTGAAACCTTCTCTTCCACATTCCAAAGGTTCTTTCAATGGTTAACCGTGTTCGTATTTGACACTCATTAAATAAGTGGTCTGTAGATGTTTGGGGATTTCGTAATGGTGTTATGAGGTATGGTCGAAGAGGGTACCCACGGTCTCCTAACAACAAGTGCCTTCCCATTTCTCCGTTCTCAAACCTCATCCTAATGCCGGAACTGTCAAAAATATGACTATCATGTGATGCACCTGGCCATCGTGCAACTATATCCAATATTTCACATTTGGCATTACAGACCACCTGTACATTAAGAGAGAAATAACCCTTACAATTACGAAAATGTTATGCATTATCTCCTCCTGGTGATTGTATCTTTATATGCGTACAGTCAACTGCACCAAGGACACGTGGAAACCTAGCAATATCATAAAAGTCTAGTTGTAACAAAGCTAGTCCAAGCTCTGTGTCAGGAAATTTTACATATATTGGTCGCAGATGGAGAATTGCTGCAGTTACATTTTTAATTATTTTTCCTGCAGTAGTTTTGTGCACACCTCCAAAATCACCCATCGTTATATATAAGCTACCAGTTGCATAGAAACGTAATGCAAGAAGTATTTGCTGCAACGGTGGTATGGCATGATTTCTAAAATTTAAATTAGTGTTAATAAGCACATTAAATATATATACATAATTTATTTACCTATTAGTTCTATGTTGCAAGTGTTCCTGTAGCAGAGGCGCTAGCATTTGAACTGTATTCCTTGATAATCGAAAACGGTTCTTGAATTCTATTTCATTCCAAGCTTCAAAATGGTTTGGTCTATTTCTTATTCTATATGCGGGGTAATCGAAATTTATTTCATCAATAATCTCTATTTCATCCAACTCTAATAGCTCGTCGATTTCTCCGTTTATCATTTTTAATTAATTTGTTAAAAAATAATCCACACAACCAATATGACACATTTGTATTCTAACCTAAATTTTAATGTCAGTTCAAAAGCATTTCGTTGATGTTCGCAAACAATCGGAATTGATTCGGCACTTTATTTGACGAATAAGCCCATAATCGCAAGTTCACCTTACTAATAAGTTATTTGTCGAATAACTACTGTTATCTTTCGAATAACCATTGGAAATACAGAATAACAAAGATATTCTACGAATACTCTTATTGCGAACTTTATTCGGAGGTGGAAATACCGGGCCTAGAGTGTAGAATTCCAGTTAAGGTAGTAGCAGATAAACGATTTCTGATTTTAGTTTTGTTGAGAGATACTGCACTGAATATTCTTTCTACCGAAGCACTACTGTGAGGTAATGTTAAAACTAAATTGACAAATTTTGATAGTTCTGCGTAAACAGCAGTATTGTCACATCTAATTTGATTACAGATATTTTTCCAAAAAGAAATATAATCGGCTGCATCCTCATTGAAGTCACTGTTTTGCAATAATCGCCACTCTCTATCCAATGAAAGAAGATCAATATCTTTCCTATGAAAATTTGCTGCTGGACCTAATGAACTTGTAGTTTTAATAAGTTTTGGGTCCAAAAATTTAAAGAACTTAAGTGTCTTTACATCTTCTGCATTAAATGGAAAGCGTTTATATAATTGATGAGCAGCTTCAACATAAAAACCTAAGCATGTTAATTGAAAGTTATGTTTATCACCATCTGAAAGAGTATTTTCTTGAAATAATATAGCTGCCTTCGGGCCACAATATACTTCATTTACTTCATTTAGTAAAACATAATGTTCTGGGTTTCTATATTGCAAAATAGTTACATCAGTTTTACTCAAATATGTATTATTTATATAACAACTTAGAATAGTCTTGTATACTGCTAACATTCTGTCATATATTGCATAAATTTTAGGAGATTCTGATTGAAATTCCTTATTTAAATCAGTAAATACAGGTAAAACATTCCAAAAACTCTAAATAATATTTATTCATAGGATTTTGTAAATTATTGTGAATGGATTCAGATGCATCGATTTGATTGAAAGATTCATTTTGGAAATATAATTTAAGAGCTTCATACTGCTCCAACACTCTTTTAACAACAGAAATTAAAGAGAGCCAGCGTGTTTAGCTAGGTTGCAGCAGCTTATGGGGTTTAATATCAAGAAACTGCTGAAATTCTTTGTATTGTATTTGTCGTTTAAAACTATATTGCATATAAGTGTATACTTCTCGCACCAGTTTTTCCGTTGTAGAAGGTAATTTTTCACAAGCATGGGAAGCTATGAGTGCTATTGAGTGACATAGACATTTTACAGTAAAAAGAGGTGGCATTTCATTTTTTAATAAAGTTTTGACGGAATGCTTAATGCCCATCATTGAATTTGCCCCATCAGCTGCAAATCCTACCATATTATTTTTATATGGAACATTATGTTTATTAAAAAATTGAACAATAACATTATGTATATTTACTGCAGTTGCATCATCGATTGGTAATAAAGCAAGAAATTCGTCATTTATACTAAAATTTTGATTTAATCGCACAACTAATGCTAAGTTTTTAATTCCGGTATGATCCGTAGACTCATCAATTAATAAAGAAAATTTGCTGCACTTTAAAGTTTCTATTAGAGTTTCAAAACTTGATTGACCAATTACGTTATTTATAATAGCTGTGCATTTTGTACGATTACAGGAAATATTTTTTATAACATCACTTTCATTATTTATAGACCTAATTAGTTGTACCAGATGATCAACTGAATTTATAGATAAATTGTGTTCTGCAATGAAAGATGCAATTCTTATTTCTATTTCTTTTGTACTAAGTTCCGTGCTTGTAGAGCTTCTTACATATTGCGTAACGCAGAATTTTTGTTTGATTAATTTAGATTTAGATTGGTGTTTTATAGAATCATAGTGCTTACGTATTGCAGCTATCCCTCCAAGATAGTCATTACCGCATATTTTACATTCTTTTTTTTTTAAGTAGATGGTTGATCTGTGGTCGACATAATAACTGCTAGAAATTAAAACAGATTTAGGAAAACTAATAAAAATATGTAAACGGTTTTATTTGCAGTAAATACTTACATGATAATAATCCGAAAATTAATTTATTTAAAGAATTCAGTGCGATTGGGCGCGCGTGAATAAGATTCTACCATAAATATCTAATATGATTTAATCCAAAATTCCCCCGGCTAAGAGCTTTTATACTTTTCCATTTTAAATAGGTACTTACCCTTCATCGTATTATTTCAAAAATTACAAATTTAAAAATCATTTGAACGGTACTTCCCGTAATGAGCTTATGTATTATATCAATTATTTATTGCGAGAAAATTGTTTCGACTACTAAGGTATAGATGTCACTTTACGTAGGATCTATAATATTTAATAATAATAAATAACGCAATCTATTTTGATAAATATATGATTTCATATAAACTACAAAACGTAAAATAACTAAATTTTACTAAAATACAGAAGTTTTTCACTAAATCACTAACACAGTACTCAAATTGCTAGATCTAGTGAAAAATCACTAGACCTGGCAACCCTGCCGTTGATTCCGTTGCATCGAAGTTGGAATACAATGTCGTTGCCGAGTATGAATTCGGATTAATTTTAAATACTCGGAATCATCCGAGTAGTTCAATATTCGGCATCACCGAGTATTTTCATTCGGATTATTCCATCACTATGTTCAGTATTGATATGAAAACTAAAACATACAGCCGATGTAAATTAGGAAATCCACGGGCGACAATTAAAAATTTAAGTGAATTATGTCGCTTGTGCATGACACAAGAAAGTGAACTTGTACCGATCTTCAATAATGACGAAGTCATACCACTAACGCTAGGTTTTAGATTTTTCCAATTTAAAAATTTAGGATAAATAAGAAATTGCAGAAAATTCAACGGTGATTGGGCGTCTTATGTATTCATATATACGTGAAAGATTTTCTAGAGGTATTTACAAATGAAGCTATTAGCTGAATAATCATTTCAGTATATTCTCCGTTGTGTGCAGTTATTTAGGGAAACTCGAAGTGTCGATGATAAACAAGGCAATAGTAGACCAATAGTTAGAAATGTAGTAACTATTAAGCAATCAGACAAATAATTTAAGAATGTCCACAAATTTCTGTGTGATACTTTCAACAAGAAGTAGGGAACTTCTAGACGTATACGTAAAAATCATTTACACATACGTGCTTACCATTTATAAGCGACTCATGAAGAACTTCCTGCAGACATGTCGACCAGAAAATTAAAAATTTTTTTAGCGGTTTGTTAATTATTTCGGTGATAATAATTAGACTGGAATGATGTTTAGTTTGGTTTCTTCACTGCCTTTTTATTTATAAACAATAAAATTAGTAAAACAAACCTGAAATACACCATTATTTATACGGTAGACTTTTTAAATTTTAAAATAAGGATATTTTTTTAATTAACATCGTAACATATGATGAAGAATAGAATTAAATAAAAGCATAGATATGGACAATTCTGAAGAAATTTCTTGGCTCAGCTTATATTCTTACACATTTCTGAAACAGCAATATTGTTCCAGAATAACTAACATTGGATATGAGATATGTTTTCCATTTAAATAGGAAGCTACTTTTTTAACTCAATTATATCTCAAAAGAATATCTTTTCCTTTATTAGTACAATTAATAGCTGTTTCTTAATAAGCAACTTACCAATTGTAAAAATCAAGCATATTTTATTTTATTAGAAGTCTAAACATATGCTGGAGTTCTTATAATACAAGTAAGTGTTATACTTTTGTATTTAATAAAATTAGCTTGTTTTTGAGAAGAATTGCATGGGTAGGTTGAGGTATCATTAAAAGACATAATAAAAAAAAATTCATTTATTTTGAATATTTTTCTTTTACAAAAACATACATTTGTTAATATTTTATTATAAATTTATATATGGAATAGTAAAATCTGATTTATCCTCTTGCAGTAACACTAGGTGAATACTGTTTGCATATATTTTCAAATTCCCTCTCTTTCTGGTCACGTTCTTTCAAAAATGGATGATCAGGGTGAATATCTTTCAATTGTGCAAGATATCGATTAGCAACCTGCAAAATAAATAAATATTTACTATAATCCTATGCACATATTGCATTTAAATTAAACTTATGATTTCACCTCAATCAATTCTAAATTAATTTGTAACATATTTCAAAATTTTGTTATATTTACAAAATGTATTATCTAAACGTCAATTCTGTATTAAACTTACTTCTGAACTTTTTGCAGTAATATGTGAAAGCACAACTAGATTTATAAGAGTGTCAGCATAATTTGAATCTTTATCTAAAGCTTCCAATAATGAACTCTCAGCTTCTTCAAACTTGCCTTGAGCAATATAAGTAACTGCTTGTCCATTCAATAATAAAGGTGTTGAACCATATTTATCAATCAAATCTTGGTATATATAATATGCATTCCGTAAATCATCTTTCCCCTACAAAAATAAAAGTTTTGTCACCTACTGCTAAAATGTAAAAATCATATATAAACTTACAGCCGCACAAAACACCCATGCTTGTGCTAATTGCGTTATGGTAGCATCATCATCCTTCTCACGCATATCAGCTAATTTAGTTATAGCTAAATCTGTTCTATTTATTTTCAGTAAAATATCTAATATCATAGCCAACGCATCCAAAGAATCAATCGTATGCAACAAACGATAAGCTGTTTCCAAATTGTTTTCTTTTTGATAAACAATAGCAGCTACTAATATTAATACTTCGTTTTCTACGTTAGCAGAAGCAGTTAATTTCTGATCCAATTGAGTTACAATTGCATCTCTTTTTGACTTATTTGCTAGATAATCTGCAAGAAGCCTCAGAGGTTGTAACTTTTCTGGAGACGATGGTTTTATATCATCAAGAACAACAAGAAATTTATTTTGTGCCATATACGCTCTGTACATAAATATATCCCTTTCTATCGCAATATCTGCAGAAGAAGGCTACAAAACAAGAATTGTCATAAACGCAAAGAAATTTCTTTGAATTACCTTTCTTAATTTTTGCGCCTCGTTGATACATTGCTGGTAGTTTCCAATGTAAAAATAATTTCTAATTTCAAATAATTCATCGACATCTTGCTGCTGACGTGACATTCTCCTTATTTTAAATTTTTTGAGAAAATAATGATGTGTACTATGGGCGAATTCGTTGAATGACCTAACTAAATTTTTTTTGAAGGCAATAAGCGCCATCTCTTGTTTAGAAGATACACCATTTAAATTGGTGTTTAGTAGTGTTATTTTTATTTAATTTTAGCGAGTGAGCTTACAGTTACTAACACATAAAATTAAATTTAAAGTTAATATGTTTATAAAATGAATAATAATTATCCCATTATTCTAAATAATGGTACTATCACAGTAAATATAAATATTCTTGTATTGAACGTACATGTAGATTTCTGTTTCACAAGCATCATCGTGGACATTACCAATATTTTTAAATGAGAGATGGCAGCAGCATCTAAGCCAGCAACCACTTTCTTGCAATTTAAATTTATAACGGGTGTTCAGAAACATTCGAAATCAAGTGGGCTCTGAACAAAAAATCGTATATCTTTACTTAAGTATATATCTGATTTGTTATAATTATTAAATGTCAACTGTTGTCTGTCAAAAATTGACAGCATCTAATATCGAAGATACTAATTTTTAATTTTGAAAATGGTATTTACTAACGTACACAAAGCATTCATGGTTGAATGAAGCATATTTTCGAAATGGTCAAAACATCGATGGCCAGTGGAAGTATTCAATTCAAGCTTGTTTGGAAGAATATCGAGATGAATTTCCCAACCTTGCTTTTGATTATAATACTTTTCAAAAAAGTCTTTCTTTGGAGACTGTGGTTAAGTAAAAACTTAAAAAAGGTATATTACCCCTTACCACAATTATTAATCGTATCCTAAATACGATTTCGACAACTAAGTTGTCATCATCAGTAGGTAAAACCACTCTAAAACCAGTCTATACGTGAATGCCGTGTAAAGTAGTTGTTGCGTAAACGGTGTTCTAGCTTTACTGTGCCCCATGTGCGACACCTTGATTAGTGGTTTTACCTACTGATGATGACAACTTAGTTGTTGAAATACGCATTTAGGATACGATTAATAATTGTGGTAAGGGGTTATATACCTTTTTTAAGATAATACTTTTCAGTGTACACTAATCAGAATTGTTCCTGTTTTTCGACAAACTGGTAGTGTGGGACGCCAAGAGGGTGGTGGGCGACCAAAAGTCCGGACAGAAGAACTGATTGAGAATGTTAGAGAAATAATGACTAGAGCTGAGGATGTTTGCGGTACGGCAGGACCGTATGTAGTGCATCCCCACATTTAACTATTTATCTAAATATTCTCTGAAATGATTTGCCGGATCTCATAAATTAATAGAGTGATATTTTAGTATGCACTGGATATTGTTATTATACAAAATCATAATAGCCGTTTGTATTTATGGATCATAAATAATAATACGCATGTATTTGTATTTGGTTGTGAATTCAATTTAAACTTAAAACGAATCGTAATATTTTAACGACAAGCCGTCCTTACAATACATGCATTCGAGACAAAGTGTGCAACTCTACGAATAACTTCCATAATTGATCGAAAATGGACATTTTGGAGCTGAAGTAAAGCCCCTATTCTTAGAAAATTTTATTACTGTCGTTAAGAACTATTATTATAAACAACAAAGGCCTTTTATTAGTGTTGAAGTTTCAGTTTCATTGAATTTCCATGTTGTAAGTAGTCAATTGTAAAGTGTTCATTCACAATATTCTAAAACAAGGTGTAAATTTAACTAAAATCCAGAAAAACACATTCTGATAATATATTACTAGATTAGAAGCTGTGTTTATTACTATTTATTATATTATTTTTATAACCAAATGCAATAAAAGCTACGAAAACAAAAGAAACCTCGATTTATTAAAATCTTGTCACACAGCCTTTCAAAGCCTGGCAGCACATATTTTGCATATATTTTATATATACTACCTACTTGAACTAGGTGAATGAAGTTAGAAGTTATAAGTTATAATTCCATCTAATTTTGATGTTGCTTTATCCGTGCAAATTAATCGTATTGCAAACCTTGGTCTCTATAAATTTTATCAAATATCACTTGCAAAATTAAAATCTCTTATCTGAATAATCTTACAATAATTTTACAATATTTAAAAACTATACAATGTGCCAGATTAATAAATATATTTATTTTCATATGAGTAAAAAAACAGGTTATAGTATTTAAATTAATTTTTTTATATATATTACAATTCAAATCCTATTTTAAATGAATCTTTACAGCAAAAGAGTTTCTTTACTTATTCTTATATCATTCATATGAGAATATTTTTTTTAAATTTTCAATGTATTTATTTTATTACTAATTTTTTCACACCTTGGGTTACATTAATGCATTTTTATTGGGGGTCCCTTTTTTTTTTTGAAAATGTAATATAGCCTATGTCACTCAGTGAAAATGCAGCTTTCTAATAGTGAAAGAATTTTTGAAATCGGTCCAGTAGTTTTTGTGTGAAAACATTACAAACACACATACAAAAACACAAATGTTTCCTCTTTATAATATTAGTTTAGATTATAAAACAATACATAACCTAATATCCATTACAATTCTTTATTAAATTTTTTCTTTATTAAATTTTCTCTTCGTCCCGAAATTATGTTTATAGTTGATGGGTAATATAAATTCAGTTCAAATTATTAAAATATTTACCACATTTATATTATTATTAATGTGAATGTGTTAATACTACCTCAACGTCTAGTAAAAAAAAATGTATTGATTAAATTATTTTTAGAATATTTAATAATATGTACGGAGACAATAATATTTGTTTTTTAAACGGTACAAATATAAAACTTAGTTCGTTTCAATGCCGACGTAATAGTATATTAAAAAACGAGTTTCATAAGGCACCATTTTGCCGCACGAGATCAGTTTAGAAAACGAGCCGCTTGCGGCGAGTTTTCTAAAGAGCGAGTGCGGCAAAAGGCCTTATGAAACGAGTTTTTTATACTATTTTGCGTTTTTTACATTAATAAATTGCTTAAATTGGAATTATTTAATTTGAAAGTTCAGAGTTAAATTTTTATATAAAACATGCAGTTGGTCACATTCATACTTGACATTTTCAAATTTAAATCTTGCTATCCGCGAAGTATATTATATTACATATTATTTATTAATTTTCGTTAACATTACTTGATATTTCATTTAAAAATATAAACATGAGTGACATAGAAACATATATATGTTGTTGTCAATTGTATACAACATACGTTGTTTTTGTTAAATACGAACATATATCATATCTGTCAAATGTACATAAATTCTTAAAATCATATGACAGCAATGATATTTATTTCTGTATTCGAACAACGCCAACATTGAAAAATGAAAAAAAGTGTATCGAAATAGAGCCCATTTCGATACTGTTTTTGGTTTCATAATGAGTTCATTTCGAACGCAAAATAGAAATAGTATATTAAAAAACAAGTTTCATAAGGCACCATTTTGCCGCACGAGATCAGTTTAGAAAACGAGCCGCGATAGCGGCGAGTTTTCTAAAGAGCGAGTGCGGCAAAAGGCCTTATGAAACGAGTTTTTTATACTATTTTTTCTATTTTGCGTTTTTTACATTAATAAATTGCATAAATTGGAATTATTTAATTTGAAAGTTCAGAGTTTAATTTTTATATAAAGCATGCAGTTGGTCACATTGATACTTGACATTTTCAAATTTATATCTTGCTATCCGCGAAGTATATTATATTACATATTATTTACTAATTTTCGTTAACAGTACTTGATACTTCATTTAAAAATATAAACATGAGTGACATAGAAACATATATATGTTGTTGTTAATTGTATACAACATACGTTGTTTGTGTAAAATACGGACATATATCATATATGTCCAATGTACATAAATTCTTAAAATTCAAATGACAGCAATGATATTTATTTCTGTATTCGAACAACGCCAACATTGAAAAATGTAAAAAAGCGTATCGAAATGAAGCTCATTTCGATACTGTTTTGGGTTTCATAATGAGTTCATTTCGAACGCAAAATAGAAAATAGTATATTAAAAAACGAGTTTCATAAGGCACCTTTTTGCCGCACGAGATCAGTTTAGAAAACGAGCCGCTTGCGGCGAGTTTTCTAAAGAGGGAGTGCGGCAAAAGGCCTTATGAAACGAGTTTTTTATACTATTTTTTCTATTTTGCGTTTGTTACATTAATTAATTGCTTAAATTGGAATTATTTAATTTGAAAGTTCAGAGTTTAATTTTTATATAAAGCATGCAGTTGGTCACATTGATACTTGACATTTTCAAATTTAAATCTTGCTATCCGCGAAGTATATTATATTACATATTATTTACTACTTTTCGTTAACATTACTTGATACTTCATTTAAAAATATAAACATGAGTGACATAGAAACATATATATGTTGTTGTCAATTGTATACAACATACGTTGTTTGTGTAAAATACGGACATATATCATATATGTCAAATGTACATAAATTCTTAAAATCATATGACAGCAATGATATTTATTTCTGTATTCGAACAACGCCAACATTGAAAAATGAAAAAAAGCGTATCGAAATGAGGCTCATTTCGATACTGTTTTGGGTTTCATAATGAGTTCATTTCGAACGCAAAATAGAAAAAATTTATTTTTAAAGCAACTGATGCAATATTACACAGGCTATTATTCCAATTATAAACAATGTGAAGCTAGAAATCATTTAATTTCTATTTATGTTAGAATAGTAGAATACCCATTAATATAATTACTGTAAAATAGAAAACACTACACTTACGGTTGTGTAATACCCGCTTTTCGGACAGCACAGCTGACCACTTTTACAGCTGTCGGTATGGAATTTAATAATTGTGAAAGATCTCCGGTAGCTTGTGTGGGATATTTCTTCTATTCGGTCAGAACATGACGTGTTAAGGTGATGCAATTGGAATCCAACAGCTGATTGTGTCTTTATAAAACTATAATAATGGAACTGGACGTCTTTAATAACCGTTCTAAAACGAGAAAGTCATGCATCTGGCTATAAACTAAAATGAACCGGTCTTCGCTATGAATGTTATGATTGGTGTGGTTTAATGATAAATACGTCACAAGCATATAAATGAGGCGCTTGCTTATCTATTACGTTCACCACATACCGAGTTGATCGTGCCCGCAAAATGTTTGTTTACTATTCGTAAAAAATGAATTCGTAAAATCCAAATACTGTTAATAAATCCCAGTTTCTTGTAAAATTTAAAAAGTAGAGAACATGATATTTTGGTTTTTACATTGTGTAATTTGAAGGATCTTAAGATTTTGAGATTATGTCACATTTATGTGGAAAAATTATATAAATCAATTTATATTATACCATCGACTGTTTAATGCTAATGTGGTGTTTGCTAAAATGAAGAGATAAAACATTAACTTGTTTTATATATATTATAAAAATTGATATATATTTAGAACGAATTATACAGAGCCTTCATTATTTGTTGTAACATGATACATATGCAACCAACATTACAGATTGGTACTACTCCTATACAAATATTCCTAGTTCAAAATAGTTTGACAGATGTTTTTTAATTTTATAACTCTGGTGTTACTTATCTCAATATTCACCTTTGCTGTGTGTAAATCGAACCGGTCCTACTAAAAAAATCGTAAACGAAAAACAAATTTTCCATTAATTTCAAAATTATTTAAAATATTTATTTTACGTTTCCTATCAACAATCTATGAAAGCTGTATATGAAAATAAAATAAATAATTGTAAGGGAATTTTTAGATTACTGTCATTTAAAATACAGATATGTTGTATTATTAAAAATATTAGACGGAACTGCCTTTTCATGTAACCTAAATTCACTCACTCAATTTTGTGAGCTGCATAAGTATGTATTTGTGAAAATTTAGGATGTTTAAAATTGCTATTTTCGCAATAATGTAAGTTTTGGTAAAGATTTCCTAAAAGTGTACACTATTCCATACAATCTTTCAAAAATTCTCGGAACCTATATAGATGATAATAATTTTGCAGTATTTATTGTAATGCCTTGGACAATGTTTTTTCTAATTAGTTTCATTTATTCAAAAGATACTGTATATACTATGTGTGTAACTGAGTCAAAGATCTAATCAGTTGTTAAAAAGAATCCAACATCTCGCTGAAACCTGAAAATGTGCCGAAATTTCCTGTAGGAGATTATTTATATATTTTTATGGCAATTCCAAGCAATGTTCGTCTTCTGCGACGTTGAAAAGTACGGTGTTACTAGTATTTAAGAAGGGCATGCTCAAGGTGGTAGAAGTTACCCACAAATTGCTGAAATAACATCGCTAAGGACCGATATTACAAACGATAATAGTATATAGATTTAATTTACCAAGCAAGTAATTTAATTTATTCCTAATTCCATAGATTATAGTATTAAGATGACTGAATAAGTAAGTAAGGAAGGAAATCCACTAAGCAATTTACTCCCTATAAAATCATAGTATTAAATTTTACTCATCGATGAATATAAACATAAACCTACAAAATAAATAATTAAAACCTAACCTATTAAATGTGTACAGCTGTAACTGCGGAAGGTGTTTTAAACCTTTTTTTTTAAACTGTCGTTTTATTCGGTGCTATTGTAATGTAGTTTTAGTGAAGTTTAATTTATTTATACTAATAATATTAAATAAAAATAAATAATATAAATTTACAATTTAAATATTGTCGAAAGTGCTGCCATCACTTGTCCTATAGCATAAGCTCCAAAGGAAACCAAAATGTACCAATATTTTCCATTCCCTTATTTTCTAGTTTTATAATAGTTTTTATTTAACTATTATATTGATCTACGAATTATTACTCCGAGAGTTTTTTCTTCTGTATGAAACAATTCTAATTTACTTACGCGACGATAATTATTTATTTTCACATACGCCTTCCCCTCAACACAGCTTCGTTAAATTTTAATGTCGTTCAACTTCTCCGAATCTAGTCTGTGTGACCAACTATCCGTATTTCGGAAAATACAGTATTTTCTTAGATTTACTTCTTTACAAAATAACAAAATACTGCAATTATAAGACGATGATATATAGTATGAATATAATTATATAAAAAAAAATTATTAATGTTATAAATTAACTATTTGAGTTTGTTCTGTTTTAAACAACATTAAATTAACTTTTCAAAATCCGACCTGGATTTGCTGGAATAAAAAGTTATTCCTCTCTTTGAAGTAATTTTAGTAACGTTACATCTTATGTGTGCTTTAATAAAACAGTAAAATAAAATTGATGTAAATTTTTGATAATTTTCATAGGAAAATAAATAAATAAATAAAAATATTACCAATAAAATGACTTGCTTTTTTAAAAGAACAATAAATTATTTTTCATTCGTCAGCGCCATCTATAGCTAAACCTTAAAATTTTTATCACCTGTATATTTATTTGAATTGAACACTTTATTGTATAGATGGCGCTGTTACATCTTTTTAAAATCTAATTGGAACATGCATTTAGGAATATAAGAAACTATGAATTATTATAAGAAGTAAAATTTATATAAATTTACATATTCTTAGACTACACGAAATGAGTTTCAATTTGACGCACGGCAAGCTTCAATTTCTCAAAACTCAAAGCTTGCCCTAATTCGATAACCCAATATTCTAAAATATGCTTTAACATATATCAAATTATTTGTTTGGACGTACAGATAACGAATCCGCAATTAAAAAGGAAGGCGTTATTCTAACCAGGTCTAAACTTCTAGAAATTTCACCAATTTTCACGTTTTTTTTTACAAAATCATTCAATTTCCGTGCTTGAGCTTTTATATGTTACACACAAATCCTTCTTATCACGCTCTATAATTGACTCAATCAACTAAACTGTGTCCAAATGCAGTCGCGGCTCGTGATGACGTATTTTGGTTTGCAGTACAATGATCCGAGTGCTTCGTGTATTCTCGTGTACTAAATGTAACGTTTGCTTAGTAAACACCGAAAACACACGAGGCACTCGTATCATTGTACTGCAAACCAAAATACGTCATCACGAGCCGCGCCTGTCCAAATGACTCAGATGAACTATGGACTCACAATGTATACTCGGCTTTGCTAAATGACTTGAAATAGAGAAAAGATCAAATCGCTAGACGCCTCGCTGCAATTTTCAATATTTTAATTCATAATATCGGAAAAAAATTCTTGAAAAAGTAATATTTTTTCACAAATTTCACTTTTCGAGCTAATCTTCTCGATTGCGGTTGACTTTAGACCTAATAAACGTTGCATATTCTTAATATACGCGAAACGAGATTTATATTGGTATACGACTAGATTAATTTTCCCAAAATTCGAAGCATTGTAATTTACTCTAATTTGGTAGCTCAGTAACATAACACACCTTCCACCCTGACGTATAAGATTGTGCACTGATGAGATCGTTAGATCGAAACACATGTGTATATCCATGTATACAGATACAGATATGTTTTTATATTTTTGTATTAATATATTTACGTACATTCCCAAGTCCATAGTCATCGGGGATGTAAAGACATTTGAAACACTCGTTAATTTTTCATTATATTTAGTACGCCTGTGTTTATGCATGGTGTAAATGGAACAAGCCGACGTACGCTAATATATAATATACACGTAAGACCGCAATTTAAATATACAAAAAAAATTATTCATTAAATATCATTAGGCATAGAGAATCAACGTAGGAGTACATACAATGTATACGTACATGAGAAAGCCAGTCCAATGCCAGAAGACCGCGACGACTGACGATTGTCTCCGATACCGATTGACTGGAAATTTTGCATTCAGTCTAGCTGCGGCCGTTACGGTTTGAAAGCGTACAATAAAATTAATGTATAATGGCTCTTTATACACCCACTGAAAAGCTTCAGTGAGTAAAATGGTTTTATGCTGGCAAGTCTGGAATTTGTTTGCGCTGACTTTTGCAGACCGTTCTGTACCTTGCAGACAAACAATTTATAATATTATAAATAAATTTTAAACTTGTTTCTGTCTCAATAACTGTACGAAATGCAAACCAAGAGAGGTATCACCACAAAAAATTGAGGAAGGAGAACGGCGGGATGTATTAATTTGTAGTATTGTGTAAATTTATAACACGAGATCTACTAGAAGTGCTGCCGAGGAATTGGGTTCAAGTAACACAACTATTTCACGTATTTGGAAACGTAATGGTTTAAAACGTTTCAAATATTCGAAAACTCAAGAAATATTTCCCGAGGACAATTTCTGGAAAATGGAGTTTTGTCAAAAAGATACATCGAGATGAAAATTTCGTTAAAAATATTCTCTTCACCGATGAATCAACTTTTCCATTACACGGAAAGCACAATCCCTCTGTTCTTCGATATTGGGCTTCGGAAAATCAACACCGGCATTTTGCAAATCGCACTCAGTATCCTCAAAAAATAAACGTTTGGGCAGGTATTTTAGGTGACCATTCTATAGGCCCCTATTTTATTGATGGTATATTAAATGCCGACAAGTATCTCTAATTACTGAAAAATCAAATACTTCCCGCTATTCAAAACATTGGAACAAATCAGGAAATCGTTTGGTTTTAACATGATGGCTGTCCAGTACATAATGCAGTGAGGGTAAAGGAATTTCTAGAAAATGCTTTTCCTGACCGTCTTATTACTGGAACAGGAAACATTAAATGGCCCCCGCGATCTCCTGATCTATCTCTAAATGATTTCTTTTTGTGGGGATATCTAAAAAATATTGTTTATACTCATGAAGCTGGTAGAGCAGAAAATCTAGTTGCCTTGAGAGAAAAAATAACTGAGGTTGCGAATGCATTAATTGCCGACATGTTAGCAAATGTAAGAGCTAATTTCTACGATCGCCTAGGACAATGTCTTGCTGTGCAAGGAGGAATTTTTGAACCTCTTGTATAATTTATTATAATTTTTAGAATCCTTTTTTATTTATTTTATTAGGATTATTCTTTAATTTTATTAGAATTACGCTTTTGTTCATGCGACGCACCGCAGCTTAAATATTTCCTGCATCTACTGGAAAAAATACGAAAAGCAAATCCCTTGCAATTCCTAAATGTTATTTTAGAACGCATTACAAGTACCTATGTCGATGGTCAAATGATTACTGCTAGCTTGTATTTGCGAAACAATCGGAGACAATCGTTGCCGGCCGCCGCGGTCTTCGCCGGCATTGGATCGGCTTTTCCATATATGTACATATACATCGTATGTACTCATACGTATTCCCTATGCCTAATGATATTTGACACATGCGGTATAATATCTTGCAAACATTATATTTACTTTAGAGGATTCCATACAAATACACCATAAATACAAGTTTTTTTTGTGGTTTGTTTCAATTGATGCTTTTGGTCAATATAGGAAAAACCAAGATTTGTGTAGTGAAAAAATTGTTATATAAATAAATACTGATATATAAATATTGTGAAATAAATACTGTTATTAGTTCTTAAGTGTTTTTAGTGTATATTTAGTATCAATATAGTGTTTTTAATTATCGTTAGTTTTATTTAAACGAACCAGAAAGCCAAATTTATCACATTATGTATTTACTTTAATAATTATGATATATGATAATTATATTGAAAATTTTATATTTTCATTCTCAGATTTTCGTTGAAAAAGTATTTATTTCTAATTAGCACGATAAAATGTCCTCGCATCAAACTAATCCTATTGAAAACACCGCAAAAGATGAATGTTTAAACAGGAAAATCATTGACCACAATGCCAGGAAATGTTACGTATATTTTAAGTTCATTATCCTTATTTTTTTTATAGTTTACAAACATACACATTTCGAATACAAATCTATTTCACTGACCGTAACATAGCATACCTGCATATATTTCGAAAAATAAAATTGATGAATTTCGTATGAAGCCAAATGCACAACGGTACTAAAACAGTACAGTGGACGTTAACATTGGCTGGCAATATTAATAAATCACGAAGTCCAGGCCATTGCAACGAGGTAACACTGGGGGTGGGTTTGTTTCAGCTTCGAGTTTGGAGTTTATGGAATTGTAGATTCGGGCAGACGCAACTGTACTCTGTCGGTGTTTCAATTATGTATGTACCGCGTGTATAAAATTTAATTGCAAAAGGGATCCCTTCTCTACTATTTGCTGTAGGTACTAATTAAAATTGATATGCAACGTTTATTTTTTTTTATCTTTTTTTTTTTTGTCGAAGCCGACACAGTGAAAAGCGGAAGTTGAAAAGTATAAGTATGTTTTCAAAATTTTAAATATTTAATTTTAAACTAAGAAATTTTGCCGACAAAATTTTAATTTTGATTGATTTTAATGTACAAATACCGTGATATCATAAAGTTTCTAGGACGAAGATGGCCATGGGGTGAAAAACGTCTGTCTTAATTTATATCATCCTTTTGAGAAAAATCTGATAAAATTTTCAGGTTATGTGTCATACTGACATTAAGATTAATATATTGACATATATTGACGTCAGCATGACACTTAACCTGAAAATTTCATCCGAATTTTCTCAAAAGGATGATATAAATTAAGACAGACGTTTTTCACCCCATGGCCATCTTCGTCCTAGAAACTTTATGATATCACGGTATATCCACATCCTCAGATATATTTTTAGCCCACTATTGGAAAAATTTATTAAATATAATATAGTAAGCCAAGCAATGTGTATGGTGATATAGTTGTCATATTTGATTAATGTCAAATATATAAAAAAAATATATTCATTATTCCTGTTAAAGCATTCAACATATCAACAACTTATTATAATAAACTTTTATTGTTCAACAACTAAAGAATAGTCTTTTCTTTTCAAGTGGTTATGGGCCCAGATAACCACGTATTAAAACAATAAATAGTATTTATATTTGTTGAAGTGTGTGCAAAGTAATTGGAAAAGAACAAGAAAAATGAGTGCACCTGTGATTCACATAGAAAAACTGGACGAGAAGAACTATGACAGTTGGTCGATCCAGATGAAGAGTGTCTTAGTCCACAGTGGACATTGGAAAATTGTCTGTGGAGTACTTAAGATTGATTCTGCTGATGTAAAGAAGGAGCAGTGGGAGTCTGACGACGAGAAGGCGCTAGCATCTATTTTTCTTGGTGTAAAACCTACTCAATTGGTTTATATTAGAAGCTGCAAAACTTCTTCCGAAGCTTGGGAGAAGCTTAAAAATGTGCATATGCCCAAAGGACCTTTACAAAAAGTATCACTATACAAAAGGTTGGTGAGTTTAAACATGGCTCATGTTCACATGGGTTGAAATTCATATGTCTCAGTTCACTATCAAGCTTGTTATTCCACTCCTTGCCGCTTTGCTTTAAGCCATAAATAGCTTTGTTCAATTTCAAAACAGCATTTGGTGATTTCTCGTCAATAAAATTTGGGGGCTGTTTCATATAAATTTCGTCCTGTAGTTCGCCATTTAGGTAAGCGGTACGCACATCCATTTGATGCAAATGCATCTTATGCTTAACAGCTGACGCCAGAAGCAAGCGTATTGTCGAATATCGTACGACTGGAGAAAATGTTTCTTTGTAATCAATGCCGAATTAAAGCAAAGCGGCAAGGAGTAGAATAACAAGCTTGATAGTGTACTGAGACGTATGAATTTCAACCCATGTGAAAATGAGCCATGTTTATACAGGTCAAACATAGATGGAAATCTTGTGCTGATTGCTGTTTATGTGGATGATCTGATCATTGCCTGTGGAAATTTGGAGATTGTGTATAAAGTAAAAGCACATATTTCCAACGAATTCGAGGTGGATGATAAGGGTATTCTTAAACATTTTCTGGGAATGGAAATTGAGTGCCAGGGAGAAACAGGTATGATTAAATTAAGTCAGAGCCAATATATTGCAAACGTTTTGATGCATTATGGAATAGATCAATGCAAGGCAGTATTTGTACCGTTAGAGGCTGGGTATCAAGTTGATTGCAAGGACAATTGTAAAAAGTTTAATCAACACGATTATCAATCGCTGGTAGGCACTCTAATGTATTTGGCTATATCCACCAGACGAGATATTTTACACTCCGTGTCAAAGATGTCACAACGCAATACTGATGCGCATGAGGAACATATGATCAAACTAAAACATATATTGCGCTACTTATCTGGTACACGAAACCTGAAAATGATTTTTGATTCTGATGGTAGTGGTCTTGAAGCAGTAACGCGCCAAGTATCTTCGGCGCCGTCGTGCGAAATACTGATAGGCGCCTTTACCCCAGTGGCGGCTCTTGATGACGTACGATGTGCGCTGCTGCACGGATGAGACTGCTTCGTTTAAGCTTTCATATATACAGAGAAGCAAGTAACCGTACCGAAATCTTCCGAAATAGTTCGAAGTAGTCTCATCCGTGCAGCAGCGCACATCGTACGTCATCAAGAGCCGCCACTGCTTTACGCTATATGTATGGAGCCAAAATTACCAGCCACTCTCCCACAGTTCAACATTGAAATTTATGACGAACTCTTTAGAGTTGTTAGTACTGGTAGGTATTTTTTATTTGAGGCAAACAATAGGTTCACATACAAAAAAATATTATTAATTTTTTTATTGCACACTGAAACAACAGTAACAAAATAAAAAACAGTATTCCAAATTATTAAAAATGTAAATTTGTTGATTTGTTGTAAACTTTCAAAAAATGTTTTTAATATTTTTAAAATTTAACTTATCACAAGTGGCCGTAGGCGCCTTAAAGGCCTTGGCGCCGTTGTGCGCTGCACGACCTTGCCCATATGGACGGCGCGTCACTGTCTTGAAGGGTATGTGGATGCAGACTGGGGCGGAAACGCGATGGACAGAAAATCATATACGGGATTTACATTTTTCTACGATGGATCTCTTATCTCGTGGAAATCTAAGAAGCAAAATACGGTTGCACTCAGTAGCACAGAGGCTGAGTATATGGCAGCGTCAGATGGAGCCAAAGAAGCTGTTCATTTGGAAAAATTCCTTTTTGAAATTGATGGTTATAAAAGAGGAGTAACAAAACTTAACATTGACAATCAATGTGCGATGAAGTTAGCAGAAAATCCTGTCTACCATAAGAGAAGTAAGCATATCGATATCAGGTATCATCATGTAAAGGAACTGGTACGTAATGGGCAGATCGACTTAACCTATTGTCTACTAACTAAAAACTTATCGAAGATTAAACATGTTAATTTTGTAAAACAACTAAAACTTGAATAATTCTGAAAAATAATTGAAACTTAAATAATATTGTAAAGCAACATCCACATTGAGGAGGAGTATTACATATTATATAGTAAGCCAAGCAATGTGTATGGTGATATAGTTGTCATATTTGATTAATGTCAAATATATAAAAAAAATATATTCATTATTCCTGTTAAAGCATTCAACATATCAACAACTTATTATAATAAACTTTTATTGTTCAACAACTAAAGAATAGTCTTTTCTTTCAAGAAAATTTCAAGTTGGGAATATTTTATTATTTAACATAGTCTCCTCTTAAATTAATACACTTAATACAGCGATCATGCAATGCCTTCAATCCTTCTACAAAAAAAGATTCTTCTTGGTCTACAAACCAGCCCTCCACAACTTCTATTCTTTCTTCGTTACAAAAAAATTGACGTCCTTTTAAATTTTTTTCAATCTAGGGAACAGATAATAATCTGAGGGGGCTAAATCTGGGGAATAGAGCAGGTGTTCCAATAATTCGAACCCTAGTTCCCGAATTGTTATCATGGTAATGCACGATTTGTCTGCCGAGGCATTTTCTTGCAAAAGTAACACACCTTTCGCTAACTTGTCGCGATCTTGTTTACTTAATTTTCCCTCTCAAGGTCGTTAGGAATTTAGAATAAGAATCTCCAGTGATAATCTGAGCCTCTTTTAGGTAATCGCTCATAATTATTTCACGGATATCCCAAAAAAACTGAACCAAGAACTTTTCCAGCGGATTTTGGCACTCGAAACTTCTTAGGCTTTGGAGAGCCATGATACTTCCACTCCATCGATTGCTGTTTTGTTTCTGGGTCGTACAAATTACCGGTGTTTCATTCATAGTCACAAAATGGTTCAAAAAATCTGGAATCTTCTTCAAAACGGGCATATTGACCGTCTTGCTCGTTTGATTTCGGCGTTCAAGCATTTAAGAATCTATTTTGCAGAATTTTTTTTTTATATCTAAATCGACGTGAACTATTTGATGGACGCGTTCGTATGAAATCTTTAGTGCCTCAGCTATATGTTTCTGACTAATTCGACGGTCTGATAATATCATGTCAAGAACTGCGTCAATTTTTTTGGGGGTTGCACAGGAATATCGGTATCCTTGGTCGCTTCTCATATTCAACGGAAAGTTTTTCTTGTTTTTCAAATGATGCAATCCAAACCACAATTTTTAGAATTTTACACGAGTATCTTGGAATGACAGAAGTTAGTGGAAAGTGGATTCGATGAAGGCTTTCGCAATTGCAAATGCGTGTTCGGCTAGAGACGTGTCAACAATTCTTAGCGCTTTTTGGGAACAAACTAGATTTAATTATCGACCGATTTGTCACTGGCGATGCAATTCTAGTCCATCATAATACTCCAGAATCTAAACAAGAGCTCGAGCCACCTTAAAAAGTTTAAAGCCACATCTTCTCTAGGAAGAATAATAACACTTTGGGACTGTCAAGGAATTTTGCGGACTAATTATTTTAATAAGAAATAGAAAACAATAAAATTTATATTTATTCTAGGAAATATTAATGCGGAGAAGTACCGCGAAGAAATTTTGGAAACGTTTATTAATGAACGAACTCCAATTAGGATATTTCTGTGGTGGTGGAGAATTAATTAAAAGAAAGAAATGGGCACCTGACGGACTTCTGCGTTCCTCGTTGGAATTGATGGAACAGGGAGCCTAAATTTATTGGACGGTACTTACAGTTAACAGACAACGTAGCGTCATGGGCGGTAAACCAACAAAATCCCGATTCCTCGGTAGTTTTCCTGTTTTATTGTCTCTTTATTCAACGAAACCCAATGGTACAACGGAACACGGGAAAGTTTCTCCACACTGGGGATAAATCACTACACGAGAATTCTTACCAGTTAACCAAATCGATCTAAGTATCCGGTAATGGATAGGTTGGTAAACGAATCTTAGGAATAAATCGCTTAAAACCTAATATAAATTGTGAATACATCACCAAAATCACAATCGGAGGTATATTTGAATGCATTTCCGTCTTGCTCAAAAGCTATTGATCATTTACCGGAAATTGACGTGAGCGTATAAGTTTCTTATTGGTTAAATGGGACGCAATTCAATGCATTGAGATTCTAGGCGGAAATACGAGGTCCGACCCAAAAACTTTTTCGTGATCATATTTGTTAAGTTGTGTTTGTGTTGGGTTATTCTGCGACAATATAATGTTTGATGTGTAAGCGCGAAGAACGTGCATCAGAGTTTGCTTCGAAACTCTGAAAATGCTTAAGAAGCTTTTGGTGAGCATGCTTTAAATCGTTTTAAAAATGGACCTGTATGGGTTGATAATGGTGAGCGTTCCGATCGTCCATTGGCGGAAAACTCGCTATGATTAAGCAATGACTACTAAAATAGAAATAAAATAAACATAACACAACTGTTTTTTATTGCTATGTTGTTTCTTAAAAAATATGAAATATGACTAAAGTAGTTCGTACAACAGAATCAAATGCGCTCACCGCTACGTAAATGTGCATATGACTTGATCTACGGCATTTGTTTAAATATGCTTTCATTCTACCGTATTTATTATATAAATATAATTTGTATTTATATAGTACAAGCATAAAAAATCTAAATATTTGCCACACGATTTAAATTAAAATTGCAGGAATTGTTTACATATAAAGAAGTTCCACAGATGTTATATACATATTAGTATTTTCTACACAAAAGTTTTTTATAATGTGAATAAAAAGAGAAAAACAATATTTTATGTGAGAAAAATAATCCCAAATTCGGAATAAAAATAATTACTTCAAAATGCATTTTAAGAGAGAGAAACATTTCTTATTTAATATTTAAAATCAACGTGTCAAACAGTAGAACAATTCGTGGCAAAAAGAACATCTAAAAAGATCGTAAATAAAATCCATTAGCGAAAACAGTTCTTGGAATTTGTTCGAATTCATTCTAATGCTAGGGCATTGACCTGATTTATAAGTACATGCGTACGCGAATGGTTATTGGCGTTCGCCGTTCACGTGGACTGCCGTTCTGTTGCTAAGCCATTTCCACTCCGACAATTTGACATGATAAGAGATGCATAGTCCACATTGCTTGATCGTATGGTTCCCATGACAACCGTAAATTCGCATTCAATTTCCATTGAAATATAAGTAAATATTAACATATTTTCTCCGTTACTTCTTATTTGAAGTTTTATATTTGCAATATTTTAAGTTACTCATTTTAGTATTTAGAATTACGATGCCCGAATATTCATTTTATGCATTTAGTCAACTACATTTACAATTAGATATTATCATATTAAATTTAAAATCATAGGATAATAATTTAGTAATCTGTCAGAAAATATCACTATTAATTGTTACGTTACTTAGCAACAGTACCTATCAAAAGCATTTGTCGAAATGCCATGAAATTTAATACTATTATATGTTTGAAATTTAGTGATTTAGTAGTTTATATATAATTAATTAAAGTTTTACATTATTGTCACAATCAAGGTTGATTTATTATTTTGGTTCATTAATGTATTCAATTATGGCAATAGGTAAAGAGTTTTTTTTTGGTTGTATTGTGATGAGTTAGCAATATAATTTTAAAACTTTTCAGATTAATTTATTAATATACTCGTAGTATGAAGTATCAACATGAATGAATAATATACTTACTTTGGTGTATAAGTTTCTGAAGTGGGGTCTGTAGTTTATTTTGTTCCTGTAACTTTGTTATTATATTCTCTCGCCAATTAAAATCTTCTATAGCTATTTTATGTTTGGATGCTAAATATGATTCTAGTGCTCAATCATTTTATAGTGTTGGAGCCATTGTGTTTTTTAAATCTTTTTTGAAAAGTGATAATAAATCATAATAATTATCATTTGGAATTTACTGCAAGTGAGAATTAATGAATATTAAATCACATTCTTACATGTAAATGTCGACTTATTTAATGCGTTCGTAACTACAATCCGACAAACTAAGTTTGTACCAGTATGCAGAACACACCCTTTCGCGACAACGAACTTCCTGGTGATTAGGTTAATTAAGAATTAAGAAATACTGAAAAAACAAGTCAATCAACGGGAGGAAACGTACAGACGACGTTTCGTTCTAGTTCGAACTTTTCAATGTACGGTATTCCCTCGATGACGGACATTGCTTTTTCATTTCTATACTTTCTGTATATATAGTTAACATTTGTAATTTACTGCAAGTGAGAATTAATGAATATTAAATCACATTCTTACATGTAAATGTCGACTTATTTAATGCGTTCGTAACTACAATCCGACAAACTAAGTTTGTACCAGTATGCAGAACACACCCTTTCGCGACAACGAACTTCCTGGTGATTAGGTTAATTAAGAATTAAGAAATACTGAAAAAACAAGTCAATCAACGGGAGGAAACGTACAGACGACGTTTCGTTCTAGTTGGAACTTTTCAATGTACGGTATTCCCTCGATGACGGACATTGCTTTTTCATTTCTATACTTTCTGTATATATAGTTAACATTTGGAATTTACTGCAAGTGAATTCCAAATTCAATTTTAGAATTTTACGGAATACATTTTTGTGTTTGATGAGATTAATGAAAAGTAAAAATATTTGTTATCGTTCATACTCTTAGAATACTTTCGTATATTCTCTTGGCCCCCGTGTAACATTATAATTAACTTTTTCCTTGACTCTGCGTATTATATCCTTTTTCATTGCTGTACGCAAAATATGAAATATAATTAGCGACTTAATTTTGCTTGCGTTGTTGAGCACTGACGAAACTAATTATATAGGGCACTTCACTCTCTAAAACAGAAACCATGTCAGATTTAATTAAGTTGTTCTGTTAAATTATGAATCGCTGAAAGTAAAACGAGAAAATAGCAAACAAAATTATGAAAACTCAAGGTCATGTTGGCGACAGCGGTATTTATTTTCAAACTCAATTTTTCAAAGTTGATTGTTATTATTATTATTCAAGTTTCGGTATTATATAAAACGTAATTTTAATTACACTGGCCAACATTTAAGATTTTTTTCTGCTGACTATGGTCTAACACTTGTTTTTAATTAATATTGGTACGTTAATGTCAAATATTAAACCAATTTGTCCCTAAAAATTAGGTAGCTGATGCATTTGTAGACGATAAATAAGGTTCTTGGTACGTTGGCAAGTAGAGCAGACCAATTTCCGTGCGCGCCATGAGCGCCGGTATGGGAGTGTAATTCGTAATATATTAGAATATGCGATAGAATAGGGACGCAACATTAGCTTGTTACCGATATAAGTATAGAAGTAAAGACATTCATTCTATCAGAAATAATTAAATATACATTTGGTATTCTGTTATTAAAATAATATGCATAAACACACGAAAAATAGGAATAGTACATATTATAGCAGCGTTGTGTGTACCTATAAATAAAATGGAAAATGTATGAAATCAGTGATTGTGTGCACGACAGAGGATTTAAAAAAACACTTACCGTTTTAAGCGTCTTCCAAGGATTGACAAACTGGAGAAACTCGATTGTATATTTTCAACATCAGGTGCGTTTCTAAGGTTATTTCTGAAAAATATGCCCGCCGTGAGGAAAAAATATGTTTATATTCGGAAAACAAGCGTTCTACATCTAGTGATGTTATATTCACATAATCAAAATACTTTTTTAACCTTTATGTGACTGGGAAAAATAACACCTTCTAATGACGACGTAGGTACCCGGGTACCCACGTTGTATATACGTTGCAGCTATACATATACGGGAGACAGTGGTGGGGAGACATAAACTGCGCTGTTATGAACAAGATTAGACATGTCTGAAAATCAGTAACCGTTCATTTTTCGAAGTGCTCGTATATAATTTGTTCGCTATAGTACATTTACTAAATATTTTTAGTGTTTTTGGTAATAACAAGTGCAAATTTTATTATTTTTATCGGAATGTGTGATAATACGCCTGGTCCTAGTTCGGGTTCATTTACAAAACCAAGATGGAGGAGAACCAGGTATGATATAGAAGTTAATATAATTACAAATCCTGTAAAAGTAAAAGTAATAGTAATAATAAGAACGTAATGTGATATTTTATGGTTTTCAGACTGACATCAGTAGAATTACTAGCAGCAGCGGAAGAAGCATTACAAGAAGAGCCACTTACTGCTTCGGATGAAGACGAATACATTCCGGAAATCGAATCTGATGCAGAAATAGAACCTGTAATCGAACAAGAGGAACCTTATTCAGATGAAATTAGTGATGAAGAAGAAACGCCTGCACAGCCTACTGTTTTAGTTAATAAAGATGGAACTCATTGGATTAATACTCCATTACCACAAGCGCAGACAATTAGCCGAAATATCTTGCGCGAAAAATGTGGCGCACCAAGTTTTAGTGCATTATATACTGCTAAAGAAACTTTTAAATCTATCATGTCCAATGAAATTTGTACCATAATTTTAAGGGAAACTAACAGAAAAGGCATACAAGTAACTGGAGATTATAATGAAAAACAAGCTCAAAATTACAAAGATTCTAAGCGGCAACCACCACCACGAAAGGTTTTCAAGGCATTTACTGAAGAGGAATTCGATGCATTTTTAGGAATCCTAATTGCAGCTGGTGTACATAAATCTAATAAGGAACATATATCTGAAATGTGGAAACATGAATCCTTACCTCTTATTCGTGCGGCTATGTCTCGTGATCGCTTCAAAATGTTTTCACGATTTATTCATTTTGATAATCAGAATACACGTGCTGAACGATCTAAAAGTGATAAAGCTGCTCCAATTCGTGATATATGGATAATGCTAAATAGTAATTTAGAAAACAACTATAATCCGTCTGAATGCATAACGGTCGATGAGCAATTACTTCCTTATAGAGGACATACAAAATTTACCCAATACATTCCTTCAAAACCGGCAAAGTAAGGGATAAACATTTTTTGGGCTTGTGATGCGGCAAATGCTTATCCTTTACAAGGTAAAATTTATACTGGAAAACCACCAGACAGACGGTGAACGGCAAGTGAATATTGGAGAGCGTACAGTTCTAGATTTAGTTACTAAATATAAAGGCTCTGGAAGAAATATAACGACAGACAACTTTATCACAAGTTTACAATTGGCTCATAACCTAAATTCTTGGAACTTAACTTTAGTAGGAACCGTTCGAAAAAATAAAACTTTTCTTCCTTCCAATATGCAATCCAATAAAAGAAGAGTTATAAATTCCACTAATTTTGCATTTACTAAAAGAGCAACTATATGTTCGTATGTTCCCAAAAAGAACAAATCTGTCATCCTATTATCATCAATGCATACAACAGGCAAAGTAGAACATACTGGTACTGCAAAACCCGAAATTATTAAATATTATAATAAAACCAAAGGAGGCGTCGACACGATGGATAAAATGTTATCAGAGTATACAGTAAAGCGTAGAACAAATCGTTGGCCCCTAGCATTTTTTTACAATATGGTCGACCTTGCTGCACTGAGTGCATACATAATTTACACGGAGCACAATCCTAGGCTTACATTAACCGACCGACGACGGAGATTTTTGAAAGATCTTGCAAACGAGATATGCATGTCTGCTATACTAACTCGAAGCAGTATTCCAAGAGTTTTGGGCAATCATTTTACACGTACATCACTAGAAATGGTTCTAGGACGCCAAATTACACAACCAGTCGTTACAGCAGTCAGAGATCAATCATCTCGAGATACTTCTGGGTGTATTTTGGTAGTTGGAAAATGTTACATTTGCCGGGAATTGAATCACAGATAAAGAAAAACGCGAAAAGCATGTAATTCTTGTTCAAAACCAGTTTGTAATGAGCATTCTGTTACTAAGGCCGTATGCGATACCTGTAACCAACAGGCAGTTTAATCCTATTATTATTTATTTTCGCTCTTTTTATACATCTTTTTTAGAACATATATAAATAAAAAAATGTAAAAATGCTACTTTTATTCTTTCACATCCATCCATATGTAATTTTAAATGGAGGTACCCGGGTACCCATACCGGTCTTAGAGGTTGTAATAATTTCGGATGCCATTTTTTCGTTAAAAATTAAATCTAAATAACGAAGTATATATAATAAAATGTAATATAAAACAAGTTTAAAGAGATGTCACAGAATTTCCAAGCTCAGCAAGTTCAAACACAAAAAATATTAATATTTAAATCCGAAAAAGGCACCCGGGTACCCTTCCAGTCACATAAAGGTTAAGCAACTTAACGCATCTGTAGACGTGCCCTCACAAATACGTGTTAAGGTGTCAAAATCTGCATTTCTGTCTAAAACACTTTCAAATTTAATTAGAACACTTTCACTTTTTGCGTCTTCTACAGCACACAGTTGTGCGTGAACATCTTTAACGATTTGCAGTGATTCCTCTAACGACAGCGACGAATTTTCTAATTTTGTTATTGCTCCTTCTAGTCCCAAGTAATTCTCACGAATACTTTGTAAATCCATTTTAATCTGGGCATCTTGAAATTTTTTCTGGCTTGTATTGATAGCTGCATTTTCTTTCGGATCGAATGATAAAACCACGTATCAGAATAATGGAAACATAAAACATGTTCGGACACGTTCACAAAAATATGAATAGTGAACCTGTATTTGTGTTCTTCACACCAGATTTCGAATAATATTTTATATTATTAAAAATACTTTTGTATTATAAAACCACGTCCTTAATTTTTTCAAAATGTTCATGATAGTAAAACCCCGCCCGTAACCATATACCCCAACGTGTCAGAATCGGCTGTGGTGGCTCAGGGGTATGGGGACACAATTCGTAAAATTTCCGAATACGTTTTGGAGATTTCAGGAATACTGCCTTTGTACTCGATATTAAAGCATCTACCTCTGGATAACATTTACGAACCTGTTCTGCCACAAGGTGTAGAGCATGAAGTTTACAAGTAATATGTAACAAGTTAGGACAATATTTTCTAAGAGACCGGCCTGCAGAACACATGGTTGCGGCACCATCGGTCATAAATATTAATACTTGGTCTTTCGAAAGTTTAAATTTTTCCAAAGTATCTAATAGCACCTCTGAAATTTTTTCGGCATTACATTGTTCTAGTCGTCTGGATACTAATAAAATTGATGACGATGTTGATGTGGTTCCATATTACGCCATCACATTAACTACAGATTGTTTTTTTCTGTCAGTTGTTTCGTCCACACATAACCAGTTTTTTATTTTTCAGTTCGGCTTTGATTTTATTTTCAACCTGTTTACGCACCGATGGTAAATTCCTTCGTAACGTTGTCGTGCTCGGTAATGTTTGATTCGCGTATTTATTCCAAAATGAAATAAATGAATCATTACTTAACAAGGTGAACGGCAGCGTACACACAATCATAGTTACACATAGTTCATGTATAAACTGTTGTCGATTAATTTTGTTATTATTGTGCTTCGAACTGCTTACGTGTTCTTTACAATGTGTTTTTGACCAACACATTAGATATGTATTGCACACTAAACATTTCATTTTTGAGCCATCGTATATTAAGTCCGGGAAATCCATAATAAACTTATTCACTTCGTCTGACAACGGCCGTTTTCTCGATTTATGTGTCGACGACATTTTATTACGTATGCTTACACTTACATGCAGTCTAAGCAAGTACCAAACACATACTGAATGCCTTTTATTAGTTCTGATGCAATACAATCATCCTCACATCGGCGCACATGGCGCGCACGGAAATTGGTCTGCTCTATTGGCAAGTTTGGGGTTTTCTAATCTTTTGGGCATATGAAGAATTGTCATTATTTTATATTGCTGTGTATTAGAATTTCTGTTTATTTATTGTTATGAGTATATAGTTTAATTTGTTTTCTTGCAAGAATATTGCATTTTTTAATATATTTGTTGAATTTTAAATATTTATTTTTCTTACATAGTTTAAATTTATTTTTTAACAAAATTAGTTTTTATTTATATGCACTTATATTTTTATATATATTTTATATATTTTATATAATACGTGTCTGTGATTTATATATTCATAGATATATCACACTGATGAGATCAAAAAAGATCGAAACAAGTATTTAGAGCATATTTAAAACAAAAAAAAAAGCATAGTAATTTAAAAATTTTTACGATTTTAGTATTACCATATCAACAACAGAAGCGCTAGTGTAAAGGTCTAATTTTTAACATGAAATGTAGCACTCTTATATGACATGTTCCTTGCTGTTACAGTGTTTGATAGTGACAAAGCGTGTTTCGTAGGCAATTTTTTAAATTTTAGCCTACTATTAATTAATTGTAAATTAATAATTTTATATTTTAAAGAGTGCAACATTTAGAACATCATTGATAAAAACTGCAAACAATACAGGGTCTAAGTTGGAACGCTGTGGGACTCCTGATGTCAATTCAACTAGTTCAAAAATGTAGTTACCATACCTAATGCAAAATTTTGTACTGATCAAATAAGATTCCAGATTTCAGAAGGAGAGTTAGATAAGTTCTACAAATTGTAACTTATAAAATAGAATAATAATCAATCTGATCAAAAGTCTTCTGAAAATTCATTTATACAAGCTGTCTCGTTATGTTTAAATTTTAGGAGTGTAAAGTAGACTTCATTTCAAGTAACAAAAACGCAAAACTTATATATCCATTTTTATTTGCTTCAAAGTTACAGATCAATGAATGTGATTGTCAGATCATGAAAACAATGTAATCCTAAAGTAAATAAAAACTGATTTTATTTAAAAAAGTTCAGTTAATAATATTTTCGAAATGTTCACTGCAGGCTTGTGCCCGTAGGCCAACAGAAGAAGTACTTATCCGAAGTACTTCTTCTGTTGGCACATCTGGAACATTTGTTTATTGTATGATATTCATGGTTCAGCACTTACGAAATAAGTAAGAACCTTCTTTGTCATAAATCAATTTCCAGTACTATTTATTTTATTTATTATTATTTATTTATTCATTTCATACTTGTTTTGTCGGATTTGCTCAGCAGCCAGGTGAATACGATCCAACAACTCTTCTCTTGTGTTCGAAACTTACGCGTAGATTAAATTTTTCATGTACCCCCATAAATAAAAGTCAAGGGGATTAAGATCGGGTGATCTGGGTGGCCATGCAACAGGACTACCTCGACCAATCCATCTCGAATAATTGCCCCCAATTTCGGACAGCAATTCCGAAATGTGGTGGTGCCCCATCCATGTGAAACCACATGTCCCGTCGAACATTCAGTGGGACATCCTCTAAAAGACCTGGCAGTTCGTCAATAAGAAAATGAAGATAATTGTCCGCATTTAACCTCCCAGGAAGAACGACAGGACCAATCAACAAGTCATCGATTAGGGCCGCCCAAACGTTAATAGAAAATTCATTTTGAAATTTAGATGGGCGTATAGCTTTGGGAGTTTCTGATGACTACCTGTGCAGGTTTCTCAGATTTGTAACACCACTTCTCGTGAACGTAGATTCATCTGTCCAGAGGACTGTTCTGCAAAAATTAAAATGAAGCCGGGGCTGTCTTAATATCCAGGTAGAATAAACTAGACGAGCATAGTGGTCTGCCTCAAGCAAACCGTATCCTCTGCCAAAAAATTCGCCAAACTGTCGTTCGTGGCACTACTAGTTGTCTAGCGATTCGACGTACACTCAGAGTTGGATCCCTTGTAACAATAGCTACTGCTTCTTCCTCTAAGTCTGCTGGCAAATTTACTCCTCGGTCGAAAAGATAATCATGCAGTCCGCATTCCCGAAATTGTCTGTGTACTTCCAGAAACGTTCTGTAATGAGGAATGCGCCTATCGCGAAACCGATGTCGGTATTTAATAACTGCTTGACGTGCACTGTCGTTACAGTAGCCATACACAAAATGCATGTCCGCATACTCTTGAGAAGACAATCGGTAAGGCATTTTGAATAAAGAAAACGTGTCCACTCACTAATAAGCTGTTGTATGAACTGAAGCGTAATGTAATCCTTTATTAAAAAATACAACGTTAACAGTCATCTGAACATTTGTTTATTGTATGATATTCATGGTTCAGCACTTACGAAATAAGTAATAACCTTCTTTGTCATAAATCAATTTCCAGTACTCTTTATTTTATTTATTATTATTTATTTTAGGATAACATTTTATTATGCGACGCTAACAATCACAGGCCTGTTATTGAATCGTATAATTTGTTTTAAATAAAATCAGTTTGTATTGACTTTAGGATTACATTTTTTTTCATGATCTGACAATCACATTCATAGATCTGTAACTTTGAAACAAATAAAAATGGATATACAAGTTTTGCGTTATTGTTACTTGAAATGAAGTCTACTTTACACTCCTAAAATTTGAACATAACGATACGAGACAGTTGTATAACATCAACCTGGAGCCCTGAGATTGCCTGACATTAGACCACACGACTCTATTCTTTTGAGATCTATTAAAAGTGTTGGGTATGCATCTAGACCTTAAAACAAACAGGAACTGTGTTAGGGAATCCAATAAGTTTGTCGAGAAATTTCCCCAGAAATATCACGAGAGTTGTATGTACTTAACCACAAAAGGCGATTGGAAAAATGTATAGTCGTCAAGGTGCTTTAGATGATAATGTACTATTTAAAATATCGTTTGTGAAATGTTGGTTAACTTTTGTTGTTTCTTTAATGTTGAAAGAAGTTTACAAATTGTTTCATTGTCAGTACCACCGTACTGATGATCTGTAACGACAGTGAAATATCGATATATGCACGTTTCTGGACGGATGTGGTTTTTTTCATACAATTTTCATTATCCGCACAGGTGGATGGCTAACGTCGCGACGTGTTTGCGTCTACATTCTTCGGCAGGAGTAATCTTGTCAGATTGTAGAATCAATTGCACAAATTTAGCGACAATTACATGTGAGAGGAGATTTGAATAATTGCTATTTCTCACTCCAATTAAATTCAATATAATTCGTATATATACACGAAAGTATAAAAATAAAATCATGTCCATGTTAGAATATCGTGTACTGATGATCTGTAACGACAGTGAAATATCGATATATGCACGTTTCTGGACGGATGTGGTTTTTTTCATAGAATTTTCATTATCCGCACAGGTGGATGGCTAACGTCGCGACGTGTTTGCGTCTACATTCTTCGGCAGGAGTAATCTTGTCAGATTGTAGAATCAATTGCACAAATTTAGCGACAATTACATGTGAGAGGAGATTTGAATAATTGCTATTTCTCACTCCAATTAAATTCAATATATATATATATATATATTAAAATAATAAGCTTTTTTTTGGTTTAGCGACCTTTATTGAAATTCAATTTATTTATCTAACGACATTTCGACTTTTTTGTATATAATTAAGCCTTTTTCAAGTGATTTAGAACTAAAAAAAAAGAGGTATTAGAAATGATTCACATTTTCAAAAATAACAAAACAATCAACGACCGAAACGAGATTGATGGACTTTCAAAACTGTATTATCCGCTCATTAAACAATAGAAGGGAACCCCACCCACACAAAAAACAAAAAAATCTTTTTTACCACTGTAAACACACTGTATTTTCCCAAACACATGGTCTGACCAAACAAATTTTAAAACGAAATAATATAAAAATTTCATTTCTATAACAAGACATTTAGTTACACTTAAGATTCCGAGATACGCTGTCGGACCCTGTAGTGAAGGGTCGACATGTTACCGACCATGCATATTGCACTGGGCTGTATTTTAACACGAAATAAATTGGTGAGTTTTGTATCCTTTAAATTTTAAATTTTTAAATTTTAAATTTTTAAATTTTAACTTTCTTTACTCTAATCATTATCTTAATTTTAATTCCTTCATATAATGTAAATATAATTCTTACCTTTCGTTTGTAAATTTTTTTTTTTAGTTCTAAATCATTTGAAAAAGACTTAATTATATACAAAAAAGTCGAAACGTCGTTAGATAAATAAATTGAATTTCAATAAAGGTCACTAAACCAAAAAAAAGCTTATTATTTTAATATTATGCACACGGCCAATAAAATAAATAAGAAATAAATTTTAATTCTTATTAACACTAAATATATATATATATATATATATATATATATATACTTAATCCTATAATTGATATACAATGTATTTACTAAAGTTGATAAACAGTTTTTAAAACTAAACTATCGATATCTAATCTTGTTTATTATTTATATATGGTGTGTCTCTACATAATTTTTTATACGTGTCCAATTCCCTGTAATCAGAAATCAATACGAATTAGAAATCGGGTATATATTAAATTAATTGCAGCCATTGTAATTTGAAATTTGTTGATGAAATAAAGCGTTCAATAATAATACGTTATAAAGATCGGAAAAATTGAGTGTTGCCCGTCATGCGTTAGAAACCAATCATAACGTTACGACAGATTGTTTAATACTAATTAAAAATATAAATAATTCCTGGGAATTGGACATATACGAAAGCATTTGCATAATTAAAAAAGAAAAAAAACACCTACGACCCGATAGGGGTCCACTTCCCTTTCCCTGCTTGATCGACTTCTTAGAATATATATAAGAAGAGGTCGTAAGAACGAACACACTTCTTAAGTAAGGTAAATGACCTAAATTTAATTTTCTTTCAACTCGGCAAAAGCAATTCTATTGTTCCTAATTTGAAAATTATTTCTGCTACTACAGAAAAATTTGTTCCAATAAATACTAATTGATTTGGTATTACGCGATTTTTTAAAGATTCTTATGCTTTTCTTTAACAGCATCTGAACCACCAGAGAGCTCTAAAATAAAATTACACAAAATATCGCAAAGTATTATAACCGGTTTTCCCAGAACATTTGGAAATATGGTATTTTTCACGGACAGTTATTTTTGAATAGTTATATTTAAACTTGCCGCCTACTAAATTTTTATAAGTTCAGTTATTTGAAGAAAATATGCACAAATATACAGTATTATCTGAAATATGCACCGAATAGTAGAAATATTCAAAATATGTTTTTTTTAATTGCCTAATTTTATTTTGCCTAAATTTATTTTATTCAAAAAACATTAAATAAATTCAGAAAACTCAAAACTTTCTTGATACACCTTTAATAACAAATATGCATTTTGCATATAATCCGAGTTTCAATTATTAGAAACCAAATAAAACCAATTATAATATTGGTGAAAATAGAAACTAAAATATCAAAAAAAGTAAATGTGAATTCGCTGATTATTACGAGATCCTCGGCAAACCGTTTATTTCACTCGTTATATATAAAAATTACAAAAAAAATCATTAAATCAGTTTGAAATGTCACATAAAAAACTTGTTACGAAACTGTGTTATTAATGTTTGTTTTATAACTATTGGTATTTGTAATAAGAAAGTCAAGATCAACTACATGACATAATTTACAACAAATTAAGGCAAGTGACGACTGAAAACTAGGATAATCGAATCTTTAATGGAGATTTATTTTTCACACGCAAACGTGACATAATTCATTTCAGATATCTTTACTGAACAACAGAAGTGGAATATTTTGAATATAATTTTAAATGTGAGATTGTAATGTGCTCTGCACTTACTTATTAATTTCCTTTTTTTTATTAGTTATTGCTTGACATTATATCGAGTAATTTAAATGAAAGGAATATGTTGAAATTTATTTGGAAACCTTTTAATATATTTTAGCAAATTATAGTTTGCTTCAGAATATTTTGTAATTCATAGCTAATACGGTAATAGAAGATTTCTTATATTAATATAGATCTGTAAAGATGGTTCCCAGACAAAACTTATAAATTTTTTATTCTTTATTTTGTTAAAATTAAATTTGCTTACATTCCAAAGTTAATTTTCTTAGATAGGTGTTTATTGACTTATATTTGAGTTAAAAAAAGGTATATAACCCCTTACCACAATTATTAATCGTATCCTAAATACATATTTCGACAACTAAGTTGCCATCAATAGTTGGTAAAACCACTAATCAAGGTGTCGCACATGGGGCACAGTAAAGCTAGTAAACTGCTTACGCAACAACTTTACACAGCGTCCACGTATACACTAACTTAAACATGCAAATATATCGAACGAAAAGATCGACAAAAAATTACCTCTCTTAAGGAAATGGCCCCCACATGTATTTATACTCTATTTGAAACGTCTACGACCTTTTTATTTACGGTTCTAAGAATGAAAAGAGACAAGTGTAGGGGATCGGTCCTTTATCTCCGTTCATAGAACTCTGTTTGTTTTTAGCGATATGAATACTTTCGTAGGCGTCAAGATCGCGGGGGTTATTAATGGCCTTGACAAGTTTTAACTCTTTATTCGACATATTATGTAGTGTATTTAAAGCACGGTTGGCAACGTTAGATTTATCCGGTCTATTGTATTTAATATGTGATATGTGTTCTTTAAACCAGGTTATTATTGGTCGTTTTGTTTGGCCTATATATTTCAAATTACAATCATCGCAATTAATTTCGTATATACCTGATTTCGAATTAAAATTAACTTTATCTTTGGTATTTCCTAGGAGACTTTTGATAGTATTTTCGGACCGAAAGGCAACTTGGAGTCCTCGTTCTTTCACAATTTTATTAATGTTTTTCGTATTATGTTTTTTAATGTTAATATAGTGTCTGTTTAAATTACGGTTAGTTTTATTTAAGGACACAGAAAAATAAATATTTTACAATAATAATGATAATTATTATTTTGAATTGAAACAAAAGTATCAATTCATTCAAATTCTACAACGTGCTCTCTTGTTGTTAAAAATAACGCTAATGGGCAGGTTTAAATTGTTTTTTTTTTCTTTAATGAATAAGTTGAAACGTTTCGTGCAGTAGAATTACTAACTTTGAAATCCACACGAACTGTAAATATTGCAAGTTGGATTAAATTGCATAGCGTTGCATTAGCGTCGGCTTTAATTACATTTGCGAATGGCCTGCAAAAGTAATTTCCGTGAATTCAACAGATTTAGCTAGAGTATTGTGGCTACAAACACTAACAAAATCGAATCAGAGCCTGTGATCATGTTTGGTACGTTAAATTATAAAGCTTTAATATCATTCACCGAGAAATATTTACCCAAAATAGTACCATTTTTGTGCGGATTATACACGAAAACATTACTGAAATTATAATTACATAATTTTATAGCTTTGTTTATTATTTTATTAATTATAATTTCCATAATTAGTTAAATTACTGCATTAGTTGTGTCAATACTAGTAATATTTTAAAGTTATTTAGGTTAAAATACATTTTCCAAAGTGAATTCAGTTGTACCGTACTCCTGCACACACACACATATATATATATATATATATATATATATATATATCAATTGATAAATTCTTGGACTTTTCGTCTTTTATATGAAATATTTACAAATATCAAATTAGTATGTAATTGTAGAGTAAGTGAGGATGTAAGCATTGCTGTCTACAAATTACAAAGCAAATCATACGAAATTTTTAATTGAAAAATATTGTCTACGTTGGGACTTGAACCCAAGTCTACGGTTTACCGGACCGTTGCTTTACCACTTAAGCCACGATAAACCTTGGTTCAAGCTATTTTAGAAATGCGTATATAACGTAACAGCCGAAAAACTCCAAGAATTTATCAACAGATATATTTAATGAACGGCTAAGGAATTATCTAACACACACACACACATATATATATATATAGGCATATATATATACTGATGTAGGTCAAGCCTACACATAAGAATGCCTTAGTTTGCAAGAAACAGATCTTGAACATTTATATGTAATTATTAGAAAAATAAGAAATTATTGAAACTGAATTCTTCTTATGTCATATCAATAAAGTTGATTTCGCGTTTCAAATTGTTTAAAATTAATTCTCATATTTATTTATTTTTATCTTTTCTTTTGCCTTAGTCATTTTATTTCGATATCTTGTAAAAAGATATTTCAACTTAATTGATCAATAATAAATAATACAAATTATTTTATACAAAACTGTACTTATTTGAAATGACTACAACGGGAAATATCCCAACCATAAATTAGCATTATATAAAATTATTAACATTCACCCGACAATTATTTATTTACTAAAATAAAATATGTAATTTTTATTAAGCATATGTATATTTTGAGTGATTAAATTATCATTTTCATTATAAATAAGTAACGAGATTATAGTAATACATACAGATTAGACGAATAAGAAGCTAGCATTCGGAACAAACGAGAGTTAGCGTCACTAGGTAGAAAACTCCATAAAACACATCGACGTATTTAAGTGCCTCTCTGGAAATTAAAAGAAAAATTATAAATTAAATTAGAAAACCTATACAACGAACCTAGAAAAACATTACCTGTTTATCCAGCTCCTTTTTGACGCATTTTGCGTGTCCAGACTCCAACTAGTGCCTCAGAAACCGAAAATTCCATTTCACCGGGAAAAGCATGCAGCTAGACCGAAGCTAATTAGCCACGCCGTCCGAGAAACTGCCTAAACTTGAATCCTGCCTTTCCGAATACACAGAAGACTCCAGATTAACCAAATCCTGTCTATTTCTACATAAGTATTCTTTTAACCTCCTACAAATTTTTGAAAATGTTGAATTAATTCACTTCACAAAATAAAACCTCAATCAAAGTATTTTTTTAATAGATATACCTCATGGGTACATTTAATATTATTATAATTTCACTTAAAGCAAGAAGAATACAGTTTCCTGTTTACAATAATTTAATTCAATAGCATTATTTTTGTATTTAGTCTTATTTATATCACTTTCATTTAGTAGTTATGTTTAACTTTGAATTTAGTTTATGTTAATATTATCACGTGACATGATACATTTTGATTATTAATAATTTGATTATATTGATCACTTACCTTATTATTCAACAACTTCATTAAAGCCTTTTACATTATTCCTTAGCTCACTCGTTTTATTTAGTAGATTTGAATATAAAAATACCATTATTTATTGTATTGCCATCAGCTGATTTTGTACGTATTCTATTGAAAGCACCGAACCTACATTTTAAAGTGTATTTTCCCATGCACCGAAAATTCCATTTCACCGGGAAAAGCATGCAGCTAGACCGAAGCTAATTAGCCACGCCGTCCGAGAAACTGCCTAAACTTGAATCCTGCCTTTCCGAATACACAGAAGACTCCAGATTAACCAAATCCTGTCTATTTCTACATAAGTATTCTTTTAACCTCCTACAAATTTTTGAAAATGTTGAATTAATTCACTTCACAAAATAAAACCTCAATCAAAGTATTTTTTTAATAGATATACCTCATGGGTACATTTAATATTATTATAATTTCACTTAAAGCAAGAAGAATACAGTTTCCTGTTTACAATAATTTAATTCAATAGCATTATTTTTGTATTTAGTCTTATTTATATCACTTTCATTTAGTAGTTATGTTTAACTTTGAATTTAGTTTATGTTAATATTATCACGTGACATGATACATTTTGATTATTAATAATTTGATTATATTGATCACTTACCTTATTATTCAACAACTTCATTAAAGCCTTTTACATTATTCCTTAGCTCACTCGTTTTATTTAGTAGATTTGAATATAAAAATACCATTATTTATTGTATTGCCATCAGCTGATTTTGTACGTATTCTATTGAAAGCACCGAACCTACATTTTAAAGTGTATTTTCCCATGCACAACACAAGAGTCTAATTGTTCTCAGAAGCCGGACATCTAACACAAATTAAAGCCCACCAGAAAATACTTATAAGAAGTTATACACATGAACAGCTGTTTAGGTTAAGTATATTTCGTTATTAAACTATTATGTATCTTTGAATTATACGCAAGTAACCGATTTAATATGTTAAACAACCCCATCTGTGTGTAACATTTGATATCATATTTAAAATAGATATTTATAATTCATTTTAAAAATTATCTTACCAGTTATATTTTATTAAATTTTGTAAATAACGTAAGGCCCTTCTGGGTCTTCATCAATATATATATATATATATATATATATATATATATATATATAGGTATATATATATATATACCTATATATATATTCTATGAAGTACTACGTAAGCATTAGCATATACTTGGAGAGCCAAGCTTAATAAGGAGATAATAAACTCACGTATTTCAGGATAAATTTTTGATAACCTCAATATAGTTTGAGACAAAAAAATCTTGTCACTACTGGTATACATAACAAACATAAATTACAATTTTTTGAAGAAATAGTTACTAATTATGTAAAGAAAACATGAATTTATATTAAAAATAAGAAAATATAAAAAATTGTGAATTAGTATTTTTTTGAAATAATTTAATAATAAACAATAAGAAAATAAGTAAAATTATAAATTTTCTATTAGAAAAGGGATAAATATTAACTATAATTATACATGGTGATAATGTATAAAAAATGTAAAGATGTAATTATATAGAATATAAATCCAAAATATTGCGAGTTAATTACGATGCGAATCCCAAAACTAAAAATCCCCTGAAAACTGTATCATTATCTGCCTATGAATTCAAAACATTCAGAATGAAATTTCATGTAAAAAGACCTGCATATAGTGAATCTGTAAAATAGTAACACTCTATATAATAAAATATTTACCGGAATTTTATGTATAAATTTTTATGCATTTATTGAGATTTTGGCCACTTCGGGTTTCCCCATTTCTAACTAACATTAGCACGAACTCCATTTTTATGACGCACTGTTTTGAAAAGGTTCTTAACGCGTTCATAACGCTAAATCAGGTACAATAGATTTCTGTGAGAATCCCGGGGAAAACCCATTTTATTTGTATGTAGTCGAGGCCTAGATATAGTGGTTTTGAATTTGATAATACCACTATTCACAACCAATCTGTCCAGCTTGGATATTCTGTCGGTTAATTTTCAAGATGAGACTGCTTTGAATTAGTACAATAGTTTTTTATTGGACGCCATTCAAAACTTGTTTGAGAAAAGTTATGATTAGAGCTGGGGATGTTTGCGGTGTGCCAGGATAGCATTCAGTTAAACGCACGAATATAATGACCTTGTTTCGATCGGTGATGCATGCGTGATTTTATTGCTTTACATGCATTCGCTATTTATATCACTTAGGTATGTCAGTTATGTCAGTATGTCAGTTATGTGTACTGTATATAAATAACACACTTACCTTATTTACGATTATTATAGCATAGCGCCAAGTGGATAAGACTTGCAGTAAGTTTGTAGCATTAGATACGTTTCCATATTTGTAGCGGTGAGCGATGTACGCCGTGATGAATAAATTTTTTTATATTTTGAGAAAGACCGCTCGACATCTACGGATGTAACACACGCACAATTAAAATAATCTTTATAGATAGAAACCGAATCTACACTTGCACCATTACTAATTTGTTTTAATCTGGTAAAATCAAAATCATTGTTTATCACACTCTCATAAACAATGATTTTGATTGAACTTTTCTATTACATTAACATTTTTGTTGTCATTTACTGCGCATAGCTGGGCGTGTACATCGTCCAGTATTTGCAGTGACTCCGCTAACGATAATGCAGTATTTTGAAATTTCTCGATTGCGTTAAACAATCCTATATGATTGTTATAAATAGTTTGTAAATCTGCATTAAGGGAAGGGTTTTGAAAGAGTCTCTGGCTTTCCTTAATGGCTACAGCTTCGGCAGGATTGAATTGTTGAACCACAGATTTTATTTGTTGGAAATACTTGGCATAATAAAATGCTGCCTTTAACCAACTTCCCCAACGTGTAAGGATTGGCTCTGGTGGTTCGGGAATACCAGGGCACCGACTGTGAAACTCTCGAATTCGTTTGGGAGATTTTAGAAACACTTTTTTTGTGGTTGCTATTAATGCATCCACCTCTGGATAACATTGCCGAATAGTTTGTGCCACAAGGTGTAAAGCATGAACTTTACATGTCACATGCAAAAGTCTCTCACAATCTGCTTTAAGAGAACGGCCTACAGAACGCATTGTCGCAGCACCATCACTCATAAATATCAGGAGTTGATTAGTTGAAACTTGAAATTTTTGTAGCGTATCGAGCACTACCTTCGTAATTACTTCGCTAGTGCACTTTTCCAATCTTTTGCTGGCTAATAAAATGGGAAATGTTGATTTGACAGGATCTAGTACACGCACTATAATATTCACAATAGAATGTTTTTTTCGATCTGTCGTTTCGTCGACACATACCAATAACTGTTTATCATTTACTACTGCTTTCATTCTGTTTTCAATGTCCTCACGCACAATTGGTAAATAGGTGAGTAACGTTCTCCGTGACGGTAGCTTTATGTTGGAATTGTATTTATTCCAAAAGTCGTGAAAGGCTTTTTTATCTAGCAGGTGAACTGGCACATCGCAGACGAGTAGCATTGTCAATAAATCGAAAATGAATTGCGTTTTAGACAGCACATTATTTTTTTTGTCTTTGTGGTGTACACTTTCAACATGTCTTTTACAGTCGTATTTGTCCCAGCAAAGTAACTGTTTATCGCATAATTTACAAACCACTTTTGCTCCATTATAATACAAATCGGGAAAGTCTCGGATAAATTTCTTCACGTCGTTATACAATGGGCGCTTTCTAGGCTTGGGCACGTCCGTCATACTTATTAAATAGAGCTCAAGACAACACACGATCACGTTGCCAGTTCACGACTAACTAAAGTGTTTCGCTGCATCGTGTTTATACGCTGGTGGGGATGCACTACATACGGTCCTGCCGTACCGCAAACATCCTCAGCTCTAGTTATAATAATGTTATTAAGTTACTTATGAGCACAAACGAAAAAAAAAGGTCAAATGTAAAAAGTACACACAGTAAACTTTAAATGAATCTTTAATGCAAAAATAAAAAAAAATCTTTATAAAGTATAAAGATTAATATTGCCTCATTAAACAATATTATTAAGGTAAAAATATCGTATGGAAATGACCGCAGCATACGATAAAAAACTTCCTTTATGACAGCCGATCAAAATTAAAACTAATAAATTACAAAGATGCTTTTTAATTTCTCCCCAAAGAAACACACTCAAAATAAACAAAATTGACAGCTCGAAGCAAACTCTAACACATGTGCAACCACATGAAAAAATATGCCCTTGATATCCCAAGCGTACAAAATTCTCAGTTACAGAAATTTTTTATATTAGAAATTTTAAAAAACGTTCTTTGTCATTTAAATCAAATAACTAAGAATAATATATATATACATATATATATCAAAATTGATACAATGGAAAAATACAAAATTCAAAATAAAAATAATATTAATAATAATAAGATATCTGTTAATATAATTTACTTACGTAAAAATAAAAAAAAAAAACATATATTTTCTCGAGACACATGAGTTAGAAAGCGTACAAAATTAACAAAAACGAGATCAACCAACTCGTAAAAAATCAGTAATGAATACAAATACCAACCACTAATTAATAAAAAATCACGAAGTTACTTAACAAAGATAAAGATTTATCTTATAATTAACACGTCTTTCTAAACCCAGAGTACACTTGTGTCTGGTTAGTCCACATGAAGCACGTAGGCTTCGTATAAAAAAATACAGTTTTACAAACGTACACAGCAGATCCAAACGGCTTGCTCCAACTGCGCAAGTCAAATAAATAAATATTCAAAATAATAATTCACTCATAAATAATTAAACTTTTCAAAATATTTGTGGGGCAAAGTTCATAGCAATATGTAATTCGCTAACAGGTTCAGTTGGCTTTTGTTTAAGAATCAGTTAAGATGTCCCAGCGAGTGTGTTTAAGTTTAGCTGAGAAAATTAAAATTTTGGAGGAAGTTGATAAAGCATGCAAAAAAATTAATGTTGCTGCAAAATTCGGTGTTTCTCCAAGTTGCGTCTCTCTGATAATAAAAAGTCGCGAAAGTATCATCAAGAAACCGAATGCTCCAAGCAGTCGAAAACGAGTACGGGTGTGTTCTTACGAGAATGTAAATGAAGCAGTTTTACGATGGTTTCAAGTGGCCCGTACGCATCAAAACGTACCAATATCGGGAAATTTAAAACGTTTTCAATTGTGATGAAACCGGTTTGTTTTTTAAATGTTTGCCAAACAAAACTTTAGGTTTTAAAAGTGATAAATGTTTAGGTGTTTAGGGGTTTAGTGTTAAAACAAGTAAAGAAAGGGTGACACTGATGGTTGGAGCAAACATCAATGGCTCAGAAAAACTGAAATTACTACTGATAGGTAAAAGCAAAACTCCTCGTTGTTTAAAAGGAGTTAAATCTCTGGATTTAGATTACGCCAGTAATAACAAGGCATGGATGACTTCTGAGATTTTCGAAAGATGGATCAAAGAACTGGACACGAAAATGAAGAGCCAAAAGCGAAAGATTGCGATGTTTATAGACAATTATCCTGCACATCCAGTTACTCTAAGTAAAAAATTAACGAATATTGAACTGATCTTTTTTCCACCAAACACGAACTCCAAATTGCAACCTATGGACCAGGGTATTATAAAAAACATAAAACATCATTACCGAAACAGAATTGTTCACAAAATTGTTAACGCGATTGATAACAACCTTCCAGTCCAAAAATTGATTACCCTTAAAGAGTGTATAACCGAAGTCGCTAAAGTATGGAGTGAAAATGTTTCTCAGAAAACAATCAAAAACTGCTTTTCTAAAGCAGGTTTTACTGAAAAAATTGACGAATGGGAAGAAGAAAACGAAGTGGATCTCGCTACCTTAGGAAAACAATGGGGTATTCTACAAAAAACTGCTACCGTCGACGCAGATATTTTACTTGAAGATTTCTTAGAAATCTACAATGATGTTGGCACGACAGATCTCCCAACTGACCAAGACATAACTAACGATATAAAAAGTATAGAAGATCATGAAGAAGAAACTGACACCGGTGAATGTCCTGGTAAATTTAGTGAAAATGAAATAAGAAATGTATTTGACATTGAACTACTCTCAGGGGCCAGGAAAGTGTACCTGATCAAATCTTTATGCATTTGAATAAATGCGAGAATATAATTTTGTTTGTGTATTCATGTAATTAGCTAGTAATTTTGTTTGATTTCTTTTGATAATGTATAATCAATAATTTGTTTATTTGTTTAGGTCTTATATTTTTTGTATTTTTTCACTTATTATATATAATAGTTAATTGACGAAGGAGATACTTGTTGAAACTTCATTATAACGCTATTTGTATTTCATCCACCTGATGAAGCCATTGTATGGCGAAACAATATTGTAGTGGTATTTACAATAAAAGAATTTTTGAAACAAGAAGTGAAATTACTTATTTCTTAGCGTTATTATATATACTTTGTTTGTTGAAGTAATCAACAAATATTATTATCATAATTATTATTATTATATCAATACTATACTCAATGACTAAATATTAATACTCCCAAACACAATTTTACATATATTTTTGTTTTTATAATGTACTTGAGTTTATTTTGAGTTTTGAGTTTTCTTATTTTTTTTTTGGAATAAGTATCTACATAAAATAATATCTATTACATTATGGCAGCTTGGTACCTCATCAACAGTAAATAATTTGTATCAATAATAAATTAATATTCCATATTAATGTACAAACAATCGTCGTATAAAAAATATTTCATAATAGAAATCATAAAAAAGAATTGTCCTAATCTGAAGCCAATTTGTTTTTTTCTCTTCGTTTCATACTATTTTGCTTGTCTATCCTGTATAACTTGTTAAATATTTGTAAATAAACCAGTTTAAATTGCAGAATGAAAACTATATTTACAAATAGAATGATTTAACAAATAACAGAAAACATTTTTCCTAGAAATCATCAAAATCTCTTAAGACTTTACAAAATTTTGTAAGCTAAATTAAGCATATTTAATTCTCTATGGCAATTTATATTTGTAACTCTGTATTCACTTAAAATGTCGTTAAAATATATCACCAAGTCATGCACATATCTCTTCATTATTGATTTATTATATGTATGTTTAATAAGCAGTTAACATGGAAGAGGTAGATGACATCAACGATATAGACTTTCCTGAAACGTGTTGACATCTGTTGTTTCTCCCAGAGCTCATATTTTTTAAGTTGAAACGGTAATTTAGAACTTAAGGATATGTAGTGGGTTTAAATATTGGATAAACTTGAGAACAGTATTAATTGCAAAACTACTCATTATATTTGTGTGCAATTGTTAGAATTGTACAAGTAATTACTATGGACGTATAATGAAAATTAATATTTCTTATAATAGTGGAAACATTAATACAGTACACCGATTTTCATGTGGCCGGTGGGAGAATTTGTACGTGCGTCAAGTAGGGGTCAGTAGATAGAGACAGTATTCGGAAAAATGAAATGCAAACTCTTTGCTAGCTACACTTAGCGGTAGAAAGGCTTAGGATTAAGTAAAACTAGAGGTTCCCCTACCTATGAATTTCATGCGCATCTCGAGGGCGGTACTTCTAACCGGCCACATGAAAATCGGTGTACTGTAATCCTTTTTATGGTAGTTTATTAAATGATAAATTGGTATGAATATCTTTCTTACTTCACCAGCATCCCTTTTTTACTTATCAGTGTCGAGGAGCCAAATGCACCGAGCTCCAGTATAATTACTTTACTGGGTTTCCAACCATGGTAAGATCTGTTTGACTATGTCCATTGCAATATCGTTACTTTAACCATACTGCCGTCTTGTTAGCTGGTATGGAGATATTCTAAGATAATAAATGCATTTTTACGAAAAAAAATTTCACCCCTAAACAAGTTTACGAGGATTATTCCTAGAGTATGTCCGAAATTTGAAGACACCAGCGCAGAAACTTATTTTAAACTTGAAAAGAAATAAGATGAGGATAGTTATACAGATATATGTATTTATTGCGTGCAATAACGATTACAACAAAGTCAAGATATAAAATAAATGTAAAACATAATATATGTAAGGGGAATGACTACCACCCCTTTGAAACTAGATAGAGCTAGCCTGTCGAGAGGAAAACGCTATTATGGGTGTAGTCTCTTTTGTCCGTCAGATGTCACGAGATTATCTGGTGCCATCTGATAGAACAGAATTTGCTATTTGATCCGAAGGGCGAGCCGTTAAACATCACTTCATTAGCCAGACCGATGACGTTATAAGAGAGAAATACGTGTCTTTGGCTGAAGTGATCGTTGGCAAAATACGAGGTGTATTTCCATGTGTACAGATACATAATGTGTACGCATATGTATCATTTGTAAATACGATGTGTAAAATTAATTAAAAAAGCTTAATAAAGTATGACAAAAATCAGTAGTTTCCACGTAAAAAATAAAATGTTTCGTTTTCTAAGGATTTTTATCTCTATTAATAATGTACAGGGCGGCCCAAAATGACCGAAGGGGTTTTAATTCCTTATAACTTTTTTATTATAATTTTATTTTTGTTTTGTTTTCAGTATTTTGTAAAGAAAGAAGACTTGGGGAATTTAAAATGGAACAGTACACAATTGAACAACGTGCCAAAATCGTTGAACTTTATTTCTAAAATCAACGATCCATTGTTTTGACTCAGCGTGAATATCGTCGTTATTTTAATGTGCGGGTTGGACCCTCAGAGTCGACAATAAACCGTCTGGTTGCAAATTTTCGAGAACAAGGGGCAGTAAGGAACCTTCCTAGTGCCGGCAGACGACGAACGGTGCACATGGATGACAATATTGAACGGGTACAGGAGAGTATTCGGGAAGATGGAGAAACATCAACCAGGAGACGTTCGACACAACTTGGCCTCTCAAGAGGGTCGCTGCAGAGAATTTTGCATACAATAAGAATGTTTCCATACAAAATTCAGCTTGTCCAACAATTGAAACCGACAGATTACCAGCAACGACTTGATTATGCAATTTATTTTCGTCAAAAAGCAGAAGAAAATAATGATTTTATTCATAATTTAATTATGAGCGACCAAGCCCATTTCCAATTAAATGGGTTCGTTAATAGGCAAAACTGCAGGATATGGGCTACGGAAAATCCAAGAGTAGTTCAACAGCGAGAATTACACCCACTTAAGTGTATCGTTTGGTGCGGTGTTTCGTCGGAAAGGATAATTGGCCCATATTTTTTTGAAAATGAACACGGTGCCGTCGTTTTCATCACTGGTGTTAGATATCGGACAATGTTGGAAATTTTTTCAAGGCCAGCCGTGGAAAACCATCCGCAAGTATGGTTCCAACAGGATGGAGCCACAGCGCACACTGCGAGGGACACAATGGCTCTTTTACGCGACATCTTTGGTGAACGAATTATTTCCCGTACAAGCGATTTTAATTGGCCTTCGCGTTCACCGGATTTAACCGCTTCAGACTGTTTCCTTTGGGGTTATTTGAAAGGAAAAGTCTATATTAGTAAGCCTCGAACCATACAGCAATTAAAAAATAATATACGCGACGAAATCAACAACATAACACCTGAAGTTTTGCGAAAGGTTATGGAAAATGTTTTGGAAAGAGCACGAATATGCGAAGCAGAAAATGGCCACCACTTGCGAGATATAATTTTACATAATTAAATTAAAAATATTCTCCATTAATATACTGTATTTAAAATAAAAAAAAATTTAATAATTATGTCTTAAATATGAAGTTATAATGAACTCAAATCCCTTCGGTCATTTTGGGCCACCCTGTATATCTTTGACTGAGTTTGATACAGTGAATGCAGCAACAGAATACAATTTGATGTCTAATTAACCATTTCCATGATAAAAATTATGCAACAGTTCACATATTGTCGTTCTCCGATTTGGCAACATTCTATCTTACTTAAATCTTTATCGAGGGTTTGTTTATTTACTTTTACTCCGTTCGCCTCACAATAATATTCGTTTGAATAGAATTTTCTAGTGTGCAGTTTACGATTCATAAGAACAGTCGATCTTTTTATCATGTACAATTTAGTTATTTCGTTGGTTTTATGTGTTTACGGTTACGTTAACTATGTCACTTGGCTGCTTTTCAATTATTGTTAGTTTTTTTTAACATGGACAGGTTTAGTATACGGAAATACCATGAAATACTATAATACAAACTGTAATCGTTTTGACTGCGATTCCAAAACTCATCAGCATTTAAAGTGAGATAAAAAAGGGGAAACTTGCCGAAAACAAAGCGAATTAATTACTTTATTCAAGCAGAATTAATAGATTCCCTCTGAAATTCTATACAGCAAATTACAAGGCTTGGATGTTTGTTCAGTGGTAGGAAAAGGATTCCGGAAAATGTCGCGCAAAGATTTTTTTGATGTCGTACAAAGACGATCGCCCGGTAAAATTTATTCCACTAATTAAATCAGCTTCCCTGCAAACATACATAACACGTGGGGGCGGGCGTGCAAAAAAGGAACGCACAGAATTCCGGATGAAATAAAGCATCAGGGAGGAAATGCGAAATACCCCCTACTTCTACACACGGTGGAAACAAAATAGAAGAGGACGCAATGCGCAAGCCGGGTGCACTGCAGATCGATCCCTGCCGTCGTCGGTCTGGGTCGCATCAGGTCGTTCACCTGCTTCATCCCCAACACACATAACCCAACCCCTTTTACGCTGAACAGAGATTGTATCACAATAAATAACACGTATATGCATTGTTTGCTACGTATTGCGGCAAGTTCCTCCAAAATATGCATCGCATCGCGCTTTTAAGCGGGTCCACATTCGCTGGCGAAAACACGTACTCCCAAGCGTTGATGTAGCCGTTTTTTGGGTTTTTGAGAACCGGGACGCCTTATGAATATCGAACATTTCGTGTCCGTATTTACCCCATGATGTGGTAGGCAATTATATTCCGTGATCCACCGAAAGAACCATTAATCAGGAGACTGTCAACAATGCGATGTTGTAATTAAATTCCTATTTTATTGGTATATATTTTAATGGGAAAGATTGGGTATAATATTGGTTGATATATGATTTTGGAAAAATTACTTTCTATATATTTATTGGATCTGTCGCGATTTAATGATTGTCTTATATCTTTGAGACGGATGATTTCGTTACATCGCACAGGGGGTGGGGGGAGGGGGTGTCGTGTCAGTTTAAGCATGTTATTAGTAATAATCGTTTTCGATTAAATTGCTTGCTACGAACGAAAGAATTAAAAAAAAATAGGTTGTTTCATGAAAGCGGATTGTGATTAACATAAATAAAACTATAGTAAAGCTTCGCTAATCCAGATCAGTGAAACATCCGGATTAACAAAACCTTTTTTAAAATTTAAAAAATAGTACCCAAAATATGTATTGTAGGGTCATTTATAAACTCAAAATACAAACTAACATATAGAAAATGTTACGAAAAACGAATACCCATAATTCCAAATACAAACTAAAATAAGTTATGTCGTACATAAAAGGCAAGGAGAATATAAGGCAAAAACTAAAATTTATGAAACTAAGATTTCAAAAACTCAGTAAGTTTTGTTTGTTTAATACTGAACTGCTTGGCTTGCATTACGTAGTATAGACAAGATATTAAATTCAACTCCATTCTCCTGAGCCCACTGTATGTATGTACTCAAACAATTAATTGCCTCATTATGTTCGACTATTGGATCAATCCTTACAGTGGCAGGTCCATCTGGTTCATTTGGATAATTTTGTGTTTCTTTTACGTATTAAGCAGAGATTTCAGAAGGACATAGTTGGTATACTCGTTGCAGATAGTTTGCGAATACCTAACATATTTTTTTGTCGCTTCTCGCCCTGTTGTTTGTATTATCTTTAATTGATGAGTTGTGTTTAACAAGTCTTTTCAGTTTTCTTGTCGCGTTGTTCGTATCTTCTATTTGTGTTAATTTCTCTAGCTAATTTTTAAATTCTGTAAATTTCAGATATTTCTTAAACATCAGTTCAATATTTCTTAAAGCATTCCTTTAATTAATATCGAATTTTTCATACAATCCTTTTATACAAGACCTTCAATTATTATTTCACGTTTGGAGGGTCGAAATCCCCTTAGCTAAATGAGACATTCAAGTGTGATAATTTTAGAAGATTCTATTAACAATCAAAAGAAACTTCGAAGATGTATGAGTTTATTCATAATTACCATGTCAGATTATGACGACAATTAAGATTAAGTTAAAATGTTAATAGTTCAAAGATTAAGCATAATTGACTACCGTCAACTTTTGTATCACTTTGTTACGCGCGCGTTTCTTATGAAACGTAAAGTTTATTTAACTTACCAACCAACAACACGATTGCCCCGGAGATCTTTGGTTGAGAGGCTAACTCAGTTAAAAGGCGAACTAGGGAGAGGTTCTTTTTAATAGGCGCCACCGTGTTTATACTATCAAGCCGGTACAGCGAACACTGACGATGTCGACAGTAAGTTAAATAAATCATAGGTAATACGTGGACAATTGCTATCGCAACAATAAAATACCTAATAAGATAACAATAATAAGATATTAACAAAAATACGATATTGACAAGCAGTTATGTTGAACAACACAGTAGTAACAACACAGTTAGAAATCAACAAATATCAATGACGAAGTTATATAGTTAAAATTGAATTAAAAGTAATAACTTGACACCGAGTTTAAAGACTCACCCAGTATAGTAATTTGTATATTATAGAAAAATCATGCACCTTTAATAAACATTAGAAAGCAATTAAATACTGAAGTTAAATTTAAGTAAACGTCTACTAATGAATTTAGAAAAATAAAGTAAAAGTGATACAACAAAGGCAATAAGATCTCGATATTTAAATCATTAAGTCATAAATTAGTAAATTGTATGCTTAATCTAAATAAAAAATCGGTTGGTATGTTATCTAAAGATCTTTAGATAAATCTCATATCGAGATTCTTGTACATTCTGTATAATAATTAGATTATTAAATATTAGAAAAAAAAAAAAAATCTACAATTTAAAATCGTAATAAGAAAAATGAAACAGTGAAATTATAAGGTTAACAATATGTTGGTTCATATCATTCCACACAAAATTATAATTAATACTTAAGATTTAGAAATATTTCTTACGTTCACAACAATAATTCACAGTAAATAAATCGGAAATGACCCTAGAATGTTACGATAAACTCGACTACCCTGTATAAGCAAAATGAGGATTATCGATTGTTTTCAATTTCTAAATGAAATAAAAATGTATGACTATAAATTACGACAATATATACATACATATATACAGACAACAAATTCTTCGTATTGAGTTTAACTGGACTCTCTGTAGTCTTCAGAAAAAATATAAAACAACCAGTTTCTACCTTAGCTGAAAAAATGGTCTGTATCTTGCGATTTCAAACTAATTAACATCGTTCTTGAAAACAGCTCACCAAACTGCTTGAATTTTTAGACCTCGAAAGTGCATAATTTTAATGCCTCGTGTTTGAATTTAATGCCTCTAGCTGCATTTGATGCCTTGAGCCTAAATATAAAGCCTTGTACGTGAACTTTACACCTCGTGCGTAAGTTTGATGCCTCATGCGAAAACCCTACTAAAATAGGGAAAATCTACAAACACGTGATTTTCACATAGAAAATTTAAAAACCAGCGATAAACGTTCACTATATCCTTACTATCGTTTGTATTAATTATAACGACTTTAATCCGTATTAGCGAGGGAATAAACTACTACTTAAAAAAACATTAATAATTGCACAATATGTCTTCAGCACACACGTTTTACTAGGTGAAACTTCGATAGCAAAAGAGAGCGAGATCTCTTCAACTCGATACTTTTATACGAAAAGATTCATAGTTCTTAAAAAGTGAAGCCACTATCGAGAAGAATTTAATGAAGAATTACATAATTCGAAAAACATTTTGCTACATCAAAATTAAGACAATAAAATACGGAACTCAGCCGAGAAACAATTTCAATTAATTACGTTCTTAATAAAGAATTTTTAATAAAAGGTAATTGTACAGAAAATAAACACAAGACGTCTCTGATATACCAATGCAACAAAGGAGATATTAAAAGAAAATACTAATGGCAATTCTATTGAATTTACTACAGACAATGCCGTCAGATATTCTAATTAATTTTAAAATAAAGATTCGCACTAGTAACACCAAACTAACTGTTGACAATACACAAACTCTACCATTTTATTGAAAATAAAATATACACTATCTATAAGCGAAACATATGAACGATACTAGGGTCCAAACTATATGCAAAGAAGGTTGTATACAATCCACGTGAAATATATCGCAATTTTAATTAAATTAAATCATCTCAAATTTTCCTACTTCAACTAACGATAGGATAAATATCCGCAATAGAAAAATAATACAAATTTTTAATGATTGAAATTACAAAATATAAGCAAAACTTTACGATATACGGGTCCCTTCATAATTTGTTCACTAAGCGATCAAAAATGGTGATTTCAGCCCGTTACAACTTCTCTTTAAAAATTTTACTTAATAGACGATAAGCCTATAAATAAGAACATAGGAAAGAAAGTCCCTGAGATAAGCTACAAATTAATAAATAATCTAGGTAGGTATAAACTTGTGTAGCAGTAAATACAACATCAATATTCACAAATCAAGTGAAACTTCACAGCAATACGCAGAAACGAAAATAAAGAAATATATAAACGGGAACGTAATTTTAGGTACAAATTATTTATTGCGTAGTATTTTGTGCGGCGTTTAGAATGTCCACCCCTATGTACAAATTGTAATGTGTTCAGTGTACTTTCAATTACTAACTTGAATTAATGCGATATCCCACAGGAAATAAACAAATTATCCAATTAGTGAACACGTGCCAGGTGTTTCCCGAATGGAAATTCGAAATTTACAATTATATTGCCTTCCCACGCTTAAAATTATTATTCATATATTATTATATACATATAGTCATAGGCCAGAAGATATTACAATATTATGTACAAAATAACGGTTTGGAATACTGTTAAATAAATCTAGTTTAGTAGTGTAACAGTAATCCTTTTGCCTTCAATTGCGAGCATAGGGTATCTACAGGGTTGGCCATTTAAGGTTGCGGTTTTTGAAGTCATATTAAACATACAAAACATTAATTTAAAAAAATGATTTATTTGTGCAATTAAACAAGATCTGCGGTTTAATAAATCAGGTTTTCGAAGTGAGAGCCTCGAGCAACGATAACATTTCGCAGCCTTGTCTCAAATTCTCCACAAACTGCCTGAAGTGTGGCGTACGGTATCGCTTCTATTCGCTGCCGTATTGCCATTTCAAGGTCATCCAGGGTGCCTATACCATCGCGGTATCTTTTAATGATCCCCACAGGTAGAAATCGCAAGGATTGAGGTCTGGACTATATGGTGGCCATGTTATCCCTCCGCCTGTAAACTGTTGAGCGTCAAGACCAATGATTCTGTTACCGAAATGTTCTTCAAGAATGTTGAAAACTTCTTCCGTGCGATGCGGACGAGCCCCGTCATGCATAAACCATGTATTCTCCACCATATTTAATTCATGCGCCACGGGAATAAAAGACTCATAAAGCATTTCACAATATTTTTGCGAAGTAACGGTTCCATTGACAATCACGGGACCGATAATTCCTGCCGACGAGATAGCACACCATACAGTCAACCGTCGAGGGTGAAGAGGACGAATAATTGCTAGATGTGGATTTTCTGTCTCCCAATGTCTCCAATTTTGCTTATTCACATAACCGGATACATAGAAATGTGACTCATCGGACCACCACACTCGTTCCAATGACATGCTGCCATTTTCAATGCGTTCGATGATTTCGTTCGCAAAATTGTAGCGTCGCTCCATATCAAACGATCTCAACGGCTGATCGATCTGGATTTTGTATGCTTTCATCTTTAGATCTTGCTTTAGGATCTGCCTTAGTGTTGTACGGGGCATTTCAAGTCGTTGAGATGCTCTTGAGGTCGATGTTGAAGGTTGAGCTGTAAAGTGCTCCCGTACTCGTTCTATGGTTTCCGGTACCCGGATGGCCTTTTGACGTTCTCTAACAGTTGATCTTTCGTCTGCCGCAGATGCTGTTGCTTCAAATTTCACTACAATCCTAAGATATTGTCGGATTAGTAGACATAGAAACACGATAACGAATACTTTGTTACTTTTCTAAATTTATCTTTTTTTCCTTACCTTTTTATAGTGTTTTCCGTTGGTGCGTTATTTCTGCCGAATAGAGTACGCAAGTGTCTTGCCGTAGCTGCAACAGATTCCCCATTTCTATAATAATATTTTATTAATTCCACACGCACTTCCGTTGGATACGACGCCATCTTGAAAACTGACAAGGCAAATTTTTCATATATTTATTGTAAACCGCGCTTGGCCCTCTAGTGTAAAAAATATATATTATATTAATTTCTATATATACAAGGGAATAGCGCGATTTTTAAAACCGCAACATTAAATGGCCAACCCGTTACATATTGCCAAGTTATTTTACTTTAGATTAAGTAAATAAAAGTTGTAAGAAAGAATAAATAAAATGGTAAACATCATAATGAAGATGCTTATAAAAGACATGTTCGTGTGAATTTTATAAGCTACTCAGTAACCTTATTTAATAAACTTATAATCTAAAGTAATCTAAATTATAATTTAGAAAAATAAAAAGTATATAAATTATATTCTAACAGACTTCTATAATGTAGGTAACTATAAGAGTAAAAATAGTTTAATAGTTAGCCGTGGAAGTTTTTCATATAAGCGTTCAATAGGTCCATTTTAATATAAAAAAGAATAGGTTTTGCTGGTAAAGTATTTCTGCTACTTTTCAGAACCACTGTTAAAAATCTAAGTTATATTAAATTTTAATGTAAATACCAATTATTAACACTAAAAAAATAGCCTAAAATATATTTTTAATTAATAAATCATTTTTCTACGATTTTTTTCATGGAAACATATTTTTTCGTTCTATAGCATCACAAAGAAAGAGAAAAACAATAATTTGAAGTTTCTAAATTATTGTTGATATGGAAAAATCATCTACCTCGTCTGCAGCAAGTTCTGAATTCTGAAAGCTAAAAATTAAATCCAGAGATGAGTTTGATGAACTACTGATTCACAAATATCGTTGCATATACAAAGAATGGAAAGACCAGTATCTACAATTTAAAATCGTAATAAGAAAAATGAAACAGTGAAATTATAAGGTTAACAATATGTTGGCCCATATCATTCCGAACAATTATAATTAATACTAAAGATTTAGAAATCTTTCTTACGTTAACAACAATAATTCATAGTAAAGGAAACGGACAAGACCCTAGTATGTTACGATAAATTAGACTACCCTGTATAAGCAATATGGGGGTTATCGATTGCTTTCATTTTACTAAATAAAACTAAAATGTACGACTCCGTAAATTACGACAATATATACACTTGACACGACGTCAATAAGTTCTTCGTAGTTAGTTTAACTGGACTGCCTGTAATCTCCAGAAAAAATATAGAACAAGCAGTTTCTACTTTAGTTGAAGGAATGGTCTGTACCTTACGATTTCAAACTAATTAACATCGTTCTTGAAACCAGCTCACCAAACTGCTTGAATTTTTAGGCCTCGAAAGTGCATAATTTTAATGCCTCGTGTTTGAATTTAATGCTTCTTGCTGCATTTGATGCCTCGAGCCTAAATATAAAGCTTTGTACGTGAACTTTACACCTCGTGCGTAAATTTAATGTCTCGTGCGTAAGCCCAACTAAATACTTATCATATTTTTGTATTTGGTTCATCAAGTGACGTAAATGACCAACATAATGATAGAAAATTGACAATAATTGAATATATGACAGACGTTTTAGATGAAGTATCCACAATAATATCAAAAATTCCAACGGGAAGTGAACCAACTCACATTTCACATTAATCAGATGCGGATATAGTTGAAAATGAAGAAGTTGCAGAAGTATCTACTCCAATGAAACAAGGGCATTAATCTAAAAAATACGATACTTTGAATTTCGCTATGATGTGTGATAGATTTTGAGTTTCAGATAGGATGACTTTATGTTTGGCAACAGCTTTTGACAAAGAGATAAATTTCAGAGGATGGCTAAAGCTAAAGTGGCTGGAGAAAAAATTAAATCTAGAGATGAGTTTGATGAACCACTGATTCACAAATATCGATGCATATACAAAGAATGGAAAGACCAATATTTCCAAACGCGTTATAGGAACGAATTGTGAAGGTGTAACAGCGGTAACAATAGAAAGTCGTAAAAAATTACACCGAATGGAAAACAAAAAAGCTTTTAAATCATTAAGCCATAAATAAGTAAATTGTATGCTTAGTCTAGATAAAGAATCGGTTGGTACATTATCTAAAGATCTTTCGATAAACACATTGAATTCACATTGAAATTCTTGTACATTCAGTATAATAATATAATTAGATTATTAAATATTAGAAAAAAAATCAATCTACAATTTAAAATCGTAATAATAAAAATGAACCAGTGAAATTATAAGGTTAACAATATGTTGGTCCATATCATTCCATACAATAATAATTAATACTTAAGATTTAGAAATCTTTCTTACGTTAACAACAATAAGTCACAGAAAAGGAAACGGACAAGACCCTAGTATGTTACGATAAATTAGACTACCCTGTATAAGCAAAATGGGGGTTATCGATTGCTTTCAATTTGCAAATAATTTAGAATTTAAAAATAGTAATGAAACAGACTATCTATTTAAAAAATCGTCGTTTTTAAAACCAAAACAATTTCGAAAATGAAAAATCGATCGTAACAAAAGTTCCTGTAAATTGTATGAATTTTAATGAGGTATAAGGAAAAAAATATGTTTTAATAAAAAAAAATCATAGAAACGATAACTTATGTTAAGAGAAGCAAATTGCAAAAGAAAACAATTGCTAAAGGACAAATAAATGCATTCATTTTTTAAAAATTTTATTTAGATAAATATAAAGACTAAAGATATTTGTATTTAATTTAATAATTTTATTTTGCTATATGGCGTATATTTTCAATAAATACATCAATTGTTCAATATACACAACAATACAATATAAAGTATAAAATCCTTCTATGAAACATATCATTCGTATGTGTGTCTATACTTCCATCAGACCATTGCAATTTTCTCCGCAGATACAATACAAATCGATATTCTATTAGGGGTATATTAAGGCATATCAATTAAAGTTTCCCTCTTTTTGTATCCGCGAGATTCCTTTGTGTTCAGATAATAACGTTTCATCACATTGTGTGTGCAAAAATAAAACTATCAATGTTTTTGGCGCCTGTGGAATTAGATAAAGAACCCGATGATGAAACTGATTTATTTTGTATGGAAGTAATAAAAAAATCAAAATTTTTTCGAGAATATCTGTCATTAGGAACACCCTAGATATTAATTAAGCATTCAGATATAGGATTGTTTATCCCGATAATAAGCATTCAGATTGTCGATAATAAACACATTAGTAGCTAGATATCTTATTTCAGATCTATAGCAAGTCGCGCGTTTGTTGTAAACTAATTCAAATTTACTAAAACATTTTGGATTGATGTTTCTGGAATAAGAGTATACCTCGAAGTAATTTTTTAATTGAATAATTTTTGAATTTGTAAATTTGTGTAAAGATTGTATTAATTATTGACAAAAGAAAATTCGAGTCGACAGTTGGCAGCGCTGTTAAGGAAACAGTACTGCAGTTGCCATAGTTAAACGGGACTTATAATGGGTAGTTGGTGGATGAATGACTAGTAAAAATATGACGCTGCAGTTCTTTGACGAGGTATTTGGTTGTTTATTTGCAATAACACTATGATAAGGAGCATTATCCATTATTATAAGTGATAGTACCTCAAGATTTGCTATAAGTTGGTCATTTACCCATTGCTTAAACGAGTCACCATTCATTTCGATGGTAATTACAAAAATGTATGCCTAAGTTATTGAAACTTTACGAAATTCACTGGACGCTTACGTATATATGTAATTAACAGTTAAAGCAATAAAAAAATAAACTAATAAATAAAATAAATTATAAAAACTCCTCCCAGTTTCTATCTACGCCCATGAAGAAAGGAATTTAACTGTAAAATTGAAGTAATTTAAAATGACAAACGCGTGTAGTATTCGTATTGCAGCGCGTATTTATGTGTGTTAGAAAGAGATAATGTACAATTTGCTGCCCACACTTGGGCAGTACGAACTGAAAAGGAATACTTTTATGAATTGTATAATAATACATTAACACAACAACTCTGTATATAGAAAAGTAATTATATAAATTTATCGTTTTAATAAGCAAGAGTTTAGATGTAACTTTAACTAAATTTCCGCACGCCTAAAGGTTTAATTTTAATTAATTTCTTTTTTTTTATCTCATTAATTTACAAGTAAGATATTTGCGAACGCATAAAAAAAGGGATCCAAATAATTTATTGCCCGTGCAATTTTGCGGGCGCTAAATAATTTTAAATAAATCAAGTGGCCGAATGCCGTTAGATTATTGGGGAAGGACTGTTTTCCATCGCCGTGTCCAGAACACCAGGTGCGATACGGTCTATAATTTACGTCGTTTTTCCCTTCTCTCATCAGTTTAATTACGCCATATACTCATTAAGTCTTACAAACGGAACAATGGCTCTGTACAGAGCGAGCTTCGACGTCGTATGGCAGCCTACGAATCTATTTGCGATTTCACACCGAATTTATGTGGAGCTTTCCATTGTCGATCTCGCTTAATATTGTACGTTTTCGAATTGCGTTTGACAATCAAATCTGCGTGACGTAATTGCTCATTTTGATTCTTATTATTAAAATCTGTATTCTGATGTTGGAAAATGTACAGGTCGTTCTAGTTTTCTTTTAGATCTGTTTGGATGGCGTGAACGAAATGTCAGATTTCATTGGTAAATTTTAAACCTCTTGAGTTACTAAAGAACCAAATATTATTAATCAAAATCATTTTCGTCTGCCTGAACGTATTTCTGTAGAAGAAACTTATTATGTAGAGTTTAATTAGCCCCACGTTGTGGTGTCAATTGATACGGGGTATAAGCAAGTTTTATGCTTATAATTCTACACAACCGATCGTGTAATAAGAATTTGAATTATAGGTGTACTTACTGTGATTATCTTAAAAAGGCTAGCTCAGTTTATTAATTATGTGTAGACTATTTTTGGGTTAAAAGGCTGTTTCATGCATAAATTTTTTTACTTCTTGCTTAATGAACAGATGGTAATACAAGTATTTAACTAAATAAATTAAAAAACGAGTTTTAATATTAGAGCTTTGCAAGTGTATATTTGAACATATATATCTACTATGAGTTATGCAATTACAATACACTTGTGCTTAATAGTAAGTTTTGTACTGATAAGATAATTAAATAATACTTTCGAACAAGTTAAAGTTACATTAATTAGTGAAATTTCAAATAAAGTTGCATATAACACAGGCCTGCATAAAATTTGTGATGACGTGATTTATGTTTGTTAAGCTCAGTTTTTATATAGCAATAACTAATTAAAATACAGTTGGTCTCTACCACCCACAGATTTTTTTTGCACAAAAGAAAAAGACAAAAATATAAAAAAAATCTTATAATAGGCGTTTTAATACATTTTAAAATGAATGTACTTCTTCAAATTCTAGGTATTAACCCAAAAATGATTTTCTGTTGTGGTTTTAAAGAAATTTGTTAAATAGGCTCTCATTACCTGATGTAAATCTTTTATTACATGTATTAATTTTGGACAAGATTTCCGGGAATTTTTACCTGCTAAATCCTATTTATTATGCTTTCACTTTATTAGTACTGCGAAGAAGGATTTCAAGTTTATCACTCCAAACAAAATGTATATTTTAATGTCATTTACTTCATTATAGCTCTGAGTGTCGATCAGTAAACAAGTAAAATTAATTTGTCTTTAGTGTTGTGCGTGGTATTTGATAAATAAACATTGCTTAAAAATATGTCTAGCCGGTGTTGCAAAAACAAACCAGATGATTTCTGTTATATTTGTGGATATTTCGTCTTGAAAAAGTTTAAGAGACCAATTGGTAAATTTGTGAAAAATGCATATTATGATTATTTCAAAATCAAATTAGGAGATCAAGATAAAGATTGGGCACCGCACGTTGTTTGTAAGGTATGTGAAGAAGGTTTAAGACATTGGACCAAAGGGAATAGAAAAAGACTTCCGTTTGGAATACCGATGATTTGGAGAGAACCGCAAAATCATCATGAAGATTGCTACTTTTGTCTTTGTGATATTAAGGGGCATAATAGAAAAACTTTGAAACATATTTTGTACCAAAACTATATAAAATCAGCTATCAGGGCAGTTCCTCACAGTGATCATGTACCTATACCTATACCCCAAAGTACTACAAGAAGATATTGAAACCTCTTCAACTTCCGGCTCCGTACAGATGGATAGTGATTTTGAACCATCAACCTCAGGTCAAAACCAACCTCAGCTATTTTCACAAGCCGAACTGAATGATTTAGTAAGAGATTTGGGACTTTCAAAAGATCTTTCTGAAGTTCTGGGGTCTAGGTTGAAACAAAAAAATTTGCTTGCCCCAAAAACTACCTTCAGATCTTCCTTTAGCTGAATATGACAGAAAAACAACCAAACGAAGCTTTTCTGAAAAACGAAAACGTTTTTTAAGAAGCATGAAGCATAACTATTTCTAATAGTTTCTATGTGTATATTTTTGTATTTTTTTAATATCATATAAAACTAGCTTATAAATGAAATAAATCGTGTTTTTTCTATTTTTTTTTGATTTTACTGGTTTGAAAAATAACCTTACGTGATACAAAAAAAATAAAAGCAGATTTGAAATCAGCGCTACCCAATTACTAGAAAACAGTTAAAATTTTTAAATCAACATTCAAAGAGTTGAAAAATGAAGGCCTGTGTAATTATTCTAAATACGTAATGACATAGGTAAGAACTAATTTATATATTCATTTACTTATATAACCAAAATAATAGTAATATGTTGTAAAATTCATAGTTTAGAACATAAATACCTTGATTTTTCTATATTGATAAGAAAAGATAAGGTAAGGTATACAGGTATGCTTGATCGTGTACAGGTGTGGAACTCTGGTTTAAAGTTGTTTGTTTGTACTGGAACATGAGTCGGCAGGTGGAATTATTCCAATTTTGGGTGCAGAAATATAGCTTCGGCTGGCGTTTCTAATGCTGCTACCTCCCTTTTGTTTTCATTTCACGGGCTTCGTTCAATAATAAAATTATGTGAAATTATATTGATTCAATTTTGATACATATAATTTAACAATTGTCAATGTGTAAACAAGCTCAAAAATTGCTAATATTTATTTACAAATAGCTTTGCTTAAATTATAAATGTGAATTTCATGACATAATCAAATGTAATGCTTTAGCCGCGTAACCTTATAGTACGGTTTTCTCGTGACATTATCAACCTTATGTAATAGTTTTTAATTCGTCATTAATTCATGACTTCATCAGGAGATGCTACAAAATTGCAATTCACACTTTACTCTTATACTAATATATTCAAAAAAAGAAAACTTACAGGTAGAGTTAAGCGCTGGCAGCCTTATTAATTAATTTTTTAATGTAAACAGACCGATAACCCAAATATTAGTGAATTTATATTAGTACACTCAAGAAATTTTCTATAGTTTTATATATATATAGTAATAATATACAGGCTGATTCATTTTCGGCCCTCACCATGGGGATCTCGCTTGTTATTGGAGATAGAGTATAGGTTTAAATTTGATAAAGTTGTTAAATTTTGTGTTTGTTATAAATCCGTAAAGAAAATAGACCTGTGATAAATGACCTTCGTTATTTAAAAAAAAAACGCGAAAACCCCATTTCCTTCTTTTACCTGTAGCACCGACATTTGGCCTTGAAGAGAAAATATAAAAACACATCCTTGTGGCCATTTCTAAACCTCTATCTAGTGGTGTACTCTAAATTTTTATACGACGTTTCGTTTCTTTTATTGTTCATTAATAATACAAAAATGTCATACACTAACGAAGAGAAACGAGATATGATAAGTATTTTTATTCTTCGAACCGAAATTCAACAGTAGCGAGTACAAGATATCTACAATTATATCCAGAACGACAACAGACTCATCGTACCATTTTTCTAGGTCTCGACAGAAATTTGGTCGAGAATGGATCGTTTACTAAGCCGCGTAATGGTCAAGACAACAGGAATTTAAATGAAAATCGACAAGATATTTTACAAATGGTAAATTAAAAGCGTGTTTTCAAATTTCATGTTAATCTTGTATTTTTATAGATAAATAATAATCCATCAATTTCTACACGCAAAGTAGCGTCAGAATTAAATTTGTGCCAGTCCAGAGTTTGGAGAACTTTACATAAAAGTAGGTTTAAACCATACAGGATCCATGCTAGTCACTCTTTACTGCCTGGAGATAATTTGAGAAGGCTAGAATATTGTAATTGCTTAATGGGAAGGATAGAAAATGACGAAAATTTTTAAAGCAAAATCATCTGGTCAGATGAAACTAAATTTACAAATTCTGGAATGTTCAACAGAAATACGGAACACTATTGGGCAGTACAAAATCCCCGACAAAACAGGGCTAGAAGACCACAACATCGTTTTGGAATAAACGTTTGGATGGGTATTTTGGCAAATCGTCTCTTAGGACCAGTTATGTATGAAGAACATTTAAATGGAGAAAGATATTTAAACATTTTACGTACATACGTATCTGACTACCTTGACGACAATATCCCATTAAATCAATTACAATATTTATGGTGGCAACAAGATGGTGCACCAGCACACAATGCAGCTGTTGTTAGAAATTTCTTAAATCAAGAGTTTGCAAACCGTTGGATTAGAAATAGGGGAGTTGTTGAATGGCCTGCGAGATCACCTGATTTAAGTCCGCTAGATTTTTTTTTATGGGGATATGTTAAAAATAATATTTATAAATTAGATGCGCCACAAAACATTGAAGAATTACGAAAGAATGCCTTCGATGCAGTTCCTAGAAGAACTATACAAAGGGCAGTACAAAATGCCAGAAGGCGTGCCCAATTGTGCATTACCGAAGATGGCCAGATAATTGAACATTTACTGTAATTGTTTTTTGTTTACTTTTCTATGTATTTTTATTAATGTTTTTGTTATCTTGTACTCGCTACTGTTGAATTTCGTTTCGAAGAATAAATAATACTTATCATATCTCGTTTCTCTTCGTTAGTGTATGACATTTTTGTATTATTAATGAACAATAAATGAAATGTTTGACAGATTGAAATTCTAAAGGCTACCTTATATAATCTTATAATTTATTCTTTCAAATAAAACCTAATGTCAAAAACTATAGTCAGCATTTGGTGCATGGTTGAAATCAGAAAAAAAAACTCTTTCTGAAGATGTCTAAATCCAATATGGCGCCTATAAGAAATTAGATAGTTGATGATGGCCAGAAAGAAACGAAACGTCGTATAAAAATTTAGAGTACACCACTGGATAGAGGTTTAGAAATGGCCAAAAGGAAGTGTTTTTAGTTTTTCTCTACAAGTCCAAATGTCGGTGCTACAGGTAAAAAAAGAAAATGGGGTTTTCGCGTTTTTTTTTTAATAACGAAGGTCATTTGTCACAGGTCTATTTTCTTTACGGATTTATAACAAACACAAAATTTAACAACTTTGCCAAATTCAAACCTATACTCTATCTCCAATAATAAGAGAGATCCCCATGGTGAGGGCCGAAAATGAATCAGCCTGTATAGTAAAAATAAGATTAAAAAAAACTCATTTATTTCACTCTATATTTCATAACGAATTTGTTACTTCTTCAGGAGTTACTACACGTTTAACAAAACTACAATATATTAATAAAAATGACAATAATAAAATACTTACAATTAAGACTTAAAATCTAGCAAAGACACCACTAAACATGTTAAACTCAATCGTCTAAATTTAAAACATTAAATTAATAAGATGCTGGTCCACTTCAGCCTTTTAAAATCAAATATACATAAATGTTAAAATATAAAAATAAAAATATAAAACATACAGCAAGAAACCGATGTAATAAAAATATTTGTATTTGTGACTACCTTTATGTATTTATGAGTTTTGTAGGTTAGGGGTGTTACTCTCTCTCTCTCTCTCTCTCTCTCTCTCTCCCTCTCCCTCTCTCTCCCCCTCTCTCTCTCTCTCTCTCTATATATATATATATATATAAATATATATATATACATAAATAAATATATATATATATATATATATTTCTTTTCAATTAATTATAAATATATATATATATATATAAATTCATTAACGGGTGAGCGGTCTGTCAAGTAAAAATAAAACTCCTTTATTCCACTCTATATTTCATAACGCATTGGTTACTTCATCAGGAGTGTAATTAGAGTTAAAATTTAGCAAATAACGGCACTAAACATGTTAAAATTCGTCAAATTTGACGAATTCTACGAATTTTAACATGTTTAGTGCCGTTATTTGCTAAATTTTAACTCTAATTACACTCCTGATGAAGTAACCAATGCGTTATGAAATATAGAGTGGAATAAAGGAGTTTTATTTTTACTTGACAGACCGCTCACCCGTTAATGAATTTTTACTTATACAGTACGGTCGATAATACTTAATAGTCTATATATATATATATATATATATATATATATATATACATATATATATATATATATATATATATATATATATATATATATATGTGGTAAATTCAATCAGTTGGCGATTAAAGGTCTGTTTTATTTCAAAGTATATATATTTAAAACAACCCTACATGTTTCGGCAATGATGCCTTTATCAAGGATATAAAATATAAAATTTTATATTTTATATCCTTGATAAAGGCATCATTGCCGAAACATGTAGGGTTGTTTTAAATATATATATACTTTGAAGTAAAACAGACCTTTAATCGCCAACTGATTGAATTTACCATATCATACCAAGGTCACGAAAATATTATATTTATATATATATATATACCGTGTGTCCCAATTTCGATGCTCACCATTGGTATCTCGGTTATTAGAAGATATAGAACAACGGTTAAATGGGGAATGTTTTGCAGAATTCAATACTCGCGGCAAATCTCATTTCAAATTTGACCTAACTTTTTAAATTTTCAAAATATTTTGAAAAATCAAAAATTTGCCGATTTCGTTATTCCTCAATAACTCGATAACGCTTAGTCTGACCTCTTTTAAAGTTTTACATTGTTCAGACACTTTTTTAAAACAAATTATTTGATACAAACAGAGACCCCCGATTGTCATTTGTTTTTAAGTTATTACCACTATCTTTTGTTTTTCATATGGCGGCCATATTGGAATTTGGGTTTGTTAGGTAGTCCTCAAAATGTGCGTTTCAACGATGTATAACATGCCTTAAAAATTTTTATTTATAAGGAAAATATTAATAAAAACGTAAATTAATCTTTAATATGAAATTAGTAGGCTGAAAAATTAAACACCAATGTCAAATGAAAGTGAAAAGATATTCTAAGTAATACTGTAAACAAACGAAACGATAAAAAAATTATAGAAATAAAAAGTAAAGATACAGAACTTAAAGTTCACATTCACTTAAAGAAATTGTTCAATATGACGACCATTCTGTTCCACACAATTTTGACACCTTGTTCGAGTAGAGTTACAAACTCTACGTAGCGTGTTTCCGTTTACTGATCGTAGCACATCTAGTACTCTTTGTTCTAAAATTTCCCGAGTTTCTAGCGGTTCAAAATCAAATACTTCGTTTTTAGTGGTACCCCATAAATAAAAGTCAAGCGGGGTAATAATTTACCTCAAAGCAGGCATTATCTCGTTTGTTAGTAGCTCCAAATATCTGTTACCAGTTAAATTGTAATCAAAGATGAAAGGACCTATTAACTGATTATATAAAACGAAAAAAAGAGTTTAAAAAACAAAAAAAATGTAAACAAAATGTCATACCAATTAAACCGCACCAGACATTAAAACCAAATCGAACTTGAAATCTTCTTTGATTTACCAAATGTGGATTTTCAGTAGACCAATGATGATAGTTATTCCTATTGAACACTCCACAATTGGTAAATCGTGTTTCATTTGTCCATAGTATTTTCCTAGGAAAATTAGCGTCATATTCACATTTTTGAAGGTACCACCTGCTAAACTGTGATCGTCGGATATTGTCATTATCACTTAAACCTTGTACAATTGTTGGTTTGTAAGGGTGATACTTGTTTTTCGTCAAGGTTCTGTGAACAGTAGATTTTGAAATCCCTGTTTCTCGTGTCACACGACGAACTGATGTGCTGGGATTGTTCCTATCGTTCTGCAAAATATTATTTAGACGTGTATCAGCATCATTAACTTCATAGTTAGCTCGTTTTTGTTCGAAGCTTCCAAAGTTTTTTAATTTGCTAACTAGTCTTCTAAAAATTGTCCTGTGTGGCTGTTGTCTTTCTGGAAAACGCTCTGCATAACTCGTGCACGCATTTTTAGTGTTTCTATTTGCTTTGAAATACACTTCCAACATATCAACTTTTTCTTCGTTTGAATATGTATGTGCCATTATCAATACTTATAAATCTTAATACTTGACAATAATTACTTATCACTAACTACAAGTAGTTTTAATTAACCAAATGCAGCACTAATTGTACTTTGACAGGTTATCGTTTTGTTTCATTGTCAGAATACATTTGTCATTGACGTTTGACGGAACATAATGTCTTTGCTAGTGATACACGCTCAGAGGTTAGAATTATCTGACATTTGATGTAAAACCAAATACAAATCTCCCCACTACTTTTAATCCTGCGCGAACTTACCCCTCCTCGCGCCAACTTAATTGGCGTTTGCTATACTTAGAATATCTTTTCACTTTCATTTGACATTGGTGTTTAATTTTTCAGCCTACTAATTTCATATTAAAGATTAATTTACGTTTTTATTAATATTTTCCTTATAAATAAAAATTTTTCAGGCATGTTATACATCGTTGAAAAGCACATTTTGAGGACTACCTAACAAACCCAAAATCCAATATGGCCGCCATATGAAAAACAAAAGATAGTGGTAATAACTTAAAAACAAATGACAATCGGGGGTTTCTGTTTGTATCAAATAATTTGTTTTAAAAAAGTGTCTCAACAATGTAAAACTTTAAAAGAGGTCAGACTAAGCGTTATCGAGTTATTGAGGAATAACGAAATCGGCAAATTTTTGATATTTCAAAATATTTTAAAAATTTAAAAAGTTAGATCAAATTTGAAATAAGATTTGCCGCGAGTATTGAATTCTGCAAAACATTCCCCATTTAACCGTTGTTCTATATCTTCTAATAACCGAGATACCAATGGTGAGCATCGAAATTGGGACACACGGTATATATATAATTTTCGGGAAATGTTTTAAAACTTGCTAAAGGTTAGTAAAGCTTATATTTCTTGATAAATAAATTTATAATTCGGAGCTCAAAAAATACGCTTTATACAAAGCACGCCAACTGCTAATTGTTTTTATTTTTCCAAGGCCTCTTTTTTACTTTACCGAATTTTCAACTTGTGAAGTTGAAGATATCTTCTTTCAAACCTTAATCATTACGCTCACAAACTATTTCCGACGATATATTAGGTTTTACGCTATCGTTTATTTGTTTTGAATAAGCGAGAGAGGTTCAGTCATTGATGAGCCTGAACTTGAAAGCACATTTTTTGCCATAATTGAATCAAATTGTCAAATAGCTGCGCGAGATATTGCAGAAAAGTTAAATGAATTTCAGATAACAACTGGAAATTGTTTTAGATGTTTTGTACTTGAAAAGAACCTCGTTATCTGAGTTTCAGATTAACTGAAAGAGGTTCACTTAACACAATGAGTCAATGTTTGCGTATATGTAACTCAAATGCAATTAAATCGATCCCTTTTTGAAGCGAAATATCACTGACAACAAAAATGGATTGTTTATAGTAATATCAATCGTAAACAATTATGATCCAAACGTGATGAATTAGCACAAACAATATCGAAAACTCACCTACATCAGAAAAAGACAGTGTTGTCAATTTAGTGTAATTACGAAGGTGACTTTTGAACTGTTTTCAAGGAACTAAACGATTATTTTAGATGTTTTTTTTTAAAGGAAAAATAATTTTTATTAGTATTGGCAAATCGTGTTTCTTCATGGCAATGCTAAACTACACATACTTTTGGTAACTCTTGGAAAAAAAATTATCGCCGCTTTGTTGAGAATTGATGTCATATCCACCATATGGCTTTGTCCTTGAATTTGCGCCATCTAATTATAATCTATTTTGAGGTTAGCAAACTTCTTTGAATGGTAAAACTTTCTTTAATAATGATAATTATCTGAAATTGTATTTAGATCAGTTTGTTGCTGATAAGGACTAGAAGTTTTATGAGCGTGGAATCATGAAATTAGCAGAAATTTGTATATTTTTTTCTATTTCACATTCAAAAAACCGAAATTACTTTCTTGCCAAACCAATTATAATTCAAATATTTCATTAATTACTGCATTTTATTAAACGACTAGCAAAAATATTTGTACAAAATGAATTTTCAAATTTAACTTCGACATACATACGAACATCGCTCTGAATATAAATTAAGTAATTTTCGTTTCACGAGCGGGCAAAATAATAACGTTACCCAGCATCGACTGGCGAAATATCATTTATACCCGTCAAAAACAAATATGCTTTGAAAATTTCAGGATGAACATCTATCGATTTGTTGAAGTATTGTTTTATGAATATTAAATGCATTCCATGTCCAATTAAATAACTTATTTATTTTCAACATGGAAAATTCGGGAAATATAATACAACTTTTGTTTTTAATTTTTAAATTTGCAGTTGTAAACAACAAATATTAGCCACTGCTTTTGTTCAATTATTAATTAGCAATCCAATGTTTACTAAATATATATGGTATTGTAAAAATTAAAATATTGAACTAGTTTTAATAATCAAAATATATTATTTACATTTAACCCATGCACGGGATAATTAAGTTAACGTATATTATATATCTGATTTTATTTATTTTTTATTAATCGAAGTACATTTCAGTATTTTCAAATACTACAATATATTGTCTAAAACGAACAATTTAATTTTAATCTAAATATTAATGTTTTCAGAATAATTGAAACATACATGAGTAGGTAAACCCCACCAGTTTTGTATAATACAAAGGTATTTTTTTCCGATTGAAACAATATTGAATAATACTACCTTGGTTACGATATATCATAACACACTTATATTTCCCATATATGAAACGCTCATATTGTCCCAAGGGAAATATGAAACGTCACATTTCACCATAAAAATGTTATAATTTTTAATTGAAGCAACAAAAATAATCAGAAATGTTTTATTTTCTAATTAAAGCAACAAATGAACTAAGAAAGTCTTTGCATTAGTAACACCACTTTTCAGAACCAAAATAAAAATTGCAATTCTCAAACCTTGCGCTTAATCGATTACAACCAGATACAAACGATGATGAATCTTGTTCGCAATTCGTCATCGACACACCAGGAACCGTAACAGATGCTGCAGATGGCTCTCCCTCCACACCCGCTATCATCTTTGCTACCTTATTTTTCTGCAACATACTGTCAGCCAGATAGCCTTCCGCAACAGACGAACTTTTCCAACCACCGTGTCTCTTTAGTGTAGTCATTGAGGCTCCCGCATCGGCCACCAAAGTCGGGGATGTTCGTCTTCCACAATGGCCTGTATACGCCTTCGATTATCCAAACCCAACCATACAGCAACCTTACTCGGAATCTTTCCGAAGGTATTTTTGCCGACCGACTGAAGAGTACACTTCTTATTTTGATAAGCCACGAAGAACCTAAGAACACCTTGCGGACGCAACGCCGAATATTCTCTCACCAAACGAACAGCACCCAGATCTTCTTCTTCAATAATTGTAAATTTCCTATTTACATCATTCTTCGTCTTTGAAACGTTGATCACGATCACCGACCCACGATCTTCGATATCGGAAGAGAGCATATTCACCAATTCGTTCGTTCTGCAGGCGCCAAAGATTTCCATAATTAAAGCGACCTTTAAAATTACGGTTGTAACAATCTATTCAACAGAGGAGAATCACAATGAAATTTTTACCTTATACATAAACAAAATTTCATTAGGAGCTTCTCGCAAGAATCTTTTGAGCTGTTCTCGGGACAACACCTCTGATTTTTTAGGAACGTATCCTTTATTTTTATTTTTCACAAATGCTTCTACTTCATCGAACATTTTAACATTAATTTTTTCCTTAAAATGTAACATTGACCTTAGCATCGATAATTTTGGCCACATCGTGTTTGGTGAATATTTATGCGACTACGGATAGAATAAATTAGTCATACGTCAAAAATAAAAAAAATTATAGCAAAATACCAAATCTTCAAAAAACGCTAGCAAAATATTTTCGTCGACACCGTTCACCAAATTTTCTCTTCTCCACTCTTGAAAATCTTCATACACTTTAGTGTAAGCAGCTTTGGATTTCGCCGGAACCAAACATTCACGGGCTTTCGCCGCTTGTGTTAGCACATTGTTTGACATTTCATCAATTTTATTTATAACAGAACGTGAAAATCAAACCAGTCAACCATGATATTTACAAACACGGCCCTTAGCAACGTCACCAATCCGATAAATTCAAAAATATACAATCCAATATTTTTCCATTTTCACAACAATATTGTTTCAATCAGAAAAAAACTATTGATTACAACACGGGGAATATGAATACATTTCCCTTGGTTGTCTATACATCCCTCGGGTTTCACCCTCGGGATGTAACTAGCCAACCACGGGAAATATACTATTCATATTCCCCTAGTTGTAATAATAGCTATTTTAATAATATAAAATATTATTAAAAATCTGGTGTGAAGAACACAAATACAGGTTCACTATTAATATTTTTTGTGAACGTGTCCGAACATATCCCTCCCCAGAGACGAAGATACGTATTTCGCCTTTCTACAGGCTCGTCGGTACGCCCCCGCTGGAGAAAGGATATTCTCAGACACATTCACAAAAAAGAACCACATCACAACATCACCGAAATTATCCAGACCGGGTGTAGAAGTAAATTCAGCGCTGCCTTTTGTCAGACAGCCGAAGTACCTCGCCCCGTTCACATAACCAATGTGAAGTAACGACGCCCTTCCAAAGGTGGCACAGCCAATCTCTCTAGAAATCGCATTTTGTTTGTGTCTTCACTCATACTATGGACTAACCGCATGTTTAATGTATCAGAATAATTGAAACATACATGAGTAGGTAAACCCCACCTGATACATGAAGTTAGCTTTGAAATATCTCGAATAATAGCGAAAACTTGTCGGCCTTTTAAAGATGGTGAGTTTGTTAAGCAGTGTTTAGATATTGCCGCAAAAAAAATGTGTTCGAAAGATGCAATGAGGTTTGAGAAAATTCAACTAAATCGGATGACTGTTCAAAGAAGACTTACCACATTAGCAGCTAATATAGAAGAGCAATTAGCTACAAAATCGAAAAGTTTTGAGTATTTTTCTATAGCACTCGACGAATCTACAGATATAAGTACCACTGCTCAACTCTTAATATTTTTACGAGGTGTAACGCAAAATTTTGAAATAAGTGAAGATCTGAATGGTATGAGTTCTTTGACAAGTCAAACCAAGGGGAGTGACATGCTCAAAGCTCTTCTGGAAAAATGTTCTATAATGGATTTGGATTTAACGAAATTATCTGGAATTACGACTGACGGAGCACCTTCAATGGTTGGAAGTAAATCTGGGATAATAACTATGTTAAAAGAGTATTTACAAACTAAAAACATAGATACCAAGGAATTAATGCAGTTTCATTACATTATACATCAAGAGGCCCTCTGTTCAAAATTATTGGGATATGAAAATGTGATAAAAGTTGTAGTACTACTATAAACTTTATAAAATCACGAGGTCTCAATCACCGACAATTCACACAATTTCTCGAGAATATTGAAAGCGAATATGGTGATCTCCTGTTTTACACTGAAGTAAGGTGGCTAAGTCGTCGGTTGTCACTAGAGCGGTTTCTTAACTTGATTGAAGAAATCAAAATATTTCTGGCGGAAAAGAAAAAGGACGTCTTCGACGAGGACGAACTCGACAACCCTGATTGGCTGTGTAACCTAGCGTTTCTTGTAGACATCACAAATCACTTGAATGTCTTAAATACGCGACTCCAAGGCAAAGATCAATTGATTTCGCAGTTATACTCTCATGTTTCGTCCTTTCAATGCAAATTGAGTCTTTTCAGGACACAAATCAATTCAGCCAATTACAGCCATTTTCCGAACTACAAAAAAATTATGGAGAAATTCAATAAAACTGATGTCAATTTCGCTTATGTTGAAATAATTGATATTTTAATACAAGCTTTTCATGATCGTTTTCTAGACTTCAAAAAAGTTAAACCTCTATTAGACATTTTCAGCAATCCTTTCAACATTTCACCCGAAAATGCACCGGAATCAATACGGCTGGAATTGATAGACATGCAAAATGATGATAATTTACGAAACAAGTTTAATGAAGGTAATTTACTCAAGTTTTACCGTTGCGTTGACAAAACCGCTTATAAAGAGTTGCGAATAAATGCATTGAAATACGCAAGCTTATTTGGATCGACGTATATTTGTGAGCAAACGTTTTCAGTGATGAAACTTAACAAAACAAAAAATCGAAACCGTCTGGCAAATGAAAATCTGGAAGCAATTTTACGTGTGGCGACAAGTAATGTGGAGCCAAACATAAACAAAATTGTTAGGTCAATGCAATGTCATGCATCAAAATAATAAAACATGAAATATTACAGTGTAATTATTAGATTACATTACGATTACATAATTACAACAAACATTTTTGAATGTTCTTTTATTTTTATCATTTCTAGTAATACACACTATTTAAAAATTAAAATATTTGTGTTAATAAGTATTCTTTGTAGTGGCCCGTCTTTGGCTTATAATTTTCCCGAGTGGCCCCTGTTCCCTATAAGTCTGTGCATCCCTTCTCTAATGCAACAATGTACAGAAATTAATCAATAATTTAATTCGATTAAAAGTTATGGATATAATTCATACGATTCAAATGAATTATACATGGGTTTAACATCAAAGAAAAGTCGATTTTTTCCTTGACATTTATTTTCAAATCCCTTTAAAAAGAAAGACACATCTTTATGATAGATATGACATGATTTACGTAAGATGTTCGTCATCTGAAATATTTCACCCCTCAAGGAAGTTATTATTTATGAGAACAATATGCTTACATGGTAATGATACAAGCTTGAAAGCCTAGATAGAAGTTGTTTCACTGTGCGACATCTGTATTTTATGTTCCTCCAGCTCCTTAATATAAGACGTCGTAAAGATGTGCGATATTATAGAAATTACTAAATTACGTCCTCGTGTATGTATAAATTCCAATTTAACGGAAGCCTACAAATCAAGTAATAAAGGACAAATTGTTGGAAAAATTTTAAGATTATGTTCCGGAACATAATAGATAATATTTATTAAACAAATCGAGAACATTATTATTGATTTACCGTTTTCTAAAATAAGTTTAGATTTTAAAGAGATCCAATAAGAAACGACCTGAAATTATTGCAGTATACCGATTCCAATATGTATCTGACAGTATGTACTCTGTATTGCATTTGGTATCGTTATGTTATAAATACGCGAGTAGCTTGTGCTATTTCAAAATTTAAGAACCATGGAGTTGTAATAGGAACATGTCCTTTGTGGGAGAGGCCGTAATTCGGTAGGTGATGATTATACAGGAAGCCCTGTTAGGATAATTTACGATAATTAATTCAGAAAATGTGGTCCTTGTCTATAAAATAATAACAGATAACCACCTATCAGTACATTTACCAAATGATAGCTATCACTCTTGGTATTTGATCTACAATACCAAGAGTATATAGTATTCTTTACAGAGTTGTAGATTCCAGCGTTGAATTCTGCAATAATTAATTTCTTCATACATTTTTAAACTTTAACAGATGATGGAGGCTACACCTCTTTGCATGATATGTTGACTCTCTCTAGAGCTAGAGGGTAACGCATTGATGTTTAAGGACTACCCAACACCAACGGGTGTATACGCTGTTTTCGTCAGAAGTATAAAATTTGAGTAGGAGACTACTACGATATCCTGATACATATGACTAGAGAACGGATGCAATTTCCATAAAACGCAATCGGCAATTGGAATTGTGTATAACGTCGCTCAGTACATCACGGCGTAATTCAATGAAGTATTTGTTTGACTTACTCGGCCACCTGGTCTCGCAGCGATAACAATGGACAACCCAGCTATTGTATTCGGAGAATATAGTGTTTTCAGTGGTGTCGTGTACGTAGATAAAATAAATAAGTTTATCGTATTTCGTAAGAGAAATAGCACGTACATTCCTTTTCTTTTCATTTAAGCAACATCTTCCAATTATTTTCACGTAAGTGTGCATAAAATTTCGTTATTTAATTTCGTTTATTTGGATCTAGAATATTCTTACTTTTTCAGACAATGGAAGAGCGTCGAGAATGGCATCGTGAAACAATGGCGAGTTGGATTGAGGGCCATACTGATTGTATGTATATTGCCAGTGATTCCGAAATTTATTGTGAAGTGTGTGAAACGTTATTGAAAAATTGCAATAAATCAACCGTAAAACGTCACGTAGGATCGTTAAAGCACGAAAAAAAATTGAACCCGTTGGAATCTCACAATTTTAACGAAGAACTCTGTGAAACTTTTATGGCAGCTAATATTCCATTATATAAATTGAATAATCCAATTTTGAAGACATTTCTGAAAAAATATACTGGTCGAAATGTTCCTGATGAATCAACTTTACGCAAATATTATGTTTCTAGGTGCTATACGAGAACAGTAGAACGCATTAGAAGCCATCTTTTAAATCAATACATATGGATAAGCGCCGACGAAACGGTGGATATGTTAGGACACTGTGTGGTAAATGTTGTAGCTGGTGTACTACATCCAACTATTACCTATAACTCATATGTAATAGCAACAAGTGTTATAAAAAGAGTTGATGCGGAAACAGTTGCTGAAACCATTAAGGAGAATATGCAAAAAATGCTTCATTCGGACGCCACGTACAAAGAAAAAAAACTTTTATTTGTCAGTGATAGTGCTGCGTATATGTTAAAAACAGGCAGACTATTGAAGAAAACATATCCTAATATGCAGCATATTACTTGTTAGCACATGCTCTCCACAGAATCTGTGAATATATTAGAGACACTTTTCCGGAAGTTGATGATTTGTATCAGCTCTTAAAAAAGTTTTCAGAAAAGCACCATTGAGAGTAGCTCTTTTCAGGGAAAAATTTCCATGTCTGTCACTGCCTCCCACTCCAGTAATAACTAGATGGGGAACATGGCTGGAAGCTACTAGTTATTATGCTGAGAATTTCGATAGTCTAAAACATTTCGTAACACCGCTAAAGGAGGATGCTAGAAGTATTGGTGAGTGCAAGGAGCTCACACAAATCCCAAATTTAAAAAATCAGTTGTACTTTCTTCACGAACACTTTGGAAAATTGCCAAAACTAATCACTTATTTTGAAAATCGAAATCTCAAATTAAATGACGGATTAACCACATTAGATGTGGCTGTTAATAATTTGAAAAGTATTCCAAGTGACTTCGGATGTGGTCTTCGGCAAAAGTTTGAAGCAATTCTTAATAGAAATCCAGATTTAATTACATTGCAGCAATTATGTATGGAGACAATTCAACAAAATGTAACGGCTAAATATGAAGAAATAAAAGAATATTTCCAGTATGCACCTATAACCAGTTGCGATGTAGAAAGGACGTTTTCTATTTATAAGGATGTACTTAATTCAAAGAGAACAAAATTGACAGAAGAAAACCTTGAGAAACTATTGCTAGTCAATATTAATACTCCTTTACTCAACTTGAACGACAAAATGAACAAATAAAAATGTTCCAATTATAGAAATAAAATTAAAAACTTTAAAAATACAACTTTTCAACAAATACATATTGTAGTGGTTTTTTCCCCGTTACAGGTTTATAGCTAGTGATTTGCAATATTTTATTTAAAATTTATATTGGCGTATATTTTGTATTCAGTCTGTATTTTGTTCGAAGATTGAATTGATTTACGTCGTGGTCTTTTACCGGACGTGATATCGTTCGAAGTTTGTAGCTTGATTTATTTTTGATTTGGGGACGAAGGTTATCTTTTCCCACCAGAGATTGATGTTCATTCAGATGAGTTGCATGTGTTAATATTAAATAAGGACTTTCTCTTTATTTAAAAAGTTTATAGTTTCGGTTGATGTTAGTTGTGGTTTATTGATGTGTTTAAAGTAATTATCGTGTTATTACGAGTTTTAAACTTGTAATTTTTATTTGAAATATGTGATTCATCTGAAAAATCTCTCATTAAGTCTTTTTGTGTGTGCTACGATTACATTAATTAATGTAAGTAGGTTTTTTGTAATTTCATTTCATTTGATATTATTCTTGATGACAAATTTCATGATTTTGAGCTCATTAGTTAAGAGAATATATATATTTTTAGTAGATGAAGAGCAAGGAAAATTTTCATAGTTTTTATGAAGGGTTTTTTTTTCTTTATTCAGGTATAAGACATTTATTGATATAAGGTTTTGGAGGGAAAATTCATATTCATGTTGAAGTGCGCATGATTGGTTTTCAGACACGCGTATTGCAGCTTGTATCTGTTTGACGTTTGATTTTGGGGGTTAACGGAAACAATTAAAAAAAATGAAAGTTTTCTATGCTATTTAATTAGGTTATTTTTGTTCGCGATTAATTGGAGGTTTTCATTACGTGCGTGTCATTTATCTCGGAATCTTCTTCCTCCTGCTTTTTGTGTTTGTTTGCAATTAGCGATCTTAATATTTAATTAAGAAATTTTTTTTTTATTTTTTTTTATAATAAATATTTTTTGCAAAGTGTTTGTTTTAATGCTTGTATATTTTTTTTCTGTCCACGTTCATAAATGAACCGGAGATTATAGAGGACTCTGTTAAAAGAAATAAGCTCTCCGTAAGGCGACCTGGACTCATAGTGGTGCATTGTGGACTATCTTCAACGAGATCCAACAATACACAGCAATATGTATTTCGTAATTTTATAGATCACCACCCGTTTGTTTTCCAATTATATAAATAAAATTAATTAATTAATACGTATTTCGTAATTTTAGATAGATAGATCACCACCCGTATGTTTTCCAATTATATAAATAAAATTAAAACTTTATAAATACAACTTTTCAACAAATAAATATGTATTTCGTAATTTTATAGATCACCACCCGTTCGTTTTCCAATTATATAAATAAAATTAAATATTTTAGAAATACAACCTTTCGCCAGTACTGCACTGGGCTTTGCGTCATGTGGTAAGCGTGTCCGTTCTCTACATATGACATTGCTCGTCTGGAGTCCTCTAAGGTCTAAAGATAAGACATTTAATACTCCATGATGACAGTGTCTCTTCCGATATTTCCATATGGTCTCAGCAACTTTAATTTTTTTTAAAGAAAAACGAGGTCTAAATTATGTATAAGCCCACCAAAATCGTCTGACTTCCTGATGCGTTATTTCTGTTATTTAATCGTCAAATTCGAAAGTCACCCATACGTGGGCTTTGTTTCATATCAACAGAAGAAATCGTTATCTTTACAAAGGAATTCTTTATAAAAGATTTGATTAGGAGGAGGAGCAGTCTTGCAAATTTCTTTTTTGATTCTGGCTTAGGCTTCCGCCCTTGGTATTGCTTGATTCTTTGCCCATATTTCGTCTATTCTTACAAAGGACATCTTCAGATCTTCTACGACTCTTGAAGTTGCCTCATTGAGATTGAACGTCTATTACGAGAGCTATTCCAGCTCACTGGAGCCTCACGGTTATGGTTAAGTTGTTGAGATAGAAAAGTTTTTTAGGTATTGTGTAACTTGCGGGATAGAGTCGGAACAGATTGAAATTGAATTTCGCGTCCAGTTTCCCACCTTCTATAAAGATTTTGACGAGGGCAGGAGAAAGTAGAGAACTCAAAGCTGCACCAAACATTTTGCACGAATTAGAAGTAAGTAGAGATTAGGCAAGTTTCCGGGTATCTAAACTATCTATCTGTATCTAACTCTTTGGGTACAGGAACAAAGCATTTGTTGTTCAAACACCTCCATGAAGATATTGGCGAGGACAGGAGAAAGTAAGGAACTCATATCTGTATGAGACACTCTGCACGAATTAGAAATAAATTGAGATTAGAAAAGTTTCTACGTATCTAAACCATAACTTCAGTCTTTTGGTATAGGATCTAAGCAAACGTTGTTCAAATGCCTCCATAAAGATATTGCCGAATCCAGGAAAAAGTAGGACAATCCTACGTATCTAAATCAACACTTCGGTCTTTAAGTATAGGGACAAAGCATTTGTTGTTCAAAAGCCTTCATAAAGATATTGACGAGGACATGAGAAAGTGGGGGAAGTAGGGTAATTAGAAATAGGTAGAGTTAAGACAAATTTGCACTAGATCGGTTACAATTAACGGTGGTTTTTCTTAGAGAGATCCTTGAAATAGATACTAAAAAAGTATCCATAATATTATTGAGAAATTTAAGAAAATCCTATTTTTGCAGACATACGTATTGGAGTTTTGTTACGATATGTGGTCGAAATTTTTTAATTTGGCAAAAAAATACTTTTTCATATTCAAAATTACGTTTGTCCCAAATTAGATTGCTTTATAATTGCATATTTGCTCGCACTGTGTCAACATATATACAAATTAAAAACTCTCCGAGCAGGGCATACATAAAAGAGTTCATATTGGAATTAAGTATATCAGGTCACCCGTTTTGTCCAGGCCCTGAGTGGAAAAAACGTTGGGCAAATATGATGTAATAAATCAAAAGATTAAGTGGAGAAACTCCACACATGAATTACCAAACCCTACACGCACGAAATAAATTGCTATAAAAAAACCATAAACTCTGGGTCTGTACAAACTTGAAGGGTGGTTATAAGGTATATTCCGCATATATATGTGTTTACACACTAGAAATATGAATGATGCAAGTGCAGTTATGTACGGATAAGAATGGTAAAGTCTTCAGTCAACAAAAGAAAAATAATTGAGAAAAGACTAAATTGATTTTGACTTGACGTTTTTAGAGTTTATGAAATAATTACTATTTCCAAATCTACAAATCAAAATGTAGAGGAAAAATAACGATAATGTAGATATATAGCAAACAGAATAATTAATAATATCAGGCTGAAGCATACGAGGTGTGTAAATTAAGTAATGAGATTCATTTCTTTCAATTTTCTTATTCGAATAGAATTGCAATTCAATATTGTCTCCCTCAAAATATTCTTCATTGGGAACTCACACAGTGTAGTTGACGGTTCTTCCAATTCTCATAGCAGTGCTCGAACTCGGATACCAGAATAACTTTCAGCTGGTCAGTTACAGCAGCTTGAACGTTTTTGAGAATCCCAAAATGTCCTTCGAGGTGATTTCTTAATTTCGGGAAGTGGAAAAAGTCATAAAAACTCAAGAAAATGTCCTTTAAGGTGATTTCTCAATTTTGGGAACAGGAACAAGTCACAAGAACTCATGTCAGGCGAATAAGGATGCTGAAGAGACAGGAATGTTTTTACTGGCTAAAAAATCGTTTATTGAAATTGCTGTGTAACAAGGCACATTGTCGTAATGCAACATCAAGTCGTTCTTGATGTTTGGTGTCTCACAAATGACCCTTCTTCGAGGTTTTCAAGAATCTCTCAGTTGACTGTTTGGCCTTGAAGCAAAAATGATTTGTGGACTTGCTCATTCTTTATTTTTTGTGCTGTTCTGTCATAAAACGAAATTTGATGTATTTCTATATGTTAGATATAAGTATTTAGCTTAAAAGAATTAAATTATAACACTTCCAATTTTATAAATATTCTACGTGGATTTTTAAGTTTAAACCACTCTTATAACATACTTTCATTAGCATATTCAAATTATAAAACTTCCTTTAGGTTCTAAGATCCTTTACATTTGCAAATTATTCTATTACTTGTATATTAGACCACTCGATTGATTGCCTAGAGATATTAGTGAACGCATTCAAGAGACGATATTTAATCTGACCACCCTAAATACGTATAATAAGCTCACATTTCTTAAAAAGGTATATATAATAAAATTCCATTTGTAAACAATGGAATTTAGCCGAAACTACATAATTAGATTTGTAACACCTGCTAATACTTAATTAGTAATGATATTTTATTTATTTATTTATTAGTAATGTCTTTAAGACCCTATCTTAAACCTTGGATATTGTTGCCTGTAGATACAATTTCTATGAATTAATACCACAGAAATATTCCCCGTTATGACGTCAAACAATACAATATTCAACAAATACGCGCATTTTAATTATGTAATAGATATATATGGTATATTTTTACCTATTTGTAAAACAGTATCAATCAGAGTCTCATACCAGCAACAAGAGACCCAACAATATGAACTCAACAACAGTACAGAAAGAGAACAGCATCAGCTGAACATCAAGGCAAATAGTCTTTTCATAACATTCATATCAAACAGTATCATATTAACAACAAGAGACATACAGTCTTATATAACAGTAAAGAATTTAAAGTTTTAAGTTTACAATGAGTTTACAACATTTGCGAGATTTATCTTAATAAATTAGGTTAAAGTGTTTTTTGTTAAATAATTAAATAAATAAAATACTCAGGAAACACCTGAATTTTAATATAACTGCCACCAACCAAAATAAATAACCAGTTTATACGGAAGTTACGCCCCGTGAGCGGTGGATAAAGAATCAATTTTTATATGGTCCCTCGAGAGCAAGTATACATTTGGTCCTTTATCAGCTGTGTAGCCAGCGACAACTCAAGCAGGTATCAACACTACAACCAGATCATCAATCCTTTGTTAACTGGACACCACCAAAAACATTGGTAAGTATCCAATTAACTTCCTTTTTTATTCTTTACCGATCAGTATTCTAACATGAGCCTTGGAGAGGTCGATATATGCGGGCGTACTCCAACATCCAAGACTCGTCACCAGTAATGATACGTTCCATTCATCTTAAAAGCAGAACATCAGATAAATAAATTAAGTAATTCATCGTTACTTCAGACTGTCTATTCAGACTGTCGCATATTGTATTTTTTCAAAGTGCTGCTCTATTTCTCTTTAACATAATGTAGACCCTTAGATTTATCACTTTATGAACTGAATTGTATAAACTGTCGTTCAATATTTTTGTGAAAATTTTTGTTCATAGACATTTAGATAATAAAGACTACCCATTCCTTCAACTATTGTTACGGTATATTTATGTAAAGATATGTCCATAAGTTAGTTATATGTCTGAAGAAGAACGTATGTGACTGAAACGATTGTGACTTTGTAAAGTAAAAAGTAGTGAAATTCATTAAAATTTGTTTTATTTTATCCAGATAATAGTTATAATTTAATTTCATCAAGTAAGGGCTGAAACAATCCTATGTAAATTAAATTATTAGTTTCTTGCAACTTTATAATTTCAAAGAACCGACTATGGTCTTCAAATAACCAAAACGTAACAAAAACATAGATTGTAATTATCACAATATTTAAAGTTTATGCTGTAAATGTTTCATACTTCGGGTACTCATACAATCTATATAAGTTAATATGTACTTAGTTTATTAGATGATAGATTGGACAAGCTGGAAATTTAATCTTTACTTACTATTTTATTATTTATTAATACTAAAAGATTATAAATATTATAAGGCACGCGTAGACATCGAATAACTACATCGACTGGACGTGAAGATTGATCGTTTGAATGTCAATATTTCTTAACGCATTATGTTGCCGTGCATGAGAGTTGTTAAGTAGAACGAAGTAGTTACGTATGATACTTAAAGATTTTCTTGCGGAAGCTCCCTTGTTCCTGCCGATGACAGTGATGAATGTCCTGCGCCAAGGATATTTTCTAAAAATATCTATCTTACACTAGATTCAAAATACCATGGACTGTACTGTTTTCCACATTCAAATCGAGTGTTACATTTAAGACTGTTGAAATAGCATATATCAAAAGAGAAATTTATATGATAAATTTCCTAGGCATATGTTACACGTTTCCGATTTTATCGTCTTTCTTTAGGGTTACTTCGATCGGTAGATTTTCGAATAATAAAAACATTATCAAACTGAAATGTAAGTTTTACGAACATTATAAGAATTTCGATTTTCTAATGTCTGTTTTTGTCACCTTTAGATATCTAATAGATAAATTTATCTTCTAGACTGCTGTAAGAAAAGCACATAAGTGGATTCCTTCACTTCATGATCGTTAAAATCGGTATTGATTAGTGTTTGTTAATATTTATGCATTCTGGTAAAATTATTCCTTCTCTAGACCGATTAATGATATATATATATATATATATATATATATATTTAGTGTTTAAAGAATTTTGTTTTTCTTTTTTATTTTATTGGCCGTGTTTTAATATTAAAAATAATAGATTTTTATTGGTTTTAGCGACCTTTTATTGAATTTAGATGTTTGTTTGCGACGTTTCGACTTTTATCAATTCAGTCTTTTTCAAGCATCTGGAAACAAGAATCATTACAATGAACATGAGAACTGTGTTTGTTTTGTGTGATATAACAATTGAATTAACCATTTTAAATTTAACATTATATTAAGAAATGAATTACGGATTAGGTTAGTGTTTTACGTTGAAAATTAAATAACATTAAATTAAAATAGCTTAGAATGGTAGGGGGACATTTATGTGATTAATATCTGTATGAATTAATTGGAGACTTAACAAATATTAACAAATTTTAAGTTTAAAATTAGATTAAAGATGATTACAAATTGAGTTAACATTTAACGTTGAAACTTACATAAAATAAAAATAAGAATGGCTAAAATGAATAGGAAAGTTGAATTACAATACAATACGTAAAGGAACAAAGAAAGTCAAATCAAACTCACATTGTTGTTTTTTCTACACGGATACGCATTCATGTGCCACATGTGCTTGGACACCCAGGACCAATTTTCTTAAAACGAACATGCTTGTGCGGATTTTGTTAGTGAACTAATGCTTTAGTTTGCGGGGGTTTAATTTCTGTTTTTTGGAATGAGCATGGTAGTCAGGACCGTATTTAGGGGTATAAGTTAACATTGTTATTTCTAATGGGAGATATATATATATATTTTTTTTTTTTTTTTTTTCCGTTTTTTTCTTGTGCGTGCAGGGGGGGGGGGGGTTTGATTTTACTATTGTTTTATGAGAGGGTAATAAAGTTTTGAAAGCCCATCGATTTCGTTCCTGTCGTTGATTGTTTTGCTATTTTTGAAAATGTGTATCATTTCTAAGACCTCTCTAGCTTTTGTGTTCTTTTTTTGTGTTATTACTCTGGTGTTTTCAAAATCAAAATTATGTTTTAGTGTCAATTGGTGTTTTTTTAAAGCAGTTTGATTTTTTGCGTATTTGTGACCTTTCAATCTTTCTTGTAGTAACTGTTTTGTTTGGCCTATGTATATTTTGTCACAGTCTTTGCAGGGTATGTTGTATATTGTGTGTGATTGTTTTAGTGTAGGTGTTGAGTCTTTAAGTTTGGTGTGTAGGAATTTTAGGTTTTTACCGCTTTGGTGTGCTAATTTAAAATTAAATGGTTTGAATATGTTGTCTAATTTTTCGGATAATCCAGTTATATAGGGTGTGGGGATATATGTGAATTCATTGGTTTTTATGTTATTGTTTTGGTTGTTTGTTTTGTTATAAATTTTATTGAGTCTAAGTTTTATAATTTTTTGTATGAATTGTGGTGGATAGTTGTTTTCTGACAAAATTGTTTTAACTTTATTTAGTACTGTTGGTCTGAAAATTGGGTTTGTGAGATTTAAGGCTCTGTCTACTAACGCTGTTACTACATTTTTTTTGTGGGCTAGGGGTTGGTTAGAAAAAAAGTTTACATATCTGCCGGAAGCGGTTGGTTTAGTGTACCATTTTGTTTGTATGTTGTTTTTTGTTCTTGTCAGTGTTAGGTAGGAAAGTTTTTTTATGAAAAATATGATTTTTATTAATGATACTGAATGTAACGAGCCATCGAAAAAATTCATAATTGGAGTAGACTGTGAAATTGGGTTGGTACTTTAGCCACTTCCACATAATGACACATTACTTGATGCTTAACAGTTTCATTTGGTTTCATTGTAGAAAAAGGTTATGGCATTGAAATGATACAACAACAAAAAAGAAAACAAATAATTTATTTAATATCGAAATCATAATCAAAATTTACATAAAGCTACAGAAGTTGTTGAAAATGTTGTCCATTTACATCTAAACACAAACAATTTTCTTAATAAGAGTTTTGAAAAATTTGACCCAAACTTATAGTTTCAATGTCGTTGTTGATGGTTGTTGAAAAATTGATATAGCATATGGAATTAGAATATATTCTTTAGTTAGAAGGTACAATTTTTGTTCGGTTGACATTTAAAATATTAACGATTAGTTTAAAATAACTTTTAGGTATGTAAATACCGTTTTTCTTCTATTATTAAATAATTAGAGGAAGCATATTAAAAATGGACGCCAACTTCATTTTGTTTTTTTCTTTCCACGGCATCTTCTCTCAACTTTCAAATTCGTGTTTTAAAGAAAATACTTTAACCAATAGTATAGGTATTCTTTGATATTTTATTATATCTCTTTCCTTGTTCCGTGAAATAATTCCAAGTATGATTCTATATTTATGTAATTCTTAAAGCAGTTATTAAAACAATGCATAAATTGCCATATTCAGATTGATTTTATTCCATAGATAACTTGGAGATATAAAAATTATAATACTGAAACGCGTTTTCCTATTTTTCACTATATTTAAATTTACATATAAAAATAACAGGTACATTTTAGTTACTAGCATATAATACATTTTCACTTGCACTGTATTTATCGAAGCTAATATTGATTCAAGCGTCACGTGAACATATTCCATAAGATTTTACGAGCAGAAAAGGTATAAAACTTTACGGTATTTATTTATCATACTGTGCATTCCTCTAATATGAAATAAGAGCAGGGAAATAAACGGTATTTATGTATCTACGTTATACAACCAATTTGGTTGGTTCAATGGGGGAACGTTCCTAATCCTAATGCCATCTCCGGTTTTTATTAGGTTATCTCGTGACGCCGGAGTAATATGATTAAACTGAGATAAATCAAATTGATGTACATAGGTAAGGATTAACGGTTTTATTAAGAAACATCTTTGCATCTTCTGCTAAAACAATGGAAAATTGCAGTCTTACCAAGTTAAAAGTCTTTTATTGGAGACAGTAACTAGGTTATAAATAGGTGTAAAGCCCCTTAATATATTAGCATTCGTATCCTATATACGTACATAAATAGCTAAGCTGTCATCTTCAGTAGGAAAAATTAAAGGGGTTTGGACAATTAGGTCTAGTAAAGTATTTTAAGATTTTTTGTCTTCGGATGATTTTTCGTTAAAGACTAGGTGATAGATTGTAGACTGAATGATTCCCAAATTGTTATATTCCTGATTGAAAAACTATTCATAGTATATTTGTTGTACATTTTAAATCCCCAATAATTTGGATATTTTTGCGTTTCCAGAAGACGATGGTATGGAACACTTAAAAAGATTTTATTTCGTGTAGAATACGAATGTATTTCTCCATTAAGTTTATACAGTGTAGCCCAAAATGACCGAAGGGGTTTGAGTTCATTATAACTTCTTATTTAAGACATAATTATTAAATTTTTTTTATTTTGAATACAGTATATTAATGGAGAATATTTTTAATTTAATTATGAAAAATTATATCTCGCAAGTGGTGGCCATTTTCTGCTTCGCATATTCGTGCTCTTTCCAAAACTTTTTCCATAACCTTTCGCAAAACTTCAGGTGTTATGTTGTTGATTTCGTCGCGTATATTATTTTTGAATTGCTGTATGGTTCGAGGCTTATTAATATAGACTTTTCCTTTCAAATAACCCCAAAGGAAACAGTTTGAAGCGGTTAAATCCGGTGAACGCGGAGGCCAATTAAAATCGCTTGTACGGGAAATAATTCGTTCACCAAAGATGTCGCGTAAAAGAGCCATTGTGTCCCTCGCAGTGTGCGCTGTGGCTCCATCCTGTTGGAACCATACTTGCGGATGGTTTGCCACGGCTGGCCTTAAAAAATTTTCCGACATTGTCCGATATCTAACACCAGTGATGGAAACGGCGACACCGTGTTCATTTTCAAAAAAATATGGGCCAATTATCTTTTCCGACGAAACACCGCACCAAACGGTACACTTAAGTGGGTGTAACTCTCGCTGTTGAACTACTCTTGGATTTTCCGTAGCCCATATCCTGCAGTTTTGCCTATTAACGAACCCATTCAATTGGAAATGGGCTTCGTCGCTCATAATTAAATTATGAGTAAAATCATGATTTTCTTCTGCTTTTTGACGAAAATAAATTGCATAATCAAGTCGTTGCTGGTAATCTGTCGGTTTCAATTGTTGGACAAGCTGAATTTTGTATGGAAACATTCTTATTGTATGCAAAATTCTCTGCAGCGACCCTCTTGAGAAGCCAAGTTGTGTCGAACGTCTCCTGGTTGATGTTTCTCCATCTTCCCGAATACTCTCCTGTACCCGTTCAATATTGTCATCCGTGTGCACCGTTCGTCGTCTGCCGGCACCAAGAAAGTTCCTTACTGCCCCTTGTTCTCGAAAATTTGCAACCAGACGGTTTATTGTTGACTCTGAGGGTCCAACCCGCACATTAAAATAACGACGATATGCACGCTCAAAACAAGTCAAAACAATGGATCGTTGATTTGAGAAATAAAGTTCAACGATTTTGGCACGTTGTTCAATTGTGTACTGTTCCATTTTAAATTCCCCAAGTCTTCTTTACAAAATACTGAAAACAAAAAAAAAAAAATTATAATAAAAAAGTTATAAGGAATTAAAACCCCTTCGGTCATTTTGGGCCACCTGTATGTATTCTTGTGAATATATACCTGTTTTGCTAGGGTTAATATATACACTGAAGGTAAGGTTAGTATTTTTTCTTCTGTAAATGTTTCAGATTACGCAAAGCTCATATTGTTCTTATTTGCAACAGGAATATCCGTTCTGTTAGTGTAATAGGTAGTTTTGGCCTCGTAATGAAGTAATAATTGGTAATGGTTTTCGTTCGAAGTTGGCTATACATTGTAAATGCTAGGTTTCTGTGCTGGTTGTGCTAGATGCGTACTCCAGTTAATTGAGGTATTTTCTTTACTATGATGGATTATAAATCTTGACAATTTATTTACTTCTTAATATCCCTTGTGTTAAGATACCAGTAATCAAAACGATAGTATAAAAGTAATTTGTTGTAGCCGTAGTAATTCACCTTACCCATAGAATGTATTTTGTATACTATAATGGCTACAAATCTAGAACGTATCTTTCTACTTCTGGAGTGCCCCAGGGTTCTAATCTTGTACCCTCATTGTTTAACATTTTTGTTAATGATTTAATAACCTCTATTAATTGTTATGTTTCGACTTATGGACGATTTAAAAATTGTTCATGGAATTGGTGGTGCTCAAGATGCTGCCGTTTTCAAGAGAACCTAGATCGTGGTACAAATTGGTGCTCTTAAAATAAATTAAAATTAAACATCGATAAATGCTGTTTCATATCTTTCACAAAAAGAAAAAACAATAGATTTCTTTCCAAGTATTCCGTTGACAACATCGCAATCAACCGAAAAACGCTTGTCAATGATTTTGGAGTTACTTCTGATGAAAAGCTGATCTTCGCTAATCATATTTCACAAGTCACTGCGCCAGCATATCGATCATTGGGTTTCATTGTCCGTACGTGTAAGGACTTCGACAACATAGTTTCGCTCAAGTCAATTTTTTATGCGCTGGTCGTTAGCAAGTTAGTTAAACTTCATAAAAAAACATCATTATTTATAAGATCGACTTAAGAGTGAATGAAACGCTTATATTTCCAACGGCTAGAACAATTATTTTCTGAGGGCTCCCATGGTGCATTCTGCCAGGAATTTTAATAGTTTAAATAATTTTTCTGCAGACATTCTTCGCTAGTTTGTTTCTTTGTTTAATGTTTTTTTCTTTTCTTTCTCTAATCTTTTGTATTACGGTAGTTTATTTTACTGAATTATACTTTTATTTTTTTTTTCACATATGTATTATATATATTATTTGTTTATATTTCTGTGTTGGGGTGACCTGTTAGGCAATTTAATAAATATTATTAATATTATTATTATTATTATTATTATTATTATTATTATTATTATTATTATTATTATCTCTTCCACTCACAAGAACCATTCGTTCTTGGTTGCCATTATCTTACCCCATCGGTTCATTCGAACAAGATGGATGGCATAGTTATCTATCATTCATTTATTTTATATGAATATTGATTATAGTAGATACTTACCAGTACTTTCAAGTTGTGAACATATGTGTTGTCCGCTGCTAGCAGCTTGTGACTCTTTCTGAGTATGAACTTGTGTGTTGGTTGCTGCTGGCAGCTTGCGTCTCTCTCTGGGTGTGTGGTTTTGTGTTTGTGCGAGCGCGCAAGTGTAGGGGTGTTGTATGTTGGCGCGCTCGTGCGTGTGTTTAGTGACCGGTCGCGTTAATTTTGAGAGATCGGAGAACCAGACGTTGCGCAGGGCCGCCAACCCTTTCCCGGCAACTTCTTTACTTTTCCGTGCAGTACTTCGACGGCCCGACCCCCGCCCCATCGAGGCAAGGCGCAGACCAGTGAAACGCACCCTGCACCGGGTTGCTCATCGCCAACCGAGGGAACACTCTTAGCGGCTACTTCGGTCGACGACGGTCACACTTTGTGCCATCTTAACGTTTTCCGCCATTGCGGGGGCACTGCACACACGTCGAACGTGTGTGTGCTGTTAACGGCAGCCTAGCCAGGTTGCCGCCCAGGACCGGTCATAGTGGTGTGTGCATTGCGCGGCGCCGTGTTTTGCGTCGCGTAGCTTGGTTCCTCTCTCCCCTGCTGGAAAGGCGGAATGGCACCTGTCCGCCCATCGGGCAGACCCCTCTAGAGTTTGGTAGCGCATATGCTAGGCTACCACCCAGTAGAGGACCACATCAGCACCCCACTCGTTCCGTCATTTCGCCTCCCGGCCACGTTGCCCACGTTCGCGCGCTCCAACATCAGTTTAGCACACGACGTATTATTGCAGCCGTGTCTAACAAGACACTTTTTTGCATTTTTAAATAAAGTTTCTGGTAGAGATCCAAAACATTTATGGACTTGTGTAATTTATGTGGGATTTCTCCCATTGCGCCAATAATAATTTGGACTATTAGGACTTTGTCCATCTTCCACATACTCTTGATTTCGTCGCTGAGAAGTAAATATTTATTTACCTTCTCACTATAGTTTCTTGCAGTGTTTTTTGCCAACGGAACAACAATGTCAATGATGTACGTTATCTTGTCCTTCTTCAGTGTCAGTACTATATCTGGAATATTGTTGGGAATTGTTTTATCCGTGATTATTTGGCGATTCCAATATAATCGAGAATTTTCGTCCTCGCAAACTGAAGGTGCTTCATATTCATAATACGGGATATTTTCAGAATATGACAAGTGCTTCTATCTGATCAGCTGGTGTATTATTTTCGAAACCCTGTTGTGCCTCTCGAGGTATTGTTTGGGGGCATGTACAGAGCATCCTGCCATCAAATGATCAATTGTTTCTTCCTTATATGTGCATACACGACATTTAATGTCAGATAAATTTTCCTTAAGAATTTTTTTCCTATAGGAACGCGTTGGAATTACTTGTTCTTGGATGGCGGCTATGAATCCCTATGTTTCTGCAAACAGGTTACCTGTATACAGCCATGCCTGTGACGCTGAGGTGTCAAAATTTTCAGATCCGATTGTTAACAGATACTTGCCATGCAAATATTTATTTTTCCATCTCTCTTTCTGTTGGGATATTTTCGTGGATGGATTGAATTCATCGTTAGCCAGTTTGAGTGGCGTAAAATTGTCCATTTGAGCAATCGCATTATGCAATCTACTTTCTTTCGACTTTTGCAGAAAGTAGGCTCGTAAATTATTTACCTGTGTATAATGCCTGCAATTATTATTATTATTATTATTGTTATTACTATTATTATTCACATAGATAACAAACAATAAGGGACCAATTATTGACCCCTGTGGTACACCTCGAATTATTGCTGTGACTTTTGATTTCAGACCAGTTAGCTCAGTATATTGTGTTTCCTGGTTTAGATAAGAAGTTAGTAGATATCGGTAATTTTACGGACGCCGTAATAATAAATTTGCTCAGCCAAAATGTCATGATTAACGACGACGAACGTATGAGTGAGATCGTAACAATTGATGGGTGTGATGTAATAAGAAACGTCTCTGGAATTTTTTGAAAAATTTCGGCAGTTAATAGGGCGACGTTGGGATACAGCATCTTAACTGTTGGTAGTCATTTTCAGCAGCTTTTGTTGATTAAGAATCTTTACATTTGATCATATCTTCGAATTCTCAAAAGAAATATTGAAGTACGAGGTGCATTCAAGTTCTAAGGCCTCCAATTTTTTTCTAACTACTCACCCGAAAACTATGAAACTGGTGTTACTTCTAGACGTAATCTCCCTGCAGACGTACACATTTTTCACAACGTCGACGCCATGACTCCATGGCCGCGGCGAAGGCTTCTTTAGGAGTCTGTTTCGACCACTGGAAAATCGCTGAAGCAATAGCAGCACGGCTGGTGAATGTGCGGCCACGGACAGTGTCTTTCATTGTTGGAAACAGACAAAAGTCACTAGGAGCCAGGTCAGGTGAGTAGGGAGCATGGGAAATCACTTCAAAGTTGTTTTTTCGAAGAAACTGTTGCGTAACGTTAGCCCGATGTGCGGGTGCGTTGTCTTGGTGAAACAGCACACGCGCAGCCTTACCCGAACGTTTTTGTTGCAGTGCAGGAAGGAACTTGTTCTTAAAAACGTTTTCGTAGGATGCACCTGTCATCGTAGTGCCCTTTGGAACACAATGGGTAAGGATTACGCCCTCACTGTCCCAGAACAAGGACACCATCATTTTTTCAGCACTGGCGGTTACCCGAAATTTGGTGGCGGTGAATCTGTGCTTCCATTGAGCTGACTGGCGCTTTGTTTCTGGATTGAAAAATAGCATCCACGTCTCATCCATTGTCACAATCGACGAAAAGAAAGTCCCATTCATGCCTTGGTTGCGCGTCAACATTGCTTGGCAACATGCCACACGAGCAGCCTTGTGGTCGTCCGTCAGCATCACCCACCTGGAGGACACTTTTCGCATTTTCAGGTCGTCATGCAGGATTGTGTGCACAGAACCCACGGAAATGCTAACACTGGAGGCGATCTGTTCAACTGTCATTCGGCGATCCCCCAAAACAAGTCTCTCCACTTTCTCGATCATGTCGTCAGACCGGCTTGTGCGAGAGGTTGTTTCGGTTTGTTGTCACACGATGTTCTGCCTTCATTAAACTGTCGCACCCACGAACGCACTTTCGACACATCCATAACTCCATCACCACATGTCTCCTTCAACTGTCGCTGAATTTCAATTGGTGTCACACCACGCAAATTCAGAAAACGAATGATTGCACGCTGTTCAAGTAAGGAAAACGTAGCCATTTTAAGTATCTAAAACAGTTCTCATTCTCGACGCTGCCGCTACAATTCCATCTGCCGTACAGTGCTGCCATCTCTGTGACGTATTGACAACGAACGCACGCTCATTTTAAAACAATGCACATGCTTCTATCTCTTTCCAGTCTGGAGAAAAAAAATCGGAGGCCTTAGAACTTGAATCCACCTCGTAGTAACAGATTAAAGAAACGAGAAACCTCTGAATTATGGCAAATAACTTGCCTGATGTTGACTTCTGAGGATTTCAAAATTGGTTAACCTTCTTAAATAAACGCCATTTATTGATGTTCAGAAAAGAAAATTGCGAATTTAACATAAACACACCCAGTAGATGTTATTTTTCATCATAACTTTCAAACGAAATGAAATAAACAAATGCCTGGGTAACATTTCCAGAATTTTAATACACTGGATCTCATATTTTTGGTATTTTATTCAGGTCGCCGGAAGTCCCTAGTAAATTTGTTTTCCAACATCGATCCGCCGGCTTCTTAAATTGTACACAAGGGATCTCCGTCGTAAACCTGCAGAAATATTTAAACATTTATGAAGGAAGAACGCTCTATTTTGTAGCGTAAATATAATTAAATTGTTATTATTTATTTAGTACACTTATCTTAGGGTCTCCGGACAATATGCCAAAGCCACTTTACGTGTAGGCTCTTGGAAATATTTGATGAGAAAATCCATGCTAATATTTTTTAATACAAGTAAGTGTTATACTAAACTATTGTCTGTCATAGTAACAAATATACTACTTGTATTATCAACACATTCCAAAGGCTTTCCATACTTTAAAATCAATGCCCTCTTGATATAAAATTTTGTGTGATTTATTGTATGGAGGTCGCAAGCATTTCTTTCGATTTGAACTTTCAAAAAAAAATTACGCTGTTATCCCTAAGGTATTTAAGTAAATCATTAAATAGTTATGCATTACACACATCTGTATCTGTACATATGGACATACACCTCGAATTTCATCATTTACTTCTGTCAAAGAAACGTGTTTCTGTCACAACAATAGATTTCGTCAGTTTCATAGGTATAGCAAATTGTGTCCTATCAATATATTTTGTCGCATCAAACGTATTAAAGTATTCAAATTCTTCACTAAAATAGTATCTCATTAGATAGCTAATATAAGTATTGGTCTCTTAAACCACTAACAGCACCCCCCCCCCTCCTAATACACCAGCTTGTAATGGGTTTAAAGATTAAATTAGTAATATTCATCTTGTAAATCTACTTTCGCAGACGATGTCGTTATAATCGGTAAAAGTGAAAAAGAACTACAACAGAACCTAGAAATATGGAACACAGAGCTGTAAAACCACAGAATGAGACTAAACAGAAGTAAAACAAAAGTGATGACGATAGGAGATGCACCAAAAAATATAAATATAGAAATCGACGGGGTAAAAATAGAGCTAGTGAAGACTTTCCAATACCTTGGAGTGCCAATAGACGAAAACGAAACACAAGAAGTAGAAATCAACCAGAGAATAGAGAAAACGTGAAAGCTCTACAAGAAATTCATAAACAACAAAGAAATTTCGCGAGATACAAAAATGAAAATGTCGACACTGTTTATAGTGAAACTCTATATAGTGAAAAACTCTTTATAGTGCAATTTTTTCAAGCCCTAGAATACTATAATGAAATTTCATGTAAAAAGCCCTGCATATAGTGAATCTGAAAAATAGTATCACTCTACATAATAAAATATTTACCGGAATTTCATGTATAAATTTTTATTCATTTATTGAGATTTTGGCCACTTCGGGTTCCCAATTTCTACCTAACATTAGCACGAACTCCATTTTTATGACGCACTGTTTTGAAAAGGTTCTTAACGCGTTCATAACGCTAAATCAGGTACAATAGATTTCTGTGAGAATCCCGGGGAAAACCCATTTTATCTGTATGTTGTCGAGGCCTAGATTACATATGTAATTCGCAAACAGGTTCAGTTTGTTTTTACTTAAGAATCAGTTAAGATGTTCAAGCGAGTGTGTTTAAGTTTAGCTGAGAAAATTAAAGTTATGGAAGAAGTTGATAAAGGCTGCAAAAAATTGATGTTGCTGCAAAATTCGATGTTTCTCCAAGTTGCGTCTTCTGATAATAAAAAGTCGCGAAAGTATCATCAAGAAAACGAATGTTCCAAGCAGTCGAAAACGAGTACGGGTGTGTTCTTACGAGAATGTAAATGAAGCAGTTTTATGATGGTTTCAAGTGGCCCGTACGCCTCAAAACGTACCAATATCGGGAAATTTAATAAAGCACAAGGCTCTACAATTTGCTAAAGAATTTAAATGCGTTAATTTTCAAGCTAGTGAAGGGTGTGGTTGAGTGCCTGGAAGACTCGCAATGCAATTGTTTTCAAGACGGTGTCCGTTGAGAGTGCAAGCGTTTCGTCAGGAGGACTGCGACATTTGGACTGAAACTGTTTTAAAAAGTGTATTGAAAAAGTATCAGGCAAAAAACGTTTTCAATTTTGATTAAACCGGTTTTTTTGTAAATGTTTGCCAAACAAAACTTTTGCTTTTAAAAGTGATAAATGTTTTGGTGTTAAAACAAATAAAGAAAGGGTGACACTGATGGTTGGAGCAAACATCAATGGCTCAGAAAAACTGAAATTACTGCTGATAGGTAAAAGCAAAAATCCCCGTTGTTTAAAAGGAGTTAAATCTCTGGAGTTAGATTACGCCAGGATGGCTTGGAAGGCATGGATGACTTCTTTCGAAAGATGGGATGGATACGACTTTCACACATTTTTTCATTTTCGACAACCTTGACGGTTGACGCCGTGACACGTTGCAGCTACATTCTTAGAAAAAGGTGATTTTGTCATGTGTAGAAATTGATGCAACGAATTAAGGCGGCAATGGCATGTATGTGAGAATTCTATAATTATGAGTTCTCATTAGCACTACGTTTATCATCATAAGTATATATACGCGCAGTATGGAAATGAAAGTCGTATCTATTTCTGGGTAACGTGTATTGAAGATTAGTAATAACTATGAAACATCGATGTCTACACATCCCAGATGGATATGACTTTCACACATTTTTTCATTTTCCCGGACAACCTGGACGGTTTACGCCGTGACACGTTGCAGCTACATTCTTAGACAAAGGTGATTTTGTCATTTGTAGAAATTGATGCAACGAATTAAAGCGGCAATGGCATGTATGTGAGAATTCAATAATTATGAGTTCTCATTAGCACTACGTTTATCATATATATATATATATATATATATATATATAATATTTTCGTGACCTTGGTATGATATGGTAAATTCATTCAGTCAGCGATTAAAGGTCTGGTTTACTTCAAAGTATATATATTTAAAACAACCCTACATGTTTCGGCAATGATGCCTTTATCAAGGATATAAAATATTAATATCCATTTATATTTTATATCCTTGATAAAGGCATCATTGCCGAAACATGTAGGGTTGTTTTAAATATATATACTTTGAAGTAAACCAGACCTTTAATCGCCGACTGATTGAATTTGCCATATATATACAGACTGTCCCGTAAAAAACGCCAACATTCATAATTCCGTTATTTATTGTCCGGTTTTATTTAAACAAAAAGTAAATTTAATAGCATCAAAAACACTATAAGATAGCAGTGTTTTATTTGTTTTCAATTGTTTTCATTAATGTCAAACGACAGTCAAGTTTTTTATTTTAAATGGCAACATATATATTTTTGGCTATATTCGGATTGTATTTGCTTTTCTGAATTCAACGATGTATAACATGTTTATTTTTGATAAACGTTTATTGCAAAAAAAAAACTTTATAAATTTCATCTTTGTCTTCCATTATTTATAAATATTCGAATGTGTCCTGAAACATTTGAAATGTAAGTATTATAAAGATTATTATAAGAAACAACACACTTTACAATAAATTTTGAAATTGCCCGCCACCTTGTTTAACACATATCGCACATCTCTTAATAATAAAATGCAAAAAGAAAACATTATAAATTTCATCTTTCATTATAGTAGACTTGGCCCAGTCCACTAGCATTATGTCAATGTGCCTTAAGTGTCAGTTTGACTTTATTAAGTTTTCTGTATTATCCTGTTTGAACGTTTTGCCGCAACAAAAAACGTATTTTCGTTAAAAATGAATAACAATGAATTAACGGACAAGTTACAAGTGTTCTTTGAATGTAATAAAAATCGCCTTCAAGCAGTTCGTCGGTACAGTGCTCGTCTTCCGGACAGAGAAGTTCCAGATTCGAAAATATTTCAGAGAATTGAAAAGAATTTAAGAAATTATTAATCATTTACCAAACCAAAAACACAAAAACGGAAATTCTCCGAAGATAAGGAATTAGATGTTCTTCTTGCAGTACAGCAAAATTCACGAACTTCGATTCGCGAAATTGCACATAATATTGGGGTATCAAAAACTACAGTTCATGGTATTTTAAGAAAACACAAACTTAAACCGTACATAGCTCGAAAAGTTCATGCATTAGAACAAAATGATCCTGGCCGAAGAATCCAGTTTTGTCGTTTTTATTTAAATGCATTAGAACAAGACCCGAATTTTTACAGAAGGATAATTTGGTCTGATGAATGCACTTTTAGCAACAACGGTATTTTTAATAGAAACATACATCCACAGTGGAGTGCAGACAATCCGAGATTTGTAATTGAAAATAATTTTCAAAGACGTTTCAACGTAAATGTTTGGTGTGGCATTTTAGGTGATCAATTAATTGGGCCATTTTTCATAGATGGTTGCTTAAATCAAGAAAAATACTACACTTTATTACACGAAAATCTCCAAAACGTTTTAGATGAATTACCTTTGGCAAATTTAAATAGAATATTTTTTCAACAAGATGGGGCACCCGCGCACAACGCCATAGTAAATACTGATTTGTTGAACACCCAATTTGGAAATAGGTGGATAGGAACATCCGGTCCTATCGAGTGGCCTGCGCGTTCACCGGATCTTACGCCCCTCGATTTTTGGTTGTGGGCTTATCTACAAGATCGAGTTTATTTAACAACTCCAGAAAATGTTGACATTTTAAGACAAAGAATTATTAACACTTGTCAATAAGTACCTGCCGCTTGTCTTTTAAATGCGACCTTTGGAGTAATTAGGAGATTGTTTCTTATAATAATATTTATAATACTTACATTTCCAATGTTTCATGACACATTCGAATATTTAAAAATAATGGAAGACAAAGATGAAATTTATAAAGTTTTTTTTTTGCAATAAACGTTTATCAAAAACAAATACAATCCGAATATAGCCAAAAATATATATGTTGCCATTTAAAATAAAAAACTTGACTGTCGTTTGACATTAATGAAAACAATTGAAAACAAATAAAACACTGCTATCTTATAGTGTTTTTGATGCTATTAAATTTACTTTTTGTTTAAATAAAACCGGACAATAAATAACGGAATTATGAATGTTGGCGTTTTTTACGGGACAGTCTGTATATATATATATATATATATATATATATATTTAGTGTTTAAAGAATTTTGTTTTTCTTTTTTATTTTATTGGCCGTGTTTTAATATTAAAAATAATAGATTTTTATTGGTTTTAGCGACCTTTTATTGAATTTAGATGTTTGTTTGCGACGTTTCGACTTTTATCAATTCAGTCTTTTTCAAGCATCTGGAACGTCGCAAACAAACATCTAAATTCAATAAAAGGTCGCTAAAACCAATAAAAATCTATTATTTTTAATATATATATATATATATATATATAATAACTTCGTGACCTTGGTATGATATGGTAAACCTAATCAGTAGGCGATTAAAGGTCTGTATATTACTTCAAAATATATGTATTTAAAAAACTCTACATGTTTCGGCTGTATACGCCTTTATCAATAGAATACAAAGTATTCTCTTGATAAAGGCGTATACAGCCGAAACATGTAGAGTTTTTTAAATACATATATTTTGAAGTAATATACAGACCTTTAATCGCCTACTGATTAGGTTTACCATATATATATATATATATATATATATATATATATATATATATATATATATATATATATATATATAAAGAAGAAAGCACAAGAGAAAAGTCAGCAAGGGATGGAACGTTTTCAGAAAACGCAGAAAGAGAAAGAACAATGAAAGAAAAGACGAAACCATCTTTGGTATCTATTATTTTAGTATATTAGTTGAAAAATGTTTATACGAGGGTATACAATAATTGGGTAAATTATAAGACAATCTTAATTTATTATTTATTAAAATAGCGTTATCAGCATGTTTATAACTATTTAATTAAAATGAAAGACTGCAATTATATAATTATCTTTAATTAGGTTCTTGTAGCTTTGATATTAGCTGATGTTAATATAGATTATTAAATTTTATAGCAATTATAAACATTTTGAATTAAATATTTTAACGATACTTTTTTCCTAAGTCATAAAATTATAGAAATGGCAAATTACTTTCAAGAAAAAAAAAACACCATTTTCCTCAAATGAAACTTCACTCGAACTTATCTCGAAAAAAGTTTGGAATTTAAATTAATGATTTAAACTATATCTTTAATGAAATTTCCAAATGAATTCCGTCTAAATTTAACCAGAAAATTAGTCAATTACATTATACTCGCCAATTCATCAGCGAATGGAGAAAAAAAAGCCGAATTTAGCAGAACACAGTGGAGTAACGATTTGTGTAGATAGGGCTTCTTCAGTTTTCAGCAGCGTCGTGGAATTTTCTCTCCCGCGCTGACAATCGACCTTGCGTGTTTCTGCGGTGCCCCAGCTGGATTCCATGGCAACCCTCTGAATCAACGAGATAACGTACGCCCGTTTGCGTTCGCGCCAGAAAATTTTTACGACTACGAATTGCTACTTATAATGTACGCTACATTTCACTACATTATCCTGCTAGTTATTGTGTTGGGTTGTGCAGTAAAAATTCACGCTTTGCCTACGGGCAAACCTAAAATTTATGTTGTAAAATATTTAAATTAGTTTATGTTACCGAATATGTAAATACATTAAATTTCATGCATGCGTTAACTATTTAACTTTATAATTGTCGACGTGACGTGGCGTTAACGCATGTTAGCATTGTTAACGTTATTTTACTGTCGTAATAAATTAAAAGCTACTAAACTGAAAATCTCTTAAATTAAACTGCACGTTTATTTATTTGTATAGCCTCTATAGTCCGTGTCAACTTTATTATATCCAGTACAGATGCAATAGCAACATCTTTTATTATCTTAACTAATCTTTCAATAACGCTATAACGTATGGTGCCAAAGTTTTCGGAAAAATTTTTGATGATTTGTAGTTGTACTATATTACGTTTGGTTAAGTTGTTGCTGGAAGTCATATGTCACAATTAACTTGTTTTAATTATGGCAGTTTAATTTTTGTAACGACCGGTGTAACGATCGGGTGCTTAGTGGAGAATCCGGCTCGATGGACCACAATGTATTGTTCGGGAATGTCTACCAATGTTTCGGTGGTTTCCGGTTTCTGACGGTGATGTTTCAACCTCAGTTACTAGAATCACGACCCATATGTTCCTTCACCGTGCACAGGCTGTAACTTTTAAATCTTCGGTGACTTTTTGTTAAATGAATAAATGTACTTTCATCTAAATATATTTATTTACACTATACAGGCTGATTCATTTTCGGCCCTCACCATGGGGATCTCGCTTATTATTGGAGATAGAGTATAGGTTTAAATTTGGCAATGTTGTTCAATTTTGTGTTTGTTATAAATCCGTAAAGAAAATAGACCTGTGACAAATGACCTTCGTTATTTAAAAAAAAAACGCGAAAACCCCATTTTCTTCTTTTACCTGTAGCACCGACATTTGGCCTTGTAGAGAAAAAATAGAAACACATCCTTGCGGCCATTTCTAAACCTCTATCCAGTGGTGTACTCTAAATTTTTATACGACGTTTCGTTTCTTTCTGGCCATCATCAACTATCTAATTTCTTATAGGCGCCATATTGGATTTAGACATCTTCAGACAGAGTTTTTTTTTATGATTTCAACCATGTACCACAAGCTGACTAAAGTTTTTGACATTAGGTTTTATTTGAAAGAATAAATTATAAGATTAAATAAGGTAGCCATGGAATTTCAATCTGTCAAACATTTCATTTATTGTTCATTAATAATACAAAAGTGTCATACACTAACGAATAGAAACGAGATATGATAAGTATTTTTTATTCTTCGAACCGAAATTCAACAGTAGCGAGTACAAGATATCTACAATTATATCCAGAACGACAACAGCCTCATCGTACCATTTTTCTAGATCTCGACAGAAATTTGGTCGAGAATGGATCGTTTACTAAGCCGCGTAATGGTCAAGACAACAGGAATTTAAAATAGAAGTAAATTCAGCGCTGTTATGTGGACGGGGCGAGGTACTTCGGCTGTCTGACAACAGGCAGCGCTGAATTTACTTCTACGCCCGGTCTGGATAATTTAGGTGATGTGGTGATGTGGTTCATTTTTGTGAATGTGTCTGAGAATATCCTTTCTCCAGCAGGGGCGTACCGACGAACCTGTAGAAAGGCGAAATACGTATCTACGTCTCTGGGGAGGGATATGTTCGGACACGTTCACAAAAAATATTAATAGTGAACCTGTATTTGTGTTTTTCACACCAGATTTTTAATAATATTTTATATTATTAAAAATACCTTTGTATGTATTATACAAAACTGGTGGGGTTTACCTACTCATGTACGTTTCAATTATTCTGATAAATTTACTTATATTTAACAATAAAAAATGTCTGAAATTAAAATATTATGAAAGGATATTAAATATCTCCTCAGCAATCTGCTTCAGCCAAATGTCTTAGAAGCTAGATATTCGTAGAGGAATTTACAATCTAGTTGGGCGAATGCCCAAGCGTGATATTGTTGCATTGTTGCATTTGTCATGAACAAGATATTTATTTATCAACAATTTTTCAAACCATAAAGGAATATGAAGAGGGTTAATTTGTCCAAAAGGGGTCGACCAAGAATTTTGAGCCAGGTGAGGGAACAAAGAATGCTTGAAGCCGTTAAAGATAGAGTTAGAGTTTGCCAGCGAAAAATAAGTCGTATCAAAGACCACTGTTTTTCGGACAGTTTCCCGAAAAAACGAAGGCATATTTAAAATAAAATCCTAGAAAATATTAACCGTGTTTTTTATTCACAAACATTTCAGTTTGTACTTCGTATCAGTACGAAAAGTTGAATATGTGCATATTTCTTAAATCAGAATTTTATGCTTTATCCAAATCCACTAAAAAAGGAAGGGAATTGTAACGAGCGATCATAAAAATTTTCACTCGTAGCTGGCCGTGTATATAAAAATTATGTCGTAGCTTTAGTCATTAAGATGTTATTTCAAACATCTGTCAGTGTCAAATATATATTTTAAAGTTTCATCAAAAGAAAAAGTAATGGCCTTTAATGATATGCATAAAGCGTTTATGGTAGAATGTTACTTCCTGACATCTCAAAAAATTCATGGTATTTGGCAGCATTCAATAGAAAATTGCCTTGCGGAGTTTGAAGAGAGATATCCAAATACTATAATATAATATATAATATATAATACTATAAAACTTTCCGTGATACGCTAATGCATTGTGTAAATCTTTTTCGTCAAACAGGCAATATTTTAAGGAAAAAAGGAAGCGGTCCTCCTCTCAAGAGAAGTCGCGGCGTAATTGAAAATGTCAGACAAATTATTAACGATTCTCCTCAAACATCTATTCGCAGAGTTTGGCAACAAGTAGGGCTTTCGTATGGCACATGTCAAAAAATTTTAAAAAAGAACTTGCACATGTATCCATATAAATTAACTTCTGTACAAAATCTATTACCTACGGATTATGAAAAACGAACACGATTTTGCCAATGGTTTATTCAAACAATGACAGACAATATTTTAAATCATACTTTTTTCACCGATGAAGCTTGGTTTTATTTGAAAGGTTATATTAATTCGCAAAATATACGTATGTGGTCCAGTGAAAATCCTCATTTCTACAGAAAAGTTCCTCTACATCCAGAAAAAATAGACGTATGGGTAGGTATAAGTCGTCACCGATTAATAGGACCAATATTCTTTGAGGGCACGATAACATCGGAGAAATATCGTAACGAAATTCTCAGTGTTTTTACTAATCAATTGACTAATGATGAACTCCAGGTCGGATATTTTCAACAGGATGGGGCTACATCTCACGTTACACTTGAAAATATTCAGTTTTTGCAACAATTTTATGGCGATAGGATAATAAGTAGAAATACAGCGATTCCATATCCACCTCGATCGTGTGATTTAACAGTCATGGAGTTTTTTGTGTGGCCATATATAAAGAATATTATTTATGAAACACCAATTAATAATCTACAAGAGTTAAGACATAAAATCATAGAAAAATGTGAACACATCAATAACTCACCGCAAATACTGATCAATGTTTTCAATGCTCTACGAAATAGAGTGCGATTATGCTTGGTGGAGAATGGTCAACATTTTACACATTTTTTATAATATTCCATTACTTTGTATAAAAATTATAAATATATTTAATATAAAAGTCAGCATTTCAAATTATTTTTTAACAATGATGACGTTTGAAATTATAATGACAGATCTCCTCTAATAACTTAAGTTAGGACATACTTTTTGTGTACATGGCTTACTTGAGCGAAAATTTTAATGATCACTCGTTATTACAAAAAAAAATGAAGATGAACAAAACAAACTAATTTGCCTTTTCAAGAACTTTCGCAAATTCCTACGGTGGAACAAATAAATCCAGTTTTTTTAAAAGTTTATACGCTCTCTGTATAATTAATCGCAGGATGTAGGTATATTAATTATGGAATTAATATAAAAAAAATGTAATTAATTGTAAATATAAATTATAAATATTTTGTATTTAAAGATTACGTATTTACATATGTAAACTTTCCAGTCATAATTCAATATGTTCGTTTCACACAACTAATAATTAATATTACAGCTTTTATAAAATTTATACATCAATTTTCTAACTTGTGCTAGGTAGAAATATCGCTTCATAATCTAAACCGAAAATGAGTTATAATAATTCAAAGTACTCAAAAACATATGTCGTGCGCATAGGGGGGCACAAACTAACTTTAGTTACCTGTTACTGTACAAATATTTCAATCATTTATATAATGATAATAAGGACGATAAACAGATGTCATTTTATGAACATGTAATGTTAAAATATAAAGATTTTTACATTGCAGTGTTTGATACGAATTGCATATCTATTAAATATGATATACAGGGTTAGGAAAATGTATGCATGCATTCGAATTTCTTTGATATGGATACTTAGATTTTAATAAGACTTTCCACGATTAATTAACTACAAATCGGGCATTCGATGAGTATATTTATATTCGAATCAGACTTCCGGTTTAGCCGGAAATGATGTTAACTTTTTTGTTTTGCATAAAACATCCTGTATATTTTTACAAATTTCAATAAAGCTGTTCTTTGAGTTCGGCAATAAAAAGATTTGACACCTTTTTGTTCAATAACTCTAGAGATATTTAATTAAAACTAATATTTTAAAGATATGTTTATGTTCAGTAAGCCATGGAATTAAAATTCCGTAATTGACTTAGAACTGTCAGAATTAACTTTGTTGACGTCCAAATATTAGTAATGGTTGAATTAACTGAAACAGAACGTACTGAAATTCTGATGATGATTGGTTTTGGTAACTGCGTCAGAACTCATGAAGAAGTATGCTATTTTAATTAGCAATTTGCATCAAGATCGGCATCCAATATCACGAACTGCCGTTGGCGAAACTTTGTACAGGGGGCCCAAAATGACCGAGGGGGTTTGAGTTCATTATAACTTCTTATTTAAGACATAATTATTTAATTTTTTTTATTTAAAATACAGTATATTAATGGAGAATATTTTTAATTTAATTATGAAAAATTATATCTCGCAAGTGGTGGCCATTTTCTGCTTCACATATTCGTGCTCTTTCCAAAACATTTTCCATAACCTTTCGCAAAACTTCAGGTGTTATGTTGTTGATTTCGTCGCGTATATTATTTTTGAATTGCTGTATGGTTCGAGGCTTATTCATATAGACTTTTCCTTTCAAATAACCCCAAAGAAAACAGTCTGAAGCGGTTAAATTCGGTGAACGCGGAGGCCAATTAAAATCGCTTGTACGGGAAATAATTCGTTCACCAAAGATGTCGCATAAAAGAGCCATTGTGTCCCTCGCAGTGTGCACTGTGGCTCCATCCTGTTGGAACCATACTTGCGGATGGTTTTCCAAGGCTGGCCTTAAAAAATTTTCCAACATTGTCCGATATCTAACACCAGTGATGGAAACGGCGACACCGTGTTCATTTTCAAAAAAATATGGGCCAATTATCCTTTCCGACGAATATTGAGGCAGAATATTAAACCACATTTAGTGCAAGAGTTATTAGACGGGAATTGTGATTGTAGGATTGAATTTTGCGAAAGATTGATGGAGATTTGCAAAAATTACCAATATTTTAAATACATTTTTCTGTTTTCTGACGAGGCTACATTTCCTTAATCGCCATAATTGTCGATATTGGTCAATAGATAACTCTCATTGGATATTAGAAACGCATACACAGTATCAGTAGAAATTAAACGTTTGGTCTGGTATTTTCAGGAACTATATTACTGATAATTCTTTTATTAATGGTACACTAACTGGCCAGGGATATTTAGATCTTCTTCGTGATCAGGTTGTTCCTAATATTGAGGAAGACGAGGAATTATCTGTAAGTGTTTGGGTCCAACAAGAGGGAACACCCCTTCACTATGCCCTTAATGTTAGATGTTTTTTAAACGAAACATCCCCAAATCGGTTGATTAGTCGTAGAGGATTCACTGAATGGCCCGCGCGGTCTCCAGATTTAAATCCTCTAGATTTTTACTTTGGGGTCATTTAAAATCTGTGGTTTATACTAGACGACCGCATAATCTGGACAGAATAATTGAGGAAGTACAATTAATTCGTGAGGAGGCTTTGGTAAATGTCATTCAAGAATTAGTTCATGGACTTGCATATTGTCAAGAAGTGAACGGCCATCAATTCGAAAACTTTCTGAACTGATCTTTGATTTTGATTATATTTTTGTACTCATTTTTCTTGTTCTCAATAAAATTTGCATTATTTGATTTAATTAAATATCTCTGTTATTGTTGAACAAAAGTATGCCAAACTTTATTATTGTTGAATACCAAGGGAAATTATTGAAATTGCGTTACAAAATGTATATGAAACTCTTTAAATCTATTACGAAACTGTTTGCTTTATCAGTAAAAATTATTTTAATTAAAATTTCTTTCGTTTTTATTTAACAAATTAAACATTATTTCACAAAAATCAGTTCGTTTTACTTTATCTTCCTCGAATCCTCCTTGATTGTTTTATATCTTGTCTGGGTAATATTTGAATTCTTTCAGGGTTTTGAACACCGAAATGTACCGATACTCCAAAATAGACTCATTTGTTTTTTAAAAACAAAATTTTTAAAAGGTTGACGAGAAACTAATATCTTGGTAATTTAATGTTTTGAATTTAGATGATTCATTTTAACATGTTTAGTGGTGTCTTTGCTAAATTTTAACTCTTAATTGAACTCCTGAAGATGTAACAAATTGTTATGAAATATAGAGTGAAATAAAATAGTTTTTTTTTATTTGACAGACCGCTCACCCGTTCAATTAATTTTTACTATATATATATATATATATATATATATATATATATATATATATATTGAACTAATACAGCTATGAGGACTATGTATTTAAAAGGAGATAAACAAGGCCTCCACGTTGTTGGTGCCAAATGAAGTAATGTTAAGGACTATGTAAAATAAATATTAATAACAAATTGCGGTGAAGCTGTAATTCTACAACTGGCCTCACGTCGGTTCGACAAATGAAGTAATACCGCAAGAAGACGTATTTAATTAATATAACAATGAATAATAAGTTATGTTGAAGATGTTGAATTTTAAATATTGGACGCCAGCGATTAAATTAATCACAATAAATACAACGTCCTCTGTGTACATACAATAGCACTATCAGCAGTCGGAGAGCAAGATTATTAAATGGCTTTAATATTAATTACCTCTGGATCTTCGTTGGTCTGTGAATTACCTCCCTTAATTGTAGTTTGATGTCTATGTTGTATGTTTTACTCAACAACTAAATGCTAACAAATAAAAAACTGTTTAAAGAGATAAAAATAAAATATATTGAAATAAAAATTAGAAAACTGTAACAATTATATTAACGTTGACAAGTGTCTATAAAAGGAATTACTATCTTAACATGTGTGTATCACATTATACTAAAAATGGTGTTGGTGAACAAAAAACTAAGTTATTGAATATGTGATATTATTTATACAAATTTGGTAAGTACTACGATTATATTACCCAATTAAATTATGTTTGTCATTATAAAGCTGGGATAGACAATGTATGGATAATAAATATAGAAGTTTTGTAAATGTTTTAATTGGTTATGATGATCTTGATTATTGAAATATAAATTTTTGTAGGCAATGAAAAGAATAAATCGATTATTCAAGAACCTGTGTTCCAAGATATTACGAGTAGGATCAGGCTGGGCGCGTTGTTCGTTATACAGCACCAAGTACGGCGTTAGGATTCTTGATGTCGGCTTTGGCGTCGTTCGATCGTCCAAGTTGCCCACGCTTTGCAGTTAGGATTCTTGCAATGATGCTATTCTCGATATCCGGCGTATTTTTGATGATGCCGGGCTGATTCTTACTTTAAAAGGTTGGTCAATATTTTGCGTTTCAATTTTATATATTTTTGACGAGATATTTTAAGTATTATAATGGTAATTTAATTTTAAACTTGGAAAATTACAAAAACGCGGCCATATGTTGTAAAATTATTTTTCGGCTTCTCTTCGTTCATTTATTTTTCAAGGCCTATTTTTATATATCCAAATAGCCTCGAAACTTTATTATCATAACATCGCTTTGTGCTTTGAATTTAATTGATATTTCATTTTTAATTAAATTATTAAATTTTTAAAATAATTTACAAATACAATTTGTTTACTTTTGAATATAAGGTTATGTTATTATCATGTGTTCAAAGTTGCATTCTTACGGGTTCATGCTAAATTTAAAAAGAGGGCGTGTCCAATCAGTATCAATACATTATTTCAATGTAGATAAATTTGATACCGGCAGTTTCGCGCGAATTATTTGAATTATGAAATTTAAAATAGAAATATAAAAGTAAGTAATAAAAATAAAAATAAGTTAATTTGAATTATACTGTTCTCGTTGTATTAATTTATATACATGTTGATACTAATTTTACAAACGAAATTCGCCTATTTCACCCTTTTTATAATTGTGTTATATGCATTGTTCTATCTGTTTTTCCGTCTCAGATGCAGATATATGGGTGCAGTATGAACCATAACAATATATATATATATATATATATATATATAACCGTGATATTTTTTATAAATATCACAGTCGATAATTTCGTTTCAATTATATATATTGTTATGAGGCAAAGAGCACAGTTATTCCAGCTATCTGCAAATGAAAAAGTAGGAATTAATACGGGAATTACACTCAATAGAATGGTTACATTTGGCGGACATAATTTGTAAAATTAGTATCGAAGTGTTAATAAATTAATATTACGATAACTTTGTATATTTCAGATTAATTTATATTCATTTCAATATTTACTTTTCATATTTTTAATTTTCATTTTCATAATTTAAGTCATTTACGCGAAATTAAAAAAATAGTTAATTTATTTACATTCAAATTTTATATCGATACTAGTTGAACACGCCCACTTTTTGAATTATCACAAAAACCCGCGAACAGGTTATTTTTGTACTAGATATTACACATAACCTAACATTGAAAAGCCAGTCGTAACTATTTGTAAATTAATATTTTAATTTTGTTTACCCGTCTAAATTAACATTTCATATACATTTTAATTAATTATTATTAATAGTAATAAAAGTAAAAATCAAGTCAATTTTCTCAATTTCTAATAAGGCTTTGGAAAGAAATAATTGATAGTTAGCGTCAGTAGAAAATTTTACAACGGTTGCCTTAAAAAAAGTGATACTCCGTATTTAAAATTCAATAAATTCTAAAATACTAGTGATAAAACAATAAAATTACATAGAAAAGAAGTAATTAACATTGGCGCTACTTTAGAAACACTTTTGGCGGACATAATACCTGAGACCGGCAAGTAATCGAACAAAGCATCTTTTGGCCGCCGAGATACGATCGATCCCTACACATTCGAACAAGTGTTCACATACCTGCATCGTAGAATCCGAGAACACCTTTTTTTGGTCCCGTATAACTGAACATCCTGAATAGCTGATACCATCCTTCATACCTGCACGCTCCCTGCAAGACACAGGTTTATTTAATTCAATTCTTTTCGAAAAAGTCTTATTAAGAACTATTTATTACAAATCAAAATTTTATTAAATTCATTACTTCTTGATTTTACTTGAAAACATATTTCTATCTTGCTTAAATTTGTGAAAAGAAACCTATTTATTAAGAATTGTAGTACTTTCCATCACTGTGTTTATTTATTTATTTATATTATAATACTTTACGATAGCATTGCACTTATCCCAAATACGTATTTCAACAACTACTAAAGTGTTTCGTTTTTTAATTAAATTATCTATTTTTCAATCAAGTGTATTTAATAAGATTCATGACAAAAATTCATCAATATTTGACATTAATTTTTTTTAACCTTTCCAATCTCCATGACAATATAATTTATGAATTAAGCAAACAGGAAAATACTTCACTGGTGTATAACTGGTTGCTTACTATGCCACTAATGCATTGACTATTCGTTTTTTATCATTACACATAGCGAATGTATGTGTAATGATAAAAAACGAACTCAGTATAATTATCATTGTAATTCATTTATTTTATCATTTAATATTTCTCTTTATATATAATATACCTATTTATTGTTGCGAAGAGTTGACGACACAACGACGTAATACATTGATTTTAGTTTACCCAATTTCTTAATTTGGTCGTGCCTATTATATTTTTCTTATGCTTAAAAGGGCATTTCTTAATAATAAAAAAACTAAAGAAACAAACAAATATAATGTCTTTTATCTAGTTGTCAATGTAGCCAAAAATAGTCCACAAAAAAGTGGTCGCCAGCGCTGCTTTAATGCAATTTATCTAGGATTTCTTGATATGACAAAACTCTTGCTTGCGACTAGGTTACTCTGTGTCAAGGCTGTATACGTACTTGATTCTATGCCCGAGAGAGGCGTTGTTTTTCATCAAGGTTTGCGTGTATATATATATATATATATATATATATATATGTATGTATATTCTTGTTCGCCGTGAGTTGAACGGGTCGATACGGCGGCCCAACAACCGCTCTGCGCGCTGTTGCCGTTCATGGCCGGAACGCCATTCATGCATCATTGCTAGAACTCACCCTGTCGCCGCTCTTTCCATCCCTTGCAATGAAACCGGCAGTCTCGAGTACGAATCCTGAATTATAATGCTTTATTACTTCGACCAGACTGAAAACATGAATTGTTGGCACTCTTCTGAGATGATTCACATTGGCTTCAGTCGAAGTTTTGTTTGTTTCAGTGGCGTACAACCTTGAAAGATTTACTGAAGCAATTGTTTTTGTATGTAAGGGTTCCAAATCTCCAAGACTTATAATCGAGCCTCAGAATGAAATTTTAATACAATGAAACACAGCATGGAAAAGTTTTTGTAAACAGATCGTATTTAACATATACAAATATTGAATAAAATAATATTAAATATTATAAATTTAAAGTGTTTTTAGTAATAATAATATACAGAGTATATAAAAATAATAATAATATATTTATAATTAGGGACCGGACACGAGAGGCCGATGATTCATCGCCCACGGGCGAGCTATTGAAAATTTGTATTTTTAAAAAATTTATAATTTTATTTATACCGGGTGTATTATGAAAAACTTTTCGTGCTGTAACTTTTTTATTTTTTATCCGAATGTAATAAATTATACGTCGAACTAAATCGTTTTAAAAACACTGTAACGTGATCCGCTTTGAATTTTTTTTTACACTTTGTTTTTGACAGACAGCTGCAAACTGTGTTTTTTTAAATTGCACTATACTTTTTTTTTCCTTATTCAAATATATTACTTTTTCTGAATATGAAACTGTAAACAACGATATCCTTATATGAAAAAAAATCGAGAAATTGAAGGATTTTTTTTTTAGTTCGATTTACTCTGGTTTTTCCGAACACGAGACTTCTTAAATGCATTTTAAATACCCTATTTAATTTTATTACCAGCAAATGTGTGTACCTTTTAAGCCCATAAAGGATTACAAACCAATGTTATCAGTGAGCGGTGGGTCAACAACAACATTTACAGTGTTTATTTTAAAAATTAAAAAATCAAACAGTCATATTGAACGATAAAAGTGCATTCCAAATTTTCCAAGAGAGCTGTGACATCTGTCAGTCACACATTCATTATAACATTTTCAACGATTTATTTCTAAATTTTGTTATTGAAATGGATAATGGCGAATGTGTGGATGCGATTCAAGCATATTTTGAATGCGGAACAAATTCTGCAGCTGCTTTGCGACTTTATGGAAATCGTTTTCCTGACAGACTGCGTCCAAGTGCCGATAAGTTTGGAAGGCTCGTGCGAAATTTACGAAATTTTGGATCATTCAAAAAACCGAAAATAAACGCACGTGTAATTCAAGATCAAAATTTAGAATTAAGTGTCTTGCTCTATGTGGAAGAAAACCCTAATACGTCTACGCGAGAAATTGCTCACTACATGCAGGTATCACATTCTACAGTTCAGTACATTCTGAAGAAGCACAAGTTCTTTCCTTATAAACCACGGAAGGTGCATGCTCTCTGAAAACGACCCTCAACGAAGGGTTCAATTCTGCACGGTTTTCATGAATAAACTAAGGGAAGATCCAATTTTTTATCGTCGTGTGTTGTGGTAAGATGAATGCACTTTTGGGAAAAATGGTGTATTCAACAGATATAATCATCGCCATTGGAGCACTGAAAATAACCATGTTGTTATGCAACACAATTTTCAAAATCGGTTCAGTGTAAATGTATGGTGTGGCATTTTAGGCGATAGAGTAGTAGGGCCTTTTTTTGTGGAGGGTAATCTAAACCAAGAAAAGTATAATAATTTGTTACGCAATGAATTAGGCGATTATTTAGATGAGTTGCCACTTGCTGAGTTAAACAGGGTGGTCTTCCAACAGGACGGTGCCACACCCCATAATGCACGAATGAATACTGATTTTCTAAATAATTATTTTGGCGTCAGATGGATGGGCATTTACGGACCTATTCGATGGCCTGCTGGATCGCCAGATCTGAATCCACTAGATTTATTTCTGTGGTCCTACATTCAAGATCATGTCTATTTGACTCCACCTGATACCAGAGATGATTTAGTAAGAAGGATAGTACAAGTATGTCATGAAATACCACCAAATCTTATATTAAACGCAGCAGTTGGAGTTAATAGAAGGTGTCAAATGTGTGTGGAACAAAATGGGGCCTATTTCGAACATTTGATTCATTAAAATATATGATAGCTTGATTTCTGTAAATTTCGTAGTTTTTTTTAATAATAAAAAATTTGTCACTCAATTTAATGGAGGTTTCTTCAGGAAATAAATGTTTATCAGAATAAGTAAAGAAAAATATGTAGTACAATTTAAAAAAAAAATTTACTACTGTCTGTCAAAAACGAAATGTCAAATTTTTTTTTTTTTAAAACAGGTTACAGTGCTTTAAAAACGATTTAGTTTGACATATCATTCATTAAAATCAGATAAAATATAAGGAAGCTACAGCCCCAAAGGTTTTTCATAATACACCTGGTATAAGTGGAAAACGGGTGGTGATCTATAAAATAAGAAATACATTTTTATTTGTTCATTTTGTAGTTCAAATTGAGTAAAGGAGTATTAATATTAACTAGCAATACTTCTCTTCTGTAAAATTTGTTCTCTTTGAATGAAATACATCTTTGTAGAGAGAAAACATCCTTTCTAAATTGCAACTGGTTATATGTGCATACTGGAAATATTCTTTTATTTCAGTGTATTTAGCAGTTAGATTTTGAAGCATTGTCCCCATACGCAATTGTCGCAATGTTACTAAATCTGGATTTCTATTAAAAACTGCGTTTGCCTAACTTTTGCCGAATGCCACATCCGAAGTCACTCGGAATATCTTTCAAATTTTTAATAGCCACATCTAATTTGAAATTTTCATTTTCAAAATAAGTGATTAGTTTTGGTAAGTGTCCCTGAAGAGAGTACAACTGATTTTTTTAATTTTCTAATTTGTATTAGTTCGTTGCTCTCAGAAGTACTCCGAGCATCGTCATTTAAACATGTAACGAAATTTTGTAAACTATCAAAATTCTCTGCATAAGAACTAGTAGGTTCCAACCATACTCCCAATCTAGTTATTACTGGAGAGGGAGGCAGTGACAAAGATTGAAGTTTTCCCTGTAAAGTGGTGCTTTTCTGAAAACATTTTTAGAAGCGGATACAAGTGTATCAACTTCCGGAAAGATGTCTCTGATATATTCACAGATTCTGTGGAGAGCATATGCCACACAAGTAATGTGCAGTATATTAGGATATGTTTCCTTAGAGACACCTTTCCGAAAGTTGACAGACTTGTATCCGCTTTTAAAAAAGTTTTCAGAAATGCGCCATTGAGAGTAGGTCTTTAACTGCCTCTCTCTCCATAACCTCTCTCTTATAACTAGAACTCTCAAGTAATAACTAGAGGAACATGGTTGGAAGCTACTACTTTTTATGCAGAGAATTTCGATAGTTTACAAAATTAGTTACATGTTTGAATGACGATGCTAGAAGTATTTCTGAGTGTCGCGAACTAATACAAATTCCAAATTTAAAAAATCAGTTGTACTTTCTTAAGGAACACTTTGGAAATTTGCCAAAGTTAATCACTTATTTTGAAAATCGAAATCTCAAATTAAATGATTGAATTAACCACACTAGATGTGGCTATTAATAGTTTCATACGGGACCATGATTTTTACGTCATGATTTATCGAGTTACTATCTTTAGTAATTACTACTGAATAAACCAAATAGTAAGATCTAGTTATTAGGTTCTCAATTAAAATATAGTCGAAAATCATGGAAGTCAATTAGAGCAATGCTAAAAAGTGAAATAAAATACATCGATGCATTGATGTATCTCTACAGCATTCGTAAAATGCCGATTTTCAGTAATAAAATATGTATAAACGTCAGTGGGTAACGTGCTACATGTGCCTTGTCGCTTTAATTATTAACACTAAGGGAAGAATCATTGCATTTTTACGAAGGGGTGTCATTGGGTGATGTACTTTTAGCTAAAAATATTTCAGTTTCGGCTTATGTATTTGTGCGTTGCACCATTAATATAATGTGTTCATTTGAAAAGTCAATCTAGGTTACTTTGATATTTTGATAGAATAAGACGCAAATATATTAGTATGTGTTTGTTGTCCCGTAAACGTAAATCCAAATGACATTTGAGGTTATTATAACAATCCAGTAATGTTGCAGAATATCATCAGAAATTTTGAACGGAGGATTTTAAAGTGCATTCATTGATCTTGAAGGACAACGTTTTCAACATTTGTTATAGTTTTCAATAAACACCTATTATTCGTTATTTATTTGTATGTATGAAACTGTCAAAATATACGACTTCGTAGGTTAAGTAGTAAATTTTAATTTACGACATACTTCAAAATGTTCTCAGTAAATCACATGCTACTAGATTGCCTTTTCAAATGAACACACGATATAAGGCAAGACTTATTAGATATTTTGTAGATTGTCTACTTAGAATATAGTAACTAAACAATGCTGAATTTCAAATATAGAAAAAAATAATATACGATAATGCATACAGAGTTACCGCTGAATAGCAGGAAAGGTATGCGAATCTGAAGAATAGGTTTAAATGTCTTAACTGAAAATCGAAAAAGAAATTACTTTGTAATTCATCAAAAATTTCCAAATATTTAGGGCCGAAATATAGTTAAAGTCGATCCATATCTTTGTTTATTCTATATTTATCAAAATACAGCTGTAATTCAAGTTCATTGTTGTAACATTGGTTAGACGATACGGTTATTATAAGTTACTATTCATAAAAATAGTAAATGTTGATATTTTCATATAAAAACATTTATGCCCACACATATGGTGCTTTTATTAAGATATTTTTTTGGTGGGGGTGGGGGGATATCAATAATAACCTTTACGTCGAATATGTCGAGAAATAACTAAAATATGATTAAAATTAAATAACGTGAACATTAAACTTCTTTTAAAAGTAAATTTATTATACAAAGGTATTTTTAATAATATAAAATATTATTAAAAATATGGTGTGAAGAACACAAATGCAGGTTCACTATTAATATTTTTTGTGAACGTGTCCGAATATATCCTATCCCCAGAGACGTAGATACGTATTTCACCTTTCTACAGGCTCATCGGTACGCCCCTGCTGGAGAAAGGATATTCCCAGACACATTCACAAAAAAGAACCACATCGCCCTATCACCGTAATTATCCAGACCGGGCGCAGAAGTAAATTCGGCGCTGCCTGTTGTCAGACAGCCGAAGTACCACGCACACCGTCCACATAATTAATGTGAAGTAACGACGCCCTTCCAAAGGTGGCACAGCCAATCTCTCTAGAAAACTGCATTTTGTTTGTGTCTTTACTCATACTACGGACTAACCGCATGTGTAATGTATCAGAATAATTGAAACATACATGAGTAGGTAAACCCCACCAGTTTTGTATAATACAAAGGTATTTTTAATAATATAAAATATTATTAAAAATCTGGTGTGAAGAACACAAATGCAGGTTCACTATTAATATATATAGCCGTAGTATGAGTGAAGACACAAACAAAATGCAGTTTACTAGAGAGATTGGCTGTGCCACCTTTGGAGGGCGTCGTTACTTCACATTAATTATGTGGACGGTGTGCGGGGTACTTCGGCTGTCTGATAACAGGCAGCGCCGAATTTACTTCTGCGCCCGGTCTGGATAATTACGGTGATAGGGCAATGTGGTTCTTTTTTGTGAATGTGACTGGGAATATCCTTTCTCCAGCAGGGGCGTACCGATGAGCCTGTAGAAAGGTGAAATACGTATCTACGTCTCTGGGGATAGGATATATTCGGACACGTTCACAAAAAATATTAATAGTGAACCTGCATTTGTGTTTTTCACACCAGATTTTTAATAATATTTTATATTATTAGAAATACCTTTGTATTATACAAAACTGGTGGGGTTTTCCTACTCATGTATGTTTCAATTATTCTAAAATTATTATGTTTTTAATAAAACAAAAATCGTCATAAAACAAAAATCTTTATGTAGCGCGCCAAAGATACCTGGTTTTTAATTGTTTCTAAGGAATTATTTACATATAATTTTTTTATCTTTAAATTTGTGTGTGGTACTGACAAATACCGATAGAAAAATATAATTAGTCGGTAAAGAGAATTACTGATGAATTCGAGGTGGAAACCCGTACAGACTTAAATCAAGAAAAATCATTTTCTCGTTACTACATGAAGATTGGACCACGATTTTTTTGTATGAAGGCGTTACTCACATATACCTTTCACCCTTTTTTTTTCTTTTGCGCTATACACAACTAGCATTGTATATATTAAAGCTTATCTGTATAGGAACACATTAAAAATTAATACGATTACAGAATGACTAAATGCACTAGATATTAGAAATGAATGTTTCTAACACTAGAATAAAACAAAACGTAGTGAGCTATTCATATAGAAAAAGAAAATTTTAGAATAAAAAATTTGCCGCTTGTAATTTAGAATAGTGGTTCGAACTTGGGACTTATTCAATAGGGGTTTATGTTTCTTCTGTCCAGTAGTTTCACTATTCCACCTATTATCTACGACCTACGTGTATAATAATCCTAGGAAACAAATGAAAGACTGCGTAAAACTGAAAGAATTTTTTAATAATATCGAAAATGTTATTAAAGAATCGAGTGTGAAGAACACAATACATGAATATATTTATTTGAAAATTGTCATCTAGACATGTAGGTACGTGTTTCGTCTTACTATGGACTCAACAGTGAAAGATGCCGGATAGGCAATTTTCACATCAGTATGTATTTGCATTGGGTTGTCCACACCCGATTTTTCGATAATATTTTTGATATTACTAAAAAATTCTTTTAATTTTACTCAGTCTTTCATTTCTTTTTTAGGATTATTACATACTGTTATGAATAGTGGGTTAGTAGTGAGATGTACCACTATTCACACCAACTCTGTCCAGCTTAGATACTCAGTCGGTTACTTTATTTAAATGGGACTGCTCTCCTCTCCGGGTTTCCAATGGAAAACATGGAAAAATAATTTAATTAATACCACAATCAGGCGCCACACAAAATGTATTTGTGAATATAGTTAGTTTTACTGAAGTTACAGTTAAGCACACAAGTAGAAAGGTAATTAAAAAGATATACACATCTTTGCCAAATGAATTTTTGAATCTTTAATTTAAAAAAAAATTAAAAAAGAAAAAAAAAATTCTTTATAAAGTATAAAGAATTGTGCAATACAAACTTACACTTAGAGGTAAAAGAATTTGTTGACAATGACCGCAAAACAAATCCAAACGTCCTCTGATTACACCCGAACTAAATTTAAATCTAATAAATTCCAAAGATACTTTTTTAATTTCACCCCAGATAATCAATTTCAAAAGATAAACAAACAGAACTGACAGACCGAAGCAAATCTCTAACACATGCGCAGTCATATGTAATAAAAAACTTTGCCTTTGAATCCCAACGTGCAAAATTTAAAGTTATAGAAAATTTTTTATATTGAAATTTTAAAATACGTTCTTTGTCATATATATATATATATATATATATATATATATATATATATATCTAAGATAAAATACAAATCAATACATACAAGATAATATTAATGATAATAAGAATAAAATCTTTACTTACGTAGAATAGTAAAAAAAATATATATTTTTTTCTTTTCGAGACATATGAGTTTAGAAAGCTATTTAAATAAACAATTACGAGTACAACAAACTCGTAAATAAACGAACGGCAATGAACACACACCAACACAATTAAATCAAATCACGAAGTTAATTAAATAAAGATAATAAAGAATAAAATAAAAGATAAAAAAAGAATAAAGATTATTCTTATTATCATTAATATTATCTTGTATGTATTGATTTGTATTTTATCTTAGATATATATATATATATAAATAACAAAGAACGTATTTCAAAATTTCAATATAAAAAATTTTCTATAACTTTAAATTTTGCACGTTTGGATTCAAGGGCAGAGTTTGTTATTACTTGTGACTGCGCATGTGTTAGAGATTTGCTTTGGTCTGTCAGTTCTGTTTGTTTATCTTTTGAAGTTGATTATCTGGGGTGAAATTAAAAAAGTATCTTTGGAATTTATTAGATTTAAATTTAGTTCGAGTGTAATCAGAGGACGTTTGGATTTGTTTTGCGGTCATTGTCAACAAATTCTTTTACCTCTAGGTGTAAGTTTGTATTGCACAATTCTTTATACTTTAAAAAGAATTTTTTTTTTCTTTTTTCTTTTTTTTTTAAATTAAAGATTCATTTGAGCAAAGATGTGTATATCTTTTTAATTACCTTTCTACTTGTGTGCTTAACTGTAACTTCAGTAAAACTAACTATATTCACAAATAAATTTTGTGTGGCGCCTGATTGTGGTATTAATTAAATTATTTTTCCACGTTTTCCATTAGAAACCCGGAGAGGAAAGCAGTCCCATTTAAATAAAGTAACCGACTGAGTATCTAAGCTGCACAGAGTTGGTGTGAATAGTGGTACATCTCACTACTAACCCACTATTCATAGCAATACGTAGATAATAGGTTAAATAGAGAAACTACTGAGCAGAAGAAACATAAAATCACTATTGAAGAAATTCAAAGTTAAAACCACTATTCTAAATTATGAGCGGCAAATTTTTTCTTCTAGAGGAGTCAAAACCGAGCCTTGAGGAAGGCCATTTTTCAAGGTTTTGCCTTTATTGAATTCGATTGTTTAGCCACACTACTATTCGGGGATTGCTCAGCATATTCTGGGGAAACGTTTACTTAATTTTACACATGGATGATTTTTTTGGTATTTAAAAATCATTCGATTCTTTCAGACTGTATCATAGGCACTGGAGAGATTGACAAAAGCAGTGGATGTTTATTATTAATTATTAAAACGACATTTAATATTCATAAATTTACTATTCACTTTTCTATAATTAACTGGTAGTTCTTTTCTTCCCTGTTTCATTTTTTTTGCGTTTAGAGTGATGTTAAATAAAGAAGGTTTTAATAATTTGGTTCTCTGTTTAATTATTCCTTTTCTTATCAAAATCATTGCTGTTACATTTTTGTGTTCCTATTACATTGCATACAACCCTCTAATATGTACTTAGACTCTTCTTTAAAGAAAAGTATTGAAAAAATTAACAGTACGCCCTCACCCTACAAAGAGGGTATATCGACGACACTGATCTTATCCTGCACGGAAGAGAATCTACAGAGGAAGGAAATTTAATTTTTAATAAGCGAAATCTAATAAAAACTTATCCCTCGGTTACTCGTCTGCAATACGCAACTTTTCTATCTTTTTGTTTGAAGTTTTTTTTTGTTCAATCTTCAAAGGATTCACTAAGTAAGCTTATTTAAAATTTTCCTACGATCGAAATCTAAAGCAAATATACCCATTGATATCGAAATGGTTTTTTATCATAATGCCGAATAAAAATTCGTTCCTTGAATTAATAAATTTTTCATTACCATGTGTAACATTGCATTAATTAGAAGTCTAAGGTTATCTCTTAAAAAAAATAGCCATCTCGAGACGTCTGGCAGATATGAAACATCGAAATGAATTGTTATTTAAAGAAGGGAAAATAATGTAATGTAAAGGAATATTTTGAGTTTATACAAAAATATATTTTTCTTATTGTTATATAATATACAGGAAATGAAAACTTGAGACGACGCCTGTACACAAATAAAGCGACTATAGTGCGCACCGATGGACACACGCACACACAGGTAAAAGTGGCAAACGCCTAGTTTACAGCTTGTGGGAATAGCGGAGGGTCAGGGCGCCAGCATACACAGAGGTTGTAGAGTTCACCGACATACACGCACACACGGTACACGCGCTGCAGAGAGTGGGAAGCGCCAGTGATTTGGCGAAGAGAGGGGAGCGCTGACTGATCGGTCGTCCCGTGATCCCATGATGGCATTCAAGAGCCGAGTTTACCTCCGTAGCGCGCCATTAGATGTTTCACATCAATAATAAAAATATCCTAAATTATATCCCGTGTTTCGCTGTTTATTGGCGGAAATAAATGCATTAGTCAAGATTGTAGCAATGCCAAGGGAGTGGTTCCGGCTTGGAACTGGTAACTTCCTCAAGAAGCTGACAGTATCCGCGATCGAATAGTTTACTTTTCTTTATATATCTTGTTTATCCATAGAAGAAACTAGTGGGAATAACTGGAACATTCATTAACGACGAAGAAGTGAAAATTGCAGTCATGAATTGGGGCGGCAAATTTCTTCGAAATTCAAAAACTTGTTGAACGATATGACAAATTTTTGCACAAAAATGGAAATTATGTAGAAAAGTAGATGACAGCGTGTATAATGTGGAAATAAATATATTTTAATGATATTTACAAAAAACGAGAGCTAATATCGTATTCGATCCACTACCCGTAAATATTTAGAATATTAAATGTCTCTGTCCACGACTTTTCTAAAAAGTTTCTCTACTTGGGACCCACCTGGTCATCCTTGATCTCATTTCTTAAATGATTTTGCTTCGTACCAATGTGATTTAATGAATAAGGTAACTAGAGCTCCCAAGAGTGCCATATTTTTTCTATTGTGCTCATTTCCAACTATTTCGAAGCAGTAGATCACAGTCTTATCACATAGTAGTAAGATGGCGCATATGTTACACCAGACTCGCTACACTAGATGTTACAATATCAGTTGTATGATAACTGTCTTTATTGCAAACATGGTCAAAAGTGAAAGTGCGTCGTATGCTGAGGTGTATGCATCTTCACTAGCCGAAATTCCTTATTGGTTTGTTCTGGTGTACCGTGCTAATATCATATTGCGGAAGTAAGTGTAAATTTGATGTATTGAGTTCGAAAAAGGCAGGACAGGCATACAAGGTAAACAACTATCTAATTGGCCAAGCATGATCACTATAGATAATAATATATGTCGTATTTATACATATATACATATATATATATATGTATATATATATATATATATGTATATAACAGTTCTACAGGCCCTCGAGGCCCTTGGCTTTTATTTCTTCTACTACTTTCTTCCATTTCTTTCGGTCCCTCACTCTTTTTCTCCAGTCATCAATTTCTTCTTCCTCTATATCCTATAGCACTTCCTGTAACCACTTTTTCCTTGGCCGACCTCTTCTTCGTTTACCACCCTCTCCTCCGTACAACACTTTCTTCACAATTCTTTGTTCCGGCATCCGATATATGTCTCAACCAACTAGCTCTTCGTGATCGAATTAATTGAGTTATGTTTGGTTTTCTATACATTTCTTCTAACTCTGTGTTTGTTCTTCGTCGCCACCTAACCATCCTCCTCCTTAACTCCTCCAAAAATTTTCCTAAGCACTCTCCTTTCCCAAATTCTCAGATTTTCTACTTGTTGTTTTGTCATATATATGTATCAGTATAAAAGCAAGTGTCTAAAAGCGAAATATATAAGATAGACAAGTTTCAACATTCGCAAGGTAGGAATAGAAGTAACAGAAAATAAGATTTAAAAATAAGAATCGCTGTTTCGATAAAAGCAAGGTTTCCGACGGGTGGGCCGGGATCGGCTTTTTGCGCGTACATATGCGAGAGGTAGAACAAAAACGCATATAAGAGGTTCGTGAATGTAAATAGTTGAACAGAGCCGGATCTAGGAGAAGTACTGAAGATAAATTAAACGAAATTATGGCAGATATGGACAGAATAGAAAGGATGTTCCAAGAAGTAGGGAATAGTTTAAAGGAAATGGATGGAAAACTAGCGCAAGTGATGCAGGATATGAAATCAACTAAGGAAGATAATACAAAATTGAGGGAACAGATTACAAAACAGGATGAAAGAATTGATTTTTTGGAAAGAGAAATTAGGAAAAGAAACATTCTGGTGAAAGGAATAAAGGATCAAGGAAATGAAAATCCCATGGAAACAGAACAAAAAATACTAAATATAATATAAAGAATTGGAGTAAACATTAATAATGAAGTGAATGTTGAGGAAATAAGAAGAATTGGTCAATATAAAGCAGAGGTGAACAGGCCGGTACTCGTAAAATTAAGTACAGAAAATAAAAGAAATGATATCCTAAAAAACGCAAAAGCTTTAAAAAATACAGAAATCTGGATTGACGAAGATTACCCTAGGAAAATACAAGAAGAAAGGAAGCAGTTAATACCATATCTAAAAGATGCGAGACAAAAAGGCCTTACGGCGAAGATAAGATATAACAAATTAGTAGTAAATAATAGCGTATACAAAGTAAGTGACTTGAATAACGATGAGTGTCGCAAAGTAGGAAAGGAAGAAGAAAGAACAAGTAGCGGGCAAAAAAGAACTGCTGGTGAGAGATCCCCTGAAGGCAGAGCCAACATACAACAAAGTAAGAAAATAACAAAAACCCTAAACCGAAAGGATTATAAATGGGAAAAAAGGACTAGCAAGTCTGGAAGGAACCCGACAGATACCAAAAAACTAGATGATCAAAGAAACTACATTTACAAAACAAACAAAGACAACGAAACATGCAAACAAACAGGAAGGATGAGGGAGTTAAAAGTAGGAACATGGAATGTGCGAGGCACGTACGAAGAGGGGGCCTTAAATAATTTAGCAGAGATAATGACAAAATGTGGTGTGGATGTCCTGGCCTTGCAAGAATCAAAACAACTCGGTAGTAACATAGTTGAAATAGGAAAAACCACGCTTTTCAAAAGCGGTGGAAAAAATAGATATTTTGGAACCGGATTCATGGTGAACGAGAGAAACAAAAAGGCGGTGATGGATTTCAAGGCATTGTCTGATAGGATGTGTTATTTAAGATTACGAGGCAAATATAGGAAACTGAGTATCATAAATGGGCATGCCCCGACGGAAGAAAAAGACACAAAAACAAAAAATGAATTTTACGATAATTTAAAGGAAGTATAGAACAGCTTACCGAGATATGCCATAAAAATGGTGATGGGCGATTTTAACGCGAAGGTAGGCAGAGAGGAAGTATATAAGAAAATAACAGGAAGGAAAAGTTTACATGCTGACAGCAATGAAAACGGCGGGAAACTAATTGAGTTCGCAGCAGAAAATCAACTGAAAATTGTCAGCACACATTTTAGCCGCAAAGATATCCACAAAGTAACATGGGTCTCCCCTGACGGACGATCAAAAAACCAGATAGATCATGTTCTCATAGAGAGTAAACATTCTAAAGCTATTAGAAACTGCAGAAGTTACAGAGGACCGGACGCGGCTAGTGACCATTTTTTGGTCATTACTAATTTAAAGCAAGAAGCACCAACAGGAAGAAAAGAGAGAAAAGTCAGACAGACATATAATTTAAAGAAACTTGGTGAGGAGCGAGTGTCAAGGGAGTTAGAAGATGAAATAAATTCAAGTCTACTAAGAGGTAGCGTAGAAAGTCAAACAATTGGAGAAGAATGGAGTAAAATACAGGCTGCAATGACAAATGCTGCAAACACCTGTTTGGGAAAGGCGGAATATAAAAGAACAGTGGAATGGTATGATATGGAATGTAGAGAGTCGATAATGGAGAGAAATAAAGCAAAACTGGAAAGAGATCGAAACAGAACAGTGGAGAAAATTAGAAATTACGAAGAAAAAAGGAAAACCGCGAAGCGAATATGCAGACAGAAAAAAAGGATGATGTTGGAGAAACAGTTAAAAGCAATAGAGGAACACTATGTAAACAGGGAGATCAGAAATTTCTACCAAGAAATCAAGAGAACAAGGCAGAACAAGGACACAAAAATGATTTACTGTGGAGATGAAGATGGGCTACTGTTAGGAGATCCAAAGGACATATTAGGTAGATGGGCGCAGTATTTTCAACAACTACTAAATGTAGAGGTAGAGATGAAGGAACAAACAACAACACCAACAGAACAACACCAACAAGAATGTAACAAGCAGGAAGGAATAGAAGAACCAACAGAACAGGAGCTAAAAGAAATAATTAAGGGACTTAAGAGAAACAAAAGTGCATGTGAGAGTGGTATACCAGCAGAAATCCTAAAACAAGGAGGAGCGGAACTAGGTGCATGCTTGCATCACTTAGTACTAAGGATTTGGAGAGACGAAAAAATGCCGGAGCAATGGAGTAGGGCAGTCATATGCCCGATCTTCAAGAAAGGGGACAAAACACTGTGTCAAAATTACAGGGGAATAGCTTTACTGGAAGTCGCTTACAAAGTCGTGGCAAAAATCATACGAAACAGACTGTATATATAAGATATATGCTAATGAGATAATAGGGGAATATCAAGGGGGTTTCTGGGCTGGTAGATCAACAACAGACCAAATATTCACGTTAAAGATGTTGCAAAATAACAGTAATGATCAAAATCTAGGATTGCACATGCTTTTCATGGATTTTAAACAGGCGTACGACTCAATTTCTAGGAAAAAAATGTATGAAACTTTGGCGGAATTACAAATACCGTGCAAACTAATAAAGTTAATAAGAATGACACTCTCGGATTCGAAAAGTAAAATTTTAGTGGATGGAAGGTTCTCGGAACAAATTACAACCAGAAGAGGACTAAGACAAGGAGACCCGCTTTCGACTGACCTATTTAATCTGGTGCTGGAAGGAATCATGAGGGAAAGCAACATTCAAACAAACGGCGTAATTTTCCACAACGAAGTTATTGCATATGCAGATGATGTAACCATATTATCGAGGTCAAAGAGGGAACTAGAGAAAGTATTTGGACAATTTGTGGAAGAAGCAAGAAAACACGGATTACAGGTGAACGAGGAGAAGACAAAGTATATGGAAATGAGAGCGGAAGTGACAGAAGAAAATAGATATACCAAATTCAAATCAGGTCGAAACGAATATAAATTCGAAAAGGTGAAACAGATAGAGTACTTGGGTGTAACACTAACCAGTAAAGGGCAAGAACAAAAAGAAATTGAAAAACGCATGGTGAGAGGAAATAGAGCAGTTGGCGCGTTAAAACGAATATTAAGAGGAAAACACGCATCCAGAACTTCTAAAATACGAATATACGAGACAATAATCCGGCCAGCTGTTCTATACTCAAGCGAAACATGGACCATGTCGTATTTAAGGACGGCTTAATGATATTAACAGCTGTTCTTACGTTATTTCAATAATTTAAGCCAGGATTCTCTATACTAGCATCGATACTTTGGTGTACTATTGATACAAATATTTGGACAATTATAATGACTATGTTAACCATATTTGTCAAAAGTATGTATATGTATTAGTATCATACTACGTTGTATCTATATATCTGTTGGTGGAATAAAATTTGTTATGAGAACTCTTGTTATTTGACTTTTTAAGTCACCCTCGTATATTCCTCCTTTGGGTCTGTAATCATTCGATTTTCTATCAATAATTTGTGTTAATACAAGTAGACAAATAAAGGTGCTTTGGGAACAAAATCCCATGTATTTTCTTGTGGAAGCTTTTCAAGGTCATTTTAGCAGATGGGGTTTCGGGAGCAAAATCTTATGCACTTTCTTACGCAGGTTCATTTTCGCCTTTCAAGGTCATTTTACCGGCGTTATAATTAAATAAATAAACTAACAATACTTTTGCTCGATATATACTTGCGTTAATATAGTATGTATACATATATAAAACTTAGTACTGTCCTGGCGTGCAGACGAAAGTGGCCCACTCTACTAATATCTAATTTAATTTTTTTTAAAATATTTAACATATTTAACAAAATAATAAATGAATATGTCACAATATCATTTGCATCAATGAAGAACTAGACAAAAAGTTACACACCAAAAGGACATCGTTCCTCGGAATGAACTAACGGATAAATATCAAATGTCAACTTACGTCTGTTTATTATTTTAGTATTTAAAAGATGCATAAAACACCTTACCACATTAGTATTACTATCTTGTTTACGTATTTCGTCAACTAAGTTGTCATCGTCAGTAGGACGTACATTTCTATTGAAAATAACAATTTAGCTGTCGAAATATGTATATAGGATGGGAATATTAGTGTGAAAATGCTTTTTTTTACATTTTTTTAAGTCTTCTTGGAACTCATTAAATATGTTAAACAAAAATCATATTTAACAAATACGCTTATTCAATTATAGATAGAAATAAATGCTTATAATTCTTAAATACACACACAGCTTTTTATTAAACGTTCTTTAAATTAAAATATAATAATATATTTATTTCTGGACGATTTAAAAGTTCGGGAGAGCACACAAAAAGGCACGGACACAACTCCTGTTCTTGTTCACTCATTCTGTGTTGAATGATGTATTGGTCTAGACTGAAATCATTGGCATCTGGCCGAAACTCATTGGACTCTTTGAAAAAGTAATGGGACAGGTTCAGTTTCTATGGTTCAACTGCATTTTATCTCTTTTATAGTAAAACTTAGTTCGAAGCCACAGAATGCATAATGCAACAAACTTTCCTAGATTTCGTTGACCTTAAGTACATACATCTACACAGAAGACACTTAATTATCCAAATTAGAGATCTTATTCCTTGAAATCAATGGTACTTGCTCAAATTAAATATCGAGGTAGTATACAGTGTGTCTTAGATAAAGTTTGTAATAGTTTAATATTGTATTCTGAGGGTGATTATTAAACTTGGACAAACGAAGGTATATACAACATGTAGCAATTCGGATAAATGTATGTTCCGTCTCCCAAATAGAATTTTTGTAAAATTCTGCTCTTTGTGTTGATACAATTCCATTCAATTCAAATTATGTGTCCGCATATTGATATATCACAACACAATACAAGCATTATTTAACAGCGGTATTTTACGTAAATTTTGCTGGCGTGGTAAAAATATATATTTGTTTGAATTGTTACATGTACAACATGTAACATACTGTTAAGACAATTTTTAAAAAATTTGTAATTTATTTATGTATATTTATTTTGTAGCTCTCCACATATTTATATATTTTTTGAAAATTATTTAATTTTATTGTTGGCGTATTTTTCGTTTTTTCTTGCTTTGTAGTATTTTGTGCTATAGTAAGTCATTACCGTATTATATACGAGTTTTGCGTTTCTCGTATTTTGAAGTATTTGATAACTCACTTGCAATCTCTCAAAATTAGTTTTTTCTGTGTGTGAAAATTTTACGCTAGCGTAAGTAATTTTTCTTACTATTTGATTTTATTGCATTTCATTGTAATTTGATTGTAATTTTTGATGACTTAGATTTATGTATTTATATCTATTTTAGTTTAATAGATAGATGGTGAAGAAAACTATCATTTTTTATAAGGGGGTTTTTGTATGTCAAGATATTCTAGAACATTTTGAAATTCAGGTTTGGAGGGAGATTTATGCTCGTGTTATTGCGCATGAGTTAATATTATTTACGCGTTTGACAGTTGATCTGTTTACGTCTTGAATTTGGTGTTAATTTATTTAATTTTTTGAAATTGAAAGTTTTCTAAACAATCTATTAGGATTAATTTTGCTCGCGTTTCATGTGAGGTTTTCATTGTGTGCGCGTTATTTATCACACAATATTTTTCCTCTGTGCTTCTGTATAATGTTGCAGTAGTATTCTTTACATTTGGTAGAGTTTTTTTTTAATTTTTTTAAAATAAAATAGTATGTCAGATCGCTTGTATTATTTTTAATTCGTATTTATTTCCACGTTCCTTTACGGGAAACCCTGGATGAAGAGGAGTCTCATATAAAAAGAAAAAGCTGACTGAGTTCAAGTCTGGACAGATTGTGGTGGATAGTGGACTATCATTCATTTAAACCCACTATACAGCAATACGTAATATCGTTTAACATTTGCTTTGTACGGGTTTATTTTATTTTTGATAAGCCCATAATTATAAATATTTAAGCGACATCCTTTCTCAAAAACAACCACTATTCTGTTAATTTTTCATATTTCTAGAAAGATAGATGTTTGTAGAGAAAATAAAATTAATTGCTTCACATAAAATTGAAACACAATTCTTAATCCAGAGAATTGGAAGTTCATTATATCTAGCTGTCATATTTCCATTAATTCGTTGGCTAAAGTCAACGATATGTGTACCAAATATTTCTGGAAAAAAATTAGTGGAATCTTTAAAGGACCTTAAAAAGAACAACTTTGCTTTATAAACTTATACTGGTAATCTAGAATTAAATAAAAATCGGTAACTAATCTTATGTTATTTGGTATAGATATAGATACGCATCAAAGAACATTTTTCTTCATTTAGAAATAATAAAAGTGGGTCTTCATATGCGCCTCATATTAATTCAACGAACCACAATTTTAACAAATAATTTAAAATATTACACGTAGAAAATAAGGGCAAAAAACTTAATTTATTAGAGTCACTTGAAATTAATAAATTAAAGAAAATCGACAAGATCCTCAATGATCAATTAGAAACAAATAATTCACCCTTACTCAATTTATTTATTTGATATTCAGACAGTCACATATTGTATTTTTCCATAGAATTTCCATAGAAGTGAAATTCATTAAAATTTGTTTTGTTTTATCCTGATAATAGATATAATGGAATTTCATCAAGTAAAGTGAATTATTAGAAATTTAAAAAAATGGGTAAAACGTGTATTACGTGAATGTTTTTTTTGTTACGCGAAGTAACAAATATAGCGTTTGAATATGGATTCAGAATATATTTTAAAAAATACTGCTATTGAATGCAATGGCATATTGAATTCAATAGCGGTATTTTTTTTATAGACATCCGCTGCAAAAAGCGCTATTAAATGCAATGTGAAATTTGCAAGTGTTATCCCACTAACGATTTGGTGAACAGTATATATTCAAAGGTTGTACCTTAGCCAAAGATGCTACGCTTAACAATATATTTCTTTGTCAGAATGTTCTACTGAAGATGGCAACTTAGTTGCCGAAATACGTATTTTTAGTTTATTAATTTATATTGTTGTTAGGGATTTTTCTTGTTTCTGTCTGCTCCAAATTTAAGCTTCAATCTCCACCAATTCGGATTGAATGCGAAGTTTATTTTTATAAAAACTTATGTACACGTGTAACGATCGACTGAACTAACTGAATCGTAGACGAAACTTAAAGCCGAATGATAATAACAAAACTACTTTTTTTGTTATTGTCGGTCATCTTTAAGTATTGTTTTATGATATAGTCAATGGCGCAGTGACGTGACAAATATTTTGTAAATATCTTTGTCATTTTTTCTCGCTAATAAGAGGGAATTTTTTCAAAATATTTTGTATTTATATTCTATATAATTAAATCTTTCCATTTTTCATTATTTCTTCATATTTTTTTTATTTCATGGACACCCTGTATATTTCAAAATTTGTAGTTTTATAATAATCGGAAATGTTAAAACAATATGCTGTTGAATTATGATATACCTATTTCCGAATATAATCCAAATCTATAGGTTTTTTCTCTATTTATACTGATGATATGAATACATATCCGGACATATATATTATCAAAAAAAATACCAGTGGCGTAACAAATATTTTTTAAATATCTTTCTACTTTCTATTGCTCGCTTATGAGAAAGCATTTTCGGAAAATATCTTGAATTTATATTCTATATAATTAAATCTTTTCATTTTTCATTATTTCTTTATTTTTTTTTATTTCAAGGACATCCTATATATTTCAAAATTTGTCGTTTTATAATAATCGGAAATGTTAAAAAAATATGCTGTTGAATTATTAAATACTTATTTTCGAATATAATCCAAATCTATAGATCTTTCTCGATTTTTTCTGATGATACAGATACATATCTCAACTTATATATTACCAAAAAAAATATGTACATCAAATATCGCAAGAAAAAGTAATTAAATTTTCTGTAAACGGAAAAAATCAGTTAACAAATTACCGGTAAACAGAACGCAAAAGGAGATTTTTTTCGGAACGAACGGCGCTGCAAATAAGAGGGAGGAAGTCAATAATCCGCTTGGGGTCCGCACGCCCCGAATTCTATGCGACCAGAATCTAATTATGGGCGTTGTAATGAAATTCCATTACATGGTCCCTACAAGAAAACTTTTCCTCACGGCCGAATAGAATTGGCAAAATAACACTCTAATCTGAAAAGTTTGGAAGGCCCGTTTACGCCCAAGAACTATTTTGATTTAATGCGCTGTTTTGACAGTTACGAAGCAAGTATTCGGTCGTTCTAAATCCGTTATTCGGTTTAATACCGATGTATGTATGCACTTGGGTTGTTTGTTGGCATTTTACATGAAACAATTTGATTTATTTACTCTTTAATTTAATTATTAATATTACAATATCGCCATAATGAATCATTAGACAAGATATACAATTTAATAATAACAAAACATTATACGAGGGATGTCTCTTTAGTGTTGCATATATATAGAGAGCGCCAGTAATAAAAAGGTGTCAAAATTAATCTCAATCTTTCGTTAACCTAAATCTAAAGTTTCATCAAAATACGGCAAGTAATTTGTAGAGAATTTTTAAAGTTGAACGAAAAAGTGAATAACTTTTTACAACTTTCGGAGAGGATTAACTCAATAACAATGTGTCGGTTGATAATGATGAGTAGAGGCCGGATTATATGCAGTTTGCGTAAATTTGCATATTTGCATAATGTATGCATTTTGTATATTCAATATGAAACAAACATGTAAATAATTTACATATCTGTAACTATGCACATGGACAATACACCTCGTATTTTCAGCAATTACTTCTGCTTAATACATATGTTTCTGCCAATATAGGCGTCCTCAGCTAAGCTAGTGAAGCAATTTATACAAATTAATACAAACCTGTTATAAACAACTGGTCCATGTGCATAGTTACAGATATGTAAATTATTTACATGTTTGTTTCATATTGTACAAACGCTTTATACGTGCTTAACGTATTGTTATACTTAAACAAAACCTTTTCGTATATACCGCCATCTGGCAGGTTGTTAATGGACTACATCTACATACGTATTTTATCGTTTCCCGTAGCAGCATAGCTGTTCGAACGATAGGTAGCCCTCCGGACAATGTATCTTTCGCCCGTAAGATGTCAATTATTAAATAGTTGTCTTCTTATAGGACGGAACTTGCTTGATCTTTGCGGGCTATTTCAGTAAATTTAAATACAGATACAAACCAGTTGTTTATAACAGGTTTGTATTAATTTGTATAAATTGCTTCACTAGCTTAGCTGAGGACGCCTATATTGGCATAAACATATGTATTAAGCAGAAGTAATTGCTGAAAATACGAGGTGTATTGTCCATGTGCATAGTTAAAGATATGTAAATTATTTACATGTTTGTTTCATATTGTACAAACGCTTTATACGTGCTTAACGTATTGTTATACTTAAACAAAACCTTTTCATTTTGTATATTATTTGCATGTTTTGTAGTAATTCAGCATTTTTGCATACTTTAGGTATCCGAGTTTTATTTATTTACTAAATCAAATTTATTATAGGCATTACTAAAAATATGCCGCAGATGTAACAAACAAAAATTAAACAGCCCTCTTTAAATTAAAAATAGTATTTTATTAAGCCTCTTCCCATTACTTTTCCAAGAATTTATTAATGCTTTTCCCATATATCTAGGCCGAGACAAAATTCCAGGAAAAGCTAATACCTTACAACTTCTAAATAAATACAAAAATATATTGTACCAGAAAATTAGGAGTGTATGTGTTTCTTTGCTATTCGGAGAAATTATTATACCATATTCGAAAGTAATTTTATTTTAAACGTCATTTTACGTTGGCTTTTCGAAGTGTCGACTTGTGAGTTGTGATATATAATAGCAAAAATTCCGAAAATAGCGACTGTGCCTAGATGGATTGCACCTTATTCAGAATTGCGTATGGATGGAGAAAAAGTGTTTTGCGTAGCATGCTGCAAGATTCTGAGTAAAATTTTAAATTTATTTCTTCTTATTAATTAATTAATTAATTAATTAATTAATTAATTAATTAATTAATTAATTAATTAATTAATTAATTAAGTTTTTAATTATCCCTTTATCTTTTACTAACATTTATTTTATAAGAAAACGGCTGATGATGTGATATTTTTTTCGCAGACCAACATTTGAAAACTCCATCTCATGCTGTAAAACTAACAAAGATGAAATTAGCGAAGAAGAGTCAGCAAACATTACCGCAATGTTTGCCATCAACTTCCAAAAAATCGAACCAAGAACAATTTAATGAAGATCTGTGTCAAATGTTTGGGTCGACAGATATTCCACCACACAAATTAAACAATTTAAATGCAAGTTATTTTTGCAAAAATACATCAGCAAATATAACATTCCCGACGAGAGCACGTTAAGAAAAAAATATATTCGCTGTATCTACGCAGAAACATTGAATAGCATTAAGAAGGTTGTTGCAAACAATTATCTTTATATATACGTAGATGAAACTACTGATAGTGTGGGCCGATACATAGTTCATTTAATTATTGGTATCCTTAACGTATCGGTTCAGCAAAATCTTATTTAATTTCATCCAAACAGTTGGAAAAGGCAAATAATTTGACAATAATAAGGTTTATACAGGAAGAACTGGCAACTTTCTTCTTACCGGAATCGATTCCAATAGAGAAAATTCTATTGGTTTTGACGGATGCTGCACTTTATATGGTGAAGGCAGTTTTCAACTTGAAAATCTTCTACCCAAATTTAATTCACACAACTTGATTGGCGCACGGACTAAATCATGTTGTAGAAGAAGTCAAAAACCATTTTACCTTAGTAAAATTAGTAATTAGTAGTGTTAAGAAAGTGTTTTTAAAGGCTCCATTACGAGTTCAGTTTTACAAGCAATATCTACCCGGTGTTTCGCTTCCTTCTCAACCAGTAATCACACAATGGGGGACTAAGCTAGAGGCTGCTATTTTTAATGCAAATCATTATGAAGGAATAAAGACATTTATTATGGATCTTGATAGGGATGCACAATCTGCGATAGACGCCCAAAAGATGTATTCGAGTAAAGAAATACCTCAACAGTTGGCGTTTATTAAAGCCAATTACAATTTTATTTCCACTTCTATACTGCAGTTGGAAAAACAATTTATTTCGCTAATCGAGAGCGTTGAAATAATAAACAAATTTAAAGTCATGTTTTGATGTTAAAGGAGGAGTGGGACAGTCCGTGTATGAAAAATTTTTAAGTGTAATAGGAAAAAATCAGGGTTTTAAAAAGCTAAAGGACATTGTTAAAATCATGTGTTCATTCAGTAGAAAATATTGAATTGACAATAGATGATATTTCTAATTTGAAATATGCTCCTATAACAAGCATCGACGTAGAACGAACCTTTTTAATACATAAATACATGTTTTCAGGCAAGCGTCACAATTTTTCTGTTGAAAACTTTGAGAAATATGTGATTGAAAGTTTTTTCATAGTTGTAAAATGTTCTAAATAAACTTGTGATAAACATAATAGAATATTTTTTTCTACAGTATTCCATTTTCTAACATTCCTCGTATATTTTTACCTGCATATTTTTCATAAGGAAGAGCATATTTAGGCTAAAACATCTGCATATTTATGCGCATATTTTCAGTTTTTTTTTTGCATATAATCCGGCCTTAATCATGAAACAGTGATATAGCATTCAGGGTCAATAACGTCAGAAATCCTTATGAATTTTCAATTATCTACTGTGGTTGAATAAAATAACAGTCAAAACCAACATGAGAATCTACCGAGCAATTATAGAACCAATAATAATATACGAGTTAGAATGTTAGTAGTTACCGAAGCACGAAAGAAGCAGAGACAGTAGAATTGGATTTTATCAAAGGTTATCCTATTACGTTACGAAACCGGTAGCCAATCCGGAAAAAAAGTCCATCACTCTAATCCACCTAATCTTAAATATAAATTAAAAGAATAAATTATTATAAGACAGCTTTTTTCTTTGTTGTATTTCACAATTACGTCTGCTATGAGCTTATTATTTCCAAAGATAAATGAAATGCAAAATGGTACGGCATTTTATATTTAATTCTAGATTAATATTTATTGTCCTAAAATCACAGCAATATATAGGGTTATTCAAAAGTAAGTTCCAAGTTTGAAATGGCCATAAGTTTGGCAAATATTTAATTTGTCCGAAACTAATAGCACTAATTTGTTCATGAAGAAACGGGATTTTATTATAACAAGAGGAAATAGGAAAAAGTTAAATATGACCAATTAAAGATGAAATTGTTCAATAAGTTTTGGTCGTTCGTTTCGTATGGTATATACAACATTAGAAAGTGCATTCCTTGACAATGGCATTTGATATCGATTGTTTAAGTTCCTCACCGGTTGTAGGTTTTCTAAGAAACACCTTTTCTTTAAGATAACACCATAACTACTAGTTAGCTGGATTTATGTCTGGTGACCTAGCTGGCCACTGCTTGGAAAATGCCTACTAATTACTCGATCGCTAAATGTGTTACTTAATAGTGTTTTTACGGTATTGTATATGTGAGGTGAAGCTTCGTCTTGCAATAAATAATGTTTTCAATATCTTGATTCTGTAATGCTGGAATTACGAAGTCCTACAACATTCGAAAATATCGTTTTCCGTTTACAGTTACTTTTTTTGTTTGTCCATTTTCCATTTCTTCATAGAAATATGATCCTATTATAAAATTCGACGTAAAACCACACCGGACAGTGACCTTGACATCATGTAATCCTTGTTGAACAATCGTATTCGGATTATCATTCCACCATATCCTGCGATTGTGTGTGTTAAGATATGCTTCATCTGTCCACAAGATTTTGTCCAACCATTAAAATTTATTTTGAATTACTGCTAACATTTGCAGAGCAAAATTTATGCGAATTAGCTTATCTTGTTCTCGGAGTTCAAATAACATTTTAATTTTATAAGGATAATAATAATAATTAGAGCAGACCAATTTCCGTGCGCGCCATGAACGCCGGTATGGGAGTGTAATTCGTAATATATTAGAATATGCGATAGAATAGGGACGCAACATGAGCTTGTTACCGATATAAGTATAGAAGTAGACATTTATTCTATCATAAATAATTAAATATACATTTAGTTTTCTGCTATTAAAGTAATATGCATAAACACACGAAAAATAAGAATAGTACATATTATAGCAGCATTGTATGTACCGATAAATAAAATGGAAAATGTATGAAATCAGGGATTGTGTGCACGATAGAGGATTTATAAAAACACTTACCGTTTTAAGCGTCTTCCAAGGATTGACAAACTGGAGAAACCCGATTGTATATTTTCAACATCAGGTGCGTTTCTAAGGTTATTTCTGAAAAACATGTCCGCCGTGAGGAAAAAATATGTTTATATTCGGAAAACGAGCGTTCTACATCTAGTGATGTTATATTCGCATAATCAAAATACTTTTTCAAGCAACTTAACGCATCTGTAGACGTGCCGTCACAAATACGTGTTAAGGTGTCAAAATCTGCATTTCTGTCTAAAACACTTTTAAATTTAATTAGAACACTTTCACTTTTTGCGTCTTCTACAGCACACAGTTGTGCGTGAACATCTTTAACGATTTGCAGTGATTTCTCTAACGACAGCGACAAATTTTCTAATTTTGTTAATGCTTCTTCTAGTCCCAAGTAATTCTCACGAATACTTTGTAAATCCATTTTAATCTGGGCATCTTGAAATTTTTTCTGGCTTGTATTGATAGCTGCACTTTCTTTCGGATCGAATTATAAAACCACGTCCTTAATTTTTTCAAAATATTCATGATAGTAAAACCCCGCCCGTAACCATGTACCCCAACGTGTCAGAATCGGTTGTGGTGGCTCAGGGGTATGGGGACACAATTCGTGAAATTTCCGAATACGTTTTGGAGATTTCAGAAATACTGCCTTTGTATTCGATATTGAAGCATCTACCTCTGGATAACATCTACGAACCTGTTCTGCCACAAGGTATAGAGCATGAAGTTTACAAGTAATATGTAACAAGTTAGGACAATATTTTCTAAGAGGCCGGCCTAGAGAACACATGGTTGCGGCACCATCGGTTATAAACATTAATACTTGGTCTTTCGAAGGTTTAAATTTTTCCAAAGTATCTACTAGCACCTCTGAAATTTTTCGGCATTACATTGTTCTAGTCGTCTGGATGCTAATAAAATTGAAGACGTTGGTTGATGTGGTTCCATATTACGCGCCATCACATTAACTACAGATTGTTTTTTGCTGTCAGTTGTTTCGTCCACACATAACCACAGTTTTTTATTTTTCAGTTCGGCTTTGATTTTATTTTCAACCTGTTTACGCACCGATGGTAAATTCCTTCGTAACGATGTCGTACTCGGTAATGTTTGATACGCGTATGTATTCCAAAATTAAATAAATGAATCATTACTTAACAAGGTAATCGGCAGTGTACACACAATCATAGTTACACATAGTTCATGTATAAACTGTTGTCGATTAATTTTGTTATTATTGTGTTTCGAACTGCTTACGTGTTCTTTACAATGTGTTTTTGACGAACACATTAGATATTTATTGCACACTAAACATTTAATTTTTGAGCCATCGTATATTAAGTCCGGGAAATCCATAATAAACTTATTTACTTCGTCTGACAACGGTCGTTTTCTCGATTTATGTGTCGACGACATTTTATTACGTTTGTTTACACTTACATGCAGTCTAAGCAAGTACCAAACACATACTGAATGCTTTTTATTAGTTCTGATGCAATGCAATCATCCTCACATCGGCGCACATGGCGCGCACGAAAATTGGTCTGGTCTAATAATTTACCCGCACAGGTTAGTCTAGAGACAGGTTACAAGGGACTAGCGACCCCACGAGTTCCTAAGCTAACCGTTGGGATGAGTTAGCAACTCCAATGAAGTACACTTGCTCCAAACACTGGGAGAAAGGGATACTCTGGTGGGTTGGAGGATCCAGGTAGGAATCGTCATGATGATTAACATGCAAAGACAGAAACAGCGAATTTGACATGAAACACGAACATGGCATGAATCAGCAGAAACAAAGAATGCAGGCCAGGATGTTGTTGAGCCTTGATTTCAATCCACTTCGTCAACATAACAACTAAAGCACCGGACCCTACGGACCGAGTAAATAAAGCCCTCTCTACATCGGGGAGGTGTTATTTTCTACTTACTAAGAATGAAACATTCCATATGGAGTACAGCTGTACAGATAGGTTACGGAAAATACCTGGAAATAAGTAATAATAAACAATAATAATAATAATATTATGATAGTTCTGCCAACCATCTTGTTCTTACGAACCGATGGGTTAACATACTAGCAACCAAGGACAATTTGAATGTTCTTGTGAATGGAGGAAATAATAATAATTTAATTGCATTCAACAGTAAAAGAACAAAACGGGTTACAACAATATAACTAAATATGAATTATAAATTTTAAAATGAAAGTTACATATTGAGTTCATTTCAGTTCAAAAACCAAGAAAAAAAGAGAAAAAACTGACAAAAGGAAATATCACTAAACTCACTCACTCTTACTCCCTATAAAAATGGATTCATAGTAAGTATTACCAAACTTGCACATTTGGAATACGTACAGAAGTTATCCTCAGTATAACTCCTGTACGATGTTGACCCGTGTGAAATGTATCAACATGTCTCGCGGCCATCCTCGGAACACAGAAGCCAATATTTGACAAAAGTTGCATACAGTCTACCTGGTTGCGAAGAATTTTGCATAAAAATATTGCAAAAGTTGTCTCCCTACGTGCTAGCAGAGAATACAACTTGTGCTAATCCATTAGATTTGTATGACTTGTATTCCTCTCTGGATACATATCGTCTCTTCTCTAAGAGAGCTACCTTAAAAATCGCCTCTGAATTCTCTCTAATTGAATTTGGTGAGAGACGTAAGGTGGATGCCATATTATCAAAGTGCATTCTAATTTACTGCGTGCCCATGACACATAAATTCTCTTAACAGTTCCGAGATTGGTCAAAAGTTTGGAGTTCGCATGACAAATCCAAGAGTTTTCGAAACCGATTTACGTATACTAGCAACGTGTTCATCAAAGCTAAACGAACTATCGAATATAACTCCTATAGAGCGTTTCACGCCCATGATGAAGTACGGGCCATATGGAGATAGCGTACATAGTTGCCAAGTCGCGAACTCATTCCTAACAACATACCTATATTGCTGTTAATCAGGCCTGCTGTCAATAGTATTGTATTGACATAACCTTGATTGTATTTATAATATGAAAAAAATTTTAAAATTATTATTCTTAGTTTGCATCTGTTTATAATATATTCGATGCCAAGAAAAAGTAAATAAGAGTGAAATATCATTCTAGTTAATGTATATGAAAAGTAAATCATTATATTAACAAACTACTTAAAATTGTATGTTTAAGTTATAATTTGGTTTAACCAACACACCATTTCTATACTCAATGTTTGTTTTGAATTAAAACAATTATTTTATATATATTGGTTTCCTTTATTATAAAAAATAGTTTGATTTGTCTATTAGAATACAAGCAATAATCATAATTTTTTTTTTTGTGTAGACCATAAACATACAAAAAATACTGCAATATAGATATGTATATTTAACCAATAACATAAAAATATCAACATCTTAAAAACCTTATTTTTTAAATTAAATTAAAACTTGACTGCTGTAGTAACATTAGTTGTAGGTTTGTTCCGAGAAGAATCCCTATTATTTTTAGTGAATTGGAATTTAAATCTGTTTTACAGCCATCATCGTGTACTATAATACTGCCTACCAATTGGCTAAAAGAGATGCAAACTGTCAGAGATTCGTTCTTGGAATAGACCTACAATCCACTGGATGTTGAAGCAGCATTCGAATAGCCGACAGGGTCAGTTAAAAAATCGTCTTCCATATCATCAGCTGAACCTGAGTCTCCCACATGGATGATAAACTCCTCAACATCATCTTGCAATCCATCGACAATCCACATTTCTTCTTCAATTTTTTTTACATGCTGAATATAATTCTTCCAATTGTCAGCTGTCACATTACTATAGGCACTCGTAATTAATGGTGCCATATCTTTTATTTTGAACGTAGCGTTGTGCATCTTTATGTGATTTTTCACTTGGGTCCAAACCATCTCTATTGGATTCAGCTCACAATGGTAAGGTGGTAAACGTAGAACTTCTCGGCCAGCATCTTTCGCAAACATATTAAGCTTATATTTGTCATTTTGATATTTTACTTGTGATACACTAAACAACAAATCTCTTTTTAACATATTATCTTCAACGGATATATTTTTTTCAGCCAGTCAATTATATTTTCTTTTCTCCATGAATTTGTAGGTATCTTCTCAACCTTTCTGCTGTGGTACGATGCATTGTCTAGAACAATTACAGCATTTTCAGGAGTATTTGGCAATAAATGCTCAATGAACCACTTTTCAAACGTATCTGCATCCATCTCATTATGTGCATCAGCTGTATTTTTCTTGCATAGAAATGTTAATTCGGCACCAGGAAGTAAGCCATTTTCATTGCCAGCATGTACTAATGCAAAGCGAGGACCAAGACCACTCGGAGATTTTAATCCTGTACTCAATCCTCGAACAAATGCTTCTCGAGTACTTTTTAATGTAGTATCTTGCCAGACTTTACTTACTGTGTGTCCTACATTAACCCACGACTCATCTGTGTAAACTATACACCTACCTGGAACAAATATTATTATAGGTATATGCTTTTATATAAGGAACAAAGAAACTTTACCTTCATTTCGAAATGTCTTGATATATCGCAGATACTTGTGTCTCCATCTTATAATATCATCTCATTCAATGAGTATGCTTTTCCGTTTTACAGTTTGAAATTCAAAACCAATATCTTTCAAAAGTCTATATAATGTTGATCGTGTAAAAGTAGGGAGATCATTGTCATTGTTGATGGTAGCAAGAACTGTATCCACAGTGGGTGGTATGTTTTGCATGAAAAATCTATGAACTTGTTGTCGTACAAGTGCGTGTATATTTTCATCATAACGGTGTAGACGAGCATTTACTTGTACCCTTTTTTTCTTCTGCTTGTTTTTTTTGGACTCAGCAACGGCCCATTTTCTTGTTCCTTTCTCATGTTGTATATGCTGTGTACTGAACAATGTAGTGCTTCACTTGTTTCAGCAGCAGCAGCACTAACAGTCATAGGTTTTTTAAGAAAATGATTAAAAACCTTTAGTATCATCTGCTTTTCTCTTCGACTAAAACATTCACCCCTTCGTGATTTTTTCTCTCCAGGCTCCATTACTGAAGTTTAGAATCTGTAACGGTAATGTTTTTATTTACGAGCACATTTCCTTCACATTCCAACTTACCACAAACTTTTGTAAACAACAACGGGAGAATATAATAAAGAGAGAGAGAATATAATATATAATAATAAGAATATAAGGTATATAATATAATAACACTATAACAATATAACAAGAACGAAGAACAACAAATAATATTTAATAAAAATACGGAAAGGAACAAGTTCACACTCGACAAGATAACAAAGTGAACAAACTACTGTACTGTAGCAGTCTGGTTATCTGTACGAATTAAAAATCCCCAATAAAAATTAATATAAATTTTCGACATAGCGAGCGGTGGAAAAGGATAGCGCGATGCAATTTCTTAAAGAAAATAAAAGAGGGGAATGCTCCATAAGAGCCCATACTTCATCGTGGGCGTGAAACGCTCTATAGGTCTTTTATTGATTTTTGCACTCCAATACTTGGTCGTTTATGGTGTAATCATAGGACAGAGCCGAAGCTGTCTTCTCATAATTCACCACACTGTAGATTAACACATTTCCAAACGCTTTGCAACTTTATTAGCACTACAAACATTTCCATTTATAGTAAAACTACATTTACCTCGTTATTAACTAATTTCCGTCTATTCAATCGTTTTTTATAGGTAACTGAACCAGTTGTCTCAGATTTACTCAAGAGCTTACGAAATGATTTAACAGAACAGGGTCCATTTCTCAAACCATGTAACGTACGAAATCTTAATGCATTTGGATATTGTAGATTGCATTCATAACACTGAATGAGGGATTATGCGATCTCCTAAAGACAAAACCATTGTGTATGACAAATAGAATTGACACAGTTGCCATAGAAACAAAGTAAATATCTCTAAAGTATAACGATAACTATACGAGTATAAACAGTTAATATGTACAAAAGATATAGCGATTTTGAACTGGAAACTTACTTTAGAATAACCTTATACTCTACGCATTATACAGGCTGATTCATTTTCGGCCCTCACCATGGGGATCTCGCTTATTATTGGAGATAGAGTATAGGTTTAAATTCGACAAAGTTGTTAAATTTTGTGTTTGTTATAAATCCGTAAAGAAAATAGACCTGTGACAAATAACCTTCGTTATTAAAAAAAAAACGCGAAAACCCCATTTTCTTCTTTTACCTGTAACACCGACATTTGGTCTTGTAAAGAAAAAATAAAAACACATCCTTGTGGCCATTTCTAAACCTCTATCCAGTGGTGTACTCTAAATTTTTATACGACGTTTCGTTTCTTTCTGGCCATCATCAACTATCTAATTTCTTATAGGCGCCATATTGGATTTAGACATCTTCAGAAAGTGTTTTTTTTTCTGATTTCAACCATTTCAACCGCATGCTGACTATAGTTTTTGATATTAGGTTTCATTTGATAGAATAAATTATAAGATTAAATAAGGTAGCCATGGAATTTCAATCTGTCAAACATTTCATTTATTGTTCATTAATAATACAAAAATGTCATACACTAACGAAGAGAAACGAGATATGATAAGTATTTTTGATTCTTCGAACCGAAATTCAACAGTAGCGAGTACAAGATATCTATAATTATATCCAGAACGACAACAGCCTCATCGTACCATTTTTCTAGATCTCGACAGAAATTTGGTCGAGAATGGATCGTTTACTAAGCCTCGTAATGGTCAAGACAACAGGAATTTAAATGAAAATCGACAAGATATTTTACAAATGGTAAATTAAAAGCGTGTTTTCAAATTTCATGTTAATCTTGTATTTTTATAGATAAATAATAATCCATCAATTTCTACACGCGAAGTAGCGTCAGAATTAAATTTGTGCCAGTCCAGAGTTTGGAGAGCTTTACATAAAAGTAGGTTTAAACCATACAGGATCCATGTTAGTCACTCTTTACTGCCTGGAGATAATTTGAGAAGGCTAGAATATTGTAATTGGTTAATGGGAAGGATAGAAAATGACGAAAATTTTTTAAGCAAAATCATCTGGTCAGATGAAACAAAATTTACAAATTCTGGAATGTTCAACAGAAATACGGAGCACTATTGGGCAGTACAAAATCCCCGACAAAACAGGGCTAGAAGACCACAACATCGTTTTGGAATAAACGTTTGGATGGGTATTTTGGCAAATCGTCTCTTAGGACCAGTTATGTATGAAGAACATTTAAATGGAGAAAGATATTTAAACATTTTACGTACATACGTTTCTGACTATCTTGACGACAATATCCCATTAAATCAATTACAATATTTATGGTGGCAACAAGATGGCGCACCAGCACACAATGCAGCTGTTGTTAGAAATTTCTTAAATCAAGAGTTTGCAAACCGTTGGATTGGAAATAGGGGAGTTGTTGAATGGCCTGCGAGATCACCTGATTTAAGTCCGCTAGATTTTTTTTTATGGGGATATGTTAAAAATAATATTTATAAAGTAGATGCGCCACAAAACATTGAAGAATTACGAGACAGACTTCAGAATGCCTTCGATGCAGTTCCTAGAAGAACTATACAAAGGGCAGTACAAAATGCCAGAAGGCGTGCCCAATTGTGCATTTCCGAAGATGGCCAGATAATTGAACATTTACTATAATTGTTTATTGTTTACTTTTCTATGTATTTTTATTAATGTTTTTGTTATCTTGTACTCGCTACTGTTGAATTTCGTTTCGAAGAATAAAAAATACTTATCTTATCTCGCTTCTCTTCTTTAGTGTATGACATTTTTGTATTATTAATGAACAATAAATGAAATGTTTGACATTTTGAAATTTCAAATGCTACCTTATTTAATCTTATAATTTATTCTTTCAAATAAAACCTAATGTCAAAAACTATAGTCAGCATGTGGTACATGGTTGAAATCAGAAAAAAAACTCTTTCTGAAGATGTATAAATCCATTATGGCGCCTATAAGAAATTAGATAGTTGACGATGGACAGAAAGAAACGAAACGTCGTATAAAAATTTAGAGTACACCACTGGATAGAGGTTTAGAAATGGCCACAAGGATGTGTTTTTATTTTTTCTCTACAAGACCAAATGTCGGTGCTACAGGTAATAGAAGAAAATGGGGTTTTCGCGTTTTTTTTTTTAAATAACGAAGGTCATTTGTCACAGGTCTATTTTCTTTACGGATTTATAACAAACATAAAATTTAACAACTTTGCCAAATTTAAACCTATACTCTATCTCCAATAATAAGAGAGATCGCTATGGTGAGGGCCGAAAATGAATCAGCCTGTATTTTAGAAATTGATTTTTTTATATGCGAAAGTAACTTTCGCATATAAAAAAATCAATTTCTAAAGATATGCCAAGAGAATTTGCAATAACTTTATAATATTTGCTCATTATATTTTTATTACTTACAATTATTTTGACGAGAGGATTACTCGTTAAAGTTAAATTGTAACCGAAGTATAACGTAGACTGTTACACCTGCCTTTAAACACGTATTTACATTTATGAATAACTTAGGAAGATAACGCCAGTACCTTTCTCGTATTGATCCGTGTATGTATATATACACGAGACAAAGTTGCTCCGGTAATTCCATTCGTGCCCTATAAAATCTAACGGTATCAATGGTGAAGAATCGTAAAATTTATTAATTTAAATTTAGATAGCTAATCAAATATTATTTTACAGTAAAACCTCTAATTATGGACACCTCCGGCAATCGGACACCTCTAAAAAATGGACATTTTTTATGGTACGAAATTTTATAATGGGTTTTCTTAACAATAGTCACTCCTAATATTGGACCCTCCATAAATCGGACGCGGACACCCTTTATTTCACCGAAGCAATAAAACATCTGTAAATATATCTCTTAATTAAGGACAGACAAGACGGGCGGCGCCGAATAAAATTTTGCAATTATGTATGTATGTACTTTTATTGCTGCACACGTGGAAGTATATCTACTCGGGTTTTTCCCATAATACATATGTATGTACAAAGTGCACACGTGGAAGTATATCTACTCGGGTTTTTCCCATAATACAAAGGAACGACGGTTTACCACTGGCCTACTCGTCAGGTGATAAGTGGAGTGATATGTATTTTGAATCAGTTTGAACTAGCCTTTGATAGTGTCAACATGGATTCTAGTAAAAGAAAGCGGTTAACAATCCAAGATAAAATTGATATTATTGCGGTTAGTGAACAGCAAAGCTTAAGTGTCCGAAAGCTCGCGGAAAGGTTTGGTGTCGGAAAGTCGCAAATTAGTGATATAGTGAAAAACAAAAGTGAAATAAAAGAACTTTTCGAGAAAAATGGAAACCTAGCTCAAAAAAGGAAGTTTCCAAAATCTAGTGGTTTAGCAATCGACGGAGCAGTGTTCAACTGGTTCTGTAAGGTGCGAAACAAAAATATTCCCATGTCAGGACCCCTACTCAAAGAAAAGGCGCTAAAAGTAGCACAAAGTTTACAACTTACCGAATTCAAAGCGTCTAATGGTTGGTTGGAGAAATTTTGTCAAAGACATAAAATATCATTTAAAAGTGTGTGTGGTGAATCTGCCTATGTAAACATGCAAAATTAGACGATTGGAAAGTCAAGTTGCAATCAATATGCAAAGATTACTCTCCGAAATATATTTTTAATGCTGATGAAACCGGTTTATTTTTCCGCGCCATTCCGACAAAAACATTTGCGTTAAGAAGTGATAAATGTGCCGGAGGAAAATCTGCAAAAGAACGACTAACTATATTGTTGTGTTCAAATATGGAGGGTGATAAAGAAAGGCCGTTAGTCATCGGTAAAAGTAAGAAACCTAGATGTTTTAAAGGAGCTCATGTGGATAAGTTGCCGATAGGATGGATATCTAACAAAAAAGCGTGGATGACTTTGGATATTATGTCAGCTTGGTTAAAGAACTTTGATAACAAGATGAAGAAAGAAAAAAGGCATGTAATTTTGTTTCTTGATAATGCCACTTCTCATCCGAAGATTTCATTGGAAAACGTAAAATTGGTTTTTCTGCCTCCAAATACTACCTCGCATTGTCAACCTATGGACCAGGGTGTGATTCAAAACTTTAAGGTAATTTACCGGAGCATGCTTGTAAAAAGGCTTTTGGCGTTAATGGATACTGAAAATCCACTAGAAATGTTAGAAAAAAACATTACGGTAGTCACTGCATTAATATGGATATCAGCTGCTTGGAAAAAACTCTCGCCTGTGACCGTAAGAAACTGTTTTAAAAAATGCGGATTCAATCAAAGTGACAGTGATCTAAGTGCAGAGTGCGATATAGAAGATAATATACCATTAGCATTTTTATTTCCCAATTTTAACATCACTAATTTAGATTTAAGCACATACGCATTAATTGATAATGAGTTATTTACTGATAATCCTAATGTTGATGAAATTACTGATATCAGTGATGAAATGGAAAATGAGACTGAAGAGGAATTTGTAACTAGTATATCAAATATTTCAGAAGCCCATCAAAAATTAAAAGATCTTGAGAACTATTTCTTAAGCACTAACTGTTTTAACATTGCTAACAATATTTCTCAAGCTCTTCTTGAATGTGAATCTGAGATATTTAAACATAAAATGAAAAAAGCAAGACAAACAACAATTAATGTTTTTTTCAAGTAAAATCTAGCAAAAAATATGTATGTATGTATGTGTATTAAGTATTGTAAATTTTTTTCGACTTTCGTCTTATTATGTGTGATTAAATTGATATGAGAATGAATATTTTTTTTCGTTTTTTTTTTCACCTCCACATTTTGGACACCTCCATATATTGGACATTTTAGGATTCCCCGTCAGTGTCCATTATAAGGAGGTTATACTGTATGATTAAAATAATGTAATTATTTTTGTAATCAATTAAGGGAAATCAAACATCTGTTATTAATGCTAGCCAGCAAAATAAAAAATTCGGAATTGATATTAATAGGGGGTGGTTAAACGGGAGAGTTTTTCAATGAAATACTTATTTTAGGGAAGCAAATACACCACGGATATTTTTTAAATAAGTTTTGTGAAAAAGTTTACGCGCTATTGCAACAGTGCGCATGCGCGTCTATTCCCAACATGCTTTGCGCGCGTTTTTAGACGCTATTTGCAACGGTATTGTCTCTCTGTATGCTGTAGAAGTTTACAATGTTTACGAAAATTAAGTCGTCCGCCGATTACACAGGTCTACAAAATTAAACTTTTTGACAGATGTTTTATTTTGAAAACTGATTTTATATAATTTTGGTAGGCTGATTTCAAAAATTCTATGCATTTATTTGTATCACGTAAGGTTTTTTTGCAAATATTAAATGAAAAAAACGATATTTCTAAAAAAATTTATTTGTTTATTGAGTAAAAAGGTGGAATAGATGTTAAAAAAGTGGAAAAAAATACTTTACTCAGTCTTTTTTAAGTGAAATCTTTGTCTTTTTGCCAGAAAGCTGCGTTGTCCGGACATTCGGTTGTATGTTTTTAAGGGCATATCCCGTTTTAACATCCAGCAGTAGTCCGCCATCATCGTTATGCTCCATCTGCCTTGGTATCGCCGTTCCATTTCCTTAATGTCTTGGTGAAACCTCTCTCCCTGTTCTTCGCTAACTGCTCCAAGATTTTCAGGAAAATAGTTCAAGTGTGAAAACAGGAAATGCACTTTCAAACTCATATTACAACCTAGACGATGAAAGTGTTGTAACATATTTTGAACAATATTTTCGTAGTTTTCGTCCTTAGAGTTCCCAAGAAACTTATCAATTACTTCTTTAAATGAAACCCAGGCTTTTTCTCGACATTGGTCATTGTGTTTTGAAAATCCTTGTCTTTGCATAATGTTCTTATCTGCGGCCCAACAAAAATACCTTCTTTTAACTTGGCATCGGATAAGGCTGGAAATGTCTCGCACAAATATTTAAAACACTGTCCATTTTTGTCTAGGGCTTTAACAAACTGCTTCATCAAGCCAAGTTTGATATGGAGAGGAGGCAGTAAAACTTTTTTGGGGTCAACCAAGCTATCTCTTAATACATTTTTGCTACCAGGTGTAAGGCTTGTTCTAGAGGGCCATTCTATTTGAGTCCAATGTCTATCCCTTGCTCGACTATCCCACTCACAAATAAAGCATGGAAATTTTGTACAACCTCCTTGTTGTCCTAGTAGCATGCACAGCACTTTAAGGTCACCACAAAGTATCCACTGATGTTCTTGGTAGTTTATTTTCTTTAAAAGAAGTTCAAAATTTTCATACGTTTCCATTAAATATACCGAATGGGCAACGGGAACCGAGGCCAGCTCGTTACCATTGTACATTAAAACGCCTTTTAAACTACGCTTACTTGAGTCAATAAACAGGCGCCATTCTTCTTTTACATACGGCACATTTCCTAATTTTGAAATTAAGTCAGGAATATTGTTGCAATACACTAGCGGTCCGTCTTGAGTAAAATATTGACATAACTCTTTTTCGCGATCCCGGTAAAAGCTTGATGTGACGCCAGGTGCCAGTAAATGTTTCTCACGAAGTTGGGAGGCTAACAATTCGGACGCATCCTTTGGAAGGTGCAAATCTCTAATTAAATCATTTAGTTCGCTCTGGTTAAACACTTCGGGCTCTCTGAAATCTCGCGTGAAATCTGAGTCATCTGGGTCGCAATTAGATTCCTCTGATTCTGACGATATGACGTTTTCTAGTGTTTTTGGGGCGGTAGGTATCGGTACATCTGGTCCATGAGGAACTGGTCGAATAGCAGAGTCAAGATTGGGATACACAATTTGTTTCTTATTTTTTCTGTTGAATCCTTGAACATTGCACGAACAAAAATAACAATCATCACTGTAATTTCTAGGCTCTCGCCATACCATAGGAACACCAAAGCTTAAACATTTCTTCCTACCTTTTTGCCAGTTTCTTAATGCTTCAACGCAAACGGAACAAACAGTATGAGGAGTCCAGGACTTGTCTTGGTCGCCAATTTTTACACCAAAATAAGCGTGGTATACATTTTCCACAAACGAAGTTATTGTTTGCCTCTGCTTTACTACGACATAACTACCACAGATATAACAAAAGTTATTCGGATTGTTCACACAATGTCTTCTTTCCATATTTATTCGTTCTAGAACACTTAAAATACGCAACAACGAAGACAACAAGCGCGGACACAGTAGCACGACGACTAACACAACCAAACTGCACATAAGCAGGTTTCAACGTTGTATTGACGCTTCTGCGCCGACTCTGTTGCTTTGCTGAGAAATCTAATATTAACCAGTATTGCCAAATCACATTTAATTTCATGAAAATCAATTAATTTAAAAATCATGCCTAACATGGAACAAACATATTCTTGTCATAGGTATGTATGTATATTAATAAATTAAAATTTTTAAGATATAGAGCGCTATAAAAAAAAATTACGTGATAGAGCAAAAATATGGCGTCTTTTGGAATAAGGGCCCCCAAACATATACAAATTAACAAACAGCTTTCAAACATCAAAATCACTGTAGACCTGTGTTATCGAATACAATCTGTAATTCAATTTTTGAGTGCAATAAATTTAACAGCAGCAGAAATCCACCGTTAGAATTGTGAAGTTTACGGTATTATAAATTAGGGGGGGACACCTATTACAAACGGTGGCTTTTGGTGTGCTAATAATAATAAAATTATTTTATATTATAATAATTAGTGGTATTGGTGAAGTTCCTTCAAAGGTCCAGGACGTGTGTGATTATGGTTAATTAAAATAAATATACTACAACTTACTTACTAAATAAAACACATGTTGTCCTTAAAGTTTGTATTTATATTTACACAAGAAAGAAATTGAAATTGTTATATTTAAAAGTAATTAAAACAAAAGTAATATGTACACGAGGAGCGGTAATTAAGTAACTGAAAATTAACACAAAAAATACTCTGAAACGAACGTTTAATTGAGCAGTAAATTAAGGGTTAATTGATTAGGATTAATATAATATAATCTCAGTATCGGATGATACATAGTTACCTGTGAGTGGCGGCCACGTGGTCTGAAGATATACTCGGACAAGTATATGTAGAGCGATGTTCGGCCGAAGGAATAAGAAATTAATTAGTTAAATTAATATGAATTCGCTTAAAAGAATAATATATATTGAACAATACAAAAGTACCTTTTAATTGCGGTGAGATGCAGGGGGCACGTGCATCGTGGCTAGCACTTGAACAGTACCGCGCGTAAGATGTGGATCTTACGAGCGTTGTAACGAGAAGATGTCTGATAGTTTTTGTGTCGATAGAAAAGGTCTAGAAAACGGTCTGTTTTATGATCTGTCGAAGAGAGGGGTCGATATCTTGAATTATAATTAATAAGAAGCGCGACCTGAAGACGTGGTCTATCGATGTCATAAATATTATTAGAATAACCCTTGTGACATAAGCTTTCTAATAATATGAAACACCATATATAAAGGAAGATGTATAATTGAATTAAAACAATCTAAAATTGAAATGTAAATAGAAAGAAATTCCACAGTCACGGTAGATCAGGTAGAAACTAAGGGTCTCGTCGGTCAAGATATATAACAAAAGAAAAACTTTCTCTTTGTACGAATATGTACAGTTGTACAAATGTAAAAATGTCTTACGTTAAATATATTTTAAAACGAGATATTTAAAGAAGAAATATATTTAGAAATAAATAAAAAATTTGCTATATGCCAAGCGTAACAACGGTGATAATACTATCCGTGACAGTACAGTTCGAAAATACATGAGAATATTTAAGGACGGTCGGGTTAATGATGGGCCACGCCTTGACCAACCTTCTCTGATTTCTGAAGATTTGGTTCGTGAAGTGGACTATGAAATTCGAGAGGGTCGACGATTCACGATTTGAAAGTTATAAATTGATTTTACACAGTTTCAAGATCAGTTTTGTACACCAGTGTTTCGGAGAAATTGAAATATCGAAAATTGTGTTGTTGTTGGTTTCCAAGACTTGCTTTCTGGAGATCCCAAAACAAAAAGATTGGGCTGTGCTTTATCGTTCTTGACTCGATACGATCAGGAAGGAGATGCATTTTTGGACCACATCGTTACAGGAGATGAGACTTGTGCATCTTACATTACTCCTGAGTCGATGCAACAGTTAATGGAATGGTGATACACATTCTCATCAACCACATTGAAAGCAAAACAGACACATTCAGCACGAAAGAATGTGGCAATTGTATTTTGGGATAGGAAAGGGATTTTGTAAGTGGATTTTATGCCGAGACGCACAACGACCGATTCTAATGCGTATTGTGAGACGTTGAGAAAACTTAGGGGGATCCTACAAAACAAGCTGTCTGCCCTACTATTTTCCGGTGTGATCTTGCTCCACGACAATGCAAGGCCACATGTTTCTGCACAAACATAAGGTCTAATCAGGTCTATTTCTCATTTAATTTTCAATTTGACATTTTGTATAGCTTACTCTATCTGATGTACTTTGTGATGTATTCCTAGTTTCGATTCTGATATACCTTTATTTATATTGATCGTTTCTGGTACCTTGATTGAAAAAATAATATCCTCATTCGTTAACAATATTACGGCTGGAGATGATTTGATTTCCAGTTTTTTTTATTAAAGACACTAAATTTGTTCTTTTACAACTCTTGTTATTTTCAATATATTTACTCCCACTACTTCCTTAGCTTTGTAGGTAGCGCCAATTAGTCCTGTTTAAAATAAATCTTCTTCTTATAATCGAGTAAAACTTGTCACGTTTGGAGATCGAAGTTTTATGTATTCCTTGCAGACATGGTAGAAATTATCTTCAATAATAAACTGATGTTTCGTTTTTGTTTTCATATCATAAATGTGAACTAATAGGGCAGAGTTGAGGTTTTCAATATGACTTGTTTGAATTTGGAGCAGCTTACACGAGCGTGCATATACGTTCGTACTGACTTTTTGATTTCTTGGGCAGCAAACTAACAGTTGCCGCTACCGCTGCTTGAGTAATTTTGGATGGAGTTCCAATGAAAATATGTTCTTCACTTCCACTATCCCTTGGGTTCATTTTTCCCATAAAATACATAATTACTTGTCTCTTGTCACACCGCGTCGAGTTATTAATTGTGAAGATTAATGTGAAGAGACACGGATAACTAATTTGATATTTTGGAATTAAAAAATCAAAAACTAACTTCAGTCTATAACTAAAGCGCCCGTCGCTAAGTTCACCCCGTAACTAAAACGCACGAAGTCACGGCTTGTTGCGGTGTATTTAAAAGATCACTTAGCGTCATGGAAACAGATACGATAAATTGCATTTTAAAGATGGGACGTAGCAAAAGTGAATTGCGTGACTGTATTATAGGCGCATATGGCATTGTAAAATTAGTTTTAGAAATCAAGGGAAAGGACGTGTTCAAAGATCAATACATACATTGGAGGAAGGAAGAGTACAGAAAGTTGGAGGCTCCTCAAAAGTATGAGAGGAGGACGAACGAAGGACATAATCTCACCTATAACACCTGAAAAATGGAACAAGTACTTTGAAGAGATGTTGACAGAGGACAGACCGCAATTCAAAGACATCCAAAACGAAAACCAGGGGATTGTTATACAAGGATCCCCAATTAGGATAACTGTGGCGGAGGTTAAAGAAGTCTGTAAAAACCTAAAAAATGGAAGAGCTCCAGGACCAGGTAATATTACTAATAAACTGCTAAAATACGGCACAGATAAACTCTACGGGCTATTAAGAAATTTATTCCAAAGATGCCTTAACAGGCACGAAGTACCAACGGAATGGAAGACATCACACCTTACGACGATACACAAAAAAGGCGACAAGAGTAACTGTGACAACTATCGGGGAATAGCCGTTACAAGTGCTATAAGTAGAGTTTATGGGAAAATCTTAAAGAACAGGATAGAGAAAGAATATGCCAATATGGAGGCAGAAGAACAAGCAGACTTCAGAGCAGGAAAATCCACAATCGATCACCTGTTTACGCTAACTCAAATTTTAGAAAAGACAACAGCACGAAATCAAGAGGTACATCTCCTGTACGTAGATCTGAAAAAGGCTTACGACAGTATACCTTTAGTAAAACTATGGGAGGCTCTTCAACATACCAACATAAACACGGAAATAATAAAAGCCGTGAAGTCTTTATATGCGGGTTCCACATCTAGAGTCAAAACCAACGAAGGCTTAACATCCGGATTCACAATAACAAAGGATCTTAAACAGGGTTGCTGTATATCTCCGACACTATTCAAAATATACTTGGAATATGTACTAAAGACATGGAAACGGAAATGCAATAACATGGGAATGCCAGTGGATGACGACACGACAGTATATACCCTTTCTTTTGCGGACGACCAAGTAGTTATTGCACAAGATATACATGACATGGAATATATGAGCCGAAAGCTCATCAAAGAATACGGAAAATGGGGCCTGGATGTTAACATAGCAAAAATAGAATATATGTGCATAGGCGGACAGCAAGAAGACCTACACCTAGCAAAGGGACAGATCATCAAACATTGCAATATATACAAATACCTAGGAATGAAAATATCCAAGGATGGGACGCTAGATGAGGCAATATCAGACAGAAATATACAGGGAAGAAGAGCTACTTCCATGCTGAACAGTATTCTGTGGGACAAGACCATTACAAAAGAAAATAAAAAAAGGATTTACAACTCCATCGTGAAAAGTATACTAACATATAGCTCGGAGGTGTGGCCGATAAAAGAAAAAACAAAAAGAAAGATAAAAGCCACAGAAATGGACTTCTGGAGAAGAGCGGCAGGAAAATCCCGGAGAGATAGAGTCCCAAATGAAACCATTAGACAAGAAATGGGAATACAACATGACATTATAGATGACATTATAACCAAACAGCTAATATGGTATGGGCACGTCCAAAGAATGCCAGAACACAGAATCCCAAAGAAAGTGCTAAACTGGAACCGTCGAGGAAACCGAAAACGAGGAAGACCGCGCAGAAGCTGGAGAGACGGAGTGGATAAAGAAATTCGAGAGACGGATCTGGAGGAGGGCCTATGGATGAACAGAGGGGAATGGCGATTAGGAATCGGAAGTCGTAAAACGTTGTAACCCGATATATATATATATATATATATATAGAATTTTTCGACAATTTACCTTGGTATTTCTTTATCCAAAATTACTGATTGCATCTTAGGCAATTAATACTTAAACTCTTATAATGTCTTCTTTGTTACACGTAACCAGTGCGATCTCGACTGGCCCCAAATATATTTATTCCAAATTGTATTAAACGTACAAGATATGTCCCAGCAGTAATGAAAATGATTTATTTTAAAGTTTTTTTATTAAATGTATCTACAATTTAACATTGTCCTCTTCCAAGTATACTCCTTGGGAATGTTCACCGCATCTCCAGCGATTTTGCCATTTCTGGTAATAATTTTGGTCTTGTTCCTTTAAGCTGTTTAGAATCTGCGTCGTGATTCTTTGAAACTTGTCTATTGCTTCGTTCTTCTTCTTCTTTTTCTTCTTCTTCTTCTTCTTCTTCTTCTTCTTCTGAAATTTTGTTAGTAGGATGTTGGGACAAAGAGTAACAAATCCATATTTTGCGGGTAAAATAATCTTTAGCAATGTGTCTCATTGTTAAAGATTAAAGCAATAAGGCACATTTTACGTTAAATGGGACAGTAAATAAACAAAACTGTCGTGTTTGGGGAGAAGAAAATCCTCTAAATATTCTTGAACAATCGCTTGATCCGCAAAAATGTGGTTTATGTTATGGAGGAATAATCGGTCCGCTTTCCTTTGAGAACAGTCACGGCGACGCTATTAAGATAAATGTAGAACGTTATATTGCGATGTTAAAAAGATTTTATATGACCCCAACTAAATGAAATTGACATTGATGATGTATATTTTCAACAAGATGGTGCTGCGTGCCACGCCTCACAAGAAAACCATAAGGGATATTGAAGCTTCCATACTTTGATGAATCATTGACAATTTCAATTCTTGCATTGATGCATCCCAATGTAGCGGTGGTGGACATTTAAACGATATAATCTTTCACGTTTAATTGTATTTAATGTTACTTTGATTTAAAATAAGAAAACCAGAAATATTCCTTACAATTTCTTTTTTACAATAAGACGACATCCCACAGTCATTTTTGAAAAATCTTATAGGACATATTGCTATGAATAGTGGGTTAGAAATTGGATGCACCACTATTCAAACCAACTCTGTCCAGCTTAGATACTCAGTCGGTTACTTTCTTTAAATGGGACTGCTTTCCTCTCCGGGTTTCCAATGGAAAACGTGGAAAACACAAATGTATTAGTTTAGTTGAGCGCCACTCATAATTTATTTGAGAAAAATATTAATAATGTCTTTGAGTTACGTAAGAGCACACAAGAAAAAAGGTTTTGATTCAAAAGCACAATAAATTTTAAATGAAACTTTAATACAAAAAAATAAAAAAGAAAAAAAAATGTCTTTATGAAGTATAATGACTAATTTTGAATCATTAAACAAAATTATTAAGGTAAAATTATTATATGAGAATGACTGGACCATATAATTAAACTTCCTTATATGAATGCCGATCAAAATTAAAACTAATAAATTGCAAAGAAGTCTTTCAATTTCTCCCACAATATTAAACGTAAACAAACTATATGACAGACCGAACAAACTCTCAATACATGCGCAGTCACATGTAATAAAAAATGCCCTTGATTCCAAGCGAACAAGATTTAAGTTATAGAAATTTTTTAACAAGAAACTTTCTTTGTCATTTATATATTAACTACGATTAAAATATAAATCAAAATTCACAATTGAATATACAATATTAAATGCATAAAAATTATAACAATGCAATATAAATTAGTAATAATATATTTAACTTACTTATTTGAAAAAATATTTTTTCACGAGACACCTGGAGCTAGAAGAACGTGCAAAATTAAACTACGAGATCAGCAAACTCGTATTACAATAACGATAATGAATCCAAGCACATCAACTAATTAAATCAAACCACGAAGTTAATTAAACTAATATAAAAAAATATCTTATAACTCACGTCTTCCCAACTCTGATAACAGTTAGTGTCTGACAACGGATACAGCATATCCGACTTACTACGACAACACTAGTCAAAATAAAATCAGTTTAAAATAAAATAAGTATTCATAAATTATAAATTTCAAAAATTATACACTGGCATCCAAAATAATTGTTCAATAATAAATAATTAAAATTTTCACAATGTTGCGGGGAAAAGTTCATAGCAATATGTATATATTTGCGAAACACAATAGTTCCTTGAAATTCTTTCTAATTAGATCTGGCAATAAGAAATACATTTTATAATATTTGAGAAAAGAAAATAAATATTGCATTGATATTACAAAGTAAAATTCAACTGTTTTTGTACGTAGAAAATAATGAAATAAAATCTTGTAAATTTTTTATTCTATTTATTTCATAAGTCAATAATGACACTTTCCATATCGAAACAAAGACTACACCTTTCCTCGTTTCAAATTATACATAAGTGAACAAAATAAAACTGAAAATTGACCAAATGTTTAACCAAAACAACGCCAAATATCGACGTTGCGAAGTGGTATGGGGCAACGACAGCTGATCAGTAACAAGTTACGTTTGTGACGTATGCGACAGATGGTTGTTGTTTAATCACAAAAAAAAGGGTTGAACCCAATGTATATATGTTGTACATACAATTGAGATTGGAATAGGTGGGTCATTTGATCGAAAAAAAAACAAAGTTCGTGAATATGCGAAATGTGGAGTTGAACCAATTCAATGGGAAGATATTCAAGTGTTTATGTAATAGATCGCGGTTTATTCATAGATTACGGGATGCTCAAATCCCATGTAAAAAAAAGGGAACCAAAAAATATGTAGGCATTTGAACGAGTGGAGTTAGGGGGAAATTTGTTTAGGTGCTAGTCGTTACTTTTATACAGGCTTAGTTAAAAGTATGGAGACGGCGATTTATTGTCGTTAATATTCATTTTAGGGAATTATGTTCAATATAAAAGTTTGTTCGGATATTTTGATCTACATTTGAGAATATTTGAATTTTGTTTTTCTTCAACTGTTTTTTAGTTACGCCTGTCCGCGCAGTTTTTTTAAATGGGAACTAGTAAATTTTACTCTACCATTCGATAGAGAATTTTTTTCTCTTTACAATAATATTTTTGTTTTTTTTAAATTAATTTTAATAACTTTTTTTTATAAGAAAAGGCCGGTTCATGTGTTTAACAGATGTTCGGTACATCGCAGATAGACAGAAGCGTAGCGATAAACGAACTTGAGCGACATAATTTTATCAGTGGTTATTGTGTACGACAAATCTTTGACAGAAATAATTATTTGTGCAATTTGTTTGAATTGAATTTGAATTGAAATACTTATGATGTTGGGTTATGGAGATAGACGCAGAAGTTTACAAGACGTTTGTAATTTATTTAATGATACGCATCCAAATAGAAATCCAATTTCTAAATCCGTTGTTGGTAAAACTTTAAGACGCTTTGAACAAACGGGTAGCGTTAAAGATTTGTCAAGGAGTGGTAGACCTAGAACAGCAAAAAGCGATGATAACAAACTCTGGATATTTTATTGGCTGTATCTGAATATCCCCATTTATCAACCAATCATTAGCGGCCAATTTCAATATTTCACAGTCATCGATCGTGTCATTTTTAAAAAGTGAAAAGTATAAACCTTATAAGGTACACCTTGTACACGAGTTAACGGAAGAAGATTTTGATAGGAGATTACAATTTTCTGAAGAAATGTTAAATATTTACAATAATAATGAAAATTTTGTCAACAATATTCTTTTCTCTGACGAAGCTACTTTTTGCCTTACCGGTGAAGTAAACAGACATAACTGCAGATACTGGTCATCGGAAAATCCCTCTTGGTTTTTGAAGCACCATACGCAGTACCTCCAAAAGGTTAATGTTTGGGTTGGCATTCTAGGCGGTCATATTATCGGTCCCTTTTTCATCAATGGCAATTTAACTTCGGCTCTGTATTTGCAGTTATTGCAAAATGAAATAATACCTGCTTGTGCTACGCTCTATCCTCATGAAAACAATGAACACCTGCCCAATGACAGTATCTGGTTCCAGAAAGATGGCGCCCCACCACATTATGGTGTAAATGTTCGTCAATATCTGGGCAACGTTTTTCCCCACAGATGGATTGGAAGGCGAGGAACCATTGAATGGCCAGCCCGTTCGCCAGATTTAAGTCCTTTAGATTTTTTTCTTTGGAGATACGTAAAAAACAAAGTTTACAAAGATAAGCCCGATAACGTCGAAGATTTACAAATTTTTCTTGTAAATAAGTTATTAAAATGAATTTTAAAAATACAAAAATATTATTGTAAAGAGAAAAAAATTCTCTATCGAATTGTAGAGCAAAATTTACCAGTTCCCATTTAAAAAAAAATGCGCGGACAGGCGTATCTAAAAAAACAATTGAAGAAAAAAATTCAAATATTCTCAAATGTAGATCAAAATATCTTAACAAACATTTATATTGAACATAATTCCCTAAAATGAATATTAACGACAATAAATCGCCGTCTCCATACTTTTAACTAACCCTGTATATATTTTTAATATTTTTATTTTATATGTAATATGATTATACAAATTATGCATTATTTATATTTAAAGTTGCTAATTTTCAAATAAAAATAGTGCGCGATAGGTTGTTGAAGTACCCTTTCATATTTTTTATTTTTTGTACTTACAAGTACAGATATCCCCCGAATAACAGGGTAGTTAGGTTCTTAAAAAAAACACTGTGTTGTACAAATTCGTGTTGTACGAAGCGAAGATATAATAACAGAAAACAGAGTAGGATCCTAAATTTAAAAAAAATTAAACTAATTTGATTTTTCAACTAAAAGAAATTTTTATTTATTAAAGCAATAATAAATAAAATGTTGTACATAGGTACATATTACATAATGTCTTCTTCATAACTACTGGTTATCACACTAAGGGCGTTTTCTTTTTGGTGAAATATCCTCATCTTTTGCTCTTGGTTGAACAGCATCTCTAGTTTCATTCTCTATTTTTTGCAAAAAATCTGTTATTTTACGTTGTTTGGTTTTAGCTGAGAGATCTTGGTAAATTTCGTTGTATTTAGCCAAACATTTGTTAAGTTCTCTGCTTCTTTCAATGGAAAGATCTTCATTCCAATATCAGTAGAATTTTAAAATCTAATTATCTAAATTTTTTTACAGTAGTTTTCTACTGCTGGAACAAAATAATTTAGAAACAATTTTTTAAATAAATCGGTGGCAACACAAGCTCTCTTATTTGCAGTCCAATATATCAGTAAAGCGCTCTTATTAAGATTTTTGATCGCACGAGGATTGAGGGATTTATAAACTAGCATGGGCTTAACCACGTGAACACCTGAGGCGTTACTGCACATAAGTAATGTTACTCTGTCTTTTGCTACCTTAAAACCTTGAGAATTTGTTTTCATTTTTTGAAATAAACATTCCCTTAAGGCATTTTTTTCTACCAAATGCTTGTCTCATCGGCATTAAAAACTTGATGAGGTGATCAATCCCCTGATCAATCATTTTTTTCAAGTCTTTTGTATAAGTTTTAGCAGCTTCATTATCAGTCGATGCCGATCTCTGCTTGTATTTTCATGTTTTGTAACGAAAACCGTTTTCTAAAACGGTCGAACAAACCTTTACTGGTAACAAAATTGAGGTTAGTAACAGATTCTCCATTTTATTTTAAAAAGTTGTGGATTTTTAAAGTTTTATGTTTAATATCTAATTAATTTAATGTAAATAAATTCACTAATTTTAGAAGCAAAAAACGACGCTTTATTAATTAAATGAATTAAAAATATTTAGTTTCCTAGCAGAGCATGTCTTGCTATTGTTAATTGTTTCATGTCACAATATTTGAATTGTGTTTAATAAACGTCAAATTATGACATGTGGCAAGTCTATTAAAAATAACTTGTAAATTGTAAGTTATTTCAAGGGACTTGAACCCAAGTCTACGGTTTGCCGGACCGTTGCTTTAACACTTAAGCCACGATAGACATCGATTCAAGCTATTTAGAAATGCATTATAAAGTAACAGTGTTAATGATTCAGATGTCATCTGACATCTGCTTTCAAAACTGACATTTGCTTTCAAAACTGACATCTGCTTTCAATAACTGACATCTGCTTTCAATAACTGACATTTGCTTTCAATAACTGACGTGTGCTTTCAAAACTGACATCTGCGTTCAAAACTGACTTCTGCTTTCAAACCTGACATGTACTTTCAATAACTGACATCTGAATCATTAACACTGTTACTTTATAATGCATTTATAATTAGCTTGAACCAAGGTATATAGTGGCTTAAGTGGTAAAGCAACGGTCCGGCAAACCGTAGACTTGGGTTCTCAGAGTAGACAAAATTTTTCAATTAAGTTTCGTATGATTTGCTTTGTAATTTGTAGACAGCAATGTTTACATTCACACTTACTTCGCAAGTACATAGTAATTTGATAATATTTGTAAATAGTTCATATAAAAACCGAATATATATATATATATATATATAAATAATTTAAAAGAATTTATCGACCGTACTATATTGGATAAAATAAATTAAAAGCGGGCAAGCAGTCTGTCAATTAAAAAACTCATTTATTAATTATCCCTATATTTCGCAAAAACTTTGTTGCTTCTTCCGGAGATAAAAATGTAGAGTTCAAAAAAATTATATTATTTTTTTTGAATTTTTAAAATTGTGAAATTACAAAAGCATTTCTATTAGTTTATTGCTTTTTTTATTGACGAACACCAAAACAACTAGCACTGTCTCCCCAACAAGTGCAAAACAAAGACAGGTGTTTCCATCTGACGGACACAACCGTAATTTGCAAAAGATGTGTTAACGTGCTTCCACTCTTTATCGGACAAACCGAATTCGTATATAACAAAGTAATTTGAAATATACTTGAGTAGGTGAAACCTCACCAAATTTTGTATAAAACAAAAAAAATTTGTAATAATATAAAAATATTATTAAAAATCGGGCGTGAAGAACACAATACAAGTTCATGTATTTGTGAAAGTATCCTCTCTCTCTAGAGAGATATGAAACTTGTTCTAAATAGAGAATCATATACGAATTCCTCTCGAATTTTCGATAACAAGCATTTCAATAATTTTTATAAATGAGTATTTTTAACGTAAATTCTTTCATTATACTTTACGTTGTGCCAATAAAGATCATTCAGTACAAAGTATGTGAATGCAAGTAAAAGGACCATAATGGTTTTCAACTTTTGCTTTGAATGGACGTTTAACAATTGTAAGGAAATCGCAGGCTTTCTTTACAAAAGGTTTTAGAATGTTTGCCCTTGGAGCAACATAAGATCTTCACTTTAATAAGAACGGTTGTCTGAGCCAACGAGGGTCTTGTATGTATTTGTACCTGAATGCTAAAATAAAATATCTCCTTTAATATTTTTCAATGACGAGCGAATTTGAGTTCGAGATGAAGCTTAGTTTAATACTGTAATTAAATAATTTGTTAAAAATTAATTATTAGTATTTATTGTTACACAGAAAAAACTAGATATCACGAGTTTCTTATGTCTTAATTTTCGATTGATTGGAATATAATTTAATTGCTGTTGTCGTCTCCATTTTCAATCTATCTTTTTCGAAATATATTTTTGCATTTTTAAAAGACTTATGGCAAGATCGAGTAAGGGATTGATTAAAATAATCTACTCAAAAATGAATAAGAAATTTTTACTTTTTTGTATTTTTTAGATAGTATGGGTAAATATTTGTAGTGTATTATATTAGATACATAATTGTACACAACAATTTAAAATTTTCAAGTATATTTATTCAGAAAAATCGTTAGATTACTAAGAAATGATCAAAAATGAAATAAGCAACATTTTTAACAATAGCTAAAATAAACATTTTTCTGTAACAATTAATTCTAAAATCGTGTATAATGGCCACGGACATCTCTCACAGCTGTACATCTTCGGGCCATACTCATAATACAATTATTAATGTGTTCTTGTGACACTCTTCTCCAACACAGCGGTAAAATTTCCCGCAAGTGTTGCACGTTAACTGGGGGTGGATTATGTTCGTTGAGCTGTTCTTGAAGTCTGTCCCAAATGTGCTCAATTGGATTCAAGTCGGGAGACGTTGGTGGTAAAGGTAGATGGTTAATATGGAGGTCATTTATTGCTTGCATTACAATTTGTGCACGATGAGGTCTTGCATTATCATCAATAAAAACCATGTTTTCATCCACAGCCTCACGAAAGTCGGCCACATATTGCTGAATAATGTCATCTCTGTATATGTGTCCATTGACATTGTTTTCAAAGAGATGGAGGTTCGTACGTCCATTCAAACTAATGCCCGCCCACACCATGATACCACCGCCGCCAAAAGGCACCACAGCTTTTGTAAACTCGCGTCTATAACGGTCTCCTCGAGTTCTCCAGACCCTTACTCTACGATTATCACTAAATAAGCAGAATCTGGATTCATCGGTGTATAAACCATGCTCCCATTGAAAATTTTCTGCTAGTCGTTGGTTAACCCAAGTTCTTCTAGCCATTCTATTGGCATTAGTTAATTTTGGGCGTCTCACAGGCCTGCAGCTATGAAGATCCATTTCCCTCAGACGGTTTCTGATGGTTTGATCCGAAACTCTAACTCCAGTGGCGGCACGTAACTGTGTTTGCAACCATACAGCACTTCTAAACGGATTCATCCTTGTCTGAATTCGTATGTAGCGGTCTTGTCTCTGATTTGTTTTCCTCTCAGATCCACTACCGGGTCTTCTCCTTGCAGATCCTACCTGTTGGAATCTTGTTAGAGCCCTACTAACAACACTTGGAGACACATTAAAAATTGCGGCAATTTCTGCTCCAGATTGCCCTCGCTGATGCAATAACGCAATTAAATCAAAAGTTTCTTTATTTAAATGACATCTTGGCATCGTGAAAATGTGAAATGACGTTTAAAATGAATAATACTTGTCAAAAAATGCGATTTTTATAATTTTGTATTCTAAATTAATTTAAGGTTAAAATACAAGATTCAATATTTTATCACACAGAAAAGACATTTACCAAATAAAATGTCCACAAACGACTGTGGGCCCTCTAATTTATCTATAGTTTGAGAAAATACGTTAAATTTAATCGAATTAATTAGATCTGTTAAAAAAGATCTAATTCCCTATTCATTTTTGAGTAGTTTATTAGGGAAAGTAACAGAATATGGACCTCGGTGAGTGAGCTATTGAATTTGGATATAGTTTATCTCAGATTTTCTTCTGTACGGTTTTACTTTAATTGAACTTAAATTATATAATGATCGTATTGTTGTGTTTGAATGTATTGCTGTTGCACCAGGCCCTTTCTTCAAAGATTTTTCATGAATCATTGCATTTTCTATCAATCTTGTGTGACCGCCACGATGATAATATTCACTTCCCATTATTACTAGAGTTTCTGGTAAAAGTGATGGATTGATACAATAGGCTGTAGTTAGGACCCAATATTTTAGATGCAAATGTCATTGCAATAATCTCTTTCCAACTTATTTCAATATACTAGCAATGTAAAGCACTGAATTTGTGTGAACAATTGCCACATAATTAGAAACCGGACACAATAAGCCGATGACTTATCACACACGGGCGATAAGTCATCGGCAAAATTTGTATTTTTAAAGAGTTTAAACAGGATCTATTACGAAAATTACGAAGTATGTAATTATGTAATTAACACTTAAAACAATGAATAAAAGATATTAACACACCGTACTTTATTTATCTTACGAAATATAAACTAATAAATAAAATAAATTATAAAAACTCTTCACGTGTCTATCTACGTCCATGAAGAAAGGAATTTAACTGTAATATTGAAGTAATTGCGTCACAATTCAACGACAAGAAACAGATGTGCGGTTAACCGAATGAATAGTGCTATTCAATAACTGGGTATTGCTGGCATTTTAAAGCTATGAGGCACTGGACGAATATTTGTAAGATATTTTCTTTTTATTTTTTGTGTTGGCACCTTTGACATCTACCGAACAGAAATAGCAGTCGTTAATGTGTCTTTACTGTGCACGCTATATCACAGGAATACCAAAACAAAATGAATATTTTTTACCCTTAAACCACAATCTTCCTGGCACTTATGAGTAGTCCAGTCTTTATCTTGATACCAAAGTTTCAACTTGAAGTAAACCAAATACACGAAATTACCTATGTTTCTTTGTTCAATTTTTTTTCACATTCAACATTTATCATGTTGAAACATGATCAAATATGGCAATACGTTTGTTTATACTCATTCTTAATACTCCGGAAAACATGTATAAACGTGCTCAATTCAGCCAGTTAGACTGACACTGGCTTATCATGCTGGCAGTTCCGTGTTTAGAGCCCTGACTGGGCTGTCCGAGTAGGTTTTCGTGTTATTCCTTCTCGTTCCAGGCGAATGCCGACAGCTTAACATCTTAAATCACTCCACGGAGACAGACATAATAATAATTCATGGCTTACGAATCCCTCGTAATTGGCGTCTAGCTGTTCGGGAATGCTAAGGCATGAATTATCATTATTAAACTTGAATGTATTTTTGGATAATTTAATTTTATCCACGACAACTACAGATATATAAATATGACATTAGTATTCTGTCATTTATAATTAAAAATTCTTTAATTAAATTCATTAATTGCCAAAACATGGAAGATTATTTTAAATATATACAAATTAAAGTAAAACAGACCTTAAGTCGCCGACTAATTAAATCTACTATATATATATATATATATATATATATATATATATATATATATATACCGCCTGATTCTGAGCAAGCGCAACGGCCTGAATGTACGAATATTTCTCCCGCTCCGAATAAAAATCCCCTGAACGCGTTAAGCCAATCACAAAACAGTCTGTTGCTAAACCCCCTCCTCGCGCCAGCTTAATTGGCGCTTGCTATATGTATGACATCGATGTTGACGCGCCTACAGCATTCAGGGGAATTGTATTCGAAGCGGGAGAAATATTCATACATTCGGATCGTTGCGTTTACTCAGAATTAGGCGGTATATTATTTAAATGAAATTATCGACCGTAATATATTGAATAAAATAAATTAAAAGCGGGCAAGCGGTCTGTCAATTAAAAAACTCATTTATTAGTTATCCCTATATTTTTAACAGCTACAACAAACATTTACAATTTACTGTAGAAAAAGAAAATAACAATAGCGTGCCCTTCTTGGACGTTTTAGTAATTCGTGACGATAATAATTGTATCATTTTGAATTGGTATAGAAAACCAACTTCATCTGATCGGTTCATTAATTATCACTCTCATCATCCTCTCAATCAGAAGTATAACACCGTTATAGCTATGAGAAACCAAGTAGCACATATATGCCATGAAACCTTTCTAAATGACAATCTTAAAGAACTTTTCAACATCTTCGTCAACAATGGCTATCCTAAGCACATACTTAATAAATTGATATATAGTTCAAACTTTTATGATGGCCCTACTGAGGACGTTCGTGCAGACAGTGTGATGTACAAAAAATCCCATACATTAGTGGTCTTACTCATACAATTGTATCACATTTTAAACAATTTAATAACATTAAAATAGCTAAATACAACACCTATACTTTGAAGAAGTTGTATAGTAAGATCAAAGACATAACACCTTTCTTTTTAAATAGTCATGTTGTCTACAGGATAGCTTGTTCGGATTGTTGTGGCGTTTATATAGGTCAGACATCACAAAGTGATGTCCGTATTGGAAAGAGAGTGCATTGGTGGACCATGCACTTGATCGTGACCATACATTCAATTTTGTTGACGTTAAGATCTTAGACGTTGAAAATAACCTTAAAAAAAGAACCTTTTTAGAAATGGTCCACATTAACAGAGACGCAAATAACGTAAATTATAGATTTGATACTAACGGACTAAGTGTAATTTATTTTAATATACTCGGTTTGACGGTTAGTTGACCATCTAAAAATTGCTTTGTTATTTGGTCCATTAAATTTATAATGCATTATTTTTTTTTTTATATATTCTTGTGACTTTAGTTTTTTGCTATATGTTTCGTTTTATATTTTTTATTTTTTATGTTTTAACTTTTACATATACATGTTTTTTAAAGGTTTTAAAGCCTTGTATCTATAGTTACTTTAAGTTTTAAATCTAATCAATTTTATTATCCTTGTACGTCACTTCTATTCTCTTCTTTAACTCTACATTTTGTAGGTATTTTACTACTGCTTTATACTATACTTTATTTAATATTATTTCTCATTAATCTTGTAGTATCTCCGGAAGAAACAACAAAGTTGTTGCGAAATAATAGGGATAACTAATAAAGGAGTTTTTTAATGGACAGACCGCTTGCCCGCTTTTAATTTATTTTATTCTATATATATATATATATATATATATATATATATATATATATATGTATAATACATATTTCAATGTGTACATTTAGTTGTAAGTAATTTTACAATAATGGTATTTAACACTTAACGGTCGACGTTGGGTTTAGTAGTTGTACATCCAATACACACCTGCCGCTTTAGAAACGTACGTTTTCACCAGAAAAAATTAAGTTTTATGTAACCGCTGGGTACCGTATACAATGTGAACGACTCTCAACAACATGTGAGGAGGAAAATCTTCGTCGGAATAATAATAATAAAAAAAGAAACTGAAAAAAAAAACTCATGCAGGTCTCTGAAAAGGGAGCAGAAGAAATCGTCGCCACCTTGGATTTATAATTGATGGCGTAGGAGCCAGGTGAATATAGCATGTGTTTGTTTCACATACATGGGTCGGCAGCTGTTACGGGCACATGCCCTAACCTCAAGACGTACCGACACGAGAAATTCTCTCAGCATCTCTCATCCTTTACCTTACCTTGGCCTTTCGTGTTTCCTACCTGTACAGTTATTATCATTTAAGAAAGAGCGAGGAAAAGGAATATTACAAAAAAAACATATATTTTTATTGGCTTTTAATTATGATAATTTAATCATGATAATGATTGCAATATTTCCGTGGTTATTTTATAATTAATAAGTAGGTGTATTATAGGTCTCTTCCACTATTGATTACTTTTAGTGGATCGTTTTTAAATTCCTTTTTTCAAAATTATAAAATAATGGAATTCATAAAAATAAATGATTATTAGAATGTCACAGTGTTTTAACGCAATTTCCCAATACGATAAATAGATATTAAATATATAAGATGATGTACGAGGTAGATCAAGAAATTAGTAAGCCTAGACAAGAAACCTTATTGCCTCGATGGGGCGGGGTCGGGCCGTCGAAGTACTGCACGGAAAAGTAAAGAAGTTGCCGGGAAAGGGTTGGCGGCCCTGCGCAACGGTTGGTTATCCGATCTCTCTAAATTTATGCGACCGGTCACTAAACACACGCACGAGCGCGCCAACATACAAAACCCTACACTTACGCGCTCACACAAATACAAAACCACACACCCAGAGAGAGACGCAAGCTGCCAGCAGCAACCAACACACAAGTTCATACCTAGAAAGAGACACAAGCTGCTAGCAGCGGACAATACATATGTTCACACCTTGCTATCTGTTTTTGGAATACTAAGGCATGATTTATTATTATTCAATTGGAATGTATGGAATGTATCTTTGAATAATTTTATCCATAGCAACTCAATTATTTGACATTTGTATATTGTCATTTATATTTTATATCCTTGATAAAGGCATTATTGCCGAAACATGTAGGGTTGTTTTAAATATATATACTTTGAAGTAAAGCCAGACCTTTAATCGCCAACTGATTGAATTTACTATATATATATATATACCGATAGGTCCAACTCGCAACGGGCCATAGGCAACAATATACGTATGGAACGTAATGCGATGTGGCAACGTGTGTACCATGCCTATATTGAGTGACTTTCTTAAAATTTAAATTTATGTTTCAGAATTATTGATTTTTTTACTTTTATCTTTTAGAAAACGTTATTGTTTTTTTATTACTTAAAATTACTTTATATGAAAAATAGTATACCATGAAAGTGTAAACAAAGACAGTATACATTGAAACGAATATTCATTCAATTGTATTGTCATGAAATTGAATTTGTCAATCGTTGTTAAATTTGTTAGAATGAATAGATATTTATATTTATCGGAAAATACTAATACTTAAAGCAAACAAATAAGGTGTAGTGTTTTGTTATATTGATTATGCAGCTGATGCTTTCGTAATATGCTCATATTTGTGTTTCTACTATTATCGTGATGTTATTATAATACAGATACCAAAATCTCACGTAATGTTTCCATCAGCCTTTTATTAACAATAAACAAGTAAAGTACAACTTCGTAGGTCGACAAACGCTCCAGTCTTCATTATCACTGTATTATACATGAACTGTAGGCTTAGTTTTTCGTAGAAATTGAAGTACGTGTTTGTTCCTTTGTAAAATTATAATAAGGGCAGGGGTTAATTTTATTCTGGCATTTTTAAAAATGCAGAGATCAGTTTTGCGACAGCATTCAGCTAATTACAATCTAAAATAAGCAACATTGTAACGTATTTTGGAATTGTGAATATCCGTAGGTAATAAAAAAAAGGAAGTATAGTTTAATTACAACTGTAGCTTCCTCCTGGTTTGAAGGAAGTCGGTATGTATCGACCGAAGTATAAGTTTAAATAATACAAATATGAGCATATTACGAAAGCATCAGCTGCATAATCAATATAACAAAACACTACACCTTATTTGTTTGCTTTAAGTATTAGTATTTTCCGATAAATATAAATATCTATTCATTTTAACAAATTTAACAACGATTGACAAATTCAATTTCATGACAATACAATTGAATGAATATTCGTTTCAATGTATACTGTCTTTGTTTACACTTTTATGGTATACTATTTTTCATATAAAGTAATTTTAAGTAATAAAAAAACAATAACGTTTTCTAAAAGATAAAAGTAAAAAAATCAATAATTCTGCAAAATAAATTTAAATTTTAAGAAAGTCACTCAATATAGGCATCGTACACACGTTGCCACATCGCATTACGTTCCATACGTATATTGTTGCCTATGGCCCGTTGCGAGTTGGACCTATCGGTATATATATATATATATAATATTTTCGTGACCTTGGTATGATATGGTAAACTTAATAAGTCGGCGATTAAAGGTCTGGTTCATTACTTCAAAGTATATATATTTAAAACAACCCTACATGTTTCGGCAATGATGCCTTTATCAAGGATATAAAATATAAATGACAGTATACAAAGGTCATATAATTGAGTTGCTATGGATAAAATTATTGGAATGTATCTTTGAATAATTTTATCCATAGCAACTCAATTATATGACATTTGTATACTGTCATTTATATTTTATATCCTTGATAAAGACATCATTGCCGAAACATGTAGGGTTGTTTTAAATATATATACTTTAAAGTAAAGCCAGACCTTAAATCGCCAACTGATTGAATTTACTATATATATATAAATATAATATTTTTTATATCCTTGACAAATTCATCATTGCCGAAACATGTAGGGTTGTTTTAAATATATATATACTTTGAAGTAATAAACCAGACCTTTAATCGCCGACTTATTAGTTTACCATATACATATATATATATATATACTACATTTTTATATTTTAGACATAGAAACTTTAATTTTTCCGTTAAAACACACAAAATTATTGAAATTATAGAAACAAATTATAATTACATTAAACTACAATGTGATGCGACAAATTTTCAAAAATAAATTTGGGCCTCTTGTCGGCTAGAATATTTTTGTACTGTGAAAAAACTCTGTACGACACTAGTGGTACAAATTCATATTTTACAATGTTACTGGCTATGTTTTGTACTGTGTACGTTGATATCATTCCAATCATTTTGTGGTTATCATTTTCTAAAAATTTAAAATCAAAAGGAGCTTACTAAATAGTTTGTAACAAATTCATTATCGGTCTCGTGTTAAAATTCAAAGAAGACATTCTGCTATCCATAAAAGGCCGCGGACAATTTATATCGTACGACGTCTAGTCCATCTCGTTCTTGTAAAAATTAATTATTGTTACCACATGTAACGTCATACTTCATCGCCGAAGTGATAATAAACGAACTCGGAGCAGTTCACAGTTTCCTACATAATGAGGTACTTACAATAATTGGTATTTAAAATGAATCTTTCGCTCTCTAGAAAGGTATTGAAGTGGCCGGTGGCCGGGCATCGCATTAACGTAGACCGTCTGAACTGGGTTCGGCAGCCGCGATAAAAAATGGCAGGTGTCGACGGTCAAAAGACTCACCTGGCGTTTGACCAAAGTGCAGCTTGCACCAGTTATTTATGAAAGGTGGTACCAACCATTGACCGTAGATAAAAAAGAGGAGAGAAGAATCGGATGTAGGTATGTTTCATAAACATGAATTTCTCGTTTTGGTCGTTTTGAATTTGTACCATTCTACCCCAAAGATCACTGACATGCAACGTATATTATTTCTCTGAGAATTACATTTAAATGATATCTCAAAAGAATATGAATATTAAATTATTTTACACAATTCAATGTATCCATAGATACTTCAGCTTAAGTTAAGAAATTTAAATGTTAATGAACAAGTATGGGGTGGTGTTTAAGAAGTATTTGCGTCCCCGACACCCATGGAATGCAAAACATATTTCTGTATTTTCTGTATTCAGTGTAATCTTAAATAAAACGCCATTCAAAGTCAAACAGAAAATTGACACTTATGTTACAATTAATCAATCAATAATAAATGTTAAATAAATGAATATTAAATATCCAATACGTTTTATTTAATTTCTCACAGTAGATGTTGAAAATATTCATCAACGTTTGAACATAAATTAATACAAAACTTAATATTTTCGAAGACATGAATATTTTCATTAATTCGCTGACATCGTCTCTTATTCTTGTTCCGCAATGGGATTAAAAAATTGAATTTTTAAATAAGAAAATACAAAATAACCTAAATATGTTAAATCGCACAATCTTGGAGGAAATCTGTTGATACTAATATCTTGTAAGGCTGCCAACGAACGCTTAATGCTATAAGCACTATATTCACAGGGGTAATTCTACTTTAATATATGAACAGTTTTCACAAAACTGCTAAATGCTAAAACGAGGTGAGTGGACGGTCAATGAATTATAGTGGAGGCGGATTAGCAACGTACTTCCCACGGCCGTAGTTGATATTGAGTTATTAAGGTGTACGTATTGCTTTGTATAGTGGGTTTAATTAGAAAGATAATCCACTATTCACCACCATATGTCCGAACTTGAACTCAGCCAGCTTTTTTCTTTTTAAATGAGACTCGTCTTCATCCAGGGTTTCCCGTAAAGGAACGAGGAATTAAAAACAAATTACAAAATAATACAAACAATTTCACGTACTCTTTTATTTAAAAAAAATTAAAAAAATCTTTACAAAATGTAAAGACAGCTAATGCATCATTTATACAGAAGCACAGAGGAAAAATATTGTATGATAATTAACACGCATACAATGAAAACCTCTAATTGAAACGCCAGCAAAATTAATCCTAATAGATTGATTAGAAAGCTTTCAATTTCATAAATTAATTAACCCCAACTTCAAAACGGAAACAGATCCAACTGTCAGACGCGAAAATAACATTCACTCGTGCGCAAACTCACGAGCATAAAACTCCCACCAACCTTAAATTCAAAATGTTCTAGAATATCGTGACAAAAAAAACCTTTTATAAAAAATATGATGGTTTTCTTCACCATCTATCTATTAAACTAAAATAGATATAAATTCATAAATCTAAATCATCAAAATTACAATTAAATTACAATGAAAAGGAATTTAAAAAAATAGTATGAAAAAATACTTACGCTAGCGTAAAATTTTCACACACAAAAAAAAATAGAGAGATATCGAGTGGATTAAATAATTAAACAAAATACGAGATACAAACACTCGTAATTAAATCGATAATGACTTTAATCACAAAGCACTATAAAACAAAAGAAACCCGAAGTTACAAAAATATCATAGATAAGATAGAAGTTTTTATCTTCAGACTGAACTGACCCACTCGAGCACAAAAATATATCTGCGGAAATGTGCATAGCGCACGATCAACATAAAAAATATCATTATACATCAAAATACGATCCAGGCTCATAGACATCCTTGAACGCCCTAATCAAAAATACACATACAAAATATACAGTCATGGTTATAAATGTACATAACTAAATTGTTAAATTTAAAATTTATCTCAACAATCAACTTGCTAAGTCTTACACTTGTCATAATGATGGCGCTAATTGGTTTGCTGTTCGTGTTGCCAACACTAGTCAATAAGCGCCGCTAAGTTTTCTTCCGTACTGTGTTTTCTGACTTAAAACTGTATATAGTAAGGGAATTGGTGTGGTGAATTTTGTCTATCCCTGCATCATGCACTGATGAATCTATGACAGGACGAAAAACGTGCGTGCATGTTAGGATAGCAATTTTCACACGTATTTGTGTGCACTTGCGTTGTGTTCTCCGCATCCGATTTTTCACAATCTTCCAAAAATATTTTCGTTTTATAGAAATAGTGATCTTAAATATGTTTCAAATAGTTTTTATTATATTCTTTGAATAAACTAAGTTCCTTAATTAATATCACTGACCAATAATGAAAATGTTTTGGTCTCAAATATCGCTGATTTTTACGTATTTCACCCTGCTTGAATTAAAAAATCACAATAAAAACGAAGAATTAGCTCTAGGTTTGGAAATACGGTGACATGTCACTTTTTAGAGTCTACATTTTCAGTTTGGAGGAAATTTTGTTTTTGGGTATTATCACAGCTGTCAACTGACAAAACACAACATTCCTCAACTGTTTGTAGATTATACACATAATTACTATTGTTGTGACACTGAGTTTCATATTGTTTCTGTCGTAATTAGTGCAAAATTTCTGGTTTTGAAGTGTAAAGTTTGTTAAAACCAAAACGTTTAGTTAATAATTTTTATTACATTGGCGGCGAAATAACATTTTTGTCACAAAAACGTAATTTGACACCTTTTGTGTGTAAAGAGTCTGGCGTTTGACTGAGTTTCCATGGATTTTTAGGCAACAAAAGAGATGATAACTACACTACTGCAAAAATACTATCAACTCGGATGCAACATGTTCCTTAAAACCCATTTTCTCCACCCTCATCTAGACTTCTTCCCTTCTAATTGTGGAGGTGTCAGTGATGAACACAGAGAAAGACTCCATCAGAATATTTCTTTTGGACTGTAGGAATACTTGCGGATTACTGCTGATCTGTGTGTAGGGATGCTCCGGAACTCACTTATAAGAGACAATCGAAAAGACAACGATCTCATGAAACCACCACATTCTCTTCAGACCCAACCACCTGCCATGTATCCTTTCATTAAGTTTGAACTCTTAGATTGTAACTGTTATTAAAGAGGGGTGATAGAACGGCGGAGAGGTAAACGATACCCCACCAAGTACACTAGATAAGAAAGAAGGGACGGTTATAGCACCAGGCGCCAGGCGTGTCTGTGCCCAGTTTTATCAGATACGTCGACGATAGATGTGCAGAGTAATTATATGTAGAACATCGATTGTAATGGCAAAGTATACACAACCAGAAAAAAATTACTTTTTCACCTGAAATCCATATTACAGGTTTATGCAATTTACTAATACGTACACAGAATTTTTTCTTTTCTTTGATGGAATTATGCGTCAGTTTTCTCAAGTGCAGCATTTTATTTAGTTACGTTAGCATAGTTTTAATTTTTTTTTCATTTGTTTATATTGTCCTTGATGTAGCGTTTGTACATCACCGGAATTTAATTATGTATGCTATTTATAAATACACAGATTTTTCTTTCGTTTCGGTAGAATTATGCGTTTATTTTCTCTGAATATTTTTATTTTTTTTTACAGTACATCATTTGTGCATTTCTTTCATTAGTATCTGCAGTGCAAGACCTCTCATCTTTGGAATACGTTGCGTATATACATACGCAATACGTATTGCTGTAGATTTTTCCCCGCAACATTTTGAAATTTTTAATTATTATATTGAACTAATATTTTCGACGCCAGTGTATAATTTATTGTTTATGAATGCAGATGTTATTTTGAACTGATATATTTTGATTTGTGTGGTTGCACGCCGGATTTGATATCCGCTTCAGACACTAACTGTTATCTGAAGTGACAAGACGTATTTTTATAAGATATAAATCTTTATATTTTATCTTAGTTTATTAGCTCGTGATTTTTATTAATTAGTTGATGTGCTTGATTTCATTATCGTTATTTTAATACGAGTTTGCTGATCTCGTAGCTTAATTTTATACGTTCTTCTAGCTTAAAGTGTCTCGTGAAAAAATATTTTTTCATATAAGTAAGTTAAAAATATTATTACTAATTTATATTGTATTATTATAATTTGTATGCATTTAATATTGTATTTTCAATTGTGCAATATGAGCATATTACGAAAGCATCATCTGCATAATCAATATGCAGGAAGAAATGGATATTATATATTCCTATAACAAAACACTACACCTTATTTGTTTGCTTTAAGTATTAGTATTTTCCGATAAATATAAATATCTATTCATTCTAACAAATTTAACAACGATTGACAAACTCAATTTCATGACAATACAATTGAATGAATATTCGTTACAATGTATACTGTCTTTGTTTACACTTTTATGGTATACTATTTTTCATATAAAGTAATTTTAAGTAATAAAAAAACAATAACGTTTTCTAAAAGATAAAAGTAAAAAAATCAATAATTCAGCAAAATAAATTTAAATTTTAAGAAAGTCACTCAATATAGGCATCGTACACACGTTGCCACATCGCATTACGTTCCATACGTATATTGTTGCCTAGGGCCCGTTGCGAGTTGGACCTATCGGTATATTTTAATCATAGTTAATATAGATGACAAAGAAAGTTTTTTAAAGTTTCTTGTAAAAAAAAATCTTCTATAACGGTAAAATTTTGTACGTTGGTGTTCAAAGGCAGAGTTTTTATGACATGTGATTGCGCATGTGTTAGAGATTTGATTCGGGTCTGTCACTTCTGGTTGTTTACCTTTTTGAAGTTGTTTATCTGGGCTGAAATTAAAAAGCATTTTTTGGAATTTATTAGTTTTAATTTAGTTCGGAAGTAATCAGAGGACGATTGGATTTGTTTTGCGGTCATTTTCAACAAATTCTTTTACCTCTAAGTGTAAGTTTGTATTACACAATTCTTTATATTTTATAAAGAAGTTTTTTCTTTTTTTCTTTTTTAATATTAAAAGATTCATTTGAGTAAAGTTGTGCATATCATTTTTATTACCTTTCTATTTGTGTGAGTAACAGTAACTTCAGTAAAACTAACAATATTCACAAATAAATGTTGTGTGGCGCCTGATAGTGGTATTAATACATTTATTTTTCCACGTTTTCCATTGGAAACCCGGAGAGGAAAGCAGTCCCATTTTAAGAAAGTAACCGACTGCGTATTTAAGCTGGACAGAGTTGGTGTGAATAGTGGTACATCCAACTACGAACCCACTATTCATAGCAGTATGTATATACCACACATACTCCGACGTATCATTGCTTATCGAATCATGCGTATGAGTACACCACACCTACATCTGACCTATGCTTATGCTGGCCTATGCTTGTCCAATCAAATGCTACGCTACATATTCAATTAAACATATTAAAGAAGTAAAGCGACGGGGAGGCGTCTTGCGCAGCAGTGTCGTCATTTTGTTACCTCGTTTATTCATGGCATAATTAAAATGGGCTAAGAAAAAATCATTTTTTCTTAGCCTGTTAAAATAAATCACAGAAACTGGAGCTAATTAATTTTTTCTTTGTAACATTCGTTTTTCTCAACCCAAAATTAGTAAAATTTCACTCGCGAAGTGAAGAAAACATTGGTTGGCCAATATATTTAAACAAAGACATGCGAAAATATTTTTTATTAATATGTTATAATTTTTTATAATGGAATATAGTACAAAACCAGAGACCACGTGGTAGAATTAAATTTTAAATCAAAAAGATACTGGAAGATACTGTATTAAGCTGAATAGAGAGGGAGAATTGTTTTCATTATGGTAATTTTTCTTAATACTCGACTGAAGTATTTTTCTCCAGAATAGAACAATTAACATTAATTAACTACGACACCACAAAAAAAGTGGAAGTAATGTAAGAAGGCAATTAGAAGCAGTAGGTAATTTATATTTTTTTTCATCGATCTTAGTTATCCCCTAAGTTGTTGATTAATTTACGTCATCAAAAGTAGGAACGAATTTGATTAAATTTAGAGTTTTAAGTTTGTTATATACAACCATATTTGTTTTCGTAATGTACCTTACATACGCACACACAGACGATAATAATAATAATAATAGTAATAATAAGAATAGTCTTTATTATCCAACAATACAAATATATACGAATATGGAAATCTACTTAAAGGAGAATATAGAAACATAAATGGAATACAAACTACTATGTGAACCAAAAAGACTGAAATAGTTGGTATCACTTTTATAGTATTTTCATTTTAAGATTTAATCCAGGTTAAAATGACATGCACCTAACATTGACTTGACGGTTAATTATTGACAAGTTGTTAGAGGCGTTCCATTAATTTTCTGTGTCTTCGATATTATTTTAGGGTTTTTCAATTTTGTTAAGAAGAAGAAGAAAAAAAAAAAAGAAGAAGAAGAAGAAGAAGAAGAAGAAGAAGAAGAAGAAGAAGAAGAAGAAGAAGAAGAAGAAGAAGAAGAAGAAGAAGAAGAAGAAGAAGAAGAAGAAGAAGAAGAAGAAGAAGAAGAAGAAGAAGAAGAAGAAGAAGAAGAAGAAGAAGAAGAGATAGATGAATTATACAATATATATATATATATATATATATATATATATATATATATATATATATATTAGAATGCTTATACCAGTTTGTACTTATTACTAAAACATAAAAATACCAAATTACCACATGTCCAATAACTAGATTGATTATGTCCACATACTAGAAAAATTGTCCAATAACTAATTTTTGACATGATTTTTGTGTTTTGCTTGTTGAAAAATAGATACATTTTAATCGAAAATTGTGAACAGTCGAATGCAATAAAATACCCTTTGAAATGGTTAAACACCTATATTCGTGAGTCAATAAATAAAGTTTCAACACGCACTTGAATTTATCAAAAACCTTAACTGTCCAATAACTGGGTGGTTTACCCTACAATCAGAAGTACGCCAATGGGAAATTTTACATGCGAGATGAATTCTCTAAATAAATGTAATTTTATTTTAATTTAGGCTGGAATGCGTTTTTCCAAATTTTTTTCCAATTGAAACAAGAGCTGGTATCAGGCCGTCTGGAGTCTGATAGCAGATCCTGAAGAAGCTGGCAGTATGAATAACGAAACGTTGAGTGAAATTACAACAACACGGCGAAACGCACAGGAAGAGTGACAAGTGACAATGGCCGTGAAAGCCTACGGATCTTTACATATCCATTCGTCCTAATTATTTGTGCGGGTTTGAATTGACTGTTTCTGCTCGCCATACGAAATATTACGTCTGAAGTTTAATTTAATCTTTAATGTTTGGTTTCGATGTTCTCATAATTTAAACAATTCGCTAAGAAAACGTCTAATACGATCGTCTTACCTATCCTCCGTTAAGACAAATGTAAATATCTTTGTCAGTCATAGGAAACAAAACAAATACGATCAGTTCCATTGATTGCCCGAAACCATGAAAAAAAACACACTAACAGAAACGAAATTACAAGTCTTTCGTTTACATACATGACAACAGATACAATTGCATACGAACGTACATAAAGGCAAATCGAACAGGCTATTCAGAATTCGTTGTGTTTAACAATACGTGACCGTATCCCATATGACAGACGTTTATGGAGCACGGGAACGTAAAAAATTACCGTCAGAAAAAATAATATTGCGAGCTGTTATTTCGGGGCACCATGTGTGCGTGTATGTATGTGCGGTTTTTATTTAGGTCGAGGAAGCGGCTGCCAATGTAAAAATTAAGCTCACTTTTACGTATATTCTCACGTAAAAAGGGCACCAGAGAATACGAGGGTACGCGTAATGCCCTTATCAGCCGACTCTGGGCCTTATATCTTTGCCGCAAAATAAACATTTTTTGACCATTTCAGGTGGGTGCCGTCAGCTTTGGTTTTGTGTACTTTCGACAAATACGGATAACTGTTAGAATACATTAGGTGCAGTTAATTTTCTCTTTAGAAATATATTTGATTTTGCATATAAAGTTATACCGACGGAAAAAGAAAATATTTCGAATCATGTAGAGAAGAAGATTCTTTTAACTAAATTATAAAAAACATTGAGAAAATACATTCTGTTCATTGCCGGAAATGACCACTAGATGGCACTTGCTGTATATTTCAATATGTTTCTCTTAAACATTTGTAATTTTAAAAATAATAAAATAAAATAAAACAATAACTTTGTTATACCACTTTATTCAGATATAATAGTTACCGCGGTTTCGACATACAATGTCATTATCAAACTGCAAAAGTTACAGGCCTACATCGATCTTATAAATGACACAAAAATATATGGGGGTGGTTTATGATGTTATTTAAAATTACTACTATATACTTAACTATTATATACAACATTGGAAAAGAGCTGTATATATAAGATCCAACTGGTCATTCAAAACAATATCTATTGTGTTGTTTCGGCTTTTAAAAATTTCTAGTGCCTCTAAAAGATTTAATATAGGACCTTTCTCGGCCAAATGCAATATTTTATGATGACCAAATGTATACCTTTCTGTAATAAGATGGTTTGCGAATGTTGAATCTGTCTTCTTTAGTTTATATGACCTCATGTGTTCTTTTACCCGTATAATAAAATTTCGACCAGTCTGACCTATATATACACTTTTACAATCATTACAATATAATTTGTACACTCCTGATTTATTATTGATATCTGTTTTAGGTTTTGCGTTAAAAATGAAATTACTTGCTTTTACATATGGTTTGTAAGCTATACTAACATTACTATTATTTTTTTTTTGAAATTATATTTCCAATTTGCTCGCTTATTTTACCGAAGTAAGTTAACGAGACAAATTGTTTCAAATTAGCACTATCTTTAGGATATACTAAACTAAGGGCCACTTGTAACAGTTTTTTCTTTAGTATACTGTCAATTACGCTACTTTTATAACTATTGTTTACCGCTATTTGCTTTATAGTATTGATTTCACGAACAAAAGATTCATTAGACAAAGGAATATTTAATGCTCTATGTATCATAGAATTAAAAAATGAATGTTTGTGTGTCTTAGGGTGTAGAGAATCTTTTCGAATAATGCAATCAGTGAAAGTAGGTTTATGGTATATATCAAATTTTAAGCTCTGATCTAATTTGTTTAATTTTAAATCCAGGAAGTTAATACTGTTATTCTCTTTTATTTCTACTGTAAAATTGATATTAGAATGGATTGAATTTATGTAGTTCAGAAATGTTTGTAGTTGTCTATGAGTACCCTTAAAGCCAGCTAGGATGTCGTCTACATACCGATACCAAAATTTAATATGTTTTTTACCTAGTTGTGATGAAAGAATTTTTTCTGTAATATGCTTCATGAAAATTTCAGCTAATAGATTACTTAGAGGTGAGCCCATTGCCAGACCTTCTGTTTGTTTGTAGAATTTGTTGTTAAATGTAAAGTAACTTTGGTTGGTGACTAACTCCGTTAGAGATATGATTTCATGTATACCAACCGGGTTTGTATTTTTCTTTACTAATATGTTTTCTATTAACCTTAAGCATTCCTTATGTGGTATTTTTGAAAACATGTTGGAAACATCAAATGATACCAGGATTTCTGTCGTTTGTATATTACAATCTTTTGTAGGCCTGTAACTTTTTCAGATTGATAATGACATTGTATGTCGAAACCGCGGTCACTATTATATGTGAATAAAGTGGTATAACAAAGTTATTGTTTTATTTTATTTTATTATTTTCAAAATGAATTGCCACAAAGTTACGGCTACTAGTATTAATTTGTAATTTTACATTCGTTTAAAGAAGAGAAAAAAAGAGAAATATTCATGAGTGGTATGGAGAAAATAGCCCATCCTATTTCCAAATCAAATTTTGATGTAAACAGTTCAAATGGGGCACACAATCTATTCATGATGATCCAAAGTGTCGAAAGCATCTGGAAGCACGAACTGAAGAAATCATAAACGAAGAGAAGATTTGTAGTTGACTGGCCGCCGAGTAAAAGTTTCAGTTATTGCCAGAGAAATAGGAATTTCAAAAACGAGTCTTTTTAAAATCAACATTTGATAACTTTGTTGTTCTGATAAAAGACCAAAATTTCGTATTCGCTGATAACAATGAGTCTTTCATCTGAGTATCTGGATGCCTTAAACGTCAGCACCATGGACCCTCCACTATATAGCCCTGACGTGACACTTTGTAATTTCTTTTTGTTTCCAAAAATTAAAGATAAAATGCGTGTAATCACTTTTACGTCATCAGAATACCGATACTTAATAGCTAAAATATGACCTGATTAACAATGAGAAAAATTATTGATATTGTTTCCGAAAAGAGAATATTTAATCATAAATAGTTAATTGACGAAGGATATACTTGTTGAAACTTCATTATAACGCTAAGAAATAAGTAATTAAACTTCTAGTTTCAAAAATTCTTTTATTGTAAATACCACTACACTACACCACTACACACACACCACTACAATAGAGTATTTCATCCACCTGATGAAGCCATTGTATGGCGAAACAATATTGTAGTGGTATTTACAATAAAAGAATTTTTGCAAGTAGAAGTTTAATTACTTATTTCTTAGCGATTTAATCATAAACAGAATTAAAATTACGAAAACGTTTTCTAATGAAGTATACCGATTCTTCTCATTAAGATTTCTCTAGCTTATTGTTTCAATAAAAATAAATTAAGGGTTTTAGACAATCTAATCAAAAAAAAAATTATCGTAACTTATTTAGGGCGAAATCTTTTGCACATTCATCTGTTCCGTAATAATTATACTGAGTCAGTGTAAAAAGACTCTTAATTAGCAATTTTTATCATGTATTGTAACTTCGAAAGTTTTAATTGGCAATTTAGAGACAACCCTTTAATGTTAAATATGAATTGATGCTGGGAATTCAGAACACAGAAACTTTTATGTGTATGTATACAAGTTGGTAAACGGCTTAATGCATTTGTAAAGGAGTATAACAATTAAAAGCGAATCAATAGAGAAATGGCTGTATGTTTTATATATATACAGCCTGATTCATTTTCGACTCTCACCGTGGGGATCTCTCTTATTATTGGAGATAGAGTATAGGTTTAAATTTGGCAAAGTTGTTAAATTTTGTGTTTGTTATAAAATAGAGCTGTGACAAATGACTTACGTTATTTAAAAAAAAAGCGCGAAAACCCCATTTTCTTCTTTTACCTGTAGCACCGACATTTGGCCTTGTAGAGAAAAAATAAAAACACATCCTTTGATTTCTAAACCTCTATGCAGTGGTGTACTCTAAATTTTTATACGACGTTTTGTTTCTTTCTGGCCATCATCAACTATCTAATTTCTTATAGGCGCCATATTGGATTTAGACATCTTCAGAAAGAGTTTTTTTTTCTGATTTCAACCATGTACCACATGCTGACTATAGTTTTTGACATTAGGTTTTATTTGAAAGAATAAATTATAAGATTAAATAAGGTAGCCTTTGGAATTTCAATCTGTCAAACATTTCCATTTATTGTTCATTAATAATACAAAAATGTCATACACTAACGAAGAGAAACGAGATATGATAAGTATTTTTTATTCTTCGAAACGAAATTCAACAGTAGCGAGTACAAGATAACAAAAGCATTAATAAAAATACATAGAAAAGTAAACAATAAGCAATTACAGTAAATGTTCAATTATCTGGCCATCTTCGGTAATGCACAATTGGGCACACCTTCTGGCATTTTGTACTGCCCTTTGTATAGTTCTTCTAGGAACTGCATCGAAGGCATTCTGAAGTCTGTCTCGTAATTCTTCAATGTTTTGTGGCGCATCTAATTTATAAATATTATTTTCAACATATCCCCATAAAAAAATCTAGCGGACTTAAATCAGGTGATCTCGCAGGCCATTCAACAACTCCCATAGTTCCAATCCAACGGTTTGCAAACTCTTGATTTAAGAAATTTCTAGCAACAGCTGCATTGTGTGCTGGTGCGCCATCTTGTTGCCACCATAAATATTGTAATTGATTTAATGGGATATTGTGTCAAGATAGTCAGATACGTATGTACGTAAAATGTTTAAATATCTTTCTCCATTTAAATGTTCTTCATACATAACTGGTTCTAAGAGACGATTTGCCAAAATACCCATCCAAACGTTTATTCCAAAACGATGTTGTGGTCTTCTAGCCCTGTTTTGTCGGGGATTTTGTACTGCCCAATAGTGCTCCGTATTTCTGTTGAACATTCCAGAATTTGTAAATTTTGTTTCATCTGACCAGATGATTTTGCTTAAAAAATTTTCGTCATTTTCTATCCTTCCCATTAACCAATTACAATATTCTAGCCTTCTCAAATTATCTCCAGGCGGTAAAGAGTGACTAACATGGATCCTGTATGGTTTAAACCTACTTTTATGTAAAGTTCTCCAAACTCTGGACTGGCACAAATTTAATTCTGACGCTACTTTGCGTGTAGAAAATGATGGATTATTATTTATCTATAAAAATACAAGATTAACATGAAATTTGAAAACACGCTTTTAATTTACCATTTGTAAAATATCTTGTCGATTTTCATTTAAATTCCTGTTGTCTTGACCATTACGCGGCTTAGTAAACGATCCATTCTCGACCAAATTTCTGTCGAGATCTAGAAAAATGGTACGATGAGGCTGTTGTCGTTCTGGATATAATTATAGATATCTTGTACTCGCTACTGTTGAATTTCGGTTCGAAGAATAAAAAATACTTATCATATCTCGTTTCTCTTCGTTAGTGTATGACATTTTTGTATTATTAATGAACAATAAATGAAATGTTTGACAGATTGAAATTCCATGGCTACCTTGTTTAATCTTATAATTTATTCTTTCAAATAAAACCTAATGTCAAAAACTTTAGTCAGCATGTGGTACATGATTGAAATCAGAAAAAAACCCCTTTCTGAAGATGTCTAAATCCAATATGGCGCCTATAAGAAATTAGATAGTTGATGATGGGCAGAAAGAAACGAAACGTATAAAAATTTGGAGTACACCACTGGATAGAGGCTTAGAAATGGCCATAAGGATGTGTTTTTATTTTTTCTCTACAAGGCCAAATGTCAGTGCTACAGGTAAAGGAAGAAAATGGGGTTTCCGCGTTTTTTTTTTAATAACGAAGGTCATTTGTCACAGGTCTATTTCTCCAATAATAAGCGAGATCCCCATGATGAGGGCCGAAAATGAATCAGCCTATATAGCTTAAAATAAATTAAAAACGGGCAAGCGGTCTGTCAATTAAAACTCATTTATTTATTACCTCTATATTTCACAACGAATTTGTTGCTTCTTCAGGAGATACTACAAGATTAATGAACAAGACATTAAATAAATTAGTGTATAAAGCAATAGTAAAATATTCACAGAATGTAGAGTTCAATGAAAATGACGTACACAGACATTAAAATTGATTAAATTTAAAACATTAATGTAACTATAGATATAAGGTGTCACATCAACCTTTAAAAAACATGTATACGTAAAAGTTAAAACATAAAAAATATAAAACGAAACATATAGCAAAAAACTAAAGTCACAAGAATATCAAAACCAAAAAGCAATGCCACTATAAATTTAACAATACAAGGACCATTTAACAAACAATTTTTAGATCGTTTAAATAGAAAACGTCCTTTCTACATCGCAACTGGTTATAGGTGCATACTGGAAATATTCTTTTATTTCAGCGTATTTAGCAGTTAAATTTCGGTATTGTCCCTATACACAATTGCCGCAATGTTATTAAATCTGTTATTAAATACGTCTAACTTTTGCCGAAGACCACATCCGAAGTCACTTGGAATATTTTTCAAATTATTAATAGCCACATCTAATATGGTTAATCCATCATTTAACTTGAGATTTGGATTTTCAAAATAAGTGATTAGTTTTGGCAAATTTCCAAAGTGTTCCTGAAGAAAGTACAACTGATTTTTTAAATGTGGAATTTGTGTTTGTTCCTTGCACTCAGAAATACTTCGAGCATCGTCATTTAAACATGTAACGAAATTTTGTAAACTATCGAAATTCTCTGCATAACAACTAGTATCTTCCAACCATGTTCCCCATCTAGTTATTACTGGAGAGGGAGGCAGTGACAAAGATGGAAGTTTTTCCCTGTAAAGAGCTACTCTCAATGGTGCTTTTCTGAGAACTTTTTAAAAACGGATACAAGTCTGTCAACTTCCGGAAGGTGTCTTTGATATATTCACAGATTCTGTAGAGAGCATGTGCTACACAAGTAATATGCAGCATATTAGGATATGATTCATTTAATAGTCTGCCTGTTTTTAACTTATATGCAGCACTGTCACTGACAAATAAAAGTATTTTTTCTTTGTACCTGTGGTCCGAATGAAGCATTTGGTGCATATTCTCGTAAATCGTTTTAGCTACTGTTTCCGCATCAACTGTATTTATAACTTTTGTTGCTATTACATATGCGTTATATGGAATAGTTGGATATACTACACCAGCTACAACATTTACCACACAGCGTCCCAATATATCTTGTATTTTAATTTTGGATAAACTAAGGAAAGGGTTTTAGATTTTTGTTGGCTATTTAGGATGTTATTGATAATATTTATAGAGTAACCATTGTTTAATGCTATTGTGTATATTCTATTTAGTTCAAGGTTGAAATTACTTTTACTCATAGGTACATGAATTAATCTATATATCATTGATTGGTAAGCTGATAATTTGTGTGTTATAGGATGAATAGAATTAGCGTGTATTGTGGTATCTGTATGTGTTGGTTTATGGTATATAGAGAACTAGTGTTTATTAGTTTTGTGTGATATGTTTAAATCTAGAAAATTAATGCTTCTATTTAATTCTGTTTCTATAGTAAAATTGATTTTGGGGTGAATAGTGTTGATATAATTATGTAAAGTTTTTAATTGTCTATCTGAACCGTTAAAGCAAATTAATTTGTCATCTACATACCTAAACCAATATACGCAATTACCAAACAATGGATGTGTACTAATTATAGTTTCTAAATTATTCATGAAAATTTCCGCTAATAAGGGGCTTAGTGGGTTTCCCATTGCTAGACCCTCTGTTTGTTTATAAAATTGCTTTTTAAATTGAAAATAATTTTGTTCCAGGCACGTTGCTAAGAGCTGTAAAATTTCGGTCTTTGTGACAATGTTCGTGTTTCTACGTTCTAGTTGTAAAGTAATTAAATCTATTACCTCCTAGGGTGGGATACTAGTGAACAAATTCGAGACATCAAAAGAAATGAGTTTACATTTGTTTGGTAATTGCAAGTTTGAAATGTTGTTAATTAATTCCTGGGAATTTTTAACGGAGAACTTAGATTTGAATTTAGTGTGTGTAAAAATTAAATCTATTAAGTGTTTGTACACATTTCTACAATGTGCTTTTACGTACGATACTACTGGTCGTATAGGTGTATTTTCTTTATTTAGTTTAATTAAACCGTATAATTTGGGAGGTAGGGGATTCATAGTGGTTAATATACGTTTTTGAGTGTTATTAAAAAGAGAACCTGATTTCTCTATAGTTTGTTTAATCTGTTTTTGAAATTTGTTAGTAGGATCAGATTTAATTTTTTTATGAATTATTATCGAGGAATTCATGAACTTCATGTATATAGTTTGATTCCGGAATTGCTATAACTGTATTTCCTTTATCAGCTTTTGTAAATATAATATTGTTACTAGTCGCTTTCTGTTTAACTGATTTAATTATTTTATTTTCAATATTAAAATGCTTAGTAGTACGGTAATTTTCTAGAATATGTTTAGCTGCATATTTATTTCCCTGGTTATCCTTTTGCTTATTTAAGGCTAAATCTGTTTCTACTGCTAAGATGTCTAAGAGTTTATTATTAATGTTAGGGGTTAAGTTGTATTTGAAACCTTTAGATAAAAGATTAATTTCTTCGGTTTTGAATTCTACATGCGTAAGGTTTTTAAATCGTTCATAAAAATTAATATTTTGATTTATATTACCTAAAGGAATCGGCATTGTGCTATGTTTTTTACAGGAAATAAGTTTATCTAGTTTACTATTTTGAATTAAGTATTTTTTGTGAATTATAAGATTCATTTTATCATGGATCGCATTATACAAAAGATCAAACAGTAAATTATAAAGTTTAAAAGTTAACTGTGAATGTAATACCTTAAGATATATTGACAACGTCTCGTTGTCTCGTTTGTTGAATAGATTTTTCAATTCTTCCTTATTAGCGGAAATTTTCATGAGTAATTTAGAAACTATAATTAGTACACATCCCTTGTTTGGTAATTGTGTATATTGGTTTAGGTATGTTGATGACATATTAATTTGCTTTAACGTTTCAGATAGACAATTAAAAACTTTACATAATTATATCAACACTATTCACCCCAAAATCAATTTTACTATAGAAACAGAAATAAATAGAAGCATTAATTTTCTAGATTTAACCATATCACACAAAACTAATAAACACGAGTTCGCTATATAACATAAACCAACACATATAGATACCACAATACACGCTAATTCTTTTCATCCTATAACACACAAATTATCAGCATACCAATCAATGGTGTATAGATTAATTCATGTACCTAGGAGTAAAAGTAATTTCGACCTTGAACTAAATAGAATATACACAATAGCATTAAACAATGGTTACTCTATAAATATTGTCAATAACATCCTAAATAACCAACAAAAATCTAAAACCCTTTCCTTAGTTTATCCAAAATTAAAATATGTACAAGATATTAAATTCCTATAATTCAATCACTTACTTAGGAGAAATTTCGGAAAAAATTGGTACTTTCATTAAAAAACTTAATAACGAACATATATCATTTAAAACAGACAATACTATACAGACCATTATTAAAAACAACAAAGATAAAATAGACAAAGAATCAAACTCTGGTGTATATAAGTTAACATGCGAAGATTGTAATACGGTATACATAGGACAAACGGGGAGGACATTCAAAATTAGGATGAAAGAACACGGGAGAAGCCATAAAGAAAAGAAAACAGGTTCAACTTTCGCAAGTCATTATATAGATATCAATCATAGATTTAATATACATTTCAAAATTTTACACATTCAAGAAGAAAGTAAAAAACTTAATCTGTTAGAAAACTTAGAAATTAATAGATACAATAGTTTAGGATTAACTTTAAATGACCAACTAGATTTAAACAACTCCCCTCTACTAAATTTAAGATTGTAAAAAAATTTTTCCAGCACCATTTCCCCAATAATTTTCACATAAATATTCAAACTTGTATTGTACATATTCAGTATTTCATCCACCTGATGAAGCCATTGTATGGCGAAACAATATTGTAGTGGTATTTACAATAAAAGAATTTTTGAAACTAGACGTTTAATTACTTATTTCTTAGCGTTATAATGAAGTTTCAACAAGTATCTCCTTCGTCAATTAACTATCTAGTCAATAAATTACCCCGGAAAACATCCAACCATTTCTGATTGTTACTGGTTAAATGTTTCTCAACATCTTCTTTATTATTTTTCTTCGTAGTATAAATAACATGTTTCTGCATAATAATTCTGTAATTCATACATTTTTCTTAACTTTTGTTGCTAAAAATAATTATCGTCGCCTTCATATCTTAAGGTAATTTAATAAGCTAGTAAATATCAATAGTTTACAACAATTTGTACAGAAATAATTTGCGTTCAATATTCCAGTAATTAAGCACTGAGCGAAGTAAGTGCAAATACATATCTCTAATTGTAAATAAAACTTTAGTCGTGACAATGCAATATCGGTGATGATACACGTGCCTAATTGGAGTTTAATAAATATTACAAGCCGTTTGATGTTACACGCGCAATAATTAGTTCTATGATAGAGAATGGAATAAAATGATTATGAAGCGATTTCGAGCCGTCGCTAGCTAATATCAGGCGCGTTCACAATGCGCAATTACGAATTTTAGGGTTGTGGTCGATGAACTCGACGGCGAAATTTCAAGGGTGTGTCCATGAGTGTTACTGAACCAAATATGGTCTTATTAGTACGCATCTCTCCTATTTTCCAGCGCTTAGATCTAGTATCTTTTTCATGAAATCGTAGATATGTGTCAAATAGTGTTTTGTTACTTTTACACGCGTTACGAAACGTTGAGTTATGAATGGGATACGGTTTACGTTGACACGAAACGATAATTTATTTATGAATAGGAAGCTGTATTTAAATAAAAATTTACGTATTTAATGTTTTATTTGGGAGGTTTAAAAATCGAATTAACATGACCCTTTTCGACGACAATAAAGTAGAAAGTGTAGTTCGTATTAACACTGCGTGTTTAAAAAGGAACAGGAAGTCGTAATATATTTAAATATGTTAAAGAGATTTGAGCTTTTACTAATGTAAAATACATACTAACATAAAACTAAGCTTCAATACAAAGTTAAACGTTGTTTACCTGAAATATGACTATAATTATTGAAAAAGTGATTAAAAACAGTTAATTCTAAATTAATAAACTCATTGATACTTCGATACGGGAATTGTGCAAATCCAAATATTATTTCGGAGCATTACGAATTTAGCCACACGGTGGGCGCCAAATTAGAAATTATTTTTTATCAATATTGTAGTGTACACAAAGAAAGAAAAAATAGGTGAGATATTGAGCAGAATAAATAGCGAAATATATCTTTTGTAATTGTACAGGGTGGCCCAAAATGACCGAAGGGGTTTGAGTTCATTATAACTTCTTATTTAAGACATAATTATTAAAGTTTTTTTAATTTTAAATACAGTATATTAATGGAGAATATTTTTAATTTAATTATGAAAAATTATATCTCGCAAGTGGTGACCGTTTTCTGCTTCGCATATTCGTGCTCTTTCCAAAACATTTTCCATAACCTTTCGCAAAACTTCAGGTGTTATGTTGTTATTTCGTCGCGTATATTATTTTTTAATTGCTGTATGGTTCTAGGCTTATTAATATAGACTTTTCCTTTCAAATAACCCCAACGGAAACAGTCTGAAGCGGTTAAATCCGGTGAACGCGGAGGCCAATTAAAATCACTTGTACGGCAAAATAATTCGTTCACCAAAGATGTCGCGTAAAAGAGATATTGTGTCCCTCGCAGTGTGCGCTGTGGCTCCATCCTGTTGTAACCATACTTGCGGATAGTTTTCCACGACTGGCCTTAAAAAATTTTCCAACATTGTCCGATATCTAACACCAGTGATGGAAACGGCGACACCGTGTTCATTTTCAAAAAAATATTTGCCAATTATCCTTTCCGATGAAACACCGCACCAAAGGTACACTTAAGTGGGTGTAATTCTCGCTGTTGAACTACTCTTGGATTTTCCGTAGCCCATATCCTGCAGTTTTGCCTATTAACGAACCCATTTAATTGGAAATGGGCTTCGTCGCTCATAATTAAATTATGAATAAAATCACTATTTTCTTCTGCTTTTTGACTAAAATAAATTGCATAATCAAGTCGTTGCTTATTGCTTATTGTATGCAAAATTCTCTGCAGCGACCCTCTTGAGAGGCCAAGATGTGTCGAACGTCTCCTGGTTGATGTTTCTCCATCTTCCCGAATACTCTCCTGTACCCGTTCAATATTGTCATCCTTGTGCACCGTTCGTCGTCTGCCGGCACCAGGAAGGTTCCTTACTGCCCCTTGTTCTCGAAAATTTGCAACCAGACGGTTTATTGTTGACTCTGAGGGTCCAACCCGCACATTAAAATAACGACGATATGCACGCCGAGTCAAAACAATGGATCGTTGATTTGAGAAAAAAAGTTCAACGATTTTGGCACGTTGTTCAATTGTGTACTGTTCCATTTTAAATTCCCCAAGTCTTCTTTACACAATACTGTAAACAAAAAAAAATATATATAATAAAAAAGCTATAAGGAATTAAAACCCGTTCGGTCATTTTGGGCCACCCTACATATACAAAAATTAGCTTCGATACAAAATTAAACGTTATTTACGCGAAATATGACAAAAACTAGCTTATTAAAAACAATTAATTCTAAACTAATAAACTTATTGATACTTCGATAAGGGAATGGTGCAAATACAAATATTATTTTTGAGCATTATGAATTTAGTCCCACGTTGGACGCCAAATTAGAAATTAGTTTTTATCAATATTGTAGTGTACACAAAGAAAGAAAAAATAGGTGAAATATTGAGCAGAACAAATAGCGAAATATATCTTTTGTAATTGTACCATATAAAACTAAGCTTCGATACAAAGTTAAAGGCTATTTACCTGAAATATGACTAAAACTTACTTAATAATTATTGAAAAAGTTATTAAAAACAATTAACTCTAACTTAATAAACTCATTGATACTTTGATGAGGGAATTGTGCAAATACAAATATTATTTTGGAGCCTTATTAATTTAGCCCCACGCTGGGCGCCAAATTAGAAATTAATTTCTATCAACCTTGGAGTGGACACAAAGAAAGAAAAAAATAGGTGAGATATTGAGTAGAATAAATAGCGAAATAATTGAATGGTTTAAATGTAAATATTATTTCGGAGCATTATGAATTTAGCCCTATGTTGGGCGCCAAATTTGAATTGATTTCTTATCAATATTGGAATGTACACAAAAAAAGAAAAACTAGGTAAGATTTTGAAGCAGAATTAATAGCAAAATATATCTTTTGTGATTGTACTGGTGATACCTAAACGCACATTATATCATCACCTGATTATTATTTCAAGTGAATCTTCCACCATTTAGCTTTTAAAAACTTATGGAGTATTATATTAATATAACTCTTCTAGATTAATGCGATTATTTAAATTGGTAAGTTAGTTCAAGTTCTAAGCGGTTCTAGTTTTTCTTTTCTTTAGACTGGCAGCAGATAAGAAGATACGGTTGAGCGTATAATACACGGATACTCAGTATCAATGAGTAACACAGATAGCAGCATAGAGCAGCGTACAGCGTAGTGAAAGGTGTTCTCAAAACTTAAAACGGCGACATTCAATATACAAGAACAGCGTGTAATAATGGATTTTCTCTACTTGCGTGGTCTAATATCGATCGACATTCATCGTCAATTGCGCTTGTGTTATGGATGTAAAAATTGTGTTCTAGTGTTTTGTTACATTTTTATCTGATATATACTTTCCGCTTTTCTTCTGCTCTTGTTTTGAGTCCTGGAGTGAACCATAGAGCGTTCACAGCTTCGGACCACAAGATAACGAATTCGGTGAAAAATTGAATTACGAATAATGAATAATTAATTAAAAAACAATCATGGAGAGAAAACATAGTCAGAGTAGCTTGCTGGAATGTTATAGGTCACAAAAGAACACGTAGTACTATTCGAAATGGAACAGCGCAAAGTAGATATAATCGCAATATCTGAGTTAAAGCAAAACATAAAAGAGCAGTAACATGAATTAGATTACTATAATCTGAGAAATTTGAATTTTATTTATATTCTTAGAAAATTTTTTAAATCTCCTGGCTTTTCCTCCTATAACTCTATAATTAAATATATGTACATAGTTTATTCACATGATGAATGTTTCAGATGTAATAAGAACGAATTCTTTATGCGAAATATGGCAACACTGCATCAGGCTGGAGACGACTATATATAAGTGGAAGGGGTAGATATATAACCAGCAAGCATGCAATCCATTCAGTTCAGTGTTAACGGTGTGATCGCTAGTTGTTGCAAGCAGATATCTTGCATTAAACTAGAGAGAATTGCTTCAGAGACATTTCAAGTGTTAAGAATATCATAATATGATATTCTTCTATATTATAGAGATGCTGCTTTGTCTTCAGCACAAGTTCTCAGATTTCACAAGGCTTTTAAAGGGGGCGGCGAAAACATTGGAGATGAATATCTCTCCGGATCTAAAATGATGGAAGAGTATCGGAGGTGCTTTCTGTGTTAGCACTAGAAAGACAGTTAGAGTAAAATAACTTTCGGATGAGACTGAAGATGCGCGAGCGATGACGTTACAAAAATACTGAACACCTTAAAAAAATTGAGCAGTCTTGGCAATATAGGCGGCAGTTTTAAATTTAAATAATATTTAGTTATATTAAACCATAATAATTATGTTTTGTTGTCGATTTTAAATAAACTTATTACTTCGCGAAGAATAAAATAATGATTAAATCAATTGGTATTATGTAACAATTTTTTTATAAATTGTATTTTACAATGAAATATTTCTTTTTATAGTGCTTTCACGTTTAAGTCTTTGTATTTACAAATTATTATTATATTAATCCATATTTTGTAATATGGTTTTCATTAACCTTAATTTTGGTTTTTCTCATTATAATTTTACTCCTAACCAAAATCTCACTTTAGAGACATTAAAAGAAGATAAATACACAAGCATGTGCGTAGAAAACTTTTTGTATTTATTAAAACAAATATACATACATACAATGTATAATCAAATATTTATTTTCGCTGATGACAAAATTAATATAATATATTTTGAAACATTTAAAATCTTCAGTCTTCATCGCTTGAAAAATCGTAGAAATCATCTTCAGAGTCATTATTGACATTAATAATAAATTCTTCACAAAAATCATCCATTATGTGCTCCTTCATAATGTAATCTTTTTCTACACCTTCTACATGTCGACAAGTTTCTGACCATTCCTCTACCTTGATGTTTGAAAATTCTTCTCTCGCCAATTTTTCAACATCATTTATATGAAATGTAACATTTCTTGATGCAACCCGATTCTTTACAATGCCCCAGATTTTTTCAATCGGGTTTAGTTCTGGGTGGTATGGTGGCAATCTCAGGACGGTGTGGCCTTTTTTTGCAAATATACCATCTATGCTGTACTGTATATGTTTTGGCTTGTGAAGTTTTACTAAATTGTACAACTCCGGTTTAGTACAATTTGCATCGTAAGTTATGCCCCTTTCGTTTAGCCACTGTATCATATCACACTTTCTACTGGCTGATGTTGGATGTTTATATGACATAACATTATGGTAGCTGGCATTATCCACAACAATCACAGAATTATCAGGCAAATTAGGATAGGAATTAAAGATGTTTCTAACCATTTTTTATAATTTATGAAGTTCATGTCGTCATGGTAGTCGCCACTTTTTTGACCTGATTTGAAAATTAATAACGCATCATTAACAAAACCCTCTGCAGAACCAGCACGAACAATTATTAAACGCTTCCCTTTTGAAATTGGACACTTTAATCCTTCATTAGATTGATCGACCCATCCAAAAGGAGATGTATGCCCTGCATGTATGTAAGTTTCATCTAAAAATTACTTATGTACTTAAAATATGTACTAAATAGATTTTCTAAATTCTTTTTATACCTGTATATATTATTGGACGTCCTTGGGTACGATAATTTGTTATTTTGCGGATGTAAGAACACCTCAGCTCTCTTATGTCAAACCGCTCCATTAAAATCTTTCGGTTATCAGTAGTTTTTTTCCATCTAGCAAATAAAAAGTTTAGAGTGATATTACTAAAAATAATAAAAAAAGTACCTGAATCCTATTCGCAGCAATAATTTCCTGAAAGATGATAGCCTTCCTGCAAAACCGATTCCTTCATCATCGTGAATTTTATTATAAACAGCTTTTATTGTGGGTCTTCTCTTTTCAGTCACATGAAAATTATGTATAATTCTGCGAATAATTTCTTCCCAACAGTTATCGACAGTAGATTTTGGTGATGGTTTTGGTGGTTTTATTTTTGCCGATAAGAATGAATTTACTTTTCTTGTTTCAACAGCATGATCTTCTTTAATTATTCGACCTACAGTGCTCCTAGAAATACCTGTTGCTTCTGCAACTGTATCTAGCAGCTGACCTATAAATGATGAACAACATAAATTATAATTTTGAATTTGATTTAAAAAAAGTAATATTATTACAGGTTAAATATTATGTATCCACCTAATTTGTAAATATATTTACCTGTCACACCTTGTTTTTTAAAATAGTTATATACATTAAAAATTATTTCACGAGATTGTTCAAGAATAACTTTTCTCTTTTTCGAACAAGGGCTTCCTCCAGGACAGAGTTTGTTGCCATATCAGACATTTTACCCTGTGTAAATAAATACAAAGAAATTTTCAGGAATTTTATGATAAGTATATTTCTACTTACAAGAGGATGCATTCTTACTATTGAATAGCTTCGAAAAAAAATTAATTAATAGATAAAACACAACAATAATATTACAAATAGGAAAACTCTCAATGTACGTACAACACCACTACGAAACACACCGATCAAATGCCTGGTACCGACTGACAAATAATCGATAAACGTTTGTGGCTCGTATAGTACACGGATTTATACTACTAGCTGTTTTTCTCATTTATGAGGTGCCTCTCTTTCTAATTACTAAAATGTGTTTCTGCGCCAATCTCATCCGAAAATGATTTTACTCTAACAGTCAGAGTGATTGCACATGAAGTAAGCATGAGTAAGGATTACTATTCTTAGAATTTTGGTAGAGGAACTAGGCATGAGAATGTATGCAAAGCTGGTGCCCAAGTACTCGTCTGTTGAACAAAAGGAAAATTGCTTATTCATTAGCTAAGAACTGTTAGATCACTTGACAATCGAACGTAACTTCATGCACAGAGTGATAACATGCTACTAATCATGGGTATTTGAATACAATCCTGAAATAAAAGGACAAAGCGGAGAGTAGCACAAACCACCATCTGCGCGTGAAGAAAGTTCGAATGAGCAAATTCTGAATCAAATCCATGTTTATCATCTTTTTTTATTTGCGTGGAATTGTTCACAAAGAATTTGTTTCGTAACGCAATACTATATCTGACAGTGAATCAAACCCTGTATCGCGAGGTCCTTGACCGTTTGCGGAAAAAGGTTTTGCATGTATGACCTGACAGCCACGTCTTGGACCTTACAACACGATAATGTCCCTCACTGTCAGAGAATTTTTGCCAAAGAAATACATTCCAGTACACCCGACAGTCCTGACATGGCTCAATGTGGTGATTTTCTATTTCCAACGCTTAAGCGGAAGTTGAAAGGTTACCATTATCGGAGCAACAAACAACATCCAAAGATTCACGAAGCAGATTTTAAGCAGCTTGAACGAACAAGATTTCCAGAATTGTTACCAGTAATGGCAAAATAGCTGGAGACAATGTGTGCTTTTCCAAAGAGCATACTTTGAAGGGGGCGATGTTAAATTTTAGATACATTGAATAAAAAACTTTAAAACAGATAATTCTCATTACTTCTGAGACACATTTCGTATTAGTTATATTAAAAAATGTTTATTTTAGTTTAATCCTTACATTATGAAATATATTCGTGTACACGTATGTATATACATAGAGGTCGAGGGAGTAGGAATTCCACGTTTCTGCCACACTCAGTTTTATAATCAATAAAATCTCTTCGTACCAGGTAGACCTAAACTTAATGTGCTCTATTTTTTATCCCCTCAATTTAGTATATTGGAGAATAAGTTTATGACATGCATATTGTAAGGTCAAGAACCGCTAAATGTCTTCCGGTTAATATTTTTCATTTCGACGTTCGCTTATAGTTGTACTGCATTAAGTCATATCTAAAATCAATAAATGTGAAGCACGCAATTCAGAACTCATCAGAATAAAATGTTTTATGCATTTATTGCTCCCATTAGGCTAGTTTATTTTATTATTTGATTTACGGAAATTGTATATATAATATTTTATGTAGGACTATATAAAACTAATTACATTGGACATCAGAGATGTTTTTAATAAATAATCCTTATCTGTCTGACTTGTAGACTTCGGCGATTGTTATTCATAATTATTTTTGTGATTCGAGGCTGGAATCGCTTCCATAGTACTACGTTCTTCTTTGCCGACGTTTCATCCGTTATTGCAAGGGGCATCTTCTGGTCATTCACTACTGTTACTGCACTGAAACTCAACTTCAGCTTGCACGAAACGTCGACTAAGACGCAAACAAAGTGTCAAGGAAGCAATCCAGTCCAGACTCTCAGAAGCAATCAATCTTTAACTGTCTTGTACTCTTTGTAAATTCTGGCTTAACATATGCTTAGCAACGCGTCGAGTCGTAAGTTGTTACGTATATTTTATCAAACTACCCTCCTATACGTTGTCTTGCTGTATATGGAGGTCATTTTCGACCAATAGGAGACGTTGTATACGTTTAGCAATGTGAGCGTGTGTATGGGGATTTTTGGTGTGTGAGGACAAGGCAATAAGGTTTTTTTGGCTACACTTCTGCTTGAGATATCGAAAGATCTGTTTTAAAAGATTTATTAATTTCGTGCGAGTAGAACACCTGTTGAGGTGGATATTTGGCCTGAATATCCTGCTGCTTTTAGCGACGACTTCTTGTTGGTTTCAAAGCAGCACAGCACACAGTCTTCGATATAAGCCCGTTAACATCTAAGATGGGTGCTAAGCTTCCGTTAAGTTGATTCTGTAACGATAATTATAATTAAACTAGAGCTGATTTGATATAAATAGAAGTTCAAGCAAATTACGAAGCCGGTAATCACCCGTGTGGTCAGCTTGTCACTAGATAATTAGGCGAACGACATAGTTTGAAGTTAGGTCTACACTCGCGAAAGATAAGGAGATAAGTGTTATACAGAACTATTTCCGTAGGTTGCAAGTAATTGCTATTACGAATAAATAATATTTTATTGTTCCCGATTTATATTTCTCTATTTATATTTCGATTTTGCATACTACTATACTTAATTCTTACTTTTTCTTTAATATTCGAATTAAGTAATAAGTAAATAATAGCTAATAATTAAGCATAACCTTTGGTATTCAGTATTGTATGTAACAGTTTTTCATCAATTTTAATTAGGTTATATTTCATAATTATTGTTGTATATTTTTGTATGTACGACCGCGGAGATCTTCGACAATCTTTTTTGCCCATTAGGCTTGTAAAGTCGTAATATAACACCTGTGTTATATATACAGATCTGTTCATATTTTTATGTATCGTATATTTGTTAATATTTTTGGAGTATATATACAGGAACGTTCATATAATATGTATTAGATATTTGTGAATAACTTTTAAGAGGAAAACATTTCGAATAATTATTTTTATAATATTGCTTGTTTGTGTGAGTATTAATTTGTAGTTGTATCTTCCTCGTTTTTCTGATACTGCACCTAGAGGCGTACCCATTATCGCCTCTACGCCATCTGTATAACATATGATCTTTGATTACAATTCCACAGTAATTAGCGGTGGCGTCCCTTCTATCTATTTTTGTAGTCAGTCTTACAACAACGTTTCGAAAAGAACCCCGACGTCTTCACTGAGACTTTAGCCTGGGTACTGGCTAGTTGAGTTGTATTTTTATTATCAACCACCCCCCTTTGTCGGTAGACTCCGACCTTGAGTTTGATATACATGTTATACATGGAGTTAAAACAATATGTTCTATGTAACAAATTTAACGAAATTTCTCATATCCATTCAACAAATGTAATTTTACTTGGTAAATTCTTGATGGTATGAATTGTATTAATGTTTTTGGTCAGTTTTTAGATATATTTATTTAGATATTTTATTTATTAATCCTATCTTTCGTCCTGTTATTAAAATATTGTATGTCTGTTAGACAAATACACTTCTATTATTATTCATTCAATACATTAACGATGCTTTAGAGTTTAAAACAAATAATACAATTTAAGGACGCATGCTGAAAAAGGAAAAACGAACTAAACTAATTGCTGACTGATTCAATTTATAGTGTCTGCTCTGGTGATTATATACATGAACTAAATGTCATGAATACTGGAGAAATTCTATTAGAAGTTTTGATGCGTTTCGAAATTACATTCTCCGCCCTTCAATTTAATTAAGTTATGTAGGAAAACTTTGAAACATGGCTGATCTTTCCGGATTTTGCAGTAGGTAATTAAATTAATTAAATAATTAAGCTTCGTAAAGACAATAAAGTAATAACAAATTATAACGTTCATTTGATAAAAGTTTCTAATTTTTAAAGCGCATCTGAAGAGAACAAGGCAAAATTATAACGTGAAAGAAATCGTCTATGGACATGGATCATGATGTGAACAGTACGAATGGAGAAAAGATGATTGTCATAGAAATATAAATGCAAAAAGGCATAAACAATGTATACAAATAATACAAAGGTATTTTTAATAATATAAAATATTACTAAAAATCTGGTGTGAAGAACACAAATGCAGGTTCACATGCAGGAGACGTAGATACGTATTTCGCTTTTCTACAAGCTCATCGGTACGCCCCTGCTGGAGAAAGGATATTTCCAGACACATTCACAGAAAAGAACCACATCGCCCTATCACCGTAATTATCCAGACCGAGCGCAGAAGTAAATTCGGCGCTACCTGTTGTCAGACAGCCGAAGTACCTCGCATACCGTCCACATAATTAATGTGAAGTAACTACGCCCTTCCAAAGGTTAGCACAGCCTATCTCTCTAGAAAACTGCATTTTGTTTGTGCCTTCACTCATACTACGGCTTAACCGCATGTGTAATGTATCAGAATAATTGAAACATACATGAGTAGGCAAACCCCACCAGTTTTGTATAATACAAAGGTATTTTTAATAATATAAAATATTACTAAAAATCTGGTGTGAAAAACACAAATGCAGGTTCACTATTAATATTTTCTGTGAACGTGTCCGAATATATCCTATCCCCAGAGACGTAGGTACGTATTTCGCTTTTCTACAAGCTCATCGGTACGCCCCTGCTGGAGAAAGGATATTTCCAGACACATTCACAGAAATGAACCACCTCTCGCCCTATCACCGTAATTATCCAGACCGAGCGCAGAAGTAAATTCGGCGCTACCTGTTGTCAGACAGCCGAAGTACCTCGCATACCGTACACATAATTAATGTGAAGTAACGACACCCTTCCACAGGTTAGCTCAGCCAATCTCTCTAGAAAACTGCATTTTGTTTGTGCCTTCACTCATACTACGGCTTAACCGCATGTGTAATGTATCAGAAAATGTTCACAGAAAATATTAATAGTGAACCTGCATTTGTGTTCTTCACACCAGATTTTTAGTAATACTTTATATTATTAAAAATACCTTTGTATTATACAAAACTGGTGGGGTTTACCTACTCATGTATGTTTCAATTATTCTGGTATACAAATAAGATGAGAAACTATATTAGTTAGTTACCTAAACGAAATCAGTGAAGTAGAAAATGAAGTTTGAGATTGATATCTGATATCCAGAAGATGATGATTGTGAATTAATTGAAACGTCGAGATACAATAGTCTTTCTCTGGGCAAACCACCGACGCGGTTCACTGTAATATATATATATATATATATGTATATATATATATATATATATATATATAGTAAACTCAAACAGTCGGCGATTAAAGGGCTGTTTTACTTCAAAGTATATATATTCTGTCATTTATATTTTATATCCTTGATAAAGGCATCATTGCCGAAACATGTAGGGTTTTTTTAAATATATATACTTTGAAGTAAAACAGACCTTTAATCGCCGACTGATTGAGTTTACCATATCATACCAAGGTCACGAAAATATTTTATTTATATATATATATATATATATATACACAAAGATAATTATTTCTTAACCTTTGTACGTTATAGTAGATTAAATTAGTTGGCGATTTAAGGTCTGTTTTACTTTGATATGTATATATTTAAAATACTCTTACATGTTTCGGCACATAGTGCCTTTATCAAATAAATTTAAAATATAAATGACTGTATATTAATGTCAAATTTATATATCTGTAGTTGTCAAGGCTAAAATTAAAATATTCAAAGATACATTCAAGTTTAATAATAATAATTCATGGTTCAGAACTCAAGACAGCAAGACGTCAATTACGGGGGATTGGCAAGCCATGAGTTATTATTATGTCGGCGCTCGTGGAGCGACTTAAGATGTTAAGCTGTCGGCATTCGCCTTCAACGAGAAGGAAAACCACAAAACCTACTCGGACAGCCTAATCAGGGATCTAAACTGCCAGCAAGATAAGCCAGTGTACAGATATTTAAATGACATGTGATAAGATATTTGTATAATAACGACATATATTCATAATAGTAAATTGCTGATCGTTACATTATCAGGTTATAGTATATACTGCTTAGATACTATAACCTAATACTGAACTGAAAATCAAAAAAGAAATTTCTCAAAATTCATCAAAAATTTCCAAATTTTTAGGGCCTAAATGTAGTTAAAGTCGGTCCATATAATTGTTTATCTTATACTTATGTAAGTACAGCTGAAAATTCCAGTTAATAGACCTCCACAAAAAAAATCTATGGAATTTCTAAACATGCACTTGTTACACGTTATGAATAGTGAATATTGTTGTTTGTTTAGCAAACTACTTATACAATACAAGCAGTCGAACATTTAGTTCTCTTATTCTAATGTTTTTTTTTTGTCGATATCAATAATATTTACATTGAATATGTTAACAACCTTTGGAAATATTGTTAAATAAAAGAAACTTGGGTGTATATCGTGGGAATTTTTGTTGTTGTGAATCTTATGATAATTCAAAATACCATCTTTGGTAAACGTGATGAATTTGTCTGTGTTAAACCACTCACAGAAGTTAAGTTGGATATGATAAGGATTAAGTAAATTAGTTCAAAATTTAATGCACCGTAGTTTAAGACACATTTACTTCCCGTGCTAGGGTTGTCGTACATAGCATTCGCTCCAACGATATTTAAAATACTCTCTTCTGTTTGTTGTACTCTGCGTGATCTTAAGATTAAAAGGACACAAATACGCAAAAAATCAGACAGCTTTAAAAAACACCAGACAACATTAAAACATAATTTTGATTTTGAAAATACAAAAATAATAACCAAACAAAAAAATACAAAGGCTAGGGAGGTCTTAGAAATTATTCATATATTCAAAAACAACAAAACAATCAACGATCGTAACGAGATTGATGGACTTTCTAAACTTTATTATCCGCTCATTAAACAATAGAATACAACCCCAACCACACAAAAAAAAATTTCCCATTGCAAATATACCGTATTTTCCCAAACACATGGCCTGACTAAACTAATTTTAAAACGAAATAAACAATTTCATTTCTGCACCAAGACATTCAGTTACACTAAATATTCCGAGAAAGGCAGTTCGACCCTATAAAAAGGTTCGACATGTCTGACCATACATATTACACAAAATATGTGTTTTAACACGAAATAAATTGGTGAGTTTTGTATCCTTTAATTTTCCTTACTTTAATTATTATTTTAATTTTAATTTTAATTCATTCATACAAATGTAAATATATTTCTTACCTTTCGTTGTATTAATTTTTTAGTTCTAATCACTTGAAAAAGACTTAATTATAAAAAAAGTCGAAACGTCGTAGTAAAAAACTGAAATTCATTAAAGGTCGCTAAACCAAGAAAAAGTCTATAATTTTATATATATATAAGATAAAAGTATTACTTTTTGGGAGTAGCGGCCGGATAATTAAAACAATATTTAATTTGACGTTTCGATACTATTAATAGTACCTTTTCCAAAAACTGTAAAATTTATTTAAATGTTAAAATGGGAATAATAATCTACTTACATGAAATTTTTGTGGTGTTAATATATTGTTTCGCATTAGCAGGTAGACCGTTTTCGGCGATGTGTTTATTTTGACGGGTGGAAAGATTGTTAGCTTTTTCAACACTTTGCGGAGGTGGGTTGGTTTAATTGTTCTCAGACATGTGTTTTTATTTTATTTTTGTGATGTTTATATTATTATTATACGAAGGGTGTTTATATAATGGATAGGTATATTTCTGACAAGTTATTTAAATCTGTTCGGTCATTCGGTTATTGAATTTGTATTTTTTGTATATGAATGCATTCTAGTATATTTCTAATATATTTCTTGCTTTTTGTTATTTTTTTCAGGTGTAAAACCCGCAATAATTACATCTGAAAAAACAACTAAGCAATAAATATATTAGAAAGCATTTCAAGAAAATTTCTTTTAAAATTTTCCACACAATCCTATTACCTACATTCAAAGCATTTTTTTCTCATACATAAGCTCATTAATTTTTACCGCATTTTTAGTAAACGAGGTGTTAAATTTGCGGAAAAATTTGATTTGAAAATACTCAACTGTTCACTGCATCTTGACAAACTCTACTATTTAATTTGACATTTCTTAGAATCATTTCAATCGTTCAAAGCGTTTGCAGAGTATTACATTTTCTGATTAATATTGAAGATTGTAATTTATGTGGATCAATAGCACTCTGAATCACGTAATGAATTTCACCTTTTCTGAAAGGAAAATTCATTATTTCAACTGAAATGATTGGTGGTACGAGTTTCTATTATTCGGACGCCGATCTCGTATTACTTGTATATTATAATCTTCTTTTCATACACTCGTACAGTATTGAAAAGTACTTCATTTCTAGGTAAAATATTACAAGAGTGTATAGAGCAATGCTTTTTCCAACAGGACGCAACTGTAATACGAAAAATGATGTGGTATCAGTATCAAAGGCAGAAAAGAAACTGCATCTCTGTAATAGACACGTCGATATCAAACAGGAGTGAGAGGGATACATTAGGAACTCAGAGAGCATTATTAATCTGTGTCATTATTTTCCTTTTGTATGGCAACCTACATTTTCTCACCCGACTTTATATGTGAAAATCAATACGCTCTTGTGGGAACCTTTTTAATATAATATATACATGTATGTGCTGTATTATGTATAAAATAAAATATCGAAGGACTAATTTCCATATCTTTGTTTCCTTGTCGTACACACAACCACCACGCAACGTGCACGAGAATATATTTTTCAGGTTCTGCCTGTGACTCACCCTGTTTTAGGGGATATTCATCCCTCGTTCCTAGTCATTTCTCATTGATATCGATATCAACGCGTCATTACGGTACGTGTGTATAATTAAAAATGGATCACTGTGCAGTACCCATTAGGTTTTATCTCGTAGAAAGCGTTCTTTCAATAATACTGTGTACTTACAAATGATACCTTGTCGCTTTGATGCAGTTGTTTATTTCCATACACTGAATTGCTTTTTTTATCGTGCCACATAATTAGCGATAAATTGACAGATTACTTTATAATATGCTTAATTATGCGAATTTTGTTGATAAGCTCTTAATAATTAATAATTAATGACGAATTTGTTGTTAAGTAATTTACGATTTACAATGTTTTGTGTAAAAACAAACTGGTTTGGAGAATTACTATAGGTAAACCTAATTCGGATTACCATTAACGCGGTTTAATTAAAAGTAAAAACATGTGAATGCAGTGTAATGAACTTGCTGTAAACGAGAACTAATGAGGTATAAATCTCACTTTACATGCAAATGTCGCCTAATGTGCTACGTTAATTTCCACATTTCACCAAACTAAGTTTGTACCAGTATGCAGAAACGCTACATGTCGCGACGCAACCTTCCTGGTTATTAGAATAATGAAAAATTAGTGAAAAGTCACATCTATCCCGGAAGGTGTGGATGCATTTCGCTCTTATTGCAGCTTGTCAACACACAGTATTCTAGACAGACTCGTGACTTTTCACTTCTATATATATTCTTGGATATATTTAATGAACGGTTAAGAAATTATCTAAACACTATATATATATATATATATATATATATATATATATATATATATATATATATATATATATATATATATATTCATTCATATTTTGTATTCTCTTGAAAAAGGCGTATACAGCCGAAACATGTAGAGTTTTTTAAATAGATATATTTTGAAGTAATATACAGACCTTTAATCGCCTACTGATTAGGTTTACCATATATATATATATATATATATATATATATATATATATATATAAATATGGGAATGGAAGACTCCACATATGTAAGTCAAGAAAATATTATATTAATGGTCCACGTTAATACGGTGCTAACGCTCCTGATATAAATAAAGTTAATATATACAGGGTGTAACAGGACGAGCTTACGTTAGCCGTATCTCAGCAACTAAGCAAGTTCCATATTTGTAAATTTGCAGAGTTATTTTGGGCATGGGGGCAAACTTTTAGAAAATATTAGTACATATTTTCTATTTCTGGTTTCGCCGGAAGCACAATCAACTTCATTTTTTAAATAGATTACCCAATTTTTTTCAAACAATTGAATTCAGCAACAAATTTGGCGTATAGATCATTTATTTCGACTGGTGCAAACATTACCGTTTTATAGCTAACTTGTTTTTTATGTAAATTTTATCAAATGCATCGTAGTACTTAGTGACGTATTTCTTCGGTATGCAGAGGAGTTAATTAATAATTAATAATTAAATTCTTCATCAAATGATATTACATTTCCCTATACCTAAAATGAATATTTAAGGAGCTATTCGCAAATTATGTGAATGTATTCAGAAACTTCGTGTGAGCGCTAAAGGTTGCTATGATAATTCGTCACAGTTTTAGCGTAATGTCAATTTTCTAATGACAGTTCGATAGCGTGTTAACAAACTTCCTAATATATCACACAGTTCCTAATCTAGTATACGAAAATGTCACGTTTAGGATTGACAAATCAGGATTACCTGAATTTATTGTTGATTTATGGAGAGTCCGGAAAAATTTTAAGTCGAACATGTGCTTTATTTCGACAAAGGTATCCGGACAGACCAATTCCATCTAAAGATGTAGTGCGACGGTTAGTTAAAAATTGTTTAGAACATGGACAGTTTAGGCCAAAATTTAAAAAAAAAAAATAATTGATGACGAAGTAGTTGAAATTGGTGTTATGGGATATTTCTATACCAACCCCACTGCATCTCTTCGAGAAGCAGCGACAACTTTGGAAATTTCAACAATGTCCATTCAAAGGGTATTAAAAAGACACAAATGGAGACCATTTTCATACCAGCAGGTACAGCACTTACATCCGCCGGATTTCTTAAATAGGGTCATTTTTTGTGAATTCTTCACAATAGCTTGTCAGGACGACGAAAATTTTACGAAGAAAATCATTTGGACAGACGAAGCTGAATTTACCAAAAATTGCCTCTTTAATAAACATAACAGTCATTTTTGGGCAGCCAAAAATCCCCATGTAACGAGAGAAAGTGGATATCAGGAAAGTTGACAATTTAATGTTTTTTGCGCAATAAAAGATAATCGCATACTTTGTCTACATTTTTATAACGAAAATTTAAATGGCGACAGGTTTTTAGATATATTGCGCAATATTGTGGAAGAAGAACTTGATACAATGCCTATTATCGAATCAAATACTGCTTGGTATCAAATGGATGGTGCACCGGCTCACAGCACAAGAGATGTACACTTATTCTTGGAGACGTTATTTGACGGAAAGTTTATTGCAAACGCAGGTCCATATTTGTGGCCTCCACGTTCACCAGACTTGACCCCTATGGATTTTTTCTTATGTGGCTATGTTAAGGACAAAGTTTACAGTACTCCGGTGACAACTGCAGAGGAAACAAAAGAAAGAATACGAGGAGCACTAAATTCATTAACAGAAGCGCAAATACAAAAGGTCACTAGTAATCAAGTGCTAAAACGAATTAATAAATGTTTGGAACTGAATGGGGCTAATTTTGAACAAAATTTGAAATAATTTATTACTTTTTAATACCTTATTTATTCATTCTTAACATAGATTTCTTTAATGTTATCTTGGTTACAAACTAAATTTTACTATTCTGTTTCTTCTTTACTCGAAAAATATATTTGCTTTTTATTTCTTTATTAACACGCTATCGAACTATCATTAGAAAATTAGACATTACGCTAAAACTGTGACGAATTATCATAGCCACCTTTAGCGCTCACACGAAATTTCTGAATACATTCACATAATTTGCGAATAGCTCCTTAAATATTCATTTGAGATATAGGGAAATGTAATATCATTTGATGAAGAATTTAATTATTAATTATTAATTAACTCCTCTGCATACCGAAGAAATACGTCACTAAGTACTACGATGCATTTGATAAAATTTACATAAAAAACAAGTTAGCTATAAAACGGTAATGTTTACACCAGTCGAAATAAATGATCTATACGCCAAATTTGTTGCTGAATTCATTCTTTGAAAAAAAATTTGGTAATCTATTTAAAAAAATGAAGTTGATTGTGCTTCCGGCGAAACCGGAAATAGAAAATATGTACTAATATTTTCTAAAAGTTTACCCCCATGCCCAAAATAACTCTGCAAATTTACAAATATGGAACTTGCTTAGTTGCTGAGATACGGCTAACGTAAGCTCGTCCTGTTACACCCTGTATATATATATATATAATATATAACCCAACCCAACCCAAATTTGCAGGCCATATAATGTACGAATATATTCTTTGTCCTCAAGAAAAGTATAAAACCCTTTACCACAATTAATAATCGTATCCTAAATACGATTTCGGCAACTAAGTTGTCATCATCAGTAGATAAAATCTACTTTAAAGTCAGAATATACGTGGACGGTGTGTAAAGTTGTATGCGATTCTGTGTGTTAGCTTTACTGTGTCTGGTAACACTTTGATTAGTGGCTTTACCTACTGATGATAACAACTTAGTTGTCGAAATACGATTATTAATTGTGGTAAGGGATTTTATATGTTTTTCGAGTTTTCCAAACAAAGGTATATTCTTTGCTTTTAACAATTTACAATTTTACTAAAAATCATATCAAGCGAGTGAATTGATTTTAAAACTTCATATCTAAGAAATTACTTATTTCGAACTGTAAATAATCAACGCCAATCATAAGCTAAAATATTACGAAATCTATTAGGCAAAGAATTAGACGCATTTGTATGAAATAAAACGTTACAACGAACTCAAATCAAACTTCCAGTTTGCGATGTGAGTGAACCTATTCGAAATCTATTATTGTTGTTTCGATGTTACATGTATTCGGCTTAGCTGGAAGCAATCAGTGGTTCCTTCGATGGAAGAAAAGGTACAGTGTCTATACACATAACAGCATACCTGAGTCTGTCGCCGGCACAACAGATGCCGAACGAGATCTTTCTACCTCCCAGGGATATTATACTTATACAACATACAGAAAACGACCAAGACCCGAACACATTGTACAATTAGAACTTCATCTCGGCGGGGACTTGTTAAAATGCCTTCGCACGGCCTGTGAATAATTCAACGAGAAAGTTAAATTAGTGGGTTGCGTGTGATCGAAGATAACGGCTGTAGCTGGACTAGCTAAAATTCGATACGTTTTGCGAAATCAATACTAAATGTTTTTTTAATATTCGCAGAAAATCGTTTCTGACAACACAATAAAGTATTCGTTTTGTATGAGGTTAATACCTTTGATAGGGAAGACGAAGCTGTTTTATTTATGCAGATTTCAATCATTTTTATTAACAAATCTTAAAAAGTCCTTCGATGATAATAATAATTCAATGCCTGCCCTTTTTTAACTGTTTCTAGGTAATTTTGTAGGTGGAGAATCCAAAACGACTGTCAAATTTAGTCCATCAGATCTAGTTTTTTAGGTACGCTACATGACCTCTTTTAGAAAAAAAATCGTTTTCTTTTTAATTCATGTAGGTCGGGGTTTCAAAAGTGTAAATGTCTTTAGTTTTCTGTGAAAGTATTATGAAATTATCGTAAAGTTTTTAGCACCATAGTTTTTAGCACCATATATTTGGGATTTCAGCCCTGCCGATATCGATGAATATATCGCGCATTTGATGCGGCAAATGAAAGTGCACGTCACGATGTTTAAAAAGAGAGTACACAGTGCCACATTAGGACCAACGGTTTGGCCGCTACGGCGACGTCAATTTTTGCATCTGAGAGCCTTACGGTTTGTACCAGTCGATTCAGGGTGCCAAACCGCGTCCGGCGATGTAGGATAGGTCGTCTATAGGCAACTCGCTTCCGAGATACAGAGATGGGCCTAAATTGAATGTAATTTTTCGGCGAAATTTTTGCGATTTTGAAAAATTTTCAATCTCGAATTTCTACTCATAATCTACCTTAAGGTTTTCAGGTGCGCTAAAGAAGACTGTCTGAACGATTTTCCGCTGAAAATTCGCGATTTGGTTTTTAGTACTTTTGACCTGTCGACACTTTTTCGTGAATATTTCGAGAACCAAAGGAGATAGCGAACTCCGGTTAGGATTATCGTAATCGGCGGGTCCGATTACATAAAGGATCGGTGTCAAAACAGGGAAAATCGACACTTGCCATTTTTGTGATTTTCAAATTTCATCGCCTGAGGTTTAAAAAATTCGCGAAATTTTCAAAACGCCATAACTCCCTTATTTCTTATCTGATCGCCGCGAGGTTTGCGGCAAATGAAAGTGCTCGTCGCGAGGTTTAAAAAGTACACAGTGCCACACTAGGACCAACGGTTTGGCCGCTACGGCGATGCCAACATCTAACAAGTCAGTGGACGCCATTTTCTTTGTGACATTTCTATTTCAATATCTATGCATTGCTCTTTTGCTAATGCATGAATTACATCTATAGGGCACTTACTTAGCGACCGATGTCTTAATAACCTACCGTTGAATGTACGTATCGCTGAATTTGGTTACCCGTTTGGAAGGGCTTCTTGGTCCGAAGCATGACTGGTTGTTTGCTGTGGATGCCATTGATGGGAGTGCATCGAACGATTGCATCATTTCGCAATTTTTATTTAAAGAAGAAACAATGGCGTACCATTATTTTTTCAAGCATATTCAGTCAAAATTTCGCTCGAACGCCACTGGTAGAAAATTAAAAAATTTTTTTACATCGAAACATGTCTCTTTATGGTAGGAAAGTCTATACCGAATTTCATAAAAATATCTGTAGTGGTGCGAATATTAGGATAAGAAAAAATATTTTTTCTTAGAAGTTTAACACTCTGTATCTCGGAAAGGGAGTATTTTCGGACTCATGTTTATATTAACTTTTTTTCTTAAAATATCCTGAAGAATCGACTCTTTCAATATTGACATTCAATTATGAAACATATTGTGATGACTCATCCAACGATACGTCACGTATCATTCCTCCGGCGACTTCACGAAAGATCTAGAAACGGAAAGACCGAGACTAAGAAAAACACGAGAGAGTGCCGCGGTCTATATACAGGGTGAGTCGTGAGGAATCGACCAAATTCAAGGAGTGTATTCTACTGGTGAAAGTAATGTAAAAAAACTCAAATGTTGTTATCCGATTTTTATTTGTTTTCGAGTTATAGCGTAATTAAAATTGTAGATTTAGTATACCATGTTTATGTATGTATTCGTAAAAACAGTGAAACCCCGGTAGCAATTCATTATAGGGAAGTCTTCCTAGCTGAAGCGCTACCTGTTCGTGGTTTTCCGAACTAGCGGTAGTGACATTGAAAGCAGTCGAGAAATAGTGTAGAGTGGTTTTTATGCCTAATGCGTCTAATGTCATTACCTCTAGTTCATCGTTGATATAGTGAGGGCGCTGCCATCATAAAAAATGTTCCCTATATCTTGGAGTAAATTATAACATTGTGTTCGGGTATTGTGACATTGACTTGACGTTTGTATGACTATAGTGTAACAAACTAAAATGCCACACACTTATTCTAATTTAGAATATGCTAATATGGTGTTTGTTTATGGATTTTGTGATGGGAATGCTACAGCTGCTGCTAATGAATATCGTCAACGGTTTCCACATCACAGACATCCTAATAAAACTGTATTTATTAGTGTATTCAACACATTGTGCGTGACCGGTAAGCTTCCCAGTGTAAACATAATATCTGAACGAGACAGTCGACAACAATTACAAGAAGTAGAAGATATTCTGGATGTAGTAGAAGAAGACGCAACTACCAGCTCACGGAAAATTAGTATTCAATTGGGCATTCCACAAACAAGGGTGATAAAAACACTCCACGGGCATGGCTTACGTCCGTACCATGTACAAAGAGTACAGCACCTACAACGAGATGATAATCGTAGACGTATGGAATTTTGTCGAAGGATAAATATAATCCTCGTTTTGTATCGCGTATACTGTTTACGGATGAAGCGACATTCACCCGTGACGGTATTAATAATTGTCATAACCAGCATGTATGGTCAGAGGAAAATCCACACGCAACAGTCGAAAGTAACTTTCAACATAAATTTTCGGTAAACGTGTGGTGTGGTATGATCGATGGTTTTTTAATTGGTCCTTACATTTCTGAGAATCGCCTCACGGGAGACACCTATTTACATTTTTTAGAAAATGAACTGCACGGACTGCTAGAGGATGTTCCCATAAACATCAGAATCCAAATCTTCTACCAGCACGATGGAGCGCCTGCACATTATGCTCGTGCAGTCAGGCAACATTTGGCTGAAAGGTTTCCAGGGAGTTGGATTGGACGTGGTAGTCAGATTGGTTGGCCTCCTAGGTCTCCAGACCTCACGCCACTTGATTATTGTTTATAGGGCTGGTTAAAAAATGAAGTCTATCAAGTAAATGTGGACACTCGTGAAGCACTAATTCAACAGATTATGAATGCTGCTGACAATATCAAACATCAACCTGACGCAATCAGGAACGCAACCAGCGCCCTTGGTAGACGATGTAAAAAATGTTTTGAAATGAATGGAGGTATTTTTGAAAATATATTATAAAGAACGATAATACCAATAAAATACAAAAACTTCAATGTATGAAATTTTGTAAATTTTTAATTACGCTATAACTCGAAAACAAATAAAAATCGGATAGCAACATTTGAGTTTTTTTACATTACTTTCACCTGTAGAATGCACTCCTACAGTTTGGTCGATTCTTCACGACTCACCCTGTATAAGCCGTCGAGGAAGGGATTTGATTCATTCGATACCGAATTATCGCCGAGTGAACTTACATAAATACAAATACATAATGTGCTTATTGTTAGTAATTAGTTTTTATATTGTTATTCGTTTTTATTATTAATATAGTGTGTGTCTAAAGTTACCGTTAGTTTTATTAAGAACCCGAAAATACAAATACTTTGCAATATGATATATGTTTATATACGGAGTATTTCTTGCAAAAGTAACTCCCCCGTCAAACCACCCCCGTAGATGTATTTTCCAGAATATTAAAGTTGTTTTACATTTCTTTCACATACAGTTATACTACACTTAATTAACTATTATTTTTTCTTGGAATTCGCAGTGGCATATAATGACACTCTCTGACTTTTAGGTAGGCGAATTAGACAATCTAGAACAGTCAAGACTGAGATTATATAATTAAACCATTGGAGTGAGATAGAGCTATGGAAATATATGCAAATTCAAATTTCGATGTAAAATCACATCGCGATAGGATGACCTCATTGTTGTGATCAAATCCGTCATTCTCATTTTCCGGAAACTAACAAACGGGCGAAACGGTATTATGAAGGTACAGAACCCATCACAAAGGCCGTTGTTACATAGATCAAGGTAAATCTTGTATTTAGTAACTCCTCTAGTGATATATGTTTTACGTTAAGCCAAACGAACAAACAAAAATGTATGTTTTCATTATACAGTATTAAACTTTACGCGAACATACTTTTATTTCAAGACTACACTCTCATCCAAAATTTTCGTCATTTTAGAAGATTGAGAACAATTTTAATTTTCTCAAAAATTAGGTTTTTATGTTGAAAATTTTTGATAATCTGGAATCGGATTTCTTGGTTTGAACTAAGGAAAAAATTTGTAATACTTTCACGAAATAATTTTTTCCTCCTGGCTTATAGGCTTCTGCGGCCTTTGTCCATGATTGACTATGGAATTCCAGTCTGAAACTGCGTTCGTTACACTGCTTCCTTCTTGACTAATGTTTTGTTTACTGTTGCAAGAAACATCTTCAGGACTACTATTACCGTGTTTGTACTCTAAACTGAAATACTAGCACCCTAAAGATCACTCCACACAAATACACAATCACACCTTGAGTAAGAGTCGTATGTCGCTGTAGAGAAAACTATAAGTTTCTTCGTTCTGCTGGACGTTTTCTGACCATGTTATGACCATGTTATGACCATGTAACATCTGCAATCCGCAGTCGACTGACTCTAGGCATTATCTTCTTATCTTCTTCTACAAGTATTGATCTCTTCAATAAGTCTTTCACTTCAGAACCTTCTCGGTGGAATTCCTTGTTACGCTTTTATTTCGCTTCTAAAATTTTCTTAACTTGCTTGCGTATCATTTAATACGTATGAGTATTGATATCGCTACCTGTGTTTGAATTGGTAACTATCATTCCCTTCTGCGAGCGTCTGCTAGTATGCGAAAGAGTGAGACTGGCCGAGTGTAAGGTCGTTTAAAAAGTTACAAAAAGTACATCTTCGTAACGGAAGTTAACTCACGCCTCTTCGACATATAGAATGTCACGTTTAATTACGGATCAGTTCAAGAGTTAGTGAATATTTTAGAACAGCCAATTCAACCACAGATAGCGATATCAGCACTCATACCTATTAAATGATACGCAAAAAAACTATTAAGAAAATTTTAGAAGGGAATTAAAGGCGTAACATCCTTTAGAAACCGAAGTGCTGGCTACGACACGTCGATGACACATTTATGAAAAAACAACAAGATACACAAAAGTGTAAAAAGAAAACTTTCTGAAAATGAAAATGGAAAGGTTATTATAAGAAATAGGAAAACGGTGGAAAAGAAAGTCGTGGAGGCTTCAAGTAGTGATGATGAAGAGGACGACACTAAGTCCATAGGCATTTATTGTCCAAGCAGGTATGACGGAATCAAAAGCAGATTCAATGCCAGAATTGCCAAGACAGGGCACATGATGCTTGCGCAGGAGTATCGGAGAACGATGAAGAATTTATTTGTTTAAAGTGTTCCTAAGATTTCATTTAAAAATAAAACATTTAGAATAAATATTAGTTTTCTAACTGTAAAGTTCATAAAATATATGATATCTACAAACACTATTTTAAGTCTTTTTCTCAAAACCCTATTTAAAAATTATAATTATGAAACGCATGGTCCCCTGTACCTCTGCACTAAGGGGTCAGCGCAAAGTATAAAAAAACGGCTATAATTGTTTGTGGTTATTCTTTATTTCAAATTTACGGTTGGAAATCGGTAAAGTAATGTATATACTAGGTACGGTTAGGCTTACTCATTTTTAGTAATTTTTTTTTAGAAAATGTAAATGAAAATTCCTTAAGCGAGCTCCTGTGCCACCTCGTCCCCTATTACAAGTAACACCGGTCGTGAAAGCCTTCGGAATTTTATATTCTATAATTTATTGTCCTTAATTTTAGTTATTATTACAATTCAAGATTACTTACAAACGGAAATATCATTTGACGTAAATTGACGTTTGCGTATACGATAACCTACAAAATTGTGTTTGGTAAGTGCAAGTAAATGTATCGTTCTGTCGCACTCTATATCAGACATGACCCCATATTTCTATGGATTACTTTGACGCTGAATTTTTCTCAACGCCCGATATATTACGAATTATGAAACAAATATGTAAAATGTAGATTAATAATCTCGTTCTAAAATGAAGATGACAGAACAATAAATCTCGCTAATCACAAATCATTATTCTTTCTCTCAGCTAAGCCTTAATTACTTAACATATAAATATTCTCTGTATTCGCGTTATCATTTATTTCAATTTTGCAATCTTTATCGTACAATAACGTCATAATAAAAAGGGTGAATAAAACGAACGGAGCTCGTTAACCACCTTGCTTTTAAATGAAGAGTTGCCAACCATTTTTAATATAGCAGGCCGTGTATGACTGTAATTTCCGTATATGGAATACGCGGAAAAAAGGAATTTCAGAGATAAATATTTCGATGTTCCACGGTAATTATTCGCGCGAACAATTGCTGTTGGGAATATCTAACCGTTTTGAATATATCTACTTTAATAATAAAGTAAGCCCTGAATTTTTTCATTCGACTTCGAATTTATCTGTTAATATTTTGACCGCTGTATCGCATTCCGCATTTGTTAAACGCTCAGACAATTGAATTAGTACAGGACCTGTTAAGTAACGTAAGAGTTTGATGAATTATATTGATCGTAACTATACAGGGTGGGGAAAAAGTGCTGTAACAAGTGTTCATTTGAAAAGTCAATCTAGTAGCATGTGATTTACTGAGAACATTTTGAAGTATGTCGTAAATTAAAATTTACAACTTAACCTCCGAAGTCGTATATTTTGACAGTTTCATACATACAAATAAATAAAAAATAATAGGTATTTATTGAAAACTATAACAAATGTTGAAAATGTTGTCCTTCAAGATCAATGCACTTTAAAATCCTCCGTTCAAAATTTCTGATGATATTCTGCAACATTACTGGATTGTTATTAATTTCCATGCATTTCTGTTCGATTCTCTGTAGCATATCATTCAAATTCAATATAGGTGTTCGAAATCAGTTCGAAAGAAGTCGCAAGGTGTTAAATCGCATGAACGTGCAAGCCAGGCAATTTCAGTATTTCGACTAATTATACGCTCATCAAACAATTCTCTTAAATAATCCAAAGATTCTGCGGTACCGTGACAAGGTGCTCCGTCTTGTTGGAAATTTACATTTTGAAGTTCATCATCATGCAACTGATTGACAAATGGTTGTAAAATTTCCGTACGGTACCTTTGAGCAGTTCCCTGAAAAAGTATTGGTCCAATGATTCGCCTTTGGCTTATCGCTGCCCAAACACCAATTTTCTCTGGATGTAGCGATTCTTCATTAATTACATGTGGATTTTCACTACTCCAAATTCTTGTATTTTGTGAATTTAGGTATCCCGTTTTTAAAACCATGCTTCATCAGTAAAGATGACTCTTTGCGAAAGTTCTCCATTATTGTTCATATGTACAAACCAATTACAAAACTGGGTACTACGTGGGTAATCAATTTCTAACAATTCTTGTACTGCTGTGACACGGTATGGATAAAGTTGCATATCTTTTTTTAATAACTTGTGAGTTGTACCAACAGAAAGGTTTATTTGTTGACTCAAATGTCAAACAGATGTTTGTGGTTCATTTTCCATTATTTCTTCAACACGATTGACAACTTGAGGCGTACGTTTCTTAACTGCTCCGCTGCCTGATTTTCTTAAGAGACTACCCGGTTTCAGAAAAAAGTTTTAAAGTTCTATCCAAAGTATTCTTAAATTGTATATAATCTATTACAAAATGTGGAAACTCAACTTGAAATTCTACCATGCAATCGTGAACTGAATAAACCCATAAACCATCGATTTTATTACCACTTCGAAAATAAGCCTGGACTAAAAAATTTTATGTTCTAAAGTGAAAGCCATTTTAAAACTGAGAAGCAATTTATTTAAACCAGAATCGACGCACGATTATTTTATGCACTAACTGATATTTGTGATTGACATTATCAAATGTCATTCGGATTTACGTTTACGGAACAACAAACACATACTAATATATTTGCGTCTTATTCTATCAAAATTTCAAAGTAACCTAGATTGACTTTTCAAATGAGCACTTGTTATATCGCTTGTAGCTTTTGAATGAACAATTTAATTAAAAAATTTCTTAAACAAAAGATGGTTCATATTATATTTGGCATCAATTGGTAACATTAGTTTTTTTTTGAGTTCACTATTTTAATGCAAAGCCAACTAATTTTTTTTTTCTTAAATGGTGTCATGTATATTTTCTCGTGAATATAACGGCATGCAATTTATAGGGGGTTGTATAAGAAAATTTTCAAGAAAATGGTCAAAAACCTTTATGTTTCCGACCATGCATATTGCACTGTGGCATGTGTTTTAACATCGAAATAAATTTGGTGAGTTTTTGTATCCTTTAAATTTTAAATTTTATTTTTTATTTTTTCTTTACTCTAAACATTATTTTAATTTTAACTCTTTCATATAATGTAAATATAATTCTTACCTTTCGTTTTGTAATTTCTTTAGTTCTAAATCACTTGAAAAAGACTGAATTATATACAAAAAAGTCGAAACGTCGTTTGTTTAAATAAATTGAATTCAATAAAGGTCGCTAAACCAAAAAAAAAGTTTATTATTTTAATATTATGCACACGGCCAATAAAATAAATAAGAAAAAAAATTTAATTTCTTATAAACACTATATATATATATATATATATATATATATATATATATAAACTTAAAAAGGTATATAACCCCTTACCACAATTATTAATCGTATCCTAAATACGTATTTCGACAACTAAGTTGTCATCATCAATTGTCGAAATACGTATTTAGGATACGATTAATAATTGTGGTAAGGGGTTATATACCTTTTTAAGTTTTTACTTAACCACAGTCTCCAAAGAAAGACTTTTATATATATATATATATATATATATATATATATATATATATATATATATATACATATAAATCGATTATTAACATATTGTAGATGCTAGCTAGTGTAATCAAAATTTGTATTTATTTTTACGGAAAATGAAAGTTTCTTATCTACGTTAATTTATCGTTAATTATCTTTTTGAGTTTTAAACTTTCAGTCTCATTGTTTTAACTTTTACTCTGAGCATATATGTATATTTAAAATGATGTAAATATGCCTTCACCGGGCGCCAATATAAGTCCCGAGTAAGCGTCCATTTAATACACCACATATTTAATAGCCCACCTATAATTTTCTGTACGCCATATTTCTTATTATATTCTTTTATTGTGGCATTTCAACCGCCAGCAACATGTTCACGCATTGCTTGCATCATACAAACGGTCACGATAAACTGTATTGGATTACCAATAATGCATATTTACATATACGCACACAGGTAGGTATATATTCGTGGTAGGTACTTAAAATGGGATGCAAATGTCGTATAAAGGTCATTGTATGTCTGCAAATGTTGGATGAAGAAAGAACCTGCGGTCATAGTGTAAGACTGGTTAAGTACCACCCATTAAACATGTGCGACGCAATTTGCTTGTAACGCATCCGTCACTGGAACACTTGAAAACGGATGTCGAGCGGTTGGGTAGTCAGCCTTTTTAATGATTCTTTTCCGCGCTGAAACACTGAAGACCTCTGAAATATATGCCGAACATTCTATAAAAACACACTAAGAGACATAAATACTTTTCATTACTAGCAGGTTGACAGTTTTATGTTTGAATATAACGCGAGTTCTCCTCTGAAATTCACATGATTTGCTATGTTTGATATTCATTTTATTAGCTGCTCTTTTCTTTAGATATTTTGGGTAATTCTCTTTTGTATTAAGATATAATGAATTGTGTCGCACTTTATGTAATCGTCCTTTCTCTAAGAATACATCAATCATTTAATCCTATCGAAATCACTTAGCAATGTTATACAGTTATTGATACTCTATTCCTCAAAAACATTATTTACTTTGTGATAGCTAATCATATTGACACACAAAAAAATTTTACTTTGTTTTTATCACTTTATTATAACATCACGATACTGTAGTTTCGACATTAAATACATTCATTTTCAAACGAAATTAATACTAGGTATGAGAAATATAGGAACAATTATACAGATATATATATATATATATATATATATATATATATATATATATAATGAATTTAATTGGAGTGAGAAATAGCAATTATTCAAATCTCCTCTCACATGTAATTCAATATAATTCGTATATATACACGAAAGTATAATAATAAAATCATGTCCATGTTAGAATATCGTGTACTGATGATCTGTAACGACAGTGAAATATCGATATATGCACGTTTCTGGACGGATGTGGTATTTTTCATATATATATATATATATATATATATATATATATATATATATATATATATATATATATATATATTTGAACTTCATGTGTATGAGAATTAATAATTATTAAATCTCATTTTACATGCGATTGTCGCTATAATTTGTTGCATTTAATTCTACAATTCGGCAAATCACTTTTGCCCTAGATTGTAGACGCAACAAGCCGCGACATCAACTGTACAAGTTGTCAGTACAAATGAAAAATTTTGTGAAAAACTTATCTGCGCGGAATGTGCATATATCGATATTTCACTGTTTTTTACAGATCATCAGTGCACCTTACCGAAGACAGACATGTTATTCACTTCTATACTACGTGTATATATACGAACTGTAATGAACTTCATGTGTATGAGAATTAATAATTATTAAATCTCATTTTACATGCGATTGTCGCTATAATTTGTTGCATTTAATTCTACAATTCGGCAAATCACTTTTGCCCTAGATTGTAGACGCAACAAGCCGCGACATCAACTGTACAAGTTGTCAGTACAAATGAAAAATTTTGTGAAAAACTTATCTGCGCGGAATGTGCATATATCGAATTAAATGCAACAAATTATAGCGACAATCGCATGTAAAATGAGATTTAATAATTATTAATTCTCATACACATGAAGTTCATTACAGTTCGTATATATACACGTAGTATAGAAGTGAATAACATGTCTGTCTTCGGTAAGGTGCACTGATGATCTGTAAAAAACAGTGAAATATCGATATATGCACATTCCGCGCAGATAAGTTTTTCACAAAATTTTTCATTTGTACTGACAACTTGTACAGTTGATGTCGCGGCTTGTTGCGTCTACAATCTAGGGCAAAAGTGATTTGCCGAATTGTAGAATTAAATGCAACAAATTATAGCGACAATCGCATGTAAAATGAGATTTAATAATTATTAATTCTCATACACATGAAGTTCATTACAGTTCGTATATATACACGTAGTATAGAAGTGAATAACATGTCTGTCTTCGGTAAGGTGCACTGATGATCTGTAAAAAACAGTGAAATATCGATATATGCACATTCCGCGCAGATAAGTTTTTCACAAAATTTTTCATATATATATTTATATATATAAAAAATATATAGAAAAACAAGCTCACATTTGGAAGTATTAATTTCTATTGTTAATAAGTAATAAATTAATGTCCATCTACTCTTAAAGTGATCCCCTGAGGAAGCTCTCGAATTCGGTGCGAAATATTGGGCTAAAAAAATAAAGAACTGACTTAAGTAATAGAGTTTAATTTTGCTGGATTCCCTAAAAAAATCCTTTCATATATATATATATATATATATATATATATATATATATATATATATATAGTAAACCTAATCAGTAGGCGATTAAAGGTCTGTATATTACCTAATTATCTAATCACTTATATAATATATATATATATATATATATATATATATATTATATAAGTGATTAGATAATTTCTTAGCCGTTCATTAAATATAACATTTGATAAATTATTGGAGGTTTTCGGCTTTTATATGAAATATTTACAAATATCAAGTTAGTATGTAATTGCAAAGTAAGGGGGAATGCAAACATTGCTGTCTACAAATTACAAAGCAAATCATACGAAATTTCGTATGATTTGCTTTGTAATTTGTAGACAGCAATGTTTGCATAAATGTTTGCATAAATGAAAACTAAAAGTGTGTGCGTAGGTTACTGAAACTGAACGAAATTCAATGCACACTCTTACGTCGAAATGATTGGTCGAAATAGATTCAATCAAACGATATTAAAATTACGATGTAATTAACAGTTAAAACTATGAAAACAAGAAACTTACTTACAGCACTTTATTTATCTTACGAAATATAAACTAATAAATAAAATACATTATAAAAACCCCGCTTCTATCTACGCTCATGAAAACACTTTAAAAAGGACTATATTCTCCGAATACAATAGCTGAGTTGTCCATTGTTATCGTGCGAGACCAGGTGGCCGAGTAAGTCAAACAAATACTTCATTGAATTTTGCCGGGATGTACTGTGCGACGTTATACACAATTCCAATTGCCGATTGCGTTTTATGGAAATTGCATCCGTTCTCTAGTTATGAATATTCAGAGCAACGTGTGTCTTTACAACCTCACTTCCGGTCAACTTGTATTATATGTTTGCCTTCATTTTCAGAAAATGATATCGAATAATGACCAAATGAAAAAACTGTGATTCCCTGTATCCATACAAATGTTATCTTGTAAAACTTTACACAAAGATCAAATTGAAGAACTCTACCTGCAGAACCAAATTTACATTACCAAGCATTTGCTGTCGAGTTGAAACTATTGCTTTTTTTATATACAGAGTGATTTACAAGCTTATTCTAAATTTAAATTAAAATTAAAAGCTCTTTAAAAATGGAAATTTTCAATAGTACGCCCGTGGGCGATGAGCCATGGGTCCTCTCGTGTCGAGTCTCTAGTTATTACTATTGTTATAACTATAAAAGAAACGAAAACTGTACATAGTCTCTAAAGAAAATTTTAAAAAACGAACATTTATTGACTAGTATCACCACGTTAGATATTCAAATCAAGGCAAAATTAATTAATGCTCATTTGACTCTCGGAATTACAATGAAATTATATAGACATGCAAATATACAGAGTATACATTAAACAGAAGCAGTTATTGCGTAGCAGATGAAAAATATTCAAGTTTATGACACTATAATGTAACCTACAAATTAATTTACCAGACAGCCTTGAACATATTGTAAGGCAAAGGGGGTTGGAAATTAGAATGTTGTAATTCAAATCTCTTGAGCGTGTTGCGTTCATATTTGATGCGCGTGTTTGTATAAGTACGTACATGCTAGCATTCCATGCTCTTCCCTAAGCGAACGAACTAAAACCTACATGCAAATTCTTTGTCCCTTTCATCGCAACGCAGACCGGTATTTATTATTTTGAATTTGAATTAAAAGGTTTTTGAAAGCGTCGTCAGTTCGCTTTTTTCTCTCCGGTTCGCTCGAACCTTTATTCTTCGTTTTTCGCTCGGACAAACAATGAACCCAGACGTGTCTGGGTCGATCCCAGACCGACATCTATAACGAGACAAAGTTTTGAAATTTTTAAAACGTTTCCCACAACCGCGACAGTCCCTAGTCGCGACCGCAATATGTGATTAATGTGAAAATGCATGCAGGACGAGGATAATATCGACAGTTGATCGATGAAAGTTTGCGGAAAACAAGCGCTGTTGACGTACAAGTGTTTTCAGAAAATATGTCTAGGTTAATCGCGTATGTGACGGATCTATTGCTCTGTATACTGAAATAATAATCTTTCGAAGTTATTGTTACGTAAAATAAAGCTCCAAGAAGCCCCAACAATGTTAAAAATTGACGCAAATCTAAAATTGAGAAATATATTTTTTCTATAGAATTTCAACAGTATTTCTTCTTTCTATTAAAAGCATGCCCAGGTGAATAGCAGTGTACACACGTTTTCGGGGCGCGGCGACTCGATTCTTCAATGAAAATTTAATAATTTATTATTCTCAAGACAGTAAACGTTTGTGCAAAATTTGGTTTCAAAATTTTTAAGTAGAATATACTAGAATTGAGCAACTTTCATTGCCTTTGGTTACATCAAAATTAGATTCTTTTCAATACACGTCTTGGAAATCAAAAAGCAACCAAGCAATAGGAAAAAAATAGACCCTTATTAATGATCAGAGAGCGGACTGAAGCGATTAAATGACCAATTGCCCCGATAAAATGTTGTGGCGATATCCGGCATAGTATGCATGTTACAGCAGCCCCACTATTTACTAGCTCGATTGCATTCGTAGAGCAGATTTTGTTATTTCTGTCGCTATGAATACTACATTGTCTGCATTCCTTCATAAATTTAAATCAGCAGCGGCGTGTAAGACGGAATATACATTTATATATTATTTCGTAAGACTTCGTTGAAATAATCGCTTAAAAAATTATATCCGCTAATATAACACAGTTCTACAAAATTAAACTTTTTGACAGATGTTTTTATTTTGAAAATTGATTTTATATAATTTTGGTAGGCTGATTTCAAAAATTCTATGCATATATTTGTATCACGTAAAGTTTTTTTTTGCAAATATTAAATGAAAAAAAACGATATTTCTAAAAAAAATTATTGGTTTATTGAGTAAAAAGGTGGAATACAAGTTAAAAAAGTGGAAAAAAATACTTTACTCAGTCCTTTTTAAGTGAAATCTTTGTCTTTTTGCCAGAAAGCTGTTGTCCTGACATTCGGTTGTATGTTTTTAAGGGCATATCCCGTTTTAACATCCAGCAGTGGTCCGCCATCATCATTATGCTCCATCTGCCTTGGTATCGCTGTTCCATTTCCTTAATGTCTTGGTGAAACCTCTCTCCCTGTTCTTCGCTAACTGCTCCAAGATTTTCAGGAAAATAGTTCAAGTGTGAAAACAGGAAATGCACTTTCAAACTCATATTACAACCTAGACGATGAAAGTGTTGTAACATATTTTGAACAATATTTTCGTCGTTTTCGTCCTTAGAGTTCCCAAGAAACTTATCAATTACTTCTTTAAATGAAACCCAGGCGTTTTTCTCGACATTGGTCATTGTGTTTTGAAAATCCTTGTCTTTGCACAATGTTCTTATCTGCGGCCCAACAAAAATGCCTTCTTTTAACTTGGCATCGGATAAGGCTGGAAATGTCTCGCACAAATATTTAAAACACTGTCCATTTTTGTCTAGGGCTTTAACAAACTGCTTCATCAAGCCAAGTTTGATATGGAGAGGAGGCAGTAAAACTTTTTTGGGGTCAACCAAGCTATCTCTTAATACATTTTTGCTACCAGGTGTAAGGCTTGTTCTAGAGGGCCATTCTATTTGAGTCCAATGTCTTGCTCGACTATCCCACTCACAAATAAAGCATGGAAATTTTATATAACCTCCTTGTTGCCCTAGTAGCATGCACAGCACTTTAAGGTCACAACAAACCATCCACTGATGTTCTTGGTAGTTTATTTTCATTAAAAGAAGTTCAAAATTTTCATACGTTTCCATTAAATGTACCGAATGGCCAACGGGAACCGAGGCCAGCTCGTTACCATTGTGCAATAAAACGCCTTTTAAACTACGCTTACTTGAGTCAATAAACAGGCGCCATTCTTCTTTTACATACGGCATATTTCCTAATTTTGAAATTAAGTCAGGAATATTTTTGCAATACACTAGCGGTCCGTCTTGAGTAAAATATTGACATAACTCTTTTTCGCGATCCCGGTAAAAGCTTGAGGTGACGCCAGGTGCCAGTAAATGTTTCTCACGAAGTCGGGAGGCTAAGAATTCGGATGCATCCTTTGGAAGGTGCAAATCTCTAATTAAATCATTTAGTTCGCTCTGGTTAAACACTTCGGGCTCTCTGAAATCTGGTGTGAAATCTGAGTCATCTGGGTCGCAATTAGATTCCTCTGATTCTGACGATATGACGTTTTCTAGTGCTTTTGGGGCGGTAGGTATCGGTACATCTGGTCCATGAGGAACTGGTCGAATAGCAGAGTCAAGATTGGGATACACAATTTTTTTCTTATTTTATCTGTTGAATCCTTGAACATTACACGAACAAAAATAACAATCATCACTGTGATTTCTAGGCTCTCGCCATACCATAGGAACACCAAAGCTTTAACATTTCTTCCTACCTTTTTGCCAGTTTCTTAATGCTTCAATGCAAACGGAACAAACAGTATGAGGAGTCCAGGACTTGTCTTGGTCGCCAATTTTTACACCAAAATAAGTGTGGTATACATTTTTCATATAGTTTCATATAGTTTTCTTCTGCTTTACTACGACATAACTACCGCAGATATAACAAAAGTTATTCGGATTGTTCACACAATGTCTTCTTTCCATATTTATACGTTCTAGAACACTTAAAATACGCAACAACGAAGACAACAAGCACGCGGGCACAGTAGCACGACGACTAACACAACCAAACTGCACATAAGCAGGTTTCAACGTTGTATTGACGCTTCTGCGCCGACTCTGTTGCTTTGCTGAGAAATCTAATATTAACCAGTCTTGCCAAAGCTCATTTAATTTCATAAAAATTAATTCATTTAAAAATCATGCCTAACATGGAACAAACATATTCTTGTCATAGCTATGTATATTAATAAATTAACATTTTTAAGATATAGAGCGCTATAAAAAAAAATTACGTGATAGAGCAAAAATATGGCGTTTTTTGGAATAAGGGCCCCCAAACATATACAAATTAGCAAACAGCTTTCAAACATCAAAATCACTGTAGACCTGTGTAATTAATCCGCTCTATAATTAAAAAACCTATAACTCTACATTACGATAGTCTTATGCAATAGATCCTAATTTGTCGAAAAGAATTAATTTGGACACAGTTCATACCTTGTGGATTGCGGAAGGATCACTACCTTACCTTTTCGATTGGGTAATAACGTTTTGGGAAAAAAACGCTCACCAGACTATTAAACTACCGTTTCTTACTGCAAAGAGACACTACGTGCTCGAACAATTCACGTACTGGAAAACGACTAAGTACTAGAACCCTGTTAAATTCCGAAAAAAACGCAACGAAACAAAATTATAATGAAAGAAACAATGTCCTACATCTAGACATCGTGTAAAAGAAACTCACCTATTAAAATAGGGATAACCTATGACCACGTGCTCCCAATGGACATCCAATTTCGTTCCAGCAACGTAACGAAAACGGCCTTTCCGTATTTTAAATAACCACCTGACGTTTGACTTAATGAATAATGACCCAAAGCCGCATCAGCGAAGTAAAGAAAATTCAAAGTTCACAGAAAATATTAATAGTGAACCTGCATTTGTGTTCTTCACACCAGATTTTTAGTAATATTTTATATTATTAAAAATAACTTTGTATTATACAAAACTGGTGGGGTTTACCTACTCATGTATGTTTCAATTATTCTGATACATTACACATGCGGTTAAGCCGTAGTATGAGTGAAGGCACAAACAAAATGCAGTTTTCTAGAGAGTTGGCTGTGCTAACCTTTGGAAGAGCGTCGTTACTTCACATTAATTATGTGGACGGTGTGCGAGGTACTTCGGCTGTCTGACAACAGGTAGCGCCGAATCTACTTCTGCGCTCGGTCTGGATAATTACGGTCATAGGGCGAGGTGGTTCTTTTCTGTGAATGTGTCTGGAAATATCCTTTCTCCAGCAGGGGCGTACCGATGAGCTTGTAGAAAAGCGAAATACGTATCTACGTCTCTGGGGATAGGATATATTCGGACACGTTCACAGAAAATATTAATAGTGAACCTGCATTTGTGTTCTTCACACCAGATTTTTAGTAATATTTTATATTATTAAAAATAACTTTGTATTATACAAAACTGGTGGGGTTTACCTACTCATGTATGTTTCAATTATTCTGGTAAAGAAAATTACTTACAAGAAGTCTTTAATAATTGCACAATACGTCTTCAACACAACGTGTTACAAGGTGAAACGTCAACAGCAAAAGAGAGGACAAGGATTCCTCAACTCGATTCTTTTATATGAAAATCTAAGTAGTCCTTGCGAAAATCAACGATATATGAGGCTACTGTAGAGGAGAATTATTATCAATGAAATATATATTTAGAAAATTATTTCGCCACATCAAAATTAAGACAATAAAATTCGGAACTTAGGTGATAAAAAACAGTAATTAATTACGATCTTAATAAGGAATTATTAAACTTAGACCATAGTCCAGCAAAATCAACACGAGATGACTCTGATGCTACAATACCCGAGGAGATCTTAAATGAAAATACTAATGAAAATTCTAGCTGAATTTACTACAGACAAAATTGGAAAATAAAGATTCGCACAAAATCTGTTATAAAGCAAATTAACTGTCACGATATACCAACTCTACACCATTTTTAGCGACAACTCTAACGCAACCCACACGCGCACCATATGAACTATATTAAACCAAAATTATAATGAAAACAAAGTTGCCTACAGCAACGTGAAGTATATCGCAATTTTTAATGAAATTTAAATCAACTTTGAAAATTACTATGATGAAATTTCTAATTTTAGCTAACGCTAGGTTAAATATCCGCAAAAGAAAATATTAATAAAAATTTTAATGATTAAAATTACAAAATATAAACGAAAATCGATGATATACAGGTTCGTTCAATAATTATGAATAAACGACTAAGAATGAATAAGGGACAATTACAGCTCGTTACAACGTTCATTAATAACCCTATGTAATAAACAAACGGTCTGATGTATAAAGCAATAAATAAGTTAAAGATGGCGATTATTAATAATCCTAGGTAATAAATAGATTTGCAGATGTAAAGAATTCTTAGAACTTAAAGAAAGTTTTTACACTTGTATGTGTTAATAAACATATATTATAGAGTGGCTCAAACTCAAAAATGAACGTGAAATATTTATAAAATTAGAAATGATTATCTTTGAATTCTATATTCTAGATCTACTTGTATTTAACAATAAAAAATGTTTGAAATTAACATACATATTACAAAAGGATAGTAAATGTTTATTTATTAGATAATTCTATGGTATTTTTTATAGCATTTTTGCCAGAAAGTTTGTGTTTTCTTGTCTTGGTTCACTAATTACTAAACTCCTTTTAATATTTCTAAAATAATTTTTTAATAATTTACGTTTGTTTAAGAAGATTGTTAGATATTTTTTAAATAATTTTTATTTTTCACCGTTTGCATTTTATATAAATTACTAGAAAATTCGAAATTGTGAATAAATAATAAATAATATTTGATAAAAGCACCTCATTACATATTACATTATCACAAATAAATATGATCAATACCTTAATTTGTCATAGAGCCCCCCTTGTTTTATTGGTACCTGTCACTTCCATCAAAACACCGAACGTTATTTATCATACCCACCCGTCTCTTATAGGCCGTATGTCTTATTCTGATTGGGGTGGTTATTAATTTTCTCGAAGGTTCGTCCTTTAAAAGGAAATTTCGATTCAGGTTAGACACCCTCCTAATTGTAAGGAAATTAATAAAAGCAGATTATTAAAAAGAAATGATCCCATACGAATAAAGTGTATTTCACGGGCGTTTAGTAACGGTCGTTGACGTTACTAGCGTCGCTACAGCCGGGAAATTTTCATATACAAATATATTGATGTATTTCCCTTATTATTTGTTCATGTTTGAATTAGAACTTGTAATAGCACGGAAATGCTGATGACGTTTTAATACAATAAATTACAGTTTCGAGACATTCTATAATGATTATCACAGGCCTGTGATGGTAAAATTGTCTGGATTTTATACAGTGATTTCAATAGATTTTTTGGTGCTGAAAATGGGAAAATTATTTAAAAAATTCCATCACGTAAGGTTTTTTTACAATCTGGGGTTTTTTGACCTATCTGCATGTATTAGTCTTTTTGAAAAGGACAATTTTGTTAAACCGTTGTTTAAATAAACTATTATAATTTTTTTACTTATGATGATGCAAGAAGTTGATATTCTGAATAAACATAGACTAGATTTATGATAAAGAATTTACAAATAGAAATAATTAAGCATGTCGCAAGACATGACTCATCATCTTCCTGTTACTGCATGTCTACCTCCCCACCTCCACTACAAACATATTGCTATTCTAGACAAAACAGTTAGTTCATTCAATATCTTCTTTACAACTGTGGTATGAATTTGTGTAATTAGTTGACATTTGTGATTAGTTGCTGAGTTAATTTAATTTTTATTTTACGAGTTTTTTAAAATTAAATTCCAATGGCGTCAAGAGGCTGTGTCAATGTACCCAACTTCTTCTGCTATATTTGTGGAAAGTTTACAGTAAAAAAACAACAAAGAAACATTACAGATTTTGTAAAAAAAGTATATTTTGCATATTTTGGTGTGAAATTAGGAGACTAAGACAAACCTTGGGCTCCTCATAAAGTTTGTTCAGGGTGTGTTGAAGAGCTTCGCCGGTGGTCACAAGGAAAAAAACAGTCTTTTCGCTTTAGAGTGCCTATTGTTTTGGAGATAACCGATCAATCATAGCGATGATTGCTATTTTTGTTCGTGTATAGTACACGGATTCAATTTAAAAAATAAAAAGGACATCGTTTACCCAAACCTTCGATCCGCAACACGTCCTATACCTCATGGACCAGAAGTACCCGTTCCTTTACTACCAGATACACTAGATGATGTATCTGATGACGAAATGGTTTCACGTACATGCATAAGTGAACTGGATGAGGGAAGTGATTACTATGATACTGAAAGTGATGAGCCAAAACTGTTTGACCAATCTGAATTAAATGATTTGGTGAGGGACTTAGACCTTCCTAAGGACTCAGCTGAGCTTTTAGGGTCAAGGTTGAAAGAAAAAAATTTGTTAGCACCTAGCACAACATTTTACTGGTTTAGGAACAGAGAAATAGAGTTTGCTCGATATTATTCCGAAGAAGATGCACTAGTTTTCTGTAATGATGTACCCGGGCTCATGGAACAATTCCACGTAGAATATAATGTTTCTGAATGGAGACTCTTTATTGACTCATCAAAAAGGAGCCTTAAGGCCGTTCTTCTACACAATGGAAGTAAATATGCTTCTGTACCAATGGGACATTCAGTTCATTTAAAAGAGTGTTATGAAAATCTTGAGCTACTTTTAATTAAAATTCGTTACAAGGATCAAGGCTGGACAATTTGTGGTGATTTGAAAGTTCCTTGTTTGTTACTTGGACAACAAAGCGGTAATACTAAATATCCTTGTTTTTTGTGTGAGTGGGATAGTCGTGATAGAAAGTAGCACTATTATAAAAAGATCACCAAGACAAACCTTACAACCTGGAATGAAAAACATTGAAAGAAAAAGTTTAGTAGACCCGAGCAAAGTTTTGCTTCCTCCATTACATGTAAAACTAGGGTTAATGAAGTAAGTTGTGAAGACATTAAAAAAAGATGGAGAGTGCTTCAAGTATCTTTGCAGCCACTTTCCTCGCTTGTCAGAAGCAAAGATAAAGGAGGGTGTTTTTGTTGGGCCGGATATAAGAAAGCTTATGAAAGATGAAAATTTTGAATCTAAAATGGAGGAAGCAGAAAAACAAGCATGGATAGCCTTCAAAAATGTGGTTACAAATTTTCTTGGCAACAAAAAAACATGAAGATTATAAAAATATTGTGCAAAATATGTTAGAAAAATTTAAAACCTTAGGCTGTAACATGAGTTTGAAGGTGCATTTTCTAGATTCGCATCTCGACTACTTCCCTGAAAATCTTGGTGCAGTAAGTGAGGAGCAGGGGGAAAGGTTCCACCAAGACCTAAAAGAGATGGAGAGAAGATACCAAGGAAGATAGAATATAAGCATGATAGCTGATTATTGTTGGATGGTAAAAAGGGATGGTCCACTACGAGATTACAGAAGAAAAAGCACAAAAAGGAGTATGGAAAGACAAATAAAAATATATTATAAGGACTTGTAAAGACATAAATAGTATTTTACTGTTTCTTTTCATTAGATTTAATGATATTTATAAGTAATTTTGTTTTTTATATCCTTTGTAAATAAATTCAAAATGTAACTAAAAATTATTTTTAATTTTTTAAAAAATGTAATTTGAAGCCTTTTTGTGAAAAATCCTTACGTGATGGAGAAAAATAGAGTTCATATTTGGATTCAGCGCCCAAAAACACATAAGAATCAGCTATCAAATTTAAAACAATTTTTAGAAAGTTAAAAAACGCAGGCCTGTGTTATTTATGATTATTATTATATCTTTTGTATACAAATTGTTTTGTATTCCTGTTTAGTTTTATATTAGAGTACTTCAAATACTTTAAAACTTCTGTAACTTTTGCAAATTGCGTGCGAATAAAATGATTCAGTTATATTTACAATAAGATAATATTAAGAATTACAAGAAACGGGAAAAACAACATTGCGACATCTAATAGCTAGAGAACCATATAAATAGCCTATAACATCGCCAAGTACAACACGCAGTTATTGATAGTACTATTCATTCGGTTAACCCAGGTAGACACAGACTTATAGGGAACAGGGGCCACTCGGGAAAATTATAAGCCAAGGACGGGCCACTACGAAGAATACTTATTAACACAAATATTTTTATTTTTAAATAGTATGAATTACTACAAATGATAAAAATTAAAGAACATTCAAAAATGTTTGTTGTAATTATGTAATAGTAATGTAATATAATCATTACAATGTAATATTTCATGTTTTATTATTTTGATGCATGACATTGTATTGACCTAACAATTTTGTTTATGTTTGGCTCCACATTACTTGTCGCCACACGTAAAATTGCTTCCAGATTTTCATTTGCCAGACGGTTTCGATTTTTTGTTTTGTTAAGTTTCATCACTGAAAACGTTTGCTCACAAATATACGTCGATCCAAATAAGCTTGCGCATTTCAATGCATTTATTCGCAACTCTTTATAAGCGGTTTTGTCAACGCAACGGTAAAAGTTGAGTAAATTACCTTCATTAAACTTGTTTCTAAATTATCATCATTTTGCATGTCTATCAATTCCAGCTGTATTGATTCCGGTGCATTTTCGGGTGAAATGTTGAAAGGATTGCTGAAAATGTCTAATAGAGGTTTAACTTTTTTGAAGTCTAAAAAACGATCATGAAAAGCTTGTATTCAAATATCATTTTTTTCAACATAAGCGAAATTGGCATCAGTTTTATTGAATTTCTCCATAATTTTTTTGTAGTTCGGAAAATGGCTGAATTGATTTGTGTCCTGCAAAGACTCAATTTGCATTAAAAGGACGAAACATGAGAGTGTAACTGCGAAATCAATTGATCTTTGCCTTGGATTCGCGTATTTAAGACATTCAAGTGATTTGTGATGTTTACAAGAAACGCTAAGTCGCACAGCCAATCAGGGTTGTCGAGTTCGGAGACGTCCTTTTTCTTTTCCGCCAGCAATATTTTGATTTCTTCAATCAAGTTAATAAACCGCTCTAGTGACAACCCACGACTTAGCCACCTTACTTCAGTGTAAAACAGGAGATCACCAAATTCGCTTTCAATATCCTCGAGAAATTGTGTGAATTGTCGGTAATTGAGACCTCGTGATTTTATAAAGTTTACAGTAGCTACTACAACTTTCATCACATTTTCAAATCCCAATAAGAGGCCCAGAGGGCCTCTTGATGTATAATGCAATGAAACTGCATTAATTCCTTGGTATCTATGTTTTTAGTTTGAAAATACTCTTTTAACATAGTTATTATTCCAGATTTACTTCCAACCATTAAAGGTGTCTGTCGTAATTCCAGATAATTTCGTTAAATCCAAATCCATTATAGAACATTTTTCCAGAAGAGCTTTGAGCATGTCACTCCCCTTGGTTTGACTTGTCAAAGTACTCATACCAATCAGTTCTTCACACACTTCAAAATTTTGCGTTACACCTCGTAAAAATAATATTAAGAGTTGAGCAGTGGAACTTATATCTGTAGATTCGTCGAGTGCTATAGAAAAATACTCAAAACTTTTCGATTTCGTAGCTAATTGCTCTTCTATGTTAGCTGCTAATGTGGTAAGTCTTCTCTGAACAGTCATCCGATTTAGTTGAATTTTCTCAAACCTCTTTGCATCTTTCGGAGACAATTTTTTTTGCGGCAATATCTAAACACTGCTTGACAAACTCACCATCTTTAAAAGGCCGACAAGTTTTCGCTATTATTCGAGATATTTCAAAGCTAACTTCAGTAGCTGTTTCAGCATCTTGAATTGGTTTTGTAAACATAGCTTGCTGGCCTATTAGTTCCCTTTGTAAAGTGGAAATTTTTTGCGTTCGATTTTCGCCGGTTAATTTGGTAAAAGTATGATTCTGGGTTTCATAATGCCTTTTCACATTATTTTCCTTCGGAATAAAAACACTACTCTTGCATATCAAACAGACACTTTTGTTATGCGATGAAATAAAAAATTATTTTTCGGTCCAAATACCTTGAAGCTGTCGATTTTCATCTTCAACCTTACGACTTTTTACTGGGGCCTGGTTTATCCATATCAAAATTGATATTATATTGTTACGTAGATAGATGCCAAGTTGGAAAGACGAAATATTTATTCTTCACAGATTACAATTCGAACAATATAACGTTCGCTTGTCCGTAGTTAAAACTTAACTGCCCGGATAGCGGGCGTTGCGCTGTATTTATACGAGTTACCTAACATCGAGAACCTACCACATTGTTCGGGGATAATACCGACGTGTTTCGCGGATTTTCGAGTAATCTAGTTGGTTCAACAGATTTCTAGCCTCGTAACAATATGCTTGGAACGACGAGGAGCATACCTGTCCTACGTAGCAAACCTGAACAAGAAAGTAGTAGGTACTTAAAGATAAATATCTTACCAACAATTACAAAAGTTAGAACAAAATAAAAAGTTAAGAAATATTGATTTGAATGGATTTTTACCTACTTTTGTAGTTTTTCGAACAATTTTTAAAATTCGTTGACGGGCCGCATGCGGCCCGCGGACCGCGGTATGTGCATCGCTGGATTAACCGCACATCTGTATTTTGTCGTTGAATTGTAACGTAATTACTCCAATTTTACAGTAAAATTCCTTGCTTCATGGGCATAGATAGAACCGGGAGGAGTTTTTATAATTTATAATTTAAATTTTATTTATTAGTTTATATTTCGTAAGATACCCTGAGTTAGTTTCTTTTTTTCATTGTTTTAACTGTTAATTACATAACGCTAAGAAATAAGTAATTAAACTTCTAGTTTCAAAAATTCTTTTATTGTAAATACCACTACAATATTGTTCAGTATTTCATCCACCTGATGAAGCCATTGTATGGCAAAACAATATTGTAGTGGTATTTACAATAAAAGAATTTTTGAAACTAGAAGTTTAATTACTTATTTCTTAGCGTTATAATGAAGTTTCAACAAGTATCTCCTTCGTCAATTAACTAGTTAATTACATACTTTGTAATTTTTGTAATAGATCCTGTTTAATATCGTTTCATCGAATCTACTTCTCCCAATAATTTTGTCATAAGTGTCCAGTGAATTTCGTTAAGTTTCAATAACTTACGCATACATTTTTAATTTTCATTTATTTAGATCTAGAACATTGTTTAAGTTACTTTTGCAGATATATTATTGAACAACGTCAAGAATGTTGTATATACAGTGCCAGTGATTTGCCAACATTTGTTGAAATGTTAGAAAATACGAGGTGTATGTCCATATGTACAGATACAGATGTGTTTAATGCATATCTGAAGCGATGTTAACACCTCCTCTCCTATCTCTTAAGTTTATAGCATAGTATCTTCTTAGTTTCTTAAAAAAAAACTCGGCATTAAATTCTTATTCGTAGCAGTGTGTAAATAAAGTGTGTAGATAAAAGCATTATTTTCCAACAATATTGTGTGGTCGTAAATGCCTGTACATTCTTCATTTTTATTTAAATTTTTGAGAATAATGGTTTTGGTCTTTATTTTTTTGTTCTATCCATACATATCTCATTTTTTAAACATTTGGTACTTCACTTAATATTTTTAATGATATATAAATATTCCAGATTAAACTTTTGTAAACTTCTTGAATACATGAAGCGATGTTTGCACATCCTCTCCTACCTTTTAAATTGGTACCATAATATCTTTTTCGTTTCTAGAAATATGTAGAGAGAAACGTTATTGAAATTAGATTTTGTATTGTATTTCAAATAGAGATTTTAGTAAATGAAAAGTCGATATCAAAAGTCTCTCAGTATAAAAATCTGAAGGTTGACTGTTACATCTGTAAAACTGTAAATTCTCCAGATAGAACTTTTGATAATTATTCCAACGCATGAAGCGATGTCAACATTTTCTCTCATGTGTTATAAATTTGTATCTATCATGACAACGAATTAAGGAAAAGTCAAAGTTGTGGATTTTGAATTGATTGTATAGTTTGGAAATTAAAGTCGCTAAACAACATTATCGTAGAATAGTTTTATCAAGTTTAAATATAACAATTTTTGAGTCGTAATTGTTGGTTTATTCGGGTAAAAATTACGTATTTCAAGCTGAATATAAAGAGTTTAGCATGGATAAGAAACGTTTATCAATATCTAATTGAAGATCATCACCTGTCTTTTAACCAAGGTAAGCTACCGTCTATTTCAATGTCATTAATTATAATTGTAAAAGACAAAACAATAGCCAGAATATTAATTAAAAATAGGAAAATTAAGGGGCTCAAGTTAGATCACTGTGGCACCTCAAAAGTACTACGAACAATTGCAAAATTAAAGCATCGGAATATAAGAATATTGTACTAGACAACACAGAACGGAAACGATAACACAGGTCTACAAAATTAAACTTTTTGACAGATGTTTTTATTTTGAAAACTGATTTTATATAATTTTGGTAGGCTGATTTCAAAAATTTTATGCATTTATTTGTATCACGTAAGGTTTTTTTGCAAATATTAAAGGGAAAAAAACGATATTTCTAAAAAAATTTATTTGCTTATTGAGTAAAAAGGTGGAATACAAGTTAACAAAGTGGAAAAAAAATACTTTACTCAGTCTTTTTTAAGTGAAATCTTTGTCTTTTTGCCAGAAAGCTGCGTTGTCCGGACATTCGGTTGTATGTTTTTAAGGGCATATCCCGTTTTAACATCCAGCAGTAGTCCGCCATCATCGTTATGCTCCATCTGCCTTGGTATCGCCGTTCCATTTCCTTAATGTCTTGGTGAAACCTCTCTCCCTATTCTTCGCTAACTGCTCCAAGATTTTCAGGAAAATAGTTCAAGTGTGAAAACAGGAAATGCACTTTCAAACTCATATTACAACCTAGACGATGAAAGTGTTGTAACATATTTTGAACAATATTTTCGTTGTTTTCGTCTTTAGAGTTCCCAAGAAACTTATCAATTACTTCTTTAAATGAAACCCAGGCGTTTTTCTCGACATTGGTCATTGTGTTTTGAAAATCCTTGTCTTTGCATAATGTTCTTATCTGCGGCCCAATAAAAATACCTTCTTTTAACTTGGCATCGGATAAGGCTGGAAATGTCTCGCACAAATATTTAAAACACTGTCCATTTTTGTCTAGGGCTTTAACAAACTGCTTCATCAAGCCAAGTTTGATATGGAGAGGAGGCAGTAAAACTTTTTTGGGGTCAACTAAGCTATCTTTTAATACATTTTTCCTACCAGGTGTAAGGCTTGTTCTAGAGGGCAATTCTATTTGAGCCCAATGTCTATCCCTTGCTCGACTATCCCACTCACAAATAAAGCATGAAAATTTTGAATACCTCCTTGTTGTCCTAGTAGCATGCACAGCACTTTAAGGTCACCACAAAGCATCCATTGATGTTCTTGGTAGTTTATTTTCTTTAAAAGAAGTTCAAAATTTTCATACGTTTCCATTAAATGTACCGAATGGGCAACGGGAACTGAGGCCAGCTCGTTACCATTGTGCAATAAAACGCCTTTTAAACTACGCTTACTTGAGTCAATAAACAGGCGCCATTCTTCTTTTACATATGGCACATTTCCTAATTTTGAAATTAAGTCAGGAATATTGTTGCAATACACTAGCGGTCCGTCTTGAGTAAAATATTGACATAACTCTTTTCCGCGATCCCGGTAAAAGCTTGATGTGACGCCAGGTGCCAGTAAATGTTTCTCACGAAGTCGGGAGGCTAACAATTCAGATGCATCCTTTGGAAGGTGCAAATCTCTAATTAAATCATTTAGTTCGCTCTGGTTAAACACTTCGGGCTCTCTGAAATCTGGTGTGAAATCTGAGTCATCTGGGTCGCAATTAGATTCCTCTGATTCTGACGATATGACGTTTTCTAGTGCTTTTGGGGCGGTAGGTATCGGTACATCTGGTCCATGAGAAACTGGTCGAATAGCAGAGTCAAGATTGGGATACACAATTTGTTTCTTATTTTTTCTGTTGAATCCGTGAACATTACACGAACAAAGATAACAATCATCACTGTGATTTCTAGGCTCTCGCCATACCATAGGAACACCAAAGCTTAAACATTTCTTCCTACCGTTTTGCCAGTTTCTTAATGCTTCAACGCAAACGGAACAAACAGTATGAGGAGCCCAGGACTTGTCTTGGTCGCCAGTTTTTACACCAAAATAAGCGTGGTATACATTTTTCACAAACGAAGTTATAGTTTGCCTCTGCTTTACTACGACATAACTACCACAGATATAACATAAGTTATTCGGATTGTTCACACAATGTTTTCTTTCCATATTTATACGTTCTAGAACACTTAAAATACGCAACAACAAAGACAACAAGCGCGCGGACACAGTAGCACGACGACTAACACAACCAAACTGCACATAAGCAGGTTTCAACGTTGTATTGACGCTTCTGCGCCGACTCTGTTGCTTTGCTGAGAAATCTAATATTAACCGGTGTTGCCAAATCACATTTAATTTCATAAAAATCAATTCATTTAAAAATCATGCCTAACGTGGAACAAACATATTCTTGTCATAGGTATGTATATTAATAAATTAACATTTTTAAGATATAGAGCGCTATAAAAAAAAATTACGTGATAGAACAAAAATATGGCGTTTTTTGGAATAAGGGTCCCCAAACATATACAAATTAGCAAACAGCTTTCAAACATCAAAATCACTGTAGACCTGTGTAATTAAGCTTTTCCTTTTTTTTGTAATTTGGTAGTTTTCGAATCTAATAATTTAGAAAAAACTTTTTTTTCATTCGCAGCTTTATTTTTACGACGTGAAGACTTTCTTGTTTAATATACATATACTTCCAATGAAAAAAAAACTTAAATTCCAACTTTTCAGAAGCGGTACTCTTTTTGAAGTTAATTTGCACATTAACTACGTCAAATTGTCGCGTTTGGTGTAAATAGATAGCGAATAAACGAAAAGCGAAAAGAGAGATCAAGGCGTGCTTCATTTCGCAGAATATCCAAAGTTACCTTGCGTGTTCGCCGAACGAAGAAAGAGCGCGGAAGTGGACATAAAGGCCGTCGTTTAAATGGCACTTTTCTAACGTATAATTTAGACAACAGTTTAATGAAAAGTCTCGCCGTGTTGCAGCAGGGGAGGAAACGGTTCCCATGACGACGCTGCAGCCGGGTTTTGCTCTGGGGTTGCTCGGTCTGGGGTTGCTTGGACTGGTGTGGTGGTTTATGCAGTGGGGTGGCACCGTCTGCTCTTCTCATCTCTCCGCTTGCTGCTGTTGTAATCGGGCAATAACTTTTGTTCTTGCAGTTACGGCGGGTCGTTTTGCATAAAAAAGAAACATTTCGTCTACCTGCTTCTATTCCGAACATTTATGTAAAGTAATAAAAAGTAAAACTGAAGTACATTTTGCATATATATATATATATATATATATATATATATATATATATATATATATATATATATATATATATATATATAAATATATATATATTATACATACATACATATATATATATATATATTATACATACATACATATATATATATATATATATATATATATATATATATATATACATATATTGAAGAAGTACGAAGGATACTCTAAGTAAAATAAATATATAATAATGAAAATTGCAGTGAAGCTGTAATTCTAAAATTGGCCTCCCGTTGTTGGTGCCAAATGTAACAATACGAAGGATCGCTGAAGTAAAAAGTAAATATACGAAAAACGTGAGCGTTAAAACTAAAAAAATGAATGATGTAAGAAAAACTTCGAATTTGAAAATGGGCGCCAAGTTTTAACGTACTTCGTTGATCCAACGCAATCTGTTAAATACCCCACTAGCTTTCGGGAGAGCTTGAGTACTTATGCTTTATTTTCTATCTCAGGTTTCAAAGTCGGTCGTTTGTATATCCCGTAAATGCAATGTAAATGGTATATTAATTAACACAAACTCAACATCCAAACAAATCAAATAAAAGATCGAATCTAAATCAAAGTAATAAAATTTATTAGAATTAAAAAACAGATAACTGTAACAATTATTACGTGCGAATAAGAAATCTGTACATATGCTCGTATTATCTGGACTATACGGTAAAAAATGGTATTATGCACTTTTGTACATGTGTTTAATAACAATAGTTAAGGTTATGTATACTGCAACAGTGCAATAGATATAAAAAGTTACTTAAAGATAAACACACAAAGGTAAGTTACATATACAAGTTTTATAAAAGATTAAGAATGAATGAATAATTATATATATTTAAATAGATGTTTAGAAATGTTGAAATTCAAGTATTATATTTTGATGCAAACAATGTTTGATATTGTGATGTGATATAAATTTAATATTAACTTTTAAATGATGTTCTAGGTTTTATGGGAAATAATTGGAAAGAACCTGGTATTTTTCCTGTGTCTAGGCTTGGATGTATTTTCTGGGCTCGCAATTGTAGGAATAGATCAGAGTTCGTCTGCTCCAATGGAAGTCCCTGCGTCCGTAGCGGTTCAATGTTGGCGTTGTCGGTACGATGTAGTTCCAGTTCCAAAAGATGCTTCGTTCGATATTTATTCTATTCGACGTGATGCGGGTCCAATTATTCTCTCAAAAGTTCGGCCTGATTTCAAGGTATTCATGTATACTGTTTTCGTAGGATTTACTTGATTTTTAACTAGTAAATTTAATTAAACTTTTTGTGATAGCAAAAATGTGGCCATTCGTTGTAACTTTTAGTATCAGACGCTTTCTTCGGCTTTTGTTTTTCAAAGCCTCCGTTAAATGTCGGCAAAAGCCTCTAAGTTTATGCTTTATTTGCATCTAATATAATATGAACTTTCATAATATTATAATTTTAAAATAATAGAAAAATTAATTAAAGAATTTACAAATGTTTATAATGTGGTTTTCAATGTTAGATTAGTTCAAATATGCATCGTAAAAATCGCATTCGCGGGGTTCGATACAATTTTAAATTAGTGGGCGTGGTTAACTCGCTTCGATATAAATCTTGATGTGGATAAATTAAATACCTGTAATATGGCGCGTATGATTTGAATTTGCAATGGAAAAATATAAATATAAAAAGTAAGTTTAAAAATCAAAATAGGTTAATAATCAATTTTAAAGTTATCGTCGTATCAATTTATACACATCTCGAAACTAATTTCACAAATTACGTCCACTAATTCGATATTTATACATGGGTTTATGATATGTAATAATCTGCATTTTTTTTTGGTAGAGCTGGAATAAGTGTGCTGGTTGAACCATAACAATATATATATATATATATATATATATATATATATATATATATGTATGTATAATACATATATAAATTCATTAATATTTGGGTTGTAGGTCTACTTACATTAAAACTGTTAAAAAATGTCCATTCTCTCAATATTTCGTTATTATTAATAACTTCGTCAGGAGATACTATAAAATTGCAATAGATAATTTATACTTCTACTAATATATTCAAAAAGAAAATTTACAACCAGAGTTAAGCGTCTTATTACTTCATTCGGTAACTAGTCGTAACTAGTAACTAGTCGGGCTAGTGGCTTGGTGGCTTGCACACTTGCCTCGTAGTCCGGCAGTACCGAAGATGCTATTGAGTCTCTTAAGTTGTATATCGATTTGCTTCTTTTAAAAACTAGTTCGGATTGTAGTTTGGCACTATATATAATTTTTTTACCTAAATTAATCATTTTAACACTAGTATTTCCGCAGATATTTAAATTTAAAATTTGAGAAAAATATATTAATACGTTTATTAACGATGATGTTGGGTGACGCTCTCTTCCATTTTTTTCAATTCCAACGCCTTATTAGAAAATTGGTAATTACCTTAATTTGTGCTTTCTATTTTAAATAATACAAAAGGAATATACATGTTTTTTAGGATTTTAAATAGAAAATTAAATTAATTTAAGATTTTACACATCAATGAAAGTTAATTTTAAATGCTAGGTTATGTGTCAGATACCTGGTAAATACTGAACATTCGCGGGTAAACAATTTTTGAAAAGTGAGCGTGTCTAAATAATACCGATACAAAATTTGAATGTGAATAAATTCAATATCTTTTTAATTTCTCGTAATGAATTAAATAATGAAATTGTCAATGACAAAATAGAAAAAGCAAAATTAAAAAAAAAAATGTAAATTAATTTGAAATAAGCAAAGTTGTCGTGATATTTATTAATTTATTGACATCTCGATATTATTTTCACAATATGCGTCCATCTTATCTATTTATTATGTGAGGTTGTTTGAATAATTCCTGCTATCAGTTTCAGGGAAAAGAATACAACCCCCGTTGAACTACAACTATATTTATATATATATATATATATATATATATATATATATATATATATATATATATATATATAATAAAAATGTTAATTGATTTATTGAAGACACTAGCTTTAATTCGCTACATTTCTATTATTGGGATTTCTTAGAAGGTTGGAAGCCTATTATATTTGTATTGTTTTTTTTAATTTAGAGTGTCAAATCTATAATCAAATTTCAAAAGTATATGACTTTCTTACATTAACCAAAATTATAAAACTATGTAAATTTATTTAATATTGTATACTATTGTTAATGTTTGGTAATATCAAAGGTTATGTGTGAAGGAAAATTTAATTGTAAACCAATAAGTTCATAATATTAATTAAGAATCAAAATTATTGTATAAATGTCAAATACTTTGGAAAATTCCGTATAACTAAAGCGACCAATGAACTTAAAAAGAGAAAAGCTGTTGGGTTGCTATGGGGTTATTGAAACAATTAGAGAGAGAATTTTGGCATTTTGAATAGTTCAAATGTGTTTTTATTTGGAAAGAAGAATTAAAAAAAAAACGTTTAAAACAAGTAATTTAAACGTCATATTTCTTTTACCATCTGTTATACGTTCTCATATATTCTGTTGTGATCAAAATAATTATTTTACGTTTTAATTTTGAGAGAATACAGCTACCCGTTCCTGTTTTAACCTCAACTGGTCACCCCGAGCCAAACAGGGATATTTATGGGATATTTTTAGGACCCGTATAACCTGAAAAATCAAGTTTATTCATTATCCGAATGAGACTGTTTACTTTGCTGTACTGAAGAATTCATTATCTGAAGGTATTCGTTCAGTTTGTGACCATCATAGCCTGAATCTGGAAACATTTTAATCAGTACGTCAGGTGGACCAAGGCTGATCGCAGAGATTAGGAGTATTTAGTGGAAAATTAGAATAGTTTGAAGAAGGTTTTGTGCTAAGTCTCTATTATTGGTATTATTAGGAGAACAGATGCATTTGCTTACCGGAAGGGGATAAAGATTAAACCAATGACCATTTTAGAACAATTGTAAGTAAGAAGGTTATATACATATACATTTATTAAGCGTGATTTGGAATTGCCAGAACCAATTTTGTTTGTGCAGCCAAATATTTGACCTATTTCCGTTATTTCAATTTATTTGTTTCACCTAAGAAGTTCCACATAATCTTTAAATTCTATTATGTTTTCAATAAAAAAAGTCTAAATAAAGTCTTTGTTTAACCTGTATGATTTGTTAAACACTACCAAATATATTATACCAAATTTAATATTCATATATAGAGATAAGATCTTTTCCTTTTAATAAACATTTTTTAAAGCAACCAAATCAAGTCGTTTCTGTTGTTTCTTTGCCAGACAAGAATCTTCACGACCCTGGAGATGCTTAGTGAACTCATGCTAGATAATTTTCCAAATTATACTAAATATCAAATTTTCTTTTAAACCAAAACTCTATTTTGGCTGTTTCCAGCGTTTTGACGCTAAAATAATTATTATATTTGGCACTCCAATATATATATATATATATATATATATATATATATATATATATATATATATATATATATATATATATAATTATAAAAAATTTCTTGACCGTACTAATATAAGTTCACTAATATTTTGGTTATCGATCTATTTACATTAAGAATCAAATTCAAATAGTTCATTCTCTCAATATTTCGTCATTTCGTCATTCATTAATAACTTCGTCAGGAGATACTATAAAATTGTAATACATAATTTACACTTAGACTAATATATTCAAAAGGAAACTTACAGCTAGAGTTAAGCGTTGGTTGTCTTATTAATTACTTTGTACATAATTGGAACTATTAACTCACTACTAAACACTTGAAAATTAATTTTTAAAACAAAACTAACGCTGTAATAATTTTTGAAACTTGAAACTTTTTCAACTGCATGTCTGTATAATATGTATGTGAAATAAAAGTAGAAATTAAGATAGAATCGTTTATTTTTCTATAGGTTTACTTAGAATATGTAATATCACAGTATACAATGTATTCGCCAAAGGGGATATATAATTTAAGTTTAAATGTTTTTCAATAATCTCGTTAATTAATCCATTTAGATGATTTGTCGAATTCTAGATTACTACACTATTAACACTGCCAGCACAAATAACTAAACTATATCCATATTATTTTTTTAAATAAATTCCGAATGCATTTAAAATTCTCCATAAAATAGTGCCAATAGCATCTTAAAAATGAATTAAAAGAACCCACCCGCAGAAATGTTTGCACGTCCATACATTCTTTAAGCGCGCCTCATTTAAAACTCTCCATCTTTCTAATTATTTATTCATAACACACAGATAAGTAAAGCATAAGTAAAATGCATTTTACCATACCTGAAAAGCGACGCGCAATTAGGTCAAGGCTTAGGAAGCTTTAAGTAGTTGTGGCTACGAGTATATGTCAATATTCAAGGATTGAAAAGAGAAAAAAAAACTAGGTTAAACACAAAAGGTGGAAAGTGTTACATACGTATAAATATAAATGTGTCCTTTCTTTAAATATTTTTGTAAATATATAAATGATAAAATTACAAATAAATACATTTTTTTTTTGTATACAAAGCCATTGCTTGTAATAATAAAGGAAAACTTTCAAGAACGCTTTTTGTACAAGGTTACCATATAGTAAGGGATATATTTCAATTTATTACACAGCTTCAATAAATTAAGGTAACAATAAAAATCAATAGAAACTGAATTTCGTGAATAATAGAATTTCTTATGTCCAAGACTGTTTACCGCAATTGTTCAATATGACCTCCACTTTGATGGTATAAAATCGCCAACCTTTCCTCACAGTTTTACACCACATTATACGAGGTACTACCGCGAAATTCACGGAATTTGAATGAGCCTTAGTTGGTGTTAGCTACGTCTATACTAAGTCAGTCTGTCAAACAGTACTTTGCTAGGTGATGACAAACAGTTTTCGTGTTTATATTTATCGAGATGTGTTTGAGTTATTCTGCGACACTACAATGTGCATCAAATTCTGCTTAAAACCTAGTAAAACAGCAGCGGAAACTCTAACAGTGCTTAAACAAGCATTTGGTGAGGATGCTTTCTCAAGTACTAGTTCATGCGCCTTGCTACACAACGTACTACCTAATTAACTAGCCAAATTACTCAACAATACGATTGCTCCGGTGATCTTCGGTTGAGATGCTAACTCAGTTAAGAGCCGAGCTGGGAAGAGATTCTTCTTAATAATAGGCGCCACCGTGTTTATAATCTCAAACCGGCACAGCGAATACAAACGCTGCCGAAAGTAAGTTAAATAAATCGCAGGTAGTACGTAGACAATTTCTACCACAACAATAAAACGCCAAATAAGATAACAATAACAAGATGTAATTTATTAACGACAGGCAATATATCAACAAGCATATCTGTTGAATATAATAGCAATAAACATGCGAAATAAAAGATTGAAATATAACAACAACAAAAATAGTGCAAAATCTGAATAAGAATAAATTTTAGCCATACGTTGGTCTATACCATTCTACAAAGTGATAAGTAAAATTTAAGGTTTAGAAATGTTACGTTATCAACACTAAATCGAGTAAAAAATTTAACATGACCCTAGTACGTAATGAGATTTAGATTACCCTGTGCAAGCAAAATTAAGGGTTATCGATTGACTATAAATTCAAAAAAAAATGACTAATTTACGATATATGTATATACAATGTGTCCAGGAAAATGTGGGAAATCTCTCGGATTCAGATGGAACATTAAAAAATAAGATGACAAGTTCACATAATGTTTTTCCTAGCGGCTCTCCCTACGGAGATACGGCCTCCTAAAGGACGCCATTGAAAATCAATTTTTCTTGAATAACTTTTAAACTACTTGTTATAATTTAATGAAAATTTAATATGATAAACAGTAGTAAGGACCTCTTAAAATATTGCCCTTAAATTTAAATTAGCTTGTTTAGTTTACCAGGGGCGGACTAGGTTGTACATTTAAATGCTTACATTTTTAACACACTGTATGATAAGGAGTTAAAAGAAACAAATTTGGATACCTTGAACATTAAACTAAAGAAAAGGTACTCTTGTTCATTGTCGATAAAATGAACCGTTTTCGAGAAAAAAAAATAAAAGAAGAAAGTTTTATTTCTATTAAAAAGAACCATGTTTTTTATTTTTTTTGTCTGCAACAAAGTGTGATACAAAAGTCTGAAATAAAACTGTTTTCACTACTAAAAAACGCATTGTTTTTACAAACGTTACTATGGTACCCACGAATTAATAAATATCTTGCTTTGACGTGCAAATTTTAAATCATGTAATCTTTCATATTGTTAACACGTTGATCCTTTACTTCGATATTAATTTATTGAATTTTGAATATCTTGGTAAATTTAATTTGATAATGGGATACACATTTTGTGAGTATGCTGATATGAATCTTATGTACGGTCTTGCATCTTGCAATGCTTTGGAAGCAAGAAGGTTGTATGAAGAAAGGTATCCTAATCGCAATATTCCAAATCAGAAAACATTTCAGCGACTTGACCAACGTCTAAGAGAGACTGGTGGGCGATTCCAGTTAATAAGGTAACATTATTGACTGTCTTTAATGTTTTAGGAAGTTTTGCGGAAAAAAGTACTGATGCTGGTGTGAGAAGAACAGTACGTACGGTGCAATTGGAGGAAAATATTGTAAAATAATAATTTTTTTTTTCAACTCTACATTTTTATCTCCGGAAGAAGCAACAAAGTTATTGCGAAATATAGGGAAACTTAATAAATGAGATAAAAATGTAGAGTTCAAAAAAAAAATTATTATTTTTTTCAACTCTACCTTTTTATCTCCGGAAGAAGCAACAAAGTTGTTGCGAAATATAGGGATACTTAATAAATGAGTTTTTTTATTGACAGACCGCTTGCCCGCTTTTAATTTATTTTATTCTATATATATATATATATATATATATATATATACCCACAAATTCTGAGTCTCAAATTAACTGTCTATAGTCTCCAGAAGAATATAAAAACAAGCAGATCCTACCTTAGTGAAATAAATCGTCTATAATAATACGATTCCTGACTAGTAAGATCTTTGTTGGAAACGGCTTACAACTCGTCTTGGCAATGGCACACACTCAGCTCAGCTTCTCGCAATGGTTTATCCACCAAAATCCGTGGACATGGGACTCATCCCAGGAAGTTTCATGCCCAAATCAGTAACTTTAAGTTTCATATAATGAATTTTAGGCCTCTTGCGTGGACCTTAGAATAGGGTAAAAGATCTTGTGTGGAAAAGAAATTGGAACATCCACCGGATGGAAATGTAAAATACCCATTAAATACCGCGATAAACGACACTTTTGATATCTCACTATATCCTTTTGTGACTTATATTAATTATAATGGCTAAAAATCGCACAAGCGAAGTAATTAGATACTTTTAAAAAATAATTATAATTTCCGTTCCTAAATGAAGTACGTCCCCGGATGTTTTCTGAGCTCTAAATGACGACTAACTTGCAAGAAAGCAAGATTTCGCAACCTCGATGCTTTTATACGATAAGGTACGTAGTTCGTAAAAACAAACGATAGGGGAAGCCACTGTAAAGAAGAATTTAAATAAGAATTACGTACTTAGAGAAACATTTTGCTACACCAAAATTAAGACAATAAAACACAAAACCCATCTAAGATCTGAGATAGAATTTTAATTAATTACCTTATGCAATACAGACATAAGGAATTTTTGCTGAAAGACCATTGTCCAGAAAATAAACCGAAGATGTCTCTGGATCATTGGAAAACTCCATTTTTCATGAATAACGAATGTGGCATTGGTAAAAATCCAGATAAAACCCTCTTAAGACCATGGAGAAAAAATATCACATAAAAACTAAAACTGGGAGAAATTTGTATTGGTCAAATTTAGTCATTGGAATATTCCGCTTTAGAGCTAGTAGTACCTATTGGTATTGTTCTGTTTTCGATTCTATATATTGTTTGTTTCATTCTTATAATTACTGTCAAGCATAATTGCAAGAATATGAAAAGGCGAATATGAGTAACTCATATTCTGTATTATGGTACAACTTTTGTCTATTTTCACTTTGACTTTATCCTAAAGTTGACAGTTTAGAATATATAAAAACATTAAACGTCTATCCTACAAGTTTTGGCAGAGAATTCAATGAAATTAAAATTAAATAAAAATGAAATAATATCAAGTTGCTTTTGGTAGGAAAATTTATTTACATTGTTTATTGTAAGATAAATTATTAATTCTCCCTTTAAATTCTTTTTAATAATATTACAAAAACATTTTAATTTTCTCTATTACTTCTTCTTGTCGATTACAATACATATAAATCTTTTGCACTTTCCTTCTGAAATTAAACTATATTGATTTTTATCAATATTCACTTAAAATTTCCATATTTAGCGTGCCACGTATTATATTGATCAAAATGAAAATTAAAGGAAAACACTTTTGTGTATTTTCAATCACGTTGATTGAAATATTATGTCAACTACCGCCTGTCGATTGTTTTCGCACATATAGGTTTAATGTATCTGTAAAATCCATATTAAAAAAAATCAAAAATTAAATGTAATCTTACCGTAACTAATCCATAAATGCTGGGCTATTTTTCTATAAATAAATTAAAAAAACATTGTATATCTGCTTTTACTTAGAAAACGATCTTTTAACGTGCATTATAATCAAGCAACCAGTAACAAAAGAAAAACAAACAAAAGCAAGTAACGTATTTTATGCAAGTATCAAACAAAAGATTTTCTGGAGAAAATCATGCGAAAGAATGTATTGTTCGAAATAAACGTGGAACACCAGATGAATTCATCATATTTAACGATATAATTTACAAAATAAACCGCGTTGAATGTTAGAATTTTGAGGAAAACAATGCCGGTAAAGAATTTCAGTCCGGTAGTAGCAGAAAGCTCATTTCCAATGATGATAAAGGGAACCAGAGGAGTACGCCAGATGAGTCTAGGAGCAGGAGCGTTGCCATGGATACACTTCTAAATACAGCAGCACAATAAAATACTCTTTGCAAACGTGTGTTTGCGCGTGAAGCACTACACTTGACCGATATACACGGAGTACGTAGCCCTTTTCAGGAAATAGTGTCGACCTGCATAAAAAAGGATGAGATTTTTTTGTGATATATTTTTTGTTGGCACATTTTTAATATTGAATTGTTTTCAATGTGACTCTAGATGTAGGTTGAGATTTTTCTTAATTGCTGGTATATATGTCTAGTAGACTCTAAAGAGTTCTGTGCAATAATTAATCTGGGAGACTAATGAGAATAATTGAAGAAAATTATCACATAATCTGCTCATTTACCTTATGTTATGTCACAAAAAGAGTTTTATATTTAATACTGGTAGCCGTAACTTTGTGGTAATTCATTTTGAAAATAATAAAATAAAATAAAACAATAACTTTGTTATACCATTTTATTCACATGTAATAGTGACCGTGGTTTCGACATACAATGTCATTATCAAACTGCAAAAGTTACAGGCATACATAGATCTCATAAATGACACAAAAATATATGCGGGTGGTTTATGATGTTATTTAAAGTTACTACTATATACTTAACTATTATATACAACATTGGAAAAGAGGTGTATATATAAGATCCAAATGGTCGTTAAGAACAATATCTATTGTGTTGTTTCCGCTTTTAAAAATTTCAAGTGGCTCTAAAAGATTTAATTTACGACCTTTCTCGGCCAAATGCAATATTTTATGATGACCAAATGTATGCCTTTCTGTAATAAGATGGTTTGCGAATGTTGAATCTGTCTTCTTTAGTTTATATGACCTCATGTGTTCTTTTACCAGTATAATAAAACTTCGACCAGTCTAACCTATATACACACTTTTACAATCATTACAATATAATTTGTACACTCCTGATTTATTATTGATATCTGTTTTAGGTTTTGCGTTAAAAATGAAATTACTTGTTTTTACATATGGTTTGTAAGCTATACTAACATTACTATTATTTTTTGAAATTATATTTCCAATTTGCTCGCTCATTTTACCGAAACAAGTTAACGAGACAAATTGTGTCAAATTAGCACTATCTTTAGGATATACTAAACTAAGGGCCACTTGTAACTGTTTTTTCTTAAGTATACTGTCAATTACGCTACTTTTATAACTATTGTTTACCGCTATTTGTTTTATAGTATTGATTTCACGAACAAAAGATTCATTAGACAAAGGAATATTTGATGCTCTATGTATCATAGAATTAAAAAATGAATGTTTGTGTGTCTTAGGGTGTAGTGAATCTTTGGAAATAATGCAATCAGTGAAAGTAGGTTTACGATATACCGATAGGACCAGCTCGGAACGGGCCATAACCAGCAATAAGTGGCAACAGCGAATCCCCTCTACGCGCAGTAGCTTAAATTGCCGCACATTGCAGTTATGAATTTAGTAAGATTTAAACCGCGCAAGGATATAGTCGTTTGCATATTCGTTCTGTATACGTAATTTGCCCATTTGCTTCATACATAACAAGGTCCAATTTATTATTATTATTGTATTCTTAGCTGCTACGGAAAAGTAATTTTAAGTAATAAAAAAACAATAACGTTTTCTAAAAGATAAAAGTAGAAAAATCAATAATTCTGCAAAATAAATTTAAATTTTAAGAAAGTCACTCAATATAGGATTCGAAAATACCGCCCTCTCTTCCCAAACAATAGCCGAGCCTATTGTAAAACTCCCGCCGCACTCCCTCGAGATTTCTAGGGGTTATTGTCTCGAAAATTCTAAACAGTTTAACTTGCAACTGTTGCAAGTTCGCTATTGTTAAAAGACCGTAAAGATTTTCTTTGACATAACCCCACAGAAAAAAAACGCAGGGATTGAGATCGGGTGATCGAGGTGGCCATATTATCGTACCCCTCCCGGAAATAACACGATTAGGAAAAGTGTTTTCTAAAAACCCTCTTACTAATCTGCTGTTATGCGCGGGACAACCATCTTGCATAAACCAAATTGCATCAAAATCGACGTTTAGTTGACGGACAGCAGGAATAATTCGTATTCGCAAGCAAATCTAAATATTTTACTGCATTCAAATTGCCGTCGATAACAAATGGCCCTATAATGTTATCACCCAAGATACCCGCCCAAACGTTAAGTTTTTCGGGGTATTGAGTTTTAACATTACGAGCTAGATGTTTATTTTCTCGAGACCAATATCGCACGACTGAGGGATTATGCTTGCCATGACGTGGAAAAGAAGACTCGTCGGTAAACAGAATTTTTTTTATAAAATATTCGTCCCTGTTAGCCTTTTCCATCACGGACTCACAAAACTCCATTCTTGCAAAATTGTCCTCGGGAAAAATCTCCTGGCACTTTCGAACTTTGTAACTTTTATATTTGTTGCGTTTTAGAATCCGCTTTACTGTACTTCTACTAACACCGATTTCGTCTGCAATTTGCCGTGTACACTTAAGGTCGCCCATTTCAACTAACGAACAAACCCTCACGTCTCTCTCCTACCCATCGGCAGGTATTAGAGGGATATGAGGCTGTTCGTCAATTTGTTGGCATTTGCGGCAATTTCCGACTACACAGCCATATTTCCTAAATGCATTTACGATCCTTTCAATCGTCGAATGCGAAGTAATAGGCCGATTTACGTACTCTACAGCAAATAAATCAGCGGTTGTTCGACAGGAATTGCCGGCAAGATACCACGAAACTATTTGTACTTTCTCTGCGGTTGTATACACTGACATGATAACTACCTTTACGTTTGCACAGCTAAATACGAATGACGGGCAATCTTTTGCTCTCGATCATCGGACTTATGTATGCCCACGCGGAGTGGCATCGTACACACGTTGCCACATCGCATTACGTTCGATACGTATATTGTTGCGTATGGCCCGTAGCGGGCTGAACCTATCGGTATATCAAATTTTAAGCTCTGATCTAATTTGTTTAATTTTAAATCCAGGAAGTTAATACTGTTATTCTCTTGTATTTCTACTGTAAAATTGATATTAGAATTGATTGAATTTATGTAGTTTAGAAATGTTTGCAGTTGTCTATGAGTACCCTTAAAGCAAGCTAGGATGTCGTCTACATACGATACCAAAATCTAATATGTTTTTTACCTAGTTGTGATGAAAGAATTTTTTTTCTGTAATATGCTTCATGAAAATTTCAGCTAAAAGAGGACTTAGAGGTGAGCCCATTGCCAGACCTTCTGTTTGTTTGTAGAATTTGTTGTTAAATGTAAAGTAACTTTGGTTGGTGACTTGGTGGTTTTATATTTTATTTAATATACATACACTGTTATTCTAATATTTTGATAATTCAGAATTATGGAATATACAAGACTAATCCATTCGTAGTATTTATAACAATGTTAACAATGCTAAATCGCCATAGAAACGATGCATATGAAATTTTCAGCTAAAAGAGGACTTAGAGGTGAGCCCATTGCCAGACCTTCTGTTTGTTTGTAGAATTTGTTGTTAAATGTAAAGTAACTTTGGTTGGTGACTTGGTGGTTTTATATTTTATTTAATATACATACACTGTTATTCTAATATTTTGATAATTCAGAATTATGGAATATACAAGACTAATCCATTCGTAGTATTTATAACAATGTTAACAATGCTAAATCGCCATAGAAACGATGCATATTAGTGGGTATTTAGACTATAAATCCATCGGGTATTACAAGTGGTCAAAGTGAACATTTTACTGAAAAATTAATAAAAAGCATTTAATTTTATAATATTTTTTTACACCAAGCAATAATGAAGTCAATTTTTATATTTCACTTCAGAAAGAAATATGTCAATTAGAAAAGCTAAGTTGAGTACAATTATGCAGAAAGTTTCCTCCAGAAAGACTTTTGTTTTCGATTTTTTTGGCAAGACCAACAGAACTAGTACTGACAATAGATGTAGAGGCTACAGTAATTTCAGTCTTCGTTACAACAACAATTTGCTCATGATGTTCACTATCTAACTGTAGATAACTTTTAATAAAATTTACATCGCTATGACCACTAATTTTCATCTGTTCGTCAGATTTTGCTAAAGTAGACACTGGAGATGATCTTATTGAGTGGTTGCATATATTTCTTCTTTTAACATTTATGCCGGCTTGTTTGGCTGAATGTTTCACCCATTTATTAATTTCATTAATTCCAACAGGAGAATTTTTAAACCAATTACTTGATCCTGACTTATTCCAACAAGGATTTAGTTACAAATGAAACAGACATGCAATATACACGTCTGTAACTGTACACATGGACAATACACCTCGTATTTTCCATTTACTTCTGCTTAAGACACGTGTTTCTGCCATCTACTAAGTTAAGTTAGTGAAGTATTGAAGTATGTATTGTCCATGTGTACAGTTACAGACGTGTATATTGCATGTTTGTTTCATTTGTAACAAATGCGTAATACGTGCTTAACGTATTGATATACTTAAACCTTTTTGTATATTGCATCGGGTTAATGGACGTATATACGTATGTATTTTCTTCTCTTCTGTACCGGCATAGCCGGTCAAGGGAAGGGTTGCCATTTTCGGCATAGTCTCTTTCGTCCGTCAGATGCCACTAGATTATATGGTGCCACCTGATAGGACAAAATTTGCTATACCTTATGAGGCGATTTAAGCTTTATTTACTTCACTAGTTTAACTGATGACGCCTAATAGTAGATGGCAGAAACACGTGTCTTAAGCAGAAGTAAATGCTGGAAAATACGAGGTGTATTGTCCATGTGTACAGTTACAGACGTGTATATCGCATGTCTGTTTCATTTGTAACAAATGCGTTATACGTGCTTAACGTATTGATATACTTAATAGAGCTGTGTCGTTCCAGCCGGACCCGGTCCAAAGGATTCGGTCCGCTGTTGGATATAATCGGACCCGGTCCGCAACTTTGTCTGAACTCGGTCCGAAGGAACGAATTCAATACTTTTATTGAATTCGTTCCTTACGCGTACGGTACCGATTCTCGCTAGCGTCAAGGCAAACAGACAGACGCAGTAGCTTGTCTCCATCAAAAGTAGAGAAAATTGTCTTTTTAAATTATAACTTAAAATTTTTACAAAATTTTTAGTAACTAATATTTTTTTATAAATATAGTAAGTATATTAAATGCTGGTATAAAAGATAAAATCTATAAAAAATTACGTAATAAGTAGGTAAGTAAGTTTAATTTGTTGGTTATTGAAAGACTTAAATTTATTTGTGTTTGTAATTATATTTTTTTTTATATTTCGTTATATTTATTTTTTACTATATCTGTACCCTTTCAAAAATAAAATAATAAATTTGATTAGTAAAAACAAAAGTTGTTATTGTTTTATTTTTAAATAAGTGTAAATAAATTAATTTTGAACTACTGGCAATCAGTAATAATTTACTATTTCTGTACAAGTAATAACGAAAAACAACGTAAGTATAATTGATATAATTATTGCACTATGCAAATATTAAATACATTTACATAGCTTCACGTATTGATAGATTTGATAGTTCTCCGTTCTAAAGATTCAGTCCGAACCTTTCAACCTACATATATTGACGGTACGGTACACGATTCATTCTACGATACACGGGTCCACGCTCTCATATCAATACCGATGTCGGTCCAGATGGACCGAATCCAGCGGACCCGTTCCGATCCTAGTACGGATCCGGAATGAACGAATCCACAAAAGGAACGATATCGCCTAGCACTAATACTTAAACCTTTTTTGTAAGAATTTAGTGTTAGAAACATTCGGTTGGAAATTAGTTTGTGGTACAATCTGAATAAAAATAAACATTGAAATAAGGCAATTTAACTAATGGAAAGTGGTACGTACGTAACTTAAAGGACATAAATTAGTATTTCTGTTATTTTCAATTAGCCATTGAACAAAGCTTGAACAAAGTGGCTTAGCTCCTCTTTGTGCTATTTTTGAAAATTTATATTTTTGGAAATATGCTATTTTTGAAAATATGTTGTTTTTTTTTAATATACTGTTTTTGAAAATATGATATTGTTGAAACTATGCTATTTTTGAAAATATGCTATTTTCGAAAATATGCTATTTTCGAAAATATGCTTTTTTGAAAATAAACAAACTATTTTTGAAAATATGCTATTTTCAAAAATATATTTTCGAAAATACGTAATTTTCAAATATATGCTATTTTCGAAAATACGCAATTTTTTAATATATGCATTTGCTTGAACAAAGTGGTTTAGTTCTTCCTCATGCAGTTTTTGAAAATATGCAATTTTTGAAAATAAGCTATTTTTAAAAATGTTATTCTTGAAAATATTCTATTTTTTGAAAATATGCTATTGTTGAAAATATGCTGTTTTTGAAAATATGCTATTTTTGAAAATATGCATTTGCTTGAACAACGTGGTTTAGCTCTTCTTCATGCAGTTTTTGAAAATATGTCATTCTTGAAAATGTGCTATTTCTGAAAATATGCTATTTTTGAAAATATGCTATTTTTGAAAATATGCTATTTTTTTAAATGTTATTTTTGAAAATATTCTATTTTTGAAAATATGATATTTTTGAAAATATGATATTGTTGAAAATATGCTGTTTTTGAAAATATGCTGTTTTTGAAAATATGCTATTTTTTAAAATATTCATTTTTGGAAAATAACCAATTTTTGGAAATATGCTATTTTTGATGAGATGCTATATTTCGAAAATATGCAATCTAAATAAAAATAAACATTGAAATAAGACAATTTAACTAATCGAAAGTGACATGTATGTAACTTACAGGACGTAGGATTTTCTTTATAGCCATTTGCTTGAAGTGGTTTAGCTCCTCGTTGTGCTATTTTTAAAAATATGCTATTTTTGAAAATAGGCTATATTTGAAAATATGTTATTGTTGAAAATATGCTATTTTTGAAAATATATTTTTGAAAATACGCTGTTTTTGAAAATATGCTGTTTTTGAAAATATGCTACTGTTGAAAATATATGCTGTTTTGGAAATACGCTACTTTTCGAAAATATACTACTTATCGAAAAATGAAGTTTTTTAAAATAATCAATTTTTGGAAATATGCTATTTTTAAATAGGGGAATTTCGTCTTTTGTAGTGATGTACAAAGGTTAATAATGATGTGTTTTGGAGTATAATATGATTAATTATAATAAATATTGTTTAGTTCATTGTAATAAAATTGTGTTTTTCAATTAGTGTTTTTTTACGTAAATAATTGTACGTGTTGGACAAGAATGGAGATCATTTTTGAATCCAGCAGACCAGAAAATATAATATTTGCCAATAATATTCCATGTAGATGAAAAAAAATATGTTTTGCAGACCTGTATAATTGCAAAAATATGAAAAGGCGAATTTGAATATTTTTATTAAAGTTTTTCTATTCCGAATCAAGAATTAAAGGTTACGCGTTTGTGACTATTTGACATTTACCAGTAGAAATATGTAAATAAATGGTCTATCTGCATATGCGCATTTTTTGTGTATATTTCCCATTGTATTTTTTATTCTGTTATATGGATTTTTTCGACTGAATAATATATCTGATATATGAAAGAAGATGTGTGGGGAATAAAATTGCTGAAAATGTAATATAGAACCGAAGTGAATATAGCTGATTTCCCAGAAGCAAATATATCGCCCTTTATATCCACACTCACAGCGCCATCGATGTTTCGACTTTCATTGTTAACCGTCCTCGAAGATGGCAGCGGTCTTTTAAACATCATTACTCCACAGATCGGCAATAAAATTACAATGTTACAGGCTTGTTTCTTTGTTATTAATTTGAGCGAATGTCGTTTGAGAATGGTGCCTTCGGTAATTTTCTGAAATTTATCGAGTTCTTACGTTGGTTATTGTTATTTCTCAAAATTATGTGCTTCGACGAGGAGTTCCGAAATTATTCATTTCGAAACACAAAGACCGATTTAAAGCAAGGAAGGGATGTTGATGGAAGTGAATATTGTGTTATACGATGGGCGAGGCATGAATCCTAAATTAGTGTTCAAAAATTATGGCATGTATTATATTCACTTTTATTATACAAGGTGTCTCAGGGAGTTTTACACTTTTGTTTTATCTAGAGCTTTAAAGTCTGTTAAGATATAATTGTCGGACTTTTTGCAATGAATAAACAAACCAAGCCTTGGAAATGTAATGTTAAAATTGACATTTTACTTGTTGAATAATATGAAGTAAATGATTGTGCGTAGACAGTTCCTCAAGCATATCTTTCTTTTGACTATGTATAATGTTTGGATATCTCAGGGCTACCTTTTTGGGTTCTACTTAACTAGTACTAGCATTGAATGTAAACATAAAGAAATAAAACAAGATGTAAATTGTTAAAAATTCTTTTATTGTTAATTACTATTTTTACAAATCATTTATTTGTAACTTAAAATATCTCATTTCTTAAACTAAAACTTAATTACTATCACAGAGTTTTATATACATTTATTCATGAAAAATACACATATACTTTTGGAATCTTAGATTCGATTGAATCCCTCAAATTATCACGCTTGAGTATTTCACTTACAAAAGGGGGTGTCTGCCCTGATAACGTTAAGCTTAGTAGTCAAGGTGTATATCTGACTTTTTCAAATATGGTTATTTGGCTTCTATTGATACTTTGTTTCTAAATTGAGTGTGCTATTTAAGGCTATTTAAGTGGAAGTCTAGTTCCTACAGAATGGCACGTCTATCTTCACACTGTATATTGTTGTCGAAATACGTATTTAGGATACGATTAATAATTGTGGTAAGGGTTTATATACCTTTTTAAGTTTTTACTTAACCACAGTCTACAAAGAAAGACTAGTAATATTTATGATGATAACATATTCTTACACCGTTTTATATTAAATAAAATGCTAACGTCGAGAGAATTTAATCAATCAAAGAATGAATATTGAATGTCGAAAATAAATCAATGAATAATCCTCTTCTGCTGCGTCCAGCGCTTTTATATCTCGTAGTTATTGTTTCTAGGAACTACTTTCTCACCATGTTTAATTTACTACAAACTTTAATTTTTCTTTTGCCTTCTTTCGTTTCGACCCCTGTTTCTATCCGTCTATTATATGCAAATTTGCTTTTTATTTCATTGTCTGCAGTTATTTTGTCTATATATAAATCTTCCCGTAATTTATTTAAATAAAAATTGTCAAATTGCATTCTCCGCGGACAATCGTTTGAGGTATATACAGTGCCAGTTTGCGTTTTTTCAAAATAGAATGTACGCGGTTGTACTGGAAGATCTAATGTTGCTAGCAATCTCTAACGGATATCTTATTAAAAATGTAGCTTAAATTTTTATATTTCTTTACTTCGTTTATGTATTTAATCTTTAAAGTGAGGTCACTTATCTCATTATAGGTACTATCAAACACCCAGATGTCTTCACAATAAATAATAAGCCTATCCGATTAAATTATTTCTAAAAAGTCTTTCATTGAAGAACTTGGCTAACAATAAGTAAAAGACTTTTAAAAAGAGGTACAAAAACTCCTTACTACACTCTGTTCGTTTTCAGTTTGCAGTCACATGATCAATTTTCATTTATTTTTAGTAGTATCAATCTAGTCGATACTTTCCAGTCAAGAGAGGTTTTAAGTATGTTATAAATATAAAATTGTTATTTCATTATCATATTTATTTGATATAAATACATAATGTTTTCTATTTATGTTCTAAATGTTTTTCCTGTTTAATCAATCGATGTTATTGACCAATGTAATGGTAATGAAATTGGAACGATGCCGTATGACATAACCTAAAATTTTTGAAGTATAAACACAGTAACTTTGGAAGTTTTAAATCTCAAATACGCATATAAAATAATATTCTTTAAAGAAGACAATGGTACATGTAGAAAATGCAGCTTTTCATGTATTGTAAACAGATGCTTCACTTCTAGCATTAATCGCATTAAATAAATTTGGAATAAGAAATAATCTGGATATTGCAGAAATCATACGAGAAGAAATTCACTAACATAAATGAATTACAAAGCAATTCAATATAACCAAAAAGTAGAACAGAAAGGTTGGGAAATAAGAAAATAGGAAGCTAAATTCTGATTGTTTCATATGTATAATCAAATTTTTTGCATTAGAAATTAAATAAATAAAAGCTCACCTTGATTATATTGGTATTATTATTTTCAAGAAAATGGTTAATAATAATTACACGAATAATTAACTTGTTTACAAAAACTATAGAGAACTATTAGTATTATGTATAAATTAATTATACAGTTCAATTATTACATTGCTACGCTAAGTAAAACCATTGAAGATATAACTTCATTTGGAATCAGTATGTTAAAAAAATATCATAACTGTTTGTTAAACTTGCTCATATAAAAACTAGTCAACTTAATTAAATGCAGATACTTTAATCAATACAATAAATACAAAATAGCGAAATTGTATCATGTATTATTCTATTCTAGTGTTAACAGATATGGATGTGACTGCACAAGTGAGCGCTGATATTTTTTAATGTTATTCTGCATAAGACTATTAAAACCTGATTTTAAAATGCCATACAGCATACTAAACTCAATGAACAACAGTAGTGCAGTATGTGACAAAAGCTATTTTCTTTATCTTCGCAATTTATGTTAGTTGTATCTGCAAACTCTTGAGTTGTTCATATATTAACTGAGCATATTAGAGAATAGAAGTATGTACAAATAGCAAATAATTCAATCGGTCTAATAAGAAATATTTATTTGAATAAAACATATTTACATGGAAGCCTAAATATAGAATCTTTCTAATACAATCATAAAAACACTATCATAGACAGAAAATAATGTTGTCTTGTACTAACATAAAATATGACACCTTTAGTTGCAATTTCATATATTAATCTGAATCAGAGTCTGATTCTGTACTTGATTCTGTAACATTGATTATTACTGGATCTATATCCAAGTCTACCAAGCAGTTTTCTCTTTCATACCATTGTTTTATTAAATTATCAGTATGCCTTATGCAGTTACTCCATGTATTACTATCACATGTATGTAATGCCTCCTTCCACATTTCTTTCACCTTTTCGTCGGTGTAACCATCCCTGCCGATGTGCACATTGTAATATGTTTTTGCTTTTGTCCAAATTAGCTCAATAGCATTGAAGTCACAGTGGTATGGTGGCAGTCTAAGAATTTCATGTCCTGCATTTCTTAACAGTTCATCAATTTCATAAACTTTCTCTTTACGGTTTCTTTTTGCCTGTTGCAGTAATTCAAACTTTGTCATATCAGCAGAATAACTAATGGTATTGTTTTGTAGCCACTCTATAATATTGGCCTTTTTCCATGAAGTGTTCGGGGATTTATTTAAAACTACACTATGGTAAGGAGCATTATCCATAACAACAAATGAAGGGACTTCTAAGTTAGGTATTAACTTATCTTGTGTCCACGCCTTAAATAGTTCATTATTCATGTCACCGTGATAATCCCCAGTTGTTGATTTAGATGGAAATATAAGAGCAGCACCATCAATAAATCCCTCCACTGTACCAGCATGTAAAATAATATATCTTTTCCCATCATAGCCCTCTGGTTTTCGAACACTTTTTACTGTATCATCTTGCCATGACCTTGTTTTCGATCCTTTAGAAAATATCCATGTTTCATCTAAAAAGACAACTTAACGCAAACTAGAATTTGTATTCTCAATGTACTTCCTTAAAAATACACTTCGCATTACACTAACATCAAGTTTTTCCATTAATGCTCTTCTATTATCATCTTGTTTATATTTGAAACCGATATGTTTGAGTAAAATGGAAAGAGATGTTTTTCCTATTTGCACCATTTATTTAGTTTCCAGTTCAGTCTTCAATGTTTTCAATGTAACATGTTTTTCTAAAAAAGTATATCGTTAAAAAATAAATCATTTATGAAAATAAAATTGCTTAGAATACTATGATGAAACATGTCGTATAAAGTATTTCAAGCTATCTGGCAAATCATTAGTTTTTGGTTTACGTCGGGGTATTTGTTTTCCAGGTGATGATGTCCCACGTTGCTTGATATTGTAAACGGTTCGGACAGAGATCTTAAGAGCACTTGCTACTCTCTAAAAATATTTTTCCTCATTAATCTAAAGATATTAATTTGGTGTTATCTTACCTCATAAACTGAATCAACAGACAATAATGGACCTCTATTATATTTCTCTTCTTCAAAATAATGAAGAAGGTTGGCAACTAGATTTTGTGCCTGTGAATCTAGACGTTTACCTGGCATATTCTACAACAAAAAGAACACAAACATGAAATTTTATATCACTTCATATTATGAAAATTACATTTTGCGATATGCTTATCAATTTATCAAAAAATGTTATTTGTCAGTGTCAAAGTAAAATAATTTAATTAAGAAATATTACATTAAATACTTACGATTAATTACTCGAAACTGACTATTATTGTTGCAAGAAGAACAGATTTTATAAATAAGAAATATTAAAATATCAACGAAAAAATACAAACAAGGTAAGAAGTAGAGCGCACTAAACATAACCTGTATGCTGTATATGTCGATAAATACGTATTTTCTCTTTTGACTAAAACAGTTGTCGGTATCTCATATTATACAAGACATGCTAATATTATTTTTCTTTGTCTTTGCTACGAAGAAATTTCAAAGACGTATGTCTTGTATCAAATGACATACGTTTCAATTCTGAATATTTGTAGCTCAATATATCTGAAAAACAAAGTATATAGATTCTTTGTCTGAGATAGTATGACATAGTTAGTCATGTGACTGCAAACTAAAAACGGACAAAGTGTATATTAACATCCGTATAGTAAATAAGTATTTTGGCAACTAACCCGCCATATTAAGAAAGAATATATAACAGTTTTGAATGTGACACACAAAGCCACGAAACACTTTATGACTTTCGTGTGTTAGGTTTACTGTGTCCCATATTTAACACTCTTATTTCTTCCTACTGAAGATGAAAACCTAATTGTCGAAATACGAATATAGAATATGATTATTAATGTAATAAGAAATTTTATACTTTTTTTAAGTATATTATTCCTGTGATTGTCTTACCATTATTATTACTATTTGATCCTAGATACAGATGATTTTTTTGTTTTTTTATTTATAAAATTAAATAAAAAAGCGGTCAGGTGGTACTAGTCCCCAAACATTTAACTTTATTTCATTTACTGTAAATTATTAATCACAAAGGATAAATTCCACGTAGATAAACGTATTTGTTTCGTCGTTGTACAATGTTCGGAAGTGAACAAACTAACTTAATGCGAGTTATAGTACTTTCAGCGTCCCTTTTGACCTCTCCTGTACGTTCAAAGAATGCCGCAAAGTCTCTTCAATTCAGCAATTTAAGCTAACTTCGCTCATAAATTTGATTGTACTTTAAACGAGATCTTGTGGCAAGTTGTGTGCGGCAATGAAATTTATATTTACTAAAGACTAACGTAAATTCAGTTTATTTTCACATCAAAGCTCTTTACTTTTAGTAGCAGGTATCAGTATTATTCACTGAAAATGGGAGAACACAAAAATATGATTATTGAAGTTTTATCTTGAAGTTTTCCGGACTTAAGCGAAGATCGCAGATATTTTGAAATCTAAAATTTTATAAACGTAATCTGATATTTATTTAAAATGAATATGTTTCGAAATTTATAGTTTTATAACAATTTCTTATATATATATTTTTTTAAATAAACGATTAAAGTCGGGATTTTTTTGGATAGAGTAAAATAATATTCAAGAATTATATTCAGCAATATTTCCATTTACGTTAAATAATCGTTTGATCTTGGAAATAGATTTCTTTTCTCACTTATTACCCATATAAATTGTGACTCTATAATAGATGCGTTCCACTCAACAGTCAGTACGGAACTGACGCTAGTTACATTGCTCACATGTGTTTATCAGCTAGCGCTAGCTGTAAGCGCGAATTCCTATTTCCACATATTTATCGACTATTGTGGGGGACCACAGGATGCTCGTTCATACGGTGCTGAGTTCATTCTCTCGAAACAAGTAAAGAATTTCTCCTCTTTTTGTCCCAATACACCCAATTCCTCTACCATGTATTATCGTAAGAAAAACACACTATGGAGAGTTCTCGTAGGGCTACCATGGTAGGATGTATTAGAGGCCATGCAGATTGGTTGCATATTCGTAATGATACCGAGATATATTGCAGTGCCTGTTCATTAAGTTTAAGGTGCCCACAAAAGTGAAATGTGCAAACACATGTTTATTCGAAAACTCATCAAGATAACATATTGCTATGAACTGTGGTTTTTAAATTATGTTGTACCACCATTCACGACAAATCTATCCAGCTAGGATATTCAGTCAGTTTATTTCCAAAAAATGGGACTGCTTTCCAATCGGAAATGTGGAAAAAAATTAATTTAGTTAGGCGCCACTCAAAATTTGTTTGAGAAAAGTTATTATAATATCTTTAAGTTACTTATAAAACTCGAAAAGAAAAAGGTCAATAATATTCACAATAAAAGTTAAATGAAACTTTAATACAAATGTAAAAAAAAAAAATCTTTATAGAGTATAAAGATTAATATTGCATCATATAACAATATTATAAAGGTTAAAATAACGCACGGAAATGACCGCAGCATGCGTTCAAAAACCTTTGTGAAAGTCGAACAAATTAAAAATAAAAAATGACAAAGAATATTTCTAATTTCTCCCCAGGGAACAAAATAAACAATTTAGACAGCTCGAAAAGAACTCTAAGAAAACATACGCACAAACATGTCAAAAAAAAATGCCCTTGAAATCCAACGTACAAAATTTTACATTTACAGATTTTTTTACTAGAAATGTTAAAAATCTTCTTTGTTATCTATATCAAATAACTAAGACTAAATCTCAATAAACCAAAATTAATACTATAGAAAATACAATATTTAACACTTTCAATATAAAATAAGATATCTATTTTAAAAATATATTTTACTTACGTAAAAAAAATATACGAGACACGCTAACAAGAAACGTAATTAATCAAAAATAACGAGATTCACAACTCGTAGAAATAACGGCAAATAACAATTACATCACCAACAACTAATTAAATCAAAATCAGACCGAAATAACTATACAAAAGATAATTAACTATCTATTTAAATAACGTGTACGTCCTTGTCAACTGTTAACTTGTGTCTGAAGATTACATCAAGCACATAGGCTTCGCATAAACAAATACAGTTTTTAAGTTGTCCACGTCTAACAAACGGCGTGCACTACAAAAATATACATAAAACTGTGTGAAGCTTCATGGTGGCCAATATCCCATTCAAAAAGCTTAACAATCCAGTCCTCAAGAGATTTCTTACAAAATATACTGATCGTCATATACCATTGCGAATACAATCTTACCCAATCTTCTATTGTCCAATTTTGATAATTATGAGGTTTCCAAGATTCAAGTCGAAGTACTATAAACGCCCTCCAATAATTCTTGCCGATATTTTCATATTCTAGACAGTGTAGAATGCATCTAATAAATTTATAGCATTTTGACGACAATCTTCCAACGATCCTGCATGTTGGTTTTTCTTTTAGACCTCTACGTGGGTTAGTTTTCCATTTCCCACTGTCTACAACACATTTTAAAGTTGTTTGCATAGTACATTATTTAATCATACTAAATATTCTGATTCTAAACGCCCATAATACTCCGTATAATCGTTTAGTAATCTTCAATTACCTGTGCGGTTATTAAAACAGTTGAATATCGTAAGGGTGTTTAGTAATAATGCTAAATAGTTGATTATTTCACGCAATCTTACTTAAAAATATATTTCGTGCAAATAAATTTGAAGTCTTGAATGACATAAGAGTATAAATAATTAATTTTAGATTATACACTTCTGTCTAAAAGAAACAATTTACATTAATTATAATTAGCGTTACGTCATGAAGAGATTTTACAGGGAAAACGCTCGTTCTAAACTCATGTTCTAATTGTGTTCTTCAATAATCGAGACTCAAGCAATTTACCCAAGTGCAGTGGCCTCAGTGAAAACACATTCGGTACACCTGCTACACCATAGTATGCAGGGTTGCTTTTAACGTTATCGCGTTATATAGATAGCTAAACTGCGAATTACGTGATTGAGCTAAAATTTTGTAATAATTATTCAGGAGTAATAAAGCTGAAGAGAAGCAGCACATTCTTATTTTAAATTTAACATTTTATTTCAATACGTATGACTAAAACAGATTCGCTTTAAAGTCTGACTATAACAGATATTACTTTACAGAAGGCGTTTAAAAATTATTAATTTTTAATGAAGTTTAATAGTTTTGTTGTTGTTTTAACAAATATTAATTCTTGTTTATAATAAAAAAAATAATTATGTGCAAAGTTAGTCAAATAAGACATACACCCTGTATAAGGATCACACTGTATATATGACAAAATGTAAATTCTGAAATGTTGAATATGAAAGAAATAATCATTAAATAAATAAAAGTAAACTACAATAATATGAGTATAAAGAAAAATATTAAAATAAATTTGAAAAGATTAATGAATATGACGATGAAGATTAATGAATATGATGAATAATAACAAAAAAGAGGACCTAAAGACTTTATTAGTCTGGATACAGTTATAAAGACAAAAAAGAGTCTTTCATGTGGTACCAAACGAAAGCTTTACAGAATACTAACAATAATTAAAGTAATATAATGTAACGCTAAGAAATACGTAATTAAACTTCTAGTTTCAAAAATTCTCTTATTGTAAATACCACTACAATATTGTTTCGCCATACAATGGCTTCATCAGGTGGATGAAATACTGACCTGATGAAGCCATTGAATGGCGAAACAATATTGTAGTGGTATTTACAATAAAAGAATTTTTGAAACTAGAAGTTTAATTACTTATTTCTTAGCGTTATAATGAAGTTTCAACAAGTATCTCTTTCGTCAATTAACTATTTAATATAATGTAATTTGAATAACGTATATCTCAAATAAATTTTAAAGTCAATAAAATGATATTCATGTTCACAGATACAGAAGAAGTTCTCACGATAAATAATTTTAGAATATCTTTAGGAGAAATAAAACATATATGCGGTAAAAAAAAAAGATTAAAATATATTATGTTAAAATTTAATCTTTATAACACCAAAGCAAGTAAAGTTGAAATTAAATTAATAATGAATTACAGTAACTAAAATGAAGTTAGAAGTTATAACTTATAACTTCTAACTTCATTCACCTAGTTCAAGTAGGTAGTATATATAAAATATATGCAAAATATGTGCTGCCAGGCTTTGAAAGGCTGTGTGACAAGATTTTAATAAATCGAGGTTTCTTTTGTTTTCGTAGCTTTTATTGCATTTGGTTATAAAAATAATATAATAAATAGTAATAAACACAGCTTCTAATCTAGTAATATATTATCAGAATGTGTTTTTCTGGATTTTAGTTAAATTTACACCTTGTTTTAGAATATTGTGAATGAACACTTAACAATTGACTACTTACAACATGGAAATTCAATGAAACTAAAACTTCAACACTAATAAAAGGCCTTTGTTGTTTATAATAATAGTTCTTAACGACAGTAATAAGATTTTCTAAGAATGGGGCTTTACTTCAGCTCCAAAATGTCCATTTTCGATCAATTATGGAAGTTATTCGTAGAGTTGCACACTTTGTCTCGAATGCATGTATTGTAAGGACGGCTTGTCGTTAAAATATTACGATTCGTTTTAAGTTTAAATTGAATTCACAACCAAATACAAATACATGCGTATTATTATTTATGATCCATAAATACAAATGGCTATTATGATTTTGTATAATAACGATATCCAGTGCATACTAAAATATCACTCTATTAATTTATGAGATCCGGCAAATCATTTCAGAGAATATTTAGATAAATAGTTAAATGTGGGGATGCACTACATACGGTCCTGCCGTACCGCAAACATCCTCAGCTCTACTTATTACTGTATCTTTTTGAAAAAAACTGCAAAACGAAATCTAAAAATTACAATTTATACAATTTCTTTTTTATACTTAAATATCTTTCATTTAAGAATAAATTAAAACTTAGCAAAACTTATTAATTGCCATATAAGAAAGAGTGACATAATCAATTTTTCATTACTTCCTTCATTACATTCATTACTTGTTCTCGTAGGTGTAAATCAGCTTGGAATATCTATATTTTTATACAATAATACATGGATAAACAAAACAACATAATAATTTATTGATGTCTGGAGACGTTACTTGATGATCTAATTCCAAACAGAACTCAATTTTGCATAAGGGAAAAGATTACCATAAAAAATATTTGGATCCTTTTTCTGAGTCCCTTGATACCAACTACGGTGAAAATATGGCCCAGTATCCATCTCATAACTTTCTTTAAGGTTGCTCCGAGCAAGTATATTATATTTAGGTTGAAGAGAAGAGTTTTACAAAGATATGTTAGTCAAATTCACCTCAAAATAACGAAATCTTAAATCTTCTAAATTTATTTGCTGTGATTTAAAACAAATTTTACCTTTTACTACAAGATGTTGCGTGTAACAATTCGATGCTAAATTAATTCATTATATCGAGTTTCAATATATTTAAATGATAAAAAGGAAATATAAAAATATAGTAACAAAAACGAATACGAAAGTCATTTAAAAATAACACCTGCAGTAAAAAGGAATTTAAAAGAAATCATTGGATCTTAAATCCGAATATACCGGGTGTCCGTGAAATATAAAGGCAACGTATGAAAAATGGAAAAATGTAATTATGACGAGATGAGAAAATTGTTGACGATATATTTAATATCCTTTCATAATACATATTTTAATTTCGAATATTTTTTATTGTTAAATATAAGTTAATGTAGGATGGATATAGAATTCGAATATAACATGTGCAATTTTATCAATATTCGACGTTCAATTTTCAAGTTAAAACTACAGTATAAATATAATAATTAAATTATTTCTCTATTCTCTAAATTATAAAAAGCGGCATTTTTTATATTTGCAAATTTATTACTTTATACATTAGACCGCTTATTTTATTACCTAGTTTTATTAGTGAACGAATTCAATATATGGTATTTAATCTATTCTTAAGATCACGTTATCAATAAAAAAAAAGGTACATGTTAATTCCATTTCTAAACAATGGAATTTATTCGGAACTGTATATTTAGTTTTAAAACCAATATCTAATCAGTAATAATATTTTAAGATTAAATTGTTCAAAAACCCTGAAAGGTATAATTGTCATCATTACCAAAAATTATTGACTTGGGAATTTTCCAAAATTAAGTCGTCATTTGGTTGTACAGCCAATACGGCCCGCATTTAATTAAGTAATAGTTTATTGGATTAATGGTGACTTTTACCTAGTTGCAGTGTTTTTAACACCAAGAAGAATAGTCTCACACTAGCAACAAATCAGAGTATCATATTAACAACAAGATACACCAGTCTCAACAGCAGTTTTATACCAATATAAGTCGTAGATCCAAAAATAAGTGTGCATTAGTGTAAATAATTATATTTATATGAAATTGCATTTATTAATTTGCCAACAATCACGGACGATTAAAAAATTGAAGCGTATGCAGCCTTACCATCTCTTTATGGTGACGCAATGTCTGGGTCGTGATTCAAGCAACCGGAAGTATCACCAACGGAAACCGGAATAATTCCCAACAAAAATTTAATACAAATTTCAGAATAAAAAATAGTGTTTAACGAAATGATGCTTAAGCATTAAGAAAATATCCAGTATATGACGACTTGTTACGTCATCAAATTATAAAACTTTGTTATATAAATTCATGAAGACAAATACGCCACGGGCTGAATAGAAATAACTTATTTGTACCGAAAAAAAATTGTAGCATCAACATTCTTTTTAAAGCTATTTTATATATTATTTATCGTGTGCCTACGTCATTCCACTAAAAAAAGAAGTACCTGAAAATATCGCAGACACCGTTCAAAAAATTTGCCTACACATAGAAAGTATTTGTAACTGTTTTTTTTTGTTTGAATCAAATTTATGTTTAGAATTATACCACCAACAACATAAAATTTCACGAATTAATTAAATATCAAATTGCCAATACAGAAGTTAATAAATAAACATCAATTTTTTATTACCCTTGAAGAGATAAAAAGTATTCATGAGTTTGATGCCTATTTAATTTATATTAAAAAAAATATTTACTTTTAGATATTATACTAAAACTTTGTAATTACATTTACTCATAAATTGACGAATATTAAAATAATTTTTCAGTAAATTTATATATTTCTCTTTAGTTCAATTATGTTCGAATTAATTAATATTGTTACGTTAAACTAAATTTACATTACAACGCTAACGCGACTGACAGTCCGCCTACGATTGGGGCAAATATACTTTTAATTAATACACCTGTTCAGACCAAGTTCAAACTTTAGATGGGAGACGATCAAGTTTTCGTAAAACTTTTTTTTTCTTTTCGTCTCCTAAAGACAATATAAGTGTTTTCATCTGAAAACAATTGTCATTTCGCAGACAGAAAAATAAGAATATTGTAATGAATGTTTATAACATGCGCGGGTATCTGAATGGTTTAAGTATTTCCAAGATGGCAGATAAGACGTTGCATGGCGTACGGTTGAGTCGCCCTTTCACATAAAAAGCGAATGAAAATATTGAAAGAAGCGGTAATGTGATCCGTTGCTTAACTATCGTGCGATTGCAGGAATTGTAGAAATTGAAAAATAACGCGTAAGGCAAATTTTCGCAATCTAACAAGAAGAAGCTCATAAAAATATTTGTACTGACACTTTAAGTGCTATTGAAAATGACCCAGACTTTTTGGAAAGAGTGATAACATGTAATTAATCTTGCTTTGTCACCTATAGTCCAGAAACTAAGCGTCAAGCAATGTATTGTAAGAGCTCAACTTAACTGAGAGCTAACAAAGCGAGAATGACCAAATCAAAATTCAAAGATGATTGTGTTATTTTCGATTTCCATGCGATTGTGTATCTTAACTGGGTTCCTGAAGGTCGAACTGTTACTCAGCATTACTATCTTGAGGTTGTTGCTCAACTCTGTGAGAAAATCAGAAAAAAGCGGCCGAATTGTTTAAAAAAGGGTCATGGTTCTTTATTAGGAGAACGCACAGTGGCACACTGCATTGTCTGTCACTAGCCAAGTAGTTAGATCATCTTATTCACTTGATCTAGCACCATGTGATTTTTATCTGCTCCCCAAAGACAAATCTGCATTAAAAGGAACAATATGCTACGTGCAAAAGTAAATATCGCAAAATTGGCTTTCGGAAATTTACGGTAGAATGCCGAAACTGCATTGATCCAAAGAATTACCTTTGTGGGAAGGTGTTAATAGAAAAGGTATAATTTAAATAAGTCAGACCGGCTAAGCTCAGTGAAGATGACGAGGATCTTATCTAAATGTTACTGAATGGCTGACTTAATAATAGTTGTAAAAAGTGCCACCGTGAATTATTGTTGAATTGTAAAGCTACAACGCCGTCACAACGTGTAGGAGCAAAGAAACTCAAGAGAGCTACAGTTATAAATCAATGTTCGCACAACTAAGCAACAATTTAACAATATTTATTAGAAAGTAGTTGAAAGTAGTTGCGGTTCTGTGTATAAAATTGATTTGAATCAATTTTAATGTGTCCTGTGTACACGTCCCGTTACTTTTATTTTTTAACTTCACATTCTTATCTCCTGAAGAAGCAACAAACTCGTGTGAAATGTAGAGGTAAAAAATAAATAAGTTTTAATTGATAGACCGCTTGCCCGTTTTTAATTTATTATTAACCAATGTAGTATGGCCGATCATACTTTTAAGTTGTATATATATATACATATATATATATATATGATAAACGTAATGCCAATGAGAACTCATAATTATTGAATTCCCACAAACATGCCATTGCCACTTTAATTCGTTGCATCAATTTCTACACATGACAAAATCACCTTTGTCTAAGAATGTAGCTGCAACGTGTCACGGCGTCAACCGTCCAGGTTGTCCGGGAAAATGGAAAAATGTGTGAAAGTTGTATCCATCCGGGATGTGTAGACATCGATGTTTCATAGTTATCACCAATTGTCAATACACCTTACCCAGAAATAGATACGACTTTCATTTCCATACTGCGTGTATATATACTTATGATGATAAACGTAATGCCAATGAGAACTCATAATTATTGAATTCCCACAAACATGCCATTGCCGCTTTAATTCGTTGCATCAATTTCTACACATGACAAAATCACCTTTGTCTAAGAATGTAGCTGAAACGTGTAACGGCGTCAACCGTCCAGGTTGTCCGGGAAAATGAAAAAATGTGTGAAAGTCGTATCCATCCGGGATGTGTAGACATCGATGTTTCATAGTTATCACCAATTGTCAATACACCTTATCCAGAAATAGATACGACTTTCATTTCCATACTGCGTGTATATATACTTATGATGATAAACGTAATGCCAATGAGAACTCATAATTATTGAATTCTCACAAACATGCCATTGCCGCTTTAAATCGTTGCATCAATTTCTACACATGACAAAATCACCTTTGTCTAAGAATGTAGCTGCAACGTGTCACGGCGTCAACCGTCCAGGTTGTCCGGGAAAATGGAAAAATGTGTGAAAGTCGTATCCATCCGGGATGTGTAGACATCGATGTTTCATAGTTATCACCAATTGTCAATACACCTTACCCAGAAATAGATACGACTTTCATTTCCATACTGCGTGTATATATACTTATGATGATAAACGTAATGCCAATGAGAACTCATAATTATTGAATTCCCACAAACATGCCATTGCCGCTTTAATTCGTTGCATCAATTTCTACAGATGACAAAATCACCTTTGTCTAAGAATGTAGCTGCAACGTGTCACGGCGTAAACCGTCCAGGTTGTCCGGGAAAATGAAATATATATATATATATATATATATATATATATATATATTGAAGTAATACGCTGAGGGCTCTAATTTAAAGGGCCTCTCGTTGTGCTAGCCCAATGATGAATAGCTGAGGAGGTGATAATAAATATAATGAACGAGTTCAAAAAATATTAATTTTGAAATTAAAAGATGGGCGCCTTTATATAACTCCTCAAACTGCTCTATCTGTGTTCTAAATTGCCAACTAGTCGGATCGCATGAAACTAAATTAAAAAGCTTAATTAAATGTGAAATCTCAGGCTCTTCGTTAGATCTAAGTTGTTGCTTCCATAAAAGTAAACTATTAATGTTAAGGCTTAAAGAAATAACTCCTACAAGTAAATATAGACAAATAAAAGATTGATATGATAATAAAAATATTAAGTTTATTGCTATAAAAGAAAACTGTAATAAAATAACATGTATAGCAAAGGGTGAAATTAACGAAACTACATATAAGAAAGACAACAAGGTGTTACTTAAGAAAATAAGGTGGTTATGTGTGTTTTAACTTATAAAAATGTGGATAACAATATAAATAATCTTTTAACGATAATGGTGAGTACCTTTTAATTACTATTTCTACGTTTAAATTGGTTGTTTATTAAATTTTAATACAAGTATAGGACGTTTAGGGTAGGTAAACAAAATCGAGAATTTTATTCGTTTATAAGTTTAAAGAATTAAAAATTTTGAAAAATAAATACGTTTTATCTGTAACCTGTGATTATAATAATCCTGATGTTTATTTTGTAGAACGTACGCATCAAATGGGATGATTCTCGGCGATCGAAAAAAGTCCGATTGCTGTTCGAATTGTTGACGGCGTGGGTGGCTGTTTGCGATGACGCTTTCGAAGATTTTCTTCGGTCTTGGTCTCTGATGCCTAATTTCTCCACGCGTTCTTATCTAGCTGTTGGATTACAGGTATCGATGTAGATGAACGATAATCAATTCCGTAGATGTTCGGTGACTGTTTCTTGACAATATTTCTTTAGAATTTCTTGCGATTATCGTGAAATTACGTCTATGACGCTTTGTTGTACGTAAATACGTTAAAAATCGAAATTTCTTGAAGAATTTCTCTTGTCGATCGTGTTTATTTAAAGGCAGGATACTTTTAATTACTTTTTACTATATTAACGATTTTAATTAAAGATATATAAGAATTTCTAAGGATCGGTCAAAAAAATGCGTCTACTATTTTATAAATTTCAAAAGATGATGCCGATAGCGCTTGTCTGTTTTACCAAACTTAGCTATCTAATGATGCCAAAAAGTCTCGATGTTTTACCTTATCAACATATTTAAATAGATGGAATTTGACTAATATTACTATTCTTACAGATTTTAAAAATTATTTAATAAATTAACAAGTTAGGTTAATGTAAAACTTAATGTTACAAATTGAGTACTGCGCACGATAAATATTTACATTTGCCAGATGTCGATTTGTAGGCGTGGCTTACTAGCGTCGATATAAATTAAAAATGCATATGAATTTGAATATGTGTTTTTCGCGCTAATATTTGAAATTTGAATTAGAAATAATAAAAAAGAAATTAAGGAAAGAAATATAAATATAGAAATTTAAGAAAATAATATTATCGTTATTAAAATTCGTATGCACTTCGACTCTACTAATACTTGATAATATCACTTACATAACCTTTTATTACCCTATTCTTACTTTGTATATCTTATTTTTCTCATTTCAGATGCAGCTCAATGTGTATGCCTTGCATCATTACAATATATATATATAGACTTGTAAATATTATATACTATAATAATGAATAATAAATGAATGTCAAATAAAACCTCAACCTCTATATTGCGTGAACATTGGTTACTTGTTCAGGAGAATAAAAGCGGAGTTAAAAATTAGCAGCGAACGTAACTAAATATGTTAAAATCGATTATTTTACAATAAATTGACCAGCTCTTGGTTCCACGTCAGACTTTTAAAAACCAAAAAGTGACAACAAATCTAAGATTTGTTTTCACATACATATTATGCAGACATACTGGTGATAAAGGTCAAGTTGAAATTTTACAGTATTAGTTGTTATTTGAAAATGTAATGTTTTATTTGTGAGTTTCTGGTGACAATTATGAGTAAATTAATTAATAAAACTATCACCGCTTAATTCTAGTTCTTCTCCTGATGAAGTCATTAATAAATAACGAAATATTGAGAAAGAACATTTGAGTCTGAATGTGAACAGACCAATAACGCAAACATTTGTGGATTTATATTAGTACGGTGAAGAAATATTCTATAATTACATACATATATATATATATATATATATATATAATAGTCTATTTCTTAGCCGTACAATTAATATATATCATTTAATAAATCTTGGAAATTCGGCTATATTAAATATTTAATTAGGATGTTATTTCGTGAAGTAATGTGAGAACGTTAATTAACGAAATTTTTCGAAAAATTTCGTTCTTAAGTGGGACTCGAAACCACGACCTTTAGTTCTCTAGACTAATGGTCGTGTGTTCGAGTTCTTTAGTTCTCTAGACTAACGCTCTATCCACTGCACTACCAAGGCTCTTGCGTTCGAGTATTGTTAGAAATGCCTTAAGTTACTTATTAAGGAACAGATATTAATATTCTGTCGTCGATGGAATTTTGCTAAATTTTTCATCCATTGGATACTATCTACAAATTACAACGCTAAATTAACGAAATTTTTTGAAAAATTTCGTCCTTAGGTGGGACTCTAACCCACGTAGTTTAGTTCTCTAGACTAACGCTCTATCCACTGCGCTACCAAGTCTCTTCGAGTATTGTTAGAAATGTATTAAGGAACAGATATTAATATTCTGTCGTCGATAGAATTTTGCTAAATTTTTCATCCATTGGATGTTACTATTGATGTTCTCGCGGTTGAATGATGAAATCGTTGTTTCTCGCGTTTTTCTCCGCGTGTGAGATATGTCTTGAAAAGGACTCATTTTCTCGACGTTTCAACGAGATCGCACTCGTTATCTTCTGGAGTTGTTCTGCGCTGGTCGGAACTGACTATCGAATGCTGTTGTAGTGAGCTGCCTCTGTTTGTGTCCTTATCGATGTCGTGCGCGAATGGCTTCATATGATTGGTCCGAACCAATCTAAATTTTAGATTTAAACCCCTCTTTTCCCATTGGCGTAGAAATTTTAAATGTTCAATTATTATTTTTCGTCTTATAAAACTATGTCAGCGTACCAAATTTTTCTATATTTATAATAAAAAAACGATTTGAGAATTGTAACTTCAGCGCCATATAGTGTCCAAACTAAGCAACTTTGTTGTAGGTAAGTTTTCTAAAGTAGGGTTATTTTGGGGTAAAGAATATGTAGCAGATTTTTGTAAAGACCTTTTACAAACATCTTGTATATTAAATTCATTTCTTTCTATCAAAGAAATAAACTTCAAATATAAACTAAATATAAATCATTTCATGAAATTATTTAAAAAAATAATTTTTTTAAATATTTTACGGAAATTGTAAATTAACACCTTCTGATACTTTTAATCCCATCAGTCAGACATGATCATTGTTTCGTCTTGCTTATTATCGTCAGTTCAGATTTAATATAATAAAAAAAACAGACTATGTATAATAAAAGAGGGGTGATTTTAAAGCGAGGCACGCTTTGTGAACCAACGCAGGGGTTCCCGCATAAAATATTACTAACTAGCTTGGGCTTTAATTCAGTTTTTATGGGCAAATATTTACGCACGGAATTATAATGAATCGGGAGAAAAAGTTTTCGCATCGCCGGTCGAGATTATATTTGTAAAATTTACATACCTAATCGGGGTTTGCTTTCGTTGGAGAAAAGATACGTGTCCTGATCGACTTCTTTCGTTAGATATCAATGGGAAAATTTATCAATCTAGAAACGGAATATTTTACATAATATCGAATTGGATGATTTGTGTGCCTTATTAAGATTTCAGATTTACGATTCTTTGACAATAACTGTAATATATTCTCTAATTATACAAGGACCTTTCAACAAATACTAGACTGAATTTATTACGGCCTTGTACTATGTGTTACAAAACGCTACAAAAGAGAGAATATTATTCTAGTAAGCTTATTTCATTTTACAAAATGATAGATGTCACAAATTATTCATTTATGTTTGGCAGCACGTATATTTCAATTTCACGCAGAAAACTCTAAACTAAAAATTAAATATGAACGGGTCCGAGGGTTTTTTGAAAACTTCCCTTTTAATTTTTATTGAATTTATCCGCTACTTTACGAATGCAATGTATACAATATTATCCTGATTGTCCTAGAAATACAGGGTGGCCCAAAATGACCAAAGGGGTTTTAATTCCTTATAACTTTTTTATTATAATTTTTTTTTGTTTTCAGTATTTTGTAAAGAAGACTTGGGGAATTTAAAATGGAACAGTACACAATTGAACAACGTGCCAAAATCGTTGACATTTATTTCTCAAATCAACGATCCATTGCGAGATATATGTAATTTTTTTAAAAATATTCTCCATTAATATACTGTATTTAAAATTTAAAAAAATTAATAATTATGTCTTAAATAAGAAGTTATAATGAACTCAAGCCCCTTCGGTCATTGCGAGATATAATTTTTCATAATTAAATTAAAAATATTCTCCATTAATATACTGTATTTAAAATTAAAAAAATTAATAATTATGTCTTAAATAAGAAGTTACAATGAACTCAAACCCCTTCGGTCATTTTGGGCCACCCTGTACTATAAATTCTAATAAAAAAAAATTCCCAAAAAAATATAAAAAATATTTTTCTAGAATAATTACGATAAATTTTTTCCTGCTATATTTTGTATTCCTGATGAATTTGACTTGGCATCATCCCCTTTCTTTCCGCCAATATATGCTTGATAGGTGAGTGTTTCTTCGACAAATAATAGGAAATTCAGTTATTAATAATATTATTATTAATAATAATAATTAAACAGTTTATCAGTGATTTGTGTAAATAAGTTTGACACAAATGACATACCTATTGTGTATTTTTTGGTTTATCAACAGGCAATATAGCAAATCTTGTGACACTAATTACACTATTATCAGGATAAAATAAAACAACAAAGAATTTAAAATATTACACGTAGAAAATAAGGGCAAAAAACTTAATTTATTAGAGTCACTTGAAATTAATAAATTAAAGAAAACCGACAAGATCCTAAATGATCAATTAGAAACAAATAATTCACCCTTACTCAATTTATTTATTTGATATTCAGACAGTCACATATTGTATTTTTCCATAGAATTTCTTTACCACCCTGTAATATAATGTAAACCCCTAGTTTTATTACTTAAGAACAGTATTGTATAAACCGTAGTGAAAGTTTTGTGCATAGACATTTTAGTAATAAAAAGTACCCATTCCTTCAACTATTTAAAATAGAACATGTGTTTGTTACCGTATAATTGTGTTAAAAAAAATGTAAATAAGTTAGTTATATGTCTGATGAAGCTCAGGTTGGAGCAAAACGACCGTTACAGTGTTAATTAAAAAGTGAAATTCATTAAAATTTGTTTTATTTTATGCTGATAATAGTTATAATGGAATTTTATCAAGTAAAGGCTGAAACAATTATATACTAATTACACTGGTTAACAGAGTTAATGCTTCTTAAATAAAACTAAAACTAGGCAATTCTTATGTAAATTTTCATTCTGAACAACACCCTGAATTGAGGAATGGAGATTTAATTTTCAATCGTTTGAAACTTCTGCCGGGTGTAACCCTTTCACGTGGGCAATGATCTGAACTGAATATATTCCGCACAGGCCAGGAGAAATGCAACTCAATGCTGCATAAATGGGAACTAGCAGATACAAGCTTTTGCGACTGCGGAAATGTGAAACAAACTATGGCCCTAGTGGCATATACGAGCTGAGCAAGGAAACTCTTGCAGCACTGGATTGGTTAAAATGTTTGGATATTTGTGTATAAATTTTTATGAACTTTTTTATTTTATTGACTTTTAACTAGTTTGATTATCTATATACATTATTTTTGTATCTAATTTATTCTGTCCTATGGTTTGTATCCTATTTTGAACTTGCTTTGGATACATTTGTTAGTTCTTTCTTATATTTACATCGCTTCTCATAGGAAATAAATATATTACAAGGTGTCGTTTTTATATTCCCAGACTAGACATTTTTCAATATTAATATAATTTTTTGTTATAGTGTTTTATTATCATACATGCCTTGGTAACATCTTCGACAATTTACAAAACAATTGCAGCAGTATTAGTTCTAATATCTGTCAGTTTGTGTTGTTACGTATCAAAATGCACAACCTTGAATATCGAGCAGTTATAAAATTCTTGACAAAACGGGAAAATCTCCAAAAATTATTCGTGAAGGAATGTTGGCTGTATACGGGGATGATTACGATTTGCGAATGGTTAAAATTGTTTAACCCTACGAGGTTCAACCAGGTCTGTGCAGACCTAGCTTGTTGCTAAGGCAGAGAATGCGAATTGTGTAACGGCTTTTATTTTAAAAAGAAGACAGGCAATTTGCCAGTACAGCAGCAGTGTTTGTTGTGTAAAGATCTGAGTGTTTAAGTTTGAAGTGAGTTTATTTGGGGGTTTTCCCAAAAATATATATAATAATAAATATATAATATATATATATATATATATATATAATAATAAATATAAATTGGCAATTAGTTCCTTTGGTTACATGTAGCAAAATGACTTCAGCATCTATTATCGATGATGATATAATGGACGTGGTGAATTGCACCAGAAGATATCAAAATTTATCGGAAGAAGAGAAGAATCAAATGGATAACAAGTTAGCCAAATGGATGACTGGTGCGAATGAAGAGGCCCGGGAACTCAATCTATTCGAAGGCGACGACGACATTACGGACTCTGATTATGTTCCACTGTTAGAAGATGCGGCTTCTGATGCTGAGGCAGACATCGTTATAGAAACCGAGAGCACATATGACGATGATGAGGATTTAGAAGATTTCTATGAAGGCGCTACAGCTGCCACCGACGCTCTTGAATTCGTCGATATGGAAATGGAGCCCCGTTCAGCGAACTCGGTTATCAAATACCGTTCAAAAGATGGTAAAATTTGGTCAAGTGCTCCACCGGGTACAGGTAGGCTTCGTGCTCATAACTGCGCCACTATGGATCGTGAAGGCCCGGCTCCAGGGATTATGCGAAACCCAGTTTCAATATTTAAGTCACTAATAACACCTGAAATCGTAAGTATAATTGGACGTGAAACAAACCGGAAAGCCCAGGAGCTATGCCGTCTATGGTGTGTCAATAATCCTGACAAGACACCGCGGTTATGGACGAAACCTGTAGCGGAAAATGATATATACGCACTTTTTGGCTTAACCTTGTTTGCTGGCATTTTCGGGTCAAATAGTCAGCCTGCTCTTGAGTTGTGGGGCAACAACGGAAACCCTATCTATAAGGCGACGATGTCTCCTCACCGATATAAAGCTATTTTACAATATATTCGATTCGACAACGGCAACACTAGAACTGCTCGGCTATTAGAAAGCAAATCAGCCGCTATCGACAACGTTTGGAATATGCTCATGAGCAATTTAGAGCGTTTATATGTTCCAGGTGCCCAGATAACTATTGATGAGCAATTGTTCCCGTACCGAGGCCGTACGCGCTTCACTCAATATATACCGTCAAAACCAGCTAAATACGGAATAAAAATCTTTTGGATGTGCGACGCCAATTCCAATTACCCACTTAAGGGATTGATATATGTTGGAAAACAGGCAAATGAAGCGCGTGCGGTAAACCAAGGCGAGACCATCGTTCTAAAATTGGTCGAAAAGTACGCCGGTTCTGGACGAACAGTATATGCCGATAATTTCTTCTCTTCTTATGATTTGGCTGCTGTTTTGATGACGAAAAGGTTGGCGAATGTAGGAACCACGCGCAAGAACAAAGCCGGTATACCGAAGGAGATGTTGGATCCAAAACGCGATATATTAAGCACATTATTCGGTTACCACAATAATAATAGTGCGCTTTGCTCATACGTGCCAAAAAAAAAAAAAGTTGTGGTTCTCATTTCGACCGAACATTACAATCCCGACAACGACTCATCAAAGCCATCGCAAAAGCCATTTCAAATTTTAGATTATAATAAGTATAAATCTGGAGTCGACACCATGGATCAGATGCTTGGTAGTTATACGTGCAAAAGGGGCACAAATCGATGGCCGTTAGCTCTGTTCTCTAACATGTTGGACGTGGCGGGCTTGGCTGCATTTGTTATTCATGACAAATTGGGTCATGTCAAGAGGAACGATCGAAGACGTGTCTTCCTTATAGAATTGGCACAACAGCTAGTGGTCCCACACATGGAGCAAAGAGCAACGAATCCCATTGTACGAGGTATTCAACCCGTCAAACACGCAATGGCATTATTCGGTGTAGATGTAAGCATTTCATTTACACATACATTCAATCCAAATTATGAAAAAAATTTTCAATTTTTCTTTGTAGGTAGCGACAGGCCCACCGATAGACGATCAACCAATTCATGCCATTTCCTCTGCAACTCGACCATCGTGCTCGCTGTGCTATAAGTCTGACAAAAAGCAGCGAAAAACTCGGTTCCATTGCATGTATTGCAAGAAACCGGTATGTCTACAACATTCACATGCCAAATACGCGTGCCTTGAATGCCGTGCCTAACTTTCATTTGATTACCTATGCTAAATAAAATATGATATATTGTTACCCAAAATATATAAAGATATGTTTTTATATTTAATTCATATTTTTCCTACCATTAAACACATTTACATACACTTTTGACACACCTGCCTATATATTAACATATAAATTCCATGTAGGTCTGCGCAGACCTAGTTGTACCAGTTAGCGCCCAAAAACCCTTGAACCTCGTAGGGTTAAACATGGCCGAGAGACACTGGACGATGTTCCCCGTCCAGGTCGGTCTGTTGACGTGATCACCTCCGATGTTATTGAAAAAACCAAGTGTTTGGTACTGGAGAATGTAAGATTAAAGAAGTGACAATTAGCAGCTTCATTAGGAGTTGCAGAAAACACAGGTTTCAGAATTCTACACGAATACCTTGGAATGACATAAGTAAGTGCCAGATGGGTTCCGCGAATATTTTCACCATTCCAAATGCGTGTGCGCATGGAGACGTGTAAACAATTTTTGGCGCTTTTTGGAGACGAACGAGGTTTAATTATCAATCGACTTGTCACCGCTAATGAGACCTGGTTCCATAATTTCGACTCTGAGTCAAAACAAGAATCAATGCAGTGACATATTAAAGGTTCTAACCTCCCCTAGAAGGTTAAAGTCACCCCTTCCGCAGGAAAAATAATGGAAACGATTTTTTGGGATTGTCTGGGAATACTAATGATTGATTATCTACGCAAGGCTAGTACGGTAACAGGGGAGTATTATGCAAGATTAGTACATCGCCTAAGAGATTCTATTAAAGGTACGGAAGGCGAAAAGGTACGGAAAACTGGCGTAAGGTGTCCTGTTGCTTCATAATAATGCACCAGTCCACAAATCAAGACTAGCAAAAGCTGCCGTTACCGAGTGTGGCTTCACAGAAATAGACCATCCACGTTATAGTCCAGATCTCGCTCCGTGTGACTATTTTTTGTTTCCTAATCTCAAAAGAACTCTAAAGGGAACAAAATTTATGCACGATGACGAACTTATAGCGGCCTTTGAAATGTATTTTGCAGACAAACCAAAAGAATTTTTTTATAATGGATTAGAGATGTTATTAAAACGATGTAATACTTGTATACAAAAGCAAGGGGGGGTGTATTGAAGAATAAATTTTTATTGCTGTTCGAAACTTTTTTTTTCATTCCTAGTCCGGGGATATAAAAACGACCCCCTCGTATATGCTATAATTTCAAAATATCGAAACTTCTTACGACAACAAAATGCTTTGTATTACATGCAAACGAAAAAGTTCTAAGAGTGCTTTAAAATTGTTGTTTGTTCGGTACCCTGCGTGTGTGCATTGTGAACTGCCATCTTTCTCAGAGGAACGATGCCAGTGATGCGTACAATGCACTTCTCTGGTTGCGAATTCGCAAATTGGTGAGCAGCTGTTCAGGAAGTCCCTTATCGAGTTTGTTTAACTATTGAAACATACTTATTATGGTAGGTCGTACGTTTCGCGTACATTACATCAATGCTAACAATAACAGTGTATGTTATAGCAAGTAATAGTGCAACATATATGTAAGGTCTTCAAAACAGTATGTAATGGCATGCGCATTTGTCATCATGATAATGCAAATCTCAATGAAAGCAATAAATCACATTAATAATACGAATCTTAAGAATAATTTTTAACGCAAATATTCCCTTATTCCGCTGCGTAGTCAAACGATATGTCTGAACCAGGTATAGACAATTCGAAGGAATAGGGGAAATCCTTGCTCTAGTTCTTCCCTTTTTCGCTGCGCGCTGAAGTCTAATGATTATAATAACAAAAAGTGTAAAGTGAGTTAAATTATTTTTTGTTTCGATTCCTATATTTGACAGTTTTTGGTATACATTTGCGCGTTACTTTGTAAAGTAAGGGAATTTTCTATTACTGATGCTGTTTGCGTAATAAGCAATCGTGTATGTGTACAACGAATATACAGGTTGGCCCAAAATGACCGAAGGGGTTTTAATTCCTTATAACTTTTTTATTATAATTTTTTTTTTTTGTTTTCAGTATTTTGTAAAGAAGACTTGGGGAATTTAAAATGGAACAGTATACAATTGAACAATGTGCCAAAATCGTTGAACTTTATTTCTCAAATCAACGATCCATTGTTTTGACTCAGCGTGCATATCGTCGTTATTTTAATGTGCGGGTTGGACCCTCAGAGTCAACAATAAACCGTCTGGTTGCAAATTTTCGAGAACAAGGGGCAGTAAGGAACTTTCCTGGTGCCGGCAGACGACGAACGGTGCACACGGATGACAATATTGAACGGGTACAGGAGAGTATTCGGGAAGATGGAGAAACATCAACCAGGAGACGTTCGACACAACTTGGCCTGTCAAGAGGGTCGCTGCAGAGAATTTTGCATACAATAAGAATGTTTCCATACAAAATTCATCTTGTCCAACAATTGAAACCGACAGATTACCAGCAACGACTTGATTATGCAATTTATTTTCGTCAAAAAGCAGAAGAAAATCATGATTTTATTCATAATTTAATTATGAGCGACGAAGCCCATTTCCAATTAAATGGGTTCGTTAATAGGCAAAACTGCAGGATATCAGGATATCATAATGTAAGCTGTATGTAAAACATATTTTAATACGATTAGATATGGTTTATATATTTTATTTTCAATTTCATTCAATTTAATATTAAAAATACATATTTTAGATACGAAGATAAATATTTTGAATAGAAAAAGTTTTATTATTTAATGTAACAATTCCAGATCAATATTACCCTATTAACACTACAACAACAGTTACGTATTCAAAATAATTCAAAAGCTGATGTCTTTTGTCGCATATTCATATTTGTTTAAACTTTGATATTTCATTGTAAAATGACTCATCATTTTTTATTTTTGAATGCGATGGAATTCTTGGCAAGAAATATGCTAAGAATTATAAACAATAGTTCTAATTGATCTCGCAGTTAGTGAGTACAATTAGTATTTTTAATGTACGTATTGAAAGTTTTCAATTATTTGTTAAAAGACAAACAAAAAAAAATATTTCTAGTGTGAATGTAAGTTATTGAGAAAAATATATAATATAAGTATATACGATATGTACATATATACATATATAAATACGTGATCTAAATTTAGACATCATATTAGAAATAGAAATACAGGGTAGCCCAAAATGACCGAAGGGGTTTTAATTCCTTATAACTTTTTCATTATAATTTTTTTTTTTGTTTTCAGTATTTTCTAAAGAAGACTTGGGGAATTTAAAATGGAACAGTATACAATTGAACAACGTGCCAAAATCGTTGAGCTTTATTTCTCAAATCAACGATCCATTGTTTTTACTCAGCGTGCATATTCGTCGTTATTTTAATGTGCGGGTTGTACCCTCAGAGTCAACAATAAACCGTCTGGTTGCAAATTTTCGAGAACAAGGGGCAGTAAGGAACCTTCCTGGTGCCGGCAGACGACGAACGATACACACGGATGACAATATTGAACGGGTACAGGAGAGTATTCGGGAAGATGGAGAAACATCAACCAGGAGACGTTCGACACAACTTGGCCTCTCAAGAGGGTCGCTGCAGAATTTTGCATACAATAAAAATGTTTCCATACAAAATTCAGCTTGTCCAACAATTGAAACCGACAGATTACCAGCAACGACTTGATTATGCAATTTATTTTCGTCAAAAAGCAGAAGAAAATCATGATTTTATTCATAATTTAATTATGAACGACGAAGCCCATTTCCAATTAAATGGGTTCGTTAATAGGCAAAACTGCAGGATATGGGCTACGGAAAATCCAAGAGTAGTTCAACAGCGAGAATTACACCCACTTAACTGTACCGTTTGGTGCGGTGTTTCGTCGGAAAGGATAATTGGCCCATATTTTTTTGAAAATGAACACGGTGTCGCAGTTTCCATCACTGGTGTTAGATATCGGACAATGTTGGAAATTTTTTTAAGGCCAGCCGTGGAAAACCATCCGCAAGTAAGGTTCCAACAGGATGGAGCCACAGCGCACACGAGCGAGGGACACAATGGCTCTTTTACGCGACATCTTTGGTGAACGAATTATTTCCCGTACAAGCGATTTTAATTGGCCTCCGCGTTCACCGGATTTAACCGCTTCAGACTGTTTCCTTTTGGAGTTATTTGAAAGGAAAAGTCTATATTAATAAGCCTCGAACCATACAGCTATTAAAAAATAATATACGCGACGAAATCAACAACATAACACCTGAAGTTTTGCGAAAGGTTATGGAAAAAGTTTTGGAAAGAGCACGAAATTGCGAAGCAGAAAATGGCCACCACTTGCGAGATATAATTTTTCATAATTAAATTAAAAATATTCTCCATTAATATACTGTATTTAAAATAAAAGAAATTTAATAATTATGTCTTCAATAAGAAGTTATAATGAACTCAAACCCCTTCGGTCATTTTGGGCCACCCTGTACAAGGTGTGTATAAATTGGCATACTAACTACAGGGGTGATGTTCATCGTTAAATTCGGAGTCTAAAATCCTAAAACCGAAATGTTGTACGATGTTACATACCTCTACACAAGGCTCCTAATGTTCGGACTTTCAGTGTTTAAATAAACGTTATTAATCGATATTTGTTGACATAAAGAGATACAATTTAGCATAAAGAATTATTATTATTTTTTTGTTAAAGTTGTTTTGTTTATTTTAAAGTTCGTCTTTAATAATTGTGTATTAAATTATTTAGACGAAAAATTCGAACAATTATGTAAGTAATAATGACATTGATTGTCAAAGAGATGTACAAAAATAAGTCAATGCTATCATAAAATTTTAAAACTTTGTAATATTTTCACAATAAATATTTAATTTCAAGAGCTAATTTTATTTATTTTTTTTTTGGTTGATGTGCACGATTTAAAACGTTTCACATTTTTTTAAAAAAGGTTATAACCCCTTACCACAATTACTAGTCGTATCCTAAATACGTATTTAGACAACTAAGTTGTCATCATCAGTAGGTAAAACCACTAATCAGTGTCGCACATGTGTCACAGTAAAGCTAGCACATCTGATCACGCAACAACAAAATAAAAATATACCGACTATAAAATTACGACAAAATTACCTCTCTTAAGGAAAAGGAAACCACATGTGTTTATTCTCTCTCTGCGCGTTTTCAATCTTCCTACCTCTTTTCTAAGAATGACAACTATAAGGAATCGGTATGGGTATCCGTTGTGTGATGCGAGTTTATTCAGTTCATTTACGCTGTGGGATAGAGAAGTTGAAGAAGTTAGAGTTCATAATAGTGTTATCTTGAGGATTACAGAAATATTATACAATGGTAAGTACAACAATTTCTGAAATATGTATTGGTCGTTGATGTTGATAATAAAATTATTTTAGAGTCACGTGAAATATCGCGATGATCCTACCAGACCGTTGACTTTGAAAGAACTTGCGGCAATTGTTGAAGAGCTTGATCTGAATGAGGAAATTGATGTTTGTTATATACTACCCGACGTCGATGATATAACGGACGAGGAGGACATTGATGATAATGTTATAGGAGTAGAACATTTGTATGTAGATATAGCGGGAATTTTTGAGATAGTCTGTTCGAATAACGAAATTGAGATAGAGGATGATATACATCACGAGACAGCTTTATCAACACGAAGCAAAACGGCAAGACTTGAAGACATTATTTGGTGTAAAACGCCCGTTGACTACGAGGAAGATGCTACGTCAAATGAGGAAGGGAATGTACAGAATATTGTTGGGGCTCTACATCTCTCTAAGTCTGTGCTTGATTTCTTTATGCAAATGTTTTATAAAAATGTTGGCCAGCTTATTATTTCAAACTTCATAAAATATACGAGATAATAACCGTACTCAATTCGCCTTCGATTAAAATTATCTAGAAATTTTTTTGGAAATATTGATTTTGAGTGGGTATCACACTCTTCCACAGGTAAAATTTTACTGATCATCTGATGAAGATAAAGGTGTTCAATTTGTGATGTCTCGAAACAGATTTCTCGACATAAAGTAGAACATTCATCTTGCAGATAACAATCAATTAGACAAGGCAGACAAATTTGCGAAAGTAAGACCGCTGGTTCATCTCTTGAACAGCAATTTCTTGAAGCGAAAATATTTTTGAAAGGGAAGCCGGTACGTTTCGGGTTCAAAATGTGGTGTCTGGCATCTAGCGATGCGTATTTATATCAATTTATACCTTATGCTGGAAAAAACAGGTGGAAATTCCAAAAGAGAATTTGGTTTAGGTGAAACAGTGGTCATCAATCTTTTGAACGTATTAGAAAATAAGTCGACTCATAAGGTATACTTTGATAACTTTTTTACGAGCTACAAGCTGTAGCTCGTAAAAAAGTTAGTTCATCTGAAACGTCAAGGATACTTTGCTACTGGAACTGTACGTGAGAACAGAATGTTGAAATGCCCTTTAGAGACTTGTAAGTCTATAGGAAAAAAACCTCGTGGTACAATGGATTCTCGTTACGATCACGTAAATGAAATAAGCGTGGTCCGTTGGAATGACAATTCTGTGGTTACAGTAGCAACCAATTGTGAGTCTGCACTGCCTAATGTGTTTGTGAAGCGGTACAATCGTAGAGAAAAGAAAGACATCTCTATACCACAACCAAATATGAATGCCAAATATATCAAATATTTGGGAGGCGTTGATCTACACGATAACGCAGTTGCAAATTACTGAATAAGTATTCGTGGAAAAAAATGGTGGTGGCCGTTATTTATAAATAATGCTATGAACTTTTCCCCACAAATATGTTGAAAAGTTTAATTATTTATCGTTGTACATTTATTTTGGATGCTAGTGTATAATTTTGAAATTTATTATGTTTTGTGTAAAGAAACTGGTTTTATAGTCTAAGCCTGCGCGCTTGATTTGACTACGTTTAACCTTTAGACACTAATGTTATCTGAAGTTAGAACGTCGAGTGTTGAGAAGATAAATGATTTATCTTTGATTAGTAGCTTCATGATTTGATTTAATTGTTTTGGTGTTTGATTACAATACCGATTTATTTACGAGTGTGTAGAACTTGTAATTGTTTAATTAGTGGCTTTCTAACTCAGGTGTCTCGAAAAAGAAATATATTTTTTTATTCTACGTAAGTAAAAGATATTATTCTTATTATCATTATTATATAATTATCTTGTATGTATTGATTTGTGTATTTTACCATTATGGTAATTTTGATATACAGTACAAATCTCTTCCCTATAGTCACCTACAAACGTGTATTACGTATGTGTGTGTTCAAGAAGCGAGGAGTGGGGACGCACGAAGCGATGCATACATGCCATTAGTTACAGTTTACTTGTTAAGTTAGATGGTTTGCTCAACTTTTGCGAATAGTCCGTATTCACGATGGATATTTTTACCCTTGAACAAAAAAAATATGTCGTAAAACAGTATCATCTTGGTCGCAGCATAAGAGAAATTGCACGGTTATTTCAAATTAACTTTCAACGTACCATTGCGTTTGAAACGATAATTACGGGCGAAAATAGTTGAATCTATCCTAAATATTCAACCGCAAACGATTTTAAATGTTCAGAGAAACTTTTATGACAGATTAGGACATTGCTTGTTTGCATTAGGAGACCGTTTTGAGCATACAATACATTAAATAGTTTACTTTTTATTTTTTTAATTCTAGTTTTATTTATTATGTATAGAATATAGAAGTTATTATGATTTACCGCTTTATTTATTGTTATTGTTATAGGTATATCTGACATTCTTTTAAACGTTAAAAATATTAAAATCTTCCAAAAAGTCCACACTTATTTGTGTTTAGTCCTTATTATTGACGGTAGTTCCACATTCATCGACGTTTATACTATGTATGTGCTTACTGCTTACATCCAAACTGATCTACAGTACATACATACATACATACATGCTATGTGCGCCCCCACTCCTCGCTTCTCGAACGCACACATACGTAATACACGTTTGTAGGTAGGGAAGAGATTTGTACTGTATATATTTTATTTTTAGTTATATGAATTAAATGACAAAGAACGTTTTTTTTAAATTTCTATAAAAAATTTCTATAACGTTTAAATTTTGTTCGCTTGGATTCAAGGGCATATTTTTTTCATGTGGTTTGCACATGCGTTAGTGTCTGCTTGGGGCTGTCATATAAGTTGTTTACTTTGTTTATTGTGGGAGAAATTAAAATACTTCTTTGGAATTTATTAGTTTTATTAGTCGGTTGTCACTAAGGAAGTTTAATTGTACGCTGCGGTCAATTCCGTACGATAATTTTACCTTAATAATATTGTTTAATGACGCAATATTTATCTTTATACTCCAAAAAGATTTTTTTTTTTTATTTTTTTTTTTGTATTAAAGTTTCATTTAAATTTATTGTGATTTTCATTATACCTTTGTTTAAACTCTTTTACTGGCGCTGTATAAATTTGTAGAAGAGAAAAACCACGTTTTCCAATTGGAACCTTGAGGGAAAAGCAGTCTCATCGTGAAAATAAACCGACTGAATATACAAGCTGGACAGATTGGTTGTGAATTGTGAATAAATAAAATTCAAAGCAATATGTTAGATTCTACTGTGGTGAATGCTTGGAAACTGCACAGACTTGTATACACAGAGAAACCCATTTCGCAGCTGGATTTCAGGTCTGAACTTGTACGAAGCCTCATTAGTGCTAACAAATGTAAAACACAATCTGTTCGAAGACGTGGTTCCAGTACGTCTCTATCATCCAGTGCACGTTTAGATAATGTGGGTCACCTAATTGAAAGAAATCGTGAAAATTGGAGGAGACGTTGTAGAGTATGCAAAAGTACAACCGTATTTATGTGTAATAAATGTGGAGTTCCATTACATTCACACTGCTTCAAAGACTACCATCATTAATAATTGTAATATTTTTTTGTGTATATAGTCCCATTGTTGCGTTAACGCAACGCAAAAAAAATATTAGAATCAATGGTTTGTCTTTTTTTTTTACTTTAAAGGATGTTTATAAATACCTAAATAAAAGTTTATTCCTTAAAGAATTTGCGTTTTCTTTGATTTGTCTAATACTGGTCCTAAATGGGTTAACTTTACTGTTTACTTATTTTATTTTGTAAGGATTCTTCGGATTGCAGATGTTCTAAGAAACAAAAGGTAATATAAGGTAGTAAAAAAATCAATTCCAGTACAAATACATTTTTATTATTGTAATATTTTACTAGATATATAATTCCTATTATAATATAATGTATATTTATGGGTGTATGATAAAATAAATTAGGTAATATAATAAGTATAGCAACATTTATATATGTATGTATTTTAGTTTATGTAGAAAGATAAGTATAGAGAATATATATTTTCCGAAAAACGTGTATTTCGTACAAAATACTGACCGCATAACATATCTTCTACGTATATTTTTTTTTATTTTTTAAAATATATATAATATATATATGGGGAGATAACTGGATCAGGATACATGGTACAGTGATTTAACTTGTTAATCTTATTGACATCCTCACATTTAACCATCTATATTCAAAATGTTCCCTACCTAATCGTCACCGTTTTGTCTTTCAAACGATAACACAATCAATACAATTAACAAACACGTATTTTTTTAATCATGCTATATATGTATGTATATCTCTAAAAGATATCTCAAATAAAACGTCAACAAAAATAGCATCAGTTTTACTAAGATAACTAACAAATTAATTTTATTTTAACCGATAAATAATTGAATAGATTTACGCCTGAAAGATTGCTGAAAACAATAAATCTTAGTCGATCGTGAGGGCGTAATTTTAACATACCTTCAACTAGGTCAAAGCGTTTGGAAGGTCAGTAATTTATCTATTAAAAGAACTCATTGTTTTACAATTGAAATCTTTAATTTTCGATATTTCTGGATTATTATTCAAAATTTCAAATCAAACAAGACAAAGTTTTTATTGTTTAACTGCCTGTTAATAAATTTTAAATATTTGGGAACTAATAATGTAATTTATCGCGAGGAATGCCGTTTGCAAAGAGGTAGAATTTTTAATTTAAATCTTGCAAAGTTTATTTCATGCTAATTAGTAATTGGTAAATATGCATCAAAATATCTTTTAGATCATACAATAATTCTAAATATCATATGTATATAATATGTTATGGGAACAATTTGAAATGTTATACATAACTCATGAAGATATACACACCATGTGCATATTCATATATAAAAACATTTCACATTGAGAACACGTTCAGTGGAACCCTTTAATTATTATAAACAATCACAAAATGCAAAAATATACATTTTTCGGTGTACCGTATAAGTGAAAAGGATTTTATTTTTATTAAATTTAATTCTTGAATTTACTTAATAAAGGCCATGCCCGGTCCTGTAATTCAGATTAGACACAACAACATATTGCAAGGCCAATGGTTGAAAAAAATTATTAAAAAAAAATGCTCAATTTTAAAATCTTCATTTAAAGATGCAATTTTCTACCCCCTATCCCTCAATCTCTAACCGCTAGCAACCCCAACTTTAAAAATTCTAGTAGCAAAGTACCTACTCCTTGTGATACCTCATTTGATAGCATTTTTCATGCTAAAAACAATGAAAAATAGTTTTTTAAAATCGGTTGATAAATAACTGACATATTCAACAAAAATTGATTCAAATGATTGTGCAAGAGTAGATATAAATAATAAAAACAATTGCAAATTGTTTCTTGTTAAATTACAAACACAATTCATTGACATTATGATGTGGAGTATATATTACCTGTTTAACGATTCGAGAAATAAGATTGCAACAATAAGACTTACTGAAGCTGAAAGAATCGAAATTCTAATGATAATTGGGTATGGAGATAGAATTCGGACGCGTGAACAAGTCCGTACTTTGTTCAATGGAACTCGCCCAAATTGTTCTTCAATATAGCAATCCACGTTAAGTCGAATTGAGAACAAATTTCGTGATCTTGGGCATGTACCAGATAAGCCTAAGGTCAGACGTCCATCGGCTTTAAATGAAAATTGACAATTAGATGCTTTGTTAATAGTGCAGGAAAATCCACATTCAACTCTCCTGGGAGTCGCTTCACATCTTAATACGTCAAAAAATTAACAGTGTTCAGACTGCTACAACAAAGTGCACTTAGTGTAAGAGGTGTCAGATGATTTTGATCGACAAGCGCAATTTTGCGAGACAATGATGGAACTCCCCAATACAAATCTTGCATTCATTAGAAATAATCTGTTTTCTCTTGAGGTAACATTTTGTTTAAATGGTACCGTCAATAAGCAAGATTGCCGTTATTGGGCGGTTGAAATTTACAAAATGGATGATGGAGGCGAATATACAACATCACCAAAAGATTAACGTGTGGACTGGGATAGTGAGTAATCGAATTATTGTACCGTATTTTTTTGACGGAACTCTGACTGGTGAACAGTATCTTGACTTCCTCCAATTTGAATTAATTACAGCCTTATCGGTCCAGTTTCCTAATGCAGAAGATCTTGATTAACCTGATGCCAGAATTTGGTCACAGCAAGATGGTGGACCTCCTCATTATCCATAGTCAGTACGTGAATATCTCGACCAAAGATTTCCTAATCGGTGGATTGGCAGACGCGAACCCATCGAATGGCCGGCAAGAGCTCCGAATTTTACCCATTTGAATTTTTTCCTCTGTAGTTATTTAAAATAGACCTAAAAACATTGACGAGTTAAAAGAGAAAATTCGACAAGAAATGCGGAAATCACCCCGGAAATGGTAGACGATATTCAACAAGCGCTTATCTCTTGATTAGAACATTGTTGGAACATTGTTAGGACATTGTTAGGACATTGTTAGGACATTTTTAGAACATTGTTAAGACATTAAGATATAGTTTGGGCATTGTTGAGATATTGTTGGGACATTGTTAGAACGTTGTTGGGACATCGTTGGGTCATTATTGGTACATTATTGGAACATTCTTGGGACATTCTTGGGACATTGTTGGGACATTATTGGGATATTGTTGGAACATTGTTGGGCATTGTTGGGACATGGTTAGGACATTCTTAACGGATAACAATTTCAACATTTAATTTGATTTTTGTTTTATTTTTCAAAAATAAATTTCTTTAATATGATGTTTTATTTAATTTAAATGCATGTTTGTTGAATATGTTAGTTATTTATCACTTGATTTTAAAAAACATTTTTTATTTGTTTTTAGCATAAAAAATGCTATCAAAGGAGGTATCACAAGGAGGAATTTTTGGCATTTTAATTTTTAAAGTTAGGGTTGCTAACGCTTGCGGATTGAAGGGTGGGGGGTAGAAAATTGCATGTTTGAATGAAGATTTTTAAAATAAGAATCGGTACCCGAGCTTTTTTCTAAAACATCCTTGTCAACCATTTTATAAAATTTATCCATTACTTTCGGTAAACTCCGTATAAACAATTCCGAAGTCAACGAGATAATTTAAATAATTTAAATAAAAAGAAAATTCCGGTGTTGATTTGGGCTCGTTCGTAAGGGTACATGGGCGATTTTCATGGCATACTAATCTGAATAAAAGGACATTGTTTTTCAAAATATACAATATAAATAATTTTTTTTCGACTTTTGTGTATTTTTTTCTCATCTTTAGATTATCTTGACGCACTATTTTTTAATCGTATATATTATGAAAATATATAATTTTCTTTTCAAGCAGCTACAAGGGTTTTAAACGACCTCATTGGTGTGATAACATGGTGCGCATTAATAACTCTTGTCTTTTTTTGTCTTAATTATATCTTCGTTAAGAGCAGGAATATTTGTTTTCGTATTTGAAAGTAAATATCGAATAAACCCTGATGGAATTATACATACGTATAGACTAAATACTAAAAATTGCTTGTATCTTTTTTCTTGGAGAGAAAGGTAGGTATATGTTTGCTTGAAACAGTATAACAATAAAGTATTCAGGTGAATTGAAGAGTAGAAGGGAGTACCTACCATGGATTTTTCGTAATTTTCCATACAAAGAATCATGGGTTAGGGTATCAGTTTATTATTTTAATAATTTACTCGTCAATTCTAATGAAATACACCTAAATTATATTCTATGTAACAGACTGCGTAAATATTTAAACAAATTGAGTATAAATGCAATATGATCAAAACATGTTTTATAATAAAATTTATTTTATATTTTTACATAGTCTAGTTTAATATGGCCCAATAATATCTTTGTAATAAATAAAAGAGGGCATTAAAAAAGCCTGCACGAAGATTGTGAACACAAGCGACAAATTCATCAATCAGGCGTCCTCTGGAAACGTCTGAAAATTAATAAGCACGCTCAGATCGCCAATCCTTTCACCACCGGATCACCGGGCACCGGAAAATAAGGAAGTAATAAATAAATTAAATTATATCGGCAAGTGGATAAGATATAATACACGATTAGTTTGAAAATCTGTTTATAAATACTTAAATTTTATTTTTTATATATTTAATTATATAATTTCATAACCTAAGTAATAAAATTTGTATTACTTTGGTGTTTTAACAAACAGTGAGAAACCAAAATATATCCAGTTTCCTAATTATAAATTATCTCTTTGAAATTTTACAAGAATAGTTAACTTTATCTCTAATAAATTATTTTAAAAAAGCCCTTAATACACTTCGAAGTAAAAATTAGTAGCTAAGAAGGTGATTCAATAACTCCTTAGAAAGTCCAAGAGATGGCGCTAGTAATAAGACAAAAAATGTAATTTAGTAAGCGTCATTTGTCATTAGACTGCTGTCAAAGTTTAATCGCGCAAACAGATGTCTATTTTGAGGACCTTCCGAAATCCTACTTTTTGGACAACTTAAAAAAGTTGAAGAAACGCTGGGAAAACTGTATACAGCTAAAAGGAGATTATGTTAACAACAAAAAAAATTTTCAAATTAATTTCTTTTTCTAAAGAATTATTGAAGCAGCCTCGTATTAATTGACAAGAATCTATTATTTATGTATTATTTATTCTTTCGTTTATTATTGCTTTTGATAATGTGTGTAATAATTACCAATGTAATAACACTGTAATTAGTAAAATGTGGAAATGTAATTTCTACTTCATTATTTATACAAAATATTTTGAATTTAATTATTTTACGATAAAGAAATTTTAAACTAAATACATTTTCATTATGTTATATAAATTTAAATTAGAATTAGAAATATATCATTATTAAATAAATTTGGACAGATAAATAACGGCATAATTTTTTTTTATACTATCTAAATATACATATAATAGATATGTACAGTCCAACGAACGAATCTTGCCGTATTGTATTAGTAAAAATTAATTGAACGGGTGAGCAGTCTGTCAAATAAAAAACTCATTTATTTCACTCACTAACACTAACGATTTGTTATTCCTTCAGGAGTTCAATTAAGAGTTAAAATCTAGCAAAAACGCCACTAAACATGTTAAAATCTGACTTTATGATGATCATGATAATTTTTTCATAATTTTAACATTTTCAGTTTCGTTTTTGCTAGATTTTAACTCTTAATTTAACTCCTAAAGAAATAAAATGAAATTAAAACTACGTTTAACACTACGTGTTAAACTAGAAGACGTTCAGAACAATCCTTCTGTGAGTGTTTTTGTGCGTTCAAGTGTTACACTGTTTTTTCTACTGAAGATGACAACGTGGTTGTAGAAATACGTATTTAGAATCATTAAATTCTATTGTGGTTAGGGTTTTTTAATTTTATTTTATCACTTATAAGCCACAGTCTCCGATTTGTTAGTCCTGAAGAAATAATAAATCACTATGAAATATAGAGTGAAATAAATGAGTTTTTCTTTATTTGACAGACCGCTTACCCCTTCAATTAATTTTTCCTATACATATATTAATGTGTCTTGTCATGACATATGTCTCATGGTCAAAAACCAATAGAGATTATTCAAGTATACTGATGTTCTGCCATACATATATATTTGTTAGTTTACTTTAAGTGTTAATAAGAGAACAAGAAGAATTCAGAGTTTAATCTCATTTAAATATGTCGAGAGAGGGAAAATCTTAAATGTGAGAAGCTGGATAATGAAATCAAAGTGATACAAAAAAGAGCTGTTGAGTTAGAAGTTGAATTAAAAAAAGTTCAGTTAGAGCAGATATTGAATTTAAATAAATAATTCTTGTTTTGTACAATATGTCATTCTCTGTATTTATAAGATGTGTCCTTTGTAAATATGTAAGTAATAATGTGGACAGAATAGTGTTTAAAAATTTCACAATAATTTATAATATGAATATCAGCAAAGAATGTAACGTTATGAAAAAACAGTTTTAACAACTGCATTTGATAAGTGTAGAAAAAATTATAGTTATGTAGTATTTGTTATTTATAAAACGTCAATTAATCACTAGTCATTCGATTTTTTTTTGGGCTAACTAACAGAGAGATTAACAGTTGGCTAGTGCCAAATTACAAATGGTGAATACCAGTTAGTGACTTAACTGTTACTTAAATTTTAACAGTGGGCTAAATGCATTGGTGAATACGGCTGATAAATCGGCTGATAAATCAGACACGATTTCTTTGTTGCACTGTACAAATCTCAAACGTATTATTGCAGTGGTGACGAATATTTTTGATGACTAGATACACAACAAAAATTATTATTATTGCCGGATTTATAGATTACTTCTTTCTCTCCGAGCTTATGAAGGCTGTAGATGAAGCTTGTGTATAATGAAGCATTAATACTATAGCCTTCGTGCCTTGAGGCCCAGACTAATATCACATTCTGGATATTACTTGTGTCGAATTTAGTGCTTTTACAATTCTATGACTGACAGAGGAAATGACTATGGTGTGATTTGTTTCACCTTGACTCTGTAAGAGATGTAAATAAAATAAATATTAGGATTTGATCATATTGCATCTGCTCATTGCACGAAAAAAAAATATGTGCTTTAAATATCTAACATGACATTTTGGATATTTATTAAAGTATTCAGCAAGTTAATAATTTGAGGATGAAATAAGAATAAGAAGTATAATTTGTATTGGTCACCGCAAAATCTTAAATATTAATTATTTATAAAAGAAAGGGTCAAACAACGTAACATCTTCCAGCTTATATTTTGGTTATTTTGCGCGAATGGTTTCCTAAATATTTCGCTTCGAGGAAGAGAATTACGTTGCATTTTATTTCTTTTATTTAGTAACTTTTTTTTTGGCACCAGATTATTAATAATATAAACCTTTTTAGAATGCATTTCGTCGATGTTTTAAAGTGTTCCCCCAATATACAATAAATTACAGTGTAATTAAATATTTTGTTTTTGCTTTTTGTCAATGCAAATGTGCGATTTTTTGCTTTATACAGAAAAAAAGGAAATCAAGTTATAATAATGCTCCTCCGTCGGTATTCCTTTCTTCTTTTTTTTTTAATTAAATCAAGCAACAATGATGATACAACTTACAAAAGCAATGTTTGCATTTGGCTATCTTCCTTAATTATTATTAATTATTTCTTTTCATTTTTCTTTAATTTATCTTCATCTAGAGATATAATTAGTATACGTATATTATATATTAATATATCGTTATAGAAACCGTATCTAAATATTTTTTTCTATAATTTAATATAATAACTGGAAAAATATACACACAGCACACTTAAAACTATTATATTGTTTGTTTTTTTTTGTGGAATTTTTTTTTAACTTTAAAGCTGTTGGTACAATCGATTAAAAATATAATAAGAGAAGCTTTTTTTTTTAGAAGGGACTTAATATTTTTTTCTTTTATTTTTTTATTATTCCGAAATAACACTTAATTCAGTCTTATGAATCACAGTGAAGCTTTGATATGATCAAATTATTGTGCTCGGTTTCTGTTTTTTTCCTCTTTTTTAAAACCTTTTTTTTATAATTCTCTGCCACTTGATCTTTCACCATTACACGGTGAATACTATATACATTTTTGTTAAATATATATAGACAGCCTTCTTGTACTAAACGTAGAATTGGAATTATAGCTAGTATTACGCAAACAATAAACTTGTTCCTTGGAGGTACTAGCACACCAAATCCTACAACTTTTTCACATTTCCGTTAGTTTCTTTGATGTTTTTTTTAATGTTAATTATAATGATCATAGGTAAAATCATGCAGTATTCTAAAGATGTCCATAATAGCAATAAATACTGCGATATTTCATTTGATTTTGTGTAAGATAATCTAAAGTTCGTATAAGATTTCTTTGCATGATTCTCTGTATGTCAAGAAAATCATAAAACCGCACGATTTTCCGTATTCGTCAATGAGTATAAATATTACTTTATATAACAATGATAATTTTGTTCTTGAAGAATTAAACATTTTGTATGACGGGGGGGGGCCAACTCCCCCCCACGACATATATTCTTTTTTGCTTATATTTATCTAAATATTGAGTACGTTTGGGAACTCAAGAAGATTAAACTTAATTAACTAACAATGATTTAGATCAGTAGATCAGTAATAGTAATAATTTAACAATAACTTAGTCACAAACTTGCAAATTTAACTAAAACTAATAATACCTTCTAAATTCATTTCGTTCGTATGGTAAAAAAGAAATATCTAGGATTGAATATTTACTGGTTTACTGGTACAATAAATTAAAATCAAAAAATATTTGATAAATTTCACTGTTTTATTTTATTGTCCTGACAAAATTGATCAGAAAGATCTGATTCGAACAATTGAATAAGATCATTCATTGAGAATGGTAGAAATTCAACAATTTAGTAAAAGTTGTTTCAAATAATTGATTATAATACTAACATACACTATAATATTGTTTCGATAAACTTTGGCTTCCTCAGGTGATGATAACTGAATCTTCATTCACTTATCATCATCATCATCATAACTGTTATCGTCTGATGAAGACAAAGTTTAGCGACACTATATTGTAGTGTATCTTAGTGTATAATAAATAATTTGAAACAACTTTTACTAAATTATTGAATTTTAACATGAAGATTCAAAAAGTAACATCCCGTGTAATCAATTATGGTCAAAATTGCTGAAACAATATTGTCAAAACAGCAGGATAAAACAGTGAAAATAAGCGTTTGTTAATTATAATTTGTGTTAAGTATATATAAATACAATGTTTCAACAAGAATCGACTACAATATTCACTAACAAGATCAAATTGAGATGTGGTTAAAGGAAGAGTCAAGCATTAAAAAACTGAATAAATGTTCTTTGTTTTACAGTATGAAGACCAATTTGATAATATCGTTTCGCAGTATAAGCGAAAACAAAAAAATGCAAAGTAAATCAAACCAGCTGAAGTTGTAACAAGTTAGAATAGAATGAGTGATATAACTGCAATCAATTGTCCAACATAACTTATCTAAAAGTCAGTGTAATCATGAAATGTACCAAATAAGTTCTTCAGATCAAAAATCAATAGATAAGTGCTGAAGCAACTGTGTGTGTTTTTGTGTAGAAAAGACACAGATAATGATGGTGATAAAGTTTCACTATTAATATTTATACAGAAAGTGATAAAATTAAATGTTTAGAACAAGTTATACAAACAATTCCAAACCCAGCAATATTTATTATGTTATCGTAAGAAGTGCTTTCTAACTTAATTATACAGTATTTTTTTAACGACTACATTATCAACATGTAATGTTATATTACCCAACTGATTTGTTATTTAAATGTATATATAAGACATCAAACCAGGGAGTGCCAAGTGAATTTATATTATTTTTTATTTTTGAATCAGTATAAACAGTAATAAATGTTAACTCTCTCATGTACGTAGACGACATAATACTGGTATTGGAAACTAACGTCAAAATGTTTAAATTAGTTGATATATGAGCAGAAGAAATAGGCGAAAAGTGGGAATGCAATTGAATATAGTAAAAAATAGTAATCAATAAACTGAGGGAATAGAAAGCACTAGAAATAAACGGTAAAGACTTTCGAGAAGTCTCGGCAATGGAATGTCTTGGAAGCATCAAATTAGAGAACGGAAAAATAGATATTTGATCAGTATTAAGATAAAGTGGCAACCCAGCTCTAATAAATGCATGCAAAAGAACCGCGTAGAAATGAGTCGCAAAAATGAAATTCCTAAGAAAAATTAGAGGCAAAATTACAACCAAAACAAATTTGATAAAGAACGAATTGAAAAAATTCGTCAATTAGTGAAGCAAAATGCAATCACGTAAAAAGTGGAAAAATAACAACTAAAATATAATGTCACCAGAATGGAAGATAACACGGTATTTAAGAGAGTAATAGAGACGGAAGAATGGACAGAAAAACGAAAGGACAATCCAGGAAATCATGTGTGGAAAGGATAGAAGAATTAAGAACAGATAAGGGGAAACCTAGAGCAAAAATCAAGGTTTGAAAGAAATTAATTGACGGAACATAAACAGGAATATTCGACATTCTTTGGGGCTATAAAAACTACCAAAGAAAAGAAACACGATAGATTTTATAGGATAATTTGTATATTAGATAACTTACGATAACACTTCAACGAAAGGGAAGTTGTGATTCAGCTAAACAAGCTTGTAAAAAGTGAAAATCCGTATGCTACAATAATTATATTTAAAAAAATAGAAAATTTAATCTACAAAACAAACAACAAGATCAAGATTTAATATTTAAAAGTATCGTGGAGCCAGTAACCAGAATATATTTCATAGAATTAACACAACGATATGGATTTAATCCAGGAATTTTAAACCTAAAAAATTGTAGGACCAATATTCCTTTCAAATAGATTAAATGCAAACTAGTACGTAAATGTGTCGGAGGAAGTTTTGGATAATGTTCGATTAAATGTCAGAGCCAACATAAAAAACATAAAAATACTTTTGTGAAAATAAAAAAATTTAGAATGTTCAATGATCTAAACAATTCGATTATTACTGAATTGGATTAATCAAATTGAGACGGTGTTGCTCTGCAAAACAAATATTAAAGCTTTTCTCAGGAGACGTCTTTAATTTCAATTTTTGCAGCATACAATACCAATGTAAGAAACATTACATTACTTTGAACACCCGAAATTATAAATAAAGATTTCGTAGTGTTTAATAACACTGAAATAAAATTTTGGTGTGCCTAAGAAAGTGAAAATAAAGAACAAGCTAAATGCAATAACAACAATTTAAAGTTAAAAATTTTAAAGTAGGAATTATAACCAGTAAATATACATGTAAATAAGTTACAATCATATCTAGGGAAGTATAGAATAAGTGATAACAAAATGGACAAATTTAAAGTAAATTGTTTAAAAAATAAACTTAAAGAAATGTATAAAATCCTTTACTAGGTTGTTATCTACAGTAGGTCTTACTGAGCATGACAACTTAGTTGCAAAAATACTTATTTATGAATATATTTTTAAAAAGTTTTTGCACAGTCTCTAACGAAAGACTTTTTTAAAAGTAAATATGTAGTTTTTTTAGTTCCTATTACATTTGGGTTTAAAATAAAAATGTAAATTATTCAAGAACGAAATTATCAATTATTGCTGTTTTTGTTAGTAACATTTACACGTCGTATAGTAAAGGTTTCTTAAATTTAGACAGAGAAGAAGATAAAAATAACACAAGAACGCTTCGTGTAGATGACTTGATGAATGAATTTTTGGAATGTGTCGCTTTGTGCATAAATCATTTCAAGGATCGTTCATGGTTTTCTTAATTTATGTGCTTTTAAATAGTCACTATAGTGGTTTTACGATTAAAATCCAGTGTATTATTATCATGAATAACTAACGTCAAATATAAATTGGAAATCCTTTAGTTTAGTGTATTTTCAGTTGTAACATACGTGTATATTGTCTGCTGTCTTATATAATTTCATTTCTTGTTTGGACATCGTTAGTAAAACAATATTAAAATCGTTCTTGTGTGAATATAACCATATACGAATGTTATGTATTTTTATTACCCGTAAGCAAAAGAACTTTTTCAATGTCAACCTGATTATTATTCGTGGAGCATGTTGTTATTTTATTAATGTTTTATGTTGTGTGTACAGACAGATTCGATGTAAATATCCTTCATACATAAAATCTGAATTGGGTAGAGAGATGGTACTTTTAAAAGTGAAGAAAAATATAGAGATTATTTTACATATTACATAAAGAGCTCGTTAATAAACTATGTGAATAGATAACATTAAAAATATACGTTAATATCGAACAACATAAATAATTTATTACTACAATAAAATGTTAATCAAAATAATTTTCGTATACGTAATAGAGCACTATACAATATACCTGGATGAAGATTTATAACGAAAATTATGTTTAATTCAGTGTTTTTTATTGTTACTTGTGTTTGGGTGATAATCGAACTCATACTTTTCAATATCTGTTGAAATTGAGTTATTTCTAGATGGTAGAATAGGTAAGTACACAAATGCATTCATATAATGGCAAAACTGACAACCACATTGCAAATAACGAGTACTAGATGGCCTATTAGATGGATATTTGGATTGCTTCTTCTCAATACTTCTCCAGTTCCTTTGCTATCTTTCTCGACTTTTTGCAGCCACATGCTTTCTTCCCAAACTTTTACATTAATATTCTCCAAGTTCGCTTCAACTGCCTTCACCCACTTTGTCTTGGCCAATCACTTATGCATCTATGAGTTACTACCCTCTTTCCTTTCAATATCTTTTTAAATTGATTTATTTCTTAATGATAGAATAGGTAAATCCACAAATGCATTCTTATAATGGCAAAACTGACAACCACATTGCAAATAACGGGAGTACTAGATGGACTATGTTTGGATTGCTTCTTCTCAATTCTTCTCCAGTTCCTTTGCTATCTTTCTCCACTTTTTGCAGCCACATGCTTTCTGCCCAAACTTTTACATTGATATTCTCCAAGTTCGCTTCAACTGTCTTCAGCCACTTTGTCTTGGCCAATTCCTTATGGTTCTACGAGTTACTACCCTCTTTCCTTTCAATATCTTTTTAAATTGATTTATTTCTTAATGATAGAATAGGTAAATCCGCAAATGCATTCATATAATTGGAAAACTGACAACCATATTGCAAATAACTACTGTACAAGCGCTGTATCACAATGGCCTATGTTTGGATTGCTTCTTCTCAACTCTTCTCCAGTTTCTTTGCTATCTTTCTCCACTTTTTGCGGCCACATGCTTTCTTCCCAAACTTTTAAATTAATATTCTTCAAGTTCGCCTCAATTGCCTTGAGCGATTTTGTTTTTGCCAACCCCTTATCTTTCTATAATCTATGTCCTAAGTTACTAGACTCTTTACCCAGCAATTGTTGGACATTTGGCTAACGTGTTCCAGACAGCTTATTCTTTGGCATCGTACAATATAAGTCGCACTTGGCTCGTCGAGTAATTCTTTTAATTCATGATTAGTTCGGCTTCCAACTGTCTCCAACCACTTTTTTTTAGGGTTAGCTTTTTCTCAAGTTTTCTTTTTTGCTATCTTCTTCCAGTTCCTGCGGTCGCATCCTTTTTTCCCAATCTTTCACGCTAATATTCTCTAAGTCTGCCTCGATTGGCTCCAACTACTAACTTTTGGATTTCCCTTTATACCTATATTTCCTATTCCATGAGGTACTACCTTCTTTACTCAGGGATTATCGGGCATTCAGCCGACGTGTGCCAGCCAGCTTATTCTTTGGGATCGTACAAAATAGGTAAAAGATATTCTCTAGTTTTCTTTTGTTATCTTGTTGCAGCTCTTCTGGTTACATGCTTTTTCCAATATTTGACGCTAATATTTTTCAAATTCACCTCAACTGGCTCCAACCATTTTCTTTTAGCATGCCCTTTATCTCTGAATTGCCTATTCCATGAGTTACTACCCTCTTTGCTCAAGGATTGTTGGACATTCGGCTGACGTGTCCCAACCAGCTTATTCTTTGGGATCGTACAAAATATCCATCTCACTTGCCTCTTTAAATAATTCTTTTAACTCATGATTCGTTCTTCGTCTCTTTTCACCATTTATTTCTGCATTCATATAATGAGAGTATAATATTAGTTAGTTTTAAGTTTTTTAGTAAGCACAAGGCCTATATTGGATTGCTTCTTTTCAGCTAGTCTTTATTTCTTTTTGCTATCTTCTTCCAGCTCTTGTGGTCGCATGTTTTTTCCTAATATTCTGAAAATGCGTCTCAATTGCTTCTAAGCACTTTCTTTCGATCTGCCCTCTATTTTTGCTTCTTCCAGTTCTTGCGGTCGCATGCTTTTTTCCAATCATGATTAGTTCTTCGTCCCCTTCAACTATTTATTTTTGCATACATATAATGAGAATATAACAGCACTACAAAGTGGCCTATATTGCATTCCTTCTTTCCAGCTATTCTTTAGTTTTTTTTGCTATCTTCTTCCAGCTCCTGTGGTTGTATTCCTTATTTTCCAATCTTTCACGCTAATGTTCTCCAAATCTAACTCAATTGCCTTAAATTACTTTCTTTTGGTCTGCCTCTTATTCTATTACCTATTCTCTGAGCTACTAACCTCTTTCTCCAGCGATTGTTAAGCATTCGGTTGACAAACTCTAGAAAGCTTATTTTTTGGAATCGTATAATTTGCGTCCAAATTATAACCCACCAATTATTTAAATTCATGATTAATTCTTTGTCTCCTGTCAAAATTTATTTTTGCTTTCATATAATGAGAATCTAAAAGCACTACAGGTGCTGTAGATCGATAGCCTATATTGCACTGACTCTTCTCAACGATTCTTCTATGTTTTGTTATCTACTTTCAGCTCTTCTACTCGCATGCTTTTATTTTCCAAAGTTTCACGTTAATTTTCTCCAGTTCAACTTCCTCCAGAGACTTTCTTTTGACCCACCGTGTTCTTTCTATTACCTTTTTTACTCTTTTAATTCATGATTAGTTCTTTATTTCTATTCATCATTTATTTCTATGCCTTGAAAAATTCTTCTTAAAAATCTGCCTATCCCGCAGTTTTAATTTCTTCTCGGTTTTTTTGTTCATTATCTGTCTGTTACCCATATGGTACTGTTAATCTTATTATAGTTATTATAGTTGTGTATAATATAATCGAAGTACTGTTTGCTTTGAACATGTGCATGGCCCCCGCCAAGCTAATTCCTTTAAGCAAGTCTCTTATATATTTTTATATATTTTCTGTAGTTACATTTATGACGCTGACACCTGGTCATACTTGTTTCTTTTCTGCTCTGTTGAGCCATTTGCACATATTTTGATTTTTGTTCATTAACTGCTGTTAGTCAATAAAATTTTGACTCTTCTGCCGGAGACCCAAATTCTTTCCAATTCGTTCTTGACATGAAGACGATATTGTCTACATGTACCACCCTGTCTAAAACCTACCTTGTCTTAAAACCATCTCCAACGCATTTGAAAAGCGACACTGATAAAGAACAATATTACTATAAGAAAGAAAGTAAACTTTTCCATATTAGATTTGCTCAGAATCGAAGTTTAATTTCGTTCTTACATACTTAAAACCTCAACCATTCAATTATAGTCATAGTTTTCAATTTGAATTTGTTTTTTTTTATAGTGTTTTACCTGTACTATTGAGATGGATTTAGTAATTTTCGTTCTGTTTAGAAGTGTTGTAAAATAACCTATAGGCAACAAAGGTATCGCTTTGAATTATCAGTTCTGAAGTTATTAAGGATTTTTTCTGAATACTTAACGTAGAATTAACGTTACTTTTAATGAACTTAGAAATCAATCTAGTTGTTGGTATTCTTTCAGTGGTGTTATCAATTGAAGAAGCTCTTATTTTGATTGATATATTCTTGCTTTTTTCTTTGGTTACAAAAGTAGTATTACTTACAATTCGCCTTATATTTTTTCTTTCCTATTTTCTTATTTAACAAATATTATTCGTAACTTTTAAGAGCGACTATATTATTTGTTGAATATCTGTTCATTCTCTGAAATTGATTCATTTGATATTCTTAAGACTTCTATTCTTGTTGTTGTCTTGTTGTATCCGATGATTATGGAAATTTGAGATGTTTTCCGGGCTTATTACTATATTCGAATTTAAATTTTTGTTTTCGTGGTTATTTTTTTTTCTATTATTTTGAAATATATTTTCTTTGTACTTCTTTTTAGGCTAATTGTTTTCTTTAATTGTTCGACATGACGACATAAATTATTATTATTATTTAAAATTGTTATTATGCAAATTAGCTTGTTCCATATTCTTTATCGTGTTGGAAATATAACATTACTATTGTTGGCTAATTGTTTTTTCTCATATTTTTATTAATTATTATATAATTGTGCTAGTTTTGCTCTCTCCATTATTCAAGCTCTTGAATTATGGTTCCTTGAATTTCTTTCGAATTAATTATTTGTGGTATATTATTCAAACCATCTAATAAAAGAAATAATTAATTAAGACTAATATCGATTATAGTCTAATCAGTTACTGGAAAGTATGAGTTCGAATTTTACTGGTTTAAAGAATTTTTTTAAAAAATTATCTCGTATCTATTGGTTTTAAAATTGGAGGCATTTTACGTATTAAAAATATGTAGTAAACTTAGATTTAGTTAATAAAAAGACTTAGAATTTTACAGATATAAGTCTATAATTGTCTTATAGAGATTGTACCGACATATTTCTCGTAAAAAACTCATTAACATATATAGTTTCTTTTCAGATTATCATCGATAGATTTAAACTGTTCCAGAATTTACCGAATTTCATTTCAGTATGATATTTAGTAAATCTATTACATAACGTGTTTCCATTATAAAGTGGTGTTATATTCTATTGTAAGTAACTCATATTAAAAATGAATTGCTGTAATACACATATATTTAATTATATTTTATTATACACAATTCAGTAGTCCATTACATACACGATAATTTCTTTAAATGTTTGCACTCAATCCACCTTACAGTTAAGAGGTTAGGGCCATACGATTTCTGCAAAATGTTATATTTCTTATATTTATAAATAAGAAATCGGTGTACTTTACGCAAATTATTTAGTTTTTAATGAATTATCAATAAAAATGCAACGTAACTTTTAACGATTAACAAATATTATTCAAGCCAATTTTTTAGGTTATGTAATTTTCGCAGGATAAAACTTCATCTAATTTAGAATAAAGACTGTTTCTAAATGACACTGGGATTTGATTTTTGGGACATTTTCTTTTAACCAAGATTACTGGACTATAAATTTTACAACTGTTCAGTACAAAAATCGCGATTTATCAGTCATAGAACGCAATACAAAAACAAAGAGCTAATTTTAATAATGAAAACGATTAATATTGAAAGTTTTGCAATTTTTGCTCGACAAAATGCACCAAATTGTTCGTCAGTTAAGACACTGATCGCGAAATTCGATAGAACTGGTTTCGTTGTGAACGAGAAATCAGCAGGTCCTATTCGGCCAATCAGTCTACTGAAAATATTGCCTTAGTGATTGCAAGTACAGCTACATCGATTCGCCGCAGCTGGCCATTTCGACGAGCAATTTGTAAAGAATTCTAAAGAAAGATTTCCTTCTGCATCCTTGCAAAGTTCAATTAACTCTAGAACTTAAGCCAGATGACCATGCACAACTCCATACCTTTGTCAATTGGATTTTGGAAAACCAAGCAATGTACGTTAATTTTGTTAGAAAAACTATCTTTAGCGATGGGGCACACATCCCCCTTAAATGGGTACGTTAAAACATAAAACAGTCAGATTTGGGAAGCAGATAATCTGCATGGTACTCGTGAGAAAGCAATGCATACATGATGAGTCACTGTTTGGTGCGGATTTTGACCTGGTGGTGAGCTTGGACTATAATCCTTAATGAACAATTCCAGCAGTGCAGTGAATGGTGAACGTTAGCACAATATGATAAAGAAGATCTTGTGGCCCGCATTGGTCGGTATGGATTTAGACGGGATGTGGTTTCACCAGGACGAGGTAAGCTGTCACTGTACGAAAATCAATTGTTGAATGAGATATTCTGATTGTGTAGTCTCGCGCACTGGGGACCAGAATTAGCTATCGTGATAGTGCGATCTAGCGGCGTGTGATTTCTTCCTATGTTGTTTTGTAATGTCTGCCATCTATGTCAACCAAACAACAAGTAAATATGTGAAAATGTAATCAGCAACTTCTCCAAAATAGCCAGAGTATGCCAACAAAGTCGTAGCAACCATTTGTTGTATGTTTTACTCCACACATTAATCACCCTATATATATATATATATATATATATATATATATATATACTTTATATTAAAATAAAATTATTTGTATTTTTCTAGTAAATGTTGTTTTATTTATTTATTGAAAAATTATTGCGTCCATTTTGTAACACCCTATATAATTGTAAAACCGAGAATTGTTTACCTTTAAAACTATAGAATTTAATACATTAACATAACCTAGATAACAGAATTTATTAATACTTTACTTATGTAATTTAATTACTGTTAAATAAGCAAAAATTATAAATTTTAATGAAAAAAATTAAAATGTAAAATCATCTAAACATCAACAATTCTAAATATTTTCCAAAATTATAATTATAACGAACAAATTTGTTAAATTGAAATGACGAGCCTGCTTGCTTTAAACACGCATTTATATTCAAATAAAAAATACAGTTGGGAAACATTATTACATTCAATCAACTAGGGTTTACCTGCTATTATAGTTAGTGTGATTAAGACATCACAAAATTAAAACGATGCGAAGATTCGTGAAGCATCTTTGACACCAGAATCCAATAGACAAACACAAGGGAAACGAATTATAATAATTGCACTGGAAACCACAGATCAAACAAATATACCCTTAACAACGCAAAATAATTAAATGTGTAATAAATAACTCTTAATTAAAATAGAAAAATATCAAAATTAACTTCCACATTACATTCGAGGGCAACACTACTGGTGATATGAAGTTTTATACAAATTTAATTTGCAGGAACAAACAGAATTAATAAATCTCATTACAAGTACCGTATATGTATAATTAATAAAATCCTAATCCTATATAGAGTATATTCACTTTCAATTTTAATGTATTTATTATTACATTATTAACTAGTCGAAAGTTTGGAACTAAAAACAATTAATGAAACAGGAATTTGTTTACATACGAGGTGTGTAAATTAAGTAATGGGACTGGCAACGTAGCGTTAGATCTGGCAACACTTGGGAAGCGAGACTTGAACGGGCGGTAGGTAAACATGTGATGCGACTTCAGTACCAGTTTGAACTTGCTAGAGTCATTTGGTTGTCAATATCGATTTTTTCCTGAAACAGGTTTTTCTAGTGCGTTCTAAAAATAAGTGACATCAATTTCGAGTAACGGTACTGATATCAAATTTTGCTTCAGATTTAACCACAAGTGCAATGGAATTTTTGCAAAACAAGAGCAGGCTTACGGAAACTGTTTTGTCAAGGGACCGGGAAGAGAGTCGATTAAACATGAACCTAAATAAAAAATATCGACAGAATCCGGGATCGGTGCGTTCAGATCGTCGGTCGAGAGTCAGAATGATCGGCGAAGAGTTGTATTTGACTCGACATCACCATTCAGATTTTGACCAATCAATTGTGGATGAGAAAAATCTGCTCAAAAACGGTTCCAAAAAACTTTTCGCATACCCAAAGGACGCCAGTAGGGAAAAACGCCTTGACTTTGTGGAATCGATTGAAAATTATCCCCATTTTCTGGAACGTATCATTATTAGTAGTGCCGAGTTGTGAGAATTTGAGCACCTTCCGGAAACCAAGCTTCAAAGCATGGAATGGCACACTACAACGTTTTCAAGGTTCAAAATGGCAAAAATGAGCAAGTTGAAGATTAAATGCATGCTGATTTGGTCTTTTGATAGCCAGGGAATCGTACACAATGAGTTTGTGCCTCAAGGTCAAACGATCAATGAACATTGATTGAAGAAGAACAATTGGGTGTTGCATCACATCACGACAATGCGCCTTATCAATAAACGAATTTCTGGCCAGTAAAAACATTGCTATATAGCTCGTCAGACGCCCTATTCGCCCTGATTTAAGTCCTTGACAGTTTTTCCTCCTGCCGAGAATGAAAAATTACCTCAAGGGTCATCATTTTGGATCACTGGGACACATTCAAATGATCGTAACTGAGCAATTGAAGGCTATTCCAGCATTCGTCTTTCAGCGCTGTCGAAAGAATCATCTCCAGCGCTGTGTGGTGTCTCAAGGAAGTTATTTTAAAGGAGACGTTGAATTGTAATTCTATTCGAATAATTTTTTTTTTAAATTACTTTCATTACTTTAATTTGCAAACCTGGTTACCACATTATTTTATAAAAGTATTCATGTTTGATATGAGTGAATGTTTTAGTTGTTTTGTAAGGAATATATTGGAAAAGCGTATATTTAATTCAATCCTGATTATAATAATATATTGACTTTATACATTAGTATTTTTCTGTGCTATTTTTTAATGTTTCGTATGGTACTAACCTCTTTGAAGACAATAAACAATTTCTCAAACATAAACAAATAATTTTGTGCTTAAAACTTTTACATCATTCGATGATTACGTTCAGTCGAGTCCAACAGCAGTAAAGTGAATTTTTTTTTTAATAACATAAATCTTAGAAAAGGACAAATCTAACCGTAATACGTTCAAACAACTTGCACACATTTAATATATAGAAATACTTTTTTTTTTAACAGCTAAATATTATTTTCTTAGTATATATTTATATAATATAGTTATATATATTTATTATAAATGCTGAGCGGGTTGACTTGCCAGGGTCGTGGGTTACCCCTGTACGTCCGATTAGATTTTCTTCTATTCTACGCAATTATTAAAATGTAGAAAATAGATTAGCCTTTTTTTAAAATATTTATTTCGTTCTTTTATTGCTCTTGGTTACAACGTGAGAAGACAAATTTTCTTGATAATAACAAATTAAATGATATCATAGGGCTGTATCAATGCTTTTATAGGTTAATTACGAATTTACTTTTGTCAGAGTATTCCGAATTATAACCACTGTGTATATTGTACAATTAAAAAAAAAATAGAACTAATGAGTTTAAAAAGAGGATTCTTAATTAAAAGGTTAGGTTTTATTTAACTTGATTCAACTTGTTTCGAAAACAATCTCTGATGCTGCACAAACAAGCGATTATATCTCCAAATCAAATCGATTTAAGTTGACCAAGTCGTTGTTGAGTTAATCTGATGAATGGGTATAAATATAAATGAAAATAAATGTAAATTTTGTCAATGCAAATTTAAATAGTGTTCAAATTAACCTTGATATCTAGAATTATGAATGAATATTGGGTTCCTATTTCACGGACATCTTCCACGGGGGTTAAGCTGTCCACCAGGAAGTTCTCTAGGTGGTGGATAAGAGGACAGTCAGGTCACGCTTGGGTGACCTGATTAGTGGAAATCATAAGCGTGATGGGTAGGCTTAAAAACCTTCTAATCCTTAGCGAAAGCTGTCACCTCAGACCACCTCTCCCAAGCTACGGTGTAAAACAACGTACTCAGAGTTGAATGGTCACAGGGGTATATGCACCAGGCGGCACCATCTTGTATTTACGACTTGTATCCGTAATGGCGGGTATTGACTTAATACCAATTCCGTAGTCGTGGGAATATAATGAACCGAGAAAGAAAAAACAAATACAAAGAGATGAAATCTGAAGACATTCCAAAACCTGGGGAGTCTACTGAGGCTCCCTTTGTAATAGAGACTGACGAGACTAAAGAAATAAAAATTATAACACAACTGGAGGAGCTGGACGCTAGGCTTTTCAGCCAGTCATAAAGAAGAAATTAAAATTATTACCGGCTTGATACTCGGAGATTGTTTTTATGGAAGCATATGTACAACATGGGCCTGGTTAACTAGCCCAGGTGTAGCAGATATGAAAATCAAGAGGAAACTATTCTGCATGTAATATGCACTTGTGAGGAACTGAAGGAACTCAAGACAGAAACATTTCGGAAAAGATCTGTTGGATCCTACAAGGGTACTCAAATTTTCCCTGAGGAGGATTAGTTGCTTTTATCGAGGACACAAGACTAAGAGAGTGGAACTAAGAGATCTAGCGGAAGTGGTACAAAGAGCACTGTGCTCAAATGATTGGAGTTACTGGCTTCGAACCCAAAGAACTACAAGAAGAATGTTGGTTTCTTTGAGATGATATATCATAGCTTTTATCAAGAATACAAGACTAACTAACAGAGTGGAACTGAGAGATCTAGTGAGGGTGGTACAAAGAGCACTGTGTTCAAATGCCTGGAGTTACTGGCTTCGAACCCAAAGAACTACAAGAAGAAGGTTGGTTTCTTTGACATGATATATCATAGCTTTTATCAAGGACATAAGACTAACAGAGTAGAACTGAGAGATCTAGTGGGGGTGGTACAAAAAGCACTGTGCTCAATGCCTAGACTTACTGGCTTCGAACCCAAAGAACTACAAGAAGAATATTGGTTTCTTTGACATGATATATCATAGCTTATATCAAGGATACAAGACTAACAGAGTAGAACTGAGAGATCTAGTGGGGGTGGTACAAAAAGCACTGTGCTCAATGCCTGGACTTACTGGCTTCGAACCCAAAGAACTACAAGAATAATAATGTTGGTTTCTTTGACATGATATATCCAATTTAATTCAGGAATTCATTTTGGAACAACACTTAAATAAGGGTTTTAAATATTCACGAATAAATCATCTATACTTATGCTTGGCAAAACTAAATGAAAATCAATTAATATAGAAGTTAAACAGAATCAAAACATCAGAATGTAGAAATTATTTCAATTTCTTAAGTGAATATATTATTTTTTCTATAAATTTCAATTGGATATTCATTATTATGTCTGGGAGTATACTATCGAGTTAAAATATCTTAGAAATAGGAAAAATATTGGTATGAAAGTTTGACAAAATTATAATTTAAAGAAAACTATATAAGTATTATTATATTGTAGTATTATACTATTTTAATTCTTTCTTCAAATGATGAACGAGTTTGGCATTAAAAAGAATCCATGTCGCTTCATCAGATTCATTTATTAAAATTATGGCGTATTAGAAGAATGTGTAAATTGTATTTTTTTCTAGCGTGAATTTTATGCCAGCCAAGTTTGTATATACTATTATTAAATATATGTAACACAAGTAGATGTAACTGCTTTAAAAAATATAATATTCTGATAGCAAATCTCGTCTTTATATTACCTACCTGCTGCATCAATACCTGCTTTTTTTTATTTTTACGTAGTTATAAATCTGTAATTTATGTAATAATATACATAGTTACTTATTGGTTATACCATGTCATATAAACATAAAGTTTTGTTTTTCAATAATCATATTTAGAGCTAGAACTGTTCTTAATTAATGTGTGATATCGAAACTGTTATTCTGATAGACAAAGTGGATACTGTCTTGCTGGAATTTCTTGTATGTATTATAGGCAGCACCAGTTCCAACGTATTCCTTTGAGGAATACATTATGTACTATTTACACATTTATTTAACCGTAGATTGTACGATAATTAACGAATAATTAAAGAGATATTTTAAATAAAGTACGGGATGGTAGACAAAATATTAAAAAGAGCAAATATAGAAAAGGGTAAATTTATCTTGCGAAGAAATAAGGCGATACTAAAGAAGTAGTTGATGACTTGATAAGTGTGAAGTTTTATAAAGATAAGAACAGAAGAAGTCCAGTTATAAAAAATAATAGGAAAGATGGTAGAAGTCTTGTGTAATATTAAATATAAAATTGCAGCCTTTGATAAGTTAGCGGAATATTTTAAGACGGAAATAGATAAGGTCAACGATGTGATGTCTAGATTTTGGCGTAAAAGTAAAAAATGTGGAGGTATTAAATAAATGGAAAAGAAAAACATAGTTTATGGAGATGTTGTGGAATGTTGACAACACTGGAAAGATCCCAAAAGACAGAGTACATAAATTTTTGACTAAAAAAATTTAAAAATATCAAGTTTTATAGAGATGTGAGCAGAAAAGGTGAAGTTACAAGAAAAAATAGAAAAGGTAGTAAAATCATTGTACAATATTAAATACAATACTGCAAGGTATGACAATTTACCGAAATATTTAAAGACGGAAACAGGTAAGGTCAACCATGTGATTTCAAGATTTTGGCGTGGTAATTAAAAATGTGCTAACAGATATTAGATAAATAAAAAATATAGTATGCATATGGAGAAGTAATAGAACGTTGATGGCACTAAAAAGATCTCCAAAAGAATGTGACATAGACTATATAAATTTTCGATAGAAAAAATTTTAATAAATATCAAGTTTTATAGAGATGACAGCAGAAGGGATGAAGTTACAAGAAATAATAGAGAAGATAGTAAAATCCTTGTACAATGTCAAACACAAGACTGCAGCCTCTGATAATTTACCAGAATATTTAAAGGCGGAAGTAGGTTAGGTTAACAATGCAATTTCCAGATTTTGGCGTGAAAATAAAACAGGTATTACATAAATGGAAAAGAAATAAATATAGATTATGGAGAAGTTATGGGATGTGATGACACTGAAAAGAATGCGACATAGAATATATAAATTTTAGATAGAAAAAATTTGGTAAACATCAAGTTTTATAGAGATAACAGCAGAAGAGATGAAATTACAAGAAATAATAGAGAAGATAGTAAAATTCTTGTACAATGTCAAAAATTTTGACGTGGAAGTAAATACAGTTATTAAAAAGATGGCAGAGAAAGAAAATGTTAATGGTATTGAAAAGATCCCAAAAGAATAACATAGAATACATAAATTTTATATAACAAAAATTGATAAGTTTGAAATTTTATACAGATAAGAGCAGAAGAGGTAAAGTTCAAAAAATAATAGAAGACTGTAAAAGCTTTTAAATAATTTACCGGAATATTTAAAGACGGAAAGGTGATTATAAGATTTTGGGCGTGAAGTAAAAAATTAGATAAATGATAAAAGAACTCCTAAAAGAACTCGAAAAATAATTTAATTTTAGAATCAACTAACCACCTAACCAATACGTTGGCTGTATTTTTATGTATTGCAGTAGATTTCATATTTTAACTTTGCCAATATATAATGTATACCTAATATTATTGATTTAATGCCAAATTAAATGGTTAAAAAAATAGGAAATATTTTTTTTAATTGCCAGCAAGAGATTACATCTTAGTTTGTTACATTTGACGATCGAAAAAAAAAATTATTTTTATTATTTATAAACATGTTCTATAGAAAACCAGTGGTAGCCTCAACAACTCTATGATATCACGTAGCAGATGGACCTGCGACCCTAAGCGTTCGTCATACAGGAGGCTACAAAAAGATATATCTTAATATAAATATTTCATTTACTTTATATAATATAAATACAGATTTTTTTTTCTAGAAACATCTATATTATGTATTTTTTCTTATACTATTTTCAAAAAATTACTTTTATATTTTTCATATATATAATATATTAATTATGAAATATAGATATTATTACTTAAATATCATAGTTAGGCCTGTATATTATGTGTTAAAAATATGCTAATATACAGTGTGATTTGCAAAAAGGTTTGTTTTTACGTCTGTCGCAGTCATATTGCGAATAAATGGCACCCACTCTACGAGAGGCTTAATGATTAGTTACTTAAGTGTTTTTATGATTCTGTATAAATCGAAATGCATTTGGTAATGGTAATCATAATAATTTATTGCAGTTACAAAGCCGACGTTTCGAGAACGTCACGTCCATCGTCAACACCATGGACGTAAACTCCAAACGCAAGCCTCGGAAATGTATGTATATACTTTCCATTTTAATATATATATATATACAAATAGACACAAAAATACATCAAAAAACACATAGATAAATATGCCAATTAGACTATCTAAGAAATTTAATTAATCAATGCAAGAGTTTTATAAATGTATTTTGTTTTATAATATTTAAAAATGTAACATTTTCTTTTTGAAAACTAAAAGCGAAAATATATTATTAATCATTCTAATTATTTTAATATTATATAATTTATTTTTTTTTTAAATATATAGGTGAAGTGATTTTTCGGGTGGGAAGACTCTTATTTTAAAATCCAGCAGTCGAAAAACATCATCACCCTATAAAAGTCGTGCCCCATTTTTTTTTTAAATTAATAAGAACGGTGCTTACAAAAAATTACTTACGTTTTTTTTTGCTTTTTTAAATATTGCCTATATGTGTAAGTGTATAATATATATTATATTTTTATATAAAAATTTATATTACCACCGCTCAATTATTCCGAAAATTTTGTCACATCCAATTATTTTATATATATATATGTATGTATATATATAATTCTTTAGTTGAGCAGAATATAATTTCCACACAATATATTTTTTAAAGTTCTTTTAAAAGTGACTACACCTACATTATGCGTTACTAAAATATTTTCAATATATATATGTATATATTATGCGATTATAGGAATATATTAAAATATATGAAACGCGATTTTTTGTCTATAAATTTAAGTTGTGCCTCGAGGAGCTACTTACGCTATTCTTTCCTTGTAATTTATTTTTTACGGATTTTTTTTGTGTTTCACTACTGTACCCCAACTAACATGCATTATATGAGTAATAAATAAACCTGGACAAAACAATGGAAAAACGACAACATGTATGTTACTTGTACATGTAACGATCTAAATAAATACATATTTTTTGTCACAAATAAAATTACTGCTTTTAAATTGAATACTTCTATTATAATGTGATATATTAATATTGGGATACGTACTCTGAATTGAATAGTTTGACTGTGCCAACACATTTTATTTGTGAGAAACAGATATGTATTTATCTAAATTGTTACATATACACAAGTCAAATACTCAAAATAGTTATAAAACCCCTTTCCACAATTAATAATCGTATCCTAAATACGTATTTCGACAACTAAGTTGTCATTATCACTAATGTAAGTGTCGCACATGGGGCACAATATAGGTAACACATTTAATAACGCAACAACTTTACACGGCGTAAAAATATACAGACTAAAAAATTACGACAACTTGCTTCTCTTAAGAAAACGTCAACAACATGTATTTATTCTCTATTCGCACGCCCTCAACCTTTCTACCTCTTTTCTAAGAATTAAAAAAAATCATCTGTATAGAATGGGATCGTTGTCCGAGTTAATAATTTTATGTTTATTTTTAACGATATGCATGCTTTCGTATGCGTCGAAATCTCTGGGATTGTTGATGGCTTTGACAAGTTTTAATCCTTTAATCGACATTGTGATCTGTGTCTAATGAATGATTGGCCACGTTAGATTTTTCTTTAATGTGTTCTTTAAAGCGCGTTGTTATTCATCGTTTCGTTTGGCCTATATATTTCAAATTACAATTACCGCAATTAATTGCGTATATACCTGATTTCAAATTCAAATTAACTTTATCTTTGGTATTCCCTAGGAAACTTTTTATGGTGTTTTCGGGCCGTAAAGTTCTCGTTCTTTAACAACTCTATTAATGTTTTTCGTGATTGGATGGTATAGTGGGTGTCGCCTTCAACAAAGACATGTTGTTGCCGCTTTCTTAAGAGAGAGAGGTAAGTTGTAATTTTTAGTCTGTATATTTTTATTTTATTTAAAGTGAGTGTATACGTGGACGCTGTGTAAAGTTGTTGCGTTATTATATGTGTTAGCTCTACTGTGCCCCCTGTGCGATGCTTTGATTAATTTTTACCTACTGATGATGACAACTTAGTTGTCGAAATCGTATTTAGAATCCGATTATTAATTGTGGTGAGGGGTTTTATACTTTTTTTGAGTTTTACTTAACTACAATCTCCAAAGAAAGATTTTTTACAAGTCAGATACCATAATGTCGTGTCGTATATGCTTTTTATTTGTCCAGGTTTAGTAATAAGAACATCAAACGTTTAACGAAAATACAGCACATGCGGGAATATAACAGGCGCAGCTTCTTTCTGTTTCGACAAAATCAAACTGAAGAACACACTTAAATTATATGAAATTGTAAAAAATAAAATTAAAAAAAAAAAACAAAAAATTATAAATCACGTATTTTATTATTACAATATTTGGTAGTAATTATTTTATAAAAAGTCAACCTTATTAAATATTTAAACTAATCGGTCTGGCCGAAGTTACATGTGAAGTTCTAAGTCTTATTTTTTTTTAATTTTAAAAAATAAATACGCTTGTTTTAATAAACACTTCACAAGAACTTTGACGACGCCATCTAGCGGCCGACGCGTGAAATTATAGTTAAGCGTTTGGTCGGTCGCGCGCTAGTAATAATAATATATCTTAAAAAAAAAGAAAAATAGAGAAAATTCGTTCTAATTTAAAAATTTCTAATGAAACACACACTTACATTTCAAAATGAAAACCAAATAGGATATTCTAACAGTAAAGAAATAAAGGAAAATAAAAACATCAAAACAGAACTGAGCGAAAAATATGTATTGTAGATTACCACAGTATCTTTTCTTTTCTTGTAAAAATTAAAATATCGATATATAAATATATAATAATAATAATAATAATAATAATAATAATCAAAAATATTTCTAATTAAACTATATTTTCAAAAACAGTCACGCGTCCACACACAAAAATGTGCACATTTGGACTTGTACTAACATTCATATTTAAATATCTTCACAAAAATATGTAAAAAAATAAAATAATAATAATAATAATATTGGTATTAATAGCTATAAAACAACAACTTATGTACAACATACGTATAAAAAAAAACAAACTAAGTCTGCGGGGGCTTAGACCCGCGCAACGGCTGGCGAAGGCTTACATTTTTTTTCACAACTATAGGATACATTCGTTAATAAAATATATAAATTCCATTCAATAACATCTTAATCGCAAGCGTTAAAATAATAATATAAAAAATAATAAATAAACAAAATTCTAATAATATAATAATATATAATAGTAATAATATATTAATATGTCATTAAAAAGTAGGTTCCTTTTTTTTTGTTTAGTCTTCGTCAGCCGGAACTGCCAAATTCACTAATTCAGTGCGGGGTGAGGCTACTACATAAAAATGTTTTGAAATGCATTTGAATAAACCGCTAAATCGTGCTCGATTGTTTGTCTTTTGTTTCTTGTACAGCATGCTCTAGGAAAGAAACGATAATATGTATAAATTTCAATATAATCTTCGCAAATTATTTGATTTAGTCGTAATTGAATTTTAGAACCAAAAAATTCTAAGAGATGGCGTAAAAACTATTTAATATAAATAGTTATTAAAATATAAATTCCACTAATATTTTTGTAGCTTCTAAAGTAACAGAAATATATTTGTAAAAAATGTCATTATTTCATACAAAAATAGTTATAAAAGTCTTTCACGATAACAGACGAGAATCACGTTATAAACAGTTACTTCAGACCAAGTAACATTTAAATTACAATAATCCTAGTATTTCTCTCTATTAACTCAATATATTGCTACCAGAACTGGGCATGCTTGCCAGCTTGGATTCTGTGAAATGTCTAAAATGACATAAACCTAACCTCATAGTTTATTTTTCTAACAACAGCTGAGTCCAAGCAATGTAGATTTGTCAACCCTGTTTTGTAACTATTTATCACGTGTCTTGTCAGTTATCGTGAAAGACCTATACCATTATTCATATGAACCTCCAATAAAAAAAGTAATATGAAATATGTATATCAATGTATTGGTCCAAGTTGTATATATTTATTAAATATTATTACAAGATAAGGAATTACCAAAGAGAAATATATATTAATTGTTAAAGTAAATATGTTTGATAATGAAATGTTCAAAAAATTTAAATAATTACATTCATAATCATAGGTTTTCTTTATATATTTTTTTAAATATTTAAAATAATACATAATTTGTAAATAATTTACTATTATAAATACAAATTTAAGTTAGTTATTCGCAAATATATCCTGTTTCTCAATGTAATATAAAGACGACGCCTTTTGTGTGTTTAGACAATAAGATATTGAATGGTTGCCTAATTTTGTATATTTAAACTATGTACTTTAGTTATGAACGGCAATGACACACAGCGCCTCCAAAGGTAGTAGTTACAATCGTGAATAACTTTCTGTAAGAAAAATAAAATATATGATCTATTGCATTATGTTTAAACTATCTTGGTCCAAGTTATATATTTTGCTTTCAACGCACATGATAATTATAATTTGGAATAATTCCTTAGCAATTTCTCACGAGCTTTTTAAATAATTATTTATTTACCCGAATTAAAAAATTAAATATAATTTTGCACACGATATATTTTTGGTGAATTTAATAAAAACCTATGTAAATTATACGCAAAAAAATTAATTTTTAATTAGTTATTGAGCAAGTTTTCTCAAATGGAATGGATAATATTTGGATGGAGTTTTCATTATAAAAACAATTATTTCGTAGATAATGCTGATAAAACTGGGGCTAATTTAATTTCGAATTTCCGTTAAAATGCTGGTAAAAATATATAAGGAATCGCTTCAGAATCTTTTGCTATTAGTACCTAATAAAAAAGATAGTAATTGTTTAAAAAATTTCCAACCTCAAGCAAAGCATAAACAGATATCGCTCAGAAAATATATATTACACAGTGTTGTTCTACTAAGTTTGGAAAAATTAAGTTTCCTTATAAATTCATAGAATCAAAATCGATCTTCTGATCGATATGCCATGTTTCGGAATAATTTATTCGACTAAAAGCAATAAGATCGTAAATAAAAATATTGATTTACACAATGACTAAAGATTAATGAATCCATGGAGGGTATGGTAAATCCCAACTTCGTTCCAGAACATGTACTAAAGCGGGTATTAATTATAGAAACTAATAATAAATGGCTAAATATTAATGAATCTATGGAGGGTATGGTAAATCCCAATTTTGTTCCAGAAAAATATTTGATCACCGAAACATGTACTAAACCGAGTATTAATTCTAGAAACTAATAATCAATGACTAAATATTAATGAATCCATGGAGGGTATGGTAAATCCCAGTTTTGTTCCGGAAAAATATAATCTCCAAAACGTGTATTAAACCGAGTATTAATTCCGGAAACTAATAATCAGTGGCTCAGGGGAATTGTTTCAAAAAATTGAAATTATACTTCATGATAATTACCCTGGATTAAATGCTTTGCTAAAATCAACGAATTGCACGATTTAAAATTTAAGATTTTTACCGCCATTAAGATCTTAAAATGAAGATCGTAAAACTACTCCCAAAGAGTGGTAAATTATACAAAAACCTACTTTAATAAACATTTTTTGTCTCATAATTTAAGAGTTAGTAAACGAGTTACTGACTAACTGGGCATATATAAATTCTATACTCAAGATTTTTATTGAAATTTTCTCTTTTTTTTTACTCGTAATAATAAAAATGATTAAATTTATCGTTTCAATGTGATGTATTTATACATATTATCGTCTCTACCTTCGGTAACAGTTTTAATTTCAAATTTTGGCTTTTCTTTTGATAAATTATGAGTGATTGAACATATTTTTATTTTCTACACAAATACTGACAGAGTGAAATAATGGTTTGTGATGGAGGGGGGGCCGAGGCACGAATAATGGCAGGGTGGGGGTCGCGCATAGCTATTTAAACAACTAACTAAGTGTTGCGGCAATGTCCAGTAGAAAAATACAATCCCTAAGTTGGCTGTGGACAAGTAGCAACTAATGCGTAGGCGGCTACGACGGCCGTTGTATCAACACAAATATATAAATAATTTTTCATATTATTATTATATTCATAAAATACTCTCAATAACTTATAGGCTATATTTAAGAAATATATGCTATCATATCACATGACAAACAACAGAATAGTAGTAACAATGAGTAAATTCAATTAACAATAAGGGATATGTATGTCATTTATTATTAGTATTTATTAGGGGGGGTTGTAACCCCGGCCGTCGACGTCGCGGTCTGTGGCAGTTCAAATCACAGCCGATGACCCCCGACCCCTAGAAAAAATTTAACTCACCGCACAATATTAATTTTTTTTTTTACTTTTTTTTAAAAAACATTTTGCAATATTTTTCCATTTATACAATTATATATTATTTAAACTTCAATTATCTCCGTATTACTTAAATAATATTTTGAGAATTGCTTCATCAGACTTTATAATATATATATATTATAATATATACACGCACGAAACATTTTCTGCGCATGTCAGAACTTAAAAAAATATATTTAAAAAAATAACGAAACATTTATATAAATATATAGTATAGATAATCTGCGCCGCTTGTCTTTTTTTCTTATTAAATATATTTATATTTTTTTTTCTCTTTTATGTGTCAATAATATATATATGTATTGTGATAGTGAAATGATAAAAATAACGAACTGTTTTACAGAGGGATGAACTATAAAGAGCATTTTCTTTCTGTTTTAAGAAACGATTAGCGACTACATACAAAATATATATGTACCAATATACTTCTAATACTATAATGCGATAGGAAAATTATTATTATAATATAGAGTAAAAAATCTGTGAACTGGCATTAAAAATGAGATGACTATCCTCAATTAGCCTCGCGCTGCATGGAGCCCCCCACAGATTTATGCATGAAAAACAAACATCCGCTTTGTTACACTATTTTCATGTATAATTACATATAGAATTATGTAATTATTCTTGAAGAGGTGTAATAATACATAGAATCAAAAAAAAATAAGTATATATTCCATAAAAATTTAAGAGTTTCGTTGTTAGGACGACGCGGGGGGAACCACCCAATTGGTACGGGCGCGATGCGAACTGAGGCTGAACACAGGGGCGCGGGCCCGGGGAATGTGGATGGGCGCGGTGTTTTTTTTTTATAGGATTCGAGGTGGAGATCGATGGAGTGTCGTATCTGGCAGCTTAAGGGTTTGGTGAGTAAATGCGGATTGCTTTGATAGCCGGCGACGAACACACAGGACATTGTGGCTCGTTACTGTCGCAGACGCGATTCGCGCAATCCATACAGAAGAAATTATGACCGCAGGGTAACAATGCGTGCGTGACCTTGGCGTCGCCGCAGACCAAGCACTTCGCCGATCCCAGGAGAGAATCTGCAGGACTCGTACTGTTCGCCGGTGATGGACGAGATGGCGCCACGCTAGGATAAGACCAGATATTAGACAGAGCCGCCGTGTTCTCGAAACTGGGCGAATCTCCTAGACCTTCGTCGCTGGAACTCCAAATGGCGCCCAAGTCGCCTCTTCCGCCCGAACTCGACGAGCTACTGGAACAGGATCCTGAACTGGAGAACGCACCGGAACTGCCCGTGGACGATGTCATCGTGGGAAATGTATCCGTGGGTGTCTCGAAGTAACTAAATAAGGAATTCAGGCCGGATTTGTATAAAGATGCCAGTAAATCTGTGTCGTCTAAGCTACCCAAACCATTGAGGCCGTTGATGGAGGTTCCATTTCCGGTGCGCATCGCGATGTGAGCCTCTATCTCTCTCCTAGCGGTCTCTACGCTCTCTGGAAGGCCAGTCACTTCGAAAACGGGCTCTTTATCTCGACTGGGTGTAACGATATATGTGTGCGTTTGGTGTTGGATGCGTTTAATAGTAGCACCTTTGGGTCCTACAACCAATCCCACAACTCTGTACGGCACCCGTACTTGTATGGTGACGTGTCCCGGTATATTTGCTGGAGGACCGGGTGGTGTGCTGGCACCTGAGCCTAAGCCGGCTAAATTGTTCTTTCTAGAGGCACGAATCTGGGAAAAATGTTCGGCGGCAGATAGAATTTCTCGTTTTGCTTTGGCAACATCTTCCTTACGGCCCGTCACGACGAATACTGGTTCCTCACCGCGTACTGGAGTTTTGATGTAGGTGTTTGTCTTGGCACGCAACGCCTTTATCTTACAACCTGAAACAAAGAGGAAACTTTATTAGAAACATTGTCTTTAAAATATTTAATGTTATTCTTTTTAAAGAATATAAAAGGAAACATCACAGAATATGAAATAAGATTTTTTACATTTTACACGATTCATAATTTCTAAACAAAATCTGCAATTTATTTCTGGACAATAGTTAATCTTTATATTCATTTCTTATAAAAATAATACGTAAATTGTTTCGTGAATAGCTGTGCTGTGTAGTTCGGTTTTCTCGACAACAAGAAACTTTCCGTTTTTAATTATAATATTTCATTCATTCATAGGCGTCACGTAATACAATTTTCGGGGTGTTTATAATTTCGGGATTCGCGTCGTAATTTAGTCAAAATATTTTGGATTTATATTCTACATAATTACATCTTTCCATTTATCATATGTTGTCTCTTTATTTCAAGGACAGCCTATATATATATATAGAAATTCACCCTGCGTATGTTTGCGCTTGCAAAACTCGAAGAGTAGTCGGTCGATTGACTTGAAATTTTGACATAACGTTGTATTCGAATGCGCGAGTGTTTTTATAGTAAAATGATTTTTTTTTAACACAGCGCACCAATGAAATAAGTAGACATAAGTAGCGCAAAAATTTGTTTGCTAATCATATACTCTATTTACACTAATATATTGTTATGAAATCTTAATGATAAAAGGGAAAATAACGTTGATTTAATATGTGTATAGGTTAGACGTAAATGTCAAGATGTTATTAAAAAAAAATATGATAAACAAATGTCAAATTTGAAAGGCGAAAATATTAATGACATTGACATTTGAAAAGCAATTAATCAAGTAGCTGGATTTTCGAAAGAAAAAAAAATGAGAAATTATTATTGATTTTATAGAGATGCCTCGCCCACGTTCGAACATAAGCCGCCATTCTCGACACGCAATCGCAGAACGTCAAAGGAGATAAAACTGCAATGATCAAAACGTTTAGACGAAAATGAACGTTTTAGAGTCAGAACTTCTCGAAGGCGAGCAGAAAAATAGGTAGATCAACGGGAAGAAAGACTTGAGTCTTACGAGTTGAATTGAGAAGAAGAAGAGCAGGATAATCGTCTCAACAACGCCAAGAACAATTAGATCAACAACGAAAACGCATGCATGTCACCAAATTGATTTTTCATACGAACCGGATATTCAATATAATACCTGATGTAATATCGTAAAAATGTAGTCACTCCACTAGCATTACAATAAAAAATTATTTTTTGTGAAAAACTTCCTTTCCTTCATTCCGCATAGCCACAGCAACGCAAGGCAGGGTATTGAATTGAATGTGTTTTCTCGGTGAATCTATGTTCGCTCCAATAATTTTATTTACAGTCCCATTCATTTCATATCAAACTCAGCCACAACAAAGCGTGGCTGGGTGTAGCTTGTTGATGATAAAATAAACAAAATTGATTTGTTAGAATCGCTAGAAATTTTTAGATGTATAAAATTTAGGTTAGCTTTAAATGATCACACTGAACTATGTAATACAAAGGTATTTTTAATAATATAAAATATTATTAAAAATCTGGTGTGAAGAACACAAATACAGGTTCACTATTAATATTTTTGTGAACGTGTCCGAACATATCCCTCCCCAGAGACGTAGATACGTATTTCGCCTTTCTACAGGCTCATCGGTACGCCCCTGCTGGAGAAAGGATATCTTCAGACACATTCATAAAAAAGAACCACATCGCTACCTCACAGAAATTATCCAGACCGAGCGCAGAAGTAAATTCGGCGCTACCTGTTGTCAGACAGCCGAAGTACCTCGCATACCGTCCACATAATTAATGTGAAGTAACGACGCCCTTCCAAAGGTTAGCACAGCCTATCTCTCTAGAAAACTGCATTTTGTTTGTGCCTTCACTCATACTACGGCTTAACCGCATGTGTAATGTATCAGAATAATTGAAACATACATGAGTAGGCAAACCCCACCAGTTTTGTATAATACAAAGGTATTTTTAATAATATAAAATATTACTAAAAATCTGGTGTGAAGAACACAAATGCAGGTTCACTATTAATATTTTCTGTGAACGTGTCCGAATATATCCTATCCCCAGAGACGTAGATACGTATTTCGCCTTTCTACAGGCTCATCGGTACGCCCCTGCTGGAGAAAGGATCTCTTCAGACACATTCACAAAAAATAACCACATCGCCACCTCACAGAAATGATCCAGACCGAGCGTAGAAGTAAATTCAGCGCTGCCTGTTGTCAGACAGCCGAAGTACCTCGCCCCGTCCACATAACCAATGTGAAGTAACGACGCCTTTCCAAAGGTGGCACAGCCATCTCTCTAGAAACTGCATTTTGTTTGTGTCTTCACTCATACTACGGACTAACCGCATGTGTAATGTATCAGAATAATTGAAGCATGTTTCAATTATTCTGAACTATGTAACCCCGCATTACTGTCATTAAACTTGTAATCTATTAAATTAAGGATATAATAACTTGTACCAATGTAAATTTACCATTATTCATTCACCTGATGAAGTCGCAGTTGACGTCAAATTTAAAGCAAAAAAATAATTTAAAATGAACACACAAAGTTTAATGTTACAAATTTTATTTCCCACTTATCTTCATGTTTAGCAACGATATCAATTTTAATTATATAAACTAACAATTTTAAGATCAATTCTTCATATTCTAGTTAAAAAAAAACTTCTGGTAATAGTCTATTAGATATTATCATAAATTATTGATTCTACTTGATCACAAGTTAATAAGTTTGTACTCGCGAGGTCACTGTTCGTTGGTGATAGATGTTTAGTGTGTATTGTGTATTACAAGTAATAACAACTTTTCACAAACAACACACGAACCAACGCAGAACAACATCACAATGAAATCAATAAAAAAAACACAAATAATAAAACGGACACAAAACAAATCGCTAAAACATGATTGCAAGGTTGTTGATTTTTATGTAATAGGCCGGTGTGACACCAAACAATATCATGAGTAAAGCGTGAGGAGGGCAGTTGATTGGAGAGTGGAGATTTGTAAACGTTGACACTGTTTGACGGCGTGAAATATTACAAATCCCTATTTAGGTTTCTCAAAAATAATGGACGATAATGAAAATATTAAAAAAAAAATAATTAAATAAAGACATACAATGGAAGTTTTGTTGAAAATCTCAGATTTGATTGCGAATTCTTTAAGAAATAATAAACGCACACAAAACAAGAGCGCAATCTGCAGACAAAGCTATATAGCAAAGCGATGGCGACGCCCTTCAACCTGCCGACAGGTCAGCAGCATTCACCTTGTGCGCGGGCGCTCAACCAGACTGCGTGTGTAAATGCCGCTTCTGCTGCTGTCGGATGCATCGGCACTGTAGCTGCACTTTCCGGCTCTACGCCCGGACAACCTTCGACGACAATCTGCTAGTTTTTATATACGAACTACTGAACACAATTCTGCGTTTCTTATCTTACGTTTTGTGATAGGGCCGAAAATCTAACGCAAGCGGGTATCTACTCTTGCAATACAAGAAACGCAGAGACACAGATGTAATTTTAAATAGATTTATGTCCATAAACGTTTAATTTACTGATTGACTGACTTAAATATTGAGAGTAAAACACTTCAGTACGATTCTTAACATTAATATCTTAGATATTGTTGTCTTGAAGATCTCTTTTAATATGTTTACATCTACATATATAAACTTAAAAAAATGTATAAAACCCCTTACCCCGATTAATACTAGTATCCTAAATATGTATTTCGACAACTAAGTTGTCATCATCAGTTGGTAAAACCACTAATCAAAGTGTCGCACATGGGGCACACAGTAAATCTAGCACATCTGATCATGCAACAACTTTACACGGCGTCGACGTATAAATAAATATAAAAATACAAATATATCGACTAAAAATTACGACAAAATTACCTCTCTTAAAGAAACGGCAAGCACATGTGTTTATTCTCTCTGTGTGTGCGTCTACAACCTTTCTACCTCTAGAATGAAAAGAGACTATAATAAGACTATATTGAATCGGACCGTTATCTATATTAATGGTGTTTTCTTTATTTTTAACGATATGAATGCTTTCATATGCGTCAAGATCTTGAGGATTATTAATGGCTTTGATCAGTTTTAACCCTTTAATCGATATATTGTGTTGTGTATTTAAAGAATGATTGGCAACGTTAGATTTTTCTGGTCTATTGAATTTAATATGTGATATGTGTTCTTTAAACCTAGTTATTATTGATCGTATATACCTGATTTCAAATTGAAATTAACTTGGTATCTTTGGTATTCCCTAGGAGATTTTTGATGGTATTTTCGGACCGAAAGGCAACTTGGAGACCACGTTCTTTAACAACTTTATTAATGTTTTTCGTGATAGGATGGTATGCTTTTTCTCCTGGTTACCAAACATGCGGATTGTCTTTCTTAATTTCGTTTTTCTAATTATTTATTGATTATTTCTATGTTAAAGCTTCGCTTTCGCGTTAATACTTCGCGATGTTTTTAATGAAATCTAGTTCTATTTCATATCTCGATTAGGTATTTTGAAAAAGGGCCAAAAAAACTTCATTCGAGAAGCTTGTAAAACCCAAATCTCTGAAACGCGTGACGTCGTATCCTTTGTAACTGTCGCTGCCCTTCACGGAACAGCCGCGAACATGTTCGAGCTTGTTAAAATATTTTGTTAATTTTAAATATTACGTTAATCTTAGTGAAAACAGATAAAAATATTATTTTGAAAATGTGACGTGACAGCCTATGTTGGTACTTAATTCGCTGCTCCGAAAACTCAATTGTCTTTCGAGCTGTGTGCGAACTTCTTGGTTGGTTGGTTTCTCGGACCACGTCGATTATTTCTGGCAAGCAAACGGTTGTGTACCAATCCGCATTAACCATTTTTCGATCTTTCAATGGGATTGCTGCATGACTTGAATTTGAAACAAGTGACCATCTTTTTCGACACACTTTTTCGGGAACTGATAACTCTTGTCTGACGTGTCTGATGTGTAAAATCGACAAAAGGCAATCATTGCGGTAGCATAATGTTATATTTATTTGTAATCCTATAATATAAATAAAGTATACGCCTGCTTAAAAAAAATAGTTTTAATTTCTACTGGAATACATTCTTTAAACACGTTGTCATCTTTATTGATTTCTCTTTTTCAAAATTTGTATTTATATAATATACGATGTAAATACAAATGTTCAAAATATGTTTTTTCATATAATTCCATACATTTTACAAAAATATTTAGTGTATATTTCTTATACATTCCTTGGGTTATCTCGAGAGAAATAGTTCCTATAAACATTTGTCCTAAAGTTTTCCGTTGTAGAGATACAGGCTTTTTAATTTTTCCAAAAAAAAATTTTTATTTCAAAAATTTAAGAAACGGTTACAATAAACCCTATAGGTACTGTTGAAAATGACCACCAACAGCTAATATGCAGGCTTCTATCCTCCTATTCAATTGCATACTCACACGCTGAAGAAGTCCGGGAGTGTTTCGAAGTGTTTCGCATCCAACAATTATGCGATTTCTTAGGTCATCGAGATCTTGAATTGGCGAAGTATAAACAAGGGATTTTAAATGTCCCCACAGAAAAAAGTCTAGAGGGTTAAAATCAGGTGACCTTGGAGGCCACGGCTGATTCGGAACTTCCACTTCTCGACCTATCCATCTATTCTGATATGTCCTATTTAAAAATTGCCTAGCTTGTAAACTAAAGTGTGCTGGAGCGCCGTCATGCATAAACCAAAGTTCATTTCGGATCAAAAGTGGAATATCTTCTAAAAGGCCAGGCAACTCGTTTTCAAGAAATAGCCGTTATGGTGCACCATTAAGTCGTATAGAAAGGAAAAATGGACAAATTAAATAATTATTAATTATCCCCGCCCATACATTTACGGAAAATTGCTCTTGAAAGTGCATCTCCCTTATGGCATGCGGATTTTCATCTGACCATAAATGGTTGTTGTGGAAATTCCTAATACCATTTCTGGAGATGTTCGCCTCGTCAGTAAATAGAATGTAGGTTAGAAATTGTGCATTTTGGGCAATTTTTTGTCGGAACCAATCACAAAGGACTAAGCGTTGCGGAGAGTCACGCGGAAGAAGAGCCTGCACTCTCTGAATATTGAAAGGATATAATTGTTGATCGTGTAATATCCTTAAGATGGTTTGATGGCTTGCGTTTACCGTTACACCAATCTTTCTTGTACTGGTTTCTGGATGTTCATCGATTATCTGCAGAACAGCTTCCTCTAAATCGGGTGTTCTTTTAGTTTGAGGTCTTCCCGGAGTATTTTTGTTTCTCTCAAATGTACCAGTTTCTGCTAGACGACGGTGAATATTACTGAAGGTTTCCGCACAAGGTACAAGTCGTCGAGGATATTTTTGTTGGTAAATACGCCTTGCTTCATAATTATTTCCATTAGCTAGACCGTACACAAAATGCATATCTGCCATTTCAGCATTTGTATAATTCACCATAATTACAAAAAAAGATTTGTAGGTACGAACTTTCAAATTAATTATTGTTTGACAATACTTATGACAGTTACGTAAGTACAAATAAATGCTGTAAACATGACAACCAACACAACAGTTCCCTAAATCGATTTCTAAATTTTTGAAATAAAATTTTTTTTTGTAAAAAATTAATCAGCCTGTATCTCTACAACGGAAAACTTTAGGACAAATGTTTCTAGGAACTATTTCTCTCGAGATTACCCAAGGAATCGCACCCTAAAATTTCAGGAAGAAAATAAGGACCAACCTGTATTTTACGCTATAATTAATACATATTATATATGTATACGTTTTTCTAAAACGTATGAAATTATATTAGAAATCAATTTTTAAAATGTTTGCAATATTTGCTTTCGAAAAGGTAATTTTGATTATGGATTATTTCTGTTTATAATGTGAACTATATCACATAGATGTCGCTGATTCCGTTGGTATTGCGCGAATATGGTTTACTCCTCCAATTACTTACGTCAATCCATCGTTTAGAAAAACAGAGTATAGCAAGCAATTATGTCGCAAAATAAAATAGATTTTTTTCTGGTATTTATATTTAGGTAATATTTGAAAATTTAAAATAACGGGTGTTCAGAAACATTCGAAGTCAAAGTAGTCCTTGAAAATATGAAGTCATGTCTGATATAGATTGATATATTTACTTAATACAATTTTATAGGTTATCATACACGCAAATGTCAGTTTATGTCGAAATATATTACTTTAATATGCCATATTAATTAATATAAACTAGTCAAATAATGATTTTAGAAGGTAACAGTAATTAATTTGCAAATTTCAAATTTAGTATTTTGATATTTTAGAGAATCCTTGCTGAACAATAGCACCTCTTCATGCGATAACTGGAAAAAATTACATAATCCAATTAATATGTTATTCATTCTTGTGTAATAGAGCTCATCTAGTCTGTAGTAACATGTAAAAAGACAATGCAGAATTAAGAGAAAATAACTTTACAAGTAAAGGTTTTATTCATATTATAGTGACAATAGTATCTAGTTATCGTACTAGTTTAATATATTAACATTCAATAAATTATTGTAAGAAATGGCTTAACATAAATTTGAAACAAATAAATTGTTTGTAGAGTCCTTAGATTACACCCTTATAATAAATATCATAAATCGTAGTTGTATAAATTACCAACAATAATGGCCATAATTATAAAAGATGTTGAAAATGTCCACCACCTTCTTCCAAGCATTTTACGCACCTCCTCCGAATGCTACTAAATACATTTTGCAGTATGGGACTATTTCTAATTTCACTAATTTTATTTATAATTCTGTCTTCTATATAATCTTGCACTGGTACTTGATAAATTGAATTTTTTTAAAAAAGGCCATAAATAGTAATCACACCGTGTAAGATCACAAGATCTTGGAGGAAATTCATGATCGCTGTTCAAACTAATTAAACGATTTCCAAACACTTCTTGTAACATATTCATTGTTTCCCCCGCTGTGTGAGCTCTAGCACCATCTTCTTGAAAGTATCCCAAAGCTAGTTCATCATCGCGAAGTTGATTAAAGAAAGGCAATAGTATTTCCTTTCGATATCTTTCTGCAGCCAAGGTACCATTAAAAAAAATTGGACCAATAATCCTTCTTCTACTCATAGCGCACCAAACACCAACTTTCTGAGGATGTAAAGGAGCTTCAATATAAAAATTATTGGGCTTTGTATCTCCACATTCTCATGTTTTGCGAGTTAACATATCCACTAGCATGAAATCATGCTTCGTCTGAAAAGAAAGTTTTGTCTAGGACATCATCATTAAAATTATTTGTAAACCATTCGCAAAATACTACTCGTCGCGGATAATAAATATCGAGGATTTCTTGCAAACAAGTTATACGATATGGGAATAACTGTAAATCTTGTTTTAAAACTTTATAGCAAGAACCAACTGACAACCCGGTTTGTTGAGCAAGAGTTCTTACTGAAGTTTTAGGGGCATCAGTCATTATTTCTCTAACATTCCCGATCACTTCTTCTGTCCGGACTTTTGGTCGCCCACCACCCTCTTGGCGTCCCACACTACCAGTTTGTCGAAAAACTGGAACAATTCTGATTAGTGTACACTGAAAAGTATTATAATCAAAAGCAAGGTTGGGAAATTCATCTCGAAATTCTTCCAAACAAGCTTGAATTGAATACTTCCACTGGCCAGCGATCTCTTGACCATTTCGAAAATATGCTTCAACCAGGAATGCTTTGTGTACGTTAGTAAACACCATTTTCAAAATTAAAAAATATAAATTAGTATCTTCGATATTAGATTCTGACAATTTTTGACAGACAACAGTTGACATTTAATAATTATTACAAATCAGATACTTAAGTAAAGATATACGATTTTTTGTTCAGAGCCCACTTGACTTCGAATGTTTCTGAACACGCGTTATTAGAAATTCCATAGTTAAGAGTTATATTTTGCAGATTACTTCTTTAAAAACAATTTATTTATTGCATTTTTGTTAAAAAAATTGACAATTCAGATAAAAAAAAGTTGTTAACAAAACTTTTAATTATATTTTGATTTCTTTAAGCCGTATTATATTACGAACGTCTGCATATTAATTCTAAATGCCTAAAATTTCACATCTTAATATACCCCAATTTTTCAACTAAAACAGAAACAGACGAATTGGTAAAAACATGTTAAAATATCGATGATATCTGTAGAACGTTTACAATTAATACAACAAAATACCAGAAATACTTAAAATTTTTACGAACCGACAGGCAACATCAAACATAATCGCCCCGATGAATTAATAAATTCGTACAAAAAATCTTTACCTGGCAGTTCTGGACGCTGCCGCGGAGAAAAAACAACACACTCTCCTACAGTCAACATTAATAATATGGAACAATCTCAAAAAGCGTTTATACAGTTCTTTATTTGTGTACAAGTTGCAGAAAGTTGTATTGGTCTTTTATATATAAGTATAAGAAACCGAAGGAGCGATGCCCAGATATAGGAGAATAACCTTGGTTAACAAGAATGGAATAGCAGACCAGGTAAGGTCGGGATTTATTATGGACCACTCTCAGCGGTGGTAGAGGACAGGTTTCATTTAAAGAATTCCCTTTCTTATAAAAGCTCACTTCGATATCTTCGGCATTATTTTAAACCAATTAAGCTGTGAGAAAATTTAGTAACAAATGAATTGAAATAATTACTTAAAGGATATATATATATATATATGTATATATATATATATATATATATATATATATATATATATATATATATATATTGGGAAACTCTGTATACTATATGTCACCAGCGTATCTTCTTAATGAGAGAATATCTTTATCTTTTTATTGAAAACACATAGCGTTTAAGAAATAATCGCCTTTAAGCCTCCAGACATTTTAATTCTCATGGTAACAGGTTTTAACTCAAATGTTTTTATTAATTATGTTATCAGTTTCTCTCATGTTAGTCACCTATTTATTTATTTTATTTCATTTTTGTTACATAAAAAAATAGTTTCGTCGGAACGCAAAAACAATTAAACTTACTATTGAAATTCGTCAGTTCTGTACTGAAGAATCCACTATGTAAAGCTCTTTCAAATTAAGCGCCTTTTTTTAAAATAATAAAACCCATAATTTGCATTGATTTTCAAAAACTTTTATTTGTAATTGTAGTATCAGTTGTGACATTTATACATGAAAAATAACATCTGACAAGTAACTACCTCTTGCTGTTTCATTGTTAAAATTCATTTTTTTAAATTTTTTATTACATTTCGACATAATTGAGGCTCTATTTCACCAATGCACTATAGGTCAAATAGCCACTTTTTCTGTGTTAAATTAATAACTTCTTCAAAACCATGGTATTCAAACTAAAACCTGTAGGAATTTACTATGTAAGAATAAATCTATTAAAAAATGCAACTTAACCCATTAGCGACCAAAAATTAACCCTTTTGCAACCATTAATGCAAACATTATACGTAGTATTCATTTATTTATTTTAATTAAACTACAATATTCAGTAATTGCTTAAATCTAATTCGTTTTGTAAATTTAAATCAAATAGGTCCTCTTCAATTTCATTAATTTCATCGTCTTGGTTGCTAAGATGAATTTCTTCTATGGTTTCGCTGCAACATAACAGTTCAATTGCTTCAGGTGGAAGAGTAAAATGTTTCCGCTTTTGCAAGCGCCTATTTAAAAATTTTGTGGAAATTAATGGATCTGAAGTATCGACAGCTCTATTAAATACGTTTAGCAGGTTATTGGTACGATTGTTTCTGCGGGCGTGATGCAATCTATCGGCTTTGTATATCTTATGTCGCGATTCAGCTGCTTCTTCTGCAAAATATCCCATTGGAAGTGCTGTATTTTCTAATATTTCTTTTGAATGTATTAGTACTTTATGTACTGTGGAAGTCATTGGCAACCAAGGATATAGATTCTGAAAACATTTTGCTGTTTCAAAGCAATATGTTTCAAATTTACTTGAATTAATTGCAAACTGGCAGGATAAACAAATCAAAATGATTTTGAATCGATATATTAAATCTTTGTCGACATTAGTTATTTCAGAAAAAATAACATGCTCAGTAAAAGCTCGACGTGCAGTGTTTCCGTCATTTGTGGAACCGGAGCCACCTACTCTGGGCATGTCGACACGAACTCCGAGCTTTTTCCAAAAAGCGTTTTCTATGTCTGTTTTTCTTTTTAAAATAATTAACTTATCATCTCCTCGTACCTGCCACTTTTGTAATTCGCATTTATAGCCTAAATGTAATGCAAATTCAAAAAATCTAATCCAGCAATGAAGGGGACTAAGTCCAAACTTTAAGTTTTCACCTTTTGCCCTGAATATTTCACTTTTTTAATTAAATGTGTTCATAAAGTCCTTCGGCGTAGCAGCACAAATGGGACAAGCCTGGTTTGATCTAGTTCCTGTTATAATGTTTAAAACTTTTCCATCAATGAGTGTTAAAAATAATTTAAATGATACTTCAACAAATTTTCCATCACCAATTGATATTCTTACGCTTGCCAGAGCGTCAATTTCTTTTTTTAAATCCAGGTCTTCCTTTAAAACAACTTCTTTTGTCTCCTTTATGTACTGCAATTTTATGGGCCGACAAAATCTTACAGACTGTGGTGTGCGGTTGTTCCAAATTGGCGTTCCGGATAAGAGCAGTAACCTTAAAGGAATAACTGTAGTAGCTAAAAGAGAGGCATCACAGCTATTTGACGAACCTGCCTCATTAAAAGTTTGTTCATATTGCGACTGACCAGTGCTGCTATCAAATCCATAGCTTAATATTAATACCGATCCCAAAAAAATCGTCTTCTCCGCTTCCATTACAGTTTGAAAAACTTCTTTTTGGAGGTCAACAATTCTTTCAGCCGTATGCAGTAAAATAGATTGCAACGGAACTTTGGCAAGGGTCTCATTTGCTATTATACCCTGAGGTCGAAATTTCAACTTTGCAGCTGTAATTTTTCTATAATGTGGATATATATCGCAATTACGTAATTTGTTTTCGTGGCGTATTGCATTATATTGTTCTTTGGAAAAATTATATTCACGAAGAAAAGCTAAAGCCTCATCCGCAGATAGTGGAATTGGCTTTTGGAGATCTTGATAGCAAACCTTACGCATTTTTGATGGTCTTGTTGGGCTTTCAATACTTTCTTTTAGCACTGCAGCTAAATCAGCATCACCGTGCTTACGAGCTGATATTGCTGCTGCACGAACGAGAAGATTTGTATCAGCTTTCTCATTTGAAAGGTCTGCAGCTTCTTTTCTTTTCCCAAATTCTGATTTTGCGTTGAATGGCACACGTGGACGACCAACAACTTTTTCGGTGCCATTCACCACAAAATTTAAATCTGAATTTAACCACGCATGATTTTGATCCTTAAACACATGCATCCTTCTGTGACATTTTTCCCACTTTTGAGCCAACTTTACGCAAAAAAAATGTAATGTTTGCTTTATATGTTTCTCCATTTTATCCGAAATCGTATTAGCTTCAATTCTTTCAACTACATGCTTGAAAAGGGCATCAAACTTTTCTTTTTTTATGCATTTTTTTCGCCATATTTCTAACAGTTCAATTTTATTAAAACAAAGGTTACTTGAAAAAAAGAGGCATTACTTGTAAAACGCAAAAAAAAGCAGCTTGAAATTAATTGCAAATACAGTGGAACTTCTCTAACTCGGACTTCTAAAACTCGACTTATTCCGTAAGTCGAATATTTTTGGCGAACAATGAAGTTTGAATATTATTATATAGTATTTTTGTCTCCCTAACTCGACTTTCTATTTCTCGACTTTTTCTATTACTCGACATAATATGCGAACACGTAGGTACACCTAACTCGACATTTTCGGGGAATTACGGAATTATCTCTTGGAATCAGCAATATGAACAGGCAGAAACGTGTGCTGGGTGCTTTCGGAAGTGCAGTTGTGTAGTACGCGTGACAAAGTGTACGGTAAATATGTCGAAGCGAAATTTAAAGTGTTTAACATTGAATGAAAAAATAAAATTAATAGCAGAGGTGGAGAAAGGGGAAAAGAAGAAGAAAGACATTGCGGAACAATTTGGGATCCCTCATAATACGCTGTCGACAATTTTAAAAAATAAGGACAAACTTTTGGCGTTTAACAATAAACGAAAAAGGCTTAAAGCTTGTATTAACGATGATATTGACGAAGCAATGTTCAAGTGGGTTACTACCGCACGTGCTAAAAAAATTCCTCTTTCGGGGAGTTTAATTAGAGAAAAAGCGAAAGAATTTGCCGCTGCCTTGGGGCGGGAGGAATTTTCAGCTAGTATGGCTGGTTGGATAAGTTCAAGAGTCGACATAATATCGTCCAAATGTCACTGTGCGGTGAAAGTGGTTGTACAGATTTTCAATGTGGTGAAGAATGGCAGAAAAATGTTTTACCGACTTTAATCAGCCAGTATGACAAAAATAATATTTTCAATGCTGATGAGACGGGGCTTTTCTTCAAATGCTTGCCCAACAAAACCCTTGCATTTAAAGGACAAAAATGCTTTGGTGGTAAAAACAGCAAGGAAAGAGTAACGGTTATGGTTGGGAGTAACATGAGTGGTTCTGAAAAGCTGGAATTGCTTGTTATTGACAAAACAAAACATCCACGTTGTTTTAAGGGTATAAAGTCACTGGAAGTGGATTACGAATATAACAGAAAAGCGTGGATGACAAGTGAGATTTATATATATATATATATATATATTGACATTTATATTCTGTCATTTATATTTTTTATATCCTTGACAAAGGCATCATTGCCGAAACATGTAGGGTTGTTTTAAATATATATACTTTGAAGTAATAAACCAGACCTTTAATCGCCGACTTATTAAGTTTACCATATCATACCAAGGTCACGAAAATATTATATATATATATATATATATATATATATATATATATATATATCAAATTACTCGTATTCATGTGTAAATTATGAATCCACAATAAAATATTGGAGTTATTCTTGTTCTTATAGAGCTATATATTCTCAAACTCCAAAAGTTCACGAATTTCACCTATCTTCACAATATTTTTTCGACCAAGCCATACAATTCCCATGCCTGAGCTTTTAATATCCTGTACACACATCCCCTTCTCTAACCCATCATAAATCAATCAGATAAAAAACTGTGCCCCAATGTCTCAGATATGGCTTGATTCTGAACCCTAGGTATCATTAAATTTTAAAAATTTTTATCTGCTAGCCTGTACATTTTCCGTCAAAATTAATGCCACATTCGTTTTCTACGCTTTTGAATTAGTCTATAAAAAATTCAACACCAACAAATGACATATTTTCCAAGCCACTTAAAAATCGAAAATATTGTATACCCTTTAAAAATTATCACTTTTCGTCATAGAACCGATTTTTTTGAAATTGAGTATTTTTATGTATTTTTGCCCGTTAAAGACGATCCCGTCATTTAAATTCCTGTAACATTAATAGTTTACCTTCGAGCGAACGTTAAAATTGACAAAAATGTAGACTTATTTTCAACGGACCATAACTATGGACTCACACTGTATATTTAATTTTGCTAAATGGCTTCCAATAGAACATAGATGAAATCTCTAGGCCTCTAGCCGAAATTTCTGATATTTAAATCGGCAAAGTCAGAAAAGATACCTAAAATAGTACTATTTTTTCAGCAATTTTCACTTCTGAGCTTATTTTCGAGGTTACGCCCCGTTTTAGACCCAGCAAACTAGACGTATTCTTAATCTACACGAAACAATCTTTAATTTGATATATAACAAGCCGTATTTTTTCAATATTCAAAATTTGCCTGAATCATCATGTACCAGATTATCTTTTTAACTTTAAAATACTAGTAAAATGATTACTTTAAATTAGTAAATCAATCAAAAGAGTACGATTGACAAAAATTAAAATTGGATGTAGATAATTCAACAATTTGAACGCGTTGTATCGTGTAATAGAAGGCATTTTAATAAATGCCATACATCAGTGATGTATGACATGTATGACTGAATTCGCCTGGGTATTTTGACGTTTACGAAGTGTGATGTAACATCACACTTCGTAAACGTCAAAATACCCAGGCGAATTCAGTCCGCCACCTTTAATTTTATTTATTTTTAAAATAGGGCGCTCAATTTGAAAGACCCATTATTTTGTTTAGGTTAGTGTCCCAAACATCGACGTTCCCACAGGCTTGAAAAATTAGTAAGCTTGTGCCAGCGTTTAAACAAGGTGACAAGTCAAATATTACGAACTATAGACCAATAAGTATGTTGTCCAATTTTAGCAAAGTATTCGAATGTATAGTTTATGGTATTTAGAATATGTAACAGTAACATAACTTCGTTATACTCGTGTTGCCTCGACTGATTTCTTTTCAGAATAAGCACTACTTTCGTTTGCGTTATACAGGGTCAAGATCACATAAATAACTTACTCTTCAGTTGACAACAACCTTAACATAGTTCTTTTTTCTAACTAATTTAGAAGTAATAATTACATTCTTACATCATCACACTATGTATATTCTATCGTCTACTTTAGTTAGTAAGTGGGGCATTAAATATTTCAAAGGTAAAAAGTCAAATTTATATTTGTAAGACTTGGTTTTTTGCTTTAGGCAAATGTTCCTAATATATCTTTTTATGTACATATATACAGGGTTAGTTTAAAGTATGGAGACGGCGATTTATTGTCGTTAATATTCATTTTAGGGAATTATGTTCAATATAAAAGTTTGTTGGGATATTTTGATCTACATTTGAGAATATTTGAATTTTTTTTTCTTCAATTGTTTTTTAGTTACGCTTGTCCGCGCAGTTTTTTTTAAATGGGAACTAGTAAATTTTACTCAACCATTCGATAGAGAATTTTTTTCTCTTTACAAAAATATTTTTGTTTTTTTTAAATTCATTTTAATAACTTTTTTATAAGAAAAATCCGGTTCATGTGTTTAACAGATGTTCGGTACATCGCAGATAGACAGAAGCGTAGCGATAAACAAACTTGAGCGACATAATTTTATCAGTGGTCATTGTGTACATCAAATCTTTGACAGAAATAATTCATTTGTGCAATTTGTTGCTGTTAATATTAACAATGGCGAGTTTAAGTGAACATGAACGAATTGAAATACTTATGATGTTGGGTTATGGAGATAGACGCAGAAGTTTACAAGACGTTAGTAATTTATTTAATGATACGCATCCAAATAGAAATTCAATTTCTAAATCCGTTGTTGGTAAAACTTTAAGACGCTTTGAACAAACGGGCAGCGTTAAAGATTTGCCAAGGAGTGGTAGACCTAGAACAGCAAGAAGCGATGATAACAAACTGGATATTTTATTGGCTGTATCTGAATATCCCCATTTCTCAACCAATCAATTAGCGGCCAATTTCAATATTTCAGACATCGATCGTGTCATTTTTAAAAAGTGAAAAGTATAAACCTTATAAGGAACACCTTGTACACGAGTTAACGGAAGATGATTTTGATAGGAGATTACAATTTTCTGAAGAAATGTTAAATATTTGCAATAATAATGAAAATTTTGTCAACAATATTCTTTTCTCTGACGAAGCTACTTTTTGCCTTACCGGTGAAGTAAACAGACATAACTGCAGATACTGGTCATCAGGGATTTTCCGATGACCAGTATCTGCAGTTGGTTTGCACTTGGTTTTTGGAGCACCATACGCAGTATGTTTGGGTTGGCATTCTAGGCGGTCATATTATCGGTCCCTTTTTCATCAATGGCAATTTAACTTCGGCTCTGTATTTGCAGTTATTGCAAAATGAAATAATACCTGCTTGTGCTACGGTCTATCCTCATGAAAACAATGAACACCTGCCCAATGACAGTATCTGGTTCCAGCAAGATGGCGCCCCACCACATTATGGTATAAATGTTCGTCAATATCTGGACAACGTTTTTCCCCACAGATGGATTGGAAGACGAGGAACCATTGAATGGCCAGCCCGTTCGCCAGATTTAAGTCCTTTAGATTTTTTTCTTTAGGGATACGTAAAAAACAAAGTTTACAAAGATAAGCCCGATAACGTCGAAGATTTACAAATCTGAATTACCAGAACGATACAAGAAATTCCCCGAGATTTTTTACAGAACTCTGTTCGGGGTTTTGTAAATCGATTGGGTCATTGTCAAATTACTAATGGACGACAATTTGAACACTTACTTTAATATACTTTGTTATTAATTTGTTTAATTTTTCTTGTAAAAAAGTTATTAAAATGAATTTAAAAAATACAAAAATATTATTGTAAAGAGAAAAAATCCTCTATCGAATGGAAGAGCAAAATTTACCAGTTCCCATTTTTAAAAAAATGCGCGAATAGGCGTATCTAAAAAAACAATTGAAGAAAAAAAAAACAAATAATCTCAAATGTAGATCAAAATATCTAAACAAACTTTTATATTGAACATAATTCCCTAAAATGAATATTAACGACAATAAATCGCCGTCTCCATACTTTTAACTAAACCTGTAAATGGATTCCTATTTACAGATATAATTCTTGTTCTTTTTCAATAACTAAAATATAATCACTTAAAATTTGTGAAACAAATCGCTTTTATATAGAAATGAAACAAATATTCAAATCTTCACTTTATTAATATACAGGTGTCCTTGAAATAAAAGGACTACATATGAAAAATGGAAAGATTAAATTATATAGAATATATTCTCAATATTCCCTCTCATAAGCGAGAAAAGAATGTCAAAATATTTAAAAAAAAATAGTCACGTCACTATGCGAAGGACTTAATTATAAAAGACGATACCCTAAAGTTGAACGACAACAATTTTCAACAGCTGACTTTTCTACCAGGTTATCGAATCCTTACCATAACAAAACTTAGAGACAAGATGTTATTTTCTAGCGTTATATACATAAACATTACCGCCTTTAAATTCACTAGCAGCATTATATTTCTTACGTCTTCTAACAAAAAAAAACCATTACGTAATACACATGAAATGATGTGAGTTCTAAAAGTCCACAATTTAATTTTAGAATGATTTTTAAAATGGGTTTGTAAATTAATGTAACCCATCTTAATATTGAACAATTCATTTAGCATACATTATAGTTATAGTTTTTATAACATCGACAACTTGTTTCAAGTAATTAATTTCTAAGCTTTCCAGTTAATTTAATTTTATGCCTTTATTCTCTAAATGTAGAATTTGAAAAAATCATTATTGAATGCATGCTTTTCTGCTATTAAGTGCTTGACAAAAGTAGAATCTAGTTTTTTTTTATTTTTAAACGAAGAACAATGTTCAGTAATACGTATTTCTGATCTTTGTGTTCGAAGTTTCTTTAAACTGTGAATAATTAATTAATCTACGTAAGAAACTACGAAAACCTAATTTGTGTGTGTTGGCACAATTTAAAGACACCACAAAATAATTTTAACCTTTTTTTTTGCATTTACGAGGTATGAAAATTAAAAGGGAACTGGCAACGTATTGTTAGATCTGGCAACACTTGGAACGCGGGACATGTACGGGTGGCAGGCGAATATGTGATATGCCTTCAATGCGAGTTTGAACTCGCTAGAGTTATTTGGTTGTCCATAGCAATTTTTTTCGTGAAAGAGTTGTTTCTAAAGCCATCTAAAAATTGTAACTCATTTTTAGAATTTCGAGCAATGGTGTGCTATTAGGTTTTGCTTTAGACTTGGACACAGTGCAACGGAAACTTTTGCTAAACTTCAACAGGCCTACAGAGACAGTGTTTTTTCAATATTCTCGGTTTTTCAGTGGTTTAAAGCATTTTCAGAAGGATGAGAATCGATTGAAGATTAACCTACACATAATCTTCAAGAACCGATGAAAATGTCGACAGAATCCGGGATCTTGTGCCTTCGGATCGTCGGTTGATAATCCGAATGATCGGGGAAGAGTTTAATTTGTCTCATACCACCGTTCAACAGATTTTGACCAATGAAGTGGGGATGAGAAAAATCTGCGCAAAAATGGTTCCAAAAAACCTTTCGCAGGACTAAAATGAAAAGATATCTTGGCTTTTTTGAATCGATTGAAAATGATCACCATTTTCTTGAAGATGTTATTACTAGTAACGAGTTTTGGGTGTTTAAGTACGAGCTGAAAACCAAATACCAGAGCCTGGAATGGCACACTTCAACCTTCCCAAGCTCAAAAAAAAGCAAAAATAAAATGCATGCTGATTTACTTTTTCGATAGCCAGGCAATTGTCCACAATGGGGTCCACAAGAAGTTCTTGAAAAACTCCGAAAAAGGTTCATGCGTGCAAGACCAAACATCAAAAACAACTGGGTGTTGATCACGATAATACGCCTTGACACATGGTTATTTTAATAAACAAATTTTGGCCAGTAAAAACATTCCTTTGGTTTTTCAGCCTCATTATTCGCCTGACTTGAGTCCATGTGACTATTTCCGAGGATAAAAAATCAAGGGACGTCATTTTAGAACATACGAAAACATTTAGACAGCTATAACCGACCAACTAAAGGCTATACCAGTATCTGGGTTAAATCACTGTTATGGGGAATCGAAGAACTATTTCCAGTGCTTTGCAGCCTCCCAAGGAGGGGGGAATATTGAATTATAATTCTATTCGAATAAAAATCAGTCTTATTATTAATTTAGACACCTTGTATCTATAGTGTTGTTAGTTTGTAACTTGCTTTAGTACGTATCTTGATGATGTCACTGTGTTGGAGAAACAATTGTCATATTACGTATTATATATTAATAAAGTGAAGATTTATCTATAAATTTTATTTCTATAGTACTTTACAAGTTTATACTCCTTCGATTCATAAACTGTGACAAAACCTTCTAACACAACTAATATGTTAATGAGGTACCTCCCGTTAAACTGCAGATAATACTATAGTATTGCTTGAATCAATATTAAACTAGTGGAATATCGAATATTTTACATAACATTAAGACAATAAATATGTATGAGACAGTAATTTTCCCTAATACTATTCTATTTTTAGTAGCAATCGATACCACTGCACAATATCGGTATAATATCTCTATCTTTTTTTGACTGACCTACTTGTTCATCATCGTGTGTATATGTGTGTGTGTACGATCGGAAAAAGCACTCATAAATAAACAGCCTTATAAAATAAAACATTGATGAACTAAGCTGTCTTTTGTAAATCGATCTGAACTAAACCATTGAATGTCAATAAGGATTAAATCATACGTTGACTTTCGGTAATTAAAACAAGCGATTTTCGTAAACGCTCCTTAACCTAGACTTATAGCGAACTAGTTCCAAAATTTAACCTGGAAAGTGGATCACCTTTAAGAAGTTTATGTAACATATGACCGAAGACATTTAATGTTCTATAATCGAAATTAAACTGTGGATCGGTGGCACTTTTACCAATGTGTTTACTGATTTAAAATTAGTAGCAATCGCTTCATATAAGTTTTAATACGGAATTAATATTATTTAGGAGTTACATGAAACTATATTTAAAAATTCAAATATTTATTATATTTTTAAGTGTAAATTACGCCTATTTTTCCTATTCTGTGACATTATTAATTTTGAGTTATCCAAATAAATAGTTTTTATATTTAATTTAATAGAAAATAATCTAAATAATCTCTAATACAATTTATCATAACACCTGTAGACATCTGCCGCCAGATTACTTATGAATAGAGCAAACCAATTTCCGTGCGCGCCATGTGCGCCGATGTGAGGATGATTGTATTGCATCAGAACTAATAAAAAGCATTCAGTATGTGTTTGGTACTTGCTTAGACTGCATGTAAGTGTAAGCATACGTAATAAAATGTCGTCGACACATAAATCGAGAAAACGAACGATGTCAGACGAAGTGAATAAGTTTATTATGGATTTCCCGGACTTAATATACGATGGCTCAAAAATTAAATGTTTAGTGTGCAATACATATCTAATGTGTTGGTCAAAAACACATTGTAAAGAACACGTAAGCAGTTCGAAGCACAATAATAATAAAATTAATCGACAACAGTTTATACATGAACTATGTGTAACTATGATTGTGTGTACACTGCCGTTTACCTTGTTAAGTAATGATTCATTTATTTCATTTTGTAATAAATACGCGAATCAAACATTACCGAGCACGACAACGTTACGAAGGAATTTACCATCGGTGCGTAAACAGGTTGATAATAAAATCAAAGCCGAACTGAAAAATAAAAAACTGTGGTTATGTGTGGACGAAACAACTGACAGCAAAAAACAATCTGTAGTTAATGTGATGGCGCGTAATATGGAACCACATCAACCAATGTCTTCAATTTTATTAGCATCCGACGACTAGAACAATGTAATGTCGAAAAAATTTCAGAGCTGCTATTAGATACTTTGGAAAATTTTAAACTTTCGAAAGACCAAGTATTAATGTTTATGACCGATGGTGCCGAAATCATGTGTTCTGTAGGCCGGTCTCTTTAGAAAATATTGTCCTAACTTGTTACATATTACTTGTAAACTCCATGCTCTACACCTTGTGGCAAAACAGGTTCGTAGATGTTATCCAGTGGTAGATGCTTTAATATCGAGTACAAAGGCAATATTCCTGAAATCTCCAAAACGTATTCGAAAATTTCACGAATTGTGTCCCCATACCCCTGAGCCACCACAGCCGATTCTGACACGTTGGGGTACATGGTTACGGGCGGGGTTTTACTATCATGAACATTTTGAAAAAATTAAGGACGTGGTTTTATCATTCGATCCGAAAGAAAGTGCAGCTATCAATACAAGCCAGAAAAAATTTCAAGATGCCCAGATTAAAATGGATTTACAAAGTATCCGTGAGAATTACTTGGGACTAGAAGAAGCAATAACAAAATTAGAAAATTCGTCGCTGTCGTTAGAGGAATCACTGCAAATCGTTAAAGATGTTCACGCACAACTGTGTGCTGTAGAAGACGCAAAAAGTGAAAGTGTTCTAATTAAATTTGAAAGTGTTTTAGACAGAAATGCAGATTTTGATACCTTAACACGTATTTGTGAGGACACGTCTACAGATGCGTTAAGTTGCTTAAAAAAGTATTTTGATTATGCGAATATAACACCACTAGATGTAGAACGCTCGTTTTCCGAATATAAACATATTTTTTCCTCACGGCGGACATGTTTTTCAGAAATAACCTTAGAAACGCACCTGATGTTGAAAATATACAATCGAGTTTCTCCAGTTTGTCAATCTTTGGAAGACGCTTAAAACGGTAAGTGTTTTTTTTAAATCCTCTGTCATGCACACAATCACTGATTTCATACATTTTCCATTTTATTTATAGGTACTTACAACGCTGCTATAATATGTACCAGGCGCGGCTCGTGATGACGTATTTGGGAGTGCAAGTACAATTATGCGAGTGCTTCGTGTATTCTCGTGTACTAACTGTAACGTTTTCTTAGTAAACACCGAAAACACACGAGGAATTCGCATCATTGTACTTGCACTCCCAAATACGTCATCACGAGCCGCGCCTGATATGTACTATTCGTATTTTTCGTGTGTTTATGCATATTACTTCAATAGCAGAAAATCAAATGTATATTCTTCTATACTTATATCGGTAACAAGCTCATGTTGCATCCCTATTCTATCGCATATCTAATATATTACGAATTACACTCCCATACCGGCGCTCATGGCGCGCACGGAAATTGGTCTGCTCTACTTATGAATTTAAGCTTGTCATGATCAATAGTGTGAACATTACCAACACTAGTCCTTACAATTTCCTTCATAGATATTGCCCCGGATCAGCTAGTCAAATCTTTGAATGTATTCATAGATTCACAGATTCACAGCTGACGTTGGACGGACAGCATACAGCAAGTTCGATACGCGTTCACGACCGTGCTGGAAGGAATTAAACCACTCCAAGACTGTTCTGAGTGATAAACATTCTTGTCAAAACTGTCTGAAGTCTCTGATAAGCATCAGTGACTTTTACACCTTCATTGAAAAGAAATTTAATAATTATACGTTGCCCAACAGAATTTGACAGATTGTTGCATGATATTTTTAATACAACTGACAGTATTAACACAGTTTTTTTTTATTGTCTTAACTAACATGTCTACTTCAACCGCGCTTCAATTATGTTCAGAAGAATTCTGAATATCCACTCCTTGTCAGTTTGTATTTTTGTTCATACACTGCGATTACAATAAAAATATGTGGTAGAAAAAGCAACCGCAGAAAACGAGGCTTAAATGTGTATATTTAAAAAGGGGCACTTAACGCCATGTTACTAGTATATAATAGTTTAACGGAGGATGGTCTATTATTATTATTAGGTGGCATTTACCCGCGCTATTTCTAGACGTACACGCTAGACTAGAAAGAATAAAACGATCCAATGCAATGTTTGTCGCCTGGAGCTCGGCCAGCTCGTTGACATTTTAAAGCGGGTGCATTTGTACATTCTCTCTCTGCTCCCATGCAGAGTCTAACTAACATCTGATACTTGTTTGGCCGCTGTCGCTGTACTGTGTGGAGTTTTTGTCGTTCATCCCATTCAAAGGTCCTAATGACATGCGGTTTGTATCAATTAAAAGTGATAATTTTTGCACGGATCGGTTAAAATAGCAAAAGCAAAACAGAAACACTAAAGTTCAGAAATCCAGGAATAAATTGCCTTGCGCTTGCGATAAATATTTTATTTTTAAAAAGAGAAAAAAACAATTGATAATATGATACTCAGAAAAGAGAAAGAAGCATCGTATTTAACATACAAAGAGATGCGGGAAGGGAGAGTAATATTTTTAGAGATAATCTGGGCCGTTAAACAGTTTATAATAACGCAATTGTTATTTATAGTATTGACGGTATAGTAGTATTCTGTTTCATAAACTCTCTTCTTGTAGTTCTAGTAATGTGCTGATTCAATTTATCAAGTATTACGTCTTATTATGTCTTCTCCTGGAGTTCCGAAGGGGTCTAACCTGAGTCCCGTCTTATTTATACTGCTTATTAATGACCTTATGTTACTCATTAAATCACTTTTAGGTAACACCAAGGACAAAATTGAGGTAGAACATAAATCTGTTATATATGAAATAAATTGTAACGATTGCAGCCAAAAATATATCGGCCAAACTAGACGTTCAATTTCAACACGTTACAAGGAGCATATTTCCCACTTTGGATTCAACAGATCCGAAAAATCTAGCGTTGCCCGACATATTTGGGACACAGGTCATTCTGTGCCGGCAAATAACCTTAGGTTGATTAAAACTGTTAATAATTATAGAGAATTAGATAGTTATGAAAGTATTTATATATACAGTAATATAATAATATAATTCTGACAATGGACCAATCCCTCAGTCCAGTTTGTATGCCTTATTGTGACAATAGCATTTTTTACGCTTCATGTATTCACGCTTCACGGTTCCCTAAATTTTACGCTACGTTTGAGTAGTATATAAGTGTTTATTTCGATGGTAGGAATTTAGTGTTATCCCACTGGCGATTTGGTGAAGAGCATATCTTCTAAGGTTTACCCTAGCCAAAAACGCTACGTTTAACATTTTTTCAGTTTTTAAGTTTATTCTACTGAAGATGGCAACTTAGTTGCTGAAAGACGTATTTATTGATATATATTGTGGTTAGGGTGTTTTTCTTATTTCTGTTTCACCTTATGTTAGTTAGACCAAATAAGATAAAAAAAGAAAAAAATAGTTCGGGGAAAGAAAATGCAGTGAAGCAAATGCATATGACAGCGGAACACGAACATCAGAGGTGTGGAATACCATAAAGAAGATGACACCTAACAGTACAGAACAGATAGCTTTAATCAGTTTGGAAGACTGTAAAAATTATTGTGAATCACTACTTACTGAAACATGACCATAGATATGAACACTCGAAATATCAACAATGGAAATTTAACTACACCTACTAACTACCTAACTAACTATCTAGTATAACTAACTACCCTACACCTTTCACATTAGAAGAAATTGAAGAGAGTATCAATAAAATGAAAAAAGGCAGAGCTGTTGACCTTGGGGGGTATTACAGTGGAACTAATAAAGGCTGGCCGAAGAAATCTATTTGAAAGAATAAGTAAATTGTTTAATTTGTGCTTGGATCGCCGAGTAACACCAGAAGAGTGGAAAACAAGCTAACTTGTCCTCTTTTTACAAAAAGGGAAGTAGATGGAATCAAAATAATTATAGAGATATCTGCGTTACGAATGTGTAGAATCTACAATGAAGAAAAATTTTACACAACAGAATTAGAAATGAAATTGGGAACAGAATATCAGAAGATCAGAGTGGATTCACGCCAGGACTTTCGACGTTCATGTATTGACAACTATATAGTTATTTATGCACCAAGGGCGTTATGGGTATTATATTGCTCTGAGGTCGACGTTAATTCAGCAATTTTACACCACAGAATTACAAAAGTCTTTCTTTGGAGACTGTGGTTAAGTAAAAACTTAAAAAAGTATATAACCCCTTACCACAATTATTAATCGTATCCTAAATATGTATTTCGACAACTAAGTTGTCATCATCAGTAGGTAAAACCACTAATCAGAATGTCGCACATAGGACACAGTAAAGCTAGCACTGATCACGCAACAACTTTACATGGCGTCCACGTATACACAAAACAGAGAAAAACATAGAATTTGAAAGGAAATTGCAGACAGAATATCAGAAGCTCAGCGTGGATTCACGCCAGGACGTTAAGTATTTTATATTTCTCAAATTGAAGAAAAGATTATAAAGAACTCATTCTTCTAATGATGCAGATGGTATCGCTGCTGTTAATGAACGGGTTGATAAGGACAGAAAAAAGATTTTTTTTCCAAAGGCATCGAAGCTCTTCGCAATCAATACACCAAACATATTAATTAACATTTATGAAATTGTGTTGAATGGTAAAGTTGATGTAAACACCAGTTATTTCCTTCTCTATTAGAGACAATAATTCGTTAAACTTCCCTGCTTTCCACACCTCGTTCTTGGGCAGAATTGTAAATACTGAAATATTTCCCGTCTCTTTTAAAAATATTTATCTAAATTTGTAATATGCTTTCCTTACATACATGCAAGTATGCAAGTATATATTAAACGACCTTGAGATAGTGTTGTAATATGTAAAAGAATGTATTAATAACAAGACAATATATTGTATTATTTTGAATGTACTTATTTACATAAAACTGCAAAAGAATTTATGAATATCTTTAGTTAGTAAAAACTATGTTCGTTTGTCAGTTATTATGTAAAACCACAACAAATATTCCATGCCTAAGTTAACTGCAACCAATAATTTTGTATGTATTTCACGTACTACAACAAGCAGCAAATATGCATATGAATGAAATTGTTCATTCAACAATAGCGCTCTAAGGCAGGGAGTCACTACTCTTTTATTTAACCATAATTCTTGTAGATTACATTTAGCGCGATTAATTCTGCAACTTTCGTTCTAATTTACAACCTAGATTGCCTATCTTTGTCTATTAATTGCGTTTTTTATTACAACATAAAATATTTGTGCAAAAGAACGGATTTGTCAGGTACTTTTTAAATTCGGTTTAAATTTTATATTGAAAAAATAATTTTAATAATAATGGAAGGTTCTTAAAAATAAACAGATAAACAAAAAAAAAATTTCTAACATAAACGCTTAACTAATGGGAACCATAAACCACCAGTAAACGAACCTAAGTTTTACAACTTTCGTTCTTATTTTTTTCATATATGTATACATGTAACTTATACTCGACAATTCTTAATGTCCAGTCAATGATCTTTATATTAACTCATCAAGACGGAGGAACAAACGTCTCGCCACTAATTGGAATGATGCAATTAGATACAGCACTTTGTATTTTGGATTCTCGTTGCTTTTATTTTCTAAGAGAATTTTATATTTAAAATACATTCGATAGTCTACCAGATATGCAGTAGTTATATGTTTTGTACTGAAAATATTAAAATACATACTATTATATATAAAACACTGTTTTAAATTTAAATTTAATCAATTTTAATATGTCATCTAATATTTTCATCTCCTGCAGAAGCAACAAAGTCGTTGCGAAATATAGATATCGAAAATAAATGAGTTTTAATTGACAGACCGATTGCCCGTTCTAATTTATTATTAACCTATATATACCGGGTGTCCTTGAAAGAAAAAGACAACGTATGAAAAATGGAATGATGTAATTATATCGAATATAAATTCAAAATATACACATTCTAAATATTTCGAATTCATTGGCGTCATACAATTTTCAGGGTGTTTTTCATTTCGGAGTTATATTTTAGATTTATGTTCTATATAATTATATCTTTCCATTTAGCAATCGTTGTCCCTTTATTTCAATTACAGCGTGTATATACATATATATATATATATATATATATATATATATATATATATATGTATATATGCAATTATAGAAAATTTCTTGACCGTACTAATATAAATTCACTAATATTTATGTTATCAGTTTGTTTACATGAAAACTCAAATGTTATATCTCAATATTTCGTCAACTTATTAATGACTTCGTCAGGAGAAGAGCTAGAGTTAAGCGTTGGCAATCTTATTAATTAATTTCCACATAATTGTCACTAGCAACTTACAAATAAAACATGACGGTTACATTTTTAAACAACAACTTTTAAACAGCCCAGTTGTTGTTTAAAATGTAACGGTAATGTTTTATTTGTGAGTTGTTAGTGACAATTATGTGTAAATTAATTAATAAGACTGCCAACGCTTAACGCTATCTCTTCTCCTGATGAAGTCATTAATAAACTGACGAAATATTGAGATAGAACATTTGAGTTTTAATGTAACCCAAATATTGGTGAATTTATATATATATATATATATATATATATATATATATATATATAATTTATTCATGATAGGGTATTAATGGTTGTATAACTTTGATATTTTATAAAACAATACAATTGCAGAATTGTAGAATTGAACATCAGGTTAATTTTTCTTTTGGTTTAATTTCATACGACGCCAAGTGAATAATTACAAATAGGATATGTGGTTATATATATATTTAATATTTAATTTATAAATAACAAATAATTTGATCACACACGTTTAATTTTATTCTAAATAACATGTTTTGGAGTTAAAATGCATCATTACAATATATATTTTGACAACAATGTTTTAGAATTACAATTGTACTTTATTAGTGACATAAATAAATCTAGTTCAAGTTTCCTCTATATTCTAAAATCGTTAATGATAATTAAATTCTATTTTTCTTTGAAAAATTTTTTAATATTAACATTTGAAGTTTGTATTTTCTTTATTAAGCTTCAACTAACATAAAGTATAAGCAAAAAAATGTTTGCCAATCTAGTAATATGTCGACCGTCATAAAACGTTTCCCGGATAAGAAAAACTGAATTTTATTACAAAATCTAAGATACAGCTTTCAATCCGACAGTAAATTTTGCCAAGTAATCGCGAATAAAGATTGCGGAATATCTGAATTAAGTAATAAAATTTATGGGCTGTAGAAATTTAGTAGCATTTAAAAGGTTAAATAGAAAGCTTTGGAGTGATGTTTCTCCTAATTACAGCAGTATTATTATTACTACTATGATAGGTGTTGTAAGTATTTGTGGAATATTATTTGTACGATGTTTAACATACAGTATTTTGATATTAAAACCAAAATTAAAATGACATACACTCCGCGATTATATATATCTAAATTGTCCTGAATATCCAGCTAATTTAATTCGCTATGTATTCTTAGCAAAATTTACATTTATTTTCTTATATAATATTCCAATTTTTCTTCTGGTGTATTATGTATATTACATTATGATGAATTTTTGTTTAAAAATGTCGATAAAAAGAGACAGTCAATATCGAAAGGGCAATAAAAATTTATGTCAACTAATTGCATGCTATTTTATTATTATTAATACTGAAATGTTAATTGCTTCCCAAGAAACGCTCGCCAACTCGTCTGAAGATGAGCTAGAAAGTCAAATTGAAGACAAGTTAACTTCCTTATAAAGAGGCTTATTTAGCTATAAGAAAACTAAAGGCTTTTTCTTTGTATCACAGCGACCTTAAAGGTGTTCAATTGCTTACTGATCTTCAAATACATCTCCAAGATAATGAAATTAAACGAAAAACGCGCCAAGCTAAAATTTCTGACTTTTTTAAATCTATTTGAATACCATGCATAACAAATTTTGTTTTTTCTTACTTCTCGCAAAAATGTTAATGAAAATTCTGTTTACTTTATCTAATATTTATATGTTCTTGTTTTGGAAATAAAATTGTTTAAAGATAAATATATTACAAATTATTATTTACTCTTTTTGTACTTTTCTCATAAGCGAACACTTCTCATAAGCGGACAAATTTTTCAGTCCCATGGCTGTCCCCTTAAGAGAGAGTACACTGTATCTCGTCTTTAAATTTTGAGTGCAGGTTGTTGAATTATTAGAATTTTTGTGAGCCACTTTTACACAAAAAATAACGAAAACAACCCCAAAACTACTTATAAATATGTCCCAATACCTTTTATAAACAACCTGTCAGAAGAAATAAAGAAAATCTTAATACCATATACATCGTACATCTGTTGTCTAGCTCCCAGCGTTTTTTTTTCGGTTCCCTAATTTGAAAAAATATCTTGGCGGAAAAAATGTGGGTCAAATGCTGAAGTTGAAGACGCTATAAATTAATATTTTTCAGGTTTGGACAATCGATTTTTTCTAACGGTTTGAAGGTATGGGAAAAACGTTGAACTAAATATAGTTGCAGGGAGATTACGTCTAAAAATATATTTTGTTTTACTTCGAAATATGTTTTTGTTAAAAAGGCAGGAAACATTTCAAATATCTCTCGTATTTATAAACGCACCTCTTCAGTCTATCTGCTTACTTTGCCATACTTTGTCCTTCTTTATTTATTTAAGATACAAACACAAAAACAAGATTTTTATTTTTTTAAACACTAATTTATTTAACGCTAAGAAATAAGTAATTAAACTTCTAGTTTCAAAAATTCTTTTTTATAAATACCACTACAATATTGTTTCGCCATACAATGGCTTCATCAGGTGGATGAAATACTGAATATGTACTATACAAGTTTGAATATTTATGTGAAAATTATTGGGGAAATGGTGGTGGAAAAATTTTACAATTCTAAATTTAGTAGAGGGGAGTTGTTTAAATCTAGTTGGTCATTTAAAGCTAATCCTAAACTATTGTATCTATTAATTTCTAAGTTTTCTAACAGGTTAAGTTTTTTACTTTTTTCTTGAATGTGTAAAATTTTGAAATCTATATTAAATCTATGATTGATATCTATACAATAACTTGCGAAAGTTGAATCTGTTTTCTTTTCTTTATGGCTTCTGTCGTGTTCTTTCATCCTAATTTTGAATGTCCTCCCCGTTTGTCCTATGTATACCTTATTACAATCTTCGCATGTTAACTTATATACACCAGAGTTTGATTCTTTGTCTATTTTATCTTTGCTGTTTTTAATAATGTTCTATATAGTATTGTCTGTTTTAAATGATATATGTTCGTTATTAAGTTTTTTAATGAAAGTACCATTTTTTTTCGAAATTTTTCCTAAGTAAGTGATTGAATTATAGGAATTAATTATCTTGTATTTTAATTTTGGGTAAACTAAGGAAAGGGTTTTAGATTTTTGTTGGCTATTTAGGATGTTATTGACAATATTTATAGAGTAACCATTGTTTAATGCTATTGTGTATATTCTATTTAGTTCAAGGTCGAAATTACTTTTGCTCATAGGTACATGAATTAATCTATATACCATTGATTGGTATCTTGATAATTTGTGTGTTATAGGATGAAAAGAATTAGCGTCTATTGTGGTATCTGTATGTGTTGGTTTATAATATAGCGAATTCGTGTTTATTAGTTTTGTGTGATATGGTTAAATCTAGAAAATTAATGCTTTTATTTATTTCTGTTTCTATAGTAAAATTTATTTTGGGGTGAATAGTGTTGATATAATTATGTAAAGTTTTTAATTGTCTATCTGAACCGTTAAAGTAAATTAATATGTCATCAACATACCTAAACCAATATACACAATTACCAAACAAGGGATGTGTACTAATTATAGTTTCTAAATTATTCATGAAAATTTCCGCTAATAAGGGGCTTAATGGGTTTCCCATTGCTAGACCCTCTGTTTGTTTATAAAATTTCTTTTTAAATTGAAAATAATTTTGTTCCAGGCACGTTTCTACGAGCTGTAGGATTTCGGTCTTTGTGACAATGTTCGTGTTTCTACGTTCTAGTTGTAAAGTAATTAAATCTATTACCTCCTGGGGTGGGATACTAGTGAACAAATTCGAGACATCAAAAGAAATGAGTTTACATTTGTTTGGTAATTGCAAGTTTGAAATGTTGTTAATTAATTCCTGGGAATTTTTAACGGAGAACTTAGATTTGAATTTAGTGTGTGTAAGAATTAAATCTATTAAGTGTTTGGACACATTTCTACAAGGTGCTTTTACGTACGATACTACTGGTCGTATAGGTGTATTTTCTTTATGTAGTTTAATTAAAACGTATAATTTGGGAGGTAGGGGATTCATAATGGTTAATATACGTTTTTGAGTGTTATTAAAAAGAGAACCTGATTTTTCTATAGTTTGATTAATCTGTTTTTGAAATTTGTTAGTAGGATCAGATTTAAATTTTATGAATGAATTATTATCGAGGAATTCATGAACTTTATGTATGTAGTTTGATTCCGGAATTGCTATAACTGTATTTCCTGTATCAGCTTTTGTAAATATAATATTGTTACTAGTGGCTTTCTGTTTAATTGATTTATTATTTTATTTTCAATATTAAAATGCTTAGTAGTACGGTAATTTTCTAGAATATGTTTAGCTGCATATTTATTTCCCTGGTTATCCTTTTGCTTATTTAAGGCTAAATCTGTTTCTACTGCTAAGATTTCTAAGTGTTTATTATTAATGTTAGGGGTTAAGTTGTATTTGAAACCTTTAGATAAAAGATTAATTTCTTCGGTTTTGAATTCTACATCCGTAAGGTTTTTAAATCGTTCATAAAATTAATATTTTGATTTATATTAACTAAAGGAATCGGCATTGTGCTATGTTTTTTACAGGAAATAAGTTTATCTAGTTTATTATTTTGAATTAAGTATTTTTTGTGAATTGTAAGATTAATTTTATCATGGATCGCATCATACAAAATATCAAACTCTAAATTATAAAGTTTAAAAGTTTCAGAATAATTGAAACATACATGAGTAGGTAAACTCCACCAGTTTTGTATAATACAAAGGTATTTTTAATAATATAAAATATTATTAAAAATCTGGTGTATCTACGTCTCTGGGGATAGGATATATTCGGACACGTTCACAGAAAATATTAATAGTGAACCTGCATTTGTGTTCTTCACACCATATTTTTAATAATATTTTATATTATTAAAAATACCTTTGTATTAAGTTTAAAAGTTAACTGTGTTAATTTATATAACTAAAATTTCACAAATCGTAAGTAAATAAAAAAGAATTTAAACATAATTTTAAACAGGAAAAAAAACATTTTTACATTTGTCTAAATGTATTTAAGAATTTTATAGTTTCTCGTTCGTAGACGAATGTACGTGCGTCTTTTGTTAAAACACAAGATATTTCTTTAAAATTCAACGTCGTCTTCAAGCATTCCTATCGTTTGTCATTAAATTTCCGTACTCCTTCTTCTCTCGTCCATCGCCTGTAATTATTGCCAACCTGATACATTGTTCACAATTCTCAGAATGCACTTTCCAAGCCGACTTATAAACTGTAATGTGTGATTTCTTATGTTGTTGTTCATCCTACACAGGCCATTAGTCTCTCTCTAGGCATATGCATGTATCAGTATAACAACATACACACCGATATCCCAGGATAGGTAAGGAAGGCTCTGTATCACTACGAAAACTTGAAATCGAAACACTGAACGTAATGTTTCTAGTTTATTTTCTTTTTAATTTTTATTATGCCATGATATTTAAATTTCCAAGGAGAAAAAAGAACATTGACCTTGTTCATGAAGCGTGACTCAAAACATCATTATTACATTTCATGTTTTTTTTCAAATAGTTATTTAGTTATTATTCTATTAGCATAGGTACTTTGTATATCTTGTATAAAGTTCAAAATATATAGATACATAATTGAAATATATTTTTAGATGTCACGAAATTATTATAATGTAGAATGTCTATTTATTTGTTACTTTCTAAAGAATACTGCGAACTTCACTTTTAACAACCAAGGAACTAAATGTATGGCGTATTATACAATTTCTTGCATATAAAATCTAAAAAAAATACCACATTAACCCATTAATGCCTGAGTAACTTTTGGTTTCTAAAATTTACAATTTTTTTAAATTTGCTTTGTTTATGTTATCTTAATGCAATGGTACCAGATTTTCGTTTGTTTTTTTGTATATTCCATTTTTTTTAAAGTGTGATATATCATACGTTAGGCAACTACAATGGGTATTGCGTATGGTAATATTCAAGGGTGTAATTAAAACCATAAAATTCGATTTCACGAATGTTTATTATACGAGTACGTTTCGAAAACTTATATTATAGACATGGTAATTATTACTGAGGTGGTGTGTGGTACACTCGAAAACATGTTTTTGGGTGTAAGTCTACGTTACATTTTACACAGGAAAACTTAGTGCATTTTCCACAAAATGCGCAACGTTTTTGCGTATTTCGTTGATCAATAAGGTGATCAATTTTGTCGTATCTTATCTCGTGTAAAACGTTTTTACTACGCTTGGGTTTTGCGCCATTTAAATACTCCGGTGCGGTAAGGAGGGAAAGTACTATTCTTCTAGTATAGTCAAGAAGGCTGGTGCTTGGATAAGCATATCGATAAAGCAGCCAACTGTTAACCACTGCTGTATTTAAGCAAAATCGAACTAGAGGCCAATACCATTTTCTAGAACGAATGCGGATTCGATATAGGCCTCTCATATTATCAAAAAGATACACTCCCCCCATGCCTTGGATATAAAGATGAATGACAGAAGGTTCATCCACGTCAACATGTTTGTGAAGTTGTCTTGACCAACGTTTACACAATCCCTTAGTCAGGCAAACATCATCAGACTGCACGTTGGTTCCAATCGTTACTTGATTGTTATACTTCCACCTTGTAAGTGTTATATGATCATCAGGATTTTGTAATGTATGCGTGACACCTCGTATTGCTTTCCTGAAATCTTGCAGCGGAGCTTTCTGTATACGATCTGCTCTTATAGTACCAATACAATTTATTTTATTTTTTCCCAATTCTTGCAGTAATGATAGAGAATTGAAGAAGTTATATATATATATATATTAAAAATAATAGATTTTTATTGGTTTTAGCGACCTTTTATTGAATTTAGATGTTTGTTTGCGACGTTTCGACTTTTATTTTTTTTTTTTATTTTTAGTTTCGAGTTTGATTTGACTTTCTTTGTTCCTTTACGTATTGTATTGTAATTCAACTTTCCTGTTCATTTTAGCCATTCTTATTTTTATTTTATGTAAGTTTCAACGTTAAATGTTAACTCAATTTGTAATCATCTTTAATCTAATTTTAAACTTAAAATTTGTTAATATTTGTTAAGTCTCCAATTAATTCATACAGATATTAATCACATAAATGTCCCCCTACCATTCTAAGCTATTTTAATTTAATGTTATTTAATTTTCAACGTAAAACACTAACCTAATCCGTAATTCATTTCTTAATATAATGTTAAATTTAAAATGGTTAATTCAATTGTTATATCACACAAAACAAACACAGTTCTCATGTTCATTGTAATGATTCTTGGTTCCAGATGCTTGAAAAAGACTGAATTGATAAAAGTCGAAACGTCGCAAACAAACATCTAAATTCAATAAAAGGTCGCTAAAACCAATAAAAATCTATTATTTTTAATATTAAAACACGGCCAATAAAATAAAAAAGAAAAACAAAATTCTTTAAACACTAAATATATATATATATATATATATATATATATATACGGCCACCCGTTGCAATATAAATATATATATATATATATATATATATATATATATATATATATATATATTGATATACGGCCACCCGTTGCAATATAAATAATGAAAGCTGAATTATAAATTTCATAAATGAATTGTAACTGTTAAGGGAAAAATTAATAAATGTACAACAAATATCTATTTTAAATATGATAATATGTGTAACATATAGATGGGGTTCTTTACCATTAATTCTATTGCATGCGTACAAATCTAAAACGCATAAACGTTATACTCTAAGTGCACATGACCTTAAACAGCTGTTTATGTATACAGCTTCTCAGTATGATTATTATTTGTGTGTGTGCGTTACAATTTATAATATTGGGTGTCCGGCTAATTAAAAGAACAAGAGAACTCTTGGGTGGTACAGGTCCAATGCACCTTCTTGTAGGATCGGTGACTAAATAGTATATACACCAAATTTGTTGATGGTTATACAATAAATAATGGTAATTACGTTATCAAACTACCAAAAATAAAACAAGCAAGATAAGGATAAATGTTCAAGACTTTAATGATATAAAATCAAAGCAGGTAAGTGATCGAAATTATTCAAATTATAAAAATATCGCAAATGTAACATGACACGTGTTAAATTAAATGTGATCAAATTTCTAGGTTAGTAAAGCAATTTAAATACATGTTACCTAAGTAAATTCCAATATCTAAATAAATCTAGTATCTACTTGATCTTAATAACAAGGAAAACTGGATTCTTTTAACTTAATTTATATTCGTAAACATCAAATGTATTCTAGGTTCTAAATTTTAATATTAAATTGATTATGATTTTAATTAAATGAAATGAATTAATTTAGCATTTTCTATAGTTTGTTGGAGATTAAAGAATACTTATGTGAATGTGTTTAGGACTTGTTGGTACTGGATATGGACTGGAAAATCAATTAATGCAGGATACGAATTTCACTGGGCAATTGTGCGTCGTTTGGCTAGGATTTTTCATGTAGCAGCGGGCTTCCTCGGTAAACAGCAATTTCCGATTTCTGAGGTACAGGTAATCGTCTGGACACGTAAACTGCTTCAGACAGGAACTGGATATACAGGTAAGGTATTGCGAGTGTTTTTATGTAAGTTTCTAATTTAATTTGTGTATTTTTCTTTTAGTTTACGGAGATGCACTTTTATACGTCGAGGCATTTTTATCGAATTTTTTCTAGTGACGCCAACTGTGTTTTGTTTTCAAAATTGGCTTCTTATTCGTTGATTCGTATGTATTACTATAATCTCGTAACTTATTTAATAAGAAAATGATAATTTAACCATTAAAAATATACATAAGCTTAATATAAATTCTAAAGTTTATTTTAATATATAAATAATTAATGTGTAAATGTTGATAAGTTTACATAATGCTATTCTATAGTGGTGAACTTTCCCGCTGTATTTATTTTAAATAAGTACAGTTTCACCTAAATTATTATTATCTATTTTTTTGAATCAATTAAGTTGACATATCTTGGTAAATACAAGATTTCGAAATAAAATAACTAAAGCAACTGAAAGAATAAAAGTAAATAAATATGAGAATTAATTTTATACATAAAAATAAACGTGAAATCAACTTTATTGATATACCATGAGAAGAATTCAGTTTTCGAAATTTCTTATAATTCTAATGAGTACATAGGCTTTTAAAAATTCTGTTACTTGTTCTCCTAGGCATCCTTATGTTCAGGCTTGACCTATACCAATATATATACTGTGGAATTGGCAGGTATGTAGCCTAAACAAAGAGTTTCGGTTACACTGGAACCAAGAGATTGTCCTTCAATTTTGTCGCCAGCACCACAATATGGCTTAAATTTTAATACGTAGCCCTCAATAGTTGTAAATACCCAAAAATTTTAATCCATAACGTATGGGTTTACCTTTAATAAATTGCTTCATGCTATGGCGTGCATAATAAGGCTCCATAGCTTCATCTAAAGAAAATGAAAAACCAAGTGGCTCAGCTAATTTTTGTGGCACAGTATTTATGTGATCGATGAGAGGTTGCACCTTGTAAGTTTTATTGTTGGTGTCTATGGTACTATTATCATTGAAGTGTAAAAACCGATGTATGCTTTCAAACTTATCCCGTGATATAGTGTTACTTATTAACACATTATGCGCATCTGGTTTGGTTTCCCAGTACATCCTTCGAAAAGGAGCTTTACTGTATCCTGATAACAACAATATTCCGATATAAACGTACATTTCATCAGTGCAAACAGTGAAAATATGTTTTCCTTTGAAACCTGCATATTTCTGTGATTCTTGACATATATAGTCAATAAAATCTTCTGGGAAGAATTTTTTAAATACGTCAATGGGTTGCAAATTTTTTTCTTTAATTTCTTTAACAATATTCGGTTCACTGGTTTTATCAATTTTTATTTTTTCTTGGCGACGATATAGTAATTTTTCGTTCCAGTCTATCGGCCTCTGCATGGGTTTCTTTGCCTTCCTATTTGCTATATTTTTTATTCCAAATAATCTTGCAAGTGGCATATCATCACTGACACTTGATTCCTCATTATGTCGCTCTTTATCAGCCTGCTCTACACGCTTTTCATCTTCACCACCAACAACAACGACTTGCATAGGTTGTTTTAGTACTCCTTTTCCAATATCTCGGATATTACATTTACTTCACCGTCGTCGCTTGGTGCGTCATCTAAATCCGTATCTTGTCCGTCCTGTGGAGGCAGCAGTACAAGGTCCATGTGATCGCATTTTCTTATTGTTTCGTATTCTTCATCATCCGAACTTAAGCTTTCTAAATAATTTAAAAGTTCTTCTGCATCTCTTGGATCAGAGGGATTGTAAAATTTCTTGCTACAAATAAAAGTATTAACAAACAATAACATAGGTATATGCCTACCGTATGATATATCATACAGTCTCTTTACACACGCATGGATACCTTATCAAGTAATAAATATTAGTATAAAAGACCGTTAACACATTTGTGTCATATATATATATATATATATATATATATATTAAAAATAATAGATTTTTATTGGTTTTAGCGACCTTTTATTGAATTTAGATGTTTGTTTGCGACGTTTCGACTTTTATCAATTCAGTCCTTTTCAAGCATCTGGAAACAAGAATCATTACAATGAACATGAGAACTGTGTTTGTTTTGTGTGATATAACAATTGAATTAACCATTTTAAATTTAACATTATATTAAGAAATGAATTACGGATTAGGTTAGCGTTTTACGTTGAAAATTAAATAACATTAAATTTAAAATAGCTTAGAATGGTAGGGGGGCATTTATGTGATTAATATCTGTATGAATTAATTGGAGACTTAACAAATATTAACAAATTTTAAGTTTAAAATTAGATTAAAGATGATTACAAATTGAGTTAACATTTAACGTTGAAACTTACATAAAATAAAAATAAGAATGGCTAAAATGAACAGGAAAGTTGAATTACAATACAATACGTAAAGGGAACAAAGAAAGTCAAATCAAACTCACATTGTTGTTTTTTCTACACGGATACGCATTCATGTGCCACATGTGCTTGGACACCCAGGACCAATTTTCTTAAAACGAACATGCTTGTGCGGATTTTGTTAGTGAACTAATGCTTTAGTTTGCGGGGGTTTAATTTCTGTTTTTTGGAATGAGCATGGTAGTCTGGACCGTATTTAGGGGTATAAGTTAACATTGTTATTTCTAATGGGAGATATATATATATATATATTTTTTTTCCCGTTTTTGTCTTGTGCGTGCAGGGGGGGGGGGTGTGATTTTACTATTGTTTTATGAGAGGGTAATAAAGTTTTGAAAGCCCATCGATTTCGTTCCTGTCGTTGATTGTTTTGCTATTTTTGAAAATGTGTATCATTTCTAAGACCTCTCTAGCTTTTGTGTTCTTTTTTTGTGTTATTACTCTGGTGTTTTCAAAATCAAAATTATGTTTTAGTGTCAATTGGTGTTTTTTTAAAGCAGTTTGATTTTTTGCGTATTTGTGACCTACTACAAGAAAGATTGAAAGGTCACAAATACGCAAAAAATCAAACTGCTTTAAAAAAACACCAATTGACACTAAAACATAATTTTGATTTTGAAAACACCAGAGTAATAACACAAAAAAAGAACACAAAAGCTAGAGAGGTCTTAGAAATGATACACATTTTCAAAAATAGCAAAACAATCAACGACAGGAACGAAATCGATGGGCTTTCAAAACTTTATTACCCTCTCATAAAACAATAGTAAAATCAACCCCCCCCCCCCCTGCACGCACAAGACAAAAACGGGAAAAAAAAAATATATATATATATCTCCCATTAGAAATAACAATGTTAACTTATACCCCTAAATACGGTCCAGACTACCATGCTCATTCCAAAAAACAGAAATTAAACCCCCGCAAACTAAAGCATTAGTTCACTAACAAAATCCGCACAAGCATGTTCGTTTTAAGAAAATTGGTCCTGGGTGTCCAAGCACATGTGGCACATGAATGCGTATCCGTGTAGAAAAAACAACAATGTGAGTTTGATTTGACTTTCTTTGTTCCCTTTACGTATTGTATTGTAATTCAACTTTCCTGTTCATTTTAGCCATTCTTATTTTTATTTTATGTAAGTTTCAACGTTAAATGTTAACTCAATTTGTAATCATCTTTAATCTAATTTTAAACTTAAAATTTGTTAATATTTGTTAAGTCTCCAATTAATTCATACAGATATTAATCACATAAATGCCCCCCTACCATTCTAAGCTATTTTAATTTAATGTTATTTAATTTTCAACGTAAAACACTAACCTAATCCGTAATTCATTTCTTAATATAATGTTAAATTTAAAATGGTTAATTCAATTGTTATATCACACAAAACAAACACAGTTCTCATGTTCATTGTAATGATTCTTGTTTCCAGATGCTTGAAAAAGACTGAATTGATAAAAGTCGAAACGTCGCAAACAAACATCTAAATTCAATAAAAGGTCGCTAAAACCAATAAAAATCTATTATTTTTAATATTAAAACACGGCCAATAAAATAAAAAAGAAAAACAAAATTCTTTAAACACTAAATATATATATATATATATATATATATATATATATATATATATATAAAGGATGCCAGTAAGTAAAGAAAAAAGGTATACAAGCGTGTAAATTTGACATAACCTTACCTCAGGCTCATTTTTCGGTGGAAAGAACAAACACGCGGTAATAAAATTGTGAATACTAGTATTCTATATTACTTTACATAAGTATTACTGTATGTAATTTGTTAAAAACATATAAGAAAGTCGATTCGAAACGATGAAACTGACTTACCGTTAGAAACAACGTGCTCAGATTACTTTGAAGAATATCATAACCTCCGTATGTTAAATCATACCGTAGGCACTAATAGGTTAATACTTATTCCACAGGAAAACGGTAATTTGTATCCTCTTATGAGCACATTCCACCCATTACATACTCGGTTATAATAACTTATAATGAACTTGTATATATCGGGTATTTTTTAGCTGCATGAGAACTATCGATATCGATAACTATGGCTTGACAGCTAGGAATGTCAAACTGTGTTGACATTTCTGTTCAGTAAGGTTTGGCAAGTCATCATGAATCGTTTAACGCCAGAACAACGCTTCCAAATTGTGGAAATTTACTTTGAAAAAAATAAATCTGTTCGCGAAGTTCATAGAGCACTTCGTCCATTTTACGGTCAATATAATCGGCCTAGTGAGCAAGGCAATTCGTGTAGTTATTGATCGTTTTTGCACTAATTTTACTCTTCTCAATTCAAAACCATCAACAAGACAAAGAAATGTGCGTACCGAAGAGAATATTGCTGCTGTAGCGCGAAGCATTGAAGAAGACGCCGAAATGTCGATTCGTCGTCGTTCTCAACTTGTTGGCCTTTGTCCTTCGACTACGTGGAAAATTTTACGTAAGGTTCTTGGCTTACGTGCCTATAAAATACAGCTCGTGCAAGAATTGAAGCCAAACGACCATCGTTTGCGTCGCATTTTTGCTGATTGGGCTCATTTGAAACTGGCCGAAGATGAGCATTTTTATCAAAGAATTGTGTTTAGTGATGAAGCTCATTTCTGGTTAAATGGCTACGTCAATAAGCAAAATTGCCGTATTTGGAGCGAAGACAGTCCTCAAGCCGTTAACAAATCACCATTACATCCATTAAAATTCACTGTTTGGTGCGGTTTACACGCTGGCGGCATCATCGGTCTTTATTTCTTTCGAAATGAGCAAGGAGCTGCCGTTACGGTGAATGGTGAGCGCTATCGAGCCATGCTGACTGAATTTTTGTTTCCAAAAATTAATAAGCTAAACATCAACGATATTTGGTTAACAAGACGGCGTAACTTGCCATACAGCGCGCTTCACAATCTATTTATTGCAAAACCGATTTGGTGACAACTTTCTTTCCAGAAGTGGTCCTGTTCACTGGCTCCCTCGTTCGTGCGATTTAACGCCTCTGGATTACTTTTTATGACATTTATATTGATGTTTTGTTTGTTGCCTAATAAACGCAGTGAAACGTATGCAACATTATTTGAAATGCTATCAAAAGAAATCTTTCGACGTCACTCTACAATATTACGACCAGCTGAAGTTTTTGTAGATTTTGATAAAAGCATTCACACAGCGGTTTGCGCTATAGGGCCATCAGCATAAATCTATGGTTGTCGTTTCCATTTGCACCAATCGTGGTTCAGGAAAATTCAAAGTTTGGGTTTAACAGCAAAATTTAGGAACACAGATTTCGAAGTAGGAAAATGGCTGCGATATACATTTGGATTAACGTATTTGAATCCTGACGAAGTAGGCGATTGTTTCGCCTTAGATTTGTTTGCCGAAAAACATGCTCATGCACAGGCTGACGAATACGCCGATTATTTATTGGAGACATACATAGAAGACGATGCTCCTTTTCCTCCACATATGTGGGCTACTGCAACTCCATCGATCACTAACACCACAAACGCATGCGAAGCGTTTCATTCCAAACTGAATGAGTCATTTTATTCAACACATCCATCTATTTATATTTTTATCGAAAAGCTTAAGGAATTTCAAATAGACACTTATGTTAAAATTCAAAGTGTACACACACCAGCAAGAGTTAAAGACACACGCGCAAAACAAAAATTAAGAACTCTAAATGAACTGTGTGAACAACTAAATAATGGAATAATATCACGATTACACTTTGTGAAGTGTATATCATTTTATTCATCAGTATGACTTCAAATACACTATTTTTTATTATAGTTTTTATATAATTAAGTATTTGCTTTTATTATTGTTTTCATATGAGTACATATTTTTTATTTTCTATCTTTTTGCTGTACTTCAACTTGAAATACACTATTTCTATATTATTGTTTTTGTTTGCTTTATACGGTGCCCAGTTTACATAGACCCTCTGCGAGTACATTTTTAGCTAGTGCCCGAATTACCAACGAGATTAAAATTTCAGGTAGGTTAGTGCCCAATTTACATTCAGCCATTGTATACAGCAGACAAATATTTTGCACCACATATTCTCTTTAATATATTTCTCTATTGTACTGATTTACTGAAAATGTGAATATGCATAATGAACTTCAAAAAATTACAAAGGAATTTACGCAAATTGAATATACCTGCTTGCATATTTACATGTCAAAATCATCTATTTATTACAATGCATTTACCATATATTTATATTCTATTTCGGGGTCGTGAATGATCCAAATGGGCAACGAGTTGTCGCAGAAAATAAAACTGAATGCCTCGGTTATTTTTAGCACCATTAGGATGTTAAATTAAACATAGACCATCGTTATCCCAACAGCGTTGTAAGTTCGTGCATTGTGAAACGTAGGTGCTAAAAGACACTCGTCTATATTTTGGTTCTTGCTCGGTAAGAATCACTACGAAAACCCACTAATTACTCTAAACAATTTCAAAATTACCAGCATATACTTAACGAAGTATACATTCATACATTGTAACTGTTTACTGTAATCCAAATTCATGGTTAAGACGACAAACTATGTTTCGTAATGATTCCTAATCGGTAACATAATTCAAATATCACACTTTTTGATGTGATGCTTAGAAAGATTATAAATTTCCTGTTATTTCAATCTTCGTTGTTCAATCAATCTATACGTAATAAAGATTTAAAATGTGGCAGGAAACACAAAAAGCGTTTCCAACAAAAACTATTTTAGCGGAATTTAAACGTTTCAGTAAATTTTACAGGAATCTCGAATGTACAGGCATGATCCTCGACTAGTTACATATTTTAAGATGAAAAAGCGTGAGCAAAAATTGCCTCGTTAATTTTCGCAAAGCGGTTGGGACCACAGTTTTAAACGAGCGGCTTGTGACATTGACCTCTTCGAAATAATTTATTTGGTGTTATTTAGTATTGCAAAAAAGTGAAAATCCTCGGTGATATTTTTATTTATAGTTTCGTTTAAATGTGTTGATTGCACTGTACGATATTATACGCTATTGTTCGTTAGGAATAATTGGCTATTAAATGTTTATTATTATGCGTATTATTGCCTTGAATTTAGCTTGAAATTACTTTCTTATCGTTCGTAAATATGTATTGCGTAAATGCGAAAATTTGTTGATATTTTCATACATTTTGTAACACAGATATCCATAATCGAGATGTGTTTATACCGTAGGAACGAGCAGTTTATAATCACCTATAATAGTCGAAAATATTCGGAAATATAGGGGCGCGGAGGAGGTTACACTTACTGCTAACGCTAGCTGCTAAACATATGTGCGACTATAATGAGACCAACGTTAGTTTGGTGTACAAAAAGGTTTAATTATATTAATACGTTATGCACGTATACGCATTTGTTACAAATGAAACAGACATGCAATATACATATCTGTAACTGTACACATGGACAATACACCTCGTATTTTCAGCATTTACTTCTGCTTAAGACACGTGTTTCTGCCATCTATAGGCGTCAGCAGTCAAGCTAGTGAAGCAATGTAATACAAATGATACAAATATTTTTAAGAACAGATTTGTATCTGTATATACATTTACGCTGATATCGCCTACAAAATATAGCAAATTTAGTCCTATAAGGTGGCACTATTTAATAAGTGACATCTGACGGACGAAAGAGACTATGCCGAAATTCATTTGTTAGTTTGGTATTGGCTGTCGAGTGAAATGCGTCTGTCGTAGAGTCACATTTTGTCGTAATTCTATTTACTCTTTGCAGTTATCTAGTATTGTCTTTTGGTAATAGCGGATTGTTTGTCTTTTTGGCATATTAATTATTTCTGTTGATACTGATGTTATATCTAGCTACGATTTTTTTTCGCTTGAAGAAAAGTAATGCTTCATTATCAATTTGTCTGATTTACAAATGTCAAAATCCGACGTCATAATGTTTTACGATGTGGGTGTCATTAACTGTCGTAAATGAAAGATTGCTATTGAAAGACCCAATAGTATATTAGCTTCTATTATTGCATAGCTTCTTCTCCATATCAGAGATTAAATTTTACCCATTTAATATAAAATTAATTGCGCTTATTAAATAGAAAGAAATCAATTGTTGCAAGAAGCAAGAAGAAATTTTCGACCGTACTCTACTGGTTAAAATAAATTAAAAACGGGCAAGCTGTCTGTCAATTAAAACTCATATATTTATATATCTCTTTATTTCACAACGAGTTTGTTGCTTCTTCAGGAGATAAGAATGTAGAGTTAAAAAATGAAAGTGACGTACACTGACATATTAAAATTGATTAAATTTAATAAACTTAATGTTTTAAATTTAATCAATTTTAATGTCTGTGTACGTCACTTTCATTTTTTAACTCTACATAACAGTATATTAATATATTCATTCATATTGTCATTTATATTTTTATTTTATTTGAAAAAGGCATTAGGTGCCGAAACATATAAGATTATTTTAAATATATACATATTAAAGTAAAACAGACCTTAAATCGCCGACTAATTGAATCTACTATAACATACAAAGGTCAAGAAATAATTATCTATATATATATATATATATATATATATATATATATATATATATATATATATATATTCACTAATATTTGGGTTATCGGTGTGTTTACACTAAAACTCAAATATTCATTCCCAATATTTCGTCATTTATTAACGACTTCATCAGGAGATGAGCTAGAGTTAAGCGTTGGTAGTCTCATTAATTAATTTTCACATAATTGTAACTAGTAACTCACTACTAAACACTTGAAAATTACATTTTAAAACAAAACTAGCACTGTAATATTTGAAACTTGAACCTTTTTCAACTGCATGTCTCTATAATAAGTATGTGAAAACAATTTTATTTTATTTTCACATACATATTATACAGACATGCAGTTGAAAGAGGTTCAAGCTTCAAATAAATATTACATGCACGATGGATATCCTGCACAGTTCGCTCGACTTGTTCGTGCTGTACTTGCACCTACCCAAATAGATGGAAAGGCAGATCCGGACCAGTTGCATGGCCTCTAAGATCTCCCGATCTCAATCCATTAGATTTTTATCTATGTGGACACTTGGGGAAAGCTATAGTGTATGCGGTTCCGATTAATAACGCAGAAATTCTACGTAAACGCATTTTTGCTGTTTGTGAATATGTTCGTAACCACCCCAGGATCTATGAAAGAGTACGACAATTAACAATGGGGCGTTTCCATACGTGCATTGAGACAGAAGGAGGACACTTCAAACATTTACTGTAGATAATGCTTTTTACTATTGTTTCATATACAAGGAAATTATATGTTTTGTAATAAAAGAATGTAAACTATGTTTTTCTTTCTATCTCATGAACAACGCCTTTGCAGGCATATATTGATATGAACTTTTTTTCATGTTTTTGTGTGAAGAGTATGCTCCCACAGTTTGTCCCTTCATTTTAGTTACACCCTGTATATATATATATATACATATATGTATATATATATATATATATATGTATATATATTTAGTGTTTAATAAGAATTTTATTTTTATTTTTTATTTTATTGGCCATGTCTTAATATTAAAAATAATAGATTTTTTTATTGGTTTTAGCGACCTTTTATTGAATTTTGATGTTTTTACGACGTTTCGACTTTTATTAATTCAGTCTTTTCAAGTAAAGTTGTTGTTCGTTTGGTTTTTGTCGTGCTGGTGCGAATATTGTAAGTAACTTACAATATCCGCACCAGCACGGTCGTTCCTGAAGAAAATAGTGTCTCGGATGTCCAATAAAAAAAAAAAAAAACACATGTGTTACACAGAATGCGTACCCTTGTAAAACCAAACGAACAACAACTTTACTTGAAAAAGACTGAATTAATAAAAGTCGAAACGTCGTAAAAACATCAAAATTCAATAAAAGGTCGCTAAAACCAATAAAAAAAACTATTATTTTTAATATATATATATATATATATATATATATATATATAACATTACGCAATCTTACAATTACACGAACATGCTAAATAACCACTCTTTCTATGCAGGAATCGTTGTTGTTATAAAACAATTTCTTACATAAATACTTCTTTAAAGTATATTTAAGTTTATTTGGCAGCAAATCTTGAAATTCTATGGGCATGTGGTTATAGATCTTTAAGCATTTGGACAGACAAAATTCTTGAATTCTTGTAATCCCCGTTCTAGGTGCCAGTAGACCGTTAGGAATTTTTTGCTTGACAATTGTGATCTCTCTAATATTTAGCAACAAAGCCAGAATACTTATTTTTTACAAACATTGCACATTCCAATACATATATAGATGGCGCAGTAAGTATGCCGTAGTCCTCGAAAAAATCCCTACAGAAGACCAGCAGAAACACTGCTCTTAAACAAGTTTTTTGCGCCACAAAAAAACTACCCATATCCGAAGAGCCACCCCAAAACACAATACCACACAGCAGTCTAGCAAAAACAGTCGCTTAGTACACCTGTAGCGCTATGTCTTGTCCGATATTTGCACAAACCACTTCATTTAGATGTTAAGTAATTAATATATTTGCTCCATGACAAGCGACCGTTCACTATAAGTCCTAAGAAAGTACAAATCTGGTGTTGAGGTGGTTACTATTCCTGAAATTATAATGGTCATATTCCTTCGATGTTAGTACTGCCAGTCTTAAATTTTTCTCAGTTATAATCAAAAGGCTTCATAGGAAAAACATGTAGGATATTTTTTTATTATTTGCCATAAAAAAGAAATAATGTAAAATCCTATTTACAAGTCCATTTGATAGTACCGGGACTTTTCTAGCATTACCAAGAGTAATAGATGTTTGACATTTGATAATTCTAACAGTTATCTATACAATTTTAATTAGATTATTAAATAGTTTCTAAAGCGGATAAGTAGGTTATTCTAAATATGGAAAAAAGGAATTTCATGTGTTGATAAACCACTGACATCTGCGTGGAAAAACAATTAAAAACGTATTACAGAGATCTCTCCCGTTAAATATCCCACAATTATCAAATGATAAAGTACTTTCCAAGATATACAATTATTTAATTCTTGGTCAGTGTATATTCGAACTAATTATAAAAGCCACAAAGTCTTCTTTACATTAATGAGGTTGATATACAAAGCCAAAGCAAAGCATTTGCAATTTATATTTTGCTGTTCTGTTATGAATGAATTATAGTATATTTTCAGGTATATACACATTCGAACCGATTATATTTTTCTCGAATATTCCTGTGCGTGTTTGCAGCAGAGATCTGCATCTCTCGGCACTGTGTTTGTAGCGTTGCAGGCAATGACACAAGCTGCGTGAAGAATGCATCTCTCGGAGCTTAATATAGAGTCAGTGTGACCTCCGCAGAGCTCATCGCCTGCCTTTTGTGGATGTTGTCGGAGCCAGACACATTCAACATGCATAAAATTATCCCACTATAAATTATGTTCGATTAAAATAGGAAATAATCCTCTTTTACCATTGATTTGTACGTTCCGTGATGAATACCTGCGTAATTCACACATTAGGTGTACTATATAGTGACTTTGTTTGCATTTTTTAACTCACTTTCGAGTTTGTAAATAAGTAGATTATCCAAATTTAGGTTTTGCAGACGAACATATTCTGGAAAAATTAAATATTTTTCTACTTTAAAACTTTATACTTCGCAATCTATGCATATAAAAAAGTAAAAATGCGAGGTTATTGTGTAGATATGTGTGAAATAGAAGCAGTTTAGAGGAACGCATATGATCAAAGCGAATATAATTTCAAAATTTAACTTTTAACGAAGAATACCAGCTCTAAGATTTCATAATATCGATTAAAATACTAGCGATAAAGTGTAAGTTAAGAAATAAAACTCATTTGATAGGTATCTAAGCTTTTGCATTGAGTACAATGCCTCATCGGAGAATCGGATTCGATTAATATAATTAAGAACGAATTTCGGAAAAATTAATTTGGTTTATTCGTAAAACATGAATTATTAATTAACTGATTCTTTGATATTTTTATTAATATCACAGGTCTACAGTGATTTTGATGTTTGAAAGATGTTTGCTAATTTGTATATGTTTGGGGGCCCTTATTCCAAAAAACGCCATATTTTTGCTCTATCACGTAAATTTTTTTTATAGCGCTCTATTTCTTAAAAATGTTATTTTATTAATATACATACCTATGACAAGAATATGTTTGTTCCATGTTAGGCATGATTTTTAAATTAATTGATTTTTATGAAATTAAATGTGATTTGGCAACACTGGTTAATATTAGATTTCTCAGCAAAGCAACAGAGTCGGCGCAGAAGCGCCAATACAACGTTGAAACCTGCTTATGTGCAGTTTGGTTGTGTTAGTCGTCGTGCTACTGTGTCCGCGCGCTTGTTGTCTTCGTTGTTGCGTATTTTAAGTGTTCTAGAACGTATAAATATGGAAAGAAGACATTGTGTGAACAATCCGAATAACTTTTGTTATATCTGTGGTAGTTATGTCGTAGTAAAGCAGAGGCAAACTATAACTTCGTTTGTGAAAAATGTATACCACGCTCATTTTGGTGTAAAAATTGGCGACCAAGACAAGTCCTGGGCTCCTCATACTGTTTGTTCCGTTTGCGTTGAAGCATTAAGAAACTGGCAAAAAGGTAGGAAGAAATGTTTAAGCTTTGGTGTTCCTATGGTATGGCGAGAGCCTAGAAATCACAGTGATGATTGTTATTTTTGTTCGTGTAATGTTCAAGAATTCAACAGAAAAAATAAGAAACAAATTGTGTATCCCAATCTTGACTCTGCTATTCGACCAGTTCCTCATGGACCAGATGTACCGATACCTACCGCCCCAAAAGCACTAGAAAACGCAATATCGTCAAAATCAGAGGAATCTAATTGCGACTCAGATGACTCAGATTTCACACCAGATTTCAGAGAGCCCGCAGTGTTTAACCAGAGCGAACTAAATGATTTAATTAGAGATTTGTACCTTCCAAAGGATGCATCCGAATTGTTAGCCTCCCGACTTCGTGAGAAACATTTACTGGCACCTGGCGTCATATCAAGCTTTTACCGGGATCGCGAAAAAGAGTTATGTCAATATTTTACTCAAGACGGGGACCGCTAGTGTATTGCAACAATATTCCTCACTTAATTTAAAAATTAGGAAATGTGCTGTATGTAAAAGAAGAATGGCGCCTGTTTATTGACTCAAGTAAGCGTAGTTTAAAAGGCGTTTTATTGCACAATAGTAACGAGCTGGCCTCGGTTCCCGTTGCCCATTCGGTACATTTAATGGAAACGTATGAAAATTTTGAACTTCTTTTAAAGAAAATAAACTACCAAGAACATCAGTGGATGCTTTGTGGTGACCTTAAAGTGCTGTGCATGCTACTAGGACAACAAGGAGGTTATACAAAATTTCCATGCTTTATTTGTGAGTGGGATAGTCAAGCAAGGGATAGACATTGGACTCAAATAGAATGGCCCTCTAGAACAAGCCTTACAACTGGTAGCAAAAATTGGCTTGATGAAGCAGTTTGTTAAATCCCTAGACAAAAATGAACAGTATTTTAAATATTTGTGCGAGACATTTCCAGCCTTATCCGATGCCAAGTTAAAAGAAGGTATTTTTGTTGGGCCGCAGATAAGAACATTATGCAAAGACAAGGATTTTGAAAACACAATGACCAATGTCAAGAAAAACGCCTGGGTTTCATTTAAAGAAGTAATTGATAAGTTTCTTGGGAACTCTAAGGACGAAAACTACGAAAATATTGTTCAAAATATGTTACAACACTTTCATCGTCTAGGTTGTAATATGAGTTTGAAAGTGCATTTCCTGTTTTCACACTTGAACTATTTTCCTGAAAATCATGGAGCAGTTAGCGAAGAACAGGGAGAGAGGTTTCACCAAGACATTAAGGAAATGGAACGGCGATACCAAGGCAGATGGAGCATAACGATGATGGCGGACTACTGCTGGATGTTAAAACGGGATATGCCCTTAAAAACATACAACCGAATGTCCGGACAACGCAGCTTTCTGGCAAAAAGACAAAGATTTCACTTAAAAAAGACTGAGTAAAGTATTTTCTTCCACTTTTTTAACTTGTATTCCACCTTTTTACTCAATAAACAAATAAATTTTTTTAGAAATATCGTTTTTTTTCATTTAATATTTGCAAAAAAACCTTACGTGATACAAATAAATGCATAGAATTTTTGAAATCATCCTACCAAAATTATATAAAATCAGTTTTCAAAATAAAAACATCTGTCAAAAAGTGTAATTTTGTAGACCTGTGTTATTAATTAACTGATTCTTTGATATTTTTATTAATATTTTTATCACTATGCAACTGATACTTCTCCCGTCTTCAATTTTGTTTGCCGGTGGGTTCGACGTGTCATAAGTAGTAAAATGAAGGTGTTTGCCGAAAAATTATGACAAGTATCAGTGACGCATGAAAATAATCAAAGACTGCTGATTCCAAAAAATTGCCATATTATGCAAAAACAAATTGCTCGGCAATTCGAAATTAGTCAAGAAAAAGTCCAGTACATTCAAAAGAAGTCGCACAGAACTGTAAGAATTGTTATAGTCCTGGGGAATCTCTCACAATAGATGAGATGCTTGTAGGCTTTAGGGGTAGCTGTTCCTTTCGTGTGTGTATGAAGGGAAAGCCAAACAAATACGGGCTGAAAGTGTTAGGTCTTTGTGGTGCAAAAACAGACTACCTTTTAAATGCCTTTACCTATATTGGTAAAACAGACAATCCACAGCTTAATCCACACAAACTGTCGGTACTAACTCAAACAGTGCTATCATCGATCCAGTTCGAAACAGCAACATAAATATTACCGCAGACAACTGATTCCCATCCTTGGAATTAGTTAAAAAATTACGCAAGAACAAACTAACCTTTTTCGACACACTATATGTAAAAATAAACGTGAAATATCTCAGTACATTGTTCCAACTAACAAAACTAGATATTGTTTTTATAAGCAACACGACTTTAGTATCATATGTGCTTAAGCAAAATATGTTCTCCTACTATCGTTTATGCACCATGACAACAGTATAAACGAAGTATCGAAGAAACGTGGCATGATTTTTTACTACAATTCCACAAAGGCTGGCGTTAATACATTAGATCAGTAGTGTGCAAATCTAAAAAAAAAAAAAAAAAATTTCACCACCATTTCCCCAATAATTTTCACATAAATATTCAAACTTGTATTGTACATATTCAGTATTTCATCCACCTGATGAAGCTATTGTATAGCGAAACAATATTGTAGTGGTATTTACAATAAAATAATTTTCGAAACTAGAAGTTTAATTACTTATTTCTTAGAATTACAACACAGGTCGCAGAACCAGAAGATGGCCTTATTTATTATTTCAAAATGGAACCCAAAGGTCGTTGAAGCGGCGAAATTTTATATTTAAGTTAGAACAATCACTAATTGAACAAGACCTAAAACGACGATTATTGGAAACGAGACTTCCTAAAGACCTTCACTCAAATTATGCTAAGAATTCTAAAGTGCGACGAATAAACAGTGAATCTAAGCCAACCCTCCACCTCTAACTGTGGAAGCTCTACCTGAAACTTCATCAGTTAGAATGTAGATCAAAACAAATCAGAGGAAAACGGCGTAGGTGTTATTTATCCATCCAATAAATATAATAAACATCCTACTGTTTGTAACAAATGTTGTAATCACGTTTGTAAGGCTCACAATGCAATTACCTTGTTATGTAAGGAATGTCAGAAGTGACCAGTAGATGCAACAAATCTGACAGAACATTTCCTTATGCATTATGAAATTGTTATTTTTTTGTTTTGTTTGAATTAAACGTGTTCCTAGTTGTAAGTAAATATCGAGTTAGTCTTTCAATCCAGTTATATTTGAGTTTCAATTTCAAGTATTATATTTAGTTATGAGTTTGTAATGCGAAAACGCTGTATTTCTATTAGATGGATTATAATAAAATATTTTTTGAATAAAAATCCTTTTTTTCTATATGCATCTGTTGTATGTACTGCCAAAAGTGGATTAATGAAGCTAAATTGAAATATGTGTGTTTATTTCAATTTAGCTTCATTAATCCACTTTTGGCAGTACATACAACAGATGCATATAGAAAAAAAGGATTTTTATTCAAAAAATATTTTATTATAATCCATCTAATAGAAATACAGCATTAGTGCTTAGAATCTTCTTAATAAGTTACAGGTCCACAATGACCCGAAGATACCATTTACACCAATAAATATGACGATACCAGTCAATGGTTAATGTGAATAATGTGAACCGGTTGCTAAGTTACATTATCTACTGTCTATCTACTGTCAGAATGACATTCCCGCCAAAGTGTCAACACCAACATGTTAGGTTAAGGCAAATGCCATTCAAGATGTTATACTCGCCATCTTGTTTATCTTGTTTATTCTAACACATGTGAACTTATCATAAAAAAAAAAACAGTAGAAAAGGTATAACATAATCATAACACAGGCCTGCATAAAATTTGTGATGACGTGATTTTTGTTTGTTAAGCTCAGTGTTTATATAGCAATAACTAATTAAAATACAATTGGTCTCTACCACCCACAGATTTTTTTTTGCACAAAAGAAAAAGAAAAAAATATAAAAAAAATCTTATAATAGGCGTTTTAATACATTTTAAAATGAATGTACTACTTCAAATTCTTGGTATTACCCCAAAAATGATTTTCTGTTGTGGTTTTAAAGAAATTTGTTAAATAGGCTCTCATTACCTGATGTAAATCTTTTATTACATGTATTAATTTTGGACAAGATTTCCGGGAATTTTTACCAGCTAAATCCTATTTATTATGCTTTCACTTTATTAGCACTGCGAAGAAGGATTTCAAGTTTATCACTCCAAACAAAATGTATATTTTAATGTCATTTACTTCATTATAGCTCTGAGTGTCGATCAGTAAACAAGTAAAATTAATTTGTCTTTAGTATTGTGCGTGGTATTTGATAAATAAACATTGCTTAAAAATATGTCTAGCCGGTGTTCCAAAAACAAACCAGATGATTTCTGTTATATTTGTGGATATTTCGTCTTGAAAAAGTTTAAGAGACCAATTGGTGAATTTGTGATAAATGCATATTATGTTTATTTCAAAATCAAATTAGGAGATCAAGATAAAGATTGGGCACCGCACGTTGTTTGTAAGGTATGTGAAGAAGGTTTAAGACATTGGACCAAAGGGAATAGAAAAAGCCTTCCTTTTGGAATACCGATGGTTTGGAGAGAACCGCAAAATCATCATGAAGATTGCTACTTTTGTCTTTGTGATATTAAGGGGCATAATAGAAAAACTTTGAAACATATTTTGTACCCAAACAATATTAAATCAGCTATCAGACCAGTTCCTCACAGTGATCATGTACCTATACCTATACCCCCCAAAGTACTACAAGAAGATATTGAAACCTCTTCAACTTCCGGCTCCGTACAGATGGATAGTGATTTTGAACCATCAACCTCAGGTCAAAACCAACCTCAGCTATTTTCACAAGCCGAACTGAATGATTTAGTAAGAGATTTGGGACTTTCAAAAGATCTTTCTGAAGTACTGGGGTCTAGGTTGAAACAAATAAATTTGCTTGCCCCAGAAACTACCTTCAGATCTTCCTTTAGCTGAATATGACAGAAAAACAACCAAACGAAGCTTTTCTGAAAAACAAAAACTTTTTTTAAGAAGCATAACAAATAAATAACTATTTCTAATAGCTTCTTTGTGTATATTTTTGTATTTTTTTAAATATAATATAAAACTAGCTTATAAATGAAATAAATCGTGTTTTTTCTATATTTTTTTATTTTACTGGTTTGAAAAATAACCTTACGTGATACAAAAAAAATAAAAGCAGATTTGAAATCAGCGCTACCCAATTACTAGAAAACAGTTAAAATTTTTAAATCAACATTCAAAGAGTTGAAAAATGCAGGCCTGTGTAATTATAACAGAAACAACCTAGCCAAAAGGGATCATGAAACGAAAAATAAATTAAATCAGGGCAAGTGCTCAAACTAGCCACAATTCATTTGTGTTGTCGTTTATCTTTCATCACTCGATGTGCAGACGTTTTCGAAATATTGAATTCCTGTGCAACTTATCTAATGTTTTCAGTACCTTCTTCAAAAGCATCTGGAATAGCCTCTTCGTTTTCAACAGTGCGTACCGTCCTGGGCGCACAACAAATCGCCTTTCTATTATGTAAAATTTGGCTTGTCTCGATTGTTCGTGCGATAATCGCGAGGATCACTTTGTGAACGGGATTGACTCCTGTTAGGGAAGCGTTTGGCATAAACGCCTGCTGCCTCTCTAGCATTCCGTCTATATTCTCCGTAAATTATTAACATTTACACATAATCCGCGGCATTATACATAATAAAAGAGCACGATTAGCACGACAGCGGTACTAAAGCGATTTGAAGAGATTTAAAAGAAACTTTGACGCTGACGTTGCATAAAAGTTCCAAAGTCGATCAGTTTATTGACTACGTAATATAATACGTAATTTAGGCACAATTACAAAAAATTGCAAGGTTTACAATGCTCCGATTTCTTGAATTAAAATATTCTTTTCTTGAACCCAGTTCAATATACGAAATTTTTACTTTGACATTATTTATTTGTCATTTTATGGTAATTTCTCATTTTTTTTCTGGGGCACAAGTTCTGGAACAGGCTGTATAAATAGTATTTTTCGGGTTTTGGAATAAATTAATACTTCTTTACATAAACAACAAACAAGATAAAGGAAAAGGTTATTTAAATCTGGAATAAGCAGTGTCATAAATCTTAAAATCCTGTCAGTGGCATACTGTGTATAGTAAACCTTATCCGATATATTTATCTTATCGTAAGTAACTTGAATCTTCTTCAAATACAAATTTGGATTTTCGTTTTTAATAATTGATTAAAAATGTACATAATGTAAATTCGAAGTTATAATTTTCCTTATATTTGTTTTCGTAGCTATTAGTGAGTCTACTACTAAGAACAGGCACATCGCGTCGAACGTAAATATAATAAATGATTTTAATTGTAAATATTGCTTTCTACATTTTACGATGCTAATTATTAAAATTTTTAATTGAAAAAAAATTCGGTCTTAAGCAGGATTCGAACCCACACCCATGGTATTCCGGACCACTACTCTACCACTTGAGCTATCAAGAACTGTGAATACGAATATACTGGGAAGCCCTAAATTACATTAAAGAAACAGATCTAAATATTTGCACGTAGTCGGCATTTGTTGCAAATTAATTGCATTTTCGCGAAGTAATGTGATTTTAATTATACAAGGTGTCCCGTATCGTTATGTTCAAATTTTAGGAGTGTAAAGAGTACTTCATTTCAAGTAACAAAAATGCAAAACTTGTATATCCATTTTTATTTGTTTCAAAGTTACAGATCTATGAATGTGATTGTCAGATCATGAAAAAAAATGTAATCCTAAAGTCAATAAAAACTGATTTTATTTAAAAAAGTTCAATTAATAATATTTTCGAAATGTCCACCTCCTTGTTGAATGCAGGCTTGTGCCCGTAAGTCAACAGAAGAAGTACTTATCCAAATTTTATACTCGTTTTGTCGGATTTGCTCGGCAGCCAGGTGAATGCGATCCAACAACTCTTCTCTTGTGTTCGAAACTTGCGCGTAGACTAAATTTTTCATGTGCCCCCATAAATAAAAGTCAAGGGGATTAAGATCGGGTGATCTGGGTGGCCATGCAACAGCACCACCTCGACCAATCCATCTTGGATAATTAACGTTAACCCAATTTCGGACAGCAATTCCGAAATGTGGTGGAGCCCCATCCATGTGAAACCACATGTCTCGTCGAACATTCTGTGGGACATCCTCTAAAAGACCTGGCAGTTTGTCAATAAGAAATTGAAGGTAATTGTCCGCATTTAACTGCCCAGGAAGAACGACAGGATCAATCAACGAGTCATCGATTAGTGCCGTCCAAGCATTAATAGAAAATTTATGTTGAAATTTAGATGGGCGTAAAGCTTTCGGATTTTCTGATGTGTTGGCGCTTCAATCGCATCATCTAACCTGCTATCATAGAAAAAAAAAACTACGGAGACATTAAAAGGAGCATATCACCAGGTACACCTTAAGAGAACGAAAGACCGATAAAAAAAATCTGCTAATACTTTCACTATTCCTCGAAACGTTAAATTTCTTGATCATTAAATTCATAGAAAGAAAATGTAGTGACTGACAAAGCTTAAAAAAAATAATATAATGCTTATGCCAAATATAAGTGAGTGTGTGGTTGTCTTAACCCTTCCAATTCTATTATTGTTCAGTTCGATGCGATAACACATTTAACAGGAACGTAAACACGACGAAAAACACGATCAGTGAACTAATGATGTGTGCAAAGTCTATTCGAGCAGATTCCCAACCGCGCGGTAGAACATTAAAGATATGACTGTCGCGATTATCTATTCACTATCCAATATAAATACTTTCGCATTACATAGTTGGAACGCACTTTACGTCGTCACACCGGTGAATTTGCAATGCACTAAACAAGAAACGTGATACAATAAAAGCATCTCCGATTAAAATAATATCTGTGGCATTGCTATCAATAAACATAAACAAACAATATATACTGTTACGATATGTTTAGGCAGTTTATAACCTGGAGAAACTTAAAATGTAATAATCTAAGCAAAAGTTAGCATAATCTTACACAACTAGCATCATTTTACACAACTTTATTAAATATGGAATCTATTTTCTCTCAATATACACTCATGGACAAAATTACCGAATATTTTAAATTTTTTTTGTATACCGCTTATAGCGGTGGCAAATATATAGACAAATACTATAGTAAAGCCTGTCGATAAAAAAATACACCAAGAAAAGAAACAAAAATTGTCCAATCATCATTGAAACATACATGAGTGGGTAAAACCCTACCAGTTTTGTATAATACATAGGTATTTTTAATAATATAAAATATTATTAAAAATCTGGTGTGAAGAACACAAATACAGGTTCACTATTAATATTTTTTGTGAACGTGTCCGCACATATACCTCCCCAGAGACGCAGATACGTATTTCGCCTTTCTACAGGCTCATCGGTACGCCATTGCTGGAGAAAGGATATCTTCAGACACATCCACAAAAAAGAAGCACATCGCCATATCACAGAAATTATCCAGACCGAGCGTAGAAGTAAATTCTGCGCTGCCTGTTGTCAGACAGCCGAAATACCTCGCCCTGTCCACATAATGGAAGGGATATGTTCGGACACGTTCGCAAAAAATATTATTAGTTGAACCTGTATTTGTGTTCTTCACACCAGATTTTTAATAATATTTTATATTATTAAAAATACCTTTGTATTAGCACTATAAATCAAGACTAGACTATAATTCACACAATAATATATTTAACATATTTTTTTAATTTTCCACAATATTATTGTCTTTGATAAATTGTGCCAGAAATATTTTTTTCCTTGGTAGTAAAAACTGCGGATTTATTCATCGATAATTTTTTTATTGTACAAGATAATTTGTAACAACATAATTTGAAACATACTACAGTAAGTAAAACCTACCAATTTTGTATAATACAAAAGTATTTTTAATAATATATAATATTATTAAAAATGCGGTGTGAAGAACACAATAGTATGTTTCAAATTATGTTGTTATATACGTATTCGGTTTATGCCGACAAGTAGTGAAAACACGATAATACAGTTTTTTATAGATACGGTGGTTACCGACTATAAGGAACACCACGGCTAGTTCTGCGATTATTATATAGACAGCGTTGAATATTTCTTCACGCTCTGTCTTAATAATATCTGCGAGATAGCAAGGTAGTTATGTTTGTTGAATGTGTCTCTTCTCCAACAGGGGCGTATTGATAATCATGTAGAAATGTGAAATACGTATCTACGTCTTTGGAGAAGATACATTCAATAATACATATGAACTTGTATTGTGTTCTTCACACCCCATTTTTAATAATATTATATATTATTAAAAATACTTTTAGATATTTTGTATTTCTATTTCATCAATTCAACAAAACCCACATATTTTATATAAACCTTTAATAAGTATTTATAAAATGTAACAGAATTACACTATGAACTTATAGAATCTTGCGTTTTCAATTTAAAACGTGCGAACGAACTGAAACTAAAGATGCACAAACAACAATTTCGCGCGAAAAACTCATTCCGATAACAAAATTCCCTAACGTTCCGTGCTTGGAGCGAATCTTTCCCGAGAATTTCCGAAATATTGTTACCGACTATAAATATGGACATAAGTGACGTAGGGCGGTTGTTTCTTTACTTCAACTGTAACCAGACGTATTTATTTATCACCAGAGGTATTCCTATCGTGCTTTGCCAATTGTCGAACCTTTTCTAATATTCATCGTCGTCTTGTTGAAACTGGTAGTGTTCGAAGTGGTACATCTGAAGGTAGACCTCTTAGTGTGAGAACACCTGACATTCAGGAAGTGTAGCTACATGATGTCGAAGAACATCCAGAAATGAGTACGAAGACGATTGCTAGAAACTGTAATATTTGCCATCAAATTGTTTGGAGAATTTTAGTGGATTTTTTCGTTATATCCGTACCATATTTCAAGGCATTACTTCCCAGAGATTTTGCAAGGCGTGTGACCTTTTGTCAGTTGTATCTTCACAATATTTCACAAAATCCGCAATTTGAAACATACATTCTATTCACGGGCGAAGCTAATTTTTCAATATAGTAAAACGCTAGATGTAACATCTGGATAATCTACGAATAATTTCTGCCACAAGATGTAAAGGATGGATTTTACACGTTATATGTAACAAGCTAGCGCAATCTTTTTTTTAGAGACCAATCTAGAGAGAGCATGTTTGCGGCAGAATTACTCACAAACATTAACACTTAATTTGATGAACGTTCAAACTTTTCCAATGTATTTAACACTAACTCTGAAATTATTTCGACAATATATTGTTGTACACTTCTGCAAGCTAGTAAAATTCAAGGTGACAATTGATATAGTTCCATTGTACTTATCATAACATTAACAACCGATTTTTTGTACAACCCATTGTTTCGTCCACAGATAACCAGTTTCTTATTTTTCAATTCGAATTGAATCATTGCAAAACGTTTACGGAAGAATGATAGAAAATTTAGTAATCTTTTCCGGATAGGTAACGCTCCTTTACCGTAGTGCAGTCAAAATAAACGAAATGATTCGTTGTCTACTAACTTAAACGGTACATTACACAATATGAAAGTTACATATAAATGAAACAAAAATATCTCACCACTTTTTTTGCGATTATTCATTTTACGCTATTTACGTTTCTTTCGCAGTGAATTTCTTTGAATACATTAGCGAATATACAACATACTGTACACTAAATTAATAATCTTCTAAAGCGAACTTTATTTCTAACGAATCGATTCAGTCAATCACTTAAGGTTTGTTATAACCGGATATATGTTTATTTATAAAGTAGATGGTTTTAAATTATAAATTCTCATTGACAAGCTAAAAAAATCGTACGTTAATATTTATAAAAGATTTTTAAATGTGACTTTAACGATTAATTACGAAATTTAAATAATTATATTTTAAAAAGATGGAACCCTGCATAATTGAATTAAATATATAGAGACTAAGTGTACATTGATGCTACGTTTTGTAATGGAATTAAACTATAATTGGAAACTGCCGACGCCATATACACACTAAAAGTCCCCTGTAATTAAATTTGTATTACCTAGTTTCATGCAATCACAATGGTCTTTACATTAATATTAATACACTAGTCGCTTCCTGTATTGATATTTAGACTGTATAAGGTCTATCAATACTAAATAGTATTGATTACCTTAACAGACGTTGTTATTATACAAATAGTTTTGGTCAACATGTAGCAGTTGGTTATCGTTGTACTATACAGGGAAGGCTTTGAAATACGTAAATTCAAATAGAAAATTTTGGGCGACTTTAGTGACACTGACTGAACTTCTTTAAATTTATAATTAAAATAATATCTAATGCAGTCTCGTTCTTAGTGTTACGTTGCTAATACAATTTGTGGAGATTTGATACTTATCATCTTATAAGTAATACTATGAATATTCTTCGGATCGCAGATCGATTGGAAAAAAAGCTAGGTTTTAGAGATTTTGTATTATGTTTTTCTACCATCTTGATGACTACCAGCTTCCTATTCCTATGTAATTCTATCTTTCGGTGTAAGACAATTGAGTTGAGAAGTGCATTTTCCATTCTTTTCTATATTAGGACATATTTCTTCTGTATATTTTTTTCTATTACGGTTTGCTTTACTTACTTCGTCCTTCCACGTTTTTCTGGGTCTTCCTCTCCTGTTCTTTCCACAGGATCTTTCTTCATATAATTTATTTATTTGTCCGGCATCCTATATACAAGTGTCCCGTGTCGTTATGTTCAAATTTTAGGAGTGTAAAGTAGACTTCATTTCAAGTAACAAAAACGCAAAACTTGTATATCCATTTTTACTTGTTTCAAAGTTACAGATCTATGAATGTGATTGCTGGATCATGAATAAAAATGTAATCCTAAAGTCAATACAAACTGATTTTATTTAAAAAAGTTATACGATTCAATAACAGGCTTGTGATTGTTAACGTCGCATAATAAATAGAGAATGGACACGCTTACCACATGACGCAAAGCCCAGTGCAGTACTGGCGAAAGGTTGTATTTCTAAAATATTTAATTTTATTTATATAATTGGAAAACGAACGGGTGGTGATCTATAAAATTACGAAATACATATTTATTTGTTGAAAAGTTGTATTTATAAAGTTTTTAATTTTATTTATATAATTGGAAAACATACGGGTGGTGATCTATCTATCTAAAATTACGAAATTATTAATTAATTTTATTTATATAATTGGAAAACAAATGGGTGGTGATCTATAAAATTACGAAATACATATGTATTTGTTGAAAAGTTGTATTTTTAAAGTTTTTAATTTTATTTCTATAATTGGAACATTTTTATTTGTTCATTTTGTCGTTCAAGTTGAGTAAAGGAGTATTAATATTGACTAGCAATAGTTTCTCAAGGTTTTCTTCTGTCAATTTTGTTCTCTTTGAATTAAGTACATCCTTGTAAATAGAAAACGTCCTTTCTACATCGCAACTGGTTATAGGTGCATACTGGAAATATTCTTTTATTTCTTCATATTTAGCCGTTAGATTTTGTGGAATTGTCTCCATACATAATTGCTGCAATGTAATTAAATTTGGATTTCTAATAAGAATTGCTTCAAACTTTTTCCGAAGGCCACATCCGAAGTCACTTGGAATACTTTTCAAATTATTAACAGCCACATCTAATGTGGTTAATCCGTCATTTAATTTGAGATTTCGATTTTCAAAATAAGTGATTAGTTTTGGCAATTTCCAAAGTGTTCGTGAAGAAAGTACAACTGATTTTTTAAATTTGGGATTTGTGTGAGCTCCTTGCACTCACCAATACTTCTAGCATCCTCCTTTAGCAGTGTTACGAAATGTTTTAGACTATCGAAATTCTCAGCATAATAACTAGTAGCTTCCAGCCATGTTCCCCATCTAGTTATTACTGGAGTGGGAGGCAGTGACAGAGATGGAAAATTTTCCCTGAAAAGAGCTACTCTCAATGGTGCTTTTCTGAAAACTTTTTTAAAAGCTGATACAAGTCTATCAACTTCCGGAAAAGTGTCTCTGATATATTCACAGATTCTGTAGAGAGCATGTGCTGCACAAGTAATATGCAGCATATAAGGATATGTTTTCTTCAATAGTCTGCCTGTTTTTAACATATACGCAGCACTATCACTGACAAATAAAAGTATTTTTTCTTTGTACGTGGCGTCCGAATGAAGCATTTTTTGCATATTCTCCTTAATGGTTTCAGCAACTGTTTCCGCATCAACTCTATTTATAGCACTTGTTGCTATTACATATGAGTTATAGGGAATAGTTGGATGTAGTACACCAGCTACAACATTTACCACACAGCGTCCCAACATATCCACCGTTTCGGCGCTTATCCATATGTATTGATTTAAAAGATGGCTTCTAATGCGTTCTACTGTTCTCGTATAGCACCTAGAAACATAATATTTGCGTAAAGTTGATTCATTAGGAACATTTCGACCAGTATATTTTTTCAGAAATGTCTTCAAAATTGGATTTTTCAATTTAAATAATGGAATATTAGCTGCCATAAAAGTTTCACAGAGTTCTTCGTTAAAATTGTCAGATTCCAACGGGTTCAATTTTTTTTCGTGCTTTAACGATCCTACGTGACGTTTTACGATTGATTTATTGCAATTTTTCAATAACGTTTACCGTGCTATTTCTCTTACGAAATACGATAAACTTATTTATTTTATCTACGTACACGACACCACTGAAAACACTATATTCTCCGAATACAATAGCTGGGTTGTCCATTGTTATCGCTGCGAGACCAGGTGGCCGAGTAAGTCAAACAAATACTTCATTGAATTACGCCGGGATGTACTGAGCGACGTTATACACAATTCCAATTGCCGATTGCGTTTTATGGAAATTGCATCCGTTCTCTAATAATAAAATGTTATCCTAAAATAAATAAACACGTGTCGTAGTGAATACAGTAATTACTTGGAGATCTTCAAAAAGGAGTACTGGAAATTTATTTATGATAAAGAAGGTTCTTACTTATTTCGAAAGTGCTGAACCATGAATATCATACAATAAACAAATGTTCAGATGACTGTTAACGTTGCATTTTTTAATAAAGGATTACATTACGTTTCTGTTCATACCACAGCTTATTAGTGAGTGGACACGTTTTCTTTATTCAAAATGCCTTACCGATTTTCTTCTCAAGAATATGCGGACATGCATTTTGTGCATGGCTACTGTAACGGCAGTGCACGTCAAGCAGTTATTGAATATCGACATCGGCTTCGCGATAGGCGCATTCCTCATTACAGAACGTTTCTGGAAGTACACAGACAATTTCGAGAATGCGGACCTTTTCGACCGAGGAGTAAATTTGCCAGCAGACTTAGAGGAAGAATCGCTAGACAACTAGGAGTCCAGTTTGTATGCTTTATTGTGACAATAGCATTATTTTTACGCTTCATGTATTCACGCTTCACGGTTCTCTAAATTTCACGCTAGGTTTAAGTAGTGTATAAGTGTTATTTCGATGTTAGGAATTTAGTGTTATCCCACTGGCGATTTGGTGAAAAGCATATCTTCTAAGGTTTACCTTAGCCAAAAACGCTACGTTTAACATTTTTCAGTTTTAAGGTTATTCTACTGAAGATGGCAACTTAGTTGCCGAAATACGTATATAGTATTTAATGATATATATTGTGGTTAGGGTGTTTTTCTTATTTCTGTTTATTTTCACCAATGACAGGAGATAAGAAGATTTACAAAAGAACTGTCAAGAGATCTAAAATCAGTTATAAAAAATTGACTTGGAATTGACCTATTAACACAAGATGTCATATGTGTGACCGAAAAAAGACCGCAAGTTGAAAACCAATATAATCAATTTGATCAAAATATCTGCAAAGAGCATAAGTCTATTAGACGTCTTGCAGGTTTAGGTAAGGTATAGTTTTGTAAAGTCTGAGGCGTTTACATTGACAACTAACATCATAAAAAAATGATCAAGAAATATGTCAGAATTTTCTATGCGTATTAGTAGGTAATTCAATTTTTTTTACAGGCGTTTAGAGCAGGGTTTGGAAAATCCGAGAACAAAAAACTATATTTGCGAAACAGGATTTTCATGTTTATAATTTCTTTTTTCGTTTATATGCACTTTTTTAACACTTACGTAATCTTTAATTTTCTTTGTTCAGTTTTTAATAAAATTTAACTTTTATTTATTTGGAGTTTAAGATAATGTTTGTTAAAAAAAAATTCCACCACCATTTTCCTCAATAATTTTTACATAAATATTCAAACTTGTATTGTACATATTCAGTATTTCATCCACCTGATGAAGCCATTGCATGGCGAAACAATATTGTAGGGTATTTACAATAAAAGAATTTTGGAAACTAGAAGTATAATTACTTATTTCTTAGCGTTATAATGAAGTTCCAACAAGTATCTCCTTCGTCAATTAATTGTTAAAAAGTTTTTAATAACGAAAAACAAATTAAACTGTGGGGTGTAAAACATCCCACTAGAGTGTAGCGTTACTTGAAATCACAATAATACTTAAAGGTTAATTAATAGGGACAATTTTTTAAAAAATCACATTTGATGAATACTTTACTAAATATTTTTGACCAAATATTTGATAAAATCATTCGTATTACTAAATCATAGCAATAACAGTGCTTTTGATAATGCAATAATATGTGGAAAAGATACATAAACAAGTTACAAATTAAACTATAAATACACAGTGTTAGTGTTGGCAGTGTAGTACTGAACTAAAAAAATAATGAAATTAAGATCGTTCTTCCGTAACTATAATTACTACATCAGAGTCGACTTGGAACACACAAAGTAATGTCAAAAACTTATTCATTTTCGTTAGTTTAATATAGTTCTTTAACCTAACTTGAATAATTCATTGTTTAATTTTAACAGAAAAGATTGAAGATAAACTGATACGTTGGTGTTTTCCCAGAGCTATTAATTCGTTATTTTTGTTCTTGTAATAGGACATGGAGTAAGTAAATTTTATGTGCAAAAATTTAATTTCAAGACCACATTGTCGAAATGAAGGCCACCATTACTCGTTAAATATTTATTATTAGTCACACGAGTGTAATGACATCCCAAACTTATGTATATACAACTAAATACTTTCAAGTCCGATAAAAATCTTTGCAGAGAAAAAAAATTAATCACCATGTTAAAATGTAAAGCCAACATTCTTTACAATGCTTTTGCGTTTTATATTTATGACCAATTACACATTCTCTACAAGATATGTTCACTTTACCTGCTTGTGTAATGTTAAAAGCTTAATGTTTTGGAATCTTATGCCGGTCAATTAAATTACTAAGGTGAATATGAAAAATAGAATAAAAATTATGATTTTTAAACTTTCCATATTAATATCCACCTCAATGTGGAATATGCCCAGGACATTCAGAATTTCGCTTAAGGATTAAAGAATATACAGGCTGATTCAAATAAAGTGCGCACTATTGCTATCTCTGTTATTATTGATTCTAGAAAGTAGGTTAAATTAGCAAAGTATTAGTGTTTTTAACATTGATTAGCATAGTTCATGAAAAAAAAATTGAAAAACGCATTTTTGAGAAATTTTGAAATTTATAATTTTTTTAAATGGAACAGCCTGTATATTTGTTTAAATTCTGAATGCTAATGTTCTTTGTAATATACAAGTTTCAATACACTATTGTCCTAAAACGAATAATAAAGTAGTTATAGCAGTTTCTATTTCCTTCTAAATGTTGTCATTGCTCCGCTAACTTTTGACAAAACAGATACATATTTTGTGTTTAATGTTTATTTTAACATATTACAGCTTACAAAATTAAATTAAAAAGAAGAAAGTACATGTATAATTTATAAATACTGCTCAAAGGTGTCACCTTCCTGCTCAATACATTTTCGTGCCCGCTTCAGTACACTCTGGGTGGCTCTTAAGATTGTCCTTCTATCTAATTGGCGAAAAACTTCTCTAACCTTGTCTTGCAATTCGCGCACGTTGTCGTATCGCCTTTTGTACACCTCATTTTTTAAGTATCCCTAAAGAAAAAAGTCTAAAGATGAGAGGTCGTGCTGGCCATTGAATTGGACCATTTGTACCAATCCACTTTTCGGCAAAGATGGTGTCGAGGTGGATTTGCACTAGGTGATAGTTGTGTGCAGGAGCACCGCATCCTGCTGAAAGTATAAATTTTGGCGCATCAGGTAATTGGCGTTATCAAGGAAATCCTCTAGAACGTTACGAATAAATTCCAGATATCTGTTTCCTGTCAACGTACCATTGTACGTAGAACAGTGGACCAACGACTACCGAACCAATTAATCCGCACCAAACGTTAAAACTAAATCGAACTTGTGCAGCATGTGGACGAACTATTAATAAATTTTCTGGAGACCAGTAGTGACTATTTTTCTTATTAAACATGCTTCGATTTGAAAAATTTGTTTCGTCACTCCATAAAATACACTGTGCTCCATTTAAATTTTCATCACAAAAACTAACAAACCAATGACAGAAAGCTAATCTCCTGGCGGAATCTCCTGGCTGTAATGTTTGAGAGATTCTGAACTTAAAGGGGATATACTTATGCTTTTTCAGAATTCTTTGAACTGATGAATAACTTAATGCCAATTCCTTAGTAGCATCCCTAATGGAAAATTCGCGATGGGCTTCAAAATATGCTAACACTGTAATTTCTACTTCTTCGTTGACGACGATATTTTTCTTTGTTCTTTTCTTTTTAAATAAGTAATCATGCAGTCTAAACTGATTGTAAAGTTTTCGAAAGTAACGTCGAGAGATAATATTTAGTGTAACTCCACTACACTAAATATTCCGAGAAAGGCAGTTCGACCCAATAAAAAGGTCGACATGTCTGACCATAGATATTACACAAAATATGTGTTTTAACACGAAATAAATTGTTCTAATCACATGAAAAAGACTTAATTATATAAAAAAAAGTCGAAACATCGTAGTAAAAAACTGAAATTCATTAAAGGTCGCTAAACCAAGAAAATGTCTATTATTTTAATATTATGACACGGCCAATAAAATAAGTAAGAAATAAATTTTAATTCTTATTAACACTATATATATATAGTAAGCTTAATAAGTCGGCGATTAAAGGTCTGGTTATTACTTCAAAGTATATATACATATTTAAAACAACAAAGGGTTGTTTTAAATATATATACTTTGAAGTAATAAACCAGACCTTTAGTCGCCGACTTATTAAGTTTACCATATCATACCAAGGTCACGAAAATATTATATATATATATATAAATTCAATTTGTTGGCGATTCAAGGTCTGGCTTTACTTCAAAATCTATATATGTATTTAAAACAATCCTACTTATATTCATGGCTATATGCAATACAAAATATCTCGTATAATACTGATATGTTCAAATAGTATTCAATAGTAAATAGTAGCCGATAGTAAATTGTAAAATAAATGTATATAATTTTACTTTTAAAATCTGCAGGAATATTTAAGCTTTTAAAAAATAAGATCGCTCTGAATTCTTGCAATTAAAAAAAAATGATTGTATTCCAAAATTTAATCTGCAGAACTAGGTAATATACGAAAATGTTAATCTCGTCACAAGCACGAACATAAAATTGAGTTTCTTAATATGTTTCCACCCATCTAATTACGACTTATTTAAATGATTATTCATCTTCTTAAGACTGCTTACTTCCTATTTACGAAACAATTTCTACATGATATCTTTCATTTGTACACTTTACTGACGCAATACATCTATTTATAAAATATGAAGGAATATATGATGGTTTATTGACCTTTTTGGCTGATCGTAAGGTATATACTGACTAAATATGTATATTTTTTATGTTTGCTTAAGTAGAAATTGTTGTAAATAAAACATGTACCAGAATTTGATAATCCTTTCGATTTATAGACATATTTCTTTACAGAAGTAAGTAAATTTGTGATTAGGTGCGTATCAAATTATTTATAGAGCTTTACATTATGTCCTGTAAGTTTTAAAGATAATAATTTAGTGATTTAAGTGTGTTTCAGTAGAGTGAGTGGGGCCGGAGTATTAACTGTTCGTTTAATTTCCTTTTTTAATCTGAATTTGTATTGTAGTATGTAGATTTTAAAAATAATTTCAAGTCTTTAATTAAGTTTTTTATTAATTTTTTGCAATTTTACTCTGGTATTTATATTGTATCACAACTTATTTAACCTCTAATATATTATTTATTATTATTAAACGCTCAACTAGTCCAATGGTGAGAGTAATTCGACATGTAACGCAAGAGATAAGAGATCAAAGATTCAATAATCCCAATGCATGAGAAATAAATTATACCAAGAGTTTTTTTAATCTCATTTTAAACTGTATTAAAAGTGTATTATTCGCCAAATAAATTATATTGACACTTTGTGGCATTTTATGTACATTTTCAAGCGAAAGCTTTTCTTTTGTATCATCGGACTGGTCATAAACGATACCCCTATTCCGAGAATCTACCCAACGGTCTAGTCAAACTGTGAACATAATTCTAAAACTTTCATTTCATATTTATATTGTATATTTTAAATTTATTAATTACTTACAATTTATATTCAAATTATATTTATTTTCTACATGTCAAAATTATACCGGCCGCGTATCAATTGACATAATTTTATAGCCGCGTTTAATTCCCTATTGTAAACATGAATAGAACTAGACTAGAATGGAAACGTTTAAAATTATCAGATAAATTGATGATTGTGCCACAATAGTCTTATATTATTTCCCATTAATTATACATTTAGCCAGTTTTCTGTCATTTGAAGCTTTAAAACATTTACAAACAGCTGTTTCTTTCCTTATATTGGCTTGCTTAAAATCTCTTATCTTACTCTGTTTAGGTACTGAATTCTCATTATATTCTGATTCATCTTTATCCCTTGTTGAGTGCAGTGACTTCTTGTAGATTCTTCATATGAAAATGTATCTCCTGCAAATTATTGCTTCGTTATGCATTACACCCATAGATAAAAGATAGTACACCATACTGTTTAGACTAATATACCATTTCATTTCCCACTACTGCTGTTTAAGATAAATTGCTCCATTTTATAAAACCACTTATTCGCAAGATACGACGAGGTGTTATTTATTTAACGTACACATTATTTTATCGTGTTACTGAAATGCACTCAATAAGTGATTACTTTCGGTAATCCGTAAACATGTCTCTGACAGTTCTTAAACTATTATTTTCTCTGGTACCACATTATCATTGCCGTGAAACGGTAACAATTTCGTCTTTATTCATGTTTTAAATAAATGATCTATTTTTCAATAGTATTTAATTTAAACTTCATGTATGAACAAAAATTCATCAATATTTGACATTAAAAATTTGTTTAACTTGGAGAAGTTAAACAAGTTAAACCAGTGAAGTATTTTTCTGTTGCTTAATTCTTAAATTAGATTGCCATGGAGATTGGAGAATCTCCATGGCAATCTAATTTAAGAATTAAGCAACAGAAAAATACTTCACTGGTGTATAACTGGTTACCTTCAAAGAGTGAATTTATTTTGCTTATTTTTTTAATTTATTAGTACCTTGCTGTAGGTTTCCAATTCTTCTCTTATTGTATATGAACACAACTTTTAATTAATCACCTGGGTAGAGTATGAAACATACATGAAGTCAATACAAAATTAAAAAAAAAATCACTAAATAAACACATCTAAGTACCCCAGCATTTATATTGGAAAAATTATCTAAAAAGCATCAGTCGACAACAAGACGTTCAGAGCAAAGTCTGTGGAAGTTAGGCTTCCCCCAAATTATTACGTTTGGTATTATCACTAGGGATCATGGTCGGTCAACAGGTGGAACATGTAAAACCAATTTAATTCAATGATGATAATCTGACACAAGTTGTATAATTCACGTATTGATATAAAATAGTACAATATTATTTCTTGCTGTTCGTTGTCCTTTGGTTTCGTGGACTCAGGTTTCGTCGACGGCAATGGAACGTCTTACAAAGTCCTTCCGATTGCGGCAAAAACGTGCCAAAATGTTGCGAAAATCACTCAATCGATTCAGTGCTTGCTCACTTTGACGTACTATCGAAAACAGACTAATTAACAGATCGCTCCGCACTGTCATATTTAACCTATTAAATGATGATTCTATAGAATGGTAAAGAAGATTCCTGCGAATTCGCGTCGTCTCTGTGTTAGGTTACGTATTATCCGAATAATCCTCGTATATAAACATTAATACAAATATGTATAAAACATATCTCCATTATAGGTTTGATGCAGATTTGTATTAATTTTTGTATACACTTGATGCGTTCCATAACGATATGCTAAATTTTTTTGTTATATTGAGCCATCTGGCTACCAGTTAATGAACTACACTATCGTACGTGTTTTTCCTGCTTTTCAATGGCATAGCCATTCGAGAGGAAACCGCTTTTATGGGCGAGTGTCTATTGTCCGTCAAATTTCACGAGATATCCCTTGTCACCTCACAGGATAAAATTGTTAGTACGAAAGCGAATCTTTAGACTTCGCAATTGATGAGATCATTTAGATCATTGATTCCCAAAGTGATCCAGGTGAACCCCCAGGGGTCCACGAGAGACTCGACGGGGGTCTACGTTGGCGTGACAAAAAAATGGGGGTTCACAATTCGTAAGCGGGGGTCCACGAAAATTTATCTGGTTTCGATAGTGAAGAACTAAAATGTTGGCTTGAGTTCACCTATCAATGTAGGCAGATAATATTCTAAGAAGCTCAGCGACTGTTACTTGTAAAAACTTGCATATTCCATATTGAGTACAACGTGTCAAGACTTGCAAAGCGCTGCCGCTGTCGCCGTCCGCAAGCTTGTTCAGACGTGCAAAGGGGCGAAGTACGACTTGTGGTGCGTGTGCTTGCAATCTTGCATGAACTTGTTTGATTCTACACCAATATAAATACGAATGCCACGGATAAACGTTACTCATTTGTTTCCCGAATTTCGAAAAGAAAAGTAAAGTAAAGTGAATCGATGTTAGTGTTTGCCACTGTCGGAAAAGTAAGTACTTACCTGCCTATTTGTTATATATACTTTTATTTATTATTTATCTATTTATTTTACAATTTATTGTACACGTCAGTAAACAAAAAATGGACAAATTACAAAAAAATACGTAGGTACAAAAGGTGAGGCTTCTTCCTAAAAGAAATCTCTTCCAACACACCTGCGATAGGAGATATATTTATGTTGCAATAAGTATATTTGTAATGTTTGCGTGTAGTAGGTACGTATTAAAAATTAAATACTGAACAGAGCCATTATTAGATACTTCCATAAAAGAACAGAAAGCCGAGAAAGGTTGAACTTCTTGTCCCTACTTTATTAGTAATTTTTTTATTACCAGACTGTGTGGTGGTTCATTAATAATTAAATATATTTTCATAAATTGTACGTGTCTTTATATACTACATACTCGTAACGTGCATCCAAGTAATAAATAAATAATTAAAATCGCGAAGTTTTGATATCAAATATTTATAAGTATTTTCTATCGAATTTACAGAAATATATCAAAATATAATTAATGAAAAAATGTTTTACATTACATTAAAATCGGTTCAGCCGTTTTCATAAAACTCAATTATTGATCTTAGCGATTTATTGCTTTTAATAACACAAGTTTACAAATTCCGGTCAACTTTTGGATCAGAGCAGATGAGAACAAATCTTGACGTTATTTGAGGTGCTGAATTCAAATCCGGGTTTCGTTTTTCAAAATTGGTTCTACTTTGTGAGTTCGCGCATGTTGGCAGCACTGCGCTATCATAATGACAGTCAGCTGTTGGAGTCGCTAGAAACATTATTTAATTTGTATTTTTAAAGTTTTTTTTTGAATCCAAAACGTGTGAAAATGCAAAGACAGAATTGTAAAGTTGATTCAAAGTGTTTTTGTTATGTTTGCGGATGTTATATGATCAGAAAAAGTGGCAAAGTTATTACTAATGTGATCAGAAATGCATATTTTTATTATTTTGGTTTCTCTGTATCAAACACTCTCAAGCCGTGGATACCTTAATTGTTTTGTAACGCGTGTAGCACAATATTATACAAGTGGTCACGCGGTAAAAAAGTATGTTTTTCATTTTCATTGCCAATGTTATGGAGAGAGCCGAAAAATCATGTAGATGATTGTTACTTTTGCTTGATGAATGTCGTCGATGTAAATGCAAAAAAACTATCAAAATATAAATATCCTGAAGTATCATCAGTGGTTAAGTCAGTTCCCCGTGCGAGCAATGATCCTTTGCCAATTTGTCCAGGTACGAGTGCAAATTACATGGAAACTTGTAGTTCATCACCGATGAACAGTGGAAGCGATTTTAACATGGAGGAAAAACATTTAGTTTCGCAAAGTGAACTCAATGATTTGGTTCGTGATTTGAATTTATCGAAACAAAAATCAGAATTGCTCGCATCACGGATGCAGGAGTGGAAATATCTTGACACTCAAACAAAAGTCACTGTATATAGAACCAGAAATGAGGCGCCTTTACCGTTTTTCAAAAAAGAGGAGAATATATGCTTCTGCTATGACATCAACGGTTTGTTTGATGCGATGAATACACCATACGATGTAAATGAATGGCGTTTGTTCATAGATGGTTCAAAATACAGCCTGAAAGCTGCTCTGATACACAATGGAAATATAAAACCATCAATTCCGATTGCTCATGCAGTACAAACGAAGGAATGCTACGATACAATATGTAAAATTTTTACCAAGATAAAATATAAAGAGCATCAATGGAAAATTTGTGGCGATTTGAAGGTTTGAAAATAAATTTCAATTCAATTTTAAAGAATAAATGATTTATATACTATTACTACAGGTTATTGGTCTCTTGATGGGGATGCAATCTGGTTTTACCAAATTTTGCTGTTTTTTTTGTGTCTGTGTCGGTGCCGTGCAACTGACCAACATTATGTGAAAAAAGATTGGCCAAGCCGTACTAATTATGAACCAGGAAAACAAAACGTCTCTTCTATACCACTTGTGAACCCACAGAACATTTTCTTGCCACCTCTCCACATAAAGCTTGGCCTTATCAAAAACTTTGTCAAAGCGCTCGACCGTGAAGGACCGGCTTTTGAGTACTTGACCAAGTTATTTCCCAAGTTGTCGTACGCCAAAATCAAAGAGGGAATATTTGTCGGACCTGATATTCGAAAATTAATGGCCGACAGAAACTTTATAAAATGTTTAACGCCCAATGAAGCAGCAGCATGGGTATCATTTCAAGATGTTGTTCACAACTTTCCCGGTAACCGCAAATCCCCGGATTTCAAGCAGATAATCGACAGTTTGTTGCAAAATCATTGCAAGATTGGAGCTCGAATGTCTCTCAAAATACATTTTCTGCATTCCCGTCTCGAATTTTTTCCTGAAAACTTGGGTGATACAAGCGACGAGCAAGGAGAGCGACTACACCAAGATTTGGCGAAAATCGAAAAACGATACCAAGGATTTTGGGACGAGGGCATGATGAGCGACTACTGTTGGACTTTAATGCGTGAAACAGATCCCAAGCAGTACAAGCGACTCAGTTCGACTGCTTTTCATTTCTAATTTAACACTTTTTAATGAATAAAATGGAGATTAATTGTCAAAAATTGTAAAAATTGTGTTTATTTAATATCTCGAAAACTAGAACCAAAATAAAAAAACGGAGTGCAGATTCGGATTCAGCGCCTCAAATAACCATAGAAACAGCTTTTGGTTGCTTAAATCCAAAACCGTGTATACTTGTATAATTAATGCCAATACATATCCGTCTAGAATATGTTATTATATTTAACGTATCGTAGTATATATTTGACTTTAGTGTCTAAATACTGCACTAAAATCAAATGTATTACAGACATTAGAACTTGTTTTTAATAACAGGACGATATTTATACGTTTGTTGTATGTTGGTTCGGTATTCCGTGTGTTGTATTGATATATATATGTATGTGCGTGTGAGAAATGTTTGAAAATAGACTCCGGAAGGGACTACATTTGTGTCAAAGAGTCACTGCTGAGGTAGACGCCCGCGTGTGGGTGATGCACATGCATCACATGCGTGTGCGACACACTCCTTCGGTAAGATGATGCTTGCCAGACATACGTAGCATTTTTTCTACTGTTTCAGAACATTTCCCTCAGTCGGTCTTATCAGTATCACGTGTGTTTATATGCAGTGTATTTATGTTGTCTTTTTTATTTTCACGATTTTTGCCGGTCGTTTTCGCTGATAGCGAACAATGAATACACACCTACATGGATATAAATTCATACACAAATAAAATATAATGTTCTTCAGTCGTGTATACAAATACATTCAGTCACGAGCTTTATAAAGATGTTAAATCTTTGTGAATATGTCTTTCATTTTGGTTTTGCAACACAATCAGAGGCGTACCAACTTAACGCTTAATATTTCTTTTTTATTGTTAATTTCTTGTGCTGACTCAGGAAGAAAGAAATAAAATTGTAATTCTTAAACAAATTTATGTAGTTTTCGAAATTTATGGAATAATCTAAATAAGAAATTAAATGAATTATAATTAAATAAAGTTATTTTAAAGCAATATGGTGTAACTGACACTTTTTGCAGAAATTTTAAAGCATTTTTAATGGCAGTTAGGACATTTGCGTAGCACAAAACTAATTTGTGTGATATCTAGTTGTTAAGGATTACCTGTTTTGTTATTAGTAGATAAGCAAAGGAGTTTCTGGTACAAAATCCCATGCATTTTCTTATGAAGCTTTGTTTCGGAATTCAAGGTCATTTGATCTGTGATGTCACAACGGAGTAACTCAAGACAGGTAATAAACAGATAATCCTGGTCATTATCTGTTCGGTAGTAACTATAAAATAGGTTCGAACGAATAATGAACAGTTATGAGACAGATTCGGATATTTTTTCGTGCTATTTTGATCGTCTGCAATTGAAAATTCCGCCGACTGTGAATTGTGTGCTTCTATCGGATTTCTATTGACAAAGAACATATAGGCTGATGAGATTTATTAACTGTTTTACTTTATAAACTATATATTACAACAATTCTGAATACAATATAACAATACTGTTTCGTCTTATAAACGAAACGAATTTATATATCGTATAGTAAACAATACAGTAGCGGAAAACCTGCAAAAAACGTGGAATGACATGGAGAGAAGCAGAAGTTGCGGCAAAAAATAAGAAGGAATGGGAAAAATTCATTTACAATAAAAAATAGAATTAAGTTTCAGAGTGAAAATTAAGTGTATACCTTGACACCCGTAGGGTAATTTCAAGGTTTATCGATTATAATAATAATAATAATAGTAAACGTAAATATTATTAATTTTGTATTATATGTATATTAAAATATAAGTATTATTCATTTTAATATTACACATTAAATATAAAAGAAATCATAGATTATAGTATTTAAATATAAGAGTCAGAAACAAAATTAAAACCTTCTGTATAATTATATTTTCTTATTGTATTAAGATGCAAACGTTTCACTATAAAATTTATGATACCGCGTATTACATATTTGTCAACAGATATTCATGCCGGCACTATTTATTGCCGCATACATATTTGTCGACCGTTGTTATTCTACCGGCACTTATTTATTGCCGAATTTTCTAGATACGTTTCAAATTATATTTTATTAGTGAACGTGCCTCCACATGTATACAGTTAGATTCAAAATTATTTGCAACGTTTGCTGGTTTAGTAAGCAGAATTTACACAAGCAAGGCAGTTCTTTGTAACTTGCCTACCTTTTGTTCGTCATTTAGCCGCATGTGGCCTAGTTTGTTAATTGAAGTGAAGGGTAAATTTTGCTTACAATGTTTAAAAAGTCTTTAAATAGTTCAGCGCGCGATGACAACAGAAGCAAGTCGCGAACGCAAGTCACTAAGACAAGTCGCTAGTAGCAATTCGCCACAGAACAACGTTCTTACATACTCGTAAGAACAATGTTCAAGACAACAGTCTACATAAACTACTAACAGTCGCAAGTCTTAACATAATGACGTTCTAGACAAACAGTCGTAAGTACAATGTTCAAGACAGCAATCGACTTTTAATATCAAGAGACACCAGTCTCATATTTTATCAAAAGACAACCGTCTTTCATTATACAACAAATTTGATGTATGAAGTAATGTAAATATGTAAATAAAGGTGTTAAATTGGATGTGCCGCATTTCATTAATAACTGTCACCGAAGATTAAAAAATTACTGCGTATACGGCCTTATAACCCGTGGGCGGTGAGTCAATATAGGAGCGACGACAAAATCCACTAGTTGCCCCAACAAATACTTAATCTCCAAATTATTGATAGTGGGCAAATTATTTGATGGTCCTCAGTCTTCCTTCTGACTTCTCCCTGGACAACAACAAGATCAATTTCTTGGATTTTTTGAAAAATTCGACGTCGTAATTGGTTTTAATTTGCAACTTTCCATTCATTTTCATACAATTTTCTGCTCAATATTGATCAAAACTCCTCTGTTGGCCGAGCCTGAGGTACATTGAGAGGATTGTCTAATTTAGGAACAAAGTTTATATTTTTTTGAATTATACCAGCCTTTAGTAACTCTAGAATAATAGCGTTTGGCTAGATAATGCCAAAATATAGTATCATCACCGTCATGATGTGTACTTAAAAACTAAAGCAGTTTATAAAGGCATATTTGAATGTAAAGTTGTGTAATTAAGGCTTCTCTTCGAACACAACCAATGTACGGTTGTGAGATAAATCTGATCCCAAAAAAGGCACACCACACTAAAATTTTTTCATCAAATTTGGATTTATCTATGAATCTCACATTGTCTGATGTGTTTTCTATGTCGTCGACATAAAAACCGTCGTTTGCCTTCATCTCTGAATGGGACAAGGTGAAACATTTCTTGTAATCCAATACAATCAGTTTATTAACAAAATTCATACGACATCTATTCTTTCTAACTAGGCCGCGATATATTTTGAATATTTCCATCGTTTTCAAAATACCACGTTATTTCAGGAAATTGTTCGAAAAACAGTAGACTTTGAAACGCCGAATCTTCGACCTATATTTCGCTGTGAAACTCCAACTCTGTCCTCAACGGTTTCACTTGACACAAAATTCTTGATCGACCGTTTTTGGACCAATTCCCTTTTCACATTCCTTTATGGTTTGATAAATTGTAAATTCCTTTACGCATTTCTAGTTTATAAGACATTTTTCTGAACCAGATCACAAAAACTAAACTGTCATAATTAAAACAAGTTAATTGTGACATATGACTACCAGCGACAACTTAACCAAACGTCATTTAGTAAAACTACAAATCATCTAAAATTTTCCGAAAACTTTAGAATCATACGTTATGTATAAAAATAGCTAAAAATAGAAGCTTTAAGTTGTAGGAGGATATAATAAACTTACTTTACGAATGGCCCTCGTATTATTGGTATTATTTTGTATATTTTGCAATTTACTAATTTATTACCAATAGAAGGGAGTAACTAATATATTAACCTTGGCAACAGTTTTCGATTTTATATAGCTTTTATATTTTCTAATTTAAAACTATTATAAAGAGCTAGTAAAGTAGAAAACTAATTATTTATCTTCTTCAGTAACTTCTCGTTTAAAATTTTAAATTATCGCTGCTGCAGAGGCATTATCGCCGATGACTGTAACGATATCGCAATTAATTCCTTAGCATCCCAGAGAAATGTACGTACTTACCAAGTCACAGAGCTGCCGGAACCTTGAAAGATTACGCGGTATGGTATGGTTGTTGGGGAACATGATATGACTATTTGCTTGGTGAATTTGAACCTGCTGTAAAAATATTCGACCTTGGTTGTATAAATGCCAAGTTAATAACAATAGATAGCTATTTTTTATACATCTGTGTCAATTAGATTTGAGAGTTTAATGAACTTGTACCTCTGCGGTGAATATTTCCTATAAAAATACAGTATGTTGACATCGCAGAGGAAAAAATTAATTAAAATTTTTTAATCTACGTATAACTCAATACGTAATATGTACAATGTGATAAATATTTACAATTACCTTTTCCTTGTATTCTCTGATATTTATTGTTATATATACAGGCTGGCGCAATAGGTACTGACGGTTTTTAGAGTGTTATTACCACATTTATTTCGTATGTATATTTATATATATAAAGATAATTATTTCTTGACCTTTGTCTGTTATGGTAGATTAAATTAGTCGGCGATTTAAAGTCTGTTTTACTTTTGTATGTATATATTTAAAACAATCTTACATGTTTCGACACATAGTGCCTTTATCAAAGAAATTAAAAATATATATATTTTATATTTTTAATTTCTTTGATAAAGGCACTATGTATCAAAACATGTAAGATTCTTTTAACATATAAAAGTAAAACAGACCTTAAATCGCCGACTAATTTAATCTACCATATATATATATATATATATATATATATATATATATATATATATATATATATAAGGTAAACTTAATAAGTCGGCGATTAAAGGTCTGGTTTACTTCAAAGTATATACATCCAAAACAACCCTACATGTTTCGGCAATGATGCCGAATGATGAATATAAATGACAGTATATTCTGTCATTTATATATTTTTTATTCCCTTGACAAAGGCATCATTGCCGAATATTTGCCGAATATTTTTCATTTATTTCTCGCTTTATTGTTTTTTTTTCAGATGTAATTATTGCGACTTTATCGAAATTGAAGGTGTTTTGGTTGTTTGGCGTTTTTTAAGAACTGTAATATTGCTTGAAAATTTGTGTCCATTTAAACATTCTTGTAGATATTGTATTTTTTTGGCCGATTTATACGTCCTCGCAGTCGTTGCTTGGAATTTCATAAATTCCTTCCAATACTATATATATATATATATATATATATATATATATATATATATATATATATGGTTAATTACGGTGTCTCGTCACGTACAGTTTCGTGTTACGATGCAAATTTTGCGAGAAGATTTTCCTGGAGAAATAATGTCAAAAAGTAGTGATATCGACTAAGGTAACACCTCCCGATTTTTTCCTATTGGGGTACTTGAAGGAAAAGATGTACACACACACCAACAAACCAACCACAACCTTAATGCTAATGGACAAGATTCGAAACGAAATTACTGAAATAACATCAGAAGTCTGCGAAATTGTTAATTATGGAAAACGTGACTTGACCAACATCATATTCCATATGTAATGTTAAATATCACATAATCAATCAATAGAAAATAAATTATAAAATTGTATTTCATTTAAAAGTTATTAAAAAAAAAGATCGACCTGAAACATAAAACGCTGTAAAATACTGTACACACACCTATGTATTTATCTGCGAGATGTACTAGCAAAATGAATACGCATAAGTTAGTTTATTACGCAACAAAGTGCTTTATCATAATTTTATTAAAGAACTTGTTCATAAGCTACTTCAAATGATATTCACCCGTTTATCTTAGCTGTCACTGCATATTAATTTTTATTTATTTACTATTTATGTATTCTTTAATTTGCATTTAGCATTTGTGATAAAAATTAATATATTTATCACATTACTAACTACGATTACACATCCTAATAAATGAAATCTTGAAATTCACTTTCATCTCAAACCAAAGTAACGTCGAGAGAATCATTCTGTTTTTAATCTATGTGTATCGTCGTGTTTACAACGCGGAAGGGAATCTCATATTTAAAATCAGAGGTTTACTCTGTTGACCTTCTCAACGGAAATGTGATATAATAGCCTTGCAAGCATCGAGCAATTGCGTATTAGAATATTTACATTATGTGCTTTAAATATGGAAGTACAGAAACGGGTTTGTATAAGTAACGATTAAAGTAAAAGATATTAAAGGTATTATAGGAATATATCCCAATTTTATGATAATTTTAATAGTTATGAACTATGTCTAAAAAAAAACTCTTATTTCAAGAAGTGTAATTTAGAATCAACAATGATTTTTTGTTGCAAGTGCGACAAAATAAAACAAACAAAAAATTAGTCAGGGAATTCAGCTAATGTTTTGCCAATAAATACATTTGCTTTCACAGCAACTTTTATCTCACATTTTAACCAAACAAATGGAAATTATTCTTATTTGTTCATCACAAAATTTAAAAAAATATTTAAGCCTACCTCAGCCTAGGCTACAAAACGCCACAATATGTGAATACAAAATATTATTTATTCAAGATAATCTCCTTTAAGACTTACACATTTAGCAAAACATTCATAAATTATTCTAAGCCATTTAAAAAAATCAGTAAACCACTCCTTCCTCAATGGCGCACATATCGTCATTTATATTAATCTTCTACCTCACAAATGTTTTTTTGAGTTTTTGGAATAAATAATAGTCTGACGGTGCTAAATGCAGAGAACAGGGCGGGCGGTCAACCAATTTCATCAATTTTTTGAAATGCAATCAACGACTTGTAAGGAGAAACGTCTTGCAAAAAAAAGCAGACATTTGGTCAGTTTTTCGGAGAGCTATTCCACAATTTTCTTTCGTAATTTAGTTAGCAACTCAGTATAATATACTCCCGTAATATTTATATCATTTTCCCAATAATCTAGCAATAATTATTCCATATTTGTCTCAAAAGACTGAAGCAAAAATCTTGCAAGTCAATTTTTGAAGACGGAATTTTTTGAACCCTTGGATTATTCTTAAGTTTCTGAATTGTAGTGATGGACCACCTTTCCTACATAGTAACAAACCGATTCCAAAAGTTCTTAGACGTTCTCAATTGAATACGCTTCCGATGAACATTTAACCATCTCAAAATCCATTTCGCCGAAAGCTTTCTAATACGCAGGTTATGATAAATGATGCACACATTCATGAAATATGCAATACTTCTGCAATACACTTGATTCCAGTTCATGGATCTTTTACAATGATATCATGAACAAAATCAATGTTTTACGAAGTGGTCACAGGAATTGGTTTTCTAAATCGCTGCTCATCATTAACAGCTGACCTTTCTTAAATTCCCCAATCCTGTTTTTAATACTGGCGTATTAAAGCCACTGATCACTTAAGGTTTCTATTGTATCAACAACAATACTAACTAACTCTCGCCTATTACCTTCAAGTGTAAAACTTTTTTATCGTCGGAGGTACCTTGTTAACTCTAGTGAACAAGATAAATGTTTTATACATATCGTACGATTATATTTAGGTGGTACAATGACTTTCAAAGAGAAAATGTCGGTTTGGACATAGCTTCTTCTTCTACTAGCTCTTTGAGTTGAACGCCACTAAGCAAATTACTTTTTGTTCCACCCCCAATACAACTCTCAGTTCCATTCTGCTAGTCTTGTGTCCTTGATAAAAGCCACTATTCTTATCAGGGAAAATTTGAGTACCTTCATAAGGTTCAATATATCTCATCCGAAATGTTTCTGTCTGCGTCTTGGACAAGGCTAGAACGCCCTAACAGTTCGAGGAGAACATTGTTGATGTTAGGAATATTTTGGGGTCTAATAACGTCAAATAGAAAAATATCTGGGCATTCATGACATGATCGAGGGACATCGCATTATATTATAAGCATCTTGACATATTATGAAAGGTGGATTCACTACTATAGGATGCCTACCCCAAATTACACAACAAAGTCTGATTCCTTGACAAGGAGGTCACAATTGTGTTCGTATGGAAATCAGGATCCGTTAAGAAGAAAATGGTGACCGTCTCCTTTATCACCAAGTGAGTTGTGGAGAGTGTGGTGCTGGAATAACAAAAACACACAAGAGAATCACAGCAAAGTGATATATCAAGAAGCGCTCGCCAAAAGTTATTGTAGCAACTCAAAAAGCATTCAAGTGTCTCGAAAGGGGGTTTGAGACACGGACTTGATTTTTCCACAACAACACTTCGATCTATAGCTCTAAGATTTGAAGCGCGTATTTAACAAAAACCGGGCAGAAAATGCTGGAATATCTGTAAAGACTACAAAACCATTTCCAGAAATTAAGTATACAAGACCAAAAAAGCCTGGTAGTGATTTACGAGAGGAATGTAACTAACTCTTATCATAAATGCTAACCATAATGAATCAACCAATAGTCTAATTAAACATGGAATATATAATATTGTACATAAACAGAAAAATTAGTTGTAAATATTATAGTTAGAAATTTTGCTGGCATTACGTTTAAGAGTACGAAATCTTATCCTTCTGTCCTAATTAATGTTTATATATCAAGTCACTGTTTAAACTAGTAGCGTTCTTAGTTTCTAGAAGGAGAGTGCTTTGAACGAAAATTACGAAAGACAAACAGAAGACAAATTGACAATTATCGCGAAGTATAGAACGTAACTCAACGTCCAGCGATTTTAGCACACGTATCTCCCGAAAATGCAGATCTATCAGTAATTTACAAAATCTTATAACATTTGAATTAGATAACGCCTTTTTTTGTGTAATTTCTGTACTTACTCAATGAAAGATAAGGTGTCATATTTGTAGCGAAGCGGGAATAATTACCTGAAACAAAAAAAATATATTAAATAGATATCCTTTAGTAAATCAATTAAGATAATTTACATAAACATAAATATAAAATATTCTTGAGCAAAGAAACTATTTATTATGGAGATACATAAAATGCAAGCGAGGATGGATTGGGTTGGGTTTCGCGCGATCATATAGAAACAAAGGAATAATTTAAATAAATAACAAACTTTTTTTAACATAATCTCCTCTTAATTCGATACATTCGATGCATCTGCGTTCAAGCCTCTTTATTCCGTCTCGAAAATGATTTTCTTCTAACCCTGCAAATGATCATCCAATGTTGAAGTTAGCTCTTCATTTATGCAGAAGTTTTGCCTTCGAAAAAATCTCTTAATGGTGGGTACTAATTCGAACCTTAATTCTTCAATGTTTTTTTGCATCAATCATACTGAAACCCATAGGTGCATTATCATGGTAGAAAAGAACTTTCTTCTTAGTTATTCCTGGACGCTTTTCAACGATAGCTGTATTCAAATGATCTAAAAGCGTTTCGTAATATTCGTCGTTTACGGTCTTGCCCTTTTGAAGACTGAATACTACATAACTCATCAGTTCTGTAGTATTCAGGTTTTTAAAAATTTTAAAATTTAGTGTTAAACGAGAAGCCGTGCAATATAGCGCTCACTGAGTGTTGTGTGTTTTTTGTGCTTTCAAGTGTTACACTGCTTTTTCTACTGAGGATGACAACGTGGTTGTCGAAATACGTATATAGAATTGTTAAATTCTATTGTGGTAAGGGTTTTTAACTTTTTATTCACTTAAAAGCCACAGTCTCCGATTCTTCAGTCTATTTTTACTTTGTTTACACATTTCCGATAGCTTTTCACAAATTCACAAAACGGTCACAAACAAATTTATTGAAATTTGGACGTCGCGGTCGGGTAGTAATAAATATTTTCATATGAGTATTTAGATTTTTAGATTTATATGCTTTGCATGCATAATCTGTTATTAATTCCAATTTGCATATTTAAAATAGAACAACTTTCCGTACGCAATAAATTTTAAACCGAAATAAGTGTTTGCAGTGAGAATTATTTTTTCCACGATTATTGAAAAGAATTCGCTCGCCCGAAGCCTTTTATTGCTGCAGAGTTAGTGCAGTGTTTTACTTATTCATGGCCAAAGAACAATAGACTACCGCAAACGATCGGGTTTCTTAATTGTTCCAGGGTTATTATTATATTTTTGAAATCCATGTCACGGGACACCACCCACACGATGTCCGCTATCGATTTTTATCACTGCATTACTGTTCCATGTATTTTTACCTTTTCTGACCGATTCGTCAGACTTTCTTTGATAGTTTCGTCATATCTAATATTAGAAAAAAGATAATCGGAAAATGTATTTTTAGCTGGGAAAATGTATATATTTCTTGTTCCCTGATAACACTGGTATACAAAGATTTTGTTACAGGAACAGTTCTCATTAATTCTTGGGTAATTTTCTCTGCTGAATCCGATAATGGCATCAGAATTTGTTCATAACCTATAATTTTTTTGTAATTGAATTTTTACCCCCTAATTCTACGAATTTCTAATTTTCGAAGCCGCTTTAAAACAATGCTACTTTAGCCATACATTTTTATTTACCCAACGGCACATCGAAATTCGAAGACTAACCGGACGACTTGGGGTTTCCCGGTAACGAGTAATTACGGAGTTGGTGTTGCGCGAGTCTGAATGACACGTTAAGTTCTAAATTGTTTATTTCCTTACTGTTGATTATCAAGTGCAGTGAAGCGTCAGTAGTAGAGCAATAGTAGTAGCGGTCCTGAAGATGACCCTTGCAACACTAAAGGAAACGTCGGCGAAGAAGGGAGCAATGTTACATCTGCGTATTCCAGAAACAAACACTGACAACGACCGCGAGAGCCTACAAGCCAGAATCAGACAGAAACAAGCAATAAATCAATAAACGGTTAAATACGTATTTCGGGAACTAAGTTGACATCTTTAGTAGAACAATCTGAAAAAGAAACGTAGGTTCTTTAACTAAGGTACGCCTTTTGATGATGTGCTATTCACCAAATCGCTAGTGGGATAATACTAAATTCCTAACATTATAACTAGAGCTGAGGATGTTTGCGGTATAACCATGGTTATATCATGTAACCATAGTAATTTACTATGGTTACATGATATAACCATGGTTATACCGCAAACATCCTCAGCTCTAATTATAACAAACCCTTACATACTTCTCCAACCTAGCATAAAAATTAAAGGACGGTGAAGAAACATGAAGCGTAAAAATCATTATTGCAGTCACAATAAAGCATACAAACTAGGCTGAGGAACAGGTTTACTTCAATAACAACTTGCTGCGTCATAATCCTTACCAAAAATATCTGGGAGAAACAATGGATCGGACACTTTTATATAGAAAACATCTAGAGAACACCGCGGCGAAAATAATCACTAGAAATAACATAATCTACAAACTTTGCGGTACAGCTTGTGGTGTGAACGCATTCACCTTTAGAACGTCAACTCTTAGCCTTGTTTACTCGGTAGCTGAATACTGCGCCCTAGTCTGACTAAATAGTTGCCACGCAAAGAAAATCGACATCAAACTCAACGAGAACCTGAGAATCATTAGCGGTTGTTTAAAAAGTACACCTTTCTTGATGTCAGCCTGTCGAGACTGAACCTGCTAGCAGAACAATATATAGCAGAAGATTTCAACCCAAATGATAGATGGAGAGAGTATTGTGAAGCCTTGAAACCCGCTCAAGCGGTCCATATCACTGATCTCACTGTGCCCTTACCAGGAATGGAGCTACCTCGCCATGAGTGGAAGACACTTAATAGAATAAGAACGTTCCATAGAATTTGTCGTTACTCATTCTATAAATTGGGACTGACTGAGATACCAGCTTGCGAATGCGGATAACTTCGCCAGACTATTCACCATATTACAGCCAAGTGACCCCTAGCAGCATGTGGAGGTGAGATGAGTGACTTCTTTGGAGCGACTGACTCCGCGTTGGACTGGACCAATGGCCTCGATCTTAAAATTTAACTTTTAGATGTACAATCCATGTTAGCCATACGCTAAATAAATAAATCTCAAGCATATCAAGAAACTGTTCCAAGACACCAACACCTGTATCTGGTGGAATATAAATAACAACAAAGAAATAAATCATAAAATAAATAATAATAATAAATACATTTTTTTGGATGATTTCGTTTTAAGAATGATCGCAACTTTAAATACTGACGTCATTCTTTATCGAAGCAGTAGCTCTCAGCATCGAGTACTGGGCCCCAAGTGTTCAGGCTTTCTTCTCTTCAGCCAATTCTGCACAATAAACACCAAAGACTTCTACAGAAAATGATTTGTTTTGTTTTTTAGTTCGTCAGTCCATAAACTTTCTATAAAGTGAACTTGTAAATGTATTTCGACTTGGGAAAATGCATTATTAGCCGATTTTATAGCTTCTTCTGGTTCTACATCACTATTATCATTCGTTTTAGCAAATTACTTCAGAAAAAAATTCTACATAAAGTGACATTTCTCTTGTCAGTAATTGAATGTCAAACAATTTGAAATCTGAAATCCCCGTAGTCCGATAATATCAAATTCTAGTGGTTGAAATGCAATTTCAACCATCGTAAGCAATTTCAAAATAAGTCAATGTCATGAGGAGAAAAAAAAAACTATTTATCGTCAAATAATCGACAAATTATTTGCAAAATTTAAAATCTCCCCAACGTTTGCTGTTAATAATACATTCAAAGAAATCATTCAATTTGTAGACGAGTTGTACCCATTCAAAGCTACACGAAAACAATTGAACGTATCACAATATTGTTAATGAATCGAAAGCCACACACAGATACACATCTATGCGTGAATTAAAATGCATTAAGCTTATCGCGGTCTCATGTCCCTTTATTTGGTAACGCAGTTCACTCGTTACATAATTAATATTAGCAATAATTGTAAGCGCACATAAATGATCGATACAATATTTGTTATTGTTGTTCTTGCCGTAATTTCTATAGCCCTGGTTACTTTTTCCGAATCGGCAGCTGTTTCAAAATGTCAATGAATGTCAAAATAATATGATACATGGTAGCACAAACGTTAGTGTTATAAACGCGATGAGGTCGCCAGCGCTTTCAACACATCATCGACTCTCAATTCGGTTTGTACAATTTTGAAAGTGACATTTATATGAGATAATTAAAACGCGCTACGCATTAATTCGATGTTACGAAGCCTAAACTTAAGTCCTTTACACAACGAGTCCCTGTGCAACTTTTCAAGTATTGTTTAATTTTTCTTACGGACTGTCCCGTAAAAAACGCCAACAATAATAATATCGTTATTTATTGTCCGATTTTATTGAAATAAAATGTAAATTTAATAGAGCATCAAAAATACTACAAAATAGCAGTTTTATTAGTTTTTAGTTGTTTTCATTAATGGCAAACGATAGTCAACTTTTTGTATTTTAAATGGCAACATATATGTAGATCTCGGTTTCTGGGTTGGAACCGCGTCGAGTTAGGCGTAATTGCCAACGTTTCGTCCACTGTTTCAAGGGACATATCTTCAGGGCTGTACGTAGATGTTCATCGTTTTGCAGTAGCTTGAAAAATGCTGCGAAACGACGAGCATCTACGTACAGCCCTGAAGATGTCCCTTGAAACAGTGGACGAAACGTTGGCAATTACGCTTAACTCGACGCGGTTCCAACCCGGAAACCGAGATCTACATCAAGATAATGACCGCGGAAACCTACACCGGCAATATATGTATATATTTTTGGCTATATTCGGATAGGATTTTTTTTCTTAATTCAACGATGTATAACATGCCTATTTTTGATAAACGTTTACTGAAAATATAATAATAAAGAAATAAATATCATCTTTGTCTTCCATTATTTATAATTTTTCGAGTGTGTCATGAAATAACAAAATGTGTTAAACGCCAATAAAGTGTCAGTGTGAGTTGATTAAATCTTCTTTGTGTAAAGTTGTGTGCGATCCATGTGCGACACCTAGATTAGTGGTTTTACCTACTGATGATGACAACTTAGTTGTCGAAATACGTATTTAGGATACGATTAATAATTGTGGTAAGGGGTTATATACCTTTTTTTAAGTTTTTACTTAACCACAGTCTCCAAAGAAAGACCTTTAAGTAATCCTTAATTAAAGAAAAATCTTTTTTTTTTTAATGGAGGAGCCTGTAGATGAGCGTGCCGTAATAAGTACATAAACATTTTGCATCTCACAGTTTTAGAGTTATTAATAATTATTTTCTAAATTGAGCATTATTAGTAGTAAGCTTTGGAAAAAAAAATTCTAAATAGTTTTGGAATTATACCAATTGTATTTAGATTCATCGAACTTTTTGCGAGAAGGTTAGAAAAGAAAATAAATTGCAAAACTGAGAATAGATTTTATATCATATGAGATAACAAAAATAACCGTATATTAACACACAAAAAAGTGAATAAAATCAACATATTAAGGACAAATAATGCTTTAAGAATGTTATTGACAAATGTTCTAAATGATCTCCGTTCCGATCTATGCAAAACATAATTCTTCTTTTTAACTCTGTTGTAGTTGCTTTCAGTAATTTCCTTTTTTCAAGAAAAATTAAATGATAAGAAATTGGCACTTTGGAAATGGTTTGTAAGTGTAGTTCAAAGGATTTCTGGGTAACAAATCACATCACAGATGAACCTAGAAGTCCATGAACTACTAGAATGTCGTATGTCTTTAAAATGCATTTTTTGCAATCATATTTAGATTTTTCCAGTAACTTTGGGTCCAGTAATGTCTTTAAAATGCATTTTTTGCAATCATATTTGTCTTTTTCCAGTAACTTTGGGTCCAGTAATTTACGAATAAGGAGAGAGTTTTCACCATGACATCAGGACAATGGAAACACGATATCAGGGCGGCTGCAATCCATATACGCTGGGCGACTTTTGGTAGTTTTTAAAAATATATTATTATACTTAACACAAGAGAAAAAAGCGTAATATTTGGTCCATAATTATCTTTACTAAAATGTCTTTACTTAGATTAAACATGTTTATATTAAATAAACATCAGATTGCAAAAATGTATGATTTCGACGAAAAAGCTGTACGTGTTACAGTAATTAGTAAATCAGTTTCGGATTTAGGACCACAAACTACAGGAAAACCTGTGTCAATGCCCACCTGTCTAAAGAGACCACCAGAGATAACGGACAGTTTCAAAGTTCACCGAACCGACAATAAGGAAATTCTCATTTACAAAAACGACCACCTTAATAAAACAACCTCGGCCAAATAAACTCAAATTTCTAAGGCCTATCTTCATACAAGTTTACCTGCCAATATCAGCCGGACGATTTATGATGTATCTTTATTGATGGAAAAGAAATACCCAATATTATTTCGTATTTGTACGAAATTGCTCATAATTATGTATTTATAATATGTACACATAATTAAATTACTTAGACTTGTGGAAATGAATGCGATCTCAGTCCCGAACACGCCCCGAAAGCAAATTGCCGACGCAATACGAGCATGTATATATTTGATCAAACAGAGATCGCATTTATTTCTACAAGTTTACACATAATGTGGTCTTTCAGTTACTTGGTTATTTTAAAATTCGCTCTGTATGCGAAAGGTTATTTCGGTTACTTGATTAGTTTAATAAAGTTGACTATTTTACTGTGCGCATATATGGAAGGTGCGAAAGAAGATCCATTAATAATTGGCAAAAGTAAAAATCCTCGCTGTTTTAAGGGTAGGTAATCATGTTGACAAAATAAAAAAACAAAATAGAAAGGTGCTTGTTTTCTTGGATAAAGCCATGTCACATTCTAAAGTTCCATTAGAAAATGTTTTTGCCACTAAACACCACTTCGCATTGTCAGCCCTTAGATCAATAATTCAGAATTTCAAATTGATTTAAGTACCAAAATTTTTTATTAAAAGGCTTCTACGTTTATAGTCAGTAAATGTGATTTTGGAAATTCTGAAAAAAAAATAAATTTAGCCAATTCACTTATATGTGCCTACAGAGAGCCCTAACTTCAGTATTACGGAAATTGATGAGGAATTGTGCAAAAATTATGAAGAACATAACTCTGATAATAGTGATGTGGACGAATGTTAAGCTCCAAAATCTACTTTATGTACAGGGTGGCCCAAAATGACCGAAGGTGTTTTAATTCCTTATAACTTTTTTATTATAATTTTTTTTTGTTTTCAGTATTTTGTAAAGAAGACTTGGGGAATTTAAAATGGAACAGTACACAATTGAACAACGTGCCAAAATCGTTGAACTTTATTTCTCAAATCAACGATCCATTGTTTTGACTCAGCGTGCATATCGTCGTTATTTTAATGTGCGGGTTGGACCCTCAGAGTCAACAATAAACCGTCTGATTGCAAATTTGCGAGAACAAGGGGCAGTAAGGAACCTTCCTGGTGCCGGCAGACGACGAACGGTGCACACGGATGACAATATTGAACGGGTACAGGAGAGTATTCGGGAAGATGGAGAAACATCAACCAGGAGACGTTTGACACAACTTGGCCTCTCAAGAAGGTCGCTGCAGAGAATTTTGCATACAATAAGAATGTTTCCATACAAAATTCAGCTTGTCCAATAATTGAAACCGACAGATTACCAGCAACGACTTGATTATGCAATTTATTTTCGTCAAAAAAGTAGAAGAAAATCATGATTTTATTCATAATTTAATTATGAGCGACGAAGCCCATTTTCAATTAAATGGGTTCGTTAATAGGCAAAACTGCAGGATATGGGCTACGGAAAATCCAAGAGTAGTTCAACAGCGAGAATTACACCCACTTAAGTGTACCGTTTGGTGCGGTGCTTCGTCGGAAAGGATAATTGGCCTATATTTTTTTGAAAATAAACACGGTGTCGCCGTTTCCATCACTGGTGTTAGATATCGGACAATGTTGGAAAATTTTTTAAGGCCAGCCGTGGAAAACCATCCGCAAGTATGGTTCCAACAGGATGGAGCCACAGCGCACACTGCGAGGGACACAATGGCTCTTTTACGCGACATCTTTGGTGAACGAATTATTTCCCGTACAAGCGATTTTAATTGGCCTCCGCGTTCACCGGATTTAACCGCTTCAGGCTGTTTCCTTTGGGGTTATTTGAAAGGAAAAGTCTATATTAATAAGCCTCGAACCATACAGCAATTAAAAAATAATATACGCGACGAAATCAACAACATAACACCTGAAGTTTTGCGAAAGGTTATGGAAAATGTTTTGGAAAGAGCACGAATATGCGAAGCAGAAAATGGCCACCACTTGCGAGATATAAATTTTCATAATTAAATTAAAAATATTCTCCATTAACATACTGTATTTAAAATTAAAAAAAAATAATAATTATGTCTTAAATAAGAAGTTATAATGAACTCAAACCCCTTCGGTCATTTTGGGCCACCTGTAGTATGAGCGAAATTAAGAGATTTTTTTGTGGGCGTCATTGATAGATTTTACTGTACTTTAAATACTTACATCTATTTTCGTGAATTTTACTTCAAAAAACTTTAAATTTACTGACCAGTGTAATTGGAATCTATATTTAAATTCGAATAAAATAATTCGGTACATTTTAGCAAGCTCATTACCAATGACATTGTTTAGTTTCAGAAGTTATTCACTAGATTGGCAATAAGATAAATATGTTTTTAAACTTTAATAGTCTTAATAGAGCAAGTTTACATAAAAGCACGTGTTATGTGTTTAAAATTTTATTATAAATACAACACTGATGTAAAGATATTCAAAGCACAATTTTTAAACCATTGTAACATTAAAACAGTAATGTGCTGTTGAAAGAGATCGATATAAACAAATTCACTTACACGCTGATAAACGCAACACACACACACGATCAATAATGATTTACATGAAACTGACCAAAGGGTGCAGATAATTTCGCAAAAATTTACTGTCAACACCATTTCGAATACATATAAACATGTGTTTGTTTTTCATATTAAAACAATACCTCACATGTTTTATAAATGATGTGGCACACTGACCCTGTTTATGTTATATCTGCTTCAATTCTCTACCCGAATTTGCATCGGTAAAGTTGCCGTATGCGCAGGTAGACACATTTCACCAAGAAAATGTCAACATCATTTTGCATGTATTATGCAATGGAGAGCCCATAGTCTTGACATCGTTGTAAGTATATACAAGATACGTAGGGAATTTAGGTTATATTGCAAATTTAATAACTCACAAACAAAAGTGAGATCGTTCGATATGTTACTTAACGTTTTGGTCCTTACATATTAGTGTTTTCCGTACTTATCCAGCAGATATTGATTATGGGTGTGTTCCTTTTGTGCATATCGCGTTTCTATTTATACAACAATTATATAATGCTACTACCGTCGTTGCTTATCTCTTTTGGATTTCTAATTACTCGTCAACAATGGAGAAGCAGTTAAAGGACGAATAATATATTGTTCGACTCACGCCTGATGGAAAGAGAGAAAAAACACGTACTTTTTTTTTCATTATTAAAACGAATTGCGAGAGTCTGCGAGTGACACAACTTGCAATTTGTTAATGGGCTCGCGACAAATAGGTTAAATGCAAAAGCGAAGCTACGTTAGAATTGTATGCGTCTCATTACGATGGTAAAACTAGGATTCGATATAACTTCGAAGTATGAAAGCCTGCTTGTTTCTTAAGGCACTACTGACATATATTTTCTTACTCCCACGATGCTCATTGTAAATACATGAAAACATACAACTCATAGCATAAGTTTTATTATTTATTACTTTAATTACTTAATAGATCTTAGAACTTGTATTTCACGGACTTCCAAAAAGGAGTGTTTTAGGTTTGCTCGCGTTTGGCTACTGAACGGATTAACCGATTTTAATGATTCTGGATGCGTTTGATAATGGGTACATTCAAGATGCTCTGTTCACTACAATCATATTAGATTTAGAACATTCAATATCAATCTGGTACGTTAGCACATCCAAGCCTATTTTAATACAATTTTGCTTTTTGTACCCAAAAATGAAAACCGATCGCTCCCGTAAAAGATGAGTTTAAAAAATATGCTGCAAGCTATAATCTTTCAGACTCTTGGGAAGTATGTAATTAATACTACAAAAACGATTGCGGAGAAATTATTTTTAAGCACTTGAAGAAAATAGTGTTGTAATTACCGCATTCGTCAGTAGCGGCCGAGAGAATATTCTCACAGCAGGCAATCATCAAATATAAAATCAGAAACAGACTGTCAGTAACGTCATGTTCCAAGATTATGTACGTACAGAAAACTAGCTTCTGCGGTTTCAAGATTAAAATGGGAAATCGGTAAAACAGAGGCTCAGCACATCATTTGGAACAATTAATCTATGTCTGACACAGATTCGGACTAATTTTTCTTCTATTTGTTTTTTTAATTTTATAAAAAAAATTGCCGATATAAGCAAGACATACTGTAGTGTTTTTTTCCCCGAAGATAATTTTGAATAATATATTTTATTTATGTACATTCATTTTTGCAGGATATTTTTATATATTTTGAAAATGATTTTATTTTAATGTTGGAGCGATTCTTTTGATTATATCTGTATATCTCCGTGACGTATATAATAGGTATAGTTAGACATGTGGTCGCATTTTGCGCTTCGGTTAGGAGGTTAGAGTGGTGTAACCTTCAGACACACATAGAATATTGGTAGATACAGTTGATTTTAAATAAATAGTTAATTAACTATAAATTTTTGATTAATATCACGTTTATTGTTTGTAATTAGTTGATGGTGATTTGATTTCATTACGGGATTATTAACGAGAGTGTTGACTCGTTAATTTTGATTAATTTTACTTTTATCTGCCATGTGTGTTTCAAATATAGTTTTTATATATATTTAAAAACGTAAGTTATATTAAAAATTTAATAGTTCAATGCATTGATTGTTAGAGTTATATTCATTATTGATTATATTTGATTTTGATATATTCTAAGGAGTAGATGAATAGCAAGGAAAATTTTCATATTTTTTATGAGGGAGATTTTGCTATCATGTTTCAATAGTGTATTGTAGTCAGGTTTTTGGAGGGAAATTTATATTCATGTTTATGTGCGCATGATCTGGTTTTAGACACGCGTGATAACAGTTTATATCTGTTTGACGTTTGAATTTTGGGATTAAAGTAAACAATTGAAATTAAAAATTTTCCATACTATTTATTAGTTTAAATTTTGTTCGCGTATAATTGGAGGTTTTTCATCTCGCAATCCTTTTCCCTCCTGCTTTTTGTTTATTATTGCAATTAGCTATCTTAATATTTGATTAAGATTTTTCCTTTTTTTTCTTTTTTTTTGTAATAAAGAAATATTAGTGGAAAAGTGCTTGTTTTAATGCTTATATTTTGTTTTTCTGTCCACGTTCGTAAATGAACCTGAGACTTTAGAGGACTCTATTTAAAGAAATAAACTCTTCGTAAGGCAGCCCGGACTCATAGTGGTGCATCGTGGATTATCTTCAATATATTTCTACAATACACAGCAATACGTAATTTAGATTTATTTGGAAATGGCAACCAAAAACAAATACATTACATATTAACAGCACAATTTGAATGTAAGTAGTTTTAATTTAACATTGTAATCTTTTATCATTTTTTAACATTTTCAATAAATATTACAGTTTTGAAAAAGCTACTACATATAGTACCGAAGCGTCAACATAAATTAAATATTGTTTTAATTACCTGGCCGCTACTCGTTGTAATTAATTAAATCTCGATTCTTAGAAGATACGCACTAAGAAAGATGCTGTAATTTTACGGAATATGGCGACCGTATCTTATGGGCTATATACAACGATTCGGGAGACGCCGGTTTCCACAAAAAACAAATAGCGTCCTAAATAGAAAACTGATACACAACATCCCATTGGTTTACTTAAAAATCAACGGAAGTGAAGCCTTTACAGTTTCTATATGGAACTTGACAAAAACCAGAAATAAATAAAGGTCGAAGTGTCATTTTTTCACGTCCGTTGATATTGGTTGTATTAATTTAGAATATTACAAACATATGAATATTAAGACGAGTAATTTCTCCCAAAAAAAAACATGTTCACATTTTGATCCCCTGAGGAAGCATACGAATTTGATGCGAAATATTGGGATAACAAAAATAAAGAACTGACTTGAGTAATAGAGTTTAATTTTGCTGGATTCCCAAAAAAGAAACGATTATCCTTTCCATATATATATATATATATATATATATATATATATATATATATATATATATATATATATATATATATATATATTTTTAGAGTTTATAAGAATTTTATTTTTCTTATTTATTTTATTGGCCGTGTCTTAATATTAAAATAATAGACTTTTTATTGGTTTAGAGACCTTTTATTGAATTTTGCTGTTTTATTCTACGACGTTTCGACTTTTTATTATTATTCAGTCTTTTTCAAGTAACGTTTTTTTTTGGTTTTCAAAAACTCGCATTCTGTGTAACATGTGTTTGTCAGGTACAATATTCCAACCAGTGCAATCGGTTCGTTATAAAATAAGGTCTCGGATGTCCCCGACAAACACATGTTACACAGAAAGCGTGTTTTTGAAAACCAAAAAAAAACGTTACTTGAAAAAGACTGAATAATAATAAAAAGTCGAAACGTCGTAGAATAAAACAGCAAAATTCAATAAAAGGTCGCTAAACCAATAAAAAGTCTATTATTTTTAATATATATATATATATATATATATATATATATATATATATATATTTAGTGTTAATAAGAATTAAAAATGTATTTCTTATTTGTTTTATTGGCGGTGTCATAATATTAAAATAATAGACTTTTTCTTGGTTTAGCGACCTTTAATGAATTTCAATTTTTTTTAATACGACGTTTCGACTTTTTTATTAAGTCTTTTTCAAGTAATTAGAACTAAAAAAATAATACAAAGAAAGGTAAGAAATATATTTACATTTGTATGAATGAATTAAAATTAAAATAATGAAATTAAACTAAGGAAATTAAAGGATACAAAACTCACCAATTTATTTCGTGTCAAAACACATATTTTGTGTAACATGTATGGCCAGGCATGTCGAACCTTTTATAAGGTCGACTGCCTTTCTTGGAATATATATATATATATATATATATATATATATATATATATATATATATGTATATTGTCCTGTGATTGGAATTTTGCTTTAATTCTGTTGGACAATTGGAGTTGTACCACTCTTTAAGCTTTCCTCATTTGTCTTTGTCAATCAATTCTCTTTCCATATACATACTGTTAACTTGACTATGACGCCTTTCACCTAAATCATATAAATTTTGCAACCTTCAATACTTTTTTTTACACCATTCGATGTACTGACAGATAAAGTGAGTTTCTTTTTTGTAATTTTCTTACATACTATTTGCTGTGTCTATTCTTGTGTTCATATCATTATATATCACTTCTACTATTTATTGCTATTCCCAGATATTTATACATCTCAGCTATCGCATTTCGGACTTAAGTTAAAAAGAAAATCCTTATAAATATTTATTTGCAAATATTTCTGCATAGCGACCATAAATCTAATCGAATTGTCAAAAATCCGTATATATATATATATATATATATATATATATATATATATATATATATATATTTCCCGGTGTATATAAACAAACACATTTTTCAAGAGAAGAAAAACCGAAGTTCCAAATTTTATAATAGCAGACCAATACAGACGTAAAACAATTTCATGTCGATCGGGAGTCCACTTAAAAACCCAATTACAAACAAATTCCACGCTATCGGACTCTAAATAACAACACTTCATTTTATCACCGACCGGCGTTAGTATTTGGTAAGTAGGAAATAATTTATATACTTAAACTTCCACGCTAAGCCTCGATTAATTTTAACCGGTAGGGAAACATAAATGGGACATATATTATAATTAATCTGTCAGATGTGTCGAATCGAGGGGATACGCCGTTTGCATTAAACTTTTCGGTAATATCGGATTCTAATTAGTGAAGGTGATATATTAAACGGGGGGATCGTATAGCCAACAGATCGAGATAAAGCATACGCGACCACTAACCACCTTTCACGTGGAATATCCCCATATTTAACGTGAGCTGAGCTACTCCTGGCAGGAATGGTCCATTTACAATTATGCTTGGTTGAATGTTGTATCCTTCCTCTTGTACAGTTATAAATGTTATTCGCGCCTTAATCGTCTCTCGGTATAATTAATTAATTAAAATTACAAAAAAAAAGTGTATTGTCATTCAAAGAATTATTGAACTAATAATATTAAATTAATTATGTAAATTAGTATTAATACAACGGTGATGTAATGTGTGCTTTGCTTTTGTAAAATGTAATAATTTTTCTACTACTGATGATGACAACTTAAATGTCGAAATCGTGTCCATAATTTAAAGCTATATTGTGGTGAGGGTTTTTTAAATTTACTTTTACATAATAAGCCTGTCTCTGATATATATGGTGTGGCACAGGAAAACAGAAAATTCTGTAGAGCTGATAGAAAAGAAGGCGTGGCATCCTTCTGTGCACAACTAACTGCAATTTAGTTATTTATTTAGAGTATGACTTACATGGATTCAGATCTAAACAACGCTACATATACATATACTAGATGGTGGGAATTTTATATCAATCTGTATCCTCTATTCCCTCTTTCCTTCTTTCTTCTGGAATATCCGGATGGTGGGAAGCGTAGTATGGCTTCAAACGTGTATTGTTTCTCCGAGACTCCCTGTCGTTCGGTTCTGAGAAGCGCTGAGAGACCCCAAGGATCCATGTATAGTAGCCAGGAAATATGAAGATATTCTCTGGATGTCAAAGTTTGCTCTAGCTCATTTAATGTTACCCAGAGTGCACGTGTTGCAACACTAACGCGAGCTAGTTTCCATCCCTGCCATTTAGTAATCATGAGTGACAGAAAGTAAGTTCATATGGTGAGCGTCGCTGTTGTTCAATGGAAATTCCGCCAACATTACAATCCAGGAGGTCATGGTCGCGTTCCATCTTGTCACGCCATCAATAGATGGGTTAAGAAACCACCAGGAGGTCAACGAATTCAATGAAACCCAGAAAATATTGAAGCTGTTCGGGCCTCAATTGCAAGGAGCCCGCGCCAATCGGCAAGGAACACACAATTGTATTGGATCTAAACCGAACACTCCACACCCTTCACCCTTACGAAATTCACTGTACAAGTTGTACAGGACTACGTAATTCTGTGAAAAAATGATTAAAAAGATGACCCCAATTTTATGGACAACCTCATCTGTGTTTTAGAATATGCCGCAGAATCTGCGCTGGGTCGTTTACGTTGTACGGACGGAGAAGGACAATTTGTCAAAAAAAATCTTAAATATCATGATACAAGACCGAAAAGGAAAATGATGCGTTTAAAACTGACTGGTCTTAGAGTCTGGACAAGGCCAACTCTCAACCGGTAGTGTTGGAGACGGTAAATAAAAGAAGACAAGATTCAATTTGAACTGGAGAGGTACCTAATACCTAAATTGGATTAATGAAGTCCGTATTAATCCAACTTAGGTAATTGTATTATAGTTGTATTAGATATCTAATCGAAATAATCCAATTGATTTCTTGCATTTTTATCATTAGTTCGTCTTCATACTACACCAGTTAATTTGTAATTTTTATATACGAGGGGATATTGAAAACTAATGCCTCCATGGCTATAGCTTTATTAGTAATACATATACCGTTATCACATCTGCATCCGAAGAGAAACGCTTGCTCTTGAGATGTTCCTTAAGATTCGGAAAGAGGAAAAAGTCACAAGGCGCAAGATCAGGGCTATTAGGTGGATGAGGTAAAACGTTTGTACTCCATGGATTGACGTTTTATTTCAGGGTCGTAATGATGCACCCACAACTCGTCACCGGTCACAATTCTGCGAAGAAAAGCATCACCTTCTGCTTTATATCGAGTCAAGAGTTGTTCGCAGGTTTTTTTCCGATTGGCTTTCATTTCATCATTCGGGCACCCAACGCACGCATACTCTCTCCTGTACTGCAGTACATTGCAGATAATGTAATGTACTCTTTCTTGTGAAATACCAACCCTGTTGGAAAAGTCAGTTTGTTTCCGCCGTCGATTCTCACGAACCAGTTCATGCACGAGAACCACCTGCTTTTCACCACACGCAGACACTGGTCCGCCACTGCGTGCTCGATCATAGACATCCTTTTCAACAGGATTTGCATCTTTCAGTCCTTACCCACCTCCTAACAGTATTCGCATCAACACACGCATCGCGGTATACAGCACTCAACCTTCGATGGATGTCAATGGACGCTACACCTTCTGCAGTAAGAAATTCAATGACAGCTCGTTGCTTTAACCGCACGTCCATGCTGATGGCCATGTTTCTAAAACTGTCATGCGCACACGCGATATTGTTGAGAATCTCCACTAGGGGGACTTATGTACAAATGCTTAAGGTAAGTGGCAAACCACTTTTGACACGGTTTGGCCTGTCATTATAAAAGTTATGGGTAAGGAGGCATTAGCTTTCAATATGCCCTCGTATTTTTATAGTTTGTCTTTTGAGAAGGTTTTTTTCTCTGCATTTTGTGGAGTAAGATAATTACAAAAGTTTTCTTGGGATCCCTGACGAATAGTTCTGAAACCTTACTAATCCTATTAAGATCAAGCTGTTGAAGCTATAAAATACGCAAATCCTTGTTCTCAGAATGATTAACTAAACAATATATTTCCCTAGTTGAATATAAACTTTTCAAATTTCAAGCATTACTTAAATTTAAATTATTTTTAATGTAAATATGAACATAGAAAATTTAATAGACTTTAAAAATGTAATAAAAAACACGAAACTTCCTTAAAAAAAAAGTAATTTTACTTAAAAATGAAAAAAAAATTCTTCAATCCGAATATGATTAAAAAAAGACGAAAAAACACGAATTTATTGTTATATTTGGTCGCGCCATATTACGTGGTGGCGTGGAAGAAAAATTTTTTGCCATTACTTTGGGGAAACTGGAGGCGAAATATAACTTGCACGGGCAATAAAGCAGAATAGATAACGGCATAATGAGCGGAAACTTTGCGTGACCCATGACTGATGACAGCGCCCGAAACACGCTTCGATGTACAATCCTCATCTTTCCAGGATCTAATTTTAATTAATGTCAACGTTCGCCGAAAAAAATAAAATAAATAAAACCACTATTAATGAAATTCAATGTCGCATAGCGAAAATATGTCTAAAATATGATGTTATTAGATGATTACCACAAAATTTATATTTTCGTTAATTTCAATATAAGTAAATTTAATCGCAACGAATACAATTTCCTTTTTTAAATTCAAGGATTAATCAATGTTTTGTATTTCCGAAATTATTTTTTATTAAATTGAAAAAGGTTTGGATGCATTAGAAATAAAAACCGGATCCTCTTAATTTTTCATTCTTAATTCTTCATTCCTTCCCTTGGAGTTTCATATATTATTGCAAGAAAATTATGTGGATTCATATAACAAGTGTCCATTTGAAAAGTCAATCTAGTAGCATGTGATTTACTGAGAACATTTTGAAGTATGTCGTAAATTAAAATTTACTACTTAACCTACGAAGTCGTATATTTTGACAGTTTCATACAAACAAATAAATAACAAATAATAGGTATTTATTGAAAACTATAACAAATGTTGAAAATGTTGTCCTTCAAGATCATTGCACTTTAAAATCCTCCGTTCAAAATTTCTGATGATATTCTGCAACATTACTGGATTGTTATTAATTTCCATGCATTTCTGTTCGATTCTCTGTAGCATATCATTCAAATTCAATATATGTGTTCGAAATATGTTATTTTTTAGATAAGGCCACAAAAAGAAGTCGCAAGGTGTTAAATCGCATGAACGTGCAGGCCAGGTAATTTCAGTATTTCGACTAATTATACGCTCATCAAAAAATTCTCTTAAATAATCCAAAGATTCTGCAGTACAGTGACAAGGTGCTCCGTCTTGTTGGAAATATGCATTTTGAAGTTCACCATCATGCAACTGATTGACAAATGGTTGTAAAATTTCTGTACGGTACCTTTGAGCAGTTAACGTTCCCTGAAAAAATAACGGTCCAATGATTCGCCTTTGGCTTATCGCTGCCCAAACACCAATTTTCTCTGGATGTAGCGATTCTTCATTAATTACATGTGGATTTTCACTACTCCAAATTCTTGTATTTTGTGAATTTAGGTATCCCGTTTTATAAAACCATGCTTCATCAGTAAAGATGACTCTTTGCGAAAGTTCTCCATTATTGTTCATATTTACAAACCAATTACAAAACTCTCGTCTACGTGGGTAATCAATTTCTAACAATTCTTGTACTGCTGTGACACGGTATGGATAAAGTTGCATATCTTTTTTTAATAACTTGTGAGTTGTACCAACAGAAAGGTTTATTTGTTGACTCAAATGTCGAACAGATATTTGTGGTTCATTTTCCATTATTTCTTCAACACGATTGACAACTTGAGGTGTACGTTTCTTAACTGCTCCACTGCCTGATTTTCTTAAGAGACTACTAGTTTCAGGAAAAAGTTTTAAAGTTCTATCCAAAGTATTCTTAAATTGTATATAATCTATTACAAAATGTAGAAACTCAATTTGAAATTCTACCATGCAATCTTGAACTGAATAAACCCATAAACCATCAATTTTATTACCACTTCGAAAATAAGCCTGGACTAAAAAAAATTTATGTTCTAAAGTGAAAGCCATTTTAAAACTGAGAAGCAATTTATTTAAACCAGAATCAACGCACGATTAATTTATGCACTAACTGATATTTGTGATTGACATTATCAAATGTCATTTGGATTTACGTTTACGGAACAACAAACCCATACTAATATATTTGCGTCTTATTCTATCAAAATTTCAAAGTAACCTAGATTGACTTTCCAAATGAACACTTGTTACAGTGTTAGTAAAAAGTATTGAACCCCCAAGTATCTCTGCAAAGGTTCATTCTTTTTAAATAAAATTGGGCATATCTTTGTATAAAGATTCAAATATTCTAAAAATATTATCAGATTTGGTGTGCCACTTCCGATTATACCGGAAATAGACGTTCAACGAGCCTAATCGCAGAATAGAATTTTGTGAAAACTTGCAGAACTTGTGTTCTCAGATGAAGCAATATTTTGTTTGAGTGGTGTAGTCAATAGACGTAACTGCCGAATTTGATTGAGTAAGGAACACCATAATAGACAAAACAACAATAACAAGCACCACAGAGAAATAATATTAACAACAATAGACGATTTTGAAATAAAAAACTTTTAAAAAGTGTACTGGATTAATAGCAGGTTACAAGACAAGTCATTTATTTGACAATTAAAAATGACTTTGTTATTTCATAGTTCGTCCATGGCTAACTTAAGTACCAAACGTAAAATTATTCATTACTGCATTTAATGTTCGATAAAAGCATGAACATAATTACTTGAGAGTTTGTTTCTTTAATTTTAGTTTTTGTGATTATATATGTTGAATGTATCAGAATAATTGAAACATACATGAATGAGTAGGTAAACCCCACCAGTCAACTAAAGCTCAGGATATACACGTTCTAAAAAACATTATTTAAACTACTTTGCTACATAGCATTAATGATTGCAGGATTCGCTAATGTTCATTCACCAGTTAGATAACCTTTGCATTATACAGGCTGAGTTTTTTTAATGTTTAGCATTGGGATCTCAGAAACTACTGGAGATAGAAAAACGCTTAAATGGGGAAAGATGCGCAGTTTTACGAGTTTGATTTAAAACTGCTTTTGTTTCTCCGATAACTTTCATGGCTTATTAGATATTCAAAGAAAACTAAATTATACGATTTTCTTTAAACATGCTTAGCATCGTTAATAGTAATTTTAGAGAAAAAGTGTTCAGACAAAAGTTTTAGATAATTTTACGCCAAATAAAACTATGTAGCTAATATTTTTTTTTCGTTCACCATTATCGAGTTATGACACGAACTTGTGTTTTTTTAAATGGAAACCATAGTTGGTTTTGACATCATTAAAACGCTTATTTTTTGCTGATTACAATGATATAAGGTTTGATATGGTTATTTTAAAAAATAAAGAGGATATAGACATTTCTATGATTGTTCACTTTATAAGATAGAAACTTAAAAAAAAATGTTTGGTGTTTTGTAATTCAAAAAACGAAAAATCTGAGTTACAATAGTGTTCGTTGGATCAGTCGAGATAAATATACTAACATTGCTTTCACGTTGAGTCACAGAAGTGAGAGCTGTTAATTTTTACTTTTAAGTCAAGTTAATTGTCAAACATTGAAAATTAACTATTAATTAATTTAATTGTAACTTAACTATAAGCGGTGCAAACGGCCGTTAATCATAAGTTTGCATTGGCTATGGAATTTTCTAACGTAGAAAAGCGTGATATGGTTGAATGTTACATTCAGTGCCAGAAAAATTCTACTAGAGCTGCTGAAGTTTATTTTGAAAATCATTTTGATCGACGTCAGCCGTCGCTACCTACTTTTAAGAGATTATGGGATAATTTAGCAGATTATGGTTCGTTCGTTAAACCAAAATAAAAAAAAGGGATGGATGAAGATAGAGAAATAAACATATTAGCAAGTGTCGCTCAGAATCCATCTACATCGACGCGACAAATTTCAACAGAAATGGGCTCCTCTCAACGCACTATTGTCAGAGTGTTGAAGAAGCATAAATTTCGTCCCTACAAATTATCAGTATCACAAACTTTACATGAAGGTGATAACATCAGACGAATAGCTTTTTGTAGATGGTTTAAAGATCAGTGTCAAAACGATCCACACTTTTCAATGAAAATATTATGGACTGATGAATCTCGTTTCACAAATTGTGGAATGTTTAATAGGCACAATGAGCACATATGGTCTCAAACAAATCCACTTCACGTTGAACATAGGAGACCACAAATTAAATTTGGATTTAATGTTTGCTGTGGTGTTATAGGATCAACTGTTCTTCCTCCTTTTATTTTTGATGGATCACTAACTGGCAATCGTTATCTTATTTTTTTACAACAAGATTTCGAGGAAATGTTAGATAATTTAAATTTAAGAACCCGAGCAATGCTGCAATGGTTTCAACATGACGGAGCGCCTCCGCACAATCAGCTGAATGTTAGAAATTATTTAAATTTAAACTTCCCTAATCAATGGATAGGACGAAATGCACCCATTGAATGGCCGGCTAGATCCCCTGATTTATCAGTTTTGGATTTTTTCTTGTAGAGTGTACTAAAGGACACAGTATACAAAAGAACATATAAAACAATCGACGATTTAAGAGAAGCTGTCTTAGTTGCTTTTAATAACATCGATAGGCGTAAAGTCCGCAATGCTACAAATTCTGTTGTGAAGAGATGCAATTTGTGTATTAATAATAATGGAGGTATCTTTGAACATTAATAATGTTGTGTGCCCTTAATAAAAGTTCTTATAGTTTGCATTTTATTACTACATAAGATTTCAAAATAAGTTTTCGTTTGGTTTGTATTTTATCAGTTCGAAATTTAATTGTTTTCCATAAAAACCATAAAAATGTCTATATCATCTTTATTTTTTAAAATAACCATATCAAACCTTATATCATTGTAATCAGCAAAAAATAAGCTTTTTAATGATGTCAAAACCAACTATGGTTTCCATTAAAAAAAAAACACAAGTTTGTGTCATAACTCGATAATGGTGAACGAAAAAAAAATATTAGCAACATAGTTTTATTTGGCGTAAAATTATCTAAAACTTTTGTCTGAACACTTTCTCTCTAAAATTACTATTAACGATGCTAAGCATGCTTAAAGAAAATCGTAAAATTTAGTTTTCTTTGAATATCTAATAAGCCATGAAAGTTATCGGAGAAACAAAAGCAGTTTTAAATCAAACTCGTAAAACTGCGCATCTTTCCCTATTTAAGCGTTTTTCTATCTCCAGTAGTTTCTGAGATCCCAATGCTAAACATTCAAAAAAACTCAGGCTGTATATGTTGAATATTAGAATGAAGTAATTTTCGAAGCAATATTCGCACAATGAAATACACTATAATAAAGTTAATATAAAACGCTTACAGTAACGTAGTTATTATAAATTGTGTCAACATTCTAAAACAGAATATTGTCTAATTTTCGCTTCTAAAACTGTTAAATCTACTTGTAAAAACAAAGTTAAGATACATAATCGTCGAAGACAACATGAATACAAAAATAATTCTATAAAAACTTCCATTGGAATAAGCAGCCAATGTTAGTACAATGTTCAACTAAAGCTCAGGATATACACGTTCTAAAAAACATTCTTTAAATTACTTTGCTACTTATTAATGATTGCAAGATTCGCTAATGTTCATTCACCAGTTAGATAACCTTGAAATTCTATTTCCGATGTATTTTTTTATTCGTTATTAATATATATATATATATATATATATATATATATATATATATATATATATATATCGAAACATTGGCGATAATAATGATTGAAAACCACATATTGTATTTCTAGTTTAAAAATAGGAACGTGGATTTTTCATTAACCCACGCAGATCTAAATCTGATCCACTTTGTGCATTCAAGAAAAACAAAATAAGAGTTTAATCAACTCCAAATGTGTATTGCTTAATCCTTTTAGCATTTAAATATGAAACGAAAACCTTTTTGCTTTTATATTTGTGAAGTTTCCATTAAAAAATGACACTAAATGCTATAATTTAAGATATCTTATTTTAACCAATGCTAATAAAAAGGAACCAGAAAACATATTCATGTTATTAAAAGAGACGTTCATGGTATTCTGAGATTTATATTGTTGTGCAGAAGTGATTGTCATTATAGGCGAATAATTTGACGTGAGGTGAATCTTGAAAAGGAACAGTTGAATTACGACGATTTTTTAAAATTTTTCAATATTGACGCACCTAGATCGAAACCAATTTTTATAATAGTGTGGTGTAATAAGGTGGTCAAAATACTGATTCATTTCTGCAATAACTTCTTCGTCTGTTTTGAATTTCCTTCCGACGAGAAATAGCTTAGGCTTTGGAAGTTTTGGAGTGTGAAGGGTTAATAGGGTGAGCACAGCCTGGAATCATAATTTATTCAATTTTTTCCTGAATAATGTGACTGGTATGTGACGGTATGGAATAGCATTTTCTTTCGAGCCATTACAGGTCTTTTTTCGGTAATGACAACTTGAAGGAAGAAACAAGGTGGCTGGAGTACAACTTGGAATTATAATTCATCCAGTTTTTCCTGAAAAGTGCGACTCATATGTGACGGTATGGATTAACACTTTATTTCGAGCCATTACAGGTCTCCTTTAGGTAACAGCAGCTTTCACTTTGTTCAGAAGAGCGGCATAATAAATTTCTTGAATTTCGCGTGTCCCTTAGCAAGATAGTGGATAAGCATCCTCTTTGAATGCCAGAATATCGTGACCATTACCTATCCAGCAAAAGGAAACTTATTGCAACAATAAAGCCATGCAAAAAAATCTACTGGGTTGGCTGTGGGTATATTGGCGAAATAAAGTGTTCAGTGAGCGTCAATGTTGCTAAGCAGAGTGTTGTACTAGAACGCTATGTATAACCCAGTCTGCACTTACTGAACATATGTGGAAAACTGGACATCAAAATCAATTTCATTTTGCCTAGATTTTATCTCTAAAGTCCTCTTACTTCAATCGCAAAATCTGCAAGTACATAGAAATCCTAAAGAATCCCAATAATCGGATGTTCTGTAGGTAATTTGGCTATGTGAAAGGAGGAACGTGACTCAAAGTCCACATACAATCTTTTCCATCTAAGCAACCCAACCGTAACGCTCTCGTGACTTGTAAGAGCTCCCATATAATCGCATCCCAAACCAAGAAGGCTTTCAGTGTCAATGCAGAAATGCAAGCCAATATGCAGCATTTGAAAATGTCCTTAACTGTAACTATAATATAATTACATTTTGTACAGAGACAAAAAGGGTTATTAATTGGATTCTATCTGCACTGATTTTCGAAAAACGTTCGATCATGTTAAACATTACTTACTTCTATTGAAACTGGAAAAATACGGCATAATTTGAAAATGTTCTAGCATGGTTTCGAACATGCTTAGCGAATCGTGTTCAAAATGTTATCATAGGCAAGATCATGTCTTGATATGTTGTTATATCTGGTGTTCCTCAGGTGTGTCGTCTTGGTCCTAGTTTATTCTTACTATCCATAAACGACATAAAATTTTGTCTTCATTCCAGCCGTTTTATTCTATTTACTGATGATGTAAGCATTGGCGAAACGTCAGTAGAGGAAAAAGTAGTACCGAGAATGAAGTTTCAGTTGGAAATTCCAGACGAAATCAATTCTTACATATCATGATCTGATTACACATTTCTATATATTTTGTATAGAGCCAAGAGGGTTCTCAATTGGATTCTATATAAAAGGTTTTTTTTTAAGTTTCAAAAGTATCACGCCAGCAGCAGTCCTGAAGATGTCTCTTGCAACGCTGGACGCAACGTCTACTAAGAAGGAACCAGTACCAAGGATATGATTCCAGCATGGAATCCCAGAAGCAAACAATCACTAGAGAAACTATTAAATTAGAAACTCCAAATTCGATTGTCTTCATCCATATTAATTCCACCGTCATTGTATACCATTAAAAACTCTCGAAACAAACGCGATCCTGAAATATTCACGGCACCTTAAATTAACGTCGAAAAGGGTCACGAAACGCAAAAAAAAAACGTCAATTCAAGATAAAGCATAGTAGGTGTGTATCTATTTTTAGTACGCTCTCGATGAAATTAATTACGAGCGAATCGAGGGAAAAATAGCTATTTAACATAAAAAATCAATGCTGTCGCGGATTATAGGGACAACGCGTGCGGCGAACGCAATCGTATCATTGAGTATACATTGTGAAAGTGGGGCGTAAAATTCAAATCACTTGTACGTGCGCGTACGGTGTTGTACTATATATGAATGTACGTATGTAAAATATATATACAGCGCCAGCCAAAAGTTTCGTGCAATTTTATTATGTTCAGAAATTACTTTAGTAGTATAGTTAAAATAGAAATAAAACTACGGTTCTAATCTTCACTTTAATATAAAAATATTATTAAGAATCGGGTGTGGAGAACACAATACAAGTTCATATTTGTGTGAAAGTATCTTTTTAGATATGCAAACATGTGTTTCATCTTACTATAGAATCATCAGTAGAGCAGACCGATTTCCGTGCGCGCCATGTGCGCCGATGTGAGGATGATTGTATTGCATCAGAACTAATAAAAAGCAGTATGTGTTTGGTACTTGCTTAGACTGCATGTAAGTGTAAGCATACGTAATAAAATGTCGTCGACACATAAATCGAGAAAACGACCTTTGTCAGAGGAAGTGAATAAGTATATTATGGATTTCCCGGACTTAATATACGATGACTCAAAAATTAAATGTTTAGTGTGCAATACATATCTAATGTGTTCTAATGCAGTTCGAAGCACAATAATAACAAAATTAATCGACAACAGTTTATACATGAACTATGTGTAACTATGATTGTGTGTACACTGCCGTTTACCTTGTTAAGTAAATTCATTTATTTCATTTTGGAATAAATACGCGAATCAAACATTACCGAGCACGACAACGTTACGAAGGAATTTACCATCGGTGCGTAAGCAGGTTGAAAATAAAATCAAAGCCGAACTGAAAAATAAAAAACTGAGGTTATATGTTGGACGACACAACTGACTGCAAAAAACAATCTGTAGTTAATGTGATGGCGCGTAATATGGAACCACATCAACCAACGTCTTCAATTTTATTAGCATCTAGATGAATAGAACAATCCAATGCCGAAAAAATTTCAGAGGTGCTATTAGATACTTTGAAAAAATTTAAACTTTCGAAAGACCAAGTATTAATGTTTATGACCAATGGTGCCACAACCATGTGTTCTGTAGGCCGGTCTCTTAGAAAATATTGTCCTAACTTGTTACATATTACTTGTAAACTTCATGCTCTACACCTTGTGGCAGAACAGGTTCGTAGATGTTATCCAGAGGTAGATGCTTTAATATCGAGTACAAAGGCAGTATTCCTGAAATCTCCAAAACGTATTCAGAAATTTCACGAATTGTGTCCCAATATCCCTGAGACACCACAGCCGGTTCTGACACGTTGGGGTACATGGTTACGGGCGGGGTTTTACTATCATGAATATTTTGAAAAAATTAAGGACGTGGTTTTATAATTCGATCCGGAAGAAAGTGCAGCTATCAATACAAGCCAGAAAAAATTTCAAGATGCCCAGATTAAAATTGATTTACAAAGTATTCGTGAGAATTACTTGGGACTAGAAGAAGCAATAACAAAATTAGAAAATTCGTCGCTGTCGTTAGAGGAATCATTGCAAATCGTTAAAGATGATCGTAGAAGACGCAAAAAATGAAAGTGTTCTAGTTAAATTTGAAAGTGTTTTAGACAGAAATGCAGATTTTTGACACCTTAACACGTATTTGTGAGGGCACATCTACAGATGCGTTAAGTTGCTTAAAAAAGAATTTTGATTATGCGAATATAACATCACTAGATGTAGAACGCTCGTTTTCCGAATATAAACATATTTTTTCCTCACGGCGGACATGTTTTTCAGAAATAACCTTAGAAACGCACCTAATGTTGAAAATATACAATCGAGTTTCTCCAGTTTGTCAATCCTTGGAAGACGCTTAACACGGTAAGTGTTTTTTTAAATCCTCTGTCGTGCACACAATCACTGATTTCATACATTTTCCATTTTATTTATATTATTATTTTTCGTGTGTTTATTCATATTACTTTAATAGTAGAAAACCAAATGTATATTTAATTATTTCTGATAGAATAAATGTCTCTACTTCTATACTTATATCGGTAAGAAGCTCATGTTGCGTCCCTATTCTATCGCATATTATAATATATTACGAATTACACTCCCATACCGGCGCTCATGGCGCGCACGGAAATTGGGCGGCTCTAATCATCAGTACATGCTGTTGGAGAGATGCTTTTACTATAAATAACACCCTTACTACATTACAAAAGTTATTACGATAGAGCGTAGAAGATTCAGCGCCTCTTATTGGCTAATGTCAACAACACTAATGCCAGAACAACCAACGCTGTCTTCATCACAAGTCTAAAACTTAGCCAGGAGTTTCCATCTGATGGACACAACCGCAACTTGCGGAAACTGTATTAACGCGCCTACACTTGTTTACAATGTTTAACCAATTTCGATCCGGTGATTCAGTTCATAATAACCTTAACAATCGTCGTAACTATCAGTTATTATGTTGAACTTTTTTCTTATAGTCAGCTTTCTGAATTTCCTCACCACAATCTGCAGCTGTGCAAACAATTCAGCCTGAAAAACCATCATGTATTTCTCTAGGCTCAGTGATCTTCTTCTAGAGCACATATTTTCCCACGCATAAGATTTTGGGGAAATTAATATCTTCCTCCACTTATTACATGTTCCAAATATTCTAATACTTTTTTATTTTAACTCTATTTCAAAGGTATTTTTCTTTTTCCATTGTTCTGTCTCTTTCGCGTAACTTATTCATGCTATTCCGTTTTCTTCGTTTTATGCATGGTTATTTTTTGCTCTAATTTCAAGGGGATTAAGACCACGACTCCTTTTAAATTACATAATTTTTACCTTGTAACTGACGATAAGATTGAAAAAATATTTAACGTTCGTATTATACATAAATATCTCGTATTAAAAAAAAGGCTACAATAACCTACACATTACTTACACACAAGCAGTGAGTATATGCATGGCCAACGAGATTAACATAACGTTTATGCAAATTTCGCATGGCCGCAAATGAGAAAACCCACTTAAAAATTCACCCCTGCTTGGTCGGCAGAATGCACGCGCTTCTTGTAAACCGTATATGTACGGTCGGTCGACGCATTCGGCCATCCCCTAAAACCGCTTCGACGCACAAGGTCGATAATATCGATCGGTTGAGCACCCTCTCTGCCAGTAGACAAGGACGATTAATATAATATACGAGGATGTGTTTTACGGCTTATGTTGGCTAAAAATGACAGCGACCGAATTATATCCATATATCATTCGGTTATAAGGAAATTTCGTTACAGAAAAATACACGGGCTGCATAAATACATACACATATCTCTATATTGTGTTACAATTTATTTGAATTCCCAATGTTTGCCACACAATACTGTCATAATATTTTTTTTAAATGAACGAAACTTATACCAGTCTTGTTAAAAAAAAGAGCTTACGATTTTTTTTTACAGCCATTAAAAAGTATTTTAGTGTCAACTGTGTGTATGTTTTTATATCGAAACCTAGCGAATCTTTTTAAGCCATTTTCAAACCATATTTTGTGAGTTAATCCATTCAATTCGTAATTTTAAAATTACAAAATCGCACGTATTGTTAACAGACCAAGGTAACAAAATAGATGTAAACGTAATTCGCACCAAACTTTCACAGTACAGAAAACAGTATATAGTTTTGAATTATTTAAGTACAGTAATGATGAATGTGCATTATCAGAAGGTAAAATAAAGTACGTCCTATTGACGACCGCAAAAAATCGGATCGACCGCGCTCTCAAGAATGCCAGCACTTGTCAAAGCAGTGAAAGCAATAATTAACGCTTTTCTGCTTTTAAACTCCCGTAAAAACGGGAGTTTTACATTTTTCTCAAAGAATATTTTAATAATATTAATTTCATCCACATCGCAACTCTTTAGCTCGCGTCTTTGATTAATTCTTATTTCTTAAGATATCGCTAGTTTGCAATATAATTGGTTAAACCCAACCTAGGTCATAAAACGAACCTTTTCCAACCACGATTTTTCTCTTGCACAAAATGTTTTTCTTCGTCTCCAATTGTCGTGGAGTAACCTTCGTGGCAACTCACTCCACGTTTCGGGCGTCCGAACTATATTTATTTTTCATGAATCCTATTTTGTGCGTAAAATTTGCAGGTAACAGTGAACTAATAAAAGCATTAAACCCCCTATTAAGAGATAATTATTGAACTCGTCAAGGGATTTAAGAATCAATTTATTTTAAATTTATAATTATCTTTACATTAAACTTGACTAGGAATTAAGGTATAGTGATTTGAATTTAGATTTATTTATTGTTAAGGGATTAAAGTTGTTTACCTAATAATCGCCTACGTACTAAGGATCAATTTGTTGAGAATTTATAATTATTTTTAATTTTACAGGGAATTAATGTTGTTTACAATAAACTCGCCGAGAGACTAAGAATTTATTATTTGTAATTTATTATTTATTTATTATTATTTGTTTGCATTGTTTTTTTTTTGTTTCCTCTTCCACCAATATCGGGATGATATAGAATATCGCACTATTACTAAAATAAATTAGTTCTTCAGAAATCTTGTAAGTGTAGTTAGGTTATTCAAAAGCTTTCGTGAATTTTAAAATAATCAATACGAGGCGTCATCCTATATTCTGCATAGAAGTTCAACTTAAAAGCAAAAAACAAAAACTTTACTCTTGGATGGGTTTGCATAAACAGGAACTGCTCAGGAGCGATTGTTACTGATGAAGTAAAATCAAAAGTTATGTGTGAAAAGCCAAAACTGTGTTCCAGATATTGCAAAAAATTAAGTCGATAAGTGTTTATATAAAGCCCAAAAAAAGAGCAAGAGAAGTAACAGCAGTGCCGCAAATATGCTAGGACAGAGGTTTGGACTTCATTACAAATACTCCACAGTTTACATTAGTGAAACATGCATTGTATAATGAGCGACATAAATCTCTAGGCATTGGCTTGCTTTCGAGTTTATGAAAGAGTATGTCATAATTGACGATGGTATGGAAAACAGGAAGGATTCTTGTACAGGGTGGCCCAAAATGACCGAAGGGGTTTTAATTCCTTATAACTTTTTTATTATAATTTTTTTTTTGTTTTCAGTATTTTCTAAAGAAGACTTGGGGAATTTAAAATGGAACAGTACACAATTGAACAACGTGCCAAAATCGTTGAACTTTATTTCACAAATCAACGATCCATTGTTTTGGCTCAGCGTGCATATCGTCGTTATTTTAATGTGCGGGTTGGACCCTCAGAGTCAACAATAAAACGTCTGGTTGCAAATTTTCGAGAACAAGGGGCAGTAAGGAACCTTCCTGGTGCCGGCAGACGACGAACGGTGCACACGGATGACAATATTGAACGGGTACAGGAGAGTATTCGGGAAGATGGAGAAACATCAACCAGGAGACGTTCGACACAACTTGGCCTCTCAAGATGGTCGCTGCAGAGAATTTTGCATACAATAAGAATGTTCCCATACAAAATTCAGCTTGTCCAACAATTGAAACCGACAGATTACCAGCAACGACTTGATTATGCAATTTATTTTCGTCAAAAAGCAGAAGAAAATCATGATTTTATTCATAATTTAATTATGAGCGACGAAGCCCATTTCCAATTAAATGGGTTCGTTAATAGGCAAAACTGCAGGATATGGGCTACGGAAAATCCAAGAGTAGTTCAACAGCGAGAATTACACCCACTTAAGTGTACCGTTTGGTGCGGTGTTTCGTCGGAAAGGATAATTGGTCCATATTTTTTTGAAAATGAACACGGTGTCGCCGTTTCCATCACTGGTGTTAGATATCGGACAATGTTGGAAAATTTTTTAAGGCCAGCCGTGAAAAACCATCCGCAAGTATGGTTCCAACAGGATGGAGCCACAGCGCACACTGCGAGGGACACAATGGCTCATTTACGCGACATCTTTGGTGAACGAATTATTTCCCGTACAAGCGATTTTAATTGGCCTCCGCGTTCACCGGATTTAACCGTTTCAGACTATTTCCTTTGGGGTTATTTGAAAGGAAAATTCTATATTAATAAGCCTCGAACCATACAGCAATTAAAAAATAATATACGCGACGAAATCAACAACATAACACCTGAAGTTTTGCGAAAGGTTATGGAAAATGTTTTGGAAAGAGCACGAATATGCGAAGCAGAAAATGGCCACCACTTGCGAGATATAATTTTTCATAATTAAATTAAAAATATTCTCCATTAATATACTGTATTTAAAATAAAAAAAATTTAATAATTATGTCTTAAATAAGAAGTTATAATGAACTCAAACCCCTTCGGTCAGTTTGGGCCACCCTGTATTTGCAATGGACGGAGGCAATTTATTAGCAGGAGGTCCTTGCTTCCTATTCGATAGGACTTTTAAAAGCTGTAGTTCACAGTTTTGCCAAATATATTCAATTCACGTGGATATTGATAGTACAGAAGAACAAATACAATATGCCCTGTATCCGGCAAAAAATAGGTGACTTATAAACGATTTTTCTTATTATTAAAAAATAAAAAAATTAATTTTTTACCAAAAAATTGTATTTTTTTTTTATCCATAGAACAATTATATTTTCAAAGAATTTCTCTGGACAAAGCCAGAAATCACAATATTTAAAAGATGTGAACTCTACAATGTTTAAAAGCGTGTATCTTTAAATTGCGTGATGTAGAAGTTGCAATTCCCAGCCCAAAACTTGATTTAATATTTTAAGAATATCATATCACAATTTTGTTATGATTGGGAAAACTTGAAAATGTCGGTTTCAAGATCCTAAACCATTGCGCGCTGTACCCAGTGTTGGTCCGTCTACCGATTTTGCGGTAGATCTGCCGATTTTATTACATTTCTACCGATTTACCGATTAAGCCATCGTATCTACAGAATTTTAAAAGCACTGATGATACGCAAACAGCCGCGCTTAACCGAATTTTTAGAAGGTATGGCAGAATCGACGCAAATGAAGAAAAATATTGCCGAAGGAAACTTTTCTAATGTAACAATACAAAATTTTTACATCTTCGAATAAAGTAATTGTAAAAGCTTTCAAAATCCTTTAAAAAAAAAGAGGTTGACATTTAAAAAAATATCAATGACGTCATAACTTATTCAATGTCAACGGAAAAATCAAAATGGTTGCATCTAAATATAGCTAATAAAAAACATTAATCGAAATATCTTTGCATTTTGTCAAATAATGCACAATAACGTTACTACGTGTCCATACTTTATGGACGCGCTGTATGTAAAGTATACACTAGAAAGCACATATATGTATTTTAGAAATTAAAATTGTTTTTAAATATTTGTTAGATTTTAAACTAAGGATAAAAAAATCTACCGAATTTAGACGAATCATTCTACCGATTATATTCACAGGTGAAGGAACAACGCTGGCTGTACCTAGCCTTTTAATAATTTGGCGCCCCCACGTGGGCATATTCACCAACCCAAGCCAGCGTTTTTGTAACAATATAAGTTCATATTTTGCTATTTTTACATGCATATAATCCGAGCTTTACTGATGATTATAGAACTGGTAGAACTGTACTACAGCACCGCTGGTCCAAGTATGCGTTAATACACAAAAAGGTTTAAGTATATCAATACGTTATGCACGTATAACGCATTTGTTACAAATGAAACAGACATGCAATATACATATCTGTATTGTCCATGTGTACAGTTACAGATATGTATATTGCATGTCTGTTTCATTTGTAACATATGCGTTAATGTTGAAAAATCCTTAAAAAATCGTTGCAGTAATTCTCAAGTGTTTCATTTTGAATCTCGCCTTCCGTCAAATCATCCTCATATTTAAATTTTAAATACCTTTACGCAAAATTTCCAATCGTTTTCAAAGTTCTCTCCGTTATGCATTGAAGTGTGTATAAAAATATTCAATATACCGGAATGTTTATTAAATTGTATTCTTATTGTGAAACCTTTTGCTTTCGGGCACGTTCGTATAGGCCAACGCTATAAAATCACACCCTTCTATTATCGATCGGCGGTTACCCTTTTTCGAATATAAAGGCGGTGCGACGTTTGTGCTCGCTCGAAACTCATTTCCATCTACTGAAAGCTGGTTATTATAACGTTCCGCCGAAAAAAATCTCCGCAGGGTAGACGCGTGTTATCAAACCGACCCCCTTTTCCTTTTTCTGCGCCTAAAAACGTGCATATTCCAACGTTGATGGTACATTAACGAAATTGGGTTATGCCGGTGAACGATACACCGCGTACCGAACTGAATATGCTGGAAATTCACTTCTGAAAGGATGAATATGGTTGAAAGGGGCTGTAAATAACAATCTTAACGTATTAAGGCAACTGAGTCTCACAACGACTCGGTGCCCGAGAACGAGTTTATGTACCAGCTAGCAACAATGTAACAATTTATTACTTTATCTTTTTGAATGCTTGTATGTATGTACCCGAATTCATCGTCTTCTGAGATAATATTGGTCAATACTGTGTGGTTTCAAACCAAGCGATAAAGGTCGGCGTGGTTTATTAAGTGAAGCGGAGTCGACGTGTAGTAAAAAAGAAAACGCGTATTTATAGAATCTAAATGTTATTCCCTCCACTGCTTATTCATAGTTGTAAATCAAGGTTTAATTTAATTATGAATAATATTTGCTTGTTTTTGCGAACACATCTACAAACACCACATACTAGATTATACTAAAATAGACAATAGTATTGTCTAAAGTAAAAGAAGGCTATGTAAACCTAGTCTATGATGCAATATGAGTTCTCGTCAAGATGGCGTAACTGAAGAAAACACAGAAGGGGTCAGATGTTGTCTACAATATGCAGTCAAAATATTAGTAACACTCTGGAAATGCCTGTTCGTCAAATCTACAATGAGAAAAATATACAGGCTGTCCCAGAACTCGCGCTACAGAGAAAATTGACAAATGCCGACGACAATCTAGATTCCAAAAATTCAAATGTAGAAAAATTAATTGCTTGCATAACAGAGATGTGAGAGAGATGTTTAAGATCCACCAATTCCATAAAGGGAACTCCAGATTTTAATGTGAATGAAATCAGCTTCTAAGTTTAAATTTTCACACTGTTAGAATGACATGTCTGCCAACATGTTAGGTTAAGGCAGATGTCATACAAGATGTTACACTCGCCATCATAATCTTTTTTTTTTTATTATTAAAATAGCGAATAGCGTTTCTGAATATTCTAAATACACATGAACTTATCATAAAAAACAGCATTGGAGCCAGAAGATTACTCTGCTAGATGGGAATTCTGTACATGGCTTATAAATCAAGAAGAAAACAATCCTAATTATAGCATCATATTAGGTACTTATAAGCAAACATTAAGCAATTATTATTTTGATAAAACAAATTTTAATGAATTTCACTTGAAATTCACTTAAGATTATCAAATCTATAAAGAATAAATCCACTCATAATTCGCTAGTTTTTACTCGAGCGGATAAAGGGAAAACGGTTGTAGCAATGAATAGAGTAGATTATTTGAATAAAACAGTACGCAATAAATTTGACAGATGAATATATCTTGCCCGTAGTATGGCAGTTGTACAAATTGCGTCTTCGCGAAGTAATTTGAAATAATTAAGAGAGATCCTAAATTTTGCTAATTTCAACAAACACTAAAAACACTTTTAAAGAAATTCTGCTAATCTTTTTAGTGAAAAGGAACAAAATAGTTTATTATGAACCCTCAACCCCCAAAATGATATTCCCTTATTAAATTACATAAAGAAAATTACCCAATTTGTCCGGTCGTTTCATATGTGACAGCTCCGTCCTACAAACTCTCGAAAAGGCTTATAGATATCATTATTAAATATACAGGATTTAAACCTAAATTAAGCGTAAAAAACTCATATGTACTAATAAACAAAAATCAAAGATTTTACTTTAACGTCTAACACAAAACTTATTTCCTTTGATGTCCAAAATTTATTCCCTAGTAACCCTCCAGAAAAAAACGGTTATTCTAGTAAAAGATCTTCTCCATAAAAATAATGTAAATCCAATAATTATTAATGAAATTCTTGATTTACTAAACATATGCATAGAACAAAATTACTTTAAATTTAATGAAAACATATACACATGCAAAGAAGGTTTAATCCTAAGTCCGTTATTAGCTGAGATTTTTATGGATCATCTTGAAAATTCTATCTAAAAAAAATTTTCTTTTCCTCTTTTATTTTGGAACAGATACGTGGATGATATATTACTAGGTTTCACAGGAACAAAGAGACAATTAAATTTATTATTTGATTATATTAATACATTGCATCACAATATTATGTTTAGAATGGAACAGGAAACAAATAATAGTATTAACTTTCTCGATTTAACGATTATTAGAATTAACAACAAATGTAACTTTGCAATTTACCAAAAATCATCAAATACAGATATAACTATTCATAACACTTCTTGCCATCCGATACAACACAAATTAGCGGCTTATCACAGCCTTATACATAGATTAATCAATACTCCGTTGAACCAAACAAATTTCGAGAAAGAGTTAAATTTAATTAAACAAATAGCTATCAACAATGGATATAAAAGTAATATAATAGATAATATTTTAAATAAAAAAACTCCTTACAAAAGCCATATCACAAGTTTACCCAATATTAAATAATAATAGCACCCAAAAATTTAAAATGATCACGTTTATAGGCTCTTCAAGCACAAAAAATTTGTAAATATTTAAGAAAGTTTGACATTAATACAGCGTATAGAACTAACAACAATTTATCCAAATTTATAAAAAACAATAAAAATTTAGCAAAAAACAATAAAAAGTCAGGAGTCTATGAGTTAACTTGCGGTAGTTGCCCCATGACGTATATCGGACAGACAGGCAGATCGTTTGAAATACGCATCAAAGAACATTTTTCTTCATTTAGAAATAATAAAAGTGACTCTTCATATGCGTCTCATATTAATTCAACGAACCACAATTTTAACAAAGAATTTAAAATATTACACGTAGAAAACTTAATTTATTAGAGTCACCTGAAATTAATAAATTAAAGAAAACTGACAAGATCCTCAATGATCAATTAGAAACAAATAATTCACCCTTACTCAATTTATTTATTTGATATTCAGGCAGTCATATATTGTATTTTTCCATAGAATTTCTTTAGGGGTAACATAAAGTAGACCCTCAGTTTTATCACTTAAGAACAGTATTGTATAAACCATCGTGAAAGTTTTGTGCATAGACATTTTAGTAATAAAAAGTACCCATTCTTTCAACTATTCAAAACAAAACATGTGTTTGTTAAGGTTCATTTGTGTTAAATTTTGTACATAAGTTAGTTATATGTCTGATGAAGCTCAGGTTGGAGCGAAACGATCGTTACGGAATTATTTTGATTTTAATAATCTGCTTCGATAAGGATCGAATGCACATTATTCTCCAGACAACAACGGTACTTTTAGAATGGTCAAATGTGACACTAACATTTCTCTATTTGACTACCAATTGTGCTGTGTATCACCACGACATTGTAACTTTGAAGATATCATTTTATTTACATATCAAACGTACCACAATACTAAATACAAAAAAATAGTTTCTAATGCTTTTACTCAAGTTGGATTTAACATTCGCTTTTGTTTACTAAGTTGCAGTTGCAGTAATGTATACTTATATCAAACGAGCCACAAAATTTGTATATCCTAGGTAGGTCATGAATGAGATAGACATATAAGTCACATCTGAGCGTAGAGAATTGACATTTGTCATTTGTGTCATTTGTAAATAATCATAATTCAAATTACGATTTAACCTATTACTAATAGTAGGAAATATAGGTTAGATCACTTAATCAATCTAAGACATAACTGATTTAATCCATGACATACTCTGAAAACTTTTTTGTGGTTCACTCCTTACACTCTTCTGTTGAAATTTTAAAGAAATTGCGGTAACTAGTGTAAAATTTTATTGAAAACTGAAAAACACCTATATACATTATAGATTCTTATAATCCAAAAGTATTTTTTAATAACATAAAAATAGGGTGTAAAGAACACAATACAAGGTTCATATATTTGTGAATGTATCCTCTCCAGAGACGTAGATACGTATTTCACCTTTCTACAGGATCACCGGTACGCCCTTGCTGGAGAAGAGACATATTCACAAAAACAACAACTTCGCTTTTTCACAGAAATTATTAAGACAGAGCGAAGAAGAATATTTAGCGCTGTCTATATAACAGCTGCAGAACTAGCAAAGTGCTTCCATCAGACAGTAACAACTATGTATATCTATAGAAACTGTAATCCCATATCTTCACTCTTTAACGGACGAACCGCATGCGTATATAACAAAATAATTTGAAACATACTTGAGTAGTTGAACCTTTTTTGTTTAAAAATAATATTTAACCAGTGTTGTCCCACAAAATCTTGTTTTTCAAATATGGTAATTTATTGTTAATACCACTATTTAGTAGAACCAATAGTTAATCTAATGCCCATCATTAATTACTTACATATTTTTCTAGGTGATAAACGACGATTTTTCTTCCTAAATCCCAAGTTTCAAATGTTGTTGTTTCAGAGAAAAAAAATTATGGACACAAAACTTTATTAAATGGTTACGATTCAATATAAAAATCGATTTAAAGAGTTCTAATACTCAATTGGAACTTCAATCACAGAAAGTTTGTTGTTCTTAATTCTAATGGAACTTATTAAGAACGCTTTAATAAAAAATAAATCTTCCAAGTATTTTATGCAGATTATAAGATTGAATGGATTTTTCGAGAATTCATGTGGTTGTCATCTTATTTGGAGATCCATTATGTGTTCTATACAACTTGAACTCAAAATACGTATTAATATACGGTATTTAAATTCATAGAGATTCTTCCTTTCAGGAAAGAGAATAGAATCATTTAACGAGTTTGTGCTTTTTCCAACATCATAAAAGGTTCAATATATTCTCTTAATCAAGTAAGAACCAACTAAAAAAGTTGAAATAAAAATTCTTCCTCTTAGGAATGATACTTGTCACTTTTGGGATATTGTATTACAGGGTGGCCCAAAATGACCGAAGGGGTTTTAATTCCTCATAACTTTTTTATTATAATTTTTTTTTCAGTATTTTGTAAAGAAGACTTGGGGAATTTAAAATGGAACAGTACACAATTGAACAACGTGCCAAAATCGTTGAACTTTATTTCTCAAATCAACGATCCATTGTTTTGACTCAGCGTGCATATCGTCGTTATTTTAATGTGCGGGTTGGACCCCCAGAGTCAACAATAAACCGTCTGGTTGCAAATTTTCGAGAACAAGGGGCAGTAAGGAGCTTTCCTGGTGCCGGCAGACGACGAACGGTGCACACGGATGACAATATTGAACGGGTACAGGAGAGTATTCGGGAAGATGGAGAAACATCAACCAGGAGACGTTCGACACAACTTGGCCTCTCAAGAGGGTCGCTGCAGAGAATTTTGCATACAATAAGAATGTTTCCATACAAAATTCAGCTTGTCCAACAATTGAAACCGACAGATTACTAGCAACGACTTGATTATGCAATTTATTTTCGTCAAAAAGCAGAAGAAAATCATGATTTTATTCATAATTTAATTATGAGCGACGAAGCCTATTTCCAATTAAATCGGTTCGTTAATAGGCAAAACTGCAGGATATGGGCTACGGAAAATCCAAGAGTAGTTCAACAGCGAGAATTACACCCACTTAAGTGTACCGTTTGGTGCGTTGTTTCGTCGGAAAGGATAATTGGCCCATATTTTTTTGAAAATGAACACGGTGTCGCCGTTTCCATCACTGGTGTTAGATATCGGACAATGTTGGAAAATTTTTTAAGGCCAGCCGTGGAAAACCATCCGCAAGTATGGTTCCAACAGGATGGAGCCACAGCGCACACTGCGAGGGACACAATCGGCTCTTTTACGCGACATCTTTGGTGAACGAATTATTTCCCGTACAAGCGATTTTAATTGGCCTCCGCATTCACCGGATTTAACCGCTTCAGACTGTTTCCTTTGGGGTTATTTGAAAGGAAAAGTCTATATTAATAAGCCTCGAACCATACAGTAATTAAAAAATAATATAGGCGACGAAATCAACAACATAACACCTGAAGTTTTGCGAAAGGTTATGGAAAATGTTTTGTAAAGAGCACGAATATGCGAAGCAGAAAATGGCCACCACTTGCGAGATAGAATTTTTCATAATTAAATTAAAAATATTCTCCATTAATATACTGTATTTAAAATTTAAAAAAATTAATAATTATGTCTTAAATAAGAAGTTATAATGAATTCAAACCCCTTCGGTCATTTTGGGCCATCCTGTACAATCAATATACTATTTACAATATTTATCAAAATTTTCAGTGTATACGTGGATGCCGTGTCAATGTGTTGCGTGATCAGTTGTACAAGTACTGTGCCCCATGTGCGACACCTTGATTAGTGGTTTTTACCTACTGATGATGACAACTTAGTTGTCGAAGTACGTATTTAGGATACGATTAATAATTGTGATAATGGGTTATATACCTTTTAAGTTTTTACTTAACCACAGTCTCCAAAGAAAGATTTTTAAAACTTTCGTTATGTATTCTTAACAATCTTCGAACTCTTTACTCTATCCTAAATTACTACTTTTTATACGAAATATTGACTTCATTCAGAGAATATATTTTTAAATAAGATTAACCAAACAGAAACACACTTAACACAAAGCCGGCTACTTATGTTTATTAATCCCATTTCGTTAATATGACCGCACTGACCTACTGGCATATAATGTAATAATGGAACCGGCTGGCAAATAAAACTATTTCTGTTCCTTCTGCACTTTTTGGTGGTTATATTTGTATGCGCAGAGAGCTTACGAAACAACAGGAAGTTATGAATTGTAAATATACTATATGACTTCTTGCCAAACATCAAATCCAATCGCGAAATTGGAATGATATTTAAGAAAGCGAACTACAAATACTCTAGATGCCAATAAGATATTTATATTTTTGAAGAAACGTTAGGTATCTGATTCGAATATTATGTGACATCGTCTTGTGTTTATATAATTAATAATTTGAATTTTACAAACATTGTGTTGTAAAGATTGCTATTCACGAAATTTTCTAATGTATTGGAACCTTAACACAAAACTAATTTTCTTAAAAAAATAACAGCGAAAAATAGATAATAATAATAATCAATCCCTGGAAATTGTTACATTTATTTTTCCCGATAGTTTTTACCGCCCTCTAGATTAAACACATTTCAAATGTAGTTCGCTATATTCGTTGTTTTGCGACTCCTGCGCCACCTTTGTTGTGTGGGTTATAAGTTTGACCTCGCTTGGTGCAGTGCGAATTTTAAGGGAGAGACTCTTCAAGCACTTCTGCTTGGACGATCAGTAAAGTTGTATAGGTATATCTCGATGTATTCCGATAATCGAAATATAAGTCACGCCTGCCCCAAGCATTTTTTAAATTAACGCAATTGCGATTTCAACAAGAGGACAGTGAGGAAATTTTAAGAAGAAAGCTCATTACTGTATCGAGTAATTGGATGTGTAATTTGATTAACAAAGCGAAAATATTATGTGACATCGTCTTGTGTTTATATAATTAATAATTTGAATTTTACAAATATTGTGTTGTAAAGATTGCTATTCACGAAATTTTCCAATGTATTGGAACCTTAACCCAAAACTAATTTTCTTAAAAAAATAACAGCGAAAAATAGATAATAATAATAATCAATCCCTAGAAATTGTTACATTTATTTTTCCCGACAGTTTTTACCGCCCTCTAGATTAAATACATTTCAAATTTAGTTCCTTATATTCATTGTTTTGCGATTCCTGTGCCACCTAGAATTGATTGTGTGGCTTATAAGTTTGACCTCACTTGGTGCAGTGCGAATTTTAAGAGAGAGAGTCTTCAAGCACTTCTGCTTGGACGATCAGTAAAGTTGTATAGGTATATCTTGATGTATTCCGATAATCGAAATATAATTCACGCCTGTCCTAAGTTTTTTTTTTGGAAATTAACGCAATTTCGAATTCAACTAGGGCACAGTGAGGAAATTTTAAGAAGAATCATTACAGTATCGAGTAATGGGATGTCTTTTGTTTTGAAGGCAAATAGACGTATGTAGGCGAGCATTTCTTTTGTAACTATAACTTATTAACTGAGAACTTAAAATATTGCACATGTAAGGAGACAAACCGATAACCAAGTATTAAATGTGCTAGAGACAGAAGGCCATCTAGTTCTTGCCTGCCAATGCAAAAATAACACACAGCTCATAGAACTAGTGATGTTATTTGTAACTAATTGAAATTCAACGTTTAGTTTGTCCAATATTTTTGGTTACAATCATTGCGACTTATTACATAGATACCTGATTTTTTGCCTACTTACATTTTATCCTTGGTGTTACCTAGAAGTGATTTTAGATTTAGTTTTTGAAGATAGCGTTCAGATTTCTAGAATATGAGTAATACGGTAAACAAACAAACTTATCACCTTTATGTTCTTAAGGTAGTAAACTCATGAATTATTTTTTTAAGTCTAGTCTATGTTTCTTAATTAGGTTAGTTACTATAGTATTTTTACGATAAGAGAGCAGTTGCGTCATAACCAGTAATATCAGTTGTGAAAACCTAAATGCTGCAATTTACTAATGTAGTATATGCAACTTCTCCAACATTTTACGAAATTTGTTTTATCACTGTTACATAATGCGTACAATCTTGTCACGTATGATCATCGTATGATATCCGCCTGTGATCTGTCAGTCGCTTTTACATATTAATATTGGTCATTTTATTTTTCTTGTATTATCGTCTCACAACAAAATATTGGTTTCTATTTTAAGAAAGACGTCTCTAAACGAGTATTGATGGAATTGTCTCATACTGGGAAAATGTTGTATAATGCTTCGAAAATCAGCTTCTTGGAACATTTAGAAAGCCCTTAAGTTATTATACTACAATACTACAATAATAAATAAATCTCCAACTTCATCTTCGACAAAATACCAAATTCAGAAATGGTTAACCAACAATAAAATCAACTTTGACAAGACAGCTTTAAAAGCACAGTTACTGGAGTTCGTTAGACTGTTAGTACATAAAATCATTGCTAAATTAGGTTAAAATAGACTATAGTTTTTATTTAAAGGTATAAACCGTCATCTATTTATGAAGCCGATGAATTATCAGAGCAATATGGCCACACAGTTCATTTTCTTCCTCCATATCATTGTATTTTGAACCTTATAAAATTAATTTTAGGGATTACAAAAAGATATTACTCTAATAATATAGGTAAATATTAGAATTATCAGAACAACCCATGTATAAGTGTGATCATGGGCACGTATTTACTAAGGGAAATTGTAATCATTTGCAGCGATACGTTCTCATAATGTTCGCGCTCAAAACATACGCATATACATCGTAATTTAGGACAAACTGTTTATGGCTCGGGGAAAGGAACTATTTAACGCAAACAATTTGTAGTTAGAGTAAAATCTATTTATAGGGACACCAATTTACGAGAGAAGCTCCGTAATGACGAGGTCGACGAACTAAATTTGGAGTGCATCATAATTATTTCTACCTGCGCGAATGCATGTGGTTGTTCGCGTCCATCCCTCCGATCGCCCATTCAATAAACGGCGTCGTAATGCGATCATATAAGCGTTCACTCAATCGATAAACAGGATTGTCAATGTCGGCGTGATAGGATTTGACATCGGCCCGTTCTGTTGACATTCCATTCTGCAATAGTTTATAATTAGCGTCGCTCACTCATAAATGGCACTTTGAATTAAGAGACTGACCAAATTGTTATCGTAAAGGAACATTGACATTTCGAAATTGCTTCGTGTATTTAATATGCATTGGGTATTTTACTGTAATCGATATAATTCACAAGGACACGATTAAGAATGGACGATTTGAATAAAATATTGTATTGGAAATCCATTTGGGAGTGTACAGTAGTACCCTTTCGAATCTGAGACGTATTACGAGAGCGGATTCATATATAAGCTCTCTAAACTCTATAAAATACGAATAAGAAAAGACAAAAATATTGAAATCAGTTTCAAAATGTAATCAATTTATTGTACCACGCATGTACATTGTGCACGCCACATAATCAGCATTGAGTGCAATACATTTCTCCTAGCGCTGAATTCATTTCTTCATTCCGTCCATGAAAAGATGGAACATTTTTTCGCAATTCTTTTATCTTTGCTGACGTTTCGTATGTTCTCGAAGGGACATTTTCAGGTTTGCTACTGCTTTTGACATTGCTGCACTGAAACTTTAAGTTTGTTTAGGAGAGAATTATATGGGAACCTTGCCTGGTCACTGGAGCGCCACGGTTATAAACTCTGTCCCAAACAAATAGGTATTTTTTGTGGTATGTATATAGCGGCCCAATGTCTTCAATTAAAAGCTTGTCAAGAGTTCAAGACGCTTAAAGTGAATATGGTGTCTGTAAAGGGTTTCACAACTTTGTTACTACACCTCATCGCCGTCAGAGTGTAAGCATATTGATTTGACTTTCACTACTTGAACACTTAGGTAACTGAAGAGGATAACAATCCCGAAAACAACCAACCTCTCACGCATCGGTCGCGCCATTCGAATTCGACCGAGTCGGATATCATCATCTGATGAATAAGCAAGAGAAATTCTATTATTATTTTTTCCAAATATTAAAATTACTTTAAGCGTTGTTCTGAAGAATCAACTTTTATTGGAGAGGAAGCTCGGTATATAGCATTGTGTATAAAAAATTACTATTTAATTAACATCTTCCCTTCCTATTTCCTGTCCCTAATAAAACTTTTTTACCGAAATGGTTTTCACCAAATTAACAGCGTTTTTCTTGATGCCATTACTGATGTTAATGAATTCAGCTACATAAAATTTTTATGACCTATTTGAGTGCTATGCTCGAAATATCTATTAATGTAAGTCATATAATGGTCATCATCTGGTTAATACGATGTCATGAATATACTTCAAATATTTGTAAAACATTTACGTCATGCAGTTGTTTTAAGGCAATTATATATTTATTTTACACGTCTAAATTCATTTCAGAAGTATTTAAACACTATTAGCTATATAAAATATTATCAAGTAATGTCCCATATTCCCATGATACCAATAAAATTTCAGGAATGCGCTGAAATTTTTACACAAATATTTACTCGAAATCAAGGGAAGACAAGTCTAATTTTCCAGAATTATTTTCATGTCATTTATTTGTGCGTACGAAAATCGAGTGGTAACAACATTTTTTTCCCTCCAGGTAGCAAAATAATTCGTTCCATTCGAACCGAACGACTCTCGTGTCTCCCCTAGAGGAGTTTCCCATTATTGATTTTCCCGAAACGGACCGGAAAATTCTTTAATAAATAAATAAATGCTTCGCCTCTTTCATTCAAACATACACACAAGTGCGAAGACGAGATATTGTATAAGTTATAAACGTGTGTGTTGGTGTGATTAAATAGAAAGTCAGGAGTTGTAACCATAGAAACTGCTGCAGCGTGCTGGTTGATGGTGGGGGTTGCAGACGTCACGTGACCCGGTGCAGTGCACCCCCGTCCCGTTGTGACCCGGTTCGAGGTCCCGGCTAAGCGCCGCGACGCAGCCGTCGACCCCGGTAGTTCACGTTCAATAAGAGTCATTGCCATCGTCCTGGGCCACTTCCTATTCCTGAAAATCTCTCCCCCTTTTTGCTGTGAGACCGTACGACGACTGAAAACACAGACACACCATACACACATACAGAGGCAGGATAATTATGGGTGTGGTGTTTATTCAGCCACGTCGTCATAGTACGCCGGAAAAACTCAGGAAAGGAAACAGGAAAGCCGCATCAGCCGTTTTTTTCTTCACCCTCAAAAGGAGGAATCGGTTGATGCCAAAAAAAACGAATTCAAAGACAATGCAAACGACTTATTTTAAAGATAATATTCAGGAGTAATATCAAAATAAGCAGCTAAAATTGAGATAAAGATGATATTTCCTTTCTAAATAATAAATTAAATATAAAATTTTGAAAAAATGTTAATTATCGCAAGCAGTCTCATATAAGTATATTAATTGGTAACAATTTTTTGTATTAACATGAAAATATTTGTACATATATTAATCAGACTTTCTTAAAAATTATATGAAAAAAACCACATCCGTCCAGAAACGTGCAGATATCGATATTTCACTATCGTGTACTGATGATCTGTAACGACAGTGAATTATCGATACACGATAGTGAAATATCGATATCTGCACGTTTCTGGACGGATGTGGTTTTTTTCATACAATTTTGAGTAATCTTGTCAGATTGTAGAATCAACGCAACAAATTAAGCGACAATTGCATGTGAGATGAGATTTGAATAATTGTCATCTCTCACACCAATTAAATTCAATATAATTTGTATATATACACGAAAGTATACAAATAAAAATCATGTCTATGTCCGAATATCGTGTACTGATGATCTGTAACGACAGTGAAATATCGATATCTGCACGTTTCTGGACGGATGTGGTTTTTTTTCATACAATTTTCATTATCCGCACAACCCGGATGGCTGACGTCGGGACGTGTTTGCGTCTACATTCTTCGGCAGGAGTAATCTTGTCAGATTGTAGAATCAACGCAACAAATTAAGCAACAATTGCATGTGAGATGAGATTTGAATAATTGTCATCTCTCACACCAATTAAATTCAACAGACTTTCTTAGTTAAGAAATTGTTAATAATATGCAAACACCCGTTATACAAGCTGTCGCGTATCGTTATGTTAAAATTTTAGGAGTGTAAACTAGACTTCATTACAAGTAACAAAAACGCAAAACTTATAACGAGCCATCGAAAAAATTCATAATTGGAGTAGACTGTGAAATTGGGTTGGTTCTTTAGCTTGACAGTTTCATTTGGTTTCATTGTAAAAAAAGGTTATGACATTGAAATGATACTACAACAAAAAAGAAAACAAATAATTTATTTAATATCGAAATCATAATCAAAATTTATATATGGCCACAGAAGTTGTTGAAAATGTTGTCCATTTACATCTAAACACAAACCAACTCTTCTCCGCAATCCAGCAAAAACTTTATGCAGCATTTGCGGTCCGTTATTGATCTCTTCACACTTTTCTGTTATGCGAATTCTCAGTTGTTCCAGATTATGAATTGGCGTTGAATAAATCGAATTTTTGACGAAAAAATCACATATGTTTAAATCGCAAGACCTAGTTGGATATGGGATTTCAGTGTTCCTGTTTATTATTCTGTTATCAAAAAATTCTCTGAGATATTGAAGTGTTTCTCTGGTCGTATGTGCTGTTGCATCATCTTGTTGGAAATACCCATTTTGTAATTTATCATCATCCAGTTGAATTATGAATGAGCCGAGTATCTCATTGCGATATCGTGCAGCAGTAAGTGTACCTTAAAAAAAATGGGACCCACCAATCTTCTTCGACATATTCCAACCCAAACACCAACTTTTTGGGGATGCAATGTTCTTTCAACAAAAAAATGAGGACTTTCGAAGGACCAACACCTCATATTCTGTAAATTAACATATCCAGAAAGATAAAACCAGGCCTCATCCGTGAAAAAACTGTGTTAAGGATATCCTGATTGTGTAGATTATTTTGAAACCATTGACAAAATTCTACTCGTCTTAAATAATCCACTGGATAAAGTTCATGAAAACATTGCAGCTTGTATGGATGACAATGTAAGACTTTTTTGAGAATGAATAGGCACGTACCATAAGATAAATTTATTTGTTGGGTCACTACTGAAATGGATGTTTTTGGATTTTCATCAATAATATGCTGAAGGGCTTCTATATTATCAGCTGTACGTTTAGATGGCCGTACACTTCCAGTTTTTCTACCGACGCTACCAGTCTCTGAATAACTTTACAAAATTTGTCAAAACATTGTAAAAATAATTGTAGTCAAACACTAATTCAGGATGTTCTTCACTAAAATCAGCCATGCATTTCGTAATTATATACTGCCACTCGCCATTTACTTTCACACCTGTACGGAAGTAACATTCGATAATTTTGCTTTTTGTTCTATGTTGAATACCATTTTTTAAATAAATTTAATTTTCTTAATAAGAGTTTTGAAAAATTTGACACAAACTTATAGTTTCAATGTCAAATAATAAATGTCATTATGTGGAAGTGGCTAAAGTACCAACCCAATTTCACAGTCCACTCCAATTATGAATTTTTTCGATGGCTCGTTATATCCATTTTTATTTGTTTCAAATTACAGATCTATGAATGTGATTGTCAGATCATGAAAAAAACTGTAATCCCAAAGTTCCATTTCAAAGCGTCTCTAGTTCAAGGTTTGTTGACATATACCAACGACTTCAAATATCTCCACAAAAAGAAATCCAAAGGTGTTAGTTAAATCACAACTTCTTGCAGGTCAGTTAACAGTTCCATTTCTAGAGATTACAGACTCACCAAACTTTCCTCACTATACCTCCATAGTAGCATTGTCAAAATGTGGTGTTGCACAATCTTGTTGGAAAAACATGTCTTGCAAATCAATTTCATTCAATTTTGTCCGCAAAAAATCTGCTAACACTGATCAATAACGCTTACCATTCATTGCTACTTGCATCTACATTTGCATTTTCAACAAAATAAAGTCCGATGGTGCCAACATATCATTAACTACACCAAACAGTAACTTTCTCTAGATGCAAGACTTCTCATGAATCTGTTGTGGATTATTTTTACACCAAAAACGACAATTTTCTTTGTTAACTTGTTTAACCAGAAAAGATTAAAAAAAAAAAAATCAAAATCAATTTCAAGTTGCTCTAGAGCCCAATCAGCAATCCAAACACACGGCGCTTATGATTATCCAGTGGCTTCAGTTCTTGAGTCAACGCAATATTATACGGATGTAAACTCAAATATTTTCTCAAAATATGCCAAGTTGTCATTCTTGAAAGGCCAAGTTATTGAGAACATCGATTCATCAACGGATTTTGTCTTCTGTAACACTGACCCTTACAGCGACAATATTCTCTTGGTTTCTTGCGTTTAGGGTTCTGGTATCGTGTAAAGTAATGTGAAATTTGTTTCGAATATTTGTCGAATAGCAAGCACAGAAGGACGATTATGTGGATCATAATCTTCGCGAAGATCACGTTGAGTTTGAACAAAAGAACGATTATTTTTATAAAATCTTTGGACAATATCCAAACGTTGGTGAAACGTGTATTTTTCGATGATGAATTGTCAAACAATGCTAAACACAAATGACAGCTAGTGACATTTTTACCATTTTAAATATGGCTGTCATGACGTTTTACAAACAAATCGTCCCTGTTAGGAAACCTAATACAATAGGCACTCACTAATGTCAACAACCAGCATATAAACTATTTAGTAATTAAACATAAACAAATATGTACAAAAATAAATTTCAGGTTGCATAGTGTTCACTTCATGAATCTCTTTACTGTGAACATGCAGGTATCATCTTGAACGCGATAGAGTTTGCGCATACAGTGTTGAGTTACACAAAATGAGTAGAAAAAGTTTAGCTTTGGGTGAGAAACGTGAGATTATTGGTCAGCTAGAGAAAGGAGTGATTATTACATATTTAGTGAAAAAATACCATATCGCTAAATCAACTGTGTGCGCCAATCGTGATAAAAAAATAGAAATCCTCAAAGTTATTGAAAGGCCGGATCCAAAACTAATCAAGAAAAGGGCTTTATTCATCTTTTTACGATAAGGTGATTTCGGTTTAATAACATTTCTCCTGTATTCTTCGAATACTGTCCTTTATCGATAGCTCACTTGCTGTTTATAGTAATTTACGTACTCGGTACATTGTTATTCAATACCTGTAACAATTGTATTGTTTGTAGTAAGCATTCGACAAGCCCAAGGGTAAAATCTTTGCAACGCAATTATAATTATTTTAGTAGTTTTGTCCCTCGCTTGTAACTGAAGGGGCCAAAACTTTCATTGCAAAAATAAGTTAAAACAAAAATCAATTTCAACTTAGATCTCAACGATCTCCTTTCAAGAATATATTTAAGTGAATAATAAAATTAAAAACCCTTAAAACAATAGAATTTAATGATTCTAAATACGTATTTCTACAACCACGTCGTCATCTTCAGTAGAAAAAACAGTGTAACACTTGAAACACTTTTTCTACTGAAGGTGACAACGTGGTTGTAGAAATACGTATTTAGAATCATTAAATTCTATTGTGGTAAGGGTTTTTTAATTTTATTATTCACTTATAAGCCACAGTCTGCGATTTGTTAGTTAATATATTTAAGTATTAGCCAGTTTCTCGGTTTTTAATATTTAAGGCCCAGATTCATACAATTATATTAAATTACTCCAAGATTCAACCTATTAACAAATATCTTGTAAATATATTAGTGTTATTTCAAACTATTGTATTATTGAAAATTTATATTTCCGTCAACCAAATTCCGAAAATTCCTTCAAACCAGGAGAAAAAAATAAAATGCCACGACTGGAAAAATACCTGTACATGTTGTTTTGTAAGCAAAGAGAGAAACATCTAGCAATTTCTAGCGCAATGCTGAAAGCTAAAGTTATAGATTTGCGTTGTAAATTTTATGAAATATAGAGTCTTTTACTGTTAGCGACGAATGATTGCAGAAATTTAAAAAGAAATTTCTAATAAGGTTTCTCAAAATATCGGAAGAAATGTTATCATTTAATTATGACATCATCGATCCATCCAAGCGAGAACTGTCACTGGTGATTACAAAAATAGGTGTTTCAGAGGAGCAGATATATAATGCGGACGAAACGGGACTTTTCTGGAAAATGCTGCCAGAAATGCTGTTGGTCACGTTTGCAGAAAAGACCGCGCCTGGAAGAAAATCGGAAAAATCACTAATTACATTTCTGACATGTACAAATGCAACAGATACACACAAAATTAAACAACTTGTCCTCGGAAAAACCAAAAATCCTTTTTGCACCACAAAATTATTTTAAATAGAAAAATTGTTTAAAATTAAAAATGGCGAACGTCTACTAACAGATATTTGAACTATCATGTTATTTTTCCGTTACAAAACATTTTCCTTTCAAAAAGAATTACATAATAAGCGCTTATTTATAAATTATAATACTGGAAATCGGAATCGTTACAGCATGATTTTCTATTTAAATTATTATGTAATAATTTATGTGTACACGTTAAATATATGACAGACAATATTTTGATTTGTATGTAAATATTTAAATATATCAGATCAACTGTATGTGTATTTTATACATATCCAATATTTATATTGCATATGCAAATATATACATAATAGGTTTTCATACATTTCTCGGAAACTTTGAAGAAATTAATAATCGTAAGAATTTCGGATATTCTGATCTATAGTACATTCGCACCTTTGAAAACAGTACTAGACTTGTCGGAATACCATACCGCTCTGCCACGTTTTGTCGTGGACGATACTTGAATATAGTTACAGTTGGTATTTTAACCCATTTATTCCCATACAAAAAATTTTTTTTTGTATTAAAAGTAATAATTTTGGATGTACTGTCAGTATCATTGCGTTAATAAATATTTAAACAACTTAATAAACATTTTGGGAACAGGTAATCGCATTTTTAATTTTGAATAAAAATAAAATAAAACTATGGAATTTTCAAGAAAAAAACTTGTGTATCTAAGTTTAAATTAAATAACATACAGCTTACTTTTTCATTTATCATTAAGAGGTTTCATATAAAAGATACTTCACGTAACATTATTTTGGAAAAAAATCAATCCCCTTTTTTCCAGAAATATTTCTCAAACGGATTTGAAACATAGCGTTGCGAAAACGCAACATTGGGACAAATGATGTAATTGTAGTCATGAGTAATATTCCTGTCTCAACATGCTTTTTCACGTCTGGGGGAAGTTTATTGGGTATCCGTTGTGTGATGCGAGTTTATTCAGTTCATTTACGCTGTGGGATAGAGAAGTTGAAGAAGTTAGAGTTCATAATAGTGTTATCTTGAGGATTACAGAAATATTATACAATGGTAAGTACAACAATTTCTGAAGTATGTGTTGGTCATTGATGTTGATAATAAAATTATTTTAGAGTCACGTGAAATATCGCGATGATCCTACCAGACCGTTGACTTTGAACGAACTTGAGGCAATTGTTGAAGATCTTGATCTGAATGGGGAAATTGATGTTTGTTATATACCACCCGACGTCGATGATATAACGGGCGAGGAGGACATTGATGATAATGTTATAGGTGGAATAGAAAATTTGCATGTAGATATAGCGGGAACTTTTGAGATAGTCTGTCCGAATAACGAAATTGAGATAGAGGATGGTATACATCATGAGGCAGCTTTATCTACACCAAGCAAAACGGCAAGAATTGAAGACATTATTTGGTATAAAACGCCCGTTGACTACGAGGAAGATGCTACGTCAAATGAGGAAGGGAATGTACAGAATATTGCTGAGGCGCTACATGGAAAGTCTGTGCTTGATTTCTTTATGCAAATGTTTGATAAAAATGTTGGCCAGCTTATTATTTCAAACTCCATAAAATATGCGAGATAATAACCGTACTCAATTCGCCTTAGATCAAAATGATCTAGAAATTTTTTTGGGAATATTGAGTGGGTATCACAGAAAGTAAGACCGCTGGTTGATCTCTTGAACAGCAATTTCTTGAAGTATGGTGTTTTTAGACATCACTTGTCAATTTATGAGCAAATGGTACCCTACTTCGGCCGCTATTCAGCGAAAATGTTTTTGAAAGGAAAGCCGCTACGTTTCGGGTTCAAAATGTGGTGTCTGGCATCTAGCAATGGGTATTTATATCAATTTATACCTTATGCTGGAAAAGCTGGTGAAAATGCCAAAAGAGAATTTGGTTTACGTGAAACAGTGGCCATCAATCTTTTGAACGTATTAGAAAATAAGTCGATTCATAAGGTATACTTTGATAACTTTTTTATGAGCTACAAGCTATTAGTTCATCTGAAACGTCAAGGATACTTTCCTACTGGAACTGTACGTGAGAACAGAATGCTGAAATGCCCTTTAGAGACTTGTAAGTCTATAGGAAAAAAACCTCGTGGTACAATGGATTCTCGTTACGATCACGTAAATGAAATAAGCGTGGTCCGTTGGAATGACAATTCTGTGGTTACAGTAGCAACCAATTGTGAGTGTGCACTGCCTAATGTGTTTGTGAGGCGGTACAATCGTAGAGAAAAAAAAGACATCTCTATACCACAACCAAATATGATTGCCAAATATAACAAATATATGGGAGGCGTTGATTTACACGATAACACAGTTGCAAATTACCGAATAAATATTCGTGGAAAAAAACGGCGGTGGCCGTTATTTATAAATATGTTAGATTCTACTGTGGTGAATGCTTGGAAACTGCACAGACTTGTATACACAGAGAAATCCATTTCACAGCTGGATTTTAGGTCCGAACTTGTACGAAGCCTCATTAGTGCTAACAAATGTAAAACACAATCTGTTCGAGGACGTGGTTCCAGTGCGTCTCTATCATCCAATGCACGTTTAGATAATGTGGGTCATCTAATTGAAAGAAATCGTGAAAATTGGAGGAGACGTTGTAGAGTATGCAAAAATACAACCGTAGTTATGTGTAATAAATGTGGAGTTCCATTACATTCACACTGCTTCAAAGACTACCGTAATTAATAATTGTAATATTTTTTTGTGCATATAGTCCCATTGTTGCGTTAACGCAACGCAAACAAAATATAAGAATCAATGGTTTGTCTTTTTTTTTTTACTTTAAAGGATGTTTATAAATACCTAAATAAAAGTTTATTCCTTAAAGAATTTGCATTTTCCTTGATTTGTCTAATAGTGGTCCTAAATGGGTTAATATGGTCATGTGATATTTATTTGTGTTTACAAGAAGGCCATGACGAGGGATAAGCTGAATTTATTAGGTGTACCAAAACTATAAAATAAAATAAACACAGATGCAATCATAGCAATGTGAAGTGATTGTTAATAACTGTGACAAATTTATTGCAATTTAGATTAAAAATATATACCACCTAATTCTGAGTAAACGCAACGATCCGAATGTATGAATATTTCTCCCGCTTCGAATACAATTCCCCTGAATGCTGTAGGCGCGTCAACATCGATGTCATACATATAGCAAGCGCCAATTAAGTTGGCGCGAGGAGGGGGTTTAGCAACAGACTGTTTTGTGATTGGCTTAACGCGTTCAGGGGATTTTTATTCGGAGCGGGAGAAATATTCGTACATTCAGGCCGTTGCGTTTCCTCAGAATCAGGCGGTATATATCTAGCCTTTCGATTATGTTGTTTATACTGCAAATAATAAAGAATTTCTTTTAGTTAACCAGTTTATTATAAAATTATTTTATATCCAGAAATATGTATAATAAAAACAGTTTAAAAAAATTTATGTACGAGTCCGTGGACATACTGTAGTCTTACATAATTATCTAATAACGAAATGTACATTTCCAGATTACATTATACGCAAGGCCGTGACTAATATGCGGATTACAATTTAACCGATGTTTATAGTAACGGCTGCAAGGTGTTAGTCTTATAAAAATTAATAAATACTAATGTCAATGAACCGAGTAATAAAAAATAAACATTGAAATCGTCACGGTCAATATCAGCAACAGACAAAATTCCCAATCATTTCTTTTCTACTTAAACAGCCGGTCGACAATTAAATTCTAATATATTCCAATAACATATTCATACTAAATATGGGATTATACAAATAAATATGAACGAACCAGCAAGAGAATAACGAGGAACGGTAGTGTATTAAAGTCTTGTAAATATTTGTAAAAAGTCCGGCTTCTGTGACGTGGAAACTATTGAAGTTCATACACCCGCGGGGTCGTCGGTTTGATGTACTAAAATCATTCGAAAACCGGGGATTACAATGTAAGTTATTAAAACAAGAAAGGCGAATTGTAAAACAAAGAACGCAGTAAAACAACTGGAGTAACGAAACTATTTATAAACTGTGTAAATACAATTAAAACCGAAATGCTTTTCTATTGCTGTAACACGCATGTTTACCGGGGAAGATTATCTTTGTTGCGCCAAGTATACCCAGTCAATAAAATGCCTGCAAGAACTAACAATAACAGCGTTATAAAATGTGAAATTATGTGTATAGTCGGTGTAATGCAATAAGACTGACAGCTCAGTTTTTCTGTTTTAATTCACAGAAATTACCATCAGCATATAATTTTGATAAGCAATCGACATGTTCTTTTTCTCGTGTTTATTTGTAATAAGAAGTCGTGTATAGATATAAATTGTTCTTATTTAAAGTATGTACTTACATCTGCCGCACAGTTAATCCAAAGTAATGTCTGAAAAAATAACCCACCTGAAACAAAAAAAAACATCCATCAGAAATTTCGAATTAGGTTGCTAACCATATATGCATTTGTATATTGTACAATGATTGCATCTCAAAACCGAATACAAAACAATCGGTAAAACTTAACAACGCCACAATTCCCGATAAAGTTGAAGATCATTATAACCTCATTGAAACAAGATTCTTACTTAACATGGGTAAATATTCCACTGCTGCTACTAATGGTTTCTTATTTAATTCGTACAGCTGCAACTTTATATACCGCATGAGCGCGCGTCCTAGTCATCTACAGTAGTCAGTTAGAAGAACTTCGCGCTTACGCTGCAGTTCCGCACTGACCAGCGTTGCCAATATTAGGGAAATTTCCCTATTTTAAGGAAAAATTATAATATTAAGGGAAAAAGGAAAATTAGCTTAAAATCTAGGGAAATTATCTCCCGACAGTAAAAGTGATTCTTTAAAATAATATATTTTATGTTAATCAAAGCACAATTATGTCTGCTCGCAAGATGTTGTGATATGTGACCTACTTTACACCTTTACTCTGGTTGACCTAAAACTGTTAGTGACATTAACACGGATTTTCGTATGCACGTTGCGCGACGCTGTAAATACATAATTATACAGGATGTTTAATTTTGAAGCTTTATTTGTTGTTTTCCGGATATAATGTATATTTATGTATGTAATGATATTTGCTTTTCCTGTAAAAAAAAATATGACTAATTCCTATGGTAGCTACCAATAGTACGATGGAGAGGAAGCGAACGTGCCAACCTCTATATTCACCTCCTTTTAAGAAGAGGCAAATTCAGGACTTGATAATCCTAAAGTTTGCCTCAAGGTGACGAGTTATAACCAATGTTTTCAAAATGTATACATGGAAAATCGTTCCTGGTTGGATCCAAGCAAGAAAGGATCCACATACTTCTCTTGCATTTTATGTAACAAAAATTACACTGCTGAACTGTTTGAAATTATCAAGCACGAGAATGAAGTTAGTCATAATGTAAAATGTAAATCCATTGTTAACCAACCTTGAAATTTACCGACCAAAATATTAACTTGGGAAAAGGTATTCAAGGCTGTGGATCAAATATGTAAAAGGGTTGACTTTCAAAAAAAAGATTACCAATTAATGGATATACAGGGTGGCCCAAAATGACCGAAGGGTTTCAATTCCTTATAACTTTTTGTTATAATTTTTTTTTTGTTTTCAGTATTTTGTAAAGAAGACTTGGGGAATTTAAAATGGAACAGTACACAATTGAACAACGTGCCAAAATCGTTGAACTTTATTTCTCAAATCAACGATCCATTGTTTTGACTCAGCGTGCATATCGTCGTTATTTTAATGTGCGGATTGGACCCTCAGAGTCAACAATAAACCGTCTGATCGCAAATTTTCGAGAACAAGGGGCAGTAAGGAACCTTCCTGGTGCCGGCAGACGACGAACGGTGCACACGGATGACAATATTGAACGGGTACAGGAGAGTATTCGGGAAGATGGAGAAACATCAACCAGGAGACGTTCGACACAACTTGGCCTCTCAAGAGGGTCACTGCAGAGAATTTTGCATACAATAAGAATGTTTCCATACAAAATTCAGCTTGTCCAACAATTGAAACCGACAGATTACCAGCAACGACTTGATTATGCAATTTATTTTCGTCAAAAAGCAGAAGAAAATCATGATTTTATTAATAATTTAATTATGAGCGACGAAGCCTATTTCCAATTAAATGGGTTCGTTAATAGGCAAAACTGCAGGATATGGGCTACGGAAAATCCAAGAGTAGTTCAACAGCGAGAATTACACCCACTTAAGTGTACCGTTTGGTGCGGTGTTTCGTCGGAAAGGATAATTGACCCATATTTTTTTGAAAATGAACACGGTGTCGCCGTTTCCATCACTGGTGTTAGATATCGGACAATGTTGGAAAATTTTTTAAGGCCAGCCGTGGAAAACCATCCGCAAGTATGGTTCCAACAGGATGGAGCCACAGCGCACACTGCGAGGGACACAATGGCTCTTTTACGCGACATCTTTGGTGAACGAATTATTTCCCGTACAAGCGATTTTAATTGGCCTCCGCGTTCACCGGATTTAACCGCTTCAGACTGTTTCCTTTGGGGTTATTTGAAAGGAAAAGTCTATATTAATAAGCCTCGAACCATACAGCAATTAAAAAATAATATACGCGACGAAATCAACAACATAACACCTGAAGTTTTGCGAAAGGTTATGGAAAATATTTTGGAATGACCACGAATTTTCTGCTTCGCATGAAAATGGCCACCACTTGCGAGATATAATTTTTCATAATTAAAAATATTCTCCATTAATATACTGTATTTAAAATTAAAAAAATTTAATAATTATGTCTTAAATAAGAAGTTATAATGAACTCAAACCCCTTCGGTCATTTTGGGCCACCCCGTATTACTATCAGAAAATATAAAAAATAAAATGCATGACTCAATTATACCACTAGTGATCGAACTTAAATTATCTAGTATTGAAGGAAAAGGATTTTAATGAATTAGATCGAGAGTTTAGTTATGTTGTAAATAGAATTTATTTATTTCTACATAACTACATCGTTTTTAATTTTATAAATTAATTAATGTTATATTATCACAGTATTTAGTTTTTCCTTGCCTAGAGAGAATCTGGTACGCCTCCTTATGCCTAAAAGCGCCGATTTCTCGTAACATCAGCTGACTATAGGACGCTCCCTTACACTGTATATTTTCCCATTTAATTCTATATTGATTTAGTGAACTTTACGTAGATTTATTCAACAAAAAAATTGTGAATAAGTTTCCTATTAATTCCTAAGAATACTAACTAGACTATATACAGTTATACTTATAAGTAATAGAAGTTACATCATTAAAAGTTCCAAATATTATATTCAAGTTTATATATGGATACCGTTCTATACTTAAAACTTTTGCCCAATTACCTAGCTCTGAAAGCTTTCCAACTAAATTATAAAATGATAATACTTTTTTTTTGCTTTAACTTCATCATTTCACATCAGATTCAATAATAATGCACATTACATGAACACCTTTTCATAACTATTCTAAAATCTTTCGTAATAAATAGAAATGTTTTGGTAAAAATTGAATATTAGATTTAAATGGAGGATTATCAATAATAAATGTTGTAAAAACGGAAATTAGAGAACTATATGAAGGATAAAATAAATAATCAAACGATTAGTAATGATTAATGACTTAGTAACAAAATATGATATATAACTGAATAAATTATTAACTGAATTATGTAAACAAAGAATAATATATCGTGAAAGTTCGAAATTTTCGCAGTGAAAAACGGAATATTGACGAATATACAGGGTGTAATTAAAATGAGGGTATTAACTGAGGGAGCGAACTCTACACACAAAAACATGAAAAAAAGTTCATATCAACACATGTCCGCAAACGCATTATTCATGAGATATAGATAAAATAAATGTTGTTAATATACATTTTCTTTCAGGTAGCGTAACGGCGAATTATATATTTCGTGAAAAAGCAGACATGATTTTCGTGTATGTTCGTGGAAACGGCAATGGTCGTTAAGCTGTAAAGCTTTACCAGGAATCTTTCCCAAACCGGCATCAACCACCAAATCATAAAATGTTTGCTGCATTATCCGAGCGACTTAGTGATACCGGGACAAAGACTGGCGTAATAATCCACTTGCGGATAAAGTAAATGCACGCACGCATCATGCAGCTGATTTTCAAAACGATGTTAGATCGCGTTGCTGAAAATCCAGGTGTTAGCAGTAGACAGTGAAGATGTTAAATGTAGATCACATGACTGCTCGGAGGATAATTCGTGACCAACTTCTTCATCCTTATCATTTACTACGAGTACAAAATCTCTCTCCAGCTGATTACCATCAGCGAGAAACTTTCTGTATATGGTTTCTTCAGCAAACTGCTAATTCATTATTTACCAGGTGAGTGTTATTTACCGATGAGACAACTTTCGGTAGAGATGGCATCACAAATTTACATAATCAGCATATGTGAGCAGATGAAAACTCATATGCTACACTTGAAGTTAGACATCAACAACGATTCCAAACCAATTTATAGGCTGGTATTGCTAGTGATGTTTTGATTTGTCCATATATATTACAACAACGTCTTACGGGCGATGTGTACAGACATTTTTAAGAAGATATTCCTCCAGACCTATTAGAAAATGTTCCTTTACAAGTAAGAATTAACATGTGGTACATGCACGATGGAGCTCATGCCAGTTGATAGCACCTACCCAAATAGATGGATAGGCAGATCAGGGTTAGTTGCATAGCCTCCACAATATCCCGATCTCTCAATCCATTGGATTTTTATCTATGGGGACACTTGAAAGTTTTAGTGTATGCAGTTCCAATTAATGCACTGTAGATAGTACTTTTTACAATTGTTTCTTGTACAATGAAATTATGTGTTTTGTAATAAAAGAATGGAACAATTTTTTTCTTTCTATCTCATGAACAGTGCGTTTGCGGACCTATGTTGATATGAACTTTTTTTCATGTTTTTGTGTAGAGAGTTCACTCCCACAGTTTGTCCCCTTATTTTAATTACACCCTGTATAATTTGTAATGGATGAAATAATATAAAACAGGCTGGAGTGATTAAGATTTTAGGATTGCGGACAGATCCTAAGGATTATAGAATATAGAAAATATAACTCAAGCATAAACAATTACACTTTTCACACCTAGTGACCTTTCCACTTCTTATGATACAAACACTGGGCCACAAAAATATAGGATTTTCGCAGATCTACCCATATTTTTCAATACAAGAAAAGAGATCCAATATGTTTTAATATACAACAGACGGAACTTAAAGCGGAACCGACAATAACAAAACTTATCTTTTTGTTATTGTGGATCAGCTTCAAGTTATCGTCTCTGATACTTTTTATAATATAGTCTGTTACACATTGGCGGGACAAAAAAATTTTAAATATCTTCGTTAATTTTTTCCTCGCTTATGAGAGGGAATTTGGGAAAAATATTTCGTATTCATGTTCTATATAATTACATCTTTCCATTTTTCATATGTTGGCTTTTTATTTCAAGGACACCGGTATACAAAGGATGTACGCGTCTTAATCCTATTGTGGTGTGTGTCCCAACTGGGTTTTAACCCTAGTCAAAAGAAGAGCCTGTTAATTATTGCAGCTACTAAATCTGATTTAAGAAAATGCATTTGCTTCAAAAAATATAATTTCTAATTTTATATGCCTAGTATTTTAGCCACTGCACCATTCCATCATTCAATTTTGTCTTTCTTCGTTTCTATTAGCAAATATTAGCATTTACATTTTATAGTTTGTCTTATCTACGCATATTTTTCAATACAAAAAAAGATTCAGAATTTTCTAATATACAGTATGACTGAAGTTTCATTTTGTTTTTTTTTGGGGATATATTCTAAAAAATATAACAAATAAAATAGTAAAAATTTTTTCTAATAAAAGTTGTCTAGAAACGCAAAAAAAAACTAAAAATTAAAAAAAAAAATTCTAGACAACTTTTATTAGAAAAAATTTTTACTATTTTATTTGTTATATTTTTTAGAATATATCCCCCCCAAAAAAAACAAAATGAAACTTCAGTCATATATACAAAGGCTGTATGTGTCTAATAGTTTATAATTTCAAAGACTTCTGATATTTTCAAGGTTATAATTGTACATATAAAATTTTCAAAATATATGACATGAACTGTACATTTATCCGTTAGAAATCACTGGTTGAAGGCAGCCCTTTTTAACAAAATATAAAATAAAGAATTAAATTGGTACAACTCCAAAGTAATTATTCCATGTAATACCATAAATTTAGTTAATATCCTTGGCTATTAGGATACATTTTCAATAAAGTAGAATCTCGATTATCTCGGAAAATTTATCATTATATTAGAATAGTAATATTGCGATATTGATTGCGCCCGCTATTTGAATAAATTTAGACAAAGACACCTATAAACGTTTCACGTAAACGGCGAAAATATTCAAAACCAATTCAACCCTACACAATAATAAATTTCGTCTACGGGTACGTTCTTGTAACTCGAAATGTGAAACATTATCGGAATTTTATTTGTCTCGTTATTGGATACTGTTTCTACCGATGGAGGCTGATGTTATCTCCTAGCAACCGAACAGAGCACAGTCTAATGCTTTTAGTCAGTTAAGGGGGTGTCTAACCTAAAATGTCTGGAGGACAGACTAATATCGTTCGCGCTTTCATGTTGATTTGTAATTACATTTAGCAAGTAAATAATAATAAAATTTCGTAAAAAAATCAATATCTGAGTTATCATTTTAAGCAAACGCGAACGAAATAAAATAGAGTTATACCGACAGTAGAATATATTATTTAATTTAATCCCTTAAATTAGAGGTTCTATATTATGAAATGTAATCAAGCAGTGTGAAATTTAGGAAAGTTGGTAATACTATTAGAACAAAATATACAAATTTAGCACATTTGAACAGTCTGTACCGGGCAATACTCAAACTTAAGAGCAGATCTATAATATTGTTATATGTTTTCTTAAATTAAGTTTTAATTGCAAAACGTAATTGATTTTAATTGATGTACAGTTTTGTATACTTTACTTTTGTATACCAAAATATATATATGTTAATAAACTTTTGTTACTAGTTTCTTTGTATTAATTTGTGCCTAAAGTTGTAGATTTGTAAAACTAATAAATCAAAAAGTAAACAATATTTAAAGTTACATCAATATATCGTATTAGAAACATTTGCATGAAATAAAAAACCAACAAACAAATTCTCTATTAAAAATTACTACGGAAATTCTGAGCCGGTGGTCGCAACTTTAAGAGCGCTTACTCCAATTTTCGTTCGTAATAATCGACCCACCAGACAAACTGTGCGTGCTCTACTGGATAAATTCGAGTCAATATATTCACTATTGAATGTTGCTACGTCAGAGAGACAACGCAGCGGTCAAAGTACAGAAAATATCGCAGCCGTAAATGCTTCAGTTCAAAATGAGCCCAATCTGTCGATTCTACACCGTTCACAGGAATTGGGAATCTCTCAGTTCACACTGTGGCGAATATTGCGTAGAGATCTTGCCTTACACCCTTATAAGATAAAATTAACTCAAGAAGTAGAACCTTTTGATCATTTAAACCGCCGAAATTTCTCCGATTAGACTCTGCAAAAATTTGAAGAAAATCCTGAATTTCATTGAAAAATCCTCTTCAATGATGAAGTTCATTTTTGGCTTAATTGACCGTATTTTTTCGTCGATGAAAATGATCGCCATGCAACGAGCAATGGGGTTCGCCATCATGCCTTGTTTGAAGACTATTTTTGGCCTAAATTGGATGGACATGACATCAGTAACTGTGGTTCCAATAAGATGATGACAGATGCCACACAGCTGGTCAAACAATTGATCAACTGAAGGAGAAGTTCGGTATGGTCCGATTTAAAGTCTATACGATTTAAGTTGGATTTCTTTTTATTGGGACACGTTAAGTCGTTGGTTTATATCAACAAGCCAACAACGTTAGGTGAGATCAGGAACAATATCGAACGCGAAATTGCCAACGTTCCGATCGACATGTGTGGAAGAGTGGTGGAAAATTGTCTACAAAGAATCGATCGCTGCAAACTGGTTCACTGTGGTCATATGAGCGATATCGAATTCCATACTTAAATCTAATATGTGTATTACAACCTGAATAAATGTCAGCCTGCTATCTCAATTATTCTGTGTTTTATTTAAATACAAAATTATTATGTCCCTATTGAAAAACCCGCAACTAATCTGTTACTTTATGTGGTTTGTGTCAATTTGAATTAGTTATTTGCAAACTGTTAATGTAAAGGTGTCTCAGTTGGAACTATAGGATTTGAATTGCGCGCCATTTGTGCTCTGTGAAATAGAGGGCGCTAATATTTAGCAATTGACATCTGCAAACCATAAGACGTCAACATGGGGCGTTTAACAATTGAACAATGAATACTTTGTGAACAATTATTTTATGAAATTGGTCGATCATTTACGAAAATTCTAATAAGATTAGGTTGAAACGAAGCATCTACAGCGTTTAACAGTTCGTGCTTTAATCGAGAAATATGAAGAGGTGGACACTGTTATCGATAAGGCAACACAAATGCGTTTATGCGTTTTCATTGTGCTTGGTCAAATGCCAATATGGCTACAGTGAGAGAGTGTGTACTTGAGAATCGAAGCACTTCAATTCGACGTCGATCACAAAAATTTAACCTTTCATAAGCCACTATGTATCGGATTTTAAAGAAATATCTCTCTCTACGTTATCTCTAAGAGCATATAAAATTCAGTTGAGTCAACAACTAGAAGTTACACACGATTTGCAACGTCGCATATTTCTGAATTGAGTGTTAGGTACGAAACAAAATTATTATTATTTTTGTAACAAAATTGTTCTAAGCAATAAAGCACATTTGTATCCTGATGAAAGAACCAATACAAAATCGTCGCATTTGGGGTGAAGAAAATACACATACTGTTACACGAAAAATTAATATATGTTCAGAAATGCATATTTGGTGCGAATTTTGGAGTGATGGCAGAAACATATGTCTTAAGCAGAAGTAAATGCTGAAAATACGAGGTATTGTCCAAGTATACAGTTACAGATATGTAAATTATTTACATGTCTGTTTCATAATGAAACCAAATTCATGATTAGGATTTGAGCAACTTGAGGACTAAACATGCATAATCTTTTTCAATATGCAACGTAGTTATAAGAATGTTTTGTACATCAAGTAGTGATTTTGAACCATTGTATGAAAGATTGTAGATAATCACTTCGGTTACTTTTATCTGTTGAGAAATTTTTTATCCTATTCAGTAACTAAGGACACTAAAATGCAATAGAGCTATACACCATAAAATATAGTAGTTCATAAGAGTTTGTTGGTAAATATATAGAATACATTAATGTCAATCAATATATCTCCATTTTCCAAAGAAAAAATATTACGTTTCTAAGTTGTAAATTGCGAAAAATATTCGAAAATATTGAATAACTAAATATATGCATACACATTAGGACACCTCATTACTATTAGGAGAATAGAACGACATGTTACAACCACGATATTCATTTGAAGTAACAGTAGTTGTATAATCAACTCGTATTGTATGACTGTTCTATGCAGAAAAATCGCGTGAACAATGTAACTATGCCAAGAACAAACCATTAGCGACTGCTGATAGATAAATACATTATTCCCAATGAATATCACCACCTATTGTCTAATAAAACTTTTAATATAATTCGATAATAATTTTATAATTGTGTTATGAGCACATAGCTTGCACAACTGCAATGAAAATTTTACTTTACGTGGCCTTTTATCAGAGCAATCGTGCACATTGTATCGCATGAATTGAATGGAAAGTTATTTCTGTCAACGAGAAGTCTTTACACGTCTCTTCAATAGCACTGTCGGTTATATGAACGACTGTACACACTAGATGCGCAAAACTTCTTGAATGTTCAACGTAGTCGATTACAGTATCGATGGATTTTTGATAACAAATTTTGAGAGAATTCGTCATGTCGCTTGTATTCACTCAAAAAAACTCAGAGCAACAAAAATCAGAAACAAAATAATCAAACGTATAAGGAACAATTGTTACATAGCATAACTACAATTAGTGAATTAGTGAAAATATCTATCAATCTGTGTGCTTATTTCTAATAGATATGAACATGAATTTTTATCAATTATGTCCCTAACAAAAAGGAGATTAAGTATTAAGAAAGTTTTTGGAAAAAATAGATCAACGTCAGACTGGATATATATGCTGAAACGAATTCAAATAGATTGCAATGTTAATATATTCTTCTATAGATTTTATAGCAGCATTCGATCCAGTAAATCAAAAAAAATCTGTTCGAAATATTGAAAAATCTCAAAATCCTGTGGAAGTTGGTAAGGTTTGGTAGAAGAGGTAGAAAACTGTATTTAGGAGTTTTGATGATAAATACAGAAATAGACATAAAACTAGAAAAGAGTAATAGATGTGCAAGATGATTAAATACACTAATTAAATCATAACAAGTATTAATAAAGTAAAATAAGATTATATTAGTCGGTATTGAGATTAACTCTTCTAAGATACGACTGCGATTATGAATAATGAATAAGAAAGTGAAAAAATTGGAGATCTGAATGAGAAGGATACTAAGGAGGCTGTTCAGAAGGTGATGGAAAGCGAGTGAATGAAGAAATCCGCAATTTATTCGCAATAATACATTTGATAAAAATGCGCTACCTCCAGTGACTTGGTGATCTTAGAAGACAGGTTAACTAAAAATGTTGGATGAAAAGAGCCAGATGGAAAAATAGGAAAGATAAAGGGAATACCAATAAGAAAATGGAGAGATGCATCTGAAAAGGAAGCGACTCAGAAATTGAAGTTTGCACGCAAGGAACAGGACGAAATGGAATAACTTTACAAGGCCAAAAGAAATTCGCAATTTCAATTGAGAAGCTTCAATAACACATTTCATAAAAATACGCCGAATTCAATGGATCGGCCATCTTAAAAGATTAGAAGGAGGCAAATTAATTAAAAATATAGGATGGAAGGTATTAGATGGAAAGAGAAGAGACGGAGTGTACCAAGGAGTAATGGAGAGATGCTGTGATGGAGCATGTGGAAGGGAAGGAACTCGTGAATTGGAGATTGTTGACAAGGGACAGGAAGAAATTGAATAACTTTACTAGGCCAAAAGAAATTCGCAATTTCAATGGAGAAGCTTCAATAACACATTTCATAAAAATACGCCGAATTCAATGGATCGGCCATCTTAAAAGATTGGAAGGAGGCATATTAATTAAAAATTAAGATGGAAGGTACTAGACGGAAAGAGAAGAGACGGAGTGTACCAAGGAGTAAATGCTGCTATGGAGGACGTGGAAGGAACTCGAGAATTGGAGATTGCTGACAAGGAACAGGAAGAAATGCAATATCTTTACTAGACCAAAAGAAATTCGCAATTTCAATAAAGAAGCTTCAATACCCAGAATTCAGTGGCTCGGTCATCTTAAAAGATTAGAAGCAGACAGATTAATTAAAAATATAGGATGGAAGGTACTACATGGAAAGAGAAGGAGTATACCAAGGAGAAAATGGAGAGATGCTGTTATGGAGGATGTGGAAACGAAGAGATTCAAGAATTGGAAATTGCTGACAAGAGACAGGGAGATATGGAATAACTTTATTAGGCAATGAGCCTAAAAAAATCTGTTAACGCTTTCTATAATAAGTCCGGAACAAAATTTTAACTATAACCAATTAATGTTCTTATTTGGAATTTAAAGACGAACTCTTGAGACTAATTAATTATAAGTGACGCGTTTGTGTACTTAATTATTCTCATTGAAATCTTGTCAACTCTTTTCGGATCTAAAAGAATAATTTTTGTACAAAAAAATTATTGTTGACCCCTTTGTTAACAAACTTAAAAACTGTTTTCATGAATTTAGAATATTACCGATAAAATTAATGCGCTGTCGCAGAGTCTACGCTAAACATTTGTCCCAAGTAATATTGACTAGCTCACGTACAAAAGAAAATAAAATTAAAATAACATTTTACCCTAACCCACTTAAATAAAAATGTGTCAGTTAATAGAGCATGTATTTTAACATTTTATTATTAGTTAAGACTTCGAATTTCCTATATTCGAATTTTAAGTATGTATTTTGTAAATAACGATTACGCAACGTGAAATATTAATAATTAATCAACGACTATTGAAAGTTTTGCCTATAGTTTCACCTCGACGTGATGTGACGTAATCTAACAAATAAATATATCGACGTTTCCTGAGTGCGACAAACTCTTTATGTTCATCATTAGCAATTATACTATCAATGTCAAGTTTCCGATGGCCAGTTTTGCATCTCGTATTTTTATGGCACTTAAAAACGGTGGAAGAAGGAAGCTTCGACCTCCTAGAAGCAAACACATAACCTCTAAATTACTGTCTTTCTTTCTCGCCAGTTTTAAATAACACAGGTGTATTTTTAAAGTTGATCTATTAATCCGTTTTACTTTTTAGTTCAATATTGCCATGACATTTTTTGTATATACGTTATTTATAGCTATTCACCATCAACCTACGTGTAACCCCTTTTCTACAAACTAAAATATAAATTCGTTTACTTTGAATTTGAACTACTAACACTTTCAGAACCTTCAACATGTGTTGTTCAAAGCAATGCGTAGTCCTGGATTATTTTAAATTAACATTAATATCATTAATACTTTATGATATTAATTTACCTCTTTACACCGTTTCGAATCGTTATTTATCATCAGTAACTATTTGAAAATTAAATTCCATTCAAGAACAATAACCTTTTCTTAACGTTTTAAGCGGATTCTATCATTTAGTAATGAAGTAAATCTCTATTTAAAACATATACGATGTTTATTTAACAAATCTCTTTCAAAGCATCGTACACACCAGCGATACAATTTGTAATTGCATTATTTTATTAACAAAGCTATTAATACAAGCGCGATCAATAACACGAATTCCACAGATCTTCTTTATCGAGATGATTCCATATTTATTTTCGTGTTCGTTTAGATTAAACATTCAACACACAAGCATACAAAATGTTACGAATTTTTATCCGTTATTACCCAATTTAAACTAGTAATCTTATGTATGTTATCTGCTGCATCTGTAGCTTCTGGAGTTTCCTCGTATATTTGTTGTGTATATACAAGTGCTGCTTTACGATGTTTTTATGTTTGAATTTGTTTACGTTTTCGGGTGGTGTTTACCACTGATTTCAACACTTGTCGAGGATATTTCGGTGGCGATAAACACCCCTGACCGACTTTTTCTCATCTGTGTATGCCTGAGTGACTTTTTCTTAGTAACTTACATATTCTACAATAACAAACTTCATTTGTAATCCGAAACACATTACATAACCATTGTTTTTTTTTTTATTTTCCACTACCGTGTCTTCGTTTGAATATATTGTTGTGGTAAATGAATAACAGAAAGACTACAATATTTATACCGCGGGATATTGTGTCGCTTTAAGACAACCTATTTGAATTTAGCGCCATTTTTTTTACGTCAGTCGTATAGCGCTGTTGTTTGACAGTTGTCATGTGTGAACATTGAAGTTTAATCATGGAAAATTACACGGATGCACAACGCATTGTTACAGTTATTTTTGTTTGTTTAAAAATTTAGCGTGGATAGTTATACCGCTCTGTATGTATATTTTACATTTGAATTTAGTACGTAATATTCTTCTGATATCGGCTGCATCCTTCCTAGATTAGATTGTGTGGATCTTCGACCCCCGCTTCACTTCGATGTTTGACGAGGACTTCGATACGTACGACCGTTGAGTAAGGTCGATATCTTGGTGAACTCTGCTAATCGAAATATGTTTCACGCCAGCCCTAAATGTTTTGGAAATTATCGCAGTTAGCGGATTCAAGCTAGGGCGTAATGAGACGAGAACTTCGATACGTACGCCCGTTGAGTAAGGACGATACCGTGGTGAACTCCGTTAATAGAAATATGTCTCACACCAGCCCTAAGTGTTTTGGAAATTATTGCAGTTAGCGGATTCAAGCTAGGGCGTAATGAGACGAGGACTTCGATACGTACGACCGTTGAATAAGGTCGATATATTGGTGAATTCCGTTAATCGAAATATGTTTCACGCCAGCCCTAAATGTTTTGGAAATTATCGCAGTTAGAGGATTCAAGCTAGGTCGTAGTGAGACGAGGACTTCGATACGTACTACCGTTGAGTAAGGTCGATATCTTGATGAACTCCGTTAATCGAAATATGTTCCACACCAGCCCTAAATGTTTTGGAAATTATCACAGTTAGCGGATTCGAGCTAGGGCGCAGTGAGAAAATTTAGAAAGAAAACTCATTACCGTATCGAGTATTTGGAGTATTTGGCTTCGGGCTATTCGCTTGCTTGTTCATTCGTTGGGAGTTAAAAAATATTTCGTATTCGAGGAGAAATTCGAAAATAACCAAGTATTCAACGTAGTTAGAAAGTCAAGGCCACCTCATTCTTGCCGACCAGCTTTGTCAAAACCGCCATTTTTGTGGACCATATGTGTCGTCTTACGATGAGGTATTTTTGTACAAGACCCTTTTTTAATGCAGTGAACTTGAAAATCTTTGCAGATATTTTATTTGCTATAATTATGCTTTCGAATTTTAATGCTAATTATAACAGTATATAAACCTAGTTAAATTCGTATATGTATATGGATTTCCGTTAAATTGCTTTTTTTACGTGACGCGCAAATTTGTAAAAGAATTTATTTGATTATTGCTCATTTGTCTAGATAATTAACGCTCATATATTCGTTACTTAAACATTTATAAAATAATTGACGTACATTTTTATCGTTATAAATATTTATTCTTAAATAATTTTATATTAAATTAATTATCAAATTTAATTGGTTAATTAATTGATTTCAAGTATTAGAGAGCTAGTCAACTCTTCTCTTATTTTATTTCTTTTTTTTTTTTGCAACAACCTCGTGAGACGCTAGAGTTATATATTTTACAATGGTTCTTTTTACTATGACTTTAAATTGTAATTTCTATTGAATTTTATTACTATTCTCGTAATAGATACTGTATGTGAAAAACCAAATGTAAGGTTCAACAACAGATCTGTGATCGAACTATGAATTTATTATCTTGGGTTAATTAATTAATTGTCATAATTTTGACGAATTTTGCTTATTAATTTAATAATTTAATCTGTTTTAATTTTGATCTTTTAGGTTGATACAGTATAAACTCATACAATTTCTTTTTTGTAATATGTTCAATAATTTAATGATCTGGTATACCGGTTGTCAATCAGCTCCACCGCATTTTTTATTTTCATTAAATGTTCGAAACCACTTAAATCAACAGTACCAAAACAAATGAATAGGTAGAGGTAATGACACCTCTATAAATTGTCCACTACGTTCATCAGACTTAACCGCAAGGGATTATTTTTTGTGGGGACATCTTAAGCCCACAATTTACATAACACCTGTAGATAATGAAGAATAAATGTGACAACGTATTCAAGATGCAATAAATAATGTTAAAGCTGAAGAAGAAGTTATGCAAAAAGTACATTTTAATTGTCTTCGTTGTGTAAATCTTTGTATCTGTGTGGACACTTTCAACAATTTCTATAACATTTTTATTATTTTTTTGCACGTTTTAGTAATGATGTTTCTGTTAGCTGTTACTTTGAATTATTAAAATACAAATTTCACAAAAATTATGACAGTAATCGAGTCTTAAAAAGATTACCTTTTCTGTAGTAAATAAGTTACACAATTTTATACTCGTTCCATTGGCGTAGAAATTTGAAATGCGCAATTATTTAAAAACCCAAGTTCTGCCCCTATGGAATAATGTTACTCAGAGTTTTGATATGGATTTTCTTGTCTCATTAATAGGGACCGGACACGAGAGGCCGATGACTCATCGCCCACGGACGTACTATTGCAAATTTGTATTTTTAAAAAATTTTAATTTTATTTATATAATTTTATATAAAATACGAAATACATTTTTATTTGCTCATTTTGTAATTCAAGTTGAGTAAAGGAGTATTAATATTAACTAGGAACACTTTCTCAAAGTTCGCTTCTGAGAAATTTGTTCTCTTTGAATGAAATACACCCTTGTAGATAGAAAACGTCCTTTCTATATCGCAACTGGTTATAAGTGCATACTGGTAATATTCTTTTATTTCAGCGTATTTAGCAGTTAGATTTTGAGGTATTGTCCCCATACACAATTGTCGCAATGTTATTAAATCTGGATTTATATTAAAAACTTTCGCCGAAGGCCACATCCGAAGTTTGGAATATTTCAAATTATTAATAGCCACATCTAATCTGGTTAATCCATCATTTAATTTGAGAGTTTGATTTTCAAATTAAGTGATTAATTTTGGCAAATTTCCAAAGTGTTCCTGAAGAAAGTACAACTGATTTTTTTAAAATTTGGAATTTGCATTAGTTCCTTCCACTCTGAAATACTTCCGAGCATCGTCATTTAAATATCTAACGAAATTTTGTAAACTATCGAAATTCTTTGCATAAAAACTAGTAGCTTCCAACCATGTTCCCCATCTAGTTGTTACTGGAGAGAGAGGCAGTGACAAAGATTGAAGTTTTTCCCTGTAAAGAGCTACCCTCAACGGTACTTTTCTGAAAACTTTTTTAAAAGCAGATACAAGTCTATCAACTTCCGGAAAGGTGTCTCTGATATATTTACAGATTCTGTGGAGAGTATGTGCTAACAAGTAATATGCAGCATATTAGAATATGTGTCCTTCAATAATCTGCCTGTTTTTAACATATATGCAGCACTGTCACTGACAAATAGAAGTATTTTTTCTTTGTATCTGTCGTCCGAAGGAAGCATTTGGTGTATATTCTCGTAAATGGTTTTAGCTACTGTTTCCGCATCAACTGTATTTATAACTTTTGTTGCTATTACATATGCTATATATGGAATAGTTGGATGTAGTACACCAGCTACAACATTTACCACACAGCGTCCTAATATATCGATAGTTTCATCGGCACTTATCCATAGGTACTGATTTGAAAGATGGCTTCTAATGCGTTTGTAGCACTTAGAAATATAATATTTGCGTAAGGTGGATTCATCAGGAACATTTCGACCAATATATTTTTGGCGAGATGTTTTGAAGGTGGGATTGTTAAGTTTATTTAATGGAATATTGGTATTCAATAACTGCGTGTTGTACTTAGCGATGTTATAGGCTATTAATATGGTCCATCCTAATTTCGGCCCATGGGTCCGGTCTCTACTCATTAAACTACGTCGACGTATCGAATTTCAGCAAAATCGCGTGAGCCGTTTCGTATTTATCATAAAAAAACATTTCAGAATTGTAACTTCAGCCCCGTATAGTGGCTAAAATAAGCAACTTTGTACTAAGGTAAATTGTCTTCAATCGGCTCATTTTAGTGTAAGGAATATGTGATAAGTAGAGACCGGACACATCGGGCTGAAATTACGTCATTACGACGGACGATATAAATAGTCTACAACATCTGTAAGTACCTCACGCAGTTACTGAATAGCAACTATTCATTTGGTTAACCGCACACAAAAAATAGATGTGCAGTTAACCGAATGGATAGTACTATTCAACAACTGCGTGATGTACCTACAGATGTTGCAGACTATTTATATCGTCCGTCGTAATGACGTCCATTTCAGCCCGATGTGTCCGGTCTCTAGTGATGAGGTTTTGTAAAGACCTTTTACAAACATCTTGTAAAGTGTCTTCCAACAGGGACTTCCGAACTTTGACAATTGATAACGGTCATCTTGTTGAAGCTACATCTGTCAAATTAGTTGTCATTTATTCAGTCTGTTTTGCCAAATCACCATGGACGGATATAGCATTCAACAACACGTGCAAATAATAAAATTGTTTTATCAAAATGGGTGTTCTGTTCGGGCAACGTACCGCGCGCTTCGCCCATTTTACGGTCGCCATAATCGTCCTACCGAGAGGACTATTCGCAATGTGGTGGATAAATTTGAGTCCACTGGTTCAGTAAACGATCAACCAAAACCCGTACGTCGACGAAACGCAAGATCTGCCGAAAACATCGCCGCTGTCCGTGAGAGTGTGCAGGAGAATCCGAGGCAGTCGATTTCGCGTCGCTCACAAGGCCTTTCGCAGACCACAACTTGGCGAATTTTCCATCGTGACTTAGGCCTGCACCCGTACAAAATTCAACTGACCCAGGACCTGAAGGTAAACGACCATAGACAACGACGTGTGTTCACTGAATGGGCTCTGGGGCAGTTGGCAACTGACCCTAATTTTCATCGAAAAATCATCTTCAACGATAAAGCCCATTTCTGGATGAATGGGTACGTGAACAAACAAAATTGTCGAATTTGGGACGAAATCCAATCCACATGAGATCCAAGAGCGTCCAATGTATCCCGAAAAAGTCACTGTTTGGTGTGGATTTTGGGCTGGTGGCGTCATCGGTCCATATTTCTTTGTGAACGACGTTGGCCAGGCCATCACTATCAACGGCGAGCGCTATAGGTCGATGATTACCAACTTCTTTTGGCCTGAATTGGATGATCTGGACACCAACGACATGTGGTTTCAACAGGACGGCGCTACGTGCCACACAGCTCATGCCACATTGGATATTCTGCACGAGCGATTTGAGGGCATGGTCATCTCAGTGGACTGGCCACCGAGAACGTGCGATTTGACCCCGTTAGACTTTTTCTTGTGGGGTTTTCTTGAGTCGCAGGTGTATGCGAATAAGCCACAAACCACAGCGGTCCTCAGAGCCAACATAACCCATGCCATCAGTCAAATTCAGCCTGATTTATGCGCCAGAGTCATAGAAAATTGGACATTTCGGATGCGCTCCACCCAGAGAAGCCGTGGCGGACATTTGAACGATGTTATATTCCACACATAATGGCATCAATAGGTCTTTCAAACGAATAAAAAATTTCGATGATATCTCACACACTTTGTTTTATTTAAATTTAAAGCAAATAATCTAGTTGCAAGTTTTAAAAAAATCTTAATTTTAAAATAATCAAATACATAAATTAATATTAATTATTTACAAAAATAAAGATTTATTGATAAATAACAAAATGTATTAAGTTAAAAACAGGCAAGGTTAAGTTGTGCACAGAATTGAACCAAAAATATTTCCATCACTGCACTGGAAATTGGAAACATAACAGCAATCTCCCAGATATGTTTCTCTGCCGCATGTATATCTTTACGTGACAATAAATCAAACGCTATATAAATTTTGAATTGAAGATTTGTGTTGTTATTCACGGGAGTTAACAAAAACGACTTTTTATTTATTCTCGGCAACCTGCTTACGTAATGATGAACGTCAAATATTATACTTTATTAAGTAACCGTGGAGATGTGGTTATGTTAATGAAAAATCAACACCGAAAAAGGAAAAGATAAATACAGTCGACCTCATAAAAGGAATGTCCTGCTCTGAATCTAATAAAAACTTTCTTTGTTACAAGAGACGAAACCTTCAATCAACGTTGACTTTTAAAAATTCCTAGACAGTTACCGAATCGGGTCTAAGAAGGAGAAATATTTTCATAAACACCTAATTCGATAAACAAGCGATAAATAAATATTCTCTTGGTAACGTCATTAGCCGGCAATTTGCGATACAGTTCACTTGAATATAAAAAAAAGGTGTTGACTGTCTGGTCTGTCACTTCCAGTCTTTCTGTTTTATAGAAATCTCACGAAAATTAAATTTTGGAAAATTTAATTCCTTTGTTAATCGAAAAAATATTTATTTGTCTTCTTACGTTTAAATAAATTATTATTCAGTTTATACAGTTATTCATTTTAAGTTAAAACAAAATAAAAAAATGTTTTATGCTTTTCTTCTAACCGACCGAAATTTCCTCGTAACCTCCTAATCTTGCCACTTTATGTACAATACAGCTCAAAAGTATTTGGACACCCTTGCTTTTTTATACTATTTGTATTATATTAAAGAAATGTATTTACAATATTATTCTAAATATTTATAAGATGCGTACTTTAAAACTAATGAAATAATAATTATCAAATTAAATATTGCTTTCTGCATTTTACGACGCTAATTATTCAGATTTTTCTATTGAAAAAATTTCGCTCTGAAGCAGGATTCGAACCCGCGTCCCTAGTCTACCGGACCATTGCTTTGCTACTAAGCTATTAAGGACTGTGATTCCGAAAACATGGGGAAGCCTTAAGTTACATTAAGGAAACACATGTAATAATTATCAAATTATTTACCCTATTTACCGCAATAAACCGATAATCCTTTTTTCTTCGTAAAATAATAACTAGGATTTTCGGTTTTAGGAAACTGCTAATGATCTACTATAGTAGTTACCAGCAAGCGAAACAAACGAAAAACAGCATCGGGAATAACAACGTCGCTCACAGAAACCCGGTTTTCACGGACGAATTGCGGTGAAGAAGTTTACGAAACAAAAGAACGCGATTAAATTGGTCTCGTGAACATCAACACTGGGCAGTAGAAGACTCGATTAAAGTGCTGTTGATTGATGAGTCTAAATTTGAGATTTTCGTTCCACGAAGACGTGTTTTCATGAGAAGATCTGTAGGCGAATCTGCTGTAAAGATATGCGCTAGAGTTTCACTTCTTTTGTATTGGATAATAACAAATGCACTTTTAACTACAATAATTCTTGATTTAATAATAGACAAAATAGCAAAATCCAGGCTGCAGAAATGAGATATCTTAGGAGAGTGAGAGGCGTAACTAGAAAGGACAAAATGAGTAATTCACAAATACGAGAGGAACTGGAGATATAATCGATAATGGACTTTATTGAACAGCGGCAACTACATTGGTGGGGACAACAATGAATACATACAATGAATAAGGGACACTAGACCAGTAAAGCAAATATATTAAAGCCAAAGTGCAGTGTAAAAGAAAAAGAGGAAGACTGCGATAAGCATGGGAGGATGCCATTGGAAATAGCATCCAGAAGAGGGGAAAGAGCTGGAAAGAAGCAAAAACACTGGCCAGTAACCGAAGATTATGGAAGAATTTTGATCATAATTTAGATTTGAAATGTAGTTACCCGACACCCTTAGGGTAAAAGAGTTTAGATATACATATATATATAACGGTCCGGCAAACCATAGACTTGGGTTCAAGTCCCAACGTAGACAAAATTTTTCAATTAAAAATTTCGTATGATTTGCTTTGTAATTTGTAGACAGCAATGTTTACATTCACACTTACTTCGCAGCTACATACTAATTTGATATTATTTGTAAATATTTCATATAAAAATCGAAAAACTCCAAGAATTTATAAATTGATATATTTAATGAACGGTTAAGAAATTATCTAAACACACATATAGCTATGGAGTAATAATTAGCAATTTCAAACCTTCAAAACTGACATCTGCTTTCAAAACTGACATTTGCTTTCAAATATGACGTCTGCTTTCAATAACATACATCTGCTTTCAATAACTGACATTTGCTTTCAATAACTGACATCTGCTTTCAAAACTGACTTCTGCTTTCAAATCTGACATTTACTTTCAATAACTGACACCTGAATCATTAACACTGTTATTTTATAATGCATTTCTAAATAGTTTGAACCAATGTCTATCGGGGCTTAACTGGTAAAGCAACGGTCCGGCAAACCGTAGACTTGGGTTCGAGTCCCAATGTAGACGAAATTTTTAAATTAAAAATTTCGTATGATTTGCTTTGTAATTTATATAATATATAATTCTTTATTTAATCCAACGTTTGATACGCGTAATTTTGATTTGTATTAGTGTTTGAACTCTTGCTTGTTACTGATGTGTTGTGGCTCAAATGAATGTTTCTTACTCGTTGTTAAGATGAGACTGATTTTTTACTGTATTTTCTCAGTGATGTTACGTTAATTTAGTTGCTTGAACTGCGTTTCGAAAGTGCGGAAATCAGCACAAAACATCTACCGCTGATATATAGAGTAAGCCACAAGAGGCATGGACACAAATAGCACCAACAACATTATAAACTAATAACAAGAATGCCCCGATTATGCGTCGCTGTTATAAAACAAAAGTGGAGGCCATATAGATGCGACAAAAATATTTTTAACTTTTTATATCAATATACATTTTCACATTTTTCTATTTATTTTTAATAAGTTCTGCTAATACTATGATTTTATGCCCGAATACTTTTGAACGGTAGTGTATATTAAACATAGCGATGCTATTTCTGGAAAGACGTTCCTTTGTTCTCAATTATTCGATTATGTTTATACATACTTTAAAACAATACTAACGTGCTTATAATTGATTCCAGAATAATATTTCTTATTAGCACGTACTAATTCTTAATTTATATATTACATATTTTTTTTTCGAATTTAAGAATGGCTTAATTTACAAGGACGATACTTAAAATCTTGTTTTTATTACAACTATTAATCTGGTGATACTTTTTTATATTCCTTTTCATATTTAATCCATTAATATGTTCTATAATTACATACTCATTTAATACATAATTATTTTTAACAATATCATCACATAAAGGTTTGCTTCCAAAATTTGACTTCACCTTGATATATTTCTATTTTAGAGTATTCATAAGAATAATTTTATTATTTCTGGCAGTTTCTGTTACCATAATTTGTTTATTTTATACTGTTTATGTCGAAAGCTTTTTTGAAAACATATTTGTTTTCGGTTGTTATTGTTATTCGACATTATATTAGTGAAAACGAACAAATTCTTGTTTTAGTTAAATTTTATATTTCATTTATTAAAAACTAATCCCTTTTATACGTTAAAGTTTATAATTAATTTCATATTTGACAATACATATAATCTTTTGTCTTTGAATAATAACTTTTTGAAATATCATTTTATTAAGGAAATACATACTAATTTTGGGTTAGTTATTTTCAATCCAATTACAGTTTGAAAATTTACTTTCCTGGAACTAAATTAGTTTAATAAATATTTTATAAATAAGTACAATAAGAACATTTGAGTTGCCAGAATCATGCACCAAAAATACTTCAATAAAAAATATATAAGAGAACAAAAAATCATTCAAATTTAGATTGGAAAAGCACTATAGATACAAAAATTTTAATATTGTAATTTAAGAATGAATTTACATGAATAAGTTGTTTATTATTATAAAATATTTACTTATAAAATTAAAAGAATATACAAAGATAAAAGCGATATTAAAATCTCATTTTAGAACCAAAATATAAAGCGTTTTGTTATTGATTTATAACAAGACAGTATCGTAAATTATTTTAAACCGAAAATCGCAAATATCACAATTCTACAAACAAAATTGAGGTTGGAATTTGCATATTTGCAATCGTGAGATGACTTTTATTTGTAATGCAAAGTGCAATGGATATGTGTGAAATAATTGATTATAGCATTTTCGAAACCAATTTGGATTATTTAATATTGTTTCACCCCATTACACATAAATTATCTGCTTATCAATCAATGCTTCACAGACTAATTAACGTCCCGTTGAGTAAAGAAAACTTCGATATAGAATTAAATAGAATACACGTCATAGCGCTAAATAACGGTTTCACCATAAATTTAATTAATAATATTCTAAAAAAACTACAGAAATCTAAAACGATATCTTCAATTTACCCCACAGTAAAAAACAATAGAACCTTTAGTTATAATTCTATCACATACATCGGTACAATTTCAAACAAAGTAGGAAACTTAATCAAAACAAGTAAAGAAGAGACCATTTCATTCAAAACTAACAATTCCTTACAAAACGCTATAAAAAACAACAAAGATAAAACGGACAATAGATTAAACTCAGGGGTTTACAAGTTGACATGCGAAGATTGTAAAAAAGTGTATGTCGGACAGACAGGACGGACATTTGATATTAGAATGAAAGAACATGAAAGAAGCCACAGAGACAAGAAGACAGACTCAACTTTCGCTAATCACTGCCTAGAACATAATCACAAATTCAACACTAATTTTAAAACTTTGCATGTTCTAGATAAAAGTAAAAAACTTAATATGTTAGAAAGTTTAGAAATTAACAAATATAATAAATTAGGTATAATTTTAAATGACCAACTAGACATAAATAACTCCCCCCTACTAAACTTAAAACTCATACATGTCCACCCCCTCTTAGAATGAGATTAGTTCTGTACTTTGTATTGATATATATAAGATCTAATTGATATTTTGAATTAGTATTTTCATCCACCTGATGAAGCCACAGTGTGGTGAAACATATGTAGTGTGTTAACATTATATATATTATTTTGAAACTATACAACTGTGTTTTATTATATCTATATAATGAAGTTTCAACAAGTATCTCCTTCGTCGATTATTAATTTAATATTGTTTCGTCTAATATTATAGAGTACTATTGCAAAAGGTGGTTAATGGTTAAATGCAATACAAGGCCAGCTTGATGGTACAGTTTTGACAGAAGGATTCTCAAGATTAATATGTTTCCGACATTTGATAATTTTTATAAAGTTACATACAAAATCTCAAGTAGATATATCAAATAGTTATTGAGTATTTGTTCGGGCTATTTTCGTCGTTTATAGGATTTGAATAATCCGACGTTTCGGCCGTCAATCTACCGTCGTCTTCAGGGTAGCCCTGAGAAAGGTCAGTTCTTGCCAAATTCATGTGTGACATATGCTCTCCCAATTTTTTTAATTGCGAAATGTTACTCTACCTGCTACCCTGAAGACGGCAGTAGATTGACTGCCGAAACGTCGGATTATTTAAATCCCACAAACGATGGAAATAGCGCAAATAAAACCACTCAATTAATCGTCCATCGTTAACAACTTCTCTTGTTACAAATAGTTATTGTTTTATACCTTTCCAAAGCGAATTAATTTATAGTTTATTGTGAAAATGGTGGCCAATGAAACACTAACTTTTGCATAGAAAAACCTTTAAAAAAAACCAAAGTGATTCTAGTCTTTGGCTTAGAATTGTTTAAAAGTGTTTTCCTTTATATCGTTGTGATTATGTGAGCGCGGATGCTGAGATTCTCGTCTAGATTCTTCGTTTATAGTTACCACCGAGAAAATGATTTAATAAAGTCCGTGATATTATTCGAAGACCAGCCACTGAAGGCGCGTGAGACAGTGCTCAAATTCCAAACATCTCTCTATGTTTATTTAATATCTTGTACAGATATTTGGGTATGAAAAAGTTATCGGCCAAGAGTGGAAGCATTCTGCTTCTCCACGACCCAAAAAAAAATCCTAAAAGGTGCCGAAAAGGTTCATCTGGTAGTTCAGGCCAGGAGATACTGTTAAATATGTATAATAATTTACTAGAAGAAAATGCAGAAGTTACAGAAAAGGTCATTATAGAAAGAACCTGGAAGTTAACTGATGTAACACAGTTTATAATATAATGAAGCATTGCTATGGCGGAAAGAAGAGTTAGAAGTGATAGAAGATCTGTACCAAGGAAAGTACACCTCCTCGTCTATATTGTATCCTCGTGTAAATTAAGTAAATGTTATAAAAATACTGTCGGTTTATTATATCGCCTTGTTTTCAATCTGTCAATGTATCGTTCCTTTGATAAATGGATAACCTGTTTCAAAACATAAGAGGCAGTTTTTATCATTTATTAATGCAGGCAAAATGAAATTACTTTTCCTATTGTTTCGTCAAGGTTCATTCATAGCTTACTTATGTACAAATTCATTCATTGTAAACAAACCGTATGTATACAAATACGTCTGCATATCTGCAAGCGATACGGAATATACGCACGGTACATATCGGCTAGGCTAGTGGTACTTAAAATGTATCTGTTTCAATCATTTCTTTCACATGATTTTTTTTTAATTAAAAATAACACAATTGGTATATATTTTAGAAGTATAATCTAATAATTATTGTAATTATTGTATTTTTATAAATGATTGCACGAATATTACAAAATACACTAATGGGAATTTACGGCCCAGGGTACCTGAATCTAACACCTGAAATTTAGCAAATATGTATCACATTTAACGCGGAAGAAAACCTTTACTCGGACGAAAGCTATATCCCCCTCAAAAATTACTTAAATTAAAATCTCATTTGAAAGCTGTAGTTTTTTAATTTTCTTTTCAAATTTAACAAAAATAATCAATGACAAAAAAAAATAAAAAAAATAAAAATTAATAATTCGTGTTGCCTCTGGCTGCAATTATAACATGACAACCCATTGGCATGCTTAAAATTGAATTTCTTAATAAACGATCATCAACTGCTCCCAACCTTCTACCAAAGCTTCTGATAATTCTTCTAAAGTCTGAGGATGCCGTAAAGGTGAACAAACACGCTGTTCCAACCTGTTCCATACATATTCGATGGGATTGAGGGCACATTTAAGTATTCGTAGTGAAACCACAACTGTTACATCTTTGATACCGTAACTTTGATATATATTAAATTAAAATCAAATATATTGTTACATTTTTTGGTGCGCAACGTGGAGCAATATTTATTTAATTAAAATCGAATATATCGTTACATTTTTTGGCGTAATATTTATGTAATTAAAATCAAATATATCGTTGTATTTTTTGTCGGACAACCTAGGGCAATATTTATCGGTTTAAATTATTTTTTTCACTGTTTTTTTTTTAATATAAATAATACAATTGGCATGTAGTTTAGTAGTATAATCTAATAATTCAATTAATGACACATATTCTGAATAACTCTGTATATTTATAAATGATAGTACAAATATTAATCCACTCCTGGGAATTTACGGCTCAGGGTACCTGAATCTAATTTACATTATCGTTACCTGATCGCAGTCTAACACCAGAGAATGTTATAAGTAGAGAACGGACGCAATTTCCATAAAACGCAATCGGCAATTGGAATTGTGTATAACGTCGCTCACTACATCCCGGCGTAATTCAATGAAGTATTTGTTTGACTTACTCGGACACCTGGTCTCGCCGCGATAACAATGGACAAGCCAGCTATTGTATTCCGAGAATATAGTGCTTTTTAAAGTGTTTTCATGAGCGTAGATAGAAGCGGGGATTTTATAATGTATTTTATTTATTAGTTTATATTTCGTAAGATAAATAAAGTGCTGTGACTAAGTTTCTTGTTTTCATAGTTTTAACTGTTAATTACATCGTAATTTTTATGATAGATCCTGTTTAATATCGTTAGATTGAATCTATTTCTACCAATTATTTCGACGTAATAGTGTGCATTGAATTTCGTTCAGTTTCAATAACTTACGCACACATTTTTAGTTTTCATTTATTTAGATCTAGAGCATTGTTTAAGTTACTTTTTCAGACATGATATGGAAGAATGTCGAGAACGGCATTGTAAAACAATGGCGAGTTGGATTGACGGTCATACTGATTGTATGTCCATTGTCAGTGATTCCGAAATTTATTACAAAATCCGTAAAATATCGTCAAAAATTCGTCACTTAGGATCGCAAACACATCTGAACTCTGTAAAACTTTTATGTTGGCTAATATTCCATTAAATAAACTTAGCAATCCCACTTTAAAAATATTTCTGAAAAAAATATACTGGTCGAAATGTTCCTGATGAATCAACTTTACGCAAATATTATGTTTCTAGGTGCTATACGAGAACAGTAGAACGCATTAGAAGCCATCCTTTAAATCAATACATATGGATAAGCGCCGACGAAACGGTGGATATGTTAGGACGCTGTGTGGTAAATGTTGTAGCTACATCCAACTATTCCCTATAACTCATATGTAATAGCAACAAGTGTTATAAATAGAGTTAATGCGGAAACAGTTGCTGAAACCATTAAGGAGAATATGCAAAAAATGCTTCATTCGGACGCCACGTACAAAGAAAAAATACTTTTATTTGTCAGTGATAGTGCTGCGTATATGTTAAAAACAGGCAGACTATTGAAGAAAACATATCCTAATATGCTGCATATTACTTGTGTAGCACATGCTCTCCACAGAAACTGTGAATATATCAGAGACACTTTTCCGGAAGTTGATAGACTTGTATCAGCTTTTAAAAAAGTTTTCAGAAAAGCTCCATTGAGAGTAGCTCTTTTCAGGGAAAAATTTCCATCTCTGTCACTGCCTCCCACTCCAGTAATAACTAGATGGGGAACATGGCTGGAAGCTACTAGTTATTATGCTGAGAATTTCGATAGTCTAAAACATTTCGTAACACTGCTAAAGGAGGATGCTAGAAGTATTGGTGAGTGCAAGGAGCTCACACAAATCCCAAATTTAAAAAAATAAGTTGTACTCTCTTCACGAACACTTTGGAAAATTGCCAAAACTAATCACTTATTTTGAAAATCGAAACCTCAAATTAAATGACGGATTAACCACATTAGATGTGGCTGTTAATAATTTGAAAAGTATTCCAAGTGACTTCGGATGTGGCCTTCGGCAAAAGTTTGAAGCAATTCTTAATAGAAATCCAGATTTAATTACATTGCAGCAATTATGTATGGAGACAATTCCACAAAATCTAACGGCTAAATATGAAGAAATAAAAGAATATTTCCAGTATGCACCTATAACCAGTTGCGATGTAGAAAGGACGTTTTCTATTTATAAGGATGTACTTACTTCAAAGAGAACAAAATTGACAGAAGAAAACCTTGAGAAACTATTGCTAGTCAATATTAATACTCCTTTACTCAACTTGAACGACAAAATGAACAAATAAAAATGTTCCAATTATAGAAATAAAATTAAAAACTTTAAAAATACAACTTTTCAACAAATACATATGTATTTCGTAATTTTATAGATCACCACCCGTTTGTTTTCCAATTATATAAATAAAATTAAAAACTTTATAAATACAACTTTTCAACAAATAAATATGTATTTCGTAATTTTATAGATCACCACCCGTTCGTTTTCCAATTATATAAATAAAATTAAATATTTTAGAAATACAGCCTTTCGCCAGTACTGCACTGGGTGGTAAGCGTGTCCGTTCTCTAGTTATAAGGTACATACTTTATATTTAGTAAAATTAAAATAAGTTGAAACAAAATATAAACACAGTTTGGAATTAGAAATAATATTGATGAAATATAGATCAAGCGAACAGCGTTTGAGAATACAGTCAAAACTATTTATGTGAAATCGCTTAACTTTATATTACATCATAACGATTTTATTATCACTACTCCCATTGTTTGAAATCCTACTTTAGAGGTTAATTTGGAAATTATTCTTGTGTACATTGACTTTCGTAACTTGATGTAACTGTATTTTCTAACACTCGACCCAATGTTAAATACATGTGTAGGTATCGCACTTGATAAAATAAATAACACAATGTCAAAGAAGATCTTAAGCATTATACGTTAGTTGATATGTTTATACGCAACGCAATCCAAGCTATACTATATATGGCAAAGAAAAACAAATCCATCTAATACGGCGGGGTATTCTTGAACTTCCATGTGAAGTGTAATCACTTATTTGTGTGTCAAAACTTATTAATAAACCATTAAATACACTGTTTAAGCTGAATGAATAATTCGAGTATGTAGTCGTTTCTTTGTTCTTTGTTAGCGGGATGGCATTCCAATACATAACGTCATCTCTCTCTTACTTCCTGTCGTCTCTCCGAACGAGAGAGGCCTTGAGACAAAACCTAGTTCAACATCCGCGGACCGTGTCAGCCCGAAGGAATACACAGCCGGTTTCACTCATTTCACTTTCATTCAATCTTCTTCTGCTGCTTTAACTTCGCAATGCATCTCATAACCTTAATTGCACCGATTATGTGCAATGAAAATAAACAAAAGTGAGAAAAAGTGAATTTTGAAAGTTTCCGATCATTAGAATCTTTAAACTCGTACATGCGAGGTATATTATATCATTAAACACTTATAATGGCATAAGACTAAAAGTTTCGACTTAAAAATGTTTATTAAAAATTAAGAATTTAAATGAATTAATTTGCTTAAAATATAAAACTTAGCTATGTAAAATGTTCTTGTGGTTAAAGAAACAATCACATAATTGTCCCTTACCAAAAAAATTAAATGTCATCAAGTATATCAAAGCCAATTTTCTGTCACTAATTGAAACATGTTAAAAAAAAGACAACAAATATGGGAAAAAGAATCCAATTCAAACGTCAGGAATATATCAAACTAGTATAGTATATTTCAAATTATAAGAAACGCTAAAGGTTTGGATAATGATTTTATTGCGGTCTGTTTAGACAGCGATTAGGAGCTGCCGTGTCTTAAATAGAACCGTAACAGAAAATATTAGGGGCTGCAGAGGCTTGTGGAAAAATTTACAAAATTGTCAAATATGGCATTCAAACAAGAGAATGAAGTAGCCATAAAGAATCCTCAAGGAAAATTCCAATGTGGCAAGTCGATATTATTCGTGAAGCAATTTATAATATGTATAGACAGAATCAAATTCCTGTAATCAAAATTTATACTTAATACTTTCCTGTTTCCATGCCGATATTATAATCACTGCGTGACTAATTAAAATATTTACATATCAAAAAGATATTTCTCTTATATCTTGAAATGGACTATACACTGTACAAGGTATAGCTATAAAATAATGAGTGCTACTTCGGACGAACTGCACATGCGCCAATGTTCTACCACTGACAGCTGTGTAGCAGCAATCTTTCGATTGCCGCCTCTCTTGTGTTTGTAGACATAATACTCTAGCCGTGACTTTCGTTTGCACAAGATCAATTTTTTTTCTGTTTTGCTGTAAAAATGATAAGTAATTCAGTAGAGCAACGAATTGTTGTGAAATTTCATATGAAACTAGGAAAAAACCACTGCTGAGACTATCTTTCGTTAAAATAAGTATATGGCAATGAATGTTTATCACGTGCGCGGATATTTGAGTGGTTTAAGCGTTTCCAAAATGACCAAGAAGATGCTGAAGATGACGCAAGTTCAGGACGCTCTTCGATGTCAAAAATAGATGAAAATATTAAAAAAATCGATAATTTTTTCCAATCTGACCGTCGATTAACTATTCGTCTGATGCTAGAACTGTAGGAATTGACAAAGTATGCGAAAAGCAAATTTTACATAAGCATTTAAACATGCAAAAAGTGTATGCTGAAAATTCTCACAATCGAACAAAAAGCTCGTGAAAATATTTATATTGACACTTTAAGTGCCACTAAAAACGACCCAAATTTCTTCCAAAGAGTGACAACTAAGGATGCACATTCGGAAGCAAACGCAGTGTCGGAGTGTATGCACGCGCATGTATTATATCAATTATATGTACATATTGCTATAGATTTTTCCCCGCAAATATTTGGAAAAGTTTTATTATTTATGAATGCATATTTATTTTGAACTTATATATATTTTTGACTAGGGCAGTTGTAGCACGCCGTTGGCATTGCTGTGTACGATTTTTATAACTGTATTTTTTATACGAAGCCAGCAGGTCTGCTGTATCCGAGGCAGACGCAAATGTACTCTGGGTGTAGAAAGACGTGCTTATTATAAGATAAATTTTTATCTTTGTTAAGTAACTTTGTGATTTTTGATTAATTTGTGGTTGGTGCTTGATTTCATTACCGATATTTTTATACGAGTTAGTTGATCTCGTTATTGTTAATTTTATAAGCTTTCTACCTCAGGTGTCTCGAGAAAATATATATATATTTTTTTTTATTCACGCAAGTAAATTATATTTAAAGATATCTTAATATTATTATTATTATCATTATTTTGAATGTATTGAATTTTGTATTTTTCCATTGTGTTAATTTTGATATATGTGACCTTCTCCGAGAAAAGGGACCTAGTGTGTGAAAATGAAGTTTTGAGAAAAACGCATTTAAAGTTTCATAACGTATTATCACTGTGAACACACCTTCAGTTGGGAGATGCGATTTGGTATGGTTAGTTATGATTGGGTGCCGACTTTGGTGACGTCATGCCTATGTGGTGACGTATTTTTTTTAGCTTTTAGTGTGATAATACCTTTGCTATTGTTGCTGCTCTGTTTGTTATGATCTCGATACGTGATTCTTAACCCGCAACCAGTGACCGACGTAACAACGCCGCTCTCTGTTCGCTCTCAGCAAAGGGTTGATGTGCGTATGCTAATACGAAGAACATTATAAAAATAACTATAAGAAAGGAAAAGAATAAAGTGACGCTTCAGTCTTGTGCCAACTGTATAACGAGTGTTATCAATATCTCAAAAGTTGTTTCGCAATTTTGGTTCTTTTGTAATTTTGTTACTAAGCTGATGTTAATTTGAAGTAATTTTTATAAAAATGGATATTTCTGACAGTTTTGGTGATGATTTAAAAAGGCTAGACTCGGTTTATGGCGATGATGAGATCGATATGACGTTATCTGAATAAACGTTATCTGAATAAATAAATTTTTATCAGAAATCTAACTTATTTCATCTTATTCTACACCCTTTTAGGTACCAGAATCCACTCTTAAGTCCAAACCCGTTTTTTGACACACTAGGTCCATTTTCTCGGAGAAGGTCACATATATATTTTATTCTTAGTTATTTGATTTAAATGACAAAGAACGTTTTTTAAAATTTCTAATATAAAAAATTTCTGTAACTGAGAATTTTGTACGCTTGGGATATCAAGGGCATATTTTTTCATGTGGTTGCACATGTTTTAGAGATTGTTTCGGTCTGTCAAATCAGTTTATTTTGATTTTGTTTCTTGTGGGAGAAACTAAAAAGCATCTTTGTAATTTATTACTTTTAATTTTGTTCGGCTGTCATAAAGGATGTTTTTATCGCACGCTGCGGTCATTTCCGTGCGATATTTTTACCTTAATAATATTGTTTAATGACGCAATATTAATCTTTATACTTCATAAAGATATTTTTTTATTTTTTTTTATTTTTGTATTAAAGTTTCATTTAAATTTAACTGTGTGTATTTTTTAAAATTCAACCTTTTTTGTTTGTGCTCATAAGTAACTTAAAGACATAATTACTATTTCTCAAATAAATATTGAGTGGCGCTCAAACATTTTACTAATACAATTGTGTTTTCCACTTTTCCGATTGGAACTCTGAGGGAAAAGCAGTCTCATCTTAAAAATTAACCGACTGAATATCCAAGCTGGACAGATTGGTGGTGAATAGTGGTATTATCAAATTCAAAACCACTATTCATAGCAATATTCTTACGATATATGTGTCCAGTTTCAAGCCGGCTGTGATATAGTACAGTTATTTCGTGAAAAAAGTGAAAAATAATAAATCAATAATGTCGAAAGCTATAAAGAGACCATTCTACCACAAAACACAGAAATGAATACGTAGATTTCCGGATTTAGTTTACGTTTAAAGTTACACATAACGTCACAATGCGTCACCATTTTCTTCCCTTATATGATAATAATATTTCGTTCCATCAAGCAAAAAGCATAGAATAGATCAAATATAAAAAATATCTTTCTTTGGTGACTACGGTTAAGTAAAAACTCAAAAAAGTATATAACCCCTTACAACAATTACCAATCGTATCCTAAATACGTATTTCGACAACTAGGTTGTCATCATCAGTAGGTAAAACCACTAATCAAAGTGTCGCACGTGGGGCACAGTAAAGCTAACATATATAATAACGCAACAACTTTACACTGCGTACACGTATACACTGAATGTATAATACACGATTTTAGTGTTCGTGGATTTAAATTAGTTGTAATTTATATATTTAATTAATTAATAAAGAAATATAGACCAGAATAGTAACTTTGAAACTATTTCTTTTAAAATCTAAATTAGTTGCAAAATGTTGTAAAGGTAGTTAATATTTAGGTTTTGAATGCACGTTGACATATCAAAAACATAAGAACGCGAATGTCGGCAAAGAAGAAACAGTGTTAAGGACATGGTTTCAGATTTGAATCCAAGACCTGATGGTTCCTTCATACTTTGTTGTACAAAAACGTGCCTTACGCATTTGAAACAATGCCTTCTAAATTAAAAATCGTCTACCTTCTTATATATTTAGACACCAAATATTTAGACTCAAAAAAAGGTATGAAATCCCTTGCTACAATTAGTAATCGTATCCCTAATACAATTTCGACAACTAAGTTGTCATCATCAGTAGGTAAAACCTTTGTAGCTTTGTAAACTGATGATGACATCAGTAGGTAAAACCATTAATCAAAGTGTTGAACGAAAAGTATATTTCCATTCTAACACTTTTATGCACAGTAGTAGATTTATGATACTTTTCAACCTCAGACTTTTTCAGGTTACTAAATTTAATTTCAAGATCATTCTCAATTATTCGTTTGTTTATTACAGCGTCAATATCATTTAAGTAAAAACAATAAAAACAAGAGATTCCAAAATTCTTAAATAAAAGATGTTTTTTTTTGACAGTCATTACTAATGACTGTACTAATGACTCATTAGTACAGAAATAAAATTGAACAGGAATGTTGAAATTACACAATTACGATTTAATTAAAATTTTGATTCGATTACTGCAATTTAAATATTAATTAAATACAAATATTAAGGCTATAATCCTTTCTTTTACATTGGGAACGTGTTACTGATTTAGATCAAACCAGTTTCTCGCTAGTGCAATGAATAAAAGCGACTGGACGGAATTATAAGCATGGCTACATTTTAAACTGCACTGAATAATTATAATGAATTGGCGACGTCTATTATTACACTTTGGATATATTTCATTTTAATAGCATAAAGTTATTACAAATTTCACATTTCTATATTTGCATTGTGTTTATATACCGGGCAAATACATTAATTCCTTATAACCTTTTTATTATAATTTTTTTTTTGTTTTCAGTATTTTGTTAAGAAGACTTGGGGAATTTAAAATGGAACAGTACCTACACAATTGAACAACGTGCCAAAATCATTGAACTTTATTTCTCAAATCAACGATCCATTGTTTTGACTTAGCGTGCATATCGTCGTTATTTTAATGTGCGGGTTGGACCCTCAGGGTCAACAATAGACCGTCTGGTTGCAAATTTTCGAGAACAAGGGGCAGTAAGGAACCTTCCTGGTGCCGGCAGACGACGAACGGTGCACACGGATGACAATATTGAACGGGTACAGGAGAGTATTCGGGAAGATGGAGAAACATCAACCAGGAGACGTTCGACACAACTTGGCCTCTCAAGAGGGTCGCTGTAGAGAATTTTGCATACAATAAGAATGTTTCCATACAAAATTCAGCTTGTCCAACAATTGAAACCGACAGATTACCAGCAACGACTTGATTATGCAATTTATTTTCGTCAAAAAGCAGAAGAAAATCATGATTTTATTCATAATTTAATTATGAGCGACGAAGCCCATTTCCAATTAAATGGGTTCGTTAATAGGCACAACTGCAGGATATCGGCTACGGAAAATCCAAGAGTAGTTCAACAGCGAGAATTACACCCACTTAACTGTACCGTTTGGTGCGGTGTTTCGTCGGAAAGGATAATTGGCCCATATTTTTTTGAAAATGAACACGGTGTCGCCGTTTCCATCACTGGTGTTAGATATCGGACAATTTTGGAAGATTTTTTAAGGCCAGCCGTGGAAAACGATCCGCAAGTATGGTTCCAACAGGATGGAGCCACAGCGCACACTGCGAGGGACACAATGGCTCTTTTACGCGACATCTTTGGTGAACGAATTATTTCCCGTACAAGCGATTTTAATTGGCCTCCGCGTTCACCGGATTTAACCGCTTCAGACTGTTTCCTTTGGGGTTATTTGAAAGGAAAAGTCTATATTAATAAGCCTCGAACCATACAGCAATTAAAAAATAATATACGCGACGAAATCAACAATATAACACCTGAAGTTTTGCGAAAGGTTATAGAAAATGTTTTGGAAAGAGCACGAATATGCGAAGCAGAAAATGCCCACCACTTGCGAGATATAATTTTTCATAATTAAATTAAAAATATTCTCCATTAATATAGTGTATTTAAAATTAAAAAAAAATTAATAATAATGTCTTAAATAAGAAGTTATAATGAACTCAAACCCCTTCGGTCATTTTGGGCCACCCTGTATATGGATTAGGGCATTCTCTATATTAACCAAAAGAATTTGGATATAGATTGTGCAAATATAATATCTATAATTTCTTTAATGAAAGAATAGCAAAAAAGCTATGCTATTTGGAAACGCTTTTACGGTGAGATGTGTCCTGTATTGTCTTCTATTACAATGCAAATCACTAAGTCTTATCGGATAAGAGATAAAAGGGAAAAAAGTAGATCAAATAGATGAAGAAGACAGGTATGATGTACACGTCAAAATTTAAAAGATCTCATGAAAACATCCTTAGATTCCAATCTTCTAGCAAGTCAAATCAACCACCAGTTATTCCTTAATGATGAAACAAAATAGTGACGTAAAGAAATCTAAAAATGGTGAGAAATACGCCAATATAGTTAAGGCAACATATGCTTATCATATATTAAACGTCAAATGCGACTAAAAGTGATTAAACAAGGGAAGAATGTCGAGGATCACAATATCAGAATTGTGGCACGTCGATTTAAACTTAACTTATAAATAGCATCGATAGACAATAGTTAATGTCTAATTGGATAGATGCGCCAATGAGAGCGATGCATTGCTGTAACTTAATCATTGAGAAACTCTAGGTACGGAGCTATTAGTCTAAATTTAAGCAATAGTGAAGAAAAAAAATGGCTTTACCTAGAATCGCCACGTCTAAAGAATATTCGGCAATAACCCAATAGAAAGAAACTCAAGTTGATAATGGCGTACGACAATGCGATTTCCGAAGATGAAATATTATCTTGGAAAAAATCATCAAATTGTTTTTATCCAGAATTGTTGCATTCAAAGAAAATCCCCCAAAACCCAGGAGAAAAAAAGCCAAGTTATTTCCAAAAATGAAATGTCAATACATTGTATTTTGAACATAATTCATATTCGGCCGTGCTACCTACGTAAGCTTCAACATCTCTCATTGCTATGTAAACAATATAATGATTACTATATTGCGTGATCCTACTGAGAAGTAAAAGGTTATCGTTGATAAACTAGAAGATGATCGTTAATTGACGAAGGAGATGCTTGATGCTTCATTATAACGCTAAGAAATAAGTAATTAAACTTCTAGTTTCAAAAATTCTTTTATTGTAAATACCACTACAATATTGTTTCGCCATACAATGGCTTCATCAGGTGGATGAAATACTGAATATGTACAATACAAGTTTGAATATTTATGTGAAAATTATTGGGGAAATGGTGGTGGAAAAATTTTACAATCTTAAATTTAGTAGAGGGGAGTTGTTTAAATCTAGTTGGTCATTTAAAGCTAATCTTAAACTATTGTATCAATTAATTTCTAAGTTTTCTAACAAGTTAAGTTTTTTACTTTTTTCTTGAATGTGTAAAATTTTGAAATCTATATTAAATCTATGATTAATTTCTAAACAATGATTTGCGAAAGTTGAATCTGTTTTCTTTTCTTCTTTTCTTTATGGCTTCTCTCAATATTGTAGTGTATTTACAATAAAAGAATTTTTGAAACTAGAAGTTTAATTACTTATTTCTTAGCGTTAGAAGATGATCCATTGCATTTGTAATTTGTTTCCGCGTTTAATCCTTAAGTGGTATTGTAAAATCCCGACGGACTCCATCACATATAACTAAATCTCTAGTTTTGCTATCAATTAATAGGTGGCACTGCGATTTCAGCTAATCTTCTATTAATTACGTTCTTAGTATTTGGTATGCAACACGTGTTAAACTAAGTTTGAAATAGAGGAAAATCTCAAAAGACCTCACTGTACCGTCGATGTAAGCTTTTTATCTACTTAAATTTTCTTTTCTAAATATAATTTTACGATAAATTACTTTGAACAAGTTAATAGAGACGTTATCGTGTATTTGAGATTAGGATATTTGTTTTAGGATGGCTTCATCTAAGCCATTAACATTATATCAGTGCTTAGAGCACAAGGACTTTACAAGTCATGTAAAGTCTTTCTACTCTAAGCAAGTTATGTCATTACTGTAATCAATAAAGATCATCTCGCTGACGGTGTCCACCGGCTCCTATATTTTACGAAATATTAAAGACTTCGTCAGTGATTTCATCAAAAAGATGCCAAACAATTTCGTATAAAATTCAATAAAATCATCTTACTATGTTGCTATTAATTACACTCCTCACATACGTTTTAGCATATCCTAATATAGATTTGTACATGCCTTGTTATGACATTCATTTTCTTGCGACAGTTTCACATAATAATTCTTATCGTGCTTAATTTCATTTCAAAAATATAAGAATGACTTAAAATTAGCCTGGTTGCATGTAGACTAGCAGTACAATTCCCACAATTCTAATAAATTCCATGCAAGTACTTACAATTAGTGTTTTTATGAAAGAATCATTAATAATAATTGCATGGAAATTCACAGAACGTTTACGTTTTGTATTCTTGAACTGTTAACAAGGTAGCCTGCGCAAAACAAAGCAAAAAATTGATATTTCACAAGTATTTATTCAATTAGGAATCTGCGGAAGATACAAATTAATTATTTTCAAAAGTTATTATTAAAATAATTGGATTAATGAAGCTTTTTTACGGAAAATCATTATTCAGATTATTTTTAATACATTTAAGGATAAGTATTGCAAAATTCGTAAAAAAAATTAATTAATTTTATATTAAGCAATTATTATTGTTTAAATCTTAATAAAAATATTTAAAGAAAACTAAATAGTTCTTCATGAATAACCCGAATAAAACCGTACCAACATATCATTTATAAAACATTTATTGCTTGAAATTTTGGAAGGCTTTCTAAATACAAGTTTACTGATGTGTCGTCAATAAATTATGCGTTATCAGACCGACTTAAAATGATAATTTAATTTTTTATAAGTCTACAAATTCGTCCTTTAATTAACTAAAACCGGTACTCCTCCGTATCTATAGTAGTTTTATTTCTTTTCTGTGTTGGGTTGATATAATGCCCCTCTTCACTCGATGTATATTGAAGTTCCATTTAATAAATGGGTACACATTTTGACTGAATTTATTTGTATTCCAACTCTATTTCCACTATAAAAGATTGAAGTAAATATTGAATTTTGCAACTCTGAGAAATTAACTTGCTCGGTCATTTCCTTTTTTTGGGGGGTTAAAACGTTTTATTATTTATTATTTATGTAAATATGAATTATATACAGTTAGAATTACTAGTAAATCAATGTTAACTCATATCAGAATATCAGATGTGAGATTTATACAAAATGATAACCGAAACAAATTTTGCGAGCCTATACTATAGCACAAAGATTATTCATAGGAAATGTTCAAGATGCTGGCCTCCTTATCGAAATAACCACTAGTTAATTCAGTTATCCAAATGAGTTATAAATGACTAAAATGTTTGGAATAGTAAGTAATATTTTGTTAGTCAATGTTATTATGAAAATGATACGAACAGAAACAAGAAAAGTCGCTAACGACAACATAAATCAATAAACTCTAAGTACGTATTTCGACAACCAATTTGCCACCTTCAGTAGAACAATCTGAAAAATAGTGTTAAACGTAGTGTCAATGGCTGAAGTACAACCTCTGCAGCCATTCTCTTCGCCAAATCGACAGTGGAATAACCCTAAATTAACATTAAACAACATTAAAACAAACCCTTTCAATTTTCAAACCAATCTCCACCTACTCAGATGCAGATGATCATTATACCACTGACAAAACTGGATTCGTTGTAAACAATCAGGTGGGTGAATTTAATGAAGAATTGAAAATTTATCTGAGTGTAAATGTAACTAGTTGTTCAAGATATTACGAGAAGAGTCATACGAAAGTTCTAGAATAGAAAGGTTAAAAGAACAGATTAATTGCCAAACGACGTAACAGAAATATGAGAATTTTATTCAAGAACAGAACAGTGGAACGACCAGTTGATTTATCTTAGCCACATCACCAGTCTGTGATATGAAAATTAATGACATTCAATTTGTTCTTCTGGATACATTTCGATAAATTGGGTCAAGTTAACCGCTTGGAATATATCCAGTTACCATCTTCATTTTGCAAGCCTCTTCAAAAATAGGCCATTAGAAAAGCTACCGGCAAGATGGGTGTCGTTCTTTCTTACTGTGAAGAAAATGTGAACTCATTTTTAAATTACTGTATGGCTAAGGTTAAACGATATGCCACTGTAGATAAAACCCAAATACTCCAGAGACAAAACGCAATCAAAAAATGTATTTCTACTGTTGAACGTTCCCCGAACAAGGCAAAAACGTTTTCTTCAACCCACAAGATTATGGTCACAATTTTCATGAATAGCAAAGGCGTAATATTTATCGACTATTTACAGAAGCAAAGTAGAATAACTGGTCAATATTATACTGATGTAATGACACGGTTCGATGCCGAACTGAAGAAAAAACAATTGCATTTATTCCTAAAAAAGTTTTGTTCCGTCAGGATTATGCATCCGCTATGGCAACCTCTAAATTTGGCGAATTAGTTTACGAATTGCAACCACATGCACCATATTCACCAAATCTGATTCCGAGTGAATTTTTCTCGTTTCCTAAACTTGAAAGATTCGTTTGGTGGCAAAAGATTCAGTACAAATGAGGAGAAGAAGAAAAGAAGAAGAAGAGAAGAGAAAAGGAGAAGAGAAGAGGAAGAGACAGAAGAAGAGAAGAAGGAGAAGAAGGATAAGAAGGAGAAGAAGGAGAAGAAGGAGAAGAAGGAGAAGGAGAAGAAGGACATGAAGGAGAAGTAGGAGAAAAAGGAGAAGAAGAAGACGCAGAAGGAGAAAACGGAGAAGGAGAAGAGGGAGAGGAAGAAGGAAAAGAAGGAGAAGGAGAAAGAGAAAGAGAAGGAGAAAGAGAAGGAGAAAGAGAAGGAGAAAGAGAAGGAGAAGGAGAAAGAGAAGGAGAAGGAGAAAGAGAAGGAGAAGGAGAAAGAGAAGGAGAAAGAGAAGGAGAAAGAGAAGAAGGAGGAGAAGGTGAAGAACGAGAACAAGCAGGAGAAGGAGAAGGAGAAAAAGGAGACGAAGAAGAAGAAAAAAAGAAGAAGAAAAAGGAGGAGGAGACGACGAAGCGAAGAAGAGAAGAAGAAGAGAAGAAGAAGAGAAGAAGAAGAGAAGAAGAAGAGAAGAAGAAGAGGAGAAGAAGAAGAGAAGAAGAGGAGAAGAAGAAGAGGAGAAGAAGAAGAGAGGAAGAAGAGAAAAAGAAGAAGAGAAGAAGAAGAAGAGAAGAAGAAGAGAAGAAGAAGAAGAAGAGAAGAAGAAGAACAAGAGAAGAAAAAGGAGAAGAAAAAGAAGAGAAGAAGTGCACCAAAGAAGGCGAAGAGGATTCCATCAGCCGGAAAAGTTTTGACGACGATATTTTGAGTTTCGCGAGGCATAATATCTATTGATTATTTAGAGACGGGAATGGCAATCACTGGGCAGTACTATGCTAATTTACTGGACCTATTCGACGCTGAATTAAAGAGAAAAAGGCCCCACCAAGCAAAGAAAAAATTATCTACCAACATCATTTATACCCCCGCCCACCCACCAGCAATTTCGACAACAAAACTAGTCGATTCACGGTACGAATTGGTAACCCATTCACCATATTCGCCAGATTTGGCCCTCTATGACTTCTTCTATTCTCAAAATTAAAAAAATGTCTTAGCGAAAAGCGGTTCACGTCAAATGAAGAGGTCATTGCCGAAACACAGACCTAATTTGCAGAATTTGACAAATCTTATTATTTGGATGACTTAAAAAAGTTCAAACATTTTTGGATTAGAGCTACAAGGAGATTATGTCGAGCAATATATTTATTAAATGCGAAAAAATTGCGTTGTATTACTTAACACAGGTATTTGTAACACTATCCTCTATTCAACAAAATAATTATAATTGGTTTAAAATAGAAATCAGGTACTTATAGCTAAAGAGCAGCTAGTTTGTAAACGTGCTCTTTTGCTGTAAGTACCTGATGAAACCAGTGTGCTGGCGAAACAATTATCGTCGTTTTGCGATTACGTATTAAAAAAGTGGAGCTTTTAACCATTACTTTTATTTATATTTTAAATTATGGATCTTCATCAAATAAAAGCCGAATCAATTCAATAATTGGTTTAAATTTAAGTTTGATTTATGTAATCAACTATATTTTTTATTGTAGCCTAGATACAATATCGTCTTGCAAATATTAAATATAATTAAACGAAGAAATCTTTAAGGATCATAAGCGTAGTATACAACAACATTGTAAAGAGACATGTGTACATATAACAAAGATTGTGTACACACAAAAATGTAATTCTTGTACATTGCGCGTATATGCTTGAAAATAAGCGAAAACATATTTAAAGAGTGGGCGTGTATAATACGCGCACTCCTAGTAGCCATTGAACATTGTGCTAGGTCATGTTTGGCATACACAACATTCATAGAGAGCTAAGACTCACGTCGACGTACCAGTCCCACGTTGCAACGAAAAACGGAATCCATCACGACGCGAACGCATCGAAGTGCACTTGCTTGCCTGTGCTGCTGCGGCCGCTCCGCTGCGGGTAATGGGTCAACGTATTCGACCGCCGATGCCCGCCTAATGAGCGAGTCCGACCGAGTGAACGAGTGAAACAAACGCCAGAACGTCCGGACGTGTTGGAAAGTGACGAAAAACGAAACGGAATGCAGTCAACCTGTACACCAACACACATGCATCGTCAGTATGTTGCTTGTATGTACGTTAAAGATTCGTTTAGAAGAACATGTATTATACGTCACTTAAATAAAAGAACTTCACAGCCTTCAACGGGCCTCATGCTCTGGGGAATAATAAAGTAAAAATATATTAACATTTCGCTTTTCAAAAGCTGACAAAATTATGTTTGAACTGTACCGAATGAAAGCTTCTGTTTTTATATCAATATTTACATTGTCCATAAAGGCAATTTTCTTAGACTTTCCAATATCTTCAACACGTTTAAGGGCCGATTCTACATGACTCAAGATGCGAGGGGCACGCTGGAATTATTGAAATGCTAAGAAAGTATAATATGTAGAGATGGGAACGTTGCATTTTTATAAACTACGGTCTTTAGATAGTCGTCTGTGATAGCCAACTGAATAGTGTCTGTCACATAGTACACACAATTGTGAGTGAGTAGAAGTATGGAGTTGTCACGGGAACATTTTCGCGCTATAATTTACTATGATTTCAATGTTGGTTTAAACGAAAAACAGAGCCTATAAAAGAAACACTAGTGATCAATCAATCATCCGAGAATTTTAGTGATGTAGAAATAGATTTGTTAAACAAAGGTTTAAAATACTGTTTGTCAAGCCGTCAGATTCCTATAGAACAGGTGATTGCAAGTATCGAAACTTCGATTAAGTATTTAGAACAAGGGCCAAAAAACTTTATTCGAGAAGCTTGTAAAACCCAAATCGATAAGAATTTACAGCAGCACAAACAGAAGTCAGTCCATAAAGAATGGAATATCATTAAAACTCTTAGATCGAAGGACTGTTTTTACCTAAAAGCAGATAAAGGGAACAAGTTAGTAATTATGGACAAAATCGACTATTTTCAAAGAGTTAAAAATTTAATTGCCGAAGGTCCGTATGTAGAAATTAAGAGAAATCCGTTACCTAAAATGATTAGTGACACAAAAGACGTGTTAAAGAAATGTCCAAGTATAAATTAAATGTTAGTAATCCTTTAGTACCAAGAATGTATTGTTTGCCGAAGATACATAAACCAGGTAACTCGATGAGACCTATCGTTTCAGGTATCAACTCACCGACTTATTTGATTTCCAAATGGTTAGTGAATGAATTTAAAAATTTACCCGTAAAACCAGAAAGTTTGTCAGTTAGTAACTCCTTAGAATTTGTTAAATTAATTAAAGATTGTGAACTGGAAGCCGGGGATATTTTAGTTTCATTTGATGTAACGTCATTATTCCCCTCGGTACATATTCCAGAGACTATGAAATATTTAGAAGGCTTGCTCCACAAGAATAACATTGAACCTTCAAAAATAAAAGAATACACGAGATTGACAACTCTGTGCATGACGCAAAATTGTTTCCAAGTAGGAGAAAAATTTTATGAGCAGAAACAAGGCACAACAATGGGTAACTGCCTATCTCCTTTCATAGCCAATTTATTCATGAGTCAATTTGAAGTTGAACTTAAAAATAACGCTAAATATTTCCCCGAGAGTCTGGATCAGGTACGTAGATGACATTCTCGCGATTTTTGATACACGGAAATGCGAATTAGACATGTTCGTTAATCAGTTAAATTTGAAATTTCCGACGATTATATTTATGGTGGAAAAGGAACACAATGGCAAGATACCATTTTTAGATACTTTACTGATTAGGAATAAACATAAAATAGAAGTCGATATTTTCCGGAAAGAAACCAATGTTAATAGATTCATCATCGCGGATTCAAATCATAGTTTTTAACATAAGACAGCTTCTTTTAATTTCTTAGTCAATCGGTTACTAAATTTTCCGTTAACAAAAGAGAGATATGAAATAGAACTGGATTTCATTAAAAATATCGCGAAATATAATGGCTTTGACATAGAAATAATCAATAAATTAATTAGAAAAACAAAACTAAAAAATACAATCCGCGAATCCACAAGTTTGATATCTCAAAGTAACCAGGAGAAAAAGTACAAGTGTTTACCATACCACCCCATCACGAAAAAGATTAATAAAGTTGTGAAAGAACGAGGTCTCCAAGTAGCCTTTCGGTCCGAAAATACTATCAAAAGTCTCCTAGGGAATACCAAATATAAAGTTAATTTTAATTCGAAATCAGGTATATACGAAATTAATTGCGATGATTGTAATTTGAAATATATAGGCCAAACAAAACGACCAATAATAACCCTGTTTAAAGAACACATATCACATATTAAATACAATAGACCGGATAAATCTAACGTTGCCAACCATGCTCTAAGTACACTGCACAATGTGTCGATTAAAGGGTTGAAACTTGCCAAGGCCATTAATAACCCCCGCGATCTTGGCGCCTACGAAAGTATTCATATCGCTAAAAACAAACAAAATTCCATGAACGGAGATAAAGGACCGATCCCCTTCACCTGTCTCTTTTCATTCTTAGAAACGTAAATAAAAAGGTCGTGGACGTTTCAAACTGGAGTATAAACATATGTGGGTGCTTTTCCCTTAAGAGAGGTAATTTTTTGTCGATCCTTTCGGTCGATATTTTTGCATGTTTCAGTTAGTGTATACGTGGACGCCGTGTAAAGTTGTTGCGTAAGCTGTTGTGCTAGCTTTACTGTGCCCCATGTGCGACACCTTGATTAGTGGTTTTACCTACTGATGGTGACAACTTAGTTGTCGAAATACGTATTTAGGATACGATTAATAATTGTGTTAAGGGGTTATATACCTTTTTTTAAGTATTTTTAAGAAAAACAGCATTGAACGTTTACAGCTTGCATTTGGCAATGAAATCCCATAAAAGGCAGGTAGCCGGTTACAAAAGCATCTCAAAAAGTCTACAGGATTACGCTTGAACATATCTAGATATTGCTGGGGTATGGTCACACGAGCTTGCTTTTGATCGTCTGACAGCAAACGCGGCACCCATCTTGCACTGAGCCTTCTCATGTCCAAATGTTGATGTAAAATGTAATGTGCACGGTCATATGATATGGCTATCTCTCTCAACTTTAATCGGCGATCATTCATCACGATTTCCTGAATTTTTCTGAGGCTTTTCATAGGTAGATGCTTTTGGTCTTCCAGAAGGCGATGCATCTTCTATGCTTATTCGACCACGTTTAAATTCACCAGTCCAGTTCATAACGGTTGCATACGACCATGAAGGCTCTCCATAAACTTCGTCTAATTCCGTTTTCATTTCTTTAGCATTTAAGCTTTTAAAAAAAATGTTTAATAACTGCACGGGATTCGATTTTATTCATCATTAAGAAAATGCGCGTACTGTTTACTTTATCTGTCAAAAAATTTGAAACCAGTTATATAATAAATGTGGCACTCAAAATACTTGAACGGCACGCGCGCACCACGCGATCTTATGGTTCGTTCTAGAAACTTTCCGATCCTCTCCGGTCTGTATAAATGTCTCATACAATTGATGTAAAATTTAAATTTATATTTGTAGATATATATAAGTTCTTTTCTGTGATGTATTCTAATGTAAAAGCATTGTGGAATAAAGGTTCGTTATTGTATTTCACCAACCTTTCGGGATCTGGTATTTTCACAATCTTAATTTTAACTACACCAACTTACGAAATACATATCAAAGTAATTTCGTATAAACTCAGACAAAATGAAATAGCGACAAAATACAAAGAAAAAATTGAGCAAGAAGTGGAAGAATTAAATAAACTGGACACAGACAATAATGTGGAAATATTATGGACAAATATAAAAAGCAAAATACATAAAGCTGCAAAAGAAGCGTGCGGAATTATAAAAATAAATAAAAACAAAAAACAAACAAGCTGGTGGAGCGACGAAATAAAAGATGCGATAAAATATAAAAAACATGTGTGGGCGAAATACCTCAAAGCGAAAACAGAAGTAAGTATAAACGCTAAGTATAAACAGCAAAGAACAAGGGTAAAAGAACTAGTGAGAGCAGCAAAACAAAAGTCATGGGAAGAATTCGGGGAAAGAATGGAAAGTGATAGCCACGGAAACCAGAAATTATTCTATAAAGTATTGAAAACTTTCAGAAGTGATACGAACTATAATAGCAAATACATAAAATCAAAAGAGGGAAAAATACTTGAAGATGACAAAGAAATAATGGACAGATGGAAAGAATACTTTGAGGATATGCTTAATATAGAAAAAATAGTACAAGGATATAATGAAAAAGAAGAACAAATAACCACCCAATTAACAGACGAAGGTGACCAAGAAATAAAAATAGAAGAAGTAAAAGAAGCAATCATAAAAATAAAAACAGGAAGAGCAGCAGGTCATGATTGTATATCACCAGAAATGATCAAAAACTTGGGTGAAAAAGGCATAGAAGCTATAACTAAACTGTTTAACAAAATATGGACAGAAGAGAAAATACCACAAGATTGAGAAATAGCAGTGATATTACCCATCTTCAAGAAAGAAGATTACCGTGAATGTGAGAACTATAGGGGAATAACAATGATGAGTATAATGGCCAAAATGTACGAAAGAATACTGGAAAAAAGATTAAAAATACAAATAGAGACACAGCTAGAAGATTCACAAAGCGGTTTTAGGAAGGGAAGAGGAGTACAAGACCACATATTTACTATAAAACAAATAATGGAAAAAAGACAGCAAAGCAATACGTACTTGGCGTTTATTGACCTAGAGAAAGCGTTTGATAGTGTACCAAGGAAAGCGATATGGGAAAGCCTAAAAAGAAGAGGTGTAAATAAGAAATTAAGAAACAATATAGAGTGTATGTATAAGGTCACAAAGATATGTACGAACGAGAAATGCAGAGTCACAGATATTTGAAACTAAAGAAGGATTGAGACAGGGTGGTGTACTGAGCCCAGCACTATTCAACATAGTGATGGATGACGTATAAAAAGAAATAAAGCACAAACTGAAGAAATTACCAGTGGGTTATAGAAATATGGAAATAACGACAATAACTGACTGTCTTTGCAGATGATCTAGTAATATTTGCAAAAAACACGACAGGCCTGCAAGAAAACGTAACAATATGGAACGAAGCCCTTCAAAACCGAAACTTAAAAATTAACATCGATAAAACAAAGGTAATGGTAATTGGGAAAGAAAACAAGCAAGCATTAATAACACAATACAAAAATAGAGCAAGTAAAGACGATGAGATACCTGGGCGTAAATCTACAGAAGAATGGTAAGAACGAAACCGAAATAAATGAAAGAATAGAAAAAGCAACACGGACATACTATGCTTTGAATAACAAATTTATAAGAAAGAAAGAAATATCAACTAAGACAAAAATCCTAGTCTACAAGACTATACATAAACCAATATTAATGTATGGTAATGAGAGCTGGGGGGGCAAGGCAGCAAAAAAGTAAAATCCAGGCGGCAGAGATGAGATTCCTGAGAGCAGTTGAAGGCATTACAAGAAGAGATAGAATACGGAATGAAACAGTGAGGGAAGAACTAAAAGTGGAATCAATCTTAAAGAGCATTGAAAGGCAACATCTGAAGTGGTTCGGACATGTAATACGAATGGAAAACCAGAGACAACCGAAACGGATATGGCTGGCAAGGACACAGGAAAAGAGGACTACAGGAAGACCGAGAAAAGAGTGGAACAGTGTAGTGGCAGAGTGCTTGGAAGCCAGGGGAACAAAGTGGAAGGATGCAGAAGTAATGGCAAGAGACAGAAGGGATTGGGCAATGTTTGTTCGTAAATAAAAAGTTTTTAGACTCCTTAACACCTTCGGGTATAAGAAGGCTTTATCGATTATATATATATATATATATAAAACAAAAACATTTCTAATAATATAAAAAATCTTAAAAATGGGGTGTGGAGAATACAATACATATTTCAGTTCATATTTGTGTGAAAAGTTCTGTTAAAATAATTTCGTCTCAATTACACGCACACAACAAAGATACTGTTCTTGATATTTGAGAGGAGTTAACTTTTGCATCGCATTGTATACAAATTGACACATAATTAGATGCTAGCAAGTGCCGACTAAAAAAGGAACGCACTACAGAATTCCAGGAAGTATGCTAAGCAGGGTAACATCCTCAGTTTTAGGAAATACTGTTGACCTGCAACAGAAATAGTTAGGGACACATCTCGGTTTCCCATTTCACTGCCATCATGTGAAGAACATTAAATAAAATTAACGTTAGATGAAACGTCTTGTATTTCAATGCGATAATAAAATCTGTTGTAGCTTTTTACGTTTTATTAAAATTTAAATTGATTGCCTCGGGTTCGATTTAAATATCGGTAAACGTTTGTGACGAAGTGTCAATGAAATATAGTCAATGTCGCTGACAAAGTTAGGGAAACTACAAAGTCTTTCATGTGTTGATTCATTTCCAAATCTTATCTAATCTTCTTGTCACTTTAAGTTTAACCCGAAGAAGTGAAATGAAATTGGAGAGAACGAGAAGGCAATAATTGCGCCCATGAACTAAGGATGCATATAATCTGACAGGTAAACACAAGATTACAAAACGCATTCTATAAAAATCCAGGTAGTTTCTGGCACCATCGCTGAACAAGCTAACTCAAGATTCTGAGAAAAATAAATTTTACGGTTTAACCACCAACAATAAAATCTATTATAAAGGGAATAGGCCACACTCAAATACAATCTTTTTTTTATTGTAGGTTTCGACTAGTACATTATAAATTAGTTCTAATGTCAATAAATGATGTAAGATTAATTGCTATATTGAAAAAATAACAAATACGTTAATCAATATTGTTTAGTAACAAGAATTAAACTGTATTGCAGTGAACATAAAACTAAAGTTAAACTACCTGAATTGAATTCGTATAATCAACTGTGTGAAATACATAAATGGGAAGTATTACATATCGTAGCGATCTTGAGTTCTCCTTTTACAAATTGTAATCGTCCATTGTTTACAAGATACACGTTAGAGCTAGCTACATAAAATTACTTTGAATTCAGTTATACAGAGAGCGTATAAAGTTTCAAAACCAAAGTTTATTTGTTCTCCCGTAAGAATCAAATTAATTTTTTTAAACAAATACCATGAGATCATTTAATTTTTCCACCTCTCTCTGTTTTGAAATTATGACGTCAGAGATTTTTTTTTAATACAACCCCCATTCTTTAGTGGCTTTGGATTAATCATAAAATTTTGATTTAAGTTAGGTAAATTAAAAACACTTGTCTATTAGTCTATCTCTAACAAAGGCGGATGTAAACTGGGCACCAAGTATATGGATTTACCTGCCCTGCAAAAAGGATTGCTTAATCCTACAGGTAATCTAGGCACCAGTACCGTTCGGATAATGATCGCTTTAAAGCTTAAAGTAAGAAATTAGATGTTAATAAATTAAGGAATTCCGTAATGACCAAATAGATTATTTCAAATGTATTTTTATTTGTACATCTATTGTGGGCGGGCCTCTATTGTATTATGTTATAATATATTCTATATATAAGGAAACATTTAGTTTGTGTATTTAGTTATTTCTATCTTGTTTGCAGCGTTTGCTTAAAGTAAGAAATTAGGTCCGCTTCTCAGTCTCGAGTTTTGTTGCATACTGTTAAGAATTATGGAGGTCTCTTTCGTGGACAGTAACAACGGAAAATGTTTGCTAGTGGTTAACAAGTACACCTTTTCAAAACAGAAAGTGTTGAAGAGTGGCGAAGTGTTTTGGCGTTCTACAAAAAAATCCTTAAATTGTCCCGCAAAAGTGTTTACGCTTGGTGCAGAAAATTTAGTGAGCAGAAGCCAGCTCGAACATAATCATGAACAGAATCAGAGTAAATTAAATCGAAAAGTGATTTCAAATGCGTGTAAACGTTAAGCCGTTGATGATATTTCCGAAAAACCAGCGAAAATTATTCGTCGTGAACTAGCTAAGGAACTGCCGGAAACAATTACGATAACAGATTTCACTTATATACGAAGAAATTTGTACAATGCAAGGAGAAAATTTCTTCCTGGGGCCGTTACCACAAAATAAGACAGAAGTCCATGATATAGTGGAAGCTGTTAATGTTAAAACAAGCAAGGATGAAAGTTTCGTTTTTTTATAAACTGTCCAGTGAGCAATATCATAGTGTTTTCTTGTGAAACGAATGTTAGAAGTTTATGTGGAATGCGTAAAGTGTACATGGACGGTACATTTTCGTATTGTACAAAATATTTTTTACAATTATTTACAATCCACGGACTTAATACTGGACATTATATTCCATTGATGTTTTGTTTGTTGCCTGATAAACGCAGTGAAACGTATGCAACATTATTTGAAATGCTAACAAAAGAAATCTTTCGACGTCACTCTACAATATTACGGCCAGCTGAAGTTTTTGTAGATTTTGAGAAAAGCATTCACACAGCGGTTCGCGCTATATGGCCATCAGCACAAATCTATGGTTGTTGTTTCCATTTGCACCAATCGTGGTTCAGGAAAATCCAAAGTTTGGGTTTAACAGCAGAATTTAGGAACACAGATTCCGTAGTAGGAAAATGGCTGCGATATACATTTGGATTAACATATTTGAATCCTGACGAAGTAGGCGATTGTTTCGCCTTAGATTTGTTAGCCGAAAAACCTGCTCAAGCACAGGCTGACGAATACGCCGATTATTTATTGGAGACATACATAGAAGACGATGCTCCTTTTCCTCCACATATGTGGGCTACCGCAACTCCATCGATCACTAACACCACAAACACATGCGAAGCGTTTCATTCCAAACTAAATGAGTCATTTTATTCAACACATCCATCTATTTATATTTTTATCGAAAAGCTTAAGGAATTTCAAATAGACACTTATGTTAAAATTCAAAGTGTACACACACCAGCAATAGTTAAAGACACACGCGCAAAACAAAAATTAAGAACTCTAAATGAACTGTGTGAACAACTAAAAACCGATTTCCCATTACAAAATAGCACAGTTTGTATTAGCACTAACAGTCTGCATTTTCTGCTTTCAAAAATTAGTATCTTCTGAACTATTGGTCAGAAAGCTGAAAGCTGTGCATATCACTTAAATCAGAATTTTATAATCTATCCAAATCCATTAAAAAGGGAAGGGTGTTGTATTTAAAAAAGTCTTGACGTTATAACTTCAAAAGGGATTTTGAAATTATGCCAAAAATAATGTAAATATAATTGGGTGATGGGTTATTTATGTAGCCACTATTTGTAAAAATTTTATCTCTGTCAAAAAAAAATAATAATAATAATAAACTTTATTTTTCCTATCAAAAACAAAATAAAAAGAATACAAGTAAAAGCTGAAAAGAAAAATCCCAAGACAAAGTTTGGTTTTGGGCACACAATACCACAACCATTCTTCCACTTTGGCACACAGTCCCACAACCATTCTTCCACTTTGGCACACAGTACCACAACCATTCCTTCACTTTCCCTTGTATCAACAAGTAAATAGGAAACCAAACCATTATTCCTTAATCAAACTTAATTTAATTTAATTCTAATAAATGAAATTAATGCCATGACTTACTCGGCGGGTCTAGTTTCGAAACCAAATCCCTTCTATTACCTGACTAAGAGACGGGTGAAATATGTATGAAAGTCGCATCTGTCTATTTCGAAACGTGCATATACTAGCATTTCGTTCTCATTAGAACTCGTCAGTACACGATATTCGAACACAGACATGACTTTCATATCTATACTGCTATATATACGAAAGTATTGAACTAAATGCATGTGGGAATTAATAATTATTAAAATCTCATCCCACACGCAATTGTAGCTTAATTTGTTGCATAATTCTACAATCTGACAAGATTACTCCTGGCGAAGAATGTAGGCACACATCGCGATGTCAATCATCCAGATTGTAAAAATAAATAAAAAATATATTAAAGACACTTATATATCATATACTGACGAGTACTAATAAGAACGAAATGGTAATATGTACACGTTTCGAAATAAACCTACGTGGCTTGCATCTATATATATATATATATATATATATATATATATATATATATATATATAAAACAAAAACGCGTTCGCGAATTCGTCCGCTTTTTCTTTGTCAGTTATTGCCGGTCCGTTTATAGTTTTTAGCGGTGGGATTTTGTTTTTATGATTTGTTAGAACATTTCATTTGTTATTTATAGACACACAAACTACATAATCAATTTTGATAAAATTTTGCGTGTTCCTTATGTTGTGTGGAAGGTTGTTATCATATTTTCTTGCCAAATTTTATAGGCAAATATTAAATAATTAACAATATGTGAAATTACATGAATCTATATAAATAAAAATGTAGATTTATTAATTTACTTCGACTTTTGGCGATGAAGGAGCTGTCACCACTGGGGTTTAGTGAATTCGATCGTGGCCGTGGCTCATTTACGGACGAATTTGAAGAAGGTCGCCTAAAATCGGTCGTTGTGTCAAAAAACATCGATGTTGTCAACGAACTGATAATACGAGAAGGTCATGTGACATACTATAAGATTGAAACATGCCTAGGCATTAGGTATGAAAAGTATACATAACATTGCACGAAAATATATTTGATGAGCTTAATACAAATAACTATAACTTCAAAAAATTTTGTGGTCTGTCATTTGGAAACTAAAGGTGAAACGAACACATTACAATGACATTTCTAACAACAATCACCGCCTACTGTGTAGTCTCGAGATTAAAAAAAAGAACTTATTTTCAATAAATATTTGACCTATTCGCTTATAATATTTGAATGCCAAAACAATAACAAGTTTACTTTTAGAATTCATGACTTGTTGACAACAAAAATATTGCATTAAGGAAAAATAACAAACTTAAACTGCAAATGGGAGTAGGTTGTTTCATATGCGATTACGTAGATCTGAAACAAAATATTTGTTTTTCGAAAACTAAAAAATAAAATTAAAAAAAAATTAAACGTAATAAATCGTAATTTGCCGCATCACATATAAGATTAAAACCTAATGAAGCAATTTAAACAAACACCGCCATAAATATAGGTTTTCTTTAATTATTTTTATATTGATGTCACCTGATTCATCATTTAAAACAATAAAACTAAGATATTTGTGACGTTTTTATGTACACATTGTACATCTCTTGATAAGATACCCATTATGAATCCAAATCCGTCTTATAATTCGACTGGCTGCATACAATTAATTTGTAATCATGTTAGAAACAGTTCTGAAATGGTATTTTATTGCTTGCAAATATTACCTAGGAGTAGATGCCTCGTTTCGTCTCTGTATATACAGGGGTTTTCACGTAATTCATTCGTTAGAAGTTTTCTATGTTAACGCCTTAGGACACTTTTGAAAATTTGTGGCACGTAATCTTGATACTTGATGTGTTAAAATAAAAATGTGTTTACACTCATGAACCACTTTATATTATACCGGAAGTCATAGCCAACTTTGACATTTTAAATGGAATGTATTTATTTATTATTATCGCAGTATCGTAGTAGTAAGCCTTGAAAAGTAAATCTGATGTGTCAAAATTGTCACAAAGTTTATTTCGTGTCTAACTGGTTTTAAGTTGTTCACAAACATGCAAGACGAATTAAATATTTATTCTAACAGAGATATTTTCAATTTATTCTACATTCATGGCGAATCTCTTCAAGTTATTGAAAGAACATGACTTTTTAACGAAAGATACCTACATTTAGCAATGAACAAGACTAAATTCAAGCGAATAGAGCCAAATTACCTACGCTTTAGTATTCAAGTCAACAAGACAGTTCCAAAACTGATAAAGGACGACGAAGGTAATAAAATCGTTGTTTTGGGATATTTTCAGAAGCATCCAACCAGTTCTATACCGACGGCGTCTGCAAATGTAGGAATTTCATGTACATCAATACATAGGATTTTAAAGAAAAATAAAATGCATCTTCATTCTTTCCAATCTGTTCAGCCCTTTCGTCCAGGAGATCAAGATAGAAGAATTCAGTTTTGCGAGTTTATTATAACTAAAACACAAGACGATTCCAATTTTTTATCTAAAATTATCTGGACAGATGAATCGAAATTTAACCGTGAATGGATTTTTAATAGAAGAAATTGTCGTCATTGGACACAACAAAATCCACATGCCATTAGAGAAGACATCAAGACACTTTTTAACTTCAATGTTTTTGCAATGATTATACATAACCGCGTTGAATACAAAATTTATAACGAGAATTTAACAAGCGTCAATACTGCCATTTTTGAATAATCTACCATACAATCTGATATGGCAATGTTGGTTTCAAATGGATGGAGCACCCGCTAACTTTTCACAAGAGGTATATCGGAAATTAACCAATATCTTTAAGGATAGGTGGATTAGCCAACGAACCTTGGTTCTGGCACCCTAGATCCCCCTATCTGATTCCCCACATTACTTGTCGCCACACGTAAAATTGCTTCCAGATTTTCATTTGCCAGACGGTTTCGATTTTTTGTTTTGTTATGTTTCATCACTGAAAACGTTTGCTCACAAATATATGTCGATCCAAATAAGCTTGCGCATTACATTGCATTTATTCGCAACTCTTTATAAGCGGTTTTGTCAACGCAACATTAAACTTGAGTAAATTACCTTCATTAAACTTGTTTCGTAAATTATCATAATTTTGCATGTCTATCAATTGCAGCTGTATTGATTCCGGTGCATTTTCGGGTGAAATGTTGAAAGGATTGCTGAAAATGTCTAACAGAGGTTTAACTTTTTTGAAGTCTAGAAAACGATCATGAAAAGCTTGTATTAAAATATCAATTTTTTCAACATAAACGAAATTGACATCAGTTTTATTGAATTTCTCCATAATTCTTTTGTAGTTCGGAAAATGGCTGTAATTGGCTGAATTGATTTGTATCCTGAAAAGACTGAATTTGCATTGAAAAGACGAAACATGAAAGTATAACTGCGAAATCAATTGATCTTTGCCTTGGAGTCGCGTATTTAAGACATTCAAGTGATTTGTGATGTCTACAAGAAACGCTAAGTCACACAGCCAATCAGGGTTGTCGAGTTCGGAGACGTCCTTTTTCTTTTCCGCCAGAAATATTTTGATTTCTTCAATCAAGTTAAGAAACCGCTCTAGTGACAACCCACGAATTAGCCACCTTACTTCAGTGTAAAACAGGAGATCACCATATTCGCTTTCAATATCCTCGAGAAATTGTGTGAATTGTCGGTGATTGAGACCTCGTGATTTTATAAAGTTTACAGTAGATACTACAACTTTCATCACATTTTCAAATCCCAATAATTTTGAACAGAGGGCCTCTTGATGTATAATGCAATGAAACTGCATTAATTCCTTGGTATCTATGTTTTTAGTTTGTAAATACTCTTTTAACATAGTTATTATCCCAGATTTACTTCCAACCATTGAAGGTGCTCCGTCAGTCGTAATTCCAGATAATTTCGTTAAATCCAAATCAATTATAGAACATTTTTTCCAGAAGAGCTTTGAGCATGTCACTCCCCTTGGTTTGACTTGTCAAAGAACTCATACCAATCAGTTCTTCACTCACTTCAAAATTTAGCGTTACACCTCGTAAAAATAATATTAAGAGTTGAGCAGTGGAACTTATATCTGTAGATTCGTCGAGTGCTATAGAAAAATACTCAAAATTTTTCGATTTCGTAGCTAATTGCTCTTCTATATTAGCTGCCAATGTGGTAAGTCTTCTTTGAACAGTCATCCGATTTAGTTGAATTTTCCCAAACCTCTTTGCATCTTTCGGACACATTTTTTTTTGCGGCGATATCTAAACACTGCTTAACAAACTCACCATCTTTAAAAGGCCGACAAGTTTTCGCTATTATTTGAGATATTTCAAAGCTAACTTCAGTAGCTGTTTCAGCATCTTGAATTGGTTTTGTAAACATAGCTTGCTGGCCTATCAGTTCCCTTTGTAAAGTGGAAATTTTTTGCGTTCGATTTTCGCCGGTTAATTTGGTAAAAGTATGATGCTGGGTTTCATAATGCCTTTTCACATTATATTCCTTCGGAATAGAAACACTACGCTTGCATATTAAACAGACACTTTTGTTATGCGATGAAATAAAAAAGAATTTTTCGGTCCAAATATCTTGAAACTGTCGATTTTCATCTTCAACCTTACGACTACGTTTTTTACTGGGGCCTGGTTTATCCATATCAAAATTGATATTATATTGTTACGTAGGTAGATGCCAAGTTCGAACGACGAAATATTTATTCTTCACAGATTACAATTCAAACAATATAACGTTCGCTTGTCCATAGTTAAACTTAACTGCCCCGATAGCGGGCGATGCGTTGTATTTACCTAAGTTACCTAACATCGAGAACCTACCATATTGTTCGGGGATAATACCGACGTGTTTCGCGAATCTTCGAGTAATCTAGTTAGTTCGACAGATTTCTAGTCTCGTAACAATATGCTTGGAACGACGAGGAGCATACCTGTCCTACGTAGTAAACCTGAACAAGAAAGTAGTAGGTACTTAAAGATACATATCTTTTCTAACAATTACAAAAGTTAGAATAAAATAAAAAATTAAGAAACATTGATTCGAATGGATTTTTACCTACTTTTGTAGTTTTTCGAACAATTATCGCATAAATATCGACAGTGGGCCGCGGTATGTGCATCGCTGGTTTAGATAGTTCAAGTCAAATGCCTCTTAGATATGTGGTTTTAAAAAGTGCATTGAAAAAATAAAAAAATTCACAAAAATCAAAATAATTCATAAACGGTTAATTTTTTACAAAAGAAACCTTAATATAAAGTGTTATAGCACTTCTAAAGGAATCTAAAGAAGCAATAAAAAATATAACATTCCATTTAAAATATCAAAGTTGGCTATAACTTCCGATATTACCGAAAGTGGTTCATTCGCATAAATATTTTATTTGAACACACCACAAGTATCAAGATTACATGCCACAAATTCTCGAAAGTGTCCCAAGGTCTTAACTTAGAAAACTTCTAACGAACGAGTTACGTGAAAACCCTGTATATATGTGCATGTCTATAAGCATGGTATATATCTGTATGTATGTAAGTGTGTATGTTTGTTCTAGGACTAACTTAAAGTCAATGTACCTAAAAAAGTTCAACCAGTGTTTACCGACAGTAGGTTTGTGTAAATATTTATCTTCGTATGTAACCTACACGTTTTTGACTACATATATATATCTAATATAAGTTTTGAACGTTTTTAGTGGACTATTTTTTTAGGTTAACACCGTCAATAATAACACAACAGTATTATCTGTCATGTTAATTCGATATCCATATTGTATACACAATTTTGGATCATCTGGACTAGACGATCTAATGTTGTATATAACAGAGAAGGAATGTTTTCGTTCCCGGGAACGTTTAGATATCTATTTTGGAACGTGCCTGCAATGTAAGGACAAATTATAATCGTATTATTGCGCTCTTCATGCACCACACCAACCAAACATATTTATTTTCTCTGGCTACATCTTTTTCTTCTATTTAAATTTGGAGGTTATGCAATTTTGTGTGTTTTAATAATCCGTGGATAAATGGTTTGTTTATTTTCAAATGGACACTGTCTTTGAAAATAATGAAAGCATATGTAATTTTACTTTGACTATTTCACGTGATATTTACGAATACCTGAAAACGTAAAATATATTTAGATTCTTAGTTGCATAGCGGTTATAGTTGCTATTTTAAGAGTTGTAAAAAACAAAATATACTATATGTTATATTTGGTTTTATTCATTCATATTTTGAGCGAAACTAAATATGTATAATGAATGCACTATTAAATATTCTATTAGACTTAAAGCAATTAAAAATATCTGTATTTTATCTTCAATTATTTTACATTTATTTCGTCTGGTGTGGATGTATAAACATCATTTTATGAATCCAATTGATTGACTCGGGTTATCTCTGTTAAAATTTACCTTTGCATTAGAATTGCTTCTTATAGGATCGTTATCATTATTATTATGAGTAATTGTTACGTTATTTTATCAAACTAACCTCGTATATATTGTATATTGAGTATATTCAACCAACGTGAGGCGCGCTAGTGCATGCCGATGATGCTTAGCTCTGTGGGCATGTGTCTTACGATTTTGGGTGTAGAAACACTGTCATGGCGTTTCCGGCTTCACTTTTGATGCTAGCTATTTACGATGTGATGGGTGTAAAGGTTTAAGATAGTTATATATTGTGGAAGATTGTGCTAAGTTTCGAATAAAAGCACCTGTCTTACTTGTTGCTGACTAACCTTGGCCAACTTGACACATACCGCACCCAGTATTCGAATCTACCTGTCTTCGCCCGTAAACATCTACACGGTAAGACGCCATTTTCTTGATACGCTTGTTCATATTGAATCTTCTAATGTCTTTTCACAATGTAAATTGATCTAGAAACGAATTAAGGATTGAGGTAATTTTAGAACTGGTTTTAGTGCTTGATCGAAATTAACACAACGGTCGATTTCAACTTCTTTATTCTACATCTACACTACATCGCAGCACGGGCGACAATTTAAACGCCCAGGAACAGCTGATGATCAAGTTAACCTGTTCATTATCTGCTCAAACCTGTTTTATACCCGTTGATTGCCTATTCGAACCTGTTTAACATTTGTTAAGATCTGTTTCACACTTGTTTCTGAGCGTTTGAATTTCGTCGGTGTTGTGACGTAATCGCGTGACTGAGAAACGCGAATGGGATAAAATGTCGAAATTGACAACCTGTGTTAAATCTTATGGCATTTTGATCCAGAACTCTCTTAACTTTATTGCCGAAGAAAAATGTTATAATCAAGATCACAGGGAAAAATCCGGAAATTATAGGTAAGTTCAAATTGCCATAGCACCCAAATGATTTGTCCTGCAGGTGGCATACTTGGGTTTGGTTTAATTGTTTCGGCGAAAGCTTTGATTCGCCGCAAAGTTCACGTCGATCGGACAAAATATCAGTGAGTTGTGGAATTTTGAAAATTTCACAATGGAATTTAAAAAATCGAAAAATTCTAAATGTCAATTTTGATACTTTTGCTTTATAGTATGGTGATGACGATGAATACAATCGTAACCACGTATCTCTTTTATTTTCCGTGATATTCCCTAAAAACAGTCACTTTATATGTGCATTATTTTATCACAAAATATTTTTTTATTCAGTTAAGTACCAGATCAGAATTTTACGGTGGATAACCCGTTCATAATTAGACAGATGACTGTAGTTAATTAAATGATTGACAGAAGAAGAATCAGTTTTTTTTTAATGAATAAATTATGATGATCTCATATCCGTTTATTGAAAGTCCAACTCACCAAGGATGTACCATATATTGACTTATAGTCTTGAGCCTCTGCTGTTTTAGGGATTTCGTCATTGTAATCTTTAATATATTATGAAATGGTATTATTTATTTTGAAAGCCACTTAAATATTTAGTTTTTAAATTAATTTTGACAGTTTGAAGCTGGAAGATCTATCATTATGAATAAACTCATAGACAGCGTGAAAAACATGAATGGCAACAAAATGGAGGAAAACAATATAAGTATTTTATATTACGTTGACGATGCGGTGTTAATATCAGATACTAGAGACAACCTACAGAAACTTCTCTGTGGATTCACAAAAACGGCTGAAAGGTACAAAATGCAAATATCCACAAAAAATTCAAAATCGTTAGTGGTTGCAAAAGAGCCTATACAATGGAAATTAGAATATGCAACAAAATCATGAAACAAGTGATCTCCTTTATGTAGTACTTGGGGGTAGAAATATTGAGTGAACAGCAACAGACCACGAAAGCAACACGAGGATTGGATATCTAAGAGATGTTATCTGGAAAAATAAATACGTCACAACAGAGAAAAAAATAAAAATACATAAAACTATGATGAGAACAATAACGACGTATGTAGCCGAAACCGATACCGACACAAGCAGAATTAAACAATTGATACGAACAACCGAAATGAACACTTTACAAAACGATAGTGGGAAAAACAGTGAGAGAGAGATAGAGTTAGGAACGAAGGTGTCGTTAGATTCGCAAGAGGAAAGCATAGAACGGGCACGTCCAAAGGGCAGATGAAACCACGCTGATAAAAATGGCAAGAGACCAAAGTCCAACAGGAAAAAGAGATACTCAGAGACCGTTAAAGCTAGGTCTGCACTTCCACTGAAGCGTCATGATGGATGCGTGAAGAAAAACATGAAAGAAAAATGTAAATAATTGATTATTAAGAAGGCATTTTGAATTTCTCGTCCAACAATCAAAATTCTTCCTGGCTTCAGCTTTATTGTCAGAAAATTGCGTTTCAGAATGCTGGTTATTAAATTTCATTTCCTTCTCAGAGGTGTTATTCCGTTCGTTTTGGCGACAAAATATTCTTGAATTTCAAAAATAAATTTTAACCTACACAATGTTACTGAGGGTCTACTAAAAGCCCCATTTTTTGCATAGTAATATTTCAAATATTTCACATCGTTGAGAAGTAATCATTAAATCTCTTTGTTTATTTATAAAATTGTACTCATTCTTTTGCCAAGTATTCATCTGATCACGTTTTTCGAATGATGACACAAAGTTAACCTTTCCCTAAATGCAAAACATCTGCAATTAGGTTAATAGTAAAAAATACATATAGACAAACGCTTTTTCTAACGATACTATAGCCATTAAAATTTCATAAAATTCACAACCGTTGGATACAAAGTAATTTTAATTTCAAGAAGCGAAATTAACGATTTTATTGATTAATTAATGCGACAGCGTAGACTTGAAGTTATTTATAGCGCAGAATAAATCTACCGTTGTGTAAATATATATTTAAAAAAAAGGAAAAAGTCATACTCTTTATACGATAATGCGGCGAGCGATATCGATTAAACAAAGCTAAATATGGAACACGAAATTTGGACCTGCCGATCGATTCTAAAGGTGCGTTACATCAGAATTATTTAAACGAAGATTACGACAAGTGTATCGGGATTTGTATAAACAGAGTTCGGCAATACGACGGAGGTAATCAAGGTCTTTTCGTGTAGAACGATGAGTTATTGGCATTGCGACATTTTGTACGTATTAATATGGGATGCGTGGTACATTTCCAAATATTTAAACAAGATATTCCCCTTATCATTGCAAATACAGTGAAATTCAATGCAAATCTCTGTTCGGCGTTGATGCTGACCCAAATTTCAAATTAAACATGGTGGTTTTGCAAATCGTCGATATTTCGTGTTATTAATCGTCTCTTTCTCGTAATAGAATCGACAAGTAATAGTTAATAAGCTATGGCAAAGAGTCTCAATTTCACTTTAGTATCCCAAATTTCGAAAGAATATATTTGCAAACAAAACATGGCATTTAAATTTTATATTAGCGTGTGTATATATACTAGGATCTAATTTTTAGTACAGACAATATAGCATTCTCTTTAACATTAATAATGTATTTAATCCTTTGAACTACGAATACGGATTAATATACAGGGTAATAAAAAAATTGGAGATTTATTTAACGTTGTAACAGAGATATTCACACTTATGCGAGCAACACAGGACCACTTCCAAAACCAAATGTTCGAAGTAACCGCCTCCTGCTAGAATACAACCTTGTGCCCGCCGTATCCACAAGATATAACACGTTGGGATATCTCGCCTGCTTATTATGTCTACAGCATCTTGAAGACATATGGTGCCTCTAAACGTGCGTCAACACATGTGGCTTTTGCATGATGGTGCTCCACCTCATTACAGTTACAAAATGCGTGAACATTTAAACAAAACGTTTGGTGACTGATGGATAGCTAGAGGTGGACCTTATCTTCGTCCTGATTCTCCACGTGTATGGAAATTCAAAAGAGTTCCATCAGCGCAGAAAGTCATCCTCACCATTTTCTGGGATACCATTCATACCGAATATCTGCCGAAGCATACAAACTGGAGTGAGGAATTGGTTCATTGTGTGTGTCTGTTCTTTCGTCTAGGGCTGGATATTAGTACTTGAGCCCTTTTGTCGCTTCCAAAACCCCCGATGTCACGGATTTTTGTGTTCTAATTGCGGAATGCTTTAGCTTGTCATTTTGTTTACTTATGGGTCAACCATTGAGTGGTCGCTGAAGGTCAAGAGTCATATCTCATATCCCTGCTTGAGTCTTTCCACTGGGTCGTTAATCGAGACCGCAGCTCGCCCCCACGTGCCCTGAGCCAATACGCGAAGATGGTCTACCCTCAACTGAATGTTTCCTATATACTAGGGGGCCCGTAATTATTCTCAATATTTTGTTCTGGAGGGCTTCCAGGGTCTTCACGTGTGTCTTGGCGATGGTCGTCCAAGTCAGTGCGCCATAGGTAACCTGTGACCTCGGGATCGTCATGTAAATTTGCCCCCCACCATTTGACACCTCAGGAGCGGTAATAGAAGATTTCTCGCTCCAAGATATTTTTTCTTGATGGCTTCCATATGAGGTCTCCAAGTCAGCCTCCGGTCCAATATCAAACCGAGGAGGTATCTGATCTGCTAGGGCCAAGCGAGTTCTGTGTCACCGATCGTGATAATCCATTGGAGCATTCATTAAATTACTTTTATTTCTATGTACATAAATAATTTTGTAGTTTATCTAATTCGCTATAATTATTTACATTTTTAATTAATCTAAGATTATTTAGAGGCATAGAGTATGTCCCAAATATATTTTTGGTTACAATCGTTACAATTTATTTCATAGATACCAGATTTTTGTTCTACTTTAATTTTATCTTTGGTGTTACCTAAAAGTGATTTTACTGAGTCGGATGATTTAAACGCGATTTGAAGCGAATGATCAGCTGAGTGATACAGTAAACAAACAAACTTATCACCTTGTTTTTTTTCGAGGCAGTAAATTCAATGTATCATGAATTAGGTTTTTAAGCCTATGTTTCTTAATTAGGTTAGTTACTATTTTCGAGTTGAAACCATATAAATACTGCGATATTTTTCTGAGTTCCTTTTCATATCTGTCTTTTATAAGCGGAAAACTAAACAACCGATTGATAAGAAAATTAAAGTATCCCATGATTTGTTAGAAACTATGATTTAAATTGGCGGTTATAATTATTTTAATATTGACGTCTTTTTGGAAAATATCTATTTCTAAGTTATTATTATTCCTAATTACTAAAATATCTATGTATTGTTTTCATTTTCTATTTTGTGAATTTGGGGATTTTGAATTTAATTGCTTTAAAGTCATCTAAATTATTTGTATTAAAGACCGCGAAAATATCATCGACATATCTAATCTATACTTTAAGGAAATATTTGGGGTTCCTCTTAAATTCCATCTCAAAGTGACTCATAAACAAGTTCACCATAAGTGGAGACAAGCAGTTGCCCATTTCCGAGCTATCCCACTGTTCAAAAGAGTTTCTTTCAAATTGAAAGCAGTTCTAAGCCATGCACAGAGTTGCCAACCTGAAGTATTCATTTATTTGCTGGCGTTCATTATTATTTTTGACAAACAAACTACCTAAATATTTCAATGTTTCGGGAATAGGTACCGAAGAAGAAAATAATGAACTAGAATCAAAAGATACTAAGATTTCATCCAGTTCCAGCTTATAATCTCTGATTTTTGGAATAAATTTCAACGAATTTTGAATTGAAAAACAAATTTTTAACCTATACTTTAACCATTTAGAAATCAGTTACGTCGATGAGTTAATACCTGATACAATAGGTCTCATCGAATTACCTGGTTTGTGAATTTTTGGCAAACAATACATTCTAGGTACAAAAAGCTTACTTACATTTAGTTTAAATTTAAGGGAAGGAGTTATTCACTGTGGACAATATTTTAACGCATCTTTAATCTCTCTGATCATCTTTGGGGAAGAATTTTTATTTAATTTGACATAAGGTCCATCTAATATTAGATAATTGACCCGATTAAAATAACCGGCGTTCTCCATAATTAAAAATTTATTTCCCTTATCTGTTTTTATGTTGCGAAACTAGGACAATGTACAAAAATATATGTACCTGTTATAATTCAAAACAAGACCGAGTAACATCTAGATAAGAGCACTGCTTGGATGCGAACATAAAACGGTAGAAACTAAAATATAAAATATATAAACTAACTTTAACTTTATGTATTTATAAATGTCGGATGTGATAAAATAGTTTGCGAACTGACGAAAATTCTCATGCTATTTTTTCAGTCGTCATACAATACCTGTGTTGATAAACCAAAAATACAACTCTAATTATGTATTTAAATTCTCGGTTTGCAAGGGAATTTGGATTACCTTATTGATTGGTCTAACAGCAAACAATAAATTACTATTAAAGTGACAAAATTCAAGGAAAATGCCAATATTAACTATTAGCTACGATTTTATAATAAGATTTATTAAAGAAAACTTTCCTGATTTAACATAATCACCATAAAGCCATAAAGAAAAGAAAACAGATTCAACTTTCGCAAGTCATTGTATAGATATCAATCATAGATTTAATATAGATTTCAAAATTTTACACATTCAAGAAAAAAGTAAAAAAACTTAACCTGTTAGAAAACTTAGAAATTAATAGATACAATAGTTTAGGATTAGTTTTAAATGACCAACTAGATTTAAACAACTCCCCTCTACTAAATTTAAGATTGTAAAAATTTTTCCACCACCATTTCCCCAATAATTTTCACATAAATATTCAAACTTGTACATATTCAGTATTTCATCCACCTGATGAAGCCATTGTATGGCGAAACAATATTGTAGTGGTATTTACAATAAAAGAATTTTTGAAACTAGATGTTTAATTACTTATTTCTTAGCGTTATAATCACCATCAATTGTAATTAATATAGTTAAGCGAAATTTGCCGACAAGATTATGGTCTGGTGCGCTATTTCTCAAGCAGGAATTTTCAAGACCTTACGTTGGGAGAGTTAGAGGTAAAGCTGTGGATGCAAACGTCTAACGTCTAACTAATCGATTTTTACCTTTGATTTTTTCTCAAAATTTATGTGCCATTCGTTAGTCAAGATGTGTATAGTGCAACCAAGTAAATCTGACTCCCGGAAAATATCATATACTATATATAAAAATATATCCTATACTAATTTACTAACGTTTTGCCACTCACCCCGCCGGTCAGCACTTTGAGTGTTGTGTACAGTCCTGTTCTATGCTTTACTAATAACTAGAGAACGGACGCAATTTCCATAAAACGCAATCGGCAATTGGAATTGTGTATAACGTCGCTCAGTACATCCCGGCGTAATTCAATGAAGTATTTGTTTGACTTACTCGGACACCTGGTCTCGCCGCGATAACAATGGACAAGCCAGCTATTGTATTCGGAGAATATAGTGTTTCTTAAAGTGTTTTCATGAGCGTAGATAGAAGCGGGGTTTTTATAATGTATTTTATTTATTAGTTTATATTTCGTAAAATAAAGAAAGTGCTGTGAGTAAGTTTCTTGTTTTCATAGTTTTAACTGTTAATTACATCGTAATTTTTGTGATAGATCCTGTTTAATATCGTTTGATTGAATCTATTTCTACCAATTATTTCGACGTAAGAGTGTGCATTGAATTTCGTTCAGTTACAATAACTTACGCACACATTTTTAGTTTTCATTTATTTAGATCTAGAGCATTGTTTAAGTTACTTTTTCAGACATGATATGGAAGAATGTCGAGAACGTCATTGTAAAACAATGGCGAGTTGGATTGACGGTCATACTGATTGTATGTCCATTGTCAGTGATTCCGAAATTTATTACAAAATCCGTAAAATATCGTCAAAAATTCGTCACTTAGGATCGCAAACACATCTGAACTCTGTAAAACTTTTATGGCGGCTAATATTCCATTAAATAAACTTAGCAATCCCACTTTAAAAATATTTCTGAAAAAATATACTGGTCGAAATGTTCCTGATGAATCAACTTACGCAAATATTATGTTTCTACGTGCTATACGAGAACAGTAGAACGCATTAGAAGCCATCTTTTAAATCAATACATATGGATAAGCACCGACGAAACGGTGGATATGTTAGGACGCTGTGTGGTAAATGTTGTAGCTGGTGTACTACATCCAACTATTCCCTATAACTCATATGTAATAGCAACAAGTGTATAAATAGAGTTGATGCGGAAACAGTTGCTGAAACCATTAAGGAGAATATGCAAAAAATTCTTCATTCGGACGCCACGTACAAAGAAAAAATACTTTTATTTGTCAGTGATAGTGCTGCGTATATGTTAAAAACAGGCAGACTATTGATGAAAACATATCCTAATATGCTGCATATTACTTGTGTAACACATGCTCTCCACAGAATCTGTGAATATATCAGAGACACTTTTCCGGAAGTTGATAGACTTGTATCAGCTTTTAAAAAAGTTTTCAGAAAAGCACCATTGAGAGTAGCTCTTTTCAGGGAAAAATTTCCATATCTGTTACCGCCTCCCACTCCAGTAATAACTAGATGGGGAACATGGCTGGAAGCTACTAGTTATTATGCTGAGAATTTCGATAGTCTAAAACATTTCGTAACACTGCTAAAGGAGGATGCTAGAAGTATTGGTGAGTGCAAGGAGCTCACACAAATCCCAAATTTAAAAAATCAGTTGTACTTTCTTCACGAACACTTTGGTAAATTGCCAAAACTAATCACTTATTTTGAAAATCGAAATCTCAAATTAAATGACGGATTAACCACATTAGATGTGGCTGTTAATAATTTGAAAAGTATTCCAAGTGACTTCGGATGTGGCCTTCGGCAAAAGTTTGAAGCAATTCTTAATAGAAATCCAGATTTAATTACATTGCAGCAATTATGTATGGAGACAATTCCACAAAATCTAACGGCTAAATATGAAGAAATAAAAGAATATTTCCAGTATGCACCTATAACCAGTTGCGATGTAGAAAGGACGCTTTCTATTTATAACGATGTACTTAATTCAAAGAGAACAAAATTGACAGAAGAAAACCTTGAGAAACTATTGCTAGTCAATATTAAAACTCCTTTACTCAACTTGAACGACAAAATGAACAAATAAAAATGTTCCAATTATAGAAATAAAATTAAAAACTTTAAAAATACAACTTTTCAACAAATACATATCTATTTCGTAATTTTATAGATCACCACCCGTATGTTTTCCAATTATATAAATAAAATTAAAAACTTTATAAATACAACTTTTCAACAAATAAATATGTATTTCGTAATTTTATAGATCACCACCCGTTCGTTTTCCAATTATATAAATAAAATTAAATATTTTAGAAATACAGCCTTTCGCCAGTACTGCACTGGGTGGTAAGCGTGTCCGTTCTCTACTAATAACCAAAGTTCAAAATACGCGTTTTATAGTATACAACTAATTTGAATCTAGCGAGCTAAAATTCTTTCTGGGAATGTACTCAAATCAACAGTGCAGCTTCATGGATCATATTTATTTGGTTGGACTTATAGCCTTTCAATAAATGCGGGGAATTATATATTTATATTTAATCTAATTTTACAACATAATGTATTGTATGTAACAGTTATTAAACTACCTGTAATATGCGTTATATTCTCAAGTAATCCCTTCCAATTTATAACATTAAAATTAAGTAATCCTATTTGTGCACACCAGATTATTACCACATGCATGTGCTAGTAATTAGGTAAATATCAATATTTATCTAATAAATTGAAAATAAAGTTTTAAGTACATGTTCATTCATTGAGATTTTTAGATAATTACTGATATTAACTACGTCGTTACTTTTTGATATTTGGCAACATTTATTTATCAAAATAAAAAAAAATTGTTTTAAACAAATATTTACATTAAAAAAATTACATTTTCCATAATAAATCAGTTTTAACATACCTATCTCGAGAACAGATAATGACTAACTGGATGATCCAGCTATTTGAACAAAAATTACTAGATTAAAACCCCTTGTTAGAGAGGTTGTAATATGAAAATATATCTACTAAAACAAGGCATATTTTTAAATAGGAAATTATTTTTATATTTAAAAGAATCCATGTGTATTTCGCAAAATCCGCCAAAAAAATTGTTGCAGAGAAATTAAACTTTTTAAAATACCACAATTATTAATCGTATCCTAATACGTATTTCGACAACTAAGTTGTCATCATCAGTAGTATTTTTAAAATAGGTTTAAACATTTCTAATACTGCAAAGGAATTAACGTACCTTCGAAAACTTTCCTCATTATAGTAGGATGTTTTCTAAGTAATTAAGTAATCAATTGGTGTACATGCGAAGCTTTAGAAAACTTCAAATTCTGACAGTTATACATAAATTCAAATTATAAACGCTTATATTTTTTAAATTATTATATTATAATGTTAGAATTACAACATAATAATAGTTTATACGAGTCAATGACGGTTATTATTGTCGAGAGCTGAATTTACGAACCGAGCCGTGAAGCGGCGAGGTAGTAACTCAGCCCGAGAGAATAATATTCATTATTGCGAAATAGTATACACTACTTTATCTACGACTAACTGAAAATTACTAAAAGAAAAAAAAAATAATACTATACTATACTATAATATCGATATGGTGCTTGACGTTTTGACAGTTAGTTAAAAAACGCTGAAGTTTATAGTATCGACGACACGTTTGACAATTAGAATATTCGGGATTGTTTATCGTTACTATAATAACGCTGGTAAGACTACGTTCTATTGGCGGAACGCAGGGAATAATGACACATAACTAAAGGCCGGATTATATGCAATTTGCATAAATTTGCATATTTGCAATAATATATGCATTTTGTACATTATTTGCATATTTTGTAGTAATTTAGCATTTTTGCATGTTTTAAGCATCCGAGTTTTATTTATTAACTAAATCAAATTTATTATAGGCATTACTAAAAATATGTCGTGGATGTAACAAACAAACAAAAATTAAACAGCCCTCTTCAAATTAAAAATAGCATTTTATTAAGCCTCTTTCCGTTACTTTTCCGATAAGCGTCTCCAAGAATTTATTAATGCTCTTAGCATACATTCAGGCCGAGACAAAATTCCAGGAAAAGCTAATACCTTAAAACTTCTAAATAAATACAAAAATACATTTCTTTGCTATTCCTTCAAAAAATCGGAACAAGAACAATTTAGTGAAGATTTGTGTCAAATGTTTGTGTCGGCAAATATTCTACTACATAAATTAAACAATTTAAAACGTCAAGTTATTTTTGCAAAAGTACATCAGCAAATACAACATTCCCGGCGAGAGCACGTTAAGAAAAAATTATATTCGCTGTATCTATGCAGAAACATCGAATAGCATTAAGAAGGTTGTTGCAAACAATTATCTGTATATATGCGTAGATGAAACTACGGATAGTGTGGGCCGATACATAGTTCATTTAATGATTGGTATCCTTAACATATCGGTTTCCGCAAAATCTTATTTAATTTCGTCCAAACAGTTGAAAAAGACAAATAATTTGACAATAACAAGGTTTATACAGGAAGAACTGGCAACTTTCTTCTTACCGGAATCGATTCCAACAGAGAAAATTCTATTGTTTTTGACGGATGCTGCACCATACATGGTGAGGGCAGCTTTCAACTTGAAAATCTTTTACCTAAATTTAATTCACACAACTTGCTTGGCACACGGACTAGAACGTGTTGCAGAAGAAGTCAGAAACCATTTTCCCTTAGTAAATACTTTAGTTAGTATTTTTAAAGGCACCATTACGAGTTCAGTTTTACAAACAACATCTACCAGGTGTTCCGCTTCCTCCTCAATCAGTAATCACACGATGGGGAACGTGGTTGGAGGCTGCTATTTTTCATGCAAATCATTATGAAGGAATAAAGACAATTATTATGGGTCTTGATAGGGATGCACAATCTGTGATAGACGCCCAAAAGGTGTATTCGAGTAAAGAAATACCTCAACAGTTGGCGTTTATTAAAGCCAATTACAATTTTATTTCCACTTCTATATTGCAGTTGGAAAAACAATTTATGTCGCTAATCGAGAGCGCTGAAATAATAAACAAATTTGAAAAGTCATGTTTTGATGTTAAAGGAGGAGTGGGACAGTCCGTGTATGAAAAATTTTTAAGTGTAATAGGAAAAAATCAGGGTTTTAAAAAGCCAAAGGATATTGCTAAAATCTTGTGTGGTGATTCAGTAGAAAATATTGAGTTGACAATACATGATATTTCTAATTTGAAATATGCTACTATAACAAGCGTTAACGTAGAACGAACTTTTCAATATATAAATACATGTTTTCAGACAAGCGTCACAATTTTTCTGTTGAAAACTTTGAGGCATATGTGATTGTAAATTGTTTTTATAGTTAAGTATGTTGTAAAATGTTCTAAATAAACGTGTAGTAAACATAATAAAAATTTTTTTTACAGTATTCCATTTTCTAACAGTCCTCGTATTTTTTACCTGCATATTTTTCATAAGGAAGTGCATATTTAGGCTAAATCATCTGCATATTTATGCGCATATTTTCAGTTTTTTTTTGCATATAATCCGGCCTTTCGACATAACGTTATCATTCGCGACATTCGCGACAAATGCTTCTTTTCGGATGATTTTCTAATTTAGCTCGATTAATATTTTTATAACATATAAATTAAATATAAAAAGAGATTACTAAATTAATCTTTTCCAAGCTAGTTTTGTAAGCCTGGCGTAATAAAATATGTGCAGAACTTCAATCCTTCTTCTATTGTATTATAAAAAAAAATACATGGACTGAAAATAAAAAGCTTTTGTTCATGCTATGCACATCCAAGTTTGCTGGTAAATTTTCGAAAGTATCCCTTCGCAAATTAACTAATTATTGCAAACAATAAAACACGCCACACCATTGCATTAACGCACCGTAATAAACCTTTAATAATCGATATACTACATAGATGGCGTGATATTTCTTCCAAATCGATTTGCCCGTGGACAAGACGAACAAAAAGAAGTTAGGGTCCCGAATAAAAAAAAAAATGCTTCCACCTAGGTAGATAGGAGCAAGGCTAATGAATAGTAGACAAAATATATTCTTCTGAAATGGTAGGTTTTTATTTGTAGAACACCGCCGTTTGGCTTTAGGGTAAAAAGGGTCCGACGAACCAAGAATATTCTCGAGTCTTTTTGTGGCGCACAAACTTATTTGGGTCGGCATGCCTCTTCGTTCTTGAACGCCGGGCACGTCTCAAAGGTGAAGAAGTTACAGTATACATAAAAAAATATATTTTTACGCCTAACCTGTTATATACTTCGAAGTATGTATCATTTTAGAAATGTCCATGGAAGAATACATTTATTTATCAATCGTATTTACAATTATTTATGATTTATTAACTTATTTGTACATTAAAAACGCTGAAATTTAGAGATAGATGTCATTTTATAGCGTGTAAATTGTATTAATTCAGCAAAATAATATCCATGTGTAAAATCCAGTGTTTATAGAATTTGTTAGATTAACTGTTTTAACATGATAGCGTAATGGATGTAATTCAAAGTACATCTGCTTCTTGAAAAAAATAATCCAAAGAATATGACAGATCCGTTGTTTAAATTTTAGAAGATAAATATCATAAATAATAATAATCTTGATTCGTCCAACAGCGGTTGCTACTAACAGGACAATATAGGATTAAATAATTTGTGGTGTACATTAACATTACAGAAAAACATGTACAAAATAGTACTTAAAAATATGTATATCAAAAGAAAACAAAAAAAATTAAATGAATATTAATCAATCGTACACATATACTGAAAGACAAAAAAAAAGAAAATATAACCAATATAATAAATTAATCCAATTTTATGTGTATGTAAAAATAAAAATAACAAGAACTAATTTAAACTTGATTACAAACTTTGTCAAAAGTCTTACACATAATATACACCGTTAACTTTAAAAGTGCATTAGTTTTCGCTCTGGGTAACTTAAAAGTACGTTAAAGTCAATACAAGAGACACCTTTTATAATTTTACAATCGACCACTAACTAGATGTTCCAAGGTGGTTCCTAGGTGTTCCAAGATAAACCGAACCTCACATAAGTTGCTCGTGCAAGCACTTCCAAGAAAATGATCGCTTGTTTCGTTAGCTGTACAGGAGACATCGGAACAATTCCTTTAGAGGATCGAAAAACTGTTAACGCTGAATAGTATACAGTAATTTGTTTGCCAAAAGTTGTAGACGAAATCAGAAAGAACAACCGAAAACGTCGCGTTATTCATCACGGCAATGCGAGTTCCCATACAGCACGTCTAACAGTTGACTATTTTAAGGAGAAAAGTGTTGGAATAATGTCTCATTGTCCATAGTCGCCGAATGATTTCTTTTTGTTCCCAACTGTGAAACAAAGAATGCGTGGGCAGCGATTTTCAACACCTCAAGAAGCAGTCAAAGTCTTTGAAAACCATGTTTCTGAGATACAACTTTCAGAGTGGAAAAAATGTTTTGAGTACTGGTTCGTACACATGCAAAAGTGTATAGACCATAAAGGCGAATATTTTTCAAAAAATTTTGTTTTCTTCCCAGATTTTGTAAAAATATAAAAGGTAATCCTTGTATAGACTAATATCGTTGGGCTATCACTTTCGTTTGATAAAAGATTTAGTAAAAATTTAGCACTATATCTCCTGACGACAAGATAGAGATTGTATACTATGGCACTTCTAAACTAAAAAAACTAAAAAAAAAAAAATAAGATTTTTATTGTTATATAATTTTGTTAATGAAACCTATAAAAGATATTCTAATGAACTTGTCTGTCACAAAGAAAGAAATGTATGGTTATACAATATTAGATATTAAAACATGTGACATATTATTTGATATTGGAGACTTCTGTACAAAAATCCCCGAGATATTTTCTAAAAAAAACTTTTTTAAATCAACTGTTTGTTTTACATTGTAAACGTAATTACAAAAAATGTAATTCTATGACATTTACTAGAAGGTCTCTCGCCTATTCTTTTTGATTATTCTTTTGAGAAGGCATACACAGGGATGATGTAATAAATACCTGTGTTAAGTAATACAACGCATTTAGTAAGACATATTTATTCAGCGTATGACTAACACGGATTGAAAATATATATCTAAAAGTTAAATTTTAAAATCAAGGCCATTGTGGCTTCAAAGAAATCACACATCTCACCTCCATATGCTGTAAGGGCGCACTCAACTGTAATATGGTTGAATAGTCTGGCGAGGATTTCCGCATTCACAAGTTGTTGCCTCAGTTACTCCCCATTTACAGATTGAGTCACCGAAAATTCCGAGGGACGCTCTGATTCTATTGAATGTCTTCCAGTCATAGTGAGGCAGCTCGGTAGAGATACGGTAGGATCGATGATATGGGTCGTAAGACATAATCTCCTTTTTGGTTTTCGCACTTAGCCCCGCGATGTTCTAACTTCTTTATGTCATCCAAATATGACAATAAAGATTGGTCGAACATTGCAACATAGGTCTCTATTTCGGCAACGACCTCTTCATTTGATATTAACCGCTTTCTGCTAAGACATTTTTTTTCAATTTTGGAAAAAGAAAAAAGTCACAGCGGGGCAAATCTGACAAATATGGTGAATAGGACACCAATTTGTATTGTAAATCGACTAGCTTTGTTGTCGCAATTGCTGATGAGTGGGCTGGAACATTATCATGATGGTAAAGAACGTTGAATCGGACCAATAAATCAGCATAGTACACTACCGTGGTTGTTTTTCCCTATTCCAAATAATCAATGAAGATTATGCCTTGCAAATCCCAAAAATATCATCGCCTTAACTTTTCTAACTAATGGAATCGTCTTCATCTACTTTGGTGAACGTTCGTCGGCAAAAGATCATTGCGCCAACTGACCTTTAGTTTCTGACGCGTATCCACGTCTCATATACAGTCACATAACGTCATAAGAACTCATTATCCCACGATTCTGTTTTCGAATAATCAAATACATAAACTTGCTCACTTTCAACAACTCGCAAGACAACACTACTCGATGAATCTCTCCGAAATTTTAATAGACGCCAACTCAAGAGTAACACTCACAGTTGGTAATGCAGATTTTGACACAAAATGTCAATCTGTCTCCAAACACGAGTACTTTTTATACCATCCTCGTATATAATATTTAGCAAACCCCAAAGATGAAACTTACGAAAAATTATTTACTGCATTTTATGAAAGAGATTTGATATATGAAAACAAAGACAAGTGCCAATAATTTAATGTATGTATATATATAGCTAAAGCAATATAATAGAAAAAGAACAGAATCAAACAGACAAAGAGGAAAGACCAGAATTGCAGATGCAACACCGTCGACTGCATCTCGGGACTGTTAACATGCTACAACATGCTATGAAATTGATGCGATCGCTGTAATTAGCTATTATTTTCGTTTCGGGCGAAATTAAAATAACTCGCTCGATCCCTGAGGTGCATTAGCACGCTTTCGTGGTGCCACTCTTCGTTTTTACTACAGCTTATGTGTAACCTTGATAATACATTATAGATGTATTTAATATATACAAGTTTTTTTTTCAACTAAGCAAGTACATACGAAAAACAAGTTAGAAAATAGATAAATGAAGTAAGATTTTAAACAAAATTATTTCGTTTTCAATAAAAATATTTAGCATCTTGAGTAAATAAATCAGCATAGTACACTACCGTGGTTGTTTTTCCCTATTCCAAATAATCAATGAAGATTATGCCTTGCAAATCCCAAAAATATCGTCGCCTTAACTTTTCTAACTAATGGAATCGTCTTCATCTACTTTGGTGAACGTTCGTCGGCAAAAGATCATTGCGCCAACTGACCTTTAGTTTCTGACGCGTATCCACGTCTCATATACAGTCACATAACGTCATAAGAACTCATTATCCCACGATTCTGTTTTCGAATAATCAAATACATAAACTTGCTCACTTTCAACAGCTCGCAAGACAACACTACTCGATGAATCTCTCCGAAATTTTAATAGACGCCAACTCAAGAGTAACACTCACAGTTGGTAATGCAGATTTTGACACAAAATGTCAATCTGTCTCCAAACACGAGTACTTTTTATACCATCCTCGTATATAATATTTAGCAAACCCCAAAGATGAAACTTACGAAAAATTATTTACTGCATTTTATGAAAGAGATTTGATATATGAAAACAAAGACAAGCGCCAATAATTTAATGTATGTATATATATATAGCTAAAGCAATATAATAGAAAAAGAACAGAATCAAACAGACGAAGAGGAAAGACCAGAATTGCAAATGCAACACCGTCGACTGCATCTCGGGACTGTTAACATGCTACAACATGCTATGAAATTGATGCGATCGCTGTAATAGCTATTATTTTCGTTTCGGGCGAAATTAAAATAACTCGCTCGATCCCTGAGGTGCATTAGCATGCTTTCGTGGTGCCACTCTTCGTTTTTACTACAGCTTATGTGTAACCTTGATAATACATTGCAGATGTATTTACTATATACAAGTTTTTTTTTAATTAAGCAAGTACATACGAAAAAGAAGTTAGAAAATAGATAAATGGAGTAAGATTTTAAACAAAATTATTTCGTTTTCAATATAAAATATTTAGCATCTTGAGTAAAGTGTGTTGCCATCTTTGTGTTAGTTTTACTATACTCCATGTTTAGCACTGTTAATTATTCCTATTGAAGATGACAGCTTAAATGTCGAAATACATATATAGAATATAAATATTAATTTGACAAGGGGCTTTGTACCTTTTTTAAGCAATTGCTTCAATTTATTTTACAAATAATCTGGAACAATGTTAATCTAAACGCATTTAAACAGAGCCGTTTGTTGCCTTATGTATATACTTCTTACTAAGTTGCTATCATTAATTCACAACAATATTTGTGTCCTAGCTTCACTGCCCCCCATGCAAAACACTGTTATTTCTTCCTACTGAAGATGTCAACTTACTTATCGAAATGCAGATATAGAATATAAATATTAATGTGCTAAGGGATATACCATTTTAAGCAATTTTACTACAACTTTACTTCAGTCTGTGTTAAGGACTCCTTTAAAATATTTGTTTACCTATACTTATTTATTTTATATTCAAAGAGTGTTGGGTAATCAATCATTTAATGAATGTTACTTTTCGATAAATCTCAGATAATAAGTTATAAATTGCGTCAAGTATTTAGAAATAAAACACTTCGTGACTACTTCAAGCATTTATTTAAGCATTTACTCTACTAAACTGTGAATACGGTCTTGCATCCGTGCGCAAAGTGGCCGAACAATCCATTTATATACTTTCTGACAAGTGCAACTAGAAAATACAAACACGTTCCGTCGAATCGGAAGAAAGTTTCCATGGTCCTTCGAGCCGGACGATTTTTCCATGATCCTTCGAAGCCGGATTTAAAGATTCTTCGTAATCGCATTTGTTGAAGAATTAGCATTGGTCCTTCGACACTTTATAGCAGACACTATCATTATTCTTTGTAGCCGGAGATGTAGACGAATTTACATCGTCTATCGCACAACGAAGGTAAATCGCATGTGACATAATACGAGACAATGACCACTGATATGTTATAATTAGAGAACGGACACGCTTACCACATGACGCAAAGCCCAGTACAGTACTGGCGAAAGGCTGTATTTCTAAAATATTTAATTTTATTTATATAATTGGAAAACAAACGGGTGGTGATCTATAAAATTACGAAATACATATGTATTTGTTAAAAAGTTGTATTTTTAAAGTTTTTATTTTATTTCTATAATTGGAACACTTTTATTTGTTCATTTTGTCGTTCAAGTTGAGTAAAGGAGTATTAATATTGACTAGCAATAGTTTCTCAAGGTTTTCTTCTATCAATTTTGTTCTCTTTGAATTAAGTACATCCTTATAAACAGAAAACGTCCTTTCTACATCGCAGCTGGTTATAGGTGCATACTGGAAATATTCTTTTGTTTCTTCATATGTAGCCGTTAGATTTTGTGGAATTGTCTCCATATATAATATAATATATATATATAATTGCTGCAATGTAATTAAATCTGGATTTCTATTACGAATTGTTTCAAACTTTTGCCGAAGGCCACATCCGAAGTCACTTGGAATACTTTTCAAATTATTAACAGCCACATCTAATGTGGTTAATCCGTCATTTAATTTGAGATTTCGATTTTCAAAATAAGTGATTAGTTTTGGCAATTTTCCAAAGTGTTCGTGAAGAAAGTACAACTGATTTTTTAAATTTGGGATTTGTGTGAGCTCCTTGCACTCACCAATACTTCTAGCATCCTCCTTTAGCAGTGTTACGAAATGTTTTAGACTATCGAAATTCTCAGCATAATAACTAGTAGCTTCCAGCCATGTTCCCCATCTAGTTATTACTGGAGTGGGAGGCAGTGACAGAGATGGAAATTCTTCCCTGAAAAGAGCTACTCTCAATGGTGCTTTTCTGAAAACTTTTTTAAAAGCTAATACAAGTCTATCAACTTCCGGAAAAGTGTCTCTGATATATTCACAGATTCTGTGGAGAGCATGTGCTACACAAGTAATATGCAGCATATTAGGATATGTTTTCTTCAATAGTCTGCCTGTTTTTAACATATACGCAGCACTATCACTGACAAATAAAAGTATTTTTTCTTTGTACGTGGCGTCCGAATGAAGCATTTTTTGCATATTCTCCTTAATGGTTTCAGCAACTGTTTCCGCATCAACTCTATTTATAACACTTGTTGCTATTAGATATGAGTTATAGGGAATAGTTGGATATAGTACACCAGCTACAACATTTGCCACACAGTGTCCTAACATATCCACCGTTTCGTCGGCGCTTATCCATATGTATTGATTTAAAAGATGGCTTCTAATGCGTTCTACTGTTCTTGTATAGCACCTAGAAACATAATATTTGCGTAAAGTTGATTCATCAGGAACATTTCGACCAGTATATTTTTTCAGAAATGTCTTCAAAATTGGATTGTTCAATTTAAATAATGGAATATTAGCTGCCATAAAAGTTTCACAGAGTTCTTCGTTAAAATTGTCAGATTCCAACGGGTTCAATTTTTTTTCGTGCTTTAACGATCCTACGTGACGTTTTACGGTTGATTTATTGCAATTTTTCAATAACGTTTACCGTGCTATTTCTCTTACGAAATACGATAAACTTATTTATTTTATCTACGTACACGACACCACTGAAAACACTATATTCTCCGAATACAATAGCTGGGTTGTCCATTGTTATCGCTGCGAGACCAGGTGGCCGAGTAAGTCAAACAAATACTTCATTGAATTACGCCGGGATGTACTGAGCGACGTTATACACAATTCCAATTGCCGATTGCGTTTTATGGAAATTGCATCCGTTCTCTAGTTATAATCGTTAAAAACAAGCACAAGGATGTAAAAGCCGCAATAAAAAGATTCGAGAATTTTCTGAATAGTTTAAGTCAATCAAATTAAAGATGGTAATGAAAAATTCATACATATATACCAGGTGTCCTTGAAATAAAAATACAACGTATGAAAAATGGAAATATCGAATTATATAGAATATATACCCAAAATATTTTACCCAAAATTCCCTCTCATAAGCGAAGGAAAAAATTAAAGATATTTTAAATATTATAATATTTTTGTTACGCCACTGTGCGTCTGAATATAGTTTTATTATTGTTCATCTCGCTTTAAGTATCGTTCTGTTCGATCATTACGTTCGATACAATTTTTCGATTAAAAATAATAGATTGTAACTTAAATGCCTGTAAAGCACACATCTTGCATGTTCCTTTAATATATCAGCTTCAAAATTTTACAAGTATAAATTTTTAACAGCTGACTTAGGTTATTGAACCCTTACCATAACAAAACTTATCGGTTATATAAATATAAAGATTGCCGAATTAATACAATGGGGCATTCTGAATTCGATATTCATGTTTTATATTTCTTAGGTATTGACCTTAGCAACAGGATATTATAGCTTCTATAACATCGACAGCTGTTACGTGTGTAAACATACGGTGTACAACATCAATAGAGGTACATATTTACATTCTGAATATTTTGAATTCAGAGGCGGTACATATTAGAATTTTTACGGGGTTTTTGGAGCTGGTGTCGTAATTGACACAATATTTTGGATTCATATTCTATATAACGTCTTTTCATTTTTAATACGTCATTTTGTTTTTATTTCAAGGACATCCTGTATAATGAATTTGACAAAATTTAATCTCAAATAAAAAAATTAGCCCAACAAGAATATTAATTTACAGAATGAAAAATATTTGAAAATAAATATTCGAAATAAAGGATCAAGTATATGAGGAACAATCCTCTTATATACACTTTCTGACAAGTGCAGCTAAGAAGTACAAACAAGTTCAATCAAACCAGGTGGAATTTCCAATCTGTTTTATAAATAATCTGGACAATCTCAATTTCCTATTTCAAAATATAGCCGCATTTAAACAGAGCTATTTATCGCCTTATATGTATATTTCTAACTAATTTGCCATCATTAGTAATTGAAAAAAAAATAGTAATTAAGTCGCCAGTAACCAGCTTTCTAGCACATTGTTAAATAAGTAATCTCACCAACAATAAAACACAAATTTTAACAAACCGTTCCTTAATGTGTAAAATACTTAATAATACTTAATAATTACTATTACACTATCTAAACTAATTTCCTTAAAAATGTATGCCTGTTATATTCGTGCATTTTACGTATGACATTTATAAGAGAAGTTTATTTTTATTTTATACTTAGGGCGTTATAAAAATAGCACGACGCAAGCGAGGGTCGGATGTAGTGAACTTACTGTTGGTATAGAATCAGATTTAACCACATATTGTTACGTAATTTCTAATGCTTCTACTGATATCAGATTCACCTAATTGTTCAAGTGATAAATGCTATGTTAAGAAGCTAATTAATTTAAATGTGTAGTCTTTTTCGTAATAATCTTATTAGAAGAAGAAACGCAAATCAGTAAAAAAACTCCTCACATTGAATTATAGTTGAAAGGTTACTATCGCAAAGAGAAACATTATTGACAGACTTAATCTATTGCAGAAATACGAAGTGAAAAAATGTGGGTTTTGGAGACTCTTGGAACAAACTAACTTGTAAAATTATATACAAGAATCTTATAATAAAAAAAAACTCTTTCTAAGTTAACCGCGTAATTTAGAAGCAAATAATAAGCCAAAAAAATGCGACATAAAAACTTTTCGCATATCAACATCACCACAGATAATATAATTAAATATAGTTTTTCTACAATCCTTCCATAACATCAAAAAAATTTTAATTTTCGATAATGGAACGAAATCTAATATAATCAGTTAATAAAAGAATTATTACAATACCTTCATAATGATGACGTGGAACATTGAGCAATTATAATAAGTTTTTCAAAAATGAAATACGATTTTAAATGGCCTCAAATATCCTCAAACTATTTACTTTCTTTCAGGTGAAACTTCATATACATCAATGTGTGTCCTACACAAATCTAACCGCGGTTACGGAAGAATAGCTTATTGAAATTATAAAAATTTATTATGCATATGGTCGGTCGATAAAACAAACTCATCGCAGAATTCGTGGTATTTTTGGAGGGTTTTAATCGTTTAAACATAATACAAGTATAAAGTATTTAAGCACTTCATAAAGTATATTTTTTCAGTTCAATGCCGAATCAAATGAAATGACTATTCAATCGCGGAAACAACCGTTTGTCATCATAAAATATAAACGTCATGTTTTGCAATATTGTCAAAATTTTAGTATGTTGCTTGCAATATAACCAGAGTATATACATAACCTACATGTCAAAATAATAATAAGTAATGAGTAAAGTGAGAATATGAACAGTTCAAAAGTATGATTTCTTTTCTAGTTTTGTATAAATATTTTCCACCCAAGAAAACTATGCGGAAATTATTACTTTAATATTTGAACAAATTATTTTAAATGTTATTTTTAATTATAAACTCACGAGAATATTCGATCGAAAATTTACTTAAAAAGAAATATCATAAGATTATCTCCTGAACAACTTATCCTTTTTATTTAATATAATAATTAATATTTCAAAGTAGTACGTCTTAACTAAAAATGACAAATTACAGCGCGTATTCATGAGTGTTAGAAAGAGATAAAGTACAATTTGCGGTTCACACTTGGTCAGCACGAACTGAAAAGATATACTTTATGAAATGTATAGTGATTTACACAAGTAAAAATTACATAACTTTCAAACAGTAATGTACTATCGTGAGCAAATGAAAGTGCACACTTTATTATGTTGGCATGTCGAAATTTCAAAATTTATCTAATGTATACAGTACTTTTGAAGTGTCAGTGTCAGCATTTAATCATAACATAAATGACATTAGCTTGACAATTTGGTAAAATTTACGCAGCTATAATAGTGCGTTTACTTTCAATTGCTCACGATAGTACATTATTCAGTGCTACCAACAGGTAACTATAATTATGAGTGCCCCCTTCTGCAAAACTGTAAAACTAGAATCATATTTATGTGAGCTGAAACCCTCCCTCCCTCCAAGGAAAATTCTAAAGCCCATTACAGAATGAAACAGTCCATGGTATGCCAGTATCAGTACTTCTTCCTTAACAGTTTGCGCTCAATTCTTTAGTAGGTATATGCAACTTAATAACTTCTGAGCAATATTCACGATATCTTCCTCCCAGGTCAATTTACCAAAGAAACGCCCAAATATTTAACACATTTATTTCCAGGACTCTAATGGAAGATCTAATGACTTCGATTTACTAGAATTCAACGTCGATTTTGTTTTTGTGAAATCCGAATTTACCTGTGAAAGCACACCTTCACAAGGTGCATTTAAATCCTCAAGATGTTATACAAACAAATCCCTTGGTTTTCCCGCAGGGGCGCATCCAACGCATAAATGTTCACGTGAATTTCAATGTGAGAAATACTGTCACGTGGCGCCATCTACATTTAAATAATAGTACTGCTACTATTGATAATATATTATTAGGCCCCTAACTTTCTTTCTACTGGTCAAATCGAGGATTTTTAAAACTTTAGACTTTCTCCATACAACGCGGATTATTTTGTAAAAAAAACCGCCCGTAAATCGGTCCAGTAGTTAGGACACACATACGAACATACACCGTGTGAATAAATTCTCGCAAAAGCTATTCGCAGCGACATTCTTCATAAAACTATTTAACATAACCTTTTTATCCCCATGGGTAATTTCTAGGTCTATTTTAAATACGAGTATTCTACATAGAAGTTACCTAAACCATAAAATGACCTTGTAATTCAGCACAAACAAAAATCTTTGATTTTGCTCACTGCACAATTTTAACACAAACGTTTAAATTTAAAATAAACCTAGAAATTGCCCACATTCCGTTAAAATTGTACGGTGAGTAAAATCAAAGATTTTTGTTTGTGTTGAATTACATTAATTTATATTAATATAAATATTATGATAATTATTCCTAATGCATCCTTGCTTTAAATTTAGAATTTAAATATGTATGGATAATACAAGTAATCATTTTTTTAAGAGATTTAATTGTTATTCGTTCGGATCTGAATAAAAAAATCTTAATGTTAAAATGTCGTATCATGCTTTGTATGTGTTCAGGAACCATTTGAAAGAAACATACATTTGGCAACACTGCAGCCGCATACTATTGTAATTATAGATACCGCAAAATTTGATAGTAATGATTTTGATTGAAATCACTTTGAAATACAAACTCATTGTTATACAACGTTGCCAAATGTGTTTTTCGTAAAGTACGTTAATGAAGAAATGTTAAACACAAAGTTTTTAAATCAAAAAGAAAACGTTTATGAAATAATACTAGTAAAAATTGTTATTTAAACTAATTTGTAGCTATCTCTATTGGCAGATATCGAAGAGCAAGGCTTAGTTGCACGCTAAAAGTCTGAACTTCAAAAACCCCGTGAAAACAAACGAAGCATGATACATTTTAAACATTAAGAGTTTATATTCAGAACCAAACGGAGAATGTCGCTGAGTGTAGCTTTTGCGACAATTTATACACACGTTAATCTACTATATGTAATTTATATATATAAATATATAATGTATTATATCAATTGAAAAAATTCTTAGAGTTTCGGCTTTATATTAAATATTTAAAGGGCGAAATTTTTATTGAAACAATTTCGCCCTGAAGTGGGATTCGAACCCACGTCCATGGTTTGCCGGACCACCGCTCTACCACCTGAGCTATGAAGGACTTGACTTCGAATCTTTCAGGAACCGCCTTAAGTTATTTTTTTAAGGAACAGATGTTAATATTCTGTCTTCGGTTGAAATTTCTCTGCTGTCGGTTCGATTTTTACTTAAGGGCGAAATTTTTCAATAAAAATTTCGAATAATTAGCGTCGTAATAATTGTAGATAGCAATATTTACATTCAAATTACTTCGTGAAATAACTTACTAATTTAAATATTTAATATAAAGCTGTTGTTGAAAATGTTGTCCATTTACATCTTAACACAAACCAACTCTAACTTTTTAACTAAAATAAAACATTGTTCAAACCAGAACTTTGATAAAATACAATTTTCGATTTATTTAACTGTTCATATAGATTGAACCTACTAAATTTAACAGATACATCCTTGCATGTACATAAGGTAAATATGTTTGAAATTTCGTAATTTTCAGTTGACTATTACAGTTATCATCTTAAATAAATAAGACTTCGTACTTAGACAGATGGCTTTGAGATAAATACCAATGAAAAGTGAGTAAACCGAATGTGTCGCCCCCTGGCGACAAACTTATGTATGACACACGCACGAGAACATCACTCGCCGACAAAAAAATATATACGAAAGGCATAAAAAGGAGAGACAACACATGGATAATTATCGCGAAATATAGAACGGAAATCAACGTCGAGAGGTTTTTGCAGACGTATTTATCGAATAGGCAGACGCGTCGCGTCATTCATGTAACTACAAAATCTTAGAACGCTGGGATTACAGATAACGCATGTTTTGTAGAATTTCTGTACTTACTCAATGTATATGTAGAAAAGCGGGAATAATTACCTGAAACAAAAAATATTATATTAAATCTATATACTTTTTTACTAAATTAAGATAATTTACATAAACATAAATATAAATAATGTAACTGACTATTGTGATATAATGTTTGTCCTAAAAGAATTCAATTAAATTAAAATTAAATAATATCAAGTTGCCTTTGGTTACAAAAGTTTGTTTACATTGTTTACTGTAAGTCTACAGTTAATTTGAAGTTGTTATTTTACGAAAAAGTATCTACAACTTGCCCAATGTTGAAATATTCCGAATGTTAGGCCACTATTAGCCGTGTATAACTAGTTGATCAATATCTGAATCGTTTGCGCCTGTGTCAGTATCAAATTTGGCGTTGAATAGTGAGGAGATCCTTCTTCTTCCCCTTCTAATTAAAAAGAGAAGGCGTAGAGCAAGAAAGTTTAATAAAGACCCCTTGTTAATACCTAGGCTAAGCTATACACTGTTTGATGAGTTTCGTGCTGATAAAAGTAAATTTTTTAACTATTTTCATATGTCACAAACTTCATTTGAAGAATTGTTTAACTATATAGAAGATGAAATAAGACGTGATACAAAACTAAATAAATGTATACCTACAAAGGAAAAGAGAATAACAATATTTCAGGTAGAATGATTTATCCCACAATAGCAGAATGCGAGCGCAAGGAATTCCATGTCTTAACCTCTCAAAAAGTGGAATATCCCGGATATTTACTGCACAGAGGGCAGAGAGGCTCAGAAATGCAAAAAACCAAGATGGAATGTCAATGAGACGACTAGCTCGTCGATACGGCAGTTCGAAGAGTATGGTATCGTTGAAATATAATAGATTGTGGGAAACCCAAAATGAGGAACAGCTAAGACGATGAATTTACGAAAATCTGAGAGAAATTGATTGGGAGTCCGTCCAGCGTTTGATGAGAGATCAGCAGAAATTTGTGTCTATAGAGCGTTTCACGCCCACGATGAAGTAGGGCTCTTATGGAGGAGCATTCCCCTCTTTTATTTTCTTTAAGAAATTGCATCGCGCTATCCTTTTCCACCGCTCGCTATGTCGAAAATTTATATTAATTTTTATTGGGGATTTTTAATTCGTACAGATAACCAGACTGCTACAGTACAGTAGTTTGTCACTTTGTTATCTTGTCAAGTGTCAAATTGTTCCTTTCCGTATTTTTATTAAATATTATTTGTTGTTCTTCGTTCTTGTTATATTGTTATAGTGTTATTATATTATATACCTTATATTCTTATTATTATATATTATATTCTCTCTCTCTTTATTATATTCTCCCGTTGTTGTTTACAAAAGTTTGTGGTAAGTTGGAATGTGAAGGATATGTGCTCGTAAATAAAACATTACCGTTACAGATTCTAAACTTCAGTAATGGAGCCTGGAGAGAAAAAATCACGAAGGGGTGAATGTTTTAGTCGATGAAAAAGCAGATGATACGAAATGTTTTTAATCATTTTCTTAAAAAACCTATGACTTACTGCTGCTGAAGCAAGCAACAACTACATTGTTCAGTACACAGCATATACAACATGAGAAAGGAACAAGAAAAAGGGCCGTTGTTGAGTCCAAAAAAAAAACAAGCAGAAGAGAAAAGGGGTACAAGTAAATGCTCGTCTACACCGTTATGATGAAAATATACACGCACTTGTACGACAACAAGTTCATAGATTTTTCATGCAAAACATACCACCCACTGTGAATACAGTTCGTGCTACCATCAACAATGACAATGATCTCCCTACTTTTACACGATCAACATTATATAGGCTTTTGAAAGATATTGGTTTTGAATTTCAAACTGTAAAACGGAAAAGCATACTCATTGAATGAGATGATATTATAAGATGGAGACACAAGTATCTGCGAGATATCAAGACATTTCGAAATGAAGGTAAAGTTTCTTTGTTCCTTATATAAAAGCATATACCTATAATAATATTTGTTCCAGGTAGGTGTATAGTTTACGCAGATGAGTCGTGGGTTAATGTAGGACACACAGTAAGTAAAGTCTGGCAAGATACTACAATAAAAAGTAATCGAGAAGAATTTGTTCGAGGATTGAGTACAGGATTAAAATCTCCGAGTGGTCTTGGTCCTCGCTTTGCATTAGTACATGCTGGCAATGAAAATGGCTTACTTCCTGGTGCCGAATTAACATTTCTATGCAAGAAAAATACAGCTGATGCACATAATGAGATGGATGCAGATACGTTTAAAAAGTGGTTCATTGAGCATTTATTGCCAAATACTCCTGAAAATGCTGTAATTGTTCTAGACAATGCATCGTACCACAGCAGAAAGGTTGAGAAGATACCTACAAATGCATGGAGAAAAGAAAATATAATTGACTGACTGACTGAAAAAAATATATCCGTTGAAGATAATATGTTAAAAAGAGATTTGTTGTTTAGTGTATCACAAGTAAAATAACAATATGACAAATATAAGCTTGATATGTTGGCGAAAGATGCTGGCCGAGAAGTTCTACGTTTACCACCTAACCATTGTGAGCTGAATCCAATAGAGATGGTTTGGGCCCAAGTGAAAAATCACATAAAGATGCACAACACTACGTTCAAAGTAAAAGATATGGCACCATTAATTACGAGTGCCTATAGTAATGTGACAGCTGACAATTGGAAGAATTATATTCAGCATGTTAAAAAAATTGAAGAAGAAATGTGGATTGTCGATGGATTGCAAGATGATGTTGAGGAGTTTATCATCCACGTGGGAGACTCAGGTTCAACTGATGATATGGAAGACGATTTATTAACTGACCCCGTCGGCTATTCGAATGCTGCTTCAACATCCAGTGGATTGTAGGTCTGTTCCAAGAACGAATCTCTGACAGTTTGCATCTCTTTGAGCCAATTGGTAGGCAGTATTATAGTACACGATGATGGCTGTAAAACAGATTTAAATTCCGATTTACTAAAAATAATAGGGATTCTTCTCGGAACAAACCTATAACTAATGTTACTACAGCAGTCAAGTTTTAATTGAAATAAAAAATTAGGTTTTTAAGATGTTGATATTTTTATGTTATTGGTTAAATATATCTATATTGCAGTATTTTTTGTATGTTTATGGTCTACACAAAAAAAAACTTTTTATGATTATTGCTTGTATTCTAATAGACAAATCAAACTATTTTTTATAATAAAGGAAACCAATATATATAAAATAATTGTTTTAATTAAACAAACCTTGAGTATACAAATGGTGTGTTGGTTAAACCAAATTATAACTTAAACATACAATTTTAAGTAGTTTGTTAATATAATGATTTACTTTTAATATACATTAACTAGAATGATATTTCACTTTTATTTACTTTTTCTTGGCATCGAATATATTATAAACAGATGCAAACTAAGAATAATAATTTTAAAATTTTTTTCATTATAAATACAATTAAGGTTATGTCAATACAATACTATTGACAGCAGGCCTGATTAACAGCAATATAGGTATGTTGGTAGGAATGAGTTCGCGACTTGGCAACTATGTACGCTATCTCCATATGGCCTGTACTTCATCATGGGCGTGAAACGCTCTATAGTAGAGGAGAATGGGCCACTTTCCATAATTTAATATTGTAGTTAAGTATTAAGTTGTACTTTATGATAACTAGAGTCCGAATTATACGCCTTTTTTAATTGCTATATTTCATTCAAAAAACATTAAATAAACCCAGAAAACTCATTATTTGATTGGTAAAAGGTATATCAACAAAATTGTGAGTTTTCCAAGATCCAAGATTCTATTCATTTTACATCCTATTTAATAATTTTTCTCTTAACGAATATAGGTAACTGAAGAGAATATTAACTTATAAAAATCAAATACAGCACATTTTCCTAATGTAAGAATTTTTAATGTATTCCCCAACAGATAAATGTAAGCGAAGAGAACAAAAACTTTTAAACAATCTATAGCGCATTTGCTAATATGTTCACAAGAGTAAATTCTATAAATATGAGCATCTCTAAGTCGATTTAATCAAAATACAGAGAGATCAAATAGCATTGACCGTACCATATCAGCAATATATCAACTTTTACTATGATTTTGCCACGCATTATTGTTATAGTTTGAATTATTTTATCACAAACTTTGTCAAAATAGTCATTTGTCAATTACTAATGACGTCCTTTTATATATTTTTATCGTTCTCTCTTTCTTTTGTTTTCTTGTATTTTTAATTAAATATTTACAAGCTGCCTTTGTCAAAACAATAAAAATTACTGAACATCGTTACTGTAAGTTAAATTTCTTATGAAATAAATACTTTCTACATAAACGATTTTTTTTTACTGAAAAAAATTCGACCTACGTCCATTGGTTTGCCGGACCACGCTTTTACCATTAAGCTATTAAGAGACTGATGTTCGAATAGTCAGTAAGTCTTAAATTGCATTAAGAAACAGTTATTAATATTGTGCCCGGAGCTGGCAAATTTGTGAAAAATTTTTACTGAAATTTTTTTTATTTATCAGTAAAAAAAAATACAATATTCGAATAATTAGCGTCGTATATGTATACAGTATTTATTTCATTGACATTTTCGCGAAAATTCAATTGATTTGCATAAATTTCTTATATTTTATTATATACAGATGTCATTTACATTTTTACTAAATTTTTTTATATCAATAATTCCATTTACTAAAGAACAACATCAATTTCGTTTAGAACCCTATTTTCATAGGGGGGGGGCTCATATAGGCATAAATTTCATGATAATTTCCGGAAATTATAATAACATTTTTATGATTTTTGTATCAAATAAATAATGAACCAGTATTTGTAGTGTTTATTGCCCTTAAATTCCTTAATACATTCTTCAAAATAAATAACTTTTTTCGGAAGGTAAATTTTGAAACCAATTTCATATGGAAGAGTACTATGTCATGATATTCCCTGTAAATTTTTTGAAAAAATATCTTTATTTTTTTAGACAAAATTTGAGACAAAAAGTCCGATTTTCCGACTTTTTCACTTTTAAAATTTATTTCAAGATATTAGTTTGAAAATTTTATTGTAACAAAAATGGCATATTGTTCTTAAGACTTTCAGGTATATTCGTAAAAATCTTCGCAGTAAAATAATACAAACTGGAAAAGTTATTTGCGGTTTTTACCCTGGGGTTCAATGGACTTCATGTAGCGGTAATGATATTATTTTGATGTGTGTCATCTAAGGGAATTAAGTAATTTTAAGTCCAGAATTTACTGCAAATATACACATTAGCTACTTTAATTTTTGAGTAGTTTATTTTTCTTATGTACTTGATCCAATCAGCTAGAAAAGTTTGAAGGAATACTGTCACAACTGTAAGTAAAGCATCCGATACAGTTTTAAGAAATGCAACTACCTATATTTGCAACATTCGTTAGTACGTACTAATGAGTAGAGAGTTAGATAGATAACTCGGGTAAAATAAAATTAGATTATTTTTTTTTTAAATCAGTATTGGACATATTAAATAGATTGCTTTAAACTCAATAGTTCAGATCAGAAATTGAATTAAAAACGACTAACACAAATAAATTTGAGGGAAATCGACAAGCTGGTGGTTGTAGTCGAGGCCACAGGCATCAAGAGGGTAGCAGCTGCAAAACAGACCTCGGGCAAGGCCCGCTCTTTGTAAGCATCACATGGCGGCCTTCCGGCCAGCTGCTGTCAGATACAAGGCAAGCAATTACGACCCCAATAACCTCTAACCGTAAGATTCCCACCGAATTCTGTCTGCGATTTTTTTTTCGGTCATTAACTTAAGTATCACCTATGTATTAAGTTCAAAAACCTAATCGAGATTGTCTCCTTCTACAAGAAAAAGAGGCTCTGATTTAATCTCTTTTTGAGCGCCGAGAAAAGAACAAAAAAAAATACCAACGAAATAACGCGGGTATACGAAACTACCCCACAACAATGTTTCCGAGCGAAAAATGTAACAAAAGAGAGAGGGCACAACGTTCCTTTGCAACCATCGCTCTAACGAAAAAAAATATATAATTAAATCACATGGGAACGACTTCAGCCCCCTCTTATATATATTTTCGACGGCGCTTCGGGATGAAGTCATCCTCATTTTTGTATGGAACAACGAACTATCAGGTTCTATGAATCATTTCATCTAAAATATGTACATATATCCATGAGTTACTAAAGTGTACGAAGGTCTCACTATATTACACATTTATAAATAACAACATGATAAATATACGCGAACTTTTGATTCACAGAACTTGTGGCGATTTAGAATGTGTATTATGTTACACTGAGAAGATATTGAAATAGAATTCTTAAATTATGACATATACAACAGATTAAAAGCGCTTAAAAATATATTCTTTTAGCAATAGACAAGAACTATTAACAGTGTTTTATTCAATTGTGGTATATAAAGTAGAGAACGCACTTAAAAAGGCTTAATAAGCTCGAAACTTCGCAAAAATCCGCATAAAATATTTCACTAATACGGTGTAGAAAAAATACACAATTTGAAATTCGTATTTATGAAGACTGTGACTTGAAAAACTTAAAAAAACTCTAAATACGTATTTTGATATTCTACTGAAGATAGCATCTTAGTTGCAGAAATCCGATTTTTTTTTTTTTTTAATTTACATTGGAGTTAGAGACTTCTTGTTACTGTCCGTTTCAGACAATTAGAAATTATTTCATAATAAAAAATAGGTTATAGTTCGTTTCAACCTATTTTAATTTGACTAAATAACAGGTAAGTACTTTTACAGCACCCCCTGATGTGAGAGCTTACTGAAACATAAATATATCTAAGATGTGTACCATTTCTTACTTTAATAGCCAGAGTGATATTAAATAAATTGTGCCTAAGTAACTTTATTTGCTTATTTATATTAATTTTGGGAATTAAATTCAATAGACATTCCTTAGTATCATATCATATAATTAAAATTATTTTTCCATTTTTCTAGTATACCTTAATCTTTCTATTATTTTTCTCTGCGTTATCACTCGGTTTATAAACTTAGAAGTTCCTCCTAAATAAGTTGTTATCTCCTAACATTTCTTATCCTACATTTCTCTATTTGCTACCGCTATTTTACTTAGTAATTCTCTTTAGTTCTAGATATTATTCCTAATGTTTTCGTTATTTTATGTTTCGTCATTTTTTGTAAGCTTCCTTCTTCCATTTTACTAATGTTTCTATCTTATTATTCCACCACAGTTTCTTGCTAATTGCCTGTGTTTTTGATCAAAGAGTTTCTTCACCAATGCTTCGAATACTGGCTATCATATTCATGTATACGTCTTCCGTATTTCTTTTATTCACTATATTTAATAGTTCTTCATTTAATATTCGCTGCTATTGTTTCTGTGTATTTTCTTGTATCAACCTACTTATGTTGTAATATTTAGCCGCTTTTTCCGTCTTTTTGTTTAATCTTGTTTAGAGCTTCAGATCTAAAGGACAATCTCATTTTCGCTTTGTTTTTGTGTTCTGTTTAGTTGTAATATTGTCTCTTGTTTCACTATACCGTGGTCTATAATTTATTTCAGTTTTCTTGCAATATTGTAAATGTCATATCATGTCACGACATCGTACTTCGCCTATTCTAATCTACATCGATAAAGATGGTATTTAAAAAAAATATTATTCACTGTTTGGTTTTCCATCACCCAATTAGCGAATTATTTCTCTTGCAAATGGTCTCGTGGCTTGATCTCCTGAATTAATTGCACTTTGTAAGGGCGAATGTAGAAATCTTGTGAGAATTCGTTACGAACTGGTTCTGCTTAATATTCAATTGTTGAGAACGAAGCCACATTCTCAAAGAAGAAGAACTCCAACACATAATTAGCACAGAACGGTGACTGTGTGGGTACATCAGTTTTTTTTTTGTAGCACAAGGATTTTCATTGGCCCAAATCAAAAAATTATGCTTATTATCAAAATCCTCCAAATAAAAATGATCTTGAAGATATTTAAAAAAAAATTATTCACTGATTGGTTTTGGTTTTCGTGTGCTTGATCTCCCGAGTTAGTTGAACTATGTAAGGGTGAAGGCCTTGTTGGAATTCGTAGCGGACTGGTTCTGCTAATGTTCAAATGTTGAGAATGACGTCATGTTGATGTTCCTGTGTTCTCATTGATATTCTCATTGACGATTGCAATGTTTAAGGCTGACCGCACAAGACGAAAACATGGTAGGGTTTGTTTGACCATAACCGAACCAGTTTCCTCGTTTTTTTAATCAATCTTCAAATGATGGATTCGTTCAGTACATTATGGATTCCAACAATTCTCCACAAAACTTTTGTCCAATTTGTAATTTGTTTCAACAATAACAATAAGCAATTCTTTTGTACAGCTCTCTATTTCCAATAATCTGAACCACAATTGACAAATATCATCAAGCTTAGGGTTTTCAACATAAATATATACAAAATGGTGGGAAATTTAAAGAAGGTGTCACCCGTTAGTATATAACAATAACATTCGAATTATGCACTAATTTAAAGCACCTACTAACAAAGATGTTGATCAAAGAAGAACTATCAGAAATTATTTTATATTTATATCTAACGCCAGCTTATGAATTTTAAATTTTGATTTAATTGTTAATTCAAAGTGCCCGAACTATAATTAAGACATTAATTAAATTGAATTAGCCGTAAATTATTTTAATTATTTTAATAGATCTATTTATATACTACTTGGTATTTATCTACGCGGTCATCTATGGAAAATACCATTTTTTTGTTACTGGGCTCATCAACTATGGGAAATAAATTAATACTTTGTTATACTAATATTTATTTATCTCATATTATACACAAGACATTGGATAGGGCACAATAATTGCTTACGTTAATTAAAAGATTTGAATTACTTGCATAATTTATGGGGTGTTTGCATTTTCGTCACCAAAGTAAGAAAAGTGATAATCGGACATGCATTTTCGTCGCTGTCCTGAAAAGCAGACGTTACTTACACATGCATTTTCGTCACCGACCATTTTCTTATCTTATTAAGTAGGTACTTAGCAATTGAAAATGAAACGAAACAATTTATATAAAACAAGGTTGTTTATTCAAATATATATACATAGGTACAGAGCTATATAAAAAATATGTAAAACATCATTTTATGTAAAATAACAATGATATGAGAGACATTTAACTAGATGTAACCTGCTTATTTCATTGTTTTGGTATTGTGTAAGCATAGACTCAATAAATTGCTGCCTTTTTTTAACTTTACGATTGTGAATTTTTGTAGGCATATGCAAACTTTGTATTTTAATATAGGTATAGCCCGTTGCTTAAAGGAGTAATCCGTAATTAAGCACTTTGGTGACGAAAATGCATGTATCATAAATGCCCCAACTATTGCGCACGGTTTATCTACCTGGTCGGTGACGAAAATGCATGTACCCAATTTATGAGAAGTTGGGAAGTGAAAACCTAAGACTGAATATTATTAATAAAAATATTGAATAGTATTGGTCCTAGGATACCTCCTTGTAGTAATTTTTTGGTAAAAATCGGCACAAAAAGCTAAAGGTTAAATTCGTAGGACAAATATGCCGATTTTCTATAAAAAATTGGATGGTGTTATGCATACTATTAAATTCCACGAATAACTGACGTTCTGCGACATAACAGATATTAACAATTTGTTTTAAAAAGAACAATTATATAAATGTAACGTTTGTATATTAGCATTCCTTTCGTCTTGTAAGCACGTTTTCAACACAGAGTAAATTAATTGCATCTGTCGTTAATTACGAAATCTTGTATAATTCACAACAATTAATGCGATTGTTTGCGTTATATGTAATAATACACATTGTCCACAGAAGGTTTAAATTTAGCTAACTAAATTAGACTTTGTGAACAGTCATGTTATTATAAATTTCAATTAAACAGCAAACAGGTAAACCTAACAATTGAGAAAAAGGTAATTTTTTGTTTTAATAATAGACCTAGGTTCAAGCTATTTAGAAATGCATATAAAGTAACAGTGTTAATGAATCAGATGTCAGATGTCTATTGTGGGTGAGTGGTAAAACCGACAGTCCGGCAAACTGTAGACTTGGGTTCGAGTCCCAACATAGACAATATTTTTCAATTAAAAAAAATTTCGAATGATTGTAATTTGTAGACAGCAATGTTTACATCCCCCCTTACTTTGCAATTACATACATACTAACTTGATATTTGTAAATATTTCATATAAAGGCCGAAAAACTCCAATAATTTATCAATTGTTATATTTAATAAACGGCTAAGAAATTATCTAAACACTCATGTGGCTATGGAAGCATTTTCAAACATTCAAATCTGACATCTGCTCTCAAAATACTGATATCTGCTTTCAATAACTGACATCTAATTTCAAAATAGGCATCTGCTTTCAAATCTGACATTTGCTTTCATAACTGACACCTGCTTTCAAAACAGACATCTGCTTTCAATTACTGACATTTGCTTTCACTAACTGACATCTGCTATCAAAACTGACATCAACTTTCAAAACTGACTTCAGCTTTCAACTTGGCATCTACATTCAATAACTGACATCTGATTCATTAACACTGTTACTTTATATGCATTTCTAAATAGCTTGAACCTAGGTCTATTGTGGGTGATTGGTAAAACCGACAGTCCGGCAAACTGTAGACTTGGGTTCGAGTCCCAAAAGACAATATTTTTCAATTAAAAAAAATTTCGTATGATATGCTTTGTAATTTGTAGACAGCAATGTTTACATCGCCCCTTACTTTGCAATTACATACATACTAACTTGATATTTGTAAATATTTCATATAAAAGCCGAAAAACATTAGCATTCAGAATTTTAAAAAATATACAGGCTGTTCCATTTAAAAAAATTATAAATTTCAGAATTTCTCGAAAATGCGTTATTCAATTTTTTTTCATGAACTGCATGCTAATCAATGTTAAAAACACTAATACTTTGCTAATTTAACCTACTTTCTAGAATCAATAATAACAGAGATAGCAATGGTGCGCACTTAATTTGAATCAGCCTGTATATAAATGTATTAGGTATGTTTGTATGAATAACGCTGTGTATACAGTTTTGAGAATTTCATCTTGTGGCAGTATATAATAAGTTATAGTCAGTGACACATGACCGCAGCGAGTGTAATGACTAGCATGTCCGGTGGTCAATGTCTGGTACAATCTAGCGTTAACAGGAAGAAGCGATAACTCTGGGAACGTAGCATGAAGAATACAAGTGAAAGAGAAGAGCCGGCGACGGACGAAGGCCCCGAAGGAGGCGAACAAACGCCAATGACTGGCTATTAAACACACAGCGCTCAAGACGGGGACCCAGGCGCGACCAGATACACATTTCTAACCTATAAAACAGGCTATGCGATCGGACCGGCTTGATTATATACCCACACGTATTCATCGGTTATTTTACGCATTTACCTGGGTAGGTTCGTCGGCAAACGGGGAAAAAAATTACGAAGTTTAAGGCCACGGTAGTCGCCAGCGTCTGAACTTTACTGGCGACCAACTGCTTTGCACGGCCCCAACGTCTTTTTTCCATCCGACTTATCGGCGCGATTATGAGGAAATTGATGTCTTGTTACATTACTGCGAACAGAACCAGATGGGAAAAATGTATAATTGCATATGTAAGACTAATAGATAACGGACAAAGGAGACGGTTACGCTTAAATAGTATCCCAGAACTAATAATTGCATAAATTACAGATAATGTTGGTGCTAATAAAGTCGTTCCTAATGTTGGTTTTGATTCCTTTTTCCAAGAATTGCAAATACATATGTAATTGAATACAGTGTCTGCATATAACATTAATTGATGTTGAAAAATAAATGAGGAAACTAATTCTTTCCATTTTATAATTAAAAAGAACTTTAAATTAATTCAATCATGCAATTTATCGGATAACAAACAAAAAAAATATTTTTTCCTTGAAGCATTAAAACAGAATTATTTCTTATTGAATCCAGAAAGAGGAAAAAACCAAAAATCAATTGTATAGGTCTCTGTCGTATATAACTATGTCTGTTTGTCCAGGTTTAGTTATAACGGAGTAGCTAAATAAGCAATTCCTAGCAAAGGGAGTTTGCTTATCTGGCTTGTAGAGAATCTGCTTATCTGGCTTGTAGAGAGTCTGCTTATCTGGCTTGTAGGGAATTTGTTTATCTGGCTTGTAGACTTGTGTGGTCGTTATCGATGATTGCTTCTAGAATTCCAGGCTGGAGTCGCGTCTCCAGTTTCACTGTTTCCTTCTTGTTCGACGTATCGTATAGTGTTGCAAGGGACATCTTCAGTGCAGCCACAATAGTAACAGTCATGAAGCCTTGCAACGGTGGACGAAACAATAGCCCAAAAAGGAATCAGTTTCAAAGACAAATTCTAACTCAGAATCCCAGAAGCAATTACAAAATATTCGAAGGTTTGAAACTAGTTTTTAAATCAACTAGTTAACAACAATTTCTATAGGTTAATAATAAACCTTAAAATCGGTAAAAATAGGTAAAATATAAAATGTTGATTTTCTATGTTCAGAAGAGTGCTGTTTATGAATTCTGATGCGCTGATTACGACAAGGAAAACAGAAATTCCGTATATCTTTTTGTTTTTGAGATATTCGCGTAAGATCGGTAAAATCTAAAATGTCGATTTTCGATGTTCAGAAAAGTGATCCTTATGTATTTTAATGGGCTGATTATGATAAAGAAAACCCCAATTCCGTATCTCTTTTGGTTTTCGAGATACTTATTCGCGAAAGATCGGTATAATATAAAATGTCGATTTTCGATGTTCAGAAAAGTGTACTTTATGTATTTTGATGCGCTGATTACGATAAATACAACCGCAATTCCGTATCTCTTTTGGTTTTCGAGGTATTCGCGCAAAATCGGTAACATATAAAATGTCAATTTTTGATGTTCGGAAAAGTGCATTCTATGTATTTTGATGTGCTAATTACGATAAAGAAAACCGCAATTCCATATCTCATTTGGTTTTCGAGGTATTCGCGAAAAATCGGTAAAATATAAAATGTCACTTTTTGATGTTCAGAAAGGTGCATTTGATGTATTTTGATGTGCTGATGACGATAAAGAAAACCGTAATTCCGTATCTCATTTGGTTTTCGAGGTATTCGCGAAAAATCGGGAAAATATAGAATGTCAATTTTGGATGTTCAAAAAAGTGCATTTTATGTATTTTGATGCGCTAATTACGATAAAGAAGAAATATAGGAAGAAGACGTATTTCCTGGTTAAATAATTTGAGACAATGGTATAAATGCAGCTCCATTGAACTATTCAGAGCCGCAGCATCAAAAATGAGAATAGCCGTGATGATAGCCAACCTTCTGAGAGGAGATGGCACCTGAAGAAGAAGAAGAATTACGATAAAGAAAACCACAATTCCGTACCTCATTTGGTTTTCGAGGTATTCGCGAAAAATCGGTAAAATATAAAATGTCAATTTTCGATGTTCAGAAAAGTGCACTTTATGTACTATAATGCGCTTATTGCGATAAAGAAAACCGCAATTCCGCATTTCTTTCAATTTTCGAAATATTCGCGAACAATCAGTAAAATATAAAATGTCAATTTTCAATGATCAGAAAAGTAGACTCTATATATTTTGATGCGCTGATTACGATAAAGAAAACCGCAATTCCATATCTCTTCTGGTTTTCGAAATCTTCGGCAAAAAATCGGTAAAATATAAAATGCAAATTTTAGATGTTCAGAAAAGTGCGCATTATGTATTTTGATGCGCTGATTACGATAGATAAAACCGCAATTCCGAATCTCTTTTGGTTTTCGAGATATTCGCGAAAAATCGTAAATTATGCATAAAGTTTATAATCGTATATCAAGCAACGACATACACCAAAAATAATAAAAAGTATTCATAAATAGTAGTTCTGTGTCCATGTGTGGTGGTTGCATATAAATGAAATACATTTTTCAATAAACCAACCCCTCTGTAGATGTGCTTTCCATATTATTGGTGTTATTCAAAGCAAATCCTTTTATTTCAGCCGCCGTAGTAAAACAAATTCTCAATCTTTTCCCAGCTTATTTTCCATTTTACTATCTTCGCCTAGTAATAACACTGTAAACTTCAAGTAAACATACACGAAATGAAATTCAGTCTGGCAACTTTGCAAATGGAACTAAATCCTTTTATATCCCTAACGAGACGATTTTTTCCCATATTCCAAAGAAAATACTGAAAAGTTGTTTCGTTTCGTGTATTGGCTCCAGCTGACTTGCTTAGAGTATTTCGATATAAAGTACCAATTTTTAAAGGCTTTTTTGTTTTCGGTTTCACCTTTTGTTTTATTTACTTTTTTTGTTGGTTTTGTTTTGATGCTAAAATGTTTATTGTAGTATAAATATAAATAGAAATTTAAGAACATGCTGTATAGTGGGTTATTTCTTTTTTGTTTCTCGCTTACCAGATTTCCCGAAAAAAATAAAATATGGAAAATGAACCCAATGCTTCAACCCAAAGATGTGAAATAGAAAATGTTAACGTTACATTATAAATGTTAGGAAAAATTTTAGTGTTTCAGAAAGAACTAAGTTTGATTCCGGATTGCAAGACCAGGTGGAATAGCAGCGTGATGATAGTTGAAACATTTTTTTTGAGATTAGTTGACACAATTCAAGAGAGAGTAGGGTTTCCTAAAATTACTGGATGACAATAATCCACTTCCACGTCCTTAAGTCACTAGCTAGTCAAGCGTTAAGTAGAGACATGATGCAAATGTAGTAATGACGGAAGCAATTTATAATTTTTTGATTCTTTACGTAAACATTATGATTAATATTTCAAGCCAGTGAGGAAAAGTTTTGAAATTCCGTGTTATCCAACGTAGATAACACCATCATCTTGGGTCTTTAAACAAAATTTCTTCAAACCTTGTGTTTACAATACTACTTGACGATGAAGACAAATCTGCTATTCTGTCTTTATCATCAAAGTTTGCAACTACTTGTTATGCCTGCGACATTTTTAATACTTTTATCGACAAAATTAGACGCGATAGAGTTGAAATGGGTACTCAAAGTGAAGATTCATGTGAAAAATATGGGGTACGTTGGTGATATAGTGATAGTTTGGATGATGTTTTAAAAGCAGCAGTTAAACATAAAAAATTAGAAACGCACAAGTCGGATTATTCCGCGAAAAATCTACAAAATATACAGGAAAGATAACAAAAGAAGTCTACAAAAATTGAGCCTTAATCATTATACATTCACGTCAATTGAAAGACGAAAGGTTATTCTCGGCGAAATCAAATTTTTGCTCAAAAGAAAAATGATCTTTTAATGACTTACGTCTCATCTCTCTGTCATATTTAAAATGTTTTTTTTTAACAAATAATAAATAAGAAACTCCAAATATGTTACTTTTTCTTTTAATTAATTATAGCCTACTTAATATTTTTTAAATTTTGAATTAAATTTAATTTTTAAAAACATTTTTATTTAACTTTTTCACAAAATTTTACAATTTTTGTATTAATTTTTTGAGACACGGATTGTTGATTTAAAATTCCTTGTTTCCCAGGAACAAAAAATATGCGGGAAATGTTACTCCCTAATATTGAACTTGTAATAAATCATTCGTAATTTACTTTCTAAGTTCGAAGCTAAATTATCAGTGCTCTACTTAAAATAGAATTGTTTTTATAAACAAACAAAAAATGGTATTGTTAAAATGCGGTAAGAAATCTAATACGTTTTAGAGGAAGATATTGACGACTTGTCGAAACGTCGGAAAGTGGTTTCATGATAAATACAATGTAATCACCTTTTATTATTTTTAGAAAAAAATGAAAGGTAAAAATCGATTATTAGTAAAGATTTTATTAAAACAAACATTGGGAAATTATTATACACTAGTGTGTCATACAAAAACTAAATTCAAAAAACTGATAAGGGCCCATGGTCCTCAATGGCGCGCAAATTTTGTAGAATTCTCCCTATCATTCACTGGACGACGTTTATATTCACTTCTCGGATCTTCTGGAATATTCTGGCCTGTAACTGTGTTTAGTTTGGGCTTCCCAACCCTTGTCATAAACTTTCCTGCTCAGTAGTGCCCAAAATTCCTCTGTTGGGCACGCCTGGTGTGCGTTGGGGGGATCGTCTTCCTTAGGTACATAATTCACGTTATGTTCAGTTAACCAGTTCTAAGTGATTCTAGTGTAATGGCATGAAGCCAGATCGGGCCAGAATATTACATCATCATTTGGATGATGAGCATTAAGAAATTTATCAATTTAGATAGACATTTGCGAATATAGACGTTTGCATCCACATCTGACAAATCTAACATGTCACCATAGTAACTAACAAATGAGCATCTTTTCTAGCCCAGTGGTAACTAGTTTGGACCATTTTTGGTAATAACATTCCTCGTCAAAACTGTTTCTCAAAACTTATGTTCCATACGTTTTAATTTATTAAACACCTTAAAAAATGCATGAAAATGCCTATAAATATATAATTATTTATGTTATCTAACATAATTATTTTGCAACGATAGCTCAAATTCTTACAAATTCTATAACTTGGATAATAGAAGATCTTGTTAATTTTGTTCGTCACTGTTACAAGAACGTTGACTGTCTTGTTATAACAAAGTTGCTGATTATACATCTAAATCGCATTACTAACGCAAAACATAGTAGAATTTAAAGATGTAGGTAATTGAAAATATACATTTTTATACCGGGTGTATTATGAAAAACCTTTGGGGCTGTAGCTTCCTTATATTTTATCTGATTTTAATGAATGATATGTCAAACTAAATCGTTTTTAAAGCACTGTAACCTGCTTTTAAAAAAAAAAAAAATTTGACATTTCGTTTTTGACAGACAGTAGTAAATTTTTTTTTTAAATTGTACTACATATTTTTTTTACCTATTCTAATAAACATTTATTTCCTGAAGACACTTCCATTAAATTAGTGACAAATTTTTTATTATTAAAAAAAAACTACGAAATTTACAGAAATCAAGCTATCATATATTTTAATGAATCAAATGTTCGAAATTGGCCCCATTTTGTTCCAGACACATTTGACACCTTCTATTAACTCCAACTGCTGCGTTTAATATAAGATTTGGTGGTATTTCATGACATACTTGTACTATCCTTCTTACTAAATCATCTCTGGTATCAGGTGGAGTCAAATAGACATGATCTTGAATGTAAGACCACAGAAAGAAATCCAGTGGATTCAGATCTGGCGATCTAGCAGCTCATCGAATAGGTCCGTAAGTGCCCATCCATCTGACGCCAAAATAATTATTTAGAAAATCAGTATTCATTCGTGCATTATGGGGTGTGGCACCGGCCTGTTGGAACACCACCCTGTTTAACTCAGCAAGTGGCAACTCATCTAAATAATCGCCTAATTCATTGCGTAACAAATTATTATACTTTTCTTGGTTTAGATTACCCTCCAGAAAAAAGGCCCTACTACTCTATCGCCTAAAATGCCACACCATACATTTACACTGAACCGACTTTGAAAATTGTGTTGCATCACAACATGGTTATTTTCAGTGCTCCAATGGCGATGATTATTTTTGTTGAATACACCATTTTTCCCAAAAGTACATTCATCTGACCACAACACACGACGATAAAAAATTGGATCTTCTCTTAGTTTATTCATGAAAACCGTGCAGAATTAAACCCTTCGTTGAGGGTCGCTTTCACCGGGAGCATGCACCTTCCGTGGTTTATAAGGAAAGAACTTGTGCTTCTTCAGAATGTACTGAACTGTAGAATGTGATACCTGCATGTAGTGAGCAATTTCTCGCGTAGACGTACCTATTAGGGTTTTCTTCCACATAGAGCAAGACACTTAATTCTAAATTTTGATCTTGAATTACACGTGCGTTTATTTTCGGTTTTTTGAATGATCCAAAATTTCGTAAATTTCGCACGAGCCTTCCAAACTTATCGGCACTTGGACGCAGTCTGTCAGGAAAACGATTTCCATAAAGTCGCAAAGCAGCTGCAGAATTTGTTCCGCATTCAAAATATGCTTGAATCGCATCCACACATTCGCCATTATCCATTTCAATAACAAAATTTAGAAATAAATCGTTGAAAATGTTATAATGAATGTGTGACTGACAGATGTCACAGCTCTCTTCGAAAATTTGGAATGCACTTTTATCGTTCAATATGACTGCTTGATTTTTAAATTTTTAAAATAAACACTGTAAATGTTGTTGTTGACCCACCGCTCACTGATAACATTGGTTTGTAATCCTTTATGGGCTATACAGTACAAATCTCTTCCCTATAGTCACCTACAAACGTGTATTACGTATGTGTGCGTTCAAGAAGCGAGGATTGGGGAAGCACGAAGCGATTCATAGTAATGCATACATGTGATACATGCCATTAGTTACAGTTTACTTGCCAAGTTGGATGGTTTGCTCAACTTTTGCGAATAGTCCGTATTCACGATGGATATTTTTACCCTTGAACAAAAAAAAAAGGCGTAAAACAGTATCATCTTGGTCGCAGCATAAGAGAAATTGCACGGGTATTTCAAATTAACTTTCAACGTACCATTGCGTTTGAAACGATAATTACGGGCGAAAATACGGGCAAACGATTTTAAATGTTCAGAGAAACTTTTATGACAGATTAGGACATTGCTTGTTTGCATTAGGAGACCGTGTTGAGCATACAATACATTAAATAGTTTACTTTTTAATTTTTTAATTCTAGTTTTATTTATAATGTATAGAATATAGAAGTTATTATGATTTACCGCTTTATTTATTGTTATTGTTATAGGTATATCTGACATTGTTTTAAACGTTAAAAATATTAAAATCTTCCAAAAAGTACACACTTATTTGTGTTTATTATTACATAATACATAAAGTCCCTATTCTTGACGGTAGTTCCACATTCATCGACGTTTATACTATCTATGTGCTTACTGCTTACATCCAAACTGATCTACAGTACATATGTATGTATGTATGATAAATTATGATACATACATACTACATACATACATGCTATGTGCGTCCCACTCCTCGCTTCTTGAACACATACGTAATACACGTTTGTAGGTGACTATAGGGAAGAGATTTGTACTGTATAGTATTGAATGTAAGTGATTTTAAAAGGTACACACATTTGCTGGTAATAAAATGAAATAGAGTATTTAAAATGCATTTAAGAAATCTCTGTGTTCGGAAAAACCAGAATAAATCGAACTAAAAAAAAAAACCTTCAATTTCTCGACTTTTTTCATACAAGGATATCGTTGTTTACAGTTTCATATTCAGAAAAAGTAATATATTTGAATAAGGAAAAAAAAAGTATAGTGCAATTTAAAAAACACAGGCAGCTGTCTGTCAAAAACAAAGTGTAAAAAAAAAATCAAAGCGGATCACGTTACAGTGTTTTTAAAACGATTTAGTTCGACGTATACTTTATTACATTCGGATAAAAAATAAAAAAGTTACAGTACGAAAGGTTTTTCATAATACACCCGGTATATGGGGCAGCGCAAACTCCATAATAGACTATAAATCGAGTGAAGCAAGAAATTCATTAGATCGTTCTGCAGTTGTATTGAAATTGAAATTTCTGTTGAGAATCATAAATAGTAAACTAAAATTAACAATTTTGGTGATCGAATAGGACATTTGTAGAATGCTAGGTTTATAAAGTGAGAGGTTATAAGCTTTGTTAAACTTTGTTGTTGATATATAAACCAGAGGTTTCTTTTTGGGAATCGGTATTTGTTTCGGTTACCTTTAACTGTTGATGGAAAGTAAACTGTATTTGTACTCTTTTATGATGAAAATGTATAAATAACAAAATCGACGCAGGTTCTAAATAATCTAGAGGAAAAATACTTTCAGAATTGTTACCAGGAATGGCAAACTCCCTGGAGACGCTGTGTTCCTTCCCAATGCTTTGAAGAGGACAATGTTAAATTGTAGATACATTCAATAAAAAAACTTTATAATATTTGTCATTAGAACCAATGACAAATGGTCTATACGTATAGTAGTAAGACACAATTTTACAGTAACACAAAGTCATCTTTAAATAATATGGTATTTATACTAAATATATACACGTATAAAAAGGTGTTTTAGCAAATGGTTTTGCTGTCACTTTTTACAATATGAATACGTGGGTACAGAATCTTGAAACCAAACACTTTTGTTTTTAGGATAGTTTGCGCGACGCACCAATAACAGCACAAGCATAAAATACGACGATGCATTCAAGTACACCAATCACCATAAAAATCTCGTAAATGTCACTTTTGTTCTTGTAATACCGTCTGCGGTAGGTTCTCCAACAGACGTGTATTACCTTTTTCGCATATTTCAGGTTTGTATTTAAATTTTTAATTTAGTTGCCTACGTAAACGCATTGTGAGCGCCTGCAACGTCCGCCAAATTTATTCTTTTGAACTTGTGCGCGTTTTGTGGTGCTCCAGTATGATTACAGGGCCATCGACAAGAATACATGTTAAAATAAGAAGGATGATGTTTGGTCTGTGTAATTCTTGACTTCGATCTTCGAGATAACACTTTTACGACCATCCATCCAATAACAAATACAGAAACTTAAAGAGATTACGGTTGCAAATTTGGCATTTTTTAACGAAAAAGTTAGAGTAATTATATTAATTTCAGTTTGCTGAAATGTTTGGCAAATTACCATTTATGGCATTATTAAACGTTTAATTGAAAGGAAATGATATGAAATGCGAGGCAGTTTATCAAAAAGTGTAATAAAATGATACCCCTAAGAATAAAGCTCGTTCCCAACAGTTACAGAACTCATATAGGCACATGGAATTGAATCAACCATATTTAAATGGAATAATAAATTAAATTGCTTTATAATTCATGATAATTCATACCTTAGCATCCCCCAACAGTTTAACGCCAACAACAGTAAAATGGCAGGCCATGCATTTATTATTATGCCGGTCCTGTGGATATATATATATATATATATATATATATATATATATATATATATATATATGTCTCCTAAATGACGATAAAACTTATACAAAATTAAAGAATGACCCCACAACAAAATATCAAAAAATAAACAACACACTAATTAAGAAATGGGAAAATAAACAGATCATCTCACCAAAAACAGCAAACAAATTAAAAATACATAATGCACAACCACCCAAAATATATGGCTTACCAAAATTACATAAAAATAACATCCCATTAAGACCAATCGTATCATGCATTCAAAGCCCGTTTTATGAATTCTCGAAATATTTAACAAAAACACTAACCAACGTCACAGGTCAAAACCAATATTATATTAAAAATACTTTTGAATTCAAAAAACATATCGATAAAATCAAAACAAATAACAAAGAAAAACTTGTTTCCTTAGACGTAGAATCAATGTACACCAATATACCTTTAACACTGGCCAAAAAAGTAATCACAGAAAAATGGAACTCCATCAAAAATTTCACAGACTTACCATTAATAGATTTCCTTGAAGCAATAGAACTAACTTTAACTTCCACATATTTTCAATTCGACAACAAATTTTTCAAACAAATTGAAGGACTAGCAATGGGAGCACCTATATCCAGCGTAGTAGCCCAATTAGTATTAGAGCACATCGAAGAAAGTGTTATAAAATCCCTGAAAATAAAACCAACCTTTTTCAAAAGATATGTCGATGATTGCATAATGATGCTACCAGAAAATGAAATAAACAATGTACAAAATAGTTTCAACAATTTCCATCCAAATTTAAACTTTACCATTGAAATAGAAAAAAACAACTCCATAAACTACTTAGACCTAACACTGATAAAAACAAAAAACAAAATACAAACAAAATGGTACACCAAACCAACCACATCCGGCAGATATGTAAACTTTTTTTCAAACCAACCCCTAGCCCACAAAAAAAATGTAGTAACAGCGTTAGTAGACACAGCCTTAAATCTCACTAATCCAATTTTCAGACCAACAGTACTAAATAAAGTAAAAACAATACTAACAGAAAACAATTATCCACCACAATTTATACAAAAAATTATAAAACTAAGACTTAATAAAATTTATAACACAACAAACCACCACAACAAAACCATAAAAAACAATGAATTAACATATATCCCCACACCCTATATAACGGGATTATCCGAAAAACTTGACAATATATTTAAACCATTTAACTATAAAATAGCACACCAAAGCGGTAAAAACCTAAAATTCCTACACACCAAACTAAAAGACTCAACACCTACACTAAAACAATCACACACAATATACAACATACCCTGCAAAGACTGTGACAAAGTATACATAGGCCAAACAAAACAGTTACTACAAGAAAGATTGAAAGGTCACAAATACGCAAAAAATCAAACTGCTTTAAAAAAACACCAATTGACACTAAAACATAATTTTGATTTTGATAACACCAAAGTAATAACACAGAAAAAGAATACAAAAGCTAGGGAGGTCTTAGAAATGATCCACATTTTCAAAAACAGCAGAACAATAAACGACAGGAACGAAATTGATGGACTGTCTAAACTCTATTACCCACTGATTAAACAATAGATAAAATCAACCCCCCCCCCCCCCCCCGCACACACAAACACAAACCAAAAAAACAAAAAAAAAAAACTTTTTATCAGTTCCCATTTGTAAATACTTTTACTACATACCCCTAAACACGGTCCTGATCAATTTGCTAAATTCCAAAAACAGAACAGAAATTAACCTCTCTTAACAAAGCCACAAACACTTACAATATTCCAACCAGTGCGATCGGTTCGTTACAAAAAAAGGTCTCGGGCCCCCGATACACATGTTACACAGAATGCGTGATTTTGAAAACCAAAAGAAACGGTGAGTTTTGTCTTTCATTGTTCATGTAATGTAGTTTAACTTCGAAAGTTTAACATCTCATTCATTTATACAGATTTAACCACTGTAATTTATCCTTACTCATTATTAACCTAATTTTAAATTTTAACTTTAATTGTTAATTTAATTGGTAATTCAGTCTTTAATCTAATTTTAATTCTAATTGTCAATTTAATTGTTAATTCAGTCTCACAAAAGCAAACACAACTCTCACGTTTTCAGTGTAGTAATTCTTGTTTCTATTTACCTTACTGTATTGTAGTTTAATTCAAATTTTCTATTCATTTATACAGATGTAATCACTTTAATTGTCCTTACTCATTATTAATCTAATTTTAAATTTTAACTTTAATTGTTAATCTAATTGGTAATTCAGTCTTTAATCTAATTTTAATTTTAATTGTTAATTTAATTGTTAATTCAATCTCACAAAAGCAAACACAGTTCTCATGTTCTCATTGTATTAATTCTTGTTTCTAGATACTTGAAAAAGACTGAAAAATAATAAAAGTCGAAACGTCGTAGAATAAAACATCATAATTCAATAAAAGGTCGCTAAACCAATAAAAAGTCTATTATTTTTAATATTAAGACACGGCCAATAAAATAAATAAGAAAAATAAAATTCTTATAAACACTAAATATATATATATATATATATATATATATATATATATATATATATATATATATATGTATACATATATATAAATGGTTAATTATTTCTTAGAATTCGGCTTAATAACTATTCATTAAATAAAAATTAAATAAAAAATTTTAACGTTTCGACTTTTATTTTGTGTTCATCAGATAAATTTGATTACAATTACTAAATGTTTTCCTGCCAGGGTAAATTTAAACTAATAATAATATAATAACTAATGTTTTTCTTAAAATGTACATTTATATAATTTGAAATATTTCAAATTGTTGTTGCAGGGAAACATCTAGTAATTGTAATCAAATTTATCTGATGAAGACAAAATCAAAGTCGAAACGTTAAAATGAGCATTTTTATTTAATGAATAGCTATCAAGCTGAATTCCAGGAAATAATTAACCATTTATAAGAGGCTTTCATAACTGACACCTGCTTTCAAAACAGACATCTGCTTTCAATTACTGACATTTGCTTTCACTAACTGACATCTGCTATCAAAACTGAAATCAACTTTCAAAACTGACTTCTGCTTTCAACTTGACATCTACATTCAATAACCGACATCTGATTCATTAACACTGTTACTTTATAATGCATTTCTAAATAGCTTGAACCTAGGTCTATTGTGGGTGAGTGGTAAAACCGACGACAGTCCGGCAAACTGTAGACTTGGGTTCGAGTCCCAACATAGACAACATTTTTCAATTAAAAAATTTCGTATGATTTGCTTTGTGATTTGTAGACAGCAATGTTTACATTCCCCCTTACTTTGCAATTACATACATACTAACTTGATATTTGTAAATATTTCATATAAAAGCCGAGAAACTCCAATAATTTATCAATTGTTATATTTAATAAACGGCTAAGAGATTATCTAAACACTTTTACGCCTTCGATTAAAGATAGATTATTACCAAATAGGACGTTAAATGCCCGCGTAGCACACATCGTGCATGTTCTTGTAACGTGTAAAAATCATCCTTGTTCATTTTTAGTAATTATTTCTGTAACTATTGAACGGGCCTGTATTTCATCGATTTCCGATTATATTTTGTAAATTTCGATATTTAAAAATTTTTAATAATATTTTTCTTTGGCGGATATTTATTGTAGAGTTAGTTAAAATTATAAATTTTAAAAATATTGATATTGGAATTGCTCGAAGTTCATTCAAGCTTTGATGAAAATGAAAGTGGATCAAGGATGAGCTTAAATTCAAATCAAGTAAATGAAGCGAATCAGATGGAAAAAATTAAAAAAAAAAGATTTTGTTTAGCAATTGCCAATGTTTCTAATGTGACCATCAATATAACATATAGATGGTCAGAAAAATAATTTAATAATTTTGTACTGTCTCCATATTTATTGATATGATAATAAATAAAATAATAAACTAATTTCCAAATTTTTTATTTACATATTTGCGGTCGTTGAAAAAGTATCTCGTATTATAAACTTGTTAATCACTCATTTTATTAAACACTCGCTTCGCTCGTGATTAATAAAACCTTATAATAAACTTCCAACGGATATCGAATTATCAAATTAAAAAATTAATTGAAAAAAAATACTTGCAATAAAATGTATTTAAAGCATAACTAAGTGAGTATCTTGTAAGTCGTAGTCGTGTTGGGTTGCTCACTTCTTTCATGTCAATCTATGATGTCTACGATTCCTCTTGTTGGTCATTTTTTTCATATACACACATGTGTTCACTTTATACAATTTCAAACTTATATTTTTTGTGTTATGTTTTGACGGCGTCTACGTTTCATTATAAAGCTTGTGACCAAAACAGAACTAAAGAACTTAGGACCAATGTTAAATTATTTAAGTGTTTTTAAACTTCAAAATTATAAACGAAATATAATGCTATGATTCACAATATCTAGATAACTTATGACATAAAATAAATGCATCTAAACAGTCTAAGTTCCCATAATATGTAATTAGAGTTTAAACAAAAAGCATTTTATTAGTTCATATAAAAATCCCTATTCATAAATTAACTTATTTATTATATGTTATCGTGCATAGGATAACACCAAAGAAGAGAAACAGATAAAAGAAAGAGAAAATTAAGAATCCCTAGACATTCGTAATTAAGAAGTCATCTAATTCATCGACATTAACGCAGCTGTTTTTGTAATTATAACGTTGGCAGTGCCCCGACAATGATAATAAAGGAGAACCCGTAGTTCTGGAACCGGAACAACAAAAAAAATAACTCCTATCCAACACAATACTTCACAAATTCTAATGTAAAGAACCACCAAACGAGTTTTTATTCAATTATATATGGATGTGTATTAATAACCTTGACATAACTTTATGTTCATCTGTTTTCCCATCACGATCTTTTACTAGTCTACAGTGTCGTGTATACATACTTTAAATAATGGTACGTAAACTCAATATACAATGGACCCCCAAATTATTAGTACAAGTAAATTGAATGAATAGTTATTGTTAATAAGAAAATTGGTTTTTTGCTATGCTAAAATAGTTAAGGTTATTCAAATTACTATTTCATCGTGCTGCCTTGAAGAAATAATAAAAAACAATTGGAATAAAGCAAATTTTTTAATTACATTTAAAAATTTATATTTGGGTATACTTACCAAATACGATAACAATCGTTCATTGTTTAAAAACAATTTTTAGCAAATGATTCAATAGATCTGAAAGAGTCAATAGCTCAATTAAATTTGTTTCAAATGCCGGAGAACAACAAATCTAGGGAGGCGTTCTGATATACAAGCTGTCCCTTATCGCTATGTTCAAATTTTGGGAGTGTAAAGTAGACTTCACTTCAAGTAACAAAAACGCAAAACTTGTATATCCATTTTTATTTGTTTCAAAGTTACAAATCTATGAATGTGATTGTCAGATCATGAAAAAAAATGTAATCCTAAAGTCAATAAAAACTGATTTTATTTAAAAAAGTTCAATTAATAATATTTTCGAAATGTCCACCTCCTTGTTGAATGCAGGCTTGTGCCCGTAAGCCAGCAGAAGAAGTACTTATCCGAATGTCATAATTATTTTGTCGAATTTGCTCGGCAGCCATGTGAATACGATCCAGCTCTTCTCTTGTGTTCGAAACTTGGGCGTAGAGTAAATTTTTCATGTATCACCATAAATAAAAGTCAAGGGGATTAAGATCGGGTGATCTGGGTGACCATGCAACAGGACCACCTCGACCAATCCATCTTGGATAATTGACGTTAACCCAATTTCGGACAGCAATTCCGAAATGTGGTGGTGCCCCATTCATGTGAAACGACATGTCTCGCCGAACATTCAGTGGGACATCCTCTAAAAGACCTGTCAGTTCGTCAATAAGAAATTGAAGGTAATTGTCCGCATTTAACTTCCCAGGAAGACCGACAGGACCAATCAACAAGTCATCGATTAGGGCCGCCCAAACGTTAATAGAAAATTCATGTTGAAATTTAGATGGGCGTATAGCTTTGGGATTTTCTGATGGCCACCTGTGCAGGTTTCTCAGATTTGTAACACCACTTCTCGTGAACGTAGATTCATCTGTCCAGAGGACTGTTCCGCAGAAATTAAGATGAAGCCGTGACTGTCTTAATATCCAGGTAGAATAAACTAGACGAGCATAGTGGTCTGCCTCAAGCAAACCGTGTTCCCTGCGGTATGATATGGATATAAGCGCTCACGTTTCAAAATTCGCCAAACTGTCGTTCGTGGCACTCCTAGTTATCTAGTGATTCGACGTACATTGAGAGTTGGATTCCTTGTAACAATAGCTACTGCTTCTTCCTCTAAGTCTGCTGGTAATTTTACTCCTCGATCGAAAAGATAATAACGCAGTCCGCATTCCCGAAATTGTCTGTGTACTTCCAGAAACGTTGTGTAATGAGGAATGCGCCTATCGGGAAACCGATGTGGATATTCAATAACTGCCTGACGTGCACTGCCGTTACAGCAGCCATACACAAAATGCACGTCCGCATACTCTTGAGAAGAAAATCGGTAAGGCATTTTGAATAAAGAAAACCTGCCCAATCACTAATAAGCTGTTATATGAACTGAAACGTAATGTAATCCTTTATTAAAAAATGCAACGTTAACAGTCATCTGAACATTTGCTCATTGTATGATATTCATGGTTCAGCACTTACGAAATAAGTAAGAACCTTCTTTATCATAAATCAATTTTCAGTACTCTTTTCTGTAGATCTCCAAGAAATTACTGTATGCACTACGACACGTGTTTATTTATTTTAGGATAACATTTTATTATGCGACGTTAACAATCACAGGCCTGTTATTGAATCGTATAACTTTTTTTTAAATAAAATCAGTTTGTATTGACTTTAGGATTACATTTTTTTCATGATCTGACAATCACATTCATAGATCTGTAACTTTGAAACAAATAAAAATGGATACACAAGTTTTGCGTTTTTGTTACTTGAAATGAAGTCTACTTTACACTCCTAAAATTTGAACTCAATGGACAAAATTACCTTGAATTGGAATTTTCAAAGGTCTCGAAAAACTAGGAATATACAGAGTGGCGTATGAAAGAACGAAGTTTGAAGAGAGCAAGTCAAAGAAATATGAAAGCACTCACAAGAAATAGATACTAATGGCATCAATTCGTTGCATATTCCTCTATGGAATCATTTTAAAAAAATAACTGTCTAATCGCCAACATTTAATGTATAAACATAATCGCATATGCTTAACCACCGTCTCACCATTCAAGTGATTTATTAATCCTTAATAAATAGTGCAAGCAATTAATAGAAAATAAAACTAAATTGCGGCACATTGATTGAGCGAAATGTAATATTGACATTGTAATCTGTTACAGTTCTAATGTGATTAACAAAAAATATATTCAAGGACTGTAACTTAGGCAGTACAAACAACATCTTATTTCGAAACCTGGGGAACTCTCTGTGAAAATAAATCATTATCTTGTATTTACAATTTATATTTACGAACGCAGCACTTTCTGTATTCAATACAGTACTAATTACTGTTAATTCTGGAAAATCGACGAAACCTCTTTAACAAGGGTGATTAGAAAAAGATCTATCAACATTGAAAATTTAAATAAGTTTAAAAGACAATTTTTACATGACAATGGGAAATTTCAGGTACATCTTGACACTGCATGATTAGTCATTAATACTAGTGTAAATATAGCGTGTGCTTAATAATTAAGCTAAAAGACCAACAATGCTGGAAATAAATTGATGTGAGTGTCATAACCTTACATGTTATTTATGATTCAATATTGATGTCTTCATCTGTAGTTATATACAATGGCAATCATATGTTGTTTATGAGTTATAGAAGTGTATAACCTTAATTACAAACGTAAAAATATTTTTATTATATAATTATGATTATTTATAACATCCATTATATATACAGGGCTATCCTGAATAAGTATCATTAATTTAATTATTAGTTTATACTACTAAAATATGTGTCGTTCGTATATTCTGTGTCGCTTGCAGATATGCGAACGTATTTGTTTACATACGGTTTTTTTACAATGAATGAATTTATACATAAGTAATTTATGAATATGCGATATCTACGATTTAATAAGGTTCATCGTACTCTCGATACAACAGTTGAGTATTTCGTGCGGTCCCAAAACGGTTTGATTAAATAATTTAAAATTAGAAATAAAATTACACAGCTTCCTAGATTTTTTTTGTAACTAAATATGTATTAACATAAAATTAAATATTCTGGCACTTATTCAGAATAACAGGGTTAGTTAAAAGTGACTTATTGTCGTTAATATTAATTTTAGGAAATAATTTTCAATACAAAAGCTTTTTATTTAATGCTTATCTACATTTGTGAATACTTGAATTTCTATTTATTCAATTGTTTTTGAGTTACGTCTAGAGTTGCGCCCTTTGTCCGGAATGCAGGGACGGTCGCTCAATGCGAATAGCAGCAGAGAGAGAAGCTAACCCTAAGCTATAGTACTATGTGGATATACATTTCATAAATCGATAATTGTTACGCGGTAAATATAATAAATTATTGAAACTAAATTATGAGGCTTCCCGAAAAACTTGTTAATTTCGTCGGCCAATGCCCGTTCTCTACCACGTCGTTCGTTCGGTCTTACCACGCTGCGTAATAGATTTTTCCTTTGGGTTCATTTAAAATCTGTGGTTTATACTAGGCGACCGCATAATTTGACCGAGTTACGACAGGGAATAAGAGAAAGTGCAATTAATTCGTGAGGATGCTTTGGCAAATGTTATTCAAGAATTTGTTCACAGACTTGCAAATTGTCTAGAAGTGAACAGTCATCATTTTGAAAACTTTCTTAACTGATATTGCTTTTATTTATATTTTTCGTGTTCATTTTTCTTGTTCTAATATTCCAACCAACAGAATATTAATATATGTTCCTTATAAGGCGTTTCCAATAAACTTGAAACCAAGTCCTCGTAGCTCAGTTGGTTAGAGCGATGGTCCGGCAAACCATGGACGTTGGTTCAAGTCCCATCTAGGACGAAATTTTTTCAAATAAAAATTTCGAATAATTAGCGTCGTAATTGTTGACAGCAATGTTTCGTTAACATTACTTCGCGATATAACATACTAATTTAAAAATATTTAATATAAAGCCGAAACTCTAAGAATTTATCAAATGATATATATAATGCCTGTGTGTAATATTACATTATAAAGCAATATTTGCAGATATAATGAGCCAATAACACAATAATAAAATACACTTAAATCCCTAATGTAAGAGCTGAACTAGCAATTATTTCTTGATTAATACTAATTTTATGTAATCGAAAATTAATTCAACAAAAATACTTACATTTTTAATACTTTAATATACTGGCAATTATAAAATTTGTTATAGCTTCAGGTTAAGGATGTATATTATTAATATAATAACAGGTGGATTTATTATCTGAATTATTCATTTGTGAAAATTAGTTTAAATATTTAGAAATAGGTACAATCGAAAAAAAGCGAGAAGTGAATGAACGTCATGATATTTTAAATAGAAATTTGTTAGTCCTGGTATCAAGGACAATTCACGCCGATTGGTAAACAAGCTGTAATTTAAAATATGTAAATTTGACGATTAAATCAATTTAAAATTACTTAAAAATAGTTGATTGTTACATACTAATAAGGAATTTACTTTAATCATTCAATAAATCATTTACTTTTCTAGAGGCGTTTATACATTGGATTTTTACAACATCCTGCATTTTGCTCCGGTTCCTATTTTCGAATCTTTTCGATCTTCACAACTTCCTAACGTAATTTTTTATTTTAATAACGTCCACACTTATTCATACTAACAGTGATTTTACCCAATTTTTTCCCAACTGATTTCCATAGATACTGCATATCGCGTGTCCAAATGATGCTTAACGTAACATTTTGACCAAATAGTATTTTGCTCAACTCCTTATGAAAGTGTATAAGGATAAAAAATTATAAGCATCTCAACTGACTGTATAGATTTGCTATACATATTGACTTAAATATAAAGGAACTTAATACAAAATTTAAACGAGAGATGTCTTTTATGTTTTGCATACTGGTACATAGAAGACGCCAATAATCAAATGAAGGTACTAAAACCTCCATCTTTAGTTAGCCTAAAGTGTAGTGTTGTAACGAACTGTCAACGTTGACAAGTTAGTTGAAAAATGGAATTAAACCGTGAAAATTTTCGTGCAATAATTTTTTATAATTTGCAAAGGCAGTTATCTCAACAAGATTGCCACATCAGTCAACAATTTCTCGTTGATATGGAGAAGTCAAAACGTGGACGGATTAGTCTTAGCGACGATCCAAGAAAATCAACGAATATCGACGCGAAATTGAGGCATCATTGAGGATTTGAGATACCTCAATTTTGCATGAAGTTTTGTGTGTCAAAAAAATTAGTTTCCCTTTGGATACCGAAGAACAGAAAACAGCTAGGGTGAACTGATGTCAAAAAAACTCTGTACCGCTTCAACGCAAGAAACTATAAAAACGTGTGCAACACCGTGAATAGTGGTGAATCTTGAATTTATTCATACGAGCCAGAAAATAAACGCCAGTCATCTGTTTGGGTGTTCCAAGGTGAAGAAAAGCTCTATAAAACTAAACATTTTACAAATGAAAATTTATTGCATTTTTCGCAAAGTAAATATGCTTTCTACATATTACGACGCTAATTTATTCGAATTTTTTATAGAAAAAAAATTCGAACCCACCTGCATGGCTTGCCGGACCATCGCGTTAACCACTAAGCTATCAAGCTCAAGGCATATCCACAAAGATTCGAAATCACTGCCATCGATAGCTTAATGGTTAAAGCGATAGCCCGGCAAGCCATTTTTTTCTATAGAAAATTCGAATAAATTAGCGTCGTAATATGGAGAAAGCATATTTACAACATTTTACATATTTTATTATTTGTGAGTGTTAGGCAAATAAAGCTTTTTTCTCCTATTTTAAAACCGATTGGTATACAACCATTTGTTTGCCGCAACTCATCGCTGAGCTCCGAGAAATCAACCCACAACGACGAATGGCCCTCCACCAACACAATGCAAGTTCCCATACAGCTCGCAAGACAATTTTTAACGCAACAAAACGTCGAATTGACAATCCTCCGTACAGGCCCAACCTAAGTCCCAACGATTTCTTTACCTTGCCGAAAATCAAGGACGGATGTTTCCAGTCGTGAGAAATATTTTAAGACGTCTTAATGATCAAGTTACAGCTGAATTTGTCGTTATAGTCCAGAATTAGAAGAACTTTTTCAAGAGCTGTTTCTTGTAGTTCCATTCTCTTTTTTCTACGGCTTGCCTTATCTTTTGCTACTATCTTCCTCTGTCTCTATACCTTGATGTTATAAAAATAAAGTAATATCAACGTATAATGCTATTTGTTCATGATTATTTATAACAAAGCAAAATAGAGCAATAACAATAATGGAAAAAGTAATTGAAAATAAGGAAATTTTTCGTAAATTAATTACGACTTGTGAATTTAATAAAATATTAATTATACATCTACTATAACAAGTGTTCATTTGAAAAGTCAATCTAGGTTACTTTGAAATTTTGATAGAATAAGACGCAAATATATTAGTATGTGTTTGTTGTTCCGTAAACGTAAATCCAAATGACATTTGATAATGTCAATCACAAATATCATTTAGTGCATAAAATAATCGTGCGTCGATTCTAGTTTAAATAAATTGCTTCTCAGTTTTAAAATGGCTTTCATTTTAGAACAAAAAATTTTTTTAGTCCAGGCTTATTTTCGAAGTGGTAATAAAATTGATGGTTTATGGGTTTATTCAGTTCAAGATTGAATGGTAGAATTTCAAGTTGAGTTTACACATTTTGTAATAGATTATATACAATTTAAGAATACTTTGATTAGAACTTTAAAACTTTTTTCTGAAACTGGTAGTCTCTCAAGAAAATCAGGCAGCGGAGCAGTTAAGAAACGTACACCTCAAGTTGTCAATCGTGTTGAAGAAATAATGGAAAATGAACCACAAACATCTGTTCCGACATTTGAGTCAACAAATAAACTTTTCTGTTGGTACAACTCACAAGTTATTAAAAAAAGATATGCAACTTTATCCATACCGTGTCACAGCAGTACAAGAATTCTTAGAAATTGATTACCCACGTAGACTACAGTTTTGTAATTGGTTTGTAAATATGAACAATAATGGAGAACTTTCGCAAAGCGTCATCTTTACTGATGAAGCATGGTTTTATAAAACGGGATACCTAAATTCACAAAATACAAGAATTTGAAATAGTGAAAATCCACATGTAATTAATGAAGAATCGCTACATCCAGAGAAAATTGGTGTTTGGGCAGCGATAAGCCAAAGGCGAATCATTGGACCAATATTTTTTCAGGGAACGTTAACTGCTCAAAGGTACCGTACGGAAATTTTACAAATATTTGTCAATCAGTTGCATGATGATGAACTACAAAATGCATATTTCCAACAAGACGGAGCACCTTGTTACTGTACTGCAGAATCTTTGGATTATTTAAGAGAATTTTTTGATGAGCGTATAATTAGTCGAAATACTGAAATTGTCTGGCCTGCACGTTCATGCGATTTAAGACCTTGCGACTTCTTTTTGTGGCCTTGTTTAAAAAATAACATATTTCGAATATTTTGAATGATATGCTACAGAGAATCGAACAGAAATGCATGGAAATTAATAACAATCCAGTAATGTTGCAGAATTTGATCAGAAATTTTGAACGGAGGATTTTAAAGTGCATTGATCTTCAAGGACAACATTTTCAACATTTGTTATAGTTTTCAATAAATACCTATTATTTGTTATTTATTTGTATGTATGAAACTGTCAAAATATACGACTTCGTAGGTCTGATTGTAATACGAATTATTTAAGCAGTCTATCAAATTTAGGTACAAAAGAAAATTATCATCAAAATAATACACAATGTATTTAATCAATAAAATAAACAAAAATATGTAAACAGTATTTAAACAAATTAGCATTAATTTCTTTTAATACGACGAAGTCACTAGATCTATTAAGATCTTCGCAATATCGGTTTCAACCTTCCATTATTATATCTAATGTTACATACGCACTTCCTTCCAGTAATGGGTTCAGGGTCGTGAAATTTAAATTTTAAGTTCATTGGTCTCTGACAACATTCGTTAATATATTATTTCATACACGTTTTTTTTTTTTACAAATCTGTTTTCGCATATTCCCCCACTTTAGTTCCTCGTTAATAAATAATACTTTTTTCTTAATAATTTATTGCAAAAAAAACCACTCGACCTACTGTATGTGTTGTACACATATACAATATCTCCCAAAAACATAACGACAAACTTGAAGGGATGGTAGGGGATATCAAAACAAAATTTTATTGTTTAATAAACATATTGCTGTGAACTTTGCTTTCAAATATTTATTTAAAATGGATTGTGTGCGCAGTTACACAAGCATAATTTTGTTGAGACTCTGTATATTATTTGGGTATCTCAGAGCTATCTTTTTGGGTTCTACACAACTAGGCCTAACGTCCAAAGTAAATACAAAGAAATAATACAACAAGAATAGTTTAAAAGTATTTTATTGTTTGCTTGTATTTTCACATACATATCATTTTTGTTGTAAATTAAAATATCTCATTCCTAATCTATGTCTTAACCTATCAATGCAACTTCAATATACAAATTCTTCTTTTGTGAATCCCACACGGATAGTATTGAAGCTTTAATTCTGATTCCTAATGAATCTCGCAAACAAAGACTCTTGAGGATTTCAATCGCAACAGGGGGTATTTGCCCTAAAAATGCTGAGATTTGTACTCAAAGTCTATCTCTTACAAAAATGTGGATCTCTGGTCTCTACTGATATCTTTTTACAAAGCGAGTGTGTTATTCAGCGCGTATTTAAGTGGAAAACGAGTCTCTACAGAAATATGACGCCTATCTGTAACATTGTAAAAGTATTTCCTTATTTTTACGTCTATTGTTGAACGTTTTGAATTTTTAAAATCTCAAATGGAATAGATATTTAGAGAATATCCAGGGAAAATTACTTCTTCTTTATCAAACTCAGATATCTTGCCTAATATACACTTTACTAGTGTATTTCTGACTAATTTAATATTTAAAATAATAATACACGTGCACTTTTCTAATTGAGATATCATAAGGCGGAGAATTACACAGAATTACAAAGAAAATATGGTTTTGAACTTCTATATATTGTCGGTGTAACTAGAGCAGGAAAGATTTCATCAGGACATTTAATGGAAGAGCAATATCAAGTTGGGATAGCCACATGACGTCCGACTGCTTCCAGAATCTTCAACGACTGTCCTAGTAAACTTCCTGCAAGAAAGTCGTATAAAAGAACATTTTAGTCAGTTACTTGAATAATATACAAGTTGAAAAATGATTTTATTTTAAAAGCGGTCACTATAGCGTATCTTGGAAAACTACATCTGATAGACCAAATCAGACAGCAATTTTGGATTCTATATCGAAAATTTACCCAGAAACAGCCAGCAGCAAAACATCCATTATCGCTTTTTATTAGAATTCTGAAATAAATATTTAATATCGACTTCAATTACATTAAAGACAATTTTCTGTTTTTATAAATTTACCTTTATCGCAACAGCAATTCTCTTTCCCCTACTGTATATTCAGTTCGTAGTGATTAAGTATTTTATTGACTCATCATTAGAGCAGACCAATTTCCGTGCGCACCATGTGCGCCGATGCGAGGATGATTGTATTGCATCAGAACTAATAAAAAGCATTCAGTATGTGTTTGGTACTTGCTTAGACTGCATGTAAGTGTAAGCATACGTAATAAAATGTCGTCGACACATAAATAGAGAAAACGACCGTTGTCAGACGAAGGGAATAAGTTTATTTTGGATTTCCCGGACTTAATATATATACGATGGCTCAAAAATTAAATGTTTAGTGTGCAATACATATCTAATGTGTTGGTCAAAAACACATTCTAAAGAACACGTAAGCAGTTCGAAGCACAATAATAACAAAATTAATCGACAACAGTTTATACATGAACTATGTGTAACTATGATTGTGTGTACACTGCCGCTTACCTTGTTAAGTAACGATTCATTTATTTCATTTTGGAATAAATACGCGAATCAAACATTACCGAGCACGACAACGTTACGAAGGAATTTACCATCGGTGCGTAAACAGGTTGAAAATAAAATCAAAGCCGAACTGAAAAATAAAAAACTGTGGTTATGTGTGGACAAAACAACTTTTTTTTATCATTCGATCAGAAAGAAAGTGCAGCTATCAATACAAGCCAGAAAAAATTTCAAGATGCCCAGATTAAAATGGATTTACAAATTATTCGTGAGAATTACTTGGGACTAGAAGAAGCAATAACAAAATTAGAAAATTCGTCGCTGTCGTGAGAGAAATCACTGCAAATCGTTAAATATGTTGACGCACAACTGTGTGCTGTAGAAGACGCAAAAAGTGAAAGTGTTCTAATTAAATTTGAAAGTGTTTTAGACAGAAATGCAGATTTTGACAGCTTAACACGTATTTGTGAGGGCACGTCTACAGATACGTTAAGTTGCTTAAAAAAGTATTTTGATTATGCGAATATAACATCACTAGATGTAGAACGCTCGTTTTCCGAATATAAACATATTTCTTCCTCACGGCGGACATGTTTTTCAGAAATAACCTTAGCAACGCACCTGATGGTGAAAATATACAATCGAGTTTCTCCAGTTTGTCAATCCTTGGAAGACGCTTAAAACGGTAAGTGTTTTTTAAATCCTCTGTCGTGCACACAATCACTGATTTCATTCATTTTCCATTTTATTTATAGGTATATACAACGCTGCTATAATATGTACTATTCTTATTTTTCGTGTGTTTATGCATATTTAATAGCAGAAAACCAAATCTATATTTAATTATTTCTGATAGAATAAATGTCTCTACTTCTATACTTATATCGGTAACAAAGCTCATGTTGCGTCCCTATTCTATCGCATATTCTAATATATTACGAATTACACTCCCATACCGGCGCTCATGGCGCGCACGGAAATTGGTCTGCTCTACTCATCCTTCTAGCAAGGCAGTGTTTATTTTGAAAATTAGCAAGTGCTACTTTATATAATCAGAACATAAGATTATCACGTTGGTTTATTGCGAAATCTACACTAATATTTACAACTTTTAATATGTATTCTACACACGTATTTAAAAAACGTTTTGAAATAATTTTTAAGTAAGTAATGAAATCTTAAAACTAATAATGCAAAAATAGAAACGACTGTTTATATACGACGTATTTTCCTTTGATAAAATACCTGAAGATAAGCTCTCATTATGAATCAGCGAGGAAGGTTGTTTCATCAAATAAATAAATGTCTGTCTTCTACTATATAATGTCAATCAGATAGACAGTCGTAGGCGTCACGACGCCGACGCTATTTCTGTTTTAATGGTACCATAGTTTTTATTACGTATCGCGTAGAAGCAAGATAATATTTCGTAAAGCATACCATACCGTACCTTTAATATTAACTTTGTTTTATACACGGAATGTCAGAGACAAGGTTGGTATAAATTTAACACTGTATTCAAGAAATAAATTTAAGAACGAAGTTTAAATAAATATACGCTGGAATTTTTGTCATTTAGCGAAGTAAAAATTCTTAAATATGTATATTCGACAAAAATGTATTGGTATTAAGAATAGAAATAAAACATAATTATAATGAAGCTGTGTATATTTTCTGTTTATTTTATATTATATTGGTACTAAAAACAAAAAGCAAAATAAGTTTCTTAAACGTCGCAAAACCAGGAGAGGTAGGTACGAAGGTACGACAAATTTCTAAGACACTGTCGTTTTTATGTGTAATTCGCTGGATTACCCACGTTTTCTATCGGAGGTGATTTCTTTCCTTGTTTCGTTAATTATTTGTGACAAAAATTATGTTTGGGGTACTCTTGTATCTCACATAACCTTTTGAAATTATTTTATTTATTGATGTGTATACGCAAATGTCTGAATTTTGGGGGAATACCCTTCGTACATGAATGAATAGTATCGGTAGTTTTCCGGGAATGCCCGCTTTTTTCATAAGAGTGTAGATTTGTCTTTTTTCTTTCGTTTATACATGCATGGATATACAGGCTGATTCAAATTAAGTGCGCACTATTGCTATCTCTGTTATTATTGATTCTAGAAAGTAGGTTAAATTAGCAAAGTATTAATTAGTGTTTTTAACATTGATTAGCATGCAGTTCATGACAAAAAAAAATTAATAACGCATTTTCGATAAATTTTGAAATTTATAATTTTTTTTTAATGGAACAGCCTGTATATTTCTTAAAATTCTGAATGCTAATGTTCTTTGTAATATAAAAGTTTCAATACACTATTGTCCTAAAACGAATAATAAATTATTTACGGTGGAATTTAGTTGATGTCAAAGATACTCTTTCATTCTGTAAAATCAGTAGTAGGCTTCTTTCACTTTAAACAGAAGAAATAGTATGCCATTTGTAAATGTCAATAACGTACTGAATATAAATCTTTCGCACGTTTAGTTATTAAACATATTTTTTTTAAATTTTGTGTTGTGTTCATTAGTTCTCTATTTATTTTTCTACACATTTTGGTTTTACTTTCGTTGCTTAGTGTTTGACAATATTTCACTATTGTATTTCCTCATTTGGAGAAATGCGATATGTTGGAAGCATACATTTTATGTCGAAAAAATTCAATAAGGACTAGGGAATATTATGCTGAACACTATCCTTTACGACAGCAGCCAGATCGACGTTACTTTCGAAAACTTTACAATCAGTTTAGACTGCATGATTGCTTATTTAGAAAGAAAAGAACAAAGGAAAATATCGTCGTCAACGAAGAAGTAGAAATTACAGTGTTAGCATATTTTGAAGCCCATCGCGATTTTTCCATTAGGGCTGCTACTAAGGAATTGGCATTAAGTTATTCATCAGTTCAAAGAATTTTGAAAAAGCATAAGTATATCCCCCTTCAAGTTCAGAATCTCTCAAACATTACAGCAAGGAGATTAGCTTTCTGTCATTGGTTTGTTAGTTTTTGTGATGAAAATTTGAATGGAGCACAGTGTATTTTATGGAGTGACGAAACAAATTTTTCAAATAGAGGCATGTTTAATAAGAAAAATAGTCACTACTGGTCTCAAGAAAATTTATTAATAGTTCGTCCACATGCTGCACAAGTTCGATTTAGTTTTAACGTTTGGTGCGGATTAATTGGTTCGGTAGTCGTTGGTCTACTGTTTTACAATGGTACGTTGACAAGAAACAGATATCTGGAATTTATTCGTAACGTTCTAGAGGATTTCCTTGATAACGCCAATTACCTGATGCGCCAAAATTTATACTTTCAGCAGGACGGTGCTCCTGCACAGAACTATCACCTAGTGCAAACCTATCTCGACACCATCTTCGCCGAAAAGTGGATTGGTACAAATGGTCCAATTCAATGGCCAGCACGCTCCCCTGACCTCTCACCTTTAGACTTTTTTCTTTGGGGATACTTAAAAAATGAGGTGTACAAAACGCGATACGACAACGTGCGCGAATTGCAAGACAAGGTGAGAGAAGTTTTTCGCCGATTAGATAGAAGGACAATCTTAAGAGCCACCCAGAGTGTACTGAAGCGGGCACGAAAATGTATTGAGCAGGAAGGTGACACCTTTGGGCAGTATTTATAAATTATACATGTACTTTCTTCTTTTTAATTTAATTTTGTAAGCTGTAATATGTTAAAATAAGCATTAAACACAAAATATGTATCTGTTTTGTCAAAAGTTAGCGGAGCAATGACAGCATTTAGAAGGATATAGAAACTGCTATAACTACTTTATTATTCGTTTTAGGACAATAATGTATTGAAACTTTTATATTACAAAGAACATTAGCATTCAGAATTTTAAAAATATACAGGCTGTTCCATTTAAAACAATTATAAATTTCAAAATTTCTCGAAAATGCGTCATTCAATTTTTTTTTTCATGAACTGCATGCTAATCAATGTTAAAAACACTAATACTTTGCTAATTTAACATACTTTCTAGAATCAATAATAACAGAGATAGCAATAGTGCGCACTTAATTTGAATCAGCCTGTATACTGTCGCAAGTAAGCTTGCAAGTAGAACTTGCGTGACAATGAAGATTTACACGTAAAGTGATGTTTACTGCAACAGTGTCATTGTTTAGGAGCCCCAATTAACATATCAAATGAATGTTTATATCGCTTGCCAATTAGTTGCAAAAAGTATGTTACAAAATAATAATCGATTTAGAAAAATCACTAAAAGAAAGAAAAGGTCGTGTAGAAGATGGGTCGTTTATAGGGAGAGTTTAGGCGTATCTGGACGCTTGTTAAGAGAACTAGATGTAATTATATAGAATATAAATCCAAAATAAGTCAATTACAACGCGAACTCCAAAATAAAAGACGTTCTGAAAATTGTAATAAGTGGCCCCTATGAATTGAAAATATTCAGAATGTGTATAAATAATAAATGCCTCACATATACATATGCTATATACGCAATGGCTGAATAAGATGGACAATAACAAAACATTTTGTTATTGTCGGTCAACTTTAAGATATTGTAAAATATATGTCTTTCTGGGTTCTTCTACATAAAACAAACGGTAACTTGAAAACACACTATATTAACAACAAAACGCACTAAATAACAATTTAAAAACTAAGAACTAATAATAAGAGCATTTATTTCACAATATGTATTTATACATGAGTAATTATTTACATTTATATAATATTACACAACGGCGATTACTCGTTGAATGAAACCCCGTAATCCCTTCCGAGCGGTTCTTATAGCTCGTTCGGGGGTTTCCCAGAAGCTCTTTTCTAGGAGGTCCGGGAGACTTGGTGACGTATTCGGCGCGTGATACCGCTCGCCTGACGTATCGTCGGATGACTCACACCACAGTATCGTATTTTATAATATAGTCGATCACGCAGTGGTGTTCATTTACAAGCCCATTTTAAAAATCACTTTGTTAAAAATTAGAAATATAAAATATGAATATCGGATTCAGAATGCCCCATTGTATTCAAATTCGGCAGTTTATATTTATATAACCGATAAGTTTTGTTATGGGCAAGGGTTCGATAACCTGAGTCAGCTGTTAAAAATCTATACTTGTAAATTTTTAAAGTTGATACATTAAAGGAACATGCAAGATGTGTGCTTTATAGGCAATTAAGTTACAATCTCTTATCTTTAATTAAGAAATTGTATCGAACGTATGTAACGATCGACAACAGAACGATACTTAAAGCCAGATGAACAATAATAAAACTATATTGTGGGTCAGCTTCAAGATATCGTCTCCGACAGTATTTAATTAAGTTACAATCTATCTATTATCTTTAATTAAAAAATTGTATCGAACGTATGTAACGATCGACAACAGAACGATACTTAAAGCCAGATGAACAATAATAAAACTATATTGTGTGTCAGCTTCAAGATATCGTCTCCGATAGTATTTATGATATATTCAGTCGCACAGTGACGTAACAACATTTCTTTAAATATCTTTGTCATTTTTTTTTCTCGTTTATGAGAGGGAATTTTGGGAGAATATTTTAGATTTATATTCTATATAATTACAACTCTCCAAGGACACTCGATATATATCGATTTCTGTATTATGTATTTTGACCATGACTCATTGCTATATTAACAAATATTTTCTAAATAAGCTTAACAAATATCTAATATAGACGATATCTATAAATAGGTACAATTTATGGAGTGTTTTAGTTTTATCATTCTAAATTCTGGTTTAATTTAATATTGAAAGTGCAGTTAGACAGATTTATTAGCTTCCAATATCTGATAATCGATTCCGATAGATAGATATTGCAACGATACCATATAAACACAGACACAAATACATTCCTAAACGATACGCAAATTTAAAATGTTTACTAAGTTGGTAAACGACAATTGGAAACGAAAATATTGGAAAAAAAAATTCACCACGCAGACATAGGGAGACATATTCACATAGCACCGTACAACTATACATAATTTCAACTTTAACAATGCAATACTCCTACTCATATTCAGCAAAATCCGACTTTCCCTCATTAATTATTATACACGCGAGCCAGTCAATTCCATTACAATTGCATAATCGATTTGATATTTTGCGTGGACCTCTGCGTTTTGAATGGTGTTGTGCATTCGTTTGTCACGGCAGCTAGTACATGTTAAAAGTCTCCACTATCTGTGCGATTGTGTATGTATGAAGTGAGTATGCATTACGATTGTAGTACACTGCAGCGTTGGAAACCGATAATTTAATCTTTGGCTTGTACAATTCAATTAGTTAGTGCGGACACATTTAATACGATAATTCTTCGATTATATTTTTTCGGGGAAAAAAGTTTAAAAGCAATTGTTTGACTGCATAGTTTTAAAGCGAAAAGTATTTTAACATTGCGTAATGATTCCTCAATTCTTTAGTTTTGTAACGATGCGCTTGACCTCAATCAACATTAAGCTAATACGTACGTAAATTTACCGCTCAATATTTACACTGCAGTTCTGCTACAATAACAAATTGTTTTATTTTATTGTATATTTTGGATCTGTGGCATTTAAAGACGTTACAGAGGAATCCTTACATATTATATTTCTTATATAGTGTATCCAGAAATATACCGTTGACTTTTAAGTAAAATTTAAATCCTGTTTACTGTATTACACCCTAACAGGGCTGTAGGTAATCGACATAGACAGATAACCACACACAGAACCGTATTTAAACATACATATTACCGTCTATTTGATAAAATTTAAAACTACAGAAATATAGATATTGAATATATAATTTGATATTCACTAATCATTTCAAAAATATACGTGGAATTTTTTTAAATTTTATTTTTCTATTTTACATTTTCTTATTTAATTAGAGGGCCCAAATTTGTAAGTCAATACGGTCAATGGATTCGTATACTGCAGGTAGGTGAAACGTTTCAATAACAATGAGAGAATTATCGCCACAAGTGCATCCCTTGCACAGTTGCAAACACATTAACAGTTAATTTCTTATAATTCTGAATGCACTATACATGTGAAGCTTTAAGAAGCTGTAATTTCGAAGCAATATTACTAGGGAAGAAAAAAGAAAATTCCTAGTCATATCACAGACACATTAATACTAGCTAACTAGCTTTTATTAAAAAAAAAGAACATTGTTTACATCCCCCTGAATGGTTGCTCAACAATAATGACATTAATGACCCATATCTATTAAAAAACAAAATTATTATTTTATATATTGAATTCACAAGTGTTCAATTGCAGTTATAGTAAAACAGGAACCTACTAGATAAACGTTTATGCAAAATATAAAAAATAATTAAATAACTATAATTATAATAACATACCTAAGGTTTTGTTGAAAAATTTGTAAAAAATTAAACAATATTTTCATTTTAAAAGTCATTTTTGTACATATATCAAAAGTATAAATATCCAGGGCATTTTAAAAAAATGTTATTTATAATTAATATCCACAAAAGGAACGAAAATTGAAGTATTTGCAAATTTAAATAGAACGACGAACTGTTGACGCAGTGAACTTCTTTGCGAAACGAACACTTTATTATTGTTATTATTATAAAACTTTTGATCGTATAATATATAAATTTAAAAATGTGCAAGAATATATGCACATAGAATGAAAACACATTTCCTTTTAAACAGCTTTTGACACATCTATACAATTTCAAATATAGGTTTTCAAACATTCTCTATACAATTTCAAACATTTTCAAGATTACTTCCGCTATAATAAAGATTTAAAAAAAGATAACGATACCAAACCTTATATTTATGAAATCAGAACAAAATAGGCATTTTATTGAAGTCATGGCAAACTATGATTGCCATTTGAAAAAACATAAGTTTATTTTATATCTTGATTTTCAAGTGTGCCATGAATATTTAATAAAGATTATTAAATTCTACGTAAAAAATACTATCAGATGCCATTTTTAGTTTTGCTCTGTCTTCAATGGTTACGAAGATATGTATAACTGAAAATTTCGTTAAATTTCAATTTTCCTTAAATATCTTAAAAAGTTGACAGCATATGACAAATCTGGAAATGCTATCAAATACTCATGAAAATTCAGAGCAAGTTTGCTAATTTAACCGATCTGGTATCTTCAATACTGAGTTACCCATATACGGAGATAGAAAATGGGCACCCTGTATATATACAAGGTGGCATTGAAAAAACTATAAAGCATAGTACCACGCGATAAAAGACCATAAAATACTAAAAAAAGTTCTTATACACTAATGTCCGATCGCCTTTTGTTTTCAAGATACAGAATCTTAAAAGTTTGTAAAAAAATTTTTTTTTATTTCGTCCGATTGTGATAACATTATTGAACTAGAATTCGAGTATTATTAGAATATTATTATAGTTGGCTATGTAATTATCACACCTGTCAAATTAATATTGCATTAATTTATTCAAGTTTGTCGTGTTCATGATTACGTTTGTTTGGTTTTGCTGTTTGTCGTTTTCTAAAATTAATTTTGAAAATGGTTCTCTTTACTTTTGAAGAATACAGGGACATGATTATGTGTTACGGTGAGGCTCGATCAAATTCTTCCGAAACTCAACGTATCTATCGAGAGATATCCATTAAGACATGTTTCTAATGTTAAAACATTTATTGACGTGCATAGATGTTTGGGAGAAGATGGCTGTTTCAAAGAATCAAAAGTTAACAGTGGGGTCATCAGAACTCATTGTACTATTGAAAATAAAGAAGCTGTTTTGCAAATAGTAGTAAATAATCTGAGAATAAGAGCCAGAAAAATAAGTTCAGCTGTATGGAATGTTAACCATGAATCAGTTAGACAAGTCCCCAAAGAACAGCTTCTTCACCCGTTTCATTTCCAAAAAGTTTATCACCTATTGGATCAGGATATTTACCCCGTGTACAATATTGCGAGTGGCTTCTAAATCAAGAGCAAAGTTTTCTATCATTAATTTTGTTCGCCGATGAAGCAAGTTTTAGTCGCGTAGGTGTTTTGAACTTACATAACATGCACTATTGGAGTAATGAAAATCCTCATCAAACCTTTTAATACGGAATTACGAATATAGGTTTCCTATTAATGTGTGGTCGGATATAATCGACAATTACCTAATTGGTCCATTTCGATTGCCCAATCGATTGACAGGCGAGCTCTATCGATATTTTTTGGAAAATGAACTGAACAATTTATTAGAAAATGTTCCATTCAACATTATTCAAAGAATGAACTACATGCTATTCAAGAGAAATAAATTTTCTAATAAAGTATGTTATGATTATTTTTATTTAATCAGCAGTACGTCGAATTTTTATAAATTATTGATATAATTGGGTTAACTGTCATGGGCAGAAATTTAAAAAAAAATTTAGACAAATTTTTAAGATTCGGTATCTCGAAAACAAAAGGCGATCGGACATTAGTGTATAGGAACTTTTTTAGTATTTTATGGTCTTCTATCGCGTAGTATTATGCATTGTAGTTTTTTCAATGTCATCTTGTATATGTATGTAACCCTAATTACTTAATTTTTTTTCTGAATAAATACCGTGCGAGTTTATGTCGAGAGAATAATATTTAATTTAAGTAGACCAATCAATATAAATATTGTACTTTCACTAATTTGAACCAATAAATATTTCGATTCGAAAATTCCTTCCAATATATACAGGGTGTAAGAAAATTCGCGGACACGAACTATGGGATGACGTTAATCATCAAAAACTGAAACAAATGTCCCCTTAAAATTTTTTAATATGATATTTCCGAATTTTAGCAAATTTAAAAATTAAGAATTAAACACGTTAACTTTTTCTATTAGCTATTATTGATATACACAAAAAAAAACATCGTAATAAAAGCACCATATGTATGGGCATAAATGTTTTGATATGAAAATATCAACATTTACTATTTTTATGAATAGGAATTTATATTACACGTATCGTCTAACCAATGTTTAGGAATTTCATCGATTTTCATCGATTTTACATTTTGACCCTAAAAATTTGGAAAATTTTAATGAATTACAAATAAATTTCTTTTCTGATTTTCAGTTATTTTCAGACATTTATATACCGGGTGTCTCAGTTATGCTGTTCCAATGGCCCTTATCTAATAAAATAAAAATTTGAAATTTGGGGAATCTAATGTACACCTAGTCTTCTTTAAATTGAGTCTGATATTCATATTCTCTCACTTACGGTTTTATCGGAAACGACTCCAACTTTTTTATTTTAATTAGCACACTGTATATTTTCCTCAAAATTTGAATTCTACGGGAACTTCTCTTTCTCATGAAGCATTACACATTGTATTTAGACTTAAAAACAGAGGTGAAATTGCATTTTACATATTAAAAAATTGGGTTCGTAGAAATCAAAGCAATCTATGGAAACTAAAGCAAAATTTGACATTGTTTGTTAACTTTGACAGTTTATTAAGTGTTGTTAAAATTAGTTTCAAAATTGCTTCGAACAAAGTCGTATTTAAAATGAATAACAAGGATTTTACAAGTGAGAAATAATTGAATATAATCCTCATATACGGGGAATGTAGAAAAAATATGCGTGATGCCTTCCGTGTTTACGGAGAGCGGTATCGTGACAGACGTATGCCAAGCGCTATGTATTTTACGCATCTTCAAAATTTGAAGATATGTGGTGCCATTTCAAAAGAAAAAAACTGTTTTTAAAAGACAGACTGCTACTGATGAATAGTACAGCATTAGTGTTTTGGGAAGTGTGCTTAATAATCCGCTTATTTCAATTTGAGATATTGAAGGAAAAGCCTTTCAAAATTCACCTGCGTCAAGAATTAGAACCAGGAGATTATGACAGAAAACTGGCGTTTCTTGCATGGCTAGCAACTGCCCGTGAAGATGGCATTATTAGCTCAATATTATTGACAAATGAGAGCCGTTTTCATAGTCGACAGAATTGCCATCATTGGCCTGAAGAAAATTCTCATTGGGTGACAGAAATCAATTTTCAGAGAATTTAGGAAATTAATGTATGATGCGTCATGATCGATGGGTACATTATTGGACCAAAGGTTTATGAAGGAACCTTAACTGATGAGGCATATTTAGAATTCCTTCAGGGTGAATTTCCAGCTTTTCTTGAAAATGTTCCGCTGAATATACATTTTTAAATAAAATTAATAAGTATATTTTTTGTGATTCATTTAACATTATTTTTCTGTTATTTGACTTTCAATAAAGTGTAAATCACTCTTGTCTAAATGAATATTCTTTCTAACAGAGATTTTGAAAATGCATTTTTGGGAAGTATATTTTTGCTACTTTAAATTCAAATATGAAATAATGAATATGCTTTACATAATTTTCTACAATCACAATTTTTTAATATTTAAAATGAAATTTTATCACTGTTTTGAAATCTAAATACAAAGTCTAATACTTCATGGGAAAGAGAATTTTCGGTAGAATTCAAATTTTGAGGAAAATATACAGGGTACTGTTTAAAATAAAAAAGTTATCGTCGTTTCCGGTTAAACCGGAAGTGAAAGAATATGAATATTAGGCTCAATTTAATGAAAATTAGGTGTATAATAGATAACTAAAAATTTCAAGTTTTTATTTTATTAGATAACTGAGATACGCAATTGAAACAACATAACTGAGACACCCGGTATATTCTTCAAATTCGCACAGCTTTAGCGCCACTCAGCGGTATAGTATTAAATTTCACCTTGGATAACACGATGTTAAAATAAATCAATAACTGAAGCGAAACTTGATTAGCCCTCTTAAAAATAAATTACGTCTTAACGAAATGTAATCACTCGATCTTTAAACCCACGCGAAACAGCGAAATACATTTGATAATGTAAGAAAAATTTTAAGAGCTTTGATATTTCTTAAAACGAACGCACGGGAACTGAATAACAAATGCAAAACTTCCATCTTTCTCCACATATAACATTCCTCAAGAGATTTTAAAATTATGAATCACTACACACTGACTGATGAAAATCAATTACACTAAATTGTGAAATGTCTGAATTGTAAACAATAAATAGCGGTAAAATTTAATGGAACTCAAATAATGATGATAGAAGTACGTTTCGTTTGAAGTCAACACAAGAAAACTAATCTCGAAATTATATAAGATATTTAACATTAATTATATAATAGCTATTAAATCGTTTCAATTTTATTATTTCATTATCCCCTTTGATGTCATAGAGTTTCTTCTAAATATTCCAGGAGTTCAATAACAATAACCAACAGACATAAAACAATTTATTATCGAATTCTAATATGCAATTAGTAAACAGGATGCTATACTGTTCTTAAATTTAAAAATATGAAAATATATATCTTGTAATCAACATGCTTACGACTTTGGACGACCTTTCAGTATCTACTAGATGAAAGGTTAACGCATTTATCAACCCCTAAGTGACTCCTACAAATTTATCGACCCCCACCCATCTAAAATCTTACGTCAACCATCGTGGGAAGACATTATTTCAAACGTCTAATTATTTTATGACATAACTTTTTCTTTTTTTTTTCCAGAATATCTCCATTTCTCTTCTCTAAACATAGACTAATTTAAAGAACACGTTATACAACATATATTTGCTAATACAGTCGATTGTTCCTAAATCAACCTCTCTTTAATTTGAATTCTTCTCTAAATCATATTCGTAATATTGTATGTTCAACTGAATGGCAATTCATTTGTAAACGCCAATCTCTAATTCGAAATCTCCTTAAATCGAATCAAAAATTCCATGACATTTCATGAAAATTTTAAGCCAGTTTTCCTCTTTCTAAATCAAACATCTGTAATTCCTAACGAATCGGAGACTGTGGCTTATAAGTGAATAATAAAACTAAAAAACCTTCTAAATACGTATTTCTACAACCACGTTGTCATCTTCAGTAGAAAAACCCGTTTTTGTGCGTTCAAGTGTTATACTGTTTTTTCTACTGAAGATGACAACGTGGTTGTAGAAATACGTATTTAGAATCATTAAATTCTATTGTGGTAAGGGTTTTTTAATTTTATTATTCACCTGTAATTCCCCTAAAAATAATGTTTCTTTGTACCGCTCATTTTACTTGATAATATTTTTTGTGAGTGCCGGTGTCTCGTTTCAAATTACTGCGACCTTTTACGCAATACATATTCAGTTTTGTTTTGTCGGTTGCTATCGTACGCAGTTTTAGCCTGTTAAATATTCTATTAATTAGTGTTTTCACTATTTTTAACAACAATGCCGAAAAGAGTTCATGTTCCAGCTGTTTCCTGCGTTTCTGATTTTTCAAATTGCAAATATCTCAAACAGAAGAGACAAATTCAAAATTATTTCTTAGCTCATCATTAAATACAATACTTTTTACCCAACAATTAACATCACACTTTCCGTATAATATGTTCAGATTTCTTCACGATTGCATGAACTCAATTGAAAGTGTTTAGTCATTTAAGTAAAAGCAGTTGTGTATGCGTCCATGTCTAAGTGTTTATTTACACTGTTTAAAATCTCTTTAAGCATCGAAGTTATCAAATACCGAAGATGGAATTCATTTCATTAAAGGTCACACGTTTGCGTTGTCATTGCCTACTTGATGCAATCGTATATTTTTTCTTTTCTTGACTGGCATTCAATCACAATTTGCCTACTTACAACAAATTGTGAAACTCTACCCCGTGACAAGAATTGGATATAGAAGGACAGCTTCAAACTTTAGGAACTATGTAGTAAATTTTCGCTGACATATCGTTCCATTTGATAATCAAATTTACGATTGCGTTTATTTGCAAAATTTTCGATTAATTAAAGTATATATTCAGAAAATATAAACGTGAAAAATAGAAATTTTATGTGTATTTGGACGAAAATCTAATGTAATAGGTTAGTAGTAATTTTGAACGTACTTGATTTTTTTTTTGTAGATTAACGGTACATTTGCGCTAAAAACATTATTAGGATCAATTGATTCCCCGAAAGTCCCCTAATCGCCCCAATAATTATTTTTGTGAAAATCAAATGCAGACTTGATCTCTACTATACCCTAAATTAGTTTACTATAATATTTTTTTTAAGTAATTTTTAATCATGTCGTTAGAATTACAGCCCAAAATAATTACAAGTGGAAATAATGGTCACATTTAAATTATATCACAAGTGGTAGTACCCACGTAATCGTAGAATTCCTGCAATAAAGTCTAAATATTCTCAATTTATAAAACGTTCTTTAAATTTAATAAAATATCTTAGATAAACTTCCAAATAAAGGGGAAAAACTTTCCACATATTTTTTGTTCATTCCTTAATTCAAAGCTTTGAAATCTGTTCAATATTGCGACAGAGAGTCCTGCATCGTCTTCAAGAAAGTTTAGCGCGGCTTTAACTATAAAGCGTTTCAAACTTTACTGATCGGGGGTGAACGTCTAGTGTGGAAACTTCCGTAAAATTATAGATCGGGTCCTCATTCTAAAAAGCGAATTTCCTCCCAAAAGTAAATCTGTTATCCACACAAACAATAGCGTCTGAATAATTCGCGATTTTGGTTCTAGGGGAGAATTAATGAAAGAAAAATTACAGGAACTTATTATAGTGATTTTTAATACTTTGATTTTTATTATTGTAGATTTCAATATATTTAAAATTTGACTTACTCCATGACTGTCAAAACAAACAATGTTTATTTATTGAAGAAATCTGTGAGATTTAAATGTTGATTATGAAATTTGCTACTACTATAATGTTTTAAATATCCTTTTATATTTTGGTACGTATTGCATATTCCTAAATTTTAGATTTTAATATTTACAGACTAAAACATAAAAAAATAATAATCTATACGGCATTGAACATTAAATATAAATTTACTAAGTATACACAGATATGTTTTTCTAACACGATCTGTTTTGTTGCATTTTAAACATATTACAGAAAATAATACAAAATCTCTATATATATTAAACATTAAATTTGTTGTATCGATGCTTATACAGGGTGCAACGACTGTTTCAGCTCGTTTTATTTTTCAATTTGTCTCGTTTAAAAAGAATCACAGCAAATAGGTTAATTGTCTTGACTTTTGGAGTGAAATCCCCACATACATAGCAAATGAAATCAAGATGACTTTTACATTGGTATTATTAATGTTTATGTGAACTGTTACGATCATATCTTACTGAAATTTTCGTCGATTCTTAAATCGAATAAAATACATAATTCCTGAAATTTTCATTAAAATACTGAGTGTTTATTTATTAATGGAGGACAGTATATTAACTCGCAGCTTTTCTTCACGTGCTAGAACCATTCATCAAATCGAAAAATGTCTGCTTGCAGGATACCATTATTTAATGCCATATGCAAGGCGGTAATATTTTTTTTCTAAATGAAGGTATGCGAGCCGTTTCTGACATTAGTACACCATCAATAATTATTGATTTATTGCCAATATTAAAGAGTTATTTGTTAAAGATAGAATAATGTAATTTAACAACGGCTATCCAACAAACGATACTGTCACTGAATGCATATATATATATACTTACGTACGCAAATAGATAAGTAATACGGTAGTGTGTAATATGTATGTAATGTTAAGATAAATGTAATTGAAATGTACTTTCCTTTCGATACAGAATTCGCGTGCCGCACTGATGAAAAATGTTAAATTATTGTTGCGCGATTACAACACTAGGGCACGGCAATATTCTAATCTTGTAATTGTCCCACATTTATCACTTTTTTCGTATCCACACATACATACACAGAGAAAGGACACGTACACAAACCACAATATAACGAAAGCTGTTTTATTTGCTTAAAAAAAAAAGCTGGTAAATTAATGTAATAGGCAAGCAATGTTCGTTATATAACAGAGTGTATGTAACAGTATATATGTCTTGACAAAAGCTATCCATTGTTTATACAACAATTAGTTTCTAATTTTAAATCATTGAAATGCGCGAGATGTTATTGAACTGGACCGATCAGATAGATACATTCTGTACGAAATTGCTTTTGAAAGGTGATTCAACCTTTAATTTCAACAGAATACACTACCTATGTGTAAGCAGTTCTTCGTCTCTCTGACATTGTCCATTGCATGCAATAGAAAAAAATCTGACGAAGAGTTTTGTAAGGTGGCAAACACATTCTGGAAGTTATTTTAATTAAAATCGAAAAGGTAAAACTTTTTATTTTATATTTTTAAGTATTAGACCGAAACATATTTTCATATTTTCAATCTAACAGTAAAAGTATAGAATTTAAGATCTATTTTTAATACATTATTTTCTATATAGGAGTCCTTAAAAAAAAGAGAACGTATGTATTAAAAATGGACATATGCAGTTACATAAAATATGAATCCAAGATATTGTTAATTACGACCAGAAACCCCAAAATTATAAAACCCTCTCAAAATTGTACAATGTACCGCCTATGGATTCAGAATGTTTATAAAAAATACCTCTATAGAATTAACACGCAAACGCAACACTGCAATGTTGACGTTTATAAAAACTATAGAAGATAACATTGTTTAGATAGCTGTCGATGTTATAAGAGCAAGATAACAACAGCTTTGTATACTTAGGGGTCAATAACTTCAATACAATTACGTACGAAAATATATCAGCTGTGAATTATTTATAAGGTAGAATTGTTTCGCTACTTATAGTTGGAACAAAATGCAGTGGCGTGACAAATATTTTATAAACATCGATTATCATTTTTTTCCCGCGTCTGCGAAGGAATTTGGGGAAAATTTTTTGGATTCCTATTCCATTTTTTATACGTTATCTTTTTCTCAAGGACTCCCGGTATATACACTACCATCGAAAAGTTTGGAAATAGGCAGAAACAGTTTATCAGAAATTCGCTCCCGTTCAGTTTAGATGCTCAAGAAAATCCATAACATGGCCCATCGTGCACGAAAGTCTGTCGTGATGCCGATGGTGACCAGTTTGAACATACATTATAAATATAGAAATGATTTGTTTCTACTTTTATAATCATTAAAGCATATTTTTCGTTCGTTTTCTTGTTGTTCCCGTTTTTTTGGGTTGACTTTCCTTATTCTCATCAGTGTATGAGTAGCTGATGAGAAGTAATCATGTCTAGGCTGACTCACCGTGCCTCTTTTGGGTTACAGATGTCGTAAAATATTTTTCTTATTGCCATTTGTCGTACGAGTTTGATGTAAGCGACGCACCAGGCTAGACATGGTTATTTCTGTCATACGCTAATGAGGACAAGGGAAAGTCGAAACACGTATCCGTACGTTGAAGTCTTTAATGCGAGTTGTACGTATACATATATATTTTAGCATATATGTATTATGGTAGTTAAAGCTTTTGTTTACTTTATTTTGAAAAGACATGCTAAAGTCAGAGAATTCAATTTTAGATTAAACACCTTAAAAGAAAATTATGTAAAAAGTCCGTTATGTAATTTAATTTTAAATTATTTAATAAAATCGTTTTGATGCCGCACGAAATAGTCATCTGTTGTATCGAGATGACCCTGACTAAATCGTAGATATCGGCATAATCATAACTTACTTATGTATAAATCCATTCATTGTAAAGAAACCAGAGAACAAAATAAAGATCTTGCGAATAAGTGTCAGAGAATTCAATTTTAGATTAAACACGTTAAAAAAATTATCTAAAAAGTCCGTTATGTAATTTTATTTTTAATTTTAAATTATTTAATGAAACCGTTTTGGTACCGCACCAAATGTACGATGACCCTTACTATATCGTAGATATCGCATAATCGTAACTTACTTATGTATAAATCCATTCATTGTAAAGAAACCATGTGTAAAAGAAAACGTTTGCATATCTGCAAGTGACGCGGAACATGCGGACAGCATTCAAGACGAACAGCGGTGCTCAAAATTTCTGCTTAAATAAATTTATTTTCTACATTTTTCCTTTAATAAAAAAATAACAGAATTGGCATATATAGTTCGTAAAGTATTTCTTTGCAGTCACATGAACAAATTTAAGGCACACATTTACAATATAGATATTCTGAATAAGTGTCAGAAAATTCAATTTTAGATTAAACACGTTAAAAAAAATTATCTAAAAAGTCCGTTGTCGTTTTATTTTTAATTTTAAATTATTCAATAAAACCGTTTTGAGACCGCACGAAATACTCATCTGTTGCATCGAGAGTACGATGACCCTCGTTTTAAATCGTAGATATCGCATAATCGTAACTTACTTATGTATACATCAATTCATTGTAAAGAAACCAGATGTAAACGAAAACGTTTGTAAAACTGCAAGTGACACGGAATATACGGATGGCACTCAAGACGAACAGCGGTACATACTTAAAATTTATCTATTTAAATAAGTGTATTTTACATTTTTTTTAAATTAAAAATAACACAATTGGAATATACAGTTCATAAAGTACTTCTTTGCAGACACATGACCAGATTTAAGGCATAAGAATTACCTTAAAATTACTAAGTATTACACCGCGTATTTATATGTGTTAGAAAATACAAAAATAATGTATATGTAAATATCTAATTTAAACTAAATACAGTAATTGTATTGTACGCAAATCTAGCAATTGCAAAATGTTGCTGGGTTCAGCTAGTAAACATATAAAACAGAAAAAATAGTGGTAGCGTTTAACAGACAACTTTGACATGTAAAACAGCTATATGCAAAGGAACCCAAGAAACTTATTTACAACACTATCGACTTGGTGATTCATCTTTGAAGTGACATTTTTATTGCTATTGGAACAAAGAAAAGTTTACGACCAAATGCTGCTTTAACACGGAATAAACAAACACAAATGTTGTTCGCATTGCAGTATAAAAATATTTTTCCCGTGTCAAAGCTTTAAGAAAAAAGAATCGAAAAATTACTGTGCATCTAGATTAGTGGTTATTATTTAAAAACACTGTGTTAAGTGTATTACAAAATGAGATTAGTATCCGGTCCTTGTCTGTATTTTTAAATATGTGATTATTTCGGCATTATTTAAGAAACATTTTCGTTAGGTTCCACCGAAATTAAGCAATGGATAAATTTGTATGTCAGACGTTTCAGTTCTGTGATTTCTCCGCATTATGCATGGGAGTACCTACGCTAGTAACTTATGTCAAAGCACACGAGCCGAAAAGAAAGCAGTTGTTGTAGCGTACTTCCTTCTATTCCAGTTTATTAAAAGCAATAAAAAAGATAGGAGTATATCAGAGTTGAACGTTATATGTACTTTATTATAACATTAAAACATGTTACAATATTCATACAACAGGTACGAAACTTCGAAAAATATAATTATAGTAAGGCATTTTAATATTTTTCCACTAAATTAAGTGCATGTATAAACATATACCCTTAAATTATAATATAGTATTTTTCTATTTTGCTAAATGAGCTTCATTTCGATACGCTTTTTTTCATTTTTCAATGTTGGCGTTGTTCGAATACAGAAATAAATATCATTGCTGTCATTTGATTTTAAGAATTTATGTACATTTGACAGATATGATATATGTCCGTATTTTACACAAACAACGTATGTTGTATACAATTGACAACAACATATATATGTTTCTATGTCACTCATGTTTATATTTTTAAATGAAATATCAAGTAATGTTAACGAAAATTAATAAATAATATGTAATATAATATACTTCGCGGATAGCAAGATTTAAATTTGAAAATGTCAAGTATCAATGTGACCAACTGCATGCTTTATATAAAAATTAAACTCTGAACTTTCAAATTAAATAATTCCAATTTAAGCAATTTATTAATGTAAAAAACGCAAAATAGAAAAAATAGTATAAAAAACTCGTTTCATAAATCCTTTTGCCGCACTCGCTCTTTAGAAAACTCGCCGCTAGCGGCTCGTTTTCTAAACTGATCTCGTGCGGCAAAATGGTGCCTTATGAAACTCGTTTTTTAATATACTATTTTCTATTTCGGTGCTATAAAGTGCACTTTTCGACACCCGTTTGGGTTGCATAAAGTATTACTTTTTCGAACGCAAAATTTTGTTTTTAGAGGTTGGTCACAAAAAAAGAAATGGAACTAAATCATATGTAAATGTCAAATATAAATGTTTATAACAAGCATGTGTAGTAAAAGTTGTATAGGTACAAAGAATAAAAAACACTTGCTAACATTTTATTTATACTAATTAACAATATAAATTGTTAAACAGAGTTGGAAGATCTAATGCTACTATTGACATTTACTTCCCATTTTGAATAGTGCAACTGTTATAAACGTTTACTGTAACACTAGAAGATTCATGTGCATTAATGGAGATTCCAGGCAGATTCTGGTAACACACTATGTTTTGTTTGAATTCCTGTTGATTCACATTGATTGACACATCACTGCCTATTGCATCAGAAGTCGATGGATTCTGAATAATTTTAGTGGATGTATTAGGTGCACTAGACAGTATTCGAGCAACATCAGCTTTTTTCATGGTGGAATTATCAATGTAACCTTCAGCCACTGCCGAAGATTTCCATCCTCCATGGCGCTTAATTGTTATTAAGTCAACTCCACTATTAGCCAAGTGTGTCACACTTGAACGCCTAAAGCAATGTCCAGTGAAGAGCTCAGGATTAGGCAAATTTAAGTAAGTAGCAATAACTTTTGGTACTTTTCCTATAGTATTAATGCCAATTGGATTATTCACGCAAGAACCATTTCTATATTGCAGGAAGAAGCGTTTATGTGTAACATTAGTGGGACGAAGTGAATAATATTTTTTAACCAAATCAATCCATAATTTTTCTGTTATAATAAATTGTCATGGAATATAAGTTTTAGTTTTTGGCACTCTAACCATTATGACATCATTTTTAAACTGTATATCATCTAAAATCATGTTCATGATTTCTTCACGACGACAAGCTCCATTATAACCCATTATAAGGATAACCTATCAATATTAATATGACTATTATAACAAAATAATGTAGAACATTAATAAAATACTATTACAAGGACGTTTATATTACTTACTTTCATTGCTAAATATGTTTTATCATCGGCTTCTATTATAAAACAGTTAATATGATCTATTTCTAAAATCTTGGATTTCTTAGGCTGGTAGCCTTCAGATAATCTTTTTAAATATGCAAGAAGCCTAGAAAATTTTGAGATATCTATATTTTTATAAATATTTAAACAACATCGTAACATCGAATATGTGGACCACAAGGTCGATGCCTTTTGTATCTTGCTTTCCTTATCAAAATAAGCAATAATTACATTTTCAGTAATATTCGCGATATTATTTTCTTTACACCAAGTTAAAAAGTGCTCGTATTGCTTTTGATAAATATGTCGAGACTTTGTTGGCAAAAGATTTTGTAAATTATCTTCTGCTATTTTGCGAATCTCTGGGGGTGTGCAATTATTTGCTTCGTCCATTTCGTTAATAATTTATTGCATAAATCAATCTAAATTTTAAACTTAAAATGACATATAACACCCCGATTTTCAAATATTTAAAATGCTCTAGTTAAACATCAATGCTGCCAACTTCAAAAAAAGAAAATTTTTACAATTTTCGTACAAAACATGCCTCTTATTTTAAGTCTTTTTGAACTTTTAATGTCCGAAATAGAAAAAATAGTATAAAATACACGTTTCATAAGACATTTTAGTGCACTTGAACGCGTGCACTAAAATCATGTCTTATGCAACTTGTACTTTAATATACTATTTCAGGCAAACCTTAATAAATATCGTGCGTTCAAAGAACAATTGCCTGTAGACAGGCCTCGATTCCACTGTGAAATTTATTTATTTGGTTATGAGAAGTCATAAAAAAAAAATAAATCACTGTTATGCCAAAAAAAAAGTCACAGTATATTGAAGAACAAGTTTCACAAGACACCATTTTGTTGCATGAGTTCTCTAATGAACGAATGCGACAGAAGGGCTTATAAAACGAGTTTTTGATACTATTTTTTCTATTTTGATCAAGACAATTTTATCAGCGGGAAAGATAATGGTATCGGTATTTTAGGATGCAAAAGCAATATTGTTGATAGACATCTTCAAAAAGGCAAGACCGTAAACGACGAATATTACGTGAATCTTCTAGATCGTCTGAAGACAGCTATCGCTGGAAAGCATCCAGAAACGACTAATAAGAAAGTGCTCCTACCATGATAATGCACCTGGCGTTTCAGTACGGTATTAAGGTTCGAATTAGTACCGCACCCCCAATATTTGCCATACCTAGCACCATCTGACTTTCATATATTCCCTAAATTAAAAGATTTTCTCGGAAGCAAAGAAATCTGCACAAATAAAGAGCTAACTTCAAGTAGACGATTATTTTGCAGGGTTAGAAAGAAGATCTAGTACTATTTGAGTTATTAAGGCTATTTTCATTGTTTTAAGGATTTATGTTATCCGACGTTTCGATAATGCCTCTATTGTCATCCTTAGAGTTATTTTTGGGAAGGGTACTAGGCGTGGTTTCTGTAACACTAGATTACACAGGTTGTTGACGACACATTTAGACGAAAAAACTGATTTTCCTTAATACAAGAACGGAGTAAACGAAATGAAAAAGCCACCCGTAAAGTATACAAAATACCTCACTTCTCAACAAGATGTACTAAAATAGAACCAATAATATTGAGTTTTTTAGGGCGTGATTTCAAAAACTCATTCGCCTATTTAGGAAGCTATTTACACAAATTTGTGAAGTTAAGGAGAAATATATTTTTAGCGCAACAATAAATATAAAATTAGACTATGCTATAGCTAATTATAATAATTATAAACAAAAATATCGTAACTTATTGCAACAATGTGAAGTATTCTAAGGTACTTATCAATTATGTTGATAGTACAGAATGGATTATACGCAAATTAGCATACCTTTGACTTGAAAAATGTGTGAACCACATACATATAATTTCTCTACCTGTTCTATGAGCCAACACGTAACAACATTTACAATTCAAAATGACTTAACCCTATATTGCATTTTGTGCCCATTCGGGAACACCATGAATTAAACATTCTAAAAACTTTATTTTCAAAGAAATAACATCGGTATGCACATTGGTCCCACCAGGGAACACTATCCTTTAAATTGGGCTACTCAGCTACAGGTGGCAGCACAGTACTACGACCAAAATTATTCAAACAGATGATCATGTCAAGCAGATTTGAGGTTACCTGTTCTCAACTTTGGTTGGTGATGTTAGTTTTGATATAAAGTCTACTTCCGAGTTCAAAAAAATTCTGTAAGGTGTGCTACAGTATAGTAAAGGTACGTATTATTTGATTTTTGTTATATCATATATACTTACCTGTAAACATTGACACAGGTATTTGTGCCTTTTTGGGAACACTGTGCATAAAGTGCACAAAATATAAAATGGATGAAAAGTGGGAACCCATCAGATCGAGATCTTTTTATGGAAAGATAAATGATTCTTACCAGCTTAGAGATATTCCTAGTGATAGTGAAGATTCTGTTCTAGCAGATGATGTTGAAGAAATTCAAGAACATCGGAATGTGATTGAAAATGAGGCTAATAATCAAGAAAATTTTGACGAATTCGATTCTGAAGACGAACAACCATTGAGTACCTTAGCAAATATCCAATTTTCTTCTAAATCTAAAAGTCAGAAATTAGTGTGGAAGGAGGAAGAGACTTTCACAGAAAACGACAATGTACGGTTTTGCGGTAACAGTGATTTACCAGACTAAATTTTAGAACTTGTCACTCCTTACGCCGTTTTCAAACTATTCTTCACTGATGAATTTCTGAAGATGATAGTAGACATGTCAATGCTTTATTCTGTTCAAACTAATCCAAATCGCCCTTTCGTCACTACAATGGGCGAAATACAAAAATTTATTGGCATTTTACTGTGGATGTCAATAATAAAATTGCCCAGTACAAGACAGTACTGGGGTGCAGACACGCGAGTACCCCAAGTTGCTGATGTTATGCCGGTCAACCGTTTCCAATAAATAAAAAGATACTTACATTTCAACGACAATCAGCAAATGCAAAATAAAACTGAAAAAATTTCAACCTGTTATTGATCATATTCAGTCCGTGTGCAGTAAAATACCAATGGAGGAAAACTTGTCTTGTGATGAACAAATAGTACCCTTCAAGGGTAGAATTTCATTCAAAACATACAATCCAAAGAAACCGCATAAGTGGGGTTATAAGTTGTGGGTTCTTTCTGGGGTCAGTGGTTTTTCATATGACTTCCAAATGTACACTGGACAAACAGAAGTAGCAGAAGTAGCAGAAGGGGAACAAGATTTTGGTTCCTCAAGTAATGTTGTTGCTCGAATGAGTCGCCACATACCCAAGAATCTGCATCACAAATTGTGCTGTGACAATTATTTTACGAGCGTTCCTTTGTTCTCCCATTTGTCACAAAATGGTGTGTAGGATTGGGTGTGTAGGTTGATTGTGTAGGAACTGTGAGAACAAACAGGTTAATGGGGTGTAGCTTTCCCACGGAAAAGACTTGGAAACAAAAAGGTAGAGGTTCTATTGTAGAAAAAGTAACCAAATACAAAAAGCAGCAAGTGAAGGCTGTACAGTGGTATGACAACAAGGTGGTCACGCTGCTATCCACTTTTGCTGGCAGTCAGCCATCACACAAGGTTCAAAGATTCTTCAAATCTGATAAGGCTAGGAAGGATATTACCTGCCCAGACGTTGTAAAGGTGTACAACAAACACATGGGAGGGGTGGATCTTCTGGACTCCCTACTTGGTCTGTATAGAATTCGAACCAGATCCAAAAAGTGGTATCACAGATTATTTTTCCACCTGATAGATGTCGTTGTATGTAATTCATGGCTGTTGTACAGAAGAATAGCACAACGTCACAGTCGGGATCAGCCTCAGAGATATGGAGAAATGCCTCTCCTACAATTCAAGATCGAATTAGCAAAAGTGCTGACCACGATAGGGGCAAGTAATGCATCAACTAAGAAACGAGGGAGGCCAAGCAATGCTTCATTTGAGCCACAGCAGACAAAAAAGAAGTGTAAAGGAGTTCAACCTCCTTTTGAAACCAGAACTGATGGTATTGGTCACTGGCCCCTACATTCCGAAAAACGCAATCGTTGCCGTCTGGAAGGTTGCAATGGAAAAAGTCGAATATATTGTGTCAAATGTAAAGTATATTTATGTTTATATGAAAAAAAGAATTGTTTCTTTGATTGCCATAATGTAGGATGTAATAAATGAATACACATAATTTTCGTACAATATTAGTGACTGTATCATGGCACAATGTTCCCAAATGGGCTAAAAAAAAACCAGTGGAAAATTTTTGAAAAATCAATTTAATATTTTTCTTGTTATTTTTTACGTGTAAAGGACGTTGAAAAACATTGTATAAAAAAAATTATTTTACAAAATTAAATTTCGTGCAATATAGGGTTAAATTAAATATTATTACTTAGGTATAACAGTACGTGACGTTCAACCTCAAGTTATATTGTGCGTTCAAAAGAAAACTGCTTCAGAGTTGACCGTGAAATTTTCATGTATGTCTGAATTACAAAATTTTATTATTGTTACGTAGCTGTCACATTTATTTAGATGTGTGTAACAAATTAAAATTTAAGTTTGGTTTAAAATTTTTAAGGATATTTCAATTGAGATAATTTGAACGCGCGTATAATACCTAGGTAAGTAATACGTTCTGACATTTTTAGGTTCTTATGTAATTAATCAAACCCATAACCACATTTATATATTAATATTCATATCCTAAATAAGTATTTCAACCAGGAAGTTGTCTTCTTACTTCCGGCAACAGATCTTTGAGTTTGTCAGATATACACCGTGTGTATAAAATGTCGCAAAAGCTACACGCAGCAATATTATTTGCTTGATTCTGAATAAAAAATCTTAATATTAAAATGTCGTATCATGTTTAGTATGTGTTCAGGAACAATTTGAAAGAAACATACATTTGGCAACACTGTAGCTGCATACTATTGTAATTGTAGATACTGCAATAATTTGACAGTAATGATTTTGATTGAAATCACTTTGAAATACAAACTCACTGTTCTACAACGTTGTCAAATGTATTTTTCGTGAAAGTATGTTAATGAAGAAATGTTAAAAATATACTTTTAAATCAAAAGGAAAACGTATACGAAATAATAATAGTAAACTATGTTCTTTAAACAAAATTGCAGCTATCTCTATTAACAGAAATCGAAGAGTATGGCTTAGTTATGCACTAAAAGTATGAAATTCAAGAACCCCGTGAAAACAAACGAAGCATGATACGACATTTTAACATAAGTTTTTATATTCAGAATCGAATGAAGATTGTCGTTGCGTGCAGCTTTTGCGACAATTTATACACACGTTATATATATATATATATATATATATATATATATATATATATAATGTATGTGTTCTTTTACGAGTAACCAGAAGCAGAAGCAGACAGTTATCGCAGACCTGAAGATGGCAAATGTGATTTTGCTGAAACGTCGTCCAGAAACCAGCACCGGTCTTTACGAAGACCAAACAGTGGAAACGCGGAAGAAAACCCGGAATCCAGTTAAAACACATATTATATATTTATATACATATATATATATACACTGTGTCCATAAAGTATGGACACAAGCCCGAAATAACGTTATTGTGCATTATTTGACAAAATGCAAAGATATATCGATTAATGTTTTTTGTTAGCTATATTTAGATGCTACCATTTTATTTTTTCCGTCGACCTTGAATAAGTTATGACGTCATTGATAATTTTTTTAAATGTCAACCCCTTTTTTTTGTGTATTTTGAAAGCCTTTACAATTCTTTATTCGATGATGTAAAAATTTTGGTATGTTACATTAGAAAATTTTTGAGTAATCATTTGTGTCCATAAAGTATGGACACAAGCCCGTAGTAACGTTATTGTGCATTATTTGACAAAATGCAAAGATATGTCTCCGTCGACCTTGAATAAGTTATGACGTCATTGATATTTTTTTTAAATGTCAGCCCCACTTTTTCTTTGTGGATTTTGAAAGCTTTTACAATTCTTAATCGACGTTGTAAAAATTTTGGTATGTTACATTAGAAAATTTTTGAGTAAACTGTGTTGTAATTCTAATTTTTATTTTTGACATTTTTAGTATCAAATTTATAACAAATGCTCAAAATGTTTTCCTTCATTTTGTTGACAAAATCCTAAGCGATGACATTTCGCACATTCTGCAATATTTCGGGAGTGATTAGTCTGGTTTCCTAGATGATGCGTTGTCGTAAAACGTCCAATTTTTCCGGTTGTGTCGCATAGACTTTTCTAATGTAACACTAACACCAAAATGTTTAAATCATCGAATAAAGAATTGTAAAAGCTTTCAAAATCCATAAAAAAAAAATGGGGTTGACATTTAAAAAAATTATCAATGACGTCATAACTTCTTCAAGGTCGACGGAAAAAACAAAATGGTAGCATCTAAATATAGCTAATAAAAAACATTAATCGACATATCTTTGCATTTTGTCAAATAATGCACAATAACGTTATTACGGGCTAGTGTCCATACTTTATGGACGCAAATGATTACTCAAAAATTTTCTAATGTAACATACCAAAATTTTTACAACATCGAATAAAGAATTGTAAAAGCTTTCAAAATCCACAAAAAAAAAGGGGTTGACATTTAAAAAAATTATCAATGACGTCATAACTTATTCAAGGTCGACGGAAAAAACAAAATAGTAGCATCTAAATATAGCTAATAAAAAACATTAATCGATATATCTTTGCATTTTGTCAAATAATGCACAATAACGTTATTACGGGCTTGTGTCCATACTTTATGGACACAGTGTATATAACAATTGATAAATTATTGGAGTTTTTCGGCTTTTATATGAAATATTTACAAATATCAAGTTAGTATGTATGTAATTGCAAAGTAAGTGGGGATGTAAACATTGCTGTCTACAAATTACAAAGCAAATCATACGAAATTTTTAATTGAAAAATATTGTCTATGTGGGGACTCGAACCCAAGTCTACAGGTTGCCGGACTGTCGCTTTTACCACTTAGCCACAATAGACCTAGGTTCAAGCTATTTAGAAATACATTATAAAGTAACAGTATTAATGAATCAGATGTCAGTTATTGAATGTAGATGTCAAGTTGAATGCAGAAGTCAGTTTTGAAAGCTGATGTCAGTTTCGATAGCAGATGTCAGTTAGTGAAAGCAAATGTCAGTTATTGAAAGCAGATGTCTGTTTTGAAAGCAGGTGTCAGTTATGAAAGCAAACGTCAGATTTGAAAGCAGTTGCCTATTTTGAAAGTAGATGTCAGTTATTGAAAGCAGATGTCAGTATTTTGAGAGCAGATGTCAAATTTGAATGTTTGAAAATGCTAATTATTACTGCATTATTATTACTCCATAGCTATATGAGTGTTTAGATAATTTCTTAGCCCTTTATTAAATATAACAATTCATAAATTATTGGAGTTTTTCGGCTTTTATATGAAATATTTACAAATATCAAGTTAGTATGTATGTAATTCCAAAGTAAGTGGGGATGTAAACATTGCTGTCTACAAATTACAAAGGAAATCATCAATTGTTCGTAACGTTGTCGTGCTCGGTAATGTTTGATTCGCGTATTTATTCCAAAATGAAATAAATGAATCATTACTTAACAAGGTAAACGGCAGTGTACACACAATCATAGTTACACATAGTTCATGTATAAACTGTTGTCGATTAATTTTGTTATTATTGTGCTTCGAACTGCTTACGTGTTCTTTACAATGTGTTTTTGACCAACACATTAGATATGTATTGCACACTAAATATTTAATTTTTGAGCCATCGTATATATATTAAGTCCGGGAAATCCATAATAAACTTATTCATTTCGTCTGACAACGGTCGTTTTCTCTATTTATGTGTCGATGACATTTTATTATGTATGCTTACACTTACATGCAGTCTAAGCAAGTGCCAAACACATACTGAATGCTTTTTATTAGTTCTGATGCAATACAATCATCCTCACATCGGCGCACATGGCGCGCACGGAAATTGGTCTGCTCTAGACACAACTGTACATTGGACAAACTGGCACAATATATCGAAATAATAATATCAGAATACAAGAGATGTTTCAATTATAACAAAAATGGTTCCAACTATGATGCACTTTTAATTACATGTAATCATTATTTTAATTCAGATTTCACTATTTTACATTCGGACAATAAAGGTATAAAATTAACATTACTTGAAACTATAGAAATAAAAAAAATAAAAAAATGTAATAATTTATTAAATGATTAATTAGATTTGAATAATTCTCGGTTATTGAACGTATACCCTTGTAATTGTATAACACTCCCATTAGAATGTCCCTTATTTTAAAATTTTCAGAAATGTTGAAACGGTACCCTCTCATTTTTTTCCATTGGAATAGAAAATAACTCACGTAAAATGTTACGCCCTCATGACCACGCCTTCCCTAAGCGACGGGGCCTTAAAATGCGAAATATGCATTTTTTCTATGATCGAGCTATTTTTGGACTTAAAAATTTTTGTTTTGTTTATTTTTATGATAAATATAAGAATTAGAAAAAACGAGCTTTACTTCTTTTCAATCGGAGAAGAAATAAAATTATTACTACGATTACTTAGAACGATAAGAACCTCACCAAAGCTACAGCTACTATCCAATTTGTGGATTTGTGTTTTTCTTTGGTTTGTAAACTTTGCATGCAACAAGAAATGATTTAAACAGTCAAACAATAGAAAAATAATAAATAAGAAAGGGGTTTCCCCGAAAATGACACAAAGCAAAAAATTAACTTGGCATTACATAAAGCACAGTGCGACAGAATAACTGAGAGCAAACAATAAATCTGTATTTTGAGTAATAAAGTTAATAATTTGTGGTTATAAATTTAAAGAAAAAATAATGTCGCAAGACTTACGTAGCAGTAATAAATATAAAGTGTATTTAATTGGAAATGTTAATCACCGAATCACGGGCACGAAACTTCCATCAAACCGACAAGTGCTTGCTGTTTTATTTTACAATATTCGCCAAGGAAAATTAACAGTGCAAGAAAGTGCTAATCTAACTATAAAGTAATGTATGATTTTCTGGGAAAAAGCTAGAATACCCACTAAAATATCCAGAAATAGTGTGGAAAAATAATTAAATTACACGGAGTTTGGAAAAATTTGCAAAAAAATTCGAAGAAGACCACTCAAGTTCTCAAAGATAAAGAAAATTTCTTTCTGCATACATTGGACAATCTCTTCGACATAGCGCACGCTGATGCCTTAGAGATAATGGAAATCGAAGAAGACAAAACTTTTTTGCAACGGCAGCGGGAACCTGGTAGACCGGGTTCTTTGGTAGGAGTAGATTACAATCTATGGCGGAGAGAAGAGAGAAAAAAATCGCGGTTATTAGCCAAATCACCTAATTCTAGTTTCTCATCGGATTCGTCATCCATGAATTCAGTTGAAAATCATCGAGATCACAGTCCACAGCATTGGGAAGAAAATTTATTGCCTTTGCAAAAAAGGGGAAAAAAGGATTTTCTTTCTCCGAAACTTGTAGCTGCCCTCGATAGATGTCAGTTGAGTATGCGTGACTCCGTCTATATTCTGGAAGCAGCATTAGAAGCTCTTGGACATAATGTAAACGAATTTATAATAAATAAAACTTCCATGCAAAGAATAAGAACACAGATGAGAAAAGAACGTGCCGAACAAATTAAGACAGATTTTAAAAATAATGTTCCTGAAATGGTCACTATTCATTGGGATGGGAAATTATTGCCTGCAATAAATGCACAAAATATTAAAGAAGAGCGGTTTCCAATTGTGATCACATATGAAAATGAGGAGAAACTTATCGCAGTGCCTAAATTAGATCATGCAAGTGGAAACGAACAGGCTGCAGCTGTACTAAATGCAATAAATGATTGGCAACTCTCAGATATAGTTCAAATTAGGTGCTGTGAAACCACAGCTTCTAACACGGGTCGCTTTAACAGTGCATGTGCTCTACTGGAACAATCACTAAAAAGGGAACTTATTTTATTTGGGTACAGGCATCATGTATACGAGTTGCTGTTGAAAACTGTATTTGAAGCCAAAATCCCTCAAGTGACGCTTAGCGCTGATGTACCGATCTTTAAAAAGTTGAAAAATAATTGGAACAATATTAAGCAAAAGAATTTTCAAAATGGTACCTCCATTTCAAACCAGCATTTTCAACCATCGCAAATTGACAGCTTGATTAGCTTTTATCTTTCTGAACTCGAAAAACCAATTGTGAGAGGTGATTACCGTGAATTGATGGAGTTTTCGATATTATTTTTGAGTGGAAATTATAATAACAAATTTAAAAGTAAAACCTCCTGGCGCTATGCATCATGCACGATGGATGGCAAGAGCTATTTATGCGATAAAAATGTTCTTATTTCGCGATCAGCTAAATTTAACCAGAAAAAAGAACGAAAGATTGCAAGAAGTTTGTCTATTCATTGTAACAACTTACGTTAAACCATGGATGCAATTCAACTTAGCCATAGAAGCTCCCCAACAAGACTTGTGTTTCATAAAAGCTGTAAGGAATAATGAATGTATTGACCATTCAATTGCACAAGCTGTTTTAAAAAAATTTTGCCAACATCTTTATTATTTAACTGAAGAAGTCGTCATTTTATCCCTTTTTGATGATATGGTTGATATCGAGGCAAAAAGGAATATTGTGGCAAGTTTAATAAAAGAAAGCATATTTGAAAATGCAAAGCGATATGTTCCATCGAAAGAAGAAATACGTTGCTCATTATATGGTAAGTGTTTTCTAATTATTGAGTTCTTTGTCATTATGTTTATTTCCTTTTTCATTTTACACAGATAAAAAACTACATGATTTTGTTTCAATAAAAAGCAATGATATGTTTTATCGATTGAAAATAAACATCGATTTTCTTACCGAAGACCCATCAACTTGGGAAGATAGTGCATCCTTTTTAGAAGCTAAAGCAAAAGTAATTCACTTGAAAGCAGTAAATGACAACGCTGAAAGAGCTGTTAACCTGATGCAGCAATTCCACGGATTTCTAACAGTTCAAGAAGAACAAAAGCAATATTTATTGCAATGTGTACAAGAGCATAGAAAAATATATCCAAATTGTTCAAAAAGTACCTTAAAAAGAAAATATGCTGCTGCCTAATACAGCGGTTTGCAACGCTCCGACTTGCCCCGTTCAAAAATGTTGTATGATCTCGAAGTAACGGGGTCAATTCTTCGAATTGTGTCATTGATAAGACAATATTTGTCGAAATTAGTCTTTTAACACAAAAGCTTTAATTTTAATTTTATACTTTTATTTTTTTAGATGAATTTCTTATTTTTAATTATTATCTTAATGTTACGTTTTCCTCATGAAATTGTTTAGTGTTATTTAAATAAAAACTTGTTAAAAAAAAAGAAATTAAAAAAAAGTTATAAAAGAATAAAGGAACATTTTTAGGGCTCGCACCATAGGGAAGGCGTGGTCGTGCGGTCGTAAAAATTTGCATGAGTTATAATTTACGTCAAATAGTAAAAAATGGTAGAGCACCGTAAAAATTTTAAAACAAAAAACTTAAAAACACCTAAATGAGGTCTACTCCAGTGCTTATAAGCAGATCCAACCGATTTTCTTGTGTAGCGAAAATTGATCTGCAGGCGTCATAGCCCACTCCACATGGGGCTACCTCCATCTATGTTCTACTAATTTAAATTTCTTCATCATAGCAATAAACAAAAGCATTGCAGCTTCAAACAAATGAAATCATACGAACAATTCAAAGTGCTATCCTCAGAGCCCCGTCGCTTAGGGAAGGCGTGGTCGGGGAGGCGAAAAATTTTACGTGAGTTATTTTCTAGTCCACTGGAAAAAAATGAGAGGGTACCGTTTCAACATTTCAAAAAATTTTAAAATAAGGGACACTCTAACTCCCATCCTTAAATTAGTTTAGCTGACTGGAATATATTCCGTTCTGTAATTAAATTCATCTAATAGTCTGAAGAAACCATAATTGTTACTATAATAAAATATTTGTGAAAATCAAACAATTGTTTTGTATTTAATTTTACAATGGATTTTCATGAAGTAAAGGCCACATCAGTTAATAACATGTTATATTAGTTTTTAAGCTAAAATTGCACTATTTATTTCATGTGCTCTTTTATATTCAAATACGAAGGATTGATGTATATCAATATAAATTTTCACAGCACGAGTTATAGTCTGTTATAGATGACAAAAAGTATTCAAGATCTAAGAGAATAAGATTTCTTGTAGAAAAAAATAATTCAGAAAAACAAACCTAACAATACAGAGATACAAACAATTTAAAACAAACTTCGTGTAAGCTTAATTTACCAATAACACAATACTATTACACAGAAAACGAATAAAATTTCGTAAATTACAACATCCCATCCCGCATTTATCTTAGTTATCCATAACAAGGCTGTATTATTAGTGAAATGTAATTAGCCACAATACAGAAATTATTATATTACGTAAAATTGTGTACAGATAAGCTGCCCGTACGTAAACGTGCGCTTCTAATATGTTAAGTGTCAAGCAAGCGTAACAGTTTCCTTGACCTTGCTTTTCAATTTCAAGGACTTTCTATGGTCTGTAACCCACGTTTAACTTGAAGAGTGTCCGTTCCTTTTGATGGTGCATCTCTAGCAGTCAATGCCTTTTAAAAATCTATTATGATGAACGACTTCGGAACATCTACTATATACAGTGAGGACACTGATTTGAGAGGAGGATGACCGATCATACCGTTCACCATCAGCGCGAGTACAATCAACGGCGTAAGAATATTCTAGAGATTGTTACCTGTGGAATCTTAAGAGTATACTAACAATGCGAAACAGTCAGTGTTTGCGTTTACAAAATGGATAAAATATGTAGATGTTCGTTGAATATATGGATGTAAATCTCTTAGTATGTATTATATAAACGAAATAATATTATTATTAAACGGTGTACCTTTTTTTAATTACCCGAAACAAATAAAAACATGTTCTTTTCATTAAAGACACTTAACAAAAAATCCGTTTTCTAAAATGTCGTTAAATAACATAAGTTTTCGAAGAAATGCCGATTTTTACTTAAAATTTCTTGCTTGTACATGCGCGTATTGATATACCAGGGTACGTAAATGTATTTCTTGACATTGAGACGCTATCTGTGGAAATAGTCGATATACTCTTCAGTCTATTTACACAAATACTATTGGTTCGATTTATAAGAGTTAAGGTGTATTATTGGACGCAATGCTTGATGCAGTACTTATACCAGTGGCGTAGCGTAGCGGGGGCGATACTTTTAGAGGGCGGCAAAACTTCACAATAAATAATAATAATATCTTGTAATCTGAAATCAAAATTTTAATAATTTCTCTTCATATTTTTGTCGCACCTACAATTCGGACCGATTTAAGTACGCAACTTTTTAATATTTAATCTGTGCCGGAACGTGAGAATCTCCCGAGCGACTAGCAGCTGTACTAATCAGTTGCCTTGTGGTAATTTCCTGTGTTTTATTTTGTGCTCGGATAGTTCACGACGAATATTCAGCAAGAATTAATGCTTTCATATAAAGTGTGTTCAATATTGTCTAATAACACCTGTAATATATCATTTATTTTGATACGAATCCTTTTAGTAGGTACTTAGCCAATTATAATTATAAGTGGCACTTGGATTATTACAATTGATTGTGAAAATGTGAAATCCAAGCTGGAAGATAATCTTAATATTATAATACTGCTCCGAATATTACTCACAGTTGCCGATTCAACTATATACTACTACTGGAACGACAATGCCGAGCAGTAAAACCGGTCTTTCATAGAAGAGTAGTCGCTGCGTCAGGCATATGTATCGCACTCTTACTCATATACTGTTTTGTAATAAAACTTCTTACGACAAACCGACACACCATATACTCCCACGCAACAGACAGAGAACGGTTACCCTTACGCAGCAACCACACCCTTCCAACACAGAGGACCGGCAACCCGACAATTTCTTTATTTGCGTCCTCGTTCCAGTAGTATCTACAGTTCAATGCAGTTGCCATAAACAATGTCAGCTGTGAGAGAAGCCTTTCTATTCTAAATTCAAGTTGATCAAAAATTATTTAATATCAACAATAAGTACTTAAAAAAAGGTATGTATATAACCCCTTACCACAATTATTAATCGTATCCTAAATACGTATTTCGACAACTAAGTTGTCATCATCAGTAGGTAAAACCACTAATCAAGGTGTCGCACATGGGCCACGTATACACTCAGTGTATACGTGGACGCTGTGTAAAGTTGTTGCGTAAGCAGTTGTGGTAGCTTTACTGTGCCCCATGTGCGACACCTTGATTAGTGGTTTTTACCTACTGATGATGACAACTTAGTTGTCGAAATACGTATTTAGGATACGATTAATAATTGTGGTAAGGGGTTATATACCTTTTTTTAAATTTTTACTTAACCACAGTCTCCAAAGAAAGACCTTTCAACAATAAGTACTTTAAGGCTAACCAATCTGGTTATCTTGTCTATAGAGCAAGAAGTATGTGATGCTGTAGACATTGATAGTGTAATCAAAGACGTTGCTCTTAGAAAAGTAGACGAATAAAATTTTATATATCATATTTATAATCATGATTCGTATACGACAATATAAATGATTGCAATAAAGAAAGATTAAAGATTTTATTTATTTAGTTAAAGACAGAAGTTTTATTTTTAATTCTATTAATTTTTCAATAAAAATTTATACCGATAGGACCAGCTCTCAACGGGCCATACCCAGCAATAAGTGGCAACAGCGAATCCCCTCTACGCGCAGTAGCTTACATTACCATACATTTCAGAGTTATGAATTTAGTAAGACTTAAACCGCGCAAGGATATAGTCGTTTGCATATTCGTTCTGTATACGTAATTTGCACATTTCTTTCAGATATAATAAGGTCGTTATATCTCCAAGTTATTATTATTGTATTCTTAGCTGCTACGGAAAAGTAATTTTAAGTAATAAAAAAACAATAACGTTTTCTAAAAGATAAAAGTAAAAAAATCAATAATTCTGCAAAATAAATTTTAATTCTAAGAAAGTCACTAAATATAGGATTCGAAAATACCGCCCTCTCTCCCCAAACAATAGCCGAGCCTATTGTAAAACTCCCGCCTCACTCCCTCGAGATTTCTAGGGGTTATTGTCTCGAAAATTCTAAACAGTTTAACTTGCAACTGTTGCAAGCTTTACGTTTGCACAGCTAGATACGAATGACGGGCAATCTATTGCTCTTGATCATCGGACTTATGTATGCGCACGCGGAGTGGCATCGTACATACGTTGCCACATCGCATTACGTTCCATACGTATATTGTTGCTTATGGCCCGTAGCGGGCTGGACCTATGTGTATTATAAAAGTATCTTTCTAGTTCTAATTTGATGCTGATTTGCGTTTTATATTCTACTCGCTATTATTCGTTATGTGTTCTTAATTGTATGTAATAATTACTCAATCTTGTCGACGCATATAATAAATTTTGTGTATATATCAATAAGTAGCATACGTGTAAGAACTTTCGCAACAAATCTGTTTATTATATTATATTATTATAGACAGACTTATTTATTTGTACCCTGTACAATACACCATAACAAATTTTGTATAATACAAAAGTATTTTTAATAATATGGAATATTATTAAAAATCTGGTGTGAAGAACACAATACAAGTTCAGTATTAATATTTTTGTGAACAACGTATTCTTCTCCAGAGACGCAGATACATATTTCATCTTTCTACAGATTCGTTAGTACGCCCCTACTGAAAAAGGATACATTCACAAAAAAGAACAACTTCGCTATTTCACAGAAATTAATAAGACTGAGCGTAGAAGTATATTCAGCGCTGCATATTAGCAAACAACCAAATCAACAAGCTCTGTCTGCATAACAACTGTAGAACTAACAAAATGTTTCCATCAGATGGCACCGCCGTATCTCTGCACAGAGCTAGACTCCTTTCTGTGAAGTTATAAGTTATTGGCTTACCCTAGCAAATCAGCAACATTACACGACTTGCAGAACAATATTGACGGTTCTGAATCCTATTGTAATCACTGGATCAGTTTTCTAGTCATTTCCTTTTACTTTTCTATGCATGACTATACGGCTTTGCATTGGGTTCTATAATGTTTTTAATACACTTCTTGACAATATTAAGCGCTCACCAAATAAACCTGAAATAACTTTTCCAATTTACAAGTTTTCTCACATGTCATAATTTGACGTTTATTAAATACGATTCAAATAGTGTGGCATAAAACAATTAACAAGACTTTCTCTGTTAGGAAACGAAATATACAGGGTGTCCTTGAAATAAGAAGACATCATATGAAAAATGGAAAGATGTAATTATATATAGTATAAATAAAAATATTTAAAAAAATTTTGTCACGCCACTGTGCGATTATAAAAAGGCCTAATTGTTGACACCTTTTTGAAGTCATTTAATAAAGCGTGGATTTTTATTTCCAAAATTACTGAATTTGTTTGCGAGAAAGTTAATTAAATATGCTTAGACGCCATTGCAGACTAGAAGTATCCCAAATGATTATTCTTCTTCGTGAAGGATATTCACAAAGAGAAGTTGCTGGAATTCTAAACATCGGCAAATCTGTGTTACTGAAGGCCGCGGCACGGTTCAGAAGCATTGGTAGTTTAAATATAAGACGCGGAGAAGGTGGTAAAGGAAAAACAACGCGCTATATCGAACTTCGAGTTTATGAAAACGGTTTGTAACATTTCTTGAGTTAAAAAAATGATCTTCGATTAGCAACTGGCAACCGGCCCAATTCTCACAGCTACGCACAAAAGAAATCGCTTAAACTTTTGTCTAAATCAAGTGCACAAATTCCTTGGTTTTCTGCTGCGATAGCTCCCATACTGCGGTTTCTTTATTAAAAATAATGAAAGAATAAATGATAAAATAGTAAATTCATACAATTTCTTAAATTAGCATAGTTCTAATTATTCATCCAATATGATTAATTGAAGAGTACACGAGGGACAGTGGAACTGAGTTTTGTTTCCGGACCAGATTTCTCCTAAACGGGAATGATCACCGTGTTCTTCGTGTCATACGAAAACCAGATAAGCGGTTTGCACCATATACCATTAGAGAATTTGACACATTTAGTGGGGTCTGTAATGGTTTAGAGTGGCATACAATTTAATTGTCTTACAGAATTGGTTTTGATACGAAATGGGTCGCTAACAGCAATGAGATATAGAGACGAAATGATTGTAACCTATGTTCAACCATTTGCCGAAAATTTCGGCAATGATCTATGCATTTTTACGAGAGTCAATGCCAAACCTCATACAGTTAACATTGTGTCACATCTGCGTTGAGAAATGCAAATTTCCGATGTTTGGAGTGGCCTACCAAGAGCCCAGATCTCAATCCTATTGAGCATCCCTGGGATCAATTGGGCAACAAAATTAAAAACGCACTGAGACTGTCAGTAACACTTGATGAGCTCTCTAACATATTTATTCAAGATAGAGAACAGATACCTCAGGAAAGGATCCGAAACTTAATCTCAAGAATCATGCCAAGAAGATTATTATCAGAGTGTATCTACAAGAGGCCTACGTTTGTTAACTTATTACAAATTATTATTTTTTCTTTTTTTTCCATTAATTGATATTGCAGACAACTTCTTGGTAAACATTTCAGTAATTATTGATGTACTTGGTAGGAATAACACACTTGGCTATATTTCACAAATTTTATTTAAATTCATGAGAAGATCATTGGTATTTTAGCTTAATTTTTGCTATTTTTTTCTTCAAAACTATAAATGTAAAGTTTGTTAATTTTAATAGCCTTTAAATCAACTAAACTCTAAGGAAACACTTGAATTTATAAATTTATTATTTTCTTATTAAAGTTCGTCATCTTGTTTTAAATTTATTTTTAATTTTACTGACGGTGCCTTAATTTTGTCCACAAATGTATTTATTCCTAGAGACTTTGATCTATAATTTATGCATAAAAGTCTAGCGATTAAAGAAATTTTGATAGATAAAAATGTGTTAATCCACCTATACATTAAAATTAATTTCCTCTTAATATCCTTAGCAAAAATATCCATTCAATTATTGCACAATCTCTTTTGCAACTCCATATATTTCGCGTTTACGGTAATTTATTTAGATTAATCGTCGCAAACACCGCACGGACTATATCGACGTATGTGGCCCGTCCTTTTATCATTTATATTTAGCCCTGCGTGTTAAAAGTTTTCATTAATATCTTAATTTACATCGGTGAAAATCAACGGGGCGGCAATATCTGGTGCGCAAAACAAAAACGATCCAGGTTACCACACACGCAGTTTGAAATTTGACCGGAGTCCATATAAAAAGGACATCGGCGACAATTTCGATTGGTATTTTATTATTACCACCGTTCCAGACAAAGGAAAACACGATCGCGACGGCAACAAACAAACTCTTCGAGTGTATGCCGGAGAAGTAAACGAAAAAATCAACACAAACGACTAACTATTCTGTTGAGAATTTCAGAAAGACAGACGTGAGTTGAATTTTTAAAAGCATCACCATCCAGCGACAGTCGTTTGGTAACTATCCTTTTGTTATGTTGTATTGATTGGTAATTCTCGATAGATTTTTTTTTAAATTAATTCTTTATGCTGATGTCCGAGAAATTGTCTAAAATAAACGGAATGGGTTACGCTATTTGTAATTAAATTAGTGGATACGAATTAATGAATTCCAAAGTGTTGACAGGCAATATGGAATATATTGGAATCATAAATGACGTTGAAGTTTTCGCAATTATATTGGCTGCAATTTATCTTGCTAAACCTAAAGATTCCGATAATGCATCACTTGAATTCCATATTATTAGTAGTTTCGCAGTTTCTTGTATTATGCAGAATGGGTATTATAGATGTCACTGGGAAACACAAAAACAAGCATGCTGCTGGAGATGATAATATCCCTACGTATTTGGTTAAGGACTGCGCTAATGTTTTTATTAATCCACTCTCGAAATTTTTCAATTTATTGTCAAATGTCTTCATTCTGATAAGTTTGGCAAATCGCTAGAATTTGTCCTGTTTTTAAAAGAAACGATAACACTGACATCTCTAATTATAGACTAATAATTAGAGTTGTTGATTTTTCCCACATTCCAGGATCCTACTGAGTATGTATTAAATATATACGTCGGAACGTCTTCAAAACACGCCGAGTTTGATACAGAATATGTGTTCGTATGAAGTTACAACATGATGATATAAAAAATATAAATATTAAAATTTAAGTCAAATTTAAACAAACAACCAAAACAAAAACAAAAAAACCAATGAATTAACATATATCCCCACACCCTATATAACTGGATTATCCGAAAAATTAGACAATATATTTAAACCATTTAATTTTAAAATAGCACACCAAAGCGGTAAAAACCTAAAATTCCTACACACCAAACTTAAAGACTCAACACCTACACTAAAACAATCACACACAATATACAACATACCCTGCAAAGACTGTGACAAAATATACATAGGCCAAACAAAACAGTTACTACAAGAAAGATTGAAAGGTCACAAATACGCAAAAAATCAAACTGCTTTAAAAAACACCAATTGACACTTAAACATAATTTTGATTTTGAAAACACCAAAGTAATAACACAAAAAAAGAATACAAAAGCTAGAGAAGTCTTAGAAATGATACATATTTTCAAAAACAGCAAAACAATCAACGACAGAAACGAAATTGATGGACTTTCAAAACTCTATTACCCACTCATAAAACAATAGATAAAATCAAAAAAAAACCCCTGCACGCATAAGACACAACTGAAAAAAAGAGCTCCCATTAGTAAAAACAACTTTAACTGTATACCCCTAAATACGGTCCTGACCACTTTGCTAATTCCAAAGAACAGAAATTAACCCCCTTAAACTAAAGAGTTAGTCACTTACAATATCCGCACAAATACGGTCGTTCCTTAAGAAAAAGGGTCTCGGATGTCCATAAAAACACATGTTTGCACAGAATGCGTACCCTTGAAAACCAAACAAATAATAACGGTGAGTTTATTTGTCATTTCATTGTTCTCTTTACTGTATTGTAGTGTAATTCAAATTTCCAATTTATTCATACAGATTTAATCACTTTAATGTTTCCCTACCTATTCATTTAAGCTATTTTTAATTTAATTTTAATTTAATTTTCAACGTTAAATGTTAACTTAATTTGTAATTAATTTTTTAATCTAATTTTAAATTTAAAATTGTTAATTTAATTGGAAAGTCTATCACACAAAACCAACACAGTTCTCATGTTTTCATTGTAATATTTCTTGTTTCCAGTTACTTGCAAAAGACTGAATTAATAAAAGTCGAAACTTCGTAAAAACATCAAATTTCAATAAAAGGTCGCTAAAACCAATAAAAAATCTATTATTTTTAATATTAAGATACGGCCAATAAAATAAATAAGAAAAATAAAATTCTTATAAACACTAAATATATATATATATATATATATATATATATATATATATATATATACAGGGTTTGATTTCCCAGTATACCAGCCAATACATTCACTTTTTGTGGGTGCTGCGTACAGACTTCTTCTATCCAGTGAGGATTTTCTGTTGATTAGTAACGACAGCTGTGTCTGTTGACCGTACTTTAGAGACAAAACGTTGCCTCATCGGAATTTGATTTACAAGATTTGGCTGATCTGTGATTAGTGGTGTCATTATTTCGCAAAAATTAGTCCTCCAAAAATTCATGAATGGTTTTGCATGTCATACGGTTTCAGCTTCGCAGACTGGAGGATTTTTTGGGCAGATTTTTGAGAAATGTTATGAATTTCTCTCAATTCCGTTATCGACACATGACTATTTTCTTGTATTGAAACTAAAACATTCAAACTGGTGTCTCCATCAGTTGCTGTTCTTGGACGTCCAATTCTTGGCAAATCTTTTATTTGGCGAAATTCTGCGTACTTCTGATTGCTAGGCACACTGTACTTTTACTGATTTGGCGATCGAGATAAACAGTATTTAATAAAACACGAACTTCGTCATATGAACGTTGAGAATTACCATATCCACGCATTATCAAAATTTCAATTCGCTCAGATTCCGTTAGTTTTAATGCCATTTTAAATATTTATAATTAGGCAGTATAACTGACACTAATAAATTTTCATAAGAATCTGACAGATTAGAGTAAAATGCTTGCTTTCAAACATATCTTGATTTTGCATTAACTTTTTTTAAATCTTTCTGTGTTTCTTTAGGATAAAGAAAAAAATTTTTAAATTTTTGAATGTAGTTTTCAATTCTATTTTCGAAATTGCAACAATATACAGGGCTTTTCATTTAAAAAATATAGTAGGAAGCATTTCCGGTCAAACCAGGAAATGAATGTGATAAGTAAATTCATAATTTTTAACTACATATCAATAATAAATTTATAAATTATATATTTTTATTTTTTTTATAAATTTATAAATCGAACATTAATCTTTTTATAATACACTTTTAGTATAATAATTTATATGAATACGTCCCTGTTAACCACCCGTGCTCGAAAGGGATTATAACAGTAGGTAAACATTTCTTTTGTGAAGATCTAATGGTATTTAATAAGTCAAGTCGTTGGAAATATGGACAGACTATATAACAGATGCTAAGACCTAAATTTACATCTAAATATGAATTTAGAAGAGACCATTTACCATGGTTAAAATCACCGAGGATTTTTGGATTTTACGATTTTAAAATTATATAAAATAACATGACGAAACAATAAATTAATTCGAAACTTCACTATGACGTAAGCATATATCTAGACAATACATATTAGCAATTCGAGATACGTTCGAATTTAGAGTCTCCTTATAAATTCGATCATTAAACGCCTATAAAAAAAATTGATATTGCGATATATGTGAAGAAGGTAACGTTTATACCTCAAGACAATCGCTGAAAATTAATAAAGAAATCGAATGTCAAATGTATTCAAATGTATCACAGTTACTAGTTTTGAAAGTTAATACAGACATACACGCGATAATTCTCCTAGTGTCGCATTACACTATTCACTTGACATACCCACCATATGTGACTCATTTATGCAAACATTATTCGTAATTTTTAGGTATATCATTTTTCTAATCATACCGTCATTAAACAGAACAATCGCTAGATTACGTATCTTTTGTGTTAATAGAATTAATGAATGAATACAGTCGGCATATAGAAAATGTTACAGAGCAATACAGAACAGGAAACAATAAGTTGCGAAAACGTAAGATTAAGTAAGACTGTACAGTAAACAACATTATACATAAATGCACAATATAAATACAACAACATTACATGTATTTTAAATGAAATTTACAATTAAACAAAGCAGCCGGTTTGTATTTTTAACAGATTAGAAGACCGTAATAATGAAACAAGATTGTACATAATTAAGTGAGTATGAAATTTTAAATAAACATTGCTCTCGTATACAAACCATAATAACAATATACAGAATTTTGGTTTTATTGATTTCAGGGTACGAAAGTTAGATTGAAATTGCAAAGATAATAAATACCCAAATTATTGTGATGAAAGAAGAAAAATTATGCTGCGTTATAAAACAAGGATGCACATACTTATAGGGAACAGGGGCCACTCGGGAAAATTATAAGCCAAGGACGGGCCGCTACAAAGAATACCTATTAACAGTATTAAATATGTAGTATGAATTACTACAAATGACAACTGCGAAATCAGATAAAAATATCTGAAAGATTCTATGAATTTTTCTTTAACGGCGCGACAAAAATCTTCCCGCACCAGTGAAATCTACGGTGCGCTTCAACATAAGTAGCCTAAAAATTTCTCAAATACTTGATTTGGTAGTACTTTTTTACTACAAGTTGACGTTTGATAATCATGTACTCTATTTACGCTAACATATTGTTAAAATAGAAAATAAGTTTGATTTAATTTTGAATGAATTCTCTTATATGAAATCTTAAAATAATGTGTATAGGTTAGATGTAAATGTCAGAAAGATGTTATGTTAAAAAAAATATGACAGACAATTGTCAAATTTGAAACACGAAAATATTAGTGATATTGATATTTGAAACACAATTAAATAAGTAGCTGGGTTTTTAAAAGAAAAAAAAAGAGAAATTATTATTGATTGTCGATGTACACGATATGATTTTTTTTTTAAACAACGCGACAAAAATCTTGCCGCACCGGTAAAATATACGGTGCACTTCGACATAAGTAGCGTAAAATTTTCTCAAATACTTATTTTGATAGTACTCTTTTACTACAAGTTGACGTTTGCTAATCATACACTCTATTTACGCTAACATATTGTTAAATAGAAAATAAGTTTGATTTAATTTTGAATGAATTGTCTGATAAGAAATCTTAAAATAATGTGTATAGGTTAGATGTAAATGTCAGAAAGATGTTATTTAAAAAAAATTATGACACAATTGTCAAATTTGAAAGGCGAAAATATTAATGATATTGATATTTGAAACACAATTAAATAAGTAGCTGGGTTTTTAAAGCAAAAAAAAAAGAAATTATTGATTGCCGATGTACACGATATGAATTTTTTTTTAAACGACGCGACAAAAATCTTGCCACACCGGTAAAATATACGGTGCGTTTCGACGTAAGTAGCGTAAAAATTTCTCAAATACTTAATTTGATAGTACTTTTTTACTACAACTTGACGTTTGCTAATCATATTTACGCTAACATATTGTTAAAATAGAGAATAAGTTTGATTTAATTTTGAATGAATTGCCTTATATGAAAACTTAAAATAATGTGTATAGGTTAGACGTAAATGTCAGAAAGATGTTATTGAAAAAAAATTATGACAGACAATTGTCAAATTTGAAAGGCGAAAATATTAATGATATTGATATTTGAAACACAATTAAATAAGTAGCTGGGTTTTTAAAGGGAAAAAAAAAAGAAATTATTATTGATTGCCGATATACACGATATGAATTTTTTTTTTAAACGACGCGACAAAAATCTTGCCGCGCCGGTAAAATCTACAGTGCGCTTCGATATAAGTAGCGTAAATATTTCTCAAATACTTAATGTGATAGTACTTTTTTACTACAACTTGACGTTTGCTAATCATATACTCTATTTACGCTAACATATTGTTAAAATAGAAAATAAGTTTGATTTAATTTTGAATGAATTGCCTTATATGATAACTTAAAATAATGTGTATAGGTTAGATGTAAATGTGAGGAAGATGTTATTAAAAAAAAAATTATGACAGACAATTGTCAAATTTGAAAGACGAAAATATTAATAAAATTGATATTTGAAACAGAATTAAATAAGTAGCTGGGTTTTTAAAAGAAAAAAAAAGAAATTATTATTGATTGCCGATGTACACGATATGAATTTTTTTTTAAACAACGCGGCAAAAATCTTGCCGCACCGGTAAAATCTACAGTGCGCTTCGACATAAGTAGCGTAAAAATTTCTCAAATACTTGATTTGGTAGTACCTTTTTACTACAAGTTGACGTTTGCTAATCATATACTCTATTTACCCTCATATATTGTTAATAAGGAAAATAACTTTGATTTAATCTTGAATGAATTATCTTATATAAAATCTTAAAATAATATGTATAGGTTAGATGTAAATGTCAGGAAGATGTTATTAAAAAGAAATATGACAAACAATTGTCAAATTTGAAAGGCGAAAATATTGATATTTGAAAAGCAATTTAAACAAATAGCTGGGCTTTTTAAAACAGAAAAAAAGGAGAAATTATTATTGACTGTCAATGTACACGATATGAACAAAATAATTCTAAACAGATCGTTTTATAATGCAACAAAAGAGTGGATCAGTTTTTTGTCCGGCAGTTTACAACCGCCCCTTAAAAATTTAATTATTTAATAACGACTTGAACTTAGTTGCACTTCCCGTTTTCTCCCCTTTGCATAATGTACAGTCTAGTAAGGAATATCTTAATTACGGTAACGAATTGAAGATTATGTCGCGTATAATTATAGAAAATTACTACCATTAATATTTAATAAATAAAGTGATATGGGTAATTATTTATTTATTGCATTAAAATAATACATTATGTATTTAGGAAAAGCCGCATTATCATCATTATTAAAGACATATTAAATGTTCTATTTTTGCCATTCACTGGTAAAACTATTCTGTGTTAAAAAAAACACAACTTAAAATTTCTGGATATGTATATATACCTACGTAACAGTATAATTTGAAGCATCCTGCATTCCCATAACGAGATCTTCAATGTTATATTCTTACCGCTTATACCTATGTATGCTGCATACCATAATATTATCTATACTACTGTGTCTATCACAAAATACATACTGCCGACACCGGTGTGAAGAAACGAAAAACTAAACAAGGAACAATTTCATGCTTAAAAACTTACGAACTCACAGCCTCGAAACGAAACGGAATAGATAAAAAGAATAAAAAAAAAGGTGTAAAAAAGCAACACGATTCATACGTAATTGACGTTGAGAAAATTAAAAGAGATAATGAATGGAGAAGAATTGTACTAAAGTGACCATGAACTTCCAACGCTCCCCAGTGCATTGATTTTATGTACTTTTTATTGTACAACTTTATTTATACGCTATGTTAACAACGAGACAATGTTAATACGAGTATCAGACGATTTTCACATGTTTTTCTTTTTAATAATCAAGTGCGCGGTGATAAATAAACGTAGGCGTCACTGTTTTCAAAATAAGAATCATTCCAATACAATTGTGCACTTTTATTAAGGAAAAAAACAGATGAAAATGATAAATACAGCAAAGCACGTGATTTCTATAAATCAGTGCACCTACTTGAAAATAAGAGACGCTGTAAGGCGTAAGGTATAATTTTTATTGATATATAACAGATATCTTAAATGAAAACCTAAACAAAAGATAAATATAAAATAATGGAACATTTAAAATTTCTCGAAAGTTTTCTCAAATATTTTAGCTTTTAATCAGTGTTTACGAGGGTAGAACACCCCTTACCACAATCAATAATCATATCCTAAATACGTATTTCGACAACTAAGTTGTCATCATCAGTAGGTAAAACCACGAATCAAAGTGTCGCAAAACAGAGTAAGATATGCGGTGAAATTAAACTTAGTAAATCAACGATTGCTATAATTTCAAAGAAAAAAAAACACTTAAGTTTAAGCATTAAAAAAGTTAAAATACTGTCAACCCAGCTGACCAAAATTGATTATTAAAATTGTTTTAGCCAACAAAGAATTAATAATGTAACTGCTAGTGGAGCCGTGTTACAAACGAAAACTGACGATTTCGGCAATAAATTTACGAACAGTGAATGTAAATTTAGTAAAAGCTGTATAGAAAGGTTTGAAAAACGACGTAACATTAGCAGCGGAAAAAATTTTGGGCAGTTAATATCAATATTGTAAACGGCTGGCTGTAAAACACTTGGCCACTTATTAAAGGAAACTTTAAAGATGAGGTTATATTTAACGCCGATGAAACAAGCTTATTTAATAAGCTTAGGTACTGGTAAGACAATACCATTCAAAGGAAAGACTGTGCTGGTGTTATTGTTTATAATATGAAAGTTTAAACATCCAATGTGTTTTAAAAATGTTAAATTATAAAACAGGAGAAGATTACCACATTTCTCACGTTATTGTTCAGTAATAAAAAGTTCTCTTCCCTATTGGTCGTCGGCTGCATTTTTTGTAACGCTTATGAACTTCTAAGGTTTGACAGGGTCGGCAACAATTTTCGACAAGTATAATACATATTTTTTCTTATACAATGTAGATCGCTGGTTCCTAAACTCTACCAGCTTATATATTGCTCTCGGAGTTCTGTTCGTATAATTTTTGAATGTTTTTTTGCAATACCACTTTCAGCTTTTCTTTTAGCGAGAAAATTTACGATTTTTCGAAAAGGTTGACAGTGCCGCTTCATAGTCATGGTGTAATTGCCGCATATGTCACATTCTGAATTGTATTTCGTCGGTGCGACATCTATGATTTTACATATGAACTATTTCCTAGATTATTAATATTTACCTAATTTGTGTTTTAATAACTTAAGAAATACATTCAACAATTGAAAATATCTTATTAGAAATCATTTAATATAGAGGTCGATTTTACATTACATATTCAGAAGTATTATAAGATATATTCAAAATGATGTCACATCTTCGTAGAGAATTGAAGACATTTTAAAACAGTTCTTCTGTTACACTATTAACAGCATTTGTGATAGCATCTTGTAGTTCTGTTAACGTTTATAATGGAGTCTTAAACATTGCGTTCTTTAAAAACCTAACCCTAAAATTAACCAAAATTATGACATGTATAAACACAAAAAAATATTAACTTGCAGTAATAACGAAATGTGACTTTTATTGCCTTGAGAAAGGGAAAGAGAAACAACAGAAAACTTATATGACTGATAAATTAAAATAATGCAAATTACGAAATATTAGATTGACAACCACTTTAGCGAAGTTACACACCAAATAATTCAGTAATCATTATCGCGTGGCAAACGGCACGGTCAACCCTTTTTGATCTCTCTATACAACATTTTCCAGCAATGGATTTCATTTAAATTAGTAATAACTCGATTTCCCAATTCACCAAGGGTATATATAAGATGGCCCGTATCAAATTTTAGGAGTGTGAAGTAAACTTCATTTCAAGTAACAAAAACGCAAAACTTGTATATCCATTTTTATTTGTTTCAAAGTTACACATCTATGAATGTGATTATCAGGTCATGAAAAAAAAATGTAATCTTAAAGTCAATACAAACTGATTTTATTAAAAAAAAGTTATACGATTCAATAACAAGCCTGTGATTGTTAACGTCGCATAATAAAATGTTATCCTAAAATAAATAAATACGTGTCGTAGTGGATACAGTAATTTCTTGGAGATCTACAAAAAAGAGTACTGGAAATTGATTTATGATAAAGAAGGTTCTTACTTATTTCGTAAGTGCTGAACCATGAATATCATACAATAAACAAATGTTCAGATGACTGTTAACGTTGCATTTTTTAATAAAGGATTACATTACGTTTCAGTTCATACAACAGCTTATTAGTGCGTGAACACGTTTTCTTTATTCAAAATACCTTACCGATTTTCTTCTCAAGAGTATACGGACATCCATTTTGTGTATGGCTACTGTAACGGCAGTGCACGTCAAGCAGTTATTGAATACCGACATCGGTGCGTGATTATCTTATCGACCGAAGAGTAAATTTGCCAGCAGACTTAGAGGAAGAAGCAGTAGCTATTGTTACAAGGGATCCAACTCTCTGTGTACGTCGAATCGGTAGACAACTAGGAGTGCCACGAACGACAGTTTGGCGAATTTTAAAACGTGAGGGCTTATATCCATATCATTATCGCAGGGACACGGTTTTCTTGAGACAGACCACTATGCTCGTCTAGTTTATTCTACCTGGATATTAAGCCACTCATAGCTTCTTTTTAATTTCTACAGAACAGTCCTCTGGACAGATGAATCTACGTTCACGAGAAGTGGTGTTGCAAATCTGAGAAACCTGTACAGGTGGTCTTCGGAAAATCCCAAAGCTATACGCCCATCTAAATTTCAACATGAATTTTTTATTAACGTTTGGGCGGCCCTAATCGATGACTTGTTGATTGGTCCTGTCGTTCTTCCTGGGAGGTTAAATGCGGACAATTACCTTCAATTTCTTATTGACGAACTGCCAGGTCTTTTAGAGGATGTCCCACTGAATGTTCGACGAGACATGTCGTTTAACATGGATGGGGCACCACCACATTTCGGAATTGCTGTCCGAAATTGGGTCACGTCAATTATCCAAGATGGATTGGTCGAAGTGGTCCTGTTGCATGGCCACCCAGATCACCCGATCTTAAACCCCCTGACTTTGATTTATAGGAATACATGAAAAATTTAATCTACGCGCAAGTTTCGAATACAAGACAAGAGTTGTTGGATCGTATTCACCTGGCTGCCGAGCAAATCTGAAAAAACAAGTATGAAATTCGGATAAGTACTTCTTCTGTTGGCTTACGGGCACAAGCCTGCATTCAACAACGAGGTGGACATTTCGAAAATATTATTAATTGAACTTTTTTAAATAAAATCAGTTTTTATTAACTTTAGGATTACATTTTTATCATGATCTGACAATCACATTCATAGATCTGTAACTTCGAAACAAATAAAAATGGATATACAAGTCTTGCGTTTTTGTTACTTGAAATGAAGTCTAATTTACACTCCTAAAATTTCAAAATAACGATACGGGACACCTTGTAAAAAAGCTTTGCATTTGTCTTATAATGCATCTTCATTTGATTTCTCCTGGAGTCATTATCCAATTATGTTGTTTAAATGTAAAGCTTTTAAACAGAATCAAAATTTTTCCTCTTTGGCTGATCACTTCAGATGACTTTACGATCTTCACTTGCAATCGTAATTTTCACAATTAATATTTAAAAATGTTAGATGTATATACGCCTCTCATCACATTTCTAACTCCATTGTTTAATTGAATTAAAATATTTAGTATGCAAAGTACCCACAGTCTAGTCTTTAGCCGTGAAGACAATTCTAGTGATTACGATAATTACTTATCCATCAGGGTAACTTTGTGTGGACATGCGTATAAATGTCATTAAGAAAGGGTTTACCGATTACATACCTGCAGATTTTGTGACGATATGGACTACACTTCGTATTTTACAATCTCTCAAAAGAAGATACCGATAATTTTTTGCTTTAAGATAAAAAAGACAAGACAATTGTTTCATTTTTACATTTTACATTAGAATTACTATGCAATGGAGAAAGATTAGGAATATAGCTGAATGGAATTTATTTTAACATCATGTCATGACCCCTTATCTCTACTACAATTTACTGAGTAATAAATTAGGAATAAATCTGGTAGAAGGCAATTATGAAGCATTGCAGGTAATTTAAATAATAAAATATACCTGCAACCAAACTACCGTAATAAACAAATTTACGATGACAGGATTGAGGGTCTAATAAATCATTTACATTTCTAAGAAAATATTTTAAGAATGATTGAAATTGGACTTTATAACCGGGGGCTGTATATATTTGTTATGCACTTGCATCTATTTATAAATAAATTTATCTACAAATTCGAGACTCCGCGTAGGAAGATATCGGATTTCTACTTTTCTCTCATTAATATTTATGTAATAAATGAACAAAGAGGCATAAATAATACAGTAAATACAGATATATATACATATATATATATATATGTATGAAGGTCCAGTTCAAAATAAAATATGTGTTGTGCAAAATATAATTTAAATAGGTCTCGTTAATATTAAAAGGTCGCGATTTTATTAAAATTAATGGTGGAGAATTTCTCGTTTATAGCCGGCGAAGATCCTTTCTTTCGTCAAAAATTACTCCCTCATATAACATACGTCATCCATCACATATCCGAACAATTTATCACAAGCAAAACCCCTACGAAAAATCAATAGTGGACAAACTTCTAACGTCCTTTACATGCGTATACGGCATGGCCCTGAGGCACTGTTCCCATATACAGAATGATTAAATATTGGCAATTTTATGTGACTTTTTGTATGGAAAATATTAAATTTGGAATTTTGTTTATCAACACAATCTTATCTGTTTTGTTATGAATCAGTATTTATATTCGTGATAGTTTAATACTGTAATCTGTTAAAAGGATTTATTTCTATCAGGCTTATGCAATTTTATTAAAATGAAAATTAGAAAAAATATACTTCCAATGAAAGATAATTATATATAATATACAGACTGTCCCGTAAAAAACTCCGACAATCATAATTCCGTTATTTATTGTCAGATTTTATTGAAACAAAAAGTAAATTTAATAGCATCAAAAATATTACAAAATAACTTTGTTCTCTTTGTATTCAGTTGTTTTCATTAATGTCAAACGATAGTCACCTTTTTTTATTTTAAATGGCAACATTTATATTTTTTTGCTAAATGTTTATTGAAAAAAAAACATTTACTAAAATCAACTTTGTTTTCAATAAATTTTCGAATGTACCATGATACATTGGAAATATAAGTATTATAACTATTAGAAGAAACAAAACAAATTATAGCAAGCGCCAATTAAGTTGGCGCGTGGAGGGGGTGCGCAGAAGCTGTTTTTAAACACGTCCTCCCCCACTACTCAAGTAATTGTCAGAATACATTTGTCGTTTGACGGAACATAATATCTTTGCTAGGGGATCATAAAGTGATACACGCCTAGAGGTTAGAATTATCTGACAGTTGATGTAAAACCAAATACAAATCTCCCCACTATTTTTAATCCTGCGCGAACTTACCCCTCCTCGCGCCAATCTAATTGGCGTTTGCTATACTTTACAATAATTGTTGAAATCGCTCACCACCTTGTTCAACACATACGGCACATTTCCTAATTACTCACTAATTACACGAGTCGCATTTAAAAGACAAACGGCAGGTACTGCTTGATAAGTGTTAATAATTCTTTGTCTTAAAATGTCAACATTTTCCGGATTTGTTAAATAAACTCGATCTTATTTGCCAAAGCTAATAATAAAGTGTGATATTCTTCTTGATTTAGGCAACTATATATGAAAAATGCCCCAATTAATTGATCGCCCAAAATGCCACACCAAACATTTACGCTGAAACGTCTTCGAAAATTATTATCAATGACAAATCTCGGCTTGTCTTGGGTCCATTGACGATGTACGTTGCAATTAAAAATATCATTGTTGCTAAAAGTGCATTTCATCAGACCAAATTTTCATTCTGTAAAAATTCGGGTCGTCTAATGCATTTAAATAAAATTGTTCTAATGCATGAACTTTTCGAGTTATGTACGGTTTAAGTTTGTCTTTTCTTAAAATACCACAGACTTGTAGTTTTTGATACCCCAATATTATGTGTAATTTCGCGAGTCGAAGTACGTGAATTTTCTGGTACTGTAAGAAGAATCTAATTCCGTATCTTCGGAGAATTTACGTGTTGTGTTTTAAGTTTGTTAAATGATCCATAATTTCTTAAATTCGTTCCAATTTTCTGAAATACTTTCGATGTGAAACTTCTCTGTCCAAAAAACGAACACTGTAACGACAAACTGCTTGAAGACGATTTTTATATTTTTACAAAAATACGTTCTATGTTGTGGCAAAACGTTCAAACAGGACAATAAAGAAGATTTAATAAACTCACACTGACACTTATTGACGTTTATCGCATTTTTGTTATTTCATGACACACTCGAAAATTTATAAATAATAGAAAAAATAATTAAAAAAAGGTATATAACCCCTTACCACAATTACTAATCGTATCCTAAATACATATTTCGACAACTAAGTTGTCATTATCAGTAGGTAAAACCACTAAACAAGGTGTCGCACATGGAGCACAGTAAAGCTACCATAACAGCTTACGCAACAACTTTACACGGCGTACACGTATACACCAGTGTATACGTGGACGATTAGTGGTTTTACCTACTGATGATGACAACTTAGTTGTCAAAATCATATTTAGGATACGATTAATAATTGTGGTAAGGAGTTATATACCTTTTTTTTAAGTTTTTTACTTAACCACAGTCTCCAAAGAAAGACTTTTAGAAAATTTATTAATATGTAATAGACAAAAATACAAAGATGATATTTATTTAAATCTTTACTGTTTCTATTAATTGTCTTCTCACTTGTTTCCTATTAAAACTAAATTAGAGCTAATTAATCTAACTATCTCATTTTGTTTTATAACATGCAAACAATTGTTTTTTTGAGAAAGTTTGAGGAACAGCAAAATAATTTTTTAAATGTATCTGAGAACAGTAATATAGAAATGTTAAAACATATCTATACATATACACATGTATATTACACAACGTATATTTATTTCGCATTGGTGGCTTCCACATGCAAACGTGTGTTTCAAACTCATCTTAGTTCTCGTCAGTGCATACCAAATGCTTTGCGTTATCACAAAAAGCATTTAATGTACTTTAATAAGAATTCTAATTTTTGTCCTACATTGGCTGGTGATTTTCAGCAGTTCAAAAAAAAATTGTTAATATTTATCTTCAAGTTATTTATTTAAATCTTTACTTTTTCTATTAATTGTCTTCTTACTTATTTCCTATTAAAATTAGAGCTAATTAATCTAATTATTTCATTTTGTTTTAAAACATGCAAACAATTTTTTTTTGAGAAACTTTCAGGAACAGCAAAATAATTTTTTAAATGTATTTGAGAACAGTAATATAGAAATGTTAAAACATATCTATACATATACACATGGATATTACACAACGTATATTTATTTCGCTTGGTGGCTTCCACATACAAACGTGTGTTTCAAACTCATCTTAGTTCTCGTCAGTGCATACCAAATGCTTTGCGTCACCACAAAAATCATTTAATGTACTTTAATAGAAATTCTAATTTTTGTCCTATATTGGCGGGTGATTTCCAGCAATTTAAAAAAAAAATTGTTAATATTTATCATCAAGTTACATCTATACACGTCTCCACGCTGAAGGCGGACACTTCGAACATTTGATCTGAGCTTTCCACCTATTTAAGCTATTTACAAATCTAGGTTATAAATGATTCACAGCTTATATATTCGTACGTAATGGTACTGAGGTTATTGAACTCTAAGTAAACAAATCTACAAACATTGTAGAGTTTTTATAACATCTACAGCTGTCTTAACAATGTTGTGTTTTAGAGTTTTTATAAATATAAACATTGCAGCATATGTTTATACGTGTAAATTCAATCGAGGCAATTTTAATAAACATTTTGATTAATAGATGGCACATAATTCTTTTTCAGGGGGTTTCTAATTTTGAGGTTCGCTTCGTAATTGACTCACAATATTTTGGATTTATTCTATATAACTGCATCACTATTTTTCATACGTTGTCTCTCTATTTCAAGGACACCTGTATAACTATTTTTCCTATTGGTAGATCTAAAGGGTAGTACCGATTATTTATGCAAACTAATAAAACAAAATGTAGTCAAAAATTTTTTTTATTATTGTTTTTCAAAATATTCGCCCTTAAACTGAATACATTTAGACATTCGATCAAACCAGTTTTCATAGGATAAATTCCACTCTTCTTGAATCACTTCAGATATAAGGTTTTTGAAGTTCTCCACTGCATCTTCTGGGCTTGCAAATCGTACACTATCGTATCCTTTAGTCTTGGAAATAGAAAGAAATCTGAAGGTGCCAGGTCGGGCCTATATGGCGGATGATCTAGTAATTTTGATCCGAAAGCTTTCAAAAATTCGTTTGTTTGACGCTCAATGTGACTTGAAACATTATCGTGATAAACGACTAATCAAAACTAAATTCGAACTGTCAAAACAGAAAACAATAAACATTTGTTTCATAGCATGTTTGATTCCTTTGGTTCAATAGAATTATTAGTTTGCGGAAATAATCGGTGCTATCCTCGTATTAGCCTGCATTTATTTTTATAAAGACTCTATAGTATAGTAATTTCTATTATTTTTTGGAAAATCGATAATATTGAATTTCTATAGAAATAATCTATGTCTTCTATTATTACAACAAATTAAATGTAAATTGCGATTCCATGAAATAACAGCACTGATTACTGGAATTAATAACAAACCATCCAGAATAATTCCGAACGCGAAACAAAAAGGAAGATGAAACGATAAATGCCTCAAAGAAAAATACCCCGTTACCCCGTAACGCCGCGATAACCTAGACGTTCTCACTGTATAGTCAAGTATTACCGTGTTATTTTTACGACATACACAATACACACGTACATTTTATATATTGTATGTAGTAGTTGATAGTACCAGTAGGAGTGTAGTAAGGAAAGGAAAACGCGCAACATCATATTTATTCGTGAGACTAATTCACAACTTCCTGCGCGCCTGAGTCATGACGGAGTAAACCACACAGAATATAAAATTCTTCTGTGCCCGCAAGTGACAACAAAGAGTGGATTTAACATCCTGTGCGGATGAAGAGTATCGAATATCGATCAATAAACCCGCCTGGGAGGATCACATGACGTTTTATTTTTATAGAAAGACCCTCATAAGCGATGGTGATTAATGTGATTATCGTTATTGAATTCGCTGCTTTAACATACGAATCCTAATCTTAGAAAGATTAATTTAATAAAATTAATAGAATTCTTAAGCATTCGGAATGATATTTTTCCCTTTTTCTTAAATGTTAAGCTAAATATATTACTTTATAGGTAGATCCCAGACTGTGATAATGGTACGACTAATTACACTGGGTCTGTGACGTTTCTGAGGTCATGATTTTGTTAGGTGACTTATTACCGTTTTTGCATGCTGAATTCAAAACAATGTTCAATTTTGCTCGACCAGGTCAAACTTTCATTCTATCGTGAAAAAATAGTATTAATTTATTAATAACAGAAATTAAAGGAAATCTCGCAATTAAGTGTACTATGAGTTTATTCTCTCGGTTCCGAGCGATAGTACGTGTATTTTGATTTGATTGCGAACATTAGTATTTTCATAGTGAACAGAAAAAAATGTAAAAAAGACCCAGAGAGGTTATATATGTGGACAAATCACTTTACCTATCGTTATCAAGCATCACGAGTTTTATGAAAATAATGTACGTACTTTGGAATCAAGCCCGGTGATCAACACAAATCATTGGCACCTGACATATGCTGCAAAACATGCGTAGAAGATATGCGACGTTGGAGCTCCCAAGAAAAAAAAAACCTACCTTTTGGTACACCGATAATTTGGTGGGGAGGGACAAACTGATTGTTTTTTTTGTATGACTAATCTACGAAGTAAGAGTTTATAAAATTTACAAACACCATGCTAAACTAAAAGCTGAGATTTTTGACGGTCCTTAAATCCAAGAACTGATGAAGAACCAGGAATTTGACCAGAATATGGAAGGTAAGGAAAAAAATGCATGGTTAGCATTTAAATCCATTGTCCAAAACTTTTTGGGAAACTACCGAACCCAAGGGTATCAACGAGTGGTCGAAGACCCGTTAAAAATGCATTTCTTAAATTCGCGTTTGGATTATTTTACAGAAAATTATAGGGATTTTAGCGAAGAGCCAAGCGAACACTTTCACCAGGACATTCGTATAATGAAAAAGAGATATCAAGGCCGCTTGGACGTAAATATGCTGGCACGACTACTGGTGGTGCCTAAAAAGGAATGTTCAAGGCGTCAAACACGCACGAAGATCTTTGAAAAAACCATTCCTGCCACAATATTTTTTTATACAGCATTGTTATATCATTATAACCTGACTTTAAATAAATACATTTTTAATTTGTGTTTGTTAAATTAAATTTGTACGAAACATTTAGTGTCGTCATATAGTTCAGCTTCTATTTTTTTCAAAACATACGTATACCAAAAAAACTCGATCTGATTTGAAAAAAATTAGCTACATTTTAGAAATCAGCACACTTTGACCTCAGACAAAAAAAATTAAAGCACAGACCAGTGTTATCAGAAATTTATTTGAGATTATTCCCTCATTTTCTATCTACCAATAACATTTAAGCAAAATTTAAAATTCAAACCAATAGGAACAATATTGCACTGATTAAATGGTCTTTAGCTTTGAATACCAATAGTATTTCCGAGAAAATTTCAATTTTAACACAAGTTGTCAAATTGTACATATTCTGTTTATAAGGTATATGTCATTTTAGAAATAATATTAACATATACCCCTCGAGCTGTTAATTTGACCACACAAACTGCGGGTAGCTATATTTTTCTCAAAATGTTGCTTTTAAGCAAATGTTCTCGACATAATAATTTATTTAAAATCCCTCGACCTTCGGTCCCCGGGCTTTTAATATAAATTATTAAGTCTCCAACATTTGCTAAGCTAAATTTTGCGAAAAACAGCCACCCGCAGTTTATCCGATAAAATTGACAGCTCTCGGGATGTAACTTATGAATATACATACATACTTAAATTTTTTGAGATATTATCCTAGAGTAGTTAGGCAGTAAAAACTAAAATTTGACACAGATGGAAGTATTAATCACATTTATCACCATACACAAAAGACAATTGTGACAATGATTCTTGATTTTGATGTTTTGCAATATGCATTATAATAGGAGCAAGTGTTCAAAAAGGCCTTAGGTCTCGGGCGGCCATAGACTGCAAAACGCATGTTAAATAGAACGTCATTTAAAAGTCACCCAGAAAAGTTACATTTATTATAGTACAATTAATCGATTAAATAAATGTTTATTATATAATGAAATAAATAAATAATAAATTATAATTATGTCACGTTTGTTATAACTACAGATGCCCTTTGCATTAGATTAAAAGGAACGATGTTCCGAGAGATCAAGATAATTTCTAATCGAGTCATTCATGAATCCGAAATTTCATGTCGTTACTTGAATTGCATTTACATTACAAACGCCAAGTAAAATTTCAGTCGAATATATAACTATGCAACGGTTACAATACGAACTCAAATTCATGAATGACTCGATTACAAATTATCTTATAATATTATACAGTATTTCACTAGAAACTACATACTGAAAAATCGGTGAAAAAAAATAAACAAATCCAAGGAACTTAATCCAGCAAGTCATTCCACTGTTATAACGATTTGTTTTGCTGGCCAAAATTAAAATTTCACACATTCTGTGATGATTTTCTTGTTGCTATAATCTAGTTATAAACACACCAGACCATAGCAAAAACATTTTGTTTTTGTAAAAAATTATTTACCGTTTCAAGGGACGCTGTCAAAATCGGATAATTTAAGGTTTTTTGCGAAATTGTTTGCGCGATCTGTTTTGCTTTCTGAGTTTGAATGTTTATCCGAATTTTATTATAATAATTAAAATTAATATGGAAAATAGCGTAATAGGTAAGAATTTAATGTTTTCAATAAGAAACATGCCAATTTCTATCTTTTTGATGATGTGTTTAATCCAATCTAACCACAATTGTGACTTTATGTAAGCTTTTAAAATTTTGGCTGAGGTTGGTTGTCTTAAAATAAATATAAATTAATATATTGTGATATCATGAGTTTATTTCATTATATTTTGAATTGCGATTTCTTTCGTCTTGGGAGAAATATAATTTTTTATAAGCAACTACAGTTTTCAAACCTATGAATTATTTCAAATTTGGCTAAACCAACAAACAAAACGAAAAAAGCAAGATAATATTTATTTTATATCATATTGCCAAAAAAAATGGTGATGATGACATTCCCGAGGAATATACTAGATATTTGAGAAAAAAAATACACAATTTATGCAAAAACTTGCATTAGATTGGAGAAATGCCACAGAAAGTTCGAAGGTCTTCGTAATCAAAATGCTATTTGGCTTAATGTTCAGTTAACGTTCGAAAGTCCACAGACGTCAGTAAATGTTCTTCTGATCGTGGAAAAAGGTTCATGCAGCCGCTATATTGGCTCGCAAACAAAGGCAAGTAGACTACTGTTTTTACAGGAACTATGGACAGTCCAATTAAGCCATCAAAAATATATCTGATGCTTGAATTTTTGCCAAAACATTAATGTCAATTTCGAAAAGGAAGAAATACAAAACGCATTTTGATGGGAATTCGTCTTGAAGGAAATCCTTCGCGTAAATAGACCTAAAGTTAATAGCTGTGGTTGTCGCGAGCTTCCACTAAACAGTCTTTTCTGATTCCACTGCCGCTGATCAAAACATAATATTTCGTTTTTAAGATTATATTAATTTCTTTATCTTGCAAGTTCCCTTTAAACTTGAACAAATTTCAAATATTTTGCTTTCAAACACCAGAATTATTGCAAACTAGGTATTCTTAGTCACCTATGACAGCTATGGTACATTCTTTTGCTTATACATCGAAGCAAATTATAGAAAATACAGCACTTCCGATTGGTTTATACTTATCGGATATAAGTGAACCCAATTTCATGAAAATCAAATTCAATATTATATCAAATATTCTTGCAATGAAAACATTAAAAAATTTAATTGTGTAATGTTTTTTTTGACTCGAAGTGTTAAAGATCTTGATAAGGTTAAAATCTTTAACTTATTTTATTATCGTTTTTTCTGTTCTCAAGTTTACTTGCATTTGTTTATTAAAATAATATAACATTGCGAATTTGATTAATTTTGACCAGTAAAATGGCTCATTTGACCTATAGTATCAAAAAGTGACTGAATTAATATAGTTTCGTTGGAATAACAGCCCAAAGAAACTAATAACTTATTAAACGAAAACTACACCGACATATTGAATTTAGAGGATATAGAATTCGACAATGAATCAATAGAAATTTATTTTATACATTTCAGAAGCATTAGGTACAAAGTCCTCTAAAGAATTAGATCTAAAACACACTACGAAAACATATACGGAAGTACAAGTATAATTCTGTTGAGATAAGATGTCTAGACTCTATTTACCGAATAAAGGATATAATAAATCAATATCAACTCCTATACCTCATCACAGATGAAAGTTTATTCGTTACATAAGCAATTTATTGTAGATAATTGCTCAAAAACCTATTGCAAGAACTGTTAAACAATAATAATTCAATTTCATCTAAATCACATTGCAAAATCTGTATCCAAGCGTATTTCCTTGTTGTTACACCTTTATTTATACCTACATCTTCAATATACAAATTACGTATTAATTAAAAATGTGTACGCACAATATCACAAAACTGATATTTGGAAAATTGGTCACTGTATCAACGTGCATCGTAATCAACCAATAAACGAACTTAGAAACAGTTCTTTTATTAATTTATGATGAGTTTTGTCGTATGGTAAAAATAGTTCGATTCTGATCACGTCCTCACGGAATTTTTCGGTTTATAACACCGATGTTTCACGGTCAATATCACCGGTTAGACATTTTTGTCATTAATAGTGATTAACGCAATACAATTCAGAATTGCTAAAGTAATTTCTTACACTGGTCCAGACATTCTTACAGTTCTAAAAATTTGATTATTTGATTATTAACATAATTATATGTTTGGGATTCTAAATATTTTGTTAGCTTGTGTAAATATATCATAACAATGTGTTAATAAAGTTTTTAAGTTACAAAATTTCTTATAATTTCTTTAAGATAAATCAATCTTTTGTTTATTAACATAATTATATGCTTCGGATTCTAAATATTCTGTTAGCTTGTGTAAATATCCGAAATTGGTGGAGACTGTGACTTGAAATCTGAAACAGAAATAAGAAAAACACCCTAACCACAATATATATAAATAATTACTTACTATATACGTATTTCGGCAACTAAGTTGCCATCTTCAGTAGAATATCCTTAAAACTGAAAAAAATTGTTAAACGTAGCGTTTTTGGCTAAGGTAAACCTTAGCCAAAAACGCTTTTTCAGTTTTAAGGATATTCTACTGAATATGGCAACTTAGTTGCCGAAATACGTATATAGTAATTATTGATATATATTGTGGTGAGGGTGTTTTTCTTATTTCTGTTTGTGTAAATATATCAAAACAATGTGTTAATAAAGTTTTTAAGTTACAAAATTTCTTATAATTAATTTAAGATAAATCTATCTTTTGTTTATTAACATAATTATATGCTTCGGATTCTAAATATTTTATTAGCGTGTGTAAATATATCAAAACAATGCGTTAATAAAGTTTTTAAGTTACAAAATTTCTTATAATTTCTTTAAGACATAAATCAATCTTTTGTTGGGGTATTAGGAAATTGATTAATTTAAATTTATTATTTTATTTCGATGACAGCAGAACCATCAATTATTCCCCAGGTTTTGTTAAATATTTTTATAGTTGATTTTAAATATAAAAAACAAATATACAGGTTGTCCTTGAAATAAAAAGACAAAGTATGAAAAATCGAAAGATGTATCAATTAATGAGTCAATTACAACGCGAACAAACCCCCTGAAAATTATATCATGTTCCCCCTATGAATTCATAATGTGTATAAATAATAAATATGTATCCCTATTGAAGTTACATACACACCGTATGTTTACATACGTAACAGCTGTGACTTATAAAAACTATAAATAACAATAACTGTGTGCTAAGTGAATTATTAAATATTAAGATGTGTATTACATTAATTTACAAAGCTATTTTAAAAATCATACTAAAAATTGACTTTTAAAACTGACATCATTCCGTGTGTATTACGAATTTTTTTTTTTTTTGCTTCGAGAAGTAAGAAATATTTAAATATAATATCGATTCAGAATGCCGCTATTGTACTTAAAAGCGGCAATGTTTATCTTTATAAAAACGATAATATTGTGTCTAAGTTTTGTTATGGTAAGAGTTCGATAACCTGGCGGTAAAGTCAACTTGAATTTTTAAAGATAATATATTAAAAGAACATGTAAGATATATTCTCGACGGGTTTTTAATGTCCTATGTGGTAACAATCTATCTTTAATCGAAAAATTGGATCGAACCTATGTAACGATCGACAATTAAACGACACTTAAAGCTAGATGGGCAACAAAATTATTTTTTGTTTGTTTTTGGCGTTCAATTTTATGGTCTCGCCTTTTATAATATAATCCATCGCTCGTACAGTAGCGGGAGAAATTTTTTTAAATATCTTGGGTAATCTTCTTGCTTATGAGAATTTTGGGAAAAATTTTGGGTGCATATTCTATATAATGTCTTTTATTTCAAGGACACCCGGTATTTGTCAACAATTTTACAATTTGCAATCTCTTTATAAATCTTTGTAAATTGACTGAGCTATTCATAATTTAAAATTTGAAGCCGGAATTATCTATTTAAAATTTTGTATTTCTTTAGGCACATTATTAATCAAAAGATCAAAAAAGAAATTAAGTCTGCATGGTAATGTATATAGCAAAATGAGTTTGCAGCATTTTATGAGCAAAATTAATCACTGTACCAAATATTTACTTGGTAATTACAAAAGCTTAAAATGTATTCATTTGTATTCTATTTAAATAATAATCTATATATTTTAATGCATATGTATTAATGAAAATGATTACAAAATCTCATAATATTCAATTTGTATATCACAGCACGCATAAACAGATAAAATTATTACTCGAAAACCACAATAATTACAATACAAACAACGAAAATTTTTAAATTAACACTAAAACTGTTTTATTAAAACTTGTTAATCGATTTTGTTCCTAATTACTACGAACCTAACAAGTTTACTAATAACAATTGTATTGGAAACAATAGAGAAAAAGAAATTTTTTGATTAAGATTTTATTCAATCAGAGATTAGTAATATATTAAATTTGAAAAATTTAAACAAAGAGATTCTTGTAAGAATCATTTTAAAGAATTAAATATACTCACATTACCATGAATTTACAATTGCAAAGTATATACTATGTTATGTTTACATAAATTTGAAATATTTTAAAAATTTTATCAATCGGACGAAGAATAAAGATCTATTAATTTCCCCATCTCATCATTTGACACTTTGTCAAAAACACTTGAGTATAATGATTGTAAATACATGTTATTTGAACTGTTTGTATGTATACTTTGAAATATTATCACGGATTATAACTTTATAACTATGTGTTGCATTGTTGTCAGTTACTGTGGTTTAAATTACAATATCACAACCGAAGAACTTGTTTCGTATCTTATAGAATCTAATAAAAGCAGTTGGTACTGTTTTCTACAATATTCCCATCTCAATCTCGTAATAAGAATTTAAAGCCTGAATATATAGTGTATAAATAGTTAAAAACTTATATTGGAAGTACTAAACTATAGGCTGGATTTTCTTTACGAAATTAGAAGCAAAAAACATCAAATTGTTCAAATTGACATTGTGACCAATGTGATGCACACAATATACACAATATAAATACTTCTAAAACCGCAAAAACTGTCTGTAATAATAAAGTCGATATTATTGACTAGTTAAACTCTAAATCTTATAGATCACCTTTAGAATGATGTGTAAAAATACAGTAGGTATTAACAAATGATTTAAACCTGGTTAAAAGATATAATATTATGAATCAAACATTTTATATTTTACTTATTCGATTGTTTGTTTTATTTAAATATTTACTTTATTCCAAGTAGAAAATAATTTCGAATTTTAGTTTATTAAAATCATAATTAATTTTCAATAAAGATAAAACTTGATAAATAATACTGCAAATTCATCTTAAATCCTTGCAATTAGTAAAAAACTAGGTCTTCCGATTAAAAATAAAATAATAAAATACAAAACATATATTTCAAAGGTAAATTATCTAATTTAAACAGAAAATTTATTCTTGCCCATATTTATTTATTTGTAACATAAAGAAAATAACTTAAACAATAGTCTAACCTTATTTTAAATTTATAAGCACGTCTTCGAAATTTAATTATACAAACAAAAAAAAAGGTAATGGAAAGACGAATTTAGTATTATTGGAACGAAATTAAAATAAATTTGCATAGGCGAAACTCTACAGACACAAACAATTTAAAAAAAGAGTTTTTAACACTGATTCATCATAATAAACGTAGATACTATGGAAGTTATGCCCGATGTAAACAATTTACATTACAAAGCAGATTATAAATATCAAGTTCAGTGTTTTTTAGACGACCTATACTCAATAAGTAATTGTTGTTATAGACAACACATATGATAGGAGGATAACAATAACTGCAACTGATAAAATACTCCAATTCATTCAACCATTAAAATATACGTTTGTTGGAATAATTACATCAGACTAAACTACTACTTCCGTGGTGTGTAGCGCTTGTATGAGAGCACTTCACGTTTAAAAAGATAACGATCCTACCACACGATACACTCCAAATCGAGAACAGATATTGTTAATGGAACAGAGTGCGTTGCAATTTAAATATACATAACCAATATGATTTCATTCAGAATCTATTTAAAACTACAATTCGCGTGGAATGATCACGCGGGCGTATGTAATTTTCACGAGAGCGTCGACGTAAGAAAAAAAACGTGCCCGTCCGATAAATTAACCTCAAACTTACGAGATCGGCGCTCTTGAAACCGTAGAAAAATACAAAATAAATTAAACTCGACTTACCTTGTCTGCCCACGATTTCGGCCACATGTTCGGAACTTGGTACAGGAACACATTCTGTCATGTTTTGTGATTTCTTCGAACGAACTTCCTCGAGGCCAACGGTTGTCAGAGGATTCACGAAGGATCCTAAATCGGCGGGGCTGTCCGGCTCTGAAACGGACGTTAAAGGATCGGTAAGACCGATCCTTGTAAGCTCGAGAGCCAATTGGAAAGCACGATCTTCACCGATGCCGCTTGGGCGATCGATTTCGCTGAAAAAACTCGCCGGCATTTTCACTTTTGCTTCCTCAGCTACCTTCAAGTACTAAACGAGAACGTCCGTTGTATATTGTTCGAATTTCACACTGTAACCGTGCCACAACCAATATAGTTTACTATCGTGAAGTTAGCAGTACGTTTTTTTTTTGTTTTTGATGAGAGAACAGACTGATTGTCGCCGTTTTCAATATGCACACATTTAAGATCTGCTAACTTTCCACCTTCGGGGAAGAAATAACTCGTACAGAAGCGAAGTCTATAAATATATTTATATAATTAAGAGAACGCGGGATTAAGAATATTAAACGTTAAAAAACGGTTTCACTGGTACAAAAATATATATTGTGTATTAAATATTTCTAGATAGGGTACTAAAAATCTTATTGTAAGGACAAGCAGTTGCACTCAAACCGCTTGCTTCTAACTGACTGGGCCTGCTCATGCTGCGATCATGATAGAATGCTTTTGCCATGTGCGCAAGATTCCCCTCACCGTATGCTGTATACATGTCCTGTGGAACACCGGGCCGGGATTTTTAAATTACTCGATTCGATTGGCCGAGAGCTTTACGCACAGACACAAAGCCCCCACCGCGACGACGAACTGTTACGATCCTTAACGAACACGTCCTGCAAACAAAGGAGAACCACGTGCTTAACCGCCGTTACCGGCATTTCTTACCAGCGCTTTACGCGGTAACAATTTAGAGATTCGAAATATAGGCCAATGTGTTGTTTTTGACAAAAATATAATACGAAATAATACGGTGAGATTTTACCGAATCCACCGATCAACACCCGAAGATAAGAGTTATCATTTGTACCGGACAGATAGCTGTGTTAATCTAGATTGGGATTATTTCGAAACGCACATCGCGTATGTTAATTATTGCGAAGATTATTTAACTTTCCAAACGTTCGAGGACTAAAGAACCTAAAAATAGAGTCTAGGTATTCTCAATTATCAGAATAATTGAAACATACATGAGTAGGTAAACCCCACCAGTTTCGTATAATACAAAGGTATTCTTCTATTTTGCGTTCGAAATGAACTCATTATGAAACCCAAAACAGTATCGAAATGAGCTTCATTTCGATACACTTTTTTTCATTTTTCAATGTTGGAGTTGTTCGAATACAGAATTAAATATCATTGCTGTCATTTGATTTTAAGAATTTATGTACATTTGACAGATATGATATATGTCCGTATTTTACACAAACAACGTATGTTGTATACAATTTACAAACATATATATGTTTCTATGTCACTCATGTTTATATTTTTAAATGAAATATCAAGTAATGTTAACGAAAATTAATAAATAATATGTAATATAATATACTTCGCGGATAGCAAGATTTAAATTTGAAAATGTCAAGTATCAATGTGACCAACTGCATGCTTTATATAAAAATTAAACTCTGAACTTTCAAATTAAATAATTCCAATTTATGCAATTTATTAATGTAAAAAACGCAAAATAGAAAAATAGTATAAAAAACTCGTTTCATAAGGCCGTTTGCCGCACTCGCTCTTTAGAAAACTCGCCGCTATCGCGGCTCGTTTTCTAAACTGATCTCGTGCGGCAAAATGATGCCTTATGAAACTTGTTTTTTAATATACTATTTTAATAATATAAAATATTATTATATATATAATATACAGGCTGATTCATTTTCGGCCCTCGCCATGGCGATCTCTCTTATTATTGGAGATAGAGTATAGGTTTAAATTTGGCAAAGTTGTTAAATTTTGTGTTTGTTATAAATCCGTAAAGAAAATAGACCTGTGACAAATGACCTTCGTTATTTTTAAAAAAAACGCGAAAACCCCATTTTCTTCTTTTACCTGTAGCGCCGACATTTGGCCTTGTAGAGAAAAAATAAAAACACATCCTTGTGGCCATTTCTAAACCTCTATCCAGTGGTGTACTCTAAATTTTTATACGACGTTTCGTTTCTTTCTGGCCATCATCAACTATCTAATTTCTTATAGGCGCCATATTGGATTTAGACATCTTCAGAAAGAGTTTTTTTTCTGATTTCCACCATGTACCACATGCTGACTATAGTTTTTGACATTAGGTTTTATTTGAAAGAATAAATTATAAGATTAAATAAGGTAGCCTTTGGAATTTCAATCTGTCAAACATTTCATTTATTGTTCATTAATAATACAAGAATGTCATACACTAACGAAGAGAAACGAGATATGATAAGTATTTTTTTATTCTTCGAAACGAAATTCAACAGTAGCGAATACAAGATAACAAAAACATTAATAAAAATACATAGGAAAGTAAACAATAAACAATTACAGTAAATGTTCAATGATCTGGCCATCTTCGGTAATGCACAATTGGGCACGCCTTCTGGCATTTTGTACTGCCCTTTGTATAGTTCTTCTAGGAACTGCATCGAAGGCATTCAGAAGTCTGTCTCGTAATTCTTCAATGTTTTTTAATTCAATTATTTTTAACATATCCCCATAAAAAAAAATCTAGCGGACTTAAATCAGGTGATCTCGCAGGCCATTCAACAACTCCCCTATTTCCAATCCAACGGTTTGCAAACTCTTGATTTAAGAAATTTCTAACAACAGCTGCATTGTGTGCTGGTGCGCCATCTTGTTGCCACCATAAATATTGTAATTGAGTTAATGGGATATTGTCGTCAAGATAGTCAGATACGTATGTACGTAAAATGATTAAATATCTTTCTCCATTTAAATGTTCTTCATACATAACTGGTTCTAAGAGACGATTTGCCAAAATACCCATCCAAACGTTTATTCCATAACGACGTTGTGGTCTTCTAGCCCTGTTTTGTCGGGGATTTTGTACTGCCCAATAGTGCTCCGTATTTCTGATGAACATTCCAGAATTTGTAAATTTTGTTTCATCTGACCAGATGATTTTGCTTAAAAAATTTTCGTCATTTTCTATCCTTTCCATTAGCCAATTACAATATTCTAGCCTTCTCAAATTATCTCCAGGCAGTAAAGAGTGACTAACATGGATCTTGTATGGTTTAAACCTACTTTTATGTAAAGTTCTCCAAACTCTGGACTGGCACAAATTTAATTCTGACGCTACTTCGCGTGTAGAAATTGATGGATTATTATTTATCTATAAAAATACAAGATTAACATGAAATTTGAAAACACGCTTTAAATTTACCGTTTGTAAAATATCCTGTCGATTTTCATTTAAATTCCTGTTGTCTTGACCATTACGCGGCTTAGTAAACGATCCATTCTCGACCAAATTTCTGTCGAGATCTAGAAAAATGGTACGATGAGGCTGTTGTCGTTCTGGATATAATTGTAGATATCTTGTACTCGCTACTGTTGAATTTCGGTTCGAAGAATAAAAAATACTTATCATATCTCGTTTCTCTTCGTTAGTGTATGACATTTTGTATTATTAATGAACAATAAATGAAATGTTTGACAGATTGAAATTCCATGGCTACCTTATTTAATCTTATAATTTATTCTTTCAAATAAAACCTAATGTCAAAAACTTTAGGCAGCATGAGGTACATTGTTGAAATCAGAAGAAAAGACTCCCTCTGAAGATATCTAAATCCAATATGGCGCCTATAAGAAATTAGATAGTTGATGATGGCCAGAAAGAAACGAAACGTCGTATAAAAATTTAGAGTTCACCACTGGATAGAGGTTTAGAAATGGCCACAAGGATATGTTTTTATATTTTCTCTACAAGGCTAAATGTCGGTGCTACAGGTAAAAGAAGATAATGGGGTTTTCGCGTTTTTTTTTAAATAACGAAGGTCATTTGTCACAGATCTATTTTCTTTACGGATTTATAACAAACACAAAATTTAACAACTTTGCCAAATTTAAACTTATACTCTATCTCCAATAATAAGCGAGATCCCCATGGTGAGGGCCGAAAATGAATCAGCCTGTATATAATACCTTTGTATTATTCTCAATTAACCAATTCTTAATCGATATACTAGGCAAAATGTAGTTTAATATACTCCAGTGAGTAAGGTATGACAAATTTTTAATTCCAAATATAGATTCAGAACATTAATCGAATTACCTACACGCGAATCCCTATGATTAACTGTGCTATTGTTTCAGTTTGTATATTGGTTATATTATTCATAATTTTTTTTATGAAGATTTATTCAATGTTTTGTTTCTATTTTGTTTAGGAATAGTTAAGCTTACATTTAATTTTAGTATTTATTAACCTTTTGTAAATATGTATACTGCATAACGTGGAAATTGCAACACTAAAAACGGTTGCGAATTTTTTTGACCGAACGTAGCAAAAATGTATAACTATTCAAAGGTAATCATTGATTATAATTTAGAAGAAAAACAACAAAAGATTATTGTATTTTTATTAATAATGTGGTGTGGCACCCCTATTAACTTCATACTTTCTCACTCATCATAACATTGATTCAAGTAGGTGGTCGATGTCCTTATGGTATGGTGTCCCAAGAAACCTGTAATTTATGGCGGAAAGATTTTAGTGTCTGCGGAGGAGTCGCTAAGTTTTTCAGTTTTCGTCCAATAATATCCCACACGTCTTCAATTGGCGATAGGTCGGGAGATCTTAGTGCCAGGGCATGATATTGACATGGGCCTCTTCGAACCGGTTTAGAAAAGTGTGAACACAAAATATTTTCTATTGCATACTCTGTAGTATGAACAACGAACATACTCGAAAACGTGAATAAGGAATAGTTTTAATTTTTAAGTCATCGGGGGTTTCCCTGTCTGTATGATATGCTACAATATGTAAAAGCAGGCCACAGTGTTCAGTGAATGCTCTTGTGCGGTGCGTTAACTGTCGTAACATGACAAAAGTGAATTCATATTGTTTGTCTTTACGTGAAAAAGGTAAACTAATAGAAGATTATGAAAAAGGTTTGAGTGTAACGGCCATTTCAAAAAAGTATGGCGTAGCAAAATCAACAGTTTGCTCAATTAAAAATAAAAAGAAAAAAATCGTCGCTGTTTTGGCTAGTACGTCAACATCTAGCAAAAAATGTACATTAAGAGAAGCGGAATATCCAAAAATGGAAAAAATTCTATACAGATGGTTTCTTAAACAGCGCCAGAGAAACATTCCGGTTACTGCTGAAATAATTCGGCAAAGTGCTTTATTTTTTATGATAATTTAGTACCAGTTATGGGTTGCTCCAACGTTTTAAAAAGCGCTTCGGAATTCGTCATTTGAAAATTACCGGAGAAAAATTATCACCTCAGCCACATCTAGTGGATCCTTTTAAACAACAATTGAGACAAAAAATTGCGGAATTTGATTTAAATGAACATCAATTCTATAATGCTGACGAGACTGGGTTATTTTGGAAACTGTTGCCTGATAGGACCTATGTTTCACTTGCTGAAAAAAAACGCTCCGGGAATGAAAATTGCGTAAAAAAGAATTACATTCCTCGGTTGTACAAATGCAGCTGGCTCGCACAAATTAAAGCCGCTTATAATTGGAAAAGCAAATTGGCCTAGATGTTTTAGAAATTTCTGCAATCCAGTTGTCTACAAGAACAACGCAAATGCATGGATGACGAAAGATATTTTTAAAGACTGTTTTTTTAATCAGTTCGTTCCTGAGGTAAGTTCAAACAAAAAAAGATACCGTAGTTGATTCTCATAATTTTAGGTTAAAGCTTTTTTACGCAGTAAAAACATCAGTTTTTACCATCCTTCTTCTTGATAACGCTCCTTCTCATCCCTCTGAAGCAGAATTAAAAAAAACTGATGGCAAAATATTTGCAATGTTTATGCCTCCTAACGTAACACCATTGATACAGCCGATGGATCAGAACGTCTTACGCCTCAATAAGCTTTATTATAGGAAAAGTTTACTGGCCTCTATAATTTCCAGTACAGAAAATATTCAGGAAGCTCTTAAAAATCTGTCGCTAAAGGATGCTGTATTAAATCTAGCCGCTGCATGGGATAAATTGAAGCAATCTGTTATCGCTAAATGTTGGCTTAACGTATTATCAGACAGTGACAATACTGAATCTGACGAGGAAAACACTCTCCTCTTAAGTGTTTTACAACGAAAATGGAATGAAGAAACTTCCGAAATTGTTGCTGAAACAATCACTTTATTGAATAATCTTGAAAGTGAACCGACCATAGATCCATACACAAAGATTCATATTGAAGAATGGAATAAAGACACAGTTACATATGAAGATGAAGATGATGAAGACGATAAATTATTAAAAAATCATGAACTTGAAAGAAGAACGTGAAAGCATTAAATATGGCGCGTACAAACAATTTGGATGCTGAAGACATTATAAACTTAAACGATTGCAAGAGAAAGCAATTTTGCTCAGCATTTCTAGCAAACAAATTCAATCAAAAATCACTAGCTATTTTATGTAATGTTGTATATTATTAAATAAACGATATACATATATATATATATATATATATATATATATATATATATATATATAAAATAAGCCTGGACTAAAAAAATTTTATGTTCTAAAGTGAAAGCCATTTTAAAACTGAGAAGCAATTTATTTAAACCAGAATCGACGCACGATTATTTTATGCACTAACTGATATTTGTGATTGACATTATCAAATGTCATTTGGATTTACGTTTACGGAACAACAAACACATACTAATATATTTGCGTCTTATTCTATCAAAATTTCAAAGTAACCTAGATTGACTTTTCAAATGAACACTTCTATATATACTCTTATATATATATATATAAGAAGTGTTCATTTGAAAACAGATATACAGATATATATATATATATATATAAGAAGTGTTCATTTGAAAAGTCAATCTAGGTTACTTTGAAATTTTGATAGAATAAGACGCAAATATATTAGTATGTGTTTGTTGTTCCGTAAACGTAAATCCAAATGACATTTGATAATGTCAATCACAAATATCAGTTAGTGCATAAAATAATCGTGCGTCGATTCTGGTTTAAATAAATTGCTTCTCAGTTTTAAAATGGCTTTCACTTTAGAACATAAAATTTTTTTAGTCCAGGCTTATTTTCGAAGTGATAATAACATTGATGGTTTATGGGTTTATTCAGTTCACGATTGCATGGTAGAATTTCAAGTTGAGTTTCCACATTTTGTAATAGATTATATACAATTTAAGAATACTTTGGATAGAACTTTAAAACTTTTTTCTGAAACTGGTAGTCTCTTAAGAAAATAAGGCGGCGAAGCAGTTACGAAACTTACACCTCAAGTTGTCAATCGTGTTGAAGAAATAATGGAAAATGAACAACAAACATCTGTTCGACAATTGAGTCAACAAATAAACCTTTCTGTTGGTACAACTCACAAGTTATTAAAAAAATATATGCAACTTTATCCATACCGTGTCACAGCAGTACAAGAATTGTTAGAAATTGATTACCCACGTAGACTACAGTTTTGTAATTGGTTTGTAAATATGAACAATAATGGAGAACTTTCGCACAGAGTCATCTTTACTGATGAAGCATGGTTTTATAAAACTGGATACCTAAATTCACAAAATACAAGAATTTGGAGTAGTGAAAATCCACATGTAATTAATGAAGAATCGCTACATCCAGAGAAAATTGGTGTTTGGGCAGCGATAAGCCAAAGGCGAATCATTCGACCAATATTTTTTCAGGGAACGTTAACTGCTCAAAGGTACCGTACGGAAATTTTACAACCATTTGTCAATCAGTTGCATGATGATGAACTACAAAATGCATATTTCCAACAAGACGGAGCACCTTGTCACTGTATTGCAGAATCTTTGGATTATTTAAGAGAATTTTTTGATGAGCGTATAATTAGTCGAAATACTGAAATTACCTGGCTTGCACGTTCATGCGATTTAACACCTTGTGACTTCTTTTTGTGGCCTTATCTAAAAAATAACATATTTCGAACACCTATATTGAATTTGAATGATATGCTACAGAGAATCGAACAGAAATGCATGGAAATTAATAACAATCCAGTAATGTTGCAGAATATCATCAGAAATTTTGAACGGAGGATTTTAAAGTGCATTGATCTTGAAGGACAACATTTTCAACATTTGTTATAGTTTTCAATAAATACCTATTATTTGTTATTTATTTGTATGTATGAAACTGTCAAAATATACGACTTCGTAGGTTAAGTAGTAAATTCTAATTTACGACATACTTCAAAATGTTCTCAGTAAATTACATGCTACTAGATTGACTTTTCAAATGAACACTTGATATATATATATATATATATATAGATTTAAAAAACTCTACATGTTTCGGCTGTATACGCCTTTTTCAAGAGAATACAAAATATTTTGTATTCTCTTGAAAAAGGCGTATACAGCCGAAACATGTAGAGTTTTTTAAATACATATATTTTGAAGTAATATACAGACCTTTAATCGCCTACTGATTAGGTTTACCATATCATACCAAGGTCACGAAGTTATTATATATATATATAGATATATATATATATATATATATATATATATATATATATATATATATATATATAAGTAAAACTGTGTATGTTTAGTATCTACTCGCTAACGTGAACAAATTCCATAACGTGAACAGTCTCGGATTTTTGTGTTTATGGTTTCGAGATTCTACTGTATTCTCCGTTTTACCCAACCGAACACAAAATTTTATCGCATATCTTTGCTCCACTCTTATTTTTTTTATGGGTACATCAAACACTGACAATTAAGTGAATTAATTTGTAATAAACGTCAAAAGTTAAATGAGGATAAATACATTAGAAAGGGGGTTTCATGTTCTATTCTTAATGTTATAAAACTCTAGTTGTGAAAGAAGTTATAGCACCAGTCTTCTTATGGAATACAAGCAAGATTATACTTTTTTATGTTTTATTAATTTTTGAGATAACTTCCTTCAAAAATTTTTTATTGCTATCCTAAATCAATAATCACTAGAGCTGAGGATGTTTGCGGTATAACCATGGTTATATCATGTAACCATAGTAATTTACTATGGTTACATGATATAACCATGGTTATACCGCAAACATCCTCAGCTCTAATAATCACTAATCACTTTTCTTTTTTCTCAAAAAACCCGACTGCTTGTAATATATAAAATCAATTCCATGACATTTTTTACCATTTTTTTTGACATTTGACTATTCTAACACTTAAAACATTTCATACTAAAATTATCTGTATCTAAACCTCTTTTCCAATAAAGATTTCATAACAATATATTGTATTACTTCACATTTTCATCTTATACGGGCAGATGACACTAACACATTTCCATTCAATCCACTGGACCGGTAATTGAAATGCCGTTCCTTTTAGAAAATTATACAAAAGATCCCAAGAATACCTGGTCAGGTACGCGAGGATATTAACGTTCTAGTGTAAAGGGCGTGTATTTGTTTAAAAGAAACTTTTTTTCTTTCTTTTGTGTTTGTATATACTGTTAATACAAGATGTACTAAATGCTCGTGTTCCATTAAGATTCTTTTATGCCATAGAAATTAACTACCCTGATTTATTCGACTTTTATCCAAGTTATGTACAACATATAAATACGTAGACACTCGACGCAAAGGTAGGTATACCGTCAAAATCTAATTATCGATTAATCTCTAAAATAATTTAAATTGTGTGATATGTAAATTTATATTGCGCGTTCTTAAACGCATGATCAGATACGTCGCTTACTTTACATGGCTTTTTGAAGACATTTATTGCGTTTTTATTTATTTAGATTTTTTTGATATCATTTAGGTGATTATTCAGGTTTGATTCAATTAATAACAGTTAATTGAATGTCATCTTAAATAGAATTTAAAAAGCTGTTCAACTCGTTTTTCATAAAAGCGACAGCATTTGTATTATAGTTAATACGTATATGGCCTTAGTTTTATAAGAAGATAAAATATAATAAGTTTCCGACTAGTTAGACTAAGTGAATATCCAATTTAAAGTGCATATATATATATATATATATATATATATATATATATATAGTAAACCTAATCAGTAGGCGATTAAAGGTCTGTATATTACTTCAAAATATATGTATTTAAAAAACTCTACATGTTTCGAAACATGTAGAGTTTTTTAAATACATATATTTTGAAGTAATATACAGACCTTTAATCGCCTACTGATTAGGTTTACCATATCATACCAAGGTCACGAAGTTATTATATTTATATATATATATATATATATATATATATATTGTAATGTGTATTTAACAGTCCGACACTGGACCGCCAAATATAAAGGGCAAACGTTGGAGTGCCAAATATAATAATTATTTTAGCGTCAAAACGCTGGAAACAGCCAAAATAGAGTTTTGGTTTAAAAGAAAATTTGATATTTAGTATAATTTGGAAAATTATCTAGCATGAGTTCACTAAGCATCTCCAGGGTCGTGAAGATTCTTGTCTGGCAAAGAAACAACAGAAACGACTTGATTTGGTTGCTTTAAAAAATGTTTATTAAAAGGAAAAGATCTTATCTCTATAGATTAATATTAAATTTGGTATAATATATTTGGTAATGTTTAACAAATCATACAGGTTAAACAAAGACTTAACAATTTATTTATCGAAAACATAATAGAATTTAAAGATTATGTGGAACTTCTTAGGTGAAACAAATAAATTGAAATAACGGAAATAGGTCAAATATTTGGCTGCACAAACAAAATTGGTTCTGGCAATTCCAAATCACGCTTAATAAATGTATATGTATATAACCTTCTTACTTACAATTGTTCTAAAATGGTCATTGGTTTAATCTTTATCCACTTCCGGTAAGCAAATGCATCTGTTCTCCTAATAATACCAATAATACAGACTTAGCACAAAACCTTCTTCAAACTATTCTAATTTTCCACTAAATACTCCTAATCTCTGCGATCAGCCTTGGTCCACCTGACGTACTGATTAAAATGTTTCCAGATTCAGGCTATGATGGTCACAAACTGAACGAATACCTTCAGATAATGAATTCTTCAGTACAGCAAAGTAAACAGTCTCATTCGGATAATGGATAAACTTGATTTTTCAGGTTATACGGGTCCTAGAAATATCCCATAAATATCCCTGTTTGGCTCGGGGTGACCAGTTAAGGTTAAAACAGGAACGGGTAGCTGTATTCTCTCAAAATTAAAACGTAAAATAATTATTTTGATCACAACAGAATATATGAGAACGTATAACAGATGGTAAAAGGAATATGACGTTTAAATTACTTGTTTTAAACGTTTTTTTTTTAAATTCTTCTTTCCAAATAAAAACACATTAGAACTATTCAAAATGCCAAAATTCTCTCTCTAATTGTTTCAATAACCCCATAGCAACCCAACAGCTTTTCTCTTTTTAAGTTTATTGGTCGCTTTAGTTATACGGAATTTTCCAAAGTATTTGACATTTATACAATAATTTTGATTCTTAATTAATATTATGAACTTATTGGTTTACAATTAAATTTTCCTTCACACATAACCTTTGATATTACCAAACCTTAACAATAGTTTACAATATTAAATAAATTTGCATAGTTTTATAATTTTGGTTAATGTAAGAAAGTCATATACTTTTGAAATTTGATTATAGATTTGACACTCTAAATTAAAAAAACAATACAAATATAATAGACTTCCAACCTTCTAAGAAATTCCAATAACAGAAATGTAACGAATTAAAACTAGTGTCTTCAATAAATATTCAATTAATGTTTTTATTTTAATATATATATATATATATATATATATTGTGGTAGGACACACCCATGTACATAAGAAGCCCTAAAATAAAAATACAGAATAATTTTCATACTCATAATATTAATTTAGAATATAAGATACTGTTGGAACTGCATTTTTCACGTGTCATATCAATAAAGTTAATTCCGCGATTTTAATTGCTCAAATTTGAATCACATACTTATTTATTGTCTTGTAGTCAATTGCTTAAGTCATTTTCATCAACATTATTATTTTACCGAAGATATTTAACTTAATTGATTGGAAATATTTGTGACACATAGTATGGTTATAGCTGTACCTTGTTTGAATTGTATACGGCGGGATATATCCCAATTGTAAACAGGTATCTAGCGAAATATTGAACATTTAAAATACACTTTTGTCTATTATAAAATTAAAACTATAATTTTTGTGAAATATCTAAACGATTAGTCAGAGTAATTTATTTCATTTATATAAATATTATTAACGAGATTAAATAAATACAAACAAGTATTACAAATAAGACGCCTGGATATTGAAGTAAAACAACCAAGAGTTAGCTTGGAATTAATAAAAATTTTTGTACTCGTCGACATTTTTAAAAAGTGTGTTCCTGAAATAGTAAATAAATCATTATAATCTTACCACAAAACATATCCTACGAATCTCCTACCTACCAGGCATCGATCGACGAAGTTTACGCAACCTAAAACCTTCCTGGTCGTTTTAAAACGAAATTCCATTTTCCGAGGGACGCTACCTAAATATCTACCAACGCCAAGTTACGATACCAGTATATTTCCACAACCAGAGCCTTTTATCCTGAGTATAGGAATCCAAACACCCTTCGAATATCCAGTATCTACCGCAAAACCAGATTGAGTACATTTATTTACATCTCCTAAAATATAAGATTTTTATTTAAATTTTAAAATAATCGTTGATATTTTTATATGTATACCAACAATGTTAGTATTTAATTAGTATATCTTTTAAACAGAAAAATACAGTTCCCTTGTGTTATAATTATAGTTACTTAGATCAAATTTTAAAGCATTTATCTCATTAAAATCAGTTAACCTAACATTCATAAACAGATCTAATCACGTGACTATTTATATGTTAATGTATTTCATTATCAGGTTAAAAACTTTCCTTTTTGAATAGATTTTCTTATTAAACCAGTGATTTTTGCCTTTCACTCTCTTGTTTTATTTATTAAATAATACATCTGGAAGCATCACACATTGAATAACTTGTTTTAAACATATATCTATATTCTATTGCGTACCGAACTCGCATTTTTATTAATATCATCAAAGTGTAATATCACCAAAATTAACAGCTAGCCGGCACTTAGATTAAGATACACATAAAGTATTTAACAAAAAGTTTTGCACTTGGAAGAGGCCTATTAAAGTTAAGTATTAATTGTTTATATACATTTATTTATGTTCTGAATATTATACATGTGACAACTGTAATATATAAACTTAACTCCATCTATAGGTCATATTTGTAACTACTACTTGTGAATTTTTAAATTATTTTTAATTTACTTAGCAAATTAATTCATTACTTTCCATTTATTTCAACATACCAGCTTCTCAGCCTTTTGGTCAGCCCAACGGTGGGGCGATCAGCCTTTTAACAATATATATATATATATACTCGTATATATATATACAGGCTGATTCAAATTAAGTGCGCACTATTGCTATCTCTGTTATTATTGATTCTAGAAAGTAGGTTAAATTAGCAAAGTATTAGTATTTTTAACATTGATTAGCATGCAGTTAATGGAAAAAAAATTGAATAACGCATTTTCGAGAAATTTTGAAATTTATTTTATTTTTAAATGGAACAGCCTGTATTTTTTAATAGTTGTCTTCTTATAGGACGGAACTTGCTTGATCTATGCGGGCTATTTCAGTAAATTTAAATACAGATACAAACCAGTTGTTTATAACAGGTTTGTATTAATTTGTATACATTGCTTCACTAGCTTAACTGAGGACGCCTAGATGGCAGAAACATATGTATTAAGCAGAAGTAAATGCTGAAAATACGAGGTGTATTGTCTGTCCATGTGCATAGTTACAGATATGTAAATTATTTACATGTTTGTTTCATATTGTACAAACGCTTTATACGTGCTTAACGTATTGTCATACTTAACCAAAACATTTTTGTATATTTACCGCCATCTGGCTGGTTGTTAATGGACTACATCTACATACGTATTTTATCGTTTCCCGTAGCAGCTTAGCTGTTCGAACGATAGGTAGCCCTCCAGACAAAGTCTCTTTCGCCCGTAAGATATCAATTATTAAATAATTGTCTTCTTATAGGACGGAACTTGCTTTATCTATGCGGGCTATTTCAGTAAATTTAAATACAGATACAAACCAGTTGTTTATAACAGGTTTGTATTAATTTGTATACATTGCTTCACTAGCTTAACTGAGGACGCCTAGATGGCAGAAACATATGTATTAAGCAGAAGTAAATGCTGAAAATACGAGGTGTATTGTCTGTCCATGTGCATAGTTACAGATATGTAAATTATTTACATGTTTGTTTCATATTGTACAAACGCTTTATACGTGCTTAACGTATTGTCATACTTAAACAAAACCTTTTTGTATATTTGCCGCCATCTGGCTGGTTGTTAATGGCCTACATCTACATACGTATTTTATCGTTTCCCGTAGCAGCTTAGCTGTTCGAACCATAGGTAGCCCTCCAGACAAAGTCTCTTTCGCCCGTAAGATGTCAATTATTAAATAGATGTCTTCTTATAGGACGGAACTTGCTTGATCTATGCGGGCTATTTCAGTAAATTTAAATACAGATACAAACCAGTTGTTTATAACAGGTTTGTATTAATTTGTGTACATTGCTTCACTAGCTTAATTGAGAACGCCTATATGGCAGAAACATATGTATTAAGCAGAAGTAAATGCTGAAAATACGAGGTGTATTGTCTGTCCATGTGCATAGTTACAGATATGTAAATTATTTACATGTCTGTTTCATATTGTACAAACGCTTTATACGTGCTTAACGTATTGTCATACTTAAACAAAACCTTTTTGTATATTTACCGCCATCTGGCTGGTTGTTAATGGACTACATCTACATACGTATTTTATCGTTTCCCGTAGCAGCTTAGCTGTTCGAACGATAGGTAGCCCTCCAGACAAAGTCTCTTTCGCCCGTAAGATGTCAATTATTAAATAGTTGTCTTCTTATAGGACGGAACTTGCTTGATCTATGCGGGCTATTTCAGTAAATTTAAATACAGATACAAACCAGTTGTTTATAACAGGTTTGTATTAATTGTATACATTGCTTCACTAGCTTAACTGAGGACGCCTAAATGGCAGAAACATATGTATTAAGCAGAAGTAAATGCTGAAAATACGAGGCGTATTGTCTGTCCATGTGCATAGTTACAGATATGTAAATTATTTACATGTTTGTTTCATATTGTAGAAATAATCAATAAATAATTAGAAAAACAAAAATAAAAAATACAATCCGCGAATCCACAAGTTTGATATCTCAAAGTAACCAGGAGAGAAAGTACATGTGTTTACCATACCACCCCATCACGAAAAACATTAATAAAGTTGTGAAAGAAAGAGGTCTCCAAGTTGCCTTTCGTTCCGAAAATACTATCAAAAGTCTCCTAGGGAATACTAAAGATAGAGTTAATTTTAATTCGAAATTAGGTATATACGAAATTAGTTGCGATGATTGTAATTTGAAATATATAGGCCAAACAAAACGACCAACAATAACCCGGTTTAAAGAACACATATCACATATTAAATACAATAGACCGGATAAATCTAACGTTGCCAACCATGCTTTAAGTACACTACACAATGTGTCGATTAAAGGGTTAAAGCTTGTCGAGGGCATTAATAACACCCGCGATCTTGACGCCTACGAAAGCATTCATATCGCTAAAAACAAACACTCTATGAACGGTGATAAAGCACCTATCCCCTTCACTTGTCTCTTTTCATTCTTAGAACCATAAAAGGATCGTCGACGTTTTAAATTGAAGTATTAACACTTGTTGAGTGCCGTTTCCTTAAGAGAGGTAATTTTTGTCGATCTTTCGTTCGATATATTTCAAATTGGAGTATAAACATATGTGAAAGCCGTTTCCCTAAGAGAGGTAAGTTTGTCGAGCTTTTCGTTGGATATATTTGCATGTTTAAATTAGTCTATACGTGGACGCCGTGTAAAGTAGTTGTTGCGTAAGCGGTGTTCTAGCTTTACTGTGCCCCATGTGCGACACCTTGATTAGTGGTTTTACCTACTGATGATGGCAACTTAGTTGTCGAAATACGTATTTAGGATACGATTAATAATTGTGGTAAGGGGTTATATACCTTTTTTAAGAAAAACTAAATTACTGATTATTACAAAGATTTACATGACATAACCACACTATCAAAAGTATACGTTTGTAACATATTACGTATACTGTCACTAACGATTAACAAAAAGCCGTCTCTATTAGGGAAAGTTTTTGAAGGCACGTTAATTTTTTTTGCTAAAATTTATAAAGAGGTTAATGAATTCACGCTGCATACTAAATTTTTTTCAAACATTTATTGTTTATTGATACTGTAATTATAAATATTAATCATTAACTCAAATTTAACCTAATTTTATTTTATTTACAACTAGAAAGGGTATTTTCAATTAAACGCTTTTAACATATGCACATATGTAGATGCGTTCACGCATCTACATTACGACATTCAAAGTACCCATGTGAACGAATATGATAATAATTCCAGGTGTTGTAACTTTTTGTTTGATGACAAAAATTATGTGTCAAGGCTGTACGCGTCCAAAAACTCAGGCAAAGCAACACACAGACAGAAGGGTGCACAGCAGCTGCCACTGTTTCCTGTTTGTTTAAATTTTTCGAATGAGAACCATAGTCGAGGTGCTGTCTAAATTTAAAGTCCATTATGTTACAATTTCAGAGAGTAGGTGCATATTTATGTTATTTTTGAAACTGGCAAATTCTAGTTTTCTTATTTTTATTTATATTTTTAAGAAAATATAATTTTTTTAATGCTTACTATCAAAGCTGTAGTAAAGACTTATCCCTAATATTTATTTTTAAAATTAAACGGTCTGTTATATCACAAAATCTAACAACGTTCACATATAGGTAGGTTACTTACCTGGTTTAGGTCTATTTTAACTGGTCCCCTAACGTTTCGAAAACCGATTTTGTTCAATAATACCCATTGAACGAAGTACACAATGTTGTAACACCTGGACGATTTTGAAATGTACGAAATTTTTTACACAATGCATTCTGGGAAATAATCTCTTAGTGAAATTTAAGGAGTTCAAAGGGAAGTACGTATACCTAAGTTTCCGTTTTTTTGCAGATCCTATTGAAATAGTTATTTTTCTTAGAGTAACCCGAGAAAAATAATCTTGTTTGTCATTATTTAAGAGGTTATATGTCTTCAATAGATTATTTCTAAATTTGGAACAAAATAAATTTTGTTCCAACTTCAAAGGAACGATTATCAGTAATCGAATTCCCATAATTTTGTTTGCCTAGAAACTTATTTAAGCTTATATTTGTAATATTAAACAAATATAGACGGTATCTTTCAAATAAGAAAAAGGTTATCTAAAATAGGCAGGGGTAATTATACTAAAGGTAAATTTAAAATATTTACGTTCACATAGATGGGAGACAAAAAATAGTAAATAATACTGGTCAACAAATTTTAATTTTTTTTTATTTTTCTGTACAATTTTCGTATCTTTTATAGTTCTAACAATAGTAATAACTAGAGCAGACCAATTTCCGTGCGCGCCATGTGCGCCGATGTGAGGATGATTGTATTGCATCAGAACTAATAAAAAACATTCAGTATGTGTTTGGTACTTGCTTAGACTGCATATAAGTGTAAGCATACGTGATAAAGTGTCGTCGACATATAAATCGAGAAAACGACCGTTGTCAGACGAAGTGAATAAGTTTATTATGGATTTCCCGGACTTAATATACGATGGCTCAAAAATTAAATGTTTAGTGTGCAATACGTATCTAATGTGTTGGTCAAAAACACATTGTAAAGAACACGTAAGCAGTTCGAAACACAATAATAACAAAATTAATCGACAACAGTTTATACATGAACTATGTGTAACTATGATTGTGTGTACACTGCCGTTTACCTTGTTAAGTAATGATTAATTTATTTCATTTTGGAATAAATACGCGAATCAAACATTACCGAGCACGACAACGTTAGGAAGGAATTTACCATCGGTGCGTAAACAGGTTGAAAATAAAATCAAAGCCGAACTGAAAAATAAAAAACTGTGGTTATGTATGGACGAAACAACTGACAGCAAAAGCAATCTGTAGTCAATGTGATGGTGCGTAATATGGAACCACATCAACCAACGCCTTCAATTTTATTAGCTTCCAGACGACTAGAACAATGTAATACCGAAAAAATTTCAGAGGTGCTATTAGATACTTTGGAAAAATTTAAACTTTCGAAAGACCAAATATTAATGTTTATGACCGATGGTGCCGCAACCATGTCCTCTGTAGGCCGGTATCTTAGAAAATATTGTCATAACTTGTTGCATATTACTTGTAAACTCCATGCTCTACACCTTGTGGCAGAACAGGTTCGTAGATGTTATCCAGAGGTAGATGCTTTAATATCGAGTACAAAGACAGTATTCCTGAAATCTCCAAAACGTATTCGGAAATTTCACAAATTATGTCCCCATACCCCTGAGCCACCTCAGCCGATTCTGACACGTTGGGGTACATGGTTACGGGCGGGGTTTTACTATCCTGAACATTTTGAAATAATTAAGGACGTGGTTTTATCATTCGATCCGAACGAAAGTGCAGCTATCAATACAAGCCAGAAAAAAATTTCAAGATGCCCAGACTAAATTGGATTTACAAAGTATTCGTGAGAATTACTTGGGACTTGAAGAAGCAATAACAAAATTAGAAAATTCGTCGCTGTCGTTAGAGGAATCACTGCAAATCGTTAAAGATGTTCACGCACAACTGTGTGCTGTAGAAGACGCAAAAAGTGAAAGTGTTCTAATTAAATTTGAAAGTGTTTTAGACCGAAATGCATATTTTCACACCGTATTTGTGAGGGCACGTCTACAGATGCGTTATATTGCTTGAAAAAGTATTTTGATTATGCAAATATAACATCACTAGATGTAGAACGCTCGTTTTCCGAATATAAACATATTTTTTCCTCACGGCGGACATGTTTTTCAGAAATAACCTTAGAAACGCACCTGATGTTGAAAATATACAATCGAGTTTCTCCAATTTGGCAATCCTTGGAAGACGCTTAAAACGGTAAGTGTTTTTTTAAATCCTCTGTCGTGCACACAATCACTGATTTCATACATTTTCCATTTTATTTATAGGTACATACAACGCTGCTATAATATGTACTATTCTTATTTCTCGTGTGTTTATGCATGTTACTTTAATAGAAGAAAACCAAATCTATATTTAATTGTTTCCGATAGAATAAATGTCTCTACTTCTATACTTATATCGGTAACAAGCTCATGTTGCGTCCTTATTCTATCGCATATTCTAATATATTACGAATTACACTCCCATACCGGCGCTCATGGCCCGCACGGAAATTGGTCTGCTCTAGTAATAACAACAAATTTATTATGGCACGTCAAGTTTTTGAAAAAAAAATTGAAAAGTAAATGAAATAATATTAGTTAGATATGTACATTATATCGTACTGTTTAATATATTTTTCTTTTTACTTTATTTTATATTCTTCTTCGGCACTTTCACGTCCAACAATAATCAGCAAGCATTTTATTCGTCTCCTTGCCCTAATAACGTTTCTCAATAACATGAAACCTTTCAAAATGCCAGAGCAAAAAAAAAGCGTATTTTATTTCATACTGTTGTCAAAAATGACATTTTCCGGATTATTTATGGTACAAAACATTTGTTACGTTTTAAAAATTTCTTTATAATCCACTTTACAATTATCGCCCGGTATACTTGTTTTGTATTAAATTTCATCGTTCTTATATTTTCATGAGTTACTTCTATTTTATTCTCATAAGTCGTTGTTGACCATCTGTGTGTTTTTGTCTCACGATATCGCCATCCCTCTCCGCAATCACCTCGTCTAGCATTTCGCGATAGAGAGGCATTCGTTGCGAGACGATAAAAGAGATTAGTTGAGTTACAAGGTATTTTCGATTGCACCTAGGTGGGTTAGATTATAGTGGCGTCAGTCTGCGTGTTTAGTTAAAAATCGCTACGGCGGATTAAAACGCAGTACATCCATTTTGTGGAGTTTCCTAAATACCGTTTTCTTATATGTCGTAATTACGGCAGAAGATACAAGAAAATTTCTTCGCGCCTAGTCTTTGAATTAGCAACTCTGAAGCGTAATTTTACGACGTATAATAACCCTCCAGGAGTGTCGTCGGGACTCCGAGTAACTTCATCCGCCGCAGCGAATCACCTACCGGCGAGACATCGCTAACACACTGGCAACCTTAGACCTTGCAACCCATTTCGGACAACGCTTGTAGATTTTTGTGGTTTCAACATCTTATTTATAATTTACCGATTTGTCGTCTTATATTCATATATTACTTCATATATTTGCTGATTGGTGAGATTTAAATTATTTTTCTTTCTGTTCAATTTAGAGTATTGTAGCTTCATTATCTTTATATTTTACTTGTATGTTTTTTTTTTAAATAACACGTTAGTCTAAATTCAATTTGATTGCAATTTATTGCTTAATAATTTAAATATCGAGTTTCAATGTAATAATTCGTATATTCTTTACCGTATTATATTTTTTTTTTCTTTCTAAAGATAACTTATAGTTATATTGTAACGCGAGAGTTTATTTTGCACTTCAATTTTTTTATGAGAGCATTTGGCGTACTTGGGCGGTATACAGGCTGATTCATTTTCGGCCCTCACCATGGGGATCTCTCTTATTATTGGAGATAGAGTATTGGTTTAAACTTGGCAAAGTTGCTAAATTTTGTGTTTGTTATAAATCCGAAAAGAAAATAGACCTGTGACAAATGACATTCGTTATTTAAAAAAAAAAGCGAAAACCCCATTTTCTTCTTTTACCTGTAGCACCGACATTTGGCCTTGTAGAGAAAAAATAAAAACACATCCTTGTGGCCATTTCTAAACCTCTATCCAGTGGTGTACTCTAAATTTTTATACGACGTTTCGTTTCTTTCTGGCCATCATCAACTATCTAATTTCTTATAGGCGCCATATTGGATTTAGACATCTTCAGAAAGAGTTTTTTTTTCTGATTTCAACCATATACCATATGCTGACTATAGTTTTTGACATTGGGTTTTATTTGAAAGAATAAATTATAAGATTAAATAAGGTAGCCTTTGGAATTTCAATCTGTCAAACATTTCATTTATTGTTCATTAATAATACAAAAATGTCATACACTAACGAAGAGAAATGAGATATGATAAGTATTTTTATTCTTCGAAACGAAATTCAACAGTAGCGAGAACAAAATAACAGAAACATTAATAAAAATACATAGAAAAGTAAATGTTCAATTATCTGGCCATCTTCGGTAATGCACAATTGGGCACGCCTTCTGGCATTTTGTACTGCCCTTTGTATAGTTCTTCTAGGAACTGCATCGAAGGCATTCTGAAGTCTGTCTCGTAATTCTTCAATGTTTTGTGGCGCATCTAATTTATAAATATTATTTTTAACATATCCCCATAAAAAAAAATCTAGCGGACTTAAATCAGGTGATCTCGCAGGCCATTCAACAACTCCCCTATTTCCAATCCAACGGTTTGCAAACTCTTGATTTAAGAAATTTCTAACAGCAGCTGCATTGTGTGCTGGTGCGCCATCTTGTTGCCACCATAAATATTGTAATTGATTTAATGGGATATTGTCGTCAAGATAGTCAGATACGTATGTACGTAAAATGTTTAAATATCTTTCTCCATTTAAATGTTCTTCATACATAACTGGTCCTAAGAGACGATTTGCCAAAATACCCATCCAAACGTTTATTTCAAAACGATGTTGTGGTCTTCTAGCCCTGTTTTGTCGGGGATTTTGTACAGCCCAATAGTGCTCCGTATTTCTGTTGAACATTCCAGAATTTGTAAATTTTGTTTCATCTGACCAGATGATTTTGCTTAAAAAATTTTCGTCATTTTCTATCCTTCCCATTTACCAATTACAATATTCTAGCCTTTTCAAATTATCTCCAGGCAGTAAAGAGTGACTAACATGGATCTTGTATGGTTTAAACCTACTTTTATGTAAAGTTCTCCAAACTCTGGACTGGCACAAATTTAATTCTGACACTACTTCGCGTGTAGAAATTGATTATCTATAAAAATACAAGATTAACATGAAATTTGAAAACATGCTTTTAATTTACCATTTGTAAGATAACTTGTCGATTTTCATTTATATTCCTGTTGTCTTGACCATTACGCGGCTTAGTAAACGATCCATTCTCGACCAAATTTCTGTCGAGATCTAGAAAAATGGTACGATGAGGCTGTTGTCGTTCTGGATATAATTGTAGATATCTTGTACTCGCTACTGTTGAATTTCGGTTCGAAGAATAAAAAATACTCGTTTCATATCTCGTTTCTCTTCGTTAGTGTATGACATTTTTGTATTATTAATGAACAATAAATGAAATGTTTGACAGATTGAAATTCCATGGCTACCTTATTTAATCTTATAATTTATTCTTTCAAATAAAACCTAATGTCAAAAACTTTAGTCAGCATGTGGTACATGGTTGAAATCAGAAAAAAAACTCTTTCTGAAGATGTTTAAATCCAATATGGCGCCTATAGGAAATTAGATAGTTGATGATGGCCAGAAGGAAACGAAACGTCGTATAAAAATTTAGTGTACACCACTGGATAGAGGTTTAAAAATGGCCACAAGGATGTGTTTTTATATTTTCTCTACAAGGCGAAATGTCGGTGCTACAAGTAAAAGAAGAAAATGGGGTTTTCGCGTTTTTTTTTTTTAATAACGAAGGTCATTTGTCACAGGTCTATTTTCTTTACGGATTTATAACAAACACAAAATTTAACAACTTTGCCAAATTTAAACCTATACTCTATCTCCAATAATAAGCGAGATCCCCATGGTGAGGCCGAAAATGAATCAGCCTGTATATATACACAAAAAAACCGTCCGCAATTTGTTGAGTTAAAAATCCTTACTGTTTCAATTTTAAAATATTGTTCTAAATTGCGATCAACCTTTTCTTATTATTAAGCTGTCATTATTTTTACCTTGTAAAGGATTTCTTTGGTACCTATACCGTACACCTATACCTACTTAAATTTTTGTTTATTATTATTATTGTTGGAAAACCCGAAAGTTGTAACTATGCTCCCCAACGTGTAACTGGTTCAGGTATTTAGGAACGCAGTCTGCGAAACTTTTGAATACGTTTCGGGGACTTTAGAAACACTGCTTTTGTACTAGCAATTAATGCATTTACTCGTGGATAACACCTACCCATCGTTTGTGCCACAAAATTTAAAGGATAGATTTTACAGGTTACATCTAAGAATTACGACTGTGTTCTTTAAGAGATCCGCCTAAGGAAAGCATGTTTGTAGCACCATCACTCTTAAACAATAAAAGTTGCTTCGTTGAATGTTCAAATTTGTTCAACGAGTTTATTGCCATCTTTAAAATCTCATCGGTAGTACAATTTTCAACTTTTTCGGAAGCAAGTAAGATAGAAGATGACGGTTGATGTGGTTCCATTGTACCATTACACATTAACCATAGAATGTTTTTGCGATCTATTGTTTGTAGACAGATGTCTGCAAGCAGATGGCAGTAAATTACATAACGTTTTCCGACTTGATAATTTACAGTACGCGTATTTATTCCAGTACAGACAAATGCTTTGTTGCCTAGTAAAGTAAACGGTAGCTTACATATAATAAGGGTAACACATAACTCGAACTGAAATATTTCATTGGATCGTTCGGCACTTTTTTTTTATAAAAATGCTGTCCGCTATTGACGTGACGTTGACATTCCCTTTTGGACCAACACATTAGAGGCAACTTACTAAATTAGAAGCAAACTTCACATATAATTTAATTTTTGTGCCATCGTAAATTAAATCCGGCAAATCTGCAAACAAGTTTTTAACTGTGTCTGACATTGGTCGTTTTCGCGAAGTACATAACTGCGACATTTTTTGAGCAAACGTGCAACAATAAAGTAATAGTTACGGTAGGCTACATGTACGAATTAATACAGAGCATGCTACAAATACTGTATAATAACATTCTCGACAATTTTTTTGGATGAGACTTGATTCCATCTTTTAGGATATTTAAAAAGGCAAAATATGAGAATTTGGTCTGCAGAAAATGCTCATGAATTTGTGGAAACTATGCTACATCCACAAAGAATAGACGTCTGGCTAGCAGTTTCAAGAAGGCGAATTACTGGGCCTATATTTTTTAATCAAACAATAGCTGCTTAAAGATATCGAAATGAATTATTAGAGCCGTTTATTAATGAACTTCACAATTATAAACTTACATACGAATGTTTCGAGCAAGATAACGCACCAGCGCGCAAATTTCGAGACACCTATTTTTGAAAGAAATTTCGATACAAAAATTATTAATTTTCCTCCAAGATCTCCAAATTTGAGAATTTTGGACTATTTTATTTTTCCATATTGAAAAAATACCATTTTCAAAATCAGACATCACACAATCGAAGAGTTTTGTAATGATATTGTGAATTCTGATGCTGATATAACCCAAGAAATCCTGCCTTAATAATTCATGTCGGGCGCGGACCACTGGCGCATGGCTCAATTTCCCAGCTCTAATTATTATTAAAACAAATTATAAACCATATAATCCTATAGATAAAAGTAAATAAAATAAAAATGCTCATTCTTAAATAAGATTATGTTTTCAGGAGAAATACATTGTTAAAATAAATTTAAACAAACTGTGCCATTAGCTTGAAATTTAAGCATTTAACGTTATTCTAATTCTAATAATTTTCATTATCATTTTAAAATATAATTCATTTCAAAATTCAAATTAAGAATAATGGGTCATACAATAAAAGTCGATATAAAAATACGTTCTTTTTTATCGCAGGACTTTTCATGATTAATTCCTTCTACACATATTAATTAATTTTAAAGATAAATGTATGTGTTAAACATGTCAGAAGAACAATGATGTTTAGCCCTATTTTGTTCTGCTAATGAATTTCATTCTGAATATTCTGAATTATTTAAGTATTCTAAAAAAACGTTAAAACTGTCTTTCCATTGTACGTATATAAGTTCGACCTTTGATAAATACGTACACGTGGATGCGGTTAGGACCCATTTTTTGACAGTATCCTTTGTGTATACATGTACCATCACAATGTACTGAGCTCAATATATTATTCTAGGCAGTTATTCGACATTTTCTAAAAGCTTATATTTTAATTATGCGAAATCATATTTTAAAATTCTAAAATATAATTTAGAAGTTCCTTAGACGAATATGTTGAATACGCCAACACTATTTGATGTCATATACAGTAAAACTCATTTATAACGTACACACTTATTAGTTATTACGAATTTTTTACGTTTTACGTACCAAATTAAAAGTCCCGGCTTTTTTTATCAAGCATTCAGTAAACAAATAATTTTTATAATGTACTTTGTTATTACATACTTCTGGTAAAAAGTACAAAATTTACAGATTCAAATGCCCGAAAAGAGGACATAATGTACTTTTTACCAATAATCTTTTACTTATCTCGTCACTGGCAATACCAATACACATATTGCAAAACGCGGCGCGGCGACAAGAGCGCCGATTGTTTTTAGTTGGAAATAGCAGCCCGTATTTGTAATTTAAGAATTCTTTTATAAAAAGTGCCATTCTATTGGCGATAATTTTATTTTTGCAGTTTTTGATTTAGTTTCCTTGTTGGAGCCGTGTAGTCAGGGTTGCCAGGTTGGGTGATTTTCCTCCAAATTTGGGGTATTGTAATCGCCCTGGATTTGGGGGCGCTGAAGTTTTGTGGTATTTTTATGCCATTCTAATGAAATTTAGTACCATTACTTGATTGAACTCTCACCACAATTTTAAGTACAGTGCAGTAAAACTTTAGTGTCTGTCAAATGTATTTGCCATCTTGGAGCGGAGCATGTATTTAAATGTCTGCCGAGGAATTTCAACTTTTTGATCCGGTACACCTATAACTGGTTTTCTGTAAGTTCTAAAAGGCGAATATAACAAAATTTATGAATTAATACATTATAGAAGACCTCTAAATATTAATAAATTAGCTGACACACGTTGGCTTTCTAGAGTAATTAGTAATTCTAGCGAAAAAATAATGAATCCATTGGAAGAACTTAAATTACATTTTGCCGAAGTCAAAGACAAAGAAGATTCTATAATGCCGAACAACTGCATGCAATGTTGGACGATAAAAACAATTTTTTATACATGAATTTCTTAAGTATCATATTGAAAGGTGTTTCGAATATTAATAAATTATTTCAAACAGAAAGTGCAGATACTTTAAAATTATTTCAAGCAGAAACTGCAGATCCTTTAAAATTATAAACAGATTCAGTAAATTTACTGAAAACAATGTTTTGTAATTTGAGTCTACCTTAGTGTTTGTCAAAAATAATTCCTAGCGACTTGGTAAATTGTAATGTTAGCGAAAATGCGATGGACACAAATTTAATAAACTTTGGATATACTTTCAATAAAATAAGTAATAATAATAATTTACTCATGATTCGAGACCGTTGTAAATCATTTTTAATTGATTTATGCACACAAATTCAAAACCTAATTCCGGCTAACATTAATATTTTGGAAAAAATAAACAGTTTGGCGTCAGATAAAGCCACTTCACAATTTCACCAACTGCATCACATTTTAATATACTTTGTGGAACCGTGGATTTGGCTGTGTCCGAATGAAAAATGTTACCGTTAGCTGCATGGACAGTTGAATTGCAAAATTGTGAATCCATTTTGAGCAGAAGTTTATGAATGTAAAAATGCGATAGGCGAGTTAAGATTTTTGCATGTTAGTAATCTTGCGTTACGAATGTTAAACATTGTCATTTTCAAACGCAGCTGTGGAACGAGCATTTTCCTTAGTAAATATAGTATAAATTAGCAGAGGAATCGTTTTAACATTAGCAGAGTAGATGCTCTACTTCGAATTGGGTATTACTTCTCAGAAATATGTGGCTGGATCAATTTTAATTCATCTAATGAAATGTTATAAAAATTCACAACCGGAACTATGTACAATTACGAAGAAAAGGAAGCAGACATTTTAACATTATTTGCTGATGGACACAATGATATCCTAGATTAGTTTTATTTATACTACTTATTTAGAAAATACGAATACATGTATGTGTATCACTAATTTTCATTTCTTTTTCTCATGTTTTTGCAATTAATCTATTGTTTATACTTATTATAACAAGTGTCCCGTATCGTTATGTTCAAATTTTAGGAGTGTAAAGTAGACTTCATTTCAAGTAACAAAAACGCAAAACTTGTATATCCATTTTTATTTGTTTCAAAGTTACAGATCTATGAATGTGATTGTCACTTCATAAAAAAAAATGTAGTATGTAATCCTAAAGTCAATACAAACTGATTTTATTTAAAAAAGTTATACGATTCAATAACAGGCCTGTGATTGTTAACGTCGCATAATAAAATGTTATTCTAAAATAAATAAACATGTCGTAGTGCATACAGTAATTTCTTGGAGATCTACAAAAAAGAGTACTGGAAATTGATTTATGATAAAGAAGGTTCTTACTTATTTCGTAAGTGCTGAACCATGATTCTCATACAATAAACAAATGTTAAAATGACTGTTAACGTTACATTTTTTAATAAAAGATTACATTAGGTTTCAGTTCATACGACAGCTTATTAGTGAGTGGACACGTTTTCTTTATTCAAAATGCCTTACCGATTTTCTTCTCAAGAGTATGCGGACGTGCATTTTGTGTATAGCTGCTGTAACGGCAGTGCACGTCAAGCAGTTATTGAATACCGACATCGGTTTCCCAATAGGCGCATTCCTCATTACAGAACGTTTCTGGTAGTACACAGACAATTTCGGGAATGCGGACTGCGTGATTATCTTTTCGACCGAGGAGTAAATCTGCCAGCAGACTTAGAGGAAGTAGCTATTGTTAAAAGAGATCCAACTCTCAGTGTACGTCGAATCGCTAGACAACTACGAGTGCCACGAACGACAGTTTGGCGAATTTTAAAACGTGAGGGCTTATATCCATATCACTATCGCAGGGGACACGGTTTGCTTGAGACAGCCCACTATGCCCGTCCAGTTTATTCTACCTGGTTATTAAGATAGTCACGACTTCATTTTAATTTCTACAGAACAGTCCTCTCGACAGATGAATCTACGATCACAAGAAGTGGTGTTACAAATCTGAGAAACCTGCACAGGTGGTCATCAGAAAATCCCAAAGCCAAAGGCGCCCATCTAAATTTCTACATGAATTTTCTATTAACGTTTGGGCGGCCCTAATCGACGACTTGTTGATTGGTCCTGTCGTTCTTCCTGGGAGGTTAAATGTGGACAATTACCTTCAATTTCTTATTGACGAACGTCTTTTAGAGGATGTCCCACTGAATGTTCGACAAGACATGTGGTTTTACATGGATGGGGCACCACCATATTTCGGAATTGCTGTCCGAAATTGGGTTAACGTCAATTATCCAAGATGGGTTGGTCGAGGTGGTCCTGTTGCATGGCCACTCAGATCACCCGATCTTAATCCCCTTGACTTTTATTTATGGGGGTACATGAAAAATTTAGTCTACGCGCAAATTTCGAACACAAGAGAAAAGTTGTTGGATCGTATTCACCTAGTTGCCGAGCAAATCCGACAAAACAACTATGAAATGCGGATAAGTACTTCTTATGTTGGCTTACGGACACAAGCCTGCATTCAACAAGGAGGTGGACATTTCGAAAATATTATTAATTGAACTTTTTTAAATAAAATCAGTTTTTATTGACTTTAGGATTACATTTTTTTCATGATCTGATAATCACATTCATAGATCTGTAACTTTGAAACAAATAAAAATGGATATACAAGTTTTGCGTTTTTGTTACTTGAAATGAAGTCTAATTTACACTCCTAAAATTTGGACAACGATACGGCACACTTAAATAATAAATAATTGTATTTCTATTGAATTAGACGGTAAGTTCTAATTTTTAATACCTAATATTGTGCGCAATTTTTGTCTTTAAAATCACTATATAAAATAATCTAAAAAAAAATTAAGTGTAAAACTTATCTAAATGATAATCTGGATTTTAATACTCATTAGTAGAGCTGAGGATGTTTGCGGTATAACCATGGTTATATCATGTAACCATAGTAATTTACTATGGTTACATGATATAACCATGGTTATACCGCAAACATCCTCAGCTCTACTCATTAGTGCAAAAATTATTTACAAGTTCGCAATATATATATTATTAATTTAAAAAGTTATTTAACATTTTTTTAACATTTAATTAAAATCATTAATTAAATTTGGTTCTAAATTATTTATTATTTTATTAAAAAGGTTTGAGGGATTTTTTTTTAAAATTCACCATTTTTGGGGGATTTTACGACTCTTTTCGGAGGATTTCAAAATTGTCACCTGACAACACGTTCGTGCTGTAATAAAACGACCCTTTGAACTGTGTTTTAAGTATGGATAAATCGACCCAAGTTAGTGTAACTAAAACAGTTCGGAAGGCTTTAACAATGGATGAAAAAATTTCTATAATTCAGGAAATAGAAAGTGGTGTTAAACAAATCGACATCTGTAAATCTAGTTGTTTGAAAAAGTTTCCACGATACTGAAAAACAAAAATTAAATTTTGCAATCCCGTGTAGTTTCAGAACAAGAAAAAAGATTTCGCAAACCCATCCAACAAAATATCGATGAAGCATTACTTGAATGGCGTATGTATCAGAAAAGCATGAATACTACAATAAGTGGGCCCATCCTCCAGGCAAAGTTTGAAGAGTTTGCAAAATTGTTTAATTTCGTTCGGGTTGGTTACATGGATTCAAAAAGCGGGACAATAAGTTCCAGTAAAATCTATGGAGAAGCTGTAAGTGTAAATATGGAAACTGCTATAGATTGAGTCAAATCTACATTAGTTCCACATTTCATGAACTATGAACTATTTCACAAACTTGCTTCAGATCGCACAATGAACTAGAACTGAAAAATATATTTGGGGAAAACTTTCCAAGGAAACTTTTAGTTATTGGCAAGTTTTACAGACCCAGGTGTTTTAGGGCCGGTTTATTCACCTTCCAGTAAAGTATCGAGTAACGCTACTTGTAAGATAAAGCCTTACTTGCCAGATTAAGTGTTTATTCACCGTCAAGTAAAATTTATCCGCCCAGTAAAATTACTTACTTGGCAGAAAATTTACTTGCTGCTCATCTACCCTATAAAGTGTCAAGTAAGACTAATATCATGTTGTTTGTGAACTGTCATGTAGAAAATTAAGTTATTGACAAGTAAAATGGATTTATTTGAAGACATTGACGATATTTTAGACAACGATTTTGTCAATATTAATAATTTAGTGAATAGAGAGAGAAAACCCTATCAAACACGCAATCGATATCGAATAGAAGACAATTTTAATAAATTTGATGATGACGAATTTGTTCGTTTGTAATGTGTGTGTGTGGTAAATAAAGTATTAATGTTCTAAACAAAAATTTCATCTTTATTTCACATGTGGTCATAGTAAGTTATAATATGATGCTAGACATAAAAGATATATTTAAAAAGAAACTGTACAAAATAAATATAATAATAAAACAACCAATATTAATACAATATATATAGACATATATTTATTTACTTTTATTGAAAATACAAAAAGGGGTTGAATAACAATTTTTTTGATACTTCTGACCACGCATCCTCCTTTTGTTTCCATGTTGTACTGTTAGTCTTTTTGCATTCGATGACATTCTTGTAATGGGTGATTCATTTAGAGATACTTTTTCCAAAAGCAAAGAACAAATGAAAAAGGCCAATTTATTTAAGAAACTTGATTATCATACAAAAGAACCATTCTTTACAATTATTTTTAAAAGATTATTTCTCTCAAATGTTGGCCGCGACTGCGGTTAACGTAGTCTATTCTGCTGTTCCAATTTTCAATGACGCGTTCTAGCATTTCGAGTGGTATTTGTCCAATGACCCGAGTAATATTGGCCTCTAATGCCTCAATTGTATCCGGTTTATCCATATAGACTCTAGATGTCACGTAGCCTCACAGAAAAAAGTCTAATGGTGTGATGTCACAAGATCTAGGCGGCCAATTTACTGGTCCGAAGCGTGAAATTAAATGTTCACCGAATCGTTCTCGCAGTAAAGCCATAGTTTCACGAGCTGTATGGCTAGTGGCGCCATCTTGTTGGAAGTAAATGTCGTCTTGTAGACCACGGGTGTCAAATTCAGGCAGCAAATAGTCCCTTATCAAGGCGCGATAACGGTCGCCATTCACAGTCACATTCCGGCCGGCTTCTGTTTTGAAGAAATATGGACCAATTATTCCACCGGCCCATAATCCGCACCAAACAGTTGTTTTGTCTGGATGTAATGGTAGCACTTCAATCTCTTCAGGTTGCTCATCACCCCAAATACGGGCATTTTGCTTATTCACGTACCCATTAAGCCAGAAATGGGCCTCATCGGAGAACAAAATTTTTGTCGAAAACAGTGGATCTTCTGCAAGTTTATCAAGGGTCAAACGGCTGAAACGGAAAGGATTCGGAAGGTCGGTCGCCTTTAGTTCTTGCACTAGTTGAATTTTGAATGCTTTTAAACCAAGATCCTTTCGTAAAATACGCCAAGTTGTTGCATACGACAAACCAAGCTGTTGAGAACGGCGACGAATTGATTCTTCCCGGTCTTCGTGTACACTCGCTGCTACCGCCGCTATATTTCCTTCACTACGTGCTGGATGAGGTCTATGTGGTCGCGTATTATCCATTATTGTAAATTGAGTTTCAAACTTATTGATGGTATAGCGAATTGTGCGTTCGGTAGGCCGATTATGTGGTCCATATGTTGCTCTAAGCGCACGATACACATTCCTTGTAGAACGCCCATTTTCGTAATAAAGCTGTACTATTTGTAGACGCTGTGCTGGGCTAAGTCTTTCCATTACGTAATGTCAAACAGTACTGAACCAGAATGCGCAGTCCGCTGACGCGTCGCATGCGCGCTCAGCCATTAAATTCCCACCTAAAAAAGTACCTCCAAATGAATCACCCATTACTTTAAAATTAGGTCAACTAAAATTCTTGATTCCTCGATAGAGATATTGGCCGATCTATCCCGTTTCTTACTTTCCATTTTCTCTCAAATTAAACAAGTTTTGACAATAAAATGCGAACTATAGCCTGGGATTAGGTAATAATATAAACATACCATTTTTATATTAAAATATGTATTTTATATTAATAATGTTTAAGAAAAAAGTAAAAATGGACAACACGTGATAACACACAACAAACGCTTGAGATTTAAGGTTATATTAGATGCACTCATTTGTCATGCCGGCAACTAGAATTTCAAATTACCGAAAGCTGTACATCCTTCTCTATACCATGTGTTAGTGGTATGTTACATCTTTCTCTATTTTCCCCTAAACATACTACTGTTGTAAAAACATCTAGTTATTTCCAGTAACTAACCGACCTTTAAAATTATATGAATAAACCCAAAAATAGTAAATGTGCCAAGTAAATTTAATTGTCAAGTAACTAACAGGTACTTTACTGAAAGGTGAATAAACCGGGCCTTAAGAACGTAACAAATTGCCAGTTAAGTATAGAGCAAACAAACGTGTTTGGATGACAGCTGATATTTTCAAAAGTGAATTAAGATCATGAGACAAACAACTGATAAGAGAAAACAGGCGCGTATTATTGCTTGTTGATAACTGCTCTGCTCATTTGTATCTTTCGAACCTGAAAACTATTAAACCAGAATTTTTCCCACCAAATTTTACATCTGTGTTGCAACCAATGGATCAAGGTGTAATTCACTGTTTGAAAGTTTATTATCGACATTTTATGATCAATAACTTTATTTCCAAAATCTTATTTTCAATATGATATTTTTTTATGCACAAATGCTTAATCTTTTATATCCATTACTAATAAACACACTGATATTGGAAATGTACATTAATTTTCTATTGTTTTAACTATTGTACAGTACACGTTTGTTTCATCACACAGTTTCGTCCTCAGATGTTTGAAATAAATCTTTGTATTTCTATTTCTAATATGATGTCTAAATTTAGATCACGTATTTATACATATCGTATGTACAGGTGGCCCAAAATGACCGAAGGGGTTTTAATTCCTTATAACTTTTTTATTATAATTTTTTTGTTTTTTTTTGTTTTCAATATTTTGTAAAGAAGACTTGGGGAATTTAAAATGGAACAGTACACAATTGAACAACGTGCCAAAATCGTTGAACTTTACTTCTCAAATCAACAATCCATTGTTTTGACTCAGCTTGCATATCGTCGTTATTTTAATGTGCGGGTTGGACCCTCAGAGTCAACAATAAACAGTCTGGTTGCAAATTTTCGAGAACAAGGGGCAGTAAGAAACCTTCCTGGTGCCGGCAGACGACGAACGGTGCACACGGATGACAATATTGAACGGGTACAGGAGAGTATTCGGGAAGATGGAGAAACATCAACCAGGAGACGTTCGACACAACTTGGCCTCTCAAGAGGGTCGCTGCAGAGAACTTTGCATACAATAAGAATGTTTCCATACAAAATTCAGCTTGTCCAACAATTGAAACCGGCAGATTACCAGCAACGACTTGATTATGCAATTTATTTTCGTCAAAAAGCAGAAGAAAATCATGATTTTATTCATAATTTAATTATGAGCGACGAAGCCCATTTCCAATTAAATGGGTTCGTTAATAGGCAAAACTGCAGGATATGGGCTACGGAAAATCCAAGAGTAGTTCAACAGCGAGAATTACACCCACTTAAGTGTACCGTTTGGTGCGGTGTTTCGTCGGAAAGGATAATTGGCCCATATTTTTTTGAAAATGAACACGGTGTCGCTGTTTCCATCACTGGTGTTAGATATCGGACAATGTTGGATGTTGGAAAATTTTTTAAGGCCAGCCGTGGAAAACCATCCGCAAGTATGGTTTCAACAGGATGGAGCCACAGCGCACATTGCGAGGGACACAATGGCTCTTTTACGCGACATATTTGGTGAACGAATTATTTCCCGTACAAGCGATTTTAATTGGCCTCCGCGTTCACCGGATTTAACCGCTTCAGACTGCTTCCTTTGAGGTTATTTGAAAGGAAAAGTCTATATTAATAAGCCTCGAACCATACAGCAATTAAAAAATAATATACGCGACGAAATCAACAACATAACACCTGAAGTTTTGCGAAAGGTTATGGAAAATGTTTTGGAAAGAGCACGAATATGCGAAGCAGAAAATGGCCACCACTTGCGAGATATAATTTTTCATAATTAAATTAAAAATATCCATTAATATACTGTATTTAAAATTAAAAAAATTTAATAATTATGCCTTAAATAAGAAGTTATTATGAACTCAAACCCCTTCGGTCATTTCGGGCCAGCCTGTACTTATATTATATATTTTTCTCAATATATTACATTCACACTAAAAATATTTTTTTTGTTTGCCTTTTAACAAATAATTGAAAACTTTCAATACGTTTGCCAATAAGTAAGTAGGTACATTAAAAATACTAATACTCACTAACTGTAGATCAATTAGAACTATTGTTTATAATTCTTAGCATATTTCTTGCCAAGAATTCTATCGTATTCAAAAATAAAAAATGATGAGTCATTTTACAATGAAATCAAAGTTTAAACAAATATGAATATGCGACAAAAGACATCAGCTTTTGAATTATTTTGAATACGTAACTGTTGTTGTTAATAGTGTAATATTGATTTGGAATTGTTACATTAAATAATAAAACTTTTTCTATTCAAAATACATATTTGTCTTCATATCTAAAATATGTATTTTTAATATTAAATTGAATGAAATTGAAAATAAAATATATAAACCATATCTAATCGTATTAAAATATGTTTTACATACAGCTTACATTATGATATCCTGATAGAAATGGAAGCAAGTTTATACTGTTATTTTTGTTTAATCGGAGATTTGGTTCTCAGGTTGTTTCTTACGAACCAAATATATACACTAGTAATTATGTTCTCCTGCTATAAAATATGAAATATTTCGGATTTAATATTTAGAAAATCCCAAGAATTTTTCCTAGATGGATTTGCCGGCTTTTACTTGTCTGCATCGGGTCTGTAGAGATTATTTGGCCTGCCCAAACATTTTGTTGTGTTGTATCTACCTTAAATTTATCTTAAGTATCATACTTCCCTAATACATACACTCAGGTAATGGGACTGTACTTCGTGGGGTTTCTCACACCAGATTTTTTCCTTCTAGTTTCTTTGAAATAACATCACGTTGTTCATGTTTTCCTAATACAATAATAATAAACAAATTGAAATTAATAATAAAGGCCTTTTAAATTTTATAAACTTATACAGGCACTATAGAAAAACTGTAATAGTATCTAATGTATTGTTGCGACATCTGTTTTTAAATTCAAGAACTATCGACTTAAACACATTACAGTTATCATTATCAATAATTGAGATTTTATGATATAGGTTTCTACATATAGATGTCAGCCACATCGTATTATTAATATTTGTATTATTTTTTATAATAATATACTGTTTTCTTTATTTATTTAAGAGTTTCAATATATGCAAAATAAACATTTTTTGTTAGTAAAAATTATGCTATTAAACAAAAATATATTGTTCTCAAATTGCTGGTATTATAAAGAGTGTAATAGCAATTCATGGAATAAATATAGTGGAGGAAAAACTAAATTTGCGGATTATAAAATATATGACGAAGTACAATAACTAATTGCAGAATATTAATGTATTTTGATATACTTTAATGTTTCTGTTAGTGGCAAATTTCCAATCAAATTTTAAATTAGATATTTTTTTTGAGAATGAATACTAATAAGAAAATTCGGGATATCTATATCAAAATATATGTATGACATTATGTAAATTAAAATATTAAATAAACCACAATCTACACATTTTATAGGTTGTTTTCGTTGTTCGTTTGAATTGTTACGTTTATGTTGTACGTAGACAATAGTTAATATACTTACTGAGCGTTATAAAACCCAAACCTGTGGAATAAATAAAATTACTTAGGACTGATATTATAAAAAGCGAATAAATGGAATAAATCTCTGAATAACAACTTGATAAATTTGATAACTTATGCAGGCACTATAAAAATTTGAGGAATAGTTGCGACATCTGCATTTAAATTCAAGAACTATCAACCCGAACATCTTACAGTTTTCTTTACACTAATCGATAATTGAGTTTCTGTGGTAAAAATTTTCACATGTAGATGTCAGTCACATCAGTAATATTTATTACTATTTTTATTATTCTTATGATATACTGTTTTCTTTGATTATTTATGGTCAAACAATATTGTAGTGTATTTACAAAAAAAATTTGAAACTAGAAGTTTAGTACTTATTCGTTATTGTTATTATTATGATTATTGTCTTCTTTGTAGTGGAAGGTTAGATGGTTCACTTCCTTGCTAAGTCTGATTATGATCTTGTCGTATTGTCTTAAGACCAGTGACGCGCCGTCCATATGGGCAAGGTCGTGCAGCGCACAACGGCGCCAAGGCCTTAAAGGCGCCTACGGCCATAAAAAATGTGCAATAAAAATTTTAATAATATTTTTTTGTATGTGAACCTATTGTTTGCCTCAAATAAAAAATACCTACCAGTACTAACAAGTCTAAAGAGTTCGTCATAAATTTCAATGTTGAACTGTGGGAGAGTGGCTGGTAATTTTGGCTCAATACATATAGGGTAAAGGCGCCTATCAGTATTTCGCACGACGGCGCCGAAGATACTTGGCGCGTTACTGCTTAAGACCTATTTAATTCGGGCCCATATCGAATTTCTAACTCATAACGAGAAATTGTTGACGTTGGAGGATTAGTTGAGTAGTTGTTTGGGCCAACAAACGATGCAAAAGCCCAAACAACTACTCAACTAAAAATCTATCGTCAACAATTTCTCGTCGTAAGTTATAAAGGAGTTAAATTAAAAATACAATTCTTTATTTTAAGAATTTATTAGCAACAGGAAAGTTTAGGTGTTACAATATAGAATATATTTTTAAAAAATATGTACCATATATATGTGAACTATTTTTGAATTACATTTCTTGAGCAATACTAATATTTCAACTTCCATAATACATATTAATATAACGTGGTGAAATTATAAATAGTTCTAATAATTATTTTTATCCTATTTTATCAACAGAAGCTTTAAACTTCTGCATCAGTTTCGACCCTTAATCAGCCATGCCATTTAGGAAACTAAACTATATAGTGAAAATGTAAATTTTACAACCTGAAAATAGAAACATATTTAAATGTAGATACAAAAACACTACACGCTTTAAAATTTTAAAATGTAATTAGTAAACATATCTTCGATAATTAGAGACCACCATTCGAGAAGTTCGGTAAATTCGGAGCTACTCTTAGGTCTCCCATCTAGCCAGTGGTTCGCGTGCTGTATGTATTTAATATGAATAGTGTTGATAGTGTAAAGTTGTTTATAAAATATATTTACACTTTTATTTCTAAAATAAAACTTTTCGTAAACATCTCTTACAATAACTAATTTCTTTGTTAATACTTAAATCTTATTGGACTGTATATATTAACAAAAATGCTGAGTTGTAATTTCATACGAACACGTGTTCTTTATAAAATCGGATGTGTTTTGAAAACGTTCGTACGAATACATTAACTTATACTGAGTAGGATCCTGGAAATGTGGAGAAAATCTGACAACTATATTTATAATGGATTGGTAAATGCTTAAAATGTGTTTCAAAGTCATGTGACTGCGTGACGTCACCTGCGTTCCAAATATGTGGCGTTCTATGCTATTTACTTACCGATATAAAGAATAAATTGTTAAGTTCGAATAATTTTAGTCCATTCATTGATATAGGATTTTGAGATCTCATTATAATTACGGAAAGACACCTTCTGATATCCGTATATTTCTTGGTATACCATAAACTTTGAAATGCAGTCCTGGAAAGGTCTGTACTCTGTCAGTTTCAAAAGAAATATCAAATCAAATTAGATTTTAATATAGAGTGTGTCCTTGAAATAAAGAGACAACATATGATAAATGAAAAGATGTAATTAGATGTATTTGGTGGAATTATGCGTCTGTTTTCTCTGAATATATTTTTTTATTGTACAGCATTTGTGCATTTTTATCATTATTATCTGAGGTGTAAGACCTCTCATCTTCGTATACACATACGCAATACGTATATCACACCTACTCCTGACGTATCATTGCTTATCCAATCATACGTATGTATATACCACACCTACATCTGACCTATCCTTATGCTGACCTATGCTTATTCAAACAAATGCTACACTATACATTCAATAAACATATCGGGGAAGTAAAACATCTTGTATAAAACGATAAAATACTTTAGAATAAAAATTTTATTTATTCAACATAATCCCCTTTGTAAGCCTTTTAAAAAAATTATTTGTCTTGGTCTGCATAGACTTTATCATTTATCGAAAATGTTTTTTGAATTTCGGAAAACGCATTTTAAGGATTTAATTCCATACTTTCTTGGTTCCATTATTTGCATTTCATTTGGAACAATATTATTTAAGGTAGAAATGTTTTTCAATCAATTAGCAAGCATAAAAAATTTAAATACATACTTGTGACACGAATCAAATTAAATTTCCAGGCATTGTTTACGATTTAAACAGCTGCTCAGATGTACAGATTCAATTATTTTTTTGTACAAAAGCTTTTTATAATGTGAATAAAAAGAGAAAGACAACATTCTATGTAAGAAAATAATTTCAAAGTAGAATAAAAACTAAATACTTTAAAATGCATTTTAAGAGAGAAAAAAAATTTTCTTCAATATTAAAATCACAAAAAAAAATCCAGGATAAAAATACACTTAGAGTCTTCTGACCTACTTAGAGTCTTCTGACGTACTTAGAGTCTTCTGACCTAGTTAGAGTCTTCTGACCTAGTTAGAGTCTTCTGACCTACTTAGAGTCTTCTGACGTACTGAGTCTTCTGACCTAGTTAGAGTCTTCTGACCTAGTTAGCGTCTTCTGACGTACTTAGACTCTTCTGACCTAGTTAGAGTCTTCTGACCTAGTTTGAGTCTTCTGACGTACTTAGAGTCTTCTGACCTAGTTACAGTCTTGTGACCTAGTTAGAGTCTTCTTACCTAGTTTGAGTCTTCTGACGTACTTAGAGTCTTCTGACTTAGTTAGAGTCTTCTGACCTAGTTTGAGTCTTCTCACCTAGTTTGAGTCTTCTCACCTAGTTAGAGTTTTCTGACCTAGTTAGAGTCTTCTGACCTAGTTAGAGTCTTCTGACCTAGTTAGAGTCTACTGACCTAGTTAGAGTCTTCTGACCTAGTTAGAGTCTTCTGACCTAGTTTGAGTCTTCTGACTTCAGACCTACTTTTATTAAATTAATTGGCGAAAACAATTCTCGGAATTCTTTCTAATGCAGTCTAATGCTAGAACGTTGATTGGACATTACATGCGCACGCGATTTATCATATAATCACGCGATATAAATTCACAATATTGTGACTTAATTACGACGCGAACCCCAAAATTTAACATACCCCGAAAATTATATTGCGTGACGCCTATGAATTCAAAATATTCAGAATGTGTATAAATAATAAATATCTCACACACATACGCTATAGCGTATGTTTACATACATAACAACTGGATGAGATGGACAAAAACAAAACTATTATTTTTGCTATAGTCAGTCAACTCTAAGATATCGTCTCTGATACTTTTTATAATCACACAGTGGCGTGACTGAAATTTTATAAATATTCTTGTCATTTTTTTCTCGCTTATGAGAGGGAATTTTGGGAAAATATTTTGAATTTACATTCTATATAATTGCATCATTCCATTTTTCATACGTTGTCTTTTTATTTCAAGGACACTCTGTACATATATACAGGGAGTTACAAAAAGTAGGTCAATCAGTTAACCATAACTTCTTTGGGCTAAGACAATTATATTTTCCTTATGTCACTTTCTGTTTCAACGTCTTTTTTTCAATATACAGGGTCTTAAAGTTAACTTTTAGAAAAATCTTCGGTACGTTTTGAGATATTTTTGCTTATTTGACTCTATATTGCGATTTTTCATAAATTATATGGTTCCAATAATAAATGAGAATCAATTAAGGGATTGAATCGCAAAAGGTTTAGAGTTTAGATTGAAACCAAATATTTTTCTAAATAATCGGTGTTCGATTACAAAAAGAAGCAAGAAGGTGCATTTACAAGGCGGTGGACACATGGAACATTAAATTTAAATTTTTTATAGTAACGTTCAAACTGTTTAATTGTGTCCTTGTTCTTAAAATTGATTGTTTTAATTTATGTTATGGACTTTATAAAATAAATGAAATTGTTAAAGAAATCGCAGTACACAGTCAAATAAGCAAAAATATCTCAAAACACCGACAATATTAGTAAAAATACTATTTTAAAAGTTAGCTTCAATACCCTGTATATTTAAAAAAAAAAGCATTCGAATAGAAAGTGACGTAAAGGAAGTCTCATTATTTTAGCCCAAAGAATAGATGGTTAACGGATTGACCAACTTTGATGTAATACCATATATATATATATATATATATATATATATATTGTATATATGTATAAATAGGATAATTAAAAATTGCTGAAAAGCCACGTCCATCAACGGAACGCACAGACGCGTTTCGCTCTTATTGGAGCTTATCAATGTACGGTATCTCGAAGACGGATATGGCTTTTCACTTCTATACTTTGTGTATATATATATATATATATATATATATATATATATATATATATATAGTTAACATTCTGAACTTACTGCAAATGAGAATTAATGAATATTAAATCTCATTTTTTTTTTATAAATATATATATGAAAAATGTGTGGAAGCCATATCCATCCGGAATGTGCAGATACCGATATTTCATAGTTTTTACTAATCTTCAGTACACATTATCCGGGAATACATAAGACTTTCATTTCTACACTGCGTGTATATACACGAATGATGAAAAACGCGATGTAAATGAGAATTAATAACTATTAAATTCCCACATTTCATGCAATTGCCGCTATAATTTGTTGTATTAATTTCTACAAATGACAAAATCACATTTGCCTAAGAATGTAGACACAACACGTCGCGGCGTATATATATATATATATATATATATAGGCTGATTCATTTTCAACCCTCACCATGGATATCTCGATTATTATTGGAGATAGAGGGTAGGTTTAAATTTGGCAAAGTTGCTAAATTTTGTGTTTGTCATGAACCCGCAGAGAAAATTAACCTGTGTTAAATGACGTTCGAGATTTTTTTCAAAAACAAAAGAAGCTCATTTTCTTCTTTCACTTCTAGCACGTTTATTTTGGCTTGCAGAGGAATACTGAAAACACATTCTCGAGGCCACTTTTGATCTACTAATCTAATAGTAAACTTGAAATTTCCATACGACGTTTCGATTCTATTTGGCCATCACAAACTTTCTTGTTTCTTATGGTCGCTATATCGGATTTTTTTATATTATGTTTTAATTTACAAAAAATACATGATGGATTCTTTTTATCTAGAAAATACAAGATTTACCTAGACTTTGCAAAAACACACCTTTAATTTACCATTTATTAAAATATTCCGTTGATTAATTAAAATTCCTATTAACATAAACATCACGCGGTTCGGTAAACGATCCAATCTCGACCAAGTTACTATCAAGATCCAGAAAAATGGCACCATGTGGCTGTTGTCGTTCTGGATACAATTGTAAATATCTTGTATATTATTGTATTTCGATTCGACGAGTGAAAAATACGTAATATATCTGGTTTCTCTTCGTTGGTGTACTTAGTACTGTACGATAATTGAAATGTTTGACTGTTTAAAATTTCATAGCTACATTAATTTTAAAATGTATTCTCCGTGAATTAAAGCATAATATTTAAAAACTATGTCAACATGTCATATATTGAAATCAGAAAAAAAACTATTTCTAGTGCCCATGAGAAATAAGAAAGTTGAAGATGGGCAGATAGAGCCGAAACGTCATATGGAAATTTTGAGTGTACCATTAGATAGTAGATCAAAAATGGCCTCGAGAATATATTTTGCAACTTTGCCAAATTTAAATTTACTCTCTATCTCCAATAATTAGCGAGCTCCCCATGGCGAGGATCGAAAATGAATCAGCCTGTATAATAAATTTGGAATACGCGTCGTACGCTAATGACAGCCAAAACACTTGATGTAACTAAACAAGGATACGCTATATTTTACATGGTATATTGCATATTTGCCAGATACGAAAATCAAATTTGAGAAAGTATAATTACCCAGTAACTAAGTTCATTAGAGAGAAAGCAATATTCGAACAATTGCATGACATGGGCCATGTAAAATGATATCACAAATATAATGTCCCTTACAGGGTTATTCTGAAAATAAATACTGGATTAATAAGTGTTTCGCAATGTAATAAAAGAAAATAATTATTGTTCTTGATTATAAAATTTCAACCAAATATTCTTGCAAACAAATTATTTTATTCAGGGAAATTTTCTTACCACTATTTATACAGGGTTAGGCAAAAATATGGGTCCATTCGAATATCTTTGATATCTCTACTAAGATATTAATAACATTTTCAACAATTAAGTAAATTCTAATCGGGGTTTCGATGAGTGTATTTATATTCGAATCAGACTTAAAGTTTATCCGGAAACGACATTAAACTTTTTTAATTTAAATGGAACACCCTGTATATTTTTACAAATTTCAATAATTTCACCAGTAATAAGGTTTGACACCCTTTTGTTCCAACGACAGAGATATTTAATTAAATCTAATGCAAATTTAATTGAGAACAAGAAAAACGAACCCGAAAAATATAGACAAAATCAATATCACTTAAAAAAAAATTCGAAATGAAGACCCGTTCACTTCTGCGCAAACAAAAAAACTAACATAATGACTGATAGTCAGGCGGCTATTAAAGCCATTATGAACCCATCTACCAGGTCTAAGCTGGTGAAATATTGTAAACAGGTCCTCAATAAACTGGCACAAGACAATACAGTGTCGCTGATATGGGTGCCAGGACATGATGAGGGAATTAAAGGCAATAAAGGGAATGAGCCGACAAACTGGCCAAAGAAGGTACTAATAGGACCAGAACCTGTATGTGGAATCACTAAGGATTCCGCTAAAAGGGAGATCTGGTTATGGCTAGAAAAAGAACATAAAAATAAATGGAGGTAAACGTAAGGTCAACTTCATACCAAAACACTACTAAGCGAGCTGGACGGGAGCGGGAGCGAAAAGTTTTCAGCCAACCTAATTCGTAGTAGCAAAAAAGAAATTAAAATAATTACCGGGTTAATGACCGGACATTGTCCTTTAAGGAAGCATTTGCATAGCATGGGCTTGGTTAGCGAGCCCTGGTGTAGGAGATGTGAAAAACAGGAAGAAACTAGCCTTCATGTAATATGCACGTTTGAGGAAATGAAGGAACTCAGACAGAAATATTTCTGAAGAGATCTATTGGATCCTTCGAGTGTACTCGAAAACTTCCCCTGAGGAGGATAGTGGCTTTTATCGAGGACACAAGGCTAACAGAGTGGAACTGAGAGCTATATCCAACCCAAAACAGAAGAGAAGAAGAAGAAGGCTGATAAACTACAACTCAGCACACAGACTATACCGCTGCAAATGGCGTTTAATCGCATTCGCGCTGCGGCAATCGTGCGTTATTCTCTCATTCTAAACGGACCTTATTTAAAAAATTTCGCTCGTATAAAATACTCTAACCCAAAAAGATAAACATAAAGCGAATGACTAAGCAAGTCAAATTCGCAGGATTACTAAATTAAATATTTGCTTGAATATATAATCATTAAATCTCGGTATCTAAATTTTATATTATTAAATTACCACATTTTTCTTACCGTTTTAATTCGATAAACAGGCATACATGTTCCGAGTACGCTGGCAAGCACTTGTACAAAATGACCATATTCAAAAATTTTATTTAATTGATCGCTGACTCTGTAAAATAAATTGCGAGAATATCAATATAAACATTATTTTAATTAATTTAATATACTCAATAAGTTTTTGATGATGTCTTATACAGATAACCAATAATGTTCTTTCATTTTCATCCTCTCTTCTGACTGTTGATTGGTAATTTGCACCAGGAATTTTCAATAAGCGTTGTATTATTTCGTGTTCTTTCCCAGTGCCAATTTGCTTGATAGCTTCAGATATTAACCAAAACTGTGCCACGCAATTGGTACAAATTGAAAAATATAAGAAGTCATAGACACAAATTATATTTTCGTTATAGTATACAGTGATATACATCTGTAAACCGTATATTATTTCAAATGCTGGACTTAAGGTCCAATCGAAAGGAAACCATGATGCGTGAGGTAATTGTCTGTTTCCTTCTATTATAGGCCGTAGTACTAAGAAAGTCAGAAATGCCACAGCGAATACGTATTGAAAAACAAAAGCGGTTGCTAAAATTTTTGAATAGACTCTGATTTTGTGATCTAACTTTTCACCCATCGTATGAGACGGCCAGAATTCGTGCCTTACAATATTAATGAGTTTGATTACTTCCTTCGCTTTATAATAAACCGTGCCACCTTTTACCATAGACTAAAAATAGAAATTATGAGACTAAAATATCACTTATAGATAATGTTAATATTTAACGCCAATGGCCTGCGTTTTTTAACTTTCTAAAAATTGTTTTAAATTTGATAGCTGATTCTTATGTGTTTTTGGGCGCTGAATCCAAATATGAACTCTATTTTTCTCCATCACGTAAGGATTTTTCACAAAAAGGCTTCAAATTATATTTTTTAAAAATTAAAAATAATTTTTAGTTACATTTTGAATTTATTTACAAAGAACATAAAAAACAAAATTACTTACAAATATCATTAAATCTAATGAAAAGAAACAGTAAAATACTATTTATGTCATTACAAGTCCTTATAATATCTTTTTCTTTGTCTTTCCATACTCCTTTTTGTGTTTTTCTTCTGTAATCTCGTAGTGGACCATCCCTTTTTAACATCCAACAATAATCAGCTATCATGCTTATATTCCATCTTCCTTGGTATCTTCTCTCCATCTCTTTTAGGTCTTGGTGGAACCTTTCCCCTGCTCCTCACTTACTGCACCAAGATTTTCAGGGAAGTAGTCGAGATGCGAATCTAGAAAATGCACCTTCAAACTCATGTTACAGCCTAAGGTTTTTAATTTTTCTAACATATTTTGCACAATATTTTTATAATCTTCATGTTTTTTGTTGCCAAGAAAATTTGTAACCACATTTTTGAAGGCTATCCATGCTTGTTTTTCTGCTTCCTCCATTTTAGATTCAAAATTTTCATCTTTCATAAGCTTTCTTATATCCGGCCCAACAAAAACACCCTCCTTTATCTTTGCTTCTGACAAGCGAGGAAACTGGCTGCAAAGATACTTGAAACACTCTCCATCTTTTTTTAATGTCTTCACAAATTGTTTCATTAACACTAGTTTTATATGTAATGGAGGAAGCAAAACTTTGCTCGGGTCTACTAAACTTTTTCTTTCAATGTTTTTCATTCCAGGTTGTAAGGTTTGTCTTGGTGGCCACATCTTTTTACAATAGTGCTGCTTTCTATCACGACTATCCCACTCACACAAAAAACAAGGATATTTAGTATAACCGCTTTGTTGTCCAAGTAACAAACAAAGAACTTTCAAATCACCACAAATTGTCCAGCCTTGATCCTGTAACGAATTTTAATTAAAAGTAGCTCAAGATTTTCATAACACTCTTTTAAATGAACTGAATGTCCCACTGGTACAGAAGCATATTTACTTCCATTGTGTAGAAGAACGGCCTTAAGGCTCCTTTTTGAAGAGTCAATAAAGAGTCTCCATTCGGAAACATTATATTCTACGTGGAATTGTTCCATGAGCCCGGGTACATCATTACAGAAAACTAGTGCATCTTCTTCGGAGTAATATCGAGCAAACTCTTTTTCTCTGTTCCTAAACCAGTAAAATGAGTCCTTAGGGAGGTTTAAGTCCCTCACCAAATCATTTAATTCAGATTGGTCAAACAGTTTTAGCTCATCACTTCCAGTATCATAGTAATCACTTCCCTCATCCAGTTCACTTGCGCATGTACGTGAAACCATTTCGTCATCAGATACATCATCTAATGTATCTGGTAGTGAAGGAAGAGGTACTTCTGGTCCATGAGGTATAGGACGTGTTGCGGATCGAAGGTTTGGGTAAACGATGTCCTTTTTGTTTTTAAATTGAATCCGTGTACTACACACGAACAAAAATAACAATCATCGCTATGATTGATCGGTTCTCTCCAAACCATAGGCACTCCAAAGCGAAAAGACTGTTTTTTTCCTTGTGACCACTGGCGAAGCTCTTCAACACACACTGAACAAACCTTATGAGGAGCCCAAGGTTTGTCTTGGTCTCCTAATTTCACACCAAAATATTCAAAATATACTTTTTCTACAAAATCTGTAATGTTTCTTTGTTGTTTTCTTACTGTAAACTTTCCACAAATATAGCAGAAGGAGTTGGGTACATTGACACAGCCTCTTGATGCCATTGGAAGTTAATTTTAAAAAACTCGTAAAATAAAAATTAAATTAACTCAGCAACTAATCACAAATGTCAACTAATTACACAAATTCACACCACAGTTGTAGAAAAGATATTGAATGAACTAACTGTTTTGTCTAGAATAGCAATATGTTTGTAGTGGAGGTGGGGAGGTAGACATGCAGTAACAGGAAGATGATGAGTCATGTCTTGCGACATGCTCAATTATTTCTATTTGTAACTTCTTTATCATAAATCTAGTGTATGTTTATTCAGAATATCAACTTCTTGCATCATCATAAGTAAAAAAATTATAATAGTTTATTTAAACAACGGTTTAACAAAATTGTCCTTTACAAAAAGACTAATACATGCAGATAGGTCAAAAAACCCCAGATTGTAAAAAAACCTTACGTGATGGAATTTTTTAAATAATTTTCCCATTTTCAGCACCAAAAAATCTATTGAAATCACTGTATAAAATCCAGACAATTTTACCATCGCAGGCCTGTGTAATGGGACTATGGCTAACAATTGTTCGGATACTAAGAGAGGATGACAGCGACGTCTATATATATATATATATATATATATATATATCGTTAAGGGTAAGTTTGTTCGTTGTAAACCAACTTTGAGCCTCTACTGTAGCGACATTACCAGCACGCTTCGACTGCTCATCGGTTTCCCCTTGGCATAATAATGTCGTATCATCAGTATACATTAGTACATGGTTGGAGACACCCACAGACAGATCATTCAAGCGCACACAAAACAGGAGAGGGCCCAGCAGTGATCCCTGTGCCACCCCGTATACTCCACACATCGTTGGAATAAACAGCATCAGTTAATCGTCCCTCCAATTCTTCTAAATTATTTGGTCTATTTTTATACACTTGACATTTTAAATGACCCCACAAGAAGAAATCAAGTGGCGATAAGTCTGGGGGAACGGGCTGGCCATTCGATTGCTCCTCTGCGTCCAGTCCAGCGTACAGGAAATACCTCGTTCAGATAGTCCCGAACATCACACGCAAAATGTGACGGAGCCCGATCCTCTTGGAACCAAATAGATTTGTTTGGTAGATTAAGTCTATTTGGATGTAGAAATAGCGCTGTAATTGCTGGTGCGATATCGTTCCGCAATATATTTAAATATGTATTACTATTTAAAGGTTCTCTTATGAAAAAAAGGATCTATTATTTTATTTCCCAGTATACCAGACCTCACATTCACTTTTTGTGGGTGCTGCGTATGGCCTTCTTCTATCCAGTGAGGATTTTCTGTTCACCAGTAAACACAGTTGTGCCTGTTGACCGTACTATTGAGACAAAACGTTGCTTCGTCGAAAAAGACTATTTGATTTACAAAATTTTTCTGATCTGTGATTAATGGTGTCATTATTTCGCAAAAATGTAGTCTACGTACTGGATCATCTTCCAACAATTCATGAACGGGTGCATTTTATAAAAAGCTTCCTTTCTATGGATGAAATCTCTATAGTTACAAGTCTTCTGGCACCAGCCCATTTTTTTTACATTTCATTTTGCTTAAGGAAGGAAAAAAAAGGCGAAGAAAGAAGAGGATTATGTCTACATTAGGTGACTCATTTTATTCCTATAAAACTGTGAGATATTGGGTCAACTATTATACTATTACTACAAGCGAGGTGAGATAAGCATCAAGGACGCAATACATTCTGTGGCTCCAAGATCTACTGTGACGCGAAAAAGCATTGACAAAGTTCATGATATCGTTTTGCGCAAGTGCCGCGTTTACTCATTCTGAAATTGAATCAAAATACATACTAACATTTGCAACTGTTCAAGAATAATTGAGTGGATTTTTCTGATATTTTGCTGGTAGTTTGGGCAAAACTTGGATTTATCACTATACGTCGGAAGCAAAGCAGCAGTCAAAACAATGGACCACAGTCTATGAAAAAAAGCGAAATGCCTTCCATCAGCTGGGAAGATGATGGTATCAATTTTTCGGAAAGCGAAGGGAATTTTCCTGAATGACTACCTCGAGAAGGGAAAAGCTATTACAGGTGTATAGAACGCATTCTTTTTGCATAGACTTAATGCAACCATCGCGTAGAAGCGTCCTGGAATGGAAAAGAAGAAAGTATTGTTTCATCACGACAACACATCAGTCTGTTCAAGTTGTGCCACACAGCAGAAACTGATCAGAATTTGTTATTATCTACTATTCTAAATACTTCGAAGAAAACCACTTTAGGGAAGGAATAGGGAAAACAAAGAAACGTCGAACTAAGGGCATTGAACTTCGAAGGGATTATGTCAAAAAGTGAAGTAAGATACAAAACTCAGCTTGTTGTGTTCCATATCGAAGCAAGTTACCAATTACCTAAATTTTTATACAAATTAAAAAAAAAGAACAACAGCACTTATACAGTGTGTTCCCGGATTGAGTTCACAATAGGTATAATTGGCCAAACATTTTAGAATTGGAATTTCATATTTCGGGATTCCGCGTTGCTTATTTTTAGTTTATTTTCGATTTTTTAATTTCAAGTGGGCCTTTACAATTGAACAAAAATTATTGTCGTTTCAGATAAAGTACCTTTTCCGATCACATTACGCCAAAGTGTTACTTAAAAAAGTTGTTCAGAATGAAAAGTTATGGTAATTTTTAGAATGATCGGCCTACTTTGATAAAAGAAGTTCAAAATAACTAAAGTTATTTAGAAATAAAATAACGAATACAAAGCTGCACAATTTCTTCAAACTTAATCATTCGCTTCTTTTAATTTGTCATTTATCATACGATGATTTTTTGTTGTTTCAAAAGTCAACAGTGAGTAGATTATAACGTAGAAGTTAATGGATGTCGCTTGTGTCTAAAAGTTACAAAAGAATTCAAAATAAAGAAATATTTTTTAAACAAAAAAGACGGTTGAAATTGGTCTAACATAGTAACAAATATTATCAAGAAACACAGTCAATCATATCTGAAAAGAACATTAAAAGACTGGAAAAGACTTCTTTAATCCTAGCATCATCAGTCAACTAATTTCCGTGTATTGCTAGATCTTGAATTTTGTTTCACTAATATCCAATCTTTTGCGACTTTCATAGCTAGATCTCATCAAAGATATAGTTATATTTCTAGATTCTTACAATCTGAAAATGTTTTTGAAAGAGAAGCCGGTACGTTTCGGGTTCAAAATATGGTGTCTGGCATCTAGCGATGGGTATTTATATCAATTTATACCTCACGCTGGAAAAACTGGTGAAAATTCCAAAAGAGAATTTGGTTTAGGTGAAACAGTAGTCATCAATCTTTTGAACGTATTAGAAAATAAGTCGACTCATAAGGTATACTTTGATAACTTTTTTACGAGCTACAAGCTCTTAGTTCATTTGAAACGTCAAGGATACTTTGCTACTGGAACTGTACGTGAGAACAGAATGCTGAAATGCCCTTTAGAGACTTGTAAGTCTACAGGAAAAAACCTCGTGGTACAATGGATTCTCGTTACGATCACGTAAATGAAATAAGCGTAGTCCGTTGGAATGACAATTCTGTGTCTACAGTAGCAACCAATTGTGAGTCTGCACTGCCTAATGTGTTTGTTAAGCGGTACAATCGTAGATAAAAAAAGACATCTCTGTATCACAACCAAATATGATTGCCAAATATAACAAATATATGGGAGGCGTTGATCTACACGATAACGCAGTTGCAAATTACCGAATAAATATTCCTGGAAAAAAATGGTGGTGGCCGTTATTTATAAATATGTTAGATTCTACTGTGGTGAATGCTTGGAAACGGCGCAGACTTGTATATACAGAGAAACCCATTTCGCAGCTGGATTTCAGGTCTGAACTTGTACGAAGCCTCATTAGTGCTAACAAATGTAAAACACAATCTGTTCGAGGACGTGGTTCCAGTGCGTCTCTATCATCCAGTGCACGTTTAGATAATGTGGGTCACCTAATTGAAAGAAATCGTGAAAATTGGAGGAGACGTTGTAGAGTGTGCAAAAGTACAACCGTATTTATGTGTAATAAATAGAGAGCGGACGCAATTTCCATAAAACGCAATCGGCAATTGGAATTGTGTATAACGTCGCTCAGTACATCCCGGCGTAATTCAATGAAGTATTTGTTTGACTTACTCGGACACCTGGTCTCGCCGCGATAACAATGGACAAGCCAGCTATTGTATTCGGAGAATATAGTGTTTTTTAAAGTATTTTCATGAGCGTAGATAGAAGCGGGGTTTTTATAATGTATTTTATTTATTAGTTTATATTTCGTAAGATAAATAAAGTGCTGTGAGTAAGTTTCTTGTTTTCATAGTTTTAACTGTTAATTACATGGTAATTTTTGTGATAGATCCTGTTTAATATCGTTTGATTGAATCTATTTCTACCAATTATTTCGACGTAAGAGTGTGCATTGAATTTCGTTCAGTTTCAATAACTTACGCACACATTTTTAGTTTTCATTTATTTAGATCTAGAGCATTGTTTAAGTTACTTTTTCAGACATGATATGGAAGAATGTCGAGAACGGCATTGTAAAACAATGGCGAGTTGGATTGACGGTCATACTGATTGTATGTCCATTGTCAGTGATTCCGAAATTTATTACAAAATCCGTAAAATATCGTCAAAAATTCGTCACTTAGGATCGCAAACACATCTGAACTCTGTAAAACTTTTATGGCGGCTAATATTCCTTTAAATAAACTTAGCAATCCCACTTTAAAAATATTTCTTCAAAAATATACTGGTCGAAATGTTCCTGATGAATCAACTTTACGCAAATATTATGTTTCTAGGTGCTATACGAGAACAGTAGAACACATTAGAAGCCATCTTTAAAATCAATACATATGGATAAGCGCCGACGAAACGGTGGATATGTTAGGACGCTGTGTGGTAAATGTTGTAGCTGGTGTACTACATCCAACTATTCCCTATAACTCATATGTAATAGCAACAAGTGTTATAAATAGAGTTGATGCGAAAACAGTTGCTGAAACCATTAAGGAGAATATGCAAAAAATGCTTAATTCGAAAGAAAAAATACTTTTATTTGTCAGTGATAATGCTGCGTATATGTTAAAAACAGGCAGACTATTGAAGAAAACATATCCTAATATGCTGCATATTACTTGTGTAGCACATGCTCTCCACAGAATCTGTGAATATATCAGAGACACTTTTCCGGAAGTTGATAGACTTGTATCAGCTTTTAAAAAAGTTTTCAGAAAAGCACCATTGAGAGTAGCTCTTTTCAGGGAAAAATTTCCATCTCTGTCACTGCCTCCCACTCCAGTAATAACTAGATGGGGAACATGGCTGGAAGCTACTAGTTATTATGCTGAGAATTTCGATAGTCTAAAACATTTCGTAACACTGCTAAAGGAGGATGCTAGAAGTATTGGTGAGTGCAAGGAGCTCACACAAATCCCAAATTTAAAAAATCAATTGTACTTTCTTCACGAACACTCTGGAAAATTGCCAAAACTAATCACTTATTTTGAAAATCTAAATCTCAAATTAAATGACGGATTAACCACATTAGATGTGGCTGTTAATAATTTGAAAAGTATTTCAAGTGACTTCGGATGTGGCCTTCGGCAAAAGTTTGAAGCAATTCTTAATAGAAATCCAGATTTAATTACATTGCAGCAATTATGTATGGAGACAATTCCACTAAATCTAACGGCTAAATATGAAGAAATAACAGAATATTTCCAGTAAGCACCTATAACCAGTTGCGATGTAGAAAGGATGTTTTCTATTTATAAGGATGTACTTAATTCAAAGAGATCAAAATTGACAGAAGAAAACCTTGAGAAACTATTGCTAGTCAATATTAATACTCCTTTGCTCAACTTGAACGACAAAATGAACAAATAAAAATGTTCCAATTATAGAAATAAAATTAAAAACTTTAAAAATACAACTTTTCAACAAATACATATGTATTTCGTAATTTTATAGATCACCACCCGTTTGTTTTCCAATTATATAAATAAAATTAAAAACTTTATAAATACAACTTTTCAACAAATAAATATGTATTTCGTAATTTTATAGATCACCACCCGTTCGTTTTCCAATTATATAAATTAAATTAAATATTTTAGAAATACAGCCTTTCGCCAGTACTGCACTGGGTGGTAAGCGTGTCCGTTCTCTAAATATAACAGCATTGTACCGCTCTATACTTCTCCGGTCTCTTCTTGATTGAAACCAAGAAGACTGGAAAATATTCAAACTTCGTGATGTAGTTTTGAGGTATTTTGTATTCAACAACTCAAATATGCTTTACTGTAATAGTGTATTATCATAATAAAAAATAAAATGTTCGAATCGATGCCTTATATATGTGTAAGTCTTGAGAAACACCTTAAAATTTTTCTAAATTTCTGAAAGAAATAGTTACAAACTCTATGGAGCTTCGGTAAAAACAGTAGGTATTTGATATAAACACTAAACTTTATACATTTTTCGAGGAATAAATATTGCTTATATTTTGTTGAAGGAACTTCAGGAAGATTAATGAACAACTCCTAATTAAGCATAGGAATTAATTGAAAAAATCAAATTAAAACTGTCACATGCTCCAATTCTTCGGCAAGACTTCTGCGAAGAATAAAATAAAAAAATATATGAAGCAGTGATGGTGGTCGCGTGTGTTATTAAGGAATAATTCTCATACAGATTTTTTCGTGATCATATCCTTAATTCGCAGTCGATAAATGCGTGCTTTTATTAATTAAACTCTAAATTTTGCGAATATTACACATTAAATAAATTAGTTACCTGTAATATAATCGATATTGATGGTAAAACTTTCGTCAAAGAAAGCATGTCGTCGACACTCTTCTCTATAAACAGAAACATTGATATCTCTTGCAAGATACAAAGTGCAATCGTTATTGAAAAAATTATCGTGGTAGAGGTACTAAAATTTTCTGGCCATATTTTTAATGATCCAGCGACCATTTGACTGAAAATCAAAAGATACTTCGCCCCGTCTTCCGCTAGTTCCTCATTGTTTTTCAACCATTTTCGTTTGACCAGTGATCGAAGCTTCTGGAACGGAGTCATGTTTACAACTGTCATCGCCTCTATTGCAACGTCTACTTACCCATTTGGAAAATGTTTTAGAATTATTTATCGAAGGATGGAAGGTGAGAAAGAGATTGTAGTTATGCATGTGCAAGCATTTGAATATTTTATTGAATGGTCACGAATAGAATAGAATTAAAGTAGTTTAAATTGATGTTATTCGGTTAACTTACTCGATTATGTTTCTGCATTGCAATTATAGAAAATTTAAAATCGAACAATGCATTATGGAATATGAGAAATAACTACCAGTATATGAATTAATTCTCTTAAGTCTAAAGTGGTGGATAAACGTGTTAAAATCGATTAATTCAAAGTAGTACACGTTTTCCGTATGTTAAATAAATTATTTTAATTAAATTGGGAATTAGCTATTATGTATATGCGCGTACCTAGTAAATACCCTAAGTTTTCGGGTATCTCCCCGTTTCGTGCGTTCTCCTTTCGGACTTCGAAAAATGTTACCTGAAATAATCCCCTTTTTGTGCGTCAATTTTATATTTTACAGGGAATAGAGAAAAATAAAAACAAAATTAACGAGTTTTATTGATTCAGCAGTTTAATTTCAAATTAACAGAAATGTACGATAACCTTTGAAGCCACATGCACGATATTTCATATATATTATCAGAAAGTAGTACATGGCTTAAAAAAATATAAAATAAACGTACCTTTAACTCTATGTAGAGTAACGTTTATCTAATCCAGAGGCTCCCAAACTTTTTTTTCTTATAGACCACTTTGAAAGTTTTGCTGGTTTCGGTGGGCCCCCTGCAGCTACATTTCTACCATATTCCCAAAACTCGGCAAAAAATGTGAAGATTAGATCTAACTATGCAAATTTGCGTTGCGGCTGAGTTATTGGTTAATTAATTTACTCCTTTGACATCTACTCACAGCACAAGAAACCAATCAATTCTCACATCTTTTATTTAGAAAACTCCCCATTCGGAGTGGTAAAAATAAAAAGAAAAATAGTATATTTCCTTGTGTTGTATTTATTCAAATATGTAATTATTACACTATTAATTATTATTGTTATCATATTACATTGTAATATGATAACAGTCGTAATATAATTAAAATTAAATATTAATAACGTAACGTAACTTCTACAATGACAATCACAAAATAGTCATAATTTTAGTGGGAGGGATGTACTTGACGGATTCACAGCAATTTATCAATATTTGGCTTCAGTTTTGTTAGGAATAACCGCAAATCTCCGCGTTCTGTGATATTCAATCTGCTCCTTTTTTTTTGTTAAAAGGTTTGTAACGACACTAAAACTTTTCTCGACAAGATATGAGAGGGAAACGCTATCAAAAGCTTTCTCGCAATTCCCCACAGTTCAGGATATTTTTCGGGTATTTCTGCCTGCAGCCAAAATGTTTGATACCCTCTTTTAAATTTCACCTTCAGTTCCTCATTAGCGCTAAGCTCGAGTAGCTCCTCTTGTAATATCACATTCTCCACTTCCGTTTCATCAAGTGGATTTATGATCCATTGTGGTATTTCCATCGTCAGAATATCTTCAAATTTGATTTTAAAGTCATCATGCAGGGCAATTAAATGTTGAACGTATGTGTGAATATCCTCATCAAGGCATTCTACCTGTGACAAATTTGAAAACTGGGAAAATTCGCGCCGACTAATATTTTGCTTCATAAATTTTAATTTTCCAAGAAAAGCTGAAATTACACCCTTTGTTTTTATTAAATTGAGGGCTCTCCCCTTGTAATTGTAAGTTAATGTCATTAAATTTTTTGAACAAATCTGTCAAATACGCGATGTCTGCTTTCAAATTGATCAGGTTTTCTTTTAAATCTGGATCTTTACTTTCCAGAAACTCTAAAACTGATTCAAAAAGTGAGAAAAATCTTGTTAAACATGCACTTTTCGACAACCAGCGTACTTCAGTATGTAAGAGCAATCGTTGGAAGTCTTCATCATTTTCATCGCACAATTGTGCAAATAAACGCGTATTCAATGCATTGCTTCTTATTTTGTTAACTGCATTAAACACAAATTGAAGCGATTGGTGCAATTTAGCACTCAAATTTTTCGCTACTAGGTGTTGTCGGTGGATGACACAGTGAATTGCAGTTACATCTGGTATAATTCTTTTAAGATGGCTTATAAACCCACGACATCGCCCGGCCATGGCAGGAGTTCCATCTGTTGCCACCGAAATAACGTTTGTGAATGGAATCGATTTTTCCTTAAAAAAATCACTCAGGACATTAAATATTGATTCACCTTTAGTGTCCGTCTCCAAAGTTTTCGCGAATAGTAGCTCTTCATGAATTTCTTCGTCCATAACAAATCGAACATATGCCAATAATAATGCTTCATTACCAGATAAAGTTGACTCGTCCAGTTGAATAGAAAAATGAGTTATTTGCAGATAATTACACAAGAAACTTTTAATATCAGAGCTCATTTCGTCAATACGTCTTTGTACAGTGTTGTTACTCAAAGGAATTCTTTTGAGTATGTCAAATGGAGATTTGTGCAGAACAGTTTTTAAAACCTCTTCAACAGCGGGTAAAATTAACTGTTCTCCAATGGTGTGCGATTTTCCAGATTTCGCTATAAGTAATGAGATATTGTAAGATGCCCGCAAGCCATCATCGTTACTTTCCGACGTTGAAGCGAACATACTGTGCACGGTGGGTCCCTTTTCATATTTTTCCTTCAATGTTTGAAAATATTTGAAATCTTTACCTATTTTATCAGGATGACACCTTCTTAGATGATCTTCGAGCTTCGATGGTTTCATAGAGTCATTGCTCAAAACTCTGTTGCATAAAAGGCATATGGGCAATCGCTTGTCTGTCTTTGATGGAAGAAAATCAAATTTTAAATAATCAACACTGTACTGTCGACATTTCTTCTTAGATTCAGCCATGTTTCGTATCAGTTACCTACCTGTAAATAAAAAAAAACTTTGTTGTAGTAATCTTAAGGCGGTCTTACTTAACAGGATATAGCTATTTTAACAGGATTAATTGATTATTGCAATGAAATAAACAAAGTACCGGCGGCAAACTGATTCTAATTATTAAAAGCAATAAATCGCTAAGATCAATAATTGAGTTTTATGAAAACGGCTGAACCGATTTTAATGTAATGTAAAACATTTTTTCATTAATTATATTTTGATATATTTCTGTAAGTTCGATAGAAAATACTTGTAAATAATATTTTGATATCAAAACTTCGCGATTTTAATTATTTATTTATTACTTTGATGCACGTTACGAGAATGTAGTATATAAAGACACGTACACTTTATGAAAATATATTTAATTATTAGTGAACCACCACACAGTCGGGTAATAAAAAAATTACTAATAAAGTAGGGACAAGAAGTTCAACCTTTCTCGACTTTCTGTTATTTTATGGAAGTATCTAATAATGGCTCTGTTCAGTATTTAATTTTTAATACGTACCTACTACACGCAAACATTACAAATATACTTATTACAACATAAATATATCTCCTATCGCAGGTGGGTTGGAAGAGATTTCTTTTAGGAATAAGCCTCACCTTTTGTACCTACGTACTTTTTTGTAATTTGTCCATTTTTTGTTTACTTACGTGTACAATAAATTGTAAAATAAATACATAAATAATAAATAAAATAAAAGTATGTATAACAAATAGGCAGGTAAGTACTTACTTTTCCGACAGTGGCAAACACTAACATCGATTCACTTTACTTTACTTTTCTTTTCGAAATTCGGGAAACAAACGAGTAACGTTTATCCGTGGCATTCGTATTTATATTTGTGAAGAATTAAACAAGTTCATGCAAGATTGCAAGCACACACACCACAAGTCGTACTGCGTCCCTTTTCACGTCTGAACAAGCATTGCGGACGGCGGCAGCGGCAGCGCTTTGCAAGTCTCGATACGTTTTACTGAATATGGAATATGCAAGTTTTTACAAGTAACAGTCGCTGAGCTTCTTAAAATATTATCTGCCTACATTGATAGGTGAACTCAAGCCCACATTTTAGTTCTTCACTATCGAAACCAGATAAATTTTCGTGGACCCCCGCTTACGAATTGTGAAACCCAATTTTTTTGTAACGCCAACGTAGACTCCCGTCGACTCTCCCGTGGACCCCTGGGGGTCCACCTGGCCCACTTTTGGAATCAATGATCTAATCCCTATATTATACAATACTTAATTAAAATTAAAAGTAAATCTATCTATAATTTTACAATATATTTCAGTTTGTCCAATGTGTAATGTATAATTTTACAATATATTATTAAAATTATTATTATTAAAAATATTATTAAACTGCTGAATCAACAAAACTCGTTAATTTTGTTTTTATTTTTCAATATTTCCTGTAAAATATAAAATTGACGCACGAAACGGGAATTCAAACGCACATTCACTTTCCATCTATAAACTGAACGCCCGAAATGGGAAAATTCTGTGAAACGCACGAAACGGTCACAAATCAAGTTTTCGAACTAAATATCACAATGGTATAAAAACATATTTTGCTACGACCTACTTTGAAAAGACGTTTTTCGATAGTTGGATACATTTAGTGAAAATGTGAGTAAATTATCTAGTTGCCTGTTTCATTTATTTCAAATTTGACGTCTGTCGTTTAAACCTGACTAGTATATACTGAAATTTTTGTTATTTTTTCACGTTTATTACTATTCGTGATTGGGAAATTTTGGCAAAATTGTACAACAAACATTTAATCAAACTTAAGAAAGTTATACCAACAAAATTGAAGATATAAAGAAATCTATGGAAAATCTATTAATTCCACGCTGAATAAATGTCGAAACATTTACAAAATGATTAAAAATGTTGTCGATATCAGTAAATATTCCCAGGCTATACAGGTCCCATTTTCTATCTCCGTATATGGGTAACTCTCTTACTATTGAAGATACCGGATCGGTTAAATTAGCAAAGTTGCTCAAAATTTTGATGAGTATATGATAGCATTTTCAGATTTGTCATATGTTGTCAACTTTTTGAGATATTTAAGGAAAATTGAAATTTGACGAAATCTGTTATACATATCTTCGTAACCATGGAAGACAGAGCAAAACTAAAAATGGCATCTGATAGTAGTTTTTACGTAGAATTTAATAATCTTTATTAAATATTCATGGCAGACTTGAAGATCAAGATATAAAATAAACTTATGTTTTTTTTTAAATGGCAATTATAGTTGGCCATGACTTCATTAAATAGTATATTAAAAAACAAGTTTCATAAGGCACCATTTTGCCGCACGAGATCAGTTTAGAAAACGAGCCGCGTTAGCGGCGAGTTTTCTAAAGAGCGAGTGCGGCAAAAGGCCTTATGAAACGAGTTTTTTATACTATTTTTTCTATTTTGCGTTTTTTACATTAATAAATTGCTTAAATTGGAATTATTTAATTTGAAAGATCAGAGTTTAATTTTTATATAAAGCATGCAGTTGGTCATATTGATACTTTTCAAATTTAAATCTTTCTATCCGCGAAGTATATTATATTACATGTAATTTACTAATTTTCGTTAACATTACTTGATACTTCATTTAAAAATATAAACATGAGTGACATAGAAACATATATATGTTGGTGCCAATTGTATACAACATACGTTGTTTGTGTAAAATACGGACATATATCATATCTGTCAAATGTACATAAATTCTTAAAATCAAATGACAGCAATGATATTTATTTCTGTATTCGAACAACGCCAACATTGAAAAATGAAAAAAGCGTATCGAAATTAAGCTCATTTCGATACTGTTTTGGGTTTCATAATGAGTTCATTTCGAACGCAAAATAGAAAAATGCTTATTTTGTTCTAATTTCATAAATATAAGGTTTGGTATGGTTACCAAATTGACAGTTGTCAAATTAGTTGATTTCCCATGAAATAGTTAACTGGTGGTATTATCTATAAAATATTTGTGTAAACAATGTGTTCCAACGTAGAAAAAAATGACATGCTTTTTTCTCATCGAGTTACCTGGTTTATGTATCTTCGGCAAACAATACATTCTTGGTACTAAAGGATTACTAACATTTAATTTATATTTTGGGTAGAATTTACTAAAATTGGAGATTTCTTTAACGCGTCTTTAGTATCATTAATTATTTTCTACATACGAACCTTCGGCAATTAAATTTTTAACTCTTTGAAAATAGTCGATTTTGTACATAATTACTAACTTGTTCCCTTTATCTGCTTTTAGGTAAAAACTGTCTTTAGATATGAGAGTTTTAATGGTATTCTTTACTAACAGACTTCTGTTTGTGCTGCTGTAAATTCTTATCGATTTGGGTTTTACAAGCTTCTCGAATGAAGTTTTTTGGCCCTTTTTCCAAACTCTTAATCGAGGTTTCGATACTTGCAATGACCTGTTCTACAGGAATCTGACGGTTTGGCAAACAGTATTTTAAACCTTTGTTTAACAAATCTATTTCTACATTACTAAAATTCTCAGGTGATTGATTGATCACTATTTTGGTGGATATACCTTTCTGAATTTATTATTTGTTCACATTACATTTTACACCCTAGATATGTGCGCATGTTTTGAATATATCTGAATTAATAGTGTGTTTATTTAACATATTCCTTGTTTCCGTGTAACTTCGTGTTGAAATACTAATTTTAGTGACATGGTTTTTATTAACAGTAACGCATTTTATTTTGCCATCGTACTCAGGAATGTATACAGAGAAAACGTGAATCGCATTACCTAAGAAATAGTATAAGAATTATTAACACTACCAACCGTGGTAAACCGACGTGTTTCTTCTACAAGATTTGCTATCAGACTAACGAAGATAACTGGTCTGATAACAGATCTTGAAGAAGTTAACGATATGAACAACGAGATATTAATTAAAACAATAAACACGCGGCCCAACTCGGAGGGTGATTATATTATAACTAGACACTATTGCAAAGTTACTTACTGATAAAAATGATGTATAAGATAATGTAAACAAATCGAATGCATTCATAGATATTGCTTTCTGTGATCTCATTACCATTATCGAGAGACACTTCTTAATATCCGTGTATTTTTTTCTGTCCCAGGCACTTTGAAAAGCAGCAGTAGACAAACAGGTACTCTAAAATAAAATTTTTATTTAATATATTTGTTAGTATGTTTTAATAATATTTAAGTTAAGCAATAACTAAATCTAGCACTTATTATGATAACAGAATTATACTATCAAATTCTTCAATAGAACTGTGCAAATATTAAACCGCAAAGCAAACAAAAATAGTCGGATAGCTAAATTAGTTGGCATCCTGTACTGACGAGTCCATAGTCGGACGAAACACGTGTGTGTATATCTAATTTTCATATCTAATGATTGAAGTATTTAACAGATGTTATCCACTTTGTGATTTCACGGAAGACTCTTAAATACGGTAAGTGTTTGAACACGTTTTATAATTTATTTCTGACAATTTCTTTTATGTGGCCGCCACTGGCTGTTGGGGTAAACTCGCCAGCCCTAGTTATCTAAATGCCAAATATGTGCAACCAATTTAAATTTTTAAGCAAAACTAGGATGTGCACGTCGTTGTTATTAAAGTGTTAACGCTGGAAAAATGAATTTCCATGATTAAAATCGAAGTGGCCGTCTATCATTACAGATTTGTTGCAGTCTGTCGACGAACTGATTAACCAAAATACGTGTTTGAGTTTGGAGTTTGAGTTTGAGCTTAGTGAGAATCTTCTAAGCGTGTCTTATACGAGGTGCATTCAAGTTCTAAAGCCTCCGATTTTTTTTCTCCAGACTGGAAAGAGATAGAAGCATGTGCATTGTTTTAAAATGAGCGTGCGTTCGTTGTCAATACGTCACAGAGATGGCAGCACTGTACGGCAGACGGAATTGTAGCGCAGCATCGAGAATGAGAACTGTTTTAGATACTTAAAATGGCTACGTTTTCCTTACTTGAACAGCGTGCAATCATTCGTTTTCTGAATTTGCGTGGTGTGACACCAATTAAAAGTCATCGACAGTTGAAGGAGACTTGTGGTGATGGAGTTATGGATGTGTCGAAAGTGCGTTCGTGTGTGCGACAGTTTAATGAAGGCAGAACATCGTGTGACAACAAACCGAAACAACCTCGGGCTCGCACAAGCCGGTCTGACGACATGATCGAGAAAGTGCAGAGACTTGTTTTGGGGGATCGCCGAATGACAGTTGAACAGATCGCCTCCAGTGTTAGCCTTTCCGGGGGTTCTGTGCACACAATCCTGCATGACAACCTGAAAATGCGAAAAGTGTGCTCCAGGTGGGTGCCACGAATGCTGACGGACGACCACAAGGCTGCTCGTGTGGCATGTTGTCAAGCAATGTTGACGCGCAACCAAGGCATGAATGGGACTTTCTTTTCGTCGACTGTGACAATGGATGAGACGTGGATGCCATTTTTCAATCCAGAGACAAAGCGCCAGTCAGGTCAATGGAAGCACACAGATTCACCGCCACCAAAAAAATTTCGGGTAACCGCCAGTGCTGAAAAAATGATGGTGTCCATGTTCTGGGACAGTGAGGGCGTAATCCTTACCCATTCTGTTCCAAAGGGCACTACGGTGACAGGTGCATCCTACGAAAATGTTTTGAAGAACAAGTTCCTTCCTGCACTGCAACAAAAACGTCCGGGAAAGCCTGCGCGTGTGCTGTTTCACCAAGACAACGCACCCGCACATCGGGCTAACGTTACGCAACAGTTTCTTCGTGAAAACAACTTTGAAGTGATTTCTCATGCTCCCTACTCACCTGACCTGGCTCCTAGTGACTTTTGGCTGTTTCCAACAATGAAAGACACTGTCCGTTGCCGCACATTCCCCAGCCGTGCTGCTATTGCTTCAGCGATTTTCCAGTTTTCGAAACAGACTCCTAAAGTAGCCTTTGCCGCGGCCATGGAATCATGGCGTCGACGTTGTGAAAAATGTTTACGTCTGCAGGGAGATTACGTCGAGAAGTAACACCAGTTTCATAGTTTTCGGATGAGTAGTTAGTTAGAAAACAATCAGAGGCCTTAGAACTTGAATGCACCTCGTACTGTTATCGGCGAAGTTGTCACAATTTATCTGAAGTATAGAAAAATTTATGCAAGGTTGGTTGCTCGCGTGCTCACAAACAAACACAAACAGAAACGCATAGCTCTGCTTTAAGCATTTTAGAGCACTATTCAAATAAAGGACATGAATTTCTTTCTCAAATAGTGACAGGGGATGAAACTTAGGTTTCTTATGCTACACCTGAAATTAAACGTCAGCTTATGCAGTGGTATCATCTTGAGTCACCGACCAGACCAAACAAATTCAAGCAAACGACCTCGACTCGAAAAACTTGTAGCAACAGTGTTTTGAGCCCGGCGAGGAATTTTGCTTATTGAGTTTATGCCGCGAATGGCCGAAATAAACGTATATGCATATTGTAAGACGCCGAAGAAACTGCCGTGGTCGATTCAGAACTGAAAGCACAGAATGCTGTCTGAAAACATTTGGAAATTATTGATCATCCGCCATATAGCCCTGACTTGGCCCCTATTGACTTCCATCTCTTCACCAAACTGAAAGAATTTCTGGGAGGAAAACGTTTACAGGAAGAGAAAGAACCCAAAGAAGAGGTCACACCCTTTCTTAATGAAATGCCGGCAGAATTCTTTAATGCTGGTATTCAAAAACTTATTACAAGATATGACAAAAAATATTTCCTATTTAAGTTAGTAGAAAACTAGCATACGCTATGAAAATATAAAATAAAAAATTTTAAATTTGTTTCTGTTTTATTTGAAAACGGGTATGAGTTTTTGGAGTTCCTTCAATCAATACAAAGTTTTATTGAAGCCTCAGATAATTTCTTAAATGGAAAATTATTCCTTTCCAACTACGATTAATTTGTGATTTTTATTGGAATAAATTTGGAGATATTTTAATTTTTAGTGCACAGAATATTAATTATGTAAAAAAGATACTTACCCAGTGACTTAGTTCATTAGAAACGGCACAATACACAAATAACTGCGAGATGTGAGCAATATAATACGACAATAAGAATGTCAAGTTATTGATGTTTGTTTCCTGGAAGGAAAACAAAGAGTTTAAAACGAAATTAATTAAACAACACATTTATACTATCTACAATCAATACTTAATTTATTAATTATATTCATTCTTAATAATTTAATCGAGTCTTAAATTTTAGAGAAAAAAGAACTAATTAATGCTTTGGGCTTCGGAATCAAGTTAGATTGAATTGCATTTATCTAAAAACTAAAGACCAGAAGAAATAAATTTGAAATAAAAATTATTCATAGATTCATAATAAAAGAATTGAAAATTTAAAGGATAAGGAAAACTTTTTATAATTCTGAGCTTGTATTGTCGTAAATGATCTGTAGTTACGTATGATGAAACCTAGATTTTTATTTGCCCGTTTAGTAATGTATTAAATAGAGATATTTACAGAGTTAAAAACACATTTAGATCCTTTACAAAGTCTGCACGTGTTAACATGTATACTGGCTTCAAGTTTATAGAGTGTTTTAGATTTCCTTGTCAAGATTTCGAGGACATTAGTTTTACACCAATAGAAAATATTAATTAAATCGGTTTGAAGCTTTTCACAAACATTCAATGTATGTACTACGACGATAAATCTTTAAATCATCAGCGAGTAATAGTTGATTAAATAAAATTCGGTAGCTAAAGTAGTTTATAAATATAATAAATAAGAGAGGTCTCAAGTAAGATGCCTGTAGTACACCAGCTGAATGGAAATACGAGATGGACTCGAAGCCAGTGAAGAAAACCTCTTGTAATCTATCACTCAGATATGATCTAAAGACACCAATCATTAAAAAATTACTAAATCCAAATGCCTGGAGCTTTAACAGATAATTCCGCGATTTATGTGATCAAAAGCCTTAGAAAAATCACTGACCTTGCGCGTCTTTAACTTCAGCAATACACTGAGCGAATATTTAGATTAACAACTGTAAATCTGTACTGCATGCAACTATATTGCTGGGGCGAGATAAAGAATTTAACGTATTAACAAATTAATTTTCGAATAAAGAATTAATACTTCAAAAATTTTAGCGAAATTACAGGCTGATTCATTTTCGGCCCTCACCATGGGGATCTCTCTTATTATTGGAGATAGAGTATAGGTTTAAATTTGGCAAAGTTGTTAAATTTTGTGTTTGTTATAAATCCGTAAAGAAAATAGACCTGTGACAAATGACCTTCGTTATTTAAAAAAAAAAACGCGAAAACCCCATTTTCTTCTTTTACCTGTAGCACCGACATTTGGCCTTGTAGAGAAAAAATAAAAACACATCCTTGTGGCCATTTCTAAACCTCTATCCAGTGGTGTACTCTAAATTTTTATACGACGTTTCGTTTCTTTCTGGCCATCATCAACTCTCTAATTTCTTATAGGCGCCATATTGGATTTAGACATTTTCAGAAAGAGTTTTTTTTTCTGATTTCAACCATGTACCACATGCTGACTATAGTTTTCGACATTAGGTTTTATTTGAAAGAATAAATTATAAGATTAAATAAGGTAGCCTTTGGAATTTCAATCTGCCAAACATTTCATTTATTGTTCATTAATAATACAAAAATGTCATACACTAACGAAGAGAAACGAGATATGATAAGTATTTTTTATTCATCGAAACGAAATTCAACAGTAGCGAGTACAAGATAACAAAAACATTAATAAAAATACATAGAAAAGTAAACAATAAACAATTACAGTAAATGTTCAATTATCTGGCCATCTTCGGTAATGGCTTAGTAAACGTCATTTTCTATCCTTCCCATTAGCCAATTACAATATTCTAGCCTTCTCAAATTATCTCCAGGCAGTAAAGAGTGACTAACATGGATCCTGTATGGTTTAAACCTACTTTTATGTAAAGTTCTCCAAACTCTGGACTGGCACAAATTTAATTCTGACGCTACTTCGCGTGTAGAAATTGATGGATTATTATTTATCTATAAAAATACAAGATTAACATGAAATTTGAAAACACGCTTTTAATTTACCATTTGTAAAATATCTTGTCGATTTTCATTTAAATTCCTGTTGTCTTGACCATTACGCGGCTTAGTAAACGATCCATTCTCGACCAAATTTCTGTCGAGATCTAGAAAAATGGTACGATGAGGCTGTTGTCGTTCTGGATATAATTGTAGATATCTTGTACTCGCTACTGTTGAATTTCGTTTCGAAGAATAAAAAAACTTATCATATCTCGTTTCTCTTCGTTAGTGTATGACATTTTTGTATTATTAATGAACAATAAATGAAATGTTTGACAGATTGAAATTCCATGGCTACCTTATTAAATCTTATAATTTATTCTTTCAAATAAAACCTAATGCCAAAAACTTTAGTCAGCATGTGGTACATGGTTGAAATCATAAAAAAAAAACTCTTTCTGAAGATGTCTAAATCCAATATGGCGCCTATAAGAAATTATATAGTTGATGATGGCCAGAAAGAAACGAAACGTCGTATAAAAATTTAGAGTACACCACTGGATAGAGGTTTAGAAATGGCTACAAGGATGTGTTTTTATATTTTCTCTACAAGGCCAAATGTCGATGCTACAGGTAAAAGAAGAAAAGGGGGTTTCGCGTTTTTTTTTTAAATAACGAAGGTCATTTGTCACAGGTCTATTTTCTTTACGGATTTATAACAAACACAAAATTTAACAACTTTGCCAAATTTAAACCTATACTCTATCTTCAATAATAAGCGAGATCCCCATGGTGAGGGCCGAAAATGAATCAGCCTGTATATCATATGAATATAGCGCGAAATTCTGAAATATTTAAGATATCATCAACTTTTAAAACAAAAATTACTCTTGTAATTTTTTCAAACATCTGGAAACATTGACAAAATTAAATATCTTGATTCTATGGCTATGTTTAAGATACCTGGTGGACAACAAAATATCTACTACTAACACAGAGACAATGCAAATGCATTGATTATTAAATTGTATGGTTTAGAAATTACTCAGAATAGAAGAAAGTCTGTAAATTTCTATTTTTGGAGACTGTGGTCTATGGACATACCTAAAATTTTTTTTGAACGCACGATAGTAGAGAGAACTGTGTCTCCAAGTTGCTTTTCGATCCGAAAACTCAATTAAAAGTCTCCTAGGTAATAATAAAGATAAATTGGATGTGAACCAGAAATCGGGTACATATATATGAAATTAATTCCCGCCATTGTGATTTGAAATATATCGATCAAACTAAGCGCTTAATAATAACCCGTTATAAATTACATATATCACATATTTACATCAATAAATCGGAAAAATCAAGTGTCGCCCGTCACGGATTAGAAACTAATCATAACATCACGGTAGATTATTTAAAACTGATTAAAAATATAGGCAATCCGAGGAACCTGTAGATATACGAAAGTATCGATGTTAATAAAAACAGTAACACGACATTATAATCATAATACATTTTATCCTAAATACGAAAAATTATTCTTCTGTTGGGAATATCACATCAGAAACTTTTTGGATTATATACTAGTAATACTATTTTGGACACGTGTAAAGTAACAGAATAATAAGCTTGAGAAATTTGTTTCTTAATTTGTACTCTCAACTTCAAGAAAATATTCATCATTTGTTGTCACAAGGGCTTTTTTCTCCAATTAAATAATTAATTTTTCTCATTCAAAAAGATCGGCCGAATTCGAGAGTTGGTGGCGTTATTTTTATAAAAAGGCCTTTTTCCTTACCGTAGTAATTCGATAACAAGTTGTGCAAATTCCCATTGCACTAGCCAGAAGTTGTACCAAATGCCCATTACCAAATATCTTATTCAGTTCTTCACTAAAGCTAAAAATTATTTAATAACTTGAAAATACTTATCAATTACGTAAATAAATAATGAAGCAAGTTACTTAATAAGTTTCTGATGATGTTTAATGCAAATAACCAATAATTTTCTTTCACTATCATCTCTTTTATCAACAATGGATCGATATTCGACACCAGGAATCTTGAGCAAACGCTTTGTTATTTCATTTTCCTCACCGGTACCAATAAATCTGATAGCTTCGCAGAGCAAACGAAACTGCGCTACGCTATTCGCACAAAAAGCATAGTACAAGCAATCGTATCCACAAACAACATGCTGGTTAATGCAGATAGTAAAATAGGCTTGGAAAATAAATGTTATCTCGTACCATGGACTCGTGGTGTAGTCGAATGGATACCAAGCGTTATGTGGTAATTGTTTACCAGGTTTTATCATAGGAAGTATTATATACATGTTTATAAACCCTAAACCGGTTATATATTGTACCAAACAAACGGTAATTAATATTTTGGAGTCCTTTCGAATTTCAGTTTCAACCTCTTTAGACATAATATTGGACGGCCAAAATTCTTGCCAAACAGTCTTTAGAAGTCTGTCCAGATTTTTAGATTTATAGTAAAATAACATTGCTTTGGTTGTTGTCTATAAGAAAGATTTCTAATTAAAAACATACACATACAAAAAAACACAAATTCGATAAATGATAGAACAGACATAATTAACCTCTCAACAATATACCTGCGCATAATATACGTACTCCCCCGCTCCCGTTTAGTGACATTACAAACATACAAAATATTGTATGTATATATATATATAATTAAAAAATATGATTTACTAGGTCTCCTTAAAAAAAAAAGTACTAAAAAATTAGTATTTGTTAACTTTACATATCTCTAAAATTTTTAAAATATGACTTGTCTAATATAGGGATTTTGTCAACCAATTTGTAATATTGGCTGCATATTGTAAAGAAGTCATAAAGCGGCGATGCACAGACTTATAGGGAACAGGGGCAACTCGGGAAAATTATAAACCAAGGACGGGTCACTACAAAGAATACTTATTAACACAAATATTTTTATTTTTAAATAGTATGAATTACTACAAATGATAAAAATAAAAGAACATTCAAAAATGTTTTTTGTAATTATGTAATCGTAATGTAATCTATTCATTACAATGCATGACATTGCATTGATCTAACAATTTTGTTTATGTTTGACTCCACATTACTTGTCGCCATACGTAAAATTGATTCCAGATTTTCATGTGCCAGACGGTTTCGATTTTTTGTTTTGTTAAATTTCATCACTGAAAACGTTTGCTCACAAATATACGTCGATCCAAATAAGCTTGCGTATTTCAATGCATTTATTGGCAACTCTTTATAAGCGGTTTTGTCAACGCAACGGTAAAAGTTAAGTAAATTACCTTCTTTAAACTTGTTTCGTAAATTATCATCATTTTGCATGTCTATCAATTCCAGCTGTATTGATTCCGGCGCATTTTCGGGTGAAATGTTGAAAGGATTGCTGAAAATGTCTAATAGAGGTTTAACTTTTTTGAAGTCTAGAAAAGCTTATATTAAAATATTAAATTTTTCAACATAAGCGAAATTGACATCAGTTTTATTGAATTTCTCCATAATTTTTTGTAGTTCGGAAAATGGCTGTAATTGGCTGAATTGATTTGTGTCCTGAAAAGACTCAATTTGCATTGAAAGGACGAAACATGAGAGTATAACTGCGATATCAATTGATCTTTGCCTTGGAGTCGCGTATTTAAAACATTCAAGTGATTTGTGATGTCTATAAGAAACGCTAAATCACACAGCCAATCAGGGTTGTCGAGTTCGGAGACGTCCTTTTTCTTTTCCGCCAGAAATATTTTGATTTCTTCAATCAAGTTAAGAAACCGTTCTAGTGACAACCCACGACTTAGCCACCTTACTTCAGTGTAAAACAAGAGATCACCATATTCGCTTTCAATATCCTCGAGAAATTGTGTGAATTGTCGGTGATTGAGACCTCGTGATTTTATAATACTACAACTTTTATCACATTTTCAAATCCCAATAATTTTGAACAGAGGGCCTCTTGATGTATAATACAATGAAACTGCATTAATTCCTTGGTATCTATGTTTTTAGTTTGTAAATACTCTTTTAACATAGTTATTATCCCAGATTTACTTCCAACCATTGAAGGTGCTCCGTCAGTCGTAATTCCAGATAATTTCGTTAAATCCAAATCCATTATAGAACATTTTTACAGAAGAGCTTTGAGCATGTCACTACCCTTGGTTTGACTTGTCAAAGAACTCATACCAATCAGTTCTTCATTCACTTCAAAATTTTGCGTTACACCTAGTAAACATATTGAGAGTTGAGCAGTGGAACTTATATCTGTAGATTCGTCGAGTGCTATAGAAAAATACTCAAAACTTTTCGATTTCGTAGCTAATTGCTCTTCTATATTAGCTGCTAATGTGGTAAGTCTTCTTTGAACAGTCATCCGATTTAGTTGAATTTTCTCAAACCTCTTTGCATCTTTCGGACACATTTTTTTGCGGCGATATCTAAACACTGCTTAACAAACTTACCATCTTTAAAAGCCCGACAAGTTTTCGCTATTATTCGAGATATTTCAAAGCTAACTTCAGTAACTGTTCCAGCATCTTGAATTGGTTTTGTAAACATAGCTTGCTGGCGTATTAGTTCATTTGGAAAGCGGAAATTTTTTGCGTTCGATTTTCGCCGGTTAATTTGGTGAAAGTATGATGCTGGGTTTCATAATGCCTTTTCACATTATATTCCTTCGGAATAGAAACACTACTCTTGCATATTAAACAGACACTTTTGTTATGCGATGAAATGAAAAAGTATTTTTCGGTCCAAATATCTTGAAACTGTCGATTTTCATCTTCAACCTTACGACTACGTCTTTTATATCCATATCAAAATTGATATTATATTGTTACGGTAGGTAGATGTCAAGTTCGAACAACGAAATATTTATTCTTCACAGATTTCAATTCAAACAATATAACGTTCGCTTGTCCGTAGTTAAAACTTAACTGCCCCGATAGCGGGCGATGCGTTATATTTATACGAGTTACCTAACATCGAGAACCTACCGCATTGTTCGGGGATAATACCGACGTGTTTCGCGAATCTTCGAGTAATCTAGTTGGTTCGACAGATTTCTAGTCTTGTAACAATATGCTTGGAAATCTTGGAACGACGAGGAGCATACCTGTCCTACCGTAGTAAACCTGAACAAGAAAGTAGTAGGTACTTAAAGATACATATCTTACTAACAATTACAAAAGTTAGAATAATATAAAAAGTTAAGAAATATTGATTTGAATGGATTTTTACCTACTTTTGTAGTTTTTCGAACAATTTTTAAAATTCGTTGGCGGGCCGCATAAATATCGACAGTGGGCCGCATGCGGCCCGCGGGGCGCGGTAGTGCATCGCTGTCATAAAGGTTTTATAGATTTTAGTACCAAACAAAGACTTCACAACATTTTTGGTTTTTATCCTCTTCTAGCTAAAGGTATCATTTTTATTGTTCGGCTGAACGTGAAGTTCGCCTGCCTGTGCAGGGTAATACATTTGATACTCTTAGGTGGGTGAGCACTTAAGAGTATCAAATGTGATACCCCCGCGACTATGATTTAGACGAGAACTTATTACACCTAAGTGATGATGAATCCGAGGAAATTTATGAGAAAAACCAAGAAGAGCAAGAAACTCAAGAGGTAGCAGCAGAAAGTCAAAGCGAGAGCCAGAATTTATGAACAGTCAGCAAAAATCAAGATCAAAATGTCGTTATCCTGGCTGTAAAGCTCTAACTTTCATAAAATGTCAAACATGTAATATATTTTTGTGTTACTCAACAGATCGAAATTGTTTTGTTAAATTTCACAAATAAAATGTTTCTTTCAATTATTTTTCTTTTGCTTAGTTTAACACCCATATCATATATGATTTACCCATTTTTTTCAAAAAGCTAAATCAAAAGTGAGTTCTCTGATATCGTATATTTATTAAATAACATCCAAACAATAACCCAAGCATCATTTTATGAAGAATTAGGTGCTCAATATTTTATGGCTCCGAAGAAGTTATAAAAACCTCTTAATTGATAATACCTGCATTCCAACAGCTATTGAAGATGCAACTTTCGTCAACGAATCTACATCCACGGTAGAAGTAACCAAATAGACAATCATACTTATTTCGTGAATAACAGCCATTACAAAAAATATCGAATACGATATTTTTTTGGAAAGAGTAAAATTCTCGGGCCATAAGTTTACGATAAACGTTAACGTTTTGCTGAAAAAGATGGTGTACTTAGCCGAATCGTTCCAAACACCTTCATAATTGTTGAAAAATCTACGAAAGATCAAAGACCGATTTTTTGGAAATAATCCCATTCTAGTTGTTACTGAGAAATTGCACGGATACAGAATGGAGACTTTAAACCTTTCCTAAACGATTTCAACCACTTTTTAAGTGATTTAAGGGTAATTGGTTCATTTTACATACATGGCGTTATAAATATTTTATTAAACTGCTTTGACGATGATAGTTTGGTGAGAATATCAAGTAATTTGAGCAATGCAACAAATTACCTTACATTTTATATTCAATACAACTTTTCCAAACAACTTTAAAAGTATTAAAGTACATAATATGCTTTTGCACTGTAATTTAAAATATTTTATATTGTAAGTGTGAAATAGATTTTATAGATTTTTGAAGTTATTTTTATTTGTATATGTACTTATTTCCACATCGCATTTTAAAATGTTAATATTGTCCTAGTAATTAATAGAAAGTATTAATTTCCAACTTAAACCTCACAACGATGTATGTAAAAGCCCATTATTACAAAGGTATTTAAACTAAATTTGTATAGGTATTTAAAAATATGATAAAATAAATATAAGTATATCGAACATTCTAAAAAGATAAGGCACATCAAAAATAGATTAAAACGGATTAGAAGTCGAAAATTACGCTTGGATCCACAAAAGGTATATAAATCATATAGAATTTATAATATACATTTTTCTAAGCCACAATTTAGACAAGGACACCAGTAAATTTAGCCTTAAGAAACGGAACATCCCTATATACAATGCTCTTTATGTATTTATCGATTATACCGGGCGTCCTTGAAATAAAAACATAACGAATGAATAATGGAAAGATGTAATTATATAGAATATAAATCTAAAATATTTTCCCAAAATATCCTCTCGTAAGCGAGAATGACAATGGTAAATATATTTAAAAAAATTTTGTTACGCCACTGTGCGATGGATTATATTATAAAAGAGGATATTTTAAAATTGAACGACAATGACAAAAAAAATAATTTTGTTATTGTCCATTTCGCTCTAATTTTTATTCGATTGTCGATTGTTTTGTACGTTCGTTACAATTTATATTTATGTATTCGATTAAAGATAGTTCATACCAAATAAGACGTTAAATGTCTGTAGAAAACACATCTTATAAGTTCTTTTAATGTATCTACTTTAAAAATTTACATGCTAATAAAAAATTTTAACAATTGACTTTTCCTAGGTTACCGAAACCTCAATTTTATAAACACAGTTTTTATAAGTATAAACATGCAGTGTTTGTATTCAATAGCGGCATTCTAAATCCATATTTTTTTTTTGGTGCTTCTTGTAACAAAAAAAAAATTACGAAAGGTAGTACAGTTCTAAAAGCTTTCGTCCACAAATGACTTACTTCAGTAGGTAATTGTATTGAGGTTATTGAACCCTAAGTAAACAGAGCTGCTCCATTGAATGGTTTTTATACTTTTATAAATATAAACATTGGATTTTTTTGATATTATTAGATCTTAATAAACGCTAAGTTACCATGGCAACCAGGCATGAAAACTTTGTCCGCACGATACGTACACAGTGTAGCTAATTAATGATGAAATATGTCGAAAACACCAATATAATAACACTTTGTGTGCCCTTAATTAAAAAAAATAAATAAATATAATTTCATTGTATATTTTTTTTTTTACGAACAATGGTACTTTGACTTTTAACGAGTGCCCAACACTAACATAAATTGTCAAGTTTAGGAAAATGACAGAAGTCAAAAAATTAGACTTAGACAACTGTCATAATTACAAGGTAATACAAAATCGTATTATATTTGCGAGCAATACTACTCGACTATCTACACATTTTTAATTAATCGTATTATATTTGCAAGCAAAACTACTCGACTATCTACACATTTTTAATTAAAGTGAATAAATAATGACATCTATTTGAGTACATTACATATTTAAAGGAAAGTAAAAAAGTGCGCAATATTTTTAAACATATTTTAAGATAATTATTATGCTTTATTATCACTTTTCAAAAAAGATTTTAAAAACACAATGGCTCCAACACTATAAAATGATTGAGCACTAGAATCATATTTAGCATCCAAACATAAAATAGCTATAGAAGATTTTAATTGGCGAGAGAATATAATAACAAAGTTACAGGAACGAAATAAACTACAGACCCCATTTCAGAAACTTATACACCAAAGTAAGTATATTATTCATTCATGTTGATACTTCATACTATATTAATAAATTAATCTGAAAAGTTTTAAAATTATATTGCTAACTCATCACAATACAACCAAAAAAAAACTCTTTACCTATTGCCATAATTGAATACATTGATGAACCAAAATAATATATCAACCTTGATTGTGACAATAATGTAAAACTTTAATTAATTATATATAAACTACTAAATCACTAAATTTCAAACTTATAATAGTATTAAATTTCATGGCATTTCGACAAATGCTTTTGATAGGTACTGTTGCTAAGTAACGTAACAATTAATAGTGATATTTTCTGACAGATTACTAAATTATTATCCTATGATTTTAAATTTAATATGATAATATCTAATTGTAAATGTAGTTGACCAAATGCATAAAATGAATATTCAGGCCTCGTAATTCTAAATACTAAAATGGGTAATTTAAAATATTACAAATATAAAACTTCAAATAAGAAATAATGTCAAATTGTCGGAGTGGAAATGGCTTCGCAACAGAACGGCAGTCCACGTGAACGGCGAACGCCAATAGCCATTCGCGTACGCATGTACTTAAATCAGGTCAATGCCCTAGCATTAGAATGCATTCGAACAAATTCCAAGAACTGTTATCGCTAATGGATTTTATTTACGATTTTTTTAGATGTTTTTTTTTGCCATGAATTGTTCTACTATTTGACACGTTGATTTTAAATATTAAATAAGAAATGTTTCTCTCTCTTAAAATGCATTTTGAAGTAATTATTTTTATTCCGTATTTGCGATTATTTTTCTCACATAAAATATTGTTTTTCTCTTTTTATTCACATTATAAAAAACTTTTGTGTAGAAAATACTAATATGTATATAACATCTATGGAACTTCTTTTTATGTAAACAATTCCTGGAATTTTAATTTAAATCGTGTGGCAAATATTTAGATTTTTTATGCTTGTATTCTATATAATTACATCTTTCGATTTTTAATATGTTGTGCTTTTGTTTCAAGGACACGCGGTATATGATTACACTAATTTATGTTATATACAGAATTTTCACGTAACCGGTTCGTTAGAAGTTTTTTATGTTAACGCCTTAGAACACTTTTGAAAATTTGTAGCACGTAATCTTGTTACTTAGTATCTGGATACTTGGTGTTAAAATAAAATATTTACACTTATAAATCACTTTCGGGTATACCGGAAGTCATGGCCAACTGTGATATTTTAAACGCAATTTTATATTTTTTATTACTTTATTGCTTTTAATTTCTTTCTAAAGTGCTATAACACTTTATATTAAGGTTTCTTTCGTAAAAAATTAACTGTTTTTGAATTATTTTGATTTTTGTGAAATTTATATACCTGTACGATGCAAAATGTTTATCTACTTACTATGGTGTGATCATCTACAGACTGTTCCATTAAAAAAAAAACGATTTTTCTTTAATTAAAATTTACTTAAGTAATCAATAAATTTCGAACACCCTGTAAGGGATTTATTAAATGTTTAGACATTATTCAGAATCTTATACCTTTCGCTGACTCCAGTAAAAATAGTTCAAATACGCCTTAGATAAGTAATTTTAAAAAGTCTATTGAAAAAACAAATTTCACAAAAAAAAAAATATGTAATAAAAACTGTTAATTTTTTACGAAAGAAGCCTTAATATAAAAGCACTTTACAAGGAATCTAAAAAAGCAATAAGAAATATAATTGTCCATTTAAAATATCAAAGTTGGATATTTGATAGGACGAATTCACTTACAGATTAGATATATACCGTATTACAATGGGAAAACATATTGCACATTTGTAAATGAAACTTGAAATTATGCTGAATTGTTTGGTTTATTATTCAGTTCAATAAAATTTATACTTTCTTCACAATTAAATGTTATTTCTATATAATTCATTTAGGAAGACTGTTTTAAAATACATATACTGCAAATAATCAAATTATAGTTATTGTGACACCAGATATTAAATATAAATATAGCATATTCTTTATTTATATATTCATTGTGGAAAAACAAAATGTTAATTAGTGTAAATTATCAGGATTGAAAAGTATTTCTACATGTATATAACGGGTGTTCAGAAACATTCGAAGTCAAGTGGGCTCTTAACAAAAAATCGTATATCTTTACTTAAGTATCTGATTTGTAATAATTATTAAATGTCAACTGTTGTCTGTCAAAAATCAATCTATCTCAGACATGACTTCATATTTTCAAGGACTACTTTGACTTCGAATGTTTCTGAACACCCGTTAGAATATAAAATAGGTACCATGAATACAATATTCGACGGAATAGCGTAGGTAAATTTCGGCAATTATTCAAAAGAGGGCGCTGTAGATAATGTATATTTGAAACAGCATTTAGCTCGTAACCGTTCCAAAAATGAGCATTACAAATTTATCTTACTCTAAAAATTTTAAAATCTATATTACGTAAGAATGAATAATATTAAAACATTTCAGTATTTCGGAAAATATATTGCTTATATTTACTTGTGGAGTCTTGGCAAAATCTCATGAGACCAGCGCGGTAATATGAAATGTAAGGAATATTTTAAATTTCACATCGTTAGGCATGCGAGCTCCAGCAACCGACAATACATTAAGTTATATTATCCGATGGTCATCCGATGGTCCGATTATCCGATGGTCATCCGATGGTTATCCGTTTTAATACAATTGTACTAAATTTAGCACATTTTAGCTATTGTAGTACATAAGTACAATTTGGGGTCAATTTACCTCAATTTCGTACATTTCTAAGATTTTGACATAACAAAAATATAAAAAATATATTTTTTTAAGTTTATTAAAGAAATCTGTACAAGAAGTCGGCAAAATATGGAATTTTCGCCATCTACCCGTCAAGAGCATATACATATATGTATATAGTGTTTTTGTTTTGTTGCTCATTATAATTCATAATTTCAAAATGGTAAACCCCTAAACTAATTTTTATGTTTAACTATAGTCATGAGCCATGGGTCATGAGTCATAAGTCATGAGTCATAAATCATGAGTCATGGGTCATGAGTCGAGAGTCAAGAGTGATGGGTCATGAGTCATAAGTCATGAGTCATGAAGGTAACCACCTTCCGACATGTTAAAAATGGAAGAATTATCTTCAACAATTTTATAAAATGTTTGGATTTCATTTGTGTGTTTTACTTATGTAGAATGTAAAAATTATAATTCAGTTGGCAACAATGCGATGTTTTTTATTATTTTTTATCGTTTTTTGTTAAATATGAAGATATATTACTTCTACGAATTTGTATGCCCATTCTTTATAGAATAATTGAAAAAATATATTAAAATAATATGGTTTGCCAATCCCTCTCTTTTTAGAAAAGCATGATTTTAAATTCCTACAGTTGACTGCAAAAAAAATAACTAAAGTTTAGTACAAATTAGTAATTTTCTTACGTTTGTTTAGTACATTTGAAAAATTTGTTGCGGCTGCCCTATCGGTGGTTCGTATCTTTGTACTAGTTTCTACTGACAAAAATAATAAATTGTACATAAATTAGATATTATAGACAATAAGCATTGACACTGAATATTTTTAATATTTTTAACATTATTGTTCGGGCAAAATAGATTTAATTTTGTATTTTTAGTTTTATTTATATGTAGGTATATTTATGTTAATATATTTAATCCTAGTTTTAAATTGTAAATACATATTATATATTGTATATAGAAAAGGTCTTGGAGTTCAGATATATTTAATGTTGTTACCTTAGGCCTGGTCAGGTATTACATTTATTCATTGTCTTATTTTCTACAGTCATAAAAACTATTTATTTTATTAAAGGCACAACCCTCTGCTTAATCCATCCATTATGTAAATGTATTTGAATAAGCATAAATATAATAGAATTAGTTTTATTGTACATATTTCCTGTTATATATTATAATAGGTTAAATGATTTGGTTCGATGCGATTCTGCGAAGTATTAGGTTATCTCTTTGCATTGTATATTTATTACTTTAAGAGGTATTTTATTTTCTATAATTAAGGGTTTACGGCGTATATTGTTTATTTTAATACATTTATGACGTTGGAAACTACAGCATATACTTTTCTTGGAAAGGTAAAAATGTATTATATGAAAATTTCCGTATACTCAATTTCATTGTTTTCTCCCTCTCTTGTGACTGGCGGGGACAAAACTTTCTTGCCGAAAAATAAGGGAATGAAGAATGAAGAAACAGTTCCAAACAAGATCTCTTAGAGCTCACTACAGTTCCAAGTACGATCTCTTCGAGTTAAAGCTTAGGTCTCAGTGCAGTGGCGGTTTCTGCTATGGTTTGCAAGTTTGCGCAACCACCAAAACTAATAGATTTAATTTAATGAAAAAAAGCGTAATTCTACATTTTTTAAATTATAAATTAAAAATTTGAACTACCTCACAGAATAAATGAACTATTATAAATATAATAGGTATATCTAATTGGATATGAATACGTTAAATAAATGAGAGAATAACACACTTGGTTTGCAAACTCATCGCAATCCACGAACGTATATATCCCTATACGGCTGACGAACTTTGTCGAACGTCTTTCGGGTATATCTCCATAAACGACAATAGTGTTGCAGCAGCAGTGCAACCAAAACATTAGACATATTTCTTGCTTACGGTGCAACGGTATAAAAGCGAATAAAAAAGTTGTATTTGTGTGTTTAAAAGTGTTTATGCTCTTTATTTTTAAATAATAATGAATTCAGTGCAGAGTTTAATAGTGGATCCGTTCTATAAAAGAACGTATGCCGAAAAAATTGAAATAAAGCGGTTGGGCAGACCTGTTCCGAATTTAAATCTGAAACAAACGATTTCCAGTAAGACGCGAACTTTTAATAGACTATTTAATAAGGATATTTATAATAAACATTTGTGGATTTGCGGTTGTAGTATAAAAAATGCATTATTCTGCTTTCCTTGCTTACTATTTGAAGGTGAAGAATTATGGACGAAAATGGGTTTAACTGATTTAAATCATTCAAGCGATCGAATTAAAAAACACAGTATATCACAAAGGCATATGAAAAATGTAGTCCAATTATCGCTTTTTGGGAATGTGAATATTGCTGCTCAGATGGATAGTGCATATCGAAGAAATATAGCATTGCACAACGAGAAAGTTAAGTACAATCGATATTTACTGAACATTATAATTAATTGTGTACGTTTTTGTGGAGCTTTTGAACTTGCGCTGAGAGGACACGATGAATCAATTTCGTCCTCTAACCCGGGTGTTTTTCGTGGTTTAATAAATTTTAGTGCTGAATTGGACGTTGCTTTAAAAGACCATTTAGAAAAAGCTACTGTTTTCAAGTATACTTCTAAAACTATCCAAAATGAAGTTTTACAAACAATGTTCAGTGTGTGTCAAGAAGAAATCTCTAAAGAAATAAAAGAAGCGGATTATTTATCTGTAATAGTTGACGAAACTACAGACGTATCAAATAAATATCAAATGGCCGTGGTATTTAGGTATATAGCTAAAGGTAAGCCTGTTGAACGATTTTGGAATTTTTTAGCGCCGTCAGATCATGACGCGAAAACGTTATCTACAATCATTCTTGCAGAACTAGAAACACACATTAAAGATAACGAAAGAAAATTGATTGCCCAGACATATGATGGGGCAGCCGTCATGGGCGGATCGCATAATGGGGTACAGGCACGTATTAAACAAACTTATAAATACGCTGCTTACGTGCACTGCTACGCGCATCAGTTAAATTTAGTTATGTTGAATGCTGCCTCTGCCAACACTAATGTCCGTATATTCTTTGCAAATTTACAAGGAATTTGTACCTTTTTTTCAAATAGTTCTCAAAGAGTTGCAATATTGGACGAAACAGTTAAAAAGCGGCTGCCTCGTTCGGCCCCAACCAGATGGAATTTTAATTCCAGAATTGTCGCCACTGTGTTTGAACACAGAGTAGAAATTATAGAAACAATGCGAAGAATTTTGAATGAAAGTAAAACTGTAAATATCACTACTATCAATCAAGCTTCAGGTTATATTACGCTTCTTACTAATAAGAGTTTTATTTTCTGGTTAAATCTATTTTACAAGATAATGCCTCAAGTAGATATATTATATGCAAAATTTCAAACTAGAGAAATTGATCCCCTTATGGCCAATAAATATATATTATCATTTGAAACTCAGTTAGCTCAAATCAGAAATAATATAACGAACACTTCGGATACAAGTGACAGTGGGCCCGGCTCATCAACTTCAAAACGACGTAAGATCGATGGAAACGAATATACACGAGAAGCAAAGGAAGTTTGTGATATTATTATTTGTCAAGCCAAAGATAGGTTTAGCTTTACTGGACACTTAACTGCAACGTCTCTATTTTATTATGATAAATTTAATCAATACAGCCTCCATTTTCCTGAAAATGTCTTTCAGGAAACAATTAAGTCTTACCCATACTTTGATGAACGGAAATTCCGTACTGAACTAAGCGTAATTTATGAAACGGAAGAATTTAAATCAATCTCGGGTTTGCTTCCTCTTTATGACATCATTTCACAAAGTGAACTAAGTGCGACTTTTAGTGAAACATTAAAACTTTTAAAAATTCTAATTACAATTCCGATGTCATCAACTGAAGCGGAGCGGTGTTTTTCTACTTTGAAGAGAATAAAAACTTTCTTAAGAAACAGCATGGCACAAGAAAGACTTTCTGCATTGGCGATGCTTTCTCAAGAAAAGGATTTTATCCAAAGTATTCCAGATTTTAATCAAAGGGTTATAGATAAATTTGCTACTGCGAAAGATCGTCGCATGGATTTTCTGCTTCAATAAAATCAGGATCAGAATCAGTGAGTTTTAAAAGCCTTTTTTCTTCTTTATATGTACCTTAGCAAAAATAACTTTTAATAAAGCATACTTAGTGACCTACCTTGTTTACCTACTGTAAAAAGTATTAGTATTCACTAAATTTGCAACCCCCACATTTTTAATGGACGAGCCGCCGCTGTCTCAGTGATCTAACTAACAGTTCCTACTAAGATCTGAGTGATCTAAATAGGAGCAAATATTATTTATTAACCAGTTTTCTCGGTCTTTAGTATTAAGACCAGATACTGCATTTACATTAAGTTAACGGAACTCCAAGATTGAATTTGCAAATATATTAGTGTTATACAAAAAATGTTGTATTATTTCAACACATACTTCGGTCGATACATACCGAACTTCCTTCAAACCAGGAGGAAGCTACAATTATAATTGCGATTCTTTTTTAAATGAGGATGCAAGGATGTATAGAGGAATAAATAAAAAATACACGAATGATTAACATAAATTTATTCTCCAGTTGTATGATAAAAATACATTTGTCTGGGCTATTGTAAATCTTGCGTTGAGGTATGTGATGTTTATTACATTGGTCTATTGTATTTCTTGCACGTGTATATAAAAATGAACACAATACCAGCGAAAACGGAAGCGACAGCATATTAAATTTTCCTAAACAAAAAATTCAATACACCCTCACATTTTTTTCGAGTCAAAAATAGCATTAATGATGTATATTTTATAAAGAAATCTATAACCGAAAACAATTGAACTCTTTCTTAAATATTAAAAATCAAAACAATGATATATATTTCGTTTTTCTTCTCTTTTGTCCGTTTAAATTTATCTACAAGTTCTATAAACATAAATTTGAGAAGTGTTTTTTTTTCTTTATTAAATGCTTCTAAATATGTTAATAATAAACGAAAAACACATTGAGTTTACACAAAGGTACTAAGTCTTGCACATGCAAAATTGGAGCAAATTTGTGTATAGGCAACACTGAGATATCCTTTTAAACTTACTAAGTATAGTAATTACAAATATATATAATAGATAATATACATTTTTTGTGTTCATTTCTCAATGTAGACAAGAACATTCCAAAAAGTATAGTAAAGACTGTAAGATATTTAAAAAAATTTTTTTTTAGTAAACATAGATTTTGTATGGACATATTCTATTTTATAAACTTAAAGAAAAACTTAAAGAGTTAGAACGAAAATTAATTATTTAATTTTAATAATAAATAAATTACTTTATATAATAATTAATTGGCATAAATTCAATTCATTTTTACGTAAAATGTTGTAAATTGTAAGATTGCTCGTAAAATATTTACTGATGATTAAACTTGGATAAACGAATGGATATGCAGTGATTGATTTCAGCCGAAAGCGTGCATAGGATACCCGAGATATGTATGCATAATTCGATCGCGTTAGTATCGAGACGTGTTAAATTCATTAACCGATTTCCTACATTAGAATATACTGGTACCAGTGATGTTTCGGTAGATCTACCGAAGTGCTATGGAATTCTACCGAAATATTTCAATTCTTAAATGGCTAATCTGCACAACAAATAAATAAATTAGAATAACCAATCTGACGGATGTTAGCTACCTATAAACAGATAGCCAGTTACTTTATTAACTCGATATTAGTAATTTTAACGAAAAACTGTTTCTCATTTTCCTTGTCTTACTGTAAGAAAGAATTTATTTACCTAAAACTGATAATAAAGAAAGAAAATGAAATAAAAATAGATAGATAGCAATTTAAAAAAGGTATATAGGTAGATAGCAATTGTTATTAATTAAATTCACTTCAATATAAGGGTATTCACCGATGGTTTTATAGAAAAACCACCAGCCAAAACTATATATATACGTTTAACTTCCTATACTCTATTTTTAAAGTAGAGAGACGAATTTCTGAACAGACCACTTTGACAGTGAAATCTCATTGGTTGAAAGCAATTTGGCCTTGCTTTCAACCAATGAGATTTCACTGTCAAAGTGGTCTGTTCAGAAATTCGTCTCTCTACTTTAAAAATAGAGTATAGTCGATGTTATTTATTTAATTCACTTCAAAATAAGGGTATTCACCTAAATACATTTATATAGGGAAATCACCAAGCAAACACTATATATACGTACAACTTCCTATTCCCTCATTTTATTCTAGTAGATTGAATGTAGAAATCTAGTCGTGCTTTCTTATTAATTAAACAAAAAAAGAATGGGAAACGATAGATGCTTTTAAAGGCTAGTTAAAAAAAAGTGAAAAGGGGTTCCAGTACGCAAAATGCAGTTCATGCGACAAAAATATAAATATAATTAGTGGAAAAGATGCTCTCATGAAGCATAATAATTCAGCTACTCATCAAACAAAACTAAAAGCGATTTCGAAACAACCCACATTAGAAGCGTTTGCAACTGCTGCTCCTTCTATATTAGAGGAAGAAGTTAAAAAGGATAATTACTTTATTTAAACATAACTTTAGTTTTTATTTTTTTATGTAAATGTTGTAGCTGAAATACGTCTATCTGCTTTCATCGCCGAACATAATTTACCACTTACTACTATGGATCACTTGACCAAGGTCGTTGCCGCATTATGCCATGATTCAAAAATTGCCCAAAGACAAGCCTGTGCAAGAAGGAAAACCACCGCAATAGTTAAAAATGTACTGGCATTCAAAAATATGCAAGTATTATGTGATCATCTCCGGACGAACAAATTTTCCCTTATTGTTGATGAGTCGACTGTTACGAGCAATATTAAACATCTTGGTATATGCGTAAGAATAAATAACAGTAACACCATTTGTGATAATTTTTTAGCTTTAATTGAAATTAAAGCAGCCGACGCGAATAGTATATGTAACCATATTGTCACTTTTTTTGAAAAACCACGAAATTCCGTATAAAAGAAATCTAGTCGGTTTTGCATCTGATGGGGCAAATGTTATGGCAGGACAGCATCGCTCAGTAATGACTTTATTGCAAAATGACGTTTCAAAACTTTTTGTAATGAAATGTATATGTCACTCCTTCCATTTGTGCGCTTCATATGCATGTGCAAAGCTACCTCCGTATATAGAGAAGCTCACAAGAGATATCTATAATTACTTTGCTCATAGTCCCAAACGAATTAGCAAATATACCGAGTTACAAGTATTTTGTAATACAAAAATCCATAAAATTTTACGCCCATGTCGAACCCGATGGTTATCCGTACATAGCGTTGTTTCGCGGTTAATTAGAACAGTATGGACCTCTACAGTTATATTTCACCGATGTCGATAGTACCAATGATATCATGTCTGTAGATAACATATTGAAAACGTTAAATGATCCTGTTACAAAGTTATTTTTACAATTTTTAGAATTTGTTCTACCCTTTTTTAATAACTTGAATAAGGAACTGCAATCTGAACACCCTAAAATACATTGTCTATATAAAAACATTCTTACTATTATAAAAACGTTATTCGATTGTTTCATAAAAAGGGATTACCTTCAAGGTACTTCAGTAGCAGACGTAGATTTTAAAAATGCTAGACATTACCTGCAGATTGAAGATATGTATTTTGGCGCGAAAATGATACAAACAATATCCAGCACGTCACTTACCAAAGAGCAATTATCCTTTTTTAGACTAAGATGCTTGGATTTTTATATAGAAGGATGTGATCAAATAATGAAACGGTTTCCTTTAAAGAATAATGCTTTGGAAAAATTTCAGTTTTTAGATCCAGTAGTTGTAAAATCAGGATCAATTCAATCTATTACCGATATAGCACTTATTTTCCCCGATTTTTTATACAATTCCGACTTTCAGACTTTGGACAATGGGACGTCTTTTAAGAAATACTAACGAAATTAACTCTTTTTCTGATAATGAAATGTCATTATGAAGTCGACAATATCAAGCGAGCCCCAAAATTTGTATCCTAGGTAGGCCGTGAACGACTGAGATAGACATATAAGTAACGTCTGCGCTTAGAGAATTGACTAAGTGTCAGTTGTAAATAATTATAAGTCAAATTGACAAGTTACTATTTAACCCTTAAATTCCGAATGGGGGGACACTGTGGACCCCAACTTCAATGTTTTCGGTATATTTTTTTTAATAAAAACTATTGGTCACCCTGCTTCTGGGTATGTGTCAGTTATAGTGTGAGGTTATGTTTACTTAAATACGAGTTCAGGATCTTATACCTGAAAACTTATATGTAATAGAAATGTGAGTGGGCCACGACGTCCCCCCATTCGGAATCAGTGTGACTATAACATTATCTGCTTTGTTTCAGATAAGGTTTGAAAATTCAAGAAAAATGAGCAGTAAAAGAACATCCAGAGTATATACACAAGCAGAGATACAGAGATTAGCTGAAAATTTCTATGACTCTAGTGATTTGAGTGAGTGCAGTGATGTAGATGAAGAAGATACAGATTTTGTTCCAAATGAAAATGTATCCGAATCAGAGGACGAATTGGAGAAGGATTGGATGAAGAAGTAGGTGAACTTGAAGTTGATGTAGCAGAAAGTAGTGAAGAATTTGTGGCCAAGTCGGGATTGAAATGGCTTAGTAAACCAAAACCGCCTACACGGCGCTACCAACGTAATATAGTTACCGCGAAACCTGGTCCCACAGATTATGTGCAGAATGCTGTAACACTAAAAGACTATTTTGATTTACTTATTACAGACGACATAAAAGGACAAATTTGTACTCATACAAATGAAGAAGCGGAACTAGATATTGCTACATGGAATAGTGCACATCCAAATTCGCCAAGACAGTGGAAGATCTTAGATAAAACTGAATTTGATTGTTTTGTGGGAATCTTGCTGAAGTCTGGAGCTCTACGATGTAGAAAGCAAAGTGTTCACGAGTTGTGGACATCTGATAAAAGTATTAGACGTTCATTCTTTGTCGCTGCCATGTCTAGAGACCGTTTTCAGCAAATTTCGCGCTATTTGAGATTCGACGACAAAATATCTAGAAGTGAAAGAAAGGCGTATGATAAGCTAGCAGCAAAAAGGGAGGTATGGGATCTTTTTGTTGAAAATTGCAAGAAGTCATTTGAACCTCACGAAGAGACCACAGTCGATGAAGAGCTTGTCGCGTTCCGAGGCAACTGCCCATTCAGGCAGTACATCAAATCAAAACCGGTATGGTATAAAGATATGGGCACTTGTTGATGTAGAAACATCATACTTACATAATTTACAAGTTTCTACTGGTAAATTGCCCGGAGGTAAACTTGAGGTAAATCAAGGGTATCGTGTGGTAAAAGACTTGTGTGAACCAATTTATGGTACAGGGCGCGGTGTGACTACTGATAATTTTTTCACATCTGTACAGCTTGCGAAGTTTTTACTGAGTAAGAATCTAACATTACTCGGCACTGTTCGAAAATCTAAACCTGATACACCATACGAACTGAAAGTTCCAGGAATGCCAGAAAAGTTTTCAAAATTTGCATTTAGTGACGAGGTCACAATGGTAGCTTATGTACCTAAGAAAGGACGAATAGTACACATGCTATCCACCCAACATTCTGATAACTCTATTTCTCAAAACGAGCACAAAAAGCCAATCATGATTGAACATTATAATAAGAGCAAAGGAGGTGTTGATAATGCCGACAAACTTATTCGTGAATACACGTGTGCTAGACGAACAGCTCGTTGGCCTTATAGAATTTTTATGAATATTTTAGACATTTGTGCCCTAAATGCTTTCATTTTATTTATTTCAAGAAATCCCGATTGGATGAAACACAAACTGTATCGCAGAAAATGTTTTATGTTGCAACTAGGAGATCAACTTACGAACGCCAACATGAAAATTCGTGCTGCAAAGCCAGACAAAAAAAAACACATTTTAGAGGCCTTGAAAAATTGCGAAATTGACATCCCTAAAACATTGCTCACAAAACAGAATTTGGAACGAAAACGAGGTAGGTGCCATATATGTCCCAGAAATCAAGATAAGAAGTCCAGGATTTGATGTGACAAATGTAAACAATTTATTTGCGAACAGCACAGAAAAGAAGCAAAAGCAGTATCTTGCCTCACTAACTGCAGCGTTGAAGAGCCCTAGATTTAAAAATTATTATTTGCAATAGTTCAGTAGAAAAATATTTTATTTTGCTTATTTTCGTGATGAATGATAGAAAAATATTTTACTTTGCTTGTTTTTGTAATGAATAATAAATAAATACTTGTTTAAGTCTATTGCAGTTATTATTATTTATAAAAAGCGGCTGGGGTCCACAATATACCCCCATTCGGAATCTACGTATAATTTAAATGGTTCGGAATTTAAGGGTTAACCTATTACTAATATTACGAAATATAGGTTAGATCACTTAATCAATCTAAGCCATAACTGATTAGTCCATGGCATATTCTGAAAACTTTTTTTATGGTTCACTACTTACAATGTATTCATTATCAATTCTACTAAGCTTTTAGTCAACCGAAAAAGGTTAACATCCATCTTCTAATGCAAATGGTTCTAATTCTTCGTGCGATGTTAACATTGCGGGCAACATTTATAATATATCCCACTTTAGTAATGATAATAATTAGTGATATTAACAAAATATTCATAATACATAAGTTTGAAAGTATATACCTCGAAAGTATTAAAAATAATAATGAACTTTATTAAGAACTCTGTTAATAACTCGGCGAATAACTAATACATATCTATAAAAATAAACGATTCAAATAAACAAAATTACAGTATTGACAAATAGAAATAATTGTTAGATGTTAGGGGAAAACAGTGTAATATATAGAATGGACCTATCCGGAGCGAAAGCAGAGGCGTGACTAACGAATTGGTTCACGATTACTTAGTATGTTGTTCACGGTCATCGTGTGTACACGTATAATAGCAGCAGGAAAGTTTATTCTGTGTATTTAATAATGTTGCACAGCTATGCTCGATAGAAGACGCAAGAAATGAGTGTATTTTATGTAAGTTTGAAAGTCACGCCTCTGCTTTCACTCCGAATTGGTCCACTCTAGTAATATAACATCAAATATTCCCAATTTCGTTCGATATTTTTAGATGATTCTATAGTACACAAAATTTGCCATACTCGCTTTTTCCCAAACGTTTCTGATATGAAAGCAATTCTGCGTCAGAGTACGAAATGCGATCGCTTTTGCTTTGCGATGGAATGACGTCAGGCGATTTGGCAGAGTACCACGATGATTGGTAGCATTTATTTCACAGTTACTCGTAACACGAGTTCTGCCGTGTGTTAAAAATCAACACACGAAATTCACCATTCCCATCTTAGGTTTAAAAAAAGAATTGTCTTTTTTTCCACTTTACGATTGCACATGCAAAATATGTATCAATGCATTCTAAATACGCGAGCGCAAATACTACTAAACAGCTTGAATGCAAGAGCGCTTCCTTGATTTGAATTAGCCCTCTCTTCCACGGCGCAGAAAAACCCAAAACGTTTAGATTCTGAGTCGAATGTTGAAAGGCATAATTTTGCGACTCCTGAGAAAATGCATCGTCAGAATCTTCAAGCAAATAATCAAATCGCTGTGTGAAAGGTTCGACACTGAATCTGCAAAATTTTTCCGAACTCTAGAGACTTCTACTATTGATCAAAAAAATGCGAAATCCATAGTGGAATTTTACAAAAAATATTTTCCTGAAGAATGTCTTTTTAATGATCGAGACATGTTTTTATCTTTAGCTCAAAAATCGGGAGAGGAAATAAGCAGTATTTTACCTGAATTGTCCAAATTCGTTCGGTTATTATGACGATCGCTGGTTCGTCGTGCACACACAAAAGAAATTTTTCAGTATTGTAACGTTTGCAAAATTACATTCGGGAGATAGGTTAAACTAGGTTAAACAGCATTGTGATGCTGAAAATTTATCACGATGTGGTTGATAAAATTAATCTTGAAAATTTGATGAGACGCATTCAGTTCAATACTTCCATATTGAATCATATTGAAATAAAGTATTTCTTAAAATAAAATTTTACTTTCTGAATGCACCCCTAGCTCATATTCCGATTTCCAAATTCAAGAAACGCCTGATAGTTACAATAGAACAAATACTCTTATTCCTATATGAGATGATGCAGAATTTTGTTAGCTATATCAAATGCAATTTTGCGGCGAAAATTATTTTTATTTTTCTCTCTCTACTATGCACAATGACGGATTTAGACTTAAGCTAGTTGAGTCATGGGTCATGGGGCCCTTTACAAGTCCAGATTTTCTATATTGGTGACAGTGATTTTAGGATACCTAGAGGGTTAAACTGACATACAATTACAAAGTATTTGATAGTGAAATAACAAATCTTTAATTCAAAATTATTTTTATTCATTACAAACTTAATAATTCTAATCTGGTAAAAAGAAACAAAATTATTTTAGAAGATATAATGTAGGGGGCCCCCTAGAAAATGGGGGGCCCTAAGGCTACAGCTTGTGCAACTTATAAGTAAATACGACACTGCTTATGCATGATTTTTGTAATTGCGATTTTTAATTTTAACATAGGTATTTTTCGGCAAAGTCTCTTTCGTCCGTAAGATGTCACTTATGAAATAAGTGCCACCTTATAGGATGAAATTTGCTTTATCTTTTAGGCGATTTCAATGAAATGTATATACAGATACAAATCTATTCATAAAGATTTGTTTCATTTGTATTGTACATTGCTTCACTAGCTTGACTGATGACGCCTAGATGGCAGAAACATATTGTAGTGGACTTTTCCCCGAAGAACATTTTAAAAATATTTATTTATTATGTTAAATTTGTTTACAGATTTATAGTTATTGATATTTTGAATTATGTTTAAATATTTATTTGGGTTTGTTTTGTTGACCGCGCCTGTACAATTTTATATTGAACAGGAAATAGTTCGACTAGGGGAATTATATTGTATTATATGTACCTGATGTCCGATCTTATTTTTCCGGCTGGTCACAGAGATATCTTGTGTGTTGAACGATACAGTTTAAGAAATAAAAAACTCATTTTTTATTTCTTCATTTGATTTAATTTCGGTTTATTTTGTTTGTTTGCTTTAATTGTGTATTTTACATCATTACCGTTTTATTACGAGAGTTGTTTATCTCGTAATTTTTTTTGAATATTTGAATTTTACTTGATATCTCTCACGTATAGTTTTTGTGGGTGAAAAAGATTACGTTAACGTAAGTAAGATTTTCACATTAGTTTTATATAAATTCTATTTACTGTAATTCTATGATATTTGTGTCTATTTGTAATTTTGAATTATTATTATATTAGCTTAAAATATAGATAGTTAAGAAAATTATCATATTTTTTTATGAGGGAGTTTTTTGTCACGTTGTTCTAGAATATATTTTTGAAAGTCAGGTTTTGGTGGGAGATTTTATACTTGTGTTAGTGCGCACGAGTGAAAGTCATTTACGTGTTTTGACAATTAGTCTATTTACGAATTGAAATGTGAAATGTATCACACAAATACGTGCGTAACGTATTGTTATACATAAACACAAACTTTTTGTATATTAGGTATTTTGTATTTTTATGTAGTTCTAGATTTCATATCAAATTTTGCTTATTGAGTACGTTTATTCCGCAGAAATAATATCCGATCGAATTCTATCCGATATTTGAATCTGAGAAAAATATGCGACATTTACGTGATCGGATAAAGTCTCTTAATCCAATCTGCTAAATTTATGATTGAACAACCAACAAATGGCGACATATACGAGATAGATAAAACGAATTTAGTATGAAATGTTCCTTATACTTAACTTCAAAACCTATTTAAAGTTAGAGATAAAATTGTATGTTACCAAACATTTTTTTAGGTTATGTTTTAAGTAATTGATAAAAAGTACGAAGAACATAATGTCGTGTGGAAATACAAAAATAATAGAAAAAAAGAAACGCAAATTTTGACCAGAAGAAGTACGTTTTTCTTAGTTGTTAGGTTTTTTTTTGTGATAAAAGCGTAACACTAGAATAAAGTTGCATTAGCAAAAACTCTTATTTTTCCATAATTACAGCTCTTTATTAAATAGTAAAATAAGGTTATATTTGAAACGATTAGGTTATGTTAACAGGGTATTACTTTGACATTAAAGGACTACCGTGAACATTTCACTTCTATCTTACATGTTTTCATTTTTATCTAATTTTAATGGATTCGATAACCCCAATAATAAAATTATAAGAAAACATCTTACTAGTGGAAAAGGTAGTTTAATATCGGTTTTTTGGCAAATACCCGATTGCCTTGAATTGAACTCCATCGGATACTATTTCTGCGGAATAAACGTACTCATAGACGTGCGCCCTAAATAAAAAGTTGCTGCTGGGAGTTTGAAAATAGACAAATTAATCAAAGTAAAAATACGAGTGATAACGAGATCAATACATGATTAAATCATTACCTTAAGCGCCACTTGTTATTGTATCTTTGTTTTTCATGTTCAATCAAATAATTTGTTGGCAAGTTGTGACATTATATAGGATTTTACGCCTGAAATGAATACTTCGGCTTTTATTGTTCGCAATACACATATAATTGCTTCTATAACTTTGAAATAACCATGTTTATTTTTATGACTATATTTCTTTTTACTGTAAGTAAGCATGTATGTTTTACATATTCATTATTAATGAATATGTAAAACATACATGAATCATTAATCAATAGTAACACGTGCTCGTCTGATGAAAACCTACTTTATAAACAATAAAAATTGTACAATACAATCGCTATCATTTATTTTAAGGTTATGTCGTTTGATTTTACCACGTATATGTCATTAAAACCAGTTTAATCATTTTGTAGTTTTACCACAAAATTTAGGGCAATATCTAAATAATTTAGCCGTTAAATTTCACATTTTCACAACACACCGTTATAAAATTAACATCGAATTTGCCGGACAAAGTTAAATTTTCCATCGTGTCATATACTTTATAGGTTACTTCTCAGATTTAATGTAATGTATTTATTATTGACGTCCTGAGTGTTTTGTTGAGAAATTTTCGTGTATTTTCTACATTTCCATATATGATGTAAACAACAAACTTTGTATAGGAACTATTAGGAACTATATAGAAAAGCAAAAAGTGCATGAACACCATGTAATCGTGTTCTGATTGGTTGGACGCATATACACATTACATCAAGGTCGACAAACATTTGAACGATATTTGCTTTTTCAGCTGATATTTTGCAACGTCACAAATGTTTACGGAATTTGTTGTGATTGTCGGGATGTTTGTATACAGAGCTTCTTCGAGATCATTCATTCCACATCCAAAATAAATAAAACTTTAGGGAAAGCGTAATTTTGAAGTAATTTTAGCAACTTTTCTGGTGAAAAATCGTTTTTTCTATAGGATTTATTATATCGCATTTTCTATTATTGTTTTAGTGATTTTTGTATGTAAAATAAAAATATTTAAGGAATATTTCTTTATATTAATTCATATCAATGAACGAATTTAAAAAAATTCAAAATAAAATTATATTTCATAAAAGATGTTTAATTATACTCTTTTGAATATTAATATTATGCCTTTCAAGATATTCAGACAATTTTATGGTTTAAAAGAAACATATTTGTTTTTTTTTTATATATACTTAGGGGTAAGTTAATTATATAAAAGAAAATTTGCTTTGATTTAATAAATTTAAGAAAACGTTAATTATTGAATTTTTTTTCAGTTCGTGTAATTGTAATTTATTGAAATTTGCCGCCAAAAATATATTTTAAAAAGTCGGCGCCCATTTAAATTTGCTGGGCATCTTGAAGTGAAATTTAACGAAATGTAATGACTCTTCATATTTTATCTCATATCTCTCATATCAGATATATAATATATAGTATAATTATATGAAAATTATAATTAAATTTAATGTTTTGCTACATTTCTTCACTAAAGAAAAAGTCACTGATTATTGTTACATATTTACAAATTTTAAGCGACAATTTAAATAAAGGACAGATAGATATACATAACAAATTCCTGATTGAACAAAAAAATTGAATGCTTATTAATAAAAATAAATAATAAAATTGTAATCACTTTAATTGATGTAAACATGTGGATTATAAATCCACAATATTAACAATTAACTATTTCTGAATGCTTGGGACAACTTTAAAAGTACAAACGTTAATTGATCAACGGTACAAGTGTATCAATGTATATTTTCAACATCCATTCTTAGTCACGTGTTCCATACAAACCTGATTGGACGTTCTTAATGGCGTGAAACATAAATAGTAAATAAAACTTTCTAGTGCCTTGTTACTTATAAATAACAAAAATTCTTGATCGTCAACGTGTTAATTTTATTCATTTAAACACCTGAAGCTTTGAAAATTTCAATTATGAAAATTTAATAAGTTCATTTGCTTTATTTTCGCAATTTGCGACGAGACGAACTGACACAAGTCGACGTCGCTATGCAGGAAGTATGAGTGAAATTATCGATATTAATTTAAAGCTTGTATGGTATTTGATTAGATTATTTTACGCAATACAAAATGAAATTTATTCAGTAGATTCTTCCCTAAATCTAAAGCATTTTCTTATAACAGTAAAACCAGTTTTTAACGTAATTTTAGAAATGTCTACCTTTGTTATGCATTTCCTTGACGACGCGCTATGATTCTACTATGAAAATTATCAAAATCCTTCTATGAAAATTATCGCTGTAATTTCGAGTTCCTTGAGTAGTACGTGAATCTGATTGGTTCATATACGTATGTGTAAAATAATCAATGTAAAAGCCAGGCTTATCAAACTTGAGTTGTATGTAACAGGTGTTTTTTTTAAATTCATGATCAATGTAAATACCACACTATAAATTCTACATCACTTTATTTTACGTCAATCATAAACACAAAGAACAAGTTTGTAGTTTGAAATTTATTAAAACCGTAATCACAATCTTTATAGTTTGCAATTGTTCTTGTTGCACGCATGCGCAATCCAAGCATTTTCAGTCAGCTGTTGCAATTTTTCCAAGTAATTGCATTCCAAGTAATAGAACATGTTCTGTTATTTTTATTGCAAGTTACTGCAATTCTAGTGTTTTTTAGGGATTTTATCATAGCCAACACATGATGAAAATTCCCGTCTTTTTACAAATATAATCTACATTTGGTGGTTATATTTTCCAAATAAAATAAAGAGTAATTATATCGTCTTCCCTGAAATATTTGAAGAAAACATGACTAGTTGTTTTGAAGAGTAATTATTAAACCCGGGTGTTGGTTAAGAAAATATTATTTTTTTTAAATGCGTTTTCGGTCATTCTTAGGAAATTTTCAAATGATTTTAGATCGTTAATATCCAAAAATTCTTCTATTAAAGCTATTAAACTTTATATTTCCTTTTTTTTCTATTTAATCAGAGTTTAACCCACAATCTTCGTTTCCGAATGTTTGCGTTTCCTGTTAATAATGCAGAAAACGCAATAATTAGTAGCAAACTAGCAGCTTTAATTTTAATTTTACGTTGATTTTTATCCATAACTGTTTTCTTATTTATAGATGTTAACCTTGTCTGTACAGTAAAGTGATTATGTCTGTTATTTTTTTGTGATAAATATTTGTGTTGGTGAACCTAATTGATAAAAATAAGTTCACAGACTGCATGTAAAATTGTAAAGTGTAAAGCCACGGTTTTAACGTGCAATAAAAATTGCATGCAATGAAAATTGCAAATTATAGAGCGGCTTTAAAAGCAAAACTATCAACTTTGCAGCGAAAACACAAATTACAAGTCGAATACGTTTTGAAAATTATATAACTCAAATACGTTTTGACAGTTAACGTGCAAAAATGTGTCTACGAAAATTGCACCATTAGATATATATCGGTTAATCAGCTGATTTACGGTAAATGGATCGGATTAATCAATTTCCGACCGCCGTGGTGAAGTTGAATAAAAGTTTTTAACCTATAAATAAAGACACTGTTATTACAGCTGCAAGCTAATTTGAATTTTTTCATCTAACTAAGGTCCAGCTTTTGGCAAAGGATTAATTAATTAGTTACATAATATTTTACACTTGAAATATAAGAGATTTTTTCATCTCTTAAGTTTCCTGACGAGTCAATTATTATATACTTTTTGTTTACTTAACTCAAATAGCACTTGACTTCTTTATCAAATTTCATCTTTTGAATATTCCTTTTAAGTATATTAGGTATACCATATTCCTTCTATGTAATTATTTAAATGTATCTCATTAACCATCTATGATGTTGGTTTTATTACTTTATATATATTCTAGCTAATTGTTAGTTACTCCATAAAATTATTATTATAACACACAATCATCATAGTTTTCTTTATTGCCAAATTAAAAAAAAATCATACCTCCTAATTGTATGCTTTATAACAGGTATATACCTTCCTATATTTGTTTTTAGTTTTTACATGTCTTAAATATCTTTTGCAGTCAAAGTAAGTATTATGTGTTATAATAACAAATCATCAGCATGTTTCAAGTAGATTTTAAATATCAGTTGAGTAAGCATTTTATATGTCTAATCTAAAAGAAATTGCTCAATACATGAGTAAAAATATTCATTCAATAAAGTTCTGTTCTTTTCATTCTTTTATGATTGTAGATGTATTTATTTTTTTAATGCAAAAACTAATTAACACAGAAAAAAGAAAATCGACGATAGCCGTTGATCAACTAATAAAAAGTTTAGATTTGCGTTAATTATAACCTCTAATATTTCGAATTATATTTTATTTGCTATCGTGCGTTATCTTTACAGCCAAAAAACCAAATTATGAGGTAAGTTAATAGTTCTTTAATCAGAATTTGCCTCACTTTACACAAATCTTGTATTTTAGACTCTCTTCATAGTCTGTTAGATTTATTTTTATAAATTATTATGCTTTGAGATTAGTTATTGTATATTTGTCATATTTTTTTATAGCAATCTATAAAACACATTTTAATTTTGAAGAAATACCCTTTCATCCTTACTAAAAATAGTTGTCCTTATAATAGTGGTGTCAAAGAATAAAAAATATATTTCAACATTTGATTATTATTTAGAAATTATAAAAAGTTAACATTATTCAATCTCATTTATCGAGCTTTATTATAATAAAATTTTTCTTTATTTAACTAGAACACTAAAAATGTTGAGGGCATTTTAATAATTGTAATGGTTGCATTACATATTTCAATTTTATATTTATTATGTACATTTTTAAATTTTTTTGTGTCAAAATATATCATGCAACGTTATGGGAAATATAACCTATTATTTCAAAAACTTTATGGAATGTTCTTGCTTATTTTAACCACTGTCTTTTTTAGTGCTAAATATTAAATAACAAAGAAAACAAAGTGCACATTTTATTTGTTTATATATATGTATATGTATATATAATATGAATATATTTACATATTTATCATTTACGTAAATAATGAAAATAAAAAAAAATATGAAAAAAAATAAGTATCAGTAGCATTTCTACAAGTTATTGAGCGTTAAAAAATACATAATTCATGTGTGAACATATTTACACTTTTTTCATTTTAGTTATTTTAAAAAAGGTAAGAAGCAACATATAATTTATTTATAATGAATGTCATGGAGATCATCGACTTGAAAATCCTACATTTTAATCAGATCACCAGTTAATTTAACCATATCCGTGGTTGCCAAAAAGTTTTTCCGTGATGATTTCTAAGCACTGTTACTGTTCTTGTTTTAAAAGGTAATAATTATCACATTTCTTCTTTTATAATTTATACAATCACTTTTGTGTTCATGTTTTTTTCTTTAAATTCAGTTATTTTACTCTAAGTATTATACATGTTCGTCTCTACATTTTCTTTAAAGAGTATTTCACCTATAGTTTTCTTATCCATATCCGTTAATAGATAACTTCATACACTGTTGCTTTCTTGTCACCAGAACCAGTAACAATATATTTATCATCCGCTGAGATGTCACAACTAAGAACACTAGAAGATTCCTTCGACTAAAAAGAAAAAATTATATGAAAATACACTCATATATTATGCATTCAGATAAATTCACCTTTCAAGTATTTACAGATTGAAAAATATGTTTCTAAAATTATTCATTTCTAATTTTGTAACTTGCATTTTATTCGAATGTCGTGCGAGTTTTTAAACATGATTTAGGTTATATTGGTTCCTTATGAATATAGTTACGAAAACGATTCTAGGTACCGAATTAATTTTAAGGAGGAATTTATTTGAACACATTATTAATATGTTATGGCTTAACAAATAATTTCTTTTTTGATATCTGATTTTGAAAAATCATTAATAAAATTAGGAAGAATTTTAAGTTTGTTTGAATTAAGAAGTTATATAAGGATTTAAAAAATGTGGATTTTTGCTTTGAGTATCATATACAGATGATCCATTTCTTGGCATGAGAAAAAATAGTTTTTAGCATCATTGTACAGTTGACAATAGCATGTTTCAATAATTCGTAAACTTGAATGTATGTTTAAAGATTATATCGTAATGACAATTAACATATGCAAAAATGACAGAACTGTCAACGTAAAAATGTTCTAATCTAGGGAATTTTATGCTACCACCATGCCTCACTTGAGATGGATCTCTCTTAATGAAATTTTAACGAAATTCTAGGATATATACCTGAAATATACTAGCACCATATGGCGTTCTCCATGCATTCAGTAGGTTATCTTTCCCTGTAGATACGAACCATTTACCACAGGTGGCGAATCTTAAACTAAGAACACAGCTTTCGTGTAGGTGTAATTGATATTTGTCCGGTTTCGCGGCATGCAACACTTCGACATTAGAGTTCTCCATACCGACCGCCAGCCATTCGCCCGTTGGACAATAACCAAGCGAAAATATCTGCGAACTAAAGTCGTGTTGTTGGAGTTGTCTTCCTTCCCGCAAGTCCCAACTTCGCACGGTGTTGTCCAGACCACCGGTCCAAAGTTTCGTACCGTCGGCGGAAATGTCAATGCAAGAAGCACCGTCCGTGTGACCTTGAAACTGTCGCACGAGCGTTTGATTGTGAAGGTCCCAGACGGCTATGTTGCCGTCGGAACAACAACTGAAGCACACTTTGGAGTCCGGACTTATTGCCAGAGCGTAACAGGCTGGAGCACTGGATGTTAATTCCGCTTTTATCCTAGGTGTCGGACTCGCTAAGTCCCATATTGACAAGTTCGAAGCTTCACCACCCACTATTAAAGTTCTACCGTCAGGAAGAAGTTTCACAGATCTGATGTAGTTATCCCTTTGCTGAAGATGAAAAAATAGTATCAAATGCAAATATAAATAAATATGATGAATAACTATTATTAACTTTTAACACAAGAGGTCACGATAGTGTTATTAAATTAAAATAATGTCAGTTTTTAACCGAATTAAATAACTTAAAAAAAGGTATATAACCCCTTACCACAATTATTAGTCGTATCCTAAATACGTATTTCGACAACTAAGTTGTCATCATCAGTAGGTAAAAACTACTAATTAAAAGTCGCACATGGGGCATAGTTAAACAAGAGAAACGCTTCCGCACAACTATTATACACTGCAACCCTGTATAGACTAAATTTAACAAGTCAATCTAAAACTACGAGATAAACGCGTACCTACTTTAGGAAAGGTCTAAACATATGTTAAATTGTCGGACAAAGGAACGGCAGACATCCTCTCTAAGGGGGGCGGCACTTCGATTTTTAAAAACTACGATGACCCACTATTAAACTTAGATAAACCACCTTTTATTTTCAACAAACCAATAGTATATTTAAACGTATTTACTCGAGTACATGTATAGTAAAAATATCTATTTTGGGTAGGGGTGTAAAAATATTTCCAATTACAAATGGTTAAAAAATGCTAAAATCGGAAAGTGTGGTCGTATATTGTAAAAACTGTACTCTATTGAAAATTCTAAGAAGGACAAAATTTTGAAGGAACCGTTACATATGAAAAAACAAGACATCTGACTGTGTTGACTTATATTAAATGACAATCAAGTAACGTGAGAAGGTTCTATGAATTATTAGATATTGTCCTTCTTAGAATTTTCAATAGAGTACAGTTTTTACAATATACGACCACACTTTCCGATTTTAGCATTTTTTAACCATTTGTAATTGGAAATATTTTTACACCCCTACCCAAAATAGATATTTTTACTATACATGTACTCGAGTAAATACGTTTAAATATACTATTGGTTTGTTGAAAATAAAAGGTGGTTTATCTAAGTTTAATAGTGGGTCATCGTAGTTTTTAAAAATCGAAGTGCCGCCCCCCTTAGAGAGGATGTCTGCCGTTCCTTTGTCCGACAATTTAACATATGTTTAGACCTTTCCTAAAGTAGGTACGCGTTTATCTCATAGTTTTAGATTGACTTGTTAAATTTAGTCTATACAGGGTTGCAGTGTATAATAGTTGTGCGGAAGCGTTTCTCTTGTTTAACTGTGCCCCATGTGCGACTTTTAATTAGTAGTTTTTACCTACTGATGATGACAACTTAGTTGTCGAAATACGTATTTAGGATACGACTAATAATTGTGGTAAGGGGTTATATACCTTTTTTTAAATTTTTATTTAACCACAGTCTCCATTGAAAGAATTTTCGAATTAAATAAGCCTACAATTGTGTCAATAAAATCTAGATAAACATTCTGGAAGCATGGTTGATTGTAGACTTTCACGGCCGTTGTCTATTCTAAATAAGTCTTCTGAGTATTGCCTCAGTATTTACTTTTGACATTTCGTTGATCAAAATGCCAGCTTCTTCTTCTGAAAAAGAAGTTGCGAAATAATGATGATATTAGTTTTGAGAAACCTTCTGACAAAAACTGTATGTAACATAACCGAGTATCAACAGTAAATAGAAATCCCAGCAACGACTGGGAGATTTATCTAGAATTATGGAAGCATATTGTAGCAATATTAACATTTGAATCTTACATTTGCACATTAAGATAAAATACATATGTATTCATATTATACTCTTCTGAGATATCATTATACACTTAGTTCTGGAAGCTGTAGGGGAAATAGTGATATAGTTTCTCTAGTTCATGCCAATTATACCACCAATAAAGTTAGCAAGCTTGAAAAACTATTAAAAAGAGATAATGGGAAAATAACGAGCTATAATTAAAAGGGTTGGAACCATCCTATAAATTTGTATTAACCCAGTTGTATAAATATAAATAATTACAATTAATACTCATATCCTAAATACATATTTCGACAACTAAGTTGTCATCCTCAGTAAGTCAAATTAATAATCGCATGTTGAACATGGACCACAGTAAAGCTAGTACAAAGAATCGCAGGACCACAATTTTCCAATCAATCGGTTGTTAAACTTTCGTTAAATAAAGAGAAATACGAAAAAGAACTAGATTTCATTAAAAGTATCGCGAAAACAATGGTTTTGACACGGAAATAATGAATAAATTAATTAGAAAAACTATGAAAGAAGTACGGCAAAATACAGTTCTCCCCACCATCAATGTAATGTTAATGCCTTAACAGAGCAAGAGTTGGGCTTTGCTCAGTATATCTGTGACGACGATCGGTATATGTACGTTGTTAGCGTGCCACGTTCCTCGTCAATAACTATGAATACATAATATATATGTATAATAAATGAATACTTTCACAGTTAGTCGCCGCTTGGTTTGTTTTGTTTCATAATTTCAGGGGGTGCAATTGCTCACTTGCTCTCATTAAAGAGCCGCCACTGTTTGATGGTATGGTAAACACATGTACTTTTTCTCACGATTTCATTAAGGTAATAAAGATATTGAATCAATGTCGTATAATACATAGCGTTGGAGCAACTGAACCAGACTGCTCTCTGGCGTTGTTACAATGAATACGGTATCTTTTTTACAGAACAACGCGTTTTCGCGGTTAACGTATAATGAAAAAATCGCAGTAAAAAATCTTAAACGGCCGATGCCTCAATTATGTTTAGAAAATAAACAATCTGTTAAAGGTAAAGACGTTATAAGAAAATTCAAAATGAATATTTATCAGAAAAATGACTGGATTTGTGGGTGTGAAATTAAAAATACTTTGTTTTGTTTTCCGTGTCTTTTGTTTGGTGGTGAACCGTCTTGGTCAAAGAACGGAATAAGAGACTCAATTCATCTTAGTGCTAAAATTATTAAACATGAAAATTCCGAAGGGCATTTGAAAAATATATTTAGTCTAAGAATATTAGGAAAAAATAACATTCAGAATGTTTTAGATTCATCATATAGAAAAGCAATTCAACAATACAATGAAAAGGTAACAAAAAATAGGCATGTGTTAAATTTAATAATAAATTGCATTAGATTTTGTGGCGCGTTTGAACTGGCACTTCGGGGTCACGATGAACAGCAAACGTCGAATAACAAGGGCATTTTTCGGGAATTGATAAATTTTACGGCAGAATTGGATAAATCGCTCAGAGATCACATCGAAGCAGCACCGGTTTTCAAGGGATTATCAAAAACGATACAGAATGAGCTGCTTGATGCAATGTTGAACGTGTATCATGAACAAGTTGCCAGTGAAATTAAAACAACCGACTTCATATCTGTGTAGCTGATGAAACCACAGATGTGTCCAATCAGTTTCAGTTGGTGGTTGTTTTAAGATATATTGTGAATGCGAGACCGGTCGAAAGATTTTGGAAATTTCTTCTGCCTAGTGGACATGATGCTAATTCTTTATCTGCCTCCATCCTTAACGAAATTAGTTTGCTTGTTGATGACCCAGAAAAACTGATTGCACAATGCTATGATGGGGCAGCAGTCATGAGTGGTGCTATTAACGGCGTGCAAAGACATGTCCAAGACCAGTATCCAAGGGCTAATTTTGTACATTGTTATGCACATCAGACAAATCTAATTATGTCACATGCTACATCGAGCAATAGTAATTGCAGAATTTTTTTTGCCAATCTGACGGGATTATGTACATTTTTCTCCACTTCACCACAACGAGCTGCAAGATTGGAAGAATTCCTTCAGAGAAAAAGCTTACCTCGTTCTTCAAAAAAAGATGGAACTTCAATTCTAGGACAGTGAATACAATATATGAGCACCGAGAAGAAATAATTGAAGCTCTAGAACAAATCGAGGGAGAAGCTAGTTTCCAAACTACCATTCATCAAGCTAGTGCCAATTTGCGAATTTTAGAGGAGGAAAATTTTATCTATTGGTTAACTTTCTTTCATAAAATTATGCCACATGTGGACATATTGTTTAATCAATTACAAAATGTCAATACAGATGCATTAAAAATCAAGAATAATAATTTAGATAATTTTGAACGCGCTATTGGAAAAATTCGAACCGAAATCGCTGACGCAGATAATCAGTTGGTTAAACAAAATGACCCAGAACTGACTCCTCGACCATCAAAGCGGCGAAGAGTAACTGATGGTAGCCAAAGAAGGAGGGAAACTATTGAAGTGTGCGATATTATTTTGCTAGAAATAAAAACTAGATTTCGGTATACAGGGCACTTAATATTAGCAAACTCAATTTCTTTTAAACAGTTCTCCTCTTTTCAAAAAAAATTTCCGGAAGATTGCCTTAAAGAAGCAGTAAAATTTGATCCATGCCTCAATGAAAGCAGACTACGAACTGAATTAAGCGTTCTATATTCTAGAGAAGAATTTAGGCAAAATATAGAAGTCGGTGCTGTAGGTCTGCTAGGTCTTCTGCTGGATGGATTAAGCGACACCTTTAATGAAGTTACAATTACTTAATTAAGTTAAATTACAATCCCAATGACAACGTCCGAAGCGGAACGCCAGTTTTCACGGCTGAAGAAATAAAAACTTTCCTGAGAAATACAATGAAAGAAGAGAGATTAAATGCCCTTACTATGTTATCTTGTGAAAAAGAATGTATAAATGATTTCCCAAACTTTAATGAAAAAGTGATAGAACTGTTCTGCAAGTCAAAGACACGTAAAATGGACTTCGTTTATCGTCAGATGTAATTAAACTGTATAGTGTAATATTTACTATTCCCTCAAAACAAACTCTACAATGAACAGTACCTGTCTGGAACAGTACGTCGGTGAAATTTATAAGGATTGGGTAAGCGTTTTTGTATTACACTTTTTAATTTTGAAATTATGCACTCCCTATGTGAACCACCCCGAGCCGCCCTGCTTACTAGTGATGGCAACTTATTTGAGAAATACGTATTCAGGATACGAGTATTAATTGTGGTACGGTTTTTTTACACTTTTTAAGAAAGTAAAAATTTTGAGAGATAGAAGGAATATAATGGAAACATTTACGTTTTTAAGAAGGATAATAGAAGGCGTTCATGAAACCATTACAAAAATGAAGCAATGTCAAATTATAGAAATATTATGCTTAAATGGTTTTTAATTTTGAATATGTTTAAAAATTATGTTCATTCGTAATTATGTCTTTTTGCAAACAATTTAAATTCATTTTGAAATAGAAATTTCTATTTTAAATAATGAATCAATTAATAAATTCAAATTAATTTTGGATTTTAAAAATCTTTTAAAATCATTTAAGGAAAAAGATGATTAAAATTGTTCTACCATCTATGAAACGTTGGATCAATTTAATGGAATTTTGATTATTTGTTACCGAAAATACTTACCAAGCAATCTAATTGTGACACGGGACTTTTCGATACCGGTTGGCTGATGTCCCAAAGTTTAACGCATCCTTTTCCCCCTGTATAAACGTACTTCGTAGGATTTGATATTGTCACCGCACATACAACTTCGCCGTGACTTAGAGTGTTAATTTGCCTGGCATGTCGAGGTATTCCGGGGCCAATTAACGCGTCTGGTGGGAAAGGTACGGGTTGCATTTGCCCTTCAGCACTTACGTGAAAGGAATATGCCCTAAAATGTAAAAAAAAATGATCAAAATACGACAAAAAAATTCATTTATTGCTGGAAATAAATTAAATTTCTTTTTCTAGATTAGAATTAGTAAATTTCCCTAACATTCAAGTTCTAAGGAGTTATTGACTTGAAATGTTTAATTTCCATGTTTGTTCATCAATGTCCAATACGTAGCATAAAAATAAAAGAAGATATACTTACGGTTTGCCGCCGGGTATTCCAGGTATTCCGGGCACGACTGGAGCTCTCATCTGTGGATGAGGATCGTAACTTACTTGTAGTGATGGCCGCGGATAATTATTCAGACTGGGTTGCAAATTATTATGCATTGCGCCGTATGCACCTGCAGCTGCTTGTAATTCGTGAGGTGCTGCCCCTACAAAGCAAACAAGTCGAATTAATTGTGTGTCGTCATTATACTTCGTCAAATATACTTGAATAAAACAGCATATTTTTCAATAAAATTTATTGGGTTCTGTTTTTCCCATAAAGTATAATTTTAGGGCTGGTTTATTCACCTTCCAGTAACGTATCAAGTAACGCTACTTGTAAGATAAAGACAGATTAAATGTTTATTCACCGTCAAGTAAAATTTAACCGCCCAGTGATAGTATACTACATACCAAGCAAAAAGTGGTTCAATACCGTCGAGAGATTAGAAAGTTAAAGCGAACTTAATCTGGAGACGGGAATGAATCTTTCCGCCGAGGTTTGTATACTATTTTACTCACGATCGGTTAGTAATTAATTATTATATAAACTACTAAACCACTAAATTTCAAAAGTATATTTGTATTAAATTTCATGGCATTTTAACAAATGCTTTCGATAGATACTGTTCCTAGGTAACGTAACAGTTAATAGTGATATTTTCTTACAGATTACTAAATTATTATCCTACGATTTTAAACATGGTCTTTCTCTAACAGTAAACAATCATTGAAATTCTAATGCAATAATTAATATTAATTCTCAAAGCGAGTAAATTTTGTATTAAAACATTGTCTTGTTATTTACTTAATAAAGATTTGTGAATAGTTTTATTTATAATTTGATTTGTTTATTTAAATGACACTAATGTTCTATAATATTGAAATGACATTACCTAGTCGGAAAAGTGACATAGCTAGCCGGTAAAGTGACATAAACTAGCCGGTATTAGGCTATTTTTTTTTAAATATCAGAAATGAGGATAGCCTAGGTTAGTGTGATCATATATTATGTTACTATAACAAAGATAAATTACCATTGGACATACCGGCAAGGTATGGTGGATATTGCCCCAGTGCTGGTGGTTTGACGACTGGTTTCAACCCGCTACTTCCAGATGCACCTGGTGTAGCTGACGTCGGCGTCACTGATTTCGAAATAGGTGTTGTTGGTTTTTCTCCGTCCAATTTTTTAGTGGAAGGTGTGGAAGCATTACTCGATGTTCCCGAACGTGGACTGTGCGGTCCAGGATGTTCTTTCTTCGTCGATAGTTTGTCAATTCCGTTTTCTCTCGGCGACGCGGTGCCATTCGGTGGCGAAACGGGATCTTCTGATGCATCGTCAACAACCAGGTCTTGATCGCTCTTTTCACCGTCACTGTGCTGTAAAATAATTATGGGGTTTTCTTTTAATAATGGTTTTTTCGACTTTTATTTATTATGAAATTTATTCATTAGATCCTGTTTTTTCATTGCAATAACAAAATAAGACTGTTTAGAGAATGTGTAAATAGAAGTGCCTTAGTTGCAATAATTCTAGTATATGTAACCATCATTGTTGAGATTTATTGTTAACAACTGCGTCTGTTTGAGACGGCAATTCAAGAAAAAAGACAGGGAAGACATCATCAAAGCATTTTGCAATACGATAACACTCGCACTCATACTGCTAACATTGTAAAAGCGATTATTCAAGAACTTCAATTTGTTTAATTGGTAGAGCAACGGTCCGGCAAACCATAGACTTGGGTTCAAGTCCCAACGTAGACAAAATGTTTCAATTAAAAATTTCATATGATTTGCGTTTTAATTTGTAGACAGCAATGTTTACATTCACATTTACTTCGCAATTACATACTAATTTGATAGTATTTGTAAATATTTCATATAAAAGCCGAAAAACTCCAAGAATTTATCAATTGATATATTAAATGAACGCCTAAGAAATTATTCTAATATATATATATATATATTAGAATAAATGTCATGTTAACTGACATTTGCATTCACTAACTGACATCTGCTATCAAAACTGACATGAGCTTTCAAAACTGACTTCTGCTTTCAACTTGACATCTACATTCAATAACTGACATCTGATTCATTAACACTGTTACTTTATAATGCATTTCTAAATAGCTTGAACCTGGGTCTATTGTGGCTTAGTGGTAGCGACAGCCCGGCAAGCTTGGGTTCTTGGACTTGGGTTCGAGTCCCAACGTAGACCATATTTTTCAAATAAAAAAATTTCGTATGATTTGCTTTGTAATTTGTAGACAGCAATGTTTACATCCCCACTTACTCTGCAATTACATACATTCTAATTTGATATTTGTAAATATTTCATATAAAAGCCGAAAACTATCAATTAAAAAACTCATTTATTAAGTATGCCTATATTTCGCAACAACTTTGTTGCTTCTTCCGGAGATAAAAATGTAGAGTTGAAAAAATAATAAAAAAGTTGTTGCGAAATATAGGGATACTTAATAAATAAGTTTTTTAATTGACAGACCGCTTGCCCGCTTTTAATTTATTTGATTCAATATATTACGGTCGATAATTTCGTTTAAATTATATATATATCAAATTTAGTTCATTATATTCGTTATTTTCTTGGTGATCCCGGCTGCACCATCTAGAATGGATGGTGTACACTGTATTTGACCCCGCTTCAGACAGTGTGTAATTTTGCTTCTTAGTGCGTTCCGTAACGCGAGATAAAAGGCCAAGCTATACCTAATTTTTATGGTAATTTTCGCTGTCAAACAGTTTGAAAAAGGATGGGTGTGATAGCTACTAGAAAGCCTGCTACCGTTAGTGAAATAGGGTGTCTTACTGCGAAGCAATTAGACGTAATTAGGCGTAGGTTTTCTTTGTCCTAAAAACGGGATATACACGATAGATATAAGTGTCTGTAAAAGGTCTTTACAAAAAGCTACTGCATAATCCCTACAGCAAAATAAGACGATTTAAGACAACCTATCTTAGTACAAAGTTGCTTAGTTTGAAATCGTTTTTTTTTGTTATAAATATAAAACGGTTCACTCGATTTTGCTGAAATTTCGTGCGTTGACATAGTTTTATGAGACAAAAAAACCACGTCAAAATTTTGTGCAACATCATTCCATAGGCGTAGAACTTGGGTTTTTTAATAATTACGCATTTCAAATTTCAACGCCTATGGAAGAAGAGGGGTTTAAGTATAAAATGAATTTGTTGAATTTATGTTACTAAAATATGCAAAAAAATAATAAAAATGTCATAGAAATTGTTGAAAATGTCCACCATTAGTACGTATACAACGAAGAAAATCAAATTGTACTCGCTAGTTTCAACATTATTTATTGCATCTTCATGTATTTTGCTTGTTAAAAAATTAATAAATTTTTGATTTCGATAAAAGCACAATCAATTTATGCATCAAACAAATAAATTAGTACTTAGTACTGCCTCTTTATTTGGAATCATTTCGAACGAGTATTTTATTAAAATAAATCAAAGGAGAGCGTATAAATGTAAAAGAACATGTTAAACGATTTTTTGGGTTCACGAAAAAATCAAATTACGACATTGAGTTAAATGACGAAAAGGAAACCAGTTCAAAAACATATTAATTCTGTCCCCCTTTATTTTTTTTCCTCCTGTTGACGTTTTCCGTGTGGGAAATTCGATTAACTTCATTTCAAATCCAGTCCACCCATTTACGCGGGCACGTTTATAAAAATCTACGTGCTGAGCATGCCAATCGAAAAATGTCGACAAAATCGTTATTTGCCATACCGTGCGAGGAAAAAAAAAGCGCGATGATTAAAAACAAACAAGCGCCCGTATGTATACCTACGTGCAGATGTAATTAATAAACAAGCCCGTATACGTACCAGCCAATGAGTTACAACATTTTATTTTTTTTCCGCTTTTGGAATGATGGCGTGCATTTGTTTTGTGCATGCAAATCTAACTAGCTCCCAAGCAAAAATTGAAACAACAACTATATGCACATAACAGATACAGTTCCGGCGAAAGTAATATTGGCAATGGAAAAATAACGGGAATACATCACTGCGTTTAAATGGTTAGAATGTTTATAGCAGTAGACTTGGACGCAAGTTTGAATTTTAAAAGTCATTAATATTTTTGAATAATGACATCTTATAAAATTATTTAGATAATAGAGGTAGCTATGATAATCCCACGATTAAGCTAATAATAATATCATAGAAAGAAAGATTTCTGGACAAAATTAAGAGACTATTAAGATAAAATAAAACGAATTTTATGAATTTCACTTTTTAATTATCACTGTAACGAGTCGTTTCGCACCAACCTGGGCTTCGCCAGACATATAACTAACTTATTTACGATATTCTATTTCGTAACATATAAAATTAAGAGACCCCCAGTAAAATTCAAAATAAATTAAAAACAAGATAACGAAATTTAATGAAACGAATAAATATATAATAATAATAATAAATTCAAATTTTTCCTTAGAGTTTAGTTGTTTTAAGGCAAGGATGCCCAGACTTATAGGGAACAGGGGCCACTCGGGAAAATTATAAGCCAAGGACGAGTCACTACAAAGAATACTTATTAACACAAATATTTTTTTTTAAATAGTATGAATTACTACAAATGATAAAAATAAAAGAACATTCAAAAATGTTTGTTAAAATTATGTAATCGTAATGTAATCTAATCATTACAATGTAATATTTCATGTTTTATTATTTTGATGCATGACATTGCATTGACCTAATTTTGTTTGTTTGGCTCCACATTACTTGTCGCCACACGTAAAATTGCTTCCAGATTTTCATTTGCCAGACGGTTTCGATTTTTTGTTTTATTAAGTTTTATCACTGAAAACGTTTGCTCGCAAGTATACGTCGATCCAAATAAGCTTGCATTTATTCCCAACTCTTTATAAGCGATTTTGTCAACGCAACGGTAAAAGTTGAGTAAATTACCTTCATTAAATTTGTTGAGTAAATTATCATCATTTTGCATGTCTATCAATTCCAGCTGTATTGATTCCGGTGCATTTTCGGGTGAAATGTTAAAAGGATTGCTGAAAATGTCTAATAGAGGTTTAACTTTTTTGAAGTTTAGAAAACGATCATCAAAAGCTTGTATTAAAATATCATTTTTTTCAACATAAGCGAAATTGACATCAGTTTTATTGAATTTCTCCATAATTTTTTGTAGTTCGGAAAATGGCTGTAATTGGCTGAATTGATTTGTGTCCTGAAAAGACTCAATTTGCATTGAAAGGACGAAACATGAGAGTATAACTGCGAAATCAATTGATCTTTGCCTTGGAGTCGCGTATTTAAGACGTTCAAGTGATTTGTGATGTCTACAAGAAACGCTAAGTCACATAGCCAATCAGGGTTGTCGAGTTCGGAGACGTCCTTTTTCTTTTCCGCCAGAAATATTTTGATTTCTTCAATCAAGTTAAGAAACCGCTCTAGTGACAACCCGCGACTTAGCCACCTTACTTCAGTGTAAAACAGGAGATCACCATATTCGCTTTCAATATCCTCGAGAAATTGTGTGAATTGTCGGTGATTGAGACCTCGTGATTTTATAAAGTTTACAGTAGGTACTACAACTTTCATCACATTTTCAAATCCCAATAATTTTGAACAGAGGGCCTCTTGATGTATAATACAATGAAACTGCATTAATTCCTTGGTATCTATGTTTTTAGTTTGTAAATACTCTTTTAACATAGTTATTATCCCAGATTTACTTCCAACCATTGAAGGTGCTCCGTCAGTCGTAATTCCAGATAATTTCGTTAAATCCAAATCCATTATAGAACATTTTTCCAGAAGAGCTTTGAGCATGTCACTCCCCTTGGTTTGACTTGTCAAAGAACTCATACCAATCAGTTCTTCACTCACTTCAAAATTTTGCATTGCACCTCGTAAAAATATTAAGAGTTGAGCAGTGGAACTTATATCTGTAGATTCGTCGAGTGCTATAGAAAAATACTCAAAACTTTTCGATTTCGTAGCTAATTGCTCTTCTATATTAGCTGCTAATGTGGTAGTCTTCTTTGAACAGTCATCCGATTTAGTTGAATTTTCTCAAACCTCGGACACATTTTTTTTGCGGCGATATCTAAACACTGCTTAACAAACTCACCATCTTTAAAAGGCCGGCAAGTTTTCGCTATTATTCGAGATACATATTTCAAAGCTAACTTCAGTAGCTGTTTCAGCATCTTGAATTAGTTTTGTAAACATAGCTTGCTGGCCTATTAGTTCCCTTTGTAAAGTGGAAATTTTTTGCGTTCGATTTTCGCCGGTTAATTTGGTAAAAGTATGATGCTGTGTTTCATAATGCCTTTTCACATTATATTCCTTCGGAATAGAAACCCTACTCTTGCATATTAAACAGACACTTTTGTTATGCGATGAAATAAAAAAGTATTTTTCGGTCCAAATATCTTGAAACTGTAGATTTTCATCTTCACCCTTACGACTACGTTTTTTACTGGGGCCTGGTTTATCCATATCAAAATTGATATTATATTGTTACGTAGGTAGATGCCAAGTTCGAACGACGAAATATTTATTCTTCACAGATTACAATTCAAACAATATAACGTTCGCTTGTCCGTAGTTAAAACTTAACTGCTCCGATAGCGGGCGATGCGTTATATTTATACGAGTTACCTAACATCGAGAACCTGCCACATTGTTCGGGGATAAAACCGACGTGTTTGGCGAATCTTCCGAGTAATCTAGTTGGTTCGACAGATTTCTAGTCTCGTAACAATATGCTTGGGACGACAAGGAGCATACCTGTCCTGCGTAGTAAACCTGAACAAGAAAGTAGTAGGTACTTAAAGATACATATCTTACTAACGATTACAAAAGTTAGAATAAAATAAAAAGTTAAGAAATATTGATTTGAGTGGATTTTTACCTACTTTTGTAGTTTTTCGAATAATTTTTAAAATTCGTTGGCGGGCCGCATAAATATCGACAGTGGGCCGCGGTATGTGCATCGCTGATTTAAGGGCTATTAAAATTAACAAACTTTACTTTTATGAACCTAAAGAAAAAAAAACAAAAAATTAACTAAAATATCATGAACTAAATCATAATTTGTAATAAGTTAACAAAAGATATATTTTTATTAGCGTGTATGCCATCCTCTTGCAGCAATACACGCTGCTAATCTTGTTGGCGTGCTTGAGATTAAGTTTCGGAGCCTTTCTTGAGGTATCTGTTCCCATTCTTGAACAAGTATGTTAAAGAGCTCATCGGTCACAGTGCGTTATCAATTTTATTGCCCAATTGATCCCAGAGATGTCTATATCTCCCAACGCAACTCTGACAATGTTAGCTGTATGAAGTTTCGCATTATCGTGCATAAATATGAATCCAATGTCGAAAATTTCGGCAAATGGTTGAACATAAGTTACAACAATTTCGTCTCTCTATTTCATTGCTGTTAGCGATCCATTTCGTATCAAAACCAATTCTGTACAAGAATTAAATTATGTATGTGCCAGTTCAAACTATTATAGACCCTCCCCACACTAAATTTGTTAAATTCTCGAATGGTCCATGGTGCAAATTGTTCACCTGGTCTTGGTATGACACGAACATGAGCGATCATTACCGTTTAGGAGGAATCTGGACTCGTCCGAAAACAAAACGCAGTTCAACTGTCCGTCGTTCCAACTTTGATGATTTTGACAAAAGTTTAAGCGATTTCTTTTGTGCATATGTGTGAGAATTGGATCAGTTGTTGGTTTTCCAACAGACAAATTGACTTTTTTTAGTCTTCTTCTTACTGATTTGGTAGAAATTTCTTTTCTAGTGGCTAATCGAAGATAATTTTTTAACTCACGAGATGTTACAAATCATTTTCTTAAACTTTGAAGTTCGATAGAGCGATCTTCTTTGCGTCCTGTTTTTCTTTTAGCATCTTGTCCGCGTCTTCTATTGAGGCTACCAATGCCTCTGAACAGTGCTGCCACCTTCCGTACCACAAATTTGTTGATATGTATAATTCCAGCAACTTCTCTTTGTGAATATCCTTCACGAAGAAGAATAATCATTTGGGATACTTTTTCTGGTCTGCAATGACATCTAGGCATATTTAATTAACTTAATGCAAACAAATCCACTAATTTTAGAAATAAAAAACCACGCTTTATGAATTACACGGCTTAAAAAGGTGTCAACAATTAGACCTTTTTGTTGGCATTTCGTTTCGCCGTTTATCTCATAATTATGTTTTGGTTAATCCTTCAAGAAAATGTACTTTGAAATACATACGTATTTATTTATCATTTTGTTTACAATTATTTATTCAGGCATTTTTCTATGTGTTGTTTTTACTTTAAGATGTAGCCGCTATGGATAGCAAATATTCACATTAGTTCAGCATTGTAACGTTTAAATCGAAGGCTTGCCGCCTATTGTTATAAGCACGTAGTTGCCTGTTAACCCAGATGGACTTTCTACAATTTTTATTACGGTCACATTTTCGATTTTTTGTATAATAATAAGGTCGAGTCTGGGTAAAACCGTATGTACCTGACCCATCTAGTTATCTATTCCATACAATGTAGCGATGTCAAGTTTTTGTAAACTTATGTACCTATTCTCTTTCGATGAATCATATAAGAAAGAATGGAGTTCTATGACTGCAATTTCTTTACCTGGCTAATATTTTAGAATTAAAAGTTTAAATTTGCTAAGATCTATCAACGAGATCACACGAGCAGCTTCAAGAGTTACTACAATAGGAAATGTAACCAAATTTTATAATATGTAATGTTCTGCTTCCGGCTTATGTAACATTGCTTTCTTGTATTTAATAATTAAAGAGTGTTGTGCCTTTAACGAGTGTTGTTATTATTGCGAACTGCTGATCGAGAGAAGACCTTCTTATTCACAACTTAAATCAACGACGATTCAACAGAAACAAGTCATCACGGATTTACGATCCGTGATTCGAAGAAGTGTCATCAAATTCAGCCACATACGCCCTAATAATGACTTCAAATTTGCAGGTCTGTGATATTATTATGTAGGTATTACATTTCCGTAATTGATTTAAGTAATATTAAATTTTAACTGCATTTTCATACTAATTTTCTCACTATTGTTTGGTTATAATTAGTTCTAGTCTCGACATTATAAGTTACACAATTATTCACTTTATTTTGCTGTTTTTCCTAGTTATTGGTAATGGACGAACTCGAAGCCGATCCTATATCGGTATGCATATACATTTAAAGTGCATGTGTCCAAACATGCTCCGAACATGCAACTGATTCGCGATCGGTAGATAAAAGACTTGTCTACACCGAACAGAAAACACAAGAACTATAATAGCCGTCGTTTTTTCTTACTTTTTCTGTCTCCTTAAAGCAAAGGCCATTTCAATGTCTTCGCTTTCTATGCGTAGGTTAAGTTTACATTACGTACCACATCGTTATGGTCTATTTACCATATAATGGACCGTTACCGTCTCTCCTTTTTCTTCTGAATGCCGGACGTGACTGCTGTTACATATCACCCTTGGTTTCTATTTTCGTTTATCTTTAATGATGATGCCGCAATAGATGTAACTAACCAACGGAACTGAACATTGTTTAACAAACACTTCCTTCTACATAAGGTGTTTGACTCGAAATAGAATAGATAAGTGCCCAATGGACTTTCTTAATGACAAAAACAATATGGCATTTGTTTTAGAAAAAAAAAACAAAAGGAACAACTATCTCCTATTTTTTGTTATGTAGAATAACACAGAAAAGTTTGATTTATTTTATTCACTTAGATATCAATCTTTATAACCAAATAATAGAAGCAAAAACTTATTTTTCAAAGGTGCTCATTTTAAACTGACATAAGATCGATTCAAGATGATAATATCGTTGTCAAAATCGTATACAGTTTAGTGATAATTTATCAAAGTGCTTAGTGAGAAGCTGCATTTCTAACAAGGACTCTACAATAGTATATCGTAGTGTGATTTTAGTAGCGTTAGTAGACATTAAAACGTACCAAAGAAATTTTAGTACATCAATACGTTAAGCACATATTTGTTACAAATGCATTACACACATCTATACCTGTACACATGGACATACACCTCGTATTTTCCAACATTTACTTCAGCCAAAGAAACGTGCTTCTGTCTCAATAGACTTCGTAAGTTTGGTTAGTGAAGTAAAATTTGATGGATCGTCGCACAGGTATAGCAAATTTTGTCCTATGAGGTGGCACCAGATAATATAGTGACATCTGACGGATAAAAGAGACTGAACAAAAAAACACAAAAGAGACAGTACAAGTTTGGTACTATTGTTTTTTCAACATTTCCAATTCTAACAATATAAGCTTTTTTTAGGATTTTCAGGATGAAATATCAAATGCTTTTAGTTGTTATTATGATGCCACTGTCTAAGTAACTATCGATCCGTTAGTACCACATTTTTTAATGAAGCGGGGTGTGTTGTGCCAAAGTAACAACGACCATCATTTCCTTCTTGCATAAATTGTGCAGTATCTGGCGTAATTACAAGTGTGACTCAAATTCTGCATTTAATTTTTTTATTATATATACGTCATTCTTCTAAGAAACAACCCCCCTTTAAAATGCACTTGTGCCATCGCTTTGGTAGCTTCTGTATATTCCCGTCGAAGAAAATTCTTTCGATTGTCGACGTAACTAATTTTGCACAGCATCATTCATTTCCCCATTTGAGACAAATCGCTTGCCTCTCAAGAATTTTTAGTCCAATGAGATGGTAGCTGTGTCTTTTGTTCGTATAATCAACTTAGTTTTTCAAGAAACTCATTGTAACAAGCTGAATTAATCGTTTTTCGTTCTTTCTTTTTCTTCTTTCTTTGGACGTAAATTGGTTCAATAACGTCCCAGAATACGGCCCCCATCACTTTGCCAGTCGATGGTAGTGTTTTGAATTTTTTGAGCGGAGATGAGATTGAGTGACGCCATTCCATGCTAATATTCTTGCTTTCTGGGATATAATGTTGTACCTAGGTCTTATCAGTTATGATACGTGTCAAAGAGTCATCGTCTTCATACTCGTAGCGAAGCCGGAGTTCTCTGCAAACCTGCACTCGTTTCTGCTGTTGTTCTGCGGAAAATTGTTTTGTAACCCACCTGGTGTTAACTTTACTAAATTTAAGCTTATCGTGGTCAATAGTGCGAACACTACCAACACTAGTGTTTGCCATCCCAGCAATTTCCTTCACAGATATTCGCCTGCTGCTCCGGATCAGCTGGATCAACTTTTTGAATGTTCCCAGGGTTCATAGCAGAAGCTGGTCGGAGAGCATGCGGCAAGTACGACCATTCTGTAAGAGTTTACACGACTCAAAGACTATTTTGTGTGATAAATACTTTTGTCTAAACTGTTTATGAAGTCTCTGATGAATATCAGTCGGTTTTATACCTGTGATGTCCCCTGGTCCTAGTTATAGCTTCGTTTCCGAGGCGGACTCATTAAAGGTAGATTTTATTGGTAAAACGAATAATACACTCGAGAACAATATAAAATAACATTTAATAAATACATAATAATAACAATAACATTAAGAGTTACGATGTTCACTTGTATAGTATCGATAAGATCAGATTCACAAGAGTAACTGGTTCTATTCTGTCTTCGATACATATATCACGTCTACTTATTTACTAACTTACTTACTTACTTAATAACCTAGTTATTTACTCAATGTTGTGCTAACCCAGTTATAGCAAACGCAAATTAAGTTGGCGCGAGGAGGGGTAAGTTCGCGCAGGATTAGAAGTAGTGGGGAGATTTGTATTTGGTTTTACATTAAATGTCAGATAATTCTAATCTCTCAGCGTGTATCACTTTATGATCCCCTAGCAAAGATATTATGTTCCGTCAAACGTCAATGACAAATGTATTCTGACAATTACTTGAGTAGTGGGGGAGGACGTTTTTAAAAACGGCTTCTGCGCACCCCCTCCTCGCGCCAACTTAATTGGCGTTTGCTATACATACTTAAACTAGAATGCGAAACGTAATTATACGTTGCGCAACAGAATTTGACATATTGTTACATGACATTGTTAATACAACTGACAGCATTGACACAATCAAGTTGCCGTTGTTTATGGCGTTAGTTAACATGCCTACTTCGATGAATATAAAGCCGCTTTGAATATCTCTTCAATTATGTTCAGAAAAAAAACATTAATTCAGAATTGCTCTCGTAATTTGAATATTAGCACTTTTTTTTTTAAATGAAGATATATATTTACTTCCAGAATTCACTAAAAGAAAAAAATATTATTCATTTATTTAAAATGCTTTCACTAATTAATCCCCGATAGAACCACGGTTAAAAGCATTACAACCAACAAAAAAAAAGTATCTTTTCCGTCTCCTAAAATAAAAAATTTCGACCCGATTTATACGCGAGTGCGCGAGATATTAAATTATTCGCCTTTAAAAACCTCATCTCGTTTCATTAATTTTCTTGAGCAGAAATCGTCAAAAATGTTCCAGTCGATTGTGCGTCATTTTTCTGTCGTCTCTTATAAAACACAGCAACAAAATATATCGAAGTGTTTCTCTTGTTCTTCCAGTGTCAAAGTAATTCAATTCATTTCCTTCCAAGCGTCGAATTTAAATTGCCCCTTGGGCGTGTTGCGTTAAAACGTACAGCTAGAGCAATAACACCAGTAAGAACGATAAAACGAGACGAGTTCGAAACAATAGGAAATAATGAGTTGGAAAAAGAGGACAGAAGAGGAAAAGAGAACAAACAAGAAGAATTATACGTCCTAATATGTAAAAAAAAGCAGATCATTTATAGACGTTTCGCAAGGCGAATAAACATTTCAGGATCGGAGTAGAAGGATTTAAGACTGATTTGTTTGCATAGGAAAAACTTGTGCAAATAAATTTTTAATAAACCTTTTAGTACTTGCATTGGATAAGTTATATAATAGTAGAGTAATTGGTATAAGAAACAAAGACGGAGCGGAATAGTGGATGACATGGGATATAAATAGATTTGGATCAATTACTTCAAAGAAATATTAACTGAGCTGGACTCAGATGCAGAATAGGAACTGAGGAAGATGTAATAGAGAAACTCATAAAAGAATAAATTATGAATTCATAAACTACGGAAGCAATAAAATTCACAGAAAGATATTCCAACTCAAAAGAGAAGATGGAGAGAATAAAGAATATCTCGAATCTATGGATAAAGTATATTCGTACATGAAATAGAGAATCAGCAAGTATGCAAAATCATTTTCTGAAAACTTTCAAGGACCTCGCGATAAAAGGTTGGATTCACTGTCTGGGCCTGCGATACAAATTATTTGTGGACAATTCCACGACAACAAAGATGATAAGCATGGAGTTGATTCGGGATTTGCCCATGCGAGCTTTTTTTCGGCCACGGCGATGATGGCGTGTGCTAGTCCGCGGTTTGTTCTTTTGTTTCAGGATCGTATTCAAATACCCATGATTCGTCACCTGTTATCATTCAAAAAGTTGGGTTCGGTTGTCAAGCACTCCAACAGTTCTTGGCTAATGGATACGAGATTTTCTTTTTGTACATCAGACAAGTTCTTGAGCACCAGCTTTGCACACATTTTTCTCATGCCCAGATCCTCTGTCAAAATTCGATGAACAGTATCCTTACTCAAGTGGATGGCCGTGTGAAGCGATTCATCTTCATTGTCTTCGCGCCCCTTTCTGAAAGCCTTGTGCCATCTGAAAACTTGATCTGAAGACAAAGCAGCATCTCCATAACTTCTTAACATTTAAAGTGTCTCTGAAGCAGTTCTTTTTAGTTTAACGCAAAATATAATCTCGATATTTGGCTCTGGAACACAACTCCACTAAACTCAGTTGATTCCACCTTTTCTGGTTACGCACCAACCCCTTCCACTCACATGTAGTCGCCTCCAGTCTGATGAAGTGTTGCCACATTAAGCGTAAAAAAATCATTTTTATTATTTCTGAGACATTTCTTGTATATGATCAGGTGTGAACAGATAGAAATCCCCATATTGTTATTGAAATGCATCACCAAAACCGTTTTTCTTTCGCTAAATGTTTTGGCTTGTCATTTTTGGAGACTGTTTAATTGGTTCAGTATTTCATATTTTTTAAGAAATAAATTACCCGCGTGATTTACTTACGATGGAGTTCCGCACATTTTTCCATCTTAATATGTGTATCATTTTTATATTTTGAAGTAAATTCCTAGTTTTCAATAAAAGTTGTCGCTTAGTTATTAAAATTTCAATGATTCAGTTACTAAAATGTATTATATTTATTAAAATAGTTTAAAAACATCACATCTATCAGATCAATAACATTATTTCAATAAAAGATTTTCCGAAAGCGATCTTCTGTTCCTTAATTCAACCCTGATAAGATCTCCTCCAGTGAGCACAGTCATTTGACGTAATCAGATCGTGTCTGCTACACAAGCTCGCACATAACCGAGACATTCGTACCGACACATATAACACTGTTTAGTTTTTTACACGGCGTGACCGACCATTAAGGGTTCGCTAAATTCTTTGTTCATTGGGCGTTTAATGGCATCTGGGTGGGCGACGGTATATTGTTACGCATTAGGTTCCGATTTATTACGCCTTTGTACAAACACCATTATTTATCTTCGAGATGGAACGGAGCAGAAACAACAAAAAAAAAAGATAGAAGGGAAACCGAAGTACATGATTGCAAAAAAAAGGAGATAAACGATGCCATAGAAGAAATTCCAGTGGCGTAACGAATGTCTGTCCTTATTATTTACAAGAGAAAATTGGATTTTAATTTAATTTAAGCGATACATTCCGGGGAGAATTGATTTGTTTCAACCATGAGTTTTACTAGTAATTGATACGCTCGTGTAATTTTTCAATTAACTTTAAAGAATAAAGATATATATATATATATATATATATACATACATATATATACATATATGTATATATAGATAATTATTTCTCGTTTGAAGTACGCGTCAAAGAACATTTTTCTTCATTTAGAAATAATAAAAGTGACTCTTCATATGCGTCTCATATCAATTCAACGAACCACAATTTTAACAAAGAATTTAAAATATTACATATAGAAAATAAGGGCAAAAAACTTAATTTATTAGAGTCACTGGAAATCAATAAAATAAAGAAAACTGACAAGATCTTAAATGATCAATTAGAAACAAATAATTCACCCTTACTTAATCTATTTATTTGATTTGCAGACAGTTACATATTGTATAGTATTTTTGTATTTTTCCATAGAATTCGTTATCCCTGTAATATAATGTAAACCTCTAGTTTTATTACTTAAGAACAGTACATTTTTTTATAAACCGTAGTGAAAGTTTTGTATAGACATCCCGTAATAAAAAGCACCCATCCCTCTGACTATTTTTTTAAAATAAAACATGTGTTTTTGCTTGTTACTGTTTACTTGTGTTTAATATAAAAAATATTTTGTAAATAAGTTAGTTATATGTCTGACGAAGCCCAGGTTGGTGCGAAACGACTCGTTACAGTGATAATTAAAAAGTGAAATTCATAAAATTTGTTTTATTTTATCTTAATAGTAATTATTTCTCGACCTTTGTATATTATAGTAGATTTAGATAGTCGGCGAGATTTATTTTAATAGGTATATATTTAAAATAATCTCTTACATGATTCGGCAATTACTGCCTTTTCCAAAGAATTTTAAATTATAAATTAATATGACAATATACTGTCATTTTTAATTTAAAACGCTTTGAAAAAGATAGTAATTGCTGAAACATGTAAGAGATTATTTTAAATATAATTTTCTGCGGAGTCTTTTTGGCGTTTTGTAGGTCAAGCATAAAACAATTGGTTATTTAAAGTTTTTTTCAAATTTTTCATACATGTTTTGGAGAACTTGCTCCTCTATCAATGAACTGTGCTCTTTAAACCTCGCTCGGATAATCCTGTTATATAGGGTGTAGGGATATATGCTAGTTCATTGGTTGTTTTATTTTTATTTTGGCACTTATTTTTGTTATATAGTTTATTAAGTCTGTGTTTTATGTTTTGTATAAATTGTGGTGGATAATTGTTTTCTGTTAAAATTGTTTTTACTTTATTAAGCACTGTTGGTCTGAAAGCTGGATTGGTGAGATTTAAAGCCCTGTCCACTAACGCTGTTACAACATTTTTTTTGTGGGATAGGGGTTGGTTTGAATAAAAGTTTACGTATCTGCCGGATGTGATTGGTTTAGTGTACCATTTTGTTTGTATGTTGTTGTTTGCTTTTATTAGTGTTAAGTCTAAGTAGTTTATGGAGTTGCTTTTTTTCTATTTCAATGGTAAAGTTTAAATTTGGATGGAAATTGTTGAAACTATTTTGTACATTGTTTATTTCCTTTTCTGGTAACATCATTATGCAGTCATCGACATATCTTTTGAAAAAAGTTGGTTTGATTTTCAGGGATTTAATAACATTTTCTTCGATGTGTTCAAATACTAATTGGGCTACTACGCTCGATATAGGTGCTCCCATTGCTAGTCCTTCAATTTGTTTAAAATATTTATTGTCGAATTGAAAAATGTGGAAGTTAAAGTTAATTCTATTGCTTCAAGGAAATTTATTAACGGTAAGTCTGTGAATCTGGTGATGGAGTCCCATTTTTCTGTAATTACTTTTTTTGCTAGTATTAAAGGTATATTGATGTACATTGATTCTACATCCAAGGAAACAAGTTTTTCGTTGTTATTTGTTTTGATTTTATCGATGTATTGTTTGAATTCGAAAGTATTTTTAATGTAATATTTATTTTGACCTATGACATTGGTTAGTGTTTTTGTTAGATATTTTGATAGTTCATAAAACGGGCTTTGAATGCAAGATACGATCGGTCTTAATGAGTCGCTAAACCAAGAAAAAGTCTATTATTTTAATATTATGACACGGCCAATAAAACAAATAAGAAATACATTTTTAATTCTTATTAACATTATATATATATATATATATATATATATATATATATATATATATATATATTATATATACAGGGTGTTACAAAAATGTAGGGCTGGCTATACATAGACGGTTTCTACAACTAAAAATAAGCAAAAAAGTTTAAATAAATTTATGTCCTAAAATGGTTCGTTACTGAGTTACGGCTACTTGAGGTTTTTTTCTTTTTATTTTAGAAAAGGTTACAGAAAACGGGAGTTTCTTATGTTTCTTATAGTAAATGTTCAAAATGACCTCCACGGGAAGCAACACAAGCTTCAGCTCGTCGTATCATGGACTGCCTCACGCGCTGAAAAATTCCTGGTGTATTTCGAATTTGGTGGCATCCATCTTCCACTCTACGTTGAAGATCTTCAATATTTTGAATTGGAGTAGAATATACCATAGAACATCTGAACGACTTTATTTTTTAATTCCAAATCCCTTTTGGAACAAGACAAATTCTAATAATTGGTATAAAAATGTTCCAATAGGAACAAATATGATATCTAAAAAACTTGTCCTTTACGCGAATCCAATAAAATAAGACAAAACAATTATTCAGCATGTGTAGAAAGCAACAAAGAAAATAATATTAAAATTAGTACACCTAACCAAACAATTTATAATAATTGTACATTTAATAACTGTTCTCCTGCTTTCAAATAAAAATAATTATTTATTATTTATTTAAATCGTTAATTTATCTTGCCAAAAAACACTCGAGCTTTTCTTTCACCGATTAATTTTCTTTTTAACTCAAAATTTTTCCTATCAGTAATTTTTCTCAAAAAACTTGTGTTGCTTCCCGTGGAGGTCATTTTGAACATTTACTATAAGAAACATAAGAAACTCCCGTTTTCTGTAAACATTTCTAAAATAAAAATAAAAAAACTTCAATTGGCCGTAACTCAGTAACGAACCATTTTAGGACATAAATTTATATAAACTTTTTTGCTTACTTTTAGTTGTAGAAACCGTCTATGTATAGCCAGCCCTAAATTTTTGTAACACCCTGTATATATATATATGGTAAACCTAATCAGTAGGCGATTAAAGGTCTGTATATTACTTCAAAATATATGTATTTAAAAAACTCTACATGTTTCGGCTGTGTACGCCTTTATCAAGAGAATACAAAATATGAATGACAGGATATAAATGTCAAGTAATTGCCATGGCGAAACATGTAGAGTTTTTTAAATACATATATTTTGAAGTAATATACAGATCTTTAATCGCCTACTGATTAGGTTTACCATATCATACCAAGGTCACGAAGTTATTATATATATATATATATATATATATATATATATATATATATAAATATTTATAAATTAATATCACAAAATACACCCTTCCAGGGTACCTGAAGCTCATTTACATTATCATTAGCTGATTTCACTCTAACACCAGGAGATGCAAAACGTAAAAATCGTACTTTAATCTCATCCTTTTTAACATATTTGTAAATGTAGTAAATTCTTTCTCAATAGGGTAAATAGAAGTAAGTAAACACTCCAAACAGAGTAAAAACTTGACCAATTTAAACCTTTGTGAACTATTATAAGTTATAAATAGTATTGTGTTATAATTTATAGCACAATAATACAATAATACATTCATTAAAATCTTAGAGAATTACTGAGGAAATCGATACCATGATCAATTAACTAAACGTCAAGTGTTACATGCTAACATAGGTACATATGAGAGAAAACAGAAATAGCTTATTATAATTGTAGTTTATAATGGATTTGACTACACGTCTAAAATACATATTCATACATTCGAATCCTAAATACTAAAATGGGTAGTTTAAAACATTGAAATTATAAAATTGCAAATAAGAAATAACTGCGAAAATAATTTAATATTTAAATTACTTCTATTAAATTGGTCATTGAATGCGAATTAACGGTTGCCATGGGATCCATACGATCAAGCAACGTGGACTATGCATCTCTTATCATGTCAAATTGTCGGAGTGGGAGTGGCATAGCAACAGAACGTGGACGGCGACCGCCAATAAGCTATCGCGTACGCGTGTACTTATATTGGGTCAATGACCTAGCATTAGATGCATTCGCAAAAAGTCCACGAAATGTTTTCGGTAATGGATTTTATAAAGTAGGTCAGGAGACAGTTTTTTTAAGTGTTTTCTTGCTCCGAATTCTTCTTGTGATATTTTCTCTCTTAAAATGCATTTTGAAGTAATAATTTTTTTTTTCGTATTTGACATTATTTTTCTCACATAGAATATTGTTTCTCTCTTTTTATTCACATTATAAAAAGCTTTTGTATGAAAAATATATTTCAATGTGTACATTTGTACAATTTCTTAATATGTAAGCGATTCCTGGAATTTTAATTGAAATTGTTCACAAATACTTAGATTCTTTATCAATGCTAATTGATTGACAAAATATATTTATTTTAAATTAAATATTTTTAAATAACTAATACAATTAGAAAAGCGTGGGATTAAATTTTTTAAAGTGGATTTTTAAATAAATAAGATCAAGCTTAGGTATTTGAATATTAAAACCGAATATTAAAAAATATAGAAGGTATAGTAAGTATATAAATATATACTAAGTATATGTATATACAGACTGTCCCGTAAAAAGCGCCAACAATCATAATTCACTTATTTATTGTCCGATTTGATTGAAACAAAGAGTAAATTTAATAGCATCAAATATACTACAAAATAGCAGTGTTTTATTTGTTTTCATTTGTTTCCATTAATGCCAAAGGATAGTCAACTTTTTTATTTTAAATTAGAAATAAAAAAGAAGATTCGACTTTTGCTAATCATTTAATAGAAGAAAACCAGACATTCAATAATTATTTTTAAATTCTACATTTAGGTATATACTCAAATTAAAATAAAGTTGTTAAATAAGTTAAAATAAAGTGTTCTTTCTTGATATTGATTTAATTATTGATATTAATGATTTATATACATTTAACAAAATCTACCGTTTATTTGCAATTTTTTAAAATGTCGTCCAAAAATGTCATTTAAATATTTTTGTATTATCGTTTTATAATACTTAAAAGTCCACAATAATCCTTCAATATATCTATCCGCAATTTCTTCGAAATAATCTTGATAACAGCCTGTGTATCTTTTTTTTTAGAGGTAAGGCAATTGATTAACAAATTTACAAGAAAAAATACAAGTAATAATCGTAATGACATTTCCCATCTTAAAATATTAAAGATTAATTTTTAACTAAAATTATTAATGTTGTAATCACAGCTACATTCACAAATTATCGTCTACAGATATCTGACAAAAACTATTCATTATCAAACAATATAAGGAATCATTAACGTAGAAATGTCTCACAACTAATAGATCTCTCACACTTTCCCCTCATTAAAAAATGTTATTCGCGAAACAATGGAGATCACTTATCTCGAGAATAATATTTAACCATCAGGAAATTGGCGGCATACTGCAAGACTCTTTCAGCATTGCAATTATACCGTTCATTATTATTGTTAAGTGGTCTGCCGACTAATTCGCTGGAATTGTCTCCCGTTCTACGTGTGGCGTAACAGATTTTCTTCTCATTAATTTAGCAAATAGATATAATAGCTGTTGAAACGTTTTAATGGCTCTCTTCCTCGTAGACACATATGTTTGTTGTATTATTATTTTGTACATAGGGAACTTGTAGTAATTACATAATGTCTCTTGAACTTTAAAAAGAAAAAGTAAATGCGAATGAAAGTAATTTAGTTTAAATCGGTGTTAAATGGGATATAATCCTTATTCCTTGTGAATACTGCTTTTCAATTTCCATTTAATAAATTATGTTATGCCTTCTGTTAAGAAGTAACGTAAGTTAGCAATCAAGAGATTTATGAAACGAGTACGATGTAAGCGCCATCTGGCCTAGAAGAAATGAAGTTTTGAAGATTTTATAATTTTTAGTTTTCAATATAATTTGCACTAATTTCAATGCAACAGTATGAATCAGCAAGTAAGCGAATACTCTTTGACAATTTTTTTAGTCGTTTTTCATAAGTATTGCCTCTCAATTTATGCAACAAACGAGCATAATAGTGCAGTTGACAGTTGTATTGTAATCTTTAGAGTCGATCAGCAAAATGCCTTTACAATTCTAAAACATCGTGACCATAATTTTTCTCGTCGATTGCACGACTTTTGTCTTTATGGGAAAGGGTTATTTTGATCGCTGCTATTCCATTGACTCATTTTTGGATAGACGAGATCATAATACAGAACCATTCCTTCATCTCCAGTGGCCATGTCAACAGTTTTATGTTTTAAAAATAGGTAGTACTCAGGCGTAGGTGGCCTTAGAGAAGTGGAAAAGATGGGATTAGGTTCGGGAGTGCTGGCAGCTTCAGTTGGAATAGCCCTTGGGATACCAACGACTATCTGACGAATTTTAAGACAGGATCTCAAGTTCCATCCCTATAAAGCTTAAGTAAACCAAGAACTCTTAGAAGGTGATTATGGTCAACGTCTAAAATTTGCAGAAAAGATTGATCGATCCTCATTAACAATGAAGAAACGTTTATAATGGTTAGATCAATAAACAAAATTGCAAATAATAAAATATAAATATTTATATTTATATTTTATATCCTTGATAAAGGCATCATTGCCGAAACATGTAGGGTTGTTTTAAATATATATACTTTGAAGTAAAGCCAGACCTTTAATCGCCAACTGATTGAATTTACCATATCATACCAAGGTCACGAAAATATTATATATATATATATATGCATATATATATATATATATATATATATATATATATAGCATAAAATAAATTAAAAACGGGCAAGTGGTCTGCCAATTAAAAACTCATTCATTAATTATCTCTATATTTCGCAACAACTTTGTTGCTTCTTCAGGAGATAAGAATGTAGAGTTCAAAAAATAATAAAAGTGACGTGCATGGACAATAAAATTGATTAGATTTATTTTATCCAATATAGTACGGTCGATAATTTCTTTTAAATTATATATATATATATATATATATATATTATTTGATATTTAATATTGTAATCATTACATTTATGTCCTGTAAATGGGGATAACCTGTTGGGCATTAAAGACTATTATTATTGTTATGAGTCATCCAACGGGATGTCATCAAGTCTCTCGGACGTTCGAGAAGAAGTCGAGAGAAGCCCCAGAATAATGCAGACGTCCGATATATAAGCCATCGACAAAGGGGTTAGAGAATTCATTCAACGGGTGGTCGTCGCGTCGGGTTGATATTGCGATAAATAAACATTGATATAAATATTGTGTAAATAAATATTATTACAATTAGTTATAGTTTTAAGATTGTTATTAAGTGTATTTTATTTTTATTGCTAATATAGTGTGTGTTTAAATTACCGTTAGTTTTATTTAAGAACCCGAAAAGGCAAACATTACATTATTGTTATTATTATTATTAAGCGCTGTGTGACTTCTCAACGCAACTACAGACAACTTGAAAGGGACAATGTGTAATTGTAATTTCAATTAATAAGAAAATATATTCATTACTTTATTTACTTTATTTATATAACCCTCAGAATTTTTTTCTGCTTGATAACGAATTATTATAAATTAAATATCTTCAATAAAAGGTTACAAACCAGAACAACTTTTTAATTACACATCGGAAGCAAAAGGTTCAAATATGTACAAATTACTTAGCACTAAAGGTTTAGATTAAATAATTTTGTAAGGTGAAGGATATATTTTACTCAAATTGTTTTAATATTTTAACTAATTCTTCATATAGATGTCTTTCTCGCAAAATAACGATTGTAAAATTCCACACTTGCCAACATACATTTAGTTTTAGGCACGCAAAACCCTCCATTTCCATTTCATTCCAGATACAAGAAAATATACACAACTAGTGTTTTCGGCTATTAAATATATTACAAGAAGCGTTCGTGTTGGAACATAATTCTGTTGCAAATGAATAATAACTATACTTATATTATACGTACGTGTATTCTAAAAGCCAATTCGAATGAAGGACATGAGAAGAATAAAAATTCTCGACCACTCTGCCAGTAGCACGTACTAATCTGTTTACGTTAAAATACAAAGTTTAATGGCGTCACTTAATTACAGATTACGGGTTTACGAGAAGGTTCATAAAAGTTATTATGCCGATAACTGTTTTTATTCGAATTCTGGTTTAGAGGTTAAGAAGTTGGAATTTTATATTTTTCATGTAGTGGAAATTCACGCGGTACAAACCATTAACGTAATGCCAGCGACCGTAAACTTATAGCAGTAAAATGTTCCCGGAATGTTTTTATTATAATGAAAAATGTCGTACACTGTAAAGCTCTGTCCATATACATATAATTTTCGCCGAGTGACGAAGGAATTTATTGCTTATGTGAAATTTAATAGTAATTTAATAACACATCACTACCACACACCATATAAATGCTATCTGGAGTATTCATCAATGTCGTTTATAAATTTTCATTATCTGCAATTTCGAGAGACTAAAAATATACAGGGTAAACAAATAAAAAATCGGAATAGTGGTGTCGAATTGTAGAAAAAGATGTCCATCTTTTAACTAGTTTTTCCTTTCTATCTTTCTTTATATGTATCCCTTTATCTTTCGGTGTCCAGGGGACGAATGCACTGAAACGCAGTGTAATTTCGTTTACTGGTCACCCATCCAGCAACTGACCATGATAAGATCTGCTTGACTATATCAATTGCAATACTGTTACCTTAACTACACTGCCTTACTGTCGTAAACTAGTTTTTTACCAATTAAAATTAGATTAAATTTAGATTATTCTTGACTCATATGTGTAAAATAGGAACTCATTTTGGACGACGATGATAGACGCTTACAAACTAGTTTTCTTTTTAAAAATATACCTACTTATTTTCCTTGTCGAACTTTCGACAGATTCACTGCTGTTTTCCTCAGGACATTGCTTTATTCGACATTTTTTTTGTGGTTTTAAGCAATAATATTATTTATGAAGTGCAGTTGTAAAATTGTAAAATGCCAACATGCATTCATTTCAGCATTTACCTCCGGATGATATTATTTCGATGTATAACGAAATATTGTGGAATGAACAATAAAACACGTAATTTTTGGTCGTTTTATTAACTGATTATCTTATCGATGTATAACGAAATATTGTGGAATGAACAATAAAACACGTAAAATATAAATTTATATTCTGTCATTTATATTTTGTATCCTCTTGATAAAGGCGTACCGCCGAAACATGTAGAGTTTTTTAAATACATATATTTTGAAGTAATATACAGACCTTTAATCGCCTACTGATTAGATTTACCATATCATACCAAGGTCACGAAGTTATTATATATGTATATATATATATATATATATACATATATATATATATATATATATACATATATATATATATATATATATATATATATATATATATATTGATATAGTACAGCTTATACCCACAGTATGTAATCAGCTTAATAAATTTATATGTCCCAAGATCGTAATATCTTTAAAATAATGGTAAGAAAAAACGTTAATGGTTAAATAAATAGTATGTAAAAACGATGTAAGACCAAAATTAGTTTTTTTAATCATAATGCCGAACTTATTTGAATATTTTTATTTGTTTATTTATATTATTTGGTCATTTGTTAATTTATCATAACTTAATATCGCGAGAAATCAAGAATTTTAAAACTAATTGTGATTAAAATATTCATGTACAAATAATTATAAACATTATTGTAAATTTGACTATTGGCTGAACCCTGTAAAAAGTATGCAACTGGGATCACGTGAGAGTATTTTGGTAGAATGAAAATAGGCCGAAAGAGAAATATCCAATGTTGACATACAAACAAGAAACATATAGAAATATCCGGAAAATTATTTTATTAAAATTGACAAAATTACTTTATCTAAATTATTTGGAGTTATTGCAGAATTTTAGAAAAATATAATTAATTTTCAACAACTTCCTGTGGTAGTCCTGACAACAAAAAAAAGTTGTTGAGGAAGGAGATTTTTGCATGAGGTGATATAGAAACGACGATTTTTCAACGCATCTTTTTAAAAATTAATTAAAATCAATTATATCAACCCAATTTTATTATAAATGTCGCGTTAAAGATAATAAAAAAGATAAATACCTTATTGGAAGACTGTTTTCGACAGAAAAAGCATTTTTTTTTATATAACAACCATTATCAAGAATACCAACACAAAGGCTATATATGTATATAATTATGTTTTCGAATAACAAACTTGTGTTTTAAAAATTATTTATTTACACTTTTAACATTTATATTTAAATTTAACATAAAATATATAATATTATGTGAGTTTGACTACAATAGCACTCTGACAGTGATTCGGTAACAACTGATCTTCTTAATCTTACAGTATATATGTTTTAAAAATGACTATAATAAGTCGTGGGCGGGCGTTTAGGGTAGACGTTATAGATGTTTGTAATACGATATGGAATTTTACCCTCTTGACCGAGAACGTAGATATTACACAGATACGAGACTAAACATATGCGTCTCTGTATAATGTCATAATGGTTATTATAACTATATATAATGTCAACTTCTTTCGAATGTGTAATATTATGAGGTGTGAATATCGTAAAGCCTTGAACATCTATCATGGCGCACATCGTGTAGACAGGATAAACTGTTTCTGAATTCTGTTTAAGAAAATTTGTTGGCATGTAATATGGTTACGGAATTAAGTCGGCATATTCTAAACATAAATAAAAACTACAAATAACAAAGGACCAAGGTTAGGATATTGATGTACTCCATACGTTTATAGTAATTCTATTATATACAAGGATGGTATGAGAAGTATCCTTGTTTGGAGACAGATGACAATTTCTATCAAAATCTGAATTACCGACTGTGAGTACTATTCTTTAGTTGACGTCTGTCAAAATTTCGCTGTTAAAAGTGTGCAAGATTATGCATTTTGTGGAATCATGGAAAAAAGTTCAATGCAGGTCAATTTATAAGGATTTCGATGACTATCATGAGATACTGGTTTAATGAATTTAAGCGTAGCCGAAATTCGTCTTTGATATGGTGTTAGCCTACCGCCAGGTGAACATTGGAGAGATCGGCAATATGGTAAATATCTCAATTGAATGCCCAAAACATCTTTCACAAAAAATTTAGTATTAGAAGCTATCGGCGAGGTCAGAGCAGCATCTGCTAACAATTGATCAAAAATGGAATTGCGTAATAACTTTAAAGCAATGGTTAGACATATACAAATGACTTTCTGCGTCATTATGTAACCTAGATGAGACACGAATACATCAGTACACGCTAGAAACCAAAGGTCAAGTTGGCACAATGAGTTTTTCCGGAAGAACGGGCACCAAAAATGGCGAAGACGATTTCATCAGCCGGAAATGTTATGGCGATGATATTTTGGGATTCGCAAGGCATAATCTTAATTGATTATTTGGAGAAGGGAGAGACAATCACAGGACAGTACTATCCTGATTTACTAGACCGATTCGACGCTGAATTAAAGAGGAGAAAAAGTCCCACCCAGCGAAGAAAATAATTCTCTACCATCATGATAATCCCCCTTTCCACTCATCAGCGATCGCAACAAGACGTCAAGTCGATTAACGATACGAATTCATGCCCCCATTCACTATATTCGGCAGATTTGGCCCCCTGTGATTTTTCTTTTTGAAAAATCTAAAATTGGCTTGGCGTAAAGCAGTTGAGTCAAATGAAGAGGTAACTGCCGAAACAGAGCCGTATTTTGCAGAATTTGACAAATCTTATTATTTGAATAACTTAAAAAAGTTAGAATATTGCTGGATTAGTGTATAGAACTACAAGGAGATTGTGTCGAAAAATATTTACTAAACCTGAAACAATTGCGTTGTATTCCTTAATAGGTATTTATCGTACCATCTTCGTATAAACTCGGAATGTTTTCTGCAAAGATTATTTAGACAGAAGAAACGGATTATTTATAAATATATTTCCATACCATCAGCAGTTATTCCATTTCTACTGGTTATTCTAATTTCGAAATTTTCGCTGATATTTAAATTTTGAAATAGTTCTGAATAATTTAAGAAAATAAACGTTCATACTTATAGTATAAGTTTCGTAAAATTTTTAACGTATTTCGCTGTATAAACATAGCTTAGAATAAAGGTAAGTGTGGAGTAGCAGCTGCACGAAACTAGTGGATATTCACTGGAAGTGCATCAACAAATTGCCGGGCTGCATATTCCAAATATTTAAATGGAATACCGCCGCTGCCACCAATGTTACTCCCACCTTAGCGCTAGCGACGGCTTCATAAGGAGTTTTATCTACGGCGTCGCGTTTCCTAAATATATATTTCCGTCTCTTTCCTCCCGTCCCTTCTACACATTGCATCGCTCCTCCAGACATGTGTAATAGCTTAATAGCGGGCGTTAATAAATTATCGCCTTTCTGAAACTTCCCAGACAATTAGTGCCTGTGCTTGCGCGGTACAAGTTGAAGCTATCCCCTCTCCTACTTTGTTGATAAAGCTTCTTTTCAACGTAACTTTGATGATTATGTGCTTCCTATTCAGCCTCTTGTAATATAGACGAAAGCTAGGGCGAAATAAATTAAATTTTAATTAATATTTTTTTATTTCTTTGTATTTTATGTCATTAACTGTGTAATGTGTGACTAATTTTATGTTTTTTTAAATTTATAAATGTAATTTAACTTGTAATTTTTCAATTCTATTTAAACAGGATGTGTCATGACGAGCTTAAACTATCTGTATATTGGAAACTAGTAACACGATATCTATGAAAATTTTTAAACGTAGATAAGAAATTACGGCGAATTTAAAAAAAAATATTTCGACAAAATTTCATGTTATACCGGAAGTGGACAGCAACTTTGTTATTTTAAATTGAATAGCCTGTATACTATTACATTTTCAAATTCTACGTAAAATTTTAGAGTTACTTTGTGAAGAATATCTTATATCTAAAACATATGCTTTTCTAGATATTAATTTTTTTTAATATTTAGATATCTTGTAGCAAACAATGCTAATGTTCTTTCTAGTGACAACTCTGTCACATTCACCATGTATTAAAAATAAATTTACGTAATCTACATTGTTTAATTCCAAACGAGTCATATTTGCCACTTTATAGCAGTGCCAATAATTACAATTAACAATTAATTTTTAATTATGACAGCGACATACAAGGCCTACTAAAATAAAACAATTTAAGGCCAACTTATAATAATGATAAGCAACAACACGGCAGAAATAATTAAATTTTCTAAATGTAATGTTATATCTCAAAAACGATTACGTTTAAGTATAGGAAAGTGAAAAACTCCCTTTACTTTCTGCCGTACATTTGATTAAAACAGGAAAAAATGGGTAGTTCCATTTAAAAAATTAAGATGTTTGACATTTTTTAAGTTGAACTTTTCATCACTTGTTTATAAACCCTGTATACTGTATAGAAGTATTTAACATATCACCAATAGCCTTTGACTTTTATATTTCCCACCGCAGCAAGATTCTAGAATTTAGAGGATGTTCACATAGAATTTTTAATATGAAGGTCTGTATCTGTCAATTCTTTATTAAAAAAATTAATATCTCAAAAATTATACATTTTAGATATAAGATATCCTACACAAAATTCGAAAATGCAATAATATAAAGGGTATTGCATTTAAAATAACAAAGTTGCTGTACGCTTCCGGTATAACCGGAAGTAGCATATCTGTCAAATGTCTAAATTTGTCATAATTTGTAATTCATGTCTACAAATTTTTATAAATATCATGTTAGTAGTTCCCAATATACAGATAGTTTAAGCTCGTCGTGACACCTTGTATAGTGTTGATAGTGTAATATCTTTTACAAGTAATCAACATAAAAATATTTAAAACATGAGAAAAAAGATTTATTTGCCTAAAACTGACAAATAATAAAATATGTAAAATGTTGTTATAAATATGCTTTCTACATATTACGACGCTAATTTATTCGATTTTTTTTTTAGAAAAAAAATCGTCTTGAAGTAGGATTCGAACTCAGGTGCATGGCTTGCCGGACCATCGCTTTAACCACTAAGCTATCAAAGGCGGTGATTTCGAATCTTTGTGGGGATGCCGTGAGCTTGATAGCTTAGTGCTTAGCAAACGACATCCCTCGTACTCACACAATGTAATAATTTAAAAGCAAAGTAACTGTATTGACAAATAGATTTTTATTTATGCTCTAGTCCAGAGGTTCTCAAACTTTTTCGGTTAATGGAGCACCTTTGAAATTGGAAATTTAACGCGGAGCACTAAATTTTATCTCGCAGCTATATACTATATACCGTATTTAGTAAATATAACGACAAAATAGCACTGACGATACAAAGTAGTTTTGTCATTTAAACTTGCAGGACTTTAGATTTTTACCGTTTAATTTTTTTTCTGTACTAATATATAAATAATTTAATTTTAAACATATTCTACCATTTTGCGGAGCACTGGGAATTATTTTGCTCCGCGGAGTACAGTTTGAGAAACGCTGAATGAAAACGACAGACTAGGCTAGTGTCTGTTGTTTTCAGGCCTATTTCGGGAAGATAAGAACGTTCCTTCGTATATGTATTTTCGCAGTAACATTTTTCTATTTAGTATTCGAACTTACAGACTCATGCTTTCTTACTTTAAGTGCTAAATTCTCCCACCCTTCAGTAATAAAATAGGGAGCAGTCTGCACCCAATTTTTCTAAAAAAAATTATTGGGGCGTTTAGTGGACCTTTGGGCAATCAATTTATCCTAATAAAGTTTTTGGCGCAAAACCACCGTTAATCTATAAAAAAAATCAAATACGTTCAAAATGACCTATACGTAATGTTTTCCTCCAAATACACATAAAACATCTTTTTAGCCATTATATGATATTTTTAATTTATGCAAATGTTATTTATGTTCGGTTTAATTAATCGTTAATTTTGCAAATAAACGCAATTGAGAATTTGTGTCAAAAGAAGCGATCTGTCAACAATAAGTTGCTTCGGATCTGCCAACTTTTGCGAAACAAAATGATGATGTAAGTATATATTTCAATGCTATTTTCTGTAACGTCATTTTTTTAACAGAAATTTATTAATAAGTGTAAATTTATTGCTGGGAATTAGATTAAAAATGTAATGGTGTTTTTATTTAATTTTTTAAACCAATACAACTAAGCTAACCCGACTCGGCCAAAAAAGAAATTTATATATCTTTCTTTGTAAAAATGACGTTGAGAAAAAAATATATCTAGACAGTAATATTTTTATATATGTTACACACGAGTTGGCAGTTTTGTAGTAAATTTTTGTTGACATATCGTTCCATTTGATAGTCAAATTTTCAATTGCGTTTGTTTGCAATATTTTCGATTAATTGAAGCGAATATACAGAAAATATGAACGTAAGAAGTATACGTTTTATGTGCATTTGAATGAAAATGTAATGTAATAAGTTTAGTAGTTATTTTTAACGTATTTAATTTTTTTATAGATTAACGGTGCCTTTGCGCCAAAAGCTTTATTAGGATAAATTGATTCCCCAAAGATCCTCTAATTGCCCCAATCATTATTTTTGGGAAAATTGAATGCAGATTTGGTTTCTACTATACTTAAAATTAGTTTATTATATTTCTTTTTAAAGTAATTTGTAATCATGTCGTCAGAATTACAGTCCAAAATAATTACAGCTTGAAACAGACTGAAAATAATGGTCACACTTAAATTATATCACAAATGGTAGGGTCCACATAATCGTAGAATCTTGGAATAAAGTCTAAATTAAATATTCATATACTAGCTACAAGACTACATGTATTGCACTGAAACTTTAGATTTAGGCTAACTAAAGATGGAGGTTAATTTTTAGTACTGACATTTGCGAGAATTTACCATTAATTTTAGAATTGTTTTCTTTAGTTTTTGTTTCTTAAAATGGTTATATTAATCACTCTTATAATACTTACAAACTCATATTATTTGAGAAGCTAAATCAAATCGAATGTTACCGGTCGCATCCTCGAAAATGGGAGATTAATAGCAAAAAAGATCATTTTTTTCGTAATTAAACTCTTCATTTGTTATGTGTAACGCGTCAATTATTATATCAGAATTAAAAAATAAACTGTGGCTAACTTGATCATATTTAATTTTGAGCATAAATTTGACTTAATTTAATTTGCTAACTAAGGCACTTTCTTCGAGAGTTTTAAAGCTTTGACGTAAAAAAAAACAATGAAAAAATGATTAATTGCAATTTTAAAAAATTACGTACTTTAATACTTACGTGGCCAAGGTCCTTTTCTTCTTTCTTTACCTTTTTATGATCGGGTTCTTGAGGCGTTCGAGGTCGATACTTTTCCCTTTCGGCCGGTGAAATCGAGTTTCTCTGTAAAGGAAAATGAAATTTCAATAATTCATGTTAAGCAGCAGTAGCAGAAGTAAGGGACGGCCACGGGATAAAAGTCAAAAGACAAAACTTCCGAGAAAACTTAATTCGTTCGAGAGTAAATTTGATTTTCGTACTTTGGAGATGCAGAAACAGATTAAGAAGTTAATTATACGTCCTCTTTATAAAGGTCACGCAGAATTATTGAATTTTAGATAAATGTTATGGTTAAAGAGATTCGGTTATTTAATAAAACCGCGACACGGAAAGAATTCAATTATTCAATTTATCAAAACTTTGTTATTAGTTAATTATAATTACTTCATTTTCCTCTTATTATTTTTACGAAAAGGTATCTTATTGGGAAAGGCTTTATACAATATAAAATGCATTAAAGTTTAATTGCTGTGTGGCGCAGCTTAGATAGATATAATCTTCAATTATAGTAATAAGAAACAGCAAGCGGTCTAAATTAAAACCTTGTGGAACACCAGTTTCAGCGATATATAATCACTGAACTTCATAGTTGATTGCTTTCTTTGTGATTAATTTGGGTAATGTGTTATTATTATAATCGATGTAAATTAACTCATCCTAAATTATCTATCAGGTGCCTTTGCAATATAAAGATACATTGCATGCAGGCAGTTAAAGATACGGTTATGTATAGAGTCGGCAAAAAGGGGCAAGTTTCAGTGTAGTGCGGAGCTTACGTACTCGTATCATTTATACTCGTGACTTTCATAAGTGAGCATAGGTGATGCGGACGTATGAATGTTTCCACATAAAATAATGATAAAAAATATATTATTCTAAATCCGGCATATTCGCTATTACGTTTTTTAGTTTCGTCGAAATACGCCGTTTCGGAAACGTACGTAAATGCGACATTTTCTAAGTATGTGTGTACTGACATACACTCATAACGACCAGTGGAATAATACTGAACAAGTGTGCTTTGATACGGACGCTTGACTTTCCGTACCGCGCGCTTCTCCCCTCTACGTTGCTCTCGGCACTGCACTGAAAATTGCCTCTATTTGCCGAGTCTAGTTATGTGTACTGAAGTTAAATTGGCATAAAATATAAACGAAATACACTGATTTAAAAGTTTAAAAATTGTTTTGTCCTTATTGTGTCTATCCCGGACAAAAAACTCTAACTCGTGTGTCCATAAATAAGTTAACATGCCAGTGTAGATTTAATAGGTTCTTTAAACCAAGACCAGAAGAACAAATACGTTCTGACACTTCAGTGCGAACTAACGAAATTCGTCGAAGCCTATCCTATCCTATCCTTGAAGTTTCAACAGTAGCCATAGCTCTGGTTAAAAATTTCATATTTCGATATACGATTATACCGAGCGGATACCTTTTCGAATTAATGGCTACAGTTTTTAAGGGAACTTGCTCTCTTCTAGGCATACAACAACTGAAATCATACCACCAAGAAATGTTAGATACACTAGAAAACAATTTAGGAGCGTATCTACGTATACAGCTGTCAAACCACAAAAACAATTGGTCAACGTGGATACCCTACTGGTGTTTTGCATTCAACAACACAGTGCATACAGAAACGAAATATACCCCACACGAATTGATATTCGGAAAACAGAACACTCTCCCTTCATCAATAACCGTCGCGATAGAATTTTGATAACTCCGCCGCGGAAATGAAATACAGATTACAAACAGTCCTAGACGAGGCGAAGTACAATTTAATTGACTGTAAAAATAAAAGACATGTTAAGTTAAATAGTAATCGAAAACCCACACACTATTATATCGGAGTTCAAGTTTTAGTCAAAAACGAATCAGGGAACAAACTTGAAGATATTGTATAACGGTTGTTATACACGAAATCATATCTCTAACGGAGTTAGTCACCAACCACCAAAGTTACTTTACATTTAACAACAAATTCTACAAACAAACAGAAGGTCTGGCAATGGGCTCACCTCTAAGTCCTCTATTAGCTGAAATTTTCATGAAGCATATTACAGAAAAAATTCTTTCATCACAACTAGGTAAAAAACATATTCAATTTTGGTATCGGAATGTAGACGACATCCTAGCTTGCTTTAAGGGTACTCATAGACAACTACAAGCATTTATGAACTACATAAATTCTAATATCAATTTTACAGGAGAAATAGAAGAGAATAACAGTATTAACTTCCTGGATTTAAAATTAAACAAATTAGATCAGAGCTTAAAATTTGATATATATATCGTAAACCTCCTTTCACTGATTGCATTATTCCCAAAGATTCACTACACCCTAAGACACACAAACATTCATTTTTTAATTCTATGATACATAGAGCATTAAATATTCCTTTGTCTAATGAATCTTTTGTTCGTGAAATCAATACTATAAAACAAATAGCGGTAAACAACAAATAGTTATAAAAGTAGCGTAATTGACAGTATACTAAAGGAAAAACAGTTACAAGTGGCCCTTAGTTTAGTATATCCTAAAGATAGTGCTAATTTGAAACAATTTGTCTCGTTAACTTATTTCGGTAAAATAAGCGAGCAAATTGGAAATATAATTTCAAAAAATAATAGTAATGTTAGTATAGCTTACAAACCATATGTAAAAACAAGTAATTTCATTTTTAACGCAAAACCTAAAACAGATATCAATAATAAATCAGGAGTGTACAAATTATATTGTAATGATTGCAAAAGTGTATATATAGGTCAGACTGGTCGAAGTTTTATTATACGGGTAAAAGAACACATGAGGTCATATAAACTAAAGAAGACAGATTCAACATTCGCAAACCATCTTATTACAGAAAGACAGAAATTTGGTCATCATAAAATATTGCATTTGGCCGAGAAAGGTCGTAAATTAAATCTTTTAGAGTCACTTGAAATTTTTAAAAGCGGAAACAACACAATAGATATTGTTCTTAACGACCAGTTGGATCTTATATATACACCTCTTTTCCAATGTTGTATATAATAGTTAAGTATATAGTAGTAATTTTAAATAACATCATAAACCACCCCCATATATTTTTGTGTCATTTATAAGATCTATGTAGGCCTGTAACTTTTGCAGTTTGATAATGACATTGTATGTCGAAACCGCGGTCACTATTACATGTGAATAAAGTGGTATAACAAAGTTATTGTTTTATTTTATTTGATTATTTTCAAAATGAATTACCACAAAGTTACGCTACCAGTATTAATTTTCTTATAACGAAGTATTTACCATTGAAAGGTTACTAAACTTTTGTTAATTTAACGAAATAATCTGTTAGTATTTCAGAAAAATATTATTAATTTAACTAAATTATAATGTAAATCCAATTTTGTTAAATAAATAAAATAAGATTGTTGAATTTCCAAAATTAGGTTGTTAGGACAAAGAAAAGATAAAATGTTATGTTTTAAATTTGGTGAGTTTTAAACTTTTATTGTCAAATCTATATTAACAAGGACACAACGACTAACACTTTATTTTATTGTGATGACAAAAAGTTTTGGTTTAGCATATACAATCAAACGGATTTCTTAAATTTACCAAGATTCTGTTCTTCTTTGAATGAATAATGATACGTTTTGCTTGTATAAAGTGTTATCCCAGTGCTACGGGTGTCATATTTTTCTACTGTTGATGATGGTAACTTAGTTGTCGAAACGTGCACTCAAAATTTAAAGGATTACTATCAATTAATTTTTGCCGAATCAGACAGTTGTCGATTTAATCAGAACAAGTATTAATATAATTTTGCTTTTTTAATTTTAAAGAAAGGATCTCTTATATGCATCTTATTTTATCTATTTTTGTGATCACTGTGTTCCTTGCCTATATTCTTATTTTTTTTTTAATGTTCGTGCATACGAAAATTTCAATATTATTGACCATGAGGGTGTGATAAAATCTCTGGCATATTCAGTGTTAAATTTTTATTTACAATTTTGTTTGTCGGTTGATATTGACCTGTATCGTTGCTCGACTTGACGTGCATGATAGATGGATTATTCGAAGAATTGCTAGTCGAAAATGTAAATTGTATGTTTGCAAGTTTATGAACTATATATGTATATATATACCCAAATAAATACATATATGTATATGCTATATATATAAGAAAAGACGTTTATATATATTTCGACTTTTGCTCCTATTCTATATATATATATATATATATATATATATATATATATATATATATATATAAGAAATAGGTATGTATAAGAGACAAACATTGATGTTGTCTTCTTTTATTCTACAAAAAAAGTTATCGCACATAAATCAATACCACTTGAGGAAAATTCACGTTCCACGAGAGAGAGCGTATTGTACGTTTTTCCGAGTTAGTGGAGCACACGGAATTCAGACATTTCGGTGACAAAAGACGTGTTTCGATTTCGTATAGTTTCATTCCCTTTTGCACTGGCGAGAATAAGGGACAAGTTGTAGGAAATGAAGAGGGTTGCCGTGAGTCCTCGACAGGACCGTACTATCAACAATTTTCTACGAAAAACTGCTTGTTTAAGAAAAGTACCGTATAATGTTTTGGAAATTATATTTTTTGTTACATTTTCTTCAATATAAATGCTGTATATTCCTCCCGATTTTAAGCAATTTGAAGAATATCATCAAATTACAAGGTGGTCCATAAAAATATTAACTTTTTGAATAGAATTAAAAACAATACAAATTGATCTACTTGAACAAATTTTTTTTTAAGGCTTACAAAAATTACGGGAAATTTATTTTTTAAAAATTACGTTATCTAAATGTGCCCCATTTGTGTCCAGGTACTCTTGAAGACGACCTCTCCAATTTTCCATAACGCGGCGGCAAGTGTCTGCAGTTATGCCTTCGATTTCTTGTCGAATATTGTTCTTTAGTTCCTCCAGAGTGGCAGGGCGGTTGCTGTACACTCTACGTTTGAGATAATCCCATAAAAAAAAATCACAGGGACTCAAGTCAGGGCTTCGGGGGGGTCACTCAATATCCCCTCTTTGAGAAATCAGTCTTCCCGGAAAAAGCCCCTGAACGACAGGCAAAGAAAGATTGGAAGTGTGGCAGGTGGCTCCGTCCTGTTGGAACCAGGTGTCCTGAGTGTATCCTTCAAATTCTTGAAGAGCAGAAGTGAGGAAAGTTTGAATCATGTCTACATAATGCCGAGAATTTACAGTGACTGTGCGACCTTGTTGGTCTTCGAAAAAAAAAGGGCCAATTATTCCGGATGCCGACATTGCAGCCCATACTGTGACCTTCGGACTATGCAAAGGCCTTTCATGTTTCCGTTTAGGGTTTTCACTACTCCAGTAGCGACAATTTTGAGTATTGACGTGGCCATTTAGGTGGAAATGGGACTCATCGGAGAATAAGATGTCGACTGCTGCTGGAATTCGGTTCCTTATTTCGTTAGCGAATAAAACTCTATTAGCGGGATCTGTAGCCTTCAGTTCTTGCACTATTTGAACCTTATACGGATGCATGCCTAAATCTTTGTGAAGAATGCGAAGCACCGAGGTTCTCGTCACATTTAAAGCAGCTGCGCGCTTTCGAGTTGATACGGTTGGTTGGTCACGCACAGACTGACTCACTCTCTCGATGTTCTCAGCGGTTCTCGCCGACCTTGGATGTCCTATAACGCGCTTATTTAACGTTGAACCAGATTCCTCAAACTTATTAACCCATTGCTTAATCAGCTGAATGCTTGGACATTGCTGAATATCGTGCAAATTGAAGTGTTGTCGATATCTACGGCGCGCAATGGTGGCAGAATTGTTGTTACGGTAATATTCGCGCACACAAAACGAGCGCTCCTCTCCTGTGTAGCGCTGCATGATGACTAAGTTTCCCAGAGTCGAGCTATCGTTTAAGACCGACCCCACCTCTCAACCTTGCGTATAAACTTTTCTACATCACAATCAAATATAAACAACTTTTTGGACCAGCTTGTATATAAGGACCGGCATGAAAGTATTGCGTTTATAAAATTGGGTATAACATTGCTGGTATGGGAACTAGCACATGCGCAATGGTTGATATGCGCACATTCTTAAATGCCATTTTAGTAGCCATCACAAGCGTTTCATTCAAATACGAAATTTGGAGCAAGATGATCGCGCTATCTCGGTTTCATATGGCGTACTAAATATAGTACTGTTGCCAAGTCTTTGTTGTCTCTGTATTTAAAGGAATTATAATCAAACATCAAAGAATATTTATTTGGGTTTTATTTGATTCCAGCCTAAGCTTTACTGCAGATATTAACAATATCTGTATAGCCGCATCCAAAATTTTTGGTTTTTGTATTGCGAACTTGCAAATTCTTTCAAAGCTGGTCTTTGCTAAATACGTTATACTTTAATTTTGTTGTCAGCAAACTGGAATATGCTTCACCCGTATGGTCACCACCAGTGCAGGGACGTTTTCTGAATTTATGTATTTGTGTTATAAAGTTGATCATGTCTATCGGGAACGTAACATCGATTCTAAATCGCTGCTGAGAAGACATGATGTTTAACCCCTTCTCGGTCCTGTCCTACCTTTGCCTTACCATTTCTCAAAACCAATTTCCTGCTCCATCGTTCTCCTATGACAAGAATGTGTCGCAATGCTCATGCACTTTATAGTGACATTTTCTTTGATTCCATTGATCAATTTCAGTGAATTTCGTGGATTTTCTCTTATTAATTTAATAATTAATTTATGTTTTTGTAATTAATATTTGCTATATTTTATGTATATTGCAATTTTATGAATGTATATATATATATTTCTTCAATTTGTCCTGTAACTGTTAACTGTTGGACAATAACGACTATTATTATTATTATTAAGGAACTACTTGAAAGCTACATTTTATTACAAAACGCGGACTCTCTTAGAGAAGCCATAACTGCAAGAATCTTGAGAAATTTCGCGTCCTATATTTGAAAAGACTATGGACAATTTTTCCACCCGCCTCAAGCAATGCCTAGATAGAAATACGTGCCACTTGGATGACATTATTTTTGAAAAATAAATTACATTCCTTTTGTTTGCTTTAAGTTTCCTAAATGGCATGGGTTGACTAATTCGTGCTAGAGTAAGCAGTGAAATAAAAAAAAATACACATCACATTTTGACAACCGATGCCTTGTCAGTTTACTGTCAGTGTTTGCCAGTTTGTGATAAAGCGTGTTTCGTAGGGAATTTTTTAAATTTTAACCTGCTACGAATTAAGTGTAACTGGATAATTAATCCATTTATTATGTATCTTTTAAAGAAACGTATGTACTTCTTCCGCTAATTCCCTCTATCCCATCTAAATCCTTTCAAAAAATAAATTTATTAAAAAACAAACACCCCTGCTAGACGCTGTTATTGCAGGAAAGTATAACCGTGAATTGATTCATCATTTCAAGATACTAAGACATTTTCATGTTGCTAATAAATTGTCATAAATAAATGAACAAAAAAAAATTTGATTGACGCAAAGATGTAACGAGCTATCGAAAAAATTCATAATTGGAGTAGACTGTGAAATTGGGTTGGTACTTTAGCCACTTCCACATAATGACATTTATTATTTGACATTGAAACTATAAGTTTGTGTCAAATTTTTCAAAACCCTTATTAAGAAAATTAAATTTATTTAAAAAATGGTATTCAACATAGAACAAAAAGCAAAAATTATCGAATGTTACTTCCGTACAGGTGTGAAAGTAAATGGCGAGTGGCAGTATTCAATTACGGAATGCATGGCTGATTTTAGTGAAGAACATCCTGAATTAGTGTTTGACTACAATGATTTTTACAATATTTTGACAAATTGTGTAAAGTTATTCAGAGAGACTGGTAGCGTCGGTCGAAAAACTGGAAGTGGACGGCCATCTAAACGTACAGCTGATAATATTGAAGCCCTTCAGCATATTATTGATGAAAATCCAAAAACATCCATTTCAGTAGTGACCCAACAAACAAATTTATCTTCATTCTTAAAAAAGTCTTACATTGTCATCCATACAAGCTGCAATGTTTTCATGAACTTTACCCAGTGGATTATTTAAGACGAGTGGAATTTTGTCAATGGTTTCAAAATATTCTACACAATTAGGATATCCTTAACACAGTTTTTTTCACGGATGAGGCCTGGTTTTATCTTTCTGGATATGTTAATTCACAGAATATGAGGTGTTGGTCCTCCGAAAATCCTCATTTTTTTGTTGAAAAACATTGCATCCCCAAAAAGTTGGTGTTTGGGTTGGAATATGTCGAAGAAGATTGATGGTTCCCATTTCTTTTAAGGTACTCTTACTGCTGCACGATATCGCAATGAGATACTCGGCTCATTCATAAATCAACTGGATGATGAGGAATTACAAAATGGGTTATTCCAACAAGATGGTGCAACAGCACATACGACCAGAGATACACTTCAATATCTTAGAGAATTTTTTGATAACATAATAATAAGCAGGAACACTGAAATCTCATATCCAACTAGGTCTTGCCATTTAAACATATTTGATTTTTCCGTATGGCAATACATCAAAAATTCGATTTATTCAACGCCAATTCATAATCTGGAACAACTGAGAATTCGCATAACAGAAAAGTGTGAAGAGATCAACAACTCACCGCAAATGCTGCATAAAGTTTTTGCTGGATTGCGGAGAAGAGTTGGTTTGTGTTTAGTTGTAAATGGACAACATTTTCAACAACTTCTGTAGCTATATGTAAATTTTGATTATGATTTCGATATTAAATAAAAGTATTTGTTTTCTTTTTTGTTGTAGTATCATTTCAATGCCATAACCTTTTATTACAATGAAACCAAATGAAACTGTCAAGCATCAAGTAATGTGTCATTATGTGGAAGTGGCTAAAGTACCAACGCAATTTCACAGTCTACTCCAATTATGAATTTTTTCGATGGCTCGTTATTATATTAGAACGTTATATTTTACAGATTTATTTAGTAAAATATTACACAAGGTACTAACGATATCGTCTCGTGAATACGACTCTTCTTAATGCGGCTCTGAAAATCGAGATATAAAGTGGAGTATGGAATAGGAAACTTCAGAAAGAGAGTCGGACGAAAATCCCTGGGGGAAATAAAAGCTTCATCGAGTCGCGGCACTCGCTGGGGAGAAATTGCCCGGAACACGCGAAGAGGAGTTGTAAAACTCCGGTTGCTTCCGTGACCTATTTCGGTGGAGTCGCGCGACGACGGCCGCCTCATTTACCGGATTATTAACAGTACATTCGGGCTTGTGCGGGCGGGATGATTCTCGGTTACTTTAATGTCAGCGCCGTTCCAAATGGCGTATTAATCAGCCGGCGGGCGGAAGGCTTTTTGTTTCGTCGTCGTTGGCGGCGGAATCGCTCAAATGATGACTTTTCAACGAAACCACCCGAGTAGAAAATAGAATGCGAAAAGTGTTTTGTGTCTCGGAATGAATTCAACATTTAAGAAGTTTTCTTTTCATAACATTAATTTTCGAAAGAAAAATGTATTATTATCTGGTACCTTTTTTTCCTTCTTTCAGCATAAAAATCACTATTATCATTTTGCGAGATAATTTACGAATTTATATCGAAATTTCGTTAAATATTATGCTTTTTATGATGCACGAACTTAAACGGACGATTACGGAGGATTACTATAACTCAGAAAGTTTTATACTTTACTTAGAAAAATGTATAGTGTAATACAGGGATGCACAGACTTATAGGGAACAGGGGCCACTCGGGAAAATTATAACCCAAGGACGGGCCACTACAAAGAATACTTATTAACACAAATATTTTTATTTTTAAATATGTAGTATGAATTACTACAAATGATAAAAATAAAAGAACATTCAAAAATGTTTGTTGTAATTATGTAATCGTAATGTAATCTAATCATTACAATGTAATACTTCATGTTTTATTATTTTGATGCATGACATTGCATTGACCTAACAATTTTGTTTATGTTTGGCTCCACATTACTTGTCGGCACACGTAAAATTGCTTCCAGATTTTCATTTGCCAGACGGTTTAGATTTTTTGTTTTGTTAAGTTTCATCACTGAAAACGTTTGCTCACAAATATATGTCGATCCAAATAAGCTTGCGCATTTCAACGCATTTATTCGCAACTCTTTATAAGCGGTTTTGTCAACGCAACGGTAAAAGTTGAGTAAATTACCTTCATTAAACTTGTTTCGTAAATTATCATCATTTTGCATGTCTATCAATTCCAGCTGTATTGATTCCGGTGCATTTTCGGGTGAAATGTTGAAAGGATTGCTGAAAATGTCTAATAGAGGTTTAACTTTTTTGAAGTTTAGAAAACGATCATGAAAAGCTTGTATTAAAATATCAATTTTTTCAACATAAGCAAAATTGACATCAGTTTTATTGAATTTCTCCATAATATTTTGTAGTTCGGAAAATGGCTGTAATTGGCTGAACTGATTTGTGTCCTGAAAAGACTTAATTTGCATTGAAAGGACCAAACATGAGAGTATAACTGCGAAATCTATTGACCTTTGCCTTGGAGTCGTGTATTTTAGACATTCAAGTGATTTGTGATGTCTACAAGAAACGCTAAGTCACACAGCCAATCAGGGTTGTCGAGTTCGGAGACGTCCTTTTTCTTTTCCGCTAGAAATATTTTGATTTCTTCAATCAAGTTAAGAAACCGCTCTAGTGACAACCCATGACTTAGCTACCTTACTTCAGTGTAAAACAGGAGATCACCATATTCGCTTTCAATATCCTCGAGAAATTGTGTGAATTGTCGGTGATTGAGACCTCGTGATTTTATAAAGTTTACAGTAGGTACTACAACTTTCATCACATTTTCAAATCCCAATAATTTTGAACAGAGGGCCTCTTGATGTATAATGCAATGAAACTGCATTAATTCCTTGGTATCTATGTTTTTAGTTTGTAAATACTCTTTTAACATTTATTATCCCAGATTTACTTCCAACCATTGAAGGTGCTCCGTCAGTCGTAATTCCAGATAATTTCGTTAAATCCAAATCCATTATAGAACATTTTTCCAGAAGAGCTTTGAGCATGTCACTCCCCTTGGTTTGACTTGTCAAAGAACTCATACCAATCAGTTCTTCACTCACTTCAAAATTTTGCGTTACACCTCGTAAAAATATTAAGAGTTGAGCAGTGGAACTTATATCTGTAGATTCGTCGAGTGCTATAGAAAAATACTCAAAACTTTTCGATTTCGTAGCTAATTGTTCTTCTATATTAGCTGCTACTGTAGTAAGTCTTTTTTGAACAGTCATCCGATTTAGTTGAATTTTCTCAAAACTCTTTGCATCTTTCGGACACATTTTTTTTTGCCACGATATCTAAACACTGCTTAACAAACTCACCATCTTTAAAAGGCCGACAAGTTTTTGCTATTATTCGAGATATCTCAAAGCTAACTTCAGTAGCTGTTTCAGCATCTTGAATTGGTTTTGTAAACATAGCTTGCTGGCCTATTAGTTTCCTTTGTAAAGTGGACATCTTTTGCGTTCGATTTTCGCCGGTTAATTTGGTAAAAGTATGATGCTGGGTTTCATAATGCCTTTTCACATTATATTCCTTCGGAATAGAAACACTACTCTTGCATATTAAACAGACACTTTTGTTATGCGATGAAATAAAAAAGTATTTGTCGATCCAAATATCGTGAAACTGTCGATTTTCATCTTCAATCTTACAAAACGAACAATTATATATATGCGTCTTATTCTATCAAAATTTGAAAGTAACATAGATTGACTTTTAAAATGAACACATGTTACATGCTAATCCCTACTTCCCTTGATGTTTGACGAACAGCAGCTGTTTTGAACATATTAGCTTTGTTCTTAAAATATACATTATAGTCCATCTTACGCTGTCCACTTTTTACATATTTCCCTTTAGGTAGAATTTTTGATGGACCCCGGCAGAGTTACGTCATCCATACTCAATTATATAAATATCAAAATTAATAAAAGTGATAAAATATCTTCAGGAAATGAGTATTTCACATTATGATCACTATAAAGGACTATTTTTAAGGAATATTAATATTAAATAGCACAATAAACAACTAATAGAACACGCTATTTAATAGCACTGATAGGAGTAAGACAGTAAAAGACAATTTGACAGTATAAAATAAACTTGATTTTGCCTGCGTAAATTCACCCTCTTTTTCAAACAATCACAAGCTATTATTTTCAGCCCTATCTTTCCCGACGGTCTTATTTGGAATGGGCTTTTACGATGTAATTCTTACATATCTTATAGCTATATCGCAGTATATTGAATGACTTCTCTTTATGTGCGTATGAATTTAAAACCCATGGCGATACCTTATTTAACTTTTTACCATTGATTTTCTCATTAAAATGATATTCCGGTTAGTCTTCCTTAGAAAATTACCAGATTACAGTGATACGCCCACTTCAAAACTGATGTTTATGTTTACGAGACAACCCCCTTAATAAGAAGCTAGAAAGAATCACACAAATTATCGCCAATGCTTCTACAGATGTGTAACAGTTTTTGCCGACTACAATAAAGCTTTTAACACGATAATCTTTTGTATCATCTTTCATATACTATGAATGGAAAAATAAATATAAAACACAGTCTTTTTCATTTATAGATATATAATAATAATAGCACTACCAAGAGAAAGGAATGGCTCAACATAAATTTGTATTTATGTGTTAAATGTTCGAACCTTATTTTATAACAATTCGTAACCTCGAATATATATATATATATATATATATATATATATATATATATATATATATATACGACGGTTAAGCAAGAAACAACGGTTGTGTGAGGTGTGACTCCCCTGCAGGAGAATGTAAGCTTGATGTTACGAGCTAGGTGTGAACTAAGTTCCCCCGACAGCGCTCGGGTTTGTCGCATGATGACGTTCACTTCCTTTATTTATACTATACATTTCTCTCTCCCTCTTTACATTGCGATCCACAGCTTTACACTATACTCGTTTTCCAATTTTCATAATTTAGATTTTGATGAGTAATAGAATGAATGATTAAAATTCCAGGTTTCGATTAATTATAATAATATTTTAATGGGCACACATTAGCATTTCAATAGTCAAAAAATTTATTTTCTTTATTATAAATATAACATAAAACAAATTGATTTGTATGGCTGTGACATCCGGACCATAAACAAGAAACAAAAGAACAGTTTGATTGATTTGATGGATGGAATAATAATTTCTGATAATAATAAGTATTCTCAATAATTCTGAAAAATAATCTCATGTATGTTTCAATTATTCTCTTACATTACACATGTAGTTATTCCGTAGGTATGAGTGAAGAAATAAACAAAATACAGTTTCTAGAGATAAGGCAGTGCCACCTCTGGAAACACTTCGTTAGTTCTGCATTGGTTATGTGGACAAAGCGAGCACGTCGACCGTCTGACAATATGCAGCGCTGTAATAATGCTGTAATAAGTTTTCTTTTTTAAATATTCGTTCAACTTCTAAAATGTGTTAATTATGATATCTTTTAGATTTTTATTTTGGATATATATGTACTTGTTTCCCCTCATTACGAGAGCAATTTTTTTTTTAAATTAGACTAGCAACAGATACTCAGTTTAGTAATCTATCTGCTAGTATTTGCTAATATGTGTTATAGTTTTGATGTGAGCGTTGGTTTGCCATAGCTTCTACAATCCAAGCTCCCTCAAATACAAGATTCGCTCTCTGATTTTTTTCCAAGTCGAAGATAATAATACTGCAAAATTGTGCATTGTGTATAGGAAAAACATTATGAGCGACAGTGCATTGCGGAAATTGTGTAGCATTTTTCAGAAAGGACGAACTGATGTTCATAATGGAATAGATCAGGGAAGGAAACTTCCCTGACCTATTCCATCCTTGTCGATGGAGTGAACAACATGATTCAAGATTGCTGTCGCTTCATCTCGGAGCTGTGTGTTAATTTTCCTCAAACTTCTCGGTCAGCTCTTTATAGTTTCGTGCACGGTGGGGTGGGTTCCAAAAAATGTCACAGATGTTCATAAGTTTCTGCGAGTGAGTTCGGTGCTACTAATGTTTTGCAGTGCTACAGCAAGGAAGGGGAAAGCTTTTTTGGAAAAGATTGTAACGGAAGACGAAACAGAGATTCAGCTTGTGAACACTGAGGAAAAAAAGCAATTGAAAGAATGTATCCATTCGAACTCTCTCAACAAACAAGAGAATTTCAAACAAACTGTCCAACACAAATATGGCTGCTGTGTTTTGGAACTGTAGAGGAATTTTGCTGGTGGAGTTCATAGAACCTAGGACACCAATTACTGTAGCGACATACTGTGAAATATTTACACATCTATGAAGAGTAATACAGAACGAAAGGAGACGGATGTTGTCATTAGGAATTTGATAATACGCGCCTTAATGCCTTCAAGCATTCACGCATTCAGAGTGGGCTGAGTTAACTCCTTATTCTTTATTATTTCCTTGTAGGAAGACCTGTAAGGAGATGCATGGAAGATTCTGGAAGATTCCACGGATACAAATTCCCAAGTTGGAAAGCTTAATACTTGTCTGTAACATACTCGTAGCTATTCCGTTAATATTTTTATTTTTCACTTAAGTATTATTTGTTCATTTCACCTTATGTGATCCGAAGCTTTTCAAGTTTGTTAACGTTTTTGGAGGAAAAACATCTCAACTAGTACTTTGACAAGCCAGCGAGAATTTATCTGATGCTGTAACAGAATTTAATATTATGCTGGATACTCTAATTCTTAGAAGAAATGTTTTCCTCTATCGTTGATTCAAGGAGTGATGCTAGATGTATAACGACTGTCAACGACATGACACTTGACAGAAATCTCGGAACTTTTCAAATGTAATTTTTAATTTTTCACTTAAGAAATTTTTTTTTCGTGAAAAATAAAATCTTGTATGAACCTCTGGCTTTATGGCAATTATATTGCCTTTGGTCGACATTCATCCCTCGGTCCGGAGGCCCTTGGGCTGAATTAACGTCGACCTCAGAGCAATATAATACCCATAACGCCCTTGGTGCATAAATAACTATTATACGGTGTTGTGGATAAAATTATTTTTGGTGTTTTTTAAGAACATTATGAAAAATACTCGGACAGGTCAATGTTTAAACTCAAGTTTAAGTCTTTTAAATTAAAATTAATGTACAGGTTGATTCGTGTATTTGTTGTAATTGTTTGGGGAGACTTGTTAAATGGGTCACACTGTATATCTTCATATTTTTGAATGCTACATGATCATTGGTGTTTAACGATATACAATACACTTATCGATTTTACGTATTTGATGTAATGAAAAATTTTTTAATTATCTTTTTAAATATGTAATACAATTTTGCCTATCACTTCATTGAATACAGAACAGTCGTATAACAATGATTAAGGAAAGGACTTTTCAAACTTAACGAGAAAAGTATATAAGCTCTCAAATATAACATCTGCCTCCCTTGAAGACGAAAATTTTATTTCCACTCACACATACATTATTCAGATTCTTCACGGGAGCGACTTCCATTTCAGGTCTTTCGTATTCCTTTTCGAACGCCATCTGAACCCAAATCCGTTTTATTCCCGGAGCAGTTTACGAAATGCCGAAATGTTAGCTCCCTTATGTCAATGCATAGATGTCCGGAAATAAATTCAATGACAAAAATATTTAGCGTCTTAAAGAGGAAATATACACACATGCTTCCGTTTTTCTCTATTTTAACTTTTATTATTTTATATTGGTATTGCCGTTCGGGAAAAATAGATTTAATTTTGTATTTTTAGTTTCATTTAAATATAAGCAAAAAGATGTAGGTATATTTATGTTAATGTATTCAATCCTAGTTTTAAATTGTAAATATTGTAAAGTGTATACAGAAAAAGTTCTTGGAGTTCGGATATATTTAATGTTGTCGATTACCTAGGCCTGGTCAGGTATTACATTTCTTTATTCATTGTCTTGTTTTCTAAAACTATTTATTTTATTACAGGCACAACCTTCTTGTTAACCCATCCATTTAGTAGTTGTAAATGTAATTTATAATAGAATAAGTTTTATTCACATATTTCCTGTTATAGATAAAGTGTTATAATTATTATAATAGGTTAAATAGTTCGGTTCGGTGCGATTCTGCGAAGTATTATGTTATCTCTAACGCACTTCCTATGTATTGTATATTTATTATTTTAAGAGTTATTTTATTTTTCTATAATTAAGGGTTTACGGCGTATAATGTTTATTTTAATACATTGATGACGTTGGAAACTACAGCATATACTTTTCTTGAAAGAAAGGTAAAAATAGTTGTATAGAAATTTCTGTATAATCAATTTCGTTGTTTTCTCCCTCTCTTGTAACTGGCGAGGACAAAACTTTCTTGTCGAGAAATAAGTAAATGAAAAAAACAGTTCCAAGCAAGATCTCTTAGAGCTCACTACAGTCCCAAGTACTATCTCTTCCAGTTAACTACAGTTCTAGCTTAGGTCTCAGTGATCTAAATAGGAGCAAATATTATCTATTAGCCAGTTTTCTCGGTCTTTAGTATTAAGACCAGATACTGCATTTGTACTAAGTTAACGGAACTCCAAGACTAAATTTGTAAATATATTAGTGTTATTCAAAAACTATTGCATTATTTCAACCCATACTTCGGTCGATACATACCGAATTTCCTTCAAACTAGGAGGATGAAACAATTGCTATTGTGTGTTTTTAAAATTCTATTTGTGTAGTTTAAAATGTTATCTATAAAATAACTTATTTAATGTTATATTCTTTATATTTTATATAAATTATATCACATAGTTTGGATCGTTTTCAAAAAGAAATGATATTTAATTTTAAATAAACTGTTTTAATATGCATTGTAATAAGTGCATGAATTTGGAAATTGCTTTCCCGCAAATGCTATGAACAACGTTTTTCCTACAATCGCTTAGAATCGCTGTAGTTGAATTTTTTGGTAAGTTTTTTTAAGACTTGATTTTGCCATTTACAACGTTAGAATCAATATTGCTATAGAACAAACATGTTATATGATTGTTTCGGCCTTTACTTGATGAAATTCCATTATAACTATTAAGATAAAATAAAACAAATTTTATGAATTTCACTTTTTAATTATCACTGTAACGAGTCGTTTCGCACCAACCTGGGCTTCGTCAGACATATATGTCAGACAGTTATATGTCTGACGAAGCCCAGGTTGGTGCGAAACGACTCGTTACAGTGATAATTAAAAAGTGAAATTCATAAAATTTGTTTTATTTTATCTTAATACAAACATGTTAAACAAATAATAGTTTTGTGAAAAATTGTAGCATTTATGAATCGTGGCGAGGAAAAAATGACAAATATTTCCGAGAATGACGAATTAATGTATGTAACGATTCCAACAGAGAAAATTCTATTGTTTTTGACGGATGCTGCCCCATACATGGTGAAGGCAGTTTTCAACATGAAAATCTTTTACCCAAATTTAATTCACACAACTTGCTTGGCGTACGGACTAAATCGTGTTGCAGAAGAAGTCAGAAACCATTTTTCCTTAATAAATACTTTAATTAGTAGTGTTAAGAAAGTATTTTTACGAGTTCAGTTTTACAAACAACATCTACCCGGTATTCTGCTTCCTCCTCAACCAGTAATCACACGATGGGGAACGTGGTTGGAGGCTGCTACTTTTCATGCAAATCATTATGAAGGAATAAAGATAATTATAAGAACTTGATAGGGATGCACAATCTGTGAGAGACGCCCAAAAGGTGTATTCGAGTAAAAAAATACCTCAACAGTTGGCGTTTATTAAAGCCAATTACAGTTTTATTTCCACTTCTATATTGTAGGTGGAAAAACAATTTATGTCGCTAATCGAGAGCGTTGAAATAATAAACAAATTTGAAAAGTCATGTTTTGATGTTAAAGGAGGAGTGGGACAGTCCGTCTATGAAAAATTTTTAAGTATAATAGGAAAAAATTAAGGTTTTAAAAAGCTAAAGGACATTGCTAAAATCTTGTGTGGTGATTCAGTAGAAAATATTAAATTGACAATAGATGATAAATGATGAATTTGAGATATGCTCCTATAACAAGCGTCGACGTAGAACGAACCTTTTCAATATATAAATACATGTTTTCAGACAAGCGTCATAATCTTTCTATGGAAAACTTTGAGAAATGTGTGATTGTAAATTGTTTTCATAGTTAATTATGTTGTAAAATGTTCTAAATAAACTTGTAGTAAACACAATAGAATATGTTTTTCCTACAGTACATATTCCATTTTCTAACATTTCTCGTATTTTTTTACCTGCATATTTTTCATAAGGAAGTGCATATTTAGGCTAGAACATCTGCATATTTTCAGTTTTTTTTTGCATATAATCTGGCCTTTATACATCACACATACGTTAATATAAATTCCTTTCTAAATCCATATTGGTTATCTGAAATTGTTTAGTTTTAAGATAATGGATAAGTCAATAAGTTGCAATTTTATTAAAAACTTCCGTAGCGATTGTTAGAGTTGCATCCTTTGATAATCTGCTACTAAAACGCTTTATCTATAGAGAGAACAACATAGATTTGTTCAAATTTAAATTTAGAAACTGCTTTAGGAATGGTGTTTCTGGGCCCAAAATCCCTGTTATTTGAGCTGTGACGTCACTGTTGAATAACGCAAAATTGGTCCTGAATAAATGATGAAAAGGTTAACTTGTTCATTATCTGTTCACAGCTCCTTTATACCTGTCTCGAAAATATAGAACAGGTCTGGACAGATAATGAAGAGGTTAACCCAGTGGCGACTCGGGGTGGTTCAAAATTAAAAAGTGTATTACAAAAACGCTAACCCAATCCTTATAAATTTCACCGACGTACTGTTCCAGACAGGTACTGTTCATTGTAGAGTTTGTTTTGAGGGAATAGTAAATATTACACTACACAGTTTAATTACATCTGACGATAAACGAAGTCTATTTTACGTGTCTTTGACTTGCAGAACAGTTCTATCACTTTTTCATTAAAGTTTGGGAAATCATTTATACATTCTTTTTCACAAGATAACATAGTAAGGGCATTTAATCTCTCTTCTTTCATTGTATTTCTCAGGAAAGTTTTTATTCTCTTCAGCCGTGAAAACTGGCGCTCCGCTTGGGACGTTGTCATTGGGGATTGTAATGGCAATTTTTAAAAGCGTAACAACTTCATTAAAGGTGTCGCTTAATCCATCCAGCAGAAGACCTAGCAGACCTACAGCACCGACTTCTATATTTTGCCTAAATTCTTCTCTAGAATATAGAACGCTTAATTCAGTTCGTAGTCTGCTTTCATTGAGGCATGGATCAAATTTTACTGCTTCTTTAAGGCAATCTTCCGGAAATTTTTTTTGAAAAGAGGAGAACTGTTTAAAAGAAATTAAGTTTGCTAATATTAAGTGACCTGTATACCGAAATCTAGTTTTTATTTCTAGCAAAATAATATCGCACACTTCAATAGTTTCCCTCCTTCTTTGGCTACCATCAGTTACTCTTCGCCACTTTGATGGTCGAGGAGTCAGTTCTGGGTCATTTTGTTTAACCAACTGATTATCTGTGTCAGCGATTTCGGTTCGAATTTTTCCAATAGCACGTTCAAAATTATCTAAATTGTTTTTGATTTTTAATGCATCTGTATTGACATTTTGTAATTGATTAAACAATATGTCCACATGTGGCATAATTTGATGAAAGAAAGTTAACCAATAGATAAAATTTTCCTCCTCTAAAATTCGCAAATTGGCACTAGCTTGATGAATGGTAGTTTGTAAACTAGCTTCTCCCTCGATTTGTTCTAAAGCTTCAATTATTTCTTCTCGGTGCTCATATATTGTATTCACTGTCCTAGAATTGAAGTTCCATCTTATTTTTGAAGAACGAGGTAAGCTTTTTCTCTGAAGGAATTCTTCCAATTTTGCAGCTCGTTGTGGTGAAGTGAAGAAAAATGTACATAATCCCGTCAGATTGGCAAAAAAAATTCTGCAATTACTACTGCTCGATGTAGCATGTGACATAATTAGATTTGTCTGATGTGCATAACAATGTACAAAATTAGCCCTTGGATACTGGTCTTGGACATGTCTTTGCACGCCGTTAATAGCACCACTCATGACTGCTGCCCCGTCATAGCTCTGTGCAATCAGTTTTTCTGGGTCATCAACAAGCAAACTAATTTCGTTATGGAGGCAGATAAAGAATTAGCAGCATGTCCACTAGGCAGAAGAAATTTCCAAAATCTTTCGACCGGTCTCGCGTTCACAATATATCTTAAAACAACCACCAACTGAAACTGATTGGACACATCTGTGGTTTCATCAGCTATCACAGATATGAAGTCGGTTGCTATAATTTCACTGGCAACTTGTTCATGATACACGTTCAACATTGCATCAAGCAGCTCATTCTGTATCGTTTTTGATAATCCCTTAAAAACCGGTGCTGCTTCGATGTGATCTCTGAGCGATTTATCCAATTCTGCCGTAAAATTTATCAATTCCCGAAAAATTCCCTTGTTATTCGACGTTTGCTGTTCATCATGACCCCGAAGTGCCAGTTCAAACGCGCCACAAAATCTAATGCAATTAATATTAAATTTAACCTATGCCTATTTTTTGTTACCTTTTCATTGTGTTGTTGAATTGCTTTTCTATATGATGAATCTAAAACATTCTGAATGTTATTTTTTCCTAGCATTCTTAGACTAAATATATTTTTCAAATGCCCTTCGGAATTTTCATGTTTAATTTTAGCGCTAAGATGAATTAAGTCTCTTATTCCGTTCTTTGACCAAGACGGTTCACCACCAAACAAAAGACACGGAAAACAAAACAAAGTATTTTTAATTTCACACCCACAAATCCAGTCATTTTTCTGATAAATATTAATTTTGAATTTTCTTATAACGTCTTTACCTTTAACAGATTGTTTATTTTCTAAACATAATTGAGGCATCGGCCGTTTAAGATTTTTTACTGCGATTTTTTCATTATACGTTAAACGCGAAAACGCGTTGTTTTCTAAAAAAGACACGGAGTTCATTGTAACAACGCCCGAGAGCAGTCTGGTTTAGTTGCTCCAACGCTATGTATTATACGACATTGAAGTACGGCAAAATACAGTTCTCCCCACCATCAATGTAATGTTAATGCCTTAACAGAGCAACGGTAGGGCTTTGATCAGTATATCTGTGACGACGCTCGGTGTATGTACGTTGTTAGCGTGCCACGTTCCTCGTCAATAACTATGAATACATAATATACATAATAAATAAACACTTTCAGTTAGTCGCCGCTTGGTTTGTTTTGTTTCATAATTCCAGGGGGTGCAATTGTTCACTTGCTCTCATTAAGGAGCCGCCACTGGGTTAACCTCTTAATCACCTTGCACGTACCTGTTTTACGTTACTCAACTGTGACGTTATAGCTCAAATGATCTTCAATTGCAAAATGAAGCTCTATAAGAAAGTACATAGGATTTTAGCCTAGAAAATACGTTTTTTAATGAAAATTTACGTGCTGTACCAATATAACTTTAGATTTTCAAAATTAAATATGAGACCCTGCCCAAGAGGTTTTGCAAAGTCAATTTCGCATACTAAATCCTTGAACCTATATCCAATTATATTCGTGAAACTGTCGGTTTCATTACCGGAACCGCAAAGGGACACTTCTGAAGAAAGTTTACCCAATCTGACCAAATATAACCGCAGTTTAACTATTTCGATCCTACAGAGATTACGTGTATTCCGGAAATACGTATGCGAGTGTACTTTTGTGTATGTGTGCGTGTGTATGTGTGTGTGTGTATGTATTAACCTTCAACGGAGACCACCCTTAATGCTGTTTGTTTCGATCACTTAGCGGATTAAGGCGATGCGGTGGCGGCATGAGCGGTTTAACCGTAGTCCTTCTTAATTATCGCTTTGGAAACGTTACACCAAATTACGTTTGCGTTTACTTTCCGCCAGTTTCGCCGGGATCCCCAAAACATATAAAAGCTTTTGTGACACACTGCGGCAGTGGCACTCACTTACTCCACACTACGGTCGGATTATTTAAGTTTTAGGGATGTGGGATGTGGGTGGGGCGTTAGGGCGGATGGGACTGTGGAGTAACGAATTCGGAACGTTCTGGCATGCCGACGGAAAACCGCGAACACAAAAGGATAACGGAACTTAATTACGTGATATTCCCTTTAAGGTTAGTCTTTTCTCAGCGCGCGATTATAATATACACGCGATTCGTTTGTCGATTCCCCGTTTCACTGTGAAATTTGAGAATTAAATCTCGATGAAGGTACTTTCGAATGATATTATATGAGTTGATATTGTTACGCTACGCATATAAAATATTTTAATCTATTTTTAAATATATTTCTTCTTTGAATATCTCGATTTAAAATATTTAACTTAGACATTTGTCTTGTGTATATTCGTTTACAAAGATTGTTATATCCTGCGACGAAACCCTCAGTTTCTACCTGACCCAATATCGTTACTGTGGAATTTCTTTCTATTTACATTTCATTTTAGATTGTTGTGGTATCCTGGCAGGGTCGCCATGTGGTATTAGGGCCTTAAGTGATAGGGCCCTACGTGCCTGGAGGATCGGCATGTGATATTAGTGGCGTTTGTGCACTTCGTGGCAGGACGCCACGTGATGTTAGCCTGGTCCTGAGGGCTACATCGTTGAGCCTTCACGCAGATATCGTTGTCCCGTTAAATGATACACATAGTTCGGGTAACATATATTTAATACATAACAACACTTAAAACTGCATAACAATTATATACATTCTTACTAACTAGTATGTAGACTGAATGTGTGAATGTGAATGTGAATCTCTGACTCTGTGACTCTGAATCTGAATGATGCTTCTTACTTACACTACAGTATATATACATAAGAGAAGGTCCTCGGACTACTTAGGGAATATTATACAAACCCTGACATGTAGTTGTGTTTGCAAACAACTCGCGTTAGCGAGGACGTATTTGTAACACACGTTACACTTGCGGGAACGAGGCTGTGACCTGATTGAGATTGATTGCATACACACAACTGCATTACGTTATCACATTGTTTTAATTTAATTATACATATATGGTGTTTCATATCATTAGGAAGCTTATGTCACAAGCGTTATTTTAATAATATTTATGCCATCGATAGAACACCCCTTCAGGTCCCGCTTCTTAATTAATTAGAATTCAAGTTATCGACCCTCTCTCCGACTTAGATCATAAAACAGACCGTTTTCAAAAACCAGTGTTCTTTTCGACGCAAAAGCTATCAGTCCGATCTTCTCGTTAGAACCCTCGAAAGTGCAACATCGCCCGCCGTACTTGTCAAGTACCGGTGGCATGATCCACGTGCAGCCTGCATCTCACCGCAATTAAAAGGTAATCCTGTACGGGCAACAATATCCAAGGTTTAAGATAGGGTCTTAAATACATTACTAATAAATAAATAAATAAAATATCATTACTAATTAAGTATTAGCAGGTGTTATAAATCTAATTATGTAGTTTCGGCTAAATTCCATTGTTTACAAATGGAATTTTATTGTATATACCTTTTTAAGAAATGTGAGCTAATTATACGTATTTAGTTAATAATGGGTGGTCAGATTAAATATCGTCTCTTGAATGTGTTCACTAATATCTCTAGGCAATCAATCGAATGGTCTAATATACAAGTAATAAAACAATTTGCAAATGTAATATATTATTAAACGTTATGAGGATAATTTAAGGGCAGGCGAGATTTAAAATAAAACACTTGAATAACGATTTCTCTTCAGCGTTAATACACTTTGATCAGCGACACTGGAATACCGTTATATCAGTTTTATAATTATCAGTATTAAGGTCGTCAAAATATTGCTTTACTTCTGCAAGACAGACGAGGGAGTATCCTCGTCTGAAGAACAGTATAATATGCCCCGTTGATGGTTTGGCCCTTTGCCGTCGATAAGTATTCCCTTGGAATCCAAAAATATCGTAATAAACTGACGAGCTTTAAATTGTCTTTGGAAATTCGCGTTTTTTTTATGTTTTTGATAAATATTCAGTAAGCGAGGCACCTACCTGGCAGAGAGCTTTGACTTGTCTAATTCGACATGTCAAATGTGTTTTACATGTTCAGTTGACGTGCCCACAGCATTGGCAAAATGCTCTACTTACACTCTTTGGCCACGTAAAACATCATGAACTTGTACCGTATTTGGAATAGTAACACGTTTTGGTGGTCCAAGACGTTTTTCAATTTCGAAACTCATGTCGTCATATTTAAAGCGAGCCCCCGGGTACAAACTGGGACTTTCGAAGGAGCATCGTTTGCTTAATGTTTGCTGCACATCCGCCCAATTCAGCTGTTTGTGATTTTATGCATTCTACAACTTCTAGTAAATCCATCTTCTTTAAGCAACTGTATGTGTCAAAATTCTTTCTTTGGAGACTGTGGTTAAGTAAAAACTTAAAAAAAGGTATATAACCCCTTACCACAATTATTAATCGTATCCTAAATACATATTTCGACAACTAAGTTGTCATCATCAGTACGTAAAAACCACTAATTAAAAAGTCGCACATGGGGCACAGTAAAGCTAGAAAACCGCTTACGCAACAACTACTTTACACCGCGTCCACGTATAGACTAATTTTAACATGCAAATATAACCTACGAAAGGATCTAAAAGCACTTACCTCTTAGGGAAAAAAGCATTCACATATGTTTATTCTCCGAGTTGAAAAATATCGAACGAAAGAACGACAAACATTCCTTTCTTAAGGGAACGGCACTCAACATGTCCTAATAATTTCAATTTTAAAAACGACGATGACACAATTATGGTAATAAAAATGAAAAGAGACAACTGAAAGGAATCGGTGATCTATCGCTATTCATGGAATATTGTTTATTTTTCGCGATATGTATACTTTCATAAGCATCTAGTTCGCGGGGTTTATTAATTCTTTTGACCAGCTTCAACCCTGTGATCGACATATTGTGTAGTGTGCTTAAAGCGTGGTTGGCAACATTAGATTTATCCGGTCTATTGTATTTAATATGTGATATGTGTTCTTTAAAACGGGTTATTATTGGTCGTTTTGTTTGGCCTATATATTTCAAATTACAATCCTCGCAACTAATTTCGTATATACCTGATTTCCAATTCAAATTAACTCTATCTTTAGTATTCCCTAGGAGACTTTTGATAGTATTTTCGGACCGAAAGGCAACCTGGAGACCTCTTTCTTTCACAACTTTATTAATGTTTTTCGTGACGGGGTGGTATGGTAAACACATGTACTTTTTCTCCTGGTTACTTTGAGATATCAAACTTGTGGATTCGCGGACTGTATTTTTTATTTTTGTTTTTCTAATTAATTTATTGATTATTTCTATGTCAAAGCCATTGTATGTCGCGATATTTTTAATGAAATCCAGTTCTATTTCATATGTTTCTTTTGTTAACGGAAAATTTAGTAACCGATTGACTAAGAAATTAAAGGAAGCTGTCTTATGTTGATAACTATGGTTTAACATTGGTTTCTTTCCAGAAAATATCGATTTCTATTTTATGTTTATTCCTAATCAGTAAAGTATCTAAAAATGGTATCTTGTCATGGTGTTCCTTTTCCACTGTAAATTTAATCGTCGGTAATTTCAAATTTAATTGATTAACGAACATGTCTAATTCGCATTTCCGTGTATCAAAAATCGCGAGAATGTCATCTACATACCTAATCCAGACTCTCGGGAAATATTTAGCGTTATGAAAGTATACATATCGCGAAAAATAAACAATATTCCATGAATAGCGATAGATCACCCATTCCTTTCAGTTGTCTCTTTTCATTTTTATTACCATAATTGTGTCATCGTCGTTTTTAAAATTGAAGTTATTAGGACATGTTGAGTGCCGTTCCCTTAAGAAAGGACTGTTAGTCGTTCTTTCGCTCGATATTTTTCAACTCGGAGAATAAACATATGTGAATGCCTTTTTCCCTAAGAGGTAAGTGCTTTTCGATCCTTTCGTAGGTTATATTCGCATGTTAAAATTAGTCTATACGTGGACGCGGTGTAAAGTAGTTGTTGCGTAAGCGGTTTTCTAGCTTTACTGTGCCCCATGTGCGACTTTTTAATTAGTGGTTTTTACCTACTGATGATGACAACTTAGTTGTCGAAATACGTATTTAGGATACGATTAATAATTGTGGTAAGGGGTTATATACCTTTCTTTATGTATCTGTCAAACTAAACGTCAGACGATAGTAAAAATTGAAATAGCCACTTGTAAAAGCATAGCCTACTCGAAAATAATACCAATACAATACCAAATTATCCCCGTATAAATTATAAATTCGTTCAAGTTAATTTTTACAACCGTTAGTTATCGGTAATACAAGCATTGTGTTTTAACAATATATGACAAGCTAGCCGTGTCATTTCGACTATAAAACTCCAAAGAGCTTCTTTATCACGCAGTGATCTTTTAAATTTAAAGCCATGTACACACATATATATATATATATATATATATATATATATATATATATATATATATATATATATATATATATATATATATATATACTATACTCTTTCGTAGTGCGTCGCTTCAGTAAACCGTAGTACTAAAGTATTTAAACGATAAGTTCCACTTCGCCACTTACATTTTTCATGTGATTCGCATCGCGCCGTGTGCGAATGTTACCGTGCTTGTTGTGGCAGAAGTAATACGGAAGTCGTTTCCGTCAAATTCCCGTTCCTTTGAGCGTAGGAAAGATCTTTATCTATAAAAAATTTTCGCGCGTACCGGAATAATAAAAAAGAAGGAGCCGACGGCGCCCTTTCGTATTCCTGAAGCTTGTTTGCTTTCGTACGGTGAGGAAATATTTACAGCAACATACCTTTCCTTTGTTCTATTTTTGGATATCAAGAATTCAGCGTACGCGTACATAAGAAAATAGGGAAGACCGCTTGGTTAAATATTGCAAAGCGGTGAGAACTTCGCTAAAAATTTACTACCAGCGAAAAATAGCCTCTTTATATACATCTCGTATTTTTTTTTTAGAAAACGAGAGGAAAATACTGAATATAAGAAATGTTGCCAATGTTTGACTTATTATGAAGGTTTTTGATGCCTTCGACAAGTTTTAACCCTTTAACCAACACGTTGTGATCTGTGTCTAATGTCTAAATTAATATGTGATATGTGTTCTTTAAAACAGGTTATTATTGAACGTATCGTTTGACCTATATATTTCAAATTACAGTCGCCGCGATTAATTTCGTATATACCCGATTTTAAATTCAAATTAACTTTATCTTTGGTATTACCAAGAAGAAAACGGCACCAACATGTGTTTATTCTCACGCCCTCAACAAACACAATGCACAACGATGGGTAATTGCCTATCTCCTTTTATAGCTAACTTATTTATGAGTCAATTTGAAGTAGAATAACGCTAAATATTTTCTAGAGTCTAGATCAGGTATAGCAAACGCCAATTAAGTTGGCGCGAGGAGGGGTGAGTTAGCGCAGGATTAAAAGTAGTGGGAGATTTGTATTTGGTTTTACATCGAATGTCAGATAATTCTAACCTCTGAGCGTGTATTACTTTATGATCCCCTAGCAAAGACATTATGTTCCGTCAAACGTCAATGACAAATGTATCCTGACGATTACTTGAATAGTGGTGGTGGACGTTTTCAAAAACGGCTTCTGCGCACCCCTTCCTCGCGCCAACTAAATTGGCGCTTGCTATACGTAGATGATATTTTCGCGATTTTTGATACACGTAAATATAAACTGGATATGTTCGTTAAACAGTTAAATTTGAAATTTCCGACAATTCAATTCACGGTGGAAAAAGAAAACAAAACAAAAAACACCAAAGATAAAGTTAATTTGAATTTAAAATCAGGTATTTACGAAATTAATAGCAGCGATTGTAATTTGAAATATATAGATCAAACGAAATGCTCAACCTGTTTTAAAGCTCACGTATCACATACTAAATTTAATAGACTAGAAAAATCGAGCGTCGAAAATCATGTATTGGGCACGGATCATAACATCACGGTAAAACGGTTAAAACTTGTCAAAAATCTGTTTTATTCCATTACATTATATCGATCCGCCATTATAATACAAACTAGAGCTAATAAAGTCACTAGTTAACATTATTGTCTCCAAATTTTTGATAACGGTTGTCTATTCTTACCACAAAATTTTCCATATAGCCTCATCGAAAGGAAAACAGTTTCTAACAAACACGGTCTAACTAATTATATTTCTTCAACAACAATTTGACTGAAACTAAATTTACACTTCGTAAACAGTGATCTGTCAAAGTGACAGATCCTCTTGTTGCAATATGATTTCGCCTTGATAATTTATAGACTGTCTTTAATAACCCGTAAATTAATTACTCTTCATTACTAGTAGTATTTAAATACAAAATGAATTCAAATTATACATTTAAAGTCAGTATATTGCAGATAAAACGTTTACAAGGAAATCATTTAACTGCTTAATAATATTTATTTTCTAAATGAGTTAATTTAAAACACCCTTTAATTTTAATAATTTATTCATCTTGCGGTAACTGAGGGTGGGCGAAATAAACTAAGACCCTCGGTAAACAACCTGAATTAACATTAATTTACCACCCCAGTGCGGAAGATTAAAATAGCACCTTTTTATCATCACCGGTTGTGTAATATTTTTTCATTCCCTCTGCCCGTATCTAATCCATTTAGACCGCCCTATCTGTGCTCTTCCCGGTTGTCAGGCGAGCTTAATGTCCCGCTTTGTTTTCATCCAACATCCCCTGCGGCACGAACCGGGTAAATAAAAGAACGAAATTCAGACATTTACTGTGAACTAGATCAATGAGGTAAAGCGATTTAGAAAGCAGGGGAGATGTCATGTGTCGTTACTTGGGGAGGATGAGTGAAAGGGATGTTTATTCTGTTGAATTAAAATAGATATTATGTATTGGTTTTAACCGATGAACCCTTACTAGTGCAACTGTACATTAGTAGTTGTAAATACAAGGTCTGTTCGAAAAGTATCCGACCTTATGCTGTAGCAAGAAAAGAAATTAAATCTGGTCTATGGTGATGGTGGCGCCTTCAAAGTACTCCCCTTGGGAAGCCACAACCTTCTCCCAGAGATCCTCACTTTCGAAAACAGTTCTTGAAATCAGCTTTCGAAATAGCTAACCGCTGCTTCATCTCGTTCCTTTTAATCTCCTCCACGCCGTCGAACCTTCTTGCTTTAAGAGGTTATATCAATTTGGGGAACAGTTAGAAGTCGCAGGGAGGTAAGTCAGAACTATAAGGTGGTTGGCATAGCTGAAAAATGCTATGTTTCACAAGATATTGAAAGAATATTGAACACTTTTCCACAAATCTGCCCCTTTCCTTCTTACTGCGTCACGTAATCGTCTCAAAAGTTCTTGGTAATACTCTTTGTTCACAGTTTGACCTTTTGAAGCGTATTTATGATGAACATCACCTTCTTGGTCGAAGAAAACGGTAAGCATGCCTTTGGTGTTGCTCCGATTCTGGTTGCTTTCTTGGGTCGTAGTTCGACAGACATCTTCAACTGCCAAGATTGGACTTTTGTCTCAGGATCATAACCATAAACCCGTGACTCATCTCTACTATTGACCTATTTGAACATTTCAGAATTGTATCTAATTGCTTCCAAATTGCCCTGGGCATTCGATAATTCTTCTGGTCTTCTGTCAGCAGCCGTGGAATTAAATTTGAGACCACACCACTCATTTCTAGATCTTGACTCCAAATTTCCGAAGCTATAGTTTTTAGAATTCCAAGGCTCTCTTCTAGTTTCCATACAGTTAAACGACGATTTTGGTTAATTAATTTGAATTTGTTGCATATTCTCAGGATTTCTTGCCCCAGAACGATGACACTTTCAACTGATGTACGACCAGTCTTAAATCGCCTAAACTCCTCTTTAATTTGTGTGTCACCCATAGATTCATTGCTATATACTTGACGAATATGACTTGATTGTTTCCGAACATCAACGACCAAATTTTTTGTCAAATTTAATGCAAATTCTTTGTTCACAGCTTCCAGTCACTATGAATACGAAGCGCACGAGGTTTGGCGTTTATTCAACGAAATATCCTTGTTGACTGAACACCAGACACTCGTAAGTGTCCCATCAACATGGTAAATACCTATTTTTGAGAATAGGACGCCAAGGTACTAAGAAACAGGACAAGGTCAGATATTTTCTGAAGAGACCTAGTATACAACGAAGACTTCGATCTTTTGGGCTTAGATCCTGCAGACAATTTCTATGTTGTTTCTATGATTGCATTGGAATCAGGAATGAAATCGAATCGTATTAAGTGACGAATCTCGATGTTGTTTATAGGCTCATGATGGAAATAAAATGGTTAGAAGACGTCCCGGAGAAAGATGAAACATGCAGTTTTCTGTACGGCTTTTACTCAAAGTTTGATGGTGTGGGGAGCTATCTGTCATAAAAGTATGGAATATGATAGCACCGAGGATCAATAATTTAGAACTACCCTCAAGCAATTTCGACGTTCTTCAATTAAGGGCTTTGTTTAATCACAGATTAAATAACTTTATTTCAATCTATTTATTTAATATAGTTGAGCTTATTTTATATTTTATCATACTGTATATTTTACCTTTTATATTTAAGCAATCTATTGTTCCGTAAATAGTTCATGTGCTTTTTCAACTTATTCGTATTAATAGTTAGTAAGTCAACAGAGTGTGTCACCAACATCAGCATATATATTATGAAATCTTAGACCTACTATAACGTAAAAATGCATTATAAGCTTCCGGTTGAACTCTTTAATAAAACGTGGTGATATACCAGTGACCACCCGCAACAAATCTTATATGTCCTAGATTTTAAGTTTATTTACTTGAGGTACATTAAAACATTTTGAGAACCACTAGAATTAAGTTGTAAATAGAATTTGTATATATACTGTAATTTTGTAAATAAATTATTAAGGAATGTTCTGTTCTTTAATCAATATTCGGACTTTAAAAGCATAGGATAGCATATTACAGTGTATCGGTGATTCATTAATTTCAAGTATGTCTAATAGACTACCTGAACGTGTGAGAAACAGAGGAACAACGACGTTTTATTAGTGTTTACTTGAATTGTTACTATTATAACTTACTGAAATTTTTATAGTTTGTTAATGCGAATAAAATACATATTTCCTGAAAATTTAATGAAGATATACGAACGTTCATTAGGTGTTCAGTTATTAGTGACGGTCAGTATATTTCTTTATACTTTATCTGAGTTTAAAGGTTGGAACAGGAGGACCCAACGCTAAAGAAAATCCATATATAAACCACGAATCTTCAATTTTCATGTAAATACGTCTACCGTCTTCAGACAGAATCGATCCGCCGCAGGAAATTTTCGTACAGCCTCATAAATGCAGCGGGAGCGGAACAGCGGCAATCGGAATGGGGAAAAGACGAGACCGGCATCGGTAATAAAGGACGACGCGAAGGGCGAATTGAAGCACTCTCGGATGTGAATCACCCCTAAGTGACTCTCCATGCTTATAGCGTAAACGTTATACCCCATAATGGACAATATGTTGCTTAATGGCTCGGCTTGTCCCCTTGTAATAACTAATAATGTTCTCTCGCTCTCGCGGAACCGCTGTTTTGCCGGCGCGTGCTCGAACTGTTAACATTCACGGCCTCATGTTCTTCATTCTGTGTGTAATACGCGCTTCGGGATCAAAATGATCCATTATTTATATTCTCAACATGTTTTTAAGAGTTGCTAAGTTACATATTTTTAAATTCGGATACAAGTTGAGCGTGTGTTTTATAACAACGCAATAAATAATATTACGGCACCACGGAGTTTCTTAATGCGTCTCTATTTTGCTATCTTAGAGATATTATGAGTCTAACAGCAACGATATCTTTTAAATATGTATTCTAAGCTTTCGTTCTTAGTTTGTAGTTCCATTACCAATATAAACATGCAGCTGTGTGATTCACAACTGGTACTACAGATTTCAAGGTGTGTTGGACATACCATAAATTTAAAACAATATTGTAATATTGAAATATTGAAAAATATACAGGATCAGACAAATGTATGAATCCATTCGAATCTCTTTGGTAAGGTTACTTAGATTTTAATAAGACTTTCCACAATAATTAAATGTAAATCGGGTATTTGATGAGTATATTTATTAGGGTGGGTCAAATTGTACGGAACGATTTTTCTTCATAAAGCGTATAACAAAAAACTTTCAAAATATATATATTCCTTAATGAATGTATATTATTGTCCATAAAATCGTCATAAAATCCTATAGAATTATAGCAGATTGCTCAGTACAGGATTGTTCAAAGGTATTTCTTTCATCTTTCAGAATCACTATTAATGTCTTACGTTTTTCTTATTTGAGTGATGATATTAATACTAAAAAAATAGCCTAAAATGGACTCTTAACTGAATGATTCTAATGTGAACAGAAAGAAATTAAACTTGAAAGTTTGTAAATACATGATTATAAAATCTACAAATTGGTAATTTATAAGTAAAAAAAGATACCACAAGAAATATACATCCCGTTGTCTGCATTGGGGGTTGCAAGGCCAGTGGATGACGGTATTTATCGGTGATCCGTCGGTATGGGATTCGCTGCTGGGGTGATGATGTTCGGAGTCTCGGCTGCTACTCTTGAAGGACTCCAATTGTCCGTATAAACGTTACAGAATTGCCTATCAAAAGCTTGGCAATGAAGGACTCTTCCTTATTTACCTACCACAAATTCGATAAAATTACCGGTATTCGGCAATTCTACACTATATAATCCTCTGCGTTTTTATCCGCTAAAATGCGACTGATTCAGATTACGCATAATGACGTCACTTTATTGTACCCTCAAAGGTGCAATCGTAAGACCTTAATAACCCGACAAATCTGACTTATCGTATTACCTCTTTATCGCCTCTTTATCGCCAGACGCTAGTTGAAGCGATAGCGGGAATAGAGCGAATATACAATAGAAATAAAATTACATAGATGGTGACAACATGCTCGAGAAAATGAAAATGATTAAATTTAAAACGAACCGAGTATACCGCGCGATAGAGCGTTAAGTAAATATGAAGAGGAAATTTAAAACGTAACATCACATGATCGTTTTTCTATGATTCTTTTAATGAAAACATATTTTTTTCCTTACACTTCATTAAAGTGCATACAATTTACAGGAACTTTTGTTACGATCGATTTTTCCATTTTGGAAATCGTTTTGGTAGAATAAACGACCTGAAGAAATCATTATTTTCAAGGATTAAACAAAAGAACACAATTTTTTAATTTTTAAGCTGATTTATTTTTAAATCGTTTTGTCGACTTAAAATGTACAATTTTAACGATTTTTTAAATAAAAAGTTGGTTTCGTTACTATAAAACCGACAACTTTAGAAGCATACCAAAGACAAACTAATGATCAGTATGACTTGCAATTTTGACAATTTACAATGTCGATGCCATCTATCGGACGGCAAAACAATTTTTTTTCTACAATTACTTTATGTCGGTAACGACGAGAACATTTCGAATATCCCTCGTATTAACACAAAAACAACACATAGTTTGCTTTAAACGATTGCAAAAACTTATCTATCTGACGGATTTGGTCGAAATTTTGACAGTAGACTTCTAAAATATGGCAGACGTTAGCAATTAACTCATCGTAGCGAAACTTTTGCCCAATTTTGAGAAGTCACCCTCATATTTATTAACTTATACACCTACGTTTTATATAACCTGACTGTATAGCGGTGATGCAAACTCTACAAGAGTGCTTTGTAAGCGATGCGGCGTACGTTACTGACACTTGACGAATGAGCACTTAGCGCGTAAATTATATAGATTAGAAAATCCGGTACGGTGAGTTCGTCGACGAGAACGTTGCTGCCATCCCTGTTAGGATCAAATTATAATAAATGGTCGAGACCTACTTAAAAACTCCCTCGCTTCGGGAAAAGAGTGTAATCGAGCTCATCTCTGCAAAATTGCCGCAGCGTACTCGGTCTCGTCCCCTAATCAATTTACGGGTCAGTCGAAAAACTACCACATTCTTCTGCCAGGAACACAGCAAGCCCATAAAGTGACGTACCCTAATCTATTGTTGAAGCTCCAACGTATAGAGCTATGTTTTATATTCCCGTCCCTTTTTCTCGCGGGCGATTTCTTTCTCGTCTCCTTTTCTCTTTGGATTTGAATCCCTTTTATGTCCGATGCCTTTGTGTGTATATTCGTGTATTTGTGTGCGTGCGTTTTTCCTGTATTATTCCCCTGCACCACAAATCACAAGTCTTTTGTTTGATGGTTCAGAACACGATTTTATATACAGGAAGGCAATATATTTCTTTCGATTATTGCTGTGTATATTCTTTCTATGTTTTGTTTATATAAACAGATCTTGATTTGTATATGCATTAATTTCAATACAAATTTAAAATTAGAAGTCGGATGTGTTAAATCAGTGGCGTCTATTGATTGTAGGAAGGAGCACAGTAAATGTATTATAATATTCACATACGTGAATACTAAATACAGGGTTATCCAAAAAGATGTTACCACTCATATGGAACTACCTAATTTTTAATTTCATTTTTTTTTTTTTTAGTTTGAAGACAAAATATGGCCACCCGACTTACTTTGGAAGAGAGAAGGAAGGTAGCGTCTTGGATGGAAGTGTTTGGGTCACCCTCAGTAGTAAGACAAACATTTCAGAAATGGTTTCAGAAAGAACCTCCAAGCCGTTTAACTAACCGTCGAGTGCATGAAAAATTTGTGCGCACAGGGTCTGTCACTAATGACTGTAAAGGAAACAGTGGACGTCCCAGAACTATTCGAACGGAAAATAACATCATAAATGTACAAGGTCGAATAATTAACAGCCCAAGAAAATCAAGTACGAGATTAGCATTGGAAAGCGGAATCTCGCGGACAAGTGTTCTGAGAGAATTCTTCACCTCAATCTGGGAATGAAGCCGTATCATATTCAAATGATTCAGGCCCTTTCTGATGCCGATAAAATTGCTCGTGTTCGAGCTGCAGAAGTGATACTAGAAATAACGAACATAGACCCTAATGTTGTGTTCTTCATGTCGGATGAAGCCACATTTCATATCAGTGGCAACGTCAATCAGCACAATTGCAGCATTTGGAATACAGATAATCCTCATGAACTAAGAGAGCACACTCGCTCCACACCGAAAGTTAACGTATGGTGTGGCATATTGAAGTTTGGAGTGCTTGGTCCATATTTTTTTAACGCCCAGACTGTACCTGGAGATGCTTACCTGAATATGCTGCAGAATTTTGTTGTAGACAATCGTCCCTTCCGTATCTTAACATCTGGTTACTTTCAGCAAGACGTTGCACCACCACATTATTCCTTAGCGGTTTGACATTACCTAGATCAAACATTTGGTAGACGTTGGATTGGAAGAGGTGGACCTTTGTCTTGGCCAGCACGGTCGCCAGACTTGACCCCTTGCGTTTTCCTATGGGGGATGTTGAAAGTTCGCGTGTATGCTACAAAGCCTACTGAAATTAATGACCCGAAAGAGCGCATAATAACAGTAGTCCGCTCTATACCTATGGAAATGTGTGAACGAGCTATGACCTCTATGGTGCAAAGACTTCACTCATGCATTGAAAATTAAGGAGTACAGATGAAGGAGTGCATTAGGTCTATTTTGACTTGTGTACATAATGTGTTACTTATTAAGTTACTAAAATAAAAGTTTTTCCCATATAAGTGGTATAAGTGGTAACATCTTTTTAGACAACCCTGTATATTATAGGATGAAATGGGTTTACAAAGTCATATCTAACAGAAAAATATTTCCAAGTGAAATAATAAATTGCGAAGATCAGGGATGTCGAATAAATAAATATTTGTATAGAAATATTGTGGCGTTTCATATAGTAAATAATCTTTCTACATGTTTTAAATTAGTTTATTTGTCTTTCAAATGTTGTTCTGTTTGACCTATATAATCATTACATACAGGTTAAATAGAACAACATTTAAAAGACAGAATCAAAGGTCATAAATATGCAAAAAACATCACAGCCTTAAGAAAACATTATTATATATTATAAAAACAAAAATAGTCACACCTTCAATTACAAAGATGTTAAAATACATACTGCAAACAGACAAATTACAAAGTTAGATCAGTATTAGAACTAATTCATATTAGAAAACAACAAAAAAACGCCGTAAACGAAATTTCTCTAAATTATATATTTTTTATATTATAAATTAAGATAATTTTAATTTTAATATCAATTCTCAACTATTTTAAATCCACTCGTACGATGTTAAAAATATGCCATCACATGCTGTGATAAACGGAAATATAAAATAACACATGCAGCAAGCAAGTAGTTTTAAAGTTTAGTTGACATGCTTAGTATGTATAGTAGACTCGTAAGTCAATATGTGTGAAATTCAGTGTACATTTTATAATTAATATAATATCCTAATATCCAAAACAATGTATTTCCCAAGAAGACAATAAATGTCGAAACGTTAAAATAAGTTTTTTATTTAAAGAATTATTTATCAATACGCCGAATTCTAAGATAAATTAACCTTTTATATTTACTCCCACCGTATCACGTCGTACCCTAAGGTCCCCATGTAAATAGCCCCCCCCCATGCTGACAGCCCCCATTGTTTATGGTTTCTTAGCGTTTCCATGGTGGGTTGGCGTGGTTACGTGATGACGTCACGTGAGGGGATAAAAATGTAAAATTAGACCCCTGTGTTAAATCTTAAGGAATTATCCAGAACTCTGTTAGCTATATTACTACTACGTATGCTTTTTCTGTTAGAAGACGTAAGGAATAGAATGCCGCTAATGAATTTAAAGGTGGTAATGCTTATGTTTATAAAAACGTTAGTAAATAACATTGTGTCTAAGTTTTGTTATGGCAAGGGTTCGATAATCTAGTACGAAAGTTCGCTGTTAAAATTTACATGAATTTTTAAAGATGAAATATTATTTAAACAACATGTAAGATTTGTATTCTACGAGCATTTAACGTCCTATTTGTTAACAATCTATCTTTAATCGAAAAATTGTATCGAACGTGCGTAACGATCGACAACTGAACGAGATGAACAGTAATAGAACTATTCTTTCTATTATTGTCGGTTAACTTTAAGATATCGTCTTTTATAATGTAGCCCATCGCACAGTGACGTGACAAAATTTTTTAAATATCTTTTATTTTTTATTATATACTTTTTTTAGATTATGAGAGGAAATTTTAGAAAAGTGTTTTGGGTATATATTCTATATAATTTAATCTTAACATTTTTATATATATATACTATTTCGAAATTAAATTATCCCTCACACCGTGAAGTGAAATGCAAATGAGAAAATGCGAAAAATAAATTTTCCACTAGAGCAGAGTAAAGCTGTACACCAGAGGAAAAAAGACGAGAAAAAAACTAAAAAGCGAGCGCAAAAATAAACTCGGTTACAACAGGATTAATACACACAGAAAGAGCGCGAAGGAGAAAAGGGGGAATACTATACTAGCTGGTTTCGGTCGGGTGCTATGAAGGGGGTGGTTGATAGGGTGAGTTTAATGGAACGGGATGATAGGGTTCTCGGGGGGCTTAGGGAACAGCGTCGAGAGCAACGCCGCCGCCGCCGCCGCCACCGTTTGCCAGGGGTAATTGAGAGAGATTAAGAGATCGGGCGCACCGCATAAACCCAACCCTCGCTGGCGCAAATCAGTTTTCAATTTGAGATCATTGAATAATTAGTATCCAGTTGAGGTGTCTCTGACTATTAGCTGCCTCTTTAATATAGAGCCGCTAATTGAGTTGTTGCGAAATCGCAATGCCAATTTCTCGTCGATGTTTTGTTACGAGTTGGCTGTTGTTACGAGTTGCATACATGGTATACAGCGACGCTCAAGGTTATAAACACAACTCACAAAGTTTAATATTATAATCTTACTTAGTCTAGAGCAAGAAAATGAGTTCCTAAGAACTGAAACGTTGGATTATTTAGGTGCAATTTTCAATCGATCTTTTCAAAATAATATTTTATAAGTTATTGTCAAATAAAAGTCACCCATATCACCTGAATTTGAAGCGAATGTAAACCAACAGCTGCTCCTTTTACAGAGCCCCAGGGCCCCACATATCATAAGAAAAGTGTCTTTTTTTCTTGAAGATAATTATGAATGAATTAATTATTAATTATTAGTAATTAGAATGACACCTATTAAACATTAAACACTGTTAGCTGGTTTTCTATGCTCGTGTTAGAAACCTTATAAAAACCACTTTATCTTGCCGTATTCGAGACAAGTATCAAATGGTCCGGAATTTAATAAGTTTGTGGGCGTTTGTGAGAAGTTAGAGTTTAAATTTGTAAATCGTTCGGAGCAGTTTTTTTCTGGTTCAGTTCGATCTGACCTGCACTTAGTGTTGACGAATTTTATTTTTACTCTCGTAACTTTCAGTACTATTTTCCGTTTTCGACTGTTTTGTTTGTGTATGTTAGTTTGTGCTGATTGGTTCTTGTTAAGTAACTTCAAATTATGGCTTGACGTTAGAATTCTTTCGCGCTTTTAATGACAATTTAATGAATACTGTCATTAAATTGCGCTCACCGTGCCGACAAGTTGAACATGCCCAATACTACGATGTACGTTTTCTTTATATCAATGTGCCTACAATGCAAATTCTTGTGGTTCAAAATAATATCATTAATTTTCTTAAATAACAAATCGGAGACTGTGGCTTATAAGTGAATAATAAAATTAAAAAACCCTTACCACAATATAATTTAATGATTCTAAATACGTATTTCTACAACCACGTTGTCATCTTCAGTAGAAAGAACAGTGTAACACTTGAACGCACAAAAACACTCACAGAAGGATTGTTCTGAACGTCTTCTAGTTTAACACTAGAAGACTGGAACACTAGAAGTGTTAAACTAGAAGACGTTCAGAACAATCCTTCTGTGAGTGTTTTTGTGCGTTCAAGTGTTACACTGTTCTTTCTACTGAAGATGACAACGTGGTTGTAGAAATACGTATTTAGAATCATTAAATTCTATTGTGGTAAGGGTTTTTTAATTTTATTATTCAATTTTATTAAATATTAAAATTTTGTATGTGTTTAATCGTTTGTAAAACAAATATTAAATTGCAACACGACAAGACCTGGAGATTAAAACCAAGAGTGGTGCACTTGTTGTACACAGTGGTAGTAAGACCAGCGATTACCCATGGGGCATTTGTCTGGTGGAGGAGGATAGAGGTGTTATCGGCGATGGGGCTTCTTACGACTTTCCAGCGATTGGCTCTAATAGGAATCTAAGGAGGCTCCACGCTGGAAATACTTCTTATTATAATTTTTTCGAGTGGGCACCAGCACGGCTAGGCACTTGAGCACAGTGCTCTTTGTACCACCCCCAATAAATCTCTAAATTCCCACTCTGTTAGTCTTGCATCCCCGATAGAGTAAGTTTAATATCGGAAGACACCGACGCAGAAACCAATAGGTGTAATAAAAAGAGACGTAGCGATGAATGTGAGAGGAAAAACTATACAGGGTTAGTTAAAAGTATGGAGACGGCGATTTATTGTCGTTAATATTCATTTTAGGGAATTATGTTCATTATAAAAGTTTGTTAGGATATTTTTATCTACATTTGAGAATATTTGAATTTTTTTTTCTTCAATTGTTTTTTAGTTACGCCTGTCCGCGCAGTTTTTTTAAATGGGAAACAAGTAAATTTTACTTTACTATTCGATAGAGAATTTTTTTCTCTTTACAATAATATTTTTGTTTTTTTAAAATTCATTTTAATAACTTTTTTATAAGAAAAGGCCGGTTCATGTGTTTAACAGATGTTCGGTACATCGCAGATAGACAGAAGCGTAGCGATAAACAAACTTGAGCGACATAATTTTCTCAGTGGTTATTGTGTACGTCAAATCTTTGACAGAAATAATTAATTTGTGCAATTTGTTGCTGTTAGTATTAACAATGGCGAGTTTAAGTGAACATGAACGAATTGAAATACTTATGATGTTGGGTTATGGAGATAGACGCAGAAGTTTACAAGACGTTTGTAATTTATTTAATGATACGCATCCAAATAGAAATCCAATTTCTAAATCCGTTGTTGGTAAAACTTGAAGACGCTTTGAACAAACGGGTAGCGTTAAAGATTTGCCAAGGAGTGGTAGACCTAGAACAGCAAAAAGCGATGATAACAAACTGGATATTTTATTGGCTGTATCTGAATATCCCCATTTATCAACCAATCAATTAGCGGCCAATTTCAATATTTCAGTCATCGATCGTGTCATTTTTAAAAAGTGAAAAGTATAAACCTTATAAGGTACACCTTGTACACGAGTTAACGGTAGATGATTTTGATAGGAGATTACAATTTTCTGAAGAAATGTTAAATATTTGCTATAATAATGAAAATTTTGTCAACAATATTCTTTTCTCTGACGAAGCTACTTTTTGTCTTACCGGTGAAATAAACAGACATAACTGCAGATACTGGTCATCGGAAAATCCCTCTTGGTTTTTTGGAGCACCATACGCAGTACCCCCGAAAGGTTAATGTTTGAGTTGGCATTCTAGGCGGTCATATTATCGGTCCCTTTTTCATTAATGGCAATTTAACTTCGGCTCTGTATTTGCAGTTATTGCAAAATGAAATAATACCTGCTTGTGCTACGCTCTATCCTCATGAAAACAATGAACACCTGCCCAATGACAGTATCTGGTTCCAGCAAGATGGCGCCCCACCACATTATGGTGTAAATGTTCGTCAATATCTGGACAACGTTTTTCCCCACAGATGGATTGGAAGACGAGGAACCATTGAATGGCCAGCCCGTTCGCCAGATTTAAGTCCTTTAGATTTTTTTCTTTGGGGATACGTAAAAAACAAAGTTTATAAAGATAAGCCCGATAAAGTCGAATATTTACAAATCCGAATTACCAGAACGATACAAGAAATTCCCCGAGATTTTTTACAGAACTCTGTTCGGGGTTTTGTATATCGATTGGGTCCTTGTCAAATTACTAATGGACGACAATTTGAACACTTAATTTACTTTACTTTGTTTTTATTTTGATTAAATTTTTCTTGTAAAAAGTTATTAAAATGAATTTTGAAAACACAAAAATATTATTGTAAAGAGAAAAAAATTCTCTTTCGAATGGTAGAGCAAAATATACCAGTTCCCATTTAAAAAAAAATGCGCGGACAGGCGTATCTAAAAAAACAATTGAAGAAAAAAAATTCAAATATTCTCAAATGTAGATCAAAATATCTTAACAAACTTTTATATTGAACATAATTCCCTAAAATGAATATTAACGACAATAAATCGCCGTCTCCATACTTTTAACTAACCCTGTATAATTCGCGTGTAAAGACATAACTGCAAATGTTGATCAGACGCCATCTGTAATCTGTTAATTGTTTCTTAATGTTTTGCCGTGGTTTCCTTGAATTATTTAGCTTTGTGTTAGGTTCTATTTAAAAACAGTTTGTATTATAGATAATCACTTTGAATTTATAATAAACTTACAAGAAGAAAGCCAATTTTCATCAGATGAAGTAGCTTCAGATTTATAAAAATATATTACATTATTCTAGTTCAATTATTTCTTAAATTTTTATCATTTATTTACGTCTGCCTGTCAATAAATACAAATAAATTACATATATTTTGTTTTATTCCATAATAGTTTTTAGATTTATATTTATTGTTCACATTGTATTGTATTAGAATCACAATTTCTAGGTCAAGTAAACCTGCTATTTTTCCAATTTCAATTTTTCAAGTTTACTTTTTAATAGAGTTGACGACACTTTTTTACTTGTTCACAAATCTAAGCATGCATTTCCAAATGTTTTAAAAAATTCTCAATTTTACTCTTACTTATAATTTAGCATAAAGGTTTTAAGTGAAAAAATATTTCGTATAATATAGAGGTTATGCTTTCATTGTTGACACAGAAGATGTGTTTTTAGATTACAAATTTTCGCGACGGTCTTTACATCGGTGGCCATATTGTTAGCGCATTTTAGTGTTAGCTACTATCCTCCTTAGTGGAAGTTTGAGAACCCTCGTAGGATCCAAGTGATCTCTTCCAAGTGTGGTACGTTGCGAGAGCGGATACAATCCTGATACTAAGACCGATAAGGGTGAATTAATTTAGTTGGAGGCCATACAGATATCACGGGTACTATACTGGAGGAGCCCGTATTCGATACTGGGAGAAGATACCTGAGATTACATTTAGAGTTAAGCTGAATATATTTATACAGTCCAGGAAATAGGAAAAGTATCGAAGGAGTGTTAGGGTGTCGATACCTTGTTCACGGATGAAGCAATCCAATCATGGTACAGGTGCAGGTATCTATGGAACGTGCCCTAAAAGGAAGGAACTAAGACTGGTTGTTAAAATATGTTGTTTGCCGTCGCACCATGGGCCGACAAATTTGAAAAGCCGGCTGTGAACGGTGCTAAAAAGAAAATATTTTGAGACTATTTCCGATATTGAGAGGGCCAGAACGGAGTAGCTGAACGTCCTTCCGAAAGAAGCCTTCCAGAAATGCTTTGAATCAAGGAATCAATGTTGGGATAAATGCATCGCTAATCGAGGAGAATATTTTCAAAGATATTAATTCAAATTTGATGTAAGTGTATTCGTAGTAAAATTATTCACCGTATTTTTTGATCACACCTCGTATATACACGCGTGAAGGACGGATGCAGACAAAATATTATCGATTACTAAAACATAATAAATATATGAAAATACATTAGATCAATAATAGATCGTGATAAATCCTTTATTATTAATTGTAGAATGCAAAAAATAAAATATTATAATATACCTACTCGGAAATAATTCTAATAATAAATTATCACATAAATAGCGAAGAGTGTTACAATATACGATCGTGTAACGAAACGATTTCATTAAATAACTATCGTCTTGACAGATTTTCTTTTCTTATTTCCTTCTAAACGATTTGCTGCTTTGGCAGAGTTCCCAAGCGTTTACGATATTGCCGTGTATAAGAATTACTCTTGGATACGATCCAGGACAGTCAAGAGGAAATAAAATTTTCCTCAAAGCTGTATTGTGTGAGTTGTGTTCCATACGATATGACAACAACAACAGGAAATCGCAACAAGGAACAACAAGAAAATCCATACACGGAAATTCATGAAGCCCGACATCAGATGAAAACTTGGGGAATTGGTAAAAAAAAAAAACTCTACATGTTCGTGCATGGCTGGATAGACAACAATGGAAAGATTACGAGAAGACGAATGTTACTTTAAACAAGACGTACTTTGTAAAATAAACGTTGGCTTGTCACAAAGACTGCAAAAATGTAACCTTATTTCTAGATTGAATTTGCTAAGGTAATGTCAAATACTGATATTATATTCTTTTGCATACCAAAACAGTAATTTCACAGAAAAATCAAATTATAAATGAGTTTAGGCACGAATCAACTATGTAAAGAATTGAAATTTTCTTATCACGATGTAGTTTGTTGTCTTATATATTTCAGCAATTAAGTTACCATTATCGATATGTCTTAATTAGATTATTAAGAGAGATATCAAAATTATTCAGTTATAGCGTGCAGCTGTTATAGGAATTATGTATTAGTGACCTAATTATAGCATTCGTACATAATTTACTGATGATGGTAATTTAATTGTTGAAATGTATATTCAAAACAACATACTATACACGAGTCATTGCAAAGTTAACATATTTATTAGTCACATGCATGCACGTTACTTAAAATTATATTATTATGTACTTATAATTTCGATATTTAGAAATTATAATTTACACAATTTTATTTAATTTCTTTCTGGCTGCTTCTCTGTCCGCTCTTTCTACCCATAACCAGATCTTCGTCCCAGCTAAATCCTTACCAATTCCACACATGTTCTGGTCCTATGAAACTTTCCTTTGAGACTTTCTTGACCAATTTATCAATAATCTTATTGCCTTCAATCTCCTTACGTCCTGCACCCATATCAGTGACAGTATTGTCTGATGCCAGTCTGTCGAGTACTTGCTTAAAATGTTTAACCAGTTTTAACCTGGTAATTGGGTTGGTAACGACCTTAACCGTCACCCGACTATCAGTCAATATGTTGACTCTTTTTATTTGTACAGCAAGCTTCCCGAATTTATTAAGCGCAGGGTGCAACTGCAAACAATTCCGACTGGACGACCAACACGTATGTTTTACATAGTTTTGTCATAAAATCGTTTTAGATAATCTTAATGGTCAAAGATATTAGAGATGAAACTATTCCAGCGTTAGCTGTTTCATATCCCAATCCAGTAGATCCAGATATTCCTAAATGACATATGGTTCCAATAAGATGGAGCACCACCTCCATATTCTCGTCCAGTTTGCGATTATTTAAACGCAGTATTTCCTAATAGATGGATTGAAAGACGAAGTTTTCTCGAATAGTCAGCCAGACTTCCAGATTTAACTCCAATGGGTTTCTTTCTATTGGTTTCCTTATAACTTTATAAATTGAAGCTTATTAATTTTGATAATTTAAGAGAGAGGATTAAATCAGAAATGAGAAGATAAGCACTTGATATTTTAAACAATGTTAGAAATGAATTCTGTCATAGGTTGACAGTGTGTCATGAAGTTGATGGACAAAATTTTTGCAATTGTTTTTTACAATTAATGATATGTTTATCCTAGGTTTAGTAAAAATTTTCAAAATCTCAGAATCCGTTAAAAATAATGATATTAAGTGCGGGTTTTTCAAAAAGGCCTTTGAAAGTATTATCCAAAACTGATATTAAAATATATCATTGCATTAAAAAGTAAAATGTATGACGTGATAACTCAAAAAGCTGGTAATACAGGCAGGTACAATATATTAAATTAAGCGCCACTAAAAATAATTAGTTCACTTGTTTCAACGTTTTTGTAAAAAATATTTACAGTTTCGGAATTACTAAATTTATTCCGTAAGAAGTTTGAATATTGTATACTGCACTGCCAGATATGTCGCGAATCTCTTCGACGTATAACAACTTGATATTGATAAGTACAATAGAGATAGTATAGTAACAACTTCCAATACATAACATATTCTAACAATAAATTTAGAAATATAATTTCATTTCCTAGCTATAATTTAGTTTTTGATTCTCAGCAGATAAAGGTGGCTGAAAAATTTTAAATTAATGTAATTTTCAACTGAGTTAACATTGAAGTAATATTGACCCCGATCTTAAAAGTCAAAGAAATTACGCTAGAGGTATATCATAAGTTATAGAAATGGGAAATATCCAGTATAAAATATACAGGGTGTTACAAAAAAGTAGGTCAATCCGTCAACCATATATTCGTTTAGCTTAAATAATGGGACTTTCCTTAAGTAACTTTCTATTTGAATTTTTGTTTTCATTATACAGGGTGTCAAAGTTAACTTTTTAAAAGTAGGTCGAATCCGAATCTAGCATTAGAATTTACCTACAATCATCGAAGACGCCTCGAGGACGCTTTGGTACGGAGCTGGTACATTTTAGTGCTAGAAATTTTGCATATAGACTTAAAGAGGATGTGTCTACAAGGAAAGAAATCATAACTACGAAGGCATCGAAGTTATGGCTGGTCAAACTTGACCTATATTCCTGCGATCTTTTCTCAAAGGTCAACTTTGAACAGCCACGGCCCCGAAATGGGGAAAGCTAGGATGTATGAAAAATTGCAAGTTACTAGATGTAGCAGATTCAGAACTACGATTTATCGCGCCCGCACCCATATCCTGAAAGTCACTACTACCCTCGAGCTGTCCCTGAGGGTCGTAGGTAAATTCTGATGCCAGATTCGGATTTTACGGAGTCAATTCAGTCCAATTATTATTTTTGTGGCGATCAAACTACTTTTAAAAAGTTAATTTTGACAGCCTGTATATTAAAAAAAAACCGTTCAAATGTGACATGAAGGAAGGCCCAATTATTTAATCCCAAAGAATATATGGTTAACGGATTGATCTATTTATCTTTTTTGTCACACCCTGTATAACATATTCTACGAAATAAAAGGTCATTATTTGTATAAATTAATGACGAAATATGAAATATTAGTTGAATATATCTTAATAGTATTTTCCTACTGCCGATCATGTAAATGAAGCGATACAACCCAAGTAACATAGCGTATAAGTCGACTATAACATTCGTTTATAGTTTCGTCTTGACAACGGAACTTAATACTGTTATCAAAATTCCTAGGATAATAATGAACAACTTATGATTCTGGTTCGAAAGTTTATATGGAGTAAAAATTAGAAATATCAAAAAGGAACATTTCAGTTTCAAATCAAAATTAATTCTTAGAGGGGACAAACCAAAACGATTTCTTAAAAAATATAGATTAATTTCTGACGACAGCTGGAAAATTATAAGTCAGAAATGTATCGACTATTAACATTCTTGGCAGGCAATAAGCTTCGGCTTCGCCTCAGCTTGTATTTGCCTACCTCGAACGTCCTTACATTCCTGACTTAAATAGCTATTGTTGGTAAGCTTAATAGAATGGAATTAATTCGTATATACTAGGTTAGTTATTGGTAATAACTTAGATATACTATTATACTAATAAAAAAAATGTTTCTTAAATATCTTAATTAAATTGGATATAATATTTAGACATTACACAGACACATAAAACCAAATATTATGAGTTATGAGAGCGATTTGAAAAATAGGACAACGATCTAGAATGCTTTCATTGCAAGTAATACCAATTTAATTTAAAAGACGAATCAATTTTGAACATCTAATAATCCATTTTGTCCGAATTACACAAAACACGAAGTCATAACACGATATAGTCGAGAAAGGAAACTTAAAATTGGACTATATCGTACTTGAACAGTACGCGAACTCCAGTCATGATATTACTCCGAAACGATGCAATTTTATAATGATGTTTTCCTCCTCAAAAACGATAAAAGTAGACGACTTCCATTACCGAATACAATAACGTCGAATGTTTTCCACAAGTTCGCGCTCGTTATCAAAAGCGCAAAGCAATAAGGATATTAGATTATGGCTGAGCGTCGGAGTCGACCGCGGGATTTTCAGACCTCAGAAAGCACACTTCGCACTCATGTCGTTAGAGGGCGTCAAAGGTTTTCTTTCTCTCCTCAGTTTCACGTTCTCTTACATCTCTAACGCCCCCGTTTCGTGGAAGCTTGTGTTCGCGCTAGAAGCTCGGTCTTTTGACGCCTAAACACAGAGCGTCATTTATATGGGGTGACTTGGGTGTTTTCAATGATCAAAGGATCCCTTTTTCGAACAAAAACAACGACGATCCCCGGGAAAAAGTCACAGCTTTTTCATTTTTGTAGCGCTTTTATCTTCCTCTTTTTCCTTTTCTCTTTTGTACATGGTGGAAGTATGGTACAGTAGAAAACTCACCGATAAAAACATATTTATTTTACAAAGATAGAAGTGTAGGCTTTCACTGTACCAAGGGTGAAAAAATGCGTCGCCTGACGCCCTTGGTAGAAAAGAAATAGACTGTGACGTTTGACATATTCGTCTTTATTTTCGCGACAAAAAATAATTCATTCCCTTATTATATTTCTAATAATGTATATATGGGTTGTTTAACCTAGTGTTTAATTTTAATTAACAAAATCTATTTAAAACATACTTGAGTAGGTAAAATCTCAAAATCTTTTGTATAAAATAAAAACGTTTCTAATAATATCGAAATATCGCTATCTACGACACGCAGGCGCATCGATGACGTCTGAAGACGGTCAAAAACAAAACGAAATCCCTTGTCGTATTGAAAAATAGTCTGGGAGCTTTTATTTATCGTGTATGCCTTTGTTAGTGGAATCGGGTGTGGGTGACTAAAATAAAATATAGAAGGTTTTACTTACGGAAGCTCAAATCTGAAAACGGAGAAAAGGGATTGTGCGATCTTAGACGCATAAAGACTACAAAAATACAAACGCTAATTACAAAACGAAACGACAAAATGATGCACAGTATATCTATCCGCAACCTGAAAATAAATGTTCAAACGCCAACTTGCTAAAGATAAAGAAAAAACAAAATCCTGTTCAAAATAATAAAAGGGAAAAAACATACACCCTGTATGTTGTCACACTGTATATATGACAATATGTAATTTTTGCACAATATAAAAAAAAAGGCTGAGTATAAATGAATGAAGATAAGCTACAATAAATATGAGTACAAAAAAAGAATTCGCAATAAAAACAAAAGAACATCGAGTCTAGATTTCAGATTAATTAAATAAATTAGTCTTCCCTAAGGTACCAATGAGAAAACTTTATAAATAGTAATATAATAGGAATATGCACGTCTTAAAATTGTTATACGTATATTTTTCAAACAAAATTTTAAATCAATGAATGTTATATCGTAATAAATGCAAGTGCACGACTGACAGACAGGTTTCTTGAGTATATGCCGTCGTCGGATGATACAAGTGTTCGCCAACCAAAAAAAAAACAGTTACACTGAAGAAAAACTCCACGATAAAATAAATTTAGAATATTCTTTTAGAGAAATAAAATATATAAGCGGCAAAAGAAAGATTAGAAAAATATTACGTTCAAATTTTATATTTTAACACCAAAGCAAATAAAGTTGAAATAAAATTCATAATAAATTACAACTACAAAAATGTACATATCAAAATATAATACTAATTTACGAAACGCTACTAAAATTTTAAATTTGAACAGAGTATTAAGAAAATTTGTGATTTATACAACTATATAAAAAAAAAACATACAAATCATACGAGTACAGATGTGTTGTCTTCGTCTCGAGTACGGAGATGCCAGGTGATTGTTTGTCGGCCGGGGTTTCGTAATTGAGATAAAGGTGTCGGGGCCTTGACTACGACTTCTAAAGGGCAACCAGATGTTCCGTAATAACGTCCAGGAATTGCTGCCCAAAGAAACTCAGGCAAAAGGTGTTCTTCCCTTTTTCGCTTCTAATTTTTGAACGGAACGGTATCGCCTAATTCCAATTTGTATACGCTCTACGTTCTTATCCGCAATATATGCTACCTTTATCCATATACGTAGAATTACGTAAATTCCCTCAAGAGAGCAAAATCAAAAATGCACTTCCACAACCAACTGAATTCACTTGCAGCTCGTGAACGAATGTCTTTATATCGAGACGGCAATCGGGGCGGTAGCGGGGATGGGGCGATACCGTGAGAAACATACACAGAGGTGGTAACAACGCACTCGTGAAAATGAAAATTGAAGCAATTCGTGACGTAAACGAGTATACCAGACGATAAAACGTTAAATAAATATATGAGGAAATTTAAAATGTAACAATATTATTAAAAATCTGGTGTGGCAAATAACGTATGATCAAAAAGTCTTTGGATCGTGATAGCCATGAAACGTAAAGCTATCTATAAAATTATTTACTTCTGTGATTCATTACCTTGAAGTACGCATAAGTCACAAATAAAATAGATTTTAGGTTATCGTATTTATTTACATTTTATGTATGTTATATTTAATAACATTTATAGAGATTACAGAATGCATTTATAAATAAACGAAGTTTTAATAACTAATAAAAAAAAATAAGGCTCATTACAGTTAACAAAAGAACTCCCACAATGAAACAATAACATTCAGGTAGGTACACTTTTACAATAAAAAATTATAAAATATGTTGAAAATGTCTTCCCTGTTCTTGAATACACCGGTTAACACGTCGGCCCATGTTATTAAAAACTTTAATTAAAAGATCAGGTGTTACTGTGAGACAGTTTTCAACAATACGTTCTTGTAATTCTAAAGTGTGAACTGGAGTTTTAAAAATATTATTCTTAAGCAATGGGAATAAGAAGTAGTCTAAAGGACTCAAATCACAAGACCTAGGTGGGTAACGTCCGTCTGATACTAACCTTTCATCATAAAATTGACGTAAATATTCCATGGTTACTCGAGCAACATGCGGTCTCGCGTTATCTTGCTGAAAGTATCCATTATGAAGTTCATCATCGTGCAATTGATTGATAAATGGATCAAGTATTTGATTTATATATCTTTCAGCGTTTATGGTATCTTGAAAAAATATTGGCCCTATTACCCTTCTACGGGACATTGCAACCCAAACACCAATCTTAGGACTATGTAAAGGAGCCTCACTATGAAAATTAGGATTATTCTCGCTCCACATGCGCATAACTTCTTTATTAACGTATCCAGATAGGTAAAAATAAGATTCGCCTGTAAAAAATGTTAAATCAAGGTTATCGTTATTCATATGGTCATTAAACCAGGTACAGTACGATACTCTCTTCTGATAATCTGGTGGCAGTAACTTCTGACACATCTGCAGTTTATAAGAAATCATGTTCAAGTCATGTTTAACAATGGTTTGACACGTCCCATAACTTAAATTGATTTCTTGTTTCAATCTACACAAGGATAAGGTAGGCTCTTCCTGCATGCGTTGCCTAACCAGATCAATAACATCATCATTTCTAGCCCGTCTTTTTCCTGATCGAACACTATCGCTGATATTACAAGTTCCTTCAAATTTGTCCACAGTTCGTTGAAGTTTCCGAAAAAAATCTCGTTCGATTATTGCGAAGTTGGGAAATCTCTCACGGAACTCATTCAAACATAAACGAGGTGAATAAACCCAATTACCATTTTCACCTATATTTCCATTACTGTAGTATGATTTAATAATAAAAATTTTATGTTCTAAATTGAAACATTTTGAATTATAACCAGCTGACTTGAAAGTTGTCAAGTAAATGTCAAAACTAATTGAAATAAATAATTTCATAGATATCTCGTAAATTCCACGGCAATGGCGATCCAAAGACTTTTTGATCATACGATACAATACAAGTTAATATTTGTGTGAAAATTGCTGTCAAGACGTGCAGACACGTGTTGCGTCTTGCCCTAGACTCATCAGTGCATGATGCTGCGATAGACAAAATTCACTACAAAAACACTCTTATTACATGCAATCAAGCCATAAAAAAAAACATGGAAGAACACTCAGGGCAGCTCATTGACTAATGTCAATATCACGAATTTCAAATCAATAATCGACGTCCACATGACAAGTGCAAGAAAAAGTGGTTGTATGGTGAAAATATATTTTATTTGTCAACATAATTCCCATCCCAATTTTACATACTTAGCCACATGTTAGCCAAAATACTCACTCGTTGCGGCTAGCACCTTCGTCTTTGTCTTAAAAATCTTTTCATCAAGTCTCTTTCTCAGTTTGGGAACAAGAAAAAATCACTCTGAGACAGATCTGGTGAATACGCAGCAATTCGTATCATAATTCGACAAATTTAGCGGTTGCTATAGCGGATGAATAAGAGCGTACGTTATCCTGATCTGTATAGATGCGGATGTGTTTTCTTCAGATTGGCATCAACACGTTTCAATACATTAGCAAGTATTGGGCAGTTATTGTAAAAGATGTCCCATTGTGACTGCCTTTTTTAAATTTAGCATCATTTTTTAAAATTAAAAGAAATTAATACTAAACCAGGTGTCAGGAATGTTGGCCATTATTTTGAAGACAAAGTTGAACTCTACGCAACATGCTTTCAAAATCATTTATTTATTTAGAATTTCTTGAGTTACGTCAGCACAAGACGACAATAGCATTACGAAGATCTTCAATTGTGTGATGTCTGGTTTTGAAAATGGTATTCTTTAATTAATACTGGTAGCCGTAACTTTGTGGTAATTCATTTTGAAAATAATAAAATAAAACAATAACTTTGTTATACCACTTTATTCACATGTAATAGTGACCGCGGTTTCGATATACAATGTCATTATCAAACTGCAAAAGTTGCAGGCCTACATAGATCTTATAAATGACACAAAAATATATGGGGGTGGTTTATGATGTTATTTAAAATTACTACTATATACTTAACTATTATATACAACATTGGAAAAGAGGTGTATATATAAGATCCAACTGGTCGTTAAGAACAATATTTATTGTGTTGTTGCCGCTTTTAAAAATTTGAAGTGACTCTAAAAGATTTAATTTACGACCTTTCTCGGCCAAATGCAATATTTTATGATGACCAAATGTATGCCTTTCTGTAATAAGATGGTTTGCGAATGTTGAATCTGTCTTCTTTAGTTTATATGACCCCATGTGTTCTTTTACCCGTATAATAAAACTTCGACCAGTCTGACCTATATATACACTTTTACAATCATTACAATATAATTTGTACACTCCTGATTTATTATTGATATCTGTTTTAGGTTTTGCGTTAAAAATGAAATTACTTGTTTTTACATATGGTTTGTAAACTATACTAACATTACTATTATTTTTTGAAATTATATTTCCAATTTGCTCGTTTATTTTACCGAAGTAAGTTAACGAGACAAATTGTTTCAAATTAGCACTATCTTTAGGATATACTAAACCAAGGGCCACTTGTAACTGTTTTTTCTTTAGTATACTGTCAATTACGCTACTTTTATAACTATTGTTTACCGCTATTTGTTTTATAGTATTGATTTCACGAACAAAAGATTCATTAGACAAAGGAATATTTAATGCTCTATGTACCATAGAATTAAAAAATGAATGTTTGTGTGTCTTAGGGTGTAGTGAATCTTTGGGAATAATGCAATCAGTGAAAGTAGGTTTGAATTGAATCGATTCTGCCTTTACTTGATGTAAATCCATATCAAATGATAAAAACACACAATGTTGTATTAGATTTACACTTTATTTAATAATAATAATGACTATATAACAGCTGTTTCACCGTACAACGGTTTCTTCGGATATAACAAGTGGTACTATAAAACATTTTACTTAAACGTAAATATTTTTTATTTTATTACTTAATGGTATTCTCAGAAATTGGAAACCGAAATATTTTTACCCGCCTCTTTTAGTAGGGATACATATAGATAACATAAATTATATTATAAGTGACACATATCTAACAAAATATTTCAATCACAAATAGGAAATAAATTCAACAGAGGGGAGGAATTAAGCTCTGTTTTGTCATTTAATAATTTATTTGAAAATTTTTTTGAAAATTTTTGTTTATTAATTTGCAAAGTAGGTTTACGATATATATCAAATTTTAAGCTCTGATCTAATTTGTTTACTTTTAAATCCAGGAAGTTAATACTGTTATTCTCTTCTATTTCTACTGTAAAATTGATATTAGAATGGATTGAATTTATGTAGTTCAGAAATGTTTGTAGTTGTCTATGAGTACCCTTAAAGCAAGCTAGGATGTCGTCTACATACCGATACCAAAATTTAATATGTTTTTTACCTAGTTGTGATGAATGAATTTTTTCTGTAATATGCTTCATGAAAATTACAGCTAATAGAGGACTTAGAGGTGAGCCCATTGCCAGATCTTCTGTTTGTTTGTAGAATTTGTTGTTAAATGTAAAATAACTTTGGTTGGTGACTAACTCCGTTAGAGATATGATTTCGTGTATAACAACCGGGTTTGTATTTTTCTTTACTAATATGTTTTCTATTAACCTTAAGCATTCCTTATGTGGTATTTTTGAAAACATGTTGGAAACATCAAATTATACCAGGATTTCTGTCTTTTGTATATTACAATCTTTTAATTTAGCTGTTAACTGTATTGCGTTTTTTATGGAAGAGCTATCTGTAAATTCGGTATATTGTCTAATTATTATGTTTAATTTTTCGGCTAATTTTCTATTGGGGCAAGAAATAAACGAAACAACTGGTCTGATGGGTGCTTCCTCTTTGTGAATTTTTACTAAACCGTATAATTTAGGGGGGGAGGATTCATATGGAAAAGTTTGTACTTATCTGTGTTTGAGATTACTGCATTACAATTTTTGACACATTCTTTAATTTCTGCCTGATACTGTTTAGTGGGGTCCTTTTTCAATTCTATGATAGTATTGTCGTCTATAAATTTCTTAACTTTATTTTCATAATCACCTTTTGTTAATATTACAGATGAATTTCCTTTATCTGCTTTTGTTATCGCGAGGTTGTTTTCTATGACTTTGTGATTAATACTTTGCAATGCTCGTCTATCTGACTGATTATTGCGAGATGTTGAGTTGTTTTTCAGAATATTTGTAACTTTGGCTTTACCTAAGATACTGCTAATTTGATTGTTATTTGCAAATGCCAGTACTGTTTCTATTGCTAGAATTTCTTTTTGTTTGTTACAATGGATGTGTGGTGCATATTTAGGACCTTTATTTAATAAGCTAAGTTCATTGTCTGAGAAGATAACATTCGTGAGATTAATGACTCTAGGGTAAAACTGAACATTACTGAAAGTATTGTTAACTAGGGGTGTATTGTGTAGGTTTGATATATGATATGGTATTCTTTAAAATATGGAAAAATAAAATTGTCTAAAATTGTCAAATCTGGAGAGGCAAAACAAAGAAAAAATGTTTATTTACAAATCTTTTATGCAGCCAAATTATACACAATTAAATAAAAACTTCGCTAACGCCAATTATGAACTAAATTCGCTTTATACTGAAAAAAAAGAGGAGAATGTACCCCTGTCGTTAAGAGTAAGGTCGGAATTACTTCCGTAAATCAATATAAATGTGCTTGATAAGCCCTTTTAAATATTCACGAGAAAACTACCCTCCGAGAGAGAGAGATCCTTATTAACAAGCCTCCCGCATTTCGCCGGCGTTCTTTAACGGCGAAAAATCCTGCAGTTTATCCCCTACTTGCACCCCACATTTACCCTAACCTCATACACCCGAACCGACCGACCCACGAGAACAAATTTCGTGTGCTTTTTCCTCTCGAATAATTACCAAAAATTAAAAACGTACACGGGAATAAACGGATCGAGATTTCACTTCGCAATTCCCGGTAACGTTTAATACACATCATTTTTTTGCCAGGTTTCTTTTCTCCCCCTTTTTTTTCTCCGTCCGACGAAATAAATGACAACGTTTTACACACCTTTTCGTGATATTTTATTTGTTTCGTTTTTATCCTTCGCGTTTGGTAAAAACTGAGTTTCAACTCGATTTTTACGTTTGTCGCTTAAATATTGTTTCTATGATGAAGAATCAGAATTTCCAATTACTTTTAAAAATTAGAAAATGTAGAAAACCCACATGTATACATAAAGCTTTGTAATAATTTTAAATATAATCGAAAAATCGAAAAAAATTGGATAATAATTAAATAAATAGCTTCTTGCAACGAAGAAAGATGCAATAAAAATCGGGAAAAACGGTGTTTCTAAAATTTCCCAAAATCTAAGCTTCTAACTTCTCGGTCTTACCCTTTGTGGGGGGGATACTGAACATATAAGTCAGCCGACCAGTACTACGGACACAGCTCAGTGAAGGCGGCGTGTGTTTCTTGGCGTTGTTAAACTAACTGATCGATATTTAAGAAGAGTACCACCGCGATTGGTAATCCGCTTGTATAAGTGAATATATTTGATTTAACATCCAAAGGAAGCTACACCAAATAAAAGAAAACGAACAATAACCAAATAAGAAGTAATAATATTTATTTTGAACGTTTAGACAGAAAAGAAAAATGTATCATGTGTCAAAATATAATGAAAGGTGAAGCCATAACAATCTTTGTGAACAGGTGAACAATCTTTAATTTATGATTACTATAAATAAATACACTTATGACAAGTGATATTAAAAACTTCGAAATAGTGTAAAGATCAAAAACTTTTGAGTGTGCCTGTATATCACCAGGCGGTATAAGAACAAAAAAATAATATATACGTATGCTGATATCTTAAGAACGTTTATAAACATATTACAGACTTATATGACTTATTTTCCAAAACAAATGTGACGCTAAATATATTTTTCAGAATAAAATGGTGTACTAAATAATAATTTTTATTAAATGTTCAAAATGAATTAACAGGTAATAAAGTTGAAACTGATCGGTTAATATTTTGTAGTATACTAATATATGGAAAATAAATAAAAATGTTGGCAAAATATCTTGTTACTCAAAACAGTATAATTAGAAATAGAAAGCTATCTTTCGAAGTGTAAATCGATGATTTCTCGACGATAATGGCGTCTCTTCCGTCTCTCTCTTTCTTCGATACCCCATCACCTAATTTACCACTCGGCAACTCCAACTATTACCAGCTAATAAGAGGAGCTAGTAACGGAAGCTATTAACGGGAGCTAGCAACGGGCGCCTTAAGATATTTTTATACATTAGCAAAAGCGGAATACGGGAACAATAAATACGAATGCCGCGTGGAAAATAGCGTCGCTTCTCTTACCTTAGATGTTCAAAGCTACAATAAGCCACGACCTAGTCAACATGCGGAAATCCAAGTATATCTTGGGGTGAATTAGCACACAAAATGCAGCCACATAATCCACCTGATTCGATGTAATTTTTCCCAAAACTCGTCGACGAACTAAATTCAAGTGAAACCAAGCGCAAATACATGCGTGCCTAGATGAGAGCTCAAGAAGGGTAGCGATAATGTAATCGGACACCTGGTAGGACAACGGGATACACTCAAAAGAAAAAGGCAAGAACAATACGGCGCAAAACAATTATTATTTAAAGATGATACTTCTAAACGTAACAAGCTGTATGTAAAACACAAACTATAAAGGGTTTAAGTTGAAAGCTTAAGGGACGCCTGATATAAATCTTACAATAAACAACCCTTCTCATTAAGATTTATAAAACGAAACTTACCTATCTTAAGTATTGGAAGTTGTAAAACATTATATTTTTGTTATTTCAAATAAAGCTTGGGGACAGATAAAATATTATAATTTATTTATTTATTTGGTATGAAAATCGAAGGAAAAAATTAGATAAATAGATATTAGTGTATAAATCACTTTTATGACAAAGAAGATTGCCACCAGCGAAACTTGTTCTGGTGCAATCAATTACAGATGTAGGCTATAGTTTGTTCCACATTTCTGTAGTCGCAGAGGCTAGTATTTGCTAGTTTCCATTTATGTAGCATTGACTTGCACCTTTCATGGCCTGTGCGGAACCCATTTAATTCAGGGTGTTGTTTGAGGAGGGCTATCTAGTAATCACTCACATTGATGGGGTGGTGAACTTCCGTATCCAGCCAAATTGATCTTCTAGATTTAAGTCGGATCCTGAGGACGCTCTCAAAAGATTAGTTTTATGGAGGTGCTGGCTGAATGTCAGAGACCGATTTAAAAATACTCAATCAAAGTTGGAAACATCCAAATAATCCTCAAGGGCAAGCCTACATCTAAGAATTGTATTACTACTCTTTCTAGTGGGATCGCCAGCAAGTAATTGACCTTCTGGGAAGGTGAGCTGACGCAAGAGTGATTTTTCAAGAGCTGGCAATACTTTAGCCATTACAAGTATACTGCTGACTTCAGTCATGTTTTAGAGCCTTACTGTCAGTCAAAATTTCACCCAAATCTGTCTATCTGCCCAAATCTGTTTAATTTTTTTACCTTCAATGCATTTTGCAGTCTATCCATTAAGATATTCAGCAAATTATATGAGAATGAGTGAGTAGTTATACTACATTTGTGGCAAATTTACCGTTCCCAGCCAAAGGGTAACTATTACTGCTTTCGTTAAGAAAATGTATTTGGCTTATTTTGACGTAACACTTGCTGATGAGGACAAGTATTATCGGCAGTGGAGCAAGGGAAAGCGCCAGAAATTAGCAATGATATGGCGTGAACCGAAAAACTACGTTATTCCTCTTTAGTTCAGACCTGAAACGCAAAAACTAAAATGATTTTCGGATTCAGCACACCCGAATTAGTGAAAACAAGTCTCGCTTAGAAATCAGCAAAAAACGTGTTGGCCAGTGTTATGAATTTCCATCAAGTATAGTCTACTTGGATTCAAAATATTATTTTATTAGTAAGGCACTTAAACATTCTATTAAATTCCAGCGAATATCTGCGAAAAAATCACTATTATTCTCCGCATATATGTAAAAGAAAGAAAAAAAACAAGAAGGACAGTTTAAACATAACCTCAATATTATAAATTCGCCGGCGTAAATTTCGAAACGGACGTTTTATTTCGGAAACGCTTAAATAAATAAACACGATGTGACAGGCTCAATTCTTGTAAATATGCGAAGAATTCCAGTCCACGTTTACATACATATATTCGCAACATAACATATTCATGTATGTATCACATGGGTTCCGCTGTCTTGAGGCGTTGCCTATCCTATGTTCCTCGCTTCGCTCTGGGCTACATCAAATATTTATACTCCGGCGGAGCTTTTATATTCCTTTGAGATTTCAACTTACGGAGCGAGCGAGAAAGAGAGAGCGGTATATACGGGGAAAAATAAAAATTGCAACGTATTATTATCCCCTAACACTGGGTGCTATTGGTTTAGAACCCCGTTTACTTTATATTTTACTTTGTTGGAATTTTTAGGGCTTATAAAGGGCTGATGTCACGTACGTGTCGTAAATATGTCCACAAATGTTTCTGGCTCAACAGTATCTCGTCTCTCTCTTTTTATGGATTTATTACTATTGAACGGCATCGATGTTTTAATATTGTTGCTTTCGTGTTAGGGTGCAACCTTTCTTATACATACATGCGAGGTCGACGATATATATATATGCGCAAGTATATTGTTTTTAAAGGACAAATATGTTTTACGATGATAGATACGAGCAAGCTATTAAAATGGAGTTGATATATTAAAGGTTCGTTATAAGGTTTGATGGTGGTTTGATTTTATATACTCGGTTACAGAGTTCCATCTACCGTATCGTCTCGTAAATTGCTGCAGACTTGTTTTACGTTCATATTCCATACTTTATTATAGAAAACATTAATCCCAAGGCGATATTGCATTTTTGGAATATCTCATTTTCAATATACTGAATTCCTGCAGTTTCGTAATCGTTATTTGAATTGAGAAAAAGTTAATAATACATGACATGGAGAGAATTTTGTAGATATGTACCGAGATTCAGGTGCTGTACGAGATAAACTACGTTACATAAACAGTAGACGAGATTTATCTTGTCTCGATACCTTTGCCTGTTTTAATTTATTTACTTATTCTGTTCTTGAACAATGTGTCAATGTGTGAGGTATACAGGCTGTACTTGAAATAAAGAGACGACATATGATAAATGGAAAGGTGTAATTATATAGAATATAAATTCAAAATATTGTCCATTGCGAAGCAAACTTCGAATTCAAAAACACCTTGAAAATTGTATTACGTGACGTCCATGAATTCAAAATATTCAGAATGTGTATAAATAATAAATACTTCACACACGCATACGCTAGAGCGTATGTTTACATACTGTGACGGAACACTTGGCTTTTAACTTAATAAGCAAAATGCAAAAACAAAAATTGTAATGAAAAATATTGTACCAATTAGCCAGGAGCGTCACAATTTAATATTTTTCGTCTTCGGCTAGTTCAGTGAGCAATGATATTATGAGATTTTTATTGTATGTATTTAAAAAAAATTCTCGTGTCGTTATAAGTTCTTTAATGAAGTAATCCTATTTATTTTTGTGTGAAATCTCTACAATATATACTCAAATCAAAACAAAGATACAAATAAAATATATATATGGTATATATAATATATATATATATATATATATATATATATATATATATATATATATATGATAATTTTGATGTTCTCGCGGTTGTATGATGAAATGATGGTTTCTCGGGTTCTTGGCCGCGTGTGAGATGTGTCCTGAGAAGGATTGTTGTCTCGACGTTTCGACGGGATCGCACTTGTCATTTTCTAGAGTTGTTCTTTCACTTGACGCTGAAGAGTAACTGCCGATCGTGTCCTCGAGTGTCTGCTATTATGTTGCACTATGGGAGGTGGGGGTTGCGCTGCTGCCGTCGTGCGTACACGGCTTCGCGTGATTGGTCGGGGTGTCTGTGATTCCTGTGTGGGGGCGTGTACCTGTCTCGATGTGTTGTGTCAAGACTCATGCGAAACACAACACATCGAGACAGGTACACGCCCCCACACAGGAATCACAGACACCCGGACCAATCACGCGAAGCCGTGTACGCACGACGGCAGCAGCGCAACCCCCACCTCCCATAGTGCAACATAATAGCAGACACTCGAGGACACGATCGGCAGTTACTCTTCAGCGTCAAGTGAAAGAACAACTCTAGAAAATGACGAGTGCGATCCCGTCGAAACGTCGAGACAACAATCCTTCTCAGGACACATCTCACACGCGGCCAAGAACCCGAGAAACCATCATTTCTTCATATATATATATATATATATATATATATATTTTATATCCTTGATAAAGGCATCATTGCCGAAACATGTAGGGTTGTTTTAAATATATATACTTTGAAGTAAAGCCAGACCTTTAATCGCCAACTGATTGAATTTACCATATCATACCAAGGCCACGAAAATATTATATATATATAAAAATATTATATATTATATATATATATATATATATATATATATATATATATTTATATATATCCATAGCAACTACAAATTTATGACATTAATATACTGTCATTTGTATTTTGTTTCCCCATGTAGGTACATGTAGGATTGTTTTAAATATATAGTTTTTGAAGTAGAACCAGACCTTAAATCGCCTACAATTTGGGTTTGCCATATATATATATATATATATGGCAAAGTGATTAGGTTTACCATATATATATATATATATATATATATATATATATATATATATATATATATATATACAGTGAAAGCTCTCTTGAGCGGACATCGACGGTTCCCTAAATTTTGTCCCCACAAGAGAGGTGTCCTCTCAAGAGAAGCAGCTCATTTTTACAGGTCTCTCATTTTAAAGAGAAGTAAAAATTATGGCAACTCTAACTTTTTATTTATTTGTATGAGAGGTACACAAGTACTAAAAGTAGATACATAAATACATATACATATATGTACATTATTTTTTAAAAAATTCAAGCAAGCTTGTTTGTCTTACTTTAGTTTGCTTAAGTTCTAAATATCTTTTTTGAAAATGTGTTTCTACATTTTTAATCATCTGAAAACCGATAAAATCATCTTGGTTCTTGGCAAACAATTTTATCTCTTCTATTATCTTCAAAACTTCCTCAAACATAGTTACTTCTTGACCTTCATTTTCTTTTTCTGGGTCCACATCATCATCTGAGATTTCCTCTGACTAGTAATACAAGCCAGAAAAAATTTCAAGATGCCCAGATTAAAATAGATTTACAAAGTGTTCGTGAGAATTACTTGGGACTAGAAGAAGCAATAACAAAATTAGAAAATTCGTAGAAATCACTGCAAATCGTTAAAGATGTTCACGCACAACTGTGTGCTGTAGAAGACGCAAAAAGTGAAAGTGTTCTAATTAAATTTGAAAGTGTTTTAGACAGAAATGCAGATTTTGACACCTTAACACGTATTTGTGAGGGCACGTCTACAGATGCGTTAAGTTGCTTAAAAAAGTATTTTGATTATGCGAATATAACATCACTAGATGTAGAACGCTCGTTTTCCGAATATAAACATATTTTTTCCTCACGGCGGACATGTTTTTCAGAAATAACCTTAGAAACGCACCTGATGTTGAAAATATACAATCGAGTTTCTCCAGTTCGTCAATCCTTGGAAGACGCTTAAAACGGTAAGTGTTTTTTTAAATCCTCTGTCGTGCACACAATCTCTGATTTCATACATTTTCCATTTTATTTATAGGTACATACAACGCTGCTATAATATGTACTATTCTTATTTTGCGTGTGTTTATGCATATTACTTTAATAGCAGAAAACAAATGCATATTTAATTATTTCTGATAGAATAAATGTCTCTACTTCTATACTTATATCGGTAACAAGCTCATGTTGCGTCCCTATTCTATCGCATATTCTAATATATTTTGACACCTTAACACGTATTTGTGAGGGCACGTCTACAGATGCGTTAAGTTGCTTAAAAAAGTATTTTGATTATGCGAATATAACATCACTAGATGTAGAACGCTCGTTTTCCGAATATAAACATATTTTTTCCTCACGGCGGACATGTTTTTCAGAAATAACCTTAGAAACGCACCTGATGTTGAAAATATACAATCGAGTTTCTCCAGTTCGTCAATCCTTGGAAGACGCTTAAAACGGTAAGTGTTTTTTTAAATCCTCTGTCGTGCACACAATCACTGATTTCATACATTTTCCATTTTATTTATAGGTACATACAACGCTGATATAATATGTACTATTCTTATTTTTCGTGTGTTTATGCATATTACTTTAATAACATCAGAAAACCAAATGTATATTTAATTATTTCTGATAGAATAAATGTCTCTATTTCTATACTTATATCGGTAACAAGCTCATGTTGCGTCCCTATTCTATCGCATATTCTAATATATTACGAATTACACTCCCATACCGGCGCTCATGGCGCGCACGGAAATTGGTCTGCTCTACTTATAACCGATCTTATTTACAAAACTAACTTAAAACATCAACAGATAATTATTAAACTTGTTACCACTCGATAAATCTTTCGTATGTTATCGTTTAACTATTGATCAAATAATTTTGTTACAAGGAAGACCCAGGTACCTTATTAGTTTACTAGGAGTATAAGCTGCTTTTACAAGGGCGAAATAATAGTTAGGTAGCCTAAAAATGAAACAACAATTCTATGTGTCCAAAAATATTTTAATTTTAAACGTAATCCCCTTGCGTAGATCTAGTATTTTTTGCAAAAAAATAAAGAATTAAATTAAGTTAGGACTGATCTTTATATGCAGCCATATAACGAAAACCAGACATATTACCGATCAACATTTTTAGCCTATTTAACAGTTCGGAAAAAAAAAGCGAATGGAACGGTTGATTTCATTCAGTTTACAATGCGACAGTGTTAGGATGGTTAAACACCATTATTTTCAAGTGTACACAACACTGATTCATAATTAAAAAGGGGGGAAATATGTTCGAGTCAGACATACACAATCGGACAGAGAAAGTAGCACAGAATTCCGCAAACTGAGAATATGAACATGTGTTAGTGTAGCCCGGGTTCTAATTTACAGCATCATAAATCGTAACCGGGACAGGGAACACTGATCGGGTACAAAAGCAGTAATCAATTTGACCATTCCGTGCCCACATGTTATTACACTGGTATCTGTGTGTAAATTCGTTAATTATTCTGTATATGTATAATTGACCGCGTTCAGCATTAAAATCTATCGATTTTGTTACGCCTGGGCTGTTTATATACCAACGTTTCGTTTGTCTTTGTCTGTTATACAAACATATATGTGTACTTTCACATTGTCATATATAAATAAATTTATACACCGATGATAATATCAAAATATGTTTAATTTGTAATGAATTCATTATCGGGAAACGGTACATTATTAAATTATTACTGATTGTGAGTGGAGTACCAACTAGTCTATATTTCGGTAAAATTTCCATATATAATTCATTTTGTAATTGGTTCACGAAGTGGTGGTTTGTTATACAGGAATTTTAATATTGAATTAGAGATTTTTAGTGGAACATATTACGCAAAAGTTCTATTATTTTCTGTGAAATATTCGAGGAGAAAACAAGAGAAAAGAAAATAAATTACAATTGGATAATGAAAAAGTTGTTACAGCTATTTTTCCTTGTTTAAAAGTTTAGCGTCGATAGAGTTATACCGCCCTGTATTTAAATTTTACATTTGAATTTAATACGTAATATTCTTCTGATATCGCGTTTCACTTAATCTGATTTGGGTGGATCTTCAACCCCGCTTCTCTTCGGTGTTTGACGAGGACTTCGATACGTACGACCGTTGAGTAAGATCGACATTTTGGCGAACTCCGTTAATCGAAATATGTTTCACACCAACCCTAAGTGTTTTTGAAAATTATCGTAGTTAGGGGATTCAAGGTAGGGCGTAGTGAGAAAATTTAGAAAGAAAGCTCATTACCGTATCCAATATTTGGACGTCCTTTTCTTCTGAGACAATTCGGACGTTTACAGGTTCGAGCTATTCTTTTGTTTGTTTATTCGTTGCGGCTTAAAATATTTCGTACTCGAGAAGAAAATCTAAAATAACCAACTATTCAACGTAGCTTAGAAAGTCAAGGACACTTCATTCTTGCCAATCATCTGTGTCAAAACCGCCATTTTTGTGAACCATCTGTGTTGTCTTACGATTAGGTATTTATGTACTACATTTTTTTTTTAAATGCAGTCAACTGAAAATCTTCGCAGATATTCTATTTGCTATAATTACAATTTCGAATTTTAATGTTAATTACAACAGCATATAAACAGTTAAATTCGCATATGTATATGGATTTCCTTTAAATTGCTTTTTTATGTGATACACAATTTGAATTTATTTGATTATTGTTCATTTGTCCAGATAATTAACGCTTATATAATTATTACTTAAACATATATAAAATTAATTTACGTACATTTTTTTAACATGATAAAAATTTACTCTTAAATTTGACTTAAATTAATGATTATATTTAGTTGCTTTCACGTTGTAATCATTTTGAATTTTTAATTGTTGGTTAATTAGTTGATTTTACACATTTAAGTAGATCTCTTATTTTATTTCTTTATTTTTTTGGAACAACCTTGTGAGACACTAGAATTATATATTTTACAATGTTTATTTTACATCGACTTTAAATTGTAATTTCTATTGAATTTTATTACTATTCTCGTAATATATACTGTGTGTGTAAAACCAAATGTAAGGTTCAACAACAGATCTGCGGTCGAACTATGAATTTTTGATGTTAGATTAAGGCTAATTTAAATTGATTAATTAATTAATTGTCACAGTTTGGATGCATTTTATTATTATTATTAGAACTATACAAAAAACGAAAATCGTACATAGTTTTTAAAGAAAAATTGAAACAATGAAGATTTGTTGACCAGTGGAGTTAGTAATGTAAGTTAATTCAAATCGGCCTTAGAAAAATTGGAAAATCTTTGATCTTGGTGGCGCATACTAAGGCCAGCTTAATATATATGCTGGGATATCAAGGAATTATCGCAAACTATACGACATATATACTTTAAAACAAAAGAATGAACATTATTATACTATAGTCACTCAACCTATAGAGTAATCACGAGGTATCCACGCCTATAACGTGTGCACTTGTGCACAGACCCTTTTACAATAGAGTACGAGTAGATATGATCTTAACGGGGATTTTACATTCACAGTTAAAAGACAAACTGTGATTTCAAAAGAGCAGTGATTCTAAACGGTGATTATAATCATCATTAATGTTGAATGGTGACTCTGGTGATAAATAGTTCATTCATAAGCTATTTTTATTACTTATCCACAGATATGTAAGGATAGGAATACGTTAATAGACAATTTTGTAATACAGGTCATACTTTTTAATTTCGTTTTATTGTTTTCATACACATTTAACTCTACATACTTAATTGCCTACATGTTTTAATATGATTTTAATATGTATGTATTTATAAACCTTACGGTCTGTAGATCTTACCTTAAATAGAACTTTAATCCTTAATTACGCAAACAGAACAATACAAAATACCAAAGAAAATGTTTTATAGTTAGTTGTGTGATTTCAATGTAGCTATAAAAACCAATAGAAAGGCAGTATTTAAAAATCACGTAATAATCACGCGTTTTCACTACTCTATAGGTTGAGTGAACCAAGTATAGATCTTAGCGTAGGAAATGATATAAACAAAGACTTTGGACGGCTACGATATAAAAATTGAAACTGTTCGACCCTAATTAGACGCGAGAAGGTGAAAATTAAGAAATGACTCCAGGGTAAAATAAAAACGCTTCAATTGAGAAATATTGTTTATTTGCATTGATAGAATGATGTCATTGTAAATCTCATTGGTATTATCGATATAAAGCAATACAATAATAGTATCACAGATTCAATCGTCAAGTAATTCATTTAATTTCATTTAATAACTATAATAAATATATTTCATGTGCATTTGCCGCTACTTCTGGATTTCCTTAGGGATCAGACTTGAGGCCATTACTTTTTGTAGTTCTCAATGATGATTCGTTGGGAACCTAGGAATGAATCGGTTTAAAAATTTATTCAAATATTAGTTTAAGGGAGGATAAAATTATTTTATAAAATGTTTTTTAACTGTATTTCCGTTTGGTGACAATAAATTTACTCCGAATAACTTCTTTTAACAACTATATGTAGTACAAATAATTATTATATGTGAACGAAATTGATAAAGATTTTATAATATTTTTCAATTTACAACGTACCGATTTTCCAGATTAGCAATTTTCCCTTTTTTTTCCTAAATTTCGTTATTAAGACATTTAACAGTTAGTTCTTAACGACATTATTTATTACTACAGTGAATAAGGAAGAGCATAATAATAATACTTCCTTAAAATTTCTAAAATGCATTGCATAATGATTAATGTATCCGTCAACACCAATTACAGGGGGCATTGACAGGAAATGAGTTATTATCACGTTCGCATTGTACATGTTATATTTGAATTCTATATCCTAGATTTATTTACATTTAACAATAAAAAAAAGTTTGAAATGAAAATATTATGAAAGGATATTAAATGTATCCTCTACATAGGATACCAATATTAGTGTCGTAAGAAACTTTTTTACCTTTTTCTAAAATTAATTATATAGTTACAAAAACATAAAGAAACAAGTAAACTCCCTAACCTAAACATACATCAATAAACTCTAAATATATACAGAGTGTTTATTAAACATACGGCAAAAATTCAAGGGGTTATTCCCTCGACTATTCTAAGAATATTTTGTCCTTTGATGATTTTTGAATAGCAGCTTTGTTTCGAAGATATCGAAAAGTATAGCAAGCGCCAATTAAGTTGGCGCGAGTGCGCAGAAGTAGTTTTTAAAAACGTCCACCCCCACTACTCAAGTAATTGTCAGAATACATTTGTCATTGACGTAACATAATGTCTTTGCTGGGGAACATAAAATGATACACGCTCAGAGGTTAGAATTATCTGACATTTGATGTAAAACCAAATACAAATCTCCCCACTACTTTTAATCTGCGCGAACTTACCCCTCCTCGCGCCAACTTAATTGGCGTTTGCTATACATTAGTTTAAACGTAGATTTCATTTGAATACGTCTCGTAATTGGCCATTCTGTATCAGTCGAATTTGTTGCGACTGATCGAGATTTGGCTGTTTAACGTGTGCTTCCTGTTATTAAAAGTTATAAACGTTCGTTAAGGAAGTCCTATATCATGAATCACTATACCAAGATATGCATTTCATTTATGGACTTGCTGATGGCGATTCATTATAAGCTAAGCGGTTGTACATTGAACGATATCCTCACCGTAATGTTTCTGATAGAAAAACCTTCCGAAATATTCATCAACATCTTCATGAAACAGGATTAAGAGGGCCGAATACAGTAAGAACAGTGGATGTGAAAAGAGAATGTGATGATAGAGCAAGATCCAGGTAGTTGTACTTGAAAAATTGCAAATACTTTGAATGTAAGTAATGGGACTGTTTGGAAAATAGTTAGGGACTATTTGTTGTACCCAAACCACACACACAACGCGTTCAGTCACTTCTTCCTGCTGATTTTCTGCACATATTGCATTCTGTCAATGGCTTTTGCACACAGTGGTTCAAATCCCTCAACTACTTACACTGATTCTTTTTACCGATTAAACAATTTTCTCAAGAAATGCAATAAGGAAGTTTCACAATAACCGCGTATAATCTGAAAGTAATCTACATGAGGTATTTGAAAATCGTTTTCAAAATAAGTTCTCGTTGAACGTTTGGATTGGAATTGTGGGTAACTGGCCAATTGGACCGGTAATATCTACCAGAAAGACTTACCGGTGAGATGTATCGTAACTTTTGCTACCTCAGTTTCCGAAGGATGTACCGTTGGTAACAAGAAATGTAATGTGATTTATGCATGATGGTGCACCAGCGCATTTTAGTGTGGTTACACGTGAGTTTTTAACAGAAACATACGGAGATTGTTGGATTGGTCAAGGTGGACTTGACTTATGGCTTGCTTGATCCTCGGACTTAAACTACCTGGATTTTTTTCGTATGGGGCCATCTGAAATCATAAGTTTACACTACTGAGAGGAAAAAGTGGAGGATTTGAGAAATCTGATAATTGTTGGGTGTAACTCAATAAGAAACGACCCTCGTGTTTTTGAAAGAGTTCAGCAGGTAGTCATTTTCAACAGTTCTTGCAGATTATGAAGCTTTACACGTAATTTTTGGAGGTAAAATGTCGTTTTCGTCCAAAATTTTTTTAGCCTTATATTTTCGAAACAAAGCGGCTTTTAAAAATTCATCAAAGGATAAAATATTCTTAGAATAATCCAAAGAATAATCCATTGAATTTTTGCCGTATATTTAATAACACCCTGTATTTTGGCAATTAAGTTGCCATCTTCAGTAAAGCAGCCTGAAAAAGAAAAATAGTGTTAAAGGTAACGTCTTTGGCTTAAATACAACCTTTGAAAATATAATTTAGTATTTGGTTAAGGTACAATCTTTGAAAATATAATTTAGCAAATCGCTAGGGGTAACACAAAATTGCTAGGCAACTGCACGTCTCCATTTATGGTGAATTTGTTTATGAGTCACTTTGAGATGGAATTTAAGAGAAATGGTAAATATTTCTCTGAAGTATTGATTGGGTAGGTCGATTATATTTTCGCGGTCTTTAATACAAAGTTGTGTATTTTAGCCCTTTTAATGCAATTAAATTCGAAATGCCCAACAATTAAATTCATAAATAGAAAAAGAAACCATTTAACAACTGCCATTTTTAGATGTTTTAGTAATTAGGAACGATAATAACTTAGAAATAGATATTTTCCGAAAAGACACCAATGTTACCAACAGAAGATGGCATCCTTTAATGGCATCGGTTGAATTTTCCGCTTAGAAAAGACATATATGAAAAAGAACTCAATTTAATCAAAAAAATCGCAGTATACAATGGTTACGACTCGAAAATAATACCTAACCAAATCAAGAAATAGGTTTAAAAGTTTTACTACCTCAAAATGATCTAGACGACAAGTTTGTTTGTTTGTTTCTAGAAATTTGAACGCAACCTTCAAAAACCCATCTCTTCAAATCGCGTTTAAATCATGTAATTCATTAAAATCACTTTTAGGTAGCGTCAAGGATAAGTAGCACAAAAATCCGGCATCTATGACATAAATTGAAGAGTGGAAATTAGAAAGGGCGTAGGTGCCAAAAACAAAATTCAGAAATAATCGCGAAAAACAAAACGAGCAAAGTTCAAAATTAAGTGTAGACAGAAAATTTGTTGATAAACGTTTATTAAATATATGCAAGTAGTACAAAACTTAAAACATACTTATTAGCAAAAATTATTATCAAAATAACGTTCTATAACCAATATAAACAAAAACAGAAGTGCAAAATTTGGAAAGGGCGTAAGTGTCATCGACATTTTTTAGTAAAAAATTGTTAATTTCAGGCGTTTTCTAGATTTTCTGAAACATTTTCGTCAATGTGAAGTAGCTCTTTATAGAAACGTTGGTGTGCCGGATTCTTAAGGTAAGGAATCATGCTTCGAAGAGAAACCTTTTTATTTTCAGACACTTTACTTTCTGGCGGCAGCTTGATTATGTTAGCCCGTCTAAGGTCAGCTAAAGTTTTATTTTTCTTTAAAACATTGACTTTCACCCCTTCCTCAATATAAGAGAAAGTGGTCTTCATTTTAATAAATGGAAGATTAACCTCTTCAATGGTTATCACTGAAGCTTTACTTATATTTAACTTTGTGGTGTTAATATATGCATCCGCAGCTTTTTTTAGGTCCCAAAAGTCAGAAATTGTCATGTCAACAATATTGAATGGAGGAGAGTACCTTGCTGATTTAACTATTGCGTGTAGGTCCGAGGGAACATATGCTTTAGCTACCTTCTTACGCTTTTCTATCAAAGCAAAGTCCCTATCGCAGGGCATGAAACTATGGCCGCTGATAAGAAATTTCTGCTCGATAGTCTCAAAAACACCATTGGCTACTAAAAACATCAAGGTAAATAATAAAATTCTATTCTTGTTCTAGCCCCCGCTATTATCACACCATATTACTAAATGGTTCTTAAAAATCAGTCCTTGATTAGCAAGATGGAGGAGGCATGACGCAACTTCGTTAGCTCCGCGAGACGCTACCCCCTCGTGCCACATACACATGTAGGATTCATTCGTATCGCCAATATGAACACCTAAGTTGTAGCACGATAGCTGTGAGAGGTAAAAGATATCGCTGTGGGTCAGTGATGGAACGAACATGACCTGTTGTAGGTCCATGGATACACAACACTTGATGCTTTCGGGTTCTTGAGACTCAATCATATCTTCTTTTAGCACTTCTCTTGCTCTCTCGGCCTTGCGGTGATGAAGTTCCAGCTGAGTTTTAGCAGATTGACTTGACTCAATGTTGGCCTTGATTTGACAGTCAAGTTTATCACATGTGCTGCACGTATCAACACGTGGTCTGTGAACACACAGATTGGGAAAATTCTTTATGAAAACAGACCTGTAAAATTTATAGGTGAATATTGAATCAGGGTGCAATTGCACAAATGCTTTAAACAGTCTGTGAACATTTAAGTCGGGGCTAATGTACCCCTTTTCCGATTTAGATCTTGAGTAATGGCCAACTTCCCTTGGGATCCTGTTAATATGAGCCTTGACTAGCGACCGGTCAAATTCAGAATATTTTGGCGCAGCATGTCTGGTACGTTTATCATGATAACAGGCTTCACCCATTTTTTTTTCTCAATAAGTACGCGAATTCTTTTATCATTAACAGCGAAGGTGTCTTGGAAAAGTTTTTTACATACACGAACAAATTTTCCTGTACCATCAGGAACGGAATAAGCTATAGTTGCCTGACGTCGACTGCTTTGAGGATCCTCATATGAACCGTGCCGCCTTCTTTGCACAGCACAAATACTCATTAAACCCATTAAAAACGTATCTTGTGCTTTAGCATCTTGACAATAAAACTTTTCCAAAGGGAACGTCGCCTTTCGTATGTAACATCTTTACATCCCAGCTTGCATTTACATGATACCTACATATAACATATTTTCAAGATTAGAACCAGAAAGGGAAACATTATGTTTGTATACCTAAGCTGCTCTTTGAGAATGGTTTTTTCAGGTACCATTTTGTTTTTATACGTTTTGTACGACTTTCCATTCCATTTTAAATGCTTCTGTTCAGTATGATATGAGCCACTACCTTTACCTTTTCTTATTCTTTGATATCCTTCCATTTTAATATACAGACACACAAAACACATAACTAACACCTGCCGATTTTAAAACAAACTGGCAATATTCTGTGATGGACTTAGGACCTATCAAATGAAAACGCTTGCTCACATACGCCAAGCGACATCTATTACTACCTCCTGACAATTTAATTTTAACTTTGCCACTGACGGCTTTTCACAGGACATAAAGTATGATATTTTTAGAACCTTTCTATGTTGTTAACTGAATTTCGTTAAAAATGGCATTTAGGCCCTTTCTAATTTCCACTCTACAATTGTAATGATTGTAAGCAGAAATACATCGGACAAACTAAATGTGCAATTTCAACTCGTGAAAAGAAATATATTTTTATATTGTAGTTAGGAACTTTTTTTCTGTATCAGATTTCAAGCCAGTCGATATATTTGCATTTACTCTTCATGTAGATAAAGAAATAACTTTCTAAATTTTATTATTTCCTTCGAATATCTTGAATAAATATTAAATTAAAGCATTATGTATTTAAAATGAAATCTTTCACAGTAAAAACCTCTCGCTAAAAATAATGTCGTCATTCACACTGTTATGTGTCTCATAAAATTGTTTATAAAGGAAGGGAACAATTCGCACTGTTCTAGTGCGAACACTGTAACGATTTAAAAATTTGTTCACGCTCCGCTCGACGTCGTAAGTCCTGGATTTTCCGCAACTCGACGCCAGAAACGCGCATAAATATTAATGCGAAAAATGTCTTCAAATTTTCATGCGCTTCCGAGCATTGTTTGAACTCAGGCAGACGTGTGTATTTACGGCGAACACACGTTGTTAAATATGTATTCACGTTTGGAAGCCGCCTCGCTTGCGGAAACCTTTTGATGGACTGAATAGGACTGAAAATGTACAATTAGGGCATGTTGGGAAAATTTTATGAAACATGTACTGCGAAATTTTGTTGGCACAGGATGGTATAGGAATAAGAATTTAGAGCAAATAAAATCGATTGAAATGAATAATTCGCCATTGGTTTTCGGCTAATTAATATTCTAAAGAAGATTATTTGAGTCAGTTCCTAATTTTATGGATCAAAAAGAACTTCATAGCGTTCTCTTTTGATTACACAGGCCTGCATAAAATTTGTGATGACGTGATTTTTGTTTGTTAAGCTCAGTTTTTATATAGCAATAACTAATTAAAATACAGTTGGTCTCTACCACCCACAGATTTGTTTTTTGCACAAAATAAAAAGAAAAAAATATAAAAAAAATCTTATAATAGGCGTTTTAATACATTTTAAAATGAATGTACTACTTCAAATTCTAGGTATTAACCAAAAAATGATTTTCTGTTGTGGTTTTAAAGAAATTTGTTAAATAGGCTCTCATTACCTGATGTAAATCTTTTATTACATGTATTAATTTTGGACAAGATTTCCGGGAATTTTTACCTGCTAAATCTTATTTATTATGCTGTCACTTTATTAGTACTGTGAAGAAGGATTTCAAGTTCATCACTCCAAACAAAATGTATATTTTAATGTCATTTACTTCATTATAGCTCTGAGTGTCGATCAGTAAACAAGTAAAATTAATTTGTCTTTAGTGTTGTGCGTGGTATTTGATAAATAAACATTGCTTAAAAATATGTCTAGCCGGTGTTGCAAAAACAAACCAGATGATTTCTGTTATATTTGTGGATATTTCGTCTTGAAAAAGTTTAAGAGACCAATTGGTGAATTTGTGAAAAATGCATATTATGCTTATTTCAAAATCAAATTAGGAGATCAAGATAAAGATTGGGCACCGCACGTTGTTTGTAAGGTATGTGAAGAAGGTTTGAGACGTTGGACCAAAGGGAATAGAAAAAGCCTTCCTTTTGGAATACCGATGGTTTGGAGAGAACCGCAATATCATCATGAAGATTGCTACTTTTGTCTTTGTGATATTAAGGGGCATAATAGAAAAACTTTGAAACATATTTTGTACCCAAACAATATTAAATCAGCTATCAGACCAGTTCCTCACAGTGATCATGTACCTATACCCCCAAAGTACTACAAGAAGATATTGAAACCTCTTCAACTTCCGGCTCCGTACAGATGGATAGTGATTTTGAACCATCAACCTCAGGTCAAAACCAGCCTCAGCTATTTTCACAAGCCGAGCTGAATGTAAGAGATTTGGGACTTTCAAAAGATCTTTCTGAAGTACTGGGGTCTAGGTTGAAACAAAAAATTTTGCTTGCCCCAGAAACTTCCTTCAGATCTTCCTTTAGCTGAATATGACAGAAAAACAACCAAACGAAGCTTTTCTGATAAACGAAAACGTTTTTTTAAGAAGCATAAAGAATAAATAACTATTTCTAATAGTTTCTATGTGTATATTTTTGTATTTTTTTAAATATAATATAAAACTAGCTTATAAATGAAATAAATCGTGTTTTTTCTATATTTTTTGATTTTACTGGTTTGAAAAATAACCTTACGTGATACGAAAAAAATAAAAGCAGATTTGAAATCAGCGCTACCCAATTACTAGAAAACAGTTAAAATTTTTAAATCAACATTGAAAGAGTTGAAAAATGCAGGCCTGTGTTATTTGGCAGGGTCTCAACTATGTCTTGACAAGTAAGAAGAACTTTTAATAATAGTTACTTTGTGACTTTTATCTATACATTCTAGAAAATTATCTCTTTTGCCTGGCCTAATTTACATATTGCGATTCCTATCAGGTCCAAATCTACGAATAACAGCGGAGAAATTTCGAATCTGGCAAAGCTGTTTCGTTTGGTAAATTATGCATGTGCACTGGTATACTATAATGTTTCATAAATATGACGTTTTTTGTTCGATTGTAAAAAAATCAGTCGGCTGCAGTTCAATGTGCAGTTCTAAAGTTTGCAAATCGTACTGAAAATGAAGTTAACTCATGAAAATGTTCTAACTCAATACCAGTGCATAGAATGCTTTACATCAGCATTTGGCGATGAAGCGCCATCAAAAACAATGGTACATCGCTGGTTTCAAGAATTCAAGTATGGTTGCTCTTCCCTTCAAGATCAAACAGGGAAAGGTGTTCTGCAACATCTGTTGTTGGTGGAAATATGGATGCTGTACCTCGAATGATTGAATAACTTCCTCATTTAAAATATGATGAGATTAAGGTATGTTTGCACATTTCTAGGACCTTGATGCATTCAATTTTGCATACTCATTTAACGAAGAGGAAAGTTTGTTCTCGTCGAATACCGCATAATTTTTCCACGCCCCGAAAAAACGATCGCGTAAAATGATGCAAAGCAATGCTGAAAAAATTCAATCACGGATCTTCTAAACATGTCTAGACATCATTACAGGTGACGAATCGTGGATATATTCTTATTAACCGGAAACAAAACAACAATCGGCAATTTGGTTGTTTAAAAATGAACTTCTGGCAAAAGTTGTTCGCTGGTGAAGCATTTCTAAACAAATGATTGCGTATTTCATAGCAAAATCTAGTTATGTTGTTACAATTACTCTGGAGAATCGTCGAACCGTAAATGCGGAATGGTATACAACAATTAACTTGGCCGAACTTATTGATGAATGGCGAAAAAACAATCCTTCATCATGATAGTGCTGCACCTCTTAACGTAGAATCATCCTTCATCATGATAATGCTGCAAGACTAAACGTGCAATCATTCTTCAAGGTGATAATGGGGCAAACCTTAACGTATAATTATTCTTGACAATGTTGCATCCCTTAACGTACCATCGTTCTTCATCATGATAATGCTGCTATCCAAAACTTGCTCGAGCAACAGTCGATTATTTACGAAATAAAGGCATTGAATTAATAACTCCTTTCTCGCGAACTATTCTTAGACAACTATCTTATATCTATCTAACTATCTAATATATGTTTTTGCAATGCCGCATAGAGATTCTGGTCCTACGAAAGCCATGGAAAAAGCTTCTCAATCCACTTAATTGGCTTTGACATTGTGGAAAAAATCGAGAAAATCCCGAGTGCAAGCTTGCTTTGAACGAAAGGGAAGAACGGAAGTTTGAACATATTTAGTTCAAATCATTTTTATTGTAAAATATAAAAATTTCTCAAAAATTACGAAAGAAAATTTATTCTGTAATTACAATAAAATCGCTGTTTTCTCGCAAACAGTTGATTTGCGGACCCATGTGTATTAAGACTTTTACCTTATTTTCGACCGTATTACTTGCTATTAAGATTTTTAAACGCTATTTTATAACACCCTGTATATACTCAAACATATATGTATACAGGGTGTCCGGGAAAATGTGGGAAATCTCTCGTACGCATATAGAACATAAAAAAGTAAGATGACATGTTCCTATAAATTTTTTTCCTACAGGCCCTTCCTACGGAGATATGCGCTCCTGAAGAACGCCCCTGGAAAGGGACTGTTGTACCCGCAACAATAACCCAGCCGTGTTCCTTATCACATCACAATGAAACGTGATTCCTTGTGGAAGTTTCTCCCTAGTGTCATCCGGAGTGGAATACACTTTTTGAGGTGTTCCCACAGGTAAAAATTCAACGGTGTCAGGACGGGAGATCGAGGAGGTCAGGCAATAGGTCTCTACCCCCCTGCCCCCCCCCTGGTCAACTAAAAATGCAAAAAAATATGTTTCAAGGACACTATTTTAGGAGGTCCTTACTAGTGTCCATCACATTAAATATTTATCAAATTATATTAGGTACTTTTTAAAAAAATTGAAGAAAAACCGATTTCCAGCGGGGTCCTTCAGGAACGCATATCTCAGTAGGAAGGGCCTGTAGGGAAAAAATTTATAGAAACTTGTCATCTTATTTTTTCATGTTCTATCTGCATCCGAGATATTTTCCACATTTTCCCGGACACTCTGTATATACATATGAATACACAATGCATGGTGATTAGTAATTTAATTTCAATATACATAATGAAATAGTTGTATTTTATATCAAACCAATTCAATTAAATCCATAACTATATACAGGATGAGTCGTGAAGAATCGACCAAACTGTAGGAGTGTATTCTACAGGTGAAAGTAATGAAAAAAACTCAAATGTTGCTATCCGATTTTTATTTGTTTTCGAGTTATAGCGTATTTAAAAATAAACAAAATTTCATACATTGAAGTTTTTGTATTTTATTGGTATTATCGTTCTTTATAATATATTTTCAAAAATACCGGCATTCATTTCAAAACATTTTTACATCGTCTACCAAGGGCGCTGGTTGCGTTCCTGATTGCGTCAGGGTTATGTTTGATATTGTCAGCAGCATTCATAATCCGTTGAATTAGGGCTTCACGAGTGTCCGCTTTTACTTGATACACTTCACTTTTTAACCAGCCCCATAAACAATAATCGAGTGGCGTGAGGTCTGGGGACCTAGGAGGCCAACCAATGTGACTACCACGTCCAATCCAACTCCCTGGAAACCTTTCAGCCAAATGTTGCCTGACTGCACGAACGTAATGTGCAGGCGCTCCATAGTGCTGGTAGAAGATTTGGATTCTGATGTTTATGGGAACATCCTCTAGCAGTCCGTGCAGTTCATTTTCTAAAAAATGTAAATAGGTGTCTCCCGTGAGGCGATTCTCAAAAATGTAAGGACCAATTAAAAAACCATCGATTATACCACACCACACGTTTACCGAAAATTTATGTTGAAAGTTACTTTCGACTGTTGCGTGTGGATTTTCCTCTGACCATACATGCTGGTTATGACAATTATTAATACCGTCACGGATAAATGTCGCTTCATCCGTAAACAGTATACGCGATACAAAACGAGGATTATCATTTATTCATCGACAAAATTCCATACGTCTACGATTATCATCTCGTTGTAGGTGCTGTACTCTTTGTACATGGTACGGACGTAAACCATGCTGGTGGAGTGTTTTTATCACCCTTGTTTGTGGAATGCCCAATTGATTACTAATTCTCCGCGAGCTGGTAGTTGCGTCTTCTTCTACTACATCCAGAATATCTTCTACTTCTTGTAATTGTTGTCGACTGCCTCGTTCAGATATTATGTTTACACTGGGAAGTTTTCCGGTCGCGCACAATGTGTTGAATACACTAATAAATACAGTTTTATTAGGATGTCTGTGATGTGGAAACCGTTGACGGTATACATTAGCAGCAGCTGTAGCATTCCCATCACAAAATCCATAAACAAACACCATATTAGCATATTCTAAATTAGAATAAGTGTGTGGCATTTTAGTTTGTTACACTATAGTAGCACAAACGTCAAGTCAATGTCACAATACCCGAACACAATGTTATAATTTACTCCAAGGTATAGGGAACATTTTTTATGATGGCAGCGCCCTCACTATATCAACGATGAAGCAGACGTAGTGACATTAGACGCATTAGGCATACAAACCACTCTACACTATTTCTCGACTGCTTTCAATGTCACTACCGCTAATTCGGAAAACCACGAACAGGTAGCGCTTCAGCTAGGAAGACTTCCCTATAATGAATTGCTACCGGGGTTTCACTGTTTTTACGAATACTTAAATAAACATGGTATACTAAATCTAAATTTTTAATTACGCTATAACTCGAAAACAATTAAAAATCAGATAACAACATTTGAGTTTTTTTACATTACTTTCACCAGTAGAATACACTCCTTGAGTTTGGTCGATTCCTCACGACTCACCCTGTATATATATTTGCGTGTTTGTGAGTCTGTGTCGGTGCACTTTATAATACATCTAGGCATTTCGTTTGATAACCATTTATGTCACCTATATCACTCAGCTTTGATGACGTATTTACATTCGATCATTAAAATTTCATGTTTATTGTGAATCGACACCAGACTAGCAGTCAGGGCCGAATATCGACGTGGGACTAAATGACGTTGGTAGCTGTGACATCGCCATTTATTGCTAATTAATTTCACCACGTTCGTGTTCACCCCGACCAGTTAGTTGGTAGCGTTCGATTATTTTGCGGGTTTAATTGAACAGCGTCATTTATTCAGACAAAAAAAGAAGTACTATTGTGTTTGTCCGTGTTATTAAAAGCGCGATCGATATTTTTGTTTGGCTGAGGTTACATTGGTTGATCGCTTTTAAATATTTCACGACATTCGCAATAGTAAGTTGAAACAAAATTGCACTGAAAGATACTCTAGATATCAACGCAAGTCAATTTAAGAACAGAAGACTCGTAATTAACGGAAGCAAAACTAAATACATATATGGAAATATCAAGAACATCGATAAACAAAGAACCCTTAAGGCGGTGTTCTCAAAAATGTAAACAATTGTTTTGGAGTGAGTGCAGCACTGTAATCTGGTAATTTTCTAAGAAGGACTGTATAATATCATATTAACGAGAAAACCAACTGTAAAGCGGGAGGAAGCCTTCGGCGTGGTTTCTATATCGATACACACGCGTTATTGATCTTTATAATTAATATCGTTCTTGCTACACATGTAAAGCAAATGCTAGAAAGTAACCGCACCACCTTAAAGTACAGAGAGTATAGTTTTGAACACGACGATTCTCTTACCTAGGCACGCATACCAGCTAAACCAACGCAATAGTAATGAAATTCAAATATGAAATCTCAGCGAAAATCAATGCTACTATGCATACGGGAAGATACTAAAATCTAAAATAGAAAACAGAAGTTCAAAGTTGAAAATATATAAAATTATTATAAGACCAGTTGTAACATACAAAATATGAACGCAAAACACTGATGAAAATATTTGGACCAGTACAGAAAGAAGATTGAACATGGAGGATTAGAATGAATCACGATCTCAACTTGATAGACAGCTCTGATATCATAAGATTTATAAAAAGTCGACAGAATGGCTGGGTCATGTGATGCAAATGTATGACCAAAGAATGAACAAGAAAGTGCTGGAATGGAAACCGGTCGGAAGGAGGATTAGAGAAAAGATGGATAGATGATATCCAACAGGACCTGTAAGATATGTGGCTGAGGAACTGGAGAAGAATATGCGACGAGAAGGCAAAATGGTGGAATATTACTGAAAAGACTAAAACTCATAACGGGCTGTAAAGCCATCACAAGAAAGAAGGATTTAGATTCAATTTCTACCATTTAATGCAGTCTAAAGAACTTTGAAGCCAATAGAACTGCATCTTCGAGATTTGCAATGAATAATTCGGTAATATTTTTGTGAATTTATTAAGATCAGTTATTAAAACAATTGTAGTCGCGATTTTATTATAAAAAACCTACGTCTACCTTTAATTTTCTAATAAATAAAGCCTGTTCAATGCTATATCAAAATGTGTACAATAATTTTCACAAGGGTTAGTACGTTCCGAGTCCTTAACTGTGTACGGGTGGGCTGATGGTAATCCTTCTATCTGCACAGTTTATTTTCTTCGCAGAATAAAAATTTTGTCAGTCTGACATAATCTGTGAGAGGGAAAATGTATTAGCAAAATGAGTGCAGTGTATAAGAAAATATATATTAAACTGTATTTTTGATTAGCTATTCAAAGGGGCCTAAGTTGTCGGTTATTGCGGGACAAACCACATTGAAGAATCGAAAGATTTTATGCAAAAAGATAAGAGAAAGTGGCAAAATGGATGACTTACCTGAGAGGATAAATCAACAACAGCGCAAGATGAGACAATAATTTCTATTTTTGAAAAGAACAAAGAAATTATTGCTTCTGGCATTTAGGATTGGAACAGTGTTGTTAGTACTGGTTAATAATGTTTTTGATATGATTAAAAATCTTTTCGTTTATACAAATTGTGACTTTTTACCCTCTCAGATATGTTTCAAATTTTTTGTTATGTACGCTGTCGAAGCTGTTCGACTTATAGTGGAGACACATTAACACAGGTTGTCGCGGCTGATACGGCTGTGTTCATCCGATGGAAATCACTTGCCAAGTCTTACACTTGTCGTGGGGAATGGTGCTGGTTGGATTTATGTTTGCGATATTGACATTAGTCAATGGACAGGGCTCAACGTTTTTCCCTGCGGTCTCTTATCCTGTACTGTATGCGATTAAGTAGTCTCTGTTGTAAAATTTGTCTCTTTGAACATCATGCACTGACGAGTCCAAAATAGAACGAAACACGTATCCAAATGGCAATTTTCACACAAATATGTACTTTTGTATTTTGTTCTTTCTCCACGCCTGATTTTTAAGATAATATTTTTGATTTGTTTCTGTTTTATCAAAATATATTCTTTGCAAAATATGCTAAATGTGCTAGATTTCGGTCATTACATTTATCATTAAAGACGGCAGACTATGTACCCGAACAGTAGCGTGATGTGGAGGGATCGAGTAGAGGCGTACGACGATCAATTCAGTTGCCGTTGAGACGTTGTAAGCGATACATTGTTAACACAATCGTGTTGAAAATGTCGGGAGTGCGTAGAAACAATGCATTGACTCGGTTGCATGCTAACGTAGTAAAGAAATTTTTACATCGGTTTCCCGGTTTAATATATGACGGTACCGTAGTGAAATGTTTAGTTTGTGAAACAACTTTATTAACTTGGAAAGCAAGTCAGTGCCAAAGACATATAAATAGTGACAAACATAAATCGAATAATAGTGAACGCAGATCATATAATAAATTTGTGTGTGATTTAACAATGATGTTAATTGCGACCAATACACCAATGCAGAAAGTGGAACACCCAATGTTTAGTCAGTTTTGGAAGAAATACAATCCTACGAGGAAATTACCAGCAAGAAGTACGCTACGGAATTACGTACCGTCAGTGCGTGAGAGAATTGTAAATTGTACGAAAAATACGGTAAAAAAAAATTCCTGTGGTTAACAATAGACGAAACTACAGATATTAAAAAACAGTCCATCCTAGCCATTCTAGTACGGACGCTGACTCCGCAAGGACCTTCTCCTCCTTATTTACTAACCTGTAAACGAATGCAAGGGTGTACTGCCAGAGCGATATATGATGTATTAATAGAAACACTACACAAATTTGAGATTTTACCGAAGCAAGTGTTAATGTTAGTTACCGATGCTGCCAAGGTTATGTGTTCCACGGCAAACTTACTCAAACCGATTCAACCAAACCTGCTGCATGTCACATGTTTGCTTCACGCTTTACACCTTGTAACAAACACTATACGTATAACTTATCCTGATGTGGATCAACTGATAGGACAAACGAAAGCGGTTTTTCTTAAATCTCCGAAACGGATTCGGCTATTTCATTCGCTGTGTCCTGATATACCCGAGCCGCCGCAACCAATTCTTATACGATGGGGTACTTGGTTAGAAGCAGCATTTTATTTTTATAAACATTTTGAAAAAATTAAATCAGTGATTTTACAACTAGATGCCAAAGAAGCAGCTGCAATACGGCTCAGCCAGGTTCAATTTAACAATCCTCAAGTTGCAGCAAATTTAAAAATTATTTACGACAGTTACGTTCCAATACTGGACGCAATAAAAAATTTACAGAACACTGCGCTGTCCTTATCGGACTCATTAGCAATTATTGACTACGTAAAACTGGTGCTGCATATCCTGGAAGATGAAAAAAGTGATTGTGTCCGTGAAAAATTTAACAGTGTATTAGATAAAAATGTTGATTTTACAAAATTAGGGCAACTTTTTACCAATACTGAAGATCCGTTGTACAGATACAAAGAGCGCTTTAACTATGCAAATATAACATCTCTCAACGTCGAACAATTCTTCTCTGTATATAAACATATATATACGTCGCTACGTACGAACCTTTCCGAGACTAATACAGAAACATATATTATGGTGCAGTTTTTTCATCGCGCACATCCGCATTTTTTTGCAACAATGTAAACATGTTGGGTAAGTTATTTATGTTTTTTCTTAACGTTTTGTATAGGGATTCGATATATTTATTTTTAAGTAAGTGCACTGTTATTCTGCTAAACTCTTCACGCAACGCCACTGCTGGGGCACATAGTCTGCCGTCTTTATTTATCATTTAGTATTTCAGCAGCTATTATTAAATATTGCAAAATGAATGATTTTTTCACAACTTATTGGATTTTACGAAATTTTTTTATTAAATTTTTACTAAGTTGGCGATCATTTCAAATGACTTTTTTGCTAAGGTACTTGAAGTGTGATATTTCTAAGCAAAAAATAAGCATTAAACTCCACCTAACACTAATATCGTTAGTTTTAGCGCATAATGTACATTAATTTTTTTTAAATGTTTCACAAAAATTAGTAAAATATTTGAAAATGTTTGCTTGTACTAAACCTACTTACCCGTGGTTAAAAAAGGCTTAGGTATTCGAGAAGATACTGTGATTCTTACCTTGCGAAACTGTAAATATAAACACGTGTTACAGTTATCGTAGTTAACCTTAATAATAAAATAACTTAATGATATGCAAGTAAATATAGTGTTGTTCAGTCAATAATATTTTCAAAAAGTCTTTAAATTGGAGACTATGGTTAAGTAAAAATCTAAAAAGGTATAAACTCTTTTACCACATTACTATTCGTATCTTAAATACACATTTCGACTTCTAAGTTGTCATCGCCAGTAAGAAAAAATAACGGTTATAGGCAAGTCAAAAGTAAAAACAGCAAAATGCGCTCAATACAAAAAAAAATAAGTACCAACGAAGCATTAAATATACAACGCAATACAAATTAGGTCTACCAGCACCCGAAATGAAATATCATACGAAGAATTAAAATGAAAAGAACTTAAGGAATAAGAGAAGAATTGTGAGTGAAGTCAGCGAGGAAAATAATACCAGCAAAAAATTCTATGGTTTAGAATGTATGGAAAAAAGCAAGAGAATAGAATTTGGTAAGCAGGACCTGTTGGAAAAGAAAAACAAAAGAAGAAGGCCTAAACGTAAGTGGGCCAGTGATATACAGGGCGTCCAGAAACTCTCCTGACAAACGAAGACCGGAGATTCCTCTGATAATTTTAAGACAATTAAACCCAAATTCACCTAGTCCGAAAATGCTTCCTAAGGGAGCTAGAGTTCTTTGAAGATGGCGCCTTGTATTTATTTTTTTTAAAATTCTTCCAGAACGCTTCTATTTAGAAAAACAAAAACTGGTATGCTTATTTATCCTCCAGAGATGAATCGATTCCATCAATTGCGAATTTCTAGTACCGGTCATAGGCGTCCGTTTTGGGTAGGTCAACGGTTATTTTAAGGCATAACTTTTTGTCTTTAACTTTTAAGCATTTGTGACACTAGATTATTAAATTTTCAGGTATTCCAGTACTAAAATGTACTCTTACTTTAAGTCGGTAGGATACACCGTTTTCTAGAAAAATCGATTTGTAAATTTTTCGTTTTTTCTTCATTAAAGTTCAATTTATTATGTACCTACTTATTTTTAGCGACGAAGTTGGCTTGGACTATCAAGGCATGGATGAAAATTAATTTAATAAATTAAAAACAAATTATTTATTACAATGGAACGAAACTAACAAAAAAAGAACAAGTATCAAAGGTAGATTGTTACAAAAGTTGCTCGATGTGATGACCATTAGTCTCTATCGATAAGTTTACCCTTTTGCTTAGAGAACGCCGAATTCTTGCAAAAATTCCAAAGTTATTTCTAAATTCGTTGCAAGCATTTTGTATCCTTAGCCAGAGTTGTGCGCGATTTTGTATCGGAACGGAATAAACAAATGCTTTTATGTATCCCGAAACACAATAATCGCAAGGATTCAAATCCGGCGACCTTGCTGGCCAAGCAACTGGACCGCCTCTTCTAATCCAATGGCCTTCGTAGTTATTATCTAGAAAGTCTCGTACATTCCTGCTAAAGTGGGCCGGACAGCCGTCCTGTAGAAACCATAAGTTTTGCCGAATATTTAAACGCACCTCATCTAACAAATCAGGTAAAATATTTTGCAGGAAATGTAAGTAATCAGCACCATTTAAACGAGCAGGTAATTCCACAGGTCCAAGTAGATAATCGTCAACTACTCCTATCCAGACGTTTATGCTAAACCTATGCTGATGCTTAAATTCTTGAACAACGTGGGGATTGTCACCAACGTACGAATAATAATGTGCATTATGTACATTAAACATTCCATTTTTTGAGAATGTAGCTTCGTCACCAAACAAAATGTTCCTGAAGAAATCTTCATCTTGATTTTTCTGATTTTGTAACCATCTAGCGAATTCTACGCGAGCAGGAAAATCTCCTTCTAGCAGTGCTTGCACCTTTGTAAAATGAAAAGGATATAAATTTTCTTTGTGTAAGATATTTCCTACGGAAGATTTTGAAATTGTGGGGTACATGGCAGATAGTCTTCGAACGCTAATTTCTGGATTTTCCTCAACTTCCATTAAAATAACATCTTCATGTTCTGCTGTTACATCATTATGTCTCCCTGTTTCATTATTTTTTGGGACCACTGAACCTGTTTCTCTTAATCGTTGATGAAGAGCTGTAAATGTTGAGTGAGTGGGATGCTGATGATTGGGAAATTTTTCAGCGTATCTACGTTGCGCCGCTCGAGCGTTACACCTCATTTCGCCATAAACTAAATGCATATCGGCGTATTCCTCATTAGTAAAAACCATTTTTTTTTAAAATTGAAATCGTTGTGTTTGAATAACACAAAGTAAAAAATGAAAAGATAAACTTCGCGAACTGACAACAATTTGACAATGAAAAACGTAGGTTTTACTTCTGTTGGCAGTTCAGAGCTAACTATTGCAAAAAATAAAAAATTGAACTTTAATGAAGAAAAAACGACAAATTTACAAATCGATTTTTCTAGAAAACGGTGTATCCTACCGACTTAAAGTAAGAGTACCTTTTAGTACTGGAATACCTGAAAATTTAATAATCTAGTGTCACAAATGCTTAAAAGTTAAAGACAAAAAAGTCATGCCTTAAAATAACCGTTGACCTACCCAAAACGGACGCCTATGACCGCTACTAGAAATTCGCAATTGATGGAATCGATTCATCTCTGGAGGATAAATAAGCATACCAGTTTTTGCTTTTCTGAATAGAAGCGTTCTGGAGGAATTTAAAAAAAAATAAATACAAGGCGCCATCTTCAAAGAAATCTAGCTCCCTTAGGAAGCATTTTCGGACTAGGTGAATTTGGGTTTAATTGTCTTAAAATTATCTGAGGAAACTCCGGTCTTCGTTTGTCAGGAGAGTTTCTGGACACCCTGTATAAGCTATTCTAAGACGGGAAGGTTGGAACTTAACCAAACAAAGGAGGAAATTTATAAAAAAACAGTGAATAATAACAATAATAATAATTGGCTTTATTGCCCAACAGATCTCTTAATTAAGAGGACAATAATAAAGTACAGCGTCAAAAAACTAAATTAAATCATAATCCATTAACTAATAACCAGAGAGCGGACTGAAGCGATTGAATGACCAATTGCCTCGATAAAATGTTGTGACGGTATCATGTATAGTATGTATGTTATAACAGCCCTACTATTCTCTTGCTCGATTGCATTCGTCGAGCTGATGTTGTTATTTCCGTCGCTATTGTGTCTATTCATTCATAAATTCTATTTTACAGTGGCGAGTTTCTGGTTTCGTTTCTTTCAGTTATTTGATTACAACGTTTAGTATTTTAAAAAATCCGTTTTATATTGTTATATTGTATATTTATCCTACAATTTTTTATAAATTTATTCTGAATTTATATTCAATATAATTGCATGTTTCCATTTTTCATATCTTGTTTCTTTATTTCAAGGACATCGGGTATAGTCGCATTTAACCTTACTATAAATATAAAAGGACTATTTGATGAATGGAATTCTAGATTACATATAAATACAGGGTGGCCCAAAATTACCGAAGGGGTTTGAGTTCATTATAACTTCTTATTTAAGACATAATTATTAATTTTTTTTAATTTTAAATACAGTATATTAATGGAGAATATTTTTAATTTAATTATGAAAAATTATATCTCGCGGGTGGCCCAAAATGACCGAAGGGGTTTTAATTCCTTATAACTTTTTTATTATAATTTTTTTCTCTCTGGACTCTGAGGGTCTGAGCATTAAAATAACGACGATATGCACGCTGAGTCAAAAAAATGGATCGTTGATTTGAGAAATAAATGTCAACGATTTTGGCACGTTGTTCAATTGTGTACTGTTCCATTTTAAATTCCCCAGGTCTTCTTTACAAAATACTGAAAACAAAAAAAAAAATTATAATAAAAAAGTTATAAGGAATTAAAACCCCTTCGGTCATTTTGGGCCATCCTGTACATAGACGGAGGTAGAGTAAAATTACTTTCGGATGAGACTGAAGACGCGCGAGCGATGACATTACAAAAATACTGAACACCTTAAAAACATTGAGCAGTCGCAGCAGTCGGCAGCGGGAGCAATGTACGTACAAGACCACTACGAAACACACAGATCAAATGCCTGGTATCGACTGACAAATAATCGATAAACGTTTGTGGCTCGTATAGTATACGGATTTATACTACTAGCTGTTTCTCTCATTTATGAGATGGCTCTCTTTCTAATTACTAAAATGTGTTTCTGCGCCAGTCTCATCCGAAAGTAATTTTACTCTAGAACGCATTAGTTGACGGATTGAACACTAAGTTTTCACTTCGCTAAGCTTAAACGTAATACTTTCCCTACTATCATGGGTTACGATGTGTTTCTGATGCGAGAGAAGTTTTAATTTTTGTCTTTAAAAAGGGTTAAAGCTGATGATAATGAACCCTCAATAAAAAGGCTTGTTCTCATTAAATTATCGGAATAATCCCAAAATGTGTTGTTCCTAATATTACATTTCATTTCAGCGAATCTTATCTCGCAGCACGCCATTGCATTCCGCTAGCGTTTTCTTTCATTTTAATTAGAACCGAGAAACGCATATCTCTTTTAAGCAGATTCGAACTTAATTCCGTCGAACCCGACGTAGACGTTAGAAGTTTTAAACCTCACCGTCTCTCTCACACCCTGTTTTCATTGAAGTCGTGCGGAATTTCATCTAGTCGAGAGCCCGCTTTATTTGTTCCAGCATATCTTAGCGCTAAATGCCGGATGTTTAAAGGGGATCTGTTAGGTGGGAGGGCTGTTGGGGATGTTGGGTAGGTCTGGCAAACGAGGATCGCGGTAACACGGTGCGGAAGGGTATGGGAATGTCGTTTTCGTCGTCGGGATTCACTGAGACGTCTTGTGCAGCCGCGAGCACGGCACAGAATGTAATTAAAGCGCCACCACTCTCTCTTGAGGAAGTCGCACATTTAATTAACCCGAGTTGGGCGCGTAATCGCGATGTTAATGGAGACGGATATTTGATTGCATCATTATAGCTCCTGATGGATGTCTGCAATATCGATTAGTATTATTGTTGATAGAATATAATTAATCATATAATAATTAGCTAAATATTTGGTTTCTTAATTTTTTTTATCGCAAGTCAGTGTTTCTCTCCTCTCAGAGCAACATCTTAAATTCAGAACTATTCGGAGCATTTCCATAGTATCTAGTTCAAGCTATATATGAGCAGTTACATTGTTAGTACATCTATTCGAATTTATCCCCTTTAAAACATAAATTTATGTCCGATCGTTCTAGTATTACTAACTAAGCGAAAATCAATCAATACATATGTAAATTATACTTTGAAACTTGTTGATATTACCGTTATATACCGTGTTATTCTGAATGAGTGTCAGAGAATTTAATTTTAGATTAAACATGTAACATTAATATTTAATAAGAAAAAATTGTCTAAAAAATCTACTTTGTAATTTTATGTTTAATTTTAAATTATTTAATAAAACCGTTTTGGGACCGCTCAAAATATTCAGCTGTTGTATCGAGAGTTCCATGAACCTTACTAAATCGTAGGTACCGCTTATGAATAACTTACGTATAAATACATTCATTGTAAACAAACCGTATTTTTTTCACATTTTCTTTTACTAAAAATAACAATTTGCATATATTTTAGTAGTATAATCTAATGAATAAGTAAAAGTATATAAAGAATAATAATTTAATTTTTGACCCTTGTTGGGCGCAAAAATGTTTTAAAATTTGCATGTATTTACGGAAGGTTTTATTTGATTCACGTCGGATACATAAAATGGTCTAAATTATAAATAATACTTAGGGTTCATATGAGTTTTTAAATATTTAAATGAATTTCCAAATCTAATTAATCTTCATATACTCGTACTTACCTCTAAATTTCAATATGTATTTGTCAGTACTTTATAAAATTTTATTATTACTATTATACTATTCTACTAACAAATCGGAGACTGTGGCTTATAAGTGAATAAAATAAAATTAAAAAAACATTAAAAAATTTTATTTTATTCATTATACTATTCGTTTCTCAATTATATACTCCAACTTATATATATTTCTCTTGTCTAGAAAAACCTGATTTATTTTTTAATTTCATCTGTTTATATATAATAATAGTAGAAAGCAAATGAAATTGCAAATTAAATTACCTACCATATAATTAGTATTTTTTAAAAATATTTTATTAAGGCCAAATTCCAAGAAGAACGGCTAAGAAAAAAAAAATTAGAAATATATATACAGACTGATTCAAATTAAGTGCGCACTATTGCTATCTCTGTTATTATTGATTCTAGAAAGTAGGTTAAATTAGCAAAGTATTAGTGTTTTTAACATTGATTAGCATGCAGTTCATGAAAAAAGATTGAATAACGCATTTTCGAGAAATTCTTAAATTTATATTTTTTTTAAATGGAACAGCCTGTATATTTTTTCAAAAATTCTGAAAGCTAATGTTCTTTGTAATATAAAAGTTTCAATACACTATTGTCCTGTAACGAATAATAAAGTATTTACGGTGGAATTTAGTTGATGTCAAAGATACTCTTTCATTCTGTAAAATCAGTAGTAGGATTCTTTCACTTTAAACAGAACAAATAGTATGGCCCTTTGTAAATGTCAATAACGTACTGAATATAAATCTTTCGCACGTTTAGTTATTAAAAATATTTTTTTTTTTTTATTTTGTGTTGCGTTCATTAGTTCTCTATTTATTTTTCTAAACATTTTGGTTTTACTTTCGTTGCTTAGTGTTTGACAATATTTCACTATGGTATCTCCTCATTTGGAGAAATGCGATATGTTCGAAGCATTCATTTTATGTCGTAAAAATTCAATAAGTTCTAGCGAATATTTTGCTGAACACTATCCTTTACGACAGCAGCCAGATCGACGTTACTTTCGAAAACTTTACAATCAGTTTAGACTGCATGAGAAAAATGTAATGCCTCTCCCAAATTAAATTGATCAGAATAATTGAAACATACATGAGTAGGTAAACCCCACCAGTTTTGTATAATACAAAGGTATTTTTAATAATATAATAAAATATTATTAAAAACCTGGTGTGAAGAACACAAATACAGGTTCACTATTAATATTTTTGTGAACGTGTCCGAAAACATCTTTCCCCAGAGACGTAGATACGTATTTCACCTTTCTACAGGCTCATCGGTGCGCCCCTGCTGGAGAAAGAATATTTCCAGACACATTCACCGCATGTGTAATGTAATGTGTAATGTATCAGAATAATTGAAACATACATGAGTAGGTAAACCCCACCAGTTTTGTATAATACAAAGGTATTTTTAATAATATAATAAAACCACCAGGTTCACACCAGGTTTTTAAAAATATTTTATTATATTATTAAAAATACCTTTGTATTATACAAAACTGGTGAGGTTTACCTACTCATGTATGTTTCAATTATTCTGATACATTACACATGCGGTTAGTCCGTAGTATGAGTGAAGACACAAACAAAATACAGTTTCTAGAGGGATGACTGTGCCACCTTTGGAAAGGCGTCGTTACTTCACATTGGTTATGTGGACGGGGCGAGGTACTTCGGTTGTCTGACAACAGGCAGCGCTGAATTTACTTCTAAGCCCGGTCTGGATAATTACGGTGATGTGGTTCTTTTTTGTGAATGTGTCTGGAAATATTCTTTCTCCAGCAGGGGCGTACCGATGAGCCTGTAGAAAGGTGAAATACGTATCTACGTCTCTGGGGATCTGGGGAAAGATGTTTTCGGACACGTTCACAAAAATATTAATAGTGAACCTGTATTTGTGTTCTTCACACCAGGTTTTTAATAATATTTTATTATATTATTAAAAATACCTTTGTATTATACAAAATTAAATTGAAATAAGTTTTATTTCTACTTGGAAATAAATGGTTAATTATAATTAAACTTGAGCGTACACATAATTTTCAAATGATTACTCCCTAGAAAACTAATCGAATTTAAAGTCTTCTGCCACGCGAGCAAGAAACGCATTTATGGAAATTGGAAATGTTAGTTAAAGGATGAATAATGAATTTCAAAGTTTGGATTCCGATGCATTTACATCTATAGAGATGAGATGAAGTCTCCAGCTTTCTATGCGACTACAGCAGTAGCGACTTATCAAATTATCCGGCTAAAATAAAGAAAAGGGAACTGAGAACGCGATTTAAACTTGTGACAATACTAAGTTAGCCAAATTAAATTTTACAAAACCTCTTTCTCATCAACCCTCTCCATTCTCCCCTTATTTTTACTTCTTTGTCTTCGCCCGTCCTGTTCTTTTAGTAAAGGTTCAGGCGTGGGGGTAAGCCGGGCGGGAAACGCGACTACATAACTCAGTCTTAATTAAATTAAGAAAGCTGCTCAAGACCGCTGCTTGTTTCCGGTGCTCGTGAATTTCACCACCAACCTAACTGGTACCTCATACTCCCGTCACGTTTACAATTCCAGAAAATATTTTTGTCGGTAACGGGGTCTTTTATCCTTCTCTCTCGTTCTTTAGCATTTCTCTCATATAAAACGATATATCAACCAAAAGAAAAGGATAGGAAGCTAGTTCTCCTTCCCCACTCTCCTTACTTATTTGAAGGATCTAGAGTATAATTGCAACTCCAGGGTGTCGTTTCCTCACTTCCTTCTCTCCCGTTTCATCTTCATCTATCCCGCATTTCGAAATGTTCACACCCTCGGCCCGATGTAATTGTGTAATTTATGGAAGGAGCCATGTTAGGTCGCACTTCTCAGCCCTAATTTCGACTCGCAAAGTGGGTAAATTGTGCACAGTCGACCCCATCGAGTCGTACTCGTAAGTCAGCTCCAGCGAATGTATATGTGTTAGGTCGGTTTTTGGGGTTGCGGTTGCCGCGTCTGCTCGAAATGATTGTGACGGCTCTTTCGACGCGAAATTTCCTTGCGGAGTGGTTCTGTAGGGTTGGTAACGGAGTGTATATCCCGGCGAAAACAGTGGGTGCGGTGAAATGGTTTGATGGTGGGAGAGATTTGAGTTCCCTGCTACTACCAACGCCGCTTCTCAAGTGTTTATTATGAATTGTTTATGTTACATTATCTTCCTGTAAATTTGATTTATATTAATGCCTACCTATGTTTTCCTTTTCTGCACATCTGCCTCTTTCTGAACCGTTTCCTCGGGCTTTGTATAAAACAAACCATCCCTTCTTGTTCATTTCGTTTTGCCTGCCATCCTTTAAATAGTGATTTGTTAAATGCCTGATAAAATTTCAGGAAATCTTCCTCTCATTATTTACTGTTTAATTCAGTCAATAAGAATGTATACAATTCATGCTGTGATTGTTTCAGCTTTAAGTCTATTTAACCTGTTAATAAATGCATGATTCTGTTATTATCCTTTTTATTATTTCTGGTGTATCAAAGAAGCATTTTCTTTAGAAGTTGAATAAAAATCTTAAGATTTGAGAGGCTTTACATTTGTAAAAGTGTTGGTTACTTACGTATGTTTTGTCCTAAAAAAAATTCTTTCTCAACGATTAAATGAAATCGAACTGAGTAATGACCCCGATAAAACTTAATTTAATTCATAATCAGAGAGCGGACTCGAGCGATTGATGATTCAGATAGCCCATATGCGTCTGTCTTGTATTCGCAATAGGTTTGTTTCTGTAAGCGATTCGTGAGTTTCGAACAATTTGATACGTGCGGCCACTGCATAAGTGGCACATACATGCATAAGCAATTCATATGTATCTGTCAATGCACAACAGAGCGAATGTAATAAACGGTTTGGTAACCGTCAACAACTACTGCTGAAGCAAAACTAATGCTGACAAGCGAATTGCGACAGGAGTATCGAATTTTGATTGAAAATAATTTACAATCTTTATAATTAAATATCTTATTATATTATTTATATATATAATTATATCTTTCTTCATTTCATGTGTATTGCGTGAATTTTTTTTTGTTACGAGAAGTAACAAGTATAAAATATTAATATGGATACAGAATGTCTATAAAGAATATTTACACGCAAACACTCCTTGAAATGTTTATATTTATAAAAACTCTTGAGGAAAGTCAGCTCCTAAATATTTAAAGCGAGACCGAATAACAAAACTATTCTTTTTGTTATTGTCTGTTAACTTTAATATATCGGCTCCGATAGTCTTTATGATATATTCGGTCGCTCAGTGGCGTAACAAAATATATTTTAAATATCTTTACCATTCTTTTTCTCGCTTATGAGTAAGAATTTTGGGAAAATATTTTGGATTTATGTACCATAGAATTACATATTTCCATTTTTCATACGTTGTCTCTTTATTTCAAGGACATCCTGTATACCCTACTTAATAAACAGGCGGCAAAAATTTATGGTGTTATTCTTTGGTCTATTTTAAAGTTCTTAGTATGGTTGTTTGTGAGTTTTTCAACGCAATATATGAAGAAAAATTTATCGACATAGGCCTCAGTAATGGCTTGCTTAATCCCCAAACTGAAATCCCTTGGATTTTCTCCTGGGACTAAGACATTAGCGTACATTACTCCAATGGAAAATGTAGAAAATTTGAGAAATCGGATAACTGAGGAGTGTGATATAATAAGAAACAACGCTGATGTTTTTGAAAGAGTTCGGCAAGTCAACGAGGAGCAGATTGGACTGTTGCTGAACTGAAGCCGATAAGCACTGCAAAATCAGTGCGGCAATAGTAGTAGCAACTCTAAAGAAGTCCTTCGAAGTAACGGACGAAACGTCGGCTAAGCAGGAAGCAGTACCAAAGACGCAGTTCCCGCTTGTAAATTCTCAAAAGTAATCATGAGCGACCTTGGATGCCCAGAAGCCAGATAGAATAATAATAAGTAATTTCAAAACATTACGTGCTAAAGGGGTCAGTGGGATCAGGGGTGGTTACTATAGTCAATTAAGGATTGACCAATAACACTACAGAAGAGGCATGCCAAAATAAAGATGAGGAATCGGTACTACGGAATCTCAAAAGTAATCATAGGCAACAACCCAGGCAGCTGATAAGCTAGATATATCTATGTACGTACTTTCTGTAGTATTTTGTTTTGTACTTGCTTTCTTGAAATTACTTGAAAATATTATTAAATATTTTTTCCTGTTATTATTTAGTGTCGCAACTACATAGCATTGAGTACAACACTTATTTTTTCCATATGGATTGGAAAATGAAGTGTTAATCCTTAATTTCATCTGTAATAACAGCAAAGTTAAAAGAAAAATAATAGAAACATGCAGACAACTGTATTAGCGTATATTATAATTTCTTGGCCCTCGAATTCGATTATTGATTTATCAAGTTTAGATAGTTTTCGTGTACAACGAAATTAACATGCACCAGCCAATTTTGCTGGTTCTCTTTGTACGAACAACAAAGTGAATATAATGTTGATTTAGTGATACACCTAGTCTGACGAATAGCGCTTCTCTTGTTATTTGTGCTTTGTTATTCGTTGTTTATTTTTCTTATTACACTGTCTGAATTAGAATTGATGATGAAATTACTGAAATTACTAGGGATGGAGACAACAAGTTCATAAAACTAATAGAGAACTATTTCACAAGAAAAAAAGTCAGTACGTTTTGAATAATAGAATACCTGTGAATGTGGTATAGATTATTAATTAATTTGTAAATTATATTTTATTATTTTATATAAATAAGATTTCTTGCAAACTCATAAAAACGCTACGAAACTCATTTATTTTAACCTCTATACTTCGCACCCATTTGCCACTTTTCCAGGAGAAAAATCAGAGTTTTTTTTTCTCCTGAAGAAGTAGCAAATGGCTACGAAATATAAAGGTTAAAATAAAGGAGTTTTTTAGTTGACAGACCCGATCAATTAATTATTCATTATATATATAACAATTTATAAATTATTGGAGTTTTTAGGCTTTTATATGAAATATTTACAAATATCAAGATAGTATGTATGTAATTGCAAAGTAAGGGGGATGTAAACATTGCTGTCTATAAATTACAAAGTAAATCATACGAAATTTTTTAATTGAAAAATATTGTCTATGTTGGGACTCGAACCCAAGTCTACAGTTTGCCGGACTGTCGGTTTTACCACTCATCCACAATAGACCTATGCATTATAAAGTAAGTGTTAATGAATCAGTTGTCAGTTATTGAATGTAGATGTCAAGTTGAAAGCAGAAGTCAGTTTTGAAAGTGGATGCCAGTTTTGATAGTAGATGTCAGTTAGTGAAAGCAAATGTCAGTAATGTCAGTATGAAATATTTCATATAAAAGCCGAAAAACTCCAATAATTTATCAATTGTTATATTTAATAAACGGCTAAGAAATTATCTAAACACTTATATATATATATATACACTAATATTTTGGTTATCAGTTACATTAAAACTGAAATGTTTATTCTCAATATTTCGTAATTTATTAATGACTTTATCAGGAGATGAGCTGAGTTAAGCTTTGTCAAGTCTTACTTATAAATTTACACACAATTGTATCCAGCAACCCACAAATAAGAAACTTGAACGTTGCATTTCAAAACATAAGCATATAGTTTTCAAAACATCTCTTTTGTGATAGTTGTAACTTCTTATTATTGATTAAGCTTATTTGTAAAAATTAAGAGTTTTCCGTGTTTTATCATACAGTAAGTAATAGTTTAAAATGGAAAATATACTGATGGAACTTACTGTATGGGAAGGAGGTTATGGACTATCGTCTATGTGCTCTGATTGTATTTACATGATGTTATACACTAAAATAGCCAAACAATATCACAACAAGTTTTACTTCGATATAGGTAAAAAGTTCTCCTATTTTCAAGTCCATTAAAGTCCACGTGAATTTCAATGTGAGAAGTATTGTCTCGTGGCGCCATCTACATTTAAATAATAGTACTGCTACTATTGATATTATATTATTAGGGCCTAACTTTCTCTATATTGGCCAAATCGAGGATTTCAATAGCTTTAAACCTTCTCCGAACAACGCGGGTGTCATTTTTAGGAATTAAATCAAAAATGTTTTAAATATTATAAAAAAAATATATTTTCTAGTGAAATCATATTAATTAACAACAAATATAATTCAAAGTATAAATTAAAATTAGCTTTGTATTATTTCATTGAACTCGAGGCGTATCCCATATAAAAATTCATTATACATTTCACATACTGAGGGATAAGAGACGGATCTTATTCTAAATTAAGTACTATTTGGCTTAGCAGCAACAATAAATCCGTACAAGTGTTCAGTATTAATAACGAAGAACGAATATTTTATAATGCTGTAATTTAGTTAAATATCGAGAGGCGTTCTGCAGAGGTTCGTACTTGGACCAACATTATTTCTTATTTACAAGATCGATCTGAAAAGAAAATAAAAAAATCTTCAATTTTTGTCCTGATAATAATTTAATATTAAGCGAACACGAAACAGCAGAAGTATATCTTATTAATAACTAGAGGTTTAATATAAGTTTAAATGCAAAGTTACTACTGACAATGATTTTTTCCATTTTTTTAAATTTGATTTAAAACTGACCTTCTGGCTATAGCACCTACTTTTAAATTAAAACTAGTTAGAAACTTGTTTACAAATTTAAAAAACGTATTTTTCAAGTTGAACTGTCATATTCAATAAATTCGTTATTTCTTCGCAACGTTAACACTCCAGCACTGTTGTCTGCTTTTTCCCATCATGTTACTGATGTTACTAAAAAAACATCTTATCAAATTTCACGAGATTATTACATTTGCATTATGGGTTAGGATAGAAACTGGTAATACGGAGTTTTGCATCAAATTTTTGAAAACATTTCGAAGCCAAACCCACAGTAACCCAGAAATATTAATTAGATACATATTTGTTAGTTGTCAGTAACAAATTTTTTCGTAAATCAATTTTCTCTAGTGCGTTCTAAGAATGAGTGATATCAATTTCGAACAACGATGTGTTATCAGATTTTGGTTCAGACTTGGGCACAGTGCAACGAAAACTTTTGCGAAACTAAACGAGCCTATGAAGACAGCGTTTTGTCAACGGCCCTGATTTTTCGGTGGTTTAAGGCATCTACAGAAATAAGAGAATCGATTGAAAATAAACCACGGAATGGAATGCCTTCATCTTCAAGAGCCAATTACCTTCATCTTCAATCCGAGATCTTGTGCGTTCAGATCGTCGGTTGACAGTCAGAATGACTCACACCACTGTTCATCAGATTTTGACCAATGAATTGGGGATGAGAAAAATCTGCGCAAAAAATGGTTCCCAAAAAACTTTTGCTGGACCAGAGGGAAAGGTGCCTTAGCATTTTGGAATGGATTTAAAATGATCCCAATTTTCTGGAACGTGTTATTACTGGTGACTAAGTCTTGGGTGTTTGGGTACCACCCGGAAATCAAGCGCCAGAGCATGGAATGGCATACTTAAACCTCTCCAATGTCCAAGAAAAGCAAGAATGAGCAAGTCGAAGATCAAATTCATGCTGATTTGCTTTTTCGATAACCAGGTGCTAGCTTTATCACACAGCAATTTCAATAAACAAATTTTCTGGTCAGCAAAAACATTCCTGTGCTGCCTCAGCCTTCTTATTCGTCTGACTTGAGTCTTTGTGACTTTTCCTCATTCCAAGATTGAAAAATAACTTCAAGGGACGTCATTTTGGGACACTCGAAAACATTTAAAAGGCTGTAACCGACCAGTTGAAGGCTATTCCAGTATTAGAGTGCCGACACTGCTATGAGGATTTGAAGACCTGGAGATGGTTCTTTTAATGTGGCTTCCTAAGAAAGCTATTTTGGGGGAGACAATCTTGTATTGTAATTATATTCCAATAAAAAAATTGAAAAAAAATCAGTCTCATTACTTAATGTACACTCCTCGTAGAATTGGGTGAAATTTAAAAATGACAGGTTAAAAACCGCTGTAGCTCTCCCTAAGTCGTCTTACTATGGACATATAAGTGAAAATATATTTATACAAAATTTAATAAATTATTCTGTGGTGTAAGAAGGATGCAAAATTAATTGTTTTTTTAAAATTTTTAGATCGCTAATCGATCGAATGCAAAATTGTATTTACATTAATATATTTGATGTTGAACACTACACTATTTAGAAATATAAGTCATTCTTTGTAGGGGCTGCTTATATTTTCACGAGAGTTAATTCTTGAAGAAAATGTAAGATTGTCAATACATGAAATTTATGATATTTTAGTTTATAATAACTGGACTCAAGTTAGAGTCTTGAAGTTTAAATTCACTACATAAAATATAAATATATAAAACTATTTAGTTAAATATTTTCTAGAAGTTTTTTGCATATATTTCACAACATTCGCTTTAAATCGCTTTAAACTATATCTATATAACAGGTTTCCCAACAGAGACAATATGTTTTTAAAACGTCATGGCAGCTATATTTAAAATGGTAGAAATGTCACTAGCTGTCATTTGTCTTTAGTATTGTTTGACAATTCATCATGGCAAAATACACGTTTCAACAACGTTTGGTTATTATTAAAAAAATTATAATAATAATCGTTCTTTTGTTCAACGTGATCTCCGTGAAGATTATGGTCCACATAATCGTCCTTCGTGCTTGCTCTTCGTTGAATCGTTGAAAAATTCGAAATAAATTTCACTTTACGCGATAGCAGAACACCAAACGACGAAACGCAGGAAACCAAGAGAATATTGACGTTGTAAGTGCCAGTGTTACAGAAGATCTAAATCGGTCGATTAATCGACGTTTTCAAGAACTTGGCCTTTCAAGAATGACAACTTGACACATTTTGAAAAAAGATTCGGGGTTACATCCGTAAAAGATTGTGTCGACTCGTGTTTACTGATTGAGCGGAACTTGAAATTGATCTTGATTTAAAAAAATATGATATTTTTAGTTGAATCTCATTTCTGGTTAAACGGATTTGTTAACAAATTCATTAACAAATAAAATTGTCGTTTTTGGTGTGAAAATAATACACAACAGATTCATGACAAGTCTTTGCCTCCAGAAAATGTTGCTGTTTGGTGTGGTTTAGTATGTCCACAAGTTTGATATCTCAACGTAACCAGGAGAAAAAGTACATGTGTTTACCATATCATACAATAACGAAAAACATTAATGGAATTGTTAACGAAGAAGGTATCCAAGTTGCGTTTCGGTCCGATAACACCATCAAAAGTCCCCTAGGTAATACCAAAGACAAAGTTAATTTGAATTTGAAATCAGATATATACGAAATTAATTGCGACGATTGTAATTTGAAATATATAGGCCAAACAAAGCGCTTAATAATAACCCGTTTTAAAGAACACAATTACATATTAAATTTAATAGACCCGAAAATCGAACGTCGCAAACTATGCATTGGCCACGGATCACAACGTATCGGTTTTCACTTTAAAAGTCAATGTATACGTGGACGCCGGGTATAGTTGTACGCAATTCTGTATCGTTAGCTTTCCTGTACCCCATGTTTAACACTTCGATTTTTGGTTTTGCCTACTGATGTTGACAATGCAGTTGTCGAAGTTGCGGTAAGGGGTTTTATACATTTTTTGAGTTTTTACTTAACCACAGTCTCCAAAGAAAGATAATTCAATGAATTTGTTACGTTTGAAATTATTTGATAAAGATAGTTGACACGGTAACGCACTCTAGAAATGAATATAATACTAATGCAAACATTTCGATAACATCCTTATAATAACTACATAATACATACTTCTCGAGCATCATAACAATTCAGAATCATAATTAAACTGAAGATCAATCCACACGGAGACCGTTAGCTGGAAACCGTAATCAAGATTAAAACTTGTAAACGGTCCCAGCTAAACTAAGCCGTATTGTGTAAACGGGATCATAGTAAAGTAAGTGTGGGTGCAATGAACGGAAAGCTCACCCCAAAAACCGCAGCGCACAACCCTGGCCGTGTGGTCGTGATGTAAACTTGTGTAGCGCTGCGGTCGGGTTGCGGTGTCGGAGAGAAACAAGACACCATCGTTTCCCGACTCCGCGCGTAGACAAATCCGCCCTCTGGCGGCCGGGGCTTGTTAATAATCTGGCGCGCAAACATCCGTTCCTACTATCTCTGTCGGCGCGAAAACCCGTTAAGCGTGAAACGGAAGGGAAAAGAGTATATGCAGGACAGGACCGTAATAAGTATAAAATAAATAGACGTAAAAATTTTTGAAAGATGTCGTGGCTTAGTCATCTATAATTCGCTAATTTAGTTCTTTCAATCTGGAGATATACAGACAATTTCTAAATTGTGAAAAATCGACAGCTTACAGCTAGTCAAAATTTAATTGAAAAAGTTTAGCAAATACTTTATTCATTTAAATAGAAAAATCTCTAAATAATATCTAAATACTTCTTCTTCTTCTTCTTCTTTCGATAGGCGTATCGCCTGTTTAGTTCCGGTCTTTGTGGCGGCAGTTCTTGTGAATTTGATTGCCAGCTGTCTCGCCAGCGTTTTGGTGGTCGTCCTATGGGTCTTCTTCCGTGAGGTATGTTGTTTCGTACTATTCTGGCCATTCTGTCGGGATTCATTCGGCTGACATGGTGGTTCCATTCTCTTCTTCTTTTCCGTATCCATCTGACTACGTCATCCGTTTGACACTTCTCCCTTATATCTGTATTTCTTTGCCTATCATGTAATGTGTATCCTGTTATCGTTCTTAGAGTCTTCATTTCGGTTGTTCTTAGTATCCTCTTTGTTATCGTCGTTTCCGCTCTCGTCTCCGCACCATATGTCATCACCGGTCGAACGCATGTTTTGTATATCCTTGATTTGCATTCCGTATTTAGGTGTTTGTTTCTCCAGATTGGATACCTAAGATGTCCCGATATTGCTGCTGCTTTGTTTACTTGTTTCCTCACCTCATCACCCAAAAACCCTGCGCTTGTAATTTTGCACCCAAGGTATTCGATTGACATGGTTTGGTCGACGGTCTTATTTTCTATTACCAATTTGCAGCGTACAGGTTCTTTTGCTATGGTCATGCATTTGGTCTTGTCTATGGAAATTTCCATGTTGTGTTTTCCTGCCTGTTTGTTGAAAGCATGTAACATTCTTTGTAGGTCGTCCTCTGATTCCGCAATAAGTACTGCGTCATCAGCATAGCACATTATATTTATGTTGTGTATGCCCATCCGATATCCTAATCCGGTGTTCTTTACAGCTTTCACCAGCTCATCCATGATTGCGTTGAATAATAAAGGACTGAGACTATCGCCTTGACGGATGCCTGTTGTGGTTCGTAGGTGTTGTGTTAGGGTGAGGTTGGTGCGTATTTGCGTTCTTGTGTTTGTGTTTAGGTCCTTAATGAGTTCTACATATTCTTTCTTCGTGTTATTGTTTTGCAGGATCGTGATGACGTCTTTTAGTTGTACTCTGTCGAAGGCCTTAGTTAGATCTACAAAGCAAAGATAGGCAGGGGTGTTGTACTCTAATGATTTTTCTATCAGTTGTCTGAGTATGAATAGAGCGTCAGTGGTGGATCGACTTCTTCGAAATCCTTGTTGTTCTTCGCTTATTGGCATTGTTGGGGTTATTTTGTCCGCAATGATCTTAGTTAGGAGTTTTAGCGAGGTGCTCAACAATGTTATCCCACGGTAGTTAGCTGGATCGGTTTTGTCTCCTTTTTTGAAGATGGGTATTGTTACGCTGTTCTTCCATTCTTCAGGTATTCTTCTATGTTGTAGTATGATATTAAACAGTTTTGTGTATTCTTTTATGGTGGCAGTTCCTCCATTTTTTATTAGCTCATTTGGTATTTTGTCTTGGTTTGGAGTTTTCCTGTTCTTAAGTTTCCTCGTTGTCTCTCTTACTTGCTCTTCGGTGATTTGCGTGCACTCTTCTGGTGGGTCGTTTTGTATGTCTTCTTCTTGTGTTTCTACAGGGTTCTCTATGTCTGCGTAAAGATTTCTGAAATATTTCTCCCAAGTTTCTTCGGTAATTGTTCTGTTCGGTAATTGAGTTGTATTGTTTCATTCGTTTCCCGTTTCATGCCTCTTAGTAGTTTCCAAATTCGTTTTTGTGCTTCATACATGTCTGCTTCCATTTCGTTACTGAATTCCTGCCAGTATTCTTCCTTGATCTCTCTAACCCTATTATTGACCTTGTTCCTAGTTTCAATATACTTATTTCGGTTTTCTTGAGTTGGAGATTCCCTGTATTGCAAATAATTTTTCTTCTTTTCCCTTGTGATATCCTTGACTTCCGTTGTAAACCAAGGTTTATTGTTCGGTCTACTGTTCTGCGATACCGTGCGTGTATCTAAATACATTTTGAAAAATACGAGATTCTGTGTTCGTGTAAGATTTAAGTGGACTGTATTTAAAGTGGTTCAAAATAAGATGGGATGGAATGCAGGACTCACTACTGGTTGATAACGCAGGACCTCTGTTGCAGGAACACTCACTACAAGTTCAAATTCACTTAACTTCTGTGTGGGTGTGTGTACCGTCTCACTTTTGCCGATTTCTCGATCTTCTTCTCCAGCGGTTTTTTTTTTGTGGAAAGTAAGATTTTTTAGGATATTCAGCATTATTATTGCTAACAAATTAAATGAGCGCGTATAGAAAACAAAAAAAAACAAAGGAAACTTAAGTCTCAAATTCCTCGTCAAGACTTCGAAATGAATGTTTTTAATTGCCGAAGAAAGGGTTTGGCGATAATGCCACGTCACGCACTTGAATTTTTTGAATGGCACAAATGATTTTTGAAAGATCGGGAGGAGGTTGAAGATTATGAACGTTAGGGTTGACCTAAGGCATCAAGAGCTGATGAAAACATGCAGAAAATTAGTGAAATTGTGCGGAAAGATCGACGTTTGAGTATTCGGATGATGGCAGACATGACTAACATTAACAGTAGGGCTGGGCGGTACTGACGTTTTCGGTATCGCTTAGCGATGTATTGGGTCTGTGCACGGTATCGATTCTGAGTACTGGAATCGGTAAAGTATCGATATTTTGGAATCGATACTTTGGAATCGATACCTTGGAATCGATACCTAAGAATTAGTATCCATAACCTTTTTTCTAAGTATCGATTGTTTGATATCGGTTTCAAGAGATTAATTTACCGATTTGAAATTTACAATATTGTGATATTTGTTTTTTTTTTTTGTAATAAGTATAATTATTATGTCATAATATAGATATTTGCTACGCATAATATAAAATTCAACTACATCCTTTCAAATATATATTATATAATGTATATAAAGCATACATACTTAAAAATTCTTTACTTAAAAAGTTATTGCATCTTTTATATATACTTAAAAAAAATGCACAAAGGTAAGATAATATATACAGATATGCATGCCAAATTATACAAAAAGCCTAAAATATTCTATGTCAAAATAGAAACAAACCAAGAACATTGTTTACCTTATTAATCTCCATTTGTATGAACCATAAATTAAACTTGCAACACAAATGCAATAAATATATCGATGCTTCGGACTCCTTGCGGAGGCTATACCTTGGAATGAATACTTCAGTATACATTGAGATCGATTCCAGTCATTTGTATAGTTAGCATCGATTTCTTGGTATCGTTCCCTTAGTATCGGTTACTTGGTATTGATACTCTGGTATTGGTTTTCTTAGTATCAATACCCAGGTATCGACTCCTAGATATCGATAAATTAGAATCGATACCTTCGTTATCTGAAGTAACGGGGAATCGATACCAGTTATGGCATCAAATATTGGACCATGTATTGATACTTTGCCCAGCTCTAATTGACAGAAAGACTATACGAAAAATTTTGCATAAGGATTTGCAAATAACGAAATTTTGTGTAAAAATAGTACAAAAAAAACTCACACATGACCAAAAGATGAACAGGAAAAACATCTGCTCTGAGAACATGAAATGATTCACAGCAGAGTCTAAACTGATAGAAAAAGTCAGCACATTTGACAAAATGGATTTTCCAATCTGAACCTGAAGCAAAGCACTGGAGGTTTGCTAAGTTGATGAGTAGAATGAGTAAGTCAAAATTGAAAAGTATACTCATTGTTTTTTTCGATATTAAAAATGTCATCATGATTGAGTGAGTACCTCAGAGCCAAATGTTAAACTAGAAGTACTACATTGAGATCCCGAACAAGCTGAGGAAAAGTAAGAGGAAGAAAAGACCAAATCTGTGGAACAACAACTCATGAATGCTGCATCACGACAAGCACCGGCGCATAATGCAACCATAGTGAAACTGTGCTCAAACTCTATAGGACTTCTACAAGTTTTCAAAAGTGAAAAGTGCATTAAAGGACACACATTTTTAGTTTATAGAAGAAATCAGGGCAAAAACAACAGACTTGCTGGAGAGGATAACACTTGAAGATCTGCAGCACTGTTTTAGACAGTGGAAAATGGGTATACACCAGTGTACAGATAGGCAAAGGCAATATGTTGAAGGAGATTAACAGCTATTTGTAATAAGGTTTCAATAAAGCATATTTTTCAAACCAATCCCATCACACTTCGTATGCTAATCAAATAAGATTTAAATACGTCTTTAGACAATTAAGTTGTCATCTTCAGTAGGTAAAAAAGGAGAATGTTGAACATGGGACTAACACGAAAATCGCAAGACTTCTTAAATTGAATTATAATTTCATTTAATTTTCAACTAATTGAAAATATCGTTATTGTCACTTCATATTTTATAAATCATTGTAGCTCACATACATCAGATTTATCAATAAATCGTAATTCATTGTATTCTCATAAAAGATACCATCAGAAAGCGTATAAAAAAGCAACACACTATCTCGTGAATATTGAACGATATTCCTCTTCAGCTCAAATAAAATCCTAAAACTGGTCCTGTTGCTAGCGAACGAACGAACAGGCAATTTCTCTCTTTGCTTCTCTCTATGCATGCTCACGAGATGGATCCGGCTTGTTGCCTCGAGATTGGTTTGTTTTAGCATACAGATGTATGTAATATGTATATGTCTGCGTTGAAATCGTTCGGGCTCGGTTTCGCATACGGCGGGAATGTATATTGGATTGTTCGGGTGTCTGGATAAGGGCTTTCTCGGGGTTATATTCACGAAAGCCGAACACGTACGACAAAGTATAACGTTTGTATCCATCCCCACGGAAGTCCATGCATAATTCATTCCGCCTCAATAATTTCGAAAAGATTTTTATCGTATGGGGACAAGAAGCACCAAAAAAAAATGTTTCAGATGCAATTAAAATGTAAATTACCATCATATAATACAGAAAGGTTGTTGTCAACTTGCAAGAATTACAATTACATGATAAGTTGATGAAAATTCAAGTTTGGTTATTAAGGAAATTAGAGAAAGAGGTTTTAGAAGAAAATACTGAAGGTACTATATTGTGTTTACTGTGAAACATATAATAAAAAAAGAGGGCTCCAGTGAATTTGTAAATACACATATTTTTGATTTAATCAATGTCTAAGACAATATACCCACTTGTAAGCTATGAAAAACGTTACAACATACAAGTAGGAACCAAATCTTAATCACAGCAGTTCAAAACCTCTATACTAATTCGATTTCAAGAGTTAAAGTAGAAAATAAATGATCAACACCATTTAACGTGACTAAAGGACTCCAGCAGGGCTGTTGTATATCCCCGACATTATTTAAAATATATATTTAAGAAGCGTGAATGAAATTGAAAGAGAAATCTTTGGAGATGGGAATATCACTAGAGACCATAACTGTGTATAGGTACAATTTGCAGACGGCCAAGCAGTTAGAACAGACAGAGAAGATTTCGAATAGATCACGATCAATATTAAAAAAAAAAACAAATACTTGAGCATTGGGGCTGAAATTAAGAACTTACAACAACTGGATACTTCAGAGATAGCAGCACGTCAAGACTATAATAACATAGGAGAATTTTCGACAAAATAGAGGAGATAAGAACGAGAATAATACAGATAAAGAGAGTTGTTAGAATGGTATCCTTTGGGGCAAATATATCACAAAATAGCAAATACAACACATAGAGAAAACGCGTTATATCCAATTGTACGTTATACTAGTTCTATATATGTTGCCCGCAAGATGTCAAGATTATAAGATGTCAACTGTAAAAAGGTCAATAATGAAGCAATTAATTGCTTTGACTGTTTACAGAAACCTTTCGGTATTATGTCCAAATGACACAACGAGATAATAAAGACAATGTAGTTCTAAAACCAACTGTTAAACAATCAAAATAAACGGGAAAAATGTGCACAAAACTAGGCCTATTTGACAGATATGTTATCTTGCAACACCGCAGGTAACTATTACCCTGTTAAAAATATATACAAAAAACATTTAGTATTGAAACGGAAATTATGTGTTTATTTGCCATGAATGTTTATATTATTATCAATTTATAAAATTTTGTATTTAAATTAATGAAATAACAGTTTAAACAAACAAAATTTTTTAGTTTCTCTAATACAGTTATGACAACATGTAAAAGTCGTCAATGACGTATAATTGGACTTAACGTGTTTGTTCTATATGTATATAACGCATTAATAAAAAGTAGCCTATGGAGAATTATTGAGGGACGTGGAAGGAAGCTAGAAGTCACCGAAATTAATGCACTCAGAAGATCAGCAAGGATCTCACGAGCCGATCAAATCAGAAATGAGGACATTCGGCAACAAATGGGATTACAAAACACGATCATGGATGACATCGAGAAAAAATAGCTCACTTGGTACGGTCATGTACACCGTATGACAAACCACAGACTATCGAAACACGCAATGTCCTTGATAGCATATCACAAAAAGAAAATAGGTAGATCCAAAAGAATATAGAGCGAGGGTATCAAAAAAACTATGAACCTAAGCAACTTTCAAGATGGTGGGTAGGAAGACGGGAGACAATGGTTCCTAGATATTGTAAAAAAAAAATAATACAAAGGTCACGAAGTTATTATATATATATATATATATATATATATATATATATATATACAGGGTATTCCACGAGAGCCGTTCGTTAGAAGTTTTCGTGGTTAGAAAAAACTTAGAATTCTGAAATTTTGGGTTCCAGGGTTATTCAAGATTCTCTTTTTTTTCATTTTAAAATATTTTCAAGATCATACTACTTCCGGTTATACCGGAAGTCGCCATTAACTACCTTATTTTAAATGGAACACCCGGTATATTATTTTTGGATCCCTGAGAAAATTTCATAGTGGGTTTTCATAGGTTTCCCTATACTTATTTTCAATTTTTTCTTAGATATCTTGTTTTTTTTTGAAAATTTTGACAGATGTAGCCCTGTTTTGAGCATTGCGCCCTTTAACCAATTTCGATTGGTGGAAAGCGCTTCTGGGGTAGATGGATGCACAGGAATGATACTTTCGAATGCCATATTGACAACTGATTTATCGCATACAGGTATCCAAAATTTAATGACCAATTACATCATTTTAAAAGTTGAAAAAGTTCGTTTTTTCAAATGGGACACCCTGTATTTTATTGGATGGTCGGATGCGGAATTTGATTCTGCATCGATTTGCTATAACATTCCCTATACCTATTTCCAGTGGTTAATTTATCTTCGAATCATCTTTTAAATACGTTCAACGGGTAGTTATATCGCTATCTGTGTGTAAAATTTTGTAACTGTATCCCCGCCCCTATCGTTTGATATACAAGCGGTAACTGAGGAATAAGAGTGCAAACCTTGGTGGTGATAAGTCAACTTCTGCTTATGTAGTGCATATTTTCTCTAATGAAAGCTTAATTCCGCTTTTCGACCTATCGTATTTCTTAATCGCCTAGGCGGATCACGTCGAAAAAAGGGAATATTCTTGAATTGGGAACATCTAATTTTGATATAGCAACTTGAGAAGTTTGGATTGAATAAATTCAACTAAACTGGGTTTATCATACGACGTTTCTCTTTCCGATCTACGGAGCTAAATAAGCTCGTTGACGGAGTTTTCGTCCATGTACTGCAGCCTTGAACATTTGGGACAAGCTCGAGGTCAATTACATAATTAATTGGACGCACAAAGACAAACAAAATTTTATGAAATGATTTGTACGCTTCATATGACCCTTTTTAAAAGGGGTCATATGAACACTGAAGATGTTGGACGTTTGCTGGTTCAATATTACTTTATCAAGTATATTGAGGATGCTGTATGGAATAATTTGTAAATGCATCTCTTTTAAAAATGTTTATATGAGCACAGATGATTCGACAGAAATTATTAATAAATTCCATACCATTGTATAAATGAAAGTGTTTATCTCAACCGAACGGATTATGAGTAAAAAATGAAAAGCAAACTTGTAATTTGTTTTAGGTTCTATATTATTTCATAAAACCAAAGCAAATAGCACGAATTTTCGTTAATATTCGTACATTAATATAGCAACTTTGTTATCACAAGTAATCTTACTTCAAGACATAACTAATACTAAAAGTAACCAAATAAAACGTGAAATACCTGTTTTATGAGGTATATATTCTTTTAATATTCCATTACCATATCACTTAATTCGAGCAGTTTCCCGATATTTATGTACATCATTCGCCCAGCTAGAGAAGCCGCAAATTAAATTAGTCCCAAGAAGGTTAAATGGTAAAGTCACAAGTGACAGATCATATAAAGCACCGGCACGTATCCCTTACGGAACACGTTGACACGTGCGACAACGCCCTCTATCTCTATTACAACCCCTAGGCCTAACGGCCGCCTACCATTCCTGTTTTCCATCACGACCGGCACAAATTCGCTGTTTCGGGTCGTTCCCCTAACTGCTATCGTCCCCCGTCTTTGTTGGGATCGCTGTTTTCCCCCCTTTTAACAGCTGACTGGGGAGAGCTTTTATGGTCTTCTTTTCCCTTTCCGGTACGATGACGCTTTGGTCTCCCCGGATGAATAAAAGAGGCTTCCCTAACTTTACGATGATTCGAAGGATGGCATCGATATATTATGGAGAGAGCGACATATTGCCGGTTTTATTCTGGTTATATATATTTTATGTTTCGGTTATTATCGACAAAATGAGGAAGATTATTATAGTTTATGATGCTTGTACCACTATAAAATTATTGACACAAAAATGATCTTTTGTTATTAGACATTACGATCTGACATATTTTTTTAAGATTACGTCATAAAACGAAATATTTTATATTGTATATATTTATATATTTTAGATGTTAGTAAATTTAGTATAACAGAATTAAAGAATAACATTTTAAACTTTATAAATATTCAATGTCAATTTTCAAGGGTAAACCACTATATACAACGTATTTTTATTAACATATTCAAAATTGTAATATTTCCTTAGATTCGATGAATTTACATTTACTAATCTCTATTACCTGCTTTATATATTTAGACCGTTTCTTTATTGCCTAGTGTAATTAGTGAACAATTTCGATAGACCTTTCAATACCTGCTATTATTAATTATATTAATATACATAATAGGCTCAAGATATCCAAATATGCATGTATCATAAAAATCTATTATAAATGAACCGATCAGATAGAAATACATTAAGAAGATTTATGATACTCTAATTAATACGTAATTCGGAATTCTATATTTATTTATTAGTAAGATCGGAAACATTGGGTATTGTTTGCATGTAGATATAATTTCTAAGAAGTAATAATGTAGGTAAATTCCGCAACAATTACGTAAAACATATACACATTTTAGTTATGTTAAAGTAAGGGTAGTGATATATTTCATATATACTTGTAACACAACACTCATACATCAATATGAACATAGAACATTCATACAGAATAGAACACAGCATACATTCTACAACAATCATACAACAATAAAACAGTAAAGAATTAACTTTAAGTTAACATTATAAGTGCTACATTGTGAGAATCATCTTATGAAATTATGTTTAAGTGTTTTTTGTAAAATAAATAAAAACAGAAAACACACCAATTTTCAATATAACTACCACCAACCAAAAGAAATAACCAGCTTATACGGAAGTTACGCCCCGTGAGCGGTGGGTCAAATACAAAACATATAACGTGTGTTCATTTGAAAAGTCAATCTAGGTTACTTTGAAATTTTGATAGAATAAGACGCATATATATTAGTATGTGTTTGTTGTTCCGTAAACGTACATCAAAATGACATTTGATAATGTCAATCACAAATACCAGTTAATGCATAAAATAATCGTGCGTCGATTCTGGTTTAAATAAATTGCTTGTCAGTTTTAAAATGGCTTTTTAGAACATAATTTTTTTTTAGTTAAGGCTTATTTTCGAAGTGGTAATAAAATTGATGGTTTATCCCCACTACTCAAGTAATTGTCAGAATAAATTTGTCATTGACGTTTGACAGAATATTATGTCTTTGCTAATGGTAGCATTTCAAGTTGAGTTTCCACATTTTGTAATAGATTATATACAATTTAAGAATACTTTGGATAGAACTTTAAAACTTTTTTCTGAAACTGGTAGTCTCTTAAGAAAATCAGGCAGCGGAGCAGTTAAGAAACGTACACCTCAAGTTGTCAATCGTGTTGAAGAAATAATGGAAAATGAACCACAAACATCTGTTCGACATTTGAGTCAACAAATAAACCTTTCTGTTGGTACAACTCACAAGTTATTAAAAAAAGATATGCAACTTTATCCATACCGTGTCACAGCAGTACAAGAATTGTTAGAAATTGATTACCCACGTAGACGACAGTTTTGTAATTGGTTTGTAAATATGAACAATAATGGAGAACTTTCGCAAAGAGTCATCTTTACTGATGAAGCATGGTTTTATAAAACGGGATACCTAAATTCACAAAATACAAGAATTTGGAGTAGTGAAAATCCACATGTAATTAATGAAGAATCGCTACATCCAGAGAAAATTGGTGTTTGGGCAGCGATAAGCCAAAGGCGAATCATTGGACCAATATTTTTTCAGGGAACGTTAACTGCTCAAAGGTACTGTATGGAAATTTTACAACCATTTGTCAATCAGTTGCATGATGATCAACTACAAAATACATATTTCCAACAAGACGGAGCACCTTGTCACTGTACTGCAGAATCTTTGGATTATTTAAGAGAATTTTTTGATGAGCGTATAATTAGTCGAAATACTGAAATTGCCTGGCCTGTACGTTCATGCGATTTAACACCTTGCGACTTCTTTTTGTGGCCTTATCTAAAAAATAACATATTTCGAACACCTATATTGAATTTGAATGATATGCTACAGAGAATCGAACAGAAATGCATGGAAATTAATAACAATCCAGTAATGTTGCAGAATATCATCAGAAATTTTGAACGGAGGATTTTAAAGTGCATTGATCTCGAAGGACAACATTTTCAACATTTGTTATAGTTTTCAATAAATACCTATTATTTGTTATTTATTTGTATGTATGAAACTGTCAAAATATACGACTTCGTAGGTTAAGTAGTAAATTTCAATTTACGACATACTTCAAAATGTTCTCAGCAAATCACATGCTACTAGATTGACTTTTCAAATGAACACTTGTTATATATATATAATTTCACTATTAACGAAAACAGAATTTAGGTCAATGTATCAAATATAACGATTTACTGCTACGTAACGTTTAGAAACTAAATATGTTTCTTCATCAGACCTGTTAAATTAATAACAAATTAGCCATACAGAAAACAAACTACTTACCCCAGCAATTAAAAATTCCTAAGTGATTTTATAATCGAAGATGGTGAAGAAAAAAATGTAGTTTAGAAACGTTACGTGGCAATAAATTGTTTTATTTGATACACTGACCCAAATTCTGTTTTCATTAACTAAATATTAGAGTAAATATATAGAGTTAATAAGCATTCGACACTCAAACGAATTTTACCTATATATATATATATATATATATATATATATATACATATATAGATAATTATTTCTTGACGCTTGGATATTATAGCATATTTAGATATTCGGTGATTTAAAGTCTGTTTACTTTAATATGTACATATTTAAAATAATCTCTTACATGTTTCGGTAAATATTACTTTTATCAAAGAATTATAAATGACAGATATTGATGTCAAATTTATATAAGTGATGTAGTCATGGTGCGAAATACATATTCATAGATACATTCTACATTCAATTCAAATAATAATAATAATAATTCATGACTTAACATTCCCAATAGCTTGATGCCAATTACAAAGGGATTGATAAGTCATGTAAGAGATTATTATAAATATATACATATTAAAGTAAAACAGACCTTAAACCGCCGAATATCTAAGTCTATTGTGTATGGCTAATTTGTTATTAATTTATCAGGTCTGATGAAGAAACAAATATAGTTTCGAAACGTTATGCAGCGATCAATCGTTTTATATGATACATTGGCCCAAATTCTGTTTTTAACAGTTAAGTAAAGTTGATTGAACATTGTACACTCAATGGAATTTTACCTATATTTGTATATAGTAGATTAAATTAGTCGGCAATTTAAGGTCTGTTTTACTTTGATATGTATGATATTTAAAATAATCCTACATGTTTAATCTACTATAACATACAAAGGTCAAGAAATAATTATCTTTATATACATACAGTGGAATCCACCTATAATGAACTCGCTTATAATGGAAACCCTGCTATAATGTACACTTTTTTAAAGTCCCGGCACAAACACGTGTAAAATCCTCGGTTGAAATGAACTCGCTTATAATAGACTTTCGCTTATAATGAACCTAAATTCATTATTATGTCCATTACAAGCGGAGCGATTGGAACTTTCCCGAATTATATGACGCAATCGAACAGAAGCTGAGACGCGCGAACTGATGTCGCTCTTGCAGTGTATGTTAGGGGATTGACAAGTGTGCCTCGCTGCAAAGATTTGGTCGTGAAAATGTCTGAAAAAGGTAAAAAACGTGCCTTTAAAATGCATGAAAAGTTTACGATAATAAGTGAAATTGAGAAAGGAATGACCCAAGCAGATATTTGTACGACCATGAACCTGAAGAAATCTACTGTTTCGAACATATGGAAGAACCGCGACAAAATAAAAAATTGTAATTGGAAAATCAATGATAAAAAGAAGAAAATGCGGTCTTCTACACACCCGCAAGTAGATGACTTGTTATTTCAGTGGTTCTTGCAAACAAGAGCGAATAATTTTCCCGTAAGTGGCCCAATGCTACAAATGAAAGCTGAGGAATTCGGAAGAATGATTCAAGATGATTTTAAATGCAGTTCAGGGTGGCTGGATAGATTTAAAGAAAGACACAATATTGTTTTTGGAAAAGTTTGTGGTGAGTCAGCTTCAGTGGACAGAAATGTAACTGATAATTGGATTTCTAAAGTTTGGCCTGCTATAAGTAAAGATTACTTCTTGGACGACGTTTTTAATGCTGATGAAACAGGGATTTTCTACCGAATGATGCCAGATAAGACCTATAAAATAAAAGAGGAAACCTGTGCAGGGGGTAAAATGTCAAAAGAAAGGATAACAGCGATGGTTTGTGCTAATGCTTCCGGTACTGAAAAACGAAAACTATTTATTATTGGTAAGTGTATAGGTCTTTTTACAATAATGTAACCTGTACCTACTTCATACCTGTCTGTTCTCTTTTAGGAAAGTTTCTAAACCCTAGATGTTTTAAAAATGTAAAAACATTACCTGTAGATTATTGTGCTAATAAAAAAGCATGGATGACTTCACAAATCTTTATTGATTATTTGAAGAAATGGGACAGAGAGCTTACACAACAAAGACGCAAAATATTATTGCTGGTTGATAACTGTCCTTCTCATCCAAATGTTGAACTTCATAACATTAAGCTACATTTTTTCCATCTAATGCTACGTCAGTGTTGCAACCTATGGACCAAGGTGTCATTCGGTCTCTGAAACAAGTTTATAGAAAACAAATGTTGACGCAAATTATGGCACTTCAGGAAAAAGGTGTTACAAGAGCTGTAACTCAACATCAGTAACCTAATGGTTCTAAGCAAGTTTGACGAATAAGTGAGCATTGATGAAAATTTAGAAGTTACGGAACAATTATCGGATGTTGGTTTAGTTCAGCAAGCAATGGAGGAACCACAGGAGGAAGAACACATGGAAGATGATGAAGGACTAGAAGGGGAGGAAACTGCGATAACAACTGAAGACGCAATAACTTCTATTAGAAAATTGCAGCATTATTTTCAGCAAAAAGAGAATAACATTGACACTATATCAATACTAAATAAAGTTGAACTTATTCTAAATAAAGATTATCTGGACAAACCGTGGATTCAAACAAAACTGAGCAACTTTTTTCAAAACATGTAATGTTAAATATGTACACAAACATGTGTGTACGTACATAGATACCTACTACTATGTATGTAACATACATGAACATATTACAATAAGTTTTTTGTTTGCATTTTCGTCCTCATGTATTATATACAAATTATGTAGGTCAGAGTTATCTTATATAGAGATATGTATATCCTATAGAATTATCTTTTTTTAATAAAAACGTGGAAATACATAAATTTTATTATGTAGTAATTATTCTGATGAGATGAACACTCGCCTATAATGGACTGTTTTGCTTAGTCCCCTGAAATCCATTATAAGCGGATTCTACTGTATATATATATATATATATATATATATATATATATATATATATATATATATACGTTAATTCCTGGCAATTTAATTATCTGACAGTGACCACTTTTTATAATAAAAATATCCACAGTTTATTTTGATATAATTCCAGTAAAATTAATTCCCAAAATAACGGAATAGACCTAGTAGTAATGTAATTTGACCCGACTCGAAATTATTAATACAGATGAGTATTTCGTGAAACATAAAATATAATTAATGAAATATGTTGGATAAAATTAATTCGGCATTTTTGAAAAATAATTGGCAATAAATTGTGTCGACATATTTTAGTTTAGTAATACTTTTGAAATAAATAAATTTTGTGTGAATATTATTACAGTGACGTTAGCTAATTAATATGAATGTTATATTCGTGTTAAAATGATTTCATTATAATTACTAGTTTTATTATGAACTTTTATATAAAGTGTAGAATAGGTGAAAATTGTAAAAAAAATTATTAGAAATTATAATGGAAGTTTTTTTTTTAAATGAAAAAGAGAGAAAATAAAGGTGATAAAACTTACTGAAACATAACTATGTTAACAATAAATAAATCTCATAGAAAACTAAATTATTTAAGCTGGTCATAATCTTATTTGTTGTGTTCTCATGACTGAGAAATCATTATTTCTTTCGTGTTAAACCAGCCTCCTTATGTCTACGTATTGTAAGGTGAGTATTATTATTAGAGAACGGACATTCTTACCACATGACTAAGTTCTCCGAATACAATAGCCGTTGTCCATTGTTAACGCTGCGAAAATCAGGTGGCCGAGAAAGTCAAACACAAATACTTCATTGTATTACGTCGGGATGTACTCAGCGAAGTTTATAAACATTTCCAATTGCGGATTGCGTTTAATTGAATATATCCTCCGAATACAATAGCTTTGTTGTCCATTGTAATCGCAACGGACCAGATGGCCGGGTAAGACTTACAATTACTTCATTGAATTACGCCGAGTTATGTGGTAAGAATGTCCGTTCTCTAATTATTATATTTATTTTGTTGCTATTTACAAGGAAATTTCCAATTTAAAATCCTCTTTTTCATATTACATCATTATTTTTATAGTTCTCATTTTTTGTTAACACTTTAATGCAATCATCAGCCTTTTGTATCTCCCAGACAAAAAGGAAAAAAGAACAAACAAGCCCGTGAATTAATGTCGACAGCAGTAATTCAAGGTGAAGTGGTCGCCTCGTACGAGAGGCACGTTCAAATGCCGGGAATCCGATATTGGGTTTCTTCCCTTAATCCGAGATTTGCTGACCTGGCTACTTCAATCTACTTCAACGTCGAAGTGGGAATTACCGGACGAGATGGTTACCGCATTTGACGAGCGATTTATTCGCCGTGTTGCTTGTTGTCATATCAAACTTTTGTTTGGCGTTCGATAGCGTTTCGGTGATTTATAAACTTGATTTCGTGACGTGGCTGTTTTATGAAGGAGCAACATAAAAATTGCATGAAATATCGCCCTGTTTTACACAATGTATGGACGAAGCTTCCGATTTTATATCGAATTTTGTTGCTATACGTATAATAAGATAAATTCTGTTTTTATTTTTACTAATAAAATTCTTATTTAGAAGTAAATGCTAATATCTATGTACAAATGTACAGTTATATTAAGAAAAAAGTTGACGATTTAAAACACAAAATCTATATACTATATTTTTAGGTCTGGCCATAATTTTTTTATGAATGAAATGTTACTATTGACGCTCGCGATCAAATTACATAGAAAAAAGCAGTCGGTCCCCAGTCTTTGTAATCTAAATAGGTTTGTATGCTATTATTATTTTATAAGTATATACGATACAAATGTTATAACTTAAACAACATTAAATGTAGTGATCTGTGTTCGTTAAAACTCTTTGGGGTGATATTTCATATCAGGAAATTCCCCAATGAACTTATTTTTTGAATGATTTAGTGGTCGTTTTTTTTTTGTTTCTACGTGCACTCTACGTGTTAATCTTTGCTTCGCATGTTCACGTAGTGTGGGCGCATTTGACTCTGTTGTACGCATAAGATTCGTAACTCTAGTTATCAGGCAAATATACTATACAGGGTGTTAATTAAGTACATGCAATAACTTTAAGGGTCGATTCTTTGAGTGATTTTAAGACAAAATGTTAATATAAATATGGGTCCGCAAATGCAAGGTTGGTATTTGAAAATAATTCCAGCATTTGATAAACAAGTCGACAGTTGTCAAATTATTTATGTACGGAGGTATTAATTTGAATACTTACTTTACTTACTACTTTGAAGACTTAATGAGGAAGAATACAGAAAGTTTTTAGAATAGGTATTACCTAAACTTTTAAAAGAGGTTCCTGTTATGGAATGATTTCGTATGTGGTATATACACAACTTTAGTCTTGTGGCGCGACAATTTTTGGTTGAAAATTATGGTAATCGTTGGATCGGGAGAGCAGTGCTACAACCATGGCCACCTCGCTCGCCCGATATGAATCTCTTGAATTACTTTTTATGTAGACACTTTAAATCGTTGATGTACAGAACTCATATTGAAAGTAAACAGGATCTACGAAATAGAATCGTTAATGAATGTGAAATAATAAAAAATACGCCTGGTATTTTCCAAAGAGTGAGGCGGCTAGATGGTTGTATTGAAGCTCACATGGGCAATTTCCAACACTTAATTTAGTAAAATTGGTTAGTTCAGTTGTTACGAATATTAAGTTTAGCTTTTATTTGTTCAAGTTACTATTATTAATTAAAAAAATGTAAATTTCCTAAAGAAATTTTTTTAAACCAATTTAAAAAAAACGCTATTATCTTGAAAACGAAGCATTTGCGGACCCATGATTATATGAACATTTCGTCTTAAAATCAATCAAAGAATCGATCCTTAAAGTTATTGCATGTACTTAATTTATAATGTGTATAATAGAAGTGTATAATATAATGTGTATAATAGAATGTGTATAATAGAAGTTATGATTTCCCTAGAGAGGTGATCCAACTGGCAAGGTTTATACTGTGCTAGTGTATGCCTACAGACACGATAGTGGCGGCTATCGAAAGCTTTCACGCTACACAGTTGTCGGTCGTACGATTTTGGCGCACGCGCAGTTCGTCTGTAGTAGCATCTCGTTATTTTATAACCGCACCTCGTATAACTTTCCAGAGTTCATAAAGTAATTTTGTAAATTCTATTATTCACGTCGGCCGTGAAAACCTGCCAATTTCTAAGTCGGAATATAATACTTAATTGTTTAAACTTCACCATAAAAATAACATTTATGACGACACTCTAAAAAGCAAGGAATAAATATAAATTAGCCCGTACCATAAAGAAAAAAAGAAAGTGGAAAAGTAGCCTTATAAAACCAAATATCAAAGTAAATTGATCAAAGTGGTGTGAAAACTTTCTAAATGGAAAAAAAAATTCCGGCGTGTTTCAAGTGGGCGTCAATCTCAATTCTGGTTATAAATATCATTCCGTCAAGCAACATGGAAATAAAAAAAAAACCTGGAAAGAACGAAGAAGGGGATATAAGAGAGGAAAGACAACAAAAAGCACTCTTATTACTCATCGTTCAGAGGACGCTCACTCGAGTAAATTAGTTTAAAAGTTTGTCTGTAGTAAAGTAAATTGAGGGTTGTAATTATTTTTATATTTGTTCCCAGCGGCTTCCGGCATAATTTCAAATTAGAATTCTTGTCAACTTTTATGGATAAAATAAATGAATCCTTTTCATTGTGAATTCTGATTATTCGATTGACGAATATAAAAACAGAATGCGGTAATATGTTGGAATTGACCCAATCGATATTTGTAGTCAAAGAAAATATACTGCAGTTTAATGAAAGACATATAACGAGCCATTGAAAAAATTAATAATTGGAGTAGACTGTGAAATTGGGTTGGTACTTTAGCCACTTCCACATAATGACATTTATTATTTGACATTGAAACTATAAGTTTGTGTCAAATTTTTAAAAACTCTTATTAAGAAAATTAAATTTATTTAAAAAATGGTATTCAACATAGAACAAAAAGCAAAAATTATTGAATGTTACTTCCGCACAGGTGTGAAAGTAAATGGCAAGTGGCAGTATTCAATTACGGAATGCATGGCAGAGTTTAGTGAAGAACATCCTGAATTAGTGTTTGACTACAATGATTTTTACAATGTTTTGACAAATTGTGTAAAGTTATTCAGAGAGACTGGTAGCGTCGGTCGAAAAACTGGAAGTGGACGGCCATCTAAACGTACAGCTGATAATATTGAAGCCCTTCAGCAAATTATTGATGAAAATCCAAAAACATCCATTTCAGTAGTGACCCAACAAACAAATTTATCTTATGGTACGTGCCAATTCATTCTTAAAAAAAAGTCTTACATTGTCATTCATACAAGCTGCAATGTTTTCATGAACTTTATCCAGTGGATTATTTAAGACGAGTGGAATTTTGTCAATGGCTTCAAAATAATCTACACAATCAGGATATCCTTAACACAGTTTTTTTCCCGGATGAGGCCTGGTTTTATCTTTCTGGATATGTTAATTCACAGAATATGAGGTGTTGGTCCTCCGAAAATCCTCTTTTTTTTTTGTTGAAAAAACATTGCATCCCCAAAAAGTTGGTGTTTGGGTTGGAATATGTCGAAGAAGATTGGTGGGTCCCATTTTTTTGAAGGTACACTTACTGCTGCGCGATATCGCAATGAGATACTCGGCTCATTCATAAATCAAGTTGATGATGAGGAATTACAAAATGGGTATTTCCAATAAGATGGTGCAACAGCACATACGACCAGAGAAACACTTCAATATCTCAGAGAATTTTTTGATAACAGAATAATAAGCAGGAACACTGAAATCCCATATCCAACTAGGTCTTGCGATTTAAACATATGTGATTTTTCGTATGGCCATACATCAAAAATTCGATTTATTCAACGCCAATTCATAATCTGGAACATCTGAGAATTCGCATAACAGAAAAGTGTGAAGAGATCAACAACTCACTGCAAACGCTGCATAAAGTTTTTGCTGGATTGCGGAGAAGAGTTGGTTTGTGTTTAATGTGTCATTATGTGGAAGTGGCTAAAGTACCAACCCAATTTCACAGTCTACTCCAATTATGAATTTTTTCGATGGCTCGTTACATTATCGCTTTAATAATATTTTGTACAACTTCGTAATAGATTGTATCATTAAAATTATAATTCAAACATTAAATTATTTAATAAAGTTATTTCACGATATGGTTATTGCATTCTTCATTCAATTTATACGAACAATTAATCCTTAGTAAAATTGAGCTCCAAATAGAGTTATCTGCTGTATCAACAGGCAGGATTTAAACCTACAGAATTATGCACTGATCAAGTGCTAAATTTCATCCAATATATTGAGGACGGGTTAATACTGTAAGCCGTCACTTTCTGATATTCAAGAATGTAGGATTGTTTTAGCCTTTACTTGATGAAATTCCTTTATAACTATTATCGGGATAAAAGAAAACAAATTTTAATGAATTTTACTTTTTCTTTACACCGTAACGATCGTTTCGCTCTAACCTGAGCTTCATCAGACATACGAGATACATACATTGGGCGCTAAATCGGGCGACTATGGGCAACGAGTCATTAATTCGATGTTCCTGTTGGTCAAAAACTCGACAGTTTGTCGTGCTGTGTTAGCGCTTGCATTGTTATGACGAACAATGATTCGTCGGTTTATGGTTGTTTTTTTCTGACTTCATCGATAACTCCCGGCAAACAAATTGACGTATACCAGTCAGCATTAACTGTTCGTCGATCCTCTAATGCAACAATTGCAACATGACCCATTTTTCCGAAGAAACAAGCAATCATCCTTGTCGAAACGCTTTTGTTCCACTTTTGTTGGTTTAGGTTCATTTTGAAACACCCATACAGTCGATTGCCGTTTAGTTTGAGGCTCATATGAATATATCCAAGATTCGTCACCTGTTACAATGTTATATACAGAATTTGAACGATCAAAATCAAATTTTTTTAACATTTCTTTGACCACTTGACACGTGCCTGTTTTTGCTCGTCTTTTAAATTTTGAGGGATCCACCGACTGGAAAGCTTCCTGACATGTAAATGATCGTGCAAAATCGTATGTATTTGTTTCGCCGCAATGCCTAAAGACGCCTCTATCTCACTGTATGTCACATGTCGATCTGATAAAATTATTTAATGCACAGCATCGATATTTTTCGCAATAACAGAGATGCATGGACGCCCTGCACAAAGATCGTTATCAAACGTTGGTCTTCCACGCTTGAATTCTGCGAACCATTGTAAACCATAGTTTTGGATGGTGCTTCATTCCCAAATACGGAACTAAGCTTTTCCACACATTGCTTTGGTGTCAAACCGTATCGAAAATCGTAAAAAATCATCACTCGAAAATCACGATTTAAAATTTCCATTTTTGACACAAATATTACTTTGTTAAATTCTGTTGGGACAAAACTGTCAAAAGAATTACTGGAGAATTACAAAGAGTACTTGATTCCGGGAATTTTAGCAGTATCGCTCGTAATAACAAATGAGGATATGCTAAGATTGCAACATAATTTATCTCTCGTTGAAATCTGGTGTCTTTTACAAGGGATGCCTCCAGGTTAATAGATTCCGTTTATTCTTTCGGAACGCTCTCCTCAAAAATATTTCTAAAGTGAAGGAATAATTTGGATGTTACATTTGGTGTGCATTAACTTTTAATTAACGTATAGTGTTGCTACTGAATATAGACACATGGGATTCATATACTAGTAGCGACTCACAAACGATTTTTTCTCTATTAAGGTATTTACATTTAGTTCTGAAATCATTGACTTTGCCATATTATCCAAGAGCTAAATAATACCTCATCCCAGCAAGATAATGTTCGTCCTCGTGTTGTAACTGTTACATTACGATTCTTGCAAGAGGCCAACATAAATATTCTCAATTAGCCTGCGTGGTTGTCAGACCTATTATCCGCAAAGAATGTCTGGGATATGATTGGTCGAAGGTTTGGTATTATTCCCAACTTTCCAATTTACTTGACAATAGCATAATGCCCTATAAGTTGCTTAGAGACCATAGATCATCTTATTACAACTGTGTCTAGACCAATAGCAGAGTGTATTCGCGAATGATAATTGAATCATTTAGAATTCTCAACAAAGTAAACATTTGTACAAAATTTGGTTTAAAAATATATACTTTCACTAATTCATTCTTTTCTGTCACACAGTATATTAAAAAAAACTACCATTTAATGGTGGTTGAGATGAAAAATACTATTGATTATTAAGCATTTAATCCATTTAATATTTTATCTACAACGTTCGTAAAACCGAAAAATGTTTCGCTAAAATCTTCCAGCTAAAATCGTTACTAAACTGTTTGCCCTATATAGACTACATAATTTCGTTTTGTATCTATGCATTTACATAGATACGGCAGCGCCGGAGCGAACGCGCCAAAGAAACTAAAAAGCGTAATATAATCAAATTACGTATTCAATGGATACTCACGTGACGCTCTTCGGCAGAGTTGATACCTGCACCAGCAGCAGTAACGGCAGTAGCAACAACGGCAGCAGCATCCATAGCAACGGCATTCAGAGGCGGAGATTGGGGACCAATCGGCGGCAACATGGAACAATCGAGACGAAAACAATTGAGATAAAATGTACAGAACGTGTCGGGTGTTTTTATGGTGGTGCATCTGTGAGCTTGTCGGATATGTGCTTTTGTGATTTGTACAAAAAACTACGTGACATGGAAAACACACACACACAGGCACGCATACACACATGTGTGCTGGAGTTTTTACCGTTACATTTTGCTGCGAATATATAGTCTGTCTGTACGTTTTTGGATCGACGTAAATAAATCAAAATAAAATCCCTGAGATGGAATGAATTAAAATCTGAACGAAATTTTAAGAGTATTTTAAATTAAATAAATATTTGAAATAAAATTCTAAGCATAAACTTATCATAAAGTAAGGGATATATTTAACTTATTACTAAACCTGGGCAAAGCAATGATAGAATAACATTATGTAGGTTATTTGTTGTACATGTAATAAATTAAATAAATATACATTTTTCTCACAAATAAAGTTTTTGTAAAATACTGCTTTTAAATTGAATGCTTTTATTGTGTTGTAATATATTAATATTCGTAATCTTAATCTTAATTGAATGGTTATAACTAGAGCTGAGGATGTTTGCGGTATAACCATGGTTATATCATGTAACCATAGTAAATTACTATGGTTAAATGATATAACCATGGTTATACCGCAAACATCCTCAGCTCTAGTTATAACGAGCCATCGAAAAAATTCATAATTGAAGTAGACTGTGAAATTGGGTGGTACTTTAGCCACTTCCACATAATGGCATTTATTATTTGACATTGAAACTATAAGTTTGTGTCAAATTTTTCAAAACTCTTATTAAGAAAATTAAATTTATTTAAAAAATGGTATTCAACATAGAACAAAACAGCAAAAATTATCGAATGTTACTTCCGTACAGGTGTGAAAGTAAATGGCGAGTGGCAGTATTCAATTACGGAATGCATGGCTGATTTTAGTGAACGACATCCTGAATTAGTGTTTGACTACAATGATTTTTACAATGTTTTGACAAATTGTGTGAAGTTATTCAAAGAGACTGGTAGCGTCGGTCTAAAAACTGGAAGTGGACGGCCATCTAAACGTACAGCTGAGAATATTGAAGCTCTTCAGCATATTATTGATGAAAATCCAAAAACATCCATTTCAGTAGTGACCCAACAAACAAATTTATCTTATGGTACGTGCCAATTCATTCTTAAAAAAGTCTTACATTGTCATCCATACAAGCTGCAATGTTTTCATGAACTTTATCCAGTGGATTATTTAAGACGAGTGTAATTTTGTCAATGGTTTCAAAATAATCTACACAATCAGGATATCCTTAACACAATTTTTTTCACAGATGAGGACTGGTTTTATCTTTTTGGATATGGTAATTCTCAGAATATGAGGTGTTGGTCCTCCGAAAATCCTCATTTTTTTGTTGAAAAAACATTGCATCCTTAAAAAGTTTGTGTTTGGGTTGGGATATGTCGAAGAAGATTGGTGGATCCCAAGGTACACTTACTGCTGCACGATATCGCAATGAGATACTCGGCTCATTCATAAATCAAGTTGATGATGAGGAATTACAAAATGGGTATTTCCAACAAGATGGTGCAACAGCACATACGACCAGAGAAACACTTCAATATCTCAGAGAATTTTTTGATAACAGAATAATAAGCAGGAACACTGAAATCCCATATCCAACTAAGTTTTGCGATTTAAATATATGTGATTTTTTCGTATGGCCATACATCAAAAATTCGATTTATTCAACGCCAATTCATGATCTGGAACAACTGAGAATTCGCATAACAGAAAAGTGTGAAGAGATCAACAACTCACTGCAAATGCTGCATAAAGTTTTTGCTGGATTGCGGAGAAGAGTTGGTTTGTGTTTAGTTGTAAATGGACAACATTTTCAACAACTTCTGTAGCTATATGTAAATTTTGATTATGATTTCGATATTAAATAAATTATTTGTTTTCTTTTTTGTTGTAGTATCATTTCAATGCCATAACCTTTTTTTACAATGAAACCAAATGAAACTGTCAAGCATCAAGTAATGTGTCATTATGTGGAACTGGCTAAAGTACCAACCCAATTTCACAGTCTACTCCAATCATGAATTTTTTCGATGGCTCGTTACTATGTTCTTATAACACAGCTTCAATAAATTAATCAACAATCAAAATCAATAGAAACTGAATTTCTTGAATAATATGATTTCTTATTTATAGAAGAAACTTAAAGTGAGACCGACAATATTAATTTCATTAAATTAAAACATAATACACAGGGCAGGATAAATAATATCGAGTTACATTATAATTTGAAAAAACAGAACAGTATTCTATTCCGAGTTGTATATATTATGATGTTGCTGCAAGTTGAATAAATTACCACGGTTATTCAAAATATTTGTTTGTCTGCAAGTCGAATTATTATGGCAAAAATTTAGAATTTAAGTGCTTATCCCGCTGTTGCTGTAATGTGTTGAATATACGTAATGTGATGTACGTCTAGCGACGTTACGTCAGCCGGTAATCTAAGCGATGACGTCACCGATTGTGCACGTCGTATTCTAGGCACGAATTAATTTAGAAAGAACGACGAGTATATAAACAGTCAAGGGAAGGATAATTCATTCGACTAGTGATCGCGGTGAACTAAACATCATAGACATAAATGTGTTTATAAAATATAAATACTGTTATTTACTGTTAGTTTATAGCTAGTGTGATTTATTTATTAATATAGTTATTTTTAATTATTGTGTGTTTTATTACATTAATAATATAAATATATATAATATTGACTTGCGAAATAATGTTATTCGTATTTAATTTCTTGGTTTATTTTCATTTATTTTCATACAACATATATAGCATAAAATAGCATACATACATAAAGCGACCGAAAGAGCATTCTGGAGCGAATACTGGAAGCAATTTAAGCATTAATTAAGTTTCAATATACTAGCATACTGGTTATACATTTACTTTGTACTGGCAGTGCAAGCGAAACCAAAATAATGCGAGCGTATAACGCATGGTGGATCGAAGAAAATGTGCAGAACATTAACTAAAGAAACTCCTCTGAAACCCTGCAAAATAAATTTCCCGCTCAAAGTAAATACTGTGAGAGCGACGCTAAACTAACATTCCAGTAAATTAATTAGTAGTTTTGCAGTTATAAGGCGAATAGTAACTACTCAATTAGAAGCCAGTTACGTTGAACAAATCCAAGAGCAAATGAACTCGTCGCGCCCGCTGTCGGCTCCACAACCCAGTCGACCTACCTATTCGAGAAGCAGAACGTAGAGCGACCCCCTATCGTGAAAAACGAGCAGGCGGTTTGAGAATGAAACGAGCACACAGCGGGGGAAGTGGAACAAAATAAGGAATACGTCTGCACCCTCGTATTTCACGATTATTCTTTCGGGTGATAGAAAGAGAGCGAAGAGTGAACAACGCATTCAGGTGGAATAAAATGCTCTTTACAATATCTGGTTGGCATGACAACACGAAAGATCTCTTCGCGCTTGCTTGACTATACCGCACCGATTATGGCTCGTTCACGAAGAACTGCGGAAAAAGAGATGAAGAAGATCAGAGAAGCAGGCGGAAAAAAAAGCACAAGCGTTGATGAATGTGGATTTTATACGACGAACGAGAACATATAAAATTTAATAGGTACTTTTCCGAGACACTCTGTTCCAGAGATGGTTTCTAATAGGCGAGTGCAGACATTTAAATGATTACTTTGTCAATAAAAGGGATGGTTACGATATTCTTACGAGTGTTTTGGTTTTCGGGAATAAAATGTATAATGATTAGTTCACGCAGTGATTTTAAGTTTTATTGCAGTAATTAAAAAAAAAAAATTAAAATTATACATACAGGGTGTTTAGTAAATGAACTGCCAAAAAGAAATGTCATATATAAAATCAAATTCTAAACGTAAAACAAAGAATGATTTTATTTCAGATCGGACTTCGTTTAGGAGATACTCAGTTACAAAAAAAATACTTCATTAATTTTGTTCAACCCCAAATTACGAGGAATTAATCAAATTCGAAATAAAGTTATTACAACATTTTACAACGAATTACTACGAAATCATTTTCAGTACATTTTCAAAAATTTCATGGACGTGGGTTCGATTCCAGCTTAAGGGTGAATTTTCTCTATTAAAAAAATTCGAGTAATCAGCGTCGTAAAATGTAGAAACCATATTTAATTTACATTACTTCGCGAAAACGCAATAAATTTGCAACAACAGCCGACTATGGACAAAATACACATCTGTTTCCTTAATGTAACTTAAGGCCTTCCCACAATTATTTGAAATCACAGTCCTTAATAGCTTAGTGGTTAAGGCAATGGTCCGGAAAGTCATGGACGTGGGTTCGAATCGTGCTTAAGGGCGAATTTCTTCTATTAAAAAAAAATTCGAATAATTAGTGTTGTAAAATGTAGAAAGCACATTAGTAAATAAAATTAATTGGAGCTCTTAGTAGCGCGTTAGTTCTAGCTCTTGGTGGGTAAAAGGTAGGACTAGATCTTGACGTCATTCGAGGCACGTGAAAAGCTATAGAGTTTAATATTTCAGGCGAGTCAATCAACTTACACATATATCGCCATCGACGATGTTTTAAAGATTTCAAATTATGTCTGTCTAGAAAGCGGTTGTAGTCAGTATTTCTATCGGGATATCTACCATCATATCTGAAGGAAAGGTATTTACATTACTTCGCGAAAATGAAATAAATTTGCAACTACTGCCGACACTATGGGCGAAATATACATGTTTCCTTAATGTGACCTAAGGCTTACTACCCACAATGATTCGAAATCAGTCCTTAATAGCTTAGTGGTTAAAGCAATGGTCCGGCAAGCTATGGACGTGGGATCGAATTTTTCTATTAAAAAAAATTCGAATAATTAGCGGCGTAAAATGTAGAAAGCATATTTACAATTTATTTAATCCTTAAACTTAATTTTTATCATTTCAACCAATAAAATTAAAAAGCCATTTTATTTTTATTGCATACTTGCTAATCATCCTTTCTTGACTTTACGTCTGGTTGGCTGTAAATGCATTAACGGCATGCACCACGCCCACTCTCCAATAAGACGTGATAGCAGACGTGATATACGATGATTGGTTGGAATCGGCAGTCAAGGGTATATTACAGGAGTGGCCATAGTAATTCCAAATTGCAAACAATAATAACAATAATACATTGTAGATCTCGGTTTCCGGGCTGGAACCGCGTCGAGTTAGGCGTAATTGCCAACGTTTCGTCCACTGTTTCAAGGGACATCTTCAGGGCTGTACGTACGTACACCGTACAGGACGGTACGTACGTACAGCCCTGAAGATGTGCCTTGAAACAGTGGACAAAATGTTGGCAATTACGTCTAACTCGACGCGGTTCCAACCCGGAAACCGAGATCTACATCTAGAGAACGACCGCGGAAACCTACACCAACAATAATATATTATGTAGTCTTTATTCAGTCTTTATTTGTCAAACTAATAAAAATTATAAGACACGTCATTAGAGTACAAATACAAAAGATTAACAATACAAACAAATACATATCTATAAGGCATACACCACAAAACAGAAAACAAACAAAAAAGCCGACACGAAGAAACCAGAAGCAAGCTAAAAAACACACTCTAGGTACTCCCCAACTGTATAAAAAGAACGTGAAAACAGGAATAACTTAACCCTTTTTGAAAATTTAATTGTATTTAAAGTTTATATTAATACCTAACAAGCTGTACATTAGTAATAAAATGTACATATTATATCTGATTGTGAGTTCAAGTGGTAGTAAATAGAGAAGGGAAATTGCTCCAATCACCAGAGGTAGACGCTTAAAAGTTCACACATAAAATAAAAACTTCACCTCTTATTGGACAGTGGGCGTGCTACATTTCTTGACTTTACGTCTGGTTGGTTATTTACGCATTAGGGCCATGTACCACGCTCACTGGCCAATAAGACGTGATAGCACTATACGATGGTTGGTAGGAATCGGCGTCAGAGGTACATTCGAGGGGTGGGCATAGTAATTCCAAATTAGACAAAATAATAACAGTATCTAACAAGCTGTACATTATATTTGTAATGCTGTAATGTAGTACATATTATACCAGAGTTCTAATAATAGTAAATAGAGCACGGAAATTGGGCCAACCGGCAGAGGCGACCGCTTAAAAGTTCATACATAAAATATATACTTCATGTCTTATTGGGCAGTGGGTGTGGCTACATGTCGTAAATCCATTAACAGCCAACCAGACATAAAGTTAAGAAACAATGATGGGCAGGTATATAACAAAAGTAAAATGGCATTTTAATTTCGTTTCTTGAAATGCCAGAATTACAGAGAATGATAAAAATTAAATTTAAGGATTAAATAAATAGACCTAAACAAGTTTCTTATGTGTAACGGTCGAAAATATAAAACTAACAATAAAGCGTTTCACCTTCACGGTGCAGTATGGGCTTTATGAACAAAGCTTACATAGTTTTTCAATTGTTCAATACAATCTGTCAACTGATTATTTTTGAAGTTTGATTTTAAAATAACCTCTACTGACGGTGATGTCATAGTACATAACCTACATAAATTAAACTCGTAATTATAATGAAGAAAAATATTGTTTATATTGAATTATAGTTTTTCAATTAGATATAACGTGCCTTCGAAAAATTTTCCTCATTAGTAAGGACCGGAGACGAGAGGCCGAACTTATCGCCCACGGGCGTACTATTGAAAATTTGTATTTTTAAAGAGTTTTTAATTTTATTTATATATTTGGGAAACAAAGGGGTGGTGATCTATAAAATTTAAAATAAATTTTTATATGTCCATTTTGTAGTTCAAGTTGAGTAAAGGACTAACTAGCAATACTTTCTCAAGGTTCTCTTCTGTAAAATGTGTTCTCTTTGAATGAAATACATCCTTGTAGAAGGAAAACGTCCTTTCTACATCGCAACTGGTTATAGGTGCATACTGGAAATATTCTTTTATTTCAGCATATTTATTTAGCAGTTAGATTTTGGGGGATTGTCTCATATACAATTGCCGCAATGTTATTAAATCTGGATTTCTATTAAAAATCCCCGTCGGTGATTCCCTGTACGAAAGCTTATTATACGCTTATTAGGATTTACTTTTTTTCATTTATTATTCTACCAGCGACAAGGCTGCGCAGGTTACGTCATTTAAATTTAAAAGTCAATTATCTGAAAAAGTTATTTTAAATGGCGGGAGACTTTGTTCAACATAAAAAAAACAGTGATACGTCGTCAGCGTGGAGTTATTTTTTAGTTGCGAAAGACGGGAATAGTGCTAAATGTAAGCGATGCCCTGCCATTCTCAAGACTTTGGGTGGGATCAATTACATACACATTTGTCATCAAAACATAACATTAAGATTTTAGCTGACGTTAATCGTTTAACAGCTTCAACAAGTCAAGATTCTGAAAATCTGAACACAGCACCGCTGCCAGCTAAACGAAAGTTAGAAGATTATTTTATTAAAAGTGCCGACGATAGCCTGGATGATGTTTTGGCAAGAATGATTGCATTAGATGGATTTCCATTCAGTACATTCATAACTTCAGACGATTTGAGAAAATTGCTCTTAGCGAAATACACGGATTTACCAAAATCAACAGTCACAATTCGAAAGCGTGTTATGAATTACAGTGAAAAAATCAGAAAGCAAGTAACTCCAGAATTAAAACATTTGAAAAGTGCAGGTGAAAGATTCAGTCTTTTGACGAGTGGACATCATCAACGTCCAATAAACAATACATGGCTGTCAACGTTCATTCATATAAAAAAAATTGGAGCTTAGGACTCGTTCCTATTCATGACGGCTGAAATGTGTCTTCGTATATTGAAAGAGCGTCTAAGTAAATTTGATATTTCCCTGGAAACTGATATCGTGGCTACTGTAACCGATGGACCGAACGTTATGATAAAGGTGGGGCAGCTTGTTTGTACTGAACAACAACTGTGTCTGTGTCGCACATGGTATCAATTTCGCCGTCTGTGATGTGCCTTATAAAATAAAGAATTATTTTCAAGACAGACAAGAGAGCCCTACCTCAGACTCAGATGATACTACAAATGAACCAGCTGTGACTACTGATTATATGAACGATAGCGATGATGATGACAATTTAGAAGACTTAGACTGTCCAAAATTAGGTTTAATCTTAATGTCACAAAATGAACTTGCGCGAGAACACATACCAGAGTTAACGAAAGATGAAAACATTAATGTGCTGATAAAGAAAATCCGCAAAGTTGTAGTGTATTTCAAAAGATCACCATTGAAAAATGAAACAGTACTTCAAAAATATGTGAAGATTGAACATGAAAAAGAGCTGTCACTTCTTTTGGACTGTAAAACTAGGTGGAATAGTCTTTTAACCATGCTGGAACGGTTTTCTCTTTTAAAAACCTGCATTCAAAAAGATCTTATAGATCTCAATCATCCAGTCCGTTTAGAAGATGCTGATTTTGACTTGGTAAATAAAATTGTTGATGTGCTGACCCCAATTAAATTAACAGTAGAAGCAATCTGTCGGCGAGATGCTAATTTATGCACAGCTGATGCCGCTTTGAAATTTCTTATAAAACAATTGTCTAGCAAAAACTCAGCACTCGCCAATAAAATGAAAACATCTTTAGTGAAACGTATAAAGCAACGACGAAGTGATGATTTAACTGGTGTGTTGAATTATTTACAAAATCCACGAAAAGATGATGAAAATCTGTTATTATCGGATTTGGATTGGCTTGACTTATTTCCAGTACCTACACAGGCTTTAGTGAGGGCGCAAATAAAGAAGAGTATTGTTAAAAGACTAAATAGTCGAGATGACACGGAAGAGGAAGAAAGGTCAGGGTCACAAACAGATGATGCTCCAAGGCAACAAACATCCCAGCCCCAATTGACACTAAAGGAAAAGTTACAGCTGGAAGTTAGTAAGAGCATGGAATCCCCAGATCCCGAAGTACAAAATGAATCGGGGTTGATAAATAGTAGTAGACGCGATATGAACCTGTTCGAAAATGGAGGAGTTCGTGGATATCACTTAGAGTTAGCATATAAATATCTATCTCCAACCACTGTAGAACCTGAGCGAGCATTTTCATCTGCTGATTATCTTGGCAATAAACTGCGAAGCAGGCTTGGAAGTCAAACATTGGATGCTTTGATATTTCTGCGATTGTATTTTCGAAATTCTAAATAGTTTTTTGTATTCTCTGTTGTATTCCTTATTTTAGTATATTGTGTATTGTGCTGTGCAACAATATTAATAAATAATTTTTAAGAAATTACTTAAGTTTTTGTTTCATTTGAGCCAAATTAGAAACCATATAGTCTATCCCGGGATCCCGGGATTAAGCTTCAAAAATCCCGTAATCCCGGGATTGAAAAACGTCCTCGGGATTGTATTCTCTAATCACAATTCAACGATAAAAAACAGATGTGCGGTTAACCGAATGAATAGTGCTATTCAACTGAGTGTTGTACTTAACGGTGTTACAGACTATTTATATGAACTTAAAAAAAGGTATATAACCCCTTACCACAAGTATTAATCGCATCCTAAATACGTATTTCGACAACTAAGTTGTCATCATCAGTAGGTAAAAACCACTAATTAAAAAGTCGAACATGGGGCACAGTAAAGCTAGGAAACCGCTTACGCAACAACTACTTTACACCGCGTCCACGTATAGACTAATTTTAACATGCGAATATAGTTCTAATTCTAATTTACTACGTTTACTGTACAGATATTTCTGGGTTCAACCATTTCATTTTTGCATATCAAACCTTATCGTTATTTCTACAATTTGTCGTTACATTTACGTTCATGAATTTAGGAAAAACATTGTTACTTTTACACCGTTTCAGGAAATTTATATCTGTACTTATAGGTTTAACTTTAATATATAACTTATGAAATCTATTAAACTCCTTTGACCGGGAAGTCATTATGAAAATTCTTTCTTTGGAGACTGTGGTTAAGTAAAAACTTTAAAAAAAGGTATATAACCCCTTACCACAATTATTAGTCGTATCCTATATACGTATTTCGACAACTAAGTTGTCATCATCAGTAGGTAAAAACCACTAATTAAAAAGTCGCACATGGGGCACAGTAAAGCTCGAAAACCGCTTACGCAACAACTACTTTACACCGCGTCCACGTATAGCGTGAGCGTAAGCGGTTTTCTAGCTTTACTGTGCCTCATGTGCGACTTTTTAATTAGTGGTTTTTACCTACTGATGATGACAACTTAGTTATCGAAATACGTACTTAGGATACGATTAATAATTGGGGTAAGGGGTTATATACCTTTTTTTAAGTTTTTACTTAACCACAGTCTCCAAAGAAAGAATTTTCACTATTTATATGGTCCATCGTAATTTCGGCTGTTCGTGTCCGAGCACTACATATAAATTACCGAGCTACTACGAGCTACTACTACTCGTATTTACATTTTCTCACAAATATTAAATAAAATAAATTGGAAAAATGTATCTATTTTCTTTGAAAAACTTACATTCTATTTAATTTATGACCTTTTTATAATGAGATTCAATTCGCATTGAGGAGTAGAAAAGTATATTATTCTGCGACAAACATCGTTACAGAATAAACAGTCGAAGAGAAAAAATAGTTAAAGCGGCTACGATTAATTAATGAGGATAGGAAGGGAGGCGAAGCAGTGACACTCGTAAAAGTGAGATAAAGTGTGAACGAGCCTCTTTGAGATTCGCTTGTTTCCAGCTTAAAGAGAGTCTTCGCACCACTGCTATTCAGCCCACGGGGTAAGAAAAATTGAATGGAATTCTCTCCTTACAACACTCGCAGACACATATAGACGCCCACACACAAATACATTCAAACATACCAGCACGTTTGAACGCGGACACACACACATAACGACCCCTCTCGTCATAAAAACGAATCCTCGTTTCTATCCTTCATTCCGTGCCACTTCAATCAACCCCCTTTTCACTTCACAATATCTACCCGCCTTCTACAAATATACGTACAATTCAAAGGCAGTGGGTTTGTAGTAGACTTACGTATTGTAAAAGAAGACGTGTCGGAAGAAAAAAAAAAAAACGAGAAGAAAACGTTGACGCCGTTTGAAGAAGACCAGAAGAAGCAGACTGACGAGATTCGGATCCGGTAATAAAGGACGTTTCAGTATTTTTCCGGAACGATTGCAGAAAGCGACCACAGATTTCACTGCAAATAAATTACTTTCACGTTAGATGCTGTGATGAGAGTCTTTACACATATATACGACAAAAATTTCGCTTTTGATCTTTCGTCAAATTTTTGCATTCATTCTCAGAATGTTTCAATATCGTTTCATCTGTATTGAAAAGTTAAAAATAGAAATTTGAAGTCTGTGTTAGCTACGGATAAGAATATCGACCCGAGTATCTAAATAACACAAATACCAAAAATGTTTTAAATATGTCTATACGTTATATGCACGTATAAAGCTTTTGTTTCATTATACGCTTTCTTTGGTATAGTCTCTTTCATCCGTAAGATGTCACTCGTAAATAAGTGCCACCTTATAGAATGAAACTTGCTATATCTAATGAGCGGTTCGGCTTAATGTCATATACAGATACAGATCTTATTTATAAAGATTTGTATCATTTGTATACATTGCTTCATTAGCTTAGCTGACGACGCCTATAAATAGCAGAAACATATGTCTTAAGCAGAAGTAAATGCTGAAAATACGAGGTATTATCCAAGTATACAGTTACAGATATGTAAATTTATTTACATGTCTGTTTCATAATGAAACACAAATACCCTTGAATGACTTAAATATATACAGGGTGGAGCAATGGCTCTTGACGGTTAGAGCGAAAAGTTATAAAGCACATAGTAATAAACAAAAATAATTTTTTGAAAATATCGAATGCTAAATGCCCACCACGCTTTTTTTAAACATTCTTGAAATATACGAAATTGGAGGAGACTGTGGCTTTTAATCTGAAACAGAAATAAGAAAAACACCCTAACCACAATATACGGGGTTGGGCAGAAGTAACGCATCAGTCTAATAATTCCATAAATATAAACTTTAGAACAAAATGTTGTCAACAAAAGTTTTTTGACAAGTTATTTTGTATTGGCTTCAATTATTTTCGTTTTTTTTTCATGATGATTACATATGACAGCAAAAAAAATATTTTTTTTTTAAATGGAAATAATATATTCGGAATCTTTATTAATTTCTGAATATGAATATGTACTTTTTTCATGGGGTTAGATAATAAAAATATTGAGAAAAAAAAAAATTTAATAAACGTACATTTGGACTAGTGCAGTGTTTTGTAGATTGCTTTGGAAATTGTAGATTTTTTGACTGTCATTGAATTATTGACGTTTTACAATAAAATAATTTCCATCGTAAAACTTGCTTTTTTTAATACGTGTTTTGTGTGAAAATGGTCAAATTAACTACTAAAGAACGAATAGAAATTCTTATGATGGTCGGATATGGTGACAGGCAACGTTCACATCACGAAGTTTGCACTTTATTCAATAATGTTTATTTGGATCAATATCCTATAGCTCAATCAACAGTTTCGAGATTGGTTACTAAATTTAGAGAAACTGGCGGTGATAGAGATATACCTAAAGCTGGCCGCCCAAAAGAAATCACTAATGAAGACCGATCTCTTCATGTTTTACTTGCTGTAACGGAAAATCCCACTACGTCAACCACTCAACTAGGATTAGAAATTGATATGAGTAGCAGATCTATTAGACGAATATTAAAAGCGAACAAATACAAGCCCTATACGATACACTTACTGCACGAACTTAACGAAGATGACCCGGACAGAAGATTACAGTTTTGTGAAACAATAATGGAATTGTCCAATAACGATCCAAATTTTTTAATCAACATCGTATTTTCTGACTAAGCTACATTTTGTATAAATAGACTTGTAAATAGGCATAACTGCCGTTATTGGGTGACTGAGAATCCACATTGGATGCGAGAAAATCATACACAGCATCGCCACAAACTTAATGTGTGGGCTGGCATTGTTGGGCAACGAATCATAGGTCCGTACTTCTTGGAACACAACCTAAATGGTGATGGTTACTTACATTTATTGCGTAACCATATTGTACCAGATCTGTTGATTTTATTTCCTAACGACAATTAACCAAGCATGCCAAACCGTCTATGAGTTTCAACAAGATGGAGCACCACACCACATTATGCTATTAATGTTCGACAGTATTTAGACACAATTTTTCCCGGTCGTTGGATTGGACGTCGGGGTTTTATTGATTCGCCCGCTAGGTCTCCCGATTTAAATCCATTGGATTTCTTTCTTTGGGGACACTTGAAGTCGCAAGTATACATGGAGAAACCTAGAAACCTAGAGGATTTGAGAGCAAACATTACTCGTGAGATACAAGCCATACCACCTAATAGTTTACAAAATACAATTCGTCATTTTTGGGAACGTTTAGGACACTGTCAGGTCGTAGAAGGACGTCACTTTGAGCATTTAATTTAATTTTGTAGTTTGTTTACTTTTATTAAATTTTATTTTTTTCTCAATATTTTTATTATCTAACCCCAGGAAAATAGTACCTATTCATATTCAGAACTTAATAAAGATTCCGAATTGTCTAAAAAATAATATTATTTCCATTTGGCTGTCATATGAAATCATCATGAAAAAAAAAACAAATGATTGAAGCCAATACAAAATAACTTGTCAAAAAACTTTTGTTAACAACATTTTGTTCTAAAGTTTATATTTACGGAATTATTCGACTGATGCGTTACTTTTGCCCAACCCTGTATATATCAATAAATACTATATACGTATTTCGGCAACTAAGTTGCCATCTTCAGTAGAATACCCTTAAGGTTATTCTACTGTTATTTCTGTTTCAACCTTAAGGTTGGGACAAAAATTGCCTCTCTTGCCTCTCTCAAGGCAATTTTTGTCGATCTTTCGTTCGATATATTTCAAATTGGAGTAGAAACATATGTGAATGCCGTTTCCTTAAGAGAGGTAAGTTTGTCGATCTTTTCGTTGGATATATTTGCATGTTTAAATTAGTCTATAAGTGGACGCCGTGTAAAGTAGTTGTTGCGTAAGCGGTGTTCTAGCTTTACTCCCATGTGCGACACCTTGATTAGTGGTTTTACCTACTGATGATGACAATTTAGTTGTCGAAATACGTATTTAGGATACGATTAATAATTGTGGTAAGGGGTTGGGTTGGGTTGGGTTGGGTTGGATTGGGTTGGGTTGGGTTGGGTTGGGTTGGGTTGGGTTGGATTGGGTTGGGTTGGGTTGGGTTGGGTTGGTAATTGTGGTAAGGGGTTATATACCTTTTTTTAAGTTTTTACTTAACCCCAGTCTCCAAAGAAAGACTTTTTTAAATGTTGTTTTGTATTGTTTCCGAGTATATTATTTATTACACCGATAAAACCGGCCTCTAATGAGTCCGCCTCGGATCCTGCCAGTCGTTAGCTGGACCGATATCACATGGTAATCCTGGCAGATACTTTTAACATCACGATATCATAAATAAAAAATATGCATTTTCATATAATCCCAGATTTACTAATTACTGATCCGTCCTAATATTTGTTAAAAAAATATCTCGTTACCAATTTGTCAATGGAAGTAAATATTTATTATACAATAAAAAATATAAAGCAATTAGCAATTGGCAAGCGTATAAAGTCATGTGTTTGAAAATGTGCTTAAATTTATCTCGATATTTATATCGTCTTTATGGATTATCAATTTCTATTATCATGTAATACTGAAGTTTGCCAACTTCCATCAAAATACCCTTTCCTTTTGGCATTAAATATAAACACATTAAAGTTTCGTTTCACCGTAACCGATCAGTTTCACGACAACATAACTACCAGCAGCAAAAAATCCCTCATATTCCAACGTGTAAACAAAGCAATAAAACATCAATAGCGTTTACCGCCACTCAACAACGTAACTAAATTCCGAATCCAATTTCATTTCCGCTGCAGCGCCCTCTACCGTTCTACCGCCTGATTCGACCCGTTGCCCTTATCGAACTCTCATACTCCAACCCTCCATTTCAGTCGGTAAAAAACCGACTGAGCGAACGAGCGAACCGTCAACCCCTTATCCCATAATATATTCCGTCTGATTTGGGGGTCGCCTCGATGTACATAAAACCATCCGGTTCCACGAAAAACCGAGATGGAAATTTTAAAAATAATGCAAAATTCCGTGAATTTTCCTTTTCCACCCTTTCTCTTCGGTTATTCTTCGTCTTTTTCTCTCTCTCTCCAGTTCGTCTTCGGGTCGTTTTCGTGTCGCAAATCTGCGGGAATCGCGGAAAGGAACGAACAAGTCGAACGTAGGGGAATTTATGACCGTATTAGGTGACTTGAGAGCTGATTTCCGAGAGCATAAATCGCCTCGCAAAATTAAACTTTTTCACTTCTTCGTGTTTCCCAATAGAGTTATTCATAAATCAAGCGGATGAAATATCGGAAATTTTACATAAAAGTTAGCGTCATTTTCTTTTTTGCATCGTACACAACTACATTATTCGCCTTCCACACTGACTTATATGGGATATAAAATGACTACTTACTTTTAAACTATTCATATACCTCGAAACCTTTGTCATTTTTAGGTTATGTGCTTAATGTAACGGCTTCATTTACTTACAGTAACTTTCTTTTGGTTTTACTCTTTTGTCAAATGTATTTCACTATTTCCCAAAACTATTTCACATCTTAATTAAAGAGGGTGTTGTGTATGTCAAATTATTTCCCAAATTGTCAAATTACATGTATCCAAGAATGTATGCTGAAAGAAGGCGAAATAACAAAATCTCGAGCGAGGTACGTGCTTTAATAACTAGAGGAATGAACAATGGTACTTCGCCAGTCCAGATAGGATGCCAATTTAATGTTTTACCAAACACTATAAGAAAAATTTACAAGAACAAGAAGAAAAAAAAATTCTTGGGCATCGCTCAAATAAATTTACTTAAGACAAGCAAGAAATAATCTGCAATTGAATTGATGAGGATTGCACTTTAACACTAAAACAAATAAAAACCAAATTGTTAGAAGAAAACTAGAGGTGGGGATATCGACCATTAACAGAGCGTCAAAGGCATTTCATTATTCTATAAAACGCGTTTCCTTTGTGCCAGAAAGGCGTAATGAGCCAGACATTATCCAAAGTAGGTTTGATTATGCTGTTCTTATTACAAGAATAATGATTCATAGAGAAAAAATATATTTTATTGATAAATTTGAGATTCAAGTGAATTCTAAACGATTTTATGGAAGATCACAGAAAAACAGTAGAGCCAAGTTAAGGCCCAATTAAGAGGCCGTAATTATTCGATTGCTACTGCAATGTGTATTAATTCATTATATTTATTCATAATTCAAGACAGGCCTGACAATGTGGAACACTTTGGAGAATTCTTGACATCCTTGATTGACCACTTAGCCCATGGATGCACAGACTTATAGGGAACAGGGGCCACTCGGGAACATTATAATCCAAGGATGGGCCACTACAAAGAATACTTATTAACACAAATATTTTTATTTTTAAATAGTATGAATTACTACAAATGATAAAAATAAAAGAACATTCAAAAATGTTTGTTGTAATTATGTAATCGTAATGTAATCTAATCATTACAATGTAATATTTCATGTTTTATTATTTTGATGCATGACATTGCATTGACCTAACAATTTTGTTTATGTTTGACTCCACATTACTTGTCGCCACACGTAAAATTGCTTCCAGATTTTCATTTGCCAGACGGTATCGATTTTTGTTTTGTTAAGTTTCATCACTGAAAACGTTTGCTCACAAATATACGTCGATCCAAATAAGCTTGCGCATTTCAATGCATTTATTGGCAACTCTTTATAAGCGGTTTTGTCAACGCAACGGTAAAAGTTGAGTAAATTACCTTCATTAAACTTGTTTCGTAAATTATCATCATTTTGCATGTCTATCAATTCTAGCTGTATTGATTCCGGTGCATTTTCGTGTGAAATGTTGAAAGGATTGCTGAAAATGTCTAATAGAGGTTTAACTTTTTTGAAGTCTAGAAAACGATCATAAAAAGCTTGTATTAAAATATCAATTTTTTCAACATAAGCGAAATTGAAATCAGTTTTATTGAATTTCTCCATAATTTTTTTGTAGTTCGGAAAATGGCTGTAATTGGCTGAATTGATTTGTGCCCTGAAAAGACTCAATTTGCATTGAAAGGACGAAACATGAGAGTATAACTGCGAAATCAATTGATCTTTGCCTTGGAGTCGCGTATTTAAGACAGTCACGTGATTTGTGATGTCTACAAGAAACGCTAAGTCACACAGTCAATCAGGGTTGTCGAGTTCGGAGACGTCCTTTTTCTTTTCCGCCAGAAATATTTTGATTTCTTCAATCAAGTTAAGAAACCGCTCTAGTGACAACCCACGACTTAGCCACCTTACTTCAGTGTAAAACAGGAGATCACCATCTTCGCTTTCTATATCCTCGAGAAATTGCGTGAATTGTCGGTGCTTGAGACCTCGTGATTTTATAAAATTTACAGTAGGTACTACAACTTTCATCACATTTTCAAATCCCAATAATTTTGAGCAGAGGGCCGCTTGATGTATAATGCAATGAAACTGCATTAATTCCTTGGTATCTATGTTTTTAGCTTGTAAATACTCTTTTAACATAGTTATTATCCCAGATTTACTTCCAACCATTCAAGGTGCTCCGTCAGTCGTAATTCCAGATAATTTCGTTAAATCCAAATCCATTATAGAACATTTTTCCAGAAGAGCTTTGAGCATGTCACTCCCCTTGGTTTGACTTGTCAAAGAACTCATACCAATCAGTTCTTCACTCACTTCAAAATTTTGCGTTACACCTCGTAAAAATATTAAGAGTTGAGCAGTAGAACTTATATCTGTAGATTCGTCGAGTGCTATAGAAAAATAGTCAAAACTTTTCGATTTCCTAGTTAATTGGCTCTTCTATATTAGCTGTTAATGTGGTAAGTCTTCTTTAACAGTCATCCGATTTATTTGAATTTTCTCAAACCTCTTTGCATCTTTCGGACACATTTTTTTCTGCTGCGATATCTAAACATTGCTTAACAAACTCACCATCTTTAAAAGGCCGACAAGTTTTCGCTATTATTGGAGATATTTCAAAGCTAACTTCAGTAGCTGTTTCAGTATCTTGAATTGATTTTGTAAACATATTTTGCTGGCCTATTAGTTACCTTTCTAAAGTGGAAATTTTTTGCGTTCGATTTTCGCCGGTTAATTTGGTAAAAGTATGATGCTGGGTTTTATAATTCCTTTTCACATTATATTCCTTCGGAATAGAAACACTACTCTTGCATATTAAACAGACACTTTTGTTATGCGATGAAATAAAAAAGTATTTTTCAGTCCAAATATCTTGAAACTGTCGACTTTCATCTTCAACCTTACGACTACGTTTTTTACTGGGGCCTGGTTTATCCATATCAAAATTGATATTATATTGTTACGTAGGTAGATGCCAAGTTCGAACGACGAAATATTTTTTCTTCACAGATTACAATTCAAAAAATATAACGTTCGCTTGTCCGTAGTTAAAACCTTAACTGCCCCGTTAGCGGGCGATGCGTTGTATTTCTACGAGTTACCTAACATCGAGAACCTACCACATTGTTCGGGGATAATGTGTTTCGACATTATACACCAGTTCTTTTGTCACAACATTTAGTCTTTCGCTCCGTTCTTTATCATGGATATTAGTTAGTCCTTCTCGAAAGCTATGGTATTAGACATACTGCCACTCCTGACATTTTCACCATGAACAGAACAAAGTTCACGATGAATCTCACCAGCCCTTTATGTTCGTTGCATACAGAAATTGGATAACAGAAAGCGATTCATAGTTGGCGAGATTTTCAATTGCAGCTCCATTTTAAACGACCAAAAGACTGTCCGAACGATTTTCTCATTAGCACTGCCAGAACTCACACTGAACCAGACTACACCACAATGCTGCGATCGCGGTGATATCTCCAATCCTTCTGCTTACTAGGCCGAAACGGAATTTACTTTACGAATCGCTCACATATTAAGTCATGAAATAATATTTTTTTTAACAATAGCACGTCCTATTAACAAAAAAAGTAAACCTTTTTTTTTCAAATAAAATATACTCGCAGCAAAAATAACTCCAATTTATATTACTTAATATTCATGTTATAAAAAAATGGATTATTACTACTAGTAAAGCTCGTTAAATTTGCATAATATTTATAGAACTAGGTGTGTTTACCGCGTGTTAACACCACGAAAAAAAAACCTATTAAGTACCAGCCACGGAGGAAATTTATAAACGAGATTATCTCGTGTTTTAAGTCAATTAATTAAGGAATATTAACATCGCATCATGTTCACTTCCATCATCACCGTCTAGTGCGCAAAAAAAAATAATTCTCGACTAATCGGTTGAACGGCCCCTCCTACGAAAATTAATTCAATCTCGTCATTCGAACGCAGAAGAAATAACTTTACCAATTATTAAGGCGATTAACGCAAGCGAATTCCTTAACGCTATTAATAAAATTTGATTTTATATTCAGTGACGGTTTGTCGAATTGATAAGGTCTTCATTTTTTTTTCTATGCTTAAAGGCTTTTCAGGATCTTTACCCATCTAGTCTTACACCACGAACAATTCCAATCCCAGTAATCCAGTAATGCACAAAAAAAATGTCGTTAGGTGTATCTTGTGTGCCTGCGTGTTCTAGAGTTCTACAAATAATTTTTCCTTCGGCAGAGAAGCTAGACATATTGCTATTGAACTTAATTCTTTAACATTCTTTGTTTTAATCGTTATAAAAGACACATTCGCATCCAGTTAAGGTTTTTGAAGCATCACTAAACAAAAATTTAAAATTTGAGTGAATCCTTGACCGACAGTCAAAACCAAAATTTGTTTGTTCAATTCAAGATTCTATGGAGGAAATTTGCAAACTTTCAATGCAACTAATATTTAGGATTGTATTTTCCATAGTGCCACTGTTGAATTTTGCCACATCTCCGTAAGCTATTGCTAAAGGAGGTAAAGTTTCTTTGCCCATAATATGCTTGTAAGGTTTAATATGGCCAATTTGTGGATATTCCTATATTATGACATTTAAGTATATACTTAGATGAAATAAATTCTCCGTAGATTCAAGGGCGGTTTCTGTGCTTCGAGTCGATGAGCATGGGTGTAGATCGCACAGCACCAACACATATTCCAAAGGCTTTATTCTAAATTATAATTAGACGTTGAAGATGCTATTTAGTGGAATTTCTGTATAGAGATGGTACATAATTGGTCATGGATAAATCTTATGTAAGCATTATATATTTCGTTTTGTAGTCGAAATATCAGCTCCCCAACTTACTTTAAACATCATTTTCTTTATATTGAGAATTTTGTCACACTTTGTACTTGTATAATTTACGTGTACTACCCCACCCAGTTTAAACAAGACTTCTTTTGTTAGGAAGTCATTGTTACATCGTTAAAAAAATGTAATTAATGTTTGGTAATCTCATTAAAAGGTAATAGTGGAAAAGTTTTTTCATGATTTACGATTTCTAACCGAGTCAGACTTAAAATAAATTGTTAAAAAAAGGTTTATAACGAAAGGAGAGATTTTTTTTGTAATCTCCCTAGATATTAAAGAAAATAGATTGAGCAATGAAAAGAAATTACTTTTCTGCATATGTTCCTTTAACATCTATATATTTAATCCAACGTTTCTGCAATAATCAGATCCGTTTTAAAAAATCATTTTGGTAACTCCACAAAAAAAAAACATTCATAACAGTTTCTCAATCATCATCTAAATAACAATATAGTGAACAATTTCTTATCCGAAAATCATCAGAATTTTGAAGTTTAAGAACCTGAACGCGACCAATTTTCTTGGAAATATCGAAGCTGAACATTACAAATATCATGTGACTCAATTACTTAGTACCTACAGAGAAATGAGATGTAACATCATGCCAATGTCAACATGTCAAATTATAAAGATTTTTTTGAAATATTCGAACAAATGAAATCATTAGAGACAAATCTAATAAAATAGTGAAATAGCTAATGTCAAGTGATTTGATTTACTCGAATATTCATCATGTTTCAACAAGAGACTACTGCAAAAATAGTGAATAATCTTTTTATGAAGGTCCAAGAAGTTAATATCTAATTATCAATTTGGTCAAAATGAGAAAAACAAATCTAGATTGTCCAAAATGGGTTTACAATGCAAAAAATTTAACGAGGAATAATGGAGAAGACTTAGAGACCAGTGACGTAGCATTAGAAGAGAGAATGATGAGAAAAGAAGTTATTAACCAAGCTTGTGTTGACACCATAAATAAAAGTATAGAAAACATATCTGAGATGATTCTCTTTTATAGTCTTACACTAAAAGTAAGATAGGAGAAAGGATTTGAAAAGTAATAAAAAAAGTAAAAAATTAAACGACTTTATAAGTTAGTGCTACCTACGACGCGCAGTCGCACCGATAGCGTTATGAATATGGCGGAAAACAGATCGAAACCGGTACTCGTATCGGTACACAAATTTGATGGGAGCTTAATATTTATTGTATATGCCCTGAATCAGTGGAGACGGCGTGGATGACTAAATAAAAGATGGTAGGTAACGCCACTCACTTTTACTTACGGAAGCTCAAATCTGAAAACGGAGAAAAGGGATTGAGCGCTCGTAGGCGCATACATACAGATTATTAAATATAAGAGCAGAATCCAAAACGGCGAAATGCTCCGCAGGATACCTGCAATCTAAAAATAAAAGTTCAAAGCAGCCAACTTGCTAAATAGAAAAAAAAAACAAAAAAAATTTTTTAACTCGTAAATTATTAAATCAAAAAAAAACCAACAACGTTAAATGAAAATGGTATTCAATTATATCTTGTCCAAAAATACGAGCACCCTATATATTCACACTGTTCACACTGTATATTAAAATTTGTAATTTAACCATTACCAAAAAATATAGTGATTTTATAAACAAAAATTAAGCATATGAAAAATAAGCACATAAAATAAATATCTAAGGAAATAGAAATCAAATATTAAGTTAATATTAAGTTAAATAATTATACATATACATATATATAATAACAAATTTCCGAAAATTGTCTAGATTACAAGTTTAAATAAATCAACCTTTTCTACGGATCCGTAGAAATTTAGGAAAATTTCATTCGAGTTCATCTGTTTCTTCGCTTCGTTCACAGGAAATTGCCCACAGGTCGGTATCCAGTCATTCAAACGGAAACGAATGCTACATCGACATTCAGCCCTCGGGGAAAAAATGCAGATTTTACATTTTCTTCTCCACTAATTGATACTGGAGAGTCGAATTCGTCGGTAGTTGCAGATTAAGGTGTAATGAGTCTGAATTTTGGTCTTCGCATGGAAAGTTTTAATAAATCCGGAGTTCCGTATAAGAAATGCCTCACTAAAATATTGCCGCAAAAGGAAGATTTCCCCTTTTAAGCTTTTTAACTCCAAAATCGGTAAACGGTAATTCCATATAATATTCCACGTAGTAGCACGTGGATAGGATCCGCATAAGCGATTAATAATCAAGGTCGTAGTATCGTGAAAAACTAACATCCTCTTAATCGAAGATACACACACTACCACTCTGAACTGGATTCGTTAACGACCTCTGTACGAATGCCATCACGCCGGATGCTTGAAAACGGCGAGGGGGGTACGATTACAAAATATTAAAATCAGAGGGCGATACTAGACGCGTTGAACGAATTTAAACTTGCAAATGAAAAATAATATACCGGTACACAACGATAAAAATTCAAAATAAGAACAGGAAAATTACGAATGTAACATTAGTTAAGAAAATTAAAGAGTATCTGGAAGAGAGAAAAGCTATACTACGTTTGCTATTTCAAAAGTATAATCACAAAAGACGGAAGAACAAGAAGAAATAGCATTAATAAGAATAGGCTAGCCAAAGATTGTATTTTCCAAAAAACAAAAATCTATTAACATCAAACAAACTTATTGTTTTCAAAGACTTTAATTCAACCCTTAAGTCCGGACTTGAAAATAAGAACGACATTCGGGAAAAATATTCCATAAAGCAGGCGGCGTCCTTTCTTTCCACTACCTCCTTCTCTTCTCTCTTTTATAGTTTTTTTCTCGTCCTCATCTCCATATCCTCACACTCCTTTCCTGGTTACTTTATGTTCATCTCGAAAACCCCGGCGATCGACAGTTCCACCCTCTGACAAGTCTCTCTTTTCCTCAGCACTCGACGGGGTTCTCGAATTCCCCCGTTGCTTTCTACGTTCGAATGCTCTTGAGATTTTAATTTCCATCTCAACGAGGCAACTACCACTCGTACTCGGAGATTTGATTCGAGTCGTCGGCATCAGCAAATATGTGTATGTGCGCGTCGAGTTCTTTACATTGCACCTAATTGTGGTAACGGTATTTGTAATTCATATTTTTGCAATTACTGGTGAATTACAACTAGAAATAATCCTTTTAACATTGTGAGTCTTCTTTGAGAATTATGATTAAGGCATGTTTTTAAAATATCAAAAGTATACTTTAATACTATGAACAGAATAATAGAATATGTAAATGCTTCAGTGGCGGCTCGGGGTGGTTCACATAGGGAGTGCATAATTTCAAAATTAAAAAGTGTAATACGAAAACGCTTACCCAATCCCTATAAATTTCTGCGACGTACTGTTCCAGACAGGTACTGTTCATTGTAGAGTTTGTTTTGAGGGAATAGTAAATATTACACTACACAGTTTAATTACATCTGACGATAAACGAAGTCCATTTTACGTGTCTTTGACTTGCAGAACAGTTCTATCACTGTTTCACTAAAGTTTGGGAAATCATTCATACATTCTTTTTCACAAGATAACATAGTAAGGGCACTTAATCTCTCTTCTTTCATTGTATTTCTCAGGAAAATTTTTATTCTCTTCAACCGTGAAAACTGGCGTTCCGCTTCGGACGTTGTCATTGGGATTGTAATGACAATTTTTAAAAGCGTAACAACTTCATTAAAGGTGTCGCTTAATCCATCCAGCAGAAGACCTAGCAGACCTACAGCACCGACTTCTATATTTTGCCTAAATTCTTCTCTAGAATATAGAACGCTTAACTCAGTTCGTAGTCTGCTTTCATTGAGGCATGGATAAAATTTTACTGGTTCTTTAAGGTAATCTTCCGGAAATCTTTTTGAAAAGAGGAGAACTGTTTAAAAGAATTTAAGTTTGCTAATATTAAGTGTCCTATATACCGAAATCTAGTTTTTATTTCTAGCAAAATAATATCGCACACTTCAATAGTTTCCCTCCTTCTTTGGCTACCATCAGTTACTCTTCGCTGCTTTGATGGTCGAGGAGTCAGTTCTGGGTCATTTTGTTTAACCAACTGATTATCTGTGTCAGCGATTTCGGTTCGAATTTTTCCAATAGCACGTTCAAAATTATCTAAATTATTCTTGATTTTTAATGCATCTGTATTGACATTTTATAATTGATTAAACAATATGTCCACATGTGGCATAATTTTATGAAAGAAAGTTAACCATTAGATAAAATTTTCCTCCTCTAAAATTCGCAAATTGGCCCTAGCTTGATGAATGGTAGTTTGTAAACTAGCTTCTCCCTCGATTTGATCTAGAGCTTCAATTATTTCTTCTCGGTGCTCATATATTGTATTCACTGTCCTAGAATTGAAGTTCCATCTTATTTTTGAAGAACGAGGTAAGCCTTTTCTCTGAAGGAATTCTTCCAATTTTGCAGCTCGTTGTGGTGAAGTGGAGAAAAATGTACATAATCCCGTCAGACTGGCAAAACAAATTCCGTAATTACTACTGCGCGATGTAGCATGTGACATAATTAGATTTGTCTGATGTGCATAACAATGTACAAAATTAGCCCTTGGATACTGGTCTTGGACATGTCTTTGCACGCCGTTAATAGCACCACTCATGACTGCTGCCCCATCATAGCTCTATGCAATCAGTTTTTCTGGGTCATCAACAAGCAAACTAATTTCGTTAAGGATGGAGGCAGATAAAGAATTAGCATCATGTCCACTAGGCAGAAGAAATTTCCAAAATCTTTCGACCGGTCTCGCGTTCACAATATATCTTAAAACAACCACCAACTGAAACTGATTAGACACATCTGTGGTTTCATCAGCTATCACAGATATGAAGTCGGTTGCTTTAATTTCACTGGCAACTTGTTCATGATACACGTTCAACATTACATCAAGTAGCTCATTCTGTATCGTTTTTGATAATCTCTTAAAAACCGGTGCTGCTTCGATGTGATCTCTGAGCGATTTATCCAATTCTGCCGTAAAATTTATCAATTCCCGAAAAATGCCCTTGTTATTCGACGTTTGCTGTTCATCATGACCCCGAAGTGCCAGTTCAAACGCGCCACAAATCTAATGCAATTTATTATTAAATTTAACACATGCCTATTTTTTGTTACCTTTTCATTGTGTTGTTGAATTGCTTTTCTATATGATGAATCTAAAACATTCTGAATGTTATTTTTTCCTAACATTCTTAGACTAAATATATTTTTCAAATGCCCTTCGGAATTTTCATGTTTACTAATTTTAGCACTAAGATGAATTAAGTATCTTATTCCGTTCTTTGACCAAGACGGTTCACCACCAAACAAAAGACACGGAAAACAAAACAAAGTATTTTTAATTTCACATCCGCAAATCCAGTCATTTTTCTGATAAATTTTCATTTTGAATTTTCTTATAACGTCTTTACCTTTAACAGATTGTTTATTTTCTAGACATAATTGAGGCATCGGCCGCTTAAGATTTTTTACTCCGATTTTTTTATTATACGTTAAACGCGAAAACGCGTTGTTTTCTAAAAAAGACACGGAGTTCATCGCAATAACGCCCGAGAGCAATCTGGTTTAGTTGCTCCAACGCTATGTATTATACGACATTGAAGTACGGCAAAATACAGTTCTCCCCACCATCAATGTAATGTTAATGCCTTAACAGAGCAACGGTAGGGCTTTGCTCAGTATATCTGTGACGATGCTCGGTGTATGTACGTTGTTAGCGTGCCACGTTCCTCGTCAATAACTATGAATACATAATATACATAATAAATAAATACTTTCAGTTAGTCGCCGCTTGGTTTGTTTTGTTTCATAATTCCAGGGGGTGCAATTACTCACTTGCTCTCATTAAAGAGCCGTCACTGGATGTGGCTATTAATAATTTTAAAAATATTCCAAGTGACTTCGGATGTGGCCCCCGGCAAAAGTTTTTAATAGAAATCCAGATTTAATAACATTGCGGCAATTGTTAATGGGGACAAAGTCCAAAAATATAACTGAACGCTGAAATAAAAGAATATTTCCAGTATACACCTATAACTACTTGCGATGTAGAAAGGACGTTTTCTATCTACAAGGATGTATTTCATTTAAAGAGAACAAATTTTAGAAGAGAACTTTGAGAAAGTATTGCTAGTTAATATTAATACTCCTTTAGTCAACTTGAACTATAAAATGAAGAAATAAAAATGTATTTCGTATTTTATAGATCACCACCCGTTTGTTTTCAAATTATATAAAAAAAAATTAAAAACTCTTTCAGAATAAGTGGGCGATGAGTCATGGGCCTCTTGTGTCCGGTCCCTAATTATAACCTAGCAATTTTCTAAAAGCGTCTGTCATTTAAGAAATGCGTATTAGTAAAGTTACGACATGTTTTTTGATGTTACTTAGAAATCATGACTCACTAGATCCCTAGCAGTTTTTTTTTGAACGCCCGATATAGAAGCGAATATATTCTTGATTAGTTCATGTATTTTGTTTGAAAGAATTAATGAACCCAATTGTTCCAAGGCCTGTGCAAAATTTGGCGAAAGAAGGATATTTTGGTTTCATTATAACTTGGGAACGACAGATTTGCACGTATATAATAAACAAAAAAGAAAAATTGAAAATTTATTCTTCAATAATGCAACATTATCCTCACGTCTAGGTTTTGATATTGAGAATAATGAATTACTTTATTCTCAATATCAAAATCCGTACGTGAGGATAATGTTATATCTACTCCATTGAAATGTAGAAATCTAATCTAGTTTTTACAGCTTGAAATACGTGATTTTACTCAGCAGACTTTCATAATATCTAGTATTGGGTAAAAAGAGAGAAACAGAGACACTAAAACTAAAAAGTACGAGTCTTTCTCTCGTAAGAACTTGTCACAGATGCGACTATTTTCTTTTATTTCTTTCCGACATCTACTGACACTCTCGCATTTTCAATTCACATGCATTTTCGCACTGCCACCATTCAGTAGGTTTTTTAATGATCAGATAGAGGACCCTCTGAATGGGAGGGGTGAAGAACGTCGGTCTTTGAAGCCGCTCCGTTCCTGTGAAGTATCTTTTTTCAATGTGTACAATCTAGGCGAGCGCCTTTTCGCTCAAGATTAATTGCAAACTTGTCCGTCGCTAGAAGAGGGAGATGCTTTTGTTCTGGAAAAGAAATCCTCTATAGTGTCGTTATAAAAGCATGTTAATTACGTAGGATAATTTTCACAAAGGAGAAATACGAATTAAAAAGAAATATATTAATTTAGTTACTGGGAGAAGGAAGTTTTTCCACTAGAAAATGTAAATTACGGAGTGAGCTTGTAAGTTTATAATTTAATATCGAGAAGTAGGAATATTTTCAAACATTAAACTTTCTATGTAATTCTGTGAATTGCTCAAACTTTAGAGGCAATACGTCCGGAAAAATATATGCCAGAATATTAGAAAAAACTAAGAAACAAATTAGATAACACCCTAGAGAAAAGTCTGAGTAACTTCAGTAAAAAAAAGTATATTTGTTCTAAGACAATTATCAGTAAAGCCGGCATCGAAGACGGCTGCGATATAGTACAATTGTTTTGTGTAAAGTGAAAAATAATAAATCAATAATGTCGAAAGCTATAAAGAAACCATTCTACCACAAAGCACAGAAATTAATAAGTAGATTTCCGAATTTAGTTTACGATAGTTCTACAATAAAATGAAAAGTTTGTAATATACAACAAAATATGCCAAAGGCTTGTGAATAGTGCAAAGCACATACGGGAAAAAAATGGTGACGTATTTGTCTTCGAGTTATCTGTAAATTTTCATGTATTGTAATGTATCGTCTACATTAGAACAGAAGAAACCATTTAGTTCATTTTGGAACTCGTGTTGCTAATATTTAACCGATCACATCTAGTTTGTGACTTCACGGAAGACGTTTAAACTGGTAAGTATTCCAGCACGTTTTATAAATTTGTAACTTTATTTATTATTTACAATTATTTATTTGTAAGTATACGTATCAGCGCGTATCGGCATTTAAGGTTAATAACCTCAATAGCTACGGGCTATTAGCACTGGTTGAGACTGGCCACCACACATATCGGCATTATATGTACATATAAATACATGCATGTGCAATCCTTTCAACTAGGAGGTTGCATTCTTAATTATCAGAGAAGGAAATAAAAACTGTACAACATGTGCATGCCTGCTTAATAGACATGGAGAAAGCTTTCAATAGAGTAAAAACAGGGGACATTTGGAAAACTGTCCCAGCCTATACATACAGTTCATAAACTGTTTCTGCAGTTCGTACTGTCCAAGTGCCAACCCACCGCAAATTCCACTTTATCTCTTTATAACACACATAAATACGCGCTGTAATACTACACAGGTTTGTCATTTTAAATACAGGGTTATTCAAAAAGATGGACCCAATTTAATTTGTATTTAAGTATGAATTGAACATGAACAATCTACATACTAATGAAAAAAGGAAGTTTCATTCAAAGTTTTTTAACAGAGGTTCTAAATGTTCAATATGCCCCCCCCCCCCCCGGCCTCTCGTGTCCGATCCCTAGTCATAATTAGACTGTGGAAACGGTGCTATCCCACATCGGGTGTGATTCATCGATACCGGCAATGCACAATCAATCGATCAACTTAATATGTATATATTAATATTATAGCGCGATGGTGTTGATAAAAGTTGTTCGTTTGTACGTCTTTTAATGCAAACAGACGGAATTGTGAAATATATTTCGCCAGAGTCGTAATAAAGGCAATGAAATATATACACGGAAATTTATTTTTACGAAAATAAATAAAGCATTGAAGTTAAATGAATTTAAATTAACTTGAACTGAAATTAATTCCAGATATCTACTAATGAAAAAAGGAAGTTTCAAAGTTTTTTAACAGAGGTTGTAAATGTTCAATATGCCCCCCCCCCCCCCCCGGCCTCTCGTGTCCGGTCTCTAGTCATAATTAGACTGCGGAAACAGCGCTATCCCATATCGGGTGTGATTCATCGATGTCAACAATGTACAATCAGTCTATCAACTTAATATGTATATATGAATATTATAGCGCGATAGTATTGATAAAAGTTGTCTGTTTGTACGTCTTTTAATGCAAACAGACGGAATTGTGAAATATATTTCGCCAGAGTCGTAATAAATTCAATGAAATGTATATACGGAAATTTATTTTTACGAAAATAAATAAAACACTGAAGTTAAATGAATTTAAAGTAACTTGAATTGAAATTAATTCCAGATATATACCTGTACAAAATGCATTTTACTTTATACAGTGAAAAGATTCAAAATATTGAAAAAGTATAAACTTGAAATTAATTATATCACCTATATTCACATTAATTATTACAATATATTTTAAACATTGTTCTGTAAAGTGCATTCTTTTATTAGACAGTATGTCTTTAAATATAGAAAAACTTCGCTCAACATCAAAGCTAGTAAGTGGCGCATAGAAATAATAAACTTTAAATTTAATATATCTACCGATTACGTATTTTGAACGTTACTACAAAAGCATTTCAGAAGATTAAAATCAGGGTTAGGACCGAATATTGCATCAATCTTATTATTTAAGCGAAACCGACTTTGTCTCTGCGCCTGCATGACTCGTTAGAGGATAGCGTCTGTTCCGCAGTCCAGTAATAATGTATACTTGATACTTTTTGATATAAAAATACCTTATAAAGTTTACAATTCAAAAATATGTTCAAAGTGGGGAAACACCTTGTCTCGTTTACAGCGGAATAGCATCACGAGCAAACGTCAAATGTGACAAGATTTATTTCCTTGATAAATCATATTTACAATTGTATCAAGATGAGAGAAAGAGAAACACAAAGAAGGAAATAGACGTCCCATCATTGATAAACCATCAAGTAGCGGAATGAGGTCGAAAAAGAGAGCAAAGTGAAAAACAGAATTTCCCCACATCGATATTATTATTATTTCCTTTTGTACGTGTTCAAAGCGTCGTGGTTAGTTCACAAGAAAAAAGTTAAACGGGCGCACGAGATCTTTTATTACTGAAAATGGGATTCTTAGGTCATAAAATCTTGGTTTGAAATTTATTTTTCCGTCGTAAAAGCTTATTTTGTAACTATGTAGCTTCGTGTCGGCTCTATAAGTGGTAGTTACGCGGATACAGTACGAAATATTAAAGTCGTATGCTAAGCAGACAATAAAATACCGAAATATATGTACTAAAACTTTAAACTAATTGGGAATAATTCTGCAAACCTTAAAATAAATTAAGTGGTGTTAAGTGGCTAAGACGACTTCGTTCAATTTTCCATTAACAAATGAGAAGTACGAAAGAGAATTAGATTTCATTAAAAATATTTCGAGATATAATGGTTTGATTCAGAATAAATTAAAAAAAAACAATCCGCGATTCCACTTGTATATTACCTCAACAAAATCGTGACAAAATTTATATGTTTACTGTATACTCGAATTACGAAGAATTAAAGAACGTAGTCCCCAAGTTGCTTTTCGGTTTAGAAATTCAATTAAATCTCTTCTAGGAAACGCGAGAGACAGAATTGAGGAGAATCAGAAATCGGGTATATATCAAATTAATTGCCGCTATTTTTAAATTGAAATATATTGGCCAAACAAAACGTAACCAATAGCAACCCGCTATAAAGAACATATATTGGATATTCAATTAAATAGACCGAAAATATTGAGTGTTACCGGTCAGGCAAGTTTTGATAAACCACAGAAATTTATTGACATTACTCACCGCTATTTGATTTCACGTCGTCTGATCGATGGAGTTCTGGTTTCGTAGCTAACATGGATAAAGGATGTTGACCAGGACCAAGTGAGGACAAGCCGAGTATACTAGCTGCCGTACTTGGTGGTGCCGCACCTAAACCCGGATGAGGTATCATTGGTATTGGTGGTGCTGCATGAGCTGGTAACTGTTGGGCGTGCATCTGTTGAAGTAGCCTGGGCAGGTCTGGCCTTTGTTGCTGTAACAATAGAGAAACTGTTACGAATCATTATAAACAATAGACTAAAATTAGCCAATGGAAAATTAAAAATTAGTCGCAAAATACAAAAGAAACCAAATCCACAGCTTACGTACACAAATATTAGCCTTCAGCTATAAGGATGTGTTTTTTCAAGTATTTTATTCAAAAAAAAAATTATAAGAATTGATTTTTGTTATTCAACTACAAAAGAAAAATTAAAGGGAATGAACAACATATAAGTAGAAACGGCGATAACTAATTAAAAATTAATTTAAAATAATACTTTTTTAATAATATTAAACATATTAGAAAGCAAAAAAACTAACCTGAAACATGGCGTGGTGAATCATAGAATCGGGAAACTTTTTCTATAAAATAAAAGAATGAAATTATGAATCTTTGGTTATAAAAATATGATCTCATATTAAAAAGTTTCATACAAATAGGTAGTGTGTATATGTAATAATCAAACAGCGTTTTTCAACTATTACATATGTATTTTAAATTCATTAAAATGCAGTAAGCTGCGAAGGTAATTCGTCAAACATATGAAAAATAAGTTTGGCAATGTGCATAGAAGATGTATATACAAGGACGCATTGATATAAAAGGTCAACTCTATAAAACAAGAATAAGAAAAATCAAAATCATGAAACTAGTCTCAAACTGAAGTAAATTTATTTCAAATTAAGCGCGTTTCTTTTCAAATAAATAAAACTGCAGAAGTAACTACATAATTTGCATTGATTTTCAAAAACCTTTATTGGTAATTGTAGTATCAGTTGTGACATTTATACACGAAAAATAATATCTGACAAGTGACCACCACAGCTGATCACTTTTTTGTTCAAATTTTCTATTAGATTTCGACATAATTGAGGCTCTATTTCACCAATGACACGAATAATTTCATCCCTTAGTTCAAGAATCGATTATGGTTTGTTCTTATAGTTTTTTTTGTAACCCCAAAGAAAATAATCCAATGGTGTTGGATCACATGATCTTGGTGGCCAATTAACATCACCATTTCTTGAAATAATTCTTCCAGAAAATTTTTGTTTCAATAAAGCAATTGTTTAATTAGCAAAATGAGGTGTTGCACCGTTCTACTGTAACCATCTATCCTCCAGATCAATATTCAGTTAACATCTCACGATATCGAACATTATTCAGTGTTACTGCATAACCAGCAGCATTTTGAAAGAAATATGATCTAATTACACCACCTGACCATAATGCAGACCAAACAGTGACTCGTTGAGGATGTAAAGGTCTTTCATAACTCACTCACAAGTGGAACACTTTTCTCAAAACGCTGAATAAATTTCTTCATTCCGTTCATGAGAAGACTTTCTTATTTACTGTTGATCTAATTGTAAACAGCAACCCGAGCTTCAGAGTATGGTGAAAAATATTGACCTTTCAATACCTCCTTCAACTTTGGGAACAACCAAAAATCTGAAGGGCGAATTATTTTGAATTAAAAAAATTCGAATATTTAGCGTCGTAAAATGTACAAAGCAATATTTATATTCATATTACTTCGCGAAAATGCAATGAATTTGTTTACACTCATAGTGATGTATTATTGTACTATGTACTATTAATTAATTTAAACTAATAATCCATATACGCTTTAAAACATTTTATAGTTTTCACAGACTTCGTATTAAATAGTACGTCGTTCTACTTACGCGCTTAATTTTTCTTCATTTTCGTACATTACTTACAGTCTAATCTTCGTATAAAAATTTTATTTGTTTCTTTGAATATATTTTTTCTACGTTTTTCCTCCTTTTGTTGTAATTAATTATTTCCAAAATTAATTAGTGAGGCTATATTTCTTTTGCTTTAAAAACATTTTACGAAAAACAGGCATTGGCCTATTTGTACCAGCGTGGAAATACAAAAATATCGTCTTCTGATAGATACCTGTCGGTCATTTGTATTTCTCTGTCTCCTATTATATTTATGAATATTCTATGTGTTTTAGATATGCACATCTCTAACATCTCATATTTATAGTATTTTGTTGACGTTCGTCTACATATTGAGGTACCTAATCTCACACATTCATGCGCATATCGACGTTAATTTTGTTTACAATTTATATTTATTTTCTTATTTATGAACGTAAGTAAATACTATTGTTATCTGAAATATTCCCTGAATATAAATCGTATTTGTTACATGTGTTTATTATTTTCAGATTATACTATGACTACTGTCGATACCAAGTCTTTATATCTGGATTTATTCTCAATTCCAAATGAACTATGTATTAGTAAAATTATATTATAAACTTTGGCAATTTTACATCAAATACCAGCAAGTCTAAGATATATATCGAAGCTAATATGCTAAGAATGATTTATTTATTAAATATGCCTTTTTATAAATTTTTGGTACGTAAGCATCTGTTTTATGCCTAATTAGAATAAAATACTTTTACATAATAATCTACAATCTACTGACATAACACATTGAATTCAATACTATATTACGTAATATACCAGGTGCATTCAAAACACAACCTGTTTTGACCACGTTTATTGGTTATTTACGTTGTATTTATTTTATTCAATTTACATCAAGGTGGAATTTTACAGTTTCATGTTTATATGGATTCTTCGATTCTAAATAAGTTCTGCAATTAGTCCTTTAAATATGGCCGGTACGTTTTGGAATACCCGGTATAAACCTTATTGCTTTTTACTAACTTATTTTTGCATTTTATGTTAGCTACATTAGAAAAATAAGAGATGTTAATGCTTACTTTCAATTGTAAATATGTAATTACAATTCAATTTTGGTAAAATCTCCGTTATTGTAACATATTGGAATAAGATTTGGAATATATGTAATTCATGAATACAGTCGTTGGAATTTCATCAAGAATCTTTATTTTTAAAAATATACTTCTAGCATTTGCAGTATGTATCACTACTATATATATCCTCGCAATATAGAAAATTCATTTCATTCCATTTTTGTCGGGTTCGTGGTATTCTTTTTATCCATCTCATATGTACGTCCTTTTCTTACGTGACTTTAACCACTTTATCCGGCAGATTTCCAGCGCAGTCACCCGCAAAGTCGAGCGAGCAGATAAGCCGATTTCTGATCCCTACTGAATGTCGGAGCCGCGTGTGCTCAGATTCTTCTGGCGTTTCCACTCCCGACACTGCGGCAGCACTAAAATATTTATCATTATTTCGTAAGAGGATTACATTATCCCATTGTTATGCGAACTCGATAAAGTCCAATATATTCGTTCGTTCCTAAACTGAGATCTTTTGTATGAGGGATCCGTAGCACATGAAATATTTTAAAGCCTTCACACGGTCCGCTTAAATCAAATTAATGCCCACAAATCTGAGTGTCGTGATCGGATAATTTTTTTTCTTCTTATCTTTCCAATTCCTTTAAGATGTTGGATTATCTTTCAAGCAATATATACACATTATAATTCACTCAAATAATCCAGAATGATAGAATATATTCAAAATTATGTAATTTAAATAAGAGAAAAAGCGTTACAAAAAGAACAAATTAATGGATGATGAATAGAGCAGACCAATTTCCGTGAGCGCCATGTGTGCCGATGTGAGGATGATTGTATTGCATCAGAACTAATAAAAAGCATTCAGTATGTGTTTGGTACTTGCTTAACTGCATGTAAGTGTAAACATACGTAATAAAATATCGTCGACACATAAATCGAGAAAACGACCGTTGTCAGAAGAAGTGAATAAGTTTATTATGGATTTCCCAGACTTAATATACGATGGCTCAAAAATTAAATGTTTAGTGTGCACTACGAATCTAATGTGTTGGCCAAAAACACATTGTAAAGAACACGTAAGCAGTTCTAAGCACAATAATAACAAAATTAATCGACAACAGTTTATACATGAACTATGTGTAACTATGATTGTGTGTACACTGCCGTTTACCTTGTTAAGTAATGACTCATTTATTTCATTTTGGAATAAATACGCGAATCAAACATTACCGAGCACGACAACGTTACGAAGGAATTTACCATCGGTGCGTAAACAGGTTGAAAATAAAATCAAAGCCGAACTGAAAAATAAAAAACTGTGGTTATGTGTGAACGAAACAACTGACAGCAAAAAAATAATTTGTAGTTAATGTGATGGCGCGTAATATGGAACCACATCAACCAACGTCTTCAATTTTATTAGCATCCAGACGACTAGAACAATGTAATGCCGAACAAATTTCAGAGGTGCTATTAGATACTTTGGAAAAATTTAAACTTTCGAAAGACCAAGTATTAATGTTTATGACCGATGGTGCCGCAACCATGTGTTCTGTAGGCCGGTCTCTTAGAAAATATTGTACCAACTTGTTAAATATTACTTGTAAACTCCATGCTCTACACCTTGTGGCAGAACAGGTTCGTAGATGTTATCCAGAGGTAGATGCTTTAATATCGAGTACAAAGGCAGTATTCCTGAAATCTCCAAAACGTATTCGGAAATTTCACGAATTGTGTCCCCATACCCCTGAGCCACCACAGCCGATTCTGACATGTTGCGGGCGGGGTTTTACTATCATTAACATTTTGAAAAAATTAAGGACGTGGTTTTATCATTCGATCCGAAAGAAAGTGCAGCTATCAATACAAGCCAGAAAAAATTTCAAGATGCCCAGACTAAAATGATTTACAAAGTATTCGGGAGAATTACTTGGGACCAGAGGAAGCACTAGAGGAATCACTGCAAATCGTTAAAGATGTTCACGCACGACTGTGTGCTGTAGAAGACGCAAAAAGTGAAAGAGTTCTAATTAAATTTGAAAGTGTTTTAGACAGAAATGCAGATTTTGACACCTTAACACGTATTTGTGAGGGCACGTCTACAGATGCGTTAAGTTGCTTAAAAAAGTATTTTGATTATGCGAATATAACATCAGTAGATGTAGAACGGTCGTTTTCCGAATATAAACATATTTTTTCCTCACGGCGGACATGTTTTTCAGAAATAACCTTAGAAACGCACCTGATGTTGAAAATATACAATCGAGTTTCTCCAGTTTGTCAATCCTTGGAAGACGCTTAAAACGGTAAGTGTTTTTTTAAATCCTCTGTCGTGCACACAATCACTGATTTCATACATTTTCCATTTTATTTATAGGTACATACAACGCTGCTATAATATGTACTATTCTTATTTTTCGTATGTTTATGCATATTACTTTAATAGCAGAAAACCAAATGTATATTTAATAATATTTAAGAATACATAAATGTCTCTACTTTTATACTTATATCGGTAACAAGTTCATGGCGCGCACGGAAATTGGTCTGCTATAATGATGAATGTAGAGCAGAAATGTATAAGAAAAATATGGCAAAGATTGTTACAAACTCAAAACGGCAAATGACAACTATAAACTACAACGGAAGAAAGTTGAAAATATGTGGAGAATACAGAAAAGGAACTTTATGGAAAAGAACTGGCAGAATTAAAGGGAAAATTATAGAAGAAAATAGATAAAAAATTTGTACAAACACGCGAAATATATAAGATCAGGACTTAGAAAACAGATACGTTTCGGCATAGATAAAGAAGGTAACTTGACTGGCGTGAAAGAAAAAATATACGAGAGGTGTGTTTCGTCATAAAACGAAATATCTTATATTGTATATATTTATATGTTAGATATAAGTAAATTTAGCATAACAGAATTAAAGAATAGCATTTTAAACTTTACAAATATTCAACGTACTGTAATGTTTGTCTTTTCGGGTTCTTAAATAAAACTAACGGTAACGTAGACACACACTATATTCTAACACCTTTTCTAAGAGGCAAGTGTTTTGTCCCGTAGTTTGAGAATGGCATGGTAAATTTAGTCTTTATAGGGTTGCAGTGTATAGTAGTTGTGCGGAAGCGTTTATGTTACTTTACTGTGCCCCATGTGTGACTTTTAATTAGTAGTTTTTACCTACTGATGATGACAACTTAGTTGTCGAAATACGTATTTAGGATACGACTAATAATTGTGGTAAGGGGTTATATACCTTTTTAAATTATTATTTAACCACAGTCTCCATTGAAAGAATTTACACACTATATTAATAATAAAAACGAATAACAATATAAAAACTAATTACTAACAATAAGCACATTTATGTATTTATATTTGTGTAAGTTCACTTGGTGATAATTCGGTATCGAATGAATCTCTCCCTCCATTTCCAGTCTTCTTACAGTCTATAGACCTTCCAGAATATCCCCGAAGTTCCTCGGTCTTTCCAGAGACGGTGGTATGTTCGCGCATATGAGTCATTGTTAGACTGTTCACGAATATTGTGGATAACTCACATCACAGTACATTTTAAAGTGTAAATCATTATATAACGTACTTTTATTAGCATATTCAAACCGTAATATTTTCCTTAGATTCAAAGAATTTATATTTACTAATCTGTTTATTAACTGCTTTATATATTTAGACCATTTCTTAATTGCCTAGGGTAATTAGTAGAGTGGACCAATCCGGAGCGAAAGCAGAGGCGTGACTAACGAATTGGTTCACGATTACTTAGTATGTTGTTCACGGTCATCGTGTGTACACGTATAATAGCAGCAGGAAAGTATATTCTGTGTATTTAATAATGTTGCAGAGCTATGTTCGAAAGAAGACGCAAGAAATGAGTGTATTTTAAGTAAGTTTGAAAGTCACGCCTCTGCTTTCGCTCCGAATTGGTCCACTCTAGTAATTAGTGAACAATTTCAATAGACCCTTCAATACTTGCTATTGTTAATTATATTAATATACATAATAGCCTCAAGATATCCAAATATGCATGGATCATAAAAATCTATTATTGATGAACCGATTAGATAAAAAATACATTCAGAAGATTTATGGCACTCTATTAATACGTAATTAGAAATTCTGTTTTATTATGTTGATTTATCAGTAAGATCTTTAAGACTATCGGAAACATTGGGTATTGTTTGCATGTAGATGCAATTTTTAAGAAGTAATAATGTAGGTAAATTCCACAACAATGGCATAAAACACATACAGACATTTTAGTTATGTTAAAGTAGGGGCAGTGATATATTTTACATATAGTTGTAATACAACAAACATATACAGACGTTCTACAACAATCATACTGACCACAACAATCAGACAATATACAACAATCATACAATATACAACAAACATTCTATATACAATTCAGATTCTTAACACAATACAGTACAAGACATACAGTCTGAAACAAACATTAAAAAAATAAGTTTAAGTTTACATTAAATGCTACATTGTGAGAATTATCTTATCAAATTAGGTTTAAGTATTTTTTTGTAAAATAAATAAAACATTTAGAAAACACACCTAGTTTCAATATAACTACCACCAACCAAAAGAAATAGCTTACACGGAAGTTACGCTCCGTGAGCGGTGGGTCAAATACAAAGTTATACATGATCCTTCGAGAATCGAGTACAACGCAACATTGGGTACTTCGACCAGATATAAAGAGATACAAGATGGAAGCAATATTTTCAAGATTTGCTCAGTTAAGTCTGCAAGCTCTGGCGGAAAAATTGACATCAATGAGTTAAGGTAAAGAATAAATAAATATTTGCCGATAAAATTTGGAAAAAAAATGAAAACATCCTTCCACACAACATAAGGAACATACACATCAAGTTTGGTCAAAATCGATTATGTAGTTTATGAGTCTTTAGAATAAATGAAATGTTTTTGATTTTTATACGCATATAGATTTCCTCTTTTGTGCTATAAAATATAACAATTCCTCTGTTAACTATTTGCTTATTTGTCAATTGTGGTTATGTAATTTTGTTTGGAATCTTAATGGTGGCTATTGTCTACACTGTGATTATAAAGCTACTCTACTATGTAGGAATTTACTATCTACTATCAATTTGAGGCAAAAATTATTTGAACATACCTTCTATAAAATTAAAATAAAAATGATTCAAACTGATTTTTATTGGAATTCGCGCAATTTAGCGCATTTCTCTGGTAACAATTTTAAATATTGACATTCTCTTCTCTATGAATTTTCAACAAACGTATTTTATTTTTCACATGCAAAATAAAATTTCACAAAACAAGCATGTTACTACAAAACCACTATACGATGGGTGCTTTTAAGCGGTTGAATAACCGGACGAGCTGTTCAAGTCAAAAAAGGGTAGATGCGAGCCAAATAACGCCAAGCGCCATAAAAAGCGTCGACCAACAGGACCATCATAATCCAATTAGCATTCAATGTGTTCGCCGTGGTACGGTCAGCCAGTGGCGGTGAGCTTTTATACAAAAAAAGAGCTTCCAAACGGTCTGATGGGCAGCACACTCCCTGCTATAACGCGACGGTTGTTTTGTATTCGGATTTGCTATTTATTTACGTGCGCAACTCTTTGATATATAAAGTTCCAAATAACAACACCAATGGTACAACAATGGCCATGCAAAATGTTAAGAGATTATGTTCGACATGTTTAAATGATTTGGATGTATCTTTCATGCGGTTTAGGTTTTCAATTGTGTCTTTATAGCTGGCAGTATTTCCCATACATTAAAAGAATTGAAGGGATCAAGGATTATCATAAATAATTAGTTAGTTGGCTATAATTTTCTTGTATCTTCAGTATATTATCGGCTTAAAAAAAGTTAAAAATTTCACTTTTATAATTATGAACGCTCTTTCTTTACACTAATATTACTACTGGAACAATTTACAAAAAAAATTAAATAAATTTAAAAAATGAACTTTGTGATCAATTATAACTAAGCATATATAGTGGGTAGCAAATATTATTAACGAAACAAATGTACGCCTTCAATCATTTTGATAAACCCTATATATATTAAAGTAGTGTAAAAAGTTTTTTCGTTTTCGTGTATAATAGACTTATAATAGACTGGGTGTTGATAACCTGCAATCATTCGAATATTTTATTCGTCAAAGCTGCTCATGTATGCAACAAATAATATTCTTTATTTTCGCATTTTCTCCACTACCCAACATAAAGGAGAAAGAATTGCAGAAATTTTTAGCGAAGTTGAAGTACCTAAATTTGTAATCTTCCATATATATATATAGGATAAAATAAATTAAAAGTATCTCTATATTTCGCAATAACTTTGTTGCTTCCTCAGGAGATAAAAATGTAGAGTCAAAAAAAATCAATTTTATTGTCCGTGTACGTCACTTTTATTATTTTTTTGAACTCTACATTTTTATCTCCTGAAGAAACAACAAAATTGTTGCGAAATATAGAGATAATTAATAAATGAGTTTTTAATTGACAGAATATAGTACGGTCGATGATGTCTTTTAAATTACATATATATATATAATAAACTTAATAAGTCGGCGATTAAAGGTCTGGTTTATTACTTCAAAGTATATATATTTAAAACAACCCTACATGTTTCGGCAATGATGCCTTTGTCATCAGGCATCATTGCCGAAACATGTAGGGTTGTTTTAAATATATATACTTTGAAGTAATAAACCAGACCTTTAATCGCCGACTTATTAAGTTTACCATATCATACCAAGGTCACGAAAATATTATATATATATATATATAGTAGATTAGTGGGCAAGATAAGGTCTGTTTTACTTTAATATGTATATATTTAAAATCATGTTACATGTTTCGGCACATAATGCCCTTGTCAAAGAAATTTAAAATTTAAACCATTTATGTACATATAAACATGTAAGATTATTTTAAATATATATATATATATATATATATATATATATATATATTAAAGTGAAACAGACCTTAAATCGTCGACTAATTAAATCTACTATAACATACAAAGGTCAAGAAATAATTATTTCGTGACCTTTGTATGTTATGGTAAATTCAATCTGTTGGCGATTGAAGGTCTGGTTTTACTTTAAAATATATATTTTTAAAACAACCCTACATTTCGGCAAATGATGCCTTTATCAAGGAATATAAAATATAAAATCTATATATATATATATATATATATATATATATATATATATATATATCAATTGATAAATTGATATATATATTGAAGTTTTTCGGCATTTATATGAAATATTTGTAAATATTAAATTAGTAATATGTAATTGTGGAGTAAATGTGATTGCAAACATTGCTGTCTACAACTTACAACGGAAGTCCTACGAAATTTAATTGAAAAAAATTTGTCTGCGTTGGGGCTTGAACCCAAGTCTACGGTTTGCCGGACCGTCGCTTTAACCAATTAAGCCACGATAGACCTTGAGTTAGAACTAACCAGTGAAGCAGAGTAACGCTAGGCGCGAGATTGAATTAATGCAAACAAAGTGATGAGTAAAAGCTACACAACTGCTCCGGCAGTGCAACTATGCCGCCCCAAAGTTGTTGGTAAGACCTAGACATAAAAACAGCAGTGGCATAATGGTTGTACATAGTGGTAATTAAAACCAACGATAACCTATGGGGTAGTCTGGTAGAGGAGGATGGAATTGTCTTTGGCAGTAGGATTTCTGACGACTCTCCAGAGACAGGCTCTGTTGGGAATCACAAGAGCTCCGTGGTGGCCATTGCGGGTCTTCTTCCCCTGTAACTACTTGTGAAAGTGGAGATTATGATTGCGATCCTAAAACTGAATATTAATAGTATATAATAATATCCCAATGATGTATGTAGTTGGTGCCACGGGAAAGGTATTACAAATACCAGCGGGAAAATGTCATTTGAGATTATGTTTACAATTAAGCTGAATATCTCTATACCAACCAAGAATAAGTAAAGAGTCGCTTGAGCAATTGGGGTGTCAGTATCTGGTTCACGGATGGATAGCAATCCAATTATGGTAGGAGCATCTGTGGAATGTGCCCTAGAAGGAACAGATCACAGAGTCTGGCGAAATACATGACAGTTTTTGGGGGCTTGGCTGTTTGTAGTCAAAGCCTGTGAAATTCGGGAAGTCGTCCGTACAAAATGACTGATAATCATGCGACTATGAAGGCTACTATGAATTCAATTACCAGGTCGAAAATGGTTGAACACTGTAAGCAAGTCCTAAATAGATCGGCACATGACAGTATTATAACCAATATGGATACCGGTACCGGTAGAACTTGTATGTGGAATCGCTAAGGATTCCAGCATAGGTGAGATCTGATCATGCCTAGAAAGAGGACATAAAAAGAAATGGTGAAATGGTGCTGAAAATATGCTGAGATAAAACACCATTGTATTTTTTATTTAACACAGAAATTTATACCATCTTACTTTTCTTTTGATTTTCTTCCCTAATTTTGTATTTTAAAGCATTTTTGATTATTGTTTGCATTTGCTATGTATTCATATTTTCCTTTGTTTATTTAGAACTTATGCATATGTCTATTTACCTTTTTTTTATTCCTTTTGTTGTTACCCCTTAAATAATATATCTGTTGGGTAATGAAGAAGTATTTATTATTAACTCTTATGACAAATTTCTGCAAAATTTCAGTTTTTCTGCTAATTATTTTTATTGATTCAATGGTCGGCTTAGTCTGTTGTTATATCATGGAATACTTCCCGAGAGAATCTCTCAACTTCATTCAACTTACGTAAATAAAAAGTTATTGTCCATTGGGAAAATTCCAACAGGGAAAAGCAATTATTGCGTGGATATTTTTATATTTTTATTTTACTCCGGCGATTTTATCTAATTCAAAACATAACGAGACCAAATTAAAAGATATTGGTAAGAAATATACAGGGTGAGTCAATATTTACTGCCCGCCCCCTGGATTTTTTATATTCTCGGATTCTACATTTAAAAATAAGACAAAAATGAGGAATTCAGGTAAAATTGAAATAAAAAATTAACATTTTTTAAAACTTTTATTTATTCTTAACAAATTCAAATACAAAGAACTTGTAATATTCCAAAAATAAAAACTATCTGGGTCGAGCTAAGGGAATCGGAAACAAGACATCTAATTTCTTACAAACTTTCAAAATGAATACCATTTTCGTTAATACACGTACGTAATCTATGGCTCAAGTTCTTGGCAACAAAATTGAAAATATTCCCATTTGTATGTGCTATTGCTTTGTGAATCTGGACAATTACGTCATCTACTTTGACAGGTACAGTAAAATAAACTTTTTTCGTTTGGTCAAAAACCAATTGAGTCGAGAGAACGGGATGGTCATACTATTGGTCCACTCCAACCAATTAATTTATTAGGAAAACGGCGACTCAAAATTTTTTGCACTTGTAATGTAGCATGTGCAGGCCCTCGATCGTGTTGAAAAAATACTGTTGCACGTTGTTGTAAAGGAATATCTGGAAAAAAGAGTTCTGCGTAAAAATTACTGCAATTTTCACCATTCAGTATTCTTTTTCTTCATTCTTTAGCAGAAAATATGGGTCGATTATTCTTTTTCTCAAATTACCTATCAATACATTCAGAGATCAACGTCTTTGCTACCGTCACCAAAGTCGGTTGTGATTCGAAAACTTCTTGTTAGTTGAAATAAGCTTCATCGGTAAACAAAACGTTATGGAAAAAGTCAGGATTGCTTTGAATTTTATGTAATGACCACGTGCCAAAAATTTACTCTTAGTAGGTCATTTCCAGGATGCAGCATTTAAATCGGCTGTAGGCGGTATGGATACAAGTTGTATCTTCAAAAACATCTGTGAACAGAAGATTTGGAATGACACCTATTCCTTGACAAGAAACATGAACTGTTGGTAGGATTATTTTCAACATCTCTAACTCTTCCTCCTATTTCCATGTAAGTTATCGAGGTCGACAGGCATGCAAAAACCGTTTTGGAATGATAGATCCTGTCTCCATAACTCGTATTTCTACATTTTGAATTGTTTTATAAGCTGACAGCGGTTCAGCAATCATTCTACGTACCATTGTGATCAAAATAAACGACTACACTAGAAATGCATGCTACTTAAACCTGACATTAATTTATATAACGTAACGTCATCGCGATAACTAAAAATGCCACAATTAACAACTTTGCAGAAAAATATTTTGCAAACTCGAATACATGATTGTGGTGGCATTAGAAATATTGCTACAGAACTGGGTGTTAGTACTAGCTTCGTGTTGCGGGCTAAAAATAAAATTTTTCAAATTGGAACAATTATAAGGAGACAAAGTTCAGGATGCAAAAGGGTATCTACGGCGCAGCAAAAGTTGGTAAATTTTTTACGCAGAAATCTTTTACAAAGACCAGAGATTTTTCAGCATTTGCAGTAACCGGTCGACGAAAAATATCAGAATCAGAATTGTGAAATCGTAGCGCAACCAACAAAGTTTTTCTCACGAAAAAATGAAACAAAATAGAATTGCGTTTGCCAGGGAATATATCCGCCGGCCAGAAGATTTTTGGGATAACGCCTTTTCAGATGAAAAGAGATTTCGATCTTCCAACAATGCAGAGGTGTGAGTATATCGTCATCAAAGAACGCGTTATGATCCACAATTTACAAGAAAGGCTATAAATTCTGGTAAATTTTCGGTAAATGCTTGGGGTGTGGATCAGCATTAGAGGCCCAGGTATATCTGTTATTGTGGAAGAAAGACTGACTGTGCTAGTATACGTTCGATTACTGGACCACTAATTATTGCCTTTTGTTAGACCCGTTTTTGGTGATAATTGTATTTATGAGCAGGACAATTGTCGAGTCTATACTGCTCGGGTTGTAAGGACATTCATGGAACATGAGGGAATAAATTTGTTACCGTGGCCATCAACGCCCTGATTTAAACACGATGGAAAACGTTTGGCTAAAATAGTGAAATATAGGTAATAAAGTGCCCAGAAAATGTTGCTGAAGCTGTTGCCAAGCTTGGGAAGACATTACTCCCTAGTTATGCAGAGTTGGTGGCAGTTCACGCAACAAAAAAAAACTAATGGCGTCCAAGCTTAATTGTAGTCGTTTATTTTGATCACAATGGTACAAACGCTCGGCAGCACGGATGATATCATAACATGCGCCTAAAATTTTTATCATACCGACGTATTCTCTGTTAGTATAGCCTGCCATTTTGAATTTTTAAATGTTTTTGGAGCTTTCAATAGTCAATAAATGATACAAGTCAAATACACATAATATCGTGAAAGTCCAGTAACTCCATGGCAACTTGGAAACAAAGAGACCACCACTATCTCGCGCAGTTTTGGTCCGCTGTTGGGTAGAGTGAAAAGACTCAAACACACTAATCTGTGACGTATTTCAATTTTTCTTTCAATTTTTCCAGAAAATGGCTTTGTTTTCGGGATTTTAGAATTCTAAATTTTTGTTTTATTTTTTAATTGTAAAACATATATCCAAGGGCTGAGGAGTAAATATTGACACACCCTGTAGACACTTAAATGTAATTCATAATTTTACAATATAAAATTATGATTTAAAATAAAGTCAGGCATGATACTGCGAAATATTACTTACCCAGTTAAAAAGACAATATTAATATTTATTCGCGCACATAATTTATTTGAATCAACATTTAACATCTTAAAATTTGCCGGAACTTAAAAGGAAGTAAGACAGAATGTAACAATATCTTATTCATAGATCTCAAAACGTTGTATAAAATAATAAAGCATCAGGTTAGCATTAAAAGTGTACTTCAGACGAAATATAAGTCCGGGAGAGAGTTCCCCACTCATGGTTAAAATTTGCACAGAGCTGGGGAAGAGGATTGTCGGGTTCCCCCAAGGAAGATCTTTTGTTATTCATGCAGCACCGCTTTTCCGCCCTGGCTTTATGTAAAAAGACGAAGCGTTACTGCGCTCAACCCACTCCTGAGATACTCCACCATCCGTACCCTGCGGACTAACACCCCCCACCTCGATTCAACCCTGCTACTTTACATAGGTCTATTCTGAAAGGACTTGAGTTTTTGTTTTCGCTTCGGAAAGCCTCTTAAATATTGACGGGGATATTTTGTGCTTGTTGATTAGTTTTTTTCTTTTCTAGAATTCGTCGATGTGTTTTGTTCGACTCCCTGTAAAATGAATAATGCCCTTATTCTTTTAGGAATCATATTTTGGGCATTTTATCTGTCAACTTGGATGATTAGAAGAATAAAATCCAAACAAAAACCAGAGAAATATAATTTAACTTGATCTTTTTCACCCACATGTCTTTATAATATGCAAGTGACATAAAAACGTGTGGGTGAAAAAGGTCAAGTTAAAACTTTACAGTTGTCGTTGTTTGCTTAAGTTTATAATGTCCATGTGTCATTTGTGAGTTGCTAGTGACAATTATGTGTGAATTATTTAATAAAACCGCCAACGCTTAACTCTAGCTCTACTTCTGATGAAGTCAAAAAATTTATTGACGAAATATTGAGCTTATAACAATTGAGTTTTAATTAAAACTAACCGATAACCCAAATAGTAGTTAATTTATATTAATACGGTCAAGAAATTTTCTAAAATTATATATATATATATATATATATTGGGAAGGTATATATTGGGATAAGGAATTTCAACGTTACAATATGAAACCATATCAACTTTTTCAAGAACTTGTGTCCCTTATCCCACAATTTATAAGAATTTAGAAACCGCAATCTGGATAGAAGGCAACACCTCCAAAAAAGCAAAAGAGATTTTAAAGAATGCATGTGGTCTGTTGGGAATCCGAGCCTAAAAAAGAGAAGCAGTCGGGAGATTGTACATACAGTTACTTGAAGCACAGTATGCGTTCTAGCGTTTTTTGAAGACGGGGAGAGAAATTTTAAAGAAAATATTAATATATAAAGGTACCGCTAAATAATGTCAAAGCTATGCGAATCTGAAGAAGTTTAAAACTGAAAATAAAAAAATTAATTCATTTGTAATTTCCAAATTTTTAGGCCCAAAATGTAGTTGTAGTCGATCCATATCTTTGCTTATTCTATATTTATCGAAATACAGCTGTAATAGAGTTCAATGACCTGCAAAAAAGTCGATAACATTCTGGACAATACCTACTTCAACAGTAAGATCATATTCATAGATAACGAATGTTATAGTTTTCTACCAAAATATTCTCGACCGAACATATTGTGATGTTTTTTTTTGGATATCAATAATAAGCCTTTACGTCGAATATTTCGGCAAACCTATGTCGTTTTAATTAAAATGTCATTAAAACTAAATAGTTTGAACGTTAGACTTCTTTTAAAAGTAAAATTATTATGTTTATTTATAATCAAACAAAAATCATCGTAAAATAAAAAGATTTGTGTGGGGTGTCCAATGGGATAGATACCTAGTTTTTAATTATTTATATGGAATTACATTTTTACATACAACTTTTTTGTCTTTAAATTTGTATGTGGCACTGACAAATACCAATAGAATAATATAACTCGCCGGTAAAAGAATTACTGATGAATTAGAAGTGGAAACCCGTATTGCCGCCCGTATATTTAACTGCGACCGGGCTGGGCTCGAATAAAGAATAGTAATTTCCTCGTTACTTTTTGTATGAAGGCATACACACATATACCTTTCATCCCTTTCTTTCTTTAGCGGTATACACAACTAGCATTATATTGCTACTGCAAAAATAGTATAAAGTGTAATAAAGTTTCTTCCTGTGATGTCATCTAGAGAAGTTCAATAAAATATAGGTGACACCGGTCATGCAACGGTGAAGTAATCGATGACGTAACCGACTGTGTGCTTCACCACATCTTAAAATTTTCCCGAAGAGACCAGAAAGGAAGATTGAGAATATCTCCGAGGCCTATAAAAGCAGTCCAGGAGGTGATGACTCATCCAACTAGTAATCGCCGTGAAATAAATATCGTAGTTTTCAATGAGAATATAAATGAATATAAATATTGTTACTATAGTTAAGTACATGTTTGTCAAGTGATATTTAGTGTATTTTTTAAATTAATATAGTTATTATTAATATACCATGTTTTATTAAACGAACCAAACAGGAAATCATTACATTACTTTGAGATTAGATTTATACTTTGAGGATTGGCCTCTGCCTATTTTGATAGCTATTATGAACAATATAGCCATCAGCAATTTTAATGAATCATTTAAATAGTAAATCCAAGGAAAAACTTAAGGAAATATTTTGTTGAGACTTTTACTATTTAATCACATAATTCCTTTAACTATTTCCTATCTATTGGGAATTACTGGAAATTTAATTCTTTCTAGGGTCTACCTTTTGAGTATCCTTTCCATATTTTTCTATATTGCAATAGTTGACGAATGTCTCACGTTTATTTTCCTCTTCTTCGAGTTGCGTATATAATTTCTTCTTACAATGTTTTTCTTAGATCTTCTCTAATCTTCTTTATGGGTAATTTTGCTTCATACACTGGTTTTGTTAACCTATGCCACTCAGTAATTCATACATATATACCGTCTTACGATAGTTGATTTTTTTCTATTAGATTTGTAACTAGTTTTGTGCCCATCTTAATTCTTCATTTATATCTTTTCCAGTATTGCCTTATTCTTTATCTATTGTATCTGACGTACCTCACTCCTGGTGCTTCTAGCTATTTTATGCGTTTTTCGATTAATGTCTATGACTCTGAGCCCTTAAGTCAGGATTGGCAGCGTTACCTTCTTGAAAATCTATACTCTGACTTCTTTGGGTTTTCTTTACTGTCCAGATAGGTGTTTTTTAATAATGATTAATAATATTTCTACTAGTATATCTTCTCCATAATTTTCTCATCCTTTCTCCGTCTCAGTTTTTACTTTAACCCTGGATGATTTAAATTCTCCTACTCGTTTTAGTGTTGTAGTATCTAGTTTGATCTTCTGGAGACTTTCTATTCTTCTAATGATCATTATTCATGTAACTATTTCCACGCGATTCGAAATTCCAGGGAGAGTTCTAGGATTCTATTACTTGTATTACTATAAGTTTTTATTCGCCACACCAATGGCAATAAGGCATTAATAAAACATACACTTTCTGTTACTATAGATTTAACAAAACGATACTTAAACGTCATTTCTCATCATCTCTATAAGTAAACATAATAAATTTACTTTGACTTACAAGGTCGGTTTCATCAACAATACATCCTTTGCGCTGTTCATATCGTCAGCTTCTGCAGGATATATTCTCGTACTTAGTATGATAACAAAATTTAGCAGTATGATCTGTGTAATATCGATTGGAATACATTACAAACATTAGCGCAAGGTGAACAGCGTTCTTCATGTCTGAAATTGAATCTTTATTCCAAGAACTGAACTATATTATCTCATCAAAAGTTTAACAAGTAATTCCACTAAAATACGAAATATAAACAGATGTAAGTTCCTCTCATCTTTTACATCAGATAAAGTACATTATCATTTCGCGAAAATGCAGTTGATTTGTTACAAATTTGCCGACCACGGACAACAACGTTAATATCTGTTTCTTAATGCAATTTAAGACTTTCCCGACGATTCGAAACTTCAATCCTTAATAGCTTAATTAAAGTAAAGTTAATTAATTGGTAATAGCAGTGGTCCGGCAAACCAATGGACGTAGGTTCGAATCCTGCTTAAAGGTGAATTTTTTTCGATAAAAAATTCGAATAATTGGCATCGTAAAATGTAGATAGCATTTATTTCAATCACGTTACTTCGCAAAAATGCAATTAATTGGCTACAAATTTGTCGACTACACGCAACAATATTAATATCTGTTTCTTAATGCAATTTAAGACTTTCCCGACGATTCGAAACTTCAGTCCTTAATAGCTTAGTGGTAAAAGCAGTGGTCCGGCAAACTAATGGACGTAGATTCGAATCCTGCTTAAGAGTGAATTTTTTTCGGTAAAAAATTCGTAAAATTAGCATCGTAAAATGTAGAAACCATTTCTTTCATTTACATTACTTCGCGAAAATGTAATTGATTTGCTAAATATATTATCACATGTCTACAGGGTAACTGATGTTTTCAGTAATAGCATCATTTGCCAGTAAGGTGGTATTCTACCAAGATTATCTAAATAAAAGTATTCACGACGAGAAGTCGTTCACATCAGATTATTAATTCAGTAGTTGTTTTGATTATATCCATCGATTGTAGGATTTAAATAATCCGACGTTCCGCCAGTCGATCTACTGCCGTCTTCAGGGTAGCCCTGAATTCAGAAAAATTGGAAGACAAATATGTTAGATCTGGGTTTGGCAAGATCAAGTCCTTCTCAGGGCTACCCTGAAAACGGCAGTAGATTGATTGCCCAAACGTCGGATTAATACAATCGATATAAATAGCGCAAACAACTATGTACTTATTGAAAGTATTGTTATTAACACAAAATTCGGATCTGTATCGTGAAATATATTTGTGCAAAACACTCTATTTATACACAATTCAGTAAAATTAATTATGTATTTTATTATTTTAGAGAAAAGAAAATTCTAATAATCATTATCGTAATATTTTTAAATCAAAGGACAAATCCTGTAAACATTGCTTTATTAACCGACGGCTTGAGAACTTTCAAGCTTGTTAGATTAAGTGCTATAAAAATACTGAATCAGCTTTGCATCGGCAATTATAAAACTTAAAAAAAAAATATTGAATGCTACCAACAACATAATAACATAATTTGAAACATACTTGAGTGGGTACAACCCAACAATTTTGTATAATACAAAAGTATTTTTAATAATATAAAAAATATTATTGTATTGTGTTCTTCACACCCCATTTTTAATAATATTTTTTATATTATTAAAAATACTTTTGTATTATACAAAATTGTTGGGTTGTACCCACTCAAGTATGTTTCAAATTATGTTGTTATATACATTCGGTTCACGCCGAACAAGTAGTGAAGACACGAGAATACAGTTTTCTATAGATAAGGTTGTTACCGACTATAGAAAACACGTTTGCTTCGGCTCTTGTTATGCAGACAGCGGTGAATATTCCTTCACGCTCTGTCTGAATAATTTCAGCTAGATAGTAACGTAGTTATGTTTGTTTGGATGTGTCTTCTCCAACAGGGGCGTATTGACAATCATGTAGAAATGTGAAATACGTATCTACGTCTTTGGAGAAGATACATTCAAAAATACATAAAAGAACTTGTATTGTGTTCTTCACACCCCATTTTTAATAATATTTTTTATATTATTAAAAATACTTTTGTATTAAACAACATAATACATAATTTCTCAATTAACGCTAACCCATAATCGTTTTATCATTTAATAGAGCTTTGCGGGAGGAACACCAGAAATAGAAAATTAAGATCGGCTTCATCTACTGCGCATCTTAATAGCAAGTCAATTTATAAATGGCAGATCCAGATTTAATTGGCACTGTTACATGCCATCCTCGTTTCCCAGATTAATTATTTAACAGTAATTATGAGAAAATTTCACGAGATGGTGGAAGAAGAAGTTCAGGAAGCAGCCGTTAAAGGCGCCCCATTCGTGTTCATGAAACGCGCTTGTTATGTCACCAGACACCTTTTAATCCATCTCATCGCTTCCGCTCTCCCTACTAGCAACACAGTTAAGGGGTTAAAGTTAAAAGGGGGAAAAAGAATCCGACAGAGACTAATATAGTAAATTAATGGAAGCAACGTGCTCGTTAAAAAGTATATTCGATACGACATAAATGTAATTTAATTTCGAGTAAAATTGTAATGTTAACAGCCATAATGATAGTACATTTCTTTTATATACTTTTTTATTTATTATATTAATTTTTATTAGGGACATAATTACAATTTATTGTATAGATTAATAACAATAACACAGGTCTACAAAATTAAACTTTTTGACAGATGTTTTTATTTTGAAAACTGATTTTAAATAATTTTGGTTGGCTGATTTCAAAAATTCTAGGCATTTATTTGTATCACGTAAGGTTTTTTTCTAAATATTAAATGAAAAAAAAACGATATTTCTAAAAAAAATTATTTGTTTATTGAGTAAAAAGGTGGTATACAAGTTAAAAAAGTGGAAAAAAATACTTTACTCAGTCTTTTTTAAGTGAAATCTTTGCCTTTTTGCCAGAAAGCTGCGTTGTCCGGACATTCGGTTGTATGTTTTTAAGGGCATATCTCGTTTTAACATCCAGCAGTAGTCCGCCATCATCGTTATGCTCCATCTGCCTTGGTATCGCCGTTCCATTTCCTTAATGTCTTGGTGAAACCTCTCTCCCTGGATCTTCGCTAACTGCTCCAAGATTTTCAGGAAAATAGTTCAAGTGTGAAAACAGGAAATGCACTTTCAAACTCATATTACAACCTAGACGATGAAAGTGTTGTAACATATTTTGAACAATATTTTCGTAGTTTTCGTCCTTAGAGTTCCCAAGAAACTTATCAATTACTTCTTTAAATGAAACCCAGGCGTTTTTCTCGAAATTGGTCATTGTGTTTTGAAAATCCTTGTCTTATCTTGCATAATGTTCTTATGATTCTTATCTGCGGCTCAACAAAAATACCTTCTTTTAACTTGGCATCGGACAAGGCTGGAAATGTCTCGCACAAATATTTAAAACACTGTCCATTTTTGTCTAGGGCTTTAACAAACTGCTTCATCAAGCCAAGTTTGATATGGAGAGGAGGCAGTAAAACTTTTTTGGGGTCAACCAAGCTATCTCTTAATACATTTTTGCTACCAGATGTAAGGCTTGTTCTAGAGGGCCATTCTATTTGAGTCCAATGTCTATCCCTTGCTCGACTATCCCACTCACAAATAAAGCATGGAAATTTTGTATAACCTCCTTGTTGTCCTAGTAGCATGCACAGCACTTTAAGGTCACCACAAAGCATCCACTGATGTTCTTGGTAGTTTATTATCTTTAAAAGAAGTTCAAAATTTTCATACGTTTCCATTAAATGTACCGAATGGGCAACGGGAACCGAGGCCAGCTCGTTACCATTGTGCAATAAAACGCCTTTTAAGCTACGCTTACTTGAGTCAATAAACAGTCGCCATTCTTCTCTTACATACGGCACATTTCCTAATTTTGAAATTAAGTCAGGAATATTGTTGCAATATACTAGCGGTCCGTCTTGAGTAAAATATTGACATAACTCTTTTTCGCGATCCCGGTAAAAGCTTGATGTGACGCCAGGTGCCAGCAAATGTTTCTCACGAAGTCGGGAGGCTAACAATTCGGATACATCCTTTGGAAGGTGCAAATCTCTAATTAAATCATTTAGTTCGCTCTGGTTAAACACTTCGGGCTCTCTGAAATCTGGTGTGAAATCTGAGTCATCTGGGTCGCAATAAGATTCCTCTGATTCTGACAATATGACGTTTTATAGTGCTTTTGGGGCGGTAGGTATCGGTACATCTGGTCCATGAGGAACTAGTCGAATAGCAGAGTCAAGATTGGGATATACAATTTGTTTCTTATTTTTTCTGTTGAATCCTTGAACATTACACGAACAAAAATAACAATCATCACTGTGATTTCTAGGCTCTCGCCATACCATAGGAACACCAAAGCTTAAACATTTCTTCCTACCTTTTTGCCAGTTTCTTAATGCTTCAACGCAAACGGAACAAACAGTATGAGGAGCCCAGGACTTGTCTTGGTCGCCAATTTTTACACCAAAATAATGGTATACCTTTTTCACAAACGAAGTTATAGTTTGCCTATGCTTTACTACGACATAACTACCACAGATATAACAAAAGTTATTCGGATTGTTCACACAATGTCTTCTTTCCATATTTATATGTTCTAGAACATTTAAAATACGCTACAACGAAGACAACAAGCGCGCGGACACAGTAGCACGACGACTAACACAACCAAACTGCACATAAGCAGGTTTCAACGTTGTATTGACGCTTCTGCGCCGACTCTGTTGCTTTGCTGAGAAATCTAATATTAACCAGTGTTGCCAAATCACATTTAATTTCACAAAAATCAATTCATTTAAAAATCATGCCTAACATGGAACAAACATATTCTTGTCATAGGTATGTATGTATATTAATAAATTAACATTTTTAAGATATAGAGCGCTATAAAAAAAATTTACGTGATAGAGCAAAAATATGGCGTTTTTTGGAATAAGGGCCCCCAAACATATACAAATTAGCAATCAGCTTTCAAACATCAAAATCACTGTAGACCTGTGTTATCATTGCAATTCATTCACAATATTCCAAATAAACTTGAATTTCGGGCTTCAGATATGTGCAGTCCTTACTAACTCCATCTATGAGTATAATATGAAAACATCAAGTGATTTTCATTTTAATAACGGAAGAGATTAAAATATCTACTTTCGTTCATATTTATTGATACCCTTCTTTCAAAATACCCTAACCATGTTCTTTTGATGTACATAACAATATATATCTAGATATATATATAGCTATATTATTCAACACTCCATTCGAGTTTCTGAAACGCGCTTGTAATGTCACCAGACACCCTCTAATCCATCTTGCCGCCTTCGCCTTCTCTCAAACTCGTTTAAAAAGGGGTTGAAAAAGACGGAAAAAAAGAACTCGACGGCGCTAGCTGCAAATGTAGTGTAAACACAACTTCAACTTTAAATTGAGCAGAATGGATCCGAGACACGTGACAAGAAGTTATATTTTTATCGAGGGAGAAACATAGGCGACCGTTCCGTTACTATATATCGCGTGCAACTTCGTTAACTCAACCTCCTTCTGGGCTTCTGGAGCAGCCATTATTTAAAATTCGCATTGCTGAGAGCCAGCAAATTGATTTCTTTGGAGTCTCATACCCCGCGTTCACGACTCCCTACCGCTCCTGTTCGTCCTAAACCGTACAACGGTTAAGAGGCGAAAGAAAAGAGAGGAAGATAGAAGAGTTGTCGGTTTGGGCTGATGGATTTCATTATAATTGCATTTTTCGTGAGAGCGCTAAAGCTGCCTGTTTAATTAACTGAAAAAAGGGGAAAGATTTTGCGTGGAGTTTTTTCGTATTATATCCTGAGCAATTTTTTTTAAATTTTACCATGAATAAAGGACTACGATCATTGTGGAAAATTAAGCTGTTGTTGTTGAGGTGCTTGTATTGTTTCTTTAATGTACTGTACATTTTCAGGGACGTATCAAAATATATTATCTAAATATTGTCTAACTACAAATTTGTTGCATTTTCGCGAAGTAATGTAATTGTAAATATGCTTTCTACACTTTACGACGCTATTTTATTCGAATTTTTCATACAAAAAAATTCGCCCTTAACCTTTATGGAAGGGTACCCGGGTGCCTTTTTCAGATTTAAATATTAATATTTTTTGTGTTTGAACTTGCTTAGCTTGGAAATTCTGTGACATCTCTAAACTTGTTTTATATTACATTTTATTATATATACTTCGTTATTTAGATTTAATTTTTAACGAAAAAATGGCATCCGAAATTATTACAACCTCTAAGACCGGTATGGGTACCCAGGTACCTCCATTTAAAATTACATATGGATGGATGTGAAAGAACAAAAGTATCATTTTTACATTTTTTTATTTATATATGTTATAAAAAAGATGTATAAAAAGAACGAAAATAAATAATAATAGGATTAAACTACCTGTTGGTTACAGGTATCGCATACGGCCTTAGTAACAGAATGCTCATTACAAACTGGTTTTGAACAAGAATTACATGCTTTTCGCGTTTTTCTTTGTCTGTGATTCAATTCCCGGCAAATGTAACATTTTTCAACTACCAAAATACGCCCAGAAGTATCTCGAGATGATTGATCTCTGACTGCTGTAACGACTGGTTGTGTAATTTGGCGTCCTAAAACCATTTCTAGTGATGTACGTGTAAAATGATTGCCCAAAACTCTTGGAACACTGCTTCGAGTTAGTACAGCAGACATGCATAACTCGTTTGCAAGATCTTTCAAAAATCTCCGTCGTCAGTCGGTTGATGTAAGCCTAGGATTGTGCTCCGTGTAAATTATGTATGCACTCAGTGCAGCAAGGTCGACCATATTGTAAAAAAATGCTAGGGGCCAACGATTTGATCTACGCTTTACTGTATACTCTGATAACATTTTATCCATCGTGTCGACGCCGCCTTTGGTTTTATTATAATATTTAATAATTTCGGGTTTTGCAGTACCAGTATGTTCTACTTTCCCTGTTGTATGCATTGATGATAATAGGATGACAGATTTGTTCTTTTTGGGAACATACGAACATATAGTTGCTCTTTTAGTAAATGCAAAATTAGTGGAATTTATAACTCTACTTTTATTGGATTGCATATTGGAAGGAAGAAAAGTTTTATTTTTTCGAACGGTTCCTACTAAAGTTAAGTTCCTAGAATTTAGGTTATGAGCCAACTGCAAACTTGTTAAAAAGTTGTCTGTCGTTATATTTCTTCCAGAACCTTTATATTTAGTAACTAAATCTAGAACTGTACGCTCTCCAATATTCACTTGCCGTTCACCGTCTGGTGGTTTTCCAGTATAAATTTTACCTTGTAAAGGATAAGCATTTGCCGCATCACAAGCCCAAAAAATGTTTATCCCATACTTTGCCGGTTTTGAAGGAATGTATTGGGTAAATTTTGTATGTCCTCTATAAGGAAATAATTGCTCATCGACCGTTATGCATTCAAACGGCTTATAGTTGTTTTCTAAATTACTATTTAGCATTATCCATATATCACGAATTGGAGCAGCTTTGTCACTTTTAGATCGTTCAGCACGTGTATTCTGATTATCAAAACGAATAAATCGTGAAAACATTTTGAAGCGATCACGAGACATAGCCGCACGAATAAGAGGTAAGGATTCAAGTTTCCACATTTCAGATATATGTTCCTTATTAGATTTATGTACACCAGCTGCAATTAGGATTCCTAAAAATGCATCGAATTCCTCTTCAATAAATGCCTTGAAAACCTTTCGTGGTGGTGGTTGCCGCTTAGAATCTTTGTACTTTTGAGCTTGTTTTTCATTATAATCTCCAGTTACTTGTGTGCCTTTTCTGTTAGTTTCCCTTAAAATTATGGTACAAATTTCATTGGACATGATAAATTTAAAAGTTTCTTTAGCGGTATATAATGCATTAAAACTTGGTGCGCCCCATTTTTCGCGCAAGATATTTCGGCTAATTGTCTGTGCTTGTGGTAATGGAGTATTAGTCCAATGAGTTCCATCTTTAGCAACTAAAACAGTAGGCTGTGCAGGCGTTTCTTCTTCATCACTAATTTCATCTGAATAAGGTTCCTCTTGTTCGATTACAGGTTCTATTTCTGCATCAGATTCTTCAGATTCGATTTCCGGAATGTATTCGTCTTCATCCGAAGCAGTAAATGGCTCTTCTTCTAAATGCTTCTTCCGCTGCTGCTAGTAATTCTACTGATGTCGGTATGAAAACCATAAAATATCACATTACGTTCCTATTATTACTATTACTTTTACTCTTACAGGATTTGTAATTATATTAACTTCTATATCATACCTGGTTCTCCTCCATCTTGGTTTTGTAAATGAACCCGAACTAGGACCAGGCGTATTATCACACATTCCGATAAAAATAATAAAATTTGCACTTGTTATTACCAAAAACACTAAAAATATTTAGTATGTACTGTAGCGAACAAATTATATACGAGCACTTCGAAAAATGGACGGTTACTGATTTTCAGACATGTCTAAGTCTAATCTTGTTCATAACAGCGTAGTTTATATCTCCCCACCACTGTCTCCCGTATATGTATAGCTGCAACGTATATACAACGTGGGGTACCCGGGTACCTATGTCGTCATTAGAAGGTGTTATTTTTCCGAGTTACGTCACATAAAGGTTAAGTAGGAATCGAACCCACGACCTCTGGCTTGCCGGACCATTGCTCTACCACTGAGCTGTTAAAGGCGTGAATTCGATACTGTTATGGAGATGCCTTGAGTTATATCAAAGAAAACAGATGAATATATCTTTCCCGTAGTACGGCAGTTGTACAAATTTATTGCATTTCCCGCGAAATAATGTAATTGTAAATATGCTGTCTACACTTTACGACGCTATTTAATTAGAATTTTTCATAGATAAATTTGCCTTTTTTTTCTATATATATATATATATATATATATATATATATATATATATATATATATATGAATTGTTCAGAGTTAAATCCACAGTTAAGACAGCAGAATGGTAAATCTAGTAATTATAGCACATGAAAATAAGTAAATTTGTCTAAAAAAACACATGTTATTTCATTTATTTGTTGAAGAAAAATGTCAAATAGTACATGTCCTTACTGATAAACACTGTATGTAATACATAATATGCAGTACAGTAGGAAATAGCTTAAATGCTACAACTGTAACAGTGTATGACAATTAATTCCAATTAAAACAGATTAACAAGTTAATAACAAAAACACCTTATTTTATAAACTACTTGAATATTGTTGAATTCAATCTGACGTTGGTGAAGAAATTGAATCATCACTATCACTGTCGTCTCCAAGTGAAATTATGAATGGTTTTATAGCTTCATCGATAATTCCATCAATATCTTTCATCCGAGCTTCTTGCTTAATAACAAGATTTATGCATTTGTGCCAAGTTGTTGTAGTTACATTATTGATAGCATTATGTAAAAGTTGCTTAACTTCATTTAATTTAAAAGTTCTATTTTTTGCAGCAACCTAATTTTTGATTTGTGTGTCACAAATTTCCAGTCATTTATTTAAAATTGCCAGGATTCTTCATTCCAAATTTGCATATATCTATTTACACCCATTCTTTTTCAATACGAAAAAAATATGTCCAACGCTATCGACCATAGAGATTCTGAAAGTCATAGCCCTGTCGAGCAATATCTATTTACCTGAAAAAACTCGGAGGGCAAAGAACCAGTTCTGCACTTTTTTAAAACTTCTTTTCTACTGGTTTTTAATTATCCATACTTCAAATTGCGTCCAAGTTCAAAGTCTTACTGGCAGCAATACATATGCAATTTGAAATTATGAGGAGGAACATGTAAATCTGAATCAAACATTATGTCCAAATATATCTATACACACTGAAGGTATACCAACGTTTGGAGACCATTATAAGGAGAATCCTATGTCTTTCCTCAAGACAATAAAAATTCACCTCAGAAACATCAGTAGTGAGATAACAAAACTACAGATGATAAGAGAATGTCTGATAAATCACGCACTTACATTCTATGACATGGTAAGTGATGAGCTCAAGACATTTGATGATTTTGAAGGGATTTTCACACGTCAATAATGGGGACAAAATCATCGAAGGAGGATCAAACATGAATTAATTTTTAGTAAATACAAAGGCTGGCTATCGAGAGAGAATGACATAATAAAGAACTAATCCTTGTTAAAATATGTGACTCCTCAGAAACAACGTGACATTGTCATCCAATTAGCAGATTACTTTGGCAAAATCTCATGCAAACTGTTGCACAACTATTGAAAATTTGCTGGATATCGGAAGAAGATTAGACAATTCTGATCAATGGTATAGGAGATATTGTTATAATAAGAATAACAACAATAACCAACAGCAAAATAATTTGAATTATAATACACGCAATCAAAGTAATAATCCTGGTAATCAATACCAGAGGAACTAGACGAATAATCCTCAACAGAATAACTACAAGAATAGTAATAATGGGAATAGAAATAATACAAGTTCTAATAGAAATAACTCTAATTTCAATAAGCACAATAGTAAGACAGGAGTAATCCTGATGGAAGTAGGCTAGGGATAGTGAAGATTTGGTCTATAGAAACAGGCCAAGGCAACAATAGAATGATGAGAGAAGCAACTCCCAGATATATTGGAGGAGGGAAACACATCATATTAATGTACAAAGAAACTCTTCCAGAAAATAAAGTAGAAACAATGAAACCTGACGTTCCAAAACGTGCAATACATTTGTTTGTTCAAGCTTACTCAAAACTTGGTTGTTTACAATATAAGTTGAATGAATATGGTTAAGTTTTGTTGTATAGGTAGTTTGATAGCACTTACTAATCTTTAATTCGGAATTAGATGATTCGCACCGTTGAGTGATCTTATCTAAATTCATTTGAAGGCATACAATAGCAGCGTAAGATTTAACGGACATGTAAATATTCATATCACCTGCGTAAACGAAGACAGAACAACAAAGCGAATTTAGGAAGTCATTACCTTATAGAATAAAGAGTAATTGGTCCAAATTGGAACCTTGTAGTACTCCGGATGATGGCTAGAAATCAAATAACTTACAACCATTACAGAATACATTTGGGCAGTCATGACTGAAATAAGATTTTGGTCGAATGAAGTAGCAGTTGAAAAATTCTGAACACTGATTTCCAAAGTATCAGCTTCAATCTGGAAAAAAATCGCTTGGCAAGTTGCTTCTAGTGAGTATAATTAATTACAAAAATAATAATCGTAAATTAGCAATTATAACACTGATTGGTGTCATGATGTTAAAGTCAATTTATAACGAAATTTTGCCGTTTAAAAATTGAAAATATGAAATGCAGGAAACGTTTTTTTTTACCATTCCCTCAACCACGTATTTCAAAGATTGCAAATCGATTGATGATAACTTAATACGTTTATGTACAAGAAAGTGTTATCGACTTTCGATACCCCCACTTTGGAGCTTATATCGCCTCAAGAATATCGAACATTAAAGTAACTCTGTACACAACATTTGCACATTGACGTACAAGTAATGATGACATTCTCAAGGACCTAGTAGTAGACATGATGTAATTATGTATACGTCTGGATGTAGCAGCTGCAACGCCGGCACTATGAAGCGAAAGCGACGACATTATCTACAATGACAAACCCAAAAAGACTACATCATACATACTTTCCGCAATGCACGTCAATATTGTATTCATCTTTGCGATGTCGAGTGTCATCGGATACGCGTCCGATAAAGATGAGAGTATGGACCGTACAGCGTCAGGCAATCTTTTAAATTCCCCTCGGCCGGGCGTGGAGTATATCTTTATTTGCTACTCGAATGCCATCTCGAGCGAGCGCTTTACTTCGCTACCTCAGGTCCCTCGAGGCTCGCCAAAGGCGCATTGATATTCAGGAGAGATCCTCTATATCAGGTTTACCGACTTTTTGTTTTTGCAGGATTATATTCGTGTGTATTCCGTGTGGTTTTATGCATTTACGGTAAGCCATAGTTGTTTTAGAAACGTTGTTATTCCTCGATTGTTACTTGAAATTAATAATGATAAAATTAAGCTATGTAACGTTTGGCTATTCTTTAACCCTTTGCAAATAATAATTGTGACTGGGGATACTAATTTGCAAGCTACTTTAAGAGTTAAAGAAGTAATATGAGAGATAGATGTGCAGTTTATCGTTTATTTAAAATGATTACTTTGCTAATTGTTTGGACGCCACAGGAAAATAACCGTTCCTGACGGTATAAAGTTAATTAAGTATATGCCCGGTGATTAACTAACTCTAGCAATGGGACTCTTGAATTACACTAATAAAATTGATATTTATTTTATGCTATTGATCTCAGGTCGTTTGATATACGAAAGGTGTATGAGTGTATCCCCTGTATTGTAGCAATAAATAGAGCACTATGTCTTTATTTATTATAAGTAGAGCTGAGGATGTTTGCGGTATAACCATGGTTATATCATGTAACCATAGTAATTTACTATGGTTACATGATATAACCATGGTTATACCGCAAACATCCTCAGCTCTAATTATAAGGATATTTACATGGGCAAATATCGACTTTGTAAATGTATGTATATATATATATATATGTAATAAAATATCAGATTAAATATAAAGCATATATATTGATTTTAATACATAGGATCTTTTACATCAATTTTTTCATCACTTGAATAGGGTACAAATAAATAGATATGAAAATGATAATTGATAATGCTATACCTTGCGAATGTTTATTATAAAGTTCGTTTGATTTTTTACTATAATGTCTAGGCCTTTATTTCTGATATCAGCATTTATCTCTCGCTATCGATAGACTTAAGAGAATAAAACTTCCTACCTTGTCTTGGTACCGGAGCTCAGAGGAGTTTCACAAAACACACGCAAATTAACTTTGCACTACAAGGATTTTTGTTGTAATCCAAATGATTTAAAGCGCGCACAGGTGACTTTATTACAGGGTTGAATCACCCTTTGCGAGTGCTATAAAAACTAGCGTATTTTGCAGTATTTTCTTCACTGGCTACTGCTAAGGCTTTACTTGCGTGGGACTTTTTTTACTCTTGTTAGGTCCGACGTTTTTTTATTTACGTCGTACTAGACCTAAGTAGATCAGCCGTCCGCTATTTCTCGCAGGGCTTGATTGACTGATGCTTTTTTTCTGTTCTATTTCTTCCTCCTTCCCCTTTCAAGCGAAAGAATGTTTCCAGAATATCTTGTATATATTCTCCTTCATTGGGCCCCATACATAGTACAGTTAAGATTACAAAATGTGGTATTGCTGACAAAGCATATCCTTATATTAAATATATGTTGACTCTCATTTATATATACATATATATGGGGAAGTATGCTTTACATATTAATACAACGGACAAAGAGAAGAGATCTCATACTGAGGTACTGTTTTCATTATTGAATGTGCGTCCGGGGAAGAACCCGTTTTAATGCAGAATGCCTTGTTAGATAAATTTTTAAACAGTCAGAGAAATTAAGTAAAAGAAATGAAATTGCTTTTAATATATACAGTAGACAACTGGCATATACATTAACGTTTTATTTTCTAAAGAATATGACCCATTACAGCTAATCTTTGCGATCATGCTTATAGATATGTAACTTCTTTTACTGACGAAAATATATTGCGAAATTCTATTGAAGTAATAGCAATTAATGAATTGTTATGACTTTTCAACTTTGCGTCAGATTGGTATCAAAATTCATATACACAATTTCTTAATACGGAGAATTAATAAAATCAAATCCAGAATATGTTGTGCTTACGTTCTTGGAAACGATAGAAACCCCGTTGGACGAAACCGAAAGTTAGAGTGATCCCAATACATTGACTGCCTTTTCATCTCAACGTTGAGGTAGGCGACCTAAATATCTCTAACCTATTACGATATTCCCGAGGAAATCTTTTCCTTCAACATAGTAACCTGTCAGAAAAGTTAATGCCGATCCCATTCTCTTTGATTTATGGTGAACAAAATTTGTGGTAACCTAAATGTTCAGGTAACAAGCTCGTACAAAACTGTATACGAAATTTGATTTGGCACTCAGTTTTGTGATTGGGAATCGCCGATTTTCACCAATTTTTTCTTCGACATTACCCACAAGTTCGTTCTTCACAACAGTTGGTCCGTTCTTCATCATGGATATTAGTTCATCGGATAACAGCACGTAATTCACATTGTAAGAATGATATATTTTTTTAACCCTATTTGAGACAGTAAGTTGCGTAGACGTTTTTCTTTTGAGAATATCTCGTTCTTCACTTTGCGAAGTTCTTTTCTGTTTACGTTGTTGCAGATATAAGCAATCATTGCTTTCCACGTTATTAATGATGTGACGCAAACAAGTAACCGTTATCAAAAGAAAATATTAGATTAACTGCAAACTAGAAATAGAAATACGAGAAAATGTGACTCTACGATAGATGCATTCCGCTCGACAGCCAGTATGGAACTTAGCAGCTAACTGAGCCGTAAGCGCAACCTCTCCCGTCTCTCTATTTCCCCATATTACCGACTACCATAGGGGCTTATAAGACGTTTGTTAGGACATATGATATATGAGCAAAAATCTTATTTAACATGTTTTATTTCTTTCATGTTTTAGTTATTACTTTTTTTTATAAAATACTGTTCAGATTATAATAAACATGATATTTTTTTTCATTATTTATATTTTTTACACTTAGTTCTATCTTTATTTTGCCATTAAACGTTTAGAATTAGAAATCTCTTTAATATTTCGAAACTATTACTTTAATTTGCAAAGAATTTATTCATTTATCTGTTTGTACATGCATTTAGTTAATAATTTCAATAGTCAAAGGATTAGGTAAATATCACGTTTTAGTTTATAATTGTAAGGAACTTAAAATTTTCGTATACTATTACAAGTAAGATTACCTGTACATTTTATTGATGTACCTTAGTTACTATGTATATCTTATTGTCATAAAATGAATTTGTCATTCCATGATTAAAACGTTTCAAATATGTTTATATAGTTAGTTGCTAACCAAATCAGGCGTAGGGTTTTTCAGTTTTGATCCCGTAATGTATGTTACGTCATTTTTATTGCTTTTAATTTTATTGTCGTACAGCCCTTTGCGGTCTATTTGAAAACACCTATCAAGTGTACCTTAAACCATTTTCTCTGTAAGAAAAGTAGTTTTGTATTGACGCTCAACGAAATTAGCTTCACAAGCTAATATACCCGTCCATCCTCCATCAATTTGTGGCGTAAACAAAATCTAGTTCCAATGAATAATAAATGTAACTTCACTTAAATATTACTATAAATTAAGTAGGACATTTTAATTTCAAATATGCATTTTAACAGCTTGATATTAAGCCTAGTCTATACAGGATCTTACAAATCTCTATTTAGAATGCGCAAATTCTATACGATTGACAAATAATCGCAATATATTGTAGGTAATTTTTAGAACTGTCTTCTAAATTCATAAGTTACGCATTCCTTTTGCTCAACAAAGTTCTACCATAAATATCTTGACAAGGGGACGTTCCTCGACAGAAATACAAAGAACATTGTATATATTGGCCATTCAGGGTATTACAGAACCAGTATTTACAAAGTTTCTCCGTCATCGCCGTAAAAATAGTGTAACGGGGCGCAGAAAACGAGGCAATGAGTGAATTCCGATAAAGGAGCCAATAAACTGAGCTAGTGCCTCTTTAAAACGACAAATTTACAACATCAGTATTTTTACGACTACGCTAGCTGTTCCCCAATTCCCAACCGAGATCGTTCTACATCCCCTTCATACTTCAATTTTATAAGACTTTTACGATAAACTTATGAAAGTCATAAAATATTAATATACACCTCCATCTACGGTCGCACCCGCGGGTATACGAAGACAGGTTAAATTCTCACGACGTCTTCCCAAGCGCGCAATTTTTTTTGTTCTCGTCGTCTAATCAACATTCCAATCACCTATAGACTTTATCGCGGAGACGCGCGGATATAAGAATGAGAAGAAGTGCCAGTAGACGGTGAAGAAGGAGGCGAAGAAGTGGGAGGAGAATCGACTCCAATTCCCGACAGGAAAATTAAGTGGAGCGTGGAAATTCCATCCCCTCGGACGAGGCACGGAGCAACTTTGAAAATCTTATTTTGTGTTGCAATCGATTGGAATATATATTTCCAACATGTGGAGAATTGAGAAATATTTGCGGGAAATATCTCGATACGTTGTAAATAAGAAAATAGCGAGAGAAAAAAATGGAAGTAAGTTGTGGATGATAATTTATTAAAAGCAAGTTTTGAGTGAGTATGTTTCGCTTCGTTTCAGTTATTAAAAGCTCATATATTATTATGTATATTTCATTATATAAAGTTATATTACCAATTAAAGAAAATGGTGTTTATTAATATACAGGGTTAGGCAAATGTATGTATTCATCCGAATACCTTTGATATTTCTACTTAGATTTGAATAAGAGTTTCTACAATTAATTAAATGCAAATCGGGGATTTGATAAATCGCCGAATTTATATCCGAAACAGACTTCCAGTTTAGCAGGAAGCGATGTTAACTTTTTTATTTTAAATGAAACAACCTGTATATTTTTACGAATTTCTATAAAGCTCAGTTCTGGGGGTTCAGCAGTAAAAAAAAAACAACGACAGAGATATTTAATTAAAACTGATATTTTAACATCGTGTTCATGTTTAGTAAGCCATGAAATTAAAATTCAGTACTTGACTTAAACTGTAAGAATTAACTTTGCAGACGTCAAAATATTAATAATGGTTCAATTAACTGAAAGAGAACATATTGAAATTCTGATGATTGATTTTGGTGACCGCATCAGAACTCACCAAGAGGTATGCGATTTATTTAACAATTTGCATTAAGAAAACAATTCAGCAAAAACAATTCACCGAAACAATTCTCCGAAAACCAATTGACCGAAATAGCAATTCACCGAATGGAAAGATCACCGAAAATTATATTCGCCGAAATGTATTTCCAAAAACTATACATCGAGGATGCTTTTTCCATTTCTCTCAATGTATATTTCGGCAAATTCAGACAAAGTCTTAAGAACAAGGTAGTAGACTTCGTTTACTACAGGCATTAGCATTTGTTGTAAATATTTTATAATCGGATATCTGAAGAAGTAGGTGAGTAGGCATTTTATTTATCATTGATGAATGTGTTTACATAAAGCGAACATGCATCGACCTTTAAACCAAATCTTTGTTATTGCACATCTGTTTTTGTAGAGGTCACTGAACTGTGCGCTTGAACTAAATAAACAGCGACTTCTTATACTTTATCACTAACCTACCTCAACACAATGTGTACTATCTAACATAAAACGCTGACTTTTTCTTAAAAATAAACACAATTTAAACAAAAAATTAGCGGATATTGATATAATTAACGTACACATACATACTGGTTATATTATATTAACGAATGAACAAACACCCTGTATGTAAAAAACCTGTAATATAATTTGCATAAATCTATATTTAGTATAAAGAGTCGCCTCTCGAAATCATTAAAATTCTCGTATTTTTCCTGCAGCATGCAAATATAATTTTAATATGAATTCCGGGTAAAATTTGATTTAGCCCGCAACCAAATCGTTCATACTGTGCATGTTATTCAATTAACAAACAAATTTCGTTCTAGCTAAACACAAACATAAATATGTACGTACATATATACTTTTAATTAGTGCCCGGGATAAATCAAAATGCATTACCAGTCATCAGCCAATCAATAAAATTAATAATTCGGTTATCATTCATTAATTTAGTTCGATGATTCGATTTAAATTAGAACAAATTTATTTAAATTTGTGTTGTTGTTACATACATATTTAATTTATGAACGGGAATGTTTGATATTATGTGCATTCGTTATTCAGTAGTCAATTTCCTTTATTTTATATTAATTTTATTTGGATTATACATACAGTGACGTATACAATATTATGAACAAATTTTTTATTTTCGCTTTTTATTTTAGTATCCATTATCCAGTATCCAGTGAACATCTGATAATGACAGAAATGGTGTTCAATATACGGTCTGTTAAAAAAAGATTGTCGGATATTTTACCCAATTATAGTAATCAAAAATTAATGGCGACTCGCAAATTAGTAACCAGCGTTACAAAATGGTGCAAAATATAGATATTAGATTTCGTAACTACTATAAAAACAAAAACAAATTCCGGAAAATATCTGACTTTGTGCTGTAACCGGAACAGAAGTTAAATCTGATCAATGGTGATGGTATCCCTTTGAAATTGCACCCCTTGAGATTTTACAATAAAAAAATGTTATCGTTCTCATTTCTATGCTCTCGATGGTACTATGCTCTTTGAAGAATCACTAATGGGGTAAGTAGTTACTTATATAAGTAACCAGTAGTTCCAAGAAAATTGTTCGCGACCATGGTGAATGGAGTCCAGGCTTCTATCTCAGCTTCGTTCATAGAGTTGGTGGAATTTGGATCTCTCAATAAAGTTCTAATTTGACGTCCACCAGATTTTTCGTAAATTAGTCGTGGAAACTTTTCACAAATGCACCTCCCACCTTCAGAAAGAGTCCTTGTAATCAGCTTTCGAAATAGCTAACAGTTGCTTCGTAGCATTCCTTTTTATCTTCTCCACGTCCTCGAATCTTCTTCCTTCAAGCGGATATTTCAATTTGGGAAACAATCAGAAACTGCAGTGAGTTGTTACCGTAGCTAAACTATAAACCGCGTTTCATAAGAAATGGCCAGATAAGTGGAAATGAATGAGGAGGTCGCCGGATAAGTGGAGATGGTTAAGAGTTCAACGAAAATGCCTTATAAAGAACAGATGTTAATATTCTGACGTACAACCGAAACCATGTCCTCGTAGCTCAGTTGGTTAGAGCCATGGTCCGGCAAGCCATGGACGTGGATTCGAGTCCCACCTAGGACGAAATTTTCTCAATTAAAAATCTCGTCTAATTAGCGTTGTAATAGCAGATAGCAATATTTACCTTTCACATTACTTCGCGACATAACATACTAATTTAAATATTTAATATAAAGCCGAAATTTCAAAGAATTTATCAAATGATATATTAAATGAACGGTTAAGAAATAGATCTCTATATTACTAAATAGTTCAGGTAAATTAATTTTATATCTCTTGTAACCGATATCAAACAATCGATACCTAGAAATAGGGTTAAGAATACTGATTCCTAGGTATAGATTCATGATATCGATTCCAAAGCATTGATACCTATCGATACCGATGCCAGTACTCAGAATCGATACTGTCCACGGACCTGATACATCGCTAAGTATCGATACCTCGATTGGTATCGATACCTGCCCTAGTATTCATAATTAACAATGCCTGCCTGGTCGAAGAAAATGGCGAGCATCGCCTTAATGTAGTTTCGACCTTAGCTTGTTTTCTTGGGTGGGTACATGTTGGGCGTCTTCTACTGCGAAGACAGGGTATTTGTCTCAGGATCATAAATGATTATAAGTAACCAAAATTTAATGCAAACTTTTTCGTCACTGAGTTAAGTTATCGTGAATGCGATACGCAGAAGGTTTGACGTTCCCTTAAGATGTATCCTAGTCGACTGAATATTGGCACGACTATACCATCTGGTGAGGATACCCGTAAAGATTCCCCTGCATTCTAAATATTTATGTTTTTGACAACAGCACACTTTAGTACAACGTTACAGCACGAGGTCGGATACTTTCGGGACAGACCTCGTATATTAGATCTTTTCCATTTAATCATTCAATTAAATTTTTTGGGCCACTGTACAATATAGTTCACTTTATTTTGAATGCACCAATTCATGTATTCGGAATACAAGAATTCCGAGGTCGGAACACGAGGTCGGATACTTTCAGGACAGACCTCGTATATTAGATCTTTTCCATCTAATCATTCAATTAAACTTTTGGACCACTGTACAATATAGTTCACTTTATTTTGAATGCACCAATTCATGTATTCGGAATACAAAAATTCCTACCAAAAAAAAACGATACAGGAAAGTGAATGAGGCAAGGAATGAACGGGTGAAGTCACAGCGTGTCGAGAGAACGGGGTAGTAGCGTTAGTAACCGCGAATCGGCGAAACGAGAAATAAAACAGCCGGAAAATTCAGCCCAGGATATAGAGTGGGTTAATCAAACCAAAGCCACTCCACAAATATTTTACAATGCCTGTCCAATTTTCTTGTCCAATCTCCGGACTCGGACGGGTAAAACAATTTGGAATGTGCGGCCTGAATACGGAATCAGAGCTTACAGGGGATGACTCGCACAGGAGTCGTTCGACCCTCGTTTAACCCCCACGATCCGTAGGTGGGTGCTTACATCCCGTTTCGGCTGGTGGATCCCCCACCTCGCAGCCGTCGAATGCTCACATCCACTCACTTTACCACGTACCAGTTTGTGGTTCGTGCACTTCGCTCCAACAATCTATTTTATTTCTTTTTCTGCGTCTCTCTGTGTGCCTGCCGCTCCTCTTCCATTTTCCCGTCTCTCTTTTTTTTCGCTTTTTCGATTCATTTTATTATAAAGTCTGTGTGTGATGTGAACGTGTATAAAATATTGATGTAAATATTTCCGAAGCTTTGCATTGAAACAACGTAGATAAAAGAAGATACGAGAATATCGATAATGCAAGATAGTTCCAATGGTATCAAAACCCCAAATGAAAGATACATTATTTTTAAATGACAAGAAAGAAATGATTTATGTATCATCAGTTTACTTGCTTCTCAAAGTTTTAAAATATTCAATGTTTCTTAGAGGTAACTTGTGTTTTAGCTTTTTGCATTAAACAATATATTTGCGAGCTTAAATTTTCACAATTTTTATTCAACTTCATTTTATTCAACAATCTGTCTTCAAGATAAAAAGTCTATGGTTTGTTTTTTACTAATTCGGGTGTGCTGAATCCAGTGGCGGCTCTTTAATGAGAGCAAGTGAGCAATTGCACCCCCCGGAATTATGAAACAAAACAAACCAAGCGGCGACTAACTGTGAAAGTATTTATTTATTATGTATTCATAGTTATTGACGAGGAACGTGGCACGCTAACAACGTACATATACCGATCGTCGTCACAGATATACTGAGCAAAGCCCAACTCTTGCTCTGTTAAGGCATTAACATTACATTGATGGTGGGGAGAACTGTATTTTGCCGTACTTCAATGTCGTATAATACATAGCGTTGGAGCAACTGAACCAGACTGCTCTCGGGCGTTGTTACAATGAATACGGTATCTTTTTTACAGAACAGCGCGTTTTCGCGGTTAACGTATAATGAAAAATCGCAGTAAAAAATCTTAAACGGCCGATGCCTCAATTATGTTTAGAAAATAAACAATCTGTTAAAGATAAAGACGTTTTAAGAAAATTCAAAATGAATATTTATCAGAAAAATGACTGGATTTGTGGGTGTGAAATTAAAAATACTTTGTTTTGTTTTCCGTGTCTTTTGTTTGGTGGTGAACCGTCTTGGTCAAAGAACGGAATAAGAGACTTAATTCATCTTAGTGATAAAATTATTAAACATGAAAATTCCGAAGGGCATTTGAAAAATATATTTAGTTTAAGAATGTTAGGAAAAAATAACATTCAGAATGTTTTAGATTCATCATATAGAAAAGCAATTCAACAACACAATGAAAAGGTAACAAAAAATAGGCATGTGTTAAATTTAATAATAAATTGCATTAGATTTTGTGGCGCGTTTGAACTGGCACTTCGGGGTCATGATGAACAGCAAACGTCGAATAACAAGGGCATTTTTCGGGAATTGATAAATTTTACGGCAGAATTGGATAAATCGCTCAGAGATCACATCGAAGCAGCACCGGTTTTTAAGGGATTATCAAAAACGATACAGAATGAGCTGCTTGATGCAATGTTGAACGTGTATCATGAACAAGTTGCCAGGGAAATTAAAGCAACCGACTTCATATCTGTGATAGCTGATGAAACCACAGATGTGTCCAATCAGTTTCAGTTCGTGGTTGTTTTAAGATATATTGTGAACGCGAGACCGGTAGAAAGATTTTGGAAATTTCTTCTGCATAGTGGACATGATGCTAATTCTTTATCTGCCTCCATCCTTAACGAAATTAGTTTGCTTGTTGATGACCCAGAAAAACTGATTGCACAGAGCTATGATGGGGCAGCAGTCATGAGTGGTGCTATTAACGGCGTGCAAAGACATGTCCAAGACCAGTATCCAAGGGCTAATTTTGTACATTGTTATGCACATCAGACAAATCTAATTATGTCACATGCTACATCGAGCAGTAGTAATTGCAGAATTTTTTCTGCCAATCTGATGGGATTATGTACATTTTTCTCCACTTCACCACAACGAGCTGCAAGATTGGAAGAATTCCTTCAGAGAAAAAGCTTACCTCGTTCTTCAAAAATAAGATGGAACTTCAATTCTAGAACAGTGAATACAATATATGAGCACCGAGAAGAAATAATTGAAGCTCTAGAACAAATCGAGGGAGAAGCTAGTTTACAAACTACCATTCATCAAGCTAGTGCCAATTTGCGAATTTTAGAGGAGGAAAATTTTATCTATTGGTTAACTTTCTTTCATAAAATTATGCCACATGTGGACATATTGTTTAATCAATTACAAAATGTCAATACAGATGCATTAAAAATCAAGAATAATTTAGATAATTTTGAACGTGCTATTGGAAAAATTCGAACCGAAATCGCTGACACAGATAATCAGTTGGTTAAACAAAATGACCCAAGACTGACTCCTCGACCATCAAAGCGGCGAAGAGTAACTGAAGGTAGTCAAAGAAGGAGGGAAACTATTGAAGTGTGCGATATTATTTTGCTAGAAATAAAAACTAGATTTCGGTATACAGAGCACTTAATATTAGGAAACTTAATTTCTTTTAAACAGTTCTCCTCTTTTTAAAAAAAATTTCCGGAAGATTGCCTAAAAGAAGCAGTAAAATTTTATCCATGCCTCAATGAAAGCAGACTACGAACTGAATTAAGCGTTCTATATTCTAGAGAAGAATTTAGGCAAAATATAGAAGTCGGTGCTGTAGGTCCGCTAGGTCTTCTGCTGGATGGATTAAGCGACACCTTTGATGAAGTTGTTACGCTTTTAAAAATTGTCATTACAATCCCAATGACAACGTCTGAAGCGGAACGCCAGTTTTCACAGTTGAAGAGAATAAAAACTTTCGTGAGAAATACAATGAAAGAAGAGAGATTAAATGCCCTTACTATGTTATCTTGTGAAAAAGAATGTATAAATGATTTCCCAAACTTTAATGAAAAAGTGATAGAACTGTTCTGCAAGTCAAACACACGTAAAATGGACTTCGTTTATCGTCAGATGTAATTAAACTGTGTAGTGTAATATTTACTATTCCCTCAAAACAAACTCTACAATGAACCGTACCTGTCTGGAACAGTACGTCGGTGAAATTTATAAGGATTGGGTAAGCGTTTTTGTATTACACTTTTTAATTTTGAAATTATGCACTCCCTATGTGAACCACCCCGAGCCGCCACTGGCTGAATTCTAAAATCATATTAAGATTCGCGTATCACGTCAAAATTAAACTGTATATTGTGCCACCAGAAGCATGGAAAATTGAACGACTCCTATATACATCTTACAAGTTATTTTATTTTTTCTGCATAACCATAAGATGCACCATTTTTGGACTTGCAAATTTTAAAAGGATGTTACCTTTTAAATGCATGTTATTAATATGTCAACTTTATCACGACCAATAACGACTGTATAAAAGTTTATTTTACAATAAAAAAAATGTTATCGTTCTGATTTATATGCTCTCGATGGTACTATGTTCTTTGAAGAAGACCCCAGTAATGGGGTAAGTAGTTACTTACATAAGTAACCAGTACTTCAAGAAAATTGTTCGCAACCATGGTGACTGGAGTCCAGGCTTCTTTCTCAGCTTCGTTTATAGAGTTGATGGAATTTGGATCTCTCAATAAAGTTCTAATTTGAGGTCCATCAGATTTTTTGTAAATTAATCGTGGAAACTTTTCACAAATGCACTGGAAGCAGTTACCATGCAAATCTAGAGCTTTAACATATTGCTTCATAAGACCAAATTTGATGTGAAGAGGTGGAAAAATTACTTTTTCTTCAACATCTAGGGATACTCTGGGAGGTCAAAGTTATAAATATAATAATAAATAAATTGGTAAAATCCCGAGTTTAAAGGACTTGTTTTTGGGAATTAGCTATTGTACCAATTCATTCATGACTTATGATGTTACTAATGAAAACTGATTTTCAGGATGTAATGCTCTTGATCTCAATAGAAATGTGGAGGTTTACTGTTCAAACCACCAGAAACTTCACTGAAATCACTAATAACTGAAGAAATAGACACATCTCTTGGATAACCGTTAGAAACCTTTGGCGGTGAAACGGGTACGGCGGAATTCTTTATTTTGGAATCTTTGCAAAATATTTGGCGAAGATTCCATTTGGAAAGATAGGATTGACAGGAGTTCCCCATAGTTATACACCTTAAATCCAAAATTCTTTCTTTGGAGACTGTGGTTAAAAAAGTTACTGAATTTTCCGTTAACAAAAGAGAGATATGAAATAGAACTAAATTTCATTAAAAATATTGCGACATACAATGGCTTTGACATAGAAATAATCAATAAATTAATTAGATAAACAAAAATAAAAAATACAATCCGCGAATCCACAAGTTTGATATCTCAAAGTAACCAGGAGAAACAGTACATGTGTTTACCATACCACCCCGTCACGAAAAACATTAATAAAGTTGTGAAAGAAAGAGGTCTCCAGGTAGCCTTTCGGTCCGAAAACACTATCAAAAGTCTCCTAGGGAATACTAAAGATAGAGTTAATTTCAATTCGAAATCAGGTATATACGAGATTAGTTGCGAGGATTGTAATTTGAAATATATAGGCCAAACTAAACGACCAATAATAACCCGTTTTAAAGAACACATATCACATATTAAATACAATAGACCGGATAAATCGAATGTCGCATACCACACTTTGAGCACACTGCACAATGTATCGATTACAGGGTTGAAGTTAGTCAAAGGAATTAATAAACCCCACGAACTTGATGCTTATGAAAGTATACACATCGCGAAAAATAAATATAATTCAATGAATAGCGATAGGTCTCCGATCCCTTTCAGTTGTCTCTTTTCATTTTTATTACCCTAACTGTGTCATCGTCGTTTTTAAAATTGTAGTTATTGGGACATATTTATTGCCGTTTCCCTTTGGTAGGAATGTTGACCGTCTCTCGGTTCGACATACTTCAACTCGGATACTTAACATATGTGTAGACCTTTTCCTTTCCTTAGGGGTAAGTGTTTTTTCGACCTCCCGTAGTTTAGAATCGCATGTTTAAAATTAGTCTATACGTGGACGCGGTGTAAAGTAGTTATTGCGTTAAGCGGTTCTCTCGCTTTACTGTGCCCCATGTGCGACTTTTTAATTAGTGGTTTTTACCTACTGATGATGACAACTTAGTTGTCGAAATACGTATTTAGGATACGATTAATAATTGTGGTAATGGGATGTATACCTTTTTTAACCTTAAATCCAGACTAGTTTTAACATCGCCCAGATTTAAATTGAAATTATTATTCAGTTTATACCTATGTTCAGCCAGTGCAGATCCGGTTACGTGCGGTGCTCAAATACAATTCTCGCGTTCACGTAATCGAGTCTGAATTTTATGAATATAGAACTGAAACTGGACACCAAATTCAAGCCCTTATTACTTTAACCTCAAAATACGCGAATCCATGGGATAGCCTCTACATAATATTTAGTAAACTCTTCTAAAGAACTTAACCATAGCCATGACGCACCAGTGACCAGGAACAGCTCCTAGATAACCCCGTCCCAAACAGATTTTTAGTTTCAATACAGAAACAGTAGTTGTAGACATCCCTTGCAACAGTGAAGCAGTGCTAATAAGGTGGGTTATGCTCGGAATCCCAGAAGCAATCACAGACAACGAACGCGAAAGCCTACAAGCTAAACTAATGTTCCATGTCTCAACTGTATTTTACCGAAATTTAGTACAGTTATATACATAACTATTGCTTCAAAATATGTAATTGTATCAAGTAAAATATAAGTCAAATTTTTTTTTTAACAAGTATCGATTCCAGAGCAAATACCGTTCTAAAGTATCGATTCTTAGTTAGTGAGTAGTTCATTAGTTGAAGGAAAAGCAAATATTCATAACAGTTCACTAACCCTTTTACAATATTTTCGCCAGCATTTCTAACTGCAGGTATGATAGTTAATGGCATCGTAAAAAAATAAACAAATACGACTAATAAATGATAATTAATTCATATTTGAGTTCCTTACTTTCATAGTTAATATACCAATACGGTATTAGCAGCCATTTTATTGCCAAAGAGTGTCATCCATAGGTTGTTTGTAATGCTATAAAATCAAATATTTGCAAATTAATAAATTCGAATATATTTTTCCGAAACGATTTGCATATTAATATTGCTTTTATGTTTGGTAGTGTCAATACAGAGAATCAGGGTCAATTAAATAAGACCGCTTAGTGTTTATAGCAGACAAGTAATATTTGTTTTCAAAATGATTTACCTATGAAATCAGAAACTGTTTCTTTTAAAACCGTTTCCTATATACTCGTACATTCAAAACATAGCCTTAATTAAAAAATAACGGAAAATTGGGTATTAAAAAAATATATTTTATATGCAATGTTTTTATTATTCATGTTTATAAACCCATAGATTCCTACATAATTACACATTTTACATATACCGTTTGTTTCTTATTAATATGCGAATATTTCTGGGTGTGAATCTACATGAAAAATAAATAATAGTTTGCTTTACTATGGTCTAAAAATGTTCCGTGGCGAAAATACAGGGTGTTGGAAAATGGTAGGGCTATATTTTTTTCCAAAATATAAATTATTTTTGAATTCCCCATTCAATTTGAAACACAAGACTCTTGAGTTGTTTTCCTGTAATGTATCATTTTCGAGTTATGAAGGACTTTCAAAATTATTATTAATTTAACAGGAAAAATTAAACACTTTACAGTATCAGCGTGTATGAACAACATACACGCAACAAAGTCTCTTTCGTCCGTCAGATGTCACTTATTAAATAAGTGCCACCTTACAGGATGAAATTTGCTTTATCTAGTAAGTGAGTTCGGCTTAATGTCATATACAGATACAGATCTATTTATAAAGATTTGTATCATTTGTATACATTGCTTCACTAGCTTAACTGACGACGCCTATAGATGGCAGAAACATATGTCTTAAGCAGAAGTAAATGCTGAAAATACGAGGTATTGTCCAAGTATACAGTTACAGATATGTAAATTATTTACATGTCTGTTTCATAATGAAATATTTTACAGACTTTGCAATAAATTTTGGAATCACTGTCAATGGACATACAATCAGTTTGACCCTTAATCCAACTCGTCATTGTTTCACGATGTCATTCACGACGTTGTTCCATATCATATGAAAAAGTAACTTAAACAATGTTCTAGATCTAAATACAGTCGACACTCTATATAGTGAAAGACCAAAATGTTGACCGAAATTTCACTATAATGAGTTTTTCACTATATAACGTGTGTAAAATTGTCGCAAAAGCTACACGCAGCGACGTTCTTCGTTTGGTTCTGAATAAAAAATCTTAATGTTAAAATGTCGTATCATGCTTCGTTTGTTTTCACGGGGTTCTTGAAGTTCAGACTTTTAGTGCGTAACAAACCTTTGCTCTTCGATATCTGTTAATAGAGATAGATGCAATTTAGTTTAAAGAAAAAAATTTTACTAGTATTATTTCGTAAACGTTTTCTTTTTGATTTAAAAGCTTGTTTTAAACATTTATTCATTAACGTACTTCCACGAAAAACACATTTGGCAACGTTGTAGAACAACAAGTTTGTATTTCAAAGTGAGTTCAATCAAAATCATTACTGTCAAATTTTGACATACACGAATTTACGAAGCATGATACGACATTTTAACATTAAGATTTTCTATTCAGAACCGAACGAAGAATGTCGCTACGTGTAGCTTTTGCGACAATTTATACACACTTTGTATAAAGAGAAAAAAAAATCACAAAATTGAATTATTAGAAAAGATTTTATTAAACATTTGAAAGTTAAAATACATAGCATGTACATAATGTACATACTGTACACATTACATATTGCTATGGACTTTTCCCTGCAACATTTTGGAAAAACATTATTTTGATTGAACTAATATTTTCGACGCCAGTGTATAATTTATTGTTTATGTATGCAGATGTTATTTTGTTTTATTTTTTGACTAGCGTTGTTAGTACGCCGATTTGCCACGCGATTTCCAGGAGACACGTTTTGTTACCCGAGTGAGAGAGTCGCATATTAGAAGATAAAACTCTTTGTTTTTTTATTTTAAAGTAATTTCGGTTTTTGTTTTTGTATTAATAGTGTTTGTGATTGCTGAAGTCATTGCCGAATTTTTACGAGTTTGAATATCTCGTAGTTTTGATTTAATTAAACTCTTACTCGAGGTGTCTCTTATATTAAAAAAATAAAACTACTAAGTTTATTTTATATTATATCATATTATTTCTTTACTGTATGCATTTATTAATGTATTTTTGATAGTATGAATTTCTATATATTTTAATATTAGTTAATATATAAATGACAAAGATAGTTTTTCCGTTTCAAGTAATTTTTTCTAACGTTAAATTCTAGAACGTTTTAGATTTCAAGGTTGGTGTTTTTGTACATGTGGTATCGCGCATGTGTTAGAGATTTCGATCTGACAGGTTTATCTGTTTATCTTTTGAAGTTATTTATCAGGGGTGGAATTTAAAAACATCTTTGCAATTTATTAGATTTAATTTAGTTCGGAAGTAATCAGAGAACGTTTGGATTTGTTTTGCTGTCAATATCAACAAATTCTTTTACCTCGAAGTGTAAGTTTGTAAGTAATTACACAATTCTTTATACTTTATAAAGAATTTTTTTTTTCATTTTTATAAAATAAAAGATTCATTTGAGTAAAGATGTGTATATCTTTTTAATTACCTTTCGACTTGTGTGATTAACTTTAACTTCAGTAAAACTAACTATATTCACAAATAAATTTTGTGTGGCGCCTGATTGTGGTATTAACTCAATTATTTTTCCACGTTTTCCATTGGAAACCCGGAGAGGAAAGCAGTCCCATTTAATGAAAGTAACCGACTGAGTATCTTAGCTGGATAGAGTTGGTGTGAATAGTGTTACATCCAACTACGAACCCACTATTCATAGCAATATGTATGTACAGGGCTAAATACTACATACGAAATAAAAAGAATACATAATACAAAATCTGTTAATATGCATGTACATTTAAAATTTGTGTAGTCTTGAGAAATTGCTAAATAACACATGTATGTACGTACATATTATATATGTACTAGGAAAAATAATCAGTTATTTTCTTTTGAACATTACTTCTGAAAAATAATTGTTGCTCAACAAAATTCTCGCATTTATTCAAATGCATAAAGATTTGATCAGGTACACTTTCCTGGCCCCTGAGAGTAGTTCGCACAATGTCAAATGCATTTCTTATTTCATTTTCACTAAATTTAGCAGGACATTCCCCGGTCTCAGTTTCTTCTTCATGATCTTCTATACCTTTTATATCGTCAATTATGTCTTGTTCAGTTGAGAGATGTGTCGTGCCAACATCATTGTAAGTAAAAAATCTGCGTCGACAGTAGCAGTTTTTTGTAGAATACCCCATTGTTTTCTTAAGGTAGCGAGATCCATTTCGTTTTCTTTTTCCGATTCGGCAATTTTTTCAGTAAAACCTGCTTTAGAAAAGCAGTTTTTGATTGTTTTCTGAGAAACATTTTCACTCCATATTTTAGCGACTTCGGTTATACACTCTTTAAGGGTAATCAATTTTTGGACAGGAAGGTTGTTATCAATCGCGTTAACAATTTTGTGGACAATTCTGTTTCGGTAATGACGTTTTATGTTCTTTATGATACCCTGGTCCATAGGTTGCAATTTGGAGGTCGTGTTTTGTGGAAAAAAGATCAGTTCAATATTCGCTAATTTTTAACTTACAGCAACTGGATGTGCAGGACAATTGTCTATAAACATCGCAATCTTTCCCTCTTGGCTTTTCATTTTCGTGTCCAGTTCTTTGATCCATCTTTCGAAAATCTCAAAAGTCATCCATGCCTTGTTATTACTGGCGTAATCTAACTCCAGAGATTTAACTCCTTTTAAACAACGGGGATTTTTGCTTTTACCTATCAGCAGTAATTTCAGTTTTTCTGAGCCATTGGTGTTTGCTCCAACCATCAGTGTCACCCTTTCTTTACTTGTTTTAACACCAAAACATTTATCACTTTTAAAAGCAAAAGTTTTGTTTGGCAAACATTTAAAAAACAAACCGGTTTCATCACAATTGTAAACGTTTTTTGGCTCGTACTTTTTCAATACACTTTTTAAAACAGTTTCAGTCCAAATGTTACAGTCCTCCTGACTAACGCTTGCACTCTCGCCGGACACCGTCTTGAAAACAATTGCATTGCGAGTCTTCCAGGCACACAACCACTCTTCACTAGCTTGAAAATTAACGCAGTTAAATTCTTTAGTAAATTGTAGAGCCTTATGCTTTATTAAATTTCCCAATATTGGTACGTTTTGATGCGTACAGGCCACTTGAAACCATCGTAAAACTACTTCATTTACATTCTCGTAAGAACACAACCGTACTCGTTTTCGACTCATGATACTTTCGCGACTTTTTATTATCAGAGAGACGCAACTTGGAGAAACATCGAATTTTGCAGCAACATCAATTTTTTTTTCAACCTTTATCAACTTCCTCCAAAACACACTCGCTTGGACATCTTAACTGATTCTTAAACAAAAACAAACTTAACCTGTTTGCGAATTACATATTGCTGTGGTTTTTTCCCCATAAACCATATTTTGAATTTGATTATAATGATTGTACATTTATATTGGATGCCAGTGTATAATTTTTGAGATTTATTATCTATGAATGTATTTTTATCTTGAACTGATTTTTAATACTTTTGACTTGCGTAGTTGTAGTACGCCGGTTTCTTGGATATTTCCGCAGACACTATTGTACGCTGAGTTTAGAAGGTCCTGTTTTAAAAGATAAATTATTTATCTTTATTTTTTTTTAGTAGCTTCGTGATTTTATTTAATTGTGGTTGGTGCTTGATTTCATACCGATTTATTGACGAGTGTGTTGAACTCGTTATGGTTTTAATTTTTAGTGGCATTCTAACTCAGGTGTCTCGAAAAGAAAAAAAATATATATTTTTTTATACTACGTAAGTAAAGTATATTATTCTTATTATCATTTATATATTTATCTTGTATGTATTGATTGATATTTTATGCTTAGTTGTATGAATTAGATGACAAAGAACGTTTTTTAAAATTTCTATATAAAAATTTCTGTAACGATAAATTTTGTTCGCTTGGATTCAAGGGCATATTTTTTCATGTGGTTCGCACATGCGTTTAGAGTTTGTTTCGGGCTGCCATATCTCGTTGTTTACTTTGTTTATTGTGGGAGAAGTTAAAATACTTCTTTGCAATTTATTAGATCTAATTTTGCTCGGTTGTCAATAAGGATGTTTAATTATACGTAACGGTCATTTTCGTATAATAATTTTACCTTAATAATATTGTTTAATGATGCAATATTTTATCTTAATACTTCATTAAGATTTTTTTTTATTTTTTTTTATTCATGTAATAAAATTTCATTTTAATTTTATTGTGATTTTCTTTTTACCTTTGTTTAAACTGGCGCTATATAAATTTGTAGAAGAGAAAAACCACGTTTTCCAATTGGAACCCTGAGGGAAAAGCAGTCTCATCTGGAATATAAACCGACTGAATATCTAAGCTGGACAGATTGGTTGTGAATTGTGAATAAGCAATATTTAAAATCACAATTCATAGCAATATGTAATCTAGGCCTCGACTACATACATATAAAATGGGGTTTCCCCGGGATTCTCACAGAAATCTATTGTACCTGGTTTAGCGTTAGGAATGCGTTAAGAACCTTTTCAAAACAGTGCGTCATAAAAATGGAGTTCGTGCTAATGTTAGGTAGAAATGGGAAACTCGAAGTGGCCAAAATCTCAATAAATGCATAAAAATGTATACATGAAATTCCGGTAAATATTTTATTATATAGAGTGTTACTATTTTACACATTCACTATAAGCAGGGCCTTTTACATGGAATTTCATTAAAATATTCTAGGGCTTGAAAAAATTGCACTATAAAGAGTTTTTCACTATATAGAGTTTCACTATAAACAGTGTCGACAATGAAAATTAAAAATATATGCGTAGGTTATTGAAACTTCAACTAAATTCACTGGATACTTACGTCAAAACTCCTCCCGCTTCTATCTACGACCTTGAAGAAAGGAATTTAACTGTAAAATTGAAGTAATTGCGTCACAGATCAACAACAAAAACAGATGTGCAATTAACCGAATGAATAGTGCTATTCAATAACTGCCTATTGTACTTAGCGATGTTATAGGCTATTGATATGGTCCCTAAATATCACATCTTCCTCAATACATAAAAACATTCCACGCTTGAAAATGCTCGTGATAAGGAGTGATCAATTAATGTCTATAGACTCAAAACGCCATAATATTTTTTCGTTTTTTTTTCGCCATTGTTACATTTATATGATTAGACTCACGACTAACAAAACATCTTTGTTAGTAAAGCTATTCTTGAATACTAAAACTATCAAGCTAAATTACAAAAACATTTGCTTTGAGGAACGAGTAATAGCTGCAACAACAACAGAAACAACAACAACAAAAAAAGAAAAGAAACTCGAAAGCAATTTCTCACAGTTACTAAGTCGCAAAAACATTCTACTTTACGATGGGTTTCGGGGATCCTGAAACAATCAGTCCGCATCCATTAAAGCACAGGATGGAGACGGAAGAGACGGAATTTTCCCGGAGTGGCGGTAGACAAGGTTCCTTAAGCCGGGTGGTCGCCTTAAGGGATCTTCGAAAGCTCAACGTGGAATTTTACTGCACGTGGTTGAGCTTCGCGACCGTCTTATCCCAAAGTCCTGGGATTTTGCACACTCTCGGGAATTATGAAGTGGAAGGGTGGTGATGTTTGCGCCGCCGTGGCGGTAGTGGAAACTCACCGACCCTTCACAAAATCCAGACGTCGACCAGTATTTATAATTAACCTTTGTTATTATAATCTTCCGGACTTGACTTTAGATTTTACGGTTCCCTCGAAAATTTCATCTTTAAAAACGCTTCCATTAAAATGTAATTATCTTTTGAAATTTAGAATTGAATTAAGTAATTTATTATTGATCCTATAACATTATTTTGGTCATTATTTTGCTGGGTTAACAAGGATTAGTAGCTAAATTATCAAGAGCTCAATTCATTTTTAATAGACTTTATAAAAATGATCGCTTTTTTAAAAGTATTACGAAAACCGTAAAGGAGTATAACTTCGTTTAAATACACTCAAAAACTGAAGTGGGTGGATATTTCAAACAAAATCGCTTTTATCATTTAAATTAATGCTTCAAGGTTTTAGTATGTTTCTTCCTCCTTAGTCTTCCTCCTGGTTTGAAGGAAGTCGGTATGTGTAGACCGAAGTATGTGTTGAAATAATACAATATTTTTTGTATTACACTAATATATTTACAAGTTTAATCTTGGAGTTCCGTTAATTAAATGCTAAATGCAGTATCTGGTCTTAATACAATAAACCGAGAAAAACTGGCTAATAAATAATATTGCTCCTATTTAGATCACTAAGATCTTAGTAGGAGCTGTTTGTTAGATCATTGAGACCTAAGCTTTAACTCGAAGAGATCGTACTTGTAACTGTAGTGAGCTCTAAGAGATCTTGTTTGGAACTACTTCTTTATTCCCTTATTTTTTGGCAAGAAAGTTTTCTCCCCGCCATTCAAAGAGAGGGAGAAAACAATGAAAAAGAGTATACGCAAATTTCCATACAACCATTTTTGCCATTCCAAGAAAAGTAAATGCTGTAGTTTCCGACGTCATAAATGTATTAATTATAGAAAATAAAATAACTCTTAAAGTAATAAATATACAATGCACAGAGATAACCTAATGTTCGCAGAATCGTATTGAACCGAAACCATTTAACATATTATAATAATATATAACAGGAAATATGTACAATAAAACTTATTCTATTATAATTATGCTTATTCAAATACATTATTTACCTAATGGATGCAGAGGGTTGTGCCTGTAAGAAAAATAAATAGTTTCTATGACTGTAGAAAATAAGACAATGAAGAAATGTAATACCTGACCAGTCCTAAAGTAATTAACAATATTAAAGTTATCTCAGAACTCCAAGACCTTTTCTATATACAATATATAATATTTACAATTTAAAAACTAGAATTAAATATATTATACCTACATCTAAATAAAACTAAAAATACAAAATTAAATCTATTTTACCCGAACATAGTACATATCGTTGTTAGAACCATACGTAATGATTTAAGTTATATTTAGCAAAAATATAACATAAATTACTACAGTTACTTGAGTCTGGATATTTCCAACGATCCAGTCCAGTTTCTGACATGTTTAGTACACCTATCTGATGTGGCTACACTGCTTTTCCCTAATCACAGCACTATTAGTCAATCTTAAAATATTTGGTTATCTTGAACTGTCGCACCAGATCCTGATTATCCAAGAGTTGACGCACTTTACCATTTTGAAGATTGCAGAGCCTCACCCCACGACTCTTGGCAATTATCTTAATTTCTCCTTTTACTGTACTTACCTGTAGTTCCAGGCGCAAATCTTTATTCCGGACATACCAAAGAGCATTAACGATGTACCTTAGCACTTGGTTTTGAAATATATATATACAGGGTGGCCCAAAATGACCGAAGGGGTTCTAATTCCTTATAACTTTTTCATTATGATTTTTTTTTCTTTTGTTTTCAGTATTTTGTAAAGAAGACTTGAGGAATTTAAAATGGAACAGTACACAATTGAACAACGTGCCAAAATCGTTGAACTTTATTTCTCAAATCAACGATCCATTGTTTTGACTCAGCGTGCATATCGTCGTTATTTTAATGTGCGGGTTGGACCCTCAGAGTCAACAATAAACCGTCTGTTTGCAAATTTTCGAGAACAAGGGGCAGTAAGGAACCTTCCTGGTGCCGGCAGACGACGAAAGGTGCACACGGATGACAATATTGAACGGGTACAGGAGAGTATTCGGGAAGATGGAGAAACTTCTACCAGGAGACGTTCGACACAACTTGGCCTCTCAAGAGGGTCGCTGCAGAGAACTTTGCATACAATAAGAATGTTTCCATACAAAATTCAGCTTGTCCAACAATTGAAACCGACAGATTACCAGCAACGACTTGATTATGCAATTTATTTTCGCAAAAAGCAGAAGAAAATCATGATTTTATTCATAATTTAATTATGAGCGACGAAGCCCATTTCCAATTAAATGGGTTCGTTAATAGGCACAACTGCAGGATATGGGCTACGGAAAATCCAAGAGTAGTTCAACAGCGAGAATTACACCCACTTAAATGTACCGTTTGGTGTTTCGTCGGAAACGATAATTGGCCCATATTTTTTTGAAAATGAACACGGTGTCGCCGTTTCCATCACTGGTGTTAGATATCGGACAATGTTGGAAAATTTTTTAAGGCCAGCCGTGGAAAACCATCCGCAAGTATGGTTCCAACAGGATGGAGCCAAAGCGCACACTGCGAGGGACACAATGGCTCTTTTACGCGACATCTTTGGTGAACGAATTATTTCCCGTACAAGCGATTTTAATTGGCCTCCGCGTTCACCGGATTTAACCGCTTCAGACTGTTTCCTTTGGGGTTATTTGAAAGGAAAAGTCCTATATTAATAAGCCTTGAACCATACAGCAATTAAAAATAATATACGCGACGAAATCAACAACATAACACCTGAAGTTTTGCGAAAGGTTATGGAAAATGTTTTGGAAAGAGCACGAATATGCGAAGCAGAAAATGGCCACCACTTGCCAGATATAATTTTTCATAATTAAAAATATTCTCCATTAATATACTGTATTTAAAATAAAAAAAATTTAATAATTATGTCTTAAATAAGAAGTTATAATGAACTCAAACCCCTTCGGTCATTTTGGGACACCCTGTATAATCTAATCTAAATTCCCTTCTACCATATAATGGTGTCCTGTATTTTTATTCTAGGCGTCTACAACTTCTTTCAATCCTCTTCTTTCTTCCGCCATTTTTTTTGCTTCTGTCCATGTTCTTTCCTTTGTCTCCAGTATTTTCGCTATTACTCCATCCCATTGCGTTTTTGGCCTACCCCTCCTTTTGTTTTTCGGTATTTTTGCCTCCCACACTCTTTTAGCTGGTCTCACTCCTTCCATTCTTTGCAAGTGGCCCCAACAACCCAGCTGTCTCTTTTCTATGAATTTAAGTGTTGATTCTATTTCCAGGTCTTCTCGTATTTTCACGTTTCTAATTTTATCTAATTTGGTAACTCCCCAGACTCTTCTCAGGTATTTCATCTCGACAGCCTTTAACTTGCTTTTTTGCCTCTCGCTTAAAACCCAGGATTCGCAGCCAAATGCTAGTATGGGTCTAAATATCGCTCTAAATATTTTCATTTTTGGTCTCGCAAAATTTCTTTATTATTTATGAATTTCTTGTTCATCACATAATGGAGCTTTAACGCTTTCTCTATTCTCTGGTTTATTTCTACTTCTTGTGTTTCCTTTTCGTCTATTGGTACTCCAAGTTATTGGAAAGTCTTCACTTGCTCTATTTTTACCCCGCCGATTTCTATATTTATGTTTTTTGGTGCATCTCCTATCGTCATCACTTTTGTTTTATTTCTGTTTATTCTCATTCTGTGGTTTCCCAGCTCTGTGTTCCATATTTCTAGGTTCTGTTGTAGTTCTTTTTCAGTTTTAGCGATTATAACGACATCATCTGCGAAAACTCCCTCCGAGATATCTACTCGTTGTAGTTGTAAGTGTCCAACGTTGAACTTGCTAGTTTTTGTGGTACATTTCTTTATTATTTCATCCATATATGTTACGAAAAGCGTTGAGCTTAAACTACCTCCTCGTCTCAGACCGTTTTGAGTTGTAAATGTTTCAGATTCTATATTATTATTTATGATAGTGTTAACGTTGTTACTGTAAATTTTTCGTATCAATCTTATTATTTTAACACTTACTCCTCTTTCTTTCAAAATATTTGATACTTTTTCCCTCGGTGTTTTGTCGAACGCTTTCTTCAGATCTATGAACGCTAGAAATACGGTTTTTTTCTCACACATAGCTTTCTGGGTTATCTGTTTCAACGTGAAAACATGATCTTGCGAACTTCTCCCTTTTCTGAATCCACTTTGCGCCTCATTTAATGTACTCTCCACTATATTTCTAATTCATCCATCTAGAATTTTCTCGAATATCTTCATGGCTGTACTCAGTAGTGCTATGCCCCTGTAGTTGTTACAGTCTCTCCTGTCTCCTTTTTTATATATTGGTACTATTAAGGCCCGGTGCCAGTTTTCTGGGAGGTTCCCTTCTTTCCATATTTTATTATGAATTTTCAAGAATAACTCCCTTCCTGTTTCTCCCATGCTTTTGATCATCTCTGTTGTTATCTTGTTATATCCTGGTGCTTTTCCGTTCATTAATTTTCGTATTACCTCTTCCAATTCTTGCATAGTTATCTCATCTTCTAGATTTTCTTCCACTTTTTCTTCATGTTCCAAATTAAGATCCTTCTCCTTTTGCTCAGTCAGAAGTTCTTGAAAATATTCTTTCCATCTGTTGATTATATCTTTAGGTTCTGTCAACATATTTCCGTTTTTGCTTTTGACGTACCTTGTTTCTTGTATTTTTTCTTCTCTTATCGATTTTAGTGCTCCATAAAATAGTTTTTTGATTTTCCTTGCTATTTTTTTCTATTTCTTCCCCAAACTTTTTCCATGTGCCCTTCTTTGCCGTTATTACTAATTCTTTTACTTTTTCTCGTTTTTTTTTTATATGTGTCGTAATTGTCTGTTGTCCTGTGTGATAGATATTTTTTCCATTCCTCCTTCTTTGTTTTTATTTGTATTCGGATATCTTTTGTCCACCATGCTGTTTTGTTTTTTATTGTTGTTTTTCGTACTTACTCCACATATTTCCTTTGCTGAGGCTTTCATCGTATTTTCCAATAGGTTCAAAAACTCCTCTACATTCTTATCTTCTGTAATCATTCCTGTCTGCTCTAAAGTTTCTGTTATAAGTTTGCTACTCTTTGCTGCTATATCATTATTTCTTAATTTATACTTTCTTATTTTCTCAGAATGCATTGCTTTTTGTTTCGGTGCAGTGTTCCTCTTTTGAGGGCAATTGTAATTGCTTTCTTTGGTACAACCCCACAGGTGAAGGTCATATGTCCATACCGGTTTAAGCACCTGCTGGTATACCAGGATTTTGCTTTTAATAGAAGGCTAAGAATTTCTAACCGTAACCTGGTCATAGAACCAATTATTGTACCATTTTTGCCGCATCCCACATCATGATATTGACCGAATAGAATGGTGAGTTCTCCGGGTCAAAATTGAATTGAACATGTCTAGTGTCAAATATCAAGACAATTAAACCTCGTGCAACAGCCTCACCAGACATTACAGCAGCTTGCCAAAGTTTTGCCAGACATTTGGCAAAATATTCCCCAACCTTTAATTAATAATTAGTTGACTCTACGCCAAATAGAATAAGGGTACTACGAATAGATGGAGACGGCCCCACACGATATTAAACTGGAGTATCAACTCGATATTAGGAGTACCATGAAGCTAAATCTACAATAAAAGTTATTATTTTTGTACATTGCTATATTTGTACTTTGCTATATGTTTAGTAAATTTAAATCCTTTAGTAAATCTACACTTAGATTTAGATGCAGAATTTATTGCTATCTGTTAAGTAAATTTTAACTTAATTTTAAACCCAGAATTTATTGCAAATATACAAATTATTCATTTCAATTTTTGAACTGTGTACTTCCTAAAAATATCTCCAGTAGAAAAGAATGTATTGTGTCTCTCTCCAACAAAATAGTAAAGACAATAATTATCAGAGAAATATATCAACATGATTTTAAATTAAAAGTCGAAATATGAACAATGTTTAAAAGTCCACACTATAATATTGTTCAGAATTTTGTATGGAAATTGCAGCCAATATCCCAAAAAGCTTAACAATTCAGTTCTCAAGAGGTTTCTTACAAAATATACTGATCGTCATGCACCAGATGAATCTACTTTACGTAAATACCATTTACAAAAATGTTATTTAAGAACTATTGAAAAAATACGAACCAACCTATCTGGTTATTATCTTTGGGTAAGTGCAGACGAAACAATGGATGTAATGGGACGATATGTACTAAATGTATTCTTCATCCGACAACTTCATACCAATCATACTTAATTGCAACTAAAATATTGCCAGTCGTAAATGGTTGCAGAAGTAATTGATCAATGTATTCATAATATTCTGTCATCGGATAACAACTATAAAGACAAGATGCTATTATTTTTGACTGATGCGGCAGCTTATATGTTAAAAACAGGGAAGTTGTTAAAGCAATCTTATCCCAATATGCTACACGTTACCTGTGCAGCACATACACTACACAAAGTATGTGAATACATCAGGGGTCATTTTCCAAACGTTGATAAGTTAGTTTCATCATTTAAAAAGATATTTCTCAAAGTTGAGAAAAAGAGTTGATGCCATATTTAGCAGAAATCCAGATTTGAATATATTATATCAATTCTGCACAGCGCCGATTGAAAAATCTATACATTTGAAGTATGGTGCACTTTTGCAACATTTTAATCGCGCACCCATTACAAGTTGTGATGTGGAACGGACATTTTCTAGTTTTAAAGACGTTTTACCATCTAAAAGAACTAATTTAACACAGGTTGTTCATAGTAATGTTTTACACCTTGAGTATTTCACAGGAAATACATAGTTTTGAGTTTTGTTCTTTGTAAATTGTTGTTATTCAAAATTCGACACATAATTCATCTGTCAGCATTACTTTTGTTTCAGCAGTAGTTGCTGCCGGTTACCAAACCGATTTTTACATTTGCTCTGTTGCGCATTGACAGATTCATATTAACTGAATATGTAGGTATCAAATTGTTCGAAACTCACGGATCGCTAACAGAAACAAAGCTATTGCGAATACAATGCATACGCTTATGGGCTATGAATCATCAATCGCTCGAGTTCGCTCTTTGTTAATTATATCTGGAGTACACAAGGACATTTAGGCGTCCACTGTATTGTTTATGGAAAACACTGGTAAGGCCACGTTTAAACTCGGCTGTCCCTCGTTTTAGGTTGCAATCCATCTTCTCAGCAGATTTCAGCTCAGTTTTGGTTTTATAGTTTTTGTTATTTAAAAAGAACTTAAATCATTGATGGGGACTTCACTTTTTTAGTATTTTAAAACGCGCTAAAACTGTTCCAATTTCTACTCAAATAACATGCGTCCTTACAATCGAAACGATTGCAAATTTTGATAGAAATGCTTTAAAGGGGATTACCAACATGAAAAGCAAATAATGTTTTTGTTTGAGTGGGGCGTTTTTTCGCAAGATACACTATTCTTCTAGATTCTATTCTATTTTACAACATCATAACTTTTACCCTTTATATCAGTGGTAAATCACTTTTAAAGTTAAAAAGTTTTTTTATGTCTGTACTACACTTGTCGACATGTATTTATCTTCTAGTAATACTGTCTGGGACATACTATACTTAGCAATTGTTATTCATAAAAGTTTATATTTCAAAAATTGAAATGCATAAAATAAGCATTACCTTAACCGACTTATTAGTCGATCGAAACCAGTTCTCTTATTACATTAAGCAATATTTAACAAATTATGTACGAAATGTGTTCTAATTCCAGCACAAAAACTTTTTCAGTAACACAAACACCTTTTCCCTACAATCAATTAGTTAATAGCAAATGTTATTACACTATATTGATATATACATACATGTAACATGAAATATTTAGACGATAACACAAAAATACAGGCATTAGGTATGCATAATAACTATGCAAATGCATTAAGAGTTAATGTCTCAATTTAAATCTAAATTTTCCCGCTTTTACATACTAGCACGTGCTATGTATTTATTAGTAAATATGTATGTCCCATGTATGCATATTTCAAACTTTCAAATTCGAATTATCATACACGTATATTGGTGATTTAAATATTGCATTAATTTAGTGAGGGGTTAGCTTTTGGTTGCGTATATAAAGGAGATATTTGGTCCCATCAAATCAGTTCAATCGAAACAGTCCAACAATCAAAATGTTATCAAAGATTATTTTATTAGTCTTCGCTATTACAGTAGCCCACGCTGGTCAATCATGGGGCGGTCGTGGCTGGGAAGGCGGCCTTGGTGCAGGACGAATTGGTGGAGGTGATCGTGGAGGCTGGGGACTTGATGGAGGTGGCCGTGGAGGCTTGGAACTTGATGGCGTTGGCCGTGGAGTCTGGGGAAATGATGTAGGTGGCCGTGGAGGTTTGGGAAATGGTGGCGAAGGCGGCTGGGGCGGTAGAAGAGTAGATTATTATTCGCCACCTCAATACGAGTTCGATTATGGCGTCCGAGACGGCCACACCGGCGATAGGAAACAACAATCCGAAGTCCGTCGTGGAGATGTTGTCCAAGGTGAATACTCCTTGAGAGAACCAGATGGTACTATAAGGGTCGTCAGATATGAAGCGGATGACAAGAACGGTTTCAACGCTAAAGTCATCAGACGTGGACCGGCTTATCATCCTGAAAGTTACGGTAGAGGTTTAGAAGGTGGAAGAGGTGGATGGGAAGGTGGGTTGGAAGGTGGAAGGGGAGGTCTTGGAATTGGCAGGTTGGATGGTGGAAGGGGAGGTCTTGGAATTGGCAGGTTGGACGGTGGAAGGGGAAGTAATGGAATTGGCAGGTTGGACAACCGATGGTGAAGAGATAACCCATAGATCACTTCTTTTTTGTGCCATTCCTCACGCATCTGTTTTATGTTTTCACCGTCTTGTAATATATACGTCTATTCAATAAACAGTTACACTTAACACTTGTCTTTTGCACAGTAATGTACTATATAACATTGTCAATTGATCGAATTAGTCTTCGGTGAATTTGTTACAACTTAAGCTCAGTTGTACAATAGTCCTGACTGTGTCAGAATTTTACCTCTAAGTATTAATTTTTATCAGAATAAATGGAGCTATCAAGTATTGAAATCACAGACAACGTCTTACCCACGCAATAGCCTCAATATATATAATTAAAGAAATAGTTATTATTTATCATGCATAATTTCTTAATATTTTTAAGGATTCTAAAAGTCACGAAAGATGTAATAAAAAAAACTTCAAAGAATAGAATTCCGAATACTAGTATATACTCATTGTTTAGTAAAATGCTGTTTTAATATTTAAGATTCTTCAAGAATAAACTTCCTATAATACAACAACACTGCTGTAAAACTCTTTAATGTCTTCAAGTTAAAAGGTCGCTGATAATTTTAAATCACTTGCAATCGACCTTGATTTATTCTATAACCATTTCTTAACCACTATGTATCCAAGAAATTTAATCTCTTCTTGCATAAATTCACATTATTTTACACCTACATCTAACTTCAACTACATCTAATTCATTAAAAACAATATATATTCCAAATGTTGTTCTCTAGTTTCACTAGGTGATTTTAAATATGAAATAATCAGGGTGATTCTAAATATAGGCGACAAATGTTATGTATTAGCACGTTTTATTCTATGAACTTGTAATTTACTATTAAACATCCCGAAACTTTAAAACTAAGCCGTTTAAGACGTACATTGATATGAAATTTTTGAGATTATAATAACTCTAGAAATCAGCCCATAAAATTTTCGATTATATTTAGAATCACCCTGTATATTAATATATCACCAGCATAGTGTACACAAAATTTCTCATATCTTCTTAAAATTTGATTCATAGCTCTCACCAATGCTACAGATGATGAAGATAACCCAAAAGGTACCACTTTTCCGTATATAATTAGTTATTTTACAAGAATCTTGAACATAATTTTATATTTACCAGGTTGATGAATAAATCCGTTGTTTTGGTTTTCAGAAATCGGTTGGGAGGTCGTTTAACAAAAATTGACAATATAGGGGACTGGATTGAGAAGTGGAGATTAAAAATTAATGAGTTCAAATTTGTCGCCATTAGATTCACCAGAAAACTGATCTGTTCAGAGATTATATCACGATCAGCGATACTGAACTCGCCTGGTCTGAAGAAACCAGATCTTGACCTTATTCTGGACCAAAAGCTGAGATGGGTAACTCCACGTGAAAGCAAGCAAGAATAAGTACCTTGGAGCGCGAAACCTTTTACATCGGCTCTTAGGGGATCAGAATTTGCTGTTGATGAGGAAAAAACTGCAAATTTATAAGGCGATCTTGAGACCGCAGCTGATCTTGAGACCGCAGCTAACGCATGATACCCTAACCTAGATAAACGTTGTTAAATCGCTTATTAAAACCCTATAATTTCTCCAGAATAAAATGCTAAGGATGATAGCGAAGACTCCTTGGTTCGTGCGAAAGACCCAGCTAATATCCGACATGTATACAGAGAGCCTTGAAGAAGACCTACTTTAACTGGCCTGGGTTACGTTGGGACATGTTACGGTTCCCGCTCACTCCGTGTTCGAGAGACTAACACTTCGTCTCAAGGGATATCTGCGCTCTAATGTGCCGGTTAGATGATTGGGGTATCTATTACGCTCTCCATAGAGCGTTGCCTCCACAAGCAAGAGACCGAAGTCTCAGGGGTCCGCAACAATACAATTATGATATCTCGACTTAAGTTCCGCAAAATGAAATCACATCCCATCTCAATGACTCCTAAATAAATTTCTCAACAGCCAGATAGAAGGTGTTCTAAGGAGAACGAATGAGCTCAACCCAGGAAAATGATATTTTGCATTGATTAGAGCTTGTTTCTATACCCATTACTCACACAATGGCGTTGTTGGAGACCTTATATGTGAACGTACTCTTGTAAGTCATATCTGGCCTTAAATCACCTAATAATAAAAGAAATCTTCTACGTTAATTACACAATAAATTTCCACCTTGTATTTCCTATTTGTGGAGGTACCTAATTAAGTATTAAGATTAGTGGATGGGTTTGTTGAATTTTTTCAAAAAACTGTGGACGTTTATCCAGTAACTTATATAAAGCTACAGCTGCTTCGTTGATATAATTAGGTTAATCGTTTAAGCGAAAACTCTTTAACTCCTTTTTTATTATTTTCAGGCATTATGAATCAGGGTTTCATAGGTAATGTATATGTCATTTTCTATAAGATTATACTGCTTACGATAAATAACAGGAAGAAATAATTATGTCAATTTAATGTCAAACAGACATTACAAAATTGACTTGTCTATGATCCACTATAAAGTTTGTTTTAGCAGGTAGAAAAAGTCCCTTAAACTATGGTTACAAACGTACGGTGAAGGTGTTAAAATACATTTCGAACCTAATAAATAATAAAACTAAAATGTTTATGTAACTGTTTATTGAATAAACACTATAAATATATACACACTAATAAATATAAATGGGTACAAACAATGCCGTGATTCAATGACTGTTTTAATCGCATTAATCACTTAATATTAGGTGGGCTTTATGTCGAATTAAATAAAAATATTGTTTAATACAAAGGTATTTTTAATAATATAAAATATCATTAAAAATCTGGTGTATTATACAAAACTGGTGGGGTTTTATCCACTCATGTATGTTTCAATTATTCGGAAAAAAATATTGTTACATTCGTAAATTCTCTTTTCTTATTTATAATCTTACCGTCGAGCCCCGGTATATTATTTTTAATTTTGCGAGTTTAATTTCATTTAACGCGTACGTATCGCCCTCTGATTTTATTATTTTGTAACCGTACCTCCCCCCCTACCGTTTCCGATTTCATCGAGCGTATAAAGGCATTCGGTCGAAGGCCGTTGACGAATCTAGTTGTGAGTTGTGGGTGTATCGTCGATTAAAGGGGAAGTTTAGAATTCACGAAAACTAAAGTTTCGAGTTTTTATTATCGCCTTTGGCGGATCCCTGCGTAGAACGTTAAGCATTCTTGGATTTGCCGTTTACCGTTATTTGGAGTTTAGAAGCCTAATGGGCAAAACCTCCCGTTTTCTGGCATTATCTTAGTGCGGCATATCCTATACGAATCTCCGGAATAATTAAAACAACCCTTAGCGAAGACATATCCAGACACATGACACCTTAGTCGCAACTGCGGATTCGGATTCGGTTCTCCAGTGTCAAATAGACGACCAAAACCGACAATCTTTAGAGGCCTGTATTGTCCATTGAACTTCCATTTCCGACTGATTGTACGTAGATACCGACCTGTGAGCAAATTTCCAGTGATCGAGGGGAAGCTATTATATTTGTCATTTCTCTAGCACTAATTTACCGTTTTCAAGTTTTAATATTCATAATTTACCTAACTTTTGACTTAATAATAAATTACTTGTACAGTTTAAAAATTTAATTAACGTTTCGAATTTAAATATTCAATGATATTTGGAGGAATTGTGTAACATATATTTTTGTAAGATATTTTAATAGTTTTAATATTCATAATTTACCTAACTTTTGATTCAATAATAAATTACCTGTTCAATTTAAAAATTTAATTAACGTTTCGAATTTAAATATTTATTCATTATATTTGGAAGAATTGTGTAACATATATTTTTGTAAGATATTTGAAATCAAGGTAATTAAGTATTAAGATTAGTGGATGGATTTGTTGAATTTTTTCAAAAAATTGTGGACGTTTATCCAGTAACTTATATAAAGCTATAGCTGCTTCATTGATATAATTAGGTTAATCGTTTAAGCGAAAACTCTTTAACACCTTTTTTATTATTTTCAGGCATTATGAATCAGGGTTTCATAGGTAATGTATATGTCATTTTCTATAAGATTACACTGCTTACGAAAAATAACAGGAAGAAATAATTATGTCAATTTAATGTCAAACAAACATTACAAAATTGACTTGTCTATGATCCACTATAAAGTTTGTTTTAGTAGGTAGAAAAAAGTCCCTTAAACTATGGTTACAAACGTACGGTGAAGGTGTTAAAATACATTTCGAACCTAATAAATAATAAAACTAAAATGTTTATGTAACTGTTTATTGAATAAACACTATAAATATATACACACTAATAAATATAAATGGGTACAAACAATGCCGTGATTCAATGACGAAGATGAAATAGTGAAACATAATAAACCATCCTGAGTGTTACCATTTCCTATCCAAAATATCTCCTCTACCAATTAAGCCCACCGGATGGACAGCTGCTCCAAGCCTTATCACTTTAGCATTGAAACCATTCTTGTCATCCGCTTCATATCTAACAATCCTTACAGTGCCATCAGGCTCCTTGAGGGAATATTCACCTTGGACAATATCACCACGACGAATTTCAGCTTGTTGTTTCCTGTCACCGGTGTGACCATCCTGCACGCCGTAATCAAATTCGTATTTTGGAGGTGAATAATAGTCTACTCGTCCGCCGGCACCTCCAATACCGATACCGCCTCCTCGTCCAATTCCCAATCCAATACCATCATCTAGACCTCCAAGACCGATACCAAGACCTAATCTATCAAGACCTGCGTGTACTACGCACAGTACCATTGATACTAAAACAATCTTGGTAATCATTTTGTTATTGTTGTTGATTAGGATGTGAGTTCGTAACTGATTTGATTCTGTTAAAGTAGCCTGCTTATATATTCATTTGTCTCTACCACCATACGCTGATAAATATTTTTTTTTATTAAACATAATTTATGAGAAAATAAACTTGCTTGTAACATAGGCTCCTGTTATACATATAATGTAAAAATAACACTTTTATATCGACTAATTTCCTACAATCAATCACCAATACTTCTGTTAAATTTTAAATTAATATTTGCCACCGTCTTAGTATGCAATACGGTAAATACTTCTGTAATCTCTTGCCTTTAAGATATCTAGTAATTACAGTAATATTCAGAATTGTTACATCATGCAGTAAAGTCCGACAAAATATAGAACAAATATTTGCATTCGATACGTATAGAAATGGTGTAATCTATCATTATACCTATATTAAGGTCCTGAAAAATGAATTACATGTATATAGGTGGGTGTCTTACCATACAAATTCCTTAATTATTTCTCTAGTTACCGTTTAGGTATTTGCGTGAAACATGTCAAATGATAATGAGGTAAAATAGAACTGTTTTTCGCTACAAAAATTTATGGAATATTGTGAGAATAACTTGAATATATTTAACCAATTGTATAAAAAAGAAAACAATACAATTACTTTTTTTATAACCTCGAAGTATTTGGCAATCCATCCTTGCGTGATAATAAACGTCGTGTTTATACCGAGTTATTTTTTTATCATTACACATTAGGATGGAGTGAAAATGAACAAAAATATTTTTTTTTAATTTTGAAAACTCCTGTATTGTTAATTGATGACCCTATTAGAAAGCACTATTTTTGCAAAATAACAAGACTCTGCGACTTTATTTCGAGATGGCGCATGAAGGGTGAAGTTTGAAAAATAACCTAATTTACATGAAGGCAGAAAAGTACAATTTAAAATTTTTTTTTATCTACCATTTAATAAAACTGTTGGCAACACTTAAGTTTATTGCTCAAAAACAAAGTTAGGGGATTCCCATGCATAAAATAAAGTATCATTTTAAACAGTTTCTTTCAGTTTCTTCATAGTATTTAGAAGTGCAACGTGTTAAAAAAGTTTATAAACTTAATCAAACGTAAAATTTTCGTTACCAAAAGTTAAAACGTGATTGCTGAGGAAAGATTTAAAATGCCTAAAACTAGGAAGGATTTGTGTTGCTCTGTATTTGGAAAACCAATTACATTAAGTGCTAATGTGTTGCCTACGCATTGTGATATTATTAAATATTACCTGTGGCTAAAAAATGATATGCTTGAATTGAACAACCGAAAAGATCCTTCAATTAAGTGCATATGTGAAATAATTGCTACTGATATTGAACAAATATGGAAAAAGGCATCGATCTTAGCAAGATTGATATCCTATTATAACAAATACAAAAATATAAAGAAACTGCGCAGTGAAGTAAAAAAACAAAATTTCTTAAAGGAATCTCAAAAACAATTATATGACATCGCAACCTGTAAGTGCGCGTCCAGAAACATATGTAAATGTGTGACAAAAATACCTCCAGCAGAGGAAAAGTTTTTAAAGGACCAGCGCAATGAGCGTAGAATGTATATTGGCTGGGTGGATAGGTTGACAACAAAATCTATACGACGCAATGAAGTTCAAAAGAGAAAATATGATCAATTCGTTCAAAAAAACATGACTTCAAGTACTTCTTCGTCTATGTCAGAATTACATCTTTACAGCGCTTTAGGATGATATTGTTTTGATAGCGGCATGGTGTATAAGCAACAATATGTCTCTTAACCTTGGTAAATGCCATATTATCACTTTTTCAAAGAAAAATAATGGTTATATTTTAATTACATGTTGCACGGTGCTGCCCTGGAAAGAGTTGATCACGTTACCGACTTGGGTTATTTTTTATGGTAATTTATCATTTAATTTACATATAGATCATATTATAAATAAATCCTTGCAGTTATGCGACTTCATTAAACGTATATGCAATGACTTTATGAACATCCATCTATATTATATGTACAAATTTATAACACCTTGGTCAGGTCTAGACTTGAGTATTGTTGTGTGGTGTGGCCTCTTTATCATAGGGTTCATGTAGATTGGATTGAGCGAATTCAGCGTAAAATGGCCAATTTTATACTCTTTAAATTAAAGATTAATAAAAACTTGTATAATTACGCGAAGAGATTACAACTACTGGTTATTGAATCGTTGGAGAATAGAAGGCATAAATCATTTATTAAGCTTGGATTTAAGCTGTTACAAAATAATCTGTTCTGCCTTTGTTTCTCTGTTGTTTTTCCATGTTGTACCGTTTCGTGTTCGCTCGGGTGACACGTTTCATGTTCGTTTCCATCGAACTGAATATGATAAGCATAACCCCATGGGCCGAGATTTATTACAACTAATTTTTTTTAGTTTGGAGTCGATTTGTTTAATATTTCAAACCACGTCTTTCTGCAATACTAAACAAATTGCAGTTTCCTTTATTCTTCTTTATTTTTTCCTTTTGCCCTTGCTAACTGTAGTTGTTACAGTTGAATCGTTTCAAGTTTTGGATTTTGGGTACCTCAGTATGTGTAATACACATTTGTAACTATAATTTCCAAACTTTTGTTTTGGATTATGAAATTGTTCTATTTGGATTTTTTTTCTTATAATGTACAATAAATAAATAAATAAACTTGTTGCTAGGATTATGGATGTCGCAGAAACAATTGGTGCTGATTCTGAGTGTTAGCAGAGTTACCTCTTCAATTCTAAGAAGAGCTAGAGTGGGTATATAGGAATGGATGGCCATTTTGAGTAACTAATTCAAAAAAAAATTCTTTTTAAATGATTTCAACAAGTTCCTTTTTGTAGCAGTCCATATCTAAAAATTCAAATGCTTGAGTCTCAGTTACGAACGAGTTTCGGGCATATATCTATTAGACATTTTTAATTTAAAATCGCTTCAGTAATATATCCTTAAGTTGTGGCAGTCATGTCTAGGGACACTCGGTACGATAATTTTAAATAAAAATTTAAGGACGCTTAAGGACATATTTTTTTTAAAAAGAGAAAAACATTTCTGTTAAGTTGATCTTCCCATACTTAGTAAGTGATACTTTGTCATTTCTCATTTCTGTAATTATATATAATAACAGGAATAGACCGCACAATATAAAAACAACGTAATATATAATGCGTACATGTCATATGTATTAATGTTCGTTTCGTGTCAAAGCATAGTAATCAATTCGCTTTAGTAAACCGGTATGCCGCAAGCCACTATTATTATAATAATTCTAATATTATCATAATAAATCACAATAATATAACAAATACATTTTTAATGGCCTGCAATATCAGTATAATCTTTTACAAATAGATAAGAAAATATGTTATAACTCTTTATGATTGTAAAAGCTATTATACAATTATTTACTATTTACACATATCTTAACCGAATTTCTCATTTAATTGAAACACACTAAGATATTACATCATGCTATAATGTGCGTGAAAATTGCAAAGATAATTTACATAAATCCACCAAGCTAGTCTAACATTCCTATAAATAACCTTATTTATATGTAAATGTTGCAAATACTTGCTGACCATTTTAAATTATACACACATAAGGTTAGCAATTTTTACCTATATACATAATTTAGTTGGTTGTAATTAACACACGCTACATGTACGGGAGATTGCGAAAATATAATAGTTTTTAAACAACTAGTAATATATGCATACACATATAATTAATTTAAATATTTTTCTTTGTATTGCTGTGTTTGGTTTCACTATAAATTGTGCGTTAGTTTCAAAATAATTCAGTCCGTAATCAAAGTTTAAAGGATAATGTTATTATAGACACGCGTTAAGAGTTCTTGCTGTGTATATTTGTTGTGGAGGAAATCCTGTAGCTAGGATAATGCAAATTATATTTTAATTAGTTATAACCGTGTTGTGAATTCGAAATTCTATGCTCTCGCCGAAAAATGCAACACGTTATAATCCAGTGTTCATTTAAATTCCGAGATTGTTATAACCGTGTTCAACAGTACATATCTTACATTTATTTAAAAAAATAGTATACGAGGCGTAAAAGTCGACTGTTTTAATGGCATTAATCACTTAATATTAGGTGGACCTTATGTCAAATTAAATAAAAATACTGTTACATTCGTAAATTTTCTTTTCTTATTTATATTCTTACCGTCGAGCCCCGGTATATTATTTTTAATTTTGCGAGTTTAATTTCATTTAACGCGTACGTATCGCCCTCTGATTTTATTATTTTGTAACCGTACCTCCCCCCTACCGTTTCCGATTTCATCGCGCATATAAAGGCATTCGGTCGAAGGCCGTTGACGAATCTAGTTGTGAGTTGTGGGTATATCGTCGATTAAAGGGGAAGTTTAGAATTCACGAAAACTAGAGCTTCGAGTTTTTATTATCGCCTTTGGCGGATCCCTGCGTAGCACGTTAAGCATTCTTGGATTTGCCGTTTACCGTTATTTGGAGTTTAGCAGCCTAAAGGGCAAAACCTCCCTTTTTCTGGCATTATCTTAGTGCGGCATATCCTATACGAATCTCCGGAATAATTAAAACAACCCTTAGCGAAGACATATCAAGACACATGACACCTTAGTCGCAACTGCCGACGGATTCGGTTCTCCAGTGTCGAATAGACGACGAAAATCGGCAATCTTTAGAGGCCTGTATTGTCCATTGTAATTTCCATTTTCGACTGATTGTACGTAGATACCGACCTGTGGGCAAATTTCCAGTGATCGAGGCGAAGAAACAGATGATCTCGTATCTTTTAAATGCTATTATATTTGTCATTTCTCTAGCACCCATTTACCGTTTTTAAGTTTTAATATTCATAATTTACCTAACTTTTGATTTAATAATAAATTACCTGTTCAATTTAAAAATTTAATTAACGTTTCGAATTTAAATATTCATTCATTATATTTGGAAGAATTGTGTAACATATATTTTTGTAAGATATTTGAAATCTAATTACGATTTGGAATTTCGATTTATATTTCAGTTTTGGTGGTTAATAGTTTTAACGTAATATATCCTTTTTATTGTATTTGAATATATTTTAAATTTTTATTAATTTTTGGTACATACATATATTTCAAACTAAAACCTCTTATCATATTAAAAACTACTACGACTACCGGTTTCGATATGTTTACGGTCATCTTCTGGACGCTATCGCTGCGCCTGCGTGCCGTAGATAGCAATACCCTCATAAAGATGATCAGAGAGAGCTACTAAGACTTTTATTCACTGCCATATAGTCCTTTTAATATCTTAGTAGCTGTTTTTCTATGAAATGTTTCATATGAAAGTTCACGACAATTCGTTGCTCTATTAAAACACTTATCACTTTTCAGGCAAAACAAAAAAATAAGTCTTATCTCACTCAATACTATCTCACCATACATATACAAAAAGAGGCTGATTGACGCTATACAACTGTCGATCGTACGACTTTGGCATATGCGTAGTTCGTCTATAGTAGCATATATCACGTTATTTTATAGCCATACCTCGTATACAACAAATAATACATTAATTAGCATTCTGTCTATTACGTATAATTAAATTAAAACATACAGGGTTAGCAAAATATGTCAACCATTACAATATTAATGACAGGTAGTATACGTAAGTCTATTAATATCACACGAACACTAAACAATTGTGTCATGAGTGCTAACCAATATTCATTTTACATTGTTGAAGTCTTACGGATACATTTTAAGTTCAATTTGTCTCATCAGAAGATAACACATACATTTTTCAATCATACGCGTCTATATACAAGGAACGTCCTTTTTTTATGTAGTTACATTCGTTTATATTGTGCGTAAACACACATAATCCGGTTAGAAAAACGTCCGCAGAGCTCGAACAATTCAATTTATACGTGCTGTGATTGTTGTGAGTGGCCGTATAGAGGCGAGTTTTTCTAACATTCGACAATAGATAGACAAATAAAGCGTTAAGTACTCCGCACCGAAAACAACACAGAACTTGTGAAACTCTGAAAATATTTATTTGTTCGATAAACACGAGACCGTATAATAGCCTATGTGTTAAACATCCATTTTAGCATCTATGTGTGTAAGTCAAATAAATACTTAAACCGACTTGCCCCGGTACAGAAAGAAACCCACTGTGAACACAACAAATTAAGACAATTAGCGGTTCGGGACTTTGAAACGTTTAACACTGTGCGTCGCTTCCAATGTTATACAGTCAATCGATATGCCCTGAAGGTGTAGATAGCTCTGAATTTAAATAAATTAACTGACATGCATCCGTTCTCGCTGGTGATTACAAGCTAAAATTGATGCAATCGTCCGGTGATGCTTTCGCCTCAGATAATTCGGCAAATCTCATCATATTGGTAATAATCTCATAATATTGGTGTTATAAAAGGAATTTAATTCATGTAGCCTTCCATGGATATTAAACTAGGAAATTAAGTCAAACCTCAAACAAATTAATAAACATGTGGTCTGTTTTAATAGCTACAACTTTTTGGGATTTAATTTATATAAGGTTATCATAAAGGAATATACATATTTCGACTTAATACACAACTGAATTTCTTGAATAATAAGATTTCCCATGTCCAACACTGTTTATCCAACTGTTCAATGTAATCTCCATTTTGATGATAAAGCACCAACCTTTCCTTCGAGTTATACATCATATTATATAGCATTTCAGATTCAAGAAGGTTTTAAGAGGAACCCTTTAAGCCCGTTATTAGCAGAAATTTTCATGAAAAGTTTTTAACACCAGAAATTTAAAAAAAAACCGTTTTAAGAAAGAATATATTCTTTTGGCATAGATATGTTTACGATATTATACAATCCTTCTCAGGTACCAAAAGAACATTTTCTATACCTAACAATGAATTAGACTCTTAATTGTTAATATTAAACTTGAATTCTCATTCCGTAAAGAAGCATACGAATATAATCATTCATAAAAGGTTAATAGATCCGATACAATACAAATTATCAGCATTGTTACAATATTTTTATGGTCGGTCCCTGTATACTATTAGCGTTTTTGATAGCAACTTATCGGTTATGCGTTCTGGAATTTTGGAGTAGGGACGAAAACAATTGCGCGTGTCCTTCGTCACTTTTGATGAAACAGTTATTGTGAGCTGCATGCGTTAATTCAGTTAGACGACGCCTTTTTGGTTGTAACATTACCGTTATCGTTTTGATATAATTGGAAAAAATAAGCACCCTCAAGAGAGAATATAACGTCGTGCTAATTATCAAATTAAATTTCAGTTTTTGGGTGATTAATTTAACACTACTTGCAATAGATCACAAGATTTTCACTTTGATGTCAAGAATACCCCTAACTGAATAGGGCGCGAAATTCTGAGGGGCTAGGCTGATGTAAGCACATTAAACTTCCGATATCCTGACCACGTGTTTGTCAGAGTCCAAAAGCTTGAAACAGTCGTCGCATATACCGTTAAAACACCTGCATCTCTTCGTTAACAGATAAGTGCAATCTGTAAACTTTTGGTCGCGAAATTCAAAGAAAGACAATTTGCGAGGCCATTTTGAGTAGTAAAAAGTGTCCTCTTACTGTAGTTGCCGTATGGGCAGTTTTCCCGTATAAAATTGTTAATTAAATATAATAAATTTGCTTTTGTAATTTTCAAGTATTGTGTGCAATTAAAGTTATATTATTTTATATTGATTAGATTAGGCTTGGTAGGTAGGCTTGGTAGCAACGCTAGTTAATCGTATTAACTGCGATTCTTGGTTTCCTTTCCTGTGAAGTAAATCATTTTTCCGTAAGAAATTTAAATTTAATTTAGACTTTGCGATAAACTCGTTTGAGTATAATATTTAACGTAATTTTTTTAAACTATATTCTATGGTAAATTTATTTTGATTTAACTTTACATTTAATTTTGTACTATGCTAGGTTGGTACGTTGGCAGTTTGCTAGTTTGTTTGTTTGCTAGTTTGGTAGTTTAGCAGTTTGCTAGTTTGGCAGTTTGATAATTTGGTAGTTTGCTAGTTTCGTAGTTTGGTGGTTTGGCAGTTTGCTAGCTTGGTAGTTTAGCAGTTTGCTAGCTTGGTAGTTCGGCAGTTGCTTGTTTGGTAGTTCGTTAGTTTGGTACTTTGGCAGTTTGCCAGTTTGCTAGTTTGATAGTTTTCTAGTTTGGCAGTTTGATAGTTTAGCAGTTTGCTAGTTTGGTAGTTTGATGGTTTGGCAGTTTGCTAGTTTGGCAGTTTGGTAGTTTGGTTGTTTGCTAGTTTGGTAGTTTGACAGTTTGGTGGTTACTTTAGTAGCTTACTTCTCAAACCATCTTTCTTTTAATATCACCTGGTGGGTTTTTATATCCTCGGCGAGTACCGTGCAACGTAGACCCCCCCCCCATACAAACAACAGAGTCATAAAATACATGGTGCCGCGTTTTTATTCGTTTCTGGGCTAGATAATGTATGTCAACGTTTCGAAAAGAACCGCACGAACATCTTCACTGTCTAGTCTGGGTCTGGCTCGTTGGTTTTGCATTTGGCTACAACATCTCGCTCACCAAAGTAGGTCCCAGGAGCACTACTAAGTTTTGTAAAATATAAGAGCTAATTTCGTTTGTTAAATAGAGTTACTATTGAATTACGATTAGCTTTCCTACGCTAAAGGTTAATTTTCAAAACTAATGAGTATATTCGCCAATTAGTAAACATTATTTTATCGAAAATGTTGCACGAAATGGCCCTTTCAAATGCCTACCTAAAAAGAAAAAAAGGATACCACCAATAAAATTAAAGTAATTACCTACATTGGATTTCCTAGTCTTAAATTATAAACATTTCTTAAAAACTAAATATTAAAGAGCTTTTTAAAATATTCTATAAATAGCAAGGACAAAATCTGTAACAGCAACAAACCAGGATTCTATAAGTTATTATGTGGAACATGCCAGTGGGTTTATGTTGAACAAACAGAAGATCCTCCGACAAACATATATTAGAACATAATAATTCGTTTGTATTGTTTAAAGAAATGGATTGTATAAGTTGCAAATTTGAATTTCAGTTTGGTTTCCTTAGATTCAAATCTCTGATTGTATCGAGTTACAGTCTATAAATGAATGAACTACGAGGGTAACTATGCATCCGAAACTGGCAAAACCATGTTTCTAGGCGCCATCTTACATACCCACCTTAAAGATTTGATATTTTTGACGGAGTCCGAACGTTTTGTCATACGGACGCTATTTGTCTTGTTCAGAATGACTTCAAAATTGTATCTCATTCCAAAAATAGAATTTCAAAAATTTACTCCTTAATACTGTCTTCTTTCAATTCTTCCAGCGTTTGCGGTCATATTCAAACCACTAAATTCTTTAAATAACCCCAATATCAAAAATCCGCTGGGTTCAGATCATGCGATCTTGATGGCCATGAATTTTTCAAAATGTCTACTTATACCACACAATCTCGGAAAAAAGGAGTTAATAAGTCTTTAACTGGTCGGTAAATAATCTTAGGTGTCCCATCCTGCATAAAAATTACGTTTTTAATTGCACCCAAGTTGTGCAACCGTGGAATTAATTGCATAATCTCTTAACACTTGATCTCGTCATTCTGTATTTCGACAGTTCGGGTATTGACACCACCATTAAGAGAAAAATGGGCCTCATCTATCCACGAAACATAAACAGTATCCTCCGCTCCAGAAACAAGAAAGAAGTCCGAAACAAATGAGTAAATGATAGCCGAAACGTGGTTTGACGGCTAAGTGGCTTATCAAAAGTCGGTACACCAATGTGTAAGCTCATGTTACAATTTCAAATGACTATAGCTAAGTTCGAACGAAATCTAAGAGAATTTCTTATTGATATGTCACCATAGATGAACCCTGGATTCAACATGATACTCCAGAGACAAAAATACAGTTAAAACAACGGATTTCTTCGGATGAACGTAGACCGTAGAACGTAGATGAAAGTAGACAAAAACTGTTTTTCGGCCACTAAGATTAGGCCACGATTTTTTTTGTAATTCGTAAAACGCAATCTTTATTGACTATTTACAAAAGGAAAATATAATAACTGGCCAATATTGTGCTGATAACTTGCAAAGTTTCGATGCCGTATTGAAGAAAAAACGACCTCATTTACTGAGAAAAAGTTTTGTTCCATCAAATAATCATTCATATTATATTATCATTTTCCGTTGGGAAACGATATGATAATAGTAATGGGTCGCCTTAATGATAATGTAGGACAAAATAACTTTGGAATAAAGAGATGGATAGGAAAAGAAGGGGAGAAGACAGAAGAAGAAACTATAATGAGACGCGTTGCAAACGATCTCGTAATAGGTAATTCTAAGTTTACACATAAGGACATTCACAAATACACAAGGGAAGTCAATAGCAGGGGAGAACGCTGGATTATACACATTATCTGGTTAACACAGGCATATGAAACATGATAAAAAATATAAAATTGAAAAGGTGTGTTAAAATGGGCAACAACAACTTTCTAGTTAAGATGAATTTAAAAATAGAATGTGATATACAATAAAAAGGTAAAAGAAAAATATACAAAGAAAAAAATTAGAAGTTCCCGGTTAAAAAAGATGAAGCTAAAGGAATTATGCTGAAAAATAAAACATATTTTTTACGCTAAAATAAATATTTCATTGTATAGTTTATTTCAAATTATAAGAATATAACTTTGAACGGCTCTAATGCTTTTATTTCACCACCTGCGGCAATAACTACCTGGCCGCTCAATACGATTATCTTTTCCGCAAACAAACTGTTGAGGTCCGTAATGACAAAATTTAAGTAAATTGTAATTACTGCAATTTAGATGAAATAAAATTTAATAATAATATAAGTACCAACAGTTGTTAATTTGAATATATTGTTATTATATATAGTTAAATAGTCATTAAATTTACAATTTAGATGAAATAAGTTCTTATATGTATTAAACAAAATTTAAGTAAATATAGTTAGGAGAGTTGGTATATATTACATCTAATATTGAGTCTATTTATCATTTATTGTTAATCTTTACTGCTGTATACATATTTGATTTTTCTCTCTTTACTTAACGAACATGTGGCGACCTTTTGCTGAAAGTGTTAGTGATTATGATGTGGATAGTGATAATACTGTTGGAGCACGACAGAGAAAGCATATATCAGAAGATGCAAAACAGATAATTTTCAATGTCTATCATACCTTGATGGAAGAAAATAACGAACTACAAACCCAGAACATTCAACGAACATCGCAATTAACCAAGGTGCCTTTTGGAACAATATATAAAATAATTAAGAATAACGCAGCGCCTCGAAAGCAAAGAAGTGACAAAGGAGCACCGAGAAAAATTGAAGAGTATGAATTTGATACTATTAGGCAGCAAGTATACTCCTTCTACAGAGGAAATGTTGTATCTACACTTGACTGCTTACATAAAAGAATCAGTGATGAGCCTATAAATATTCAGTGTTCTCAAACAACCTTGTGGTGGACGCTAAAGAAAGATGGATTTAAGTTTGGCACTATAGACAAACGTCGCACAATTATGGAAAGTCCGAGCTTACAGAAACTTCGAAATGAATACTTAACGGCAATTAGAAGGTATAGACAGGAAGGACGATTCATATGTTATTTAGACGAGACGTGGTATGACACAATTTGCAAAGGTAGTGTGGATAGTTCAAGTATGTGTCAGTTGGACGCGCCGGTTTCGAGAGGAAAGGAATAATCATTCTTCATGCTGGGTCAGAAAAAGGATGGATCAGACAGCCGCTATTATCTGCTAAAAATGTTAAATCCTCAAGTTTAGATTACCATGAAGATATGACCTCATCTTTATTTGAAGAATGGTTTTGTGACACTTTGCTGCCAAATTTACCAAAAGATAGTGTGATAGTGATGGACAACGCTCCGTATCGTTCTCGACAGCAAACCAAACTTCCTACAAAATGTAATAATAAGAAATATATTAAAACATTTTTAGAAGCAATGATTTATATTTTGAGGATCATTATACAAAAAACCAATTAATAGAGGTGATGAAGACAAAAGAATATTTACATGATTATTATGTGGATAACAGAGCTAAAGAAGCAGGATATACAATTTTGCGTTTACCACCATACCATTGCATTTTCAATTCCATTAAATTGATATGGGCCCAACTGAAAAATACCATAAGAAGAACAAATCAAACACCGAAATTTAGTGAAAGCAGTGTAACACACATACAAAATGCTATGGAACATATAACTGCTGTAAATTGGAAAAATGCTGTTAAACACGCAATAGCAAAAGAGGACGAATATATGCGCATGTACAAAATAGTAGCACCTTTGATTATAAATTTGCAATACGATTCAGGCACAGATATCGATTTGCAAGACGACTCAATCACAGACGATTTATGAAATGCGGTGACAGATAAAAATTTTATTGTGTATTAAAAATAAATTAGCTTTATATATCTATATGTATCCACTACACATGTTGCCACACGATTTGTAATTTTTTCTTTGTATATAAAGCCGATGTACAGATATTTTTTATTATATACTTGAAATTAACAGCGTTTTATTATTATATTATAGGGCCCTAATTTATAGTCAATACGGCCCCTAGATTCATACGTAGCAAATAGGTAAACCGTACCCGTTCAATAAAGAGACCAGGTATAATAATTATCATCACAGAAGGTGGTGTAATAAAAGCATTAGAGCCGTTCAAAGTTATATTCTTATAATTTGAAATAAACTATAAACTCACTCATCCGTCAAATCATGTAGTTTACTTTAAAACGGAAATCTTGAAACAAGGACCGCTACACATTTAAACGAAAAAGAAAGACGGTATACAAGTTGAGACACACACACACACATTCTAGAAAATGTAGTTGTATTTATGTATGTAGAAGAGTAAACATTAGCGCATAGTAAAGTCTGGGCGTAAACAAATATAACTCCGTTCGAAATGTGTTTTCTATTTACCCATACATTTTTATAGCTAGTTTGCGTTACACATTTTCATCAGCAGTATCTTAAGCAAACGACTTCTCTTCGATTTCTTCTTTTAGAATTTTTTTTCCCCCTTTTATTTATTTATTTCCTTCCACTCGTGTAGCGCGCGGCACTTGTGAATTGGTAAACAAACAGATACGCAATTACAGAGAAAAGGTTAAGATCATTACCGTAATGACGATAATTCTAAACTACAATTATGGAAAATGGACATCGCTTACCCCAATTATGGCGTTCAGTTCTGTCATGGTAACTTGTTTGGCTCGTTCTACGGCGCTGGCGACCTGCTGTTGATGCTCTTGAGACAGAAAAGGAAGTATTTGTGCAATTATGGCGTTCAGTCTCTTTGCTATTTCAGTCTGAAAGGAGAAATTAAATGAGTATTAATTAAATGGCAAACGGCAACTTGGTGATTTTTTTCGCGACAAGTATTTTCTCTAGTAAATCACTTCGGAGAAATTGTTCAAGGATAAAGATTCCTTTGCGTGATTAGCAATCAATAAATTGTATTCTTTCGTGTAGTTACCATTAAATGCTCATTTCTTTTAATTGTCTTTGCGGTTTACAAGTATTGTTTTACTGTATTAACAAATTCCGAGGAATAAAACACGCAAGTCTAATAATGTAAGCTGGAGATAAATGATTGTGTAAATATACTGTCCCCCATAAATGAGAGAAGAACCAATAAACGTCCGTATAAGTATTTTAATGAAACTTTCAGAAACTATGTATTTCTATTCGTATTAAGAAACGATGAAAATTTTAGCAAGATATGAATTTAGAGTTGTCAGATTTTCCCCACGTTCCAGGATCTTACTCAGTTATAAGTAGAGCTGACCAATTTCCGTGCGCGCCATGTGCGCCGATGTGAGGATGATTGTATTGCATCAGAACTAATAAAAAGCATTCAGTATGTGTTTGGTACTTGCTTAGACTGCTGGTAAGTGTAAGCATACGTAATAAAATATCGTCGACACATAAATCTAGAAAACGACCGTTGTCAGACGAAGTGTCTAATGTGTTGGTCAAAAACACATTGTAAAGAACACGTAAGCAGTTCGAAGCACAATAATAACAAAATTAATCGACAACAGTTTATACATGAACTATGTGTAACTATGATTGTGTGTACACTGCCGTTTACCTTGTTAAGTAATGATTCATTTATTTCATTTTGGAATAAATACGCGAATCAAACATTACCGAGCACGACAACGTTACGAAGGAATTTATCATCGGTGCCTAAACAGATTGAAAATAAAATCAAAGCCGAACTGAAAAATAAAAAACTGTGGTTATGTATGGACGAAACAACTGACAGCAAAAAACAATCTGTAATTAATGTGATGGCGCGTAATATGGAACCACATCAACCAACGTCTTCAATTTTATTAGCATCCAGACGACTAGAACAATGTAATGCCGAAAAAATTTCAGAGGTGCTATTAGATACTTTGGAAAAATTAAAACTTTCATTAATGTTTATGACCGATGGTGCCGCAACCATGTGTTCTGTAGGCCGGTCTCTTAGAAAATATTGTCCTAACTTGTTACATATTACTTGTAAACTCCATGCTCTACACCTTGTGGCAGAACAGGTTCGTAGATGTTATCGATTAATATCGAGTACAAAGGCAGTATTCCTGAAATCTCCAAAACGTATTCGGAAATTTTACGAATTGTGTCCCCATACCCCTGAGCCACCACAGCCGATTCTGAGACGTTGGGGTACATGTTTACGGGCGGGGTTTTACTATCATGAACATTTTGAAAAAATTAAGGACGTGGTTTTATCATTCGATCCGAAAGAAAGTGCAGCTATCAATACAAGCCAGAAAAAATTTCAAGATGCCCAGATTAAAATGGATTTACAAAGTATTCGTGAGAATTACTTGGGACTAGAAGAAGCAATAACAAAATTAGAAAATTCGTCGCTGTCGTCAGAGGAATCACTGCCAATCGTTAAAGATCTCATGCACAACTGTGTGCTGTAGAAGTCGCAAAAAGTGAAAGTGTTCTAATTAAATTTGAAAGTGTTTTAGACAGAAATGCAGATTTTGACACCATAACACGTATTTGTGAGGGCACGTCTACAGATGCGTTAAGTTGCTCAAAAGAGTATTTTGATTGGTAAAGTATCTTTTTGTTGGTGTACACATTATTATCTATAAAAATTGTAATATTTAGAAATTTTCATTATATGTATTATTTCATAATTTTACAATTTTATCTTACAATCTTTAACAAAAAAATATTGGACACGAGAAACTTAAACAAAATATATAACAGGGATATTGATTCAAATGTATGAAAATAGTGGAAAATACTGCAATATAACCATTAAAAAATGTCGAATATTTCGCGCCAACTGTCAATTTGTATGAGTAAACATAAAAGGAACTATCTTTCAGGGCAGCCAACGTATAATTAATTTACAAATTGAAACTTTAGCTAAAGAAGCTAGTAATCATTGATTATGGAATGTCGGAACATTAAATGCATCCCTAATTGGTCCATTACGGTAATTGGCCTATTTCGTAAAAGTACTTTTAGGGTGTGATTATGGAAACGGCCGTTAATATTTATCTAATTTTTGTTGGAAAGCCCAAAAGTTTTCATGCAGCAAAAGTAACAATCAATCAAATGGTTTATTTATGAGTCACTTTGAGATTGAGTTTAAAAAGTCAGCCAAATATTTTCTAAACATATGGGTCAGGTATGTAGACGATGTGTTTGCAATTTTTGATATCAATAAGTGCGACTTAGATTATTGTAACAGAATTAAATTCAAAATTTCCTAGTATTAAATTCACGGTTGAAAAGGAAAACAGCGGAGGTTTGCCATTTTTAGATACCTTAGTAATTAGGAATGACAAAAACTTAGAGTTTGATATTTACCGAAAAGAAACCAACGTCAACAGATTTATAACCGCAGATTCAAACCATACTTTTCAGCACAAGAGTGCCTCTTTCAATTTTCTTATCGATCGTTTGTTAAGCATGCCATTGACAAAGGATAGATATGAAAAGGAATTAACTTTAATTAAGAAAATCGCGAGTTACAACGGTTTCGATTCAGAAATAATAAACAAGCTAGTTAGAAAACATAAAGTAAGAAAAACAATTCAGGATTCTACATGTTTGCTACCTCAAATTGATTCGAGCAAAAAATTTATTAGTTTACCGTTTCACGAAACTACGAAAAATTTAAGTAAAACCTTTAAACAGTATAATGTTCAAGTAGCATTTCGGTCGAATAACTCCCTAAAATCTCTCTTAGGCAACGCGAAAGACAAAGTTGAGGTAAACAACAAATCTGGAATCTATGAAATAAATTGTAAGGATTGTGATATAAAATATGTCAGCCAACCAAACGTTCGATTCTAACTCGTTATAAAGAACATGTTTCGCATATTAGATTCAATAGACCGGAAAAATCAAGTGTTGCCCGACATATTCTTGAATCAGATCACAACGTAACATCTGACTGTCTGAGATTAATAAAAAACGTCAAACGCCCCCGCGAATTAGATAGTTTTGAGAGCATTTTTATCTTTAAAAATAGGAATAACGTAATTAACGCAGATTTGGGTCCTATACCGGTTCTTCTTTATTTGAGTTAATTGACAGTTAGATGTTATTAAAGCAAGAAAAATAGGAAAACCATTAAAAAATATTCGAATTCATGGAATTTATTTTTAAATTCGTTTCATTACAATATTTGCCATTAAATATTCTGACTCAATATTAATTTCCAAATTTATATTTCAACATAATTTAAGGATTAGTTTCATAATTGGATTCTTAATGTATGTTAAATTACGGCTTTTATAATATTTTTAAACGGTTTTTCTATAGAATTTACAAATAATGGGTTAATGCTCTTGCATGAATAGGTGGGGTTTACCAAAATGTAGGTAATTTTTGTAGCATTTAAGATTGAAGATTTTAGTGTTAAACTAGAAGACGTTCAGAACAACCCTTCTGTGAGTGTTTTTGTGCGTTCAAGTGTTACACTGTTTTTTCTACTGAAGATGACAACGTAGTTGTAGAAATACGTATTTAGAATCATTAAATTCTATTGTGGTAAGGGTTTTTTAATTTTTTTAAATTTTATTATTCACTTATAAGCCACAGTCTCCGATTTGTTAATCAAATGGTCCGTTTGTTCACGCCAAATCATAGATCTTGCAAATGGCATAGCGCTTTTCTTACCATTTGACCAGGCCCTTAGAGTAACAGCACAGGGTACGCAGCAAATGCTGAGAGACCCATATCTTGTCTTGTTCAATGGTTAAGCCTAACACGTATTGGTGAGTAAGAAAACCAAGCTGTGTTGACCAGTAAATAAGAAAAGACTTTGTACTAGATTTATATGAGCGTAACTGTACAAACTGCTTTGCCATTGTGTCGATTACGTCAAACTTTGTACACATCATTCATAATTCCACGTGGCACACCCTTCATATTTAATTAACACCTATGAAATTTTCGACTTTACGTAATAAATAGTAAATGGTGTATTGTCGACGAGAATTCCGGTGACAGCCGATAGAGCGCGTTGTGCGGTTTCAGCGGCAGACCACTACATTCGACGTCATGGTCGCGGTCCGCCAAACTTCGATGTGGTGTGCGGTCGCAATAAAATTAACATATGCAGTTCGTATGCACTTTGATGCGGCGGTGCTTACAAATACACGCTATTGTTAGATTCATGATTTACGAGGACTAATTAGAAAGGGCGACTGCTGCCAGAGATTGCACAAGCACGCTCACACACATGCAAATCACGCGTTTTCGTTGCCAGCGTTTTGTTGTATTGTACGACTACATAAATGTTACTGTACTAATTGTTTCTATAGTCTTCATTAGATAATTCACAGCGTGATTATTCACAACGACTTAGTGCCATTTTGTGCGTAATATGCCTTGCTTGTCCTTCAAATATAATCCGTTCTGTTTATTATTTTTTTAATGAGTTGGCTTTGGATAAAAGAAAATTAACACGTCTCCTTTTTTAAGATAATTAATTTCCACAAAATGCGACCCGGAACAACTGACCTTAATATTTTTTTGAAGTAACTTCATAAGACTGGCCAGGTGTTTGGAAAACAAAAATATTCTAAAAAATAATCAATATGGCTTCTGCTATGATATTATATGCTTCTTAACCGAAACTATTATACAAGGTGGCATTGAAAAAACTACAATGTATAGTACCATGCGATAGAAGACCATAAATACTAAAAAAAAGTTCTTATACACTAATGTCCGATCGCCATTTGTTTTCAAAACAGAGGATCTTAAAGGTCTGCCAGAAAAAATGTTTTTTTTTAATTTCTTCCAATGACAAAGTTGTTAACCTAATTATTCCAATAATTTATCAAAATTTGACATATTCCTGACTAAAAAAAAATCTTAAAATCCGATTGCCTTTTGTTTTCAAAACACAGGATCTTAATATATTGTCAGAAATAAATGTTTTTTTTTATTTCTTCGTGTGGCAAAGTTGTTAACCTAATTATTCCAATAATTACCAAAATTTGACATATTACTGATTAAAAAAAGATCTTAAAATCCGTTCGCCTTTTGTTTTCAAAACATAGAATCTTAAAAATTTGTCTGAAAAAAATGTTTTTTTTTATTTCTTCCAATGACAAAGCGGTTAACCTATTATTCCAATAATTTATCAAAATTTAACATATTGCTGATTAAAAAAAATCTTAAAATCCGATTGCCTTTTGTTTTCAAAGCACAGGATTTCAAAAGTTTGTCAGAAAAAAAATATTTTTTTTTATTTCTTCCAATAACAAAGCTGTTAATTTATTAATAATAATGTATTAAAATTTGACATATTGCTGATTAAAAAAAATTTTAAAATCCGATTGCCTTTTGTTTTCAAAGCACAGAATTTTAAAAATTTGTCAGAAAAAAAGATCGTTTTTAATTTCTTCCAATGACAGAGCTGTTAACCCTAATTATTCCTATAATTTATCAAAATTTAACATATTACTGATTAAAAAAAAATCTTAAAATCCGATCGCCTTTTGTTTTCAAAGCACAGAATTTCAAAAGATTGTCAGAAAAAAAATGTTTTTCTAATTTCTTCCAATGACAAAGCGATTAACCTAATTATTCCAATAATTTATCAAAATTTAACATATTGCTGTTTAAAAAAAAATCTTAAAATCCGATCGCCTTTTGTTTTCAAAACACAGGATTTTAAAATATTGTCAGAAAAAAAAGGTTTTTTTAACTATTCCAATGACAAAGCTGTTAACCTAATTATTCCAATAATTTATCAAAATTTAAGATATTCCTGACTAAAAAAAAATCTTAAAATCCGATCGCCTTTTGTTTTCAAAACACACAGGATCTTAAAATATTGTCAGAAAAAAATGTTTTTTTAATTATTCCAATGACAAAGCTGTTAACCTAATTATTCCAATAATTTATCAAAATTTAAGATATTCCTGACTAAAAAAAAATCTTAAAATTCGATCGCCTTTTTTGTTTTCAAAACACACAGATCTTTAAATATTGTCAGAAAAAAATGTCTTTTTAATTATTCCAATGACAAAGCTGTTAACCTAATTATTCCAATAATTTATCAAAATTTAAGATATTCCTGACTAAAAAAAAATCTTAAAATTCGATCGCCTTTTTTGTTTTCAAAACACACAGATCTTTAAATATTGTCAGAAAAAAATGTTTTTTTAATTATTCCAATGACAAAGCTGTTAACCTAATTATTCCAATACATAATTTATCAAAATTTAAGATATTCCTGACTAAAAAAAAATCTTAAAATTCGATCGCCTTTTTTGTTTTCAAAACACACTGATCTTTAAATATTGTCAGAAAAAAATGTTTTTTTAATTATTCCAATGACAAAGCTGTTAACCTAATTATTCCAATAATTTATCAAAATTTAAGATATTCCTGACTAAAAAAAAATCTTAAAATTCGATCGCCTTTTTTGTTTTCAAAACACACAGATCTTTAAATATTGTCAGAAAAAAATGTTTTTTTAATTATTCCAATGACAAAGCTGTTAACCTAATTATTCCAATACATAATTTATCAAAATTTAAGATATTCCTGACTAAAAAAAAATCTTAAAATTCGATCGCCTTTTTTGTTTTCAAAACACACAGATCTTTAAATATTGTCAGAAAAAAATGTTTTTTTAATTATTCCAATGACAAAGCTGTTAACCTAATTATTCCAATAATTTATCAAAATTTAAGATATTCCTGACTAAAAAAAAATCTTAAAATCCGATCGCCTTTTGTTTTCAAAACACACAGGATCTTAAAATATTGTCAGAAAAAAATGTTTTTTTAATTATTCCAATGACAAAGCTGTTAACCTAATTATTCCAATAATTTATCAAAATTTAAGATATTCCTGACTAAAAAAAAATCTTAAAATCCGATCGCCTTTTGTTTTCAAAACACACAGGATCTTAAAATATTGTCAGAAAAAAATGTTTTTTTAATTATTCCAATGACGAAGCTGTTAACCTAATTATTCCAATAATTTATCAAAATTTAAGATATTCCTGACTAAAAAAAAATCTTAAAATCCGATCGCCTTTTGTTTTCAAAACACACAGGATCTTAAAATATTGTCAGAAAAAAATGTTTTTTTAATTATTCCAATGACAAAGCTGTTAACCTAATTATTCCAATAATTTATCAAAATTTAAGATATTCCTGACTAAAAAAAAATCTTAAAATCCGATCGCCTTTTGTTTTCAAAACACACAGGATCTTAAAATATTGTCAGAAAAAAATGTTTTTTTAATTATTCCAATGACAAAGCTGTTAACCTAATTATTCCAATAATTTATCAAAATTTAAGATATTCCTGACTAAAAAAAAATCTTAAAATTCGATCGCCTTTTTTGTTTTCAAAGCACACAGATCTTTAAATATTGTCAGAAAAAAATGTTTTTTTAATTATTCCAATGACAAAGCTGTTAACCTAATTATTCCAATAATTTATCAAAATTTAAGATATTCCTGACTAAAAAAAAATCTTAAAATCCGATCGCCTTTTGTTTTCAAAACACACAGGATCTTAAAATATTGTCAGAAAAAAATGTTTTTTTAATTATTCCAATGACAAAGCTGTTAACCTAATTATTCCAATAATTTATCAAAATTTAAGATATTCCTGACTAAAAAAAAATCTTAAAATCCGATCGCCTTTTGTTTTCAAAACACACAGGATCTTAAAATATTGTCAGAAAAAAATGTTTTTTTAATTATTCCAATGACAAAGCTGTTAACCTAATTATTCCAATAATTTATCAAAATTTAAGATATTCCTGACTAAAAAAAAATCTTAAAATCCGATCGCCTTTTGTTTTCAAAACACACAGGATCTTAAAATATTGTCAGAAAAAAATGTTTTTTTAATTATTCCAATGACAAAGCTGTTAACCTAATTATTCCAATAATTTATCAAAATTTAAGATATTCCTGACTAAAAAAAAATCTTAAAATTCGATCGCCTTTTTTGTTTTCAAAGCACACAGATCTTTAAATATTGTCAGAAAAAAATGTTTTTTTAATTATTCCAATGACAAAGCTGTTAACCTAATTATTCCAATAATTTATCAAAATTTAAGATATTCCTGACTAAAAAAAAATCTTAAAATCCGATCGCCTTTTGTTTTCAAAACACACAGGATCTTAAAATATTGTCAGAAAAAAATGTTTTTTTAATTATTCCAATGACAAAGCTGTTAACCTAATTATTCCAATAATTTATCAAAATTTAAGATATTCCTGACTAAAAAAAAATCTTAAAATCCGATCGCCTTTTGTTTTCAAAACACACAGGATCTTAAAATATTGTCAGAAAAAAATGTTTTTTTAATTATTCCAATGACAAAGCTGTTAACCTAATTATTCCAATAATTTATCAAAATTTAAGATATTCCTGACTAAAAAAAAATCTTAAAATTCGATCGCCTTTTTTGTTTTCAAAGCACACAGATCTTTAAATATTGTCAGAAAAAAATGTTTTTTTAATTATTCCAATGACAAAGCTGTTAACCTAATTATTCCAATAATTTATCAAAATTTAAGATATTCCTGACTAAAAAAAAATCTTAAAATCCGATCGCCTTTTGTTTTCAAAACACACAGGATCTTAAAATATTGTCAGAAAAAAATGTTTTTTTAATTATTCCAATGGCAAAGCTGTTAACCTAATTATTCCAATAATTTATCAAAATTTAAGATATTCCTGACTAAAAAAAAATCTTAAAATTCGATCGCCTTTTTTGTTTTCAAAGCACACAGATCTTTAAATATTGTCAGAAAAAAATGTTTTTTTAATTATTCCAATGACAAAGCTGTTAACCTAATTATTCCAATAATTTATCAAAATTTAAGATATTCCTGACTAAAAAAAAATCTTAAAATTCGATCGCCTTTTTTGTTTTCAAAGCACACAGATCTTTAAATATTGTCAGAAAAAAATGTTTTTTTAATTATTCCAATGACAAAGCTGTTAACCTAATTATTCCAATAATTTATCAAAATTTAAGATATTCCTGACTAAAAAAAAATCTTAAAATCCGATCGCCTTTTGTTTTCAAAACACACAGGATCTTAAAATATTGTCAGAAAAAAATGTTTTTTTAATTATTCCAATGACAAAGCTGTTAAAGGTTAAAGGTATATAACCCCTTACCACAATTACTAATCGTATCCTAAATACGTATTTCGATAACTAAGTTGTCATCATCAGTAAGTAAAACTCCTAATCGAAGTGTCGCATATGGGGCACAGCAAAGCTAAACGCATATGAAAATGCACCAACTTTATACGGCGTCCACGTATACACTGTATATACGTCCATAATATTAATAAATTTAAATTTTCATGTATTTGTACTATTTGTACTATATTGTACTATATTGTAAAATATTTGTACTATATTGTAAAATATAGCCAAGTGCGTTATTCAACATCAATTAATGAAATTATACTTTTAATTTATTTTCATGAATAAATACCCAGACAGTACATTTTAATGATACTTAATCGCCCACAACGCATTAATGTAATATTCCATGAAATAAACTTTTCAGTTAATACCTAGTAATGATGATTTCATTATCTCGTATTATCCCTGAGGCAAATAAACCATAGATAATAAATTATTAACGAGATTTGTCCATGGTACGGAATTAATAGCGTGCATCCAACCATCAAAATAATTATTAGAGGCATGTTTTATTTATTCGATTCAGTATCCGCATAGTTGATATGGGTAGAGATGCGGCCGAAATTAAAATTAGAGGTAATAATTTTCAGTTCGATTATAGTTATTTTAATACCCTGAATTTCCATTCCCATATTTGTATATGCATTTACTTATGTATATATTGGATGTGTGTACATTATATACATTTGCGGACGTAAAATTTTAATGTAAATGCGTTTTATAAACGTGTACATTCAAATATGTACCTAAATATGTGTGACTATCTTGTGGAGCGGAAATTTAAATTATTTAATTTTCTATTATTACGTTATTAAATGGAATCGGTGTAAAATATACATGTATGGATGCATTCGAATATCTTTGATATGGCTACTTAGATTTTAATAAGACTTTCCACAATTAATTAAATGCACTAACAAATCGGAGACTGTGGCTTATAAGTGAATAAAATAAAATTAAAAAACCCTTACCACAATAGAATTTAATAATTCTAAATACGTATTTCTACAATCACGTTGTCATCTTCAGTAGAAAAAACAGTGTAACACTTGAACGCACAAAAACACTCACAGAAGGATTGTTCTGAACGTCTTCTAGTTTAACACTAAAATCTTCAATCTTAAATGCTACAAAAATTACAAGAGCATTAACCCATTATTTGTAAATTCTATAGAAAAACCGTTTAGAAATATTATAAAAGCCGTAATTTAACATACATTAAGGATCCAATTATGAAACTAATCCTTAAATTATGTTGAAATATAAATTTCAATTTTAAATTAATATTTTATTGGCAAATATTGTAATGAAACGAATTTAAAATTAAATTCCATGAATTCGAATATTTTTTAATAGTTTTCCTATTTTTCTTGCTTTAATAACATCTAACTGTCAATTAACTCAAATAAAGAAGAACCTGGTATTGGACCCAAATCTGCGTTAATTACGTTATTCCTATTTTTAAAGATAAACATGCTCTCAAAGCTATCTAATTCGCGGGGGCGTGTGACGTTTTTTATTAATCTCAGACAGTCAGATGTTACGTTGTGATCTGATTCAAGAATATGTCGGGCAACACTTGATTTTTCCGGTCTATTGAATCTAATATGCGAAACATGTTCTTTATAACGAGTTAGAATCGAATTTTGTTTAGCCGACATATTTTTTATCACAATCACAATATGTCGGCCATATTATTATTATTATTATACAGCGTGAAAGAAGTCAATTACTATTCTGAAAAGTTTCTAAATATATTCCAATATAAAGAAAAGAACAAAATAATAAATTGCAATCCAAATTTAAATCGATATATACCTCTACAACATATGCTTGCTTATGTACCGTATTTACGGAAAAGTAAATAAAAGTTTAACACAAGCACACGATATACGAATATGCGCACAATGTCAGAGAATATTGACATGTTAAACTATTTCATATTTCCCATTTGAATCTCGTTTCTACAAGAACAAACATCATATGTTCGGTTATTGTAGTTTCTGTTCGTCCCATTATACTCTTTTCATTTCTCCGAGTTCATCTTTTTTCCCCTGTCGCCGTTCTTTCGGAGAGTGCATATCTCGAGTTTTCGCTGACGAGTGTTTACACAGCTTTGCGCAAACATCGTGTTCTCTGTGTTTGTTTTTCCAGTTCACTGCGAAACTGACTTCGTTCTCTCATACTATTTTACTAGTATTTTACGTTCGTCTACTAATTTGATAACGATCTCTTTTTTTCGCATCGATAACTACAAACGTCGTTCGTATCGTATATTCGTTTATGTAAGTTTGAACATCTAGAACGAAGACGAATCGAGATGGCGATGATTAACTGGAGATAAAACATATAGTTTACGTGTCTCTAACTTCAACAATTCGTTATTTATATAAGAATCTCAAAATAATGATCCGAAATTTAATATAAAACAGCATGTTTGTAAAATTTAAAGCTAAGCTACACTCGGAATTCTACGAAGGTGATTCTAAAAGTATTCAGTAAACATTTTTATTTAAGATAATGAAACAATACCTATTTTAAAGCGCATTTGATACGAGAGAGCGTTTGTAAGTTCGCGGAATGTGATGGGAAAGCTCTTTCATGTCGTAACGTGTTCAGCGACTCATTATTAGCATATTAGTTGAACTATCGTCCACCAAGCAATCCAATCGGGAAGAAAGTGTTGAAATTTGGAGAAAATCGAGTACGGAAAGCCAGGAAATCTGTCCGAACCAATTTGACAGAGATGTCATCAGCTTAAGCGAATTCTAGATCGGGAAAAACTATGGTTTATAAGTGTCACCGCCTCTTTAGGCAAGGTAGGGTATCACTTGAAGACGACCCACGGTCGGGGCGGCCTATTGAAGTGACCACTCCAGAATTTGTTCGAAAAGTCTAGAAATAAGTAATGGAAGATGCTTGGCTAAAGAAGATACAACTCACAGGAATTATTGGAGTATTCAATACAACCATTTTTAAAATTCTTCATGATCATCTTATGACTAAGGTTAACGCAAGAGTGATGCCGAGAATGCTCACTTTTGTAACGAAGATAGGGATGGTGCATTGAGTCAAATTGTTACTTTTGATGAAACTTGAGTCCAAACAAGACTCCATGCAGTGACATAAAGAAGACACACCATCACCCAAAAAGTTTAAGGTGTCAGCCGGAAAAACTCATGACGAAGTTTTTTTTTTGGTGAAGGAATCGATTACAAAGATAAAGGCATTACACATAAATGAGGAATACTACACTTCAATCCCGGAGCTGTTAAACGAAATCATTAAAGAAAAAAGGGAAAAGTTGACGAAAGGTGTCCTGCTTCTGTACGACAATGCTCCCGTCTACAGGAGTCATGTTGCGCTGACTGCCCTGCATAAAGCTGGCTTCGATGGTGTTAAATTCCCGTTTATATTTGCTTAACGTTTATCGCCCAGTATACTCGATTCGCGTTAAATTTCATCATAAAAATTAATATAAAAATTATTACGTTAACAATTCGATATATATAATTTCCAGCAATTAAATTGCATCCAAATAGAAACGTGATTACTACATAAAAAACATATAGGTTTAATATAAATTTATGTATGGCTTTAATTTGAATGGATAAAAAATAAATATTCTAGAAACTTAACAAATATGAAATTGATAAATATTCAGGACGGTAATTAAAAAGTAAAAAAAAAATAGATACCAAGAGAAATAAATTTATACGAGTTCCCGTTATCCTATATTTGTTTGCTGAGCCAGTGGATGACGGTAACTATCGGAAATCCACCGGTATGGCACTCGCAGCTGGGGTGGAGGTGTTCGGGGTTGCCTCTGAAGGGCTGCAATCGTCCGTAATAACGAACCAAAATTGCCGGTGAAAAGGTCTTGGCAAGGAAGGAGCTTCCCTCATTTTTCTGCTACCAAATCGAAAGAAATAACGATAGTCGGCAATTCAACACTGAGGACGCTCTACGTCTCTTATACGCAAGGATACGACATTAATCAGAGTACGCAGAATGACGTCATTTATTGTACCTTCAAAATGCAATCGAAAGAACTTAATACACCCAACCGCGCTGGCTTATAGTCTGTCAACCAGTCTAATCTATCGCCCGACGGCGAGTCGAAGCGATCGCAGGAATCGAGCGGTAACGTGAGAGAACCCACACACATGGTCACAAACATACTCGTGAGAATATATATAAAAAAGGAATAGAACTCGTGAATATATAAAAATGATTAAATTTAACGCGAATCAACTATACCGGGCGATAAACGTTAAGCAAATATAAACAGGAATTTAGAACGTAACAATATTTTGAATCGCGCACCCTATATTTCAGACTTCGCTCAGAATGATTTTTACCTGTTATCGGGATAAAATAAAACAAATTTAATAAATTTCACTACTTTTTACTTTACACAGAAACGGTCGTTTCAAGATATGACCGTTGTTGGGTAAAGTGAAATTCATTAAAATTTGTTTTATTTTATCGCGATAATAGTTATAATGGAATTTGATCAAGTAAAGGCTGACACAATCCCATATTTTTACCTGAAGAAATGAAGAAAGTAGTAATTCTTCTTGATCCCAAATTTGCAAAAATGGCATGGTGGCAAGAGATTCGAGACAAATGATCTCCACAACGAATGCCTATTTTAACGAAAGACTACTTAAAAAAATTTGAAAGTATAGAATTGGATGCAAATTATGTTGAAAAATAAAATGTCTTTTCTACAGTAAAATAAATACTTCATTCCAAAAGCTACTTTTTATCAAATCATCCTCGTATACGTACTTATTTAAAATACGCCCAGATTAAATGACCACACAGATAAAACAAAGCCATAAAAAAAATCCTGAACTAAACGCTGACACATACAAGCAAAATAAACGCATCATTTTTTGCAGCTGTGTAAATCCGGGCGAAGACGATGCGAGGTGACGTTAGAAAAAGCAAGAGACAGAAAATCTTGATATGTTTGTCAGGTTTTATCGGATCAAGTGGGTCGCTCGGAGCCAGATGGGGCGGCTCTCCGGGGTTGAAGTAGAGACACTGTGACCCAACAGCTCTGTGTCGACGTCTAGATAAGGAATATAAAAGGTACACTTCAAGTCAAAAGCGTCAAGTCAATAATGTTCCCCAACTATGTCTCACGTTAGTAATGTCTGTTCTCTTTTCCTATTTCAATATAAATTTAACAGTGGAACTGTATCGGAATGGATCATAAATTTTTACTATTCCTGCCGAAGTATGTACTTATAGAATGATAAATAACATCAATAACAACGACATTAAATGCACGTTATATTTTTTTGTTCGTCTTCTGGAAATGAAATTTATTGTTTGGTAGATGTTTGCCTGCACACACATCTGTTGATCTCTGGCTTATACTAACTAATTTATTAATGAATTTTAAATGTGTGTTCTTTGAATATGAGGTGTGCAAATTAAGTAATGAGACTAATATTTTCAATTTTTTTTTTCAAAAAGAATTACAATAGAATTACAATTCAATATTACCTCCCTCAAAATTCTGATTTGCGAACCTCTTCCACCGGAGTTGGACACTAGGCGCGTCTCTAGATGGCGGATAAGAGGACAATCAGATCTATCTTGGGAAATCTGATTAGTGGCAGTTATAAGCGGGATGGGTAGGTCTAAAAACCTTCCAATCCTTAGCGAAAATTGTCACCGTGGATCAACTCTCGCAAACTACGGTGTAAGGCAAGGTGCTCGAAGCTGAATGGCCACTGGGGCATATGCGGTCTTCAACTTGAACGTTACCATGGAGACACCAGGCCACACTCCCTTGTATTTAGGCCTTGTGTCCGTAATGAAAGCTCTGTACGCATTGACGCCATATTACTTCCGTACTCGTGGTAATAGTTTGGACGAAGATATAAAACAATTTTAACTCGAAAAGATCGAGTCTGAATCCAGACTCGATTCCGACTGAAGAGAATACAAACCTTGAGAAGGCTTCTGAGACTCCCTTGGTAATGGAAATTGATGAGATTCCAGAAACAAAAACAAAAAGAAATGGACGCTAACGGAAGGTCAAACTCCATACTAAGATACTATCAAAAGAGCTGAATGCTAGGCTTTCAGTCAACCCAATTCGTAGTAACAAAGATGAAATTAAAACTATGACCAACATGGTAATTGGACACTAAGAAAGCATCTCTACATCATGGGCTTGGTTAGCGAGCTCTGGTGTAGATGTAAAAGACAGGAGGAAACTAGCGTTCATGTAATATGCACGCGATGTGGATCTATTCATTGTTTTCATAGCATACTACAAGAGCAGTTCGAAAATTAAAATAAAGAAACGACCATAACTTGTTTATTTATAATAATAACTATGTCAAATGGCACATTATTTGAATCATCGAAAGAAGGTCTTTTTTATAAAGTCATAGCCGACTATGGTTTCAATTAAAAAATACAAATTCGTGTCATAACTCAAAAATTATAGGTTAAATGAAAAATTCGGTTATACAGTATTATTAAACACATAATTACTTAATAGTCAATAATAACAGAGATATAGTCATGTTTTGTTGTTAAAAGAGGAGTGGGACAGTCCGTTTATGAAAAATTTTTAAATATAATAAGAAAAAAATGAGGGTTTTAAAAAGCTAAAGGACATTGCTAAAATCTTGTGTGGTGATTCAATGGAAAATATTGAGTTGACAATAAATGGTATTTCTAATTAAAAATATGCTCCTATAACATGCGTCGACGTAGAACGAACCTTTTCAATATATAAATACTTGTTTTCAGACAAGCGTCATAATCTTTCTATTGAAAACTTTGAGAAATATGTGATTGTAAATTGTTTTCATAGTTAATTATGTTGTAAAATGTTCTAAATAAACTTGTAGTACACATAACAGAATATTTTTTTCTACAGTATTCCATTTTCTAACATTCCTCGTATTTTTTTACCTGCATATTTTTCATAAGGATCTGCATATTTATGCGCATATTTTCAATTTTTTTTTGCATATAATCCGGCCTTTAGTAATATGTAAAATCTCTATGTCTATATCAATATCAAATAGTACATCATTTGAACTGGCGAAAAAAGGCCTTTTTTATAAATAAAGTCATGGCCGACTATGGTTTCCATTAGAAAAAATACAAGTTTGTGTCAACTCCAAGATTATAACTTAAATGAAAAATTCAGTTATACAGTATTATTAAACACATAATTACTTATAACTTCCTCCTTTACACATTTTTTCTAAAGTCAATAATAACTAGAGAACGGACACGCTTACCACATGACGCAAAGCACAGTGCAGTACTGGCGAAAGGCTGTATTTCTAAAATATTTAATTTTATTTATATATTTGGAAAACGAACGGGTGGTGGTGATCTATAAAATTACGAAATAAATATTTATTTGTTGAAAAGTTGTATTTATAAAGTTTTTAATTTTATTTATATAATTGGAAAACATACGGGTGGGTGGTGATCTATCTATCTAAAATTACGAAATACATATGTATTTGCTGAAAAGTTGTATTTTTAAACTTTTTAATTTTATTTCTATAATTGGAACATTTTTATTTGTTCATTTTGTCGTTCAAGTTGAGTAAAGGAGTATTAATATTGACTAGCAATAGTTTCTCAAGGTTTTCTTCTGTCAATTTTGTTCTCTTTGAATTAAGTACATCCTTATAAATAGAAAACGTCCTTTCTACATCGCAACTGGTTATAGGTGCATACTGGAAATAGTCTTTTATTTCTTCATATTTAGCCGTTAGATTTTGTGGAATTGTCTCCATACATAATTGCTGCAATGTAATTAAATCTGGATTTCTATTAAGAATTGCTTCAAGCTTTTGCGGAAGGCCACATCCGAAGTCACTTGGAATACTTTTCAAATTATTAACAGCCACATCTAATGTGGTTAATCCGTCATTTAATTTGAGATTTCGATTTTCAAAATAAGTGATTAGTTTTGGCAATTTTCCAAAGTGTTCGTGAAGAAAGTACAACTGATTTTTGAAATTTGGGATTTGTGTGAGCTCCTTGCACTCACCAATACTTCTAGCATCCTCCTTTAGCAGTGTTACGAAATGTTTTAGACTATCGAAATTCTCAGCATAATAACTAGTAGCTTCCAGCCATGTTCACCATCTAGTTATTACTGGAGTGGGAGGCAGTGACGGAGATGGAAATTTTTCCCTGAACAGAGCTACTCTCAATTTTGCTTTTCTGAAAACTTTTTTAAAAGCTGATACAAGTCTATCAACTTCCGGAAAAGTGTCTCTGATATATTCACAGATTCTGTGGAGAGCATGTGCTACACAAGTAATATGCAGCATATTAGGATATGTTTTCTTCAATAGTCTGCCTGTTTTTAACATATACGCAGCACTGTCACTGACAAATAAAAGTATTTTTTCTTTGTACGTGGCGTCCGAATGAAGCATTTTTTGCATATTCTCCTTAATGCTTTCAGAAACTGTTTCCGCATCAACTCTATTTATAACACTTGTTGCTATTACATATGAGTTATAGGGAATAGTTGGATGTAGCTACAACATTTACCACACAGCGTCCTAACATATCCACCGTTTCGTCGGCGCTTATCCATATGTATTGATTTAAAAGATGGCTTCTAATGCGTTCTACTGTTCTCGTATAGCACCTAGAAACATAATATTTGCGTAATGTTGATTCATCAGGAACATTTCGACCAGTATATTTTTTCAGAAATGTCTTCAAAATTTGATTGTTCAATTTAAATAATGGAATATTAGCTGCCATAAAAGTTTCACAGAGTTCTTCGTTAAAATTGTCAGATTCCAACGGGTTCAATTTTTTTTCGTGAAAAGGAATGTACGTGCTATTTCTCTTACGAAATACGATAAACTTATTTATTTGATCTACGTACACGACACCACTGTAAAAACACTATATTCTCCGAATACAATAGCTGGGTTGTCCATTGTTATCGCTGCGAGACCAGGTGGCCGAATAAGTCAAACAAATACTTCATTGAATTACGCCGGGATGTACTGAGCGACGTTATGCACAATTCCAATTGCCGATTGCGTTTTATGGAAATTGCATCCGTTCACTAATATTAACAAAGATATAAGCGCCGGACAAAATAAAAAAAAAACATTTTTGTGATATATCTAGTTAGCCGTGCATTTTTTCCAAAAAACAAAAAGTTCATTAAATTGAGCTCGTAAAACTGCAGTTCTTTCCCCATTTAATCGTCTCTCTATTCTCGCTAGTTTCCGAGATCCAATATGTACGTACAACTGAGTTAATTATTAAACATTTAAATTTATCAACAACCTCAAACGCAGTTGAAAAATACAAAACAAGACTTAGCAACGTAATGTGGCACGATTATGACGTATGTTTATATTGTGCCTCGTCTGGAATCGTAAACAGATTAAATTTGTTTTCAAGGCACTCTAATCCTAGGAACCGAAAACACTACCGAACTTAGATATCAACCTGATATAACACATATCGTAAATATAAAAATTGCAGAATCATTGGCACAGTTAGACGAAATAAACACGTGAGTTCTTGAATACACATTAAAAATAGCCTACTTCGTCGCCAGTAAAAAGTAATTATTCATTAGAAGAAAGGTCCATAATACATTTATGGATAATAATTATGACGTGGCGTATTATATTGTGGCGACGGAAACCTTGCGTGTTCAATCGTTGTTTTCCTCACCTCAATGGCGACATGCACCTGTTAAATTCTTGCTCGATGGAAAGACGTTCGATAATTAGCGGCTAGCCTAATGACATGTCAAACAACTACTTAGGAATATTTATCGTGTATGGGGTCCGATTGCAAACAACCGAATCGACAACGCTCGACCTGTTATGGAAAGTCCGTAATGAGGAATCCATTGCATCTCATTAATAATTATTAACCGGAGTGGCTAGGCTACAAAATACGGTCGATTGCATCGAGTGGCTGATATGTTTAGTTGTAGAACAAGTTGGTATCATAATTACGTTCGTGAATTCATTTGTTAAAGTGGATATTAATGGCCACTACATGTAGTAGTTATGTATTTGGGTAATAAAATATTACATATATTGTGTTGTCTTGTTAATTTCTTCTGATCAAAGATAAATTATTGTGTTTCCGTCCAAATTGGTTTAGTTAAACAATTAATAATAATAACACAGGCCTGCGATGGTAAAATTGTCTGGATTTTATACAGTGATTTCAATAGATTTTTTGGTGCTGAAAATGGGAAAATTATTTAAAAAATTCCATCACATAAGGTTTTTTTACAATCTGGGGTTTTTTGACCTATCTGCATGTATTAGTCTTTTTGAAAAGGACAATTTTGTTAAACCGTTGTTTAAATAAACTATTATAATTTTTTTACTTATGATGATGCAAGAAGTTGATATTCTGAATAAACATACACTAGATTTATGATAAAGAAGTTACAAATAGAAATAATTGAGCATGTCGCAAGACATGACTCATCATCTTCCTGTTACTGCATGTCTACCTCCCCACCTCCACTACAAACATATTGCTATTCTAGACAAAACAGTTAGTTCATTCAATATCTTCTTTACAACTGTGGTGTGAATTTGTGTAATTAGTTGACATTTGTGATTAGTTGCTGAGTTAATTTAATTTTTATTTTACGAGTTTTTTAAAATTAAATTCCAATGGCATCAAGAGGCTGTGTCAATGTACCCAACTCCTTCTGCTATATTTGTGGAAAGTTTACAGTAAAAAATCAACAAAGAAACATTACAGATTTTGTAAAAAAAGTTATTTTGCATATTTTGGTGTGAAATTAGGAGACCAAGACAAACCTTGGGCTCCTCATAAGGTTTGTTCAGTGTATGTTGAAGAGCTTCGCCAGTGGTCACAAGGAAAAAAACAGTCTTTTCGCTTTGGAGTGCCTATGGTTTGGAGAGAACCGATCAATCATAGCGATTATTGTTATTTTTGTTCGTGTGTAGTACACGGATTCAATTTAAAAAACAAAAATGACATCGTTTACCCAAACCTTCGATCCGCAACACGTCCTATACCTCATGGACCAGAAGTACCTGTTCCTTCACTACCAGACACATTAGATGATATCTCTGATGACGAAATGGTTTCACGTACATGCGCAAGTGAACTGGATGAGGGAAGTGATTACTATGATACTGGAAGTGATGAGCCAAAACTGTTTGACCAATCGAATTAAATGATTTGGTGAGGGACTTAAACCTTCCTAAGGACTCAGCTGAGCTTTTAGGGTCAAGGTTGAAAGAAAAAAAATTATTAGCACCTAGCATAACATTTTACTGTTTTAGGAACAGAGAAAAAGAGTTTGCTCGATATTATTCCGAAGAAGATGCACTAGTTTTCTGTAATGATGTACCCGGGCTCATGGAACAATTCCACGTAGAATATAATGTTTCTGAATGGAGACTCTTTATTGACTCTTCAAAAAGGAGCCTTAAGGCCGTTCTTCTACACAATGGAAGTAAATATGCTTCTGTACCAGTGGGACATTCAGTTCATTTAAAAAAGTGTTAAATCTTGAGCTACTTTTAATTAAAATTCGTTACAATGATCAAGGCTGGACAATTTGTGGTGATTTGAAAGTTCTTTGTTTGTTACTTGGACAACAAAGCGGTCATACATAAATATCCTTATTTTTTTGTGAGTGGGATAGTCGTGATAGAAAGCAGCACTATTGTAAAAAGATGTGGCCACCAAGACAAACCTTACAACCTGGAATGAAAAACATTGAAAGAAAAAGTTTAGTAGACCCGAGCAAAGTTTTGAATATCCTAGTTGGATAGATTTGTCGTGAACGGTGGTATAGTAAATATAAAATCCACAGTTCATAGCAATATGTATAAACCCATTCATTGTAAACAAACAGTACGTTAACAAATACGTCTGCATATCTGCAAACGACAGGAAATATACGGGCGGCGCCTATCGGGTAAGTCAGGGCGCAAAGCGGTACTCAAAATTTATCTGTTTAAATCTATTATTTCGCATTTTTTTAGATTAAAAATTACACAATTGGCATATAATTGTGTAATAATAGTAGTATAATCTAATGATTAAATTAAAGACAATTATTCAGAATAATCTTGTATACAGGGATATTCTAAAGGAATGAACCGCCTTCATGATGCAATATTTAGATTCTCAAGCATTAGTCTCGGAGATATATATGTACTATTTTAAGAAGGCGATTTCTAAGCTTAGAAATGCTGCGACACAGGCACTCTAAATTGGGCCCAAGGATAATAAAAGTCTAATAGGATTGCACAATGCCTATCACGTATGGTATTTCGAATCGCGCGACAGGGTGACGTTCACCTATGTTTCAAATATGTCGCGTCCTGTGGTATTGCATTGTGATTTGCAGTTTTTTATTACTGTTTATTTGAAATTTTTACTTGTTATACCGTGATTTACTATATTCAACTTTCTATTGTTCTTTAAATTACATGGCTCTGCAAAAATAATTATTTTTTCAGCTGCATGGGCCAAAAACCGGATTCAGCGCAAACATTTGGTTCCACGAGCCGAACCACCCCCAACAATTGTGTTTGTAAAATTTTGTAATTTAGTTCCATCCAGATCCTTCATTCAGTGATTCTTTTATTTAACACTTGCGGCAACATATTCTTACCTGTTTTGTATGAGCAAAATTTATTATACTAAAATCAGAAATTCTGCCTTTATACTGATTTAATAACATCAACTACTGTATGTACGGCTGCGCATTTTGGTCGTTAATATTATTGTAAAATTTGAGCAAATTGTCACAATGTAGATTTTTGCCCTGATTGATTATATCCATTGGCAGTGAAATGCCAATATAAATTTGCAGTTTGTCGAAGTCTTGTTTATTTTATAATTTAATCTGTCATGTACTTAAATTTCTTTGGTAAATAAATATGTAGAACTTAACACTTCATCTTTATTACAGGCGATTTAAGAATTGTATTGTATTAAGTGTGTAATATACAGGGCAATCCAAATTAAGTGTTCACCATTGGTAACTTTGTTATTATTAAAGATACAAGATTGTTTAAATTAGCAAACTAGTAGTACTTTTAACGCTCTTTAAGATAGAAGAATTAAAAGAAAAAAAGAGCAGCGCGTTTTCGAGTTTTCCCGAAAATCATGTTTTTTTCAAATGGAAACCCCTGTATATTATATCATTTTCTGTTAGAAATTCAATTTTTAAACAAAAAATCTTATAAGAAATTTTTTACTGGGATTAAAAATACTTGAGTTATAGTGAATAAACAAAAACAGCTAAGTCAAGTGCATTTCTATGTTTCTATGATAACGACGTTAATTCTTTCTAGTAAACGTTAAATATTAGTACAGTTTTATTAGTCTTTCATTCATAAATTTCATTTTGCTAGTTATTAATTTGACAAAAAAATGATTTTTACCCATGCAGAAAAGTGTGATATGTTAGAATCTTATTTAGTGTGCAGAAAATCCTCTAGGAGGGCAAAAGAACACTACGCTGAATTATATCCACTCCGAACACAACCAAATGAGCAATTTTTTCTGAGACTGTACCGAAAATTTAGAGGCAATGAGAGTGTTTTTGCCAAAACAAGAACAAGAAGGACTTTTATAATAAGCGAGGCCACGGAAATTCTAGTTCTTGCATATTTTGAGGCCAACCGTGAGAATTCCATACTAGATATTATCAAGGAATCTGATTTGAGTCACGGTATTGTGCATAGGATTCTGAAGAAACACAAATTCATTCCTTATAAGTACAAACCAGTTCAAGTTTTCTTGCCAGGGGATCCAGAGAGAAGAATGTTTTTTGCCACTGGTATCTTAACTTTTGTCGCCAAAATGTAAACAACTTTCGTTATATTTTATGGACCGATGAATCAAATTTCTCAAATTCTGGAATGTACAATACAAAAAATCATCATTACTGGTCAAAGGAAAATCTTCTTTTAGTACATCCAAGACGCCCGCAAGTCCGTTACAGTTTTAATGTTTGGTGCGGTTTAATTGGTTCAAGGATTGTTGGTCCTTTCTTTTATGAGGGCACTTTAACTGGTGAAAGGTACATAGAATTTTTGACTGAAATTTTGAATAATTTCTCAGACGATATTGATCTCATAAGTAGACAGAATCTGCATTTTCAGCAGGATGGCGCACCTGCGCACAACTACAGAGGTACTCATCAAATTTTAAATACTATTTTTAACAATTCATGGATAGGAACAAATGGTCCTATTCAGTGGCCTCCCCGATCGCCAGATTTAACACCGCTTGATTTTTTTTATGGGGTTATTTAAAGACAGAGATTTATAAGCAAAGGTACGAAAACGTAAACGCCCTAAAAATTGCAGTTAGTGAAAAGATAAACCAAATAGATAGTAGGACCATACTAAAAGCAGTTCGACAAGTTCAGAAACGTGTTCAAAAATGTATTGAACAACAAGGTGGTATTTTTGAACATCTTCTATGAAAAAATCGGTGATTTTTATTTTCTTTTAATGATATGTTTATGTATAAAATAAAGTTTATAAAAATTATTTAGCTGTTTTTGTTTATACATTATAACTCAAGTGTTTTTAATCCCAGTAAAAAAGTTCTTATAAGATTTTTTGTTTAAAAATTGAATTTCTAACAGAAAATGATATAATGTACAGGGGTTTCCATTTGAAAAAAACATATTTTTCGGGAAAACTCGAAAACACGCTGCTCATTTGTTTCTTTTAATTCTTCCATCGTAAAGAGCGTTAAAAGTACTACTAGTTTGCTAATTTAAACAATCTTGTATCTTTAATAATAACAAAGTTACCAATGGTGAACACTTAGTTTGGATTGCCCTGTATATAGTTGTAACTCAAATATACGAGTACTTAAAAAAATATATATAAACAAAAATTCTCAGTTCTTCATTCTGTGTACATTTTTCAATTATATCTAAAAAAAAAATGGATTCCGATCATAACTGCCCTGTCGAATGGTTTCATTTCTTATCATCTGAACATGACAAGTGTGATATTTGTTTATTTTCTAAGACCCACAAACTTCTCACAGTTTCACGTGATACATCCATTTCTTGTCCTATTTGAGATGTCCTAGTATAATTGTTTTCTACGTTAGCACATATCATTGCACTGCGATCCTGGTTATCATTATTTTGACGTTTCTTATGAAGCGCAACCGAATTTTTCAAAATTAGTTTTGATGCGATGAATTGTATTCAAACAAGCAATAGGTCAGTTTTCAAAAGTATTTCGAAAGAAAGCTATAATAGATACTAATAAGTGGCCTTGGAAATATCATTTCACAATCTGCACCTTGTCATCGATTGTATAGACCATATCCATAATTTTACTCAGTATGACAGACACTTGACAGATCACGAACAACTCACATAAATGACACATGTACGTAAGGTATATTTGCCTGGGCGTCAGATGTTGTGTATCACTCCCTACTACATTTACCTTTCAATATATTTTCACAGTATGTTGTGGTTTACTATATACGTGAAGTGTAGAAGTGGAAGTCATGTCTGTCCAGGATACTGTGTGTTGACAAGTTCCAATAAGAGCGAAATGCGTCCACACATTCCGGTCTATATGTGACTTTTCACAAATTTTTCACAGAGAGACAGTGGAACTTCTAAAAGAAATTACCTTCGAGAAAACAGCAACCTACGACCTTGAGATAAACTGGACGGACATATCAGGGGTTGAGTATAAGCACAAAATAGGTAGGATATTTTATTAATAAATTTTATTGTTGTAATCTGTTATACTTCGAAAATTTTACTCTTGAAATTAATAACTAAATTTTCATATACAGTGCACCACTAAAAAATTTTTAGCTGTTTTATTATATTCTTCCTTTTAATAACGGCGTTTAACTTGATTGCATTTTCCTCCCTTTTGATTACCCCTACTTTACATCTGGCGCCAATTTACGTTACAATATCACCGAGTAATTTTATCCTTGTTGGATTTTATTTTTATTTTTTAATATAAGCTTGTTATTCCTTATATAATTTTAGTGTTTGCTTATTTACTAAAACAAATGAAACCTTGAGAGAAAAATAATAGAGGCACGAATAATATTTAATCTGTAGTTTTACGAGCACCAATAAACGCCTTAATTTTCTCTACTCTCAGCCCTATCTCAATCGGTAATTTTTTATGAACATTGTCTTGTGTTATTTTATTTATTTTCGTTGTGAACAACATTAAACACAGCAAACACGATCTTAATTTTAGTAAAACATTAAAACATTTGATCCCCACATTAAGTTTGTTTATACAAACACGATTGTTTGTATATAATATTTTCCGAATGTATGTTTAAGCTATTGGATAATTAATCCAATTCGGGTAAATTCCGTTGGCCCTATTTGAAAATTTACTTTGACATGCGTATTTACTTACGTCGTTTCAATATTTGTTTTCAGATTTGGTGAATTTACGCTAAATTATGGCATGTTTCATGTTTATATATTCCTGAATACATACATACATTGTACATGCTGTTTGTTTGATTTAAACTCATATCACAAAAGACATATTTGTCTGTAATAATGTTTTTTATTGTTTCGTGTCTACTACTTGTTTACAAAGTCAACATTTCAAGTATTATTTAATCTCTTTGTTTACGATTTCTATGGTTATTTAAAATTATTGTTTGTTGAGTTTAAACATGTCCATGGATTATATTATTTAATTCCCATAAATGCCTGAAATTTTATAATAACTCTGTCTACACACAAACTAATCTGTAGAACTGGTTTCGTGTGGATGTCTTAACGAATTGCATTTGGATCCTCTGCCCCAAAAATAGCGCTTCATCTGATCGAGATCTACCACTTTCACACATAGGTTGAAATTTATTCATAACTACTACGCGTGCCGCTATTCATGTATCAGAAACTGGCAATATTAGTGCTGCTAAGCGCCATTTGACATATCCATCGTTGGCAACCATATTGCTGTGAGGTTTCACTTTGTAAAAATATAAATTGTGTTTTTAACTATTTTGTATTGAGATGTATGACTAGGTTCCTTTAACTAGGTCTAGCATTCAAGATGTAAACTTCAAGAGAAATGATACAACGAGTCGTTTATTGTTTAAAAATTATGTTATTGATTAATATATACAATCTTAGTTGTGTATAGCAACAAAAAGGGGTGACAGATACATATGAGTAATGCCTTAATAAAAAAAAATCGCCGTCTAATGTTCACGTAGTAATGAGAAAATGAGTTTTATTTATTCGAGTCCAGCCTTGTCGCAGTTAATTCATCAGTAATTCTCTTTACCGACGATTTATTTTTATTGATATTTGTCAGTACCACCACAAATTAAAAGAAAAAAAATATATAAATAATTACATACAAATAATTAAAAACCAGGTATCCCATTGAACATGCCATGGACACATTACATAAAGTTAACGGTTAACGATTGGTTTGTCGACATATTCGACGTAAAGATTATTATTGATATCCACAAAAAATAAAATCGCTATATGTGCGGCCGAGTATGTTTTGGTAAAAAAAAATTAACTATTTTTATGAATTTGTATGAATTTTATTGTTAAAAGTTATCGTCCGGAACTTTTTAGACTTTTTTTGCATATCGATGAATTTGAATTACAGCTGTATTTAGGTAAATATAGAATAAACAAAGATATGGACCGACTTTAACTGTATTTTAGCCCTAAAAAATTTGAAATTTTTCATGAGTTATAAATAAATTTCCTTTTTTTATTTCCAGTTAGACATTTATACCTATTCTTCAGATTCGCATAGGTTTGTCGCTATTCAGTGGCACCTTGTATATTTACAACATATTTGTACTTAAAAATATTGACATTCTAACTTAATCCAAGTTACCGACATGGCTTCGAACATACAAATTCTGAATAAATTCAAATATCTTTGAAGTCTACAGGCTGATTCATTTTCGGCCCTTACCATGGGGATCTCGCTTATTATTGGAGATAGAGTATAGGTTTAAATTTGGCAAAGTTGTTAAATTTTGTGTTTGTTATAAATCCGTAAAGAAAATAGACCTGTGACAAATGACCTTCGTTATTAAAAAAAAAAACGCGAAAACCCCATTTTCTTCTTTTACTAGCACCGACATTTGGCCTTGTAGAGAAAAAATAAAAACACATCCTTGCGGCCATTTCTAAACGTCTATCCAGTGGTGTACTCTAAATTTTTATACGACGTTTCGTTTCTTTCTGGCCATCATCAACTATCTAATTTCTTATAGACGCCATATTGGATTTAGACATCTTCAGAAAGAGTTTTTTTTTCTGATTTCAACATGTACCACATGCTGACTAAAGTTTTTGACATTAGGTTTTATTTGAAAGAATAAATTATAAGATTAAATAAGGTAGCCATGGAATTTCAATCTGTCAAACATTTCATTTATTGTTCATTAATAATACAAAAATGTCATACACTAACGAAGAGAAACGAGATATGATAAGTATTTTTTATTCTTCGAACCGAAATTCAACAGTAGCGAGTACAAGATATCTACAATTATATCCAGAACGACAACAGCCTCATCGTACCATTTTTCTAGATCTCGACAGAAATTTGGTCGAGAATGGATCGTTTACTAAGCCGAGTAATGGTCAAGACAACAGGAATTTAAATGAAAATCGACAAGATATTTTACAAATGGTAAATTAAAAGCGTGTTTTCAAATTTCATGTTAATCGTGTATTTTTATAGATAAATAATAATCCATCAATTTCTACACGCGAAGTAGCGTCAGAATTAAATTTGTGCCAGTCCAGAGTTTGGAGAACTTTACATAAAAGTAGGTTTAAACCATACAGGATCCATGTTAGTCACTCTTTACTGCCTGGAGATAATTTGAGAAGGCTAGAATATTGTAATTGGTTAATGGGAAGGATAGAAAATGACGAATATTTTTTAAGCAAAATCATCTGGTCAGATGAAACAAAATTTACAAATTCTGGAATGTTCAACAGAAATACGGAGCACTATTGGGCAGTACAAAATCCCCGACAAAACAGGGCTAGAAAACCACAACATCGTTTTGGAATAAACGTTTGGATGGGTATTTTGGCAAATCATCTCTTAGGACCAGTTATGTATGAAGAACATTTAAATGGAGAAAGATATTTAAACATTTTACGTACATACGTATCTGACTATCTTGACGACAACATCCCATTAAATCAATTACAATATTTATGGTGGCAACAAGATGGCGCACCAGCACACAATGCAGCTGTTGTTAGAAATTTCTTAAATCAAGAGTTTGCAAACCGTTGGATTGGAAATAGGGAAGTTGTTGAATGGCCTGCGAGATCACCTGATTCAAGTCCGCTAGATTTTTTTTTATGGGGATATGTTAAAAATAATATTTATAAAGCCTTATGTAAAAATTTAAACCTATACTCTATCTCCAATAATAAGAGACATCCCCATGGTGAGGGCCGAAAATGAATCAGCCTGTATACCGATTCGTTCTAGAATCTTTAAAATTATCACAATTGAATGCCTCGTTTAGTCTAGGGGACCTTGACCCTGATTCAATATCGTCTAGGTTCAATAATGATACAAGGTGTTTTTGTTTGACACTTGTATATCAAATTTTGTACATGGATTTTCTAGACTCTACTGATATGTTCTTTGATTTAAGCAAAGTGTGTTATTCACTGTCTGCATTGTAGGAACTAACTTTACGCATCATAACGCTTATCTCCACACTGTATATTGTTTTATTTACTCCCTAAGTTTGATTTTGAAAGTTAATTTGAATTACGACTTTGTTTCCAGCTTGCTTTGTGTGATTCTACGCTGCAATCCAGATATCTTTCATAAATGTTTATTTCAATACTGAATTTACAATTAATTAATTAAAACTTACTATTTATATACCTTTTAGAAGTTCTTAAGTGAATTTTATAGACTTCAATTAAATTGTCAAAATTCTGTTTATATATTTTCTTCATATTTCGTTTTTCCCCAAAAATAAATTTATTCTCCTAGTATTAAATCCGTTATTTTAAAATAAAATAAAATTTCAACAAAGTGGAAATTTTAAATTCTAATACCCTAAAAATTTATATAAAGTTTAATTCTTTCTCATTCTGTGCCTTGTATTTCATTTACTAATATACAAAAATGCATTTTCTGCTTGTTCTTATTTTATTATCTTTTTTTTCCTTTTATATTTGATATTTTGAAATTAAAATCTTCGTCGATTCAAATTCTTTTAGTCGAATTTCTCCTTTGTTTCAATTGCTTTGTCGTATCTCGCTTTTGAATTTCAAATTCCTGTATCGTGATCGGCTTTTCTCATTTCCGGTTTGCGCGGTCCCATGATTTGTGTGCATGCCGTAAACCTCACTTTTGTGTACGTTTGACAGTGTTTTGTTTATTTATATTTTTTTCTTTATTTTCTTTAAATTCTGCCAGTTGCGAATATGTTGACGATTATCTCGATATGCATTAGGACTTCTTTTACCGTAAATGGATTGTTTCAATCTGTTCAATTTACTTATAAGTTCTAAAGACGGCAGACTATGTGCCCCACACTGTTAAATTTAATAATACACATAAGGTGTATTAGATAAAAATGTAGATTTTACAAAATTAGGGCAACTTTTTACCAATACTGAAGATCCATTGTACAGATACAAAGAGCACTTTAACTATGCAAATATAACATCTTTCAACGTCGAACAATCCTTCTCAGTATATAAACATATTATTATTAAATTTGATAGTGTGGGCACATAGTCTGCCGTCTTGACTTATAACTGAATACATCTACGAAAATCAGAAGTGTAGACGCGACTTTGTAATGCCCAGTTACAATCAAAATATCGCACCGACATGATCAAACAAATCTCAGTACAACTTGGTAATGTTTTGCACAAGGTTGTAACTCAATTCTTTTTATTAGTCATATCATATATATGTCTATATGAGTGCACACATTGTATATTGCACATGCTATAGAGGTTAATGCATACGTTTTGTAGACACGCGAAAGAGGAAAAGAGATGTTAAACAGAAAAAGCGAGACGGAAATTCCGGTGTAATTCTAGTTGTTTGTAGATAAGCGAGCCACATTTTCATCACAGATAATACTGTAGGTAAACACGGGCCCGTTAGTTTTGTTAGTTCAGCAACTCAAATAATTTACCCAATAGAACTGCAGCCGGTAGTTTGTTCAGGGTTGCTCGTTCGTGTATAGAGAGAAGTGGGGTGACGAGAGACAGACTGTGTACAGACCACAGAGTGTCAATATTTGGTCATATAGAACGACGGTTGTGTTATTAGGAAGGGCGCTAGACTTACGGTAACGTGACCAGCATTTCTTAGAGTCGAGTATATATACATTATAAATATATGTAGTACACACACGTTCTGTTATTGTATGTATAAACACATTCAAACGGAAGAAATAAACATAAATCTTCTAACGTATAATTTTACATATTACTCATGCAAATGTTGTTGCGACCTGTCTTGCTGACGGGTGAAGTAAAGAAAATTAGTTCCATTTTACGAATTACAGCTAGCTCCAAAAGTTTTCAAACATCAATGATTATATGATCTTTAAAATAGGGTTGTACAGCAGACCGATTTTCATGTGGCCGGTGGGAGAATTTGTACGTGCGTCAAGTAAGGGTCAGTGTTAGATAGAGACAGTATTCGGCAAAATGAAATGCAAACTCTTTGTGCGAGTCGTGCATTGGGACGTAGTAAGGGATAAATTCAGAAAATCACATTGTTGAACATGTTTATAATGGTTTGTATTTCACTAAATTAAGGCAAATAGAAGTAAAATAAAACGTATAGTTTCATGTAACATGTTTAATTAAAATGTCTTACCTTACCTACTAGCTAATAGCGTACTAACATCACATTAAAGGGATGACTGAATAAGATTGTTAGCTACACTTAACGGTAGAAAGGCTTAGGAATAAGTAAAACTAATTTGGATAATTAACTGAATTATTGGCAAATAATATTTATGCTAATCTCTTACTCATTATAATCACATTGTAAACTTTCTATATGTACAAAAGAACAGTATATTCTTCAACGAGCGTAGGCGAGTGTTGTAATAACATTATTTAATAGTCGTGGAGAAAAGAATATTATTAATACTAATATTATTGGAAATAACAATGAAAATAATAATTACAATAAGAAATAATACATAAATACTCAAAAATAATTATAGGAGAAAACAATAATGAACAATAACTAAGTTTCAAAAAAATTACTGTAAATTATACATATTGTTATGGTTTTTTCCCCAAACCAAAAGTAGAATTATATTGAACATTATTTGTATAACATTGATTTATTATGTATATTTATATTTATTATGTTTGAATTTATCTTTATGACCAGGACTGTATAATTTTATATTAGACCGATGGACTCGGCAGATTTATGTACTATTGAGTTCGATGTATGAGATTTTCCAGGATATTTTATTTAGAGATACCAGGACCAGTAAACCATGTGGATGGATAAGAAACTTCATTTTTTGTCCTGACGTTTTTGAGTAAAGTCGGGTTATTTGTTTTACGGTGCTTTAAATTGTGCATTTAAATTCAATTACGATTTTTACGAGGTATTGTGATTTCGTTGTTTCTATTTTAATTAAGGATTGGTATCTCTCGCATAGTTAGTGTTAATGTGTTTAGATCGATGTAAGTACAAAACACAGTTGATTTATATAATTGCTATTACGACGATTTGTTGATGACTGTATTTTTAGATTATAATTTGCATATTTTGATATTAAAATAATATATGAATATTCAAGAAAATTGTCATGTTTTTTATGAGGGAGTTTTTTATAAGTCAAGATGTTCTAGATCGTTTTGTATTCAGGTTGTTTTTTTTGGCGGGAGTTGATCATGTTTATTGCGCATGATCTTAATGCTGACACGCGTAGTCAATAGTTTGGTTTCTGTTGACATTTGATTTGTAACGGTTATAGTTTAGAGGTCAAATTTGACAATATTCTTAATTATTTATTAGTTTTATGTTTGATCGAGAGTCACAGGGGGTGTCATTATCACACAGACTATTTCCTCCTAGCTATTGTTAATTTGCTCTAGCTCTCTTTACACTCGGTAAAGGGATTTTTTTTTCTTTTGTTTTTTTTTTAATAAATGTTAATTAGGAAAATTGTGAATTTTATTTAATGCTATATTGTTTTTCTTTACACGTTTCTTGCTTGTTCGAGAGCAAGACCTGAGATAAGAAGATTCCAGCTTGGAGATTGAGCGACTGAGTTTATCCGGACATTCGTTGTGAACTGCACCCATAAGCTAAGGCACAGTTCACAGCAATATGTATAATTATATAAAAAGTTATGCAGAATCACTATCACTGACTTCCTCTTCGCTCTCCGATTCAGAGTCTTCAACCAAATTAATAATGAACTGGTCTGTAACTTCGTCTATGAGAGGTTCCGCTTCCAAAAACTTTTGCTTTCACTTTATCGCGTGGTCACAACATTTATTCCATTCAGCAGCACTAAATTCATGAAAAAAGTTATCACATAACTGTGGAACATATCTAATAGTGAATGATACATTTTTTTGTGCCACATATTGTTTAAGAGATACCCATACTAACTCAATCGGATTTAAATCTGGGTGGTATGGCGGTAATCGCAAAACACTATGGCCACGTTGTGTTAACATTTCATCTATCTCGAACGTTTTAAATGTTGGCTTATGTACTTTAATAATGTGTACTTTAATAATGTTATATATATGTTAATGTTGTTATATCCGAAGAAACCGTTGTACGGTGAAACAGCTGTTATATAGTCATTATTATTATTAAATAAAGTGTAAATCTAATACAACATTGTGTGTTTTTATCATTTGATATGGATTTACATCAAGTAAAGGCAGAATCGATTCAATACTTTAATAATATTATATAAATCGGGCTTGAGCATGTTATTGTCGAAGTAAATATTTTTAGACCTTAACCAGTCTATCATAACTGATTTCCTGCTATTAGAATTCGGTGGTTTATCTTTTTGGACATTATGATAAGGAGCATTGTCAATTACTAGGACAGACTTTGGAAGCAGGTTTGGAATTAATTTTTCTAACAACCATTTTTTGTAATTTTCATAATTCATCTCGTGATGATAATCTCCCGTTGTGGTATTAGACTTAAAAATCAATTTAGCATTCGGAATGAATTCTGTCTCGCAGCCAGCATGAACAATAATTAGTCTTAGACCTTTTGATATAGGCCTTGCTAATCCTTCATTGGAATTGTCACTCCAACAAATAGCCACGGTATGAGAACTGTGGATGTAAGTTTCATCTATATATATAATCGGTCTTTTTTCATTTCCGTAGCTTTGAATGGTACGCAAATAAGACACTCTTAACTGACGAATGTCGTGCTTTTCCATTAACAACTTTCTGTTGGTTTTTGTTTTTCTCCAACGAAAGCCCATATCTTTTACTACTTTCCGAAGAGAATCTATTCCTCCATTGTATCCTGTTTCTTTAAATTTTCTTAGAATGTTTGGCATTGTAGGCACAATTTTGTCAACAGTAAAGGTATTTAAAATTGTTCTACGCAGCACACCTTTATCTGCATCGTCTAACTCGGTTTTGGGCTTGGTTTTTTTTTTATTTTTCTTTGGCGATGTAAAAGATGAACCGGCACCTGCGTTTATTTCACTTTTTTCTTTTACAATCCGTCTAATACTTCTCTCAGAAACACCCGTTGCGGCAATAACGCGTTCATATAACTGATCCAGTGGAATTTTGAGTACCCCTGAAGTTTTTTCTTCTTGCATATATTTAAATACATTTGAGAACACTTCACGAGTTTGACTGTGTAAAACACATTTATTTAATTTACTTTTAAACTCCATTACTCACTACCTTAATACGGCACTGCACTACTGTGTTTATCGCTTAAAACGATGTAAAACACTGAATGCCAGAGGTTCCCTATGAATTTCGTGCGCATCTCGAGGGCGGTACTTCTAACCGGCCACATGAAAATCGGTCTGCTGTATATTAGTGCTAAATTTGCGCTCAATATGGACGGAAGAAGAAAAAATCAACTTGGCTTAAAACTCAAGGAAATAGACTGGCAGATCGGAAGTTCATCACATCTGGAAGACAAATTTCTGCTGTATAAAGTTATACCGAAACTAAACTGGACTTCCAACATTGAGATTCTTCAAAGATAACAGTCCAAAGTTCTACGAATGATTGTGAACACACCATTATTATTTTTATTATTAAACCCATTATTTCCTTTCGGGACGTAGGGTAATTATACATTACATACTCGCATAGCAAGTATGTGCACTTATAATGTCTCTATGTATTTTTTCCATTTTATTCGGTCCTGGGCAATGCTCCTCAGTTGTGGGATGGACTTGTTAGTCTCTTCCATAACTGTTCTCCTCTAGGTGGTGCGTGGTCTGCCTCTCGCTCTCTTTCCTTGTGGCTTCCAAAGTAGGACTGTGTGAGCTGGTGTATCAACTGGCTTTCTTAATGTATGACCAAGCCATTTATATTTCCTTCTCTTAATGTCTTCATTTATGTCGTTTTGTTCTGTTCTATGCCATAGTTCAGCATTTGATATTCTTTCCGGCCACCATATTCCTAGTATATTTCTAAGGCATCTGTTTATAAAAGACTGGAGTTTTCTCTTGATTGAACACACCATGGTATATTTCAAATCAGATGATCCATCCAGATCTAAAAATTCTTAGTCAAGGAAGAAATCACAAAAAGTATCACGACAGGCTAGATATTCATTCAAACAATCTAGCATAAGCTAACTATTACAAAGTCAATAGACGAAGTGCTTTTATAAATCCGCCCATTGCCATTTAATTTAATGAATATCTTAAAGGATAGTAGATAGCAAAATGAACCGAAAATTAAAAAAAAATCGTGCTGTAAATTTTGCAAGAGATGATTAACTTTGTACAATGTTGGTACTTCATTGGTCCTTTTTTCGTATTTAATAGAGCTTTGAATCTCTTCAGCTGGAATTTTTGTTGTTTTGCCTAATGGCTTTTTTTAAATATCGACATGTTCAATGAACTCTATGTCGAATAATTGTGGTGGAGAATGCAAGAACTTCTTCCTTTGTTTAAAGTTGTAAATTGTTCTCACCATTTGTAGGTAAATTAATAAAATAACTCTGCAAATGTTTAGTTTGGTTGTAATTTAAGATTTCTAGTTTCGCATTCAAAATATTGGAAAACCAGAAAACTGTACTTACGAGGGGGTATTAATATATTCTTAGCCTACTATTGAAACAATTTAATGTTGGGACTTATATTTGATTATTAAACATATTCTCCTCTTAAATTAATACACTTGATACGCCTTCAATCCCTCTAAAAAAAAGAATTCTTGTTGGTCTGCAAACTAGCCTTCAACAGTCTACCTCTTTGTTACATAAAAATTGACGTCCTTTGAAACTTTTTTTCAATCGAAGGAACAGATAAGAGTCTGAGAGTGCTAAGTCTGGGGAAAAGAGCGGGTGTTCCAGTAATTCGAATCCTAGATCCCGAACTGTATCCATGATAATACGCCATTTGTGTGCAGAGGCATTGTCCTGCAAAAACAACACACCTGTCGCTCACTGATGACCCTAAGTAATAAACAAGCGGTCCGATGTATAAAGCAATAAATAAATTTGTAAAAAGATACCGATTATTAATAATCCTAAGTAAAAATATATAGATTTGCAGATGAAAAGAATTCTTAGAACTTGAAGAAAGTTTTAACAACTTGTATGTACTAATAAAAATATATTATACAGTTTTCCAAACTCGAAAATGAACGTTAAATATTTATAAAATTGGAAATGTTTAGGTTTAAACTATAGATCTTAAATTTAGTTATATTTAACAATATAAAAATGTTTGAAATAAAAATATTATAAAAGGGTAGTAAATGTATTCTCAACATTAAAAATTAACAAGATGCTTATTTTATGAAGAGTAGGTTTCTTTAATTTTCAATTAATATTCGAGGTAAATAAACTAGTTAAAACAGAATAACAGAAACTAAATACGCAATTGATAGTTAAATGCAATAACAAAACAGATGGTTGATTTGTTGAATTAAGTAGAGGCAGTTTTTTTAACGCACGATACTTAATAATAATAATGATCTTTGTTGTCCAACAGTTTATAAACTAATTATAGGACATTATACAAAATTAAAATGTTTAATGTCTGTAGAAAAAATACACAGCATAACAATAAGATTACAGCAAATAAGTAAATGATCACACAGAAACAAGTAACACAGAAACACTAACCTACAAAAATACGCCTATTAAAATTAGTTGCCATATGGTATAAAGGAGATTTCATTAAAATATTGGTTGTCTCAATCGGGATGTTAACAACGTCAAAATTGCGGATAGTACGAGTTGGTACATTAAAATTTTTTTGCGCGAGTAGCTATAATCTTGTCTACGACTGGAGAGCGACACAAAATTATGCTAAGCTAGTAAATGCAGATAGTCCATACGACGCACAGGGTAAATGCCGTTCATTCTATACGACAAATATTTTAATAATCTCCTCTGAATACGTTCGACCAAGATCTGCTGGTGTAGATAATGCGGATATCAGACGATAGATGCATATTCTAACCTGGGCATAGTATAGTACCTTAATACTGTTCATGTTAGAAAAATTGTGACACAATCTCACAAGAAAACTGAGAGACCTGCTACGAAAAGAGAAATATGTGCTCGGTAAACGCAAGACCATAATCGAAGAGTACTCCCAAGTCCTTAAACAATGTGTTACTAGCAACTGATTCAAAGCCAGGCTTGTAGTTAAATATAACTGGTTTAGAGCACATACTATAAGAAACGACAGAGCATTTTTTTTACATTTAATACAATTTCATTTACGTGCCACCAGTTCCGTATCCTGTCGAGGCCAGTTTGACGTTTAATACAATCGTCGTGGTTGCTGATAATATTGCAATTCATCAAATTATCGTCATACCCCAGGCATTTACAACCAAGGTCTTCATCCATGAGATCATTTACGTATACAGGCTGATTCATTTTCGGCCCTCACCATGGGGATCTCGCTTATTATTGGAGATAGAGTATAGGTTTAAATTTGGCAAAGTTGTTAAATTTTGTGTTTGTTATAAATCCGTAAAGAAAATAGACCTGTGACAAATGACCTTCGTTATTTAAAAAAAAACGCGAAAACCCCATTTTCTTCTTTTACCTGTAGCACCGACATTTGGCCTTGTAGAGAAAATATAAAAACACATCCTTGTGGCCATTTCCAAACTTCTATCAAGTCTAAATTTTTATACGACGTTTCGTTTCTTTCTGGCCATCATCAACTATCTAATTTCTTATTTTATTTGAAAGAATAAATTATAAGATTAAATAAGGTAGCCATGGAATTTCAATCTGGCAAACATTTCATTTATTGTTCATTAATAATACAAAAATGCCATACACTAACGAAGAGAAACGAGATATGATAAGTATTTTTTATTCTTCGAACCGAAATTCAACAGTAGCGAGTACAAGATATCTACAATTATATCCAGAACGACAACAGCCTCATCGTACCATTTTTCTAGATCTCAACAGAAATTTGGTCGAGAATGGATCGTTTACTAAGCCGAGTAATGGTCAAGACAACAGGAATTTAAATGAAAATCGACAAGATATTTTACAAATGGTAAATTAAAAGCGTGTTTTCAAATTTCATGTTAATTCTGTATTTTTATAGATAAATAATAATCCATCAATTTCTACACGCGAAGTAGCGTCAGAATTAAATTTGTGCCAGTCCAGAGTTTGGAGAACTTTACATAAAAGTAGGTTTAAACCATACAGGATCCATGTTAGTCACTCTTTACTGCCTGGAGATAATTTGAGAAGGCTAGAATATTGTAATTGGTTAATGGGAAGGATAGAAAATTACGAAAATTTTTTAAGCAAAATCATCTGGTCAGATGAAACAAAATTTACAAATTCTGGAATGTTCAACAGAAATACCGAGCACTATTGGCCAGTACAAAATCCCCGACAAAACAGGGCTAGAAGACCACAACATCGTTTTGGAATAAACGTTTGGATGGGTATTTTGGCAAATCGTCTCTTAGGACCAGTTATGTATGAAGAACATAAATGGAGAAAGATATTTAAACATTTTACGTACATACGTATCTGACTATCTTGACGACAATATCCCATTAAATCAATTACAATATTTATGGTGGCAACAAGATGGCGCACCAGCACACAATGCAGCTGTTAGAAATTTCTTAAATCAAGAGTTTACAAACCGTTGGATTGGAAATAGGGGAGTTATTGAATGGCCTGCGAGATCACCTGATTTAAGTCCGCTAGACTTTTTTTTTTATGGGGATATGTTAAAAATAATATTTATAAAGTTGATGCGCCACAAAACATTGAAGAATTACGAGACAGACTTCAGAATGCCTTCGATGCAGTTCCTAGAAGAACTATACAAAGGGCAGTACAAAATGCCAGAAGGCATGCCCAATTGTGCATTACCGAAGATGGCCAGATAATTGAACATTTACTGTAATTATTTATTGTTTACTTTTCTATGTATTTTTATTAATGTTTTTGTTATCTTGTACTCGCTACTGTTGAATTTCGTTTCGAAGAATAAAAAATACTTATCATATCTCGTTTCTCTTCGTTAGTGTATGACATGTTTGTATTATTAATGAACAATAAATGAAATGTTTGACAGATTGAAATTAAAAAGGCTACCTTATTTAATCTTATAATTTATTCTTTCAAATAAAACCTAATGTCAAAAACTTTAGTCAGCATGTGGTACATGGTTGATATCAGAAAAAAAAACTCTTTCTGAAGATGTCTAGATCCAATATGACGCCTATAAGAAATTAGATAGTTGATGACGGCCAGAAAGAAACGAAACGTCGTATAAAAATTTAGAGTACACCACTGGATAGAGGTTTAGAAATGGCCACAAGGATGTGTTATTATTTTTTCTCTACAAGGCCAAATGTCGGTGCTACAGGTAAAAGAAGAAAATGGGGTTTTCGCGTTTTTTTTTTAAATAACGAAGGTCATTTGTCACAGGTCTATTTTCTTTACGGATTTATAACAAACACAAAATTTAACAACTTTGCCAAATTTAAACCTATACTCTATCTCCAATAATAAGAGAGATCCCCATGGTGAGGGCCGAAAATGAATCTGTCTGTATATTAAAAAATAAGGAAGCGAGATTGGACCCCTGTGGAACGCCAGACGACATCAAAAAGTCATCAGACGAACAGCCATTGTAGAAAACAGCCTCATCGTACCATTTTTCTAGATCTCAACAGAAATTTGGTCGAGAATGGATCGTTTACTAAGCCGAGTAATGGTCAAGACAACAGGAATTTAAATGAAAATCGACAAGATATTTTACAAATGGTAAATTAAAAGCGTGTTTTCAAATTTCATGTTAATCTTGTATTTTTATAGATAAATAATAATCCATCAATTTCTACACGCGAAGTAGCGTCAGAATTAAATTTGTGCCAGTCCAGAGTTTGGAGAACTTTACATAAAAGTAGGTTTAAACCATACAGGATCCATGTTAGTCACTCTTTACTGCCTGGAGATAATTTGAGAAGGCTAGAATATTGTAATTGGTTAATGGGAAGGATAGAAAATTACGAAAATTTTTTAAGCAAAATCATCTGGTCAGATGAAACAAAATTTACAAATTCTGGAATGTTCAACAGAAATACCGAGCACTATTGGCCAGTACAAAATCCCCGACAAAACAGGGCTAGAAGACCACAACATCGTTTTGGAATAAACGTTTGGATGGGTATTTTGGCAAATCGTCTCTTAGGACCAGTTATGTATGAAGAACATAAATGGAGAAAGATATTTAAACATTTTACGTACATACGTATCTGACTATCTTGACGACAATATCCCATTAAATCAATTACAATATTTATGGTGGCAACAAGATGGCGCACCAGCACACAATGCAGCTGTTAGAAATTTCTTAAATCAAGAGTTTACAAACCGTTGGATTGGAAATAGGGGAGTTATTGAATGGCCTGCGAGATCACCTGATTTAAGTCCGCTAGACTTTTTTTTTATGGGGATATGTTAAAAATAATATTTATAAAGTTGATGCGCCACAAAACATTGAAGAATTACGAGACAGACTTCAGAATGCCTTCGATGCAGTTCCTAGAAGAACTATACAAAGGGCAGTACAAAATGCCAGAAGGCGTGCCCAATTGTGCATTACCGAAGATGGCCAGATAATTGAACATTTACTGTAATTATTTATTGTTTACTTTTCTATGTATTTTTATTAATGTTTTTGTTATCTTGTACTCGCTACTGTTGAATTTCGTTTCGAAGAATAAAAAATACTTATCATATCTCGTTTCTCTTCGTTAGTGTATGACATGTTTGTATTATTAATGAACAATAAATGAAATGTTTGACAGATTGAAATTAAAAAGGCTACCTTATTTAATCTTATAATTTATTCTTTCAAATAAAACCTAATGTCAAAAACTTTAGTCAGCATGTGGTACATGGTTGATATCAGAAAAAAAAACTCTTTCTGAAGATGTCTAAATCCAATATGACGCCTATAAGAAATTAGATAGTTGATGACGGCCAGAAAGAAACGAAACGTCGTATAAAAATTTAGAGTACACCACTGGATAGAGGTTTAGAAATGGCCACAAGGATGTGTTATTATTTTTTCTCTACAAGGCCAAATGTCGGTGCTACAGGTAAAAGAAGAAAATGGGGTTTTCGCGTTTTTTTTTAAATAACGAAGGTCATTTGTCACAGGTCTATTTTCTTTACGGATTTATAACAAACACAAAATTTAACAACTTTGCCAAATTTAAACCTATACTCTATCTCCAATAATAAGAGAGATCCCCATGGTGAGGGCCGAAAATGAATCAGCCTGTATATTAAAAAATAAGGAAGCGAGATTGGACCCCTGTGGAACGCCAGACGACATCAAAAAGTCATCAGACGAACAGCCATTGTAGAAAACGTAACCTTTTGTATCCGACAAGTAGGATGCCATTAGTGTGACAAGAGCTGGGCGAAAGACAATTTGATACAATTTGACCAGAACTACATTATGATCAATAGAATTGAAAGCTCTTAAAAAGTCTGAGCAGATGACATCGACCTGTTTGCGTTGATCAATAGCTTAGAGAGGTATTGGGCGATCCTTGTCAAGTTTGTAACTGTAGACCTTCCTGAAATGAATCCATGCTGATTAACAGATACAAAGGGCCTTACACTGTTATATATTCTACAATAAAGTATGCATTCGAATACTTTGCTAAAATTGGATAAGATACACTGTCTTGGGTTTTAATCTTGTTGGAAGATTGACAATTGTTGCTAAGACCTAATTTAGTAGCATTTTCTTTTAAATTGTCCTTTAAAATATTTAAATATTGCCACTTACTCATTGTATTGCCAATAAAAACTAAAATATAATAAATATAATCTTTATCCGAATTGAAAAGTGATAAAGTGTAAATTAAAATAAAATATATGAAATTTGAAAATTTGGTTAATATCACACAATAAGGACGATTGTCAAAAATCGTTGTTCACAATGAATACACCAACATACTCATCTAAAAGCATATGTAAACGATTTTGAATTTTATAAAGACCCTGGCATTTCTGGTGTATATTATCGTGGCCCGTAATATTCCCATGAGGAATTTAATAAGGCAACCCGGTCGCGTGGGTATACATACATAGTAAAATGTATTATAATAGAGCGAAACTCATGTTCATCTCCGAGAGAGCACGGCCACCGGAAAATTTGGGAAATGACGAACTTCTCCAACTTGGTCGGCCGGTCGGTCGATTTGTTACCCGGAATTCCATAAATGTGGAAGCAAGAGAAACGACAATAATAATAATAAGGACGACGCTATCAAACTGCCAGCACAGCTGTCGGTTTGAGTGAGCGGAATTAATCACGGCTCGCAATAAATTACGAACTAAAATAGTACCATTCTGAGGCATTAACACGTCTCAATTTACCAGAATTTAATGCCCGCCTATATTCCATTATTATTAGGAACTATATTTAATTATATCTTCACCATTAATTGAAGACAGCAGTTAATGGTAAAGTTAAGCAAAATTAAATGACAAAAGTTTATTTGTGATTGTATTATGGCGTATTTAGAAAAGAATTTTTTATTAGTATTATTGCGAAGAAGCGGTGGAATTCCATGGAAGTTCGAGGGTTTCTCCGAGAGAATATTTCTTTCTTACAAACACATTAGAGATTGAATAGCAAAAGACGTCTATATACGTGTGTTCATTTGAAAAGTAAATCTAGGTTACTTTGAAATTTTGATAGAATAAGACGCAAGTATATTAGTATGTGTTTGTTGTTCCGTAAACGTAAATCCAAATGACATTTGATAATGTCAATCACAAATATCAGTTAGTGCATAAAATAATCGTGCGTCGATTCTGGTTTAAATAAATTGCTTCTCAGTTTTAAAATGGTTTTCACTTTAGAACATAAATTTTTTTTAGTCCAGGCTTATTTTAAGTGGTAGTAAAATTGATGGTTTATGGGTTTATTCAGTTCAAGATTGCATGGTAAAATTTCAAGTTGAGTTTCCACATTTTGTAATAGATTATATACAATTTAAGAATACTTTGGATAGAACTTTAAAACTTTTTTCTGAAACTGGTAGTCTCTTAAGAAAATCAGGCAGCGGAGCAGTTAAGAAACATACACCTCAAGTTGTCAATCGTGTTGAAGAAATAATGGAAAATGAACCACAAACATCTGTTCGACATTTGAGTCAACAAATAAACCTTTCTGTTGGTACAACTCACAAGTTATTAAAAAAAGATATGCAACTTTATCCATACCGTGTCACAGCAGTACAAGAATTGTTAGAAATTGATTACCCACGTAGACTACAGTTTTGTAATTGGTTTGTAAATATGAACAATAATGGAAAACTTTCGCAAAGAGTCATCTTTACTGATGAAGCATGGTTTTATAAAACGGGATACCTAAATTCACAAAATACAAGAATTTGGAGTAGTGAAAATCCACATGTAATTAACATATATCCAGAGAAAATTGGTGTTTGGGCAGCGATAAGCCAAAGGCGAATCATTGGACCAATATTTTTTTCAGGGAACGTTAACTGCTCAAAGGTACCGTACGGAAATTTTACAACCAATTGTCAATCAGTTGCATGATGATGAACTACAAAATGCATATTTTCAACAAGACGGAGCACCTTGTCACTGTACTGCAGAATCTTTGGATTATTTAAGAGAATTTTTTGATGAGCGTATAATTAATCGAAATACTGAAATTGCCTGGCCATGGTTCATGCGATTTAACACCTTGCGACTTCTTTTTGTGGCCTTATCTAAAAAATAACATATTTCGAACACCTATATTGAATTTGAATGATATGCTACAGAGATTCGAACAGAAATGCATGGAAATTAATAACAATCCAGTAATGTTGCAGAATATCATCAGAAATTTTGAACGGAGGATTTTAAAGTGCATTGATCTTGATGGACAACATTTTCAACATTTGTTATAGTTTTCAATAAATACCTATTATTTGTTATTTATTTGTATGTATGAAACTGTCAAAATATACGTCTTCGTAGGTTAAGTAGTAAATTTTAATTTACGACATACTTCAAAATGTTCTCAGTAAATCACATGCTACTAGATTGACTTTTCAAATGAACACTTGTTACAATGTGTAAGGAGATTGACTGCCATCCTTTTGAAACTAGATAAAATGCATAAAAACAATTAAAAAATCCGAATAAATCGTATGGCAAAAATCAGTAGCTTCCACGTAAAAAACAGTACAAAGTAAACTATTTCCAATTACTTCAAAGTGTATATATTTAAAATAATCCTACATGTTTCGGCAATGATGCCTTTGTCAAGGATATAAAAAATATAAATGACAGAATATAAAAATTTTTATATTCTGTCATTTATATTTTTTTTATCCTTGACAAAGGCATCATTGCCGAAACATGTAGGATTATTTTAAATATGTACACTTTGAAGTAATAACCAGACCTTTAATCGCCGACTAATTAAGTTTACCTTACCTTATCATACCAAGGTCACGAATATACTATATATATATATATATATATGTTACTCTTGATGTTCTCGCGGACGTATGATGAAGGTGTAGTTTCTCGGGTTCTTGGCCGCGTGTGAGTTTTGTCCTGAAAAGGACTATTTACTCTACGTTTCAACGAGATCGCACTCGTCATCTTCAGGAGCTAGTCGGTCTGTCGCTGATTAGAGCTGGAGATCGTCTAATGTGCGCCTAGCACTACCTCTTGTTATATGCTGCTGTGTCGGGAGGGGGCGTCCCACTATTGACGTCATGCGTGCGCGGCTTCGTGTAATTGGTCCGAGTGCCTGTAAGTTCCCTGGTCGGTCCGTGTGTCTGTGTAGGGGTTGGGATCTGTCGGGATTTGGTTGTGTTTTTATCTGTCGGTGAACTAGGAGCGGTTTCCATGAATGCGGCAAGCGCTGGCCGTCGTCACGTTTATTTAAGCACTTAGGACGCTTTTCTATTTCTATCGCTTCGAGAATTACAAGAGCAGCGGACTGCTGGAATCAATGTTTTGTTTCCCCATTAGATCAAGGTTTAAGAAAACTGTCAGCTGATGTTAGACACAACGATTTTCTCTGATAGGAAAATCAGTTATGCTTCACACGATTACATTCTAATTGTTTCTCTTATACTGTCATGCTGACACATATCTTATAAAATCTCAAAGGACGGTAGATAAATTAAATTTCCTCCCCGTATCAGTTACCGATTGAAGACGGTTAATTTCAAGTCGACGTATAACATTTTACGCCGGCAGGTCACATGGAATGAAACAATGGATAAAACTCCGTAGCAGAACAGAACGAGATTACCACAGAGCAGCAGTGGCTAAAGACAAAACCGCACGAGAGATATATGGATGTAATTAGATAAAGTTCTGGGCTGCGGCCGAGTTAATCCGCTCTACGGTGATCGGATGCATTATACGTCGTGTCTCTCTCGTTCGCTCTTCACGATTCTCTTTTCTGCTCACGTTTCGGTCTCGGCGGACGCTTTCAGAGACCGATACCGGCGCCACCGCGTCTTCTCCCAATGTCAATTAACGTAACCGCACTTACATTTAGCGCACGAAATCCCACGATCGAAAATGCCACTCGGTAAAGTAATACCGAAGTTCGGTGTGAGTGCTTTGCTTTTTATCGCTCCTTCTTTTGGTTTTTGTTCGCTCATTTTCTGAAGTGAATTTCTCTGGCAGTAGGGCAAATTAAGTTTTGGAGGAAAACAAGTCTAATTTTTATTTAAATGATTGTGTATTTAGTACATGGAACTGTCTAATGTAATTCCTCTGCTATTTACATTTAAATTATACGAGAAATGTCCAATATTAAACATACAAAAACCCAAAATTACAATAGCATTTACAAGGATTGTTCGGAAACTACGTGGCCTAACAGAGAGATGGCGCGAATTCGCAGGAATCATCTTTACCATTCTGTAGAATCATCCTTTGATAAGTTAAATATGACAGTACAGAACGATCTGTCAATTTATCTGCTATATATATATAGCTTCACAGTCTTGACATTTAATGTTATATACTCCAGATTTTTCTAGTTTACCTATGATATCTTTGTTGTTATTTAATATAGTATCTAATTTTGTCTTATTGTTAGATATACATAATTCTAATTTTCTTAATATTTTGTTTACTTTGTCTGTGATAGGGGGGGGGGGGGATATATGTTATTGCATACCAAATGGTTTTATTTAATTGCTTTATTTCCGGGTATAAGAATTTTTTCTGAATATTCTTTTAGTCTTTTTGTTTTGCCATTTTATCTATCATATTAGGCTTATATCCGTTATTTTCTGCTATTTTTTTTTTCATCTAGATTATTTCTTCGTTAAAGACATCCGTATTTAACGATGAAATAATCTATATGAATGAACAATTTACTTTTATAACACTTATTTGTTGTTTCAATCCGATCAATTATTCATTATATATATATATATATATATATATATATATATATATATATATATATATATATACTAATACTTGCGCTATCGGTTACATTAAAACTCAAATGTGCCTACTCAATATTTCGTCATTTATTAATGACTTTATCAGGAGATGAGCTAGAGTTAAGCTTTGTCAAGTCTTACTTATAAATTTACACACAATTGTATTCAGCGACCCACAAATAAGAAACTTGAACGTTGCATTTCAAAACATTAGCATATAGTTTTCAAAACATCCCTTTTGTGATAGTTGTAACTTCTTATAATTGATTAAGTTTATTTGTCAAAATTAAGAGTTTTCCGTGTTTTTGTAATACAGTAAGTAATAGTTTAAAATGGAAAATATACCGATGGAACTTACTGTGTATGGGTAGGAGATTATGGACTCTACTCTACTTTAATGATCGGGTACATGATCATTAAAGTGGAGCCAGACAAGCAGTTTAAATCATTTACTTACATAGGTCAACAGCAACTTAAATTATCAAAATTCCTTAAAAAAGAACACATTAATATTGCTTATAAAACTAATAATAATCTAGCCAAATATATTAAAAATAATAAAGAAAAAACTACCCCAAAGACAATAAATCAGGAGTCTACAAGTTATCATGCGGATCATGTACCAAAACATATATTGGACAGACAGGTAGAACGTTTAAAAAACGAATCCAAGACCACTATCATTCTTATATCAATAAGAAAACTGACTCAACCTACTCTAATCATTTAATAGAAAACGAACACGAATTTAATTTACAATTCGATATCATACATGTAGAAAATAAAGGTAGAAAACTAAATTGTTTAAGAGTCTTTAGAAATTAATAAACTGAAAAACTCAGAAATGTTACTAAACGATAAATTAGACTTGAATTCATCCCCACTGTTAAATCTGTTCACCCATTGAAATATTGTTGCTTAGTTGCGTATGTTATATAATTAAACTTAAACCTCACACAAGTAGGACATGGTATAGTTTTCAAAAAGCAAAATATAAATGTAATAGTTCCTAGAATTTTAACTTGGGTCAACTACCTGATTTAACGCTGTATATTGTATGTATCTTTAGTCTTAAGTTGAATTTGAAGAAGCTACTGTGTTAGCGAAACAGCTGTCATTATTTTATTAATAAAGTGTAAATCTAAAACATCTTATGTGTGTTTTATTTATTTGTGATATGGATTTACATCAAGCAAAGGTCGAAACAATCAAAGAATTTAACCAAGAGCACACAAAATAAATAAACCGACTTTAAATCAATTCTACATGAATGTAAAAAATGATGTTTTTTACACTCGACTATACAAAGCAACGAAGTTGATATCTCTGTTCTAAACCGGCAAAATAAGCAGACATCGGACATCTCCAGTACAAAATAAAACCGCAAGTCGAAACAACTTCCTATGTAAAATAATAATACAAACCCGGTCAAAACAATAATCCCTAAATTTACACATTTAAATATACAATACAAAATCAAAGTACATTTTAAATAAATGTCATAAATACAATATAAGTTCAATATAATTCTTCTACGGGGAAAAGTTCACTGCAATATGTGTTTAGCAGCTAGTGCTAGCCGTAAGTATGAGCTGCCTCACACTCCTTTATTTCCACATATTATCGACTACTATATGTGACAATAATACGCTCATTTATACGGTAAATAAATATACACTATTACTATCGTAATAATAATTTTTATGATAAGGAGTTGAAGTGTTATTGGTATTCGTGTCTTAAGCTTACTTTCACAAGTAGACCTACATAAATTACGTTAATCAAATTTAGCGTTTCTAATTAACACACGGTAAATTTAATACACTCAAGGCAGTTTTAAAATAAATTATATATCTTTTTCGTCGCAAAATGACTGCTATTATTCTTATTGAAGTAACTAACTTCACCTTGTGCTTCACTAATTGTCCATTATTTTAAACAGAATTAAAGCCGAGCGGTAATGAACAACATAATTACCGACTTTCCGAACATTAACGAGCTCGTCGGTGTATTCTAAAGTTATAGTACCCCGTCCCCCAGGGTTATATCGCGTCTGACGTAAGCGGTATCCACTTCCGGATTAGGTGCTCCGTTTAAAATCAATTTGTCGTGACACTGTTACGTCGAACCGGTGCCTAATTAAATTAAACGTCGCGACGTCGTTTTAGTGGAAAATTATCGGCGCCGAACGTTGAAGAGACCGCGCGGCAGACGGAGGACGAACGGGGCGAGCACGGATGCGTTAAGACGCGCGCGCCTTGGAGCTCATTATGTGATGCTCGCTGCTGGAAAATTGGAAGTAGACGGAAAGTGTCTTGATTTATGATACGCTCGGAATGGCATTTAATAACGTCATGATGAAATAAAGTGACCGAAAATGAAATAAAATTAAAGTGTAATTGAAGTAGTAATTAGAAAGGATAACGTTTCGTCTTAAATGTAATCTGATTGCTAGGAAATACATAAATAAGGGATTTGTGGAAATGTATTTTGTAATATCAAGGTTGGTTAATTCATATGCTCCAACCCTATTATCTTTACGAATTGAAAAAGATATAAATTACCACATTAATATTAATATCCTAAATACCTATTTCAACAACAAAGTTGTCATCCTCAGTAGGTACTCAGTAAATACGTGGGCGTCTTATAGAGTTTCGCGATTTTTGTGTTAGATTTACTGTGCCACATGCTAAACACTGTGCTTATTATTTTTACCTACTGAAGATGACAACTCAGTTGTTAAAATATGTATTTAGGATACGATTACACAGGATTGAAAATTTAGAGTTATAACGTCCCCTTTTGAATTTGATGGCTGATTCTGTATTTTGAAGGTTTGAAGGTTTAATTATCTGTACCCGTAAAACAAGCTAACACATCGTCTACCTGTCTATGCTAATAAATAAAATGTTTGCCAAGTGAGTGTTCATTAATTTTCTTTCTTAAATTACCCATAAAAACTTCACATCGACCCCATGAAAGTGTCCAAAAAACTTCTTGATATTTTACAATTTTATTGCAACTTCAAACCTAAATATAGCATTCAAAATTCATTTGAACTAATACAGGGTGGCCCAAAATGACCGAAGGGGTTTGAGTTCATTATAACTTCTTATTTAAGACATAATTATTAATTTTTTTTAATTTTAAATACAGTATATTAATGGAGAATATTTTTAATTTAATTATGAAAAATTATATCTCGCAAGTGGTGGCCATTTTCTGCTTCGCATATTCGTGCTCTTTCCAAAACATTTTCCATAACCTTTCGCAAAACTTCAGGTGTTATGTTGTTGATTTCGTCGCGTATATTATTTTTTAATTGCTGTATGGTTCGAGGCTTATTAATATAGACTTTTCCTTTCAAATAACCCCAAAGGAAACAGTCTGAAGCGGTTAAATCCGGTGAACGCGGAGGCCAATTAAAATCGCTTGTACGGGAAATAATTCGTTCACCAAAGATGTCGCGTAAAAGAGCCATTGTGTCCCTCGCAGTGTGCGCTGTGGCTCCATCCTGTTGGAACCATACTTGCGGATGGTTTTCCACGGCTGGGCTTAAAAAATTTTCCAACATTGTCCGATATCTAACACCAGTGATGGAAACGGCGACACCGTGTTCATTTTCAAAAAAATATGGGCCAATTATCCTTTCCGACGAAACACCGCACCAAACGGTACACTTAAGTGGGTGTAATTCTCGCTGTTGAACTACTCTTGGATTTTCCGTAGCCCATATCCTGCAGTTTTGCCTATGAACGAACCCATTTATTTGGAAATGGGCTTCGTCGCTCATAATTAAATTATGAATAAAATCATGATTTTCTTCTGCTTTTTGACGAAAATAAATTGCATAATCAAGTCGTTGCTGGTAATCTGTCGGTTTCAATTGTTGGAAAAGCTGAATTTTGTATGGAAACATTCTTATTGTATGCAAAATTCTCTGCAGCGACCCTCTTGAGAGGCTAAGTTGTGTCGAACGTCTCCTGGTTGATGTTTCTCCATCTTCCCGAATACTCTCCTGTACCCGTTCAATATTGTCATCCGTGTGCACCGTTCGTCGTCTGCCGGCACCAGGAAGGTTCCTTACTGCCCCTTGTTCTCGAAAATTTGCAACCAGACGGTTTATTGTTGACTCTGAGAGTCCAACCCGCACATTAAAATAACGACGATATGCACGTTGAGTCAAACCAATGGATCGTTGATTTGAGAAATAAAGTTCAACGATTTTGGCACGTTGTTCAATTGTGTACTCTTCCATTTTAAATTCCCCAGGTCTTCTTTACAAAATACTGAAAACAAGAAAAAAAAATTATAATAAAAAAGTTATAAGGAATTAAAACCCCGTCGGTCATTTTGGGCCAGCCTGTAGATAAGATCAAACAACTTAACCCCCCACATAATAGTAAATTGATTTCTTTCGATATACAAAATTAATTTTTTTCCATTCCACCTGAAGATGTCTTAAAATTAGTTAAAATAATGTAAATTTTATCATTAAACAACATATTTTAGATTTATTACATGTATGCTTAGACTAAAATTATTTTTATTTCGATAATTTATACTATGTGTCAAAGAATGGTTTAATAATGGGTAACCCACTAAGCCCCCCTTCTAGTTGAAATTTTTATGAATAATTTAGAAAAAGAACACACTTTGCAAACATTTTATTTATTGGAATAGATACCAAGACAATGTGTTAACTTGTTTTACGGGTACAGACAAACAATTAAACCTATTTTAATCATATATTAACAATCTCCCCTAATAACATTAAGAGCACGGTTGAAAAAAAATAAATAAAACCATTAATTTCCTAGATTTAACAATTTTAAATAAAAAAAACCTACTTCTGTATATGTTCTCGATTTCGTCCCCTAGTTTGACCAAAATTTCAAACCTTAATTGTGATTGCCTTCACAGGAGTTATACGAACGGTCCTTTCCAAAGTTTCACAAACTAAATAAAGTTGCGTCTACGCCGCCATGTTGCACGCTAAGTGCAACATGGCTGCCATCTTGAAATGCCGTGAAAATTTGTATCAAAAATTCCAAAAATAAGGTAGCCTCGCCGTTTCCGATTTCACCCTCGAAAGTGATTAGTGGTTTTCTGCACGTATCTCCTCCAAAAAAAAGAACGATGGTTAATGATGCTCCACCGCGTGGAAAATTGCGTATGCAAAAAAAAGCCCACCACGAGGTGTGGTCCTCGTAGAGATTTCGAAGTAAAATAGGATTAATTACTTAAAAGTTGGGAGATAGCCCCAAAATATATCCTAAGAATGATAAAGAAGCACAAATTCAAAAGAAAATAATATCTCTTACCGCAAAGACTAGATCCTCTCACTAAGATAAAGCACGACTAACACTGGCCAAGCCGACGATCAAAGTGCGATCAAACGAGATGTTCCGGATATCGGACGGGGATCCGACATACGTCATACACAAGAGCGTAGTTCGGTAGATTAGAAAGAACCGGAATTAAATTACCCAAAACCCCAACAAGGTGTAAGAGAGAACACCAAAGCTAACAAGCGAAAATACGATAATTAGAACACCGCAATTAAGGTTAAAAAAACAAATTAATTAACCAAACAAACGTCAAGAAAACTGTATTTGGAAGGTAAACAAAAAGTTGAAAAGATGGCGCTACAAACGAAAGTAAAAGGTGAACGCAAAATTTCATTATTAAAAGGGTTTATCAGACGCGTAAATCACCCTAATGGTTTCGCAAAATTCTAGGAAAAATTAACACAATAAAAGAAATGATTACAGAGTAACAAAAATTGAATTTATAGTAAATATAAAATGTAGCATGACTCGCTTATAAATTTCCAAGATGTCGGACTGCGTCGAGGTATATAAAAAAAAAGTCCGGGAAAATTATCGAGTATACCTATAGAGAGAGACAACCTAAATATTAGAACATAAATAAATTTTATTAAAATAATAAAGTTTAAAGATGCCTAAGGAGATAGATAATTAATAACAAAATAAAATAAAATAATAATAAACGAAAATGTTGAATAATAAAAGCCTAAGATGTCTTTACGTAAATAAATAATGAAATTAATTCATTAAAAATTCCCGAATGGTCTCTAAGTAATTTTCAAGCGTAACAATATAATTCGTGAAAATGAAAAGATGATGAAATTTAACGCTGTAAAATAAATTATAAAGAAATTTTTAAAAGGTATCAGTTTAGTTTGTAATACAACTCTCCATCCGAGGTAGACACTGTGTGTCGAAACAATTGTAATGGGCTTTAACCTTAATAAAGTGGAAATTAAGTAACATTACTTTTTCAGTTTTATTTCATTAATATATATTAGAAGTATATTAATTCAGAAAAGCTTCACTAATTTATTTTATTTTCAATTAATTACTGAAATATTCCAATTAGTAATGTTTTAAGTTTCAAATTTTATTATCGATGATTACCTTATAATCGTCCATGTCATTATAAAATGATTTTAAAGTAATTAATTAGTGTCGTTAATTATATTATTCTCGTTATCTTATTCCTTTAGTTTTTTTTTTGAATTCTCGTCACGGCTTCTGAAAGTGCGGAAATAAAAAGGATTTCTCTCTTTAAAAAAGATTGAATTACTTACAATTTGTTCAGGAAAAAAGAAGAACGTAAGCACAGCAATGTAAGTACTCACATTGTCGCTACACGGGGCGAAGTAAGCGCACACCCGATGTTCTTTTAATTAAGGAAATGTCTCGAAATTCAATTTAAAAGAATGTAGAAGAAGAGAGGAACGCCAAGAGCGAGGGAGAACGTAAAGAAGTGGAAGAATATGCGGGCCCTATCCTATCTCGTGCCCTATTCGTGTCTCGAAATACCGCTATAATCCGTGAAGCTTTTAATGCTCAAATCTGGTTCATCTCTCTCTTGGCGAGAGAACAGTGCGAGAGAACAGTACGAGAGAAGGGAAGTCTAATTGAGATTTTAATTACTGTTGCTTAAACTCACACCACTGAGTATCCCTGTAATTGGCTGTCTAATTATCATGCTGGTCTGGTAGAGTCGGTCGAACCGACTCGACTTGATGGTGCCCGCCTGTGCCGTAAGCCAGTTTGCTTTTTTCATTATCTCGATTAATGTTTACTTGGGTAAAGTCGGGTCCCTCTTTTATTCTAGTAGCGATGTACTCCTCGTGTGGTATTTTGTTAGAACAAGTGTCTTCTGTGTCACATTCATAAATATTTATTTTTTGTTTTGGATTTTTGTCACAAAAATATTCTGTTTTTATTATTTTATAACAAATTAACGATTGTTACGAACTCGAACGGAAGATGACAGAAAGAACTATGAAATGCAATGAAAGAAAATTAAAGAAATGTGCAGAACACAGAAAATAAACTTTATGGAAAACGAAGTGGCAGAATCAGAAAAGAAAAAAGATAAAAAATGTTTACAAAGACGCTAAAAATATAAGATCAGAACCTAGAAAACTGATAGGTGTCTGCAAAGATAAAGAAGATAACTTGACTGAAGTAAAAAAAAAGATATGCCAGGGATGGAAATTTTCAAGATTTGATAAGCAGATGAGAGCAAGAAGAAGAAATAACGTGGCAGCAGAAGAATGATCAGCTAAAGGTACCAGAGCCAAGATGAACTTGAGGAAATCCTGCAATTCATAAAAAATCATAAAAGTCCAATAGGAGTAACACTAGAAAATTTAAAGTAAGGAGGAGAATCGATAAAAAATAAAATCTTTGAGTTAGTTACACAAATCTGGAAGAATGAAACCATGCCAGACAGATGGAACAAAGCAGTGATATCACCCCTTTATAAGAAAGGTGAGGTGATGGAATGCAGTAGTTATAAAGGTATCGCCCTATTAGATACAGTTTACAAAGTAATAGCTTCGCTATTAAAGAAAAGATTAGAGGTACTTGCAGAAGATCTAATTGGAGAATATCAAAAGGAAATCAACGACAAACCAGTTACATATTGCTATGGTTTTTTCCCCGCAAACTATTTGAAAACATTATTTATCGTTGGACATTTATTTTGGATGCCTGTGTACAATTTTGGAATTTATCTATGAATGCAGATTTTATTTTGATTTATTTTGACTAGCGTTGTTAGTACGTTGATTTGCCATGCTATATCCGTTTCAGACACTAACTGTTACCAGAGTTAAGAAGACGTGTTTTATAAGATATTTTTTTTATCTTAGATTTGTAGCTTCGTGATTTTTATTAATTAGTTTTGGTGATTGATTTCAATACCGATTGATTTACGAGTGCGCAGGACTCGTAATTGTTTAATTTTTGTACATTCTTCTAACTTTAGGTGTCTCATCAAAAAATATTTTTTCATTTAAGTAAGTAATTAAATTATTACTAATTATCTTTATTATTTTCTTGTATGTTTTGATTTGTATTTTACCATTGTGGTAATTTTGATATATTTTATCTTAGATATATATATATATATATATATATATAAATGACAAAGAACGTATTTTAAAATTTCTATATAAAAAATTTTCTTTAACTTAAAAATTTTGCACGTTGGAGTCAAGGGCATTTTTTGTTACATGTGGCTGCGCATGTGTTAGAGATTTGCTTCGGTCTGTCAGTTCTGTTTGTTGACTTTTTGAATTTGTTTATTTGGGGTGAAATTTAAAAAACATCTTTGCAATTTATTAGATTTAATTTAGTTCGGGTGTAATCAGAGGACGTTTGGATTTGTTTTGCTGTCAATTTCAACAAATTCTTTTACCTCTAAGTGTAAGTTTGTATTACACAAATTCTTTATACTTTATAAAGATTTTTTTTTCTTTTTTATTTTTTTATATACATTAAAGATTCATTTGAGTAAAGATGTGTATATCTTTTTAATTAGCTTTATACTTGTGTGCTTAACAGTAACTTCAGTAAAACTAACTATATTCACAATTTAATTTTGTGTGGCGCCTGATTGTGGTATTAATTAAATTATTTTTCCACATTTTCCATTGGAAACCCGGAGAGGAAAGCAGTCCCATTTAAAGAAAGTAATCGACTGAGTATCTAAGCTGGACAGAGTTGGTGTGAATAGTGGTACATCTCACTATTAATCCACTATTCATAACAATATGCTGAAACAAATTCGAACAAGTTGCTATGAATACGAGATCCCGGTATATATGTTTTTATAGATTTTAAAATTCCGCAAACAGGAAAGAACTGTTTAAAGCATTGGAAAATTTTAAAATCCCCTTGTTAGAATGACGTTGAGGCCCACTTAAAATAAATGGAGAAATGTAAGCAGACTTTCAAATACAAAAACGCCTGTATCGGAGATCAAATTTTACCAAAAAACGAATCAGAGGACAACCTTGAGACATTGTACAACGGCCCCCGTTTACCATTGTAAAAACAAACCACCCAATGTAACCGTCCAAATAGACGGCAAAACCGACGAGATCCAGAAAAACCGACTAAAACATTTTCTTGTTTAAATTATTGTAAATGATACATCTAATCTAATTTTGTACATGTGAACATCGTAACATGTAACGTTGTTGGTAAGGGTTTATTAAATATTGTTTTATATTGCTTCCGAGTGTATTATTTATTTAATCGATAAAACCGGTCTATAACGAGCTCCCCTCGGAGATGAAGCCGTAACGAGGACCAGGGGACATCACATGGCGATCCTGCCAGCCACTTCTGATTTATGCTCAGTTAAAATAAATGGAGAAATGTAAGCAGACTTTCAAATACAAAAGGGCCTATGGCAGGGAAATCCGCTTTCAACAATTTTATTTAATATATTATTATGCGTGAAAGCCCCCCCCCCCCCTTCACGGGTTTTATATATAATATAATATCTTATTTCTAATCTATAAATAAATAAAACTTTAACACTTTTTCTACAAATTTCTTTATTTTTAACAAAATATATTATATACTATTTTATTGGTATTTTAAATAAGATAAATAAAAGTGGGCGTGGTGTTCTTTAAGTTCTTCCTCGACTAGCTCTTCGTTGGGGGCACATGTACTCGTTCCTATCAGGGAATTATTTATTGCTTTTTAAGAAAATTTGGTTTCTAACTTGTATTTTTAAATTAGATTCGCGGATTCTCGATCAACGAGAACAAAGAACAGGAAATGTGTTTGAAATTGAAGTTTAAGAAGAGGGTAAAAACATCCCCTAGCTATCCCCTTAGATGAACTAAAAATTATTTTAAAGAGTCGCATTCAAAAATCTATTCCGAACATCGAACTACAGAACACTTTATTTAACCTAATTAATATTTGTCTTAAACAAAATTATTTCAAATTTCATAAAAAATTTTATACACAAACCAACGGTTTACCGATGGGTAAGCCCTCTTAGCCCTTTACTCGCTGAACTATATCTAGCAGATTTTGAAGACGAACACATTAATAATTTCAACCGCAGTCCACTATTAAAATACATTTCCTTTTGGGGCAGATATGTAGACGATATTTTGTGCTTGTGGCCGGGCACTGACAGACAGCTGGACCAATTTCTTAATTATTTAAATTCCCTTAATAATAAAATACAATTCACAATAGAAAAAGAGGTAGACGGAACGATTAACTTTTTAGACTTAAAATTAACAAGAGTTGAGAAACGATTTGAATTTGATATCTTTAGAAAACCAACTACATACAGTAATTCCGGCAAATTCCAACCAATCGTGGAATATAAAAATGTCAACATTTCACAGTTTCATACACAGACTGATTAACCTCCCTCTAAATAATGAGAACTTCGAAAAAGAAGTATATACCATAAAAACTATAGCTAGAAACAACGGGTACAAAACAGAATTCTTAGACAAAATGATTTACAAAAAACAACGCGCTATCCTTAAGAAAAATTTTTACTCCGGACATACATACACAAAAACTAACAAAGCGTTTCACACCCTAAACTATATACCTGGGGTTAGCAATAAAGTTTCTAATATACTTAATAAGTTAGGTTTAAATGTCATCCTAGTAAATAAATGCAATTTAGGTAATATTCTAGTTAACAATAAAGGAAAAACAGAATTGCGTGATAAGTCAGGGGTGTATGAATTAACTTGCAGTGATTGTGACGCGGTATACATTGGCCAATCAGGACGCTCTATAAAAGAACGTATCAAAGAACATAGAAGTTCTATTCTACATGGCAATATGGTTACGGGATTCGCGGAACACTGTCTTCAAAATTCTCATTTGTTTAATGTTAATAATTTCAAACTTTTACACTCTTGTAATAAGGGTAAAAGGCTTGACTTCTTGGAAATTTTAGAAATTAAAAAAGCCATAAATCTCAACAGACAGGTCACAAACACGCAGTTGGATTTTTCAAACACCCCCACAATCGATGCTGTAATAAACCTTTTCAAAAATAACGCATAAATATTGGTAGGAGTATACTTTTTACTTAGTTTACATGACTCTTCGAGAATGACTGAATAAGTCGAAACATATGTCAGAGATATTTTAAATACATTTTGTGAAACAAATATACCAAGTGTTTTATTTAGTAAATTATTAACTTCTTCAACTCGTGGCTGACAGAACCTTATTTATTTTCTCTGCACGAAGTACGTGTAGATTTTTATGTTTACTAATACGAAGTAAGTATTATTTAATTTGTTTGCTAATACGAAGTACGTATTATTTTATAGGCGCCAAAACATACACAGTCCTTCAATTTTTTCGGTTTCTGGCTTTTATAACATCCCTACTGAGACAAAAGCCTTACGAAATTTTCAACACCTCTTCTTCTTAGTTTTTGAAATGCCTTTTTGGATTTTGATGTTAATAGTATTGAAAATTAGCACTATTTTTTTATTACTATTCATGTAATTATTTTAATTAATATTTGTATTTGTATTTAGGTTCCTTCATTGGCTTTTAACTTTGTTCTTCTTTCAGTTGTAGAAGTTGGAATTATTATATTACGATGGTGTTTCTTAAATAAAACGTAATTTTGTTATCTTTGGTGTATTCTTTTTTAATTATTTAATTTTAATTTTAATATTAAGTAAAGAAGATTTTTTTAAGGGAATTGAAGGTTTTTTGTTTAAAAATTAAATAAATTAAACAAAATAAATTCGGTTTCTTTTGAGTATCTTCAAATTTTTCAAATTCGATTCAATTATTGGAGTGTTTGTATTAACATAAAATTACAATGCAACAGAATACAGGGCTGTAACATTCTTACACAAACACGTAGGTACAAGAAAAAAAAAGACGATGTCGTAATAATAGTAACGAAGGGAGGCTGAAAATGTGTATTCAGATAAGCAACCTACAAAAGGAAATGCTATTACTCTCGAATTTCCATTGGCTTGTTAGTAATGGTGCAGGTGTTCCCGCCATTAGAGCAAATTTACATGTGATAATACGCGACTACGCGCTATCAAGGGTTCACAGAATTTCAAGCAGTTTCTACGCGGTAATGATTACTAGGAAGATGGGGGAATAGTTTTGTTGTTGTAGATTGCACCCAGGCATCCTTCATAGGATGGAGGCGGGCTTTAATCAGGCTCCGTACGGCCGACGCTGTTGCTGGTAATCCCAACATCCAGTCTGCCGTCTCGCGATCCCTAATTGCAAATTGAAACTATTCCGCGTCAGTATACTGGGTAGTATCAACTGGAATCTTGACGCTGTCGCTTCCTTCGGTGTGCCGGTTAATTCTAAATTCGGCTTGCGACAATTATATGTCTCTAACACATTGATAGTCACGTTTTCCTAGCGCCTCTTGTTGTAATGTGGATCTGCTGATAATAGGAAATCAAGTTAACATGCTTACCTTTACTTCAATTGTTTACTATTTCAATTTTTATTATCCACAGTAGCTTGTAATGTGCGCTTTAACTTGATTTCATTCGAACTTGCATCATTTTACATTTGCATTATCTTTATCCTACTATAACCGTCTACAATTATGGGATACGAGGTTTGTCCGGAAAATACGTATAAAAGTTGAATAATAACTTTATTTTACAATTATTCAGGTATTACAATATGGTCTCCTTCAAAGTACTCCCCCTGAGACGAGATACACTTCTGCCAACGCCGTTTCCACTGTTGATAACATTGCTGAAAGTCTTCAGTTGTGATGCTGTTCAGTTGGCGTGTCGTTTCTGCCTTGATGGCTTCCATATCTCCCAAGTGCCGCCCCCGAAGCACCATTTTGCATTTCGGGAACATGAAGAAGTCACAAGGGGCTAAATCGGGTGAATAAGGCGGGTGATCTGTCACGGTGATTGAGCTTCGGGCCAAAGACTCACGCACAACGAGCGACGTGTGAGCGGGCGCATTGTCGTGATGAAGGATCCACCTGCCCCCTTGTGCCAAATCCGGTCGAACTCGGGCCACACGAGCTCTGAGACGTGTCAAAATTTCAACGTAAACATTTCCGTTCACTGTCTGGCCAGGAGGGACAAATTCCTTGTGAACAATGCCCCTACAATCAAATAAAACAATTAACATTGTCTTCACATTGGACCTTGATTTTCGCGACTTTTTTGTTCTCGGTTCTCCTGCTAGCTTCCATTCCTTGCTTTGAGATTTGAGCTCCACATCGAATTCGTAAAACCAGGACTCGTCTCCAGTGATGACTCGGTTGAGAAAGTCCCCTCTTTCCTCTGCTTCCAACCAATCCTCACAGCACTGAACCCTCTTTGCTTTCTGTTCAGGCGTCAAGAGCTTCGGTACGATTTTCGTACACAATTTCTTCATTTCAAGTTTTTGTGTCAGAATTTCGTGAACGATTGTTTTGCTGATTGACAGCTCGTCAGCAATCATTCTGACTGTCAATCTACGGTTTTTAAGCACACAAGCCCGAATTCGTTCAACATTTTCATCAGAACTCGATGTCGACGTGCGTCCTGGGCGAGGGTCATCTTTCACTTCTTCTCGGCCTTCCCGGAACCTTTTTAACCACTTGTTCACGGTTGGTTCCTTCAGAGAATTGTCTCCGTAAACTTGTTTCAAACACTCAAAAATCTCACGGCCATTCTTGCCTAGCTTTGCAAGAAACTTGATGTTGATGCGCTGTTGAGAGCTCCATGCCGACGGCAGGTGAAAAAGGGTAACTTTCAACAAGCAGCCGCACAGTCCTACTTACACGCAGAGTGCTCTGACTCGAACTGAGCGTTGATGGGATTTGTTACAGCAGTAGTTCCCCCAGGCGGTGGCTGCAAACTGTAAAATAAAGTTATTATTCAACTTTTATACGTATTTTCCGGACAAACCTCGTATATTAATAAAAAAACAGCTGATTTCCTTACTATATGCTGTATCTTTGCCTGTTTTACCTTAATTATTGAGGACAAGGGGCATTTGTAATATACATAAGTCATATTTACTATGCACTATATATTCAAAGCCCTCTAATTTAGAAAGGACGTCGAGAAGGAGAAATGTATTCATGCAACTAAAATTTATTTACAAAAACATTGACGTTTTGAAAAAATTCTTCCGTCGATATGTCACCCTATATGAAATCTGGATACTCCACTATACTCCAGAGACAAAAACGCAGTCAAAGCAATAGACGTCATCTGACGAACGTGCTCCGAAGAAGGTAAAGTTCGTTTTTTCGGTCAATAAGATTATGGAGACCATTTTTTTCCAATTTCAAAGGTGTAATCTTTACTGCCTATTATCACAGATATGTTATAACAAATAGCTGAAGAGAATACCAAATTTGGCACGGCATTTTAGTCGAAATGGAGCTGATGGAACCCTACGAGGCGCACAGAGTGTGCCTGCCAATCATGTGGCAAAACGATGCATTTTCTTTCTCCACTTGCACCCGCAGAGTTCTATATATCTTAAAATTTGTAATAAAGCGCCTAGCATACATGCAACCTGCGTGATTTTCCGTTTTGTACGGCATCGGGTATCTGTAAGGAATTTATCTGGTTATTACCCAGACTGAGTAAATGAATCTCATCACTCAAAATAATTTTGTTTGAAAAATCGCGATCAGTACCCAGTCAGAAAATGTATGACGTTGTGGGCAGTTTTGTGGCTTCAATTCTTGTGTCAAACTTATAAGCATGTATGCAAAATGCCATACAAATTGGCTTGTGATATACAAAATTCCTGTGATCGTCTCGATATAGAGACAAACTTGGGTTCTCAGTCACATGTTCAGTCACAGCAGCGATATTTTTAATATACCTGGCCGGCGGAACACGAGTTGAAATCTTTAGATCACTAACTTGTCTGAGAGGCTCGACTTTATTGATTAAATTCACTATAGCTGGGCGAGAAGGCGCTCCACAATAACCAAAAGCCGTTCGAATTTACCAACTGTGTCCGCGATATTTTCACAATTTTTGTAGTGACAAGTAAAAACCTCCTTGTTTTTACTTGACAAACGCCATCACAATGACAGATTAATGTTGACAGTTCAAAAACGGCGCGAATTTAAAATGTCGCCTCTTGTTGAAAGACTCTGGATTCTAGTAAATTGTTACGATATTTTATCAACGACCTTTGTATGCAAATTTTCACATCGCACATTTAAATTATATTCGGCCGATGTAAGATGTTTATAATGTGATTGTGTGTGATTTGGTAGAACACGTGAAAGAGAAAGCGATTGTTTGCATTGTGGCACTTTCGTTTTGCGTGTTTAAAAAGTTGGACGTGTTCCAAAGTCAAGGCCTTTTTTATGCAATTTTGAATAGTGGATTGGATTACGAATTTATAAATACTCAAATGTCGGTATTGATTATTTGATAATATTGGATTGGAATTTATATACAGGGCCTCACCTGAATGTCCGTATTGATTATTTGATATTAATTAATGGAATTTATATACAAAGCCTCACCCAAATGTCCGTATTGGGCATTTGATATTACTGCTTTGGAAGTTTTATACTAGACTGCTCATTTCATATATACCGGTCTTTCTTTCTTGTCAATAACTCTTGAGGGGTAAGCGCTCACCAATAAATATTTTTGTTTAACTGCGATTTTTGAATTGTATTATTAAATAAAGAAAGATATTCTTTAATTTAATTTCTTTACACCTGATGGGTCGATTTATTCTCAACGTCCTCCGTATGATGTAAGATTACAATTTACAATCCAACAAAACAAAAAAAACACGGTCAATTAATAGTTAATCAGTAACATAATAACGTTTCGAAAGGAACTCTACACCGTCTTTGCTGGCCTAGGCCTGGGTACTGGCTAGTTGTGTTGTGATTTATAAGCAACACTCCCAACCCTCAAAAGGTAAGTCCTGGATACTCCCTCGCATATCGAAGGAACGTTTCGAAAGGAACCCCACACCGTCTTTGCTGGCCTAGGCCTGGGTACTGGCTAGTTGTGTTGTGATTTATTAGTAACACTCCCAACCCTCAAAATGTAAGTCCTGGGTACTCCCTCGCATATCGAAGGATTACCGAAGCCAGTTTTTGCTGTATTTATTTATTGTTGCTTTCACTCGTAACAAAGTTTAAGTTCGATATTTTCTTAATTTGATTCAGACAAAGCGATTCGTTCTTTTGATTAGCGTTTTAGTGTATATTACAAATAAGAGGTCTAGCGATTACGAATGTTTCATTAAATACGAATTCATTAGCTGAATTACCGAAACATAAAAGCGAAACAAAATTTACGAGTTCGCGAGAATAAATCATGGCAAAGCAAAAGAGAATAATGAAAAGAGAATATCGGAAAAAAAGAAATAAAAAGGGAGAAAAACGGCAACGGAGCGCTTCTAATTATATCCATGTGGGCGAAGCCACTCACTACACTTTTTTTTTTATCGCGCGCGGACGTCTAACAAATAAGTGAGTGTCGGGTATGCCCCCCGAGGTGATTAAGCCGGGACGCCGGAAAAGTGCGAATAAGCTCGCCAGGCGATAAATCAACGCCGTCCATGGAGAAACCTAGTCACGCTCGATGTGCCAACACAATATGCGGTAAACGATGGCTTCGGATCCTACACGAACAGATGACTGGAGCAGAATAAAAATTAACGGCGACAATAAATATACAGAGATGATACATATAAACGTGTGGTAGGTGTAAATGGGAAAGATATTATTAATGATTTTATTTGTCAGAATGCGTTATCTGTACGGAATATGTTTTCATACTAATATAATCATTAGAAGTAGGACTCTATGCATAAATTCATGTGCAAAATATGTTTGTGCATTTCTAAAGGGTCTTTGGTTCTTTTTTCTAAAATTTACCAAAGGAATATTTAAAAATCTGGTGTGAAGAACACAAATACAGGTTCACTATTAATATTTTTGTGAACGTGTCCGAACATATCCCTCCCCAGAGACGAAGATACGTATTTCGCCTTTCTACAGGCTCATCGGTACGCCTGTAGAAAGGCGAACTACGTATCTACGTCTCTGGGGAGGGGATATGTTCGGACACGTTCACAAAAATATTAATAGTGAACCTGTATTTGTGTTCTTCACACCAGATTTTTAATAATATTTTATATTATTAAAAATACCTTTGTATTATACAAAATTGATGGGGTTTACTTACTCATGTATGTTTCAATTATTCTGATAAAGGAATACTTCCATTTTTATTTCATGACTTAGTAGGTAGACGAACGTACCAAATCATTAGATACCAAAGAAAAAACCCATTCAGCAGAAGATACCGGACTTTTAATATTCCTCGCTTGACACAATAGATTAAGCGATTACATGTAAAAAGGATTAGACTATCTAATTAATTACTAGAGCAGACCAATTTCCGTACGCGCCATGTGCGCCGATGTGAGGATGACTGTATTGCATCAGAACTAATAAAAAGCATTCAGTATGTGTTTGGTACTTGCTTAGACTGCATGTAAGTGTAAGCATACGTAATAAAATGTCGTCGACACATAAATCGAAAAAACGACCGTTGTCAGACGAAGTGAATAAGTTTATTATGGATTTCCCGGACTTAATATACGATGGCTCAAAAATTAAATGTTTAGTGTGCAATACATATCTAATGTGTTGGTCAAAAACAAATTGTAAAGAACACGTAAGCAGTTCGAAGCACAATAATAACAAAATTAATCGACAACAGTTTATATATGAACTATGTGTAACTATGATTGTGTGTACACTGCCGTTTGTCTTGTTAAGTAATGATTCATTTATTTCATTTTGGAATAAATACTCGAATCAAACATTACCGAGCACGACAACGTTACGAAGGAATTTACCATCGGTGCGTAAACAGGTTGAAAATAAAACAAAGCCGAACTGAAAAATAAAAAAACTGTGGTTATGTGTGGACGAAACAACTGACAGCAAAAAACAATCTGTAGTTAATGTGATGACGGGTACATCAACCAACGTCTTCAATTTTATTAGCATTCAGACGACTAGAACAATGTAATGCCGAAACGTATTCGGAAATTTCACGAATTGTGTCCCCATACCCCTGAGCCACCACAGCCGATTCTGACACGTTGGGGTACATGGTTATGGGCGGGGTTTTACTATCATGAATATTTTGAAAAATTAAGGACGTGGTTTTATCATTCGATCCGAAAGAAAGTGCAGCTATCAATACAAGCCAGAAAAAAATTCAAGCGTTAAGTTGCTTAAAAAAGTATTTTGATTATGCGAATATAACATCACTAGATGTAGAACGCTCGTTTTCCGAATATAAACATATTTTTTCCTCACGGCGGACATGTTTTTCAGAAATAACCTTAGAAACGCACCTGATGTTGAAAATATACAATCGAGTTTCTTCAATTTGTCAATCCTTGGAAGACGCTTAAAACGGTAAGTGTTTTTTTTAAATCCTCTGTCGTGCACACAATCACTAATTTCATACATTTTCCATTTTATTTATAGGTACATACAACGCTGCTATAATATGTACTATTCTTATTTTTCGTGTGTTTATGCATATTACTTTAATAGCAGAAAACCAAATATATATTTAATTATTTCTGATAGAATAAATGTTTCTACTTCTATACTTATATCGGTAACAAGCTCATGTTGCGTCCCTATTCTATCGCATATTCTAATATATTACGAATTACACTCCCATACCGGCGCTCATGGCGCGCACGGAAATTGGTCTGCTCTATTAATTACTAATAATGTGATAATTTTATTTATTTATTACTAACAGAAACTCGGCTTTCGTTACTGTACCACTCAAGTAAAGACATTTTTTTTGTCTAATTCTGAAAATAGTATTTGAAAACACATGAGTTTTTTTACGAATTTTATTGAACAGCTGTTGGCGAATGAAAAATATGGGAATGATGAGAAATTTAAAGATATTTTCATACATTTAATTCCCCAAGTCCCAAGTGGAGGTCGATGCTTGCGGTACCTACCCGTGAAATCCTATATGCTAAATCTCAATATTCAAGATTTATCATGTTATTAGATTTCCCTTCCTACATTCTATTTTAAATGTTCATTCTTTTATGGATGTACTTTAGGATACACTATACCTTTAGTTATTCCGTCTTGGACAAATATAAATAATTTTTTTGGGTTGTCCTACTCATGAGAATGCAACATATAATGTGAAAAGCATTGATTTTACACATTCGAACCGCACACTTCGAGCGATTGGCCTTAAGTCTTGCTTGTCGTCATTGAAAGACCAAGGCGAACAGTGTGTGTAATAATTTATTGCTCATTGATTTTTTGTACAACCGGTCCTAAGTATGTCGCCTATATGTACGAAATAAAGAACCGAAGTAAGTGAAAAGAAAGAATTTGATGTTCAGAAATATAAACGATAAAATTCTATTATCGAATCTATGTTAATACAGGTGACTACTTATTATACTTGTCTGTAATTTGATTTGTTTGTATTATATTGAAGCGGTGACCGTCCTGTCCTTCCCAAAAAATCATTGGATACTGTCAGGTATCGTAGGATCGGTGTGCTTTAGCGGCACATTGAATCGTATCATCCCGTTGATAAATAATAATGTTACGCGTATTAAACTTATTTCCCACCATAACGATAGCCACTTTATCAGTAGTTGGTACGTCATAGCGTCTGGTATGCTCTACGGCTGGTGTTTTGTTAGTTAATAAAACCTGCACGAATGTTAAAATTTAAGCAATTTTCGTAACTATTTAGAAATACACCCTACCAAACTGGCATCTCGGAAAGTTCTTCAAAATTTGCACAGCAGACTCGTAGGCGAAAATTATCCAGCAGTTCATTCTGTCTCTTCGTAAAAACGTGAAAGCGCATTTATTAAATTGACAGCCCATCAAAGCGCATTTATTAAATTTATGACAGCTCGTCCTATCACTTCGTGAAGTCATAACATATTTACCCCATACTTCAAGAGTTGATTTTCATTTAAAATTTATTTTTGTTTAGTTACATTTTTTTAGAAAGACCATTCAAGAAAGTTTCATGGCAATCGGGCAAACGGTATAGAAGCCTATACCTATACAAACAGACGCACATACATTCATTTTTATATATTAGATTAAGCTATTTCTTCTACATCTCAAAATTATACCGATCCCGTGTTAAAATTAACAAATTTTAGTCAGATTTAAATTACTAGATCATAAAACGGCCCTTCTACCACTGGATTTTAAGCTCTTTGTTTCTATTCTTTAAGGGGTAAATATCTCCCGTCACAACTGCTCGTTCAAGAATACACAGCGAAGCGCTGAACGGCGTTTCCTTTGGATTATAAACCACATATCTGTTCGCGACATCATTCAAAGGTAAACTCTGTATCGCTCGATACAGATACTCTTTATTTTTTAGTGTGTAAATACTTATTGGTCGTTACCTGTATACGAAGGTATATCAAAATATAACAAGATTGGTGCTATAACTTCTTTAACAACCAAAATTTTGTCTTTTGGTTCCACACAAAAAATTATTCATGAAGATTTAGGCTACTGAAAGGTTGCGGTAAAATGGATTCCAAACGGCTTCGTTCTCAACACTACATTTCGTCATATTTTGATAATCCGTAGTTGCCAATCTATACATTTGCCGTTAAATTAATGCCGAATTCGTTTTCTACGCCCTCGAATTAGTTCATAAAAAATTTAATACCAATATGTGAACCGGTTGAAAAATCGGAAATTTCTTAAGAGGTACCCCTTTAAATCATCTCACCGACTTTTTTTAAATTTGGGATTCTTATGTACTTTTGCCTGTTAAAAACGATCCTGCCATTTAAAATCCATTAAAGATGGTAGTTTACCCTCCAACGAACGCCAAAATGGCGTCGTTCTGAAAACTACATTTCGTTAAGTTTTTAAAATCCGTAGTTGTCAAACTATACATTTGCCGCCAAAATTAATGCCGAATTCGTTTTCTACGCCCTCGAATTAGTTCATAAAAAATTTAATACCAATATGTGAACTGGTTGAAAAATCGGAAATTTCTTAAGGGGTGCCCCTTTAAAAATTTTCAATTTTCGTCATCTCACCGACTTTTTTTAAATTTGAGATTATTATGTACTTTTGCCTGCTAAAAACGATCCTGCCATTTAAAATCCATTAAAACTCATAGTTTACGCTCCAACGAACTCCAAAATGGCTTTTTTCTGAACACTACATTTCGTTTAGAAAAACCGTAGTTGTCAAACTAAACATTTCCCGTCAAAATTAAGGCCGAATTCGTTTTCTATTTCCTCGAATTAGTTCATAGAAAAATTAATTGGATTATGGTGTCATCCCTTAAAGTAAATAGTCAAAACTTTATCCTATCATCCATTAATAACGAATGATCATTAAAATTTTCGCTCAAGTAAGCCATGTACACAAAAAGTATGTCCTAACTTAAGTTATTAGAGGAGATCTGTCATTATAATTTCAAACGTCATGATTGTTAAAAAATAATTTGAAATGCTGACTTTTATATTAAATATATTTATAATTTTTATACAAAGTAATAGAATATTATAAAAAATGTGTAAAATGATGGCCATTCTCCACCAAGCATAATCGCACTCTATTTCGTAGAGCATTGAAAACATTGATCAGTATTTGCGGTGAGTTATTGATGTGTTCACATTTTTCAATGATTTTATGTCTTAACTCTTGTAGATTATTAATTGGTGTTTCATAAATAATATTCTTTATATATGGCCACACAAAAAAATCCATGACTGTTAAATCACACGATCGTGGTGGATATAGAATCGCTGTATTTCTACTTATTATCCTATCGCCATAAAATTGTTGCAAAAACTGAATATTTTCAAGTGTAACGTGAGATGTAGCCCCATCCTGTTGAAAATATCCGACCTGGAGTTCATCATTAGTCAATTGATTAGTAAAAACACTGAGAATTCCGTTACGATATTTCTCCGATGTTATCGTGCCCTCAAAGAATATTGGTCCTATTAATCGGTGACGACTCATACCTACCCATACGCCTATTTTTTCTGGATGTAGAGGAACTTCTCTGTAGAAATGAGGATTTTCACTGGACCACATACACATATTTTGCGAATTAACATAACCTTTCAAATAAAACCAAGCTTCATCGGTGAAAAAAGTATGATTTAAAATATTGTCTGTCATTGTTTGAATAAACCATTGGCAAAATTGTGTTCTTTTTTCATAATCCGTAGGTAATAGATTTTGTACAGAAGTTAATTTATATGGATACATGTGCAAGTCATTTTTTAAAATTTTTTGACATGTTCCATACGAAAGCCCAACTTGTTGCGAAACTCTGCGAATAGATGTTTGAGGAGATTCGTTTATAATTTGTCTGACATTTTCAATTACGCCGCGACTTCTCTTGAGAGGAGGACCGCTTCCTTTTTTCCTTAAAATACTGCCTGTTTGACGAAAAAGATTTACACAATGCATTAGCGTATCACGGAAAGTTTTATAGCTAGGAACAGTATTTGGATATCTCTCTTCAAACTCCGCAAGGCAATTTTCTATTGAATGCTGCCAAATACCATCAATTTTTTGAGATGTCAGGAAGTAACATTCTACCATAAACGCTTTATGCATATCATTAAAGGCCATTACTTTTTCTTTTGATGAAACTTTAAAATATATATTTGACACTGACAGATGTTTGAAATAATATCTTAATAACTAAAGCTACGACATAATTTTTATATACACGGCCAGCTACGAGTGAAAATTTTAATGATCGCTCGTTACTTATTAAAAAAAAGTAAATTTAAAAGATGAGGTAGGCAAATAATTTTAAATATATTGTCTCAAAAAGCATACCACAAAGAAATAAAATGGAAATTTGTGAGGCAATATTATGTACAATTTCAACGTTTTTCGGATCAATTTGTTCCCATTTACGAGAAATATTATCGGGTGGTTTTCCATGAAGACTATACTGAAAAACACGTTTCAAATGAATTACTCAGGAGAAAATGTTACTGATGAATTATGATAAACCATATAATAAAGCAACACATTTCTATTACTAAATCAAATTGTTAGCAAATTCAATAATAAATCGATCATAAACGTTGAAAGAGTTGAAATTAATACTCTTGCAATAAATACGCAACATTTAAAAACAAAATTAATTAATTAATCTCCATTGTAATTGCATATTTACACAAGTGGAATATTATCTATCAATTTATTGGTCGATGAAATAAACGATTACCGTATCGAGTAAACTGCAGCAAGACTAATTACGCAATATTCAATTAAAATCAGGGCTTGCTTCGATTTAATTAATTTAATCGAAATACTGTTTATATATTGCATTATCAACATTTTATGACTAATTAATTCTGTGAGATACTTTAATGATATAAATTTGAAATGCATTTAAGTAAATACCGCGTTTCTTTATATACAATATAAATTAAAACAATGTAATATTAATGCTTTGTAATACATTACGTTTTGGTATCTTGTAAAGTTTCATGTAAAATGATTATTTTGTGTCTGAGATAGTAGACGATATTTTTGTAATTTTAACATTATAATCTACATATTTTGTATCAAATTAATATTAAATATTCCTGCTATTGTGTATTAAAATTTGAATGGCAAGTTATTATAATTATTATAAGCTAAAATGGCGGAGGAGCCATTTTAACTTATAATAACTATAATAACAAAAAATGTCGTTAAATATTGAATTATTGTATACGATGTATCACAATAAAATCATAATATTATTTAAAAAATTTTATTTGAAATTAATTCCAAAATCTTTGATCCTGATGCCCAAATCCAGGACTTAATCTTCTCTTAAGTAATGGGTGATTAACGGGATCTATCTTTCGATAATAATTCACAACAAAGCATTTGTAAAAATTTGCATTTAGTACATTGAGACGTGACCAACAAACATTAAAATCAATAGCTGATCGTAACTTAATATAATCTGCGGAATTAGATACAAGAATGTATAATTTAATATAATAATAATAATATATCCTTTATTTCAACACAGAATTTTTTCGTATTACATACATAAAAACAACAAATCGGAGAGGAAAATGAATAAAAAGAAAAAAAAGTGCTGAAAACTTAAAGTGTGGTGGTTCAGGTGGACGAAAGAGAATTGCCACCACCTGTTCCTCCACCAAAACTAATGCACAGAATCAATACCCATAAAAAGTTTGCCTAGCTTAACTTAGCACTAATATTGTGCTATTCTAAATATACAATAATAAAAGCACAAGAAAAACAAATAATATGCAATAAATCCTGTCACGAATTATAAAGGCAGAACTTATGCTAGTTGGGCTATTGTTAAGATAATTACAAACTCCCGTATTTTGAAAAAAACTTTTGGAGTCATTAAAGGACCTCAAATAAACTAATTTACCTTATAAACTAATTGAGGGAAACGTAGATTTTAACGAATATAAATAATCAGGGCGTTAAAGTAAATAAACTAGGCTCTTTTGAACATTGGAAATCGGTATTTTGTACTTCCCCGTTTTTTTTCACGAATATCTCGAATACCAAAGTAGATATAGAAAAACAGTTTTGCTAGTCGTAATCAGTGCGTTAAAGTCCACAAACCCGACTCTTCTGAACATTAGAAATCGACATTTTGTACTTTACCACTTTTTTCTAGAATATCTTGAAAACCAATAGAGATACGGAGAAGCGGTTTTCTTTGTCGTAATCAACGCATTAAAGTCAATAAACTAAGCCCTTCTGAACATTGGAAATCGGCCTTTTGCACTTTACAGTTTTTTTCGCGAATATCCCGCATACCAAAATAAATACAGAAAAACGGTTTTGCTTGTCGTAATCAGTGCGTTAATGTCCACCAACTTGACTCTTCTGGACTTTGCAAATCGACATTTTGTATTTTACCACTTTCTTCGAGAATATCTTGAAAACCCATAGAGATACGTAAAAGCGGGTTTGTTTATCGTAATCAGCGCATTAAAGTCCATAAACTAAGCTCTTCTGAACATTGGAAATTGGCATTTTGCATTTTACCGTCTTTTCGCGAATATCTCGAATACCAAAGTAGGTATAGAAAAATGGTTTTGCTTGTCGTAATCAGTGCGTTAAAATCCACAAATTAGACTCTTCTGAACATTGGAAATCGACATTTTGTACTTTACCACTTTTTTCTAGAATATCTTGAAAACCAATAGAGATACGGAGAAGCGGTTTTGTTTGTCGTAATCAACGCATTAAAGTCAATAAACTAAGGCCTTCTGAACATTGGAAATCGGCCTTTTACACTTTACAGTTTTTTTCGCGAATATCTCGCATACCAAAATAAATACAGAAAAACGGTTTTGCTTGTCGTAATCAGTGCGTTAAAGTCCACAAACTTGACTCTTCTGGACTTTGCAAATCGACACTTTGTATTTTACCACTTTCTTCGAGAATATCTTGAAAACCCATAGAGATACGGAAAAGCGGGTTTGTTTATCGTAATCAGCGCATTAAAGTCCATAAACTAAGCTCTTCTGAACATTGGAAATCGGCATTTTGCATTTTACCGTCTTTTCGGCGAATATCTCGAAAACCAAAGTAGGTATAGAAAAACGGTTTTGCTTGTCGTAATCAGTGCGTTAAAATCCACAAATTAGACTCTTCTGAACATTGGAAATCGACATTTTGTACTTTACCACTTTTTTCTAGAATATCTTGAAAACCAATAGAGATACGGAGAAGCGGTTTTGTTTGTCGTAATCAACGCATTAAAGTCAATAAACTAAGGCCTTCTGAACATTGGAAATCGGCCTTTTACACTTTACAGTTTTTTTCGCGAATATCTCGCATACCAAAATAAATACAGAAAAACGGTTTTGCTTGTCGTAATCAGTGCGTTAAAGTCCACAAACTTGACTCTTCTGGACTTTGCAAATCGACACTTTGTATTTTACCACTTTCTTCGAGAATATCTTGAAAACCCATAGAGATACGGAAAAGCGGGTTTGTTTATCGTAATCAGCGCATTAAAGTCCATAAACTAAGCTCTTCTGAACATTGGAAATCGGCATTTTGCATTTTACCGTCTTTTCGCGAATATCTCGAAAACCAAAGTAGGTATAGAAAAACGGTTTTGCTTGTCGTAATCAGTGCGTTAAAATCCACAAATTAGACTCTTCTGAACATTGGAAATCGACATTTTGTACTTTATGACTTTCTTCGAGAATATCTTGAAAACCAATAGAGATACGGAAAAGCGGTTTTGTTTATCGTGATCAGCGCATTAAAGTCCATAAACTAGGCTCTTCTGAACATTGGAAATCGGCATTTTGCTCTTTACCGTTTTTTTCGCGAATATCTGGTATACCAAAGTAGGTACAGAAAAAAAACGGTTTTGTTTGTCATAATCAGTGCGCCCATCAGTTCATAAAATAGGTTCTTCTGAATATTGAAAATCGATATTTTCTACTTTACTGCTCCTTTCGCAAATATCTCGAAGACCAAAAAAGATACGGAAACATGCTGCTTTATTTATCGTAATCAGTCCACTGAAGTCCACAAATTTGACATTTTGTACTTTACCGTTTTTTTTTCGGAAATATCTTGAAAACCAATAGAGATACGGAAAAGCGGTTTTGTTTATAGTAATCAGCGCATTAAAGTTCATAAACTAAGATCTTCTGAACATTGATAATTAATATTTTTTACTTTACTATAAGAGATAGCTGTCCTTGGTTCCGTTTATCGCAATTAGCAGAATAAAATCCTTAAACTAAACACTTCTGAAGATCGAAAAATGACATTCTGTGGTGTTAAGAAAGATATATGACAGTTTTCTTCTAGTATTTTACCGTAAGTGTAATTTGTACTTCATATACGGAATATTGTCTAATAATGATATCGGTTGGTGCAAACAATTTTGATGACATTCGGAAAACTGGAAGTTCAACTTTAATAACGATTTGCCGACTCAAACACGACAGGGCTGTCGGGACGCAGAGAGGGTGCGGAATGGCTCGTGGGCGAGTGGAATGGTTATTGTGTGAACAGGGAAAATGCTACTCGAGTCGAGGGTCGAGCGAACATCGATTTGCACAGCTCCTGATCACATCAGCGGTCACTCTCTCTGAAGCCGCTAGCTGCTGCCGTTACCACTACCGAAACGAACACAAAGGATAGTGACGTCGATCCCTGAACCCTCACTCATCCGACCGCCCTAATCCAAAGTCCTAAACATACACAGCTGACAGAAAAGACGACCACGAAGTCGACTGCGGTGACCAGTGGCGTGTAACGGATTCATGTCGAATCTCTAATATCGAAACACTTGTTTCAATAGTTTAGGTTCGCACGATAATACCGCTAATATATTAACGACATGTCGATTATTATTGAAGAGCTTTTAGTAGGCAATTCGTGATAGAAATGCAAAATAGGTGCTAGAAATTTTCCTCCGTTATTTATTAACTCAGAAATAAATCGAATATATATATATATTTGATTTAAGAAAATTGGAATAATAAGAATAAACCCGTTGAAAACAATACAAATTTTGATTACAGAACTTAAAAAAAATCACGCAAAAAACGCCACGTATTGAATAGTTTTAAGCAATATTGTATTACATATACAGGGTCCTTAAAATAAAATTACATTATTATTGTATTATCAGGTACCGTCTACAATTGTATTGATATGTAATTAAGAGTGCCATTTGATCAAAGGCTTAGGTGAAATCCCACATTAAAGAAAAACACTTATAAAGCAATCGATGTATTGGACAAGTATATGTTAATCTGTGGAGAAAAACTGGGAGCTTAATTTTAAGATGAATCTATGACTATACACAAGGATAACTATAACTGTGATAAGCTATTGGCAGTCACTTGGTGGTCAAAAACTAAGCAACAAGAAGTTAGTACAAGCTCTGACCGCTACGCTGGAGATGATACTGAATCTACCACCTGTAAATATCCACATACAAGAGAAGCAAAGTTAGTATCCTACAATCCTACAGACCTATCTATATTAGCAACTCTAAATACCTATAAGCCAAAACAACAGCACTGGTCAATATAAATTGATAGGAGAACTCAACGTTGATCCCATTACAAGGAAGTCGAATGATGCCATCGTATAGACATTCAACTTTGATAAGAAATATAAAATAATGATACCAGATTAGGTTGGATTGGAAAAGGAGTTGTCCAGGCAGAATCAAGCGAAAGTTACAGCATTGCACAATTGCGTTGAGGTAATTAAAAGACAGGCTGCCACAAATCGCCAAATTTTCCGACAGTCAAACAATGTTAAAGACATTGGATTCGTTACAAGTTAAATCTACACATGTATGGGGTAGTGTATGTGTTCTAAACGAACTCACTAGTCACAAGAATGTGGCACTAGCCTATTTCTATTCGCACGAAAGCTATAGGTCTAATGAGAAAGCGGATAAACTGATTTGACAAGCTTCGTCTACAGCCCTTGCATGACCGAAGCCTTGTGGCATTGCAAAAATATTAAAACAGACATGAAAAAGTGGCCTGAAAATAGACCGGAAAATTCTCCAGGTCATAGACAACTAAAACAGTTCAATATCCTAAAGCTGTTAAGCTTAATTAGACGGGCAAGATTAGCGAAACTAGCATGACATGAGAACAATAGATTTAGGAAGGTCTCTGTGGAACAGACTATGTGATCACCTGAAAGCACCTTCGCATCTATGTAATTTGCTATAATGCTTTATTGTGGATTGAATCATATTTAAATAGTAACACTCTTTCCTGATATTAGAATCAATCTCGAGCAAGCTTGACACACTATAGGTGTACCACAAGGGCGTGTACTGAGTCCTTTATTGTAATCTTTATAAATGACTGGAACATATCCAACGATATATCTATTGTCACCAACTGATGGTAGTGTATTAATTTTTTTTTTCTGTTATCAAATAAGAACGAATTCCAAATCTTGTAGATGGTGTCCAAATCCTCGAGTTAATCCGTTTTTATTTTCAATAACATCAACTAGTTCATTGCTGTTAAGGAAAGGAAACATCCCTCTCTCACGCCACGTTTTGTGTTTATCTTCTCCAACGCTTATCAACATGGTTTATAGAACTTTATAAATACATTTTTTAAATTTTATGAATTGAAAATAAGTATTGTTATTATTATAAAATACCTGCATTATAAAACATAAATATAAGAGTTCGACAGCCTCAAACAAGATACCATCAAGAGAAATAAATACAGTAAACGGATTTAATTATCGCTAAATTACTGTACGCTACCAGAAATTGGTACTAATAGATCCTATTCAGATATTGGCTCATGTTTAACCTATTAATTCGGAATCTATTAGCTATATAATTATGAGGCAATTTGTATGTTAATTTCCAAGTTTGTATTGCGATATCTCTTAACCCGATATGCGGGCGTAAAGCGCAACAACACGGCTTGAATTTAGCGTATAACTTCTTGTTAATGACTGTCACATCAATCAACTTATTTTCGTTGAGAGCGTATAACAAGTTGCAGGATATTTACGCATATTTTATCGATGTAACTTAGGAAGCGAAAATCGAATGTAAGATGTATTTATGACTTTGTAGCAAAGTATTAACATCTCCGTTTCAGTTCGTAAAATATGAAGTATTAACTAAATGCAGAGATGGCGCTGCAAAATTGATAAGCAAAAACTATTTTTGTATTAACAGCTGTTCAGATTTTTAATGTGTATCTTTTTAGAACTCAGAATAGGTTCTCGTTAATCTAAGGTGTTAAGCTGAAAGATAGAATTCTATTAGAACTATTAAAATTTATAGTTTTAAATATTAATTCTCCTGCAGGTATTAAGGAAGACGATGTAAGTAGAAGAGGTATATTCTAAAATTTCCAATTACACGCCAAAAATATTGCTTATTATTTCCAGATACAAAGATCAATTAATAGTTATTTATTGTACAAGTGTGTTATGTTACAAATAAGTCACGCGAGAAAATGTTTAGCTCACGAGTCCGCTAGGACGAGTGAGCTACTTTTCTCAAGTGACTTATTTGTAATTAACACACGTGTGCAATACAAAACTTTATCCAACACCTCTTAAGATCCGTTCAAAATGGCTTTTAATGTTTTATAAATTTGAAGTTCCATGTCAAATTTAAATTATAAATTTGACGTTCCATGTCAAATTTAAATTATAAACGACTAATGCAAAAAGTTCATATACAGTAATGCAGTTACTATGGAGAATAAATAATGCAAATCAACAAGCAAACAAAATTAGTTGATTAATAATACTGCAGTTAAAAGTTGATGGTAATGGAAGAGTTGCAAGAGGCTGTTTTCATTCCGCTAGAAGTTAAGAAAGAAGCTCAAGTAGCATGTTATAAATTACTGCCAAAAAAATCGAAGGATAATTACGACAAAGAATTTCGTCATTTTGAAGAATGGAGAAAACAGCAAAGTATCACTGGAATTAACGAAAAAGTTATGCTGGCGTATTTCCATATTTATAGAAGGAAAATAGCACCTTCTTCATTGTGGACGAAGTATGCCATGTTAAGAAGTACTTTGAAAGTGTATATGAATAGTGACATATCGAAATACGGAAAACTGATTTCCAATTTGAAGAGTGAGGCAAGAACCCACAAGTCCAAAAAGGCGAAAATCTTGGAGAGGCTACATATAGAGAAGTTTCTGAATGAGGCTCCTAACAATAAATATTTGATGATGAAGGTATTATTTATTTTCTTATATTTAATTCAAAATATTTATTCATTATTCGTTCGTCTATTCTATGCAGGTTGCCTTAATAATGGGTATATCAGGTGCGTGTCGTTGTGATGAAATAACTAAGCTGAAAGTTGACGATATAGAAAATAAAGGAGGATACTTGTATGTTTCGATACCTGACACAAAGACAAACGTATCTAGAAGTTTCACTGTTATGGCAGAAGGATTTACAACAGATATTCTTGACCTCTACAGAAAATATGTCTGTATGAGACCAAAAGGTATTCCACATGGCAGATTCTTCCTAAATTACAGGAAAGAAAAATGCACTATCCAGCCAGTTGGAATTAACACCATTTCTAAGATACCTCAGAAAGTTGCATCTTTCCTGAACCTACCAGAAGCTCAATTATATACAGGACATAGTCTGAGACGTTCGTCAGCATCTCTTCTGGCAAACACAGGAGCTGATATTACAACAGTTAAACGACATGGTGGGTGGAAATCGTCGACTGTGGCAGAAGGTTATATACAAGATTCAGTATCCAACAAGATTGATATAGCCAGAAAGATACAAGGTCCAGACAGTCTAACGTCCTCGACTTCTGGTCATCAAATTTCTGTTCAGGATACTTTAAATACGTCTTCTAGTATAACTCTAAATTCGAATAACCTGAATGCAGAGTCAGATACAAAGAGGATTTCCTTCAACTTTAATATTAATGTAAATGTTAATTAGTTGCTATTGTTTACCCTTTAGAATTAATATAAATGTGTTAATACTATAGCAGTTTGAATGTCTCTATGCAATCTAAATTTTACCTTGTTTTAACTCACTAGTGAGATCAATTATGTTTTTAACTCACTAGTGAGTTATAAGCTACATAATTGATTTAAAATCGCCATAGTTATAGGTCTATCATTAGGAGGTGTTGGATAAACGTAATAAAAGAAGAAGGCATTTTTTCGGTTAACGATAAATGAATACGTCACTTTGCTGAAAGAGTTGATACTCATCAGTACTCCTTACAGTCAGGGAGAGTCCAACAAACGTTCTGGTTCACTGCGTTAAATCTAAAATATGTAATAATAAGTTTCTAAGTTTCATTGTGGATGAAATCTGCTACTTTGCTCTAAGACCTGTGAAATTAGTATATTGGTCGCCAAAAATAAATGATAAATACCCAGTAGTCATCGCTGACGTATTTTAATGAAATTTTGAGGAACTATGTATTTTGTTCTCACCAACAAACGATGAAAATTACAACGAGATACATTTAATTATTGAAGTTAGCATTGGCAATTAACTAAAAAAATCTTTTTCTGTAAAATTATTTGGAATGGGTGCATTAGTATGTCTACTGATGGAGATCGATCAATGTCTGGTCGTTATGGAGGTCTGCAGGCGCTTATTCACAGCAAAACACTGCATCATTGCATTACCCATTCTGAAGCACTTGCATCAAAGTCAATGAGCTCTTCATTGAATTTGGTATTAGAACATGTCGTAGACGTAGTAAGTTACATAAAAAGCCGGGTCAGTCAAAAAGCTATGCATGGATATGAGAGCTGAGCACACAGCCGTGCTAAATTACAGCAGTTCACGATGTCTTTCACGTGGGAACATCTTATCCCGTCGATTCGAGCTAGTCTACAAATTCACACTTTTCTACAAGAGGAAGATCATGAAAACCTCCAGGTACTTTAGCGAACTCGACTTTTTGCTGAAACTAGCGTATTTGTGCGTCATATTTGACAAGGTGAATCCTTTGCTGAAGCCTTCGATCTGTATCTGCAAGGTAATAACATGCACATTTTGCAACTTTTAGAGAAGGTTACAATGTTCAGAAAAAAGCTGCAGTTTTGGATACGAAGAATCAGTAAGGATGACGGTCACCATTGTTTCCTAGAATTGCACAAATATGTAGCCTATAATAAAGTCGTTGTTTCACAAGATTGTCAGTCCTTTTTTAAGGACCACCTCTCAAAGCTTACTGACTGGTTTGCAAAATACTTTAAGGGACACAATGTCGAGAAGTTTGTGTAAACCAAGATCCTTTCCATGCTCAAGCTCCTCCAGGTGGTCTCTTTTCAAGGAACACCTCTCAAAGCTCACTGACTGGTTTGCAAAATACTTTAAGGGACACAATGTCGAGAAGTTTGTATAGACCAAGACCCTTTCCATGCTCAAGCTCCATCAGAATTCACTTCGCAGGAATAAGAGAGTATAATTGAATCTCTTGCTTGAATATTATATACGTATTTCGACAACTAAGTTATCATCATCAGCAGTAGATAAATATTTTCTAAATTGTTTTTTTCCAGAATAAGCGTCATATTCTGGAGGATAGTCGAACTGTAAATGCAGAATAGTGTACAAGTTGTCCGAAGTTATTGATGAATCGCGAAAAAGCAACATTAAACGTGCAATAATCATAATACTGCTGCTCCCCATATCGCTTGCGCAACGCTCAATTATTTGCGAAGTAAAAGCATCTAATTAATAACCCGTCCTGACTTGGTCTCAAGCGATTTTTTTACGTTTCCAACTATAAAGAAGGGCCACCGTTTTTCTTGTCCAGAAGAGGTTATCACTGCATTCAAGTCACACATTTTGAGTACGTCAGCGCAGAATAGCTTAAATGTTTCAATGATTAGTTTGAACGAATGAAAAAGTGCGTAATTTAATAGCGAATATTTTGAAAAACAATAAAGTTATTTATTTTCGTATTAAATATTTTCTGACTGTCCCTCGTATATTTTTTCGCATTATTTCTCCAGTTTCATAATTCATTAATGGTTTATATTCGTTTTCACTTATTTTCTGATGTATTTACTTTATGCTATTTTCAACCTTGTTAACAGACAAGTGAAACTTTAAAATTGCTAAATAATATTTATTTAAATAATGTTATCTTCGCGAAGGTTTAACAGATTATTGTATCTTCATTACACCGTTAGAAAACAAATGACGATGTTTTACTTCGGTCGATAATCTCGCTTTGAAGAGAATATTGCCATGAACTAATAAGAAACATTAATTTTATCGCTAAATGAGGAATCGATGACGATGTAATTGAGGGTACAAGTTTAATATGACTTATATATATTTTTGCATTTCTACTAAACATTCTGTATATATTATTTAATTTTCAAACATAATTACATAATTTGACTCACGATTAAAAAAAAACGTAATCTCTACAATTCCTTTCACGTCAGTTACCAAAATAGTTATTATTATTGATATTATTACCATCAATTCAATCAGGGCTTTACCGGAATATCTGCCTATCAAGCCAAAATGTTTATTGAACGTCGGCCACTGTTTGAGCTACGAAACACCTGAATTAATTATGACCTATTATGGAGTCCGAGGCACATATAATCTCCCATAATTCCGGTTTCGTATAATCAAAATATTCACGCACCCATATTACACATATTCACCGTATAACATAGCGAGGGATCGGTCAAATTCAGGTTTAATTACGTTTCCCTTTCGCGGTTGTGCGAATGGGTTGATTCTCTCTCCCACCTATCTCTCTTTCTCTCTACGTTGATGGATCATATTTGACGGACGATAAAGCTCTAACCTCGACGGGTACGGGCAATAGGTACCAAATCATAATTGCGATAATACAACAGGGGCTTTCCGTTCGCTCTTCCCGATCTGCCCCGCAGCGGACTATTTGTGTATGTTTATTTGAGTACGGTTAATGAAATAATCTCCCCAATGCACATTCGATGCGATACGCATCGGTGATGTGCGGGAACTTCGGATAAGGTGATAATTAATCCGATGAACTGACTGTAATGATAAGCATTATTAGTACTGATTGTGTTACTACTGGGGAAATATAGGGAAAATGAGAACCTATAAACATAATGTTTTATATTAGAATATCTTCTTTCTAATATATACAGTCTGTATAATATGAAAGGCAGATCATTATCTTATAAAAAGAGTTTTAATAGAAGCTTGGAACTAACAGAGTAAGTAGAAATATAATACTGGTAGCCGTAACTTTGTGGTAACTCATTATGAAAATAATAAAATAAAATAAAACAATAACTTTGTTATACCACTTTATTCACATGTAATAGTGACCGCGGTTTCGACACACAATGTCATTATCAAACTGCAAAAGTTACAGGCCTACATAGATCTTATAAATGACACAAAAATATATGGGGGTGGTTTATGATGTTATTTAAAATTACTACTATATACTTAACTATTATATACAACATTGGAAAAGAGGTGTATATATAAGATCCAACTGGTCGTTAAGAACAATATCTATTGTGTTGTTTCCGCTTTTAAAAATTTCAAGTGACTCTAAAATATTTAATTTACGACCTTTCTCGGCCAAATGCAATATTTTATGATGACCAAATGTATGCCTTTCTGTAATAAGATGGTTTGCGAATGTTGAATCTGTCTTCTTTAGTTTATATGACCCCATGTGCTCTTTTACCCGTATAATAAAACTTCGACCAGTCTGACTTATATATACACTTTTACAATCATTACAATATAATTTGTACAATCCTGATTTATTATTGATATCTGTTTTAGGTTTTGCGTTAAAAATGAAATTACTTGTTTTTACATATGGTTTGTAAGCTATACTAACATTACTATTATTTTTTGAAATTATATTTCCAATTTGCTCGCTTATTTTACCGAAGTAAGTTAACGAGACAAATTGTTTCAAATTAGCACTATCTTTAGGATATACTAAACTAAGGGCCACTTGTAACTGTTTTTTCTTTAGTATACTGTCAATTACGCTACTTTTATAACTATTGTTTACCGCTATTTGTTTTATAGTATTGATTTCACGAACAAAAGATTCATTAGACAAAGGAATATTTAATGCTATATGTATTTAATGCTCTAAGTAGAAATATCTTCGCCTAGTTAGTTTTTGTTCAGTTATATGTTGTATATGACGTAGATACTTATAAACATAATGTTCTATATTGAAATATATATTTTTTCTTATATAGGTATACAGACTTAATATACAATGTCTCATAAAGTGAATGTTAATAGGAGCGTGGGACTGACGGAGTAAGTTAAATACATTTGCCTTGTTAGTTTTAGTTCAGTTATACGTTGTATGTTACGTAGGTACCTATAAACACAATGTCCTATATTGAAATATATTCTTTCTAATATATACTGTCTATATATTAAAAAAGGCATGAAGTGAATATTAATAGGAGCGTAAAATAGACAGAGTAAGTAGAAATATCTTCACTTAGTTTAATTCAGTGATCGTTTATATGTGAAGCAAGTAACATATTTCGTTGAAATGAGTATGCTTATTTAAGAGAAAAACGCAATTAATACTTTGTCAAGGCCGATTCAAGCTAGCCAAGAAGAACATAAATATTAATTTAATGATAATTAAAAGCAGATCACGCCATCAGATTATACAACCCAAATATAGGACATCGCAAATTGTTTCTAATACAAATCATACTTAAAACTAACAAGATATATTGAATCTAGGAATGTAATACAGTATATGTACTCGTATAAGTGACAATGGCAGATGATGCAATCTTAAAAAAGTGATTGAATTTCGCTTAAAACTAATGATGCATTACAAAATACATATTGATATAAAATAACAAAAACTATACATTCATCATATGTAGTGAAGATTGGTGGTACATTCTCTTAGTAGCATCGCCAATGAATCAAAATGAATATCAGGGGAAGTATTTGATAAAGTATTATAGTAGGTACAAATTCTGTAGAGAGGTGATTTAATCAAAATATTAGTGTTCGGTTTATTGCCGGAAAACATCGACGTTGATCTGGAACCCAGACGAGGCACAATAAAGTTCAGTTGTGTGATATTAGTGGGGCCTTAAGCCCTAAGGCAGAATCGCCATGTGATATTAGTGCCGTTTGTGCACGTTCGTGGCAGGACGCCACGTGATGTTAGCCTGGTCCTGAGGGCTACATCGTTGAGCCATCACGCAGATATCGTTGTCCCGTTAAATGATACACAAAGTTCGGGTAACATATAATTTAATACATAACACTTATAAATTGGATAACAATTATATACATTCTTACTAACTAGTATGTAGACTGAATGTGTGAATGTGAATGTCTGTCGTGAATGTGAATGTGCAAATGTGAATGAATGTCCCTTGCATTACTCTCGTTATATATACATCAGATGATCCTCGTACTACTTATGGAATATGATACAAACCCTGACATGTAGTTGGTGTTTGCAAACAGTACGCGTTAGCGAGGACGTATTTGTAACACACGTTACATTTGCATTACGGGAACGAGGCTGTGGCCTCATTTAGAATGTTTGCACACACACAACTGCATTGCGTTATTACAGTTGTTCTAAGAGTTAAGAGTTAAGTTCCAGAGAATTAACTTTATAAAAATTGAGTAACATACTATGGCTAAAATTCTGAACAGGTTACTCAGAATTGTCTTTAAAGTATAAATATTTCAAGAAACGTCTTTGGACTTGTTTGCATTAATATGACAATTGTAGATTGGTGACCATATTAGTGACGCGTACTCCAGCTTAGAGCGCACAAATGAAAGTACAATGGTAGGACAGAGTTTGAAGATATAAAGTTACGTGTAGTTTTTACAATGAAGCCTAACATACGTAAGGACGAAGCAGTCATGTTGTTGACATGTTCAGCAAATGTAAGTTGAGAGTCGAAGATTATGCCCAAGTCTTTCATAGATTGTATACGTTGAATAACTGCTTTGTCCTAAGTGTAGTCATAAGTAATATTGCAGCGCTGAATGCATGTGTTTGTACAGTATTCAATATCTGCATTGACTCCACTAACGACTAGGAAGAATCTGCTTAAACTTTGGACATCTTGCAAGTTATTTTACTTTAAGATCAAATTGTAAAACTGCAAATTAAATTTTTTGAAAATAATTTGTTGAAAAATAATAAAATTCTGCGTTTGAAAATGCGCTGTGAAGGTTCAAGAAAGAAAGGACATTGTCAAATTCGCGATTACAATTTGGGGATTTGCGCTATTAAACCATCTACCTCGGGTAACTCCTTCACACACTTTCTGCCACAAGATGTAATGCATGAATGTTACAACAAAAAGACTAGCTCACGAAAGGCATGTTTGTGGCATCATGAGTCATAAATATTTAGAGTTGTTCTTTTTTGTTCCATCGTTCGTACCATGACATTAAGAACAATTTTTTGAAAATCTGTAGACTCTACAATTAATAGTTTTCAATTTGATCGTCCACTGGATGTTATATTTTTTCGTAAAGTTTTCGGCTTGGTAATTTCCAGTTCGTATATTTACAAGAAAGGGTAAAATAATACACAAATCTAATAATATTCTTACAGTCAAATCTATTCCAGAATGTGAAAGCTTTGTTGCAAACCTTAAAAATATATTTTGTACTCGCTTATCAAAACCTGTCATTTCACGATTCGATTTGGGTGCGTAAAAAGTCACTTTACGCACGAGTGCGTAAAAGTAAATTGGTACTTCCTGGAACTTGATTAATTTAGTGACATTTTAAAATCATAAATCCCTAACCTTAATAATATGCTACCCAGTTCGTTGTTTTTCTATGAAAATAAAAGGAAATGAAATAGAAATTGTTATATTTGGAAGGTATGTAATTCAATGTCAGAACAGCAACAAATATTATTTTTTAAATTTATAGAAAACTAAAAAAAAAATTGTCACAAGTGGGATTCGAACCCACGCCCTCAGAGATGACCAGAACGCTCGAGAAGCCGTATAACGGGCAAGCTAAACCTTGAGTCTGGCGCCTTAGACCGCTCGGCCATACTGACACATACTAGTAATATTGTTAAAAATACATATAAATATAAAAATTTTGAAATTATATTTATATTTTAGATAAATATTATTATTGTTTATAGTTCTCGTACAAAAAATATTGTACAAACTTCGTGCGTGAAACATTTCGCGAATTCGTGTCCATAAAGCGCTCGCCTGCGGCTCGCGCTTTAAACTGGTCACTCATTCGCGAAATATGATTTCACGCACTTGGTTCGTAAATAACTATTTCATCGTATATTAAATCTGAAAATTCACTGATACTTTTTGCATCGATGGTCGCTTTATCGACATTTGTAATTGCGACACTATTAAACTGAACCGTACAAAACTCCTAACACAATAAAGATATGTACAAATGAGGTATATGATCGCCCCAAAGAACGATAGCTGGTTGACGGTCCATCGACTGTAACATGTGCTAAACCCCATCTTGTTCCTCTTAATGTAACACGACGAATGTCGATACAAAACGATGGCGCACCTCCACACTTTGGTAAATAAGATTTTCTTATTAAAAAATTTACGAACTGAGGTTCAGCAGTTGCTTGGCTGTCAAGGTCAGCGGACGTAAATCCTCTAGATAATTTTTAATGAAGGAGGGTGAAAAAATTGGTTTATACAGAAAAGCCTGATAACAGAGAACAACTTATTGCTGGGATTATGAATGTCGCAGAAACTATTTATGCTGATCTCTTCAATTCTAAGAAGAGCATTTAATACCGAGAAATGTGGCCTTTACTTTTTTGTTTCGCCTTTTTCTTGAACAAGTTTTGTTTTTGCCGATTGTTGCTTTTTTTCGGATTCATAACAGTATGTTCAAGTTTCACGCTACCTGTAAAGATATTAGATGAAATAATTAATTGGCAAATCGATCTAATTGTATATCTGTGCCATCTCACAAAGTCTTGACTTTAAACTGGAGTCAAATTGTAAAGAATCTAACGTAAACAAATATCTTTAAATGTTTGTATAGATGATCTTAATTGTTTTCATACCAAACTAGGGTTGCTCGAAGTGTCATTACAATAACATTTCGGTCGTCTTCAATCATATCCTAACAAAACCAATATTCTGCTTGATAAAAGTCGTTTTGGCTTAGAAAGTCGAAACGTGTAATACAAGAAAAGTGGACCACGTTGAAATTCGTTAATTATACCACCATTTTACGCTAGCTAATGAACATAACTTGTCATCTAATACCCGGTTAATTTTCTCAAAACATTTTGTGCAAAAGATTACTTTAAAGTCTTGTAGTTTTAAAATATTTTAAGTATGTTTTTCTACTGTCACTGTCATTAATCATTAACAATGACAACTATGATTAAACTGGTGAATAATTTTTTAATAGCAAGGAGAGTTGTCAGTTGGTTATGTGCGATCTGAGCAGACAGCGTTCCTCATCGCAACTTCTAGACGAAGTTATGTATACAACAATTGGGTCGACATTTTGAACTAATTAAATATTGAGACTTCATTTTAGATAATTTTCAATGAGGTCAATTTTTGCAGCGGTACATAATATCTGCATTAGTAGGACAGTTACAAAAGAGTTTTGGGCATATGTACATTAGACATTTTTAACTAGAAATTGCATTAGTAGTACATCCTTAATCTATGGGAGTCATGTCATAGGATATCCGGTATATTGAGAGCTTAGCTTATAATAACATTTACCAACAGTTTTAAATTATATTATAGTAGCAAAGTTTATAAGGCTTGTTTCCATAAGTTGATTGCAATTGTAAGTTACGAACATTTCCTAGAAATTGTTAATAGATGTAGCAAAGACACAAAGACAACTCGAACAAATTCCTGAGCTTGTAGAAACTTCTATCGTTGCCCATATTTCAGAACGAAACCGACTAGAAACTATTAAGTCAACTAGATCGATTTTTATAATGACAATAACGTTAATAAACGTATACGATTGGTATCATTCAAAGCGAAACCTTTAGCCAAACAAGAATGAGAATGACATCGGACTTTCGATAGCCGTGCGGGGTTTAAAAAGAGAGGCCACCTACGTATATGGTCGGAACAGCATTCAAGAGATCGTTTAATCTAATGATTTCTCCGTTCAGCAGACGATAGTAAAGGACATTAGCTCACGGCGTTTTTGCGTCTCTAAGCGGAGATAAAATCATTGCTTGGTGTACTGGAGTGCGTGGTAAATGAGACAAAAGAAATACAATGGTGATCAAAATTTTATACTATAGGAACAATTAAGTTGTTTTTATCAGATGGTTTGCCCTTTCTCACCTCAATGCGCCAAAGTTTATTTTCTGTCAGTATCTATATCCGTTTCAGAGTCCATTTCACCTTCAATGATAACTACAGTGGGCTTCTTTTGTCTGCATGCCAGGACAGTACTAAGTTTTATATTACTATATTACCCATTAGGGTTTAATGCAAGTATATATCGGGCAAGAGTAATCTTAGTTTATCTATTTAATTATAAATATCATATATAATCCACTTGCCTTATTTACGTAGCACAATTTGAATAAGATTGCTGAAATAACGGTTTATCGCTAACTTTACATACTAATTTTGCACCATCATAATATAAATCCGGAAATTTACCGATATCCTTTTATACATTATTAACGATGGTCGCTTTTTGCGTTTCTATACGCCAGACATACTGTGACTTATATTTAGAACGCGTAATAGGTAACGGTAGCGTTCGACTATTTCCCGTCAAGACCCAAGATGAACTAACACAAAATGTGACTGCTTCACTGTCTGCGTTGCGCACGGTGATACGAGTTCAGTCCTGATATGCAGACACGCTGACTCACTTTAATGATAACTTATTGGCCGCAGTTCTGCATTCACATTTTCTTTTTTTTTCGGGAAAACGTTTTAATATTTTGCAGGTCATAGCTTAACTAAAATCTGGGAAATATATCTTCGTTTACATTCACAGAATTTATTTTTCTTGTATGCTGTTTTTTGATTCCTGTTAAATTTGTTAAATTTATTTCAAATCTATCGGGCAACAAATGTAAGCGTTTTTTCGAAGTGTTCGATGTTTACAACTCCTATCTCTTTAGTCAAGCAACCCTAATTTTTTCTCATACGTTAATTTATACTAGGAGGAAGACAATATTGACTTCCTTAATTTCCATCACGTTTGAAGGACCTTGTACCACAGTGCGTTATGTGTCAAGGATGAATACCGATCAGGACGCCCTAAAGGTGTCACTACTCCAGAAATTGTCACTAAAATACAGGATGTGGTGATAAAAGACGGCTCAAATTAAGTGAAATAGCTTATACAGTGGCCATTTCAAAAAAGCGGGTATGTAAGAATTATCGATGAAAAACCTATCGGCGAGGTGGGAGCTGCGTTGACTTACAATTCACAGAAATGTGTAAGAGTGCTACTGTCACTAGAATGTCTGGACCATCTTCAGAAAAATCCGTCTAATTTTATGCGATGATTTATTGTCACCGGCGAAAATATGCGTCCAGTATTATACCCCCGAAACAAAATTTCAGTTTAACAGTGGACAGAACTTTGTTATTCGGCGCGAAAGAAAGCTCTTGTCGCGAAGTCATCTAGCAAGCTAATGGCATCAAATTTTTTGAGACGCAAAATTAATCTTAATGAATGATTACCTTCCAAAGGGAGAAACGATAAACGGGAATACTACGGTAATCTTTTGGATAAGTTGCAACAAAAATTCTTAGAAAAAAGACCTGGGTTAGCGCGCAAAAAGGCTATCTTTTACCATGATAATGTGCTGCTCCATATCATTGTTGTTCTAGTGGCTTTTCACTCAATTCATCCAATTTGGATGTCTCACACTATCACCTATTTCCAAAGCTTAAAATTCTTTTAGGTGGACAAATGTTTTCCATACACGAGGAAGTCAAAACCGCAGCGACGGCTATATTGCTGGACTCGAAGAAAACACATTCCGTAATTGGATAAGAGCATTAGAACATCATCAGAAAAAGTATATTGAACGTTTAGAGGATTACATTGAAAAATAAAAGTATTTTTGTACACATAGAAACGCTGTTTCATTGTTAGGTTTCCTAATTATCATCCTGCCTTCGTATGTTAGAAAATGCATCTTAAAGTAATTAGGGTATATCAAAATATTTATACACAACAAGGTGTGTTGTGTTCGGCAACTCATCGGACTGTTATAGATATAAAGATAAAACTTGTATGAGCAAACAAGTCTGTTTGCTGGCATTAAGAGCGCCATAATACACTTCGATAATACGATAATCAAGCAACCGCTGGCGTCGTCATCGTCACCAGCATCCCGATGATAATGGCCTTCGTACGTGGCCTGATTAACAATTTTCTCTCGTAAAGATAGATGGAGACCAAGAGAAATCTACCGGAAAATATTCAATGCACGGAGTATTCGAATAGCGGGCTCTGACGCAACCTTTCTTGAATACATTCCGAACGTGATGCGGTGAAATAAAACTAGAGGCTGCTGTGCAAAATTACGATTTGATCTATCTTTTTTTTTATATGCTGTAGTTTACAAAATACTTCGTCCAGAACTTTTTATGGTTTGCGATAGTCAATCAAATACAAAAAACAGGGGCGTACCGACGAACATGTAGAAATGTGAAATGCGTATCTACGTCTTTGGAGAAGACACATTCAAAAATACATAAATGAACTTGTATTGTGTTCTTCACACCCCATTTTTAATAATATTTTTTATATTATTAAAAATACTTTTGTATTATACAAATTTAGTGAGGTTTTACCCACTCAAGTATGTTTCAAATTATGTTGTCAGATACACATTCGGCTCACGCCGACAAGTAGTGAAGACACGATAATACAGTTTTTTATAGATACGGTGGTTACCGACTATAAAAAACACGTCTAGTGCGGCTGTTATTATATAGACAGCGCTGAATATTCCTTCACGTTCTGTCTGAATAATTTCGGCTAGATAGTAACGTAGTTATGTTTGTTTTGAATGTGTCTCTTCTCTAACAGGGGCGTACCGACGAACATGTAGAAATGTGAAATATGTATCTACGTCTTTGGAGAAGATACATTAAAAAATACATAAATGAACTTGTATTGTGTTCTTCACACCCCATTTTTAATAATATTTTTTATATTATTGAAAATACTTTTGTATTATACAAAAAAAGTGCTTTTCCAATACTATGAGTCCTAACAACTAAAGGTTCGGACAAACAAAGATTTATTGAAAACGTTAATTTACACGAACTAAATTATTTAATTAAAACACTATATTAACAATATATTAAATTCTATCATTTATAATAAATATTTAAATGTTTTTTTTTCTATATTGCACAATATCGTGATAACTAAATGTTTGGAAAATTTAAGAAATTACTATTTTAATATGGCGTTACGTCACCATGCGCTTCTACGACCGCTGAAATCCTGTCTGTCTAGCATTGTTTTCGTTAATGTTTGACACATGTCAGAGTCGAAACTTTGCCATAATTCACCCAATTTACAAAAATTAGAAATCCTGTCTAGCATTGTTTTTATTAATGATTGAAACAGGTCAGAGTCGAAACTTTGCCATAATTCATCCAATTTAAAAAAAATAGAAATTAGAAAATTAGAAATCCTGTACGAAAGATGTACTAGGATGGTTTGAGGTTCGAAGATCCGAAAATATTGCAATAAGTGATCCAGCTCTGAAGGCAAAGGCCGAAGATTTATCTAGGTGATTTTACGGGCTGACAATTTTAATTGCTCTACAGGTTGGCTCGAACGTTTTAAAGTTTGTCAGAACATAAATGTCAGGAAGATTTCTGAAGCAGAAGATGTTAACAAACAAGGTGTGGTAAACTGGTTAGAGGATAAGTGGTCCAATATTATACAAAATTACCGTCGTGATGATATTTTCAATGGTTACGAGACTGGACTATTTTACAAGATGACTCTAGATCGCACCCTTAAATTTAGGGAAGAAAAGTTGAGTCGAAGTTGAGGTACACCTTTTAGGTTTGTGACGGTTATTGAAAAATGCAAACTTCTTGTTATTGGGAAATATGAACGACTGAGATGCATGAAAAATGTCAAAAATCTGCCTGTCATTTATAAGTCAAACTAAAAGAAAACGGATCTTACCAAAAAGGTTTTTTTGGGGATGGATTCCAAGCAGCCGTGCAATAAACCAACAGAAGCTGATATCGTTAATTATGGACGTCTAATTAACGATATCAGCGTCTGAGCCGCATCTACCTCAATAGGTGATTAAAACTCGAAAATAATTTAGGTGAAATTTCAAACTCGCAAGAGAAGAAAATCAGGAGAGCGAGTGCCCTTCGTAGACGAAGCAGAATATGTTATGTACGAAATTTTGTTTATTTTTAATTACGCTATAACTTGAAAGCAAATAAAAATCGGATAGCAACATTCGAGTTTGTTTACATTATTTTCACGTGTACAATACACTCCTGGAGTTTAGACTGTTCCTCCCAACTCACTTGTATATATTGAGTTAATAATAATAACTCTATTTGATAGCTTTTTTTTAAAGTAAACTTCCATTTTTAAGTTAAACAATAGAAACACGAAACACCAATTCTTACAAAATGAATGGAAAAATAATGATGTAGTTTTTTGTTACTTCTATATTTATTACCTACCAGTTTATCATCCGTGAAACATTAGTATTCAACATGATTTTTCTCCTCCCCTTTCAATAGCTAACCCTATTTTGCCAAAGAAATGAGAAAGAAGGGAAAAGTTGAGAGTATCTCTCGAGAAAAAAACGTATAAGTCAAGCCTTACACTTTTTTTGTTCAACTTTTCTTTCACGAAGTATCTCCGTAAATAGACGAAAAACGGAAATTGTGGAGATAAATTTTCCAGAGCACAAATTCCTATACATATCTAAAGAAGGGGGAATCCCTTAACATATAAATGAGACAGGAACTTGTGAGAGTAAAAAGAGATGAAAAACCGTTCGCAGAAAAAGTGTTTCCGTGTTTCGAACAATCACACTAGCTTGATAAACGCGTTGGCATATAAAAGTTCCGGCGGTGGTTCGGCGACCGGAACTCGAGTCGTTTCCGGGCGCTACGAGGAAGTTTACTGTTGTGCGGTTATACACCGGGTAAGATTTACAACCCCCCAGTGCCGTCTGTAAAGTAGCCGTAACTCGGGTTCACTTACGGGGTAATTGCCGTTGTTATATTGCAAGTGCTCCTGTCTGTTTGGTAGTGCTCCTTGTGGAACGATCTTTCGTTCAATTATTCGCTTTGCCATCCCTCGCCCACTGCCGCAATACAGTACAGTAATAGAGTTTTAGTGTTTCGGTTTAGTTCGCTGTGATTGTTTTTGTGTACGTCCTTAACTGCATGTTTCTGTATAGGTTAATGAGTTTTGTGTATTATATTTAATTTTGACAGGGGGAGGTTTCATTATTTTCAAATTTTCGTCTATCATTATTCAATTTTCGTCAAAACACGAATAAATTTTTCTCACCCTGTGATTTGATTTAAGACTATCATTATCTACGACGAGGGTAATTTGATGGAAGAGTGACTGTTTTATTTCTCCAACGTAATTCATTTCACATTTCACAAGTTCATATAATTTCGTTATATTCAAAGTCAAGTCTTTCCCCTTTCAATTATTGCGTTTCTGCATATGTTTCGTCACCTTTCAATTACGTTTATTTTGAACTAATTGCTGGATATTCCCCGGGCAATGCTATTGAAAAAGCCCCAAGTGTGCTATCTCGAATGTATGTATATAATAAGTTAGTGTGTCATCGCCACACAAGCAAGATGCTAGAGTAAAATTACTTACGGATGAGACTGGCGCAGAAACACATTTTAGTAATTAGAAAGAGAGCCACCTCATACATGAGAGAAACAGCTAGTAGTATAAATCCGTGTACTATACGAGCCACAAACGTTTATTGATTATTTGTCAGTCGATACCAGGCGTTTGATCTGTGCGTTTCGTAGTGGTCTTGTACGTACATTGCTCCCGCTGCCGACTGCTGCGACTGCTCAATGTTTTTAAGGTGGTCAGTATTTTTGTAATGTCATCGCTCGCGCATCTTCAGTCTCATCCGAAAGTAATTTTACTCTACCTGTGTAACTCGACTCGTACGTTACGTTAGTTTATTGTCTGAGATTTTGCAATTTAGTTCCATCCAGCCCATTTTGTTGCAAACACTGGTCGAAGGATTTAAAAGTCGAGCTGCCATCATTAATTTTTAATTATTTTCAATGCCATGATTTAAAGCTATCATTATCTACGACGACGGTAATTTGACGGGAGAGTGACCTAGGGCAAAAGATATACGAGGGTAGTCCACAAAGTAATCTCCGTTTATGTGTAGCGCGATAAGTAGTGGGATAGCGCCACCATTTGAACCTAAGTGTACGCAGCGATTCAGTACGCGTCTAACTGTGCAAGGGGAGTATCGTACGGTCGCGCGTTCTCGAATTCTAACCTGTAAACAGCAGCTGAAATTCATCGTGAATTGTGTGCGCTGTTTGGTCCAAACATTATGAGTGAAGGTGTAGTCCGTCAATGGGTACGTTTTTTTTTTAATGGAAGAACTAACGTTCACGATGAAGCCAGGAGCGGTAGGCCATTTCTTGTCAGTGATGGCTTACTGAACAGAGAATGAAAAAATTCGTCTGGACTGTCGCTTCACAATCTTGGAACTTTCCGATTATTTCCCTGAAATTTCTAGGAGTCCTCTACACGAGTTAGTGACAGAAGAACTAGGCTAACATAAGTTTTGTGCTCGTTGGATACCAAAACTGCTTACCGACGATCACGAAATCATATGAATAATTTCTGCCATAAACTTTCTTTCTCGGCATGACGTTGAAGGAGAAGAATTTTTTAACAGGATCGTTACTGGAGGAGATGAGACTTGGGTAGCCTATGTGAAAAAAAGCTGAGACAAAACCGTAGTCAATGCAATGGGGTCATCCAATTTCATCATAGCCAAAGAAAGCCCGTCAAACTTTCTCTACGAGGAAATTGATGGTTTCGATGTTTTGGGATGCTAAGGGCATCTTGCTCGTTGATTTTATGGAGCGTGGTACGGCAATCACTTTTGCAGTGTATTGTGAAACTTTGAAAAAACTACGACGCGCTATCCAAAACAAGCGTCGTCGTCTGCTGACATCTGGTGTTGTGTTTGTTCACGACAATGCTCGACCTGACACATCTCAAAGAACAAATGAACTTTTGGCCAAGTTCAAATGGGACGTTTTTGATCACCCCCCCCCCCTACAACCTAGACTTGGCTCCCCAGTGATTTCCACCTGTTTCCATACATGAAGCGGTGGCTTGCATCTCAGCGGTTCGCCAACGACGAAGAGCTTCAAAACACCGTGACAGGTTGGCTACGTTCGCAGTCGACAGATAGTTATGCAGAGAGTATTTCAAGAACTGTTTAAAGATATGACAAATGCTTGAATTTGTTTGAGGATTATGTCGAAAAGTAGAGAGAAGTTGTAGTTTTAAAATGTATATAATAAAATTTTTGTATCTCAACTGGTTTCATTTTTATTTTGAACTCGAGGTTACTTTGTGGACTACCCTCGTATTTTATGTTTCAACATAATTTGTTAAACACCAAAATCGTTTTTTTTCGATTGCACAGTTTCGTTATGTTCAAAATCAATTATTTCACCTTTCAAGTATTACGTCACCTCTCAGTAATGTTTATTGTTAATTAATTGCTGGGTATTCTCTGGGCAGCGCTATTTGAAGAAGCCCTATTGTACAATCTCGAAAGTATATTATAATTAGTGTGCCGTCGCCACACAAGTAAGACGCTACCTGTGTAATTCAACTCTTGTGTTACGTGTACACTATATTAACAGGATTTAATGTAACAACGACAAAGTAACAAAAGTTTAGTTTATTGTGTGAGATTTTGTAATTTAATTGCCTCTAGTCTCTTCTGTTACAAATACAAGTTAGAGGATTTAAAAGTCGATATGCCATCATTTCACCCTTGGCAGACGCAGCTAACGCCCGCCCAACCTAGTTCATCTGGTACACCAGTTCTAGATACTTCGATTTGCCATGAGTCGTTTATTTATAATATTTAGTATTTTTATCCCGTTTATTTTCTTAGTTATTTAATCTTATACTTAATAATCAATAGCCCACTTGAATTAGAGTCTCATTTAAATTTCTGTAAGATTATCTGTAAGCGAAATTTACGAATTTTCTACCATTTTAACTGTATAGAATACAGTAACATCAATATATTTCAGATTTATAATTTTATACAGGGTGTCCTTGAAATAATAAGTCAACGTACAATAAATGGAAAGATGTAATTATATAGAACATAAATCTAAAAATTTCGTTCTACCGCGATGGCGGTAGCATTTAGTTTTAAACACATTTTAATAAATGCGGCATAGGTTTGTCGACATATTCGACGTAAAGACTATTATTGATAGTCACAAGAAAAACATCGCCATATGTGCAGCCGAGTATACTTTGGTAGAAAATAACAATAATCACTATCTATGAATAGGATCTTATTGTTAAAAGTATTGTCCGGAATTTTATCGATTTTTTTGCAGGACAACGAACTTGAATTACGGCTGTGTTTCGCTAAATATAGAATAAACAAAGATATGGACCGAGTTTAACTACAGTTTGGCGCTAATAATTTGGAAATCTTTGATGAGTTATACGAATTTTTCAGATTCGCATAGATTAGATGTTATTCCGCGGTAACACTGTATAAAATGAAAAGTAATGGTGATATAATCGATCCCTGTAGGAAATATTAATTTATAGTTCGTATCGACTAGGAAAAAATGCAGTTCAAATTTGAATCGGTTCGTATTTTATTATTATTTTTATTATTGTTATTATTATTATTATTATAATGGGTGATTCATTTGGAGGTACTTTTTTAGGTGGGGATTTAATGGCTGAGCGCGCATGCGACGCGTCAGCGGACTGCGCATTCAGGTTCAGTACTATTTGACATTACGTAATGGAAAGACTTAGCCCGGCACAGCGTCTACAAATAGTACAGCTTTATTACGAAAATGGGCGTTCTACAAGGAATGTGTATCGTGCGCTTAGAGCAACATATGGCCCACATAATCGGCCTACCGAACGCACAATTCGCTATACCATCAATAAGTTTGAAACTCAATTTACAATAATGGATAATACGCGACCACATAGACCTCATCCAGCACGTAGTGAAGGAAATATAGCGGCGGTAGCAGCGAAGACCGGGAAGAATCAATTCGTCGCCGTTCTCAACAGCTTGGTTTGTCGTATGCAACAACTTGGCGTATTTTACGAAAGGATCTTGGTTTAAAAGCATACAAAATTCAACTAGTGCAAGAACTAAAGGCGACCGACCTTCCGAATCGTTTCCGTTTCAGCCGTTTGACTCTTGATAAACTTGCAGAAGATTCACTGTTTTCGACAAAAATCTTGTTCTCCGATGAGGCCCATTTCTGGCTTAATGGGTACGTGAATAAGCAAAATGCCCGTATTTGGGGTGATGAGCAACCTGAAGAGATTGAAGTGCTACCATTACATCCAGACAAAACAACTGTTTGGTGCGGATTATGGGCCGGTGGAATAATTGGTCCATATTTCTTCAAAACAGAAGCCGGCCGGAATGTGACTGTGAATGGCGACCGTTATCGCGCCTTGATAAGGGACTATTTGCTGCCTGAACTTGACACCCGTGGTCTACAAGACATTTACTTCCAACAAGATGGCGTCACTAGCCATACAGCTCGTGAAACTATGGCTTTACTGCGAGAACGATTCGGTGAACATTTAATTTCACGCTTCGGACCAGTAAATTGGCCGCCTAGATCTTGTGACATCACAACATTAGACTTTTTTCTGTGGGGCTACGTGAAGTCTAAAGTCTACATGGATAAACCGGCTACAATTGAGGAATTGGAGGCCAATATTACTCGGGTCATTGGACAAATACCACTCGAAATGCTAGAACGCGTCATTGAAAATTGGAACAGCAGAATAGACTACGTTAACCGCAGTCGCGGCCAACATTTGAGAGAAATAATCTTTAAAAAATAATTGTAAAGAATGGTTCTTTTGTATGATAATCAAGTTTCTTAAATAAATTGGCCTTTTTCATTTGTTCTTTGCTTTTGGAAAAAGTATCTCTAAATGAGTCACCCATTATTAATTATGTGCACATTTTATTTTATTTTTAATAATAATTGTTCTTGTAATTTCGTGTTATTGTTATGTACAAACAAATACATAAATATCAATAAAATCCTTTTAATTAATTTGGTATGTGTTTATTTTACGCTGCCACCCTAATATATATGATGAACTAAAGCAATACAGTTAGTATCCAATTTCAAGTATGGTAGGGTAATGTTCAGAGCTAATAAAAGAAGCCTTTTTCATTTAGACGAAAGAAGAATCTAATCACACTAATACTGCATGCACAGATACAAAAAAACCAACACTTTTTCTCTGCATAAACTGAAAATAACACATACATAAACACAAGCACATGGCCCGGAAATAATCGGTTAATAAATGAGCAAACAATCACTGCCGCTTCTGTTACATACATAAAATAAAATGACCCCCGGAAACAATCCGGGACGCGCCCATAAACAAGCTACACAGACACACTCGCACAAGCTTGCACGCCAACGCACCGATACAACGAACGTACATAATAAAATGAGGCACACAAAAAAAGGGAAACTCGCTAAAAGTGGAAATTCGATACAATAAAACCAATAAACGATTGAGCGCCATTCACATCTGTCACCATCATCATCATCATCGTATCGACTCTCTCTTCTCTGTTTCCCTCTCTCTCTCCTTTCCCCTCCGATTGTCGCTGTTAACTCGCTCGTATTCCTCATGCTCCCTCACACTTGTTCCGGTATACTCTGCGGAATTGGTCGTAATGTGATATGGCAAAAAGCAAATATCGCATGTAAAATGGCTCAATAAACAACCGTATGTCTGCCACTCTCAAATACGTGCAATTTGTACTTCTACATATGTATAGGTTTACATATATACTCGTACGTGCTTGTATTTATGTGTGAATGTATGATGTACGTGTGAAACTGTGTGAGTTAGAAATGCGAAGGGAAGTGTGCATTAAGTGTCGTATAAATTTTCACTGTGTGTATACAGACTGCCCCGTAAAAAACGCCAACATTCATAATTCCGTTATTTATTGTCCGGTTTTATTTAAACAAAAAGCAAATTTAATAGCCTCAAAAACACTATAAGATAGCAGTGTTTTATTTGTTTTCAATTGTTTTCATTAATGTCAAAGACAGTCAAGTTTTTTATTTTAAATGGCAACATATATATTTTTGGCTATATTCGGATTGTATTTTTTTTCTGAATTCAACGATGTATAACATGTTTATTTTTGATAAACGTTTATTGCAAAAAAAAACTTTATAAATTTCATCTTTGTCTTCCATTATTTATAAATATTCGAATGTGTCATGAAACATTTGAAATGTAAGTATTATAAATATTATTATAAGAAACAAAACACTTTACAATAAATGTTGAAATTGCCCGCCACCTTGTTTAACACATATCGCACATCTCCTAATAAAAAATAAAAAAAAAACTTTATAAATTTCATCTTTCATTATAGTAGACTTGGCCCAGTCCACTAGCATTATGTCAATGTGCCTTAAGTGTCAGTTTGACTTTATTAAGTTTTCTGTATTATCCTGTTTGAACGTTTTGCCGCAACAAAAAGCGTATTTTCGTTAAAAATGAATAACAATGAATTAACGGACATGTTACAAGTGTTCTTTGAATGTAATAAAAATCGCCTTCAAGCAGTTCGTCGGTACAGTGCTCGTTTTCCGGACAGAGAAGTTCCAGGTTCGAAAATATTTCAGAGAATTGAAAAGAATTTAAGAAATTATGGATCATTTACCAAACCAAAAACACAAAAACGGAAATTCTCCGAAGATAAGGAATTAGATGTTCTTCTTGCAGTACAGCAAAATTCACGAACTTTGATTCGCGAAATTGCACATAATATTAGGATATCAAAAACTACAGTTCATGGTATTTTAAGAAAACACAAACTTAAACCGTACATAGCTCGAAAAGTTCATGCATTAGAACAAAATGATCCTGGCCGAAGAATCCAGTTTTGTCGTTTTTATTTAAATGCATTAGAACAAGACCCGAATTTTTACAGAAGGATAATTTGGTCTGATGAATGCACTTTTAGGAACAAAGGTATTTTTAATAGAAACATACATCGACAGTGGAGTGCAGACAATCCGAGATATGTAATTGAAAATAATTTTCAAAGACGTTTCAACGTAAATGTTTGGTGTGGCATTTTAGGTGATCAATTAATTGGGCCATTTTTCATAGATGGTTGCTTAAATCAAGAAAAATACTACACTTTATTACACGAAAATCTCCAAAACTTTTTAGATGAATTAGGTACCTTTGGCAAATTTAAATAGAATATTTTTTCAACAAGATGGGGCTCCCGCGCACAACGCCAGAGTAAATACTGATTTGTTGAACACCCAATTTGGAAATAGGTGGATAGGAACATCCGGTCCTATCGAGTGGCCTGCGCGTTCACCGGATCTTACGCCCCTCGATTTTTGGTTGTGGGCTTATCTACAAGATCGAGTTTATTTAACAACTCCAGAAAATGTTGACATTTTAAGACAAAGAATTATTAACACTTGTCAAGAAGTACCTGCCGCTTGTCTTTTAAATGCGACCTTTGGAGTAATTACGAGATGTGCGATATGTGTTGAACAAGGTGGCGGGCAATTTCAACATTTATTGTAAAGTGTTTTGTTTCTTATAATAATATTTATAATACTTACATTTCCAATGTTTCATGACACATTCAAATATTTATAAATAATGGAAGACAAAGATGAAATTTATAAAGTTTTTTTTTTGCAATAAACGTTTATCAAAAATAAACATATTATACATCGTTGAATTCAGAAAAAAAAAACCAATCCGAATAGAGCCAAAAATATATATGTTGCCATTTAAAATAAAAAACTTGACAGTCGTTTGACATTAATGAAAACAATTGAAAACAAATAAAACACTGCTATCTTATAGTGTTTTTGATGCTATTAAATTTACTTTTTGTTTAAATAAAACCGGACAATAAATAACGGAATTATGAATGTTGGTGTTTTTTACGGGACAGTCTGTATACAGTGCGAACTTAAAACGTGGAATAAATTAAGTATCTAGACTTGCCCTGACAAATAAAATAATTTAAGTCGCAATTGGAAAAAATATACTGATAATATCATAAATTATTAAACTGATAACGTTAATATAATTTTAATTGCTTCAAAATTAAAAATTATATTCATTCAGATGCTTACTCTGTCCTCTAAAGAGTTATAACTAGAGCTGAGGATGTTTGCGGTATAACCATGGTTATATCATGTAACCATAGTAATTTACTATGGTTACATGATATAACCATGGTTATACCGCAAACATCCTCAGCTCTAGTTATAACAGATCGTCATATCCTATTCGGTTTAACCGGGAGCACATCAATAATATAAAAACCAAAAATTACTACCGACAAAAATACAGGAGAACTAAATATGTGGAAGATCTCGCCTTGTCTAGGGAGTTGAGACGGAGGATAAAGCGTAATTCATCCATGAAGGATATTATCAAGACTGAGCTCCGTCAGTTTTGGCAGTATATACGCTCTAGAAGGAGTAATGTAGATATTCTGAACTCAATGGTGAGTGCAAATGGTAACGCGTTAGTTGATCCACTATCAATAGTTAATGGCTTTCATGAATATTTTCAATTCACTTATATTCCAACTTCACTCACTTCACCAATCGAAATCATTATGTAGCTTATAGGGCTCATGTTTTCAAAAGTTTTTCGTGATCTTCAGGTGTTCCTCAAGGAACTAATTTAGGTCCTTTATTGTTTCTCTTATTCATTAACGACTTGGCTCTTGGGCTGAATTGTCCAAGGTTGCTCTTTGCAGACGATTTAAAATTATATGCTACAATCAACACTATCGATGATTGCATATCGCTTCAGAATCAGATTGAGGAAGTACAGATCTGGTGCTCCAAAAACAAATGAACTAAGTGTAGATGTATGCGCTTCTCACGTAAAATGAATAAGAATATTAGTGTTTTTGTTTTAATAGATACTGTATTAAAGAAAGATAGATTTGATCAGATTAAAACAATTGATAATCGACGAAGGAGATACTTGTTGAAACTTCATTATATAGATATAATAAAACACAGTTGTATAGTTTCAAAATAATATATATAATGTTAACACACTACATATTGTCGTGGTTTTTTTCTTCCAGAAGAAAGAAGAAGAGAAGAAAAATAATATTGAACATTATCTGTATAACATCTATGCAAAAAAATGTAATTTTCTTTAGAATATGTGATTTATTTCAGGCGTATGACGATAAAATTGCTATTATAAATGATTAATTTTTGTAAGGTATATTTTTGTCCACGTTTGTAGATTGCTCGGGCAGATAGATGTTCAAAGTTGGCGCCATCCTGGATGTTAGAGCGTGTATTGAGAGTTATACATTTTATCATTGTTTTGAGTTGTTATTAGGTAGGGATGCCCTAGCGTTTCCAGGACCTTCATTTTAGAGATTCATTAGTGTCCTTGGAGATAGGTCGTTATAATTGAATATTAGACACGACTTAATTTTAACATTTGGAGTTTACTGCAAGTGAGAATTAATGAATATTAAATCACATTCTTACATGTAAATGTCGGCTTATTTAATGCGCACGCATTAAATAAGCCGACATTTACATGTAAGAATGTGATTTAATATTCATTAATTCTCACTTGCAGTAAACTCCAAATGTTAACTATATATACAGAAAGTATAGAAATGAAAAAGCAATGTCCGTCATCGAGGGAATACCGTACATTGAAAAGTTCCAACTAGAACGAAACGTCGTCTGTACGTTTCCTCCCGTTGATTGACTTGTTTTTTCAGTATTTCTTAATTCACGACTTAATTTTGTCTAATATATATATATAATATTTTGGATAATTCGTTTTAGTTGTTTGGTGCGTCGTATGTAGTTAAAAGTAATTTCTCGTGATTTTACAAGTCTTTTATACTTGTAATTAATTTAATTTGAAACACCTATCTGAAGAAAAGGAATCTCTCGTGCTGTGTTACGTTACATTAATTAATGTAGGTACCATTTATAATTATTATTAATATATTGTAGAAAGCGCTATAAATGAATTTGTAAACTTTTGTGAAATTTTTTGTATGTTCAGAAAAATATCTAGAAAATTTATCAGGCCGTTTTTTGTTGAGTATAGTTTTTATTCAGATAAATATATTTCAATACGTAGGAAGGTGGGGACAATTTTGTGTGATAAGAATTTGATTTCGCGCGCAAGATAAACAAATCTTTATCTTGACGTTTGGTTTGGGGTTAATGATCTTGTTGACATCTGATAAATTTTGTTGTTATTTTATTTCATATTTTGTTCGAGAGTCACAGGGGGTTTTTCTCCTTGCGCGTGTCATTTATCGCAAGGACTCTTTCCTCCTCGCTACTGTTAATTTTGCTTTAGCTCCCTATACACTCGGTAAAGGGATTTTTGTTTTGTTTTTTTTTTGTAATAAAATTGTAAACTAACTAATTGAGACTTTTTAATTAATGCTTGTTGTTTTAATTTAATTTCGACCCATATCCGAGAGGATCGACCCTGGAGAAGTGAGCTCAAGGAAGGCAACACGACTGAAGACAGCCGGCAGACTAAGTTGCAGTGTGAACTTAAATCTAATTAGCAATTAAAAGCACAATCCACTGAAATATGTTTCACCACACTGTGGCTTCATCAGGTGGATGAATATACTAATTCAAAATATCAATTAGATCTTATATATATCAATACAAAGTACAGAACTAATCTGATTCTAAGAGGGGGTGGACATGTATGAGTTTTAAGTTTAGTAGGGGGGTTATTTATGTCTAGTTGGTCATTTAAAATTATACCTAATTTATTATATTTGTTAATTTCTAAACTTTCTAACATATTAAGTTTTTTACTTTTATCTAGAACATGCAAAGTTTTAAAATTAGTGTTGAATTTGTGATTATGTTCTAGGCAATGACTGGCAAAAGTTGAGTCTGTCTTCTTATCTCTGTGGCTTCTTTCATGTTCTTTCATTCTAATATCAAATGTCCGTCCTGTTTGTCCGACATACACTTTTTTACAATCTTCGCATGTCAACTTGTAAACCCCTGAGTTTAATCTATTGTCCGTTTTATCTTTGTTGTTTTTTATAGCGTTTTGTAAGGAATTGTTGGTTTTGAATGAAATGGTCTCTTCTTTACTTGTTTTTATTAAGTTTCCTACTTTGTTTGAAATTGTACCGATGTATGTGATAGAATTATAACTAAATGTTTTATTGTTTTTTACTCTGGGGTAAATTGAAGATATCGTTTTAGATTTCTGTAGTTTTTTTAGAATATTATTAATTAAATTTATGGTGAAACCGTTATTTAGCGCTATAACGTGTATTCTATTTAATTCTATATCGAAGTTTTCTTTACTCAACGTTTCAAATTTCAGTGATTAGTGGGTCTACAGAGCTGTTTGGTATTTGTAATTATGCTAGTACTAAGTACTAACTTAGATATCGAACTGCAGTTCTCTGCATACGGTGGGTCTGAATATATGTCAGAGAATTTAATTTTAGATTAAATATGTTATTTAATATGTAATTTAAAAAAAATATCTAAAAAGTTCGCTGGGTAATTTTATTTTTAATTTTAAATTATTTAATAAAACCCTTTTGGGACCGCAAGAAATACTCAGCTGTTGTATCGAGAGTAGAAAGACCCTTACAAAATCGTAGATATCGCTTATTTATAACTTACTTATATATAAATCCATTCATTGTAAACAAACCATATGTAAACAAATACGTCTGCATATCTGCAAGCGAGACGGAATATACGCACGGCACATATCGGGTAAGTTAGGACAGACAGCGATACCCAAAATTTATTTGTTAAATTAATTTTTTTCACGTTTTTTAATCATCACTAGAGTTTTTTTTTTTCCCAGACTCCAGAGTTCTACTCAGTACAAGTTAATATGTACAAATGTTTTCAGTATACATCGCGTTTTGTCCGTGAGAAATTGTAACTCAGCGAGAGATAAAAAACACTTGATTTCACTTCGTTCACTATTTGTACCGGCTCCACTAACGACAATCGAGTATTTTGCAGTTTTTCAATAGCACTTAACTTCAATACGCTTAACTCGTAAAAAAACTTTTCGTAGACATCTCTTACAATAAGTAATTTCTTTGTTAATACTTAAATCTCATGGGACTGTATATATTAACAAAAATGCTGAGTTGTAATTTCATGCGAACATATGTTCTTTATAAAACCTGATGTGTTTTGAAAACGTTCTGGCGTAATATTAACTTATACTGGAATGTGGGGATTATCTCACAACTCTAACCATCACATTATAGAACTCAACATTACATCTATATTTTATTATTTCCATCTTGTTTGAGTACTAATTAACAGTGCTTTTTATAACAGCCTCATAACTTAATTAAATCACAGAATATCATGTAAAATATCATAAAGGTCACTAAACGCAATAATAAGCAGATAAAAGGGTCGATTTAAACTAACATCAAACAGAATGGGAAATACAGGAAAAACCATCACCCATAGCTACCGTGTAACACGATGAATCATTACAAAACCAAACACACATAAACTGAAGAGAGAGACGCCACCCTTGATGGCAAAAATAATCTGAATTTGAAATGGAGCGTCCGGAGCGATGCTCATGAGGGTCGCGTCGGGTCCACACACGTGTGACATAAAGAGGGTGCTGCACAGTATTTGATGTGGAACGAGTACCGAGGGTCGGTGTAACATGAAGGGTGTGTTAATTGCCATAGGCAAAGCTCAAACACACACACACACACACGGTGTGTATATGTTTGCATATGTAAGCATTGTGTTCGCGTGTGTTCGGGTAGCAGTTAAACTTTCGGGATAACTGTTTAATTTCACTTTCCCCAACACAAAATGTTTCAACAATCAGCATATACACACGCAACAACAGATGCTTGATCAGAGAAAGAAAAATAGGGCAAATGATAGAATTTCCGCATGGCAGATAATTCTAACAAGAATTGTATTTATAACTTTTCAAATTCTATAGAAATGTCAAAACAATCTTAACAACACTTTATTTTGTGATGTATAGTTTATTTCAAATTATAAGAATATAACTTTGAACGGCTCTAATGCTTTTATTGCACCACCTTCTGTGATGATAATTATTATATCTGGTCTCCTTATTGAACGGGTACGGTTTACCTATTTGCAACGTATGAATCTAGGGGCCGTATTGACTATAAATTAGGGCCCTATAATATAATAACAAAACGCTGTTAATTTCAAGTATATAATAATAAATATCTGTACATTGGATTTATATACAAAGAAAAAATTACAAATCGTGTGGCAACATGTGTAGTGGATACATATAGATATATAAAGCTAATTTATTTGTAATACACAATAAAATTTTTATGTGTCACCGCATTTCATAAATCATCTGTGATTGAGTCGTCTTGAAAATCGGTGTCTGTGTCTGAATCGTATTGCAAATTTATAATCAAAGGTGCTACTATTTTGTACATGCGCATATATATTCGTCCTCTTTTGCTATTGCGTGTATAACAGCATTTTTCCAATTTACAACAGTTATATGTTCCATAGCATTTTTTATGTGTGTTACACTGCTTTCACTAAATTTCGGTGTTTGATTTGTTCGTCTTATGGTATTTTTCAGTTGGGCCCATATCAATTCAATGGGATTGAAAATGCAATGGTATGGTGGTTATCGCAAAATTGTATGTCCTGCTTTTTTGGCTCTGTTATCCACATAATAATCCTTTAAATATTCTTTTGTCTTCATCACCTCTATTAATTGGTTTTTTGTATAATGAACCTCAAAATATAAATCATTTGCTTCTAAAAATGTTTTAATATCTTTCTTATTATTACATTTTGTAGGAAGTTTGGCTTGTTGTCGAGAACGATACGGAGCGTTGTCCATCACTATCACACTATCTTTTGGTAAATTTTGCAGCAAAGTGTCACAAAATCATTCTTCAAATAAAGATGAGGTCATATCTTCATGGTAATCTAAATTTGAGGAATTGACATTTTTAGCAGATAATAGTGGCTGTCCGATCCATCGTTTTTCTGACACAGCATGAAGAGGGATTATTCTCTTCCCTCTCGAAACCGGCGCGTCCAACTGACACATACTTGAACTATCCACCCAACCTTTGCAAATTGTGTCATAGGTGTCATACCACGTCTTGTCTAAATAACATATTAATCGTCCTTCCTGCCTATACCTTCTAATTGTCGTTAAGTATTCATATCGAAGTTTCTGTAACCACGGGTTTTCCATAATTGTGCGACGTTTGTCTATAGTGCCAAACTTAAAACCAGCTTTCTTTGGCGTCCGCCACAAGGTTGCTTTAGAACACTGAATATTTATAGGCTCATCACTGATTCTTTTATGTAAGCAGTCAAGTGTAGATACAACATTTCCTCTGTAGAAGGAGTATACTTGCTGCCTAATAGTATCAATTTCATACTCTTCAATTTTTCTCAGTGCTCCTTTGTTACTTCTTTCCTTTCGAGGCCCTGCGTTATTCTTAATTATTTTATATATTGTTCCAAAAGGCACCTTGGTTAATTGCGACGTTCGTTGAATGTTCTGGGTTTGTAGTTCGTTATTTTCTTCCATCAGGGTATGATAGACATTGAAAATTATCTGTTTTGCATCTTCTCTCTCTGTATATGCTTTCTCTGTCGTGCTCCAACAGTATTATCACTATCCAAATCATAATCACTAAAACTTTCAGCAAAAGGTCGCCACATGTTCGTTAAGTAAAGAGAGAAAAATCAAATATGTATACAGCAGTAAAGATTAACAATAAATAGACTCAATATTAGATGTAATATATACCAACTCTCCTAACTATATTTACTTAAATTTTGTTTAATAAATATAAGCACTTATTTCATCTAAATTGTAATTTAATGACTATTTAACTATATATAATAACTATATATTCAAATTAACAACTGTTTGTACTTATATTATTATTAAATTTTATTTCATCTAAATTGCAGTAATTACAATTTACTTAAATTTTGTCATTACAGACCTTAGCAGTTTGTTTGCGTAAAAGATAATCGTATTGAGCGGCCAGGAAGTTATTGCCGCAGGTGGTGAAATAAAAGCATTAGAGCCGTTCAAAGTTATATTCTTATAATTTGAAATAAACTATACATTAATTGGAATAATTCCGATTAAAATACAATCATTCATAAGTATAGTTCTTAGTTAATTGATTAATATGAAAACAAAAAGATTTAAGTTATTAAAGGAAATGAAAGTTTTATCTATAAAATATTCGAAATTGTTTTAATTCTATTTTAGAAGCTGATACAGGCTAGCCCATAAATTGCGACGTTATTCAAACTTGTTATTTTCTGAGGATTTGTAGTAGATATTAGAGAGATTTGTCACGAAAAAATTGACAACCGCCCAACGATCGGAAATCATTGAAATTTATTTTAAAAATCATGACGCTCAACGGACATATCGTCGACATTTCATGCAGTGCAACAATTCCTCATTTAGTACAATCTTTTATAACGCTAAGAAATAAGTAATTAAACTTCTAGTTTCAAAAATTCTTTTATTGTAAATACCACTACAATATTGTTTCGCCATACAATGGCTTCATCAGGTGGATGAAATACTGAATATGTACAATACAAGTTTGAATATTTATGTGAAAATTATTGGGGAAATGGTGGTGGAAAAAATATTTTATACACCAGTAGGTGACTTTCCACGTAGTGACCACTAGAACATCTAGGGCAAGTAAATGTTAAGCGAGTAAACAACAGTGGCTAAGAAGACTGAGCAACATCAACGCGCAGACGATCTTGGGCTTAAAACGTACATCATTTCAGCGTATTTTACGTGATTTACGCCTTTTTCCGTTTGCTTTTCCACATTTAAATTGGTACAATCACTCAAACCAGCAGATTATCGGATGAGATTAGCAGTCCTATTACAATTGACCAGAGAAGAAAATGAATTCATTCATCATTTGATCATGTCTGATTAGGTCCACTTTCATTTTAACGTAGCGTAACAAGCTAACATACTACATATTGATATGGATTTTTCCCCGCAACATTGTGAAGAAAATATTATTTTTGATTAAACCATAATTTTTGATGACTCTGTATGTTTTGTGAAATTATTTATGATTACAGATTTTGTATTGAACTGTTTTATTTTGATTTAGTTTTGATTAGGGTTGTAGTTCGGCGTTTGGCTATGCTATATCCGGAGACACGTCTTGATATCCAAGTAAGAGAGTCGCATATTTGAAGATAAAACTTTCTTATCTTTATTTCAAGTAATTTCGGTTTTTGTTTTTGAATTAATAGTGTTTGTGATTGCTTAATTCATTACCGAATTTATACGAGGTTGTATACTTCGTATTTTTGATTTAATTAATCTCTTACTTCACGTGTTCTCAAGGTTATAAAAATAAAAACTACGTAAGTTTTATTTTACATTAAATTAAATCATATTATTTCTTTATTGTATGCATTTATGATTGTATGAATTTATTTATATTTTAATATTAGTTAAAATAGATGACAAAGATAGTTTTTCGTTTCTAGTAAATTTTTTTTGTTACGTTAAATTCTAGTACGTTTCAAATTTTCAAGGTTGGAGTTTTTGTACGTGTGGTATCTGCACATGCGTTAGAGACTTGTTCGGTTTGACAGATTTATCTGTTTACTTTTGAGTTTGTTTGTCAGGGGTGAAAGAATAAAGGTATCTTTGGAATTTATTAGTATTAATTTTGTTCGCGATTCATTAGAGGACGTTTGAATTTGCTTAGCTGTCAATACCAGCAAATTATTTTACCTCTTTGTGTATACAGACTGTCCCGTAAAAAACGCCAACATTCATAATTCCGTTACTTATTGTCCGGCTTTATTTAAACAAAAAGTAAATTTAATAGCATCAAAAACACTATAAGATAGCAGTGTTTTATTTGTTTTCAATTGTTTTCATTAATGTCAAACAACAGTCAAGTTTTTTTATTTTAAATGGCAACATATATATTTTTGGCTATATTCGGATTGGTTTTTTTTTCTGAATTCAACGATGTATAACATGTTTATTTTTGATAAACGTTTATTGCAAAAAAAAACTTTATAAATTTCATCTTTGTCTTCCATTATTTATAAATGTTCGAATGTGTCATGAAACATTGGAAATGTAAGTATTATAAATATTATTATAAGAAACAAAACACTTTACAATAAATGTTGAAATTGTCCGCCACCTTGTTCAACACATATCGCACATCTCCTAATTACTCCAAAGGTCGCATTTAAAAGACAAGCGGCAGGTACTTCTTGACAAGTGTTAATAATTCTTTGTCTTAAAATGTCAACATTTTCTGGAGTTGTTAAATAAACTCGATCTTATAGATAAGCCCACAACCAAAAATCGAGGGGCGTAAGATCCGGTGAACGCGCAGGCCACTCGATAGGACCGGATGTTCCTATCCACCTATTTCCAAATTGGGTGTTCAACAAATCAGTATTTACTCAGGCGTTGTGCGCGGGAGCCCCATCTTGTTGAAAAAATATTCTATTTAAATTTGCCAAAGGTAATTCATCTAAAAAGTTTGGGAGATTTTCGTGTAATAAAGTGTAGTATTTTTCTTGATTTAAGCAACCATCAATGAAAAATGGCCCAATTAATTGATCACCTAAAATGCCACACCAAACATTTACGTTGAAACGTCTTTGAAAATTATTTTCAATTACAAATCTCGGATTGTCTGCACTCCACTGTCGATGTATGTTTCTATTAAAAATACCGTTGTTGCTAAAAGTGCATTCATCAGACCAAATTATCTTTCTGTAAAAATTCGGGTCTTGTTCTAATGCATTTAAATAAAAACGACAAAACTGGATTCTTCGGCCAGGATCATTTTGTTCTAATACATGAACTTTTCGAGCTATGTACGGTTTAAGTTTGTGTTTTCTTAAAATACCATGAACTGTAGTTTTTGATACCCCAATATTATGTGCAATTTCGCGAATCAAAGTTCGTGAATTTTGCTGTACTGCAAGAAGAACATCTAATTCCTTATCTTCGGAGAATTTCCGTTTTTGTGTTTTTGGTTTGGTAAATGATCCATAATTTCTTAAATTCTTTTCAATTCTCTGAAATATTTTCGAACCTGGAACTTCTCTGTCCGGAAAACGAGCACTGTACCGACGAACTGCTTGAAGGCGATTTTTATTACATTCAAAGAACACTTGTAACATGTCCGTTAATTCATTGTTATTCATTTTTAACGAAGTCAAACTGACACTTAAGGCACATTGACATAATGCTAGTGGACTGGGCCAAGTCTACTATAATGAAAGATGAAATTTATAAAGTTTTTTTTTTATTTTTTATTATTAGGAGATGTGCGATATGTGTTAAACAAGGTGGCGGGCAATTTCAACATTTATTGTAAAGTATTTTGTTTCTTATAATAATATTTATAATACTTACATTTCCAATGTTTCATGACACATTCGAATATTTATAAATATTGGAAGACAAAGATGAAATTTATAAAGTTTTTTTTTGCAATAAACGTTTATCAAAAATAAACATGTTATACATCGTTGAATTCAGAAAAAAAAATCCAATCCGAATATAGCCAAAAATATATATGTTGCCATTTGAAATAAAAAACTTTACTGTCGTTTGACATTAATGAAAACAATTGAAAACAAATAAAACACTGCTATCTTATAGTGTTTTTGATGCTATTAAATTTACTTTTTGTTTAAATAAAACCGGACAATAAATAACGGAATTACGAATGTTGGCGTTTTTTACGGGACAGTCTGTATTGTCTTACACAGTTCTTTATGCTCTATTCTATAAGGAATCAATTTTTTTTTATTTTTTTTTAAATAAATTAAGATCCGTTTGAGTAAGATTTGAATATTATTTTGTTTACCTTCCGACTTGTGTGATTAACTATAGTTTCAACAAAACTAACAATATTTCTCAAATAAATTTTGAGTGGCGCTCAAGTAAATTAATACATTTATGTTTTCCACTTTTTCCATTGGAAACCCGGAGAGGAAAGCTGTCTCATTAAAGAAGTCAACCGATTGAGCATCAAAGTTGGACAGTATCGTGGTTTCATTCTAACCCACTATTCATAGCAATATGTACATGAGGATTCATAATTTCCAGCTGTTGTAATCACATATAGCAATTCGATAACTGTACTCACAGACAAAAATGTTCAATGATATTATATTATAATTATAATAAAATATCATTGATTCGTTGTTTAGCTAGAAAATAAACAAAAATTTTATATCGATTAATGGCAGTTAGCACAAAGGAAGTTTTAATTTTTCCATAGAATGTGGCGGAGCAACTCCAGGCTACGAGCTGCAAGTTTTTAATAGAAAAAAGCAAACTTCTTAGTAACAGCCAAATATATTTTAAATTAATCAATGAATTAACCAAGATTCAAATGCTATTCCATTAATTTCGACGCAAAAAAGAACATCACTCAAACATAAATGCAAATAATCCAGTAGGCGTAACGTGTCAGTCTCCCTTTCATTTTTACATCCCTATATACCTAAATAAAGAAGGGAAATGTCATCAGATAAACAGACATAAATGTAGATTAGTTTCGACAAATACATATCCGACCTCCATACGTTACTCCGATGTCCCTGACTCCCCTATACTACGCTTCACCCCTCAGTCGGTACTTCTATTTGGTGATTAAAATGACACCGTTGTGTAAGGGTAGCACCTGCCGCAGCACCTGGCACCCGACACTGATACCTGAACGAAACCCCCTACACTGAATGATAATATATTCAAAAGGATCGCCTCTATACACAGAAGAAACTTTCTCGTTCGGCATGTATGTGTCTGTCTCTTTCTCTTCTGTCCCTGTCTCGAAGAAGGGTGGCGTGTTTAATGATACCATTGTGTAGTCACGTCGGGTGGTGGTTTCGTAATTGAAAGGAAGGGAGAACTTTAACAGCGTATCTCTGCAATTACTCAAATTGGTGGTGAAACGGAAGATACAAAAGAAAGAAATACCGCTTCTATCTTTCGCTGGTTAAGTTGCCAGCCATTCCAGCAATAATTACATCGAAACAGAACTCTCTTGTAGGTTAAGCTGTTTTATTGAACAGATACCGATCCTAATGTGAAATATGTATGCTTTCTTTCTCAAGATAATATTAGAAACTTAGATATGATTTTCTGTTAATTTTTTAATGCTTGAAAGATTCTTTTTTTAATAATGGTGATCCTTAAATTTTTAACCCTTGTCTGCATGACCTTTGGCGACCCCAGCACCACACTTTTCTTCACAGTTGCCTACCCTGAATTAGTAGGCGTTTGGTCGTCCATCTATTTGTCATTTGCAGTTTGACAGTGTTTGACAGTGCAGTGGTAGTTTGACTATAAGTTTTTCCCTGTTCTAATTAAAGTTAAATTAGGTAAGTGAGGTCTGTAAAGGACCCCATCTGTGCTTTTGCGTACTAAATATAACATTTTAATATACACCTGTTTTTTCTAGTTTTTGAAAAGAATGAGTCGTTTAGATAGTCGCCGTCCATTGACTAGCACAGAGTCGACCCATCGATACTTTGGAGAAAGCAGCAAAAGGATTTCAAGTAAGTGGTATCTGGCCGTATAATCCTGATGTGTTTTCCGAACAGGACTTTGCACCAGCTGAACTGCACAACGCGAATGTCATACCTATAGACCAACAAAATCCTCGTGAGCCTCAGGAACAAGAACCTCAACAAGGTCCAGGGTTCCAACACTCTGCAGAACTTCGAATAGCTCAAATGCGACCATATGGACACGTGATTCCAGAGATAGAAACCTCTTTCGAAGAAGTACTGCCTCTACCAGGGCCATCAAAACTTAATAGTCAATCAGTTAAACGTAAACGAGTTATGAAACAAACATCTCAGATAATAACATCTACTCCAAACAAAGATGTTTTGATTGCAAAATCGAATAAAAAGTCGATTAAGAAATCCAAAAAGAAAACGGAGTAGAAAAACCTATTTTCGGACGACAGTGCCCGAGACGATGACAGCATGGAAGAACGACAGAAGCTGCCAAGGAGCTGTAGGATAAAGGAGAGCTACCAAAGTTCTGCCTCAGATGCAGAATCCAATGATGATGAAGTCCAAGATAAGAATGTGGAATGCCAAGACTTATGTCTCGTATGCGGTGAATTTGACAAGAATAATTAAGTATGGTTAAGATGTATTTTGTGCGGAAATTGGGCGCATAAGAATTGCACTGATATGGAGAAAAAACTTTATGTTAGCGATTATTGCACTTAAACATATTTTATATTGGGGTAATGGTGGCGCTCTGACATCATTACCCCAAACCGTTGGGGCAATGAGGGCCACCTTCTAGTTATGTAAAAAATTTATATTACTTTATCGTATATCCTTTGTTAAAATATAATTAGAACATATTAAACGACACATTTTCCTCTATTTATTGTGATTTTTTCGATAACGTTTAATTAAAAAATACGGGTAGCAGAAGTAAAAATGCTTAGGGGGCCACCATTCCCCCAACTTCCCCTACCTCTGGCGTAAATAGCGTTTAGGGACCTTGACGTGTTAATTATTAAATATTATTTTCGCATAGCGGTCCATAAACGCTTGTTTTACGCCCTTGATACATAAATAACTATTATGTTTTACAGTAATCTGTAATCAGTATTTAATAATTTTAAAGGAATCGTTACACTGTCACAATAATTGTTTATCAAACTCTACATCTTTCAAACTCCCTGCTTACACGGCTAAGCCTTTTAAAACATTTCAGACGATTATTAATTGTTATTCGAAATAAATATAACTCGTTCGTAAAGAGTCTATAATGTTTTTTTTCTTTGTGGCGGTCTATAAAAAACACGCATGGTTTATGAAAAAGTCTCCGACTTCAGCGTTGTGGAAATATGCCCTCTCCGATATATCCATGATATCTCATTCAATAAATAACGAAAATGTTTCACTAAAAATATTTTATGGGATTTTTAGAACGGACGAAATTGGATCGGGAGTGGAAAAAACGAGTGCACGTGTCATTTCTGGGGCGAGCTCTCGACGTTTTATTGCCCGAAGGGGCGGCCGTGTTTCCGAGTGGTGTTCGGGATGTATTTTATGTACGTTCGGGGATGGTCTTTTTGTGGGAAGATGAGATTTTTACGCTTTAACCACATTGTAAAAACGATACATAAACTGACCCCGCTCCGGGATGTTTATTCACGTTTATATGAGTGTGTTTATATTTTTTTATTTCGATTTGATGTCGAAGCCAGCGCTCGACGTAACCGGAAAAACACATAAAGACCGAGCCGCGGCCATTTTGGAGGTGAAGCTCTCTGAAAATAATGGGCACATATTTTTGCTACTCTAAAAATGAAATAGGAAAAAATGTAACTCGTATTTTTGTAAGAACCAAAAGTAATGTTCAGTACAGCGTATTATACCAGGAAGGCTATTTGATAAAAGTTATGATAAACATAGGTAATGAGAAATTGCAATAAATATGAGATTAGTCGTAAGATTTAGATGGTTAGAAAATAGTTAATAAGACCAGAACTTACATGAACGAGAATGATGTTTGTAATTTGATGACCGATAAACTGGCTGAGAAGGATTCAAAGAGGACCTTCAAAGAGAAATTTCTTACAAAATTCGCACACTCGAATTCATTCACCATTCATTAACTTATTCTATAGAGAACTAAATCCGTCCTAAGATCTTATCCAAACTTAAATATTCTATACTGTCCATACCCACTGTGCAGTTACCCCTGCCGGATTGTAATATGTATAATATTACAATCCGGCCGGGGTAACTGCACGGTGGGTATGGACAGTATAGAATATTTTAAGAAAAACAGAATTTGTTGCAAGACAATTCTACTTAAAAACCCTTCCAGAAACATACGATGAACTGATCAAAAAGATTTATTCCAGTGGACAGTTACCGAATGACAGTAAAAGTTTTGACCATCTATCTAACGACACTAACCCAAAACTTTACTTATTACCAAAAATTCACAAACCTAACATACCAGTCCGACCAATCATTAGTTCCATTAACTCTAAAACATACAACCTTTCCAAGTTCTTCAGCAAAATTTTAACTATCGCTTTTGCGGCAGACAATGCATACAATGTGAAATACAGGGTGGCCCAAAATGACCGAAGGGGTTTTAATTCCTTATAACTTTTTCATTATAATTTTTTTTTGTTTGTTTTCAGTATTTTGTAAAGAAGACTTGGGGAATTTAAAATGGAACAGTACACAATTGAACAACGTGCCAAAATCGTTGAACTTTATTTCTCAAATCAACTATCCATTGTTTTGACTCAGCGTGCATATCGTTGTTATTTTAATGTGCGGGTTGGACCCTCAGAGTCAACAATAAACCGTCTGGTTGCAAATTTTCGAGAACAATGGGCAGTAAGGAACCTTCCTGGTGCCGGCAGACGACGAACGGTGCACACGGATGACAATATTGAACGGGTACAGGAGAGTATTCGGGAAGATGGAGAAACATCAACCAGGAGATGTTCGACACAACTTGGCCTCTCAAGAGGGTCGCTGCAGAGAATTTTGCATACAATAAGAATGTTTCCATACAAAATTCAGCTTGTCCAACAATTGAAACCGACAGATTACCAGCAACGACTTGATTATGCAATTTATTTTCGTCAAAAAGCCGAAGAAAATCATGATTTTATTCATAATTTAATTATGAGCGACGAAGCCCATTTCCAATTAAATGGGTTCGTTAATAGGCAAAACTGCAGGATATGGGCTAAGGAAAATCCAAGAGTAGTTCAACAGCGAGAATTACACCCACTTAAGTGTACCGTTTGGTGCGGTGTTTCGTCGGAAAGGATAATTGGCCCATATTTTTTTGAAAATGAACACGGTGTCGCCGTTTTCATCACTGGTGTTAGATATCGGACAATGTTGGAAAATTTTTTAAGGCCAGCCGTGGAAAACCATCCGCAAGTATGGTTCCAATAGGAAGGAGCCACAGCGCACAGTGCGAGGGACACAATGGCTCTTTTACGCGACATCTTTGGTGAACGAATTATTTCCCGTACAAGCGATTTTAATTGGCCTCCGCGTTCACCGGATTTAACCGCTTCAGACTGTTTCCTTTGGGGTTATTTGAAAGGAAAAGTCTATATTAATAAGCCTCGAACCATACAGCAATTAAAAAATAATATTCGCGACGAAATCAACAACATAACACCTGAAGTTTTGCGAAAGGTTATGGAAAATGTTTTGGAAAGAGCACGAATATGCGAAGAAGAAAATAGCCACCACTTGCGAGATATAATTTTTCATAATTAAATTAAAAATATTCTCCATTAATATACTGTATTTAAAATTTAAAAAAATTAATAATTATGTCTTAAATAAGAAGTTATAATGAACTCAAACCCCTTCGGTCATTTTGGGCCAGCCTGTACAAGTTTTCATTTGTAAATCAGATACTCCTCAATATGTGTTGATTTTGTTGGATGTCATATCACTTTTTACCAACATACTATTACAACTAATAACAGAAGTCATAACGAGTAAGTGGCACATAATCGATCCATACACGGACTTTTTTAGAATTAAAATTTTGTTACTAATTACTTTTATTTTCAATAATACATATTTTTCATTCAACGAAAAATTCTAGTCAGATATTCATATCTTGTATGTGAAATATCTACGGATTCCGCTAAAAGGGAGACCTGGTTATGGCTAGAAAGGGAAATTGAGTCTAACGGAAGGTCAACTCCTTACTAAGACACTACTAGAGGATCTGGATGTTAGCTTTCAGCCATCTTAATTCGTAGTAATAAAAAAGCAATTTAAAATTATTACCGGCCTGATGTCTGGCTATCAAGCAAGGAAAGTTAGACAAAAACATTTCGGGAGAGGTCTTGAATCCTACGAGGGTACACAAATTTTCCCTGAGGAGGATAGTGGCTTTTATCGAGGACACAAGATTAAGAGAGTGGAACCGAAAGATTTATTGGGGGTGGTACAAAAACCACTGTACTCAGGTGCTCCGGCTTACTGGCGTCTAATCTGGAACGACTACACTTCGTAATTAAAAAAAAAATTGGGAAGACATATGTCAAACATAAGTTTGGCAAGAACTAGCCTTTCTCAGGACTACCCTGAAGACGTCAGTTAATTGTCTGCCGAAACGTCGGATTATTCAAATGCCACAAACGATGGGAATAGCTCAAATAACTACTCAATTAATCATTCATCGTCAACAACTCCTCGTTTCTCCTTCTCTGCAACTATAACGGTTTTTAATAAATGAAATTTTTGTTAATCTGGCTTGTAGCCTTGCGCGGTCGTAGTCAATTGCTTCATTCTTGACCGACGTCTGTCTACTGCTTCAAGAGACATCTTCAGTGCAGCAATAGTAGTAACAGCCCTGATGATGTTCCTTGTAAGAGTGGTCGAAACGTTAGTCAAGAAAGAAGCAGTGCCAATCAAGTATTTGGTTCCGCCAAGAATTCCAGACGCAATCATAGAGTTTATTAATATTCCAGTGTTAAAATTAGTTTCTAAATCAACCAGTAACAACAATTTTTATTAAGGTTTCTGTCTAACAATTATCTCTTAAACGTTCAAAAAATAATAAAAAAATATTTTTATCCTAACAAAATACAATTACTGCAAGAATTAAATGAAGATGATTTTTATCTTAGGATTGAATTTTGCGAAGTTATTATAGAAAAAATGGATACCAATTCAAATTTTGTTTCAAATATAATTTTCAAAGATGAAGCAACCTTTTGCTTAAATGGTCATGTCAACAGATACAACTCTAGATACTGGGCTGAAACAAATCCACACTGTATAGATCAGGTTCATACATAGTATCCCCAAAAATTAAATGTTTGGATGGGCTTTAGTAGCAACAATATTGTAAGACCTTTTGTCATCGACGGCAACTTGACATAAGATAAATATTTAGAACTACTGAAAGAAATACCTCAACTTAATCAAAGCCAGGAAATATAGTTCCAACCAGTACACTATGCCATTAACGTTAGAAATTTTCTTAACACTATTTACCCAAACTGATGGATCGACCGACAAGGAACTATCGAATGGCCGGCAAAGTCCCCAAGCTTGGCACCACCTGATTTTTTTGTGAAGGGTATTTAAAAACTCAGGTTTACTTTAATAGGCCAGAAAATCTCGAAGATCTCATATTACGAATTCGGCAAGAAATTTTCGATACACTCTTGATTTAGTGGGAAAACGCAATTCGAGGCTTCATTAGACGTATCTATTACTGCCAGGAAGTTTAAAGGTGGACACTTTAAACACCTTTTGTAAATAGTTTTTTATTTAATAAATGTTTTTTTCAATTGTTGTTACCCCAAAGGAGACCGAAACATAGGTATCATTTTCTAAATGTAGATCTTGGTTTCCGAGTTGGAATCGCGTCGTGTTAGGCGTAATTGCTAACGTTTCGTCCACTGTTATAAGGCACATCTTCAGGGATGTACGCAGTTGTTAGTCGATTCGCAGTAGCTTGAAGAATGTTAATTCTTCAAGCTACTTGAAGATTCTTCATTCTTCAAGCTACTGCGAATCGTATTTACAAGCCCTGAAGATGTACCTTGTAACAGTGAACAAAACGTTGGCAATTACGCCTAACACGACGCGGTTCGCACCCGGAAACCGAGATCTACATTGAGACCAAAACACTTCTTATCCGGTTTCTTTTAAGCTATTTTGGAAAACAGACATACTTTATTTACATTTACATAATTCGGAAAAAATGATCTTTCCAACGATGCCAAATTCAAGCACTGTTGCCATTGAAACAAAATCAAGTTAGCCTTGAATTTCAAATATGCGATAAGAAAAAAAAATATAGTCAAAAAGATACAAACATTTCCCTATGCTCGTGTACAAGATTTCATTAAGATATCTCGAACCTCGAGATACTTTACCGTTTCCATACATAATAGCGACCCTGTATGTGGAACATGAACTAAATGTACGTGAGAATTAATAATTATTAAAATCTCCTTTCACACGCGCTTGTCGCTTAACCCTTTACTTCCTAGTGGCAGCAGAGCACAACCACATTTTTAAGTTTTCTTTCCTATCTTCCTTGTGGTGTTATACACTAGCCACAGTAGGTAGAGTCTAAAACATACTCCCACCCATCGACTCCTGCCTTCGCGTTTGAATCAGTGCATCATTGCAACGGTTATATCTTATTTTTTACCACGTGGAGCATGCAGATGTGACAGTAATTGTTTATAAAATATATTATGAGCTTATTTATGAAGATGGCTGGTAAGTAAATGTTAAATATTAATAAAAATATATGCCTTGCACTTATAGCAAGTGAGAATATTTGTTTACCTTAGTAGATGAGGTTATGTTTTATACACAAATGTGGTGGTCGCGGCACAAAACCACAAGGAAGATATTCATATTTTTTATAATAATATTTTTTTCAGCTAAAAACTCTATATACTCTATTCAAGAATTGGAAGCGCTTGGCCAGGACGAATTGTATACATTGGTAGAAGATATCCCTTCTGGAGATGAGTCGGACATCAATGATGAAAGCGAGAATGAAGATGAAGGTGTCGTGGATCAGCCATTTGATATCAATACAATGGATATCATAATTGCTGGTGAAAATTATCGTTTTGCAGAAGATGCTGGGTGGGATAGCGAAGATGAAATTCCATTGATCAACATTCAAGCTGATCTGATACGAGAAAACCAAAGGAAAAATACTATATGGACTCATGACCCACATCATACACAGAATATTCCCAGACGTACTTTCACTAGTGACAGTGGGTGTAGTGTACCTGAAGAAGTGGAAACACCAACAGATATTTTTTTACATTTATTTCCAAACACTTTGATAGAACACATTGCATTCCAGACAAATCTTTATGTTTTACAGAAGAACGGTGGTAATTATAATTTCCAGAGAACAAATCCTGACGAAATAAAAAAGTTTATTGCTATAAACCTTTTTATGGGGATCAAACGCCTGCCAAGCTATCGAGACTATTGGTCGTCAAGGTTGGAACTACGAGATAATTTTGTATCTTCGAAAATGTCAAGCGATAGATTTGACTGGTTACTGGCGAACATTCATTTGAACAATAATGCACTACAACCACAGCGACAAACTGTAAGATACGATAAACTTTACAAAGTTCGGCCACTGCTAGACAAGCTTTCAGATACATTTCTTCTTTCATATCAACCCTCAAAAAATCAAGCCATTGACGAGTCTATGATCAAATTTAAAGGTAGAAGTAGTTTTCGCCAATATATGCCGTTGAAACCGATAAAACGCGGATATAAAGTGTGGATTAGAGCAGATGAAAGCGGCTATGTGCACCAATTTCAGATTTATGTGGGCAAATCCAGCAATGAAGTTGAGAAAAATTTAGGTGCTCGAGTGGTAAAAGATCTAACTAGAAGTTTAGTTGGAAAAGGACATCATTTATATTTTGATAACTTTTTCAACTCAGTCGAACTAGAAAAAGACTTGCACGATGATATGATTTACGCATGTGGAACATTTAGAAAAGGTAGAAAAGACATGCCAAAAGATTTGAAAGAAGACAAAGCCATGCAAAGGGGAGATTCTGACTGGAGAGTTTCAACTTGCGGATTAACATTCTTGAAATGGAAGGATCGAAAATCAGTGTTCTTCTTGAGTAATTTTCATGATCCGTCTGTTGTTGAAACAATATCAAGAAAAAAATAAAGATGGTTCACGAGAAGAAATAGCTTGTCCCATATTAGTGAAGGACTAGAATAGCTGTATGGGATATGTGGACAAAATGGATATGCTCAAAAGTTGCTATGACATTGATAGAAAGTTCAAGAAATGGTGGCATGGCATAATGTTTTATTTTATTGATGTGGCGTTAGTAAATGCATTTACAATTTATAAAAATCGATGCAGTGAGAAAGTTGAAACTTTGAAACTGTTTAGGTTGTCGGTTATAATAGGCCTAATTGGTACCGATCAAAATAAACAAAATAAAGGTAGACGAAGCGCTGCACAACCTCGAAACAATTTTAAAATTACAGTGCCATACGAAATTAGGTATGACAAATGTGCACATCTTCCAGTTCATGGAAAATCAAGAAGATGTGCACTACGTAGTACACGTGCGAAACCCCACAGAACCGTTTGGAGCTGTTTTGTCTGCCAAGTAGGCTTATGTCTAAGCGAAAGCAAAAATTGTTTCACACAATTTCATACCAAGTAATTTTTAAAATAAATTAGTTTTATTGAGATTTTGTGCTTCATTTTCCTAGTGGTTACACCACAATTATATATATATATATATATACATATATATATATATATATATATATATATATATATATACCGATAGGTCCAACTCGCAACGGGCCATAGGCAACAATATACGTATGGAACGTAATGCGATGTGGCAACGTGTGTACGATGCCTATATTGAGCGACTTTCTTAAAATTTAAATTTATTTTGCAGAAATATTGATTTTTTTACTTTTATCTTTTAGAAAACGTTATTGTTTTTTTATTACTTAAAATTACTTTATATGAAAAATAGTATACCATAAAAGTGTAAACAAAGACAGTATACATTGAAACGAATATTCATTCAATTGTATTGTCATGAAATTGAATTTGTCAATCGTTGTTAAATTTGTTAGAATGAATAGATATTTATATTTATCGGAAAATACTAATACTTAAAGCAAACAAATAAGGTGTAGTGTTTTGTTATAGGAATGTATAATATCCATTTCTTCCTGCATATTGATTATGCAGCTGATGCTTTCGTAATATGCTCATATTTGTATTATTTCAACTTATACTTCGGTCGATACATACCGACATCCTTCAAACCAGGAGGAAGCTACAGTTGTAATTAAACTATACTTCCGTTTTTTTATTACCTACGGATATTCACAATTCCAAAATACGTTACAATGTTGCTTATTTTAGATTGTAATTAGCTGAATGCTGTCGCAAAACTGATCTCTGCATTTTTAAAAATGCCAGAATAAAATTAACCCCTGCCCTTATTATAATTTTACAAAGGAACAGACACGTACTTCAATTTCTACGAAAAACTAAGCCTACAGTTCATGTATAATACAGTGATAATGAAGACTGGAGCGTTTGTCGACCTACGAAGTTGTACTTTACTTGTTTATTGTTAATAAAAGGCTGATGGAAATATTACGTAAGATTTTGGTATTGTATTATAATAACATCACGATAATAGTAGAAATACAAATATGAGCATATTACGAAAGCATCAGCTGCATAATCAATATGCAGGAAGAAATGGATATTATACATTCCTATAACAAAACACTACACCTTATTTGTTTGCTTTAAGTATTAGTATTTTCCGATAAATATAAATATCTGTTCATTCTAACAAATTTAACAACGATTGACAAATTCAATTTCATGATAATACAATTGAATGAATATTCGTTTCAATGTATACTGTCTTTGTTTACACTTTTATGGTATACTATTTTTCATATAAAGTAATTTTAAGTAATAAAAAAAACAATAACGTTTTCTAAAAGATAAAAGTAAAAAAATCAATAATTCTGCAAAATAAATTTAAATTTTAAGAAAGTCACTCAATATAGGCATCGTACACACGTTGCCACATCGCATTACGTTCCATACGTATATTGTTGCCTATGGCCCGTTGCGAGTTGGACCTATCGGTATATATATATATATATATATATATATATATATATATATATATATATAAATATAATAACTTCGTGACCTTGGTATGATATGGTAAACCTAATCAGTAGGCGATTAAAGGTCTGTATATTACTTCAAAATATATGTATTTAAAAAACTCTACATGTTTCGGCTGTATACGCCTTTTTCAAGAGAATACAAAATATGAATCATTCATATTTTGTATTCTCTTGAAAAAGGCGTATACAGCCGAAACATGTAGAGTCTTTTAAATACATATATTTTGAAGTAATATACAGACCTTTAATCGCCTACTGATTAGGAGAATACAAAATATGAATCATTCATATTTTGTATTCTCTTGAAAAAGGCGTATACAGCCGAAACATGTAGAGTCTTTTAAATACATATATTTTGAAGTAATATACAGACCTTTAATCGCCTACTGATTAGGTTTACCATATATATATATATATATATATATATATATATATATATATATATATATATATATATGATAATTAGTCTTGTTGCATTTTCCCCCATAAATAAAGCCTAGAAAATATATTTTTCAAAAAACAAGACTTTATGGGTATTTTTAAAAATGTCGGCCTCAAAGGGTTAATTTGTTGCGTTAAATCTACAATCTGACAAGATTATTCCTGCCGAAAAATATAGGCGTAATACGTAGGGACGTCAACCATCCAGGCTGTGAGCATAAATGAAAAATGTGTGAAAGGCACGTCTGTGTATCTCGAATCGTGCATATAGTAGCGTTTCGTTCTCATTAGAATTCGTCAGTACACGATATTCTTTCAAAAGTCAATGCTAATCTTATGTTTTCGACGAAGAAAAAACAATTTCTTCTTAAATAATTTTAATAATTCTAATTCATAGATTTAAAAGAATTTTTTTTTCCACAATTTCAGTGCAGCAACAGTAAGAATAGACCTGATGATGGCTCCTTGTAACATAAAACGTCCGACGTGCCACCGACCCGGTTTCAGCTCGGAGTCCCAGAAGCAATCAAAATCCTTGTTAAATTTGAACACCCTTCGTATTCCTGTTCCTATTTTCGAATAAACGTATATTTTATAGCAGCTATAATGTTCACGCCCTTTCCTTTTTTAAAAGACTACACAGAAACATGCTAAAAGCATTTACACTTTTTGTAATTCCTACGTACCTATTACAGGTAATTTCTTCACAAAGCATTAAAGGAATCCAATATACACTTCCTAATTCGGGAAACGGTATATGTACTTAGAAATTTCCTAGAAGCAATCGCCCACACCTCTTTGTATTGCAAATTGTATTCTGTCAGAGTCGTGTAAAGCAGTCATTGTAAAATTAAATAACTTCAACCTTTTTAATGCAAATTAGATAATAATAGTCGTCGTAAACGGCGACTGGTGCCGTAAAATTATTCATAATTACAACGACAAATATAAAATGTAATTCATGACATTTCAGGATTCAATTCCCCCATTTTATAATACTAAATTTATCAGTGAATACCAAGTGGTATTGTATACAAAGTACACAATAATGGAAATTATATTCCAAGGTATAATCTATTAAAACAACCATTTCGTTTTGTATCTATTGTTAACGTTATTCCTGTACATAACACAACCCTTTAAAACAATAACATCCAATTTGGATACACGATTTAATTTAAGGGATAAAACGTATGAAAACATAACAGATGCGCATTAAAACATAATTCACACCGAACACAACGAGAAAAAAGTAATAAAAAAAATACCGAAGAAGGGAGAGACAACCGTTGAACCCGTTCTAGCAGAAGAGAGGAAAAATTTTAATTTATAATTGATATCCATCGATATAACTTTGCGTTAGCCCGAAGGGTGAATATTTAATAAAGGGGGAAAACTCGAACGAGCGAGATAAAAGGGAAAATGGGAACGGAAGCGCGAGCGAGATGAAGATATCGAGAACGCGTGCAGAATGTGATTGTTAAAACAAGCCGAGATTAGTTGAAAAAGTAGAATTTCATGTTGAGATTTAACGGTTGCCCGATGAAAATAACAGAGCTATCATGGAAAATAAAACCCGGGATTAAAATTTCAATATTTGATAAAAGCCAGAATATTAATACGGGTGGCGTGGTTGGAACTGTGAAATTCCAGGGGGAAAAAAAATTGATCCAAAGTAAATTACTGGCTTACCTGTTTGTGCATCTCCACGTTCAAACCATACGACATTTCATAGTACTGCAACAAATAAAAATAAATTAATCAATTAATAAATAAAACGAAAATATTTTGAAAGCTTTTTATGTTAAAGTCTTCCAACTTTGTTAGATTTCAAATAATAAAACACATATTAAGACTAACTGTCTATAAGACTGGCTTTTGGTAAAACACTTATTCAATATGTTATATTTCATTTTATACATGGAGTTAGAAAGGTGAACATTATGTTAAATGCGAGAAACATAAAGTTCATAATTTCTATTTTTGTTCCTTTTTCTTATACCGCATGTGTCAAATATCATTAGGCATAGGGAATACGTATGAGTACATACGATGTATATGTATATGGAAAAGCCGATCCAATGCCGGCGAAGACCGCGACGGCCGACAACGATTGTCTCCGATTGTTTCGCAAATACAAGTTAGCAGTAATCATTTGACCATTGACATAGATACTTGTAATGCGTTCTAAAATAACATTTACGAACTGCAAGGGATTTGCTTTTCTTATTTATTTCAGTAGATGCAGGAAATTTTTAAGCTACGGTGCGTCGCATAAACAAAAGCGTAATTCTAATAAAATTAAAGAATAATCCTAATAAAATAAATAAAAAAGGATTCTAAAAATTATAATAAATTATACAAGAGGTTCAAAAATTCGTCCTTGAACAGCAAGACATTGTCCTAGACGGTCGTAGAAATTAGCTCTTACATTTGCTAACATGTCGGCCGCAGCCTCAGTTATTATTTCTCTCAAGGCAACTAGATTTTCTGCTCTGCCAGCTTCATGAGTATAAACAATATTTTTTAGATATTCCCACAAAAAGAAATCATTTGGAGATAGATCAGGAGATCGCGGGGGCCATTAAATGTTTCCTGTTCCAGTAATAAGACGATCAGGAAAAGTATTTCCTAGAAATTCCTTTACCCTCACTGCATTATGTGCTGGATAGCCATCATGTTGAAACCAAACGATTTCCTGATTTATTCCAAAGTTTTGAATGGCGGGAAGTATTTGATTTTGCAGTAATTCGAGGTACTTGTCGGCATTTAATATACCATCAATAAAATAGGGGCCTATAGAATGGTCACCTAAAATACCTGCCCAAACGTTTAGTTTTTGAGGATACTGAGTGCGATTTGCAAAATGCCGGTGTTGATTTTCCGAAGCCCAATATCGAAGAACAGAGGGATTGTGCTTTCCGTGTAATGGAAAAGTTGATTCATCGGTGAAGAGAATATTCTTAACGAAATTTTCATCTCGATGTATCTTTTCCATAACATCTTGACAAAACTCCATTCTCCGGAAATTGTCTTCGGGAAATATTTCTTGAGTTTTCGAATATTTGAAACATTTTAAACCATTACGTTTCCAAATACGTGAAATAGTTGTGCTACTTGTACCCAATTCCTCGGCAGCACTTCTAATAGATCTCGTGTTATCAATTTCCACAATACTACAAATTAATACATCACGCCGTTCTCTTTCCTCAATTTTTTGTGGTGATACCTCTCTTGGTTTGTATTTCGTACAGTTATTGAGACAGAAACATGTTTCAAATTTATTTATAATATTATAAATTGTTTGTCTGCAAGGTACAGAACTCCATTGCAGACTTGCCCGCATAAAACCATTTTACTAACTGAACCTTTTCAGTGGGTGTATAAAGAGCCATTATACATTAATTTTATTGTACGCTTTCAAACTGTAACGACCGCAGCTAGACTGAATGCAAAATTTCCAGTCAATCGGTATCGGAGACAATCGTCAGTCGTCGCGGTCTTCGCTGGCATTGGACTGGCTCTCTCATGTACGTATACATTGTATGTACTCATACGTTGATTCTCTATGCCTAATGATATTTAACACATACGGTACCTATACGATGCAATCGAATATGATTGTCAAAAAATAATCTTTTTCGTGTAGTTGATAAAAAAGGGACACACTGTTGAATCAAAAATCGTGAAGAAAAGTGGGACTTTTCTAGTTAACAACACTTTTCTTTACGATTTCAGTTCGCAATACTTTTTTCATTAAATTTATTTATTAATGTAAATTGTAAATGAAGAATTTGTTGAATTATGCGCGCAGGCGCAGCGATTTCGTCTGAAGATGGTCGAAATCAAAACAAAAGCAGTAGTCGTCGCGCACAATAGTCTGGCAGCTTCTATTTATCGTGTATGTCCTAAGTCAGGGGAGACGGGTGTAGGTGACTTAAATAAGAGATAGTAGGTAGAGCCACTCAGTTCTCTTACGGAAGCTCCAATCTGAAAACGGAGAAAAGGGATTACGCCATCTTAGGCGCATACGCATACAGACTACAAGAAAAATACAAACGCTAAATACACAGCTGAAACGCAAAATGCTGCACATGATATCTGCAACCTGAAAATGTTCAAACTCCAACTTGCTAAAGATAGAATAAAACATAAACGAAGGTAAAGAAATGGCTCGAAAGCAGTTAACTCGTATATTAATACATCATATCTTGTTCATCAAAATAAAAAAAAACAGGCCATAAATCTGTTCAAAAATTTAAACAATTATAAACATACTGTATAAAGATTACACAGTATATATATATATATATATATATATATATATATATATATATGACAAAATGAGTAAACTGGACAATAAATATCAAAAAATAAAGGATGATTAAATGAATGAAAAATATGCGACAATAATGTAAATATGAATATTAAAAAAAAAACAAAGTATAATTAATTAATTCACAAAAAAAACTACAGATTAATTAAAGACACAAATTAATAGTAATTCCAAAAATAACAAATAATTAGTATTACGTATATCTCAGTTAAATTTTAAAATTTTATAACAATAAAGTTTTAAATCAAATAAATTTAAAATTGGAATAACAACACCTGCACGAATTGCAGACGGGTTTTTTTTGTTTATACTAGCGACGGCCATGCATAGATGTTGGCACAAAAAATTGCACAGAAGAAAATCTCTCGTTACAAAATAATTAGAATATCTTAAGAAAAATAATTTTTTATATGCAGTAAATGAATAGAAAAACATTACGTTAAAAATTCGACGTTATAAATTACCAAAGCAAATTAAATTGCAAACAAATAGTACAATACAAATACAATACAAATAGTACAATAGTACACACGTACAATACTAATTTATGAAATGCTACAAAGATTCTAATATGAACAGATGAAAAAAAAATTATCTCAAAAGTTAGTGAATATATGAATTTTTTTTTAATTTCAAAACGGAAATTTAAGATTTAAAATTGAAACCAAGAAAATATACGGGGACTCGTATATTTTCTTGGTCCCCGTTGTCCTTTGAAATCGCAGAGGCCAGTGGATTACGGTAATTAAAGATGATTCGTCGGACTTAGATTCGTTGATGAGATGAAAGTGTCTGGAGCCTAGATTACTACTTCCGGAGGGCTGCAATAGTTCCGTATTCACCTTCCAGAATTGCCAATCATAGAAACTCAGACAATAAAAGGTTTTTTCCCTTTTCCGCCATTTATTCGCAGACAGTATTCGGCAATCCCAAACTGATAACGCTGTGCGCTCTTATCCGCTAAAAATACGACTTTTCAAATACACAGAATTACGTCACTCTATTACCCTGAAGAATGCAATCGAAAGCACCTATAACCACCTACGGCACGTCAATGAATTACTCTCCACCTGCATCTAAACATCGCCAGCGGTCGATAGGGGCGAATATACCATAGAAATAAAATTACGCAGATTGCGACAACGTACTTGAGATAATGAAAATGTTGAAATTTCAAGCGAAACGAATATACTGGGCGATAAAACGTTAAGTAAATATGTAAAGAAATTTAAACGTAACAAGATGAGGAAACTGACACTGACACTGATGCAGACACTGACCAATTAGCGTTTATTACTTCGCTTGCTGTTATTGCTGATGTTTACGTGTCGTCGAAGATTGCCCTTCAGTCGAACTACTAAAATTTCTTTTAGAAATTTTTACTTTATTTTCGATTTTATCCTCGACATAGACTTCGGCAACAGCTCTACTATGCCAACCGCCGTGTCTCTTGAAAACTTGGATGTCGGCTCCACTGTCGGCCAAAAATGTCGCTGATGTTCTTCGAAAATAATAGCTGTGAAGAAGCTGTTTGGTTCCGGTAGCCCTAAGTACGCAGCAATTTTCTTTGGTAAATTGTAGAAGTTGTTTTTGAATTAGTTACTTTATGCACTTGTTCTGTCTATAAAATATAGTCTGCGATGGTCCACATTTTTGTTTCCTGTGTTGTCTCTGTCTGGCCGAGCACATTCCGAATAACCCTCGTATATCTATCTTTAAATTTTTATATCTTTATTGATCTTCAATACTTTAGTTAAGCTATCAAATTATACTAAAACTTAATCCAATATTTTGGTCAATTAATCTCGAAAATTCCATGTTTACATAAAAGCGAAAACCATCTATAATCAAGACTCATTTTCGTAATGACCGGTAATTATACAGCGTAGAACATTTGTTATCGAATTACATTAATTGGTTTAATAGTATCTCTGAAAACGTTCTGGATTTATTACCGGCGTTATTAACTAATCATCGAAGAATTACAGCAAATGACAGTACTGAGTATCTACCAACTAAAAATATACCAGTTTCTATTTAATTGTACTTATTAGAACCGCTCTATAATAATCATAATGATACATTCACTCAGAATAACAATCATTGTGGTTTATTGACGATACAGAATGATACCGAGAAATAATTATTGAGGTTAGTAATTATAAATAGACCGAACCACAAATGATCAGATACCATCTATATATTTCTTCTTTATTATTTTTTATACGGATTGTATCTTTTATGTAAGAAGTAAACACATTAACAATTGAAGATAATTGATTCGAAACTTAATCATCAATAATCATTTAATAAATAAATACGTACTGGTTTGTAAACTTAATACACAATGATGAGCAAAACTGTGTAATTATGTAAATATTTGTCGTTGTTAATAAAGATATAGAAATAAAATTTTAGACACGAAAATTAGCAATAAGAAACAATCATTTGATGCTAGTTTTAAGCATACAAGGTATTTCAAAAAATTGTAATGTATTAAAATTACTTTTTAAATGAAACAACCTATATATTTTATCATTTTGGAATTCATCAACAACATTTGCGGTCTAAAATTTTTTATTTATTAATTTGTAAAAAAAAAATAGAAAAAATTTAAATTAAACTTAATTTAAGTAAGAAGTAAATACATACACAATCGAAAGTAATTAATTAAAAATTTAATAATAATTTATTATACAAATACTGGTTTACAAACTTAAAATACAATGACGAGCAAAACTATGGTACCATGTAAATATCTGTGAAATTAATAAAGATATAAAATAAAATTTTACACATGGAAATTAGCAAAGAAGCAATAATTTTAAATCATTTTTAAATATACAGGGTATTTAAAAAAATTGTGACGTATAAAAATAATTTTTTAAATGTCATTTTGAGTTTCCCCTAGTTAACACGATTTCATCAAACTATAACATTTGCGGTCTAAAGTATTTTTTTATTTATTAATTTCTGAAAAAGATACAAAAGAAAATTAAACTTAATTTATGAGAACTAGTGTTTCGTTGATATTTAATGTGGAAACACCTGCCCGGGAGTGTCCATTCACTACACCCAATTACAGTATTGAGATGCGCTCAATCAGCGCGTCCGTTCTCAACAAATTAGCTACCTGTACGCTTCAGGTCACAGGAATCTTTTACCACATTATAGTTGGAGGGGGGACCTATCTAAATCTCTACTGATCCTGCAAGTCATTACCTAAGCAGATACGCTATCACTGGACAAGGGAAAACTACCTTTACCCATACCCATAATTGAGGCACCAGTCTTAACCGTCAATGGTTGGACGATATCTAGCAACGAAACTTATATATACAATTTAGATGCTGCCAGTTGTGGCTTAGTGGGCCAAGCTCGGATCCGTAGGATCGCCAAAATATATAAGCAATACGAGAGCAAATAAAAGCACCTAGAGTAAACTCCCCTACTCCCTGACAGTAAGCCAAGTTTGTCTGTAAATTTTCGTTAAGAAGTTTGATGAAATGATTTGTATCCCTTCATTAATTCTATCTGCAAGATCTTGTAAGTTTCTGGGGTGGTTAAGATATAATTTCTGCTTTAAGTAATCCCACAAGACGTAATCTAGTGAAGTATGGTCAGAGAAACATGCAGGCTATTCAATTTTACCTCTTCTTCCAATTTATGTCTGGGCAAAAATTTAATCTAATCCATCTTGAACATCCTGCTTAAACTAGATGTTTTGTGAAAATTTGTCATTTTCCTCCAATGCAGGAATTATCTGGTTATTTAAAATATCTGGTTATTATAAATATCTTTCACAATTTTTGAGTTTTTTCTATGAAAAAATTCCTATTCTATTTCTACATATAAACATTTTAAAAATTAGGATCTTCGTTTGCATGTAAATCTCAAATTAAATACTTCACACACCCATGTGTTTATAATTTGATGAAATCGAGTTGTCGAAGAGAATCTCAAAATATTAATTGATGAAATCGAGTTATCGAAGAAAACTCCAAAATATAAAAAAATACAGGTTGCTAAATTTCAAGATACCAGTGTTGCATATAGTCATAAAATCAAACAGTGGAATGACTCAAAGTGCTTTATCGCTTTCCAAAATATTTTCCACAAAAATTGATACACTTCTGCATTCTTCAAACCAGTTAAAGCAGTTATTCCAGTCATCAGTTGCGACAATCAAAATTGCCGTTATGAAAGCATCTACTGCTTCTTCCAGCGACTAAAATCGTCAACCACGTATTCCAAATTGAACATGCAAATTGAACGACGTAAGCAATTTTGCTTTTACAAAATATTTTTCATAAAAATTGATACTTCCGGAGACTGAATTCGTCGACCACGTATTCCAATCTTGATCTTTGGAAACGTAAAAAAATCATTGGGACTTAGGTCGAGACTATACGGAGAATTATCTAACAATTCGATATTTTGCCGCTCCAAAAACTTAATTGTCGTTCGATCTGTGTTCAAACTCGCATTGTCATGATGCAGAATGATTCGCGGTTGTGGGTTGGTTTCTAGAATCACGACGATTATTTCTGGCAAATACGAATCCACATTAACTGTTCTTCGATCTTGCCAGAGAATTTTAGCTACATGATCTGATTCTGAGACAAACGGCGCACTAACGGATAACTTTTGTCGGATTTTCTTGATCTTGAACCACCCAAACAGTGGACTGACATTTATTTTCGGGTTCATACGAATGAATCCATTATTCGTCGCCATTCACGATGTCTGTAGACGTTTCTTCAGTTTCCGTTATTGAACCAAGTCAAAGTTTTTCGAGACCAATTGATTAAAAGATGCGGAATCCAATAGGAAACTAAGTTTCTCACACTTAATTCATCATGTAGTATCGTTTGGATTGAGGTATTCAAAATATCCATAGATGTCTCAATTTCACGATATGTCACATGGCTGGCTATCAGTCGGCCCACAGCATCGATGTATTTCTGGGTGACTGCTGTTCTTGGCGTATCCGTCCTGGGATCGTTGTTGATATTGGTGCGTCCACGCTAGAATTCACAGTACCAACATGTAGTTGTCAATTGATATGCTGCTACATCTTCAATAAAAGAAACTAACTCAGCAAGACATTGTTTTCAAGTTAATCCTCTTCGAAAGTTATAAAAAAATATTGCGCGAAAATTTTCTCAAATCAATTAAATTTTTCGGCCAACTTATAAACTTTAAAAATTCACTATGACTAAATCACTTGCCGTATCTTGATGAAGCTTTAGATTTCGATTAACGAAGGATTGAAATTAATTTTGATACCTGACGTTTTAATAGCGCCCTCTATAAGGCTGTATGCAACACTAAACAGACATCCGTCGTGTATAACTTTAGAACATCACAATTTTTTGAAATAGCTGGTTATTTAACAAGGACTTCAAATAATTGTCTTTCATCACTAATTTTCATGTCTAAAATTTTATTTCAATATCTTCATTAACTTGACAGATATTTCCTGGTTCCAAACTTTTGTCCATCATTGTATATACCCATACATTGAAATATAATACATGAGGCTTCGTGTACAGGCACGAATGCACACTGATAGCGGCTTATTACTTTTTTTATGGTCATCATAATGCGACAGTAATGATCGTTTAATGCTCCGTTGATGATGATGATGTGTTTGCTAATAATTTAGAATTTTATTGATTCCTTAGTTTGAGGCTTGCTCCTGTTTTTGTATTTAACATCATTGTGTGATTATAGATATTCTTCAACGGTACGAATGCAATTTTCCGTCAATTATCACTTGGATGGGGTGAAGTTTTTAAATGCGATTTCTTCAATAATATATCATAGCAAAGTACAGCAAATTAAAACTAATTGAATGCATGCTGATCTTCTATATTATATTTAATCATTCATTAAAGACAAAATATGAAATTAATTGAATAAATGATATTGGTGGTGAAATCAGAATCGCTATTTTATTAGGCAAGGTCACCGTTCATTATTTGTGCATTAAACTAATTTGCCGTTACAAGGCATGCCTTTTATATTTAGGGAATAGGAAATCCTGGTGCTACCATTTAACAATACATGTCTCTATCGTAAATTTCAATATTTTTGACAGACTATTTGTGCTGTTAAAGTGCTACACACTATTTATGTAGTTTACAGTGACTTTAAAAATTTATCTCGGCCTAAACATGGAATTAACTCATGAAGATTTCCGTGCGATTATTTTTTCGACGTGGACTATTACAACAACAGTTCATCGATGAACTTAATTCATGTTTTGGCAATGAATCACCATAAAAAAACAGCGTATATTGGTGGTATAGTGAATTCAATCGTGGCCGTACTTCGCTCACAACGAATTTCGTGAAGATCATCCAAAATCAGTTGTTGTTCCGATAAACATTGTTGTTGTGCATGAACTGATATGGTAAGATCGTCATGTGACTTATCGTGAAATAGAGGTATCCTTGGGCGTTAATGGGACCAGCATACATTCAATTTCGCACGAACATTTTGCCGTCAAAAAAATTTGTTTGCGTTGGATCCCACATAATTTGACAATCACTGAAAAAAAAGGCTCGTGTCGATTGATCCAAAGAAATGCTAAAAAAATACGAGCGAGGTGTTTCGAAACACGTCTATGACATCGTAACAGGTGACGAATCATGGATATACACGTATCAGTCCAAAAGTAAAGAGCTGTCAACTGTATGGGTCTTTCAAGATGAGTCAAATTCAAGAAAAGTAAATGGTCGCTTGTTTCTTCGGAAAAACTGGACATAGGGCAACTGTACCATTAGTGTAACGTCGAACGGTCAATTCTGAATAGTACACAAGCATTTGCTTGCCAGAAGTATTCTACTGTCAAAGTCTGTCTGGTTCTTTTTCTGAATCTCAACCGCGGTCTAGCGGAAGGGGTGACATAGTTCCAAAGTTAACCGCAGATAGCGATACAATTATCCGACTAACGAATTTAATATACGCAAGCAAAATAAGATACCAGGACTCGTCAATAAATAATGAAAACTATTAAGAAAAAAAGGGAAATAAAGGCGTAACAAAAATGAGGGAAACCAACCGCCGAAGACCGATCATTCTCCAGCAGGACAATGCGAGTTCTCAGACATCGGCTCAAACAAGAGTTTTTGACAACTGAAAATGTGGAATTGATGGGTCATCCGCTGTAGAGCCCTGATTTGGCACCCAACTATTTCTTTCTATTCACGCAAATCAAAAATAAATTACGAAGTCAACGCTTTCGACGTCTGATGCCTTGCTTTGCTAGTGACAATTATGTGTAAATTAATTAATAAGATTGCCAATGCTTAATACTATAATAATGACTAATTAATTATTCGGGTAAGCGGTCTGTCAACTAAAAGCTCGTTTATTTTAACCTCTATATTTCGCAGCCATTTGCTATTTCTTCAGGAGAAAAAACAGAGTTAAAAATTAGCAGTGAGCGTCACTCAACATGTTAAAATAGATTTGTCTATTTTATCTATTTTAACATGTTGAGTGACGGTAGAGGTTAAAATAAATGAGTTTTTTAGTTTACATACCGCTTACCCGAATAATTAATTATTATATTATAATTAATATATATATATATATATATATATATATATATATATATATAGTGTTAATAAGAATTAAAATTTATTTCTTATTTATTTTATTGGCCGTGTCATAATAACTAGTTACACTAAATATTCCGAGAAAGGCAGTTCGACCCTATAAAAAGGTTCGACATGTCTGGCCATACAAGTTACACAAAATATGTGTTTTGACACGAAATAAATTGTTCTAATCACTTGAAAAAGACTTAATAATAAAAAAGTCGAAACGTCGTAGTAAAAAACTGAAATTCATAAAGGTTGCTAAACCAACAAAAAGTCTTATTATTTTAATATATATATATATATGTATGTATGTATGTGTGTGGTTTTAGATAATTAATAATAATATTTGAATGAGTTTACAGGTGAATGGTAACTTACTATATAAATAATGTTCATTATTCGTTAAAAACTCTTATCTCAAAATTTTATATAGTCGGTCCATGAATCAATATTACCAACTAAAGTAATGTCTTACTGTGTATTAATAATATAAATAAATCAATTAAATTTGTCTGAAAAATATTATTATTTATTGATGGTTCTACAAGGTGTATAAATTTACCGAGGTTATGCAAATAATATTAACTGTATCTTGATGTGCAATACAGGCAGTCTATCTAAAGCATTTAATATTGAAAGTTAGTCAATGAAGTAATACTGATGCAATTTTTAGTGCAATATTCTGTTAAATCTAAATTACGAAGAAGGTGTTGTTTTCTGTACCTATAGACGTACAATGTAGACGTGGAATGACAAGACCGTATCAATATGTATATATATATATATATATGTACGAGTAACCAGAAGCAGAAGTAGACAGTTATCGCAGACCTGAAGATGGCAAATGTGATTTTGCCGAAACGTCGTCCAGAAACCAGCACCGGTTTTTACGAAGACCAAACTGTGGAAACGCGGAAGAAAACCCGGAATCTAGTTAAAACATATATATATATATATATATACAGGGTGTTTGTTCATTCGTTGACATACTATAAACAGTATGTATATGTACGTCAAGCATTTCATTATCCGCAAAAAAAAAATTTTAATTGTGTTGATTTTTGAGAAAAAGTCAACGTTTTTATGTTAGACACTACACATTGTGTTGAGGTAGGTTAGTGATAAAATAGAAGAAGTCGCTGTTTATTTATTTCAAACACGCAGTCCAATGACTTTTACAAGAAATAAAACGTAGTAAATAAACATACCTTCGTTTCCTTTCTAATATCAGACTGGTCATTCATAAAATTGTTTCTATTTACATGCCAACAGATGAGTGAAAACAAACATTTCGTTTAAACGTCGATGTATGTTCGCGTTATGTAAACACATTCGTCAACGATAAAAAAAATCAACTACTTTTTAAGATATTCAATTATAACACAATACAAACTTTTTGGTAAAACATTATGTACTTTGGGAAGTTTCTACCCTCCAAATTAGGAAAGCGAGTGATCAAACACCCTGCATATATTATAGACTTGTAAATATTATAGACTTGTAAATATTATCGACCGTACGATAATAAGGAATAATTAATTAAATCGGGTAAGCGGTTTATCAACTAAAAACTCATTTATTTAAACCTCTATATTTCGTAGCCATTGGCTACTTCTTCAGGAGACGCTATAACATTAACAAAAGCTCACATATTAATGAATTTGCTAATACTAAAATACTTACAAAAACAGGGTCTGATTACCCGATTTAATTAGTTATTCATTATATATATATATATATATATATATATATATATATATATATATATATATGAACTTCATGTGTATGAGAATTAATAATTATTAAATCTCATTTTACATGCGATTGTCGCTATAATTTGTTGCATTTAATTCTACAATCCGGCAAATCACTTTTGCCCTAGATTGTAGACGCAACAAGCCGCGACATCAACTGTACAAGTTGTCAGTACAAATGAAAAATTTTGTGAAAAACTTATCTGCGCGGAATGTGCATATATCGATATTTCACTGTTTTTTACAGATCATCAGTGCACCTTACCGAAGACAGACATGATATTCACTTCTATACTACGTGTATATATACGAACTGTAATGAACTTCATGTGTATGAGAATTAATAATTATTAAATCTCATTTTACATGCGATTGTCGCTATAATTTGTTGCATTTAATTCTACAATCCGGCAAAACACTTTTGCCCTAGATTGTAGACGCAACAAGCCGCGACATCAACTGTACAAGTTGTCAGTACAAATGAAAAATTTTGTGAAAAACTTATCTGCGCGGAATGTGCATATATCGATATTTCACTGTTTTTTACAGATCATCAGTGCACCTTACCGAAGACAGACATGATATTCACTTCTATACTACGTGTATATATACGAACTGTAATGAACTTCATGTGTATGAGAATTAATAATTATTAAATCTCATTTTACATGCAATTGTCGCTATAATTTGTTGCATTTAATTCTACAATCCGGCAAATCACTTTTGCCCTAGATTGTAGACGCAACAAGCCGCGACATCAACTGTACAAGTTGTCAGTACAAATGAAAAATTTTGTGAAAAACTTATCTCATACACATGAAGTTCATTACAGTTCGTATATATACACGTAGTATAGAAGTGAATATCATGTCTGTCTTTGGTAAGGTGCACTGATGATCTGTAAAAAACAGTGAAATATCGATATATGCTCATTCCGCGCAGATAAGTTTTTCACAAAATTTTTCATATATATATATATATATATATATATATATATATATATATATATATATATATTTCTACTATCATTCACAATTTAAGCAAAAAGGGAAGCCACGCTATAACATAACCTATATATCTGTAATTTTCTACTTAGTTGTTTACCCTCTTAAACAACTTGTATTGCCAACACATAATTAGCGGTAATTTAAAAAATTCAAAAGAACGAGTACAATTCCTAAACTTATTGTTCTTCACAACTATGAATACCAACCAATTAGCAATTATTTAAATTTCTATTCCATTATTCACATTGAGCTAATATTAAAAAAAAATAATAAGAAAACAAAAGATGTCCAATTAAACACTCGTTATATTTAAGCAATACTAAAAGAAAGGAATGACAACCCAACTAGTAAACAATACATGCTACGTACTTGACATCGAACAATTGAGGCGATAACCGATCAGTGAGACAGAACGGTAATCGAGCCGAATCTTTCATCGCCGCATTCCCGTGAACGGGACCGAATAAAGAATTAATTAAAGCGAGACCGTACCGGAGACGTTTGTCGGTCTTTCTATCTCTTTCTTCGTCTGCCCGAGGTCATTACACCAGATCAAATGTCGATAAGTTCAGCCTTCACGCATCAATGGATCCGGCCCGTACGTGGTATGTTCCATGTTGCCCTCAACCGTGGTCGCCGCACGACCGGACAAGTTGAAAAGTCCCATTACACGCATGTCCAGTAACTTGTACATACACATATACAAGTAACGGATTGTTAATCCTCTTACCATTAGCTCGACACTGCTGACGTGGGATAAAACTAATTGAGTTATTACTACCATAGCCAGTAATGAATTTAAAATTAATATGCAGTGATAGACATGTATTTAAGTCTTATTAGTTAAAGTATGTAATGAGTTATAACACATTTAATATATTACATGTAGCACTATATATTTCTTTCTTTCTTTACTCTCACAATCAGGCTGTTGTAAATAAATTTGCTTCAATATTGACTTTGATTTAATGATATAAATATATCATTGAGTGACTCTATTTTAAATGTATATTACAAAACTAGTTTTACACTTTCGAATAATTTCTTTTCGTTACACTAGAATTGAAGAGTGGAAGTACCAAAGGCACTAAGTGCCAAAATCTGAGTTTTGTAGATATTTACTTAAAAAGGTTGTAAGTCCCATCGCCAATGTACGAGCAAGGGTTATAACTATAAGTGTAATTTTATTTCTAAGCTTTAGTAAAGTAAAACTAGATGGCGCTCAGCACTATGTCCTGGAAGTTTTTATTTTGAAAGGGAAAGTCGGGTTGAATGTGTAAGCATGCTTCTTTGTTTTAAAACGTTTATTGGACAAGAAATTGCAGTGTAAACATGGAAGTTGTGCAATAAAAGACTAAAGGAAGGTTTATAGAACAGCAGAGAATGAAAAAGAATGCTGGGAAGGCATATGTTAATAGGAAGAAGAGAGAAATTCGTCCGAAAAATCCACCTAATCAAGAGGTAAGAAATTTTAGGTTATGGCGGTAGTTTAAGATTATTATGCAAATAGATAGTGACTCCTCGTCCGTTGAACGGGCGGCGTATTTAGGTTTGCTGTAAAGTTAAACGGACGGTGAGTGATAAACGTAAATGTAAAAATATTTTATTGACCTGCACCTAAATATTTGCGTATCTCTTTCAGGAGTCGTGTAAGTGTTATTTTGACTGCAAAAAAATAACGTACGAACGAAAGCTTCAACTATTTGAGAGATTTTATGCTGAGAACTACAAAACGCAAGGGACGTATCTGATGGGCCTAATAAATTTAGTGAGAATAAAAAGACGTCGCCATGGAAATTATGAAACTGCCGCAGATAGCAAAAGGCAAATTTCCATATCTTACACACTTCCAGATCAAGATGGAAATTTTGTGCATGTATGCAGAAAGACATTTATGAATGTTTTTGATTGTACTCAGAAGCGTTTGGTTGGTTTAATAAATAAGAAAAAAATGGGAGATACCACATTTACTGATAGGCGTTCTAACAATAAGCCAAGCAAGTTCACGGAAAACGACCGCCAACTGATCCATCAACATATAAACTCCATCCCTAGAGATGTTTCACACTATTCACGTGCAAAATCAGAAAAGCAATATCTCAGTCCTGATTTAAATATTCATCGACTTTATAAAGCATTTTTGGCGAAAAACAAAGAATCTTCTGTAAGTTATAAGTTTTATAGAGGTGTGTTTAAGAAGGATTTCCCGAATCTAAGCTTTCATCGTCCTAGAGTTGATGCATGTCATACCTGCGATAGGTTAAATTGTGAGACAAAGCAAACTTCTAGTTCTGTCTGCAGTGCGAAACAGCAACTCAACCTTCACCACCGAAAAGTACAATAAAGTCTGGAATATATGAAGAACCAAACCGCAAATTCACAACTTCCTGGTAGTGACAAATGCTGCATTTCGTTTGATCTCCAACAAGTTTATTTGTTCCTACGTTGACACATTCAGATATGTTTTATCTGTCTCAACTATCTTGTTACAACCTGGGAATACATTTGTCGGACTCTAACCATGCTTTTATGTGTATGTGGCATGAAGGTGTTAGTGGACGTGGAGGCAATGAGGTAGCCTCTACCCTCCTCAAACTTTTAAATTCCGGTGTCACACCAAAAAAACATTTGCTACTATGGAGTGACAACTGTGCGGGGCAGAACAAGAACAGAATGGTAATATTTGTTTTAGTGTTCCTTACTCTTCATAAAGTTTTTGAGACAATAGAGTATAACTTTCTAATAAGTGGTTACAGTTTTATGGCTTGTGACCGAGACTTCGCTCTCATCGAAAAAAGAAAGCGTGTTATGAAGGCAATGGTGCCAAATGATTTGCAGAATGTAATAACTTCCGCAAAATATGATCCGCCATTCGAAGTTATTGACATGTCTGTAAACGGATTTTGGGATATAAAAGAAGCTGCTGACACATTTCTCAACACTAAATCCTTAAATATCAGTAAGGCAGTAAGAATAAAGATTGATTATAAAAATCCAACACTACTTCATATAAAAGAAGCTTTCTCCGAGTTAGAAGCCTGGAAAAAAATCAATGTATTGAAGAAAGGAAAAACCACGGAAGATCTAAGATCAGCAGAAATAAAACCTTTACCACCTGAGAATAAGATTACCGCTAATAAAAAAAAATCTCTATCGCCCAAGATTACTTACCTGGAAAATCCTGAACACAAAATATTTTATAGAGAACTTCTTAATTTAGACGAAGAAAGCTTGGGGCCAAGCAGCAGCTCAACTCACCTTTAATTAGTACTTATAACCTTTAGGTTGTGAAATTTTGGTTTTTGCTTATAACCTTTGTAGGAATCATAGTTTGGCACTTATGCTCTTTCAGTTTTAGTTCTAAACAAACTTCAATATTTTATTTTTTTGATAGAAACATTAAGTTTGTGTTATACCAGTTACTATTTCTAGATGCTAGGAATCGTTTTAAAATGTTTATAATAGAAAAAATAAAAAAAATTTGCTTTCTAAAGTTGTTCTCTTAATTATCTCTGAATTATGAATATGGCACTTACGAGTAGTAACAACATAATTTGAAACATACTTGAGTGGGTACAACCCAACAATTTTGTATAATACAAAAGTATTTTTAATAATATAAAAAATATTATTAAAAATGGGGTGTGAAGAACACAATACAAGTTCTTTTATGTATTTTTGAATGTATCTTCTCCAAAGACGTAGATACGTATTTCACATTTCTACATGATTGTCAATACGCCCCTGTTGGAGAAGACACATCCAAACAAACATAACTACGTTACTATCTAGCTGAAATTATTCAGACAGAGCGTGAAGGAATATTCACCGCTGTCTGCATAACAAGAGCCGAAGCAGACGTGTTTTCTATAGTCGGTAACAACCTTATCTATAGAAAACTGTATTCTCGTGTCTTCACTACTTGTTCGGCGTGAACCGAATGTATATAACAACATAATTTGAAACATACTTGAGTGGGTACAACCCAACAATTTTGTATAATACAAAAGTATTTTTAATAATATAAAAAATATTATTAAAAATGGGGTGTGAAGAACACAATACAAGTTCTTTTATGTATTTTTGAATGTATCTTCTCCAAAGACGTAGATACGTATTTCACATTTCTACATGATTGTCAATACGCCCCTGTTGGAGAAGACACATCCAAACAAACATAACTACGTTACTATCTAGCTGAAATTATTCAGACAGAGCGTGAAGGAATATTCACCGCTGTCTGCATAACAAGAGCCGAAGCAGACGTGTTTTCTATAGTCGGTAACAACCTTATCTATAGAAAACTGTATTCTCGTGTCTTCACTACTTGTTCGGCGTGAACCGAATGTATATAACAACATAATTTGAAACATACTTGAGTGGGTACAACCCAACAATTTTGTATAATACAAAAGTATTTTTAATAATATAAAAAATATTATTAAAAATGGGGTGTGAAGAACACAATACAAGTTCTTTTATGTATTTTTGAATGTATCTTCTCCAAAGACGTAGATACGTATTTCACATTTCTACATGATTGTCAATACGCCCCTGTTGGAGAAGACACATCCAAACAAACATAACTACGTTACTATCTAGCTGAAATTATTCAGACAGAGCGTGAAGGAATATTCACCGCTGTCTGCATAACAAGAGCCGAAGCAGAACCGAAGAGCAGAACAGGGGCGTATTGACAATCATGTAGAAATGTGAAATACGTATCTACGTCTTTGGAGAAGATACATTCAAAAATACATAAAAGAACTTGTATTGTGTTCTTCACACCCCATTTTTAATAATATTTTTTATATTATTAAAAATACTTTTGTATTATACAAAATTGTTGGGTTGTACCCACTCAAGTATGTTTCAAATTATGTTGTTATATACATTCGGTTCACGCCGAACAAGTAGTGAAGACACGAGAATACAGTTTTCTATAGATAAGGTTGTTACCGACTATAGAAAACACGTCTGCTTCGGCTCTTGTTATGCAGACAGCGGTGAATATTCCTTCACGCTCTGTCTGAATAATTTCAGCTAGATAGTAACGTAGTTATGTTTGTTTGGATGTGTCTTCTCCAACAGGGGCGTATTGACAATCATGTAGAAATGTGAAATACGTATCTACGTCTTTGGAGAAGATACATTCAAAAATACATAAAAGAACTTGTATTGTGTTCTTCACACCCCATTTTTAATAATATTTTTTATATTATTAAAAATACTTTTGTATTATACAAAATTGTTGGGTTGTACCCACTCAAGTATGTTTCAAATTATGTTGTTATATACATTCGGTTCACGCCGAACAAGTAGTGAAGACACGAGAATACAGTTTTCTATAGATAAGGTTGTTACCGACTATAGAAAACACGTCTGCTTCGGCTCTTGTTATGCAGACAGCGGTGAATATTCCTTCACGCTCTGTCTGAATAATTTCAGCTAGATAGTAACGTAGTTATGTTTGTTTGGATGTGTCTTCTCCAACAGGGGCGTATTGACAATCATGTAGAAATGTGAAATACGTATCTACGTCTTTGGAGAAGATACATTCAAAAATACATAAAAGAACTTGTATTGTGTTCTTCACACCCCATTTTTAATAATATTTTTTATATTATTAAAAATACTTTTGTATTATACAAAATTGTTGGGTTGTACCCACTCAAGTATGTTTCAAATTATGTTGTTATATACATTCGGTTCACGCCGAACAAGTAGTGAAGACACGAGAATACAGTTTTCTATAGATAAGGTTGTTACCGACTATAGAAAACACGTCTGCTTCGGCTCTTGTTATGCAGACAGCGGTGAATATTCCTTCACGCTCTGTCTGAATAATTTCAGCTAGATAGTAACGTAGTTATGTTTGTTTGGATGTGTCTTCTCCAACAGGGGCGTATTGACAATCATGTAGAAATGTGAAATACGTATCTACGTCTTTGGAGAAGATACATTCAAAAATACATAAAAGAACTTGTATTGTGTTCTTCACACCCCATTTTTAATAATATTTTTTATATTATTAAAAATACTTTTGTACTTACGAGTAGTGCCTTTGGTACTTCCACTCTTCAATTGTGTTACCAAACATTAGCTTCTGCAGGTAGTTGATTAACATACAAAGGGACGTTTCTATCTTCCCGGACTAGACATGAAAACAAATTACTAGAGCATCTATAAAAAATTATTTTTCAGTATAGTTTCCTTGATTTTGCATACTGTTTTAATCCGTTTAATACCGTTTAACATCTTTAATTCATTGTAAAAATATTATTTCTGTGTCTCTGCAAAATGGTTCTGTACAGCTGTTATCGTCATTGTCCCTTAATTTTGTCCTCCCCAAGTGTTTTTTGGGGCACACATGAATTGCACGCAAATTACCTGGCCACGGTTAATCGCTATCCCGAATTGCAGGTAGATTTTCAAAAAGGTATTTAATCCCTTACCCGAATTTCACGCAACGTATCCAGGTGGGAATCTAATATCTAATTTTAATGGAAATTCATGGTCTACTTAACTGTATTTTAATATTTGACTTTTAATGACATCTTATTGATAGGAAACGAGCGATCGAAATAATTTGTAATCGAGTCATTCGTAAATTTCAATCCTTATGTCTTTTTCGATTGTAACCGTTGCATAGTTGCATAACGTGCCTTCAAAAACTTTTGGTCCTTTGTCAGTTTGGCAGTTTGCTAGTTTGGCAGTTTACTGATTTGGTAGCTTGGCAGTTTGCTAGTTTGGTTCTTTGGCAGTTTGCCAGTTTGCTAATTTAGTAGTTTGGCCGGTTGGCCGTTTGGCAATTTGGAAGTTTGCTAGTTTTGCAGTTTGCTAGTTTGACAGATTAGTAGCGTGGCAGTTTGCTAGTTTGGTTCTTCGGCAGTTTGGTAGTTTGGCAATTTGCTAGTTTGGTTCTTTGGCAATTTTCTAGTTTGATAGTTTGGCAGTTTGCTAGTTTGGCAGTTCGACAGTTTGATAAATTGGCAGTTTGTTAGTTTGGCTCTTTGGCAGTTTGCTAGTTTGGCAGTTTGCTAGTTTGGTTTTTTAGCAGTTTGCTAGTTGGTAGTTAAGCAGTTTGGTTCTTTGGCAGTTGGCTAGTTTGGCAATTTGGCAGTTTGCTAGTTTGGTAGTTTTGTAAGCTTGGCAGTTTGCTAATTTGGTGGTTTGGCAATTTGGCAGTTTGCTAGTTTGGCAGTTTACTGATTTGGTAGCTTGGCAGTTTGCTAGTTTGGTTCTTTGGCAGTTTGCCAGTTTGCTAATTTAGTAGTTTGGCAGTTTGCTAGTTTTGCAGTTTGCTAGTTTGACAGATTAGTAGCGTGGCAGTTTGCTAGTTTGGTTCTTCGGCAGTTTGGTAATTTGGCAATTTGCTAGTTTGGCAGTTCGACAGTTTGATACCTTGGCAGTTTGCTAGTTTGGCTCTTTGTCAGTTTGCTAGTTTGGCAGTTTGCTAGTTTGGTTTTTTAGCAATTTGCTAGTTGGTAGTTAAGCAGCTTGGTTCTTTGGCAGTTGGTTAGTTTGGCAATTTGGCAGTTTGCTAGTTTGGTAGTTTGGCAGTTTTGTAGCTTGGCAGTTTGCTAGTTTGATAATTTGGTGGTTTAGCAATTTGGCAGTTTGCTAGTTTGGCAGTTTGCTAGTTTGTCAGTTTGCTAGTTTGGCAGTTTGGTGGCTTGGCAGTTTGCTAGTGTGGTTCTTTGGCAGAGTGCTAGTTTGGCAGTTTGCTAGTTTGGTTTTTGGCAGTTTGCTAGTTTGGTAGTTTGGCAGTTTGCTAGTTTAACAGTTTGACAGCTTGGTAGCTAGTGCGCTAGTTTGGTTCTTTGGCAGATACATAAATACATTTTTAGTTAATTTAATATTGGGCTTTCGTATCTATTAATAAACAGAAACAAGAAAAATCCCTAACCACAACATAAATTAATAAAATCTATAACGTATTTCGGCAACTACGTTGCCATCTTCAGTAGAACAATCTAAAAAAAATTAAAATAGTGTTAAACGAAGCATCTATGGTTTAGGTATAACATTTGAAGATATGGTCTTCACCAAATCGCCAATAGGATAACACTACAGTGTTATCTTTAGTTGCCGAAGTACGCAACGTGCCTTCAAAAAGTTTTCTCATTAAAGACGGCCATGTTTTTTTAATGGTTGGTGATTTTGATACTTTGGTTATATCATGTAAATGTGTGTAATAAATAGTAATAATAATTTACAATAGTCAAAATTAAAAGAAAATAATACTAAACCAGATATTGGAAATGTTGATCATTATTTTGAAGACAAACACTACGCTTCATGCTTTCAAAGCCATTTATTAGGATTTCTTGGATTATGTCAGCACAAAGATTCACAATAGCATTACGTACCTCTTCGATTATGTCATGTATGGTCTTAAAAATGGTATTCTTTAAAATATGGAAAAATAAAATAGTCTAAAATTGTCAAATTTGGAGATCTTGCAGGAAAATTAATAATTCTTGTATCGAAAAATTCTTGCAAAAAAGTTATTGTTTCTCGAGATTGACGCGCTGGTGCATTACCTTGCTGGAAATATCTTTCCGTAAGTTCATCATCATTGAGTTCATTAATAACCGGCTCTTATAATTCATAACGTTCAGCAGTTATGGTTTGATTAAAAAATATAGGCCCGGTAATTCATCTTCTTGAAATTGCAAGCAAGGCGCCTATTTTTTGTGGATCTAGCGTAGTTTCCACAAATTCATGAGGGTTTTTATCTGGGTTTTTGAGGTTCTACAACGTATTTGAAAAGTTTCCTAACCAAATTATGAATATGGCCTGGGATACACATGGCACTTAGTACCACGAAAGACGCTATTTTCGAGCAGATGCTACCTACTAGCAAATGTAAACTAAAGGAGCATGCTAGTTAAGTAGCACACCACTAGACCGCGCGACGGTCTATTTGTGTGCTAGTAAGCATACTCGATGTGAAGGAAAGCATGCTGATAAGCAAGTGTGAACGTGTTTACCGAAGACAAGCTTGTCACTGCTAGTTTTGTGTCTGTGTCGTCATTGAGACGTAAAAAACATGTAGTTACACTAAGATTTTTGTAACAGTCTACATTTGCTTGCTCCAAGAAATTTTCAGGAAAGCCAATCTCGCACCCATGTTTTCCGATATCGTTTCTCATTTTTTTAAAACTCTTTTTACCAAATGCGTTGAAGGAAGAAATATGATACTATTTATTTAATTTCACAACAGCAAGCTCACCCAAATAGACCTTAAATTATGCTAGTACTAGCTAATGTAAACGCATGGCGAGCATGCTGTTAGCTAGTACGCTGTAAAATAGCATGCTAGCTCAAACAAGCATTCTTTTTCTGTAGCATATTGCTGTGGTTTTTTCCCCGCAAATATTTTGAAAAACATTATTTTATATTGTACATTTATTTTGGATGCCAGTGTATAATTTTTTTAATTTATTATTTATGAATGTATATTTTATTTTGATTTATATTTTTGACTAGCGTTGTTGTAGTACGCCGTTTTCCCATGCCATTTCCGCAGACACTAAATGTTATCTGAGTTGAGAAGACGTGTTTTATAAGATATATTTTTCTTTATCTTTTATAAGTAGCTTCGTGATTTGATTTGACCGGGAGTGTGGCGCACTCTTGTAATCCAGCAACATGGAGGTCGGATGCAGTGGAAAGTATACTCAACAAATGTCCTGGATTTAGACCTAGAATAAAGGGTTACCTACCCGCCCGTGATGTTATGATTTAATTGTGGTTGTGCTTGAATTCAATACCGTTATATTTATACGAGTTTGTTGATCTCGTAGTGAATTTTATACGTTTTTCTAACTCAGGTGTCTCGTGAAAAAAAATTTTTTTTTCATTGATGTAAGTTAAATTATATTACTAATTATTATAATTATTATTATTATTTGAATGATTTGAACTGTGTATTTTCATTGTATTAATTTGGATATATGTATATGTTTTTAATCTTAGTAGTTGAATTAAATGACAAAGAACGCTTTTTAAAATTTCTAATAAAAATTTTCTATAACTTTAAATTTTGTTCGCTTGGTTTATCAAGGGCATTTTTCATGTGGTTTGCACATGCGTTTAGAGTTAAATATTGTGGGAGAAATTAAAATACGTCTTTGCAATTTATTAGTTTTTAATTTTGCTCGGTTGTCACTGAGGAAGTTTAATTATACGTTACGGTCATTTTCGTATAATAATTTTACCTTAATAATATTGTTTAATGACGCAATATTGATCTTTATACTTCATAAAGATTTTTTTTTATTTATTTTTTCTTGTATTAAAGTTTCATTTATTTTATACTGTGTGTGTCATTGAAATTAACCTTACTTCAAGAAGTTTACAAGTAACTTAAAAACATTTTTATAACTTTTCTCAAATACATTTTGAGCGGCGCTCAACTATTTACTAATTAAATCAAATCACGAAGCTACTTATAAAAGATAAAGAAAAGTATATCTTATAAAACACGTCTTCTCAACTCAGATAACATTTAGTGTCTGCGGAAATGGCATGGGAAAACGGCGTACTACAACAACGCTAGTCAAAAATATAAATCAAAATAAAATATACAGTCATAAATAATAAATTAAAAAAATTATACACTGGCATCCAAAATAAATGTACAATATAAAAAATGTTTTTCAAAATATTTGCGGGGAAAAAACCACAGCATTATGTATCCCCAGCCTATCTTTGTGGCAAAAATAACACGATGATTATTTTATCACCTTTATTTTAGTTCTTTCTCATTCTCTCTGTCTTTCTCTTTACGATGATGATTATCCGAATATAATTTAACTAATTACCGACATAAATTTTAATTATAGACCAGTATCCATTGGCGTTATCGGAAATAGTGACGTTTGCGAAACTGTATTATTGTGTTCCACCCGGGTAATTGCTATCGGCTTTGTGGTTACCGAAACGCATAAAATATGTTTATTATAACATGGGTAGGTAAGTGTGCGATTTGCATTCTAGCCATCACCGCCAAGTAAAATCGTTTTACGGTTACGAGATCGACAAGAGATAATAAAACCTTCTCGCGTAAAAATATCGCCGTGCGCTGTAAAATCACGGTATGTAATGAAAATATCTGCTTTCTCATAAATGCCCGTTACTTTTATGGGCAGTCACAGGTCGACATTTACCTAAACTATTATGGCTGACATTTACCTCGATAGGTTTATCTACTATCTAATCACCATAAAAACAGCACGATAATTGATTTATAAAAAGAAACCAGACAATGTGGCTTTCTTACAAGAAAATCATTTTACTTTGTATGGTTATGTACTGTTACGTCAAGAACTATCATTACAAAGTACTCGTAATTTTATTTCCAAATGCGAAATTATTACTCTTGGATACGTGCAGAAGTAAAAAAAAAAATTCTCGGGGAATGCTGGAAATTAAAACAATTAATTTCTTTATTTGAACTAACAAGGCGTTGGTGAATAATTTTATAACTTCATTAGAACATGAAATATTCTGAATATAGAATAGTGAACAAACTTGAACCGTGAACAAAAAATTCCGGGCACTGAAGTAAATTATAATTAAAATTCCTTTTTTTTTAGAAGATATTGTAATCTATTTGTCTTTCTGGGGTTCTTAAAAATAAATAAAACCAATAGTAATTTAAACAGACACTATATTAACAATAAAAACAGCATACACTCAACACTCAAGACAAAATAAACCGAAGTAAAATCAAATATACTTAGAAGTAAAAAATGATGTTTTTTACCCCCAACTGTACAATGCAACGAACCTGATATCTCTGTCTCCCAAACCGGCAAAATATGCGGACATCGGGCACATCCAGTTCAAAATAATACCGCAAGTCGGACAACTTCCGATACAATAATAACTATACAGTCCCGGTCATTACAATAAATCCAATAAACCTGTAAATATACTTTGATATAATACAAATGTGCATGTTTAATAAATGTAATAAAATCTCTAATTGTTCATAATAATTCTTCGGGGAAAAATCCACAATAATATGTAAGGTACATTAAAGCTTTGATGGACTACCTATGCAATAATTTATAGTATAGAATACGATGTTTATGTGCTCTATGATATTCCAACTATATAAAAATATTTTGTTGGCTCACTACTTATACTTCTCTGGTATATGATATATATTTTTATTTTCTTTGTTGCTTATATAATAAATATAGCTGTTATTGTTATGAACTCTGTTTTTCTTTTCTTTATTTTTTTTAATTGAGTATCAACTTATACGAAATTACTAAGTTATCCACTCACTACTGCAGAGTCTGTGTTCTCTGTTGGCTAAGGTAAAACATGGTGGCGCCCTTTTTAATGTAAGAACCTCCCGCAACTCGCCTCTTAACTGAGTTAGCTCTTTAGCCAAAAGATCTCCGGGGCAACCATGAGTTGTAGGTAAGTTGGGTAAGTTTAGAAGATATTTGTCGGCCCAAATCTAGTGCTCGTGGGGGCACATAGCTGAATCTTTCTTATATAAAAGTAACTTTGAAATTTTGAAAAATTGAATGCGCTTTTTGAAACAACTATTTAAAAAAATATCTCGAAGTTCTGACGTGATGGATCAAATTTCAAATCCGATTCAGAATCAACATGATAAAAGACATAAATTTCTGTATATAATTGAAGAGTATAACTTCTAAAGGGTCTAAGTGCCAAAATGATAAAGTTGAGGAAATTCAAATTAAATGAATAAAAACATAAGTATGCACTTTAGGATTAATTTTTGATTTTTTTTATACATAATGCCAAACCAGAAGTTTGTAACAACAAAATCAAAATTAAAATAAACACTTTTTCTTAGTTAAAAATAAAGATCCCCATGATTTTTCTATAAAGGAAGTCAACTGCCGACTGCAAGTTACTTTGAAAGGGTCCAAGTACCAACTCTATTTTTTTTTAATTTTTGAATTCTGGCTTATTGGAGCTGCTTCCCCGTTGAAACCCTGTTGTGTTCTCTCAATCAGAGTTTCATAAAAGGCTAGATGTTTCAGAGGTATATAGTCGAGCATATCTTGCAAATTCTTCAACTTTTCATTTGATATTTTGTATTTGCACACGAGTTGTTCAAGACTCATATCCTTGATGTCTTCTACTTTTCTTCCTTTTTTTATAACGTTGCAAACAGTCCAGTCTTGCACTTCACTAAACGATATTTTTGTATACACTTTTCCAGGATTGTCTTTTGTGATTCGCATCCAGCACAACGAAGATATATTTAGTTTTGTGGTATTTAACATATAGTCACTTGCTTTATCCAGATTTTTGAAGTCATGCTCTTCCATAGAAACCACATTGAAAGGTTTTTCGTGACGAGCTTGTCTTATCATCTTTTCCAAATCAGCAGGTACAAAATTTTTTGTAACTTTTTTCCTCTTTTCGATCTGGGCGAAATCGCGGTCGCACGGCAAATAAGAGTGTCCACTTACCAGGAACTTATGCTCGATTTCCTCAAAAAAACCATTCGCCACAAGATAAATAAATATAAATAAGATCATGCGATTTTTGTTTTGTCCGATGCATTTGTCGGACCAAACTGCTGGGCCGTGTGATACCTGACGTATCGTCGGATGTCTCATCACAATATTATTCTATGAAACAAGAATTGAAAATTAAAGAAAATACAAAACATTTAATTTATCAAAACAGCCAAAAGAAAAGCAAAAATAATGACGACCCTAAAAAATCCAACCTAACCAAAAAAATAATTTTGGTGTGCTCTTTATTCAGCTTTTAACTGTGGTGTTGAAAGGTCACTTGAACTAGCACTACTGACACATACTGGTTGACAAACTGCAAGCAGAAAATGTAACTTTGAACGAAGATGGACGCAGTATTCGATACATCGTTGCTGTCTTGGATATTCCCAGGAGTACCGTCCAAACGCAATACAGCGACGTCGTCAAACTGGGGAATACACAGGAAGGCCAGGATCGTATCGCAAACCGTCGAGAAGACCGCTTTATGGTGTTATCTAGATTACGCGATTGTGGTTTATCAACAATTGTGTATCGTCAAGTTGAAAACGTTTACGGTTGCAGTTGCACAAACCGTTCCCCAAAGATTGATGGATTGATGTCAAGGAAACCTGTCGCCTTGATGTCAAGGAAAAATTGTAGTTCCGAATCTGGTACATATGGTGACTGAGGTCAATGAAATTTTGGTTAGTTAGGTTCTGATTCAAGTCTTGGTTAGCCTCTATTCATATGAGTGGAGGTATTAGGTATAGAATCCATACGCGAACATAAAATCTGGTGCAAAAACATCGAAGGTGCCGGCCACAAGTGACACATCGGTATAATCTGCGATTATACCTTCAACGAATTGGAAACATGTACGTATTTTGCTGTGGTGGTAAATCAAAATAGAATCTGGGTATAAATAATAATGACAATATTCAGAAAGGATGTAAGACACTTTATTGTGACATCTAAATATCGAAAAACATAAATACTTTTAACAATATAAAGATAATATTAAAAATTGGTTGCAGTTGGGTCCGTCTAATAGAAAACCCAAACTCCTGGCTAAGTCTTGCACACTTCTCATGAAGACAGCGATGGATGTTTTGGCGTTCTTCTACGCGTTATCTTGATGATTTTTGTAATGGAGTAAGGGTATTATTTACGGGGACAGTTTCTTTCCAGCAGCATGTACTGATGATTCTATAGTAAGCTGAAACACATGCCTGCATGTCTGGAAAGATATTCTCACACAACTATGAGCTTGTATTGTGTTCTCCACATCCGATTTTTAATAATATTTTTAATTATTAAAAATGCTTTTGCTTTATACAGGGTGCGGCAGGGAAACTTGCTGATTTGAATTGGACGCCAATGAGCGAGGCGTGGTCAGAAAGGGGTGGGGAGGGTCTCATTAGAAAGAGGGGGTTCTGAAGTTTTGTTACCCCACAAGCCAGTTGTCGTCATGCGTTGGACTAAGTAACAGCGTGCGTTCGCCATCGAGCCCTACTTTTCCAACGGTCATTCGGTGGTCGCCATCCAACGTGCCTTCCGAACTCGGTTCAATATTCATCCCGCGGGTCCCGTTCCTGGCCAGCAATCGATTGTTTCGTGGGTGGATACATTCAGGGAAAGTGGGAGTGTTGCCAAAAAAGGCCCAGGAGGTCAACGGACATCCAGAACTCCAGAAAACTTCGAAAGGGTGAGGGGTTTTTGCGCTCTCCCCGGCGTTCGACGCGTAAACACGCTGCTGCTCCGGGGATTTCTGATCGCACAGTGAGACGAATTCTTCACAACGAACTCCAGTTTCATCCCTACAAACTTGCTGAGGCCCAAAAGTTGAGTGAACGCGATTTCGCTTTTCGCCAAACTGCATGTGAAGCGCTCAGTAACTTGCCAGACGACGCTCTCGTGTTTTTTAGTGATGAGGCCCATTTTCACCTTTCCGGCTGTGTTAACAAACAAAACATGCGGTATTGGAGTCATGTCAATCCCCGCGAACTTCATGAGATGCCACTTCATTGTGAACGTGTTACTGTGTGGTGTGCATTGTCGAGAGTTGCAATAATTGGGCCTCATTTTTTCGAGGAAGATGAACGCGCTGTTACTGTGAATGCAGTTCGCTACAGAGAAATGATTGAAACATTTTTTTTCCACAACTTGAAAAAATGGAATTTGGGGACGTATGGTTCCAGCAGGACGGAGCCACGGCGCACACAGCGAGAACTTCGATGGAGCTTTTGAGGGAACACTTCCACGAGCGCCTTATATCCTTGAGGGGTGACGTACCGTGGCCGACGCGCTCCCCCGGTTTGGCACCCAGCGATTTTTTTTAATTGGGATATCTTAAATCCATCGTTTACAACGACAAACCCCGGAACCTGCAACACCTGAAGGACAACATCCGCCAAGCCATCGCCAACATTCACGTCGATATGCTCGAAAGAGTGGAGCGCAACTTCAAATCAAGGGTAGATCAGTGTATCACTAATGAGGGCGGCCATTTGCCCGATGTCATTTTTAAAACTACTTAAAACAAAAATTCAGAATGTGTACTATACGATACAAAAAGAATTAAATCGATATATGAAGTACTTTTTCTTTTATTGACTTTTCAAATCAGCAAGTTTCCCTGCCGTACCCTGTACAAAATGTGATGAGATTTTACCTATTCAATGTTTCAAAGTATTTTGTTAAATATCAAAAAATAAGACGTTAATTAAATTAAATAAATTAATAATTTATAATACAACTATACATATTACCAATAATAACTTATGCGACAGAAACAATCTTAATGACTAATAAAGACGAGATAAGACGAAATAACAATGTGATCAAAGAAAGTACGTTTTACAAAGAACATACAACGTAACTTTAAAGAAAAAAAGGCCAACTTACAGAGGATGTATCTATTAGCAAAAAAGATTGGGAACATCCTAGGCAGCAAAGGTATCGGCTGCTCGAACGTGATCTATATTCCTTGCGATCTTGCGATCACATTGAATATTTTCCCAATGGTTATTATATAGATATTTTGTGTTCCAATTCTGTTCGTATAGCCTCAACGTATATGTAACTACAAGCTACAAGTTATTATTGTCTTCAAAATATATCTCATAAATAAAAAAAGATGTGGCCACCGCAAATAACTTTTTGGCTATCCCTTGTAGATACATTTATTATGGTAAATACATATTTTTTGCTTGTATTGTATTTACGAAATTTATACCTATTGCACGGCTATAGTTGAGGGAAAACATAATCATGATGAGTTCAATAACCTAAAAATTCTTATCACTACATTGTAAACTTTAATATTAGCATTCTAAATTTCTAATTTATTATCTAAATAAAAAATGGGGAACAATATTTGTTGATGGTAGAACTAATATTTACGCCATATTATTTGCATGTGAACGTTCTAGATTTCCTTTTCTGCGCATTATCTTGCGTGTTTATTGCGTCTCGAGTATGGTGTTAATCACAATTTGGCAAAGTACTCGTTAGAAATTGCGCAAATAAAATACCTTAGAAAATTTAAAAATATTTTAACATATGAATATGCAAACAAAAAGACAAAATCAAGTTGAATAATAAGATTTCATTTAAAACAGAGAGATCCGTTATCAACCAGGCTGTTTAACATACTGTCAGAATGGGGTTCTTAAATAATCGCTTTTGTAATGTTAGAAGTACAGGATGGCCCAAAATGACCGAAGGGGTTTTAATTCCTTATAACTTTTTTATTATATATTTTTTTTGTTTTGTTTTCAGTATTTTCTAAAGAAGACTTGGGAAATTTAAAATAGAACAGTACACAATTGAACAAGGTGCCAAAATCGTTGAACTTTATTTCTCAAATCAACGATCCATTGTTTTGACTCAGCGTGGATATCGTCGTTATTTTAATGTGCGGGTTGGGCCCTCAGAGTCAACAATAAACCGTCTGGTTGCAATTTTTCGAGAACAAGGGGCAGTAAGGAACCTTCCTGGTGCCGGCGGACGACGAACGGTGCACACGGATGACAATATTGAACAGGTACAGGAGAGTATTCGGGAAGATGGAGAAACATCAAGCAGGAGACGTTCGACACAACTTGGCATCTCAAGAGGGTCGCTGCAGAGAATTTTGCATACAATAAGAATGTTTCCATACAAAATTCAGCTTGTCCAACAATTGAAACCGACAGATTACCAGCAACGACTTGATTATGCTATTTATTTTCGTCAAAAAGCAGAAGAAAATCATGATTTTATTCATAATTTAATTATGAGCGACGAAGCCCATTTCCAATTAAATGGATTCGTTAATAGGCAAAACTGCAGAATATGGGCTACGTAAAATCCAAGAGTAGTTCAACAGCGAGAATTACATCCACTTAAGTGTACCGTTTGGTGCGGTGTTTCGTCGGAAAGGATAATTGGCCCATATTTTTTTGAAAATGAACACGGTGTCGCCGTTTCCATCACTGGTGTTAGATATCGAACAATGTTGGAAATTTGTTTAAGGCCAGCCGTGGAAAACCATCCGAAGTATGGTTCTAACAGGATGGAGCACACTGCGTGGGACACAATGGCTCTTTTACGCGACATCTTTGGTGAACGAATTATTTCCCGTACAAGCGATTTTAATAGGCCTCCGCGTTCACCGGATTTAACCGCTTCAGACTGTTTCCTTTGGGGTTATTTGAAAGGAAAAGTCTATATTAGTAAGTCTCGAACCATACAGCAATTAAAAAATAATATACGCGACGAAATCAACAACATAACACCTGAAGTTTTGCGAAAGGTTATGGAAAATGTTTTGGAAAGAGCACGAATATGCGAAGCAGAAAATGGCCACCACTTGCGAGATATAATTTTTCATAAATAAATTAAAAATATTCTCCATTAATATACTGTATTTAAAATTTAAAAAATTTAATAATTATGTCTTAAATAAGAAGTTATAATGAATTCGACAACTTGTAAAGGATACGTTTGACCGAGTTTTGGTGGAAAAAGAAAAGGATGCCTGGGCATCCATAAAATTTTATATCACCAGATTCTTGATTAGAAAATCACCAGAAATCACCAGAATTCAAATTTATAATCAAATTAAAAGTAAAAAAAAATTAAACATTTACCATATATCATAAATATATTTATTAAGTAAAAAAATATATGAAATATATAACAATAAAAACAAAGTACATATATTCTATCTAGGGATGAGCGAATATATTGATCACAGTGATTATTCACAGTGAATTCTTAATCACCGTTTCGGTAATCGCGCAAATCACAGTGAATTACAGTTTTAATAATAATGTTCTCTATCGTAAATGTAGCCTACTATTAAATAAAGTATTTCAAATTGAAAATATTCATACTGATGTAATAATATACCTTACATTATCTATGACAACTTGAAAATCTTAAATTATCATTGCATGCAATCATTTCTAATTTTAATAATAATCATTTTAAAAATAACATTTTATACATCTATGCTCTTCTATTTTTTATAAGGTAAGGTAGTTTAAATATATGAAAAATACGTAAGTAATTATGTACAAATTAAATTATTATAACAACGATAAAACGAAATTAAAAAGTATAATGATTTGTATTACAAAATTATCTATTAAAGAATTAAAAGTAATAAACTTTTAGTTTCAAAAATTCTTTTATTGTAAATTCACTACAATATTGTTTCGCCATACAATGGCTTCATCAGGTGGATGAAACAATATTGTAGTGAATTTACAATAAAAGAATTTTTGAAACTAGAAGTTTATAGCGTTATAATGAAGTTTCAACAAGTATCTCCTTCGTCAATTAACTATTTCATTCTTATCTTTACAATATCTGTGAATAGGACAACATTTTGATATAAACAAAGTTAATTATTTTCATCCAGACTACGACGAATAGTTCTAAGAGCTATTTAACGTATAATCAGAATCACCATTAATATAAAAACTATTCTTTTCACCGTTCATTTTCAAAAATATACTATATTTTTGGGAAGCACTCACTTATTGTTAACGGTGATTATAATAATCACTGTTAACAATCACTACTCTTTTGAAATCACCGTTTGTATTTTCACTGTGAATGTAAAATCACCGTTAAGATCATCTCTGAACTGTCGGCACAAGTGAACACTGCATACGCTTATACGCACGACGTAACGGTATCTAGTTATCTCCGACTTATATTTTTGGGCGCTAAATGTTTTATATTCTTGGTAACCAAGGAAAAAATGAATAATATCAAAAATCACTAGATATTATAATTATTTAAAAAATAGTCACTAGATAATTCAAAATTAAGAAATGTAACCAGAACTGGTGATAAATCCACTGATTCGGATGCAACATGTCCCTTAAAACCAATTTTCTTCATTTCCACCTAGACTATTTCCCTGCTAGTTGTGCAGTTGTCAGTGATTAACACACAGAAAGATTCCATCAACATATTTCTGTAATGGAACAAAGATATCAAGGCCGCTGAAATGAAGCAATGCTTGCGGATTACTGCTGATCTGTGCGTAAGGATGATTCGAAAAACACTTACAGGAGGCAAGTCGAAAGACAAAGATCTTATGACGCCATGACAAGATTTTCTTCAGACCAACCACCTGCCAAGTATTCTTCTGTAAATTTTAAACTCTTAGATTGTAACTTTCATTAAAAAAAAAAATTTCAAATGAACTTTAAATGTTTTTGGCATATGTACCTATTGTATAGGGCTGGCCGAAGTATCGATACATCGTCCAATACCCGATACCATAACTGGTATCGATTCCAAAGTATCGATTCCAAAGCATCGATACCTATCGATACTTTACCGATTCCAGTACTCGCTAAGTATTGATGTATCGGGTAGTGACGTATCGGGTAGCGATGTATCGGGTATCCATGTATCGGGTAGCCATGTATCGTGTAGCCATGTATCGGGTAGCTTACCTTTGTGCATTTTTTAAATGTATATAAAGGATGCAATAACTTTTTAAGTTTTAACTATAAAAATTTTAAATGTATACATTATATATATATATATATATATATATATATATATATATATATATATATATAGAGTATATATTTCAAAGAATGTTGTTGAATTTCACATTATGCGCAGCAAATATCTATATTATAACATAAACATAATAACTATAATTATTACAGAAAAAAAAAAAACATATCACAATATTAATACAAAGGTATTTTTAATAATATAAAATATTATTAAAAATCTGGTGTGAAGAACACAAATACAGGTTCACTATTAATATTTTTTGTGAACGTGTCCGAACATATCCCTCCCCAGAGCGAACCTGTATTTGTGTTCTTCACACCAGATTTTTAATAATATTTTATATTAAAAATTCTTTCAATGGAGACTGTGGTTAAATAAAAATTTAAAAAAAGGTATATAACCCCTTACCACAATTATTAGTCGTATCCTAAATACGTATTTCGACAACTAAGTTGTCATCATCAGTAGGTAAAAACTACTAATTAAAAGTCGCACATGGGGCACAGTTAAACAAGAGAAACGCTTCCGCACAACTATTATACACTGCAACCCTGTATAGACTAAATTTAACAAGTCAATCTAAAACTACGAGATAAACGCGTACCTACTTTAGGAAAGGTCTAAACATATGTTAAATTGTCGGACAAAGGAACGGCAGACATCCTCTCTAAGGGGGGCGGCACTTCGATTTTTAAAAACTACGATGACCCACTATTAAACTTAGATAAACCACCTTTTATTTTCAACATTATTTAATAGTGGGTCATCGTAGTTTTTAAAAATCGAAGTGCCGCCCCCCTTAGAGAGGATGTCTGCCGTTCCTTTGTCCGACAATTTAACATATGTTTAGACCTTTCCTAAAGTAGGTACGCGTTTATCTCGTAGTTTTAGATTGACTTGTTAAATTTAGTCTATACAGGGTTGCAGTGTATAATAGTTGTGCGGAAGCGTTTCTCTTGTTTAACTGTGCCCCATGTGCGACTTTTAATTAGTAGTTTTTACCTACTGATGATGACAACTTAGTTGTCGAAATACGTATTTAGGATACGACTAATAATTGTGGTAAGGGGTTATATACCTTTTTTTAAATATTTTATATTATTAAAAATACCTTTGTATTATACAAAACTGATGGGGTTTACCTACTCATGTATGTTTCAATTATTCTGATACATTACACATGCGGTTAGTCCGTAGTATGAGTGAAGACACAAACAAAATGCAGTTTCTAGAAAGATTGGCTGTGCCACCTTTGGAAGGGCGTCGTTACTTCACATTGGTTATGTAGACGGGGCGAGGTATTTCGGCTGTCTGACAACAGGCAGCGCTGAATTTACTTCTACGCCCGGTCTGGATAATTTCGGTGATGTGGTGATGTAGTTCTTTTTTGTGAATGTGTCTGAGAATATCCTTTCTCCAGCAGGGGCGTACCGACGAGCCTATAGAAAGGCGAAATACGTATCTACGTCTCTGGGGAGGGATATGTTCGGACACGTTCACAAAAAATATTAATAGTGAACCTGTATTTGTGTTCTTCACACCAGATTTTTAATAATATTTTGTATTATTAAAAATACCTTTGTATTATACAAAACTGGTGGGGTTTACCTACTCATGTATGTTTCTCAATTATTCTGATATCACAATATTGCAAATTTCATACCATAGTTATGGTAGAATCGGCAAATTAATTTTATATCTCTTGAAACCGATATCAAACAATCGACACCTAGAAAACGCGTTATGAACACTGATTCCTAGGTATCGAATCAAGGTATCGATTCCAAGGTACCGATTCCAAAGTATCGATTCCAAAGCATCGATACCTATCGATACTTTACCGATTCCAGTACTCAGAATCGATACCGTGCACAGATACATCGCTAAGTATCGATACCTCGATTGGTATGGTACTCGATACCGAAAACGTCGGTATCGCCCAGCCCTACTATTGTATATCACAGAAACTAGAAACTAGCTAATAATTTTTTTTCTTTGTAATATTCGGTTTTCTCAGCCCAAAATTAGTGAGATTTGACTCACTGAAAGGAAACTTTTTTTTTTGTTGGCTAATATAAGAGTCATCTAGTGGCTACTAAGTGAAAGATCGCCAAACTTTTTAGTGAAGGTCACGAAATATGGAGACGTGCCGAGAGACAAGTGTATTTCTCTTCGTTGAGGAAACCTTTTACATCCAAGCTCAGGTCTTCTTTCTGTTTCTGCAATATATCCCTGCATTTCGGATAAAATCTGTAACTCTATGTATCTACCTGATAATATAGTGTCGGAAAATTAGTACAACTGCCTGGCAATATTATGTTGCAGCACTGTCAATTATATTAGATTAATTATAAAAAATTCTTGGAATTTCCAATTGTAAGATATACATTCACTTTTCTTAAATGGTATTTCGCATCGCATTATTCAAATGTGTGCAATATAAATACAATATAACAAGTAACCCAAGGAATGTCAGAGCAAAACAACAACAATACAGAACAATATGTAATATTTTATTTATAAAAAAACATAGGTACGTGAGTCGTATGTAGACATCGTAATAAATACCATGTTTACTCAATGTCCTGCAAAAGTAGTTTGTTCATTTCTTCGTGGCACGTCTATAAGCGGAAAATGGCGTGATAATATACAATCACGTCCATATATAACGATAATAACCAGTAGCGAAGGAAATAATTCAACCAGATTCTATCGACGCAACTTTTAAAACGATGTTAGTTACACTCGAGTTCCGACCGTCTCTCCGTGTTGTTATATGGCATGGTTATTTATTTTTACGATCCAGACTACAAGACGGTAATTTTCAGATTAATGGTTTTTGAAAGCATTTGATTTTAACTTCGAACCTATAATATACGAGTTTCCCAATCGACATTTGTTATATCGGCAATGATGAATATTTTATATATTGATAGAGATAGGTTGATCTATGGAACTATTAAACCGAGAAAATTATGGATTTGGTAAAGGCCGTGCACTTCATAACAAATTGCGTTGAGGCATGACACAATGTACAAATATCCAACCAATATTGTCAGAAATATCTGCACTTTATGTAACTTTTTATTGGTTGGCAGTACATAAGATGGTGTGATAACAGAAAATATTGGCAATATACAGTGAAGAATATAGCTTAAGAAACGCCATAGTGGATATACGAGGTGTTGTTATAAAATAGCAAGACAGATACTTGTGACGACTTAATTTCACACTTTCAATGTAATATTTATTTAATGCAACATGTCCTTCTTGGTTACTACATCTTTCGACATGCTAGTTCATGTATCTAGGTTAGCATGTCGTTAAGTAAACACGTATGTTTAGGAGAACCTGATTAGCACTATAGCCTCCTACCTAAACAAAAGAGAGATTATACTCGAGGCAGATGGTAGAACCCAAATAATGCAGATAAGTAGTGGAGTCCCTCAGGGCTAGGTCCTGGGTCCTACTTTATGGAATATCCTTTATGACGGGTTGTTCAGGACGGAGCATCCGGAGGGAACAAAAACCGTAGGTTTTGCTGATAACATCGCTCTAATTGTCACAGCAAAAGGAGAGGAAGACTTAATGAACGTGGCCAATACGGCAATATTAAGGATCGTCGAGTGGTTGAAGACGACACAGTTGGAACTTGCCCCTGAAAAAACAGAGGCCGCCCTATTAACAACTAGGCGAAAAATTGCGCCCATCGAATTTGAGGTCGAGGGATTCAAAATACGTCCCTGCAGGGAACTAAAATACCTGGGTGTATGGCTGGACACGAAGAGAACTTTTACTGCTCACGTCAGGCACGTCGTGACGAAAGTTGAACAAACTATTGGGGCCCTGTCAGGCTTGATGCCAAACATTGGCGGACCAACGGCATCCAAGAGGAAATTGTTGGGAGGTGTTGTAAACTCAACAATATTGTACGCAGTGCCGGTTTGGGGCAGAGCTGCAAAAAACCAGAAGCTGACCGCAAAGTTAACAAGTGTCCAACGTCTGACTAGTATTAGAATAGCCAGTGCTTATAGAACCATTTCGGCGGAGGGGGTCGGTGTAATTGCGGGCATCCCTCCGGTAGCTCTGCTAATCAAGGAGAGGGAGGAGAGACATGCTGGAGCCTCAAAACTCGCCGCCAGAGAACAATTGCTTGGGAGATGGCAGGAAGCATGGAAGAACGGCAAAAACGCAGCGTGAACACGAAGGCTAATCCCGGAAATCCAGAAGTGGATACAAAGACCTTACGGGGACTTAAACTATTTTATTACGCAGGCGCTGTCTGGCCATGGCTGCTTCCGCAGCTATCTGTACAGCAGAAGAAGGGCGACCACTGACGCGTGTGATTATTGTGGAGGTATTGATGATGCGGAGCACACCCTCTTTGTGTGTCCAAAGTGGGAGAACTTTCGAAATGAGTATACTGCAGAAACGGGAAAAACTTTTAACGAAGACAGTATGATGAGGAACCTAATGGGATCCAAAGTTCAATGGCTGTTAGTGTCCAAAACCATACGAAGCATCATAGCGACTAAGGAGCATGACCAAAGATAGGAGACTAAAGATGAATATATAGACAACGCCAGCACCGAAGTAATGCGCAAGCGGGTTCCGGTGCGAGGTGTGCAAGACGACTGGAGGAGGGGTTTTTAGTCGGTATAACCCGACACTACCCACGATCAACATCTGTGTGGGTGTCTTGATTTAAGATTTTCCCCTCCTCGGTAAAATTAAAAAAAAAAAAAACAAGTATGTAAACCAGGTGACATTAACTAGATTAATAGAAGTAGAGATGATATATAAACTAAGGCTGAGAAGTCTTGTCAGTCAGTCTGGTGTATCAGATCATGATGTTGTTATACAAGTCACTATTGTAACTTGTAATGATATTGATATTTATTTAAATTAAACGTTATTATATTATTCTCGAATGAGTTATTTATCCTACCGATAAACCCGGCCTCGAATGAGCCCGCCTCAGCAACGACGCTACGACCAGGACCAGGGGACATCACATGGTGATCCTGCTTACCACTTCTGAATTCGCATACAGTAAGTGGAATCCGGAACGAGCTCAAACGCATGGTAAGCCGATAAACTAAATACCATAGGAACTACGCGACGAAAGAAGAGATCTAAGCCGCTCACAGATCAGCCCCGCTACCACTTCTACTACAACAGAAGAAACATAGGTATTTTTGAGAAATGAAAGAAGCAATTATAGTGTGTTTAAGTGATAAAAAAAATGACCAAGCGCAAACTCGGGTGCATAGACAGTTTCAGAAATTTGTGTATAATGTATTTTTTCTAACACTGTTAAAAAATGACATTTCGGTATGGCTAACTTCAATTAAAAATGCGAAATTATTGCATAACGTGTAATAAAGTATGTAATCACTTAAAGTAAATTGACATGACAGTTTGTCAAACATAACAAGAGAAAATTTCGAAGATATATCAAAGTGATTTTTATTACTAAATGAAAATTACATATTCCTTGGATAATTAACATTAAATGTATAGTTTATGCAATTCGAGATCTTTATTAAATGTGACCTAAGAGTAGAAAATTTTCAAATTTTAGACTTTTCTTAAAAATATGTTAGTAGAACATGGTCAAATTGTGACAACTTAATTTGACGTGATTTAAAGGTTATGTCAGAACGATTGTCAGATTTTGATCAGTGCATTTTCATTAAACTTTTTATAAAAATTTTGTAACAAAAATTCTGTCAAATGCTATTTTATTTTGCTCGTAAATTGCGACACAAGCGGTAGCGGCGTCCTTCAGGGACGCATATCTCCGTAGGAAGGGCCTGTAGGAAAAAAATTTATAGGAATTGGCATCTTATTTTTACATGTTCTATCTGCATCCAAGAGATGTCGCACATTTTCCAGGACACCCTGTATATTCGACTGAGATATCTTACTTGACATTTGTAATGTAAGTGCAGTTTAAGAAACGACACACTATTTCGGATTCATGAATGACTCGATTACAAATTATCTTGATCGCTGGTTACATATATTTTATGATTTACATTTATCTTATATTTTGACTTTGTTGTAATTGTTATTGCACATAATAAATATGTCTATCCATTTATCTATAGATAGAAGTTGAACCGGATTAAGAGCTGTTTGTAATACGTTTTCAATTAAGCATATTTTTCCGAGCAGTTATTAATTGTTACACTTCATATTTAGTTATCTGTCCTATCTATTATTATATCTAGAGCAGACCAATTTCCGTGTGCGCCATGTGCGCCGATGTGAGGATGATTGTATTGCATCAGAACTAATAAAAACCATTCAGTATGTGTTTGGTATTTGCTTAGACTGCATGTAAGTGTATGCATACGTAATAAAATGTCGTCGACACATAAATCGAGAAAACGACCGTTGTCAGACGAAGTGAATGAGTTTATTATGGATTTCCCGGACTTAATATACGATGGCTCAAAAATTAAATGTTTAGTGTGCAATACGTATCTAATGTGTTGGTCAAAAACACATTGTAAAGAACACGTAAGCAGATTCGAAGCACAATAACAACAAAATTAATCGACAACAGTTTATACATGAGCTATGTGTAACTATGATTGTGTGTACACTGCCGTTTACCTTGTTAAGTAATGATTCACTTATATCATTTTGGAATAAATACGCGAATCAAACATTATCGAGCACGACAACGTTACGAAGGAATTTACCATCGGTGCGTAAACAGGTTGAAAATAAAATCAAAGCCGAACTAGAAATAAAAAATCTGTGCTTATGTGTGGACGAAACAACTGACAGCAAAAAACAATGTGTAGTTAATGTGATGGCGCGTAATATGGAACCACATCAACCAACGTCTTCAATTTTATTAGCATCCAGACGACTAGAACAATGTAATGCCGAAAAAATTTCAGAGGTGCTATTAGATACTTTGGAAAAATTTAAACTTTCGAAAGACCAAGTATTAATGTTTATGACCGATGGTGCCGCAACCATGTGTTCTGTAGGCCGGTCTCTTAGAAAATATTGTCCTAACTTGTTACATATTACTTATAAACTCCATGCTCTACACCTTGTGGCAGAACAGGTTCGTAGATGTTATTCAGAGGTAGATGCTTTAATATCCAGTACAAAGACAGTATTCCTGAAATCTCCAAAACGTATTCGGAAATTTCACGAATTGTGTCCCCATACCCCTGAGCCGCCACAGCCGATTCTGACACGTTGGGGTACATGGTTACGGGCGGGGTTTTACTATCATGAACATTTTGAAAAAATTAAGGACGTAGTTTTATCATTCGATCCGAAAGAAAGTGCAACTATCAATACAAGCCAGAAAAAATTTTCAAGATGCCCAGATTAAAATGAATTTACAAAGTATTCGTTAGAATTACTTGGGACTAGAAGAAGCAATAACAAAAATAAGAAAATTCGTCGCTGTCGTTAGAGGAATCACTGCAAATCGTTAATGTTCAGATGTTCACGCACAACTGTGTACTGTAGAAGAAGCAAAAAGTGAAAGTGTCCTAATTAAATTTGAAAGTGTTTTAGACAGAAATGCAGAGTATTACACCTTAACACGTATTTGTGAGGGCACGTCTAGAGATGCGTTAAGTTGCAAAAAAAAGTATTTTGATTATGCGAATATAACATCAAGAGATGTAGAACGCTCGTTTTCCGAATATAAACATATTTTTCCTCAAGGCGGACATGTTTTTCAGAAATAACCTTAGAAACGCATCTGATGTTGAAAATATACAATCGGGTTTCTCCAGTTTGTCAATCCTTGGAAGACGCTTAAAACGGTAAGTGTTTTTTTAAATCCTCTGTCATGCACACAATCACTGATTTCATACATTTTCCATTTTATTTATGGGTACATACAACGCTGCTATAATATGTACTATTCTTATTTTTCGTGTGTTTATGCATATTACTTTAATAGCAGAAAACCACATGTATATTTAATTATTTCTGATTGAATAAATGTCTCTACTTCTATACTTATATCGGTAACAAGCTCATGTTGCGTCCCTATTCTATCGCATATTCTAATATATTACGAATTACACTCCCATACCGGCGCTCATGGCGCGCACGGAAATTGGTCTGCTCTAATTATAACTATATTTCTACTAAACGCCTAGATTTTTTTTTCATCATTGGCAATTTGAGGTAGTTCAGATCATTGCAGTAGGAATTTTGTTCAAATTTCGGTTATTATCGGGAAGATTTATTAAACACTATTGGAGTAAATATAGAATTCTGTATAATGAAAGATTAGTAAATAATTCGAGATGTAAGTTGTCATTCGATAATTACTAATGCAATCTGATCCCCCAAGCAAAAATACACGATTGCCCGATATGTAATCGTGACTTTTATTTATTTATAGCAATATCCTTACACACATTAGCTTAATTAGACTGGAATGTGTTTACCATGGGAGATCGAAAGAAAGATAATGGAAAAATAATAATTAACGTAAAATAGAATGTGCATTTCATATTTATGAATTCTTGGAAGCAATCCATATACATACATTAATGCCAAGAGGTGTTATATAAGCACCCAACACAAGCCTACGGGTATGTATGTGAGCGTGTATTAATATTTTATGAATATACCTGTTTATGTATAGAGATTATTTCCTAAGATGTATACGAACCAATAATTTTCCATAACGCATACATAAATAGAATCTTTAAAGGTATGATAAATTATGGTTGTTGGTGTTTAATATTTTGAATAAATTACACGATGGGGACACACGAAAACACATGTTGTAATCTAATGGTCGGTTCGAACTGTCAAAACGCCTTTAAATTAAATTATACTACGGGTTTTTCACGATCATTTTGGACTGTCACACCTGGTTATTTCATATTTTAACCGCAATCTCAGCACGCTATTTTCTTGTAAACTTATTATAAATGGGCGGGTGCAGTTACGTTTCGTTTAATTTCTCCACATACATACGCGTTATTCACATGTTACTTTAACTACGTACAATTAACTACAACGCGGTTACCCGCTCAGTGCTTAGTTATCGCCGTGTAAAATCTATATTTACGTTGAAAACAATCTTGTTTGAAATTATCTTCCAAAGACAGGTTAAGACAATTATAAATGACGAAATATTTCAATTACTTTTAATGAATACAGAACAGAGGCTGTGTTTTTAATCAGTAGCATTCCAATATTATACCAGATGTAGCAATTTAATTTCCAAAATGCACTTTTTCCACTGACACTTGCGCAGATACGCATTTTGACCAAGAATAAAGGGATACAGTTCATCCGGAAATATACCGTTTACATTTAAGTAAAATTTAAATCCTATACATTTAATTTACTAAATAAAACACTTGGTATATTTGTTTCACAAAATGTATTTAAAATATCTCTGACATATGTTTCGACTTATACAGTCATTCTCGAAGAGTCATGTAAACTAAGTGAGAAGTGTACTCCTACCAATATTTATGAGTTATTTTTTAAAAGGTTTATTACAGCATCGATTGTGGGGGTGTTTGAAAAATCCAACTGCGTGTTTGTGACCTGTCTGTTGAGATTTATGGCTTTTTTAATTTCTAAAATTTCTAAGAAGTCAAGCCTTTTACCCTTATTACAAGAGTGTAAAAGTTTGAAATTATTAGCATTAAACAGATGAAAATTTTGAATACAGTGTTCTGCGAATCCCGTGACCATATTGCCATGTAGAATAGAACTTCTATGTTCTTTGATACGTTCTTTTATAGAGCGTCCTGATTGGCCAATGTATACCGCGTCACAATCACTGCAAGTTAATTCATACACCCCTGACTTATCACGCAATTCTGTTTTTCCTTTATTGTTAACTAGAATATTTCCTAAATTGCATTTATTTACTAGGATGACAATTAAACCTAATTTATTAAGTTTATTAGAAACTTTATTGCTAACTCCAGGTATATAGTTTAGGGTGGGAAACACTTTGTTAGTTTTTGTGTATGTATGTCCGGAGTAAAAATTATTCGTAAGGATAGCGCGTTGTTTTTTGTAAATCATTTTGTCTAAGAATTCTGTCTTGTACCCGTTATTTCTAGCTATAGTTTTTATAGTATATACTTCTTTTTCGAAGTTCTTATTATTTAGAGGGAAATTAATCAGTCTGTGTATGAAACTGTGAAAAGCTGTCATTTTTATATTCCACGATTGGTTGGAATTTGCCGGAATTACTGTATCTGTTGCAGTGGGTTTTCTAAAGATATCAAATTCAAATCGTTTATCAACTCTTGTTAATTCTAAGTCTAAAAAGTTAATCGTTCCGTCTACCTCTTTTTCTATTGTGAATTGTATTTTATTATTAAGGGAATTTAAATAATTAAGAAATTGGTCCAGTTGTCTGTCAGTGCCAGACCACAAGCACAAAATATCGTCTACATATCTGCCCCAAAAGAAAATGTATTTTAATAAAGGACTGCGGTTGAAATTATGAATGTGTTTATCTTCAAGATCTGCTAGATATAGTTCGGCGAGTAAAGGGCTAAGGGGGCTACCCATCGGTAAACCGTTGGTTTGTGTATAAAATTTTTCATGAAATTTGAAATAATTTTGTTTAAGACAAATATTAATTAGGTTAAATAAAGTGTTCTGTAGTTCGATGTTCGGAATAGATTTTTGAATGTGACTCTTCAAAATAATTTTTAGTTCATCTAAGGGGATAGAAGTGAACAGGCTTTTTATATCAAAGGACACTAGTTTCATGTTAAAGGTTAACTCAATATTCTTTAATTTGTCTATTAATTCCAAGGAATTTTTTACTGCTTTAGGCGAAATGAAATTTATTATATCTGGTAAATTTTTTTACCTATACATTTCACTATAATTAACGCAGCTGAAGATCTAACCCTAACAGAAGTGTACCAGGGTCGGTCTTAGTTTAAATTTGTATGTATTACAAAGCCATTAAGTAATACAGTAAAACCTGTACATAAAGGCTACCAAAAAAAATGTAATATTGGCCGTTATATAAAGGTGGACGTAATTGTTGTTACTGATGGCTCTAACAAGTCTTAATCCTTTAACCGACACGTTGTGATCTGTGTTTAATGCATGATAAGCCACGCTAGATTTTTCTGGTATCGTGGCTTATCATGCATTAAACACAGATCACAACGTATCGGTTAAAGGGTTAATACTTGTCAAAGCCATCAATAACACCAGAGATCTCGACGCATATGAAAGCATTCATATCGTTAAAAACAAATGTAATGCCTTGAACTCGGACAACGGTCCGATTCCATACAGTTGTCTTTGTCATTCTTAGAATAGAAAAGATTGAAGGCGGTAGAATAGAGTATAAACACATGTGATTCTCCGTTTTCTTAAAAGAGGTAAGTTCGTCCTAATTTTTAGTCTGTGGATTTTTATTTTAAAGTTAGAGTATACGTGGACGCCATGTAAAGTTGTTGCGCGTTTATATGTGTTAACTTTACTGTGCCCCACGTGCGAAACATTGATTAGGGGTTTTACCAACTGATCTACTGATGATGACAACTTAGTTGTCGAAATGCGTATTTAGGATACGATTATTAATTATAGTAAGAGGTTTTATATCTTTTTGGAGTTTTTACTTAACCACAGTCAAAACTATTCTTTTCTTTATTTTATTAATTAAAGTAAATATTATAAAAATACACATGCGTATACGAAAAACTAAAACTATTTTAATGTATATAATATGTACATATTATATCTAATTGTACGTCATACTACGTAAAAATGTCAATAATGAAGCAATTAATTGCATCGACTGTTTGCAGAAACTTTTCGGCATTATATCCAAAGGACGCAACGAGATAATGTAGTTCTAAATGGAACTGTTTTTAAACAATCAAAATAAACGGGGAAAATGTACACAAAACTAGGCTTATTTGACAGATATGTTATCTATTAACACCGCAAGTAACTATTACCCTGTTAAGAACATATTCAAAGAACATTTAGTATTGAAACGGAAATTATGTGTTTAGTTGCCATGAATGTGTCTATATTATCATCAATTTATAACAATTTGTATTTAAATTAATTAACTGGAAGCTTTCAAATATAGTTTAACTTAGTTTAATTTAGTTTCCCTAATACAGTTATGACAACATGCCAAACGTCATCAATGACGTACAATTAGACTTAACGCCTTTCTTCTATTCCTTCTTAGCTCGACTATGGAATAAACAATTAGCCAATCGTATCCTTAATATAACGGTAATTTTGGCTGTCCGAACTGAAAACTAGAACTCTAACAATTTGTTTGAATGAATGCAGAGGTATATCTATTTTTGTGAAAAATATTTTTGAAAGCAATAAAGCACTTTGAGCACATTGTTTGATTTTAGGGCTATATGCAGCGTTAAATAGATATCCCTCGTAACAGAAGAATAATATGATTAAAAATCCACATTAAAATTTTCTTACGTCGTTCAATTTGCCCGCTTCCAGGCTGTATTTTCAACATACAATAAAAATGTCTTTATATTTGGGTAAAATATTAGTAGCCATATATATCTTCATTTTGTACAGACTATAATCTCATTTGTAATTTAAAAATAACCATTTAACAATTTCAATTTTATTTTATTTTTTCTAGTAACAAAAGAACAATAATCCTAAAAATTAAATAATACCAATTTAAGCTTAGCCCCTTCAATTATTTATACAAAAACCCCATTAGGCAAAAACGAGCAATATTTTCCATTTAATTCCGAATTATCTTGAACGAAACAAAACTTTGTAATACCGTCTTGAACAACCCAGTAGTCTCTTTATCTCATTTGAGATTTAATAATATCATCTATTTACGTCTCCATTATATTAAGGTAATTCAATTCATTTGGTCTTCAATTTTCTGGCTTCACAAAAAAAAAGGATAATAAATTTAAAGAAAATTCAAACTTTTCATTTTGTACGCTTATATCGCTTTTCTCGAGACTAATTTAAATACCCTGTTGTGTATATTACAAACAGATTTCGGTACCTTCTGAGAAATACTTAATGAATGCCAATAGCGGACGGATTTGTATTACAGAACCAACTCATTTCTCTCCTAAAAACACGATGGAGATTCTTTCCTATGTAGAAAAATAATAAGTTGACAGATTGCTGTAATATTTTATAGCAAAAAAACAAACAAATAAGAAAAATGACTGAGAATAAATGAGTGAAATATGAAATATGTACGGCAGGTTGCATATAATGTATACCTGCTGAATACGTGGGACATTTATGTAATAATTTTATATATTAAGCCATTAGCAGCAATCGGCAGTCAGGAGTACATTCCAGGAGGGAACTTGAATTTGTAGTGTCTTAAAAAAGTATAATACCCCTTACCATAATTAATAATGGTATCCCAAATACGTATTTCGTATTTTAACAGTAAAACTAACACATAGAAGCGCGCAAAAATTTACAACGGCGTTCACACTGACTTTAAAGTAAAATAAATACACAAACTAAAATTATGTCAACTTACCCTTCTTAAGCAAACAGCAACGCCATATGTTTATCCACACCCCCTCGACTATCTACTTTTCTAAGAACGATAAAAGACAACTGCATGGGATAGGACCGTTGTTTGAGTTAAACGTATTAATTTTGTTTTTAACGATATCAATGCTTTCGTATGCGTCGAGATCTCTTGAGTTGTTGGTACTTTTTATAATATTTAACCCTTTTACCGGCAAATTATGATCTGTGTTTAATGCATGATATGCCACGCTCGATTTTTCTGATCTATTAAATTTAATATATGACATGTGTTCTTTAAAACGGGTTATTATTGAACGGTGCGTTTGACCTATATATTTCAAATTACAATAGTCGCAATTAATTTCGTATATACGTGATTTCAAATTAAAATTAACTTTATCTTTGGTATTACCTAGGAGACTTTTGATGGTGTCTTCAGACCGAAACGTCACTTGGAGATCTTGTTCTTTAATAGAGTTTTTTAATTAATAGAGTTGTACTCATTTAAAAACGCCAGTCTCTACGATAACATCTTTGTATAGTAACTATTACTTTTATGCGAAATTACATTTTATTTCTATTGCATTGGAAATTTAATGTCATTACACTTTAATATAGACTTCAAATAGGAGACCTAAATAGGAAAAGCAAAGAAAGTTTTTGCTATCAAACTATATTACCAGTGGAATACTCAAATATTCTTTTCACTCAGGCACATATTAATAGAGTTAAAGGTATACATTTTAATGTAGCTCTCCCGGGGTATGTAAATTAGCGTTCGCTTGACACGACGTAATATCATTTTACTTTGCCGGCGAAGTTAAAGTGCAACTGACGGTGTTCTCCGATGCAAACGTAATTATGCGCTCGCAGATTTTCAAAGTTAAATCAATTATGACAGCTAAAACTGTTATTAGCGTCGCTACTACTATATCTAGTCATATGGCATAATGTAGTTACCAAAATCATGGTCGTAACGGCGAGTCGATTCCGAAAAATTTCTGAGCTGGTAATGTATAAAATCTTCTTCATTTTATTGTAACAACGACTTGGCATATTGGAATAAATGTTATAAATATTGAGTGGTAAAATGATAAAATGTAACATGATTTAGTTTTTAAAAGAGACATGGTTTCTAACAAAGCAAAATATAAGATGAGGAACCCAACGTACAGAGAAATATTGAAAACAACACGAGTTCAAGACTTAAAGAAAAACAATTAAGATGGTTGGAGCATGTAAGGAGGATTGAAGACGAGAACTGTATAAAGAAGGTATAGGAAGCAAAGAGACATTAGTAGAAGAAATAAGGGCAGCAGCTGAGTAGAAAGGACACAAGACAAAAGAGAGATACACGAAAGAGGAAATCTGCACCGAAATCAAAACCAACCTAACTACAGGCTATATATCCCAAAAATAATCTAATCGACAATGAGATGTGACCAAGAGCTGGCAATATCAGGTTGCAGGACCAAAAACCTTTTCCGCAGAGGTTCAAGTACCTTGCGATAAAAGGTTTTTCACTGCCTTGTCTTGCGGTACGAATTCTCTGTGAACAATTCCACTACAATCAAACAGATGATAAGCATGGACTTCGAATTCCAAATTTGCTGATGAAAGCTTTCTTCCGCCGCGGTGATGATGGTGTGTACCACTCCACGCTTTGTTCTTTTGTTTCAGGATCGTATTCAAGTACTCCTGATTGGTCACCTGTTAACACTCTGTTCATGAAGTTGGATCCAGTCATCAAGCGGTCCAACAGTTCTTGGCTAATGAGCATGCGATTTTCTTTTTGATCATCAGACAAGTTCGTGCTTCCAGCTTTGTACAAATTTTCCGCATGTCCAGTTCCTCTGTCAAAAATCGATGAACTCGACCTTTACAGTTCCTTATCAACTGCGCAATCATACTGATTGTTAACGTCTATCTCAATTTTGCTAACACAAAATGCACCTTAGACACGCTTTAATCGGTTTTCGATGTGGCCGCCCGTCCAGAGCGATGTTCATCTTAAAACTTTGCCCCATCTAAAAAACTTGTGTTGAAGACAAAGCATCAAACTCCATATGCTGTTCTTAACATTTGAGCTTTCTCTGAAGCAGTTTCTTCCAGTTTAACATAAAATATAATTGCTTATCGCTGGTCGACATTTGGCTGCACTTTTCGTGTGACGTGGTATTGGAATACAACAATAAACAAGTAACGATCACACCACTAGCACTGAACTGAGTGGACTGCACCTTTTCTGATCGCTTACCCACTTCTTTCACTCACATATAGACGTCTGCAACCTAATGCAATATTTCCACATTGAGCGTAAAAATTAATTCTGGTTACTTTTGAAATATTCCTCGTATATTTAGTTAAAAATTTATATGGAGCAAATCTGTACGAAGGAAATTCGAAGGAAAAAGACAATTTGCCTGTTGCCTCGACAAAATTGTGTTTACCATATCATCGAATTAGGATAAGTCTAAAGAGAGTTGTTAAAGATTGAGCTCTCCAAGTTGCTGTTCGCTCTGGAAATTCAATCAAATCCATTCTAGGAAACACGGAAGATAAAATTGGGGAGAATCAGAAATCGGGTATATATGAAATTAATTGCCGCGATTGTAAATTAAAATATGTTCGTCAAACAAAACATACAAAAATCTATATTGCTTATTAAATTCAGTAGACTGGATAAATTGAGGTTTGCTTGTCACGTGTTAGAAACTGATCACAACATAACGGGCAGATTGCTTAAAACTAACTAAAAAATATAAACAACCCAGGGAATTAGACATCTATGAATGTGTACAATGCAGAGAAGGGGGCAAGTCCACCTACTTGTGTGACATCCTAGAAAAGATACAAGCCGAGAGCGGAAGAGGACATTTTTTATGCTTCGAAGAGTCAAATCTAAGTTTCCTAAATTCAGTGTACAGTAAAATGTTTCGCGACTTTTACGTAATTTCGTAAGCTCCATGTTCAACAGTACTAGTTCTCCCTACTGAAGATGACAACTTAGCTATCGAAATACGTGTTTAGCCCACGTATATTAGCGTAGTAAATAATTTTTTAGCATTTACAAGTTTTTTACACAGCTACAACCTCAAAAAAATAGTTGTATGAGCATATTATGTTCTCAGTACTCGTTTAATTGCAGCCTATTAACATTTTACAACCATAAATAGAAAATAATTACCATATTACCGTAGATCGTAAAAGTATATGATTTTGAAGTCATACGATGTGACAAACGTGACCGTGTCATCACATCCCAACATTACAACTGTAATGTATTTACGAGAGAACTAATCATGTCAGGCCATTAAAATAAATCCGTTCGAATCTTTATCGACAGTCCTACCGGCGAAATCTCCAATTAAACGGATCCATCTCCTTCGCGTGCTACTGACCTTAATACCCGTCTGTTCGATAATTCGCGACTGTTAATTTAATCTAACATTTTAATTAATGTAGTTAATGGGTGAATATTTCATATGCTGTACAATTAAATAAATATTTGTTTTAATATTTAAAGTCTTAGTTACGAACGTAGTGGTTATAAAGGCTGTTAAAATTTGAAGTTGTTTTAAAATTTTAATAAAATACAGAAATTGTATAGAATGTTCAATTATTGTTTTTTAAATAATATATATATATATATATATATATATATATATATATATATATATATACAACGTGTCCACTTAAGTATGAGACAAATGGGAAATATTTTTATTTTTGATTTCACAGAAAACTTTATAGAAAAGAAAAGTTCGTGCATCCTAAGAAACTTGATATTTTGTTTTCAGGGTTGAGTTGTATTACTTGGTTAGAGGAAAAATTAATAAACATTGAAGATGCCGTAAGAGTACGCTACACTTATTTTTAAAGATATCAAAAATATTCATATAAAAATGTTGTTTCAAATTTCAAAATATGCTCAAATACGAATTGTTATTTAAAATTTCGAAAAAATAAAAATTAAATTATCGAGCAATAATAATAGCAAATACGCAATAGTTTTTAACATCCGTCTATGTGACAGTTGTTCTATGGTTGTCATTTGTATTGTTACTTTAATAATAAATTTTATGTAATTGCACGTGAAATCATTTACATTCGATATCAATTTTTTATCGCTGAAATGCAATAGAATGAAAAAAAATCATTTGCATATAACTTTATGAAAATACATTTTTATATTACAAAATAAATATGAAATTAACAAAAACAACAAATTCAGAAATACAAACAAAAAAAAAAGCTATTCAAAATGATGCCCCTCTCGTTGAATGCATATGTTTGTACGCCTGTTGAAATCCTCGCATTCATGTTGTAACACAATAGGATTATTTCTTAAGAACAGTTCCGCATCTCCTATTTTGTTTTTCAATTCTTCTAAATTTTGAAACGGCCTTTCTGAATATACTTTATTCTTTAGCCATCCCCAGATAAAGTAATCCATGGGGTTTAAGTCGGGCGAGCGCGCTGCCCATGGAAAAGGTCCATTTCGTCCCATCCATCTTTCTCCAAATTTTTCATTTAAATAGTGTACAACTATTCGTGCACTTAGTGGCAATTCGTCTAATTCGTTATCGAGGTATGTTTGTAGAAATTCCAAATATCATTGTGAATTTACTGACGATTGAAAAAAATACGGACCAAAAATTTTTCTGTTTAAAATTCCACACCAAACGTTTACCTTTTGCGAATATTGATTCTTGCAGGGAATTCTAAAATGTAGGTTGTCAGACGACCACCAACGACAATTTTGTGCACACACAACACCATTAGTAGTAAAGGTTGCTTCATCAGTAAACAAAATGCTTTTGAAAAACGTTTTCTGCATTTCTAATGTACCTTGAATATCCAAAGAAAATTCAAATCTATTGTTGTAGTCCCGTTCCTGCAAAGTTTGAATATATCTTGGCTTATAGGGGTGATATCTATTGTTAACCAAATTGTTGCTTACTGATGATTTTTTAATATCCAAATTGCTTGCAATTTTTCTGACAGAAATTTTGGGATTTTCAATTACATTTTGCATAACACGTAAAGAATTTTCGAAATGTCTCACTTACTTTTCCCTACTTTTTTTTTTGTAACGCATTTCTAAACTACCAGTTGCTTTAAACTGATTTAAAATTCTTGAGACGCTTTGGAAACTAATAAATTTGTTGGGATGTCTTTCATTAAAAATATCAGCTGCGTCTCTACATGTTTTGTAGTTATCTCCGCAAATAAGAATTAATTCAGCTCGCTCTTGCATAGTTAACCGTTCAGCCATAGTTGGTAGGTAATAAATAACTTAATGAATTGTCTTAAAATTACTTAATTATTAAAGTGACAGCGGATCTGACAATCACATAAAATTTATTACTAAAGTGACAATACAAATGACAACCATAGAACTACTGTCACATAGATGGATGTTAAAAACTATTGCGTATTTGCTATTATTATTGCTCGATAATTTAATTTTTATTTTTTCGAAATTTTAAATAACAATTCGTATTTGAGCATATTTTGAAATTTGAAACAACATTTTTAAATGAATATTTTTGATATCTTTAAAAATAAGTGTAGCGTACTCTTACGGCAACTTCAATGTTTTTTAATTTTTCCACTAACCAAGTAATACAACGCAACCCTGAATACAAAATATCAAGTTTCTTAGGATGCACGAACTTTTCTTTTCTATAAAGTTTTCTGTGAAATCAAAAATAAAAATATTTCCCATTTGTCTCATACTTAAGTGGACACGTTGTATATATATATATATATATATATATATATATATATATATATATATATATAGATAGATAGATAGATAGATAGATAGATAGATAGATAGATAGATAGATAGATAGATAGATAGATAGATAGATAGATAGATAGATAGATAGATAGATAGATAGATAGATAGATAGATAGATAGATAGATAGATAGGTAGATAGATAGATGGATAGATAGATAGATAATTTCTTAGCCGTTCATTTAATATATCAATTGATAAATTCTTAGAATTTTTCGGCTTTTATATGAAATATTTACAAATATTATCAAATTAGTATGTAATTGCGAAGTAAATGTGAATGTAAACATTGCTGTCTACAAATTACAACACAAATGAACCCGCAACCCGCAAATGGTTTGTTAAAACTTTTTCTAATATTTTTTGCTCTATCTTAATAGCTAACATGACATTACTTGAAACACTATTTTTTATTTTAATTATAGTTGGCTAGATATTGACTTTATAAAAACTCTATTCATACGAAAAGGTGCATTGTCGTGGCCTACACAACTGATAAAAATTTTGTATTGATTGTTTTCAAAATAAAAAAGTTATTTAGCTGTCCCCACGAAGAATGAAACACACTCTGTATATTAATATACAGACTATCCTTAAAATAAAAAGACAATGTATTAAAAATAGAAAGATTTAATTACATAGAATATAAATCCGAAATATTTTCCCAAAATTCCCCCTCGCAAGCGAGAAAAAAATTACAAATATATTTAAAAAAAATTTGTAACGCCACTGTGCGATTATAAAAAGTATCAGAAACGCCGTATTCAAAAAATTAAATGTTTGTGTCTTGTATTTTTTAATACGGCATGCATACCTATATATTAATATACAGGGTGTCCTTGAAATAAAAAGACAACGTATGAAAAATGGAAAGATGTAATTACATAGAATATAAATACAAAATATTTTCCCAAAATTCCCTCTCATAAGCGAGAAAAAAAATTACAAAAATATTTAAAAAAATTGTGTCACGTCACTGTGCGATTATAAAAAGTATCAGAACCGATATCTTAAAGTTGACCGACAACAACAAAAATAATAGTTTTGTTATTGTCCATATCATCTAGTTATATGCGGTATATGCGTTTGAGATATTTATTATTTATGCACATTCTGAATATTCTGAATTCATAGGCGTCACGTAATACAATTTTCAGGGTATTTTTAATTGCGTCGTAATTGAATCACAATATTTTTGATATATATTCTACATAATTACATCTTTCCATTTATCATATGTCGTCTCTTTATTCCCTTCTTTATTCCCCTCTTTATTCCAAGGACATCCTGTATATTGTATACTTAAAAAAAATTAACTTACCATTACGTAATGTCTTTGGATTTCTATTTTTTCACTCGCTAATTTCTCGCATTCTAATTTTAAACTGAAAAAGAAGAAACAATATATTAATTAATAGTTCCTGACATATTTATAAAAACAAAATAAAGTGAAAAATAAATAGTATGATTTATAAGGGCGGTTTGACGCAAGAGTGATTTTTCAAAGGTTGGCAACACTTTCACTACGGTGATTATGTTGCTGACATCCGTCATGTTTCTGATGTCTACTGTCAAAGTTTCAAACAAATCTGACTTTATACTAATTTAAAGAAAACTGTTTTCGTCGTGTAAATATGAAGCAAAAAGAATTCCCGGTGTTAATTAAACATTGTTTTTTACGTAGAAAAACGTTTAAAGAAACAGAGAAAAAGTTACTTAAATATTATCGTGAATATGCTGGTGTCCCATGGAATGATTTGTAAGTTGTTTTCTGCTTTTAAAACTGGTTATATATGCAAGGATGCTGTAAAACATTCCGGGCCGTCATTAACTGTAACTACACCAGAAATGCAGGTTTTTTTCTAAGTAAGCGTAACGATAACAGTTTTGAAGAATATATGACTATTATACTACGCCCTAATTTCCTCCAGTTTCGGATCAGCACGGATCCTAAACAGAATTTTAAAATAAATTTGTAATATACGTTACTTGACCAATTGGTGTGGTCCGTACCATTAAACTTCACATTCTGATGTCTTCCACAGAGATAAGATTCGAATCATTTATTAACAGAGTCTCTAATACCGAAACTAGCTAATTTCTTCAACAATATCTTCCTGTTGACTGTTTTAAAAGCCCTGGTGAAATTAACAAAAACAATTTTTCCCTTATCCAGCTGCTTGGGCTACAAATCACAATTAATAATTGCCGTCTCACATGAATGATTCTCCTTAAAGGCTGACTATTACAACACCAGTATTATCATTCCAGTTACAGTATTTCACAAATTGATTTTTAACACAAACTTGTAAACCTTTACATAAGGTGGAACTACATTAATCGGTCGAAATATTCAAAGATATTTTTTCTCTAAAGCAGCGATGCACATACCGCGGCCTGCAGGCCGCATGCGGCCCGCCAACGAATTTTAAAAATTATTCGAAAAACTACAAAAGTAAGAAAATTAATACTGGTAGCCGTAACTTTGTGGTAATTCATTTTGAAAATAATAAAATAAAATAAAACAATAACTTTGTTTTACCACTTTATTCACATATAATCGTGACCGCGGTTTCGACATACAATGTCATTATCAAATTGCAAAAGTTACAGGCCTACATAGAACTTATAAATGACACAATTAACTACAAAAGTAGTAAAAATCCATTCAAATCAATATTTCTTAACTTTTTATTTTATTCTAACTTTTGTAATTGTTAGTAAGATATGTATCTTTAAGTACCAACTACTTTCTTGTTCAGGTTTACTACGTAGGACAGCTATGCTCCTCGTCGTTCCAAGCATATTGTTACGAGACTAGAAATCTGTCGAACCAACTAGATTACTCGAAGATTCGCGAAACACGTCGGTATTATCCCCGACCAATGTGGTAGGTTCTCGATGTTAGGTAACTCGTATAAATACAACGCATCGCCCGCTATCGGGGCAGTTAAGTTTTAACTACGGACGTGAACGTTATATTGTTTGAATTGTAATCTGTGAAGAATAAATATTTCGTCGTTCGAATTTGGCATCTACCTACGTAACAATATAATATCAATTTTGATATGGATAAACCAGGCCCCAGTAAAAACGTAGTCGTAAGGTTGAAGATGAAAATCGACAGTTTCAAGATATTTGGACCGAAAAATACTTTTTTATTTCATCGCATAACAAAAGTGTCTCTTTAATATGCAAGAGTAGTGTTTCTATTCCGAAGGAATATAATGTGAAAAGGCATTATGAAAAATCATACTTTTACCAAATTAACCGGCGAAAATCGAACGCAAAAAATTTCCACTTTACAAGGGGAACTAATAGGCCAGCAAGCTATGTTTACAAAACCAATTCAAGATGCTGAAACAGCTACTGAAGTTAGCTTTGAAATATCTCGAATAATAGCGAAAACTTGCCGGCCTTTTAAAGATGGTGAGTTTGTTAAGCAGTGTTTAGATATCGCCGCAAAAAAAATGTGTCCGAAAGATGCAAAGAGGTTTGAGAAAATTCAACTAAATCGGATGACTGTTCAAAGAAGACTTACCACATTAGCAGCTAATATAGAAGAGCAATTAGCTATAAAATCGAAAAGTTTTGAGTATTTTTCTATAGCACTCGTCGAATCTACAGATATAAGACTCTTAATATTTTTACGAGGTGTAACGCAAAATTTTGAAGTGAGTGAAGAACTGATTGGTATGAGTTCTTTGACAAGTCAAACCAAGGAGAGTGACATGCTCAAAGCTCTTCTGGAAAAATGTTCTATAATCGATTTGGATTTAACGAAATTATCTGGAATTACGACTGACGGAGCACCTTCAATGGTTGGAAGTAAATCTGGGATAATAACTATGTTAAAAGAGTATTTACAAACTAAGAACATAGATACCAAGGAATTAATGCAGTTTCATTGCATTATACATCAAGACGCCCTCTGTTCAAAATTATTAGGATTTGAAAATGTGATGAAAGTTGTAGTACTTACTGTAAACTTTATAAAATCACGAGGTCTCAATCACCGACAATTCACACAATTTCTCGAGGATATTGAAAGCGAATATGGTGATCTCCTGTTTTACACTGAAGTAAGGTGGCTAACTCGTGGGTTGTCACTAGAGCGGTTTCTTAACTTGATTGATGAAATCAAAATATTTCTGGCGGAAAAGAAAAAGGACGTCTCCGAACTCGACAACCCTGATTGGCTGTGTGACTTAGCGTTTCTTGTAGACATCGCAAATCACTTGAATACCTTAAATACGCGACTCCAAGGCAAAGATCAATTTATTTCGCAGTTATACTCTCATGTTTCGTCCTTTCAATGCAAATTGAGTCTTTTCAGGACACAAATCAATTCAGTCAATAACTGCCATTTTTCGAACTACAAAAAAATTATGGAGAAATTCAATAAAACTGATGTCAATTTCGCTTATGTTGAAAAAATTGATATTTTAATACAAGCTTTTCATGATCGTTTACTAGACTTCAAAAATGTTAAACCTCTATTAGACATTTTCAGCAATCCTTTCAACATTTCACACGAAAATGCACCGGAATCAATACAGCTGGAATTGATAGACATGCAAAATGATGATAATTTACGAAACAAGTTTAATGAAGGTAATTTACTCAACTTTTACCGTTGCGTTGGCAAAACCGCTTATAAAGAGTTGCGAATAAATGCATTGAAATGCGCAAGCTTATTTGGATCGACGTATATTTGTGTGCAAACGTTTCAGTGATGAAACTTAACAAAAAAAAATCCAAACCGTCTGGCAAATAAAAATCTGGACGCAATTTTACATGTGGCGACAAGTAAAGTGGAGCCAAACATAAACAAAATTGTTAGGTCAATGCAATGTCATGCATCAAAATAATAAAACATGAAATATTACATTGTAATGATTAGATTACATTACGATTACATAATTACAACAAACATTTTTGAATGCTCTTTTATTTTTATCATTTGTAATAATTCATACTATTTAAAAATAAAAATATTTGTGTTAATAAGTATTCTTTGTAGTGGCCCGTCCTTGGCTTATAATTTTCCCGAGTGGCCCCTGTTCCCTATAAGTCTGTGCATCCCTGCTCTAAGGTAAGTATTACATTGAAAATTCACTCTCCCATCAAACCGCCCTTGTATGTTAAGCCAACTATATTTATCACATTGTATCCAAAAATAGGTAAATCCTAAATAAATAAACCACCATTCTGTAGTACCACCGCAGGAGAATTTCCATTGATTTGACCTCATAACATAGCATATATATAAAGCATAGTATGTATAGTACACATTCATAACGTAATTTACGAAAACTCAAATATTAAGTCGAAACAAATTATGGGTTGCCTCCTCATGAAGCCATTAATTTAATTCAAAAATAACACCCCTAACAAGGAACGGATAATAGATCTGATGAAGCGATATAATTAATAACAGAAAAGATAAAAGGATAAGAAAGTTTGTTCGCATGCATATAATAAATAGCTTATCTAAATTACAAATCTGAAATATTCGTGGGCCGGGTAATGCCGTGTTATTTTTAAAAGAGATCCTCTGTGGTTTTGTATAGCATATGTATATGTATGTATGTATATATATATATGTATAAGTATCAACGTCCTACGTGGCGAGAAAAAATCGCGCCTCTTTTGTTGACATTATAATTAATGGACATTTTTTCGCCGCCGTAAAATTTGTGTGTCACTTTTATACATATTTCTTGTTCCGTTCATTATATTTTATTATAAAAAGTCAAATTCCTGCGACACATTGGACAGTGTGAAATTATTTTTTAAGGCAAATTCTGGTCTAAAATTAAGATGCCTATCTGTTTAGGTTCGAATAAAAAAGACCCATAAAACTTAATTGGGTGAGTTTGCAATTTTTTCAAGATTATATTAACACAAAAATTTAAAGGAATTTCTCAATGATAATAATGGAAACGATAATGAATAACGTTACTGATATAATACTATACCAGAGATATTTAATGGGAATCTTACATTTAAATGAAAAACTATTATTGATTAAGGTGGCAGTTACTTGGTGACTAAATGACCAGTGTTATTCAGTTAGAAAAAAATCTTTCAAGATGCGCAAAGAGAAGATAGAAAGATAGCTTGCAACTATGTTCCCAATCTAGTTATTACTGAGAGGGAGGTGGTGACAAAGATGGAAATTTTTCCCTGCTCAATGGTGCTTTTCTAAAAACTTTTTTAAAAGCGGATACAAGTCTATCAACTTCCGGAAAGGTGTCTGCGATATATTCACAGATTCTGTGAAGAACATATGCTACACAAGTAGCATATTAAGATATGTTTCCTTTAATAGTCTGCCCGTTTTTAATATACAAGCTGTCCCGTATCGTTATGTTCAAATTTTAGGAGTGTAAAATAGACTTCATTTCAAGTAACAAAAACGCAAAACTTGTATATCCATTTTTATTTGTTTCAAAGTTACAGATCTATGAATGTGATTGTCAGATCATGAAAAAAATGTAATCCTAAAGTCAATAAAAACTGATTTTATTTAAAAAAGGTTCAATTAATAATATTTTCGAAATGTCCAACTCCTTGTTGAATGCAGGCTTGTGCCCGTAAGCCTACAGAAAAAGTACTTAGAATTTCATACTTGTCTTGTTGGATTTGCTCGGCAGCCAGGTGAATACAATCCAACAACTCTTCTCTTGTGTTCGAAACATGCGCGAAGACTTTTGATTTTTGATGTACCCCATAAATAAAAGTCAACGGGATTAAGATCGGGTGATCTGGGTGGCCATGCAACAAGACCACCTCGACCAACCCATCTTGGATAATTAACGTTAACCCAATTTCGGACAGCAATTCCGAAATGTGGTGGTGCCCCATCTATGTGAAACAACATGTCTCGTCGAACATTCAGTGGGACATCCTCTAAAAGACCTGGCGGTTCGTCAATAAGAAATTGAAGGTAATTGTCCGCATTTAACCTCCCAGGAACAACGACAGGACCAATCTACCTACAAGTCATCGATTAGGGCCGCCAAAATGTTAATAGAAATTTCATGTTGAATATTTAGATGAGCGAATAGCTTTGGGATTTTCTGATAACCATCTGTTCAGGTTTCTCAGATTTGTAACACCACTTCTCGTGCACGTAGATTCATCTGTCCAGAGGACTGTTCTGCAGAAATTAAAATGAAGCCGTGACTGTCTTAATATCCAGGTAGAATAAACTAGACGAGCATAGTGGTTTGTCTCCTGCGATAGTGATATGGATATAAGCCCTCACGTTTTAAAATTCGCCAAACTGTCGTTCGTGGCACTCCTAGTTGTCTAGCGATTCGACGTACACTGAGAGTTGGATCCCTTGTAACAATAGCTACTGCTTCTTCCTCTAAGTCTGCTGGCAAATTTACTTCTCGATCGAAAAGATAATCATGCATTCCGCATTCCCAAAATTGTCTGTGTACTTCCAGAAACGTTTTGTAATGAGGAATGCGCTTATCGGGAAACCGATGTCGTTATTCAATAACTGCTTGACGTGCACTGCCGTTACAGTAGCCATACACAAAATGCATGTCCGCATATTCTTGAGAAGAAAATCGGTAAGGCATTTTCAATTAAGAAAACGTGTCCACTCACTAATAAGCTGTTGTATGAACTGAAAAGTAATGTAATCCTTTATTAAAAAATGCAAAGTTAACAGTCATCTGAACATTTGTTTATTGTATGATATTCATGGTTCAGCACTTACGAAATAAGTAAGAACCTTCTTTATCATAAATCAATTTCCAGTAGTCTTTTTTGTAGATATCCAAGAAATTACTGTATGCACTACGACACGTGTTTATTTATTTTAGGATAACATTTTATTATGCGACGTTAACAATCACAGGCCTGTTATTGAATCGTATAACTTTTTTAAATAAAATCAGTTTGTATTGACTTTAGGACTACATTTTTTTTCATGATCTGACAATCACATCACATCACATCACATCAGTAACTTTGAAACAAATAAAAATGGATATACAAGAAATGTTTTGAAGGTCAGATTGTGAAGTGCGTTTAATGGAATATTTGCCGCCATTAAAGTTTCACAGAGTTTTTCGTTAAAATTGTCAGATTCCAACGTGACGTTTTATGTGGGATTTTATGGAATTTGCAATAAATTTCGGAACCACTGGCAATGGACATACAATCAGTATGACCCTTAATCCAACTAGCCATTGTTTCACAATGCCATTCTCAACGTTGTTCGATATCATATCTGAAAAAGTAATTTAAACAATGTTCCAATATTTTTCGAAATTTTCTTGATCAAACTTCCATGATGTTTAACACCCTTAACATAAATTTTATTAAGAAGAATGGTTAAATACTTATGAACAGTACTATACCCACGTGTATCATTGTGTGTTATTTACACGAAACATAAATTACTACCTCATAATGCATTGTTCAAATAAGAAAAACAATTGAAATTTCGTCGTAAAATGACCGAATTAATAAGAAATAACTACAGTACATAGACATTAGACTAAATAAAAGAGCAAATCGTTCTGACATCGATAAAAAAATGGAACGCACTAAGAGAAAAGCAAGACGAAATTACAAAATCACCGAGTTTAAGTTTTTATATTTCTCGCGGGAATTTTCACGTTATTTCTTATGTAAGACTCTATAATTGTTGCAATACAATTCTATCCTTATGCGGTTGTAACATGTTTAGATGCAACCGGCAAGAGTTTCACTTGTTAGCACCTTAACGATAATGTTGTTTCAATCGCTTCTTATTACTATGGAAACTTTTGATCTTTTAAATGAATACATTATTCATAAGTTACCAGTTAGTTAAACACGTAATTTTCTAATTGCTTAATGACATTGGAACTGTCACTCAACAATTTAAAATATATTGTCTATTGTATGCAAATGTAGATATATAAAGAATTTATTTATAATGTTACTAAAGAGATCATAGTTGATTCCGGTTATCTTCATTATTTACTGATTTATTTTGCATTTGAAACATGTAATGATACGTTACATGTTTAAATGACGATGCTCGGAGTATTTCTGAGTGCAAGGAACTAATACAAATTCCGAATTTAATAAATTCGTCGTACTTTCTTCAGGAACGCTTTGGAAATTCGCCAAAACTAATCACTTAGTTTGAAAATAAAAATCTCAAATTAAATGATTGATTAACCACATTAGATGTGGCTATTAATAATTTGAAAAATATTCCAAGTGACTTCGGATGTGGCCTTCGGCAAGAATTAGACTCAGTTTTTAATAGAAATCCAGATTTAATAACATTATGGCAATTGTGTATGGGGACAATGCCTCAAAAACTAACTGCTAAATACGCTGAAATAAATGAATTTTTCCAGTATGCACCTATAACCAGTTGCGATGTAGAAAAGACGTTTTCTATCTACGAGGATGTATTTTATTCAAAGAGAACAAATTTTACAGAAGAGAACCTTGAGAAAGTATTGCTAGTTAATATTTTACTCAACTTGAACCACTAAATGAAGAAATAAAAATTTCGTATTTTATAGATCACCACCCGTTTGTTTTCCAATTACAGCCGACAGTGTTTATAGTGAAACTCTATATATTGAAAAACTCTTTATAGTGAAATTTTTTCAAGTCCTAGAATATTTTAATGAAATTTCATGTAAAAAGCCCTGCATATAGTGAATCTGTAAAATAGTAACACTCTATATAATAAAATATTTACCGGAATTTCATGTATAAATTTTTATGCATTTATTGAGATTTTAGCCACTTCGGGTTTCCCATTTCTACCTAACATTAGCACGAACTCCATTTTTATGACGCACTGTTTTGAAAAGGTTCTTAACGCGTTCATAACCAGTGGTCCAGTGGTCGAAACAGACTCCTAAAGAAGCCTTCGCCGCGGCCATGGAATCATGGCGTCGACGTTGTGAAAAATGTGTACGTCTGCAGGGAGATTACGTCGAGAAGTAACACCAGTTTCATAGTTTTCGGGTGAGTAGTTAGTTAGAAAAAAAATCGGAGGCCTTAGAACTTGAATGCACCTCGTATATCAAACCATTGCTTCCTTCTGTTATATTTCTTGTAGGGTATGGTTTCCTCTGCTGACCGTACAATGTAATCCATTATGACGCTCTATTCCTCTTCTATGCTGTATTCTTCATTTATTTGATTTATTTTCTTGTCGATGTCTCTTCTATATTTCTCTCTCCATTCCTTCTGTTCCAATTTTTCCCTGTCCGATTGCTTCTTCACTTCTGTCTTCGCTCTATTTTCACTTACCGTAAATTTGCATTTTACCACAATCATAATATGGTCTGAATCTATATTTGCACAACGATAAGATCTTGTGTCATAGATTGCTTTTAAGTTCTTTCTCGCAACTAAAAAATGGTCTATCTCGTTTCCCTCAACAGTGCCTAGTACCGTCCATGTTATCTTGTGTAGCCTCCTGTGTACAAATCTTGTGCTTACAATAAACATGTCAGTAGCCGGTGCCATATTACATAACCTCCTAACATTATTATTTGTTACATCATGTATTGTTTGCCTATCTGCTACATCTTTATAACATTGTTCCATCCCAATTTTAACATTAAAATCTTCCAAAAACGATTCTTATATCATTACTTGTTATTTTGTCAATTACACAGGCCTGCATAAAATTTGTGATGACGTGATTTTTGTTTGTTAAGCTCAGTTTTTATATAGCAATAACTAATTAAAATACAGTTGGTCTCTACCACCCACAGATTTTCTTTGCACAAAAGAAAAAGAAAAAAATATAAAAAAAATCTTATAATAGGCGTTTTAATACATTTTAAAATAAATGTACTACTTCAAATTCTAGGTATTAACCCAAAAATGATTTTCTGTTGTGTTTTTAAAGAAATTTGTTAAATAGGCTCTCATTACCTGATGTAAATCTTTTATTACATGTATTAATTTTGGACAAGATTTCCGGGAATTTTTACCTGCTAAATCCTATTTATTATGCTTTCACTTTATTAGTACTGCGAAGAAGGATTTCAAGTTTATCACTCCAAACAAAATGTATATTTTAATGCCATTTACTTCATTATAGCTCTGAGTGTCGATCAGTAAACAACTAAAATTAATTTGTCTTTAGTGTTGTGCGTGGTATTTGATAAATAAACATTGCTTAAAAATATGTCTAGCCGGTGTTGCAAAAACAAACCAGATGATTTCTGTTATATTTGTGGATATTTCGTCTTAAAAAAGTTTAAGAGACCAATTGGTGAATTTGTGAAAAATGCATATTATGCTTATTTCAAAATCAAATTAGGAGATCAAGACAAAGATTGGGCACCGCACGTTGTTTGTAAGGTATGTGAAGAAGGTTTAAGACATTGGACCAAAGGGAATAGAAAAAGCCTTCCTTTTGGAATACCGATGGTTTGGAGAGAACCGCAAAATCATCATGAAGATTGCTACTTTTGTCTTTGTGATATTAAGGGGCATAATAGAAAAACTTTGAAACATATTTTGTACCCAAACAATATTAAATCAGCTATCAGTCCAGTTCCTCACAGTGATCATGTACCTATACCTATACTCCCCAAAGTACTACAAGAAGATATTGAAACCTCTTCAACTTCCGGCTCCGTACAGATGGATAGTGATTTTGAACCATCAACCTCAGGTCAAAACCAATCTCAGCTATTTTCACAAGCCGAACTGAATGATTTAGTAAGAGATTTGGGACTTTCAAAAGATCTTTCTGAAGTATTGGGGTCTAGGTTGAAACAAAAAAATTTGCTTGCCCTAGAAACTACCTTCAGATCTTCCTTTAGCTGAATATGACAGAAAAACAACCAAACGAAGCTTTTCTGAAAAACGAAAACGTTTTTTTAAGAAGCATAAAGAATAAATAACTATTTTTAATAGTTTCTATGTGTATATTTTTGTATTTTTTTAAATATAATATAAAACTAGCTTATAAATGAAATAAATCGTGTTTTTTCTATATTTTTTGATTTTACTGGTTTGAAAAATAACCTTACGTGATACAAAAAAAATAAAAGCAGATTTGAAATCAGCGCTACCCAATTACTAGAAAACAGTTAAAATTTTTAAATCAACATTCAAAGAGTTGAAAAATGCAGGCCTGTGTTATTTCTTCCAGATTTTCATAGGACTACATCCACCACATGGACTAGGATAGAGTTCCTTAAAAGGAATAGTCACAATTTCACACCAAAATGGTTTAGCTTTAATAATAATATACACATACGCTCCTGCGTTTTTTAATAATAATTAACTCGAAATAAGTCCATAAGTACAATGCAATCTCATGTAATTACATCGATTACGTTCTATATATTGGTAATTATATGATTAATGATATCTTTTTTCTCAATAAAAAACGATTAAATATTTGTAATATATAACGTTCGAGTAGATATCAATTAGAATCTACTAAACGTGCATTTCCATTAATAAGAGATCTATTTTTTATCGTATAAATAACAAAGAATGACTGTACATAAAACTTGATTAGTTACACATAGAAAAATTATAGAATAATCGCTATTAGTGTCCTTGATATATCATGACTGTTATTACGGTTGTCGGTAATGACTGGTTTATCTTTTGGTATTTTTGTCGTGTTGGTAACGAACACTATCTGGATCGCGCAATTTCCATAATATGCGGTAATGTTCGCCTTAATTATTGCCTGTGTAATACAAACGAGAAAGGAATAGTTATTCGGTGTAATAACAGAGAGCAGGTGTTTGTATTCAAGTTGATTATATAATTATATATCATAGTAGTTAGTGGTTCCTAGGCAAATGAATAGCGTTTCAGATATAGTTGTAAGACATATTTTACAGTAAATATAGTTATTTAAATTGTGGGGATTTGCGTTCTGTAATTTACTAATGCGCTAGACGCTTTATTTAATTATAAATTGATTGGTTTTGAAATGTACAATGCGTACACATAAGAATTTCGACACAATAAACTTTCTAGTAAAAACAGTTTTTCGCTAAATTAAATGAGGCAGGCCTGGAAATAGTATGACTGGAACAAAGCTAGATATTGTAACCAGCGGTACATTTGCTATATATCTTTCCAAGACAAGATAAATGATATAAATATAAGAGAGTATAAAAAGCAATGAAACGTATTTGAAACGGGCTGTATTTTAAATGCAACACAAATTTAATATTCTCACGTATGGGAATTCTTAATTATATCTTTGTTTTAGTTAAAAAAAATGTAACCAAACAGATTTATGTTTAGAATGCATCTGTGTTACGTGATAATGTTTGAAATCAACATTAAATGTCAATAGGTTATCGTTTGCATTAGGATTTAGCTTTAGAAATATTAAGTTTTGAATTAAAAAGTTGCATCACGAACCAGAACAAATTTTAAAAAAGATATAAAGACTATTTATGGTAGCATAATTTCATGACATATTGTCGTGGACTTTTCCCCGAAGAACAATTTAATTAAATAATTATGCATTATGTTAAAGTTATTTTCAAATTTATTATTGTGTATATTTTGAATTATGTTTAAATATTTATTTGGATTTGTTTTGTTGACCGCGCCTGTACATTTATATGGAACAGGAAATAGTTCGACTAGGGGTATTATATTGAATTATATGCACCTGATGTCCGATTTTATTTTTCCGGCTAGTGACAGAGATATCTTGTGTGTTGAACGATATAGTCTAGGAAATAAAAACTCATTTTTTATTTCTTCATTTCATTTAATTTCGGTTTATTTACTTGTTTTGCGCTGTTGTGTATTTAAATATCATTATCGTTTCATTTACGAGTTTTGCTTATCTCGTATTTTTAGTGAATATCTGAATATTACTTGATATCTCTCGTATTTAGTTTTTTTTGTGTGTGTGAAAATTACGTTAACGTAAGTAAAAAGATTTTCACATTAGTTTTATATAAATTTTTCACTGTAATTCTATAATATTTGTGCCTATTTGTAATCTTGAATTATTATTAATATTATTAGTTTTTAAATATAGATAGTTGAGAAAATTATCATATTTTTTTTATGAGGGAGTTTTTTGTCACGTTATTCTAGAATATATTTTTGAAAGTCAGGTTCTGGAGGGAGATTTTATACTTGTGTTAGTGCGCACGATAGAAGTTATTTTACGTGTTGACATTTGGTCTATTTACGAATTGAAATGTTGGGGTTTATTAATTAAATTTTTGAATTTGAGAGTTTTCTTAATGATCTATTAGATATATTTTTGCTCGCGATTCACAAGAGGCTTTTCTTTGTGTGCGTGTCTTTTATCACACAAATTTTTTCCTCTAGGCTTTTGTCTAATGACGCATTAGCTCTCTTTACACTTTGTAAAGAGTATTTTTTTTATTTTTTTTTTATAAAATTGTAAATTACCACTGTGATTTTTCTTTATTGACATATTATTTTTTCCACTTTCTCGCTCGAGGGAGAGAGAGCCTTGGATAAAGCAGTCTCAAGCTAGAAGAATTTTCATCTGAACTAGTTCGGTCATATTTTGTGGATGAACAGTGGAATATCCTATAAGCAAACCCACAGTTCACAGCAATATGTAAACAGTAAGATTTCATTTATAAAATAACCACTCTTCATTTTGTATTTTAAAAGTACGTTTGATTTCAAATAATAAGATTTCTTGTGAAACCAGATAAAACAAAGGTAAATTCTGATAATCCAGGGTATATAACGTATTGGTACAATCTGAAAGCACAATAGAATCTTTGGAACAAACGTAACATGATGCAATGTATGTCTTGAAATGACATTTTGTTGTACCTACCTACAAAATACCAAACATTATAATTCAATATCCATTAAAAACAGGTGTAATCAATAAGTGGAGAACCAATAATATTGATAAGACCTTGAAAGTGTATTTTGCTTACTTTAAGTTAAAACTTGGGGACCAAGACAAAGCTTAATATTTCCGGTGTGTTTTGAGATATTATTTGACTCTACGTTGCGATTTTTTTACAATTATTTTTTAAATTGATTGTTTTAGTTTCTGTTATGGACTTCCTAAAATAAATAAAATTATTAAAAAGGTCGTAACACAGCCAAATTAGTAAAAATATCTCAAAACACACCGGAGATATTAATAAATATACCAAGTTAATTTTGTCAGCCTGTATATTGTAAATACAAAGTGGCATAAGGAAGTCCCATTATTTTAGTCCAAAGAATACATGGTTAACGGATTGACCTACTTTTTCCTAACAACCTGTATACTAATATATCGTTACAAGCCAATAGTTTAAAATTTTGTGACTGAGATACTATTGCAAATATACTTGTAAATAATTAATAAACTTCGTAAGTAAAATAATCTGGATATAAAATAGAAAAGTATTTATGTTGCTTCTAATAGCTCAAAAATTGAATATTACTTCCAAAAACGTATAAAAAATACTTACTTATGATATTGTGCCTGAAGAAAATTGAATTCTTCCTTAATCCTATCACATGATTCACCTACTGTAAATTTGAAAGGCTGGCCAGGCTGTGGAGGACCCTGAAACCAAAAGGAATTACATAAAATACAAATTCAGTATGTAAAATAAGTGTGTATATATATATATATATAATTGAAAAGAAATTATCGACCGATATATATTATCAAAAGTTAATTAAAATTCGGGTAAGCGGTCAATTAAAAAACTCCTTTATTAAATTACCCTATATTTCGCGACACGTTGTCGCTTCTTCTGGGGTAAAAAATGTAGAGTTAAAAAATAATAAAATTGACGTACAAAATATAAAAAAAATTTTTTTTATATTTTGTACGTTTATTCAAATAGATTTAATAAAGTCAGAAATTTTAGCTTGGCGCGTTTTTCCTATAATTTCATTATCTTGGAGATGTATTTGAAGATCAGTAAGCAATTGAACACCTTTAAGGTCGCTGTGATACAAAGAAAAAGCCTTTAGTTTTCTTATAGCTAAATAAGCCTCTTTATAGGAAGTTAACTTGTCTTCAATTTGACTTTCTAGCTCATCTTCAGACGAGTTGGCGAGCGTTTCTTGGGAAGCAATTAACATTTCAGTATTAATATTTTCCACATCTTCATCATTAATGAAGACTTCATTATCTAAATTAATATAGTCTTCGATGTTAATTTGGATTTGGCTCTGAACTTGATTAATAATATTGAAGAACTGAGCAAGTGCTGATAGTGGAAGCTCATCTTCTGCGGTCCAACCGCTATCGTCATTTAGGATATCTGTTTTCTCAAAACCAGCTTTTCTGAAACAATGTTTTATTGTCTGGGGACCCACTTGCTCCCACGCTTTGTGTATGAAATAAACGACATCTAACAAATTTATTGATTTTGATAAATTAAAAGCAGAATTTGCGTCTTCCATCTGCAGCAAAATTTTTTTTTAAAATAACGATTTGTACAAAAACAAAGTTTTTTATAACGCCTTGATCCAGGGGCTGACAAAATGCTGTTGTGTTTGCTGGAAGAAAAATAACTTTAACATTTTTCAATTTAAGATCGCGAGGATGAGAGGCCGCATTGTCTAAAAACAGCAGGACGTTTCGTTCTTGAAGTTGCATTTTTCTATCGAACTGCGCTAGAAAATCAGTCATCAAATCAGACGTCGTCCAAGCCTTTTTGTTTGATCGCCACGTAACTGGTAAATTGTTCAAATTAATATTGCGAAACTCCCGAGGTTTTGCAGCTTTCCCATTAACAAAAAGGGGTTCCTTTTCTCCAGCCATATTGACGCAGTGCAAAATCGTTAGTCTATCCTTAGCCATTTTTCCACCAGTGCATTTTTCACCTTTTAATGCAAATGTTTAATCGGGTAATGCCCGAAAAAACAATCCAGTCTCATCTGCATTATAAATATCTCGTGAATCATATCCTTGAATCAAAGAAGACACTTTTTCAGTATAACTTTTGACATCATCTTGGTTTACACTAGCGGCTTCTCCAGAAATGGCACGGAAGGTTATGTTATGCCGTTTTTTGAACCTTTCCAGCCAGCCAGATGATGCACTAAAATCTGCGTAATTCAATTTATCTGCAATTTCTTTAGCCCTGCTCCTGATAAGTGTGCCCGAGAGAGGAATACATTTATTTCGAGCCTTCACAAACCATTCGTAGCACAATTTATCAATGTTAACGCCTTTGACGTTCAGCATACTCCTTTTTCTATCCAGATTGACATCAGTATCCCACAATCTTAAAATTTGGTCTCTGTTTTTGATGATACAAGCAGCTTGAGTTTTACTAATCTTACATTTCTTTGCTAACTCGCGTACACTAAGTTTCTAATTTTTTTGAATTTCAATGACATTAACTTTGTCTTTAATAGCCAACACTATACACACATAGCGATTCAAGTATGTATACAATAAGAATATATAAATGTACTATGTATTTACGTACTACATTCAAAACAACAAGCTGTGCGTACTTAGGGAATTCCCCTTTGTACATACGCGTATTATTCAATAAGCAACATCTGTATGAATATGAAGAAGAGTAAAAGGAAAAACAGTGTTACAGTGTTGTAAGCTGTCCGGTTATGGGGAACTAAAATCACTTTGGTGTGGGAAAAAAGTGTCCGCGTCCGGTTATGGGAGGGTTGTCCGCTCAAGAGAGAAAAATTTTAAAAATCCCTAAGTAATCTTTTGGTACTGCAAAAGGTGTCCGTTTATGGGAGGTGCCCGCTTAAGAGAGGTGTCCGTAAGGAGAGAGTACACTATACTATAAATTTACAAATTAAATTCAATATCCAGCGAATACAAACTGTGAAATACTAAGCCAATTTTTACAAAAACCAGTAACATATCGACAATCTCATTATCATAATCCGCTAAAAGCTAATCACTAAACTTTATACATTGAATTTCACGTGAAACTCTGTACTAATAATCGACAAAAATCCCATTCGAACGCACAGTATTCCCATCCGGAGAGGTTTAAATACTGAATATAAACCCAATTGTTGCAAATAATTCCCGGCAAATTGGTTTCATTTTGAAAACCGCTTACATTTTAACGATTCGATATATATTTTACGAATCCCCGGAATATTTGACAGGCATTCCAGGCTATCGCATTAAGCTCACCGACGATCAGCGCACTAAAGCAGATATACATGCATAACTCGACAATTATAATAAAATAATTAGTATTAATGTACGGGGATTTAATCAAAACGGTTTACAAACCAAATATACTGATACTAACAATGTAATAACTATTACAATTATACCTAACGTCGTTAAAATTGTACGTATTATGATGAGTTCTCACTCGGTTTGTGAAAGTATGAAAATATTGTACTCAGTGTTACTGTTTGGATTCTGATTAATTAGACATGCAAAGTATTTTTAAAGAAATGATACAACAAAATTTTTCATGTATATTACATCTTATTATATATTCATTTTGCTTAAAACTAATTATTCATGCGAATTGTAAAAGAACACATAATTCTGAAGTATTTTCTTTCGATTCTTTATAGAATCCTTAAACTACCACACTTGAACGTCTCACTTAGCCCAGGGGATCTTAACCCTCCAAACGCGAAGTAATGGTTCGAGGTATTTGGTTTGATCCTCTTACACACAATCTTTTATATGGATATTCTTGATTCTACTGATATGTTTTATTCTAAATAAAGTGTGTTTATTGAACGTATGTTTTGTGAGAGACCTGACACTACGCAACACACCGTAAATTGTTTTATTTATTCCCCATCCTTTGATTTTTATCGTTAAATACAATTATGTCCATTCTGTGAAATTCTTTATGGGAAGTAGATATTAATTCAGATATCTTACATAAATATTTATTTCGATGTTGAGTTTACAGTTAATTAATTCGAACTAATTATCCATAGATGCGTCGAAATATTTAATTTAAGTTTTACAGACTTCAAAGTATTGTGAGCTTTTTACTTACACTTATGCTGGCATCTCATGTATAATTCTGTATAAGAGGAAATTTTGGGAAAATATTTTTTTATTTACATTCTGTATAATTACATCTTTCCAGTATTTCAAGGACACTGTATATTAATTCCGAGCTCGTAATTCTGTTGAACTATAAAAATTTCATTCACATTTGCATATTAATATTCTGGACAGTTACTTCCCCCCTACTGATTTAATGGTGGTTGTAATTACAAGAATATATTATTGTTTTCTTTTATTCAGAATTACAATTATGTATAGTTATAAATTTTGACATAGTAAAAGAGAAATTCTGGGGAAACTCTAAAACTAGCTTGAAATGTAGAAATTTCACTCCTTATATTTCATTTGTTTTGTTCTCTTTCCCCTTTTCCACTACAGTAGGATACCCCGGTACCTCCAAGTTCATTTTGTTGTCTGCATTACATGAAACAACGGAATAGTCTCGTCTGTGTGTTGTCTGTCTTAATATAAAACAAATAAGCATCGTCAATAGCGTTCGTGATGAAACGAATACCATTTAGCGATGTGATGAACTACGTTGGTAAAATATAATCTGCATCGACATCTACTGTTCGTGACAGGTTGCAAAGAGGCGGAAGCCGTATTCGAGTTATTCATCAAATAAATGCTACCGTAAACCTCACGATTTTGTTGTCGGCGCTTTTCGTACAAATATAAATTAAATGCACCTGCAACTATTGTGCCACATCGGATATACACTCAGACAACTTTAGATATTAAGCCAAATTGTCTGGGAAATTAAACGTGTGGGGATTTTTAGTTTTAAACCTACAATCAGCGCAAATACACAATATATTCGATGCGAAATATTGCACAAAAGTTTTGTTTATATATTACCTTGTGTAAACAAGGTAATTTCATTTAAATTTTCTAACCTTAAATACGCAAAATGAGAGTATGTAAAAGTACAAAGGGCTATTGCTTAAAAAACAGTATATAATAAAAAACGAGGTATGTACAAGGTTATTATTTATCTAGCACCAATATACATATTGCATCTAAGTAACAACAATATACACAAAAATAAAAAATACGCAATATTGCTCTTTCCGTCACATTCAAGAATTTCCCAAACTCCCTCCAAACCGTCTCAAAGGGCAATCCTCAACAATATATCATGTCACAATATATCATGTCACAATATGTGGTTTGACGGTCACAATTCAAGTAAGCAACCTTACCTTACCGAAAGCTGCTCCGCACTTTCCACTCTTTGACCTGAATCTGTTTAAGGTTGACCTAGGTTGACTATGCTTTACGTGGTAACTCGGATGCCGATGATACAAGGAGACAATAAGAAAAATTTTATACTTGAAGATTTGCAAATGACGAAAGTTTGCGCAAAACATCACCACAAGAGCAAAAGGAAAAGATATCTACTCTGACATCGTGAACCGATTGACAGCAAACCTGGAACTAATAGAAAAAGTCATCAAATGTTATGAAATGCGAAGTGTCAATCCATGCACTGGCAGACCCCCCATTAATCCATACGCTGGCATGGGGTCATTGTGATTGATCGGGTGCCTCAAGTTCAAACGATAAATTAGAAGTACTACATTGAAATCCTGACCAAGCTGAAGGAAAGCGAGGAAGAAAAGATATTTGTAACGACTAACTGCTAACTGCTGTACTAGGACAACGTGCTGGCCCAGAATGTAATCTCTGTGAAGCAGTTCTTAGTCGGAAAGAGAATTACCGTGCTCCAACGTCGGTGGTATTCAGCAGATCTCGCTTTGTGCGACTTCAACCTATTCGCAAAAGTTAAAAGTGCATTAAAGGACACACATTCTCAGTCTGTAAAAGAGATCAAGGCAAAAATGGCAGACTTGCCGAAGAGGGTGACATTTAAAGATCTACAACACTGCATTGAGCAATGGAAAGCACGTATGCACAGCAGTGAATAGATAGACAAGGGAAATATGTTGAAGTTACCAATTTTGTTACCAATCTCGTTAGTTGTCACACCTCATAATTAAATATAGAACCCGTAGATATAACAATAGAATTTAAACTAATTAAGATAGCAAGGGCATGTGCAAAAGATGGAAAATAGAAGGCTAATGAAACAAGTGAATTTGGTCGGAAACGAAGAGGAAGACCAAGAAAGATTAGGAAGGAAGAAATTTGAAAGGCATTGGAAAATAAAGGAATTATTTTCGAACACATTCGAAATACCATCCTGAGAACGTCCCTGATAGTTTTATTTTTTTATATATACAGGCTGTCCATGAAAAAAGAACCAAAGTATGAAAAAGGAAAAAATGTAATTATATAGAATATAAATCCAAAATATTCTTCCAAAATTCCCTCGCACAAGCGAGAAAAAAAATTACAAAAATATTTAAAAAAATATTTGTCACGCCACTGTGCAACCGACTATATCATAAAGAGTATAGACATGTATATGATACTTAACGCTCACCGATAATAACAAAAAGGGTAGTTTTGTTATTGTCACTCAGCTTTAAGTATCGTCTTCGATTCAGTCAGTTATCGATCATTACATGTGTATATGTGCACATTCAATATGATTTTACAGTTACGGCTTTGATTTAAAGATAGATTGTTACTAAATTGGCCGTGAAATGCTCCATCTTAGACCTTCTTTCAATACAACTTCTTTTAAAAATTCACATAAATTTATCGCCAAAAACTATTGCTTCATGGAAACGGTTATCAAGTAGTGAGAACTGCTACCCGACGGTCAAAATCAAGACGAAGTTCGTAGTCGTATCGCACAATAGTCTGGGAGCTTCTATTTATCGTGTATGCCCTTAGTAAGTAGAGATGGGTATAGGTGACTAAATAAAAGATGGTAGGTAGCGCCACTCCGTTTTGCTTACGGATGCTCAGTCTGAAAATGGAGAAAAGGAATTGCGCGATCTTAGGTTCATGCACATACAGTCTACAACAAAAAATACGAACGCTAAATACACGATCGGAACGCAAAATGCTGCACAGGGCAAAAGTTTAAGAGACCAATTGGTGAATTTGTGAAAAATGCATATTATGCTTATTTCAAAATCAAATTAGGAGATCAAGATAAAGATTGGGCACCGCACGTTGTTTGTAAGGTATGTGAAGAAGGTTTAACAAATTGGACCAAAGGGAAACATATTTTGTACCCAAACAATATTAAATCAGCTATCAGACCAGTTCCTCACAGTGATCATATACCTATACCTATACCCCCCAAAGTACTACAAGAAGATATTGAAACCTCTTCAACTTCCGGCTCCGTACAGATGGATAGTGATTTTGGACCATCAACCTCAGGTCAAAACCAACCTCAGCTATTTTCACAAGCCGAACTGAATGATTTAGTAAGAGATTTGGAACTTTCAAAAGATCTTTCTGAATTACTGGGGTCTAGGTTGAAACAAAAAAATTTGCTTGTCCCAGAAACTACCTTCAGATCTTCCTTTAGCTGAATATGACAGAAAAACTACCAAACGAAGCTTTTCTGAAAAATGAAAACGTTTTTTTAAGAAGCATAAAGAATAAATAACTATTTCTAATAGTTTCTATGTGTATATTTTTGTATTTTTTTAATATAATATAAAACTAGCTTATAAATGAAATAAGTCGCATTTTTTCTATATTTTTTATTTTACTGGTTTGAAAAATAACCTTACGGGATACAAAAAAAAATAAAAGCAGATTTGAAATCAGCGCTACCCACTTACTAGAAAACAGTTAAAATTTTTAAATCAACATTCAAAGAGTTGAAAAATGCAGGCCTGTGTTATTAGACGCCTGCGTTTTTTTTCTAGAATAGTTTTAAATCCTTGAATTTTTTGTATCTTTGAGTTTCCACAGCGTCTAAATTTAGGTCCCTTATATTTGATTATATTATATTCCTTGTGTTGATGGTGTTAAATATACATATTCTTAATGTCTCTAACATGACGAAAGCGTCTTATGACTTATGACACGGCAGAGAACGTAATTTTAAATATAAACAACTGTAGCCTTACACTTTTAAGATTTTACTGCGACATTGCAATTTCATGTCAGTTTCCTCAACATAAGTAATCAATTTATGTAAATTATGTTTTATTAAAGAAAAAAAAAAACAAAACAAAAGAAATACCGAGGCGTATTTCAAAGATGTATCGCGAGCATTAAATAAGCAGCATGCTACTGAAATATGTACACATAAGGTCTCTGTGTATGTATATACAAACGCGAATCTGTTGACAGGGTAAATCTCTAAATGTTTCCATTGTTGTCCGCGGATCGTGAGTCAAGCCATTGTCGTGATGCGGCGGTCCGTCGACGTGGCAGTTATTCGTCTCCAAGGGAAAGCAGCTGTCACCACAAAGGATCCTACGAATACGTAATATATATGCAACATGCTCGAACAAACGCTAGGTAGCGCTACCATCACGAACAATGTAAACATACACGCTTCCTAAATATTCGCCGTTTGTCGTTGACGTGCAGGAGAAATAAAAGAAATGGAGACGTGGAAAACTGGTTCTTCCTTCTTGTTTGTTTGATCTTTCCTTTTTAGGGTTTTCTATATTTCGGATGAAATAAATAAACATCATTTGATGTTTTCTTATGGGCTTACGTTTTAAATGGAATATGTTGTGATATAAAAAAAAAGCATTTCAAAACTAAATAGAATCTGTTTTTGACGGTATAAGTGTTTATTCGTTTTTTTTCAATTTTTCGATTTAGAAGACTTATTGTTGTTTTCGCAAAGTGATTATTCGAACTCTGCCATGTTTTTGATGTGTAAATAATGTATTTTTTTGCAATACAGAATTCATGGACGAGAAATACTGAGACAATACGTACATAATTGTTAATTTAAACCCAAAATCTCCATATTAAAAATAAGAGTATATGTAGTTTAAACAACTGAACTAATCATCTATGCTGGGTTTCCAATAAAAATCAGGGCTAGTCCTACCAAAACTTGGTGTTTTGGGGTGTCCAGTTAACGAAGGATTTATGATCTGGATGTATCCGGTTCGTGAAGGACCAATGTGGTGGATTGAGGATCTTGAAACCAAATGTTTGCGATGACTCGTTTTTCAGGCGGTGATGATTCAACCCCGATCACTAGAATCACGACCCCAATGTTTGCTTTACCATGCACAAGTTGTAAGGCTGTATACACTTTACTTTTCAAATTTAAATGAATAAATGTACTTGCATCTAAATATACAGGGTGACTTACGGGAAACTGACGGTTTTCAAATGAACATTACTCAATTGTTTTTCAATAAAGAAGAAGTTTATTTTTACAAAACGAAAGATTAATATTTACCATTTAATGTAACATTGTCATTTATGGAAAATTATATCACTCAAGTGACGGCCGTCCGCTTGAATACAGATTTCAAGTCTCTGCCAAAATTCATTCACAACTAGTGCCAATAGCTCTTGGTCAATCGCATGCACCTCTTCTATAATGATATATTGCAACGCAATTAAAGTACGGGGTTTGTGAACATAAACACGTTCTTTCAAGTATCCCCACAAGAAAAAGTCACAAGACGACAAGTCCGGCGATCTTGGGGGCCACGGCACGTCACCGAAACGAGAAATGAGGCGCCCAGGAAACATGTTTCTCAAAACTTCCATTGATGCATTTGCAGTGTGTGCTGTGGCACCATCCTGCTGAAAATAAACATTTCTGAGGTTCATCTGTCTTCTTCGTAGTTCAGGTAGAAAAAACGTATTTAACATGTGAATGTAACGCTCCGAATTCACGGTCACCGTAACGACATTCTCATCAAAATGCGAGGATTTTGTGGGGCCCAGTAACGAAAGTTTTGATTATTTACTGAGCCATCCAAGCTAAAATGAGCTTCATCGCTCATTATCACTATTGGGTTTTCCTCAAACAACACTTGGATACGTACGGCGAAGTCTTCGCGTTCAACATAGTCCCTCTCGTTGAGCTTCTGAACAACCTGCACTTTATATGGGTGAAATTTCAAATCCAAACGCAAAATTCTTCTCACAGAATCACGGCTTAACTGCAACTCACGCGCATTTCGCCGTGCAGATCGACTTGGGCTCCTGTTCATTGCCTCTCTCACTGCGTCGATGTTTTCGGGCGTTCTCGCTGTTCTTGCAGGGCTTGGCGGCTTCTTCTTTGCAATATTCCCTGTTGTTCTCAACGTTTGCACCCATTTCAGGATTGTATTGCGGCTTGGAACCGCGCTATTCCGGCGGATATTGAAATGCCGGCGGAAAATACGTTGTGTTATGATAACTGATTCGCCATTTTTGACAAAAGTATCGTACGCGAATATGCGGTGCTATATTGTCCACTGCTCAATTGTAACTGAAACGGTAAGTCATGCCGACGCGTATGACCCCTCCACCTTCTTCCTCCCACCACTAACGCCTTTATATTATCTATTTTAAAAACGTCAGTTTCCCGTAAGTCACCCTGTATTTATTTACACTGCATACATTTACTTTTAGATCTACGACTTATACGACTTGTTAAAGTATGATTGTTATGTAGATGTAAGACTGTGTGTCTTGATGTTAATGTGCGACTGTTCTGTTCTGTTGTTAAGTTGATATTTTGTTTGAGATTGTTGTTGCTTGTTATGATGTTACAAATGAGACTGTTCTGTTAAGACTGTGTTACAAGTAGGCAATATACCATTACTCCTATAAACTATTACATAATTACAACTAAAATATTGGTTATACAATGTAGTTGATGTCGTAACGGGGAAATTTTCTAAGATAAATTCGTCGAAGCGGTATCTACGGGCAACAATACCAAAGTTTACGATAGTATTTTAAGAAACTAATAAATACATAATAAAATATCATTACTAATTAAGTATTAGTTGGTATTTTAGATCTAAGTCGTTCCGGATGAACTTCCATTGTTCAGTATAAAATTTATTATACGGTGTGATTTTTTAGCTGCATGAGAACTATCGATATCGGTAACTATGATGATGAAAACAGCGGTCTAATGTATACATAAATATTCGGTGACTGTTAAATGAATAAATGCACTTTCATCTAAATATATTAATTTACACTATAAACATTTATTTTTTGAATCTAGAATGACTGATACTAGCATAGAACTGCTGTTGAAACTGGTGTCACTTGTTAAAGTATGATTGTTATGTTGATGTTAATGGAAGGTAATAAAACAGCGGTCTAATGTATAAAGCAATACATAAATTAGCAAATATAATAGATGCAAACTTTGAAAACATTGTGGGTAATTCTTTTGGTGGAATATAAGTCTTATTTATTTTCTTTGCACCAATCATTGAGATATTTCGCTTGAGTAGAATCTAGCGTAGTTCATATCACCCAAAAAAATTATCGGATGTAATATTGTGACGTTTCAATCTATAAGGTAGGTTCAAAGCAAACCGCATACACTGATTTTGTTCTCTGATTCTTCCAAGAAGTTTTCTAACAGACCGAAAATGTACTCTAGTTAAATTCATTTTTGGGTAAACACAAAATATTTAAATTATGATAACTAATAAACTATTAGAGCAAAATTAACAAACTATACAGCAATCAAATCGTAAAATATTAAAAAGTAGCTGGCAAATAAAAACAAATTTTGTTTTGTTTAGAAACCCATTCTAGATTTTTTCAATGTTCCTCTCGTATATGCGTTGATACTAAGGAGAAACGAAAAAGACAACTTTTGAAGTGGTTACAATGAAAAATATATTTACTTCCTGCAATACGATTTGATAGTCACATAAATAATTTAATCATAAATTTAGGTCATACAACCCAACCTCTACAATAAGAAAATCGATAACACCCTCTATTATCCAAGTCATATATACCACATGTGCACTAGGGTGGAGTGAAAATGAACAAAAATTTTTTTTTTTTAATTTTGAAAACTCCTGTATTGTTAATTGATGACCCTATTAGAAAGCACTATTTATGCAAAATAACAAGACTCTGCGACTTTATTTCGAGGTGGCGCATGAAGGGTGAAGTTTGAAAAATAACCTAATTTACATAAAGGCAGAAAAGTACAATTTAAAAATATTTTTTATCTACCATTAAATAAAACTGTTGGCAACACTTAAGTTTATTGCTCAAAAACAAAGTTAGGGGATTCCCATGCATAAAATAAAGTATCATTTTAAACAGTTTCTTTCGGTTTCTTCATAGTATTTAGAAGTGTAACGTGTTAAAAAAAGTTTATAAAACTTAATCAAACGTAAAATTTTCGTTACCAAAAGTTAAAACGTGATTGCTGAGGAAAGACTTAAAATGCCTAAAACTAGGAAAGATTTGTGTTGCTCTGTATTTGGAAAACCAATTATATTAAGTGCTAATGTGTTGCCTACGCATTGTGATATTATTAAATATTACCTGTGGCTAAAAAATGATATGCTTGAATTGAACAACCGAAAAGATCCTTCAATCAAGTACATATGTGAAATAATTGCTACTGATATTGAACAAATATGGAAAAAGGCATCGATTACTATAATAAGTCATCAACAAATCTTAGCAAGATTGATTTCCTATTACAACAAATACAAAAATATGAAGAAACTGCGCAGTGAAGTAAAAAACAAAATTTCTTAAAGGAATCTCAAAAACAATTATTTGACATCGCAACCTGTAAGTGCGCGTCCAGAAACATATGTAAATGTGTGACAAAAATACCTCCAGCAGAGGAAAAGTTTTTAAAGGACCAACGAAATGAGCGTAGAATGTATATTGGCTGTGTGGATCCATACGACGCAATGAAGTTCGAAAGAGAAAATATGATCAATTCGTTCAAAAAAACACGACTTCAAGTACTTCTTCGTCTATGTCAGAATTACATCGGTCATGCAGTAGCACTTCAAGTGAAACATCAGAATCAGAGCAAGATGATTTTTGCTTTAATGAAGGAAAAAGAAAAGTTCACAAAAGAGAAAATCAAAAGGGAAATAAGCAGATGAGACAAAAGTTGCAAACCCTTGCTACAGCTTGTGACAGGACTGGAGTTTCAGATCGATCTGCAGCATTTGTTGTAAACGCAGTAATGGTTGATTTAAACATTATAGATGCGGAAAACTCATCAAGCGTAATAGATCGTAGTAAAATACGTCGAGAAAGGAAAAAAGTTCGAAAGCAGTTGAGCTCTATTAGCAATGAAAAACCTCTGACTTCTATTTATTTTGATGGTCGTAAAGACAAAACTTTAATTATAACTTCAAAAGAAAATAAGTCACAGCGTAAGACTATTACCGAAGAACATATTTCGATACCGAAGAACATATTGTCGCCTTATTAGATAAAAAGTATAAATGTAATTCATCTTTAGTGGCAATCGGATGTGATGGAAGGGCTGTCAACACAGGGTACAAAAATGGAGTCATTGCCTTATTGGAAACACATTTAAAAAGACCATTGCAATGGTTTGTGTGCTTACTACACGCAAATGAATTGCCACTGCGCCATTTGTTTTTAAGTGTAGATGGAAACACAGCAGGTCCTAATAGCTTTTCTGGAGCTATAGGTAAAAACCTCCGCAAGTGCCTTGATTTTAAGTTACAAGCTTTTGAAGCGCTTCCTGCAGAATTGCCGGATATTGATATAAAGTTGCTAAGCACTGATCAAAAATACTTTACGGGATTTGTTCTTCCATTTCGTCTGGTTTAGTTTCACCAAGTTTAGCTGAAAGAGACCCTGGGAAATTAGCATACTCTCGCTGGCTAACTTGCGCCAATAGGATTCTTCGCTTATACATTGGAATGGCTACACCACCAGAAAACCTTAAGCAACTAGCACTTTTCATTATGAAAGTATACGCGTCAACATGGTTTGACATAAAGTCAAAGCCATCTTGTAACCATGGTCGAGGTCATGTTTTCAACATGGTCAAGGTTTGTATTTACGAAATGACATTAAGAGTATTGTTTTAAAAGCTATAAACAGAAATTCATTCTTCGCACACCCAGAAAATATGCTGTTGGCCATGCTTCAAGATGATACTTCAAAAATTAGAGAATTGGCTCTACGAAGAGTATTAGAAGCAAGAAAAGAAAATGTGTGTATTAAAAGCAAGAAAGTTCGCGAGTTCCGCCTTCCACAACTTCAAGTAAATGCGACGAATTACTATAAGTTAATAAATTGGTCGAATGTGAGAATAACTGAACCACCAATGACTATGAAATATTCTAATACAGAAATTTCAAACCTGATTCGTTCGGGAAATAATTTCAGTCAATTTGGGATGTTTCCTTGTCATGCCCAAGCAGTAGAGAGGTGTGTCAAGCTCGTCACTGAAGCTTCAATATCTGTTTGTGGATCAGAAGCAAGAGACGGTTTCATTCGCTCTAGAATTAAAGCAAGGCAAGACATGCCACTGTTTGAGTCGAAATCTCAATTTTTTCAACAACGAGATCCTTTACAATTTGCTAACGAATGATTTTTGTTTTTGTATTAAATATGCTTTATGTGAGTAAATAAAAGACTGTAACTGTTTGAATTTATTGAATAAAAACAAATTTAAACCACACTGTTTACTTTTTTATAAATGATAAAGTTCCACAAATTTAAAGTCTTGTGCGCCACCTCAAGACGTTGACCTAGGAAGGTAAGATTTCATCTCTGCACTTTTAAGTACTTAGAGCATCGATGCTTAATACAGGAAAAACTAAATTTAAAAAAAAAATTTTTCGCTCCACCCTAATGTACACATACACATCTTAATTTTGTTTTTATATCGCTTGCTACCGCCGTTGCTGTTGTTATTATTATTAATAGCCGCTTTCATTGTAAATATACGGAACAAAAGTTCTACTAGCTTGCCACCCACCCTTTTATTTTATTTTCTTTTACCTCCGTCGGTGTAACTGCTACCGTTCACAAATTAAAAACTGCTGTGTACCTACTAATTTTAATATTTTATCCATCACACGGGGTAATTCACCAACGTCTCACTATTTATAGTTTTCCAGGTGCATGTATGTTCAGTATAACAGTGTAATTAAAACTGTGAACTTAGGTTTTAATTTTAATTAAAATTCTGGGAATGCAAGAAGAATCGGCAAGCGAATATAGTAGCAAGCAAGCAAGCGAAAAGCAGTTAATTATACAACTCTACAACTTTGTAAAGCGGGTATATGTTTTCAAGATAAAATATTCACGTTGAAAGAAATATGGTATACAAAATAATAAAGGAAAACAAATACATAATAAAACTTACCAATGCAATTTTTTGTAAATTCTAAAACCTTCGACTCTATTTTAAAAGACAAAGCAATTATAGCAAACGCCAATTAAGTTGGCGCGAGGAGGGGGTGCGCAGAAGCCGTTTTTAAAAACGTCCACCCCCACTACTCAAGTAATTGTCAGAATACATTTGTCATTGACGTTTGACAGAACATATTTTGTGATGTCTTTGTTAGGGGATCATACACGCTCAGAGGTTAGAATTATCTGACATTTGATGTCAAACCAAATACAAATCTCCCCACTACTTCTAATCCTGCGCGAACTTACTCCTTCTCGCGCCAACTTAATTGGCGTTTGCTATACGTTTGCACTTTCGAAAGTCATATAGGCTCGTAAGCAGAAGTCTGGAGGTGCTAGATCCGGTAAATAGGGTAATTGAAGCACAATTCGGATTCGGAATTCATCCCGTTTTTTTTTTGCAACAATAGAATAACATCTTCTATCGAACGACTGGATCTTTTTTCGGCAACGACAACTTCCAATTTGCCCAGAAGGGTAGCATAATATGTTCCGTTAATAGTTTTACCTTTGGGTGATAACTGATAAAAAGTATCGCCTTCGAGTACCAAAATATGTCGGCCATTACCTTTCCAGACGAAGCAAACGTCGTCTTTGGCCATAGCCGTCACTTCTAAGATTGCTGCTACGATTCTGGCACATATGAATGGAACCATGTTACATCGACCGTAATAAAGAGACGCAAAAAATCTACTGTGTTAGTGTTACGATTCGTAACCTTCGAATTGTTATAAATTCGCGTTCTTTCACTTTTTTCTATCTACATTTAGTAATCATGTCTGCAGTCTTGACAATCTTTGGCAATTAACACATCGTCAACTTTTTCAACCATTTCTGAAATGGTAGCACATTTTGGTGGTCCAGGACATTCTTCACCTTCGAGGCTCATATCGCCACGTTTTAAGCGAGAGTAATATTAGAAGTGGCTGGTGGGATCGCTCTGCGAGGTCGGTTCAGCTAGCTAGCGGTAGGATCGCCATGTTATGTCCCCTGTTCGTCGTTATAGCTTCGCTTCCAAGGTGGACTCGTTAGAGGCTGGTGTTATTGGTAGAATAAATAACACATTCGGGAACAATATACGTTTAATTAAATAAATAACAATAACATTACAAGTTACGATATTCACTTGTATAATAACGTTAAGATTAGATAAACAAGACTGAATCGCTCTTCTCAGACTATAATATGCTCAATGACATGGAAACTGCAACACCAAGAAGTGGTGCGAATTTTTTGACCAAACTTGGTAGAAACGTATAACTAGTCAAACGTAATAATTGATTAAAATTTTGTTGCGATATATCAAGTGGTCATGGTCTGACACTTCATTCAGTTTTCGCTGACATTAATGTGTGGTGTATTTATTGTTCGTTTCAAATTTATTTCAACGGTTTTGTCTTATTATACCTTTGTTTAACGTGTTTAGAGAGTTTTATTATGCCTAGAGTGCGGCAACGTGGAAATTATCGCCAATTAAGCGAATTCGACAGAGGTCGAATTGTTGGTTTGCGAGAAGGTGGTTTATCATACAGGGAAATTGCAAATCGCCTTAACCGGAACCAATCCACCATTATGCGCTGTTATCAATCATGAACTAGGGAGGGTCAGGAAAGACGCCAAAGAGGAACCGGAGGCCGAAGAAGAACTAATGGGATACAGGACCGCCGCCTTCGCATATATCATCTCTATTGACTTATAACCTGCTTAATGTAACCTAGTTATATACTTAAACTAGAATGTCGAAATATGAAATAATTAAGAAGGACGTGCTGCGTTAAATAAGTATTACATTGAATGTATGGAAATAAGTGTTCTACTTTAGTTATTACACGAGCAACCCAGCAACAAGTTATGGCCTTTGAAGTAGCATCGTTGCCAAATGTTGCAATGCTATATTGTCTTTTATTAACCCCAAGCGTTCTAATTAGTGGTATAGACATATGCACAATCTTCTCCTCTGGTTCGAATTTTAAACCTGTAGCCAAACCGGAATCAAAAACATCCGATGGGTAGTTAGCTTGTCACCGATAGCAAATTCATCCACCAATTCTATTTGAATTTTTTGACGCGCCAATTCTTCGAATCTTCGTTAGTTTAAGGGGTATGTTGATTGCCGGAAAGTTCTGTGATGTCCGTGGTTTTGGTTATTAATTGTCTATCTGTTCAATTTAAAATTTTAAGTAGCATTTCGTAAGTTAATATTATATTTGGATATATTTGTAGTTACTTATAATCTAATTTCAATTAGATTTCAATCCCGCACGACAAAACCTCAATATTCTCCGGTTCAAACCATATTGGCTATTGAAATGAGGTACAATAAGACCAGGTGCACCTACCGCCCCCATCACAGCCTAAACATTCACCTCTCCTAACTCCTAACTGATTAGTCGGTTCTGTGGCACGTTGCAGAACGACTCACGAAAATTGCAATATCATTAACAAGAATGACATTTTTAAATGTTATTGGTATTTATTTTTATTCGGTTTTGTCCGATCATAATTAAGAAATACCGCTCTACCTTTCACAACGCTATATTCTTACTACTCCAACCCACTCAAATCCGTACCTTCTCTAAGACATTAGAAATTTCAAATCAAATAAGTATGGTCTACAAGTTTGAAAGTTGTAATCATTTATTTCTCGTTATTAAAACACGTCGTATAAAAATGTATTTGAATTTTCAAAGAGGTAATACAGACTTGCGTGATACAACATTGTAAAAATAATATCCTGAAAAATAATTTCCATGTCATTACGTTTATATTTTTTTTAACACCAACAGCGAGCTCGTAGAAATACAAAAGTATTAGAAGATGATTCTATGCGACATATAGCTTCAGGGCCGAAATAAATATCCACTCGTCCAACAATAATAAAACATAAAATAACAAGATTAACCGCGTGTTGTCTAGGAACAATGAACAATGAAAAGAGAAATTTTTGAGCCCGTAGGTAGTGTTGAATTATGTATACGAATGCCGCCTCCCATTACTAATGTTATACGATTAAACTTAATAGTGTAACAGGTTAAAATTCTTGGCAGATTGAGATAAACACCTGTATCAGTCTAAAAACATGCGAAAACACATTTGTGTGAGCGTTGTATCTATGTAATATCTAAAGTGAGGATATTTTTAAAGAACGCATGTACGTAACATTTTTTTAAATAAGAACATAAAAAGGTATTTTTAATAATACAAAATATTATTAAAAATCTGGTGTGAAGAACACAAATACAGGTTCACTATTAATATTTTTTGTGAACGTGTCCGAACATATCCCTCCCCAGAGACGTAGATACGTATTTCGCCTTTCTACAGGCTCGTCGGTACGCCCCTGCTGGAGAAAGGATATTCTCAGACACATTCACAAAAAAGAACCACATCACTGAAATTATCCAGACCGGGCGTAGAAGTAAATTCAGCGCTGCCTGTTGTCAGACAGCCGAAGTACCTCGCCCCGTCCACATAACCAATGTGAAGTAACGACGCCCTTCCAAAGGCTTCCAACAGCGCTGAATTTACTTCTACGCCCGGTCTGGATAATTTCAGTGATGTGGTGATGTGGTTCTTTTTTGTGAATGTGTCTGAGAATATCCTTTCTCCAGCAGGGGCGTACCGACGAGCCTGTAGAAAGGCGAAATATGTATCTACGTCTCTGGGGAGGGATATGTTCGGACACATTCACAAAAAATATTAATAGTGAACCTGTATTTGTGTTCTTCACACCAGATTTTTAATAATATTTTGTATTATTAAAAATACCTTTGTATTATACAAAACTGGTGGGGTTTACCTACTCATGTATGTTTCAATTATTCTGATACATTACACATGCGGTTAGTCCGTAGTATGAGTGAAGACACAAACAAAATGCAGTTTCTAGAAAGATTGGCTGTGCCACCTTTGGAAGGGCGTCGTTACTTCACATTGGTTATGTGGACGGGGCGAGGTACTTCGGCTGTCTGACAACAGGCAGCGCTGAATTTACTTCTACGCCCGGTCTGGATAATTTCAGTGATGTGGTTCTTTTTTGTGAATGTGTCTGAGAATATCCTTTCTCCAGCAGGGGCGTACCGACGAGCCTATAGAAAGGCGAAATACGTATCTACGTCTCTGGGGAGGGATATGTTCGGACACGTTCACAAAAAATATTAATAGTGAACCTGTATTTGTGTTCTTCACACCAGATTCTTAATAATATTTTGTATTATTAAAAATACCTTTGTATTATACAAAACTGGTGGGGTTTACCTACTCATGTATGTTTCAATTATTCTGATAAAATATATTGCTTATTACTCTTTATTGATACCGTAGTTCGATATTTATTGTACACCTTTCGTATGTCTCACGATGTATGCGTTTTTGACATCACAACACCTGATATACATCAGTGACGGCGTAAATATACGTACCAGCTTCGCTCGCCGCAAGGTGTCTAAATATCCTCGCTTTAGTAATAACTTAAACTAAAAAATTAAATTTACACAAGATTGAGACAGTTAATATTTATATATTGTCGAATATTTGAGCTAATTATATTACTACTGAAAAATACTCTAGGCCATTCACGGTAGAGGAGGTAGATAAAACACTGAAAGACAATAAATCTGGGGAAGCACCTCGATTCGACGGAATCAATCACGAACTCTTCAAGAACGATCAAGCTCAAGAAATTAAAAATAATTGCAGTCCTGAAACCGAAGAAACCCAAGAACTTGCCTGAAAGCTTTCTTCCTATTAAGCTATTAAGTTCATGTTACAAGTTTCTGGAAAAATTACTGTTAAACCGAGTTAGCCCATTGATATTTAAGCATGTTCTCGTTGAACAGGTTGAGTTCAGATCCAGCCGTAGTTGTGTTGACTAGGTGCTCGGCTTAATAGAGGCAGGGTTTCAAAAACGGTTGAAGACAACTGTGCTGTATGTTGACCTGACTGCGGCATATGACATGATCTGGAGAGAGATCTTCCCTACAAATTTCTCAACGTAGAACAGTATCTTAAAACAGCATGCTTTGTGACAAACGCTTCCAAATAATAACAGGAGGGAACAAGAGTAAAATGAGACATCTTAATAATGGACTGTCTCAAGGACGGTACTTGCACCTGTCCTGTTAATCTGTATATTTCTGACTTGTTTACAGGTCGTTTTAAACGTAGGATAACACTAATGTGTTAGCCCATTGGCGATTTGGTGAAGAACATGTCTTCAAAGATTGTACCTTAAGACGCTACGTTTAACACAATTTTTCTTCTTCAGATTGTTCTACTGAAAATGACAACTCAATTGCCGAAATTTCGTATTTAGAGTTTAATGATTTATTTTATGGTTAGAGATTTTTCCACAGTCTCCACCAATTCGAATGCAAATTCTTAGATATATCAAATACGGTTCATATATTATAAATGTAATATTGCTAATAAATACTGTTGAAGCAATAAAATGAAGAAGCTATATTGAGTAAGCCCAATTAAAATACTTCAAATTAATTGTACAGACTTTAAAAGTCTGTGCATTTCTCAAAAACTTCTTTTTTTTTCTAATATCCTAGAAACTTTAAGCATTATCCTAAGAATGATATTGTGAAGATATACCTATGCCGAGAAAATTCGAATTATACAGGGTGGCCCAAAATGACCGAAGGGGTTTTAATTCCTTATAACTTTTTTATTATAATTTTCTTTTTTTTTGTTATCAGTATTTTGTAAAGAAGACTTGGGGAATTTAAAATGGAACAGTACACAATTGAACAATGTACCAAAATCGTTCAACTTTATTTCTCAAATCAACGATCCATTGTTTTGACTCAGCGTGCATATCGTCGTTATTTCAATGTGCGGATTGGACCCTCAGAGTCAACAATAAACCGTCTGGTTGCAAATTTTCGAGAACAAGGGGCAGTAAGGAACCTTCCTGGTGCCGGCAGACGACGAACGGTGCACACGGATGACAATATTGAACGGGTACAGGAGAGTATTCGGGAAGATGGAGAAACATCAACCAGGAGACGTTCGACACAACTTGGCCTCTCAAGAGGGTCGCTGCAGAGAATTTTGCATACAATAAGAATGTTTCCATACAAAATTCAGCTTGTCCAACAATCGAAACCGACAGATTACCAGCAACGACTTGATTCTGCAATTTATTTTCGTCAAAAAGCAGAAGAAAATCATGATTTTATTCATAATTTAATTATGAGCGACGAAGCCCATTTCCAATTAAATGGGTTCGTTAATAGGTAAAACTGCAGGATATGGGCTACGGAAAATCCAAGAGTAGTTCAACAGCGAGAATTACACCCACTTAAGTGTACCGTTTGGTGCGGTGTTTCGTCGGAAAGGATAATTGGCCCATATTTTTTTGAAAATGAACACGGTGACGCCGTTTCCATCACTGGTGTTAGATATCGGACAATGTTGGAAAATTTTTTAAGACCAGCCGTGGAAAACCATCCGCAAGTATGGTTCCAACAGGATGGAGCCACAGCGCACACTGCGAGGGACACAATGGCTCTTTTACGCTACATCTTTAGTGAAGGAATTATTTCCCGTACAAGCGATTTTAATTGGCCTCCGCGTTCACCGGATTTAACCGCTTCAGACTGTTTCCTTTGGGGTTATTTGAAAGGAAAAGTCTATATTAATAAGCCTCGAACCATAATCATGATTTTATTCATAATTTAATTATGAGCGACGAAGCCCATTTCCAATTAAATGGGTTCGTTAATAGGCAAAACTGCAGGATATGGGCTACGGAAAATCCAAGAGTAGTTCAACAGCGAGAATTACACCCACTTAAGTGTACCGTTTGGTGCGGTGTTTCGTCGGAAAGGATAATTGGCCCATATTTTTTTGAAAATGAACACGGTGACGCCGTTTCCATCACTGGTGTTAGATATCGGACAATGTTGGAAAATTTTTTAAGACCAGCCGTGGAAAACCATCCGCAAGTATGGTTCCAACAGGATGGAGCCACAGCGCACACTGCGAGGGACACAATGGCTCTTTTACGCTACATCTTTAGTGAAGGAATTATTTCCCGTACAAGCGATTTTAATTGGCCTCCGCGTTCACCGGATTTAACCGCTTCAGACTGTTTCCTTTGGGGTTATTTGAAAGGAAAAGTCTATATTAATAAGCCTCGAACCATATAGCAATTAAAAAATAATATACGCGACGAAATCAACAACATAACACCTGAAGTTTTGCGAAAGGTTATGGAAAATGTTTTGGAAAGAGCACGAATATGCGAAGCAGAAAATGGCCACCACTTGCGAGATATAATTTTTCATAATTAAATTAAAAATATTCTCCATTAATATACTGTATTTAAAATAAAAAAAATTTAATAATTATGTATTAAATAAGAAGTTATAACGAACTCAAACCCCTTCGGTCATTTTGGACCAGCCTGTATTAGTAATTGTTTTACGGGACCTTAAAACTTGGAAATATATAAACTTACTTTACGCAATACTTTTAACAATAAAACGGAAGCGATCCCAACAATAGGTGATTAAAAAATGTACCACGTAAACATTTTTTAAAGACATCAAGGCGTTATAATGAAACATAATTATTTACTCGAGAATATTTATTGGAGCCATGTGTTCCAGTGCAAACTGGCGAACGATTTAATGTTTCTTTTTTACAATCGGACATATCCAAATATTTACGCATTCCGGTGTTCCGGTTCGGTTAGTAAATTTTAATCAGTATCTGTTCGGAGCCTACTGATAATCATTGGGAGAGAACACGAAATGAAGCCAATTAATTTATAAAACCAGCGATTTAACTCAGTGTTTTAGATTTCCCGTATAAAATTACCTACACAGTTTTGAATTTTATTGATACAAGGATAATTGCTTTAGTTAAAAGGTGTTTTATTTATTCATTTCAAATACTTTAATTGTAATTAAATTTCCTTTATATAAATTCGTAATTACATATTTCATTTGTAAACAACTTAAAAATGTCTTCCGCCAAATATATTTTTGTCACGAGAAAATCGTTTTAATAGCTAATTTCGCACAGATTATAATTTGTGTGCTTTTAAGACGTGCGTCACGAAACATAAAAAGAGACGATGGACAATAATAAATTGAAATGTACCAGCATAAATTTCATACGTCTCCGACAAACACTGAAGACATCGTTTCAGAAACAGTCCAACAAACAATAATTACAGAATTTCCATCATTATCCCATAATACAGTAAATTACGTTTGGCAAGTGGCCCGCTGGCATACGAAGCGAACGAAAATTTCAAATTGATAGTCATTCTCAAGACTTTGTAAACATTCTATCTAACGTTGAATTTATTACATGATGATAATACTCGATAATACATTTCATGATCAACAGCTAGAGTTCGAGTAATTTATTCCAGTTGAGATTTATTTTAATACAGACACTCTTTATGCAAAGTTTCATCTTAAAATAGTCATAATAGTAAATTACAATTTAATGAATACTAAAAGCAGACTGAACGTTATAGCAAAAAGTTTATTGAGAAAACGAGAGCAATTTTTTATGTGTTCCTTCTAATAGTTTATATTAAACAATCTAAATTATCTGGTATTTTTGTTTAAGTATATCAAATACTATTAGGCAAGTGTTAATGAAATCTATTTAGGTATATATACTACCGCGCAATCTGGGATGCCATTGAAGCTATGATAAATACGAGACATGTGTATAATACAGGTGGCCCAAAATGACCGAAGGGGTTTTATTAATTCTTTATAACTTTTTTATTATAATTTTTTTTTTGTTTTCAGTATTTTGTAAAGAAGACTTGGGGAATTTAAAATGGAACAGTACACAATTGAACAACGTGCCAAAATCGTTGACCTTTATTTCTCAAATCAACGATCCATTGCGAGATATAATTTTTTTAAAAATATTCTCCATTAATATACTGTATTTTAAATAAAAGAAAATTTAATAATTATGTCTTAAATAAGAAGTTATAATGAACTCAAACCCCTTCGGTCATTTTGGGCCACCCTGTATATTTTATGCTCTAGCACAGCGATGCACATACGCGGCCCACTGTCGATATTTATTTATGCGGTAGGTAAAAATCCATTCAAATCAATATTTCTTAACTTTTTATTTTATTCTAACTTTTGTAATTGTTAGTAAGATATGTATCTTGAAGTACCTACTACTTTCTTGTTCAGGTTTACTACGTAGGACAGGTATGCTCCTCGTCGTTCCAAGCATATTGTTACGAGACTAGAAATCTGTCGAACCAACTAGATTACTCGAAGATTCGCGAAACACGTCGGTATTATAACCGAACAATGTGGTAGGTTCTCGATGTTAGGTAACTCGTATAAATACACCCGCTATCGGGGCAGTTAAGTTTTAACTACGGACAAGCGAACGTTAAATTGTTTCAATTGTAATCTGTGAAGAATAAATATTTCGTCGTTCGAACTTGGCATCTACCTACGTAACAATATAATATCAATTTTGATATGGATAAACCAGGCCCCAATTAAAAACCTAGTCGTAAGGTTTGAAGATGAAAATCTAGTGTTTCTATTCCGAAGGAATATAATGTGAAAAGGCATTATGAAACCCAGCATCATACTTTTAACAAATTAACCGGCGAAAATCTTTACACTTTAGAAAGGGAACTAATAGGCCAGCAAGCTATGTTTACAAAACCAATTCAAGATGCTGAAACAGCTACTAAAGTTAGCTTTGAAATATCTCGAATAATAGCGAAAACTTGTCGGCCTTTTAAAGATGGTGAGTTTGTTAAGCAGTATTTAGATATCGCCGCAAACAAAATGTGTCCGAAAGATGCAAAGAGGTTTGAGAAAATTCAACTAAATCGGATGACTGTTCAAAGAAGACTTACTTAAGAGCAATTAGCTACGAAATCGAAAAGTTTTGAGTATTTTTCTATAGCACTCGACGAATCTACAGATATAAGTTCCACTGCTCAACTCTTAATATTTTTACGAGGTGTAACGCAAAATTTTGAAGTGAGTGAAGAACTGATTGGTATGAGTTCTTTGACAAGTCAAACCAAGGGGAGTGACATTTTTTTTATAGTGAGATCAGTAGATAAGTGCGTACATACCTTACTTTGTAATTTCATATGAATGTTTATGTATATATATATATATATATATATATATATATATATAATATACCTTGTTATTGGGTATTAAAGGATATTATTATTATTACTATTAATATTAAAGTCATATTTTCCGGATATTTTAAGATTATCTATAGGTGTTCCTTATTGAAAGGTTATGCTGTACTAATATTTGGAAGATAATGAACTTATAAAAAAAGAAATCGATAGAGCTAAAATTGTATTAATAATTAAACTTTCATCTATGAATATCATAGACAATGACGGATCTAAATGCATATCCTGAGGAACCCCAGACATCACTTCTCAAAATATGTTATTATACCATTTGTTATCACGGTCGATTAATTGAAAGTTCCTAAACCTCAGCTTGCTTCAATTTATAGGATCATTATTGTGCCCGGCGTTATTTTTAATAAATAAAACAACGTTTAACACTACAATGATGTACAGTACAGCATAAATCGCATGGAAAAGACATTAAACTTTATTATAATCTAAAATATACGTATTACATCTTTTCTAAATACCAACGTTCTATCACCCGTTAGTACTTAAACATTATTATTTAAGTAAACGAATTTCTGTCGTAACGTCAAACACAATCTAACATCTTATGACATTTTCTTTGACCACGCGCTAACCTCTAAATGAATAAACGAAAATTGAAGCGAATAGCTGCCGGATATTACGTCAGTGTATATTTATTTGCCCAATGTAAATATTAGCGTTGGCCCATTCAGGTGTGTACATAAGCTGCATATCATTTCCTTACAAATATTCGGCAGGATTCTGAAATAAATATTGATTATGGTAGCGGCTTACACATGAACGGCCGTTCTCAATAAGGATTTATGCCCTTGGGCCGAAAAAAAAAACAGGGTACACATAAATATAACGTTTGTTGTCTCCATTAATATCACTTTACAAATATACCTCTGCATGTGTATTTCTGTGGAAGAGGATGTAATTTGAAAATTTGTTAAAAATTCATAAATTTTGGTAGATTTCATACTCATTATTGATACACTCATATTTTTATTATACATATTTCTATTAAAATATTTATTATTAGTGGTTGAATTATATTGAAAATGCATATTTTCCCAAATTTTCATAATTTTTTATAAAATTTACCAAAGGAAGATTTCCATTTCATGGGAGTAATCCCACAAGAAGAAGTCTAAAGGTCATTCGACAAGTCAATTTCTACTAACAATGATCTTACCAAACTTGATCCAATAAATCAATTATTTCATGAGTCGTGTGACATATAGCATCGTCTTGTCGGAACCACATGTTAGTTAAATCAATATCATGCAGTTCATGCCCTAAAGGTCGATATCATCCATTTTTATCGCACACTATTGACAATAATAATGCAATCTTCATTCTCGTTTTACAAGAAATAATGACCAATAGTGCCACCATGTCATAAACCACAACAAACGGTCACTTTTGCAGAATGTAAACGTCTCTAGTGAATAACTTGTAGATTATTTTCACTATACTAACGGCAATTTTGCTTGTTCCCCATTCCAGAGATGTGAATATGGGCTTCATTCGAGAATATCATGTTCATGCCAAAATCACCATAATTTTAAAGTTGATGTTATGTACCAGCATAGCTGGTCAAGCGAAAGGTCGCCTCTTTCGGCATAGTCTCTTTCGTCCGTCAGATGTCACTTATTAAATAGTGCCACCTTATAGGACGAAATTTGCTATATCTTGTAGGCGATTTCAGCGTAAATTACAAAGAATTTTTAAAACATCAGACGAATCACCCCTTTAAAAAATCGGACAAATATGTGAAACTTCATTCAAACTAAAATTATTCAAATTACTGCGAGAACCAATAAGATCTTTAATAATACTGAAGTCGCAGTATCTCTATTAAAGCATTAGAATTTACAAGACCGCTATAAATAATTTAACCTACTTCTTATAACCTCATAATTCTATTCGGTTCGTTACGCGAACTTACCATATATGCTAAATGCCATACATTGTGTAAATGTCTACATTACACTCTCGTAAATTATCCTACACTACTGTTGAGTGTAAACGCACATCTGTATCCGTGAGAGTGCTTGTCGTTTAATTATTCCGTTTTTAAGTGGCTTCGTTCTCTTAAGTACATCTCCCGACATTTCTTCTTTCCTTTTTGTTTACAGAAGTTTCCGCGGTTTATTGAACTTGTACGGTTTCGTTTATGGCCGCTAATTTCTTTGTATCAACGTCCGTTTCTCTATTAACGTCCGCGAGTCTTTCTCTGTCTAGATTTCGATGTCGGCAAACAAAGATTACGTTAATTGACTGGTAATTAGTTAAATTAAACGGCGAAACGCCGAAAGTAATTTTCTTATGAGGCCGGTTTGTTGTGTGATTAGAACGTTAATTTTTTTTTGAAAATGGAAATGAGCCTTTGTGATAGCTCCGACATTTGCTTTATTAAATCATCATTTAGCGAAAAAATAAATGAATTTCCATTATGTTTTTATACTTGTTTTTTCAGACAATTACCGTATTGTATTCTTATTTTGAAACAATATTCAGATGTTAATTAAATTATGTTTTATACATTTTAAACATACTAATTTATTAATAGAGCAGACCAATTTCCGTGCGCGCCATGAGCGCCGGTATGGGAGTGTAATTCGTAATATATTAGAATATGCGATAGAATAGGGACGCAACATGAGCTTGTTACCGATATAAGTATAGAAGTAGAGACATTTATTCTATCAGAAATAATTGAATATACATTTGGTTTTCTGCTATTAAAGTAATATGCATAAACACACGAAAAATAAGAATAGTACATATTATAGCAGCGTTGTATGTACCTATAAATAAAATGGAAAATGTATGAAATCAGTGATTGTGTGCACGACAGAGGATTTAAAAAAACTCTTAAAAAACCGTTTTAAGCGTCTTCCAAGGATTGACAAACTGGGGAAACTCAATTGTATATTTTCAACATCAGGTGCGTTTCTAAGGTTATTTCTGAAAAACATGTCCGCCATGAGGAAAAAATATGTTTATATTCAGAAAACGAGCGTTCTACGTCTAGTGATGTTATATTCGCATAATCAAAATACTTTTTTAAACAACTTAACGCATCTGTAGACGTGCCCTCACAAATACGTGTTAAGGTGTCAAAATCTGCATTTCTGTATAAAACACTTTCAAATTTAATTAGAACACTTTCACTTTTTGCGTCTTCTACAGCACACAGTTGTGCGTGAACATCTTTAACGATTTGCAGTGATTCCTCTAACGACAGCGACGAATTTTCTAATTTTGTTATTGCTTCTTCTAGTCCAAAGTAATTCTCACGAATACTTTGTAAATCCATTTTAATCTGGGCACCATGAAATTTTTTCTGGCTTGTATTGATAGCTGCACTTTCTTTAGGATCGAATTATAAAACCACGCCCTTAAATTTTTCAAAATGTTCATGATAGTAAAACCCCGCCCGTAACCATGTACCCCAACGTGTCAGAATCGGCTGTGGTGGCTGTGGGGTATGGGGACACAATTCGTGAAATTTCCGAATACGTTTTGGGGATTTCAGGAATACTGCCTTTGTACTCGATATTAAACCATCTACCTCTGGATAACATCTACGAACCTGTTCTGCCACAAGGAGTAGAGCATGGAGTTTACAAGTAATATGTAACAAGTTAGGACAATATTTTCTAAGAGACCGGCCTACTGAACACATGGTTGCGGCACCATCGGTAAACATTAATACTTGGTCTTTCGAAAGTTTAAATTCTAATAGCACCTCTGAAATTTTTTCGGCATTACATTGTTCTAGTCGTCTGGGTGCTGATAAAATTGAAGACGTTGGTTGATGTGGTTCCATATTACACGCCATCACATTAACTACAGATTGTTTTTTGCTGTTAGTTGTTTCGTCCACACATAACCACAGTTTTTTTATTTTTCAACCTGTTTACGCACCGATGGTAAATTCCTTCGTAACGTTGTCGTGCTCGGTAATGTTCGATTCGCGTATTTATTCCAAAATGAAATAAATGAATCATTACTTGACAAGGTAAACGGCAGTGTACACACAATCATAGTTACACATAGTTCATGTATAAACTGTTGTCGATTAATTTTGTTATTATTGTGCTTCGAACTGCTTACGATGTGTTTTTGACCAAGACATTTGATATATATTGCACACTAATCATTTAATTTTTGAGCCATCGTATATTAAGTCCGGGAAATCTATAATAAACTTATTCACTTCGTCTGACAATGGTCGTTTTCTCGATTTATGTGTCGACGACATTTTATTACGTATGCTTACACTTACATGCAGTCTAAGCAAGTACCAAACACATACTGAATGCTTTTTATTAGTTCTGATGCAATACAATCATCCTTACATCGGCGCACATGGCGCGCACGGAAATTGGTCTGCTCTATTTATTAATGTTTTAAATACAATCGTATTTTTTTAAACTTAATTACATAGCTTGGCTATTTATAACTTTATTATTTAAGTACGAAAACTGTCTCCAATGAAAAGTACTAACTCAATAAATAATCACTATGTACTACCTGTAAATTTTAATTAAAATAAATATATAAGTTGTGGCGGATGTCTCAATAAGAACCTAAATTCTAAATTTAAAACGAAACATATTTTTTTAATGAAATTCTTCCAAATTTTTATTGATTTGTAAAGAGCAAATGTTGACATTAGACAAGAAATACCTTAACTGTGCCTCCTGTTTAACACTGTGATTATTTTTGTTACTGTGGATGACAACATAGTTATCGAAATACGTATTTAGGATACGATTATTAACTGTGGTAAGGATCTACATATACTAGATGCACAATATTACACAGTAGAGTCTTCACTATCAAGCGATGCAATAAGCAAGGGGAAATGTTTCGTTCCATTGATAATCGTGTTTATACAATAGTTTTAGTAACAATGTTGCATTATTGGAAATATATCCAATGCAACTTATATACCGCGATATCATAAAGTTTCTGGGTCAACGGTGGCCATGGGGTGAAAAACGTCTGTCTTAATTTATATCATCCTTTTGAGAAAAATCTGATAAAATTTTCAGGTTATGTGTCATACTGACATTAAGATTAATATATTGACAAATTTTAACGTCAGCATGACACTTAACCTGAAAATTTTATCAGATTTTTCTCAAAAGGATGATATAAATTAAGACAGAGTTTTTCACCCCATCGCCACCGTTGACCCAGAAACTTTATGATATCGCGGTATATAAAAAAAGAAAACACCCTGTAATTTTCAAAAAACTTTTCAACCAGACGGTCGCAAATAAGTCAGGGACATGATTTAGCGCCAATCCTCGAATCGTCGTATACAGGGTTATGCTGAGTAACTGTCATTAATTTAATTATATTATACTACTAAAATATATGCCAATTGTGTTATTTTTAATTTTTAAAAAAATGTGAAAAAATTTAATTTAAACATAAATTTTAAGTACCGCTATCCGCCTTAACTCATTCGACATGCGCCGTCCGTATATTCCGTGTCGCTTGCCGATATACAGACATATTTGTTTACATGCGGTTTGTTTACAATGAATGAATTTATAGATAAGTAAATTACGCATATGCGATATCTATGATTTAGTAAGATTCATCGTATTCTCAATAGAACAGCTGAGTATTTTGGGCGGTCTCAAAACGGTTTTTATTAAATAATTTAAAAAAAAACAGTAGACTTTTTAGATAATTTTTTTTATTGAATATTATTTGACATGTTTAATCTAAAATTAAATTCTCTGACATTTATTCAAAATAACATTATACCGCCTGATTCTGAGCAAACGCAACGGCCTGAATGTACGAATATTTCTCCCGCTCCGAATAAAAATCCCCTGAACGCGTTAAGCCAATCACAAAACAGTCTGTTGCTAAACCCCCTCCTCGCGCCAACTTAATTGGCGCTTGCTATATGTATGACATCGATGTTAAGCCAATCACAAAACAGTCTGTTGCTAAACCCCCTCCTCGCGCCAACTTAATTGGCGCTTGCAATATGTATGACATCGATGTTGACGCGCCTACAGCATTCAGGGGAATTGTATTCGAAGCGGGAGAAATATTCATACATTCGGATCGTTGCGTTTACTCAGAATTAGGCGGTATATTTTATTTGTATAATTAAAAACTTCCTGAAGAAATTTGTTTGTCTTTGAAATAAATAAATCTAACAAAATTATCTGATAATTGTTATAATTAATTCTAACAACAGATAAACGAAAAATTCAGTACATTCAATTAAATAAAACACGAATTTATTAACCTTAAATTTTCACCATGATTATACGTCAATTATTTACTGTAATTATGTATGAGAAGGAAACGACTTACTTTATTAAATATTAAGATAAGAAAATTACATAGTACGAGTAACAGAACGTTATGCCTCGTAATGTGCAATATGCATTTAATGGAAGGCGGATGTTTCAAACATACATACTTACATATACATATATAACCAATACGGACGACAAAGGATATTAATAAGACAAGTGGCCTTTAGCCACTGACGGCTCGTTGATAATTGTTTTTTTCTCATACGCTGACCACCTGATGATAATTCCATGAAACTTAATACCGAATGTTATTACATATTTACATTACCCCCGCATTCGATGATAGTTCTTTGTCTGAGATACCATTATGAAAATATAGTGGGGTGAATTTAGGTTGACGGATAGAAAAGGAGATGCAAAGAGGTGTATATTGGTAAAAGTGCCACTTAACTGTTAAAATATAGATAAAACAGACGCTGATCGAAGGCCTAATGATCCACGTTGCGTGACAAGGTTGCTTGGGAAACGCGAAAGGGGAAGGGTGCCTAAATCTAAATAGATTTTTTGTTTCTGTTTTACATCTATCAAATATATATTATTATATTGTATCAACATGCTATCAAACAAGCCATATCTAATTATATGTATTATAAACTTTATAAATTCAGTGATATATACGAGTTGTTTCTAAATGAATGCAAAGACAATTCCATAATTAACAAATAAAAAAATCTATTACTAATCTTATATAAACTTTGTATTGTATCAAGAGTGATTTGACGGGACATTGATTTTTGAAAAGTTAACAATACTTCGTCATGTGTTCCGATCTTACGATATCTTCAGTGCAGTTATGACGTTTTAAGTTTCGCTTCACCAATATGCAATAGCTAAAGAGTATACGACTGAGCTGCATTACCACTTGAATTAATAATGTATATTAAGTATGTGAACAATTCTTGTTTTGGCCAGCACAGTTGTCAAGCCAAGTGACTATATTCCCTACATCACGCATGAAATGTTCTTATTAAATCCTACCATTTCCTCTCTGAACTGCATTCATGCTACAGACACACAAATGGCTTGATTTAAGAGCACTTTATGTTTGGATGAGTTGTAATAATCTCTATTGGTAATATCACTCAAAAGATTGGAGAATCTTTTTGTGGGAAATAATTCAACAGGTTTCTTTATAAATTCTCGATCTATTGCTAATGTGTTTGCATGTTTATCTCGTCTGTGATCCAAAGGTACGATATTCATAGGGTCTTCTTACGCCAAAATATCTGTGATGATTTAATCGTTCTTTGGACGATATCCTAGAATGCTCGGAAAAAGTGTTTTACAAACTTTGTGTTACAAACTATTCTAGCACTTTCTGCAATACTGTGTCTTCTCTTCACAACGTGCAGGGTGACATTTGACCAAACAAAAATTATTTTTTCCTGCCAATACAGACTTATTATTATAAATTTTTGTAGTCAATCATCAACCATTTATGAGTAAAGTAGATGCCAGCTCAGATGCAATAACAACTCTGTTATATGTAAACAATGCTATAAACGATTATAGAATCGAACATGAGACGTATCTATAAAAATTATAGAACATAGAACACCACAAGATAAGCTCAGCCACCGCATGCACTCAACTGATAGAAACAAGTGAATTTACTACAATTTTGATAGTCTACTAGATCAATGGATGTGTATTTATGATCTTCTAGTTTTGTAAGGTGTTGTATAATGATTAGAGCAGACCAATTTCCGTGCGCGCCATGTGCGCCGATGTGAGAATGATTGCATTGCATCAGAAGTAATAAAAAGCATTCAGTATGTGTTTGGTACTTGCTTAGACTGCATGTAAGTGTAAGCGTATGTAATAAAATATCGTCAACACATAAATCGAAAAAACGAGCGTTGTCAGACGAACTGAATAAGTTTATTATGGATTTCCCGGACTTAATATACGATGGCTCAAAAATTAAATGTTTAGTGTGCAATACATATCTAATGTGTTGGTCAAAAACACATTGTAAAGAACACGTAAGCAGTTCGAAGCACAATAACAACAAAATTAATCGACAACAGTTTATACATGAACTATGTGTAACTATGATTGTGTGTACACTGCCGTTTGCCTTGTTAAGTAATGATTCATTTATTTCATTTTGGAATAAATACGCGAATCAAACATTACCGAGCACGACAACGTTACGAAGGAATTTACCATCGGTGCGTAAACAGGTTGAAAATAAAATCAAAGCCGAACTGAAAAATAAAATACTGTGGTTATGTGTGTGGACGAAACAACTGACAGCAAAAACAATCTGTAGTTAATGTGATGGCGCGTAATATGCAACCACATCAACCAACGTCTTCAATTTTATAAGTATCCAGACGACTAGAACAATGTAATGCCGAAAAAATTTCAGAGGTGCTATTAGATACTTTGGAAAAATTTAAACTTTCGAAAGATCAAGTATTAATGTTTATGACCGATTGTGCCGCAAGCATGTGTTCTGTAGGCCGGTCTCTTAGAAAATATTGTCCTAACTTGTTACATATTACTTGTAAACTCCATGCTCTACACCTTGTGGCAGTACAGGTTCGTAGATGTTATCCAGAGGTAGACGCTTTAATATCGAGTACAAAGGCAGTATTCCTGAAATCTCCAAAACGTATTCGGAAATTTCACGAATTGTGTCCCCATACTCCTGAGCCACCACAGCCGATTCTGACACGTTGGGGTACATGGTTACGGGCGGGGTTTTACTATCATGAACATTTTGAAAAAATTAAGGACGTGGTTTTATCATTCGATCCGAAAGAAAGTGCAACTATCAATACAAGCCAGAAAAAATTTCAAGGTACCCAGATTAAAATGGATTTACAAAGTATTCGTGAGAATTACTTGGGACTAGAAGAAGCAATAACAAAATTGGAAAATTCGTCGCTGTCGTTAGAGGAATCACTGCAAATCGTTAAAGATGTTCACGCACAACTGTGTGCTGTAGAAGACGCAAAAAGTGAAAGTGTTCTAATTAAATTTGAAAGTGTTTTAGACAGAAATGCAGATTTTGCTCAGATTTCCCTTAACACGTATTTGTGAGGGCATGTCTACAGATGCGTTAAATTGTTTAAAAAAGTATTTTTATTATGCGAATATAACATCACTAGATGTAGAACGTTCGTTTTCCGAATATAAACATATTCTTTCCTCACGGCGGACATGCTTTTCAGAAATAACCTTAGAAACGCACCTGATATTGGAAATATACAATCGAGTTTCTCCAGTTTGTCAATCCTTGGAAGACGCTTAAAACGGTAAGTGTTTTTCTAAATCCTCTGTCGTGCACACAATCATTGATTTCATATATTTTCCATTTTATTTATAGGTATATACAACGCTGCTATAATATGTACTAGTCTTATTTTGTGTTTATGCATATTACTTTAATAGCAGAAAACCAAATGTATATTTAATTATTTCTGATAGAATAAATGTCTCTACTTCTATACTTATATCGGTAACAAGCTCATGTTGCGTCCCTATTCTATCGCATATTCAATATATTACGAATTAAGCTCCCATACCGGCGCTAATGGCGCGCACGGAAATTGGTCTGCTCCAATAATGATATAGCGAACATATAGAAAGTAATGTATCAGAATAATTGAAACATACATGAGTAGGTAAACCCCACCAGTTCTGTATAATACAAAGGTATTTTTAATAATATAAAATATTATTAAAAATCTGGTGTGAAGAACACAAATACAGGTTCACTATTAATATTTTTGTGAACGTGTCCGAACATATCCCTCCCCAGAGACGTAGATACGTATTTCGCCTTTCTACAGGCTCATCGGTACGCCCCTGCTGAAGAAAGGATATTCTCAGACACATTCACAAAAATTCTCCAGCAGGGGCGTACCGATGAGCCTGTAGAAAGGCGAAATACGTATCTACGTCTCTGGGGAGGGATATGTTCGGGCACGTTCACAAAAATATTAATAGTGAACCTGTATTTGTGTTTTTCACACCAGATTTTTAATAATATTTTATATTATTAAAAATACCTATATATTATATAGAAAGTAAACTGAAAATGACGAAATTTGAGATACTGCCTTCCTTCTTAGGACGGCAGTATGGAGGTGACATAGAACATTCTGTATTCGATTATTTTCACATCCAATTACAGTAATAGATGAATCAAACGTTGTAAATAGTTTGTAGTAATTCTTTTTTAAACGAGTTATACTAAATGTTTATTTAACTCCCAGTATAATGTTTTCAAAACATAACAGGAAGTGTTATTTATTGAAAAAAAAATATGAAAGGAAAATATGTCTCAATTCACACTGAAGTTAGCGCATACTAAAAAAGCAACTTTCCCAGGAGACACGACATATATAATTAATATGAAAATGAGCTTTAATACCTACTTTGCTAATTTCAATAGATTACGAGCGTGACTTGCGAAGTTCTCGCATTTATCGCGGAAGTCCTATTTACCCAGCAAATTATGTTTGTATTTAATTACAGGTGCGGTCTAAGATTTTGCCAATACCTCTCTGTGTTTGCGATACATTAGGTCTGTGTAAAGTACCCAGGCAGACACATACATACATATATAAACTTCGAATACAATCTCCAGATATGCAAAGCCTATTCAAACGTACTGCCATTGTATGTTAATGCATTCCACCCTTTCTTCGCCTACGTGTACATGTTAGTGTATACTTATGTGTTTGTAAACGTTTATTGTGTGTTCGTGTGTATATAAACAAGCATGGGTGAGTGTATTCAACTACATAAATGGTAGAATTTACAAGTTGCAGTAGAGCAGAATCGCTTTCTTTAAAGATACTGGCGTACGAACGCCTTAGTCTTGTTAAAGCAAAACAGATATACTCGGTGATACACAAAGGTACACAGACGACGGGCATGCATATTTTATTGTCATAAATTGAACAGTGTAGGATGATTCCAACGTTATTATTGTGGTGCTGTTTTAGAATTGCAATGATAAATATGTTGTTTCTCTGTGGTTGAATGAGATCTTTATAAAATTTGAAATTACAATAAAAATTGTAAATATTCTTTCTATTTTTCACTGAAAAAAATGGCCTTCAAGTAGAAATCGAACCCACGACCTCTGGCTTGCCGGACCATTGCTCGACCACTGAGCTATTGAGGCGTGAATTAGAAACTTTTATGAGGATGCCTTGAGATACATCAAAGGAAACAGATTAATATATCTTGCCCGTAGTACGGCAGTTGTACAAATTGCGTCTTCGCGAAGTAATGTAATTGTAAATATTCTTTCTACACTTTACGAAGCTATTTTATTCGAATTTTTCATAGAAAAAACGCCCTCAAGTTTTTTTTCAATGAAAAATTCGAATAAAATAAAAGAAAGAATATTTACAATTACATTACTTCGCGAAAACGCAATTAATTTGTACAATAAAAATTGATTGTCTTTAGTTGTGTCTTGGAATATTAAAAATAACGCATACAGTTCGTCCGATAAAGAGTGATGGCACGTTAAAGTAGTTTCTGCAGATACGGTTGTGCCGTCTGATGGAAACATTTTGCTTGGTTCTACCAGTTCTTGTGTAGACAGCGCTGAATGTTCTTCTCGTCTTAATAATTTCTGTGAGACAGCGAAGTTGTTGCTTTTTGTGAATGTATCTTCTCTAGCAGGGGCGTACGGATGATCCTGTAGAAAGGTGAAATACGTAACTACGTCTCTGGAGAAGATACTTTCAGAAATATATGAACTTGTATTGTGTTTTTCATACCCAATTTTTAATAATATTTTATATTATTAAAAATACTTTTGTAATATTAAAAATTGTATCTCTGCAGTCTTAGTTTCTTAATCTTACTCAACATATAGTAGACGAAAAACAGTGACGACTTCTCAATTGGCTTAATTATTTGGTCAATCATTCCTGAAATACGGTCGCAACAATTGTCTACCAATCTAATGTTAATCTTCCCCGTACATAATTAATTATATATATTTATATGTGTGTATATATATATATATATATATATATATATGCCCTGTTGGCTGATTCAGCTGGTGTCCTCGAATAACCCCACTACTCTAAATGCATATGCATACTATCGTTGTTTTCCAAATTAAACCGAAGTTCAAGTGTAACACAACCCATCCTGGGACAACATATAAACTTCAAAAGAGAAGAGAATCAATTTTATTGTTAATAACGTCGTATAAAAAGAACGCACTTACACGATTCCTGCGAGTGCTTAGGGAAGTCAATTAATTACGCTCTAGAATAACCTTATATTCAATATTTCGCAGTGGATAATAACCATTAAGCTGATACGACAGATATTTCAAAAAAATTCTTTGTACACACTCAATTAAATTTTTATATCCGCCATAGTAAGGATATCAGATAATACTACCATATTCCAACTTACTGCGTACAAAGACATAAAATAATGTTTTTAGTGCTAACGTGCCGGTAAATTCAGGCGACACACGCGTGGTAAATCCAAGTGACCTATGTGCAGCACTACAAATGTTATATATATGGCATGCGATATTATACCCAAGTCCCTAATCACTTACTTTCTTGTAATAACGTCACTCCACATAAAGTAATCTAATCACCATGTACAACGCGAAATCTAGTACGACACAACAATACACTTGTCGGTATTTATAATAAGTTTGTTCACATTGCACCAATTCAATATTACATCAAGCCTATACTGCAGGGCAGTACTATCAGTAAAATTTCTAATGCAATGATCATAAACCTTTCCAAAATGAAAATTATTCGCGGGTAATGGAATTTAAACAACTATATCTGTTCTAATTTAGTTGATAGTAATAACAAAATAAAGTAAAGTTGTATTTGATATTTAACTTTGAAGGGAATTCATTTATTTAACTGCTTATGTACCTAATTTTATTATTTTATTCATTAGGTTTTGAAAAATTACTTTGCATAGATATTGCATATAACTAGTTTAAAAACGCCCCTTTGATAATTCCTACCACTCATATCAATAGTGCAGATCCTAATTTTATAATTACAATTTTCTTTGGAAAATCACGGTGATTGACTGTCGCTTGTTTTCGGCGTTACAATGATGAACCCAAGATTCGTCTCTGGTGGTGATGTTCATCAGGAAATCATCTCCTTCACGTCGATACTGGTTAAGATCTTGACAAATGTCAGTTAACATCCGTTAACTATCGCGGGACCAATTCGGCGCAAATTTTTCTTTAATTCAACGTCTAAATAATGTACTGGACTCTTTCTTGACTAATGTCGAATTACCGAAGACTTTATTTTTGCGTAATTCGGCGATTTCCTTGAATAACTGCTTTCACTTGTCTTTGATTCTTCTCATGAGTCACATATAATGGTCGACCTGATCACTTTTCGTCAAACACCTTAATTCTGCGTCTATGACAAGAGTTTTGCAGATCGACTCCACTGCAGCACATTCTTCACATCCAAACAATCGTTGCAATGATCAGCATGCAAACGCCTATAAATTTCGATGGACGCGCAACTTTTCACGCCTTCTTTACAAAACGCGATGTATATTGAAAACATTTATAAATATTAACTTGTATTGTGTAGGACTCTGGAACGTGAGGAAAAAACCTCTATAAATGACACCGGTACTAAACGACGGTAGACAGGAAAATGAAGTTAGAACTAGTTTCTATCCCCACTACTCACACGATGGCGTTGTTAGAGGCTTTATATAGGGTTACCGCTGAATAGCAACAAAGTTATGCGAATCTGACGGAAAATCAGAAAAGAAATTTATTTGGAATTCATTAAAAATTCTGTCCAAAAGTCGGTCCATATCTTTGTTTATTCTACATTTACCAAAATTTTGCGATAATTCAAGATCATTGATCTGAAAAAAATCGATGTCTAGATATAATGTATAACATTAAGTTTCTATTCATAAGAATAGTAAATGTTTGTTTACCAAAACATTTATGCAATATAGTCAGCCGCATATATGGTCTTTTTATTGGGATGCCTTTTTGTGGATATCAATAATAATTTTTACGTCGAATATGTCGACAACTCCTTGGTTCGCATTTGTAATTAATGTGCGTAATTAACGATGCCATTACGAACGCACCTAGTCACATCAAAGACTATGTCCATTCTAAATGTAAATTTCGGCGATGGATTCCCGTATTGCCGCCCGTATATTAACTGCAACAGGGCCGTACTCGAATAAAGAAAAAACATTTTCTCGTTACAGGGTGAACATTAGATCGCGATTTTTTGTATCAAGGCATTTCCCATATGTATATTCTTTTACCTCTTTTTTTCTTTCTCGCTATATAAAAATAAGATTGTATAACAATACCATTAACGCACTACATTAACTTTTTTTTTAGTTTTGTTATGAAAAAATTAAATAAAGAGAAGTTAGTTACATCACTATTAAACAACGTTGCCACTTCATACGATTACATTATCCATTAGATATTTATCTACCGGATAAGGTACTATAACTTTTGGTGCAGAAATTTAAATGTATTGTAATGAGTTGTAAAGAGACGATACGTCAGGCACCGTCTAGAAAAATGTCGATGCGGATGAATCAAGAGATCGAACATACGAGAATTTTCCCTTGAATATAAATAGCACTCAAGATGGATTTATTCCATTCCACACCAAATCATCGTCGAGTGATCTTATATCAATATAAATACATAAATGTTCTTATTGTTAGTTATTAGTAGAGAACGGACGCAATTTCCATAAAACGCAATCGGCAATTGGAATTGTGTATAACGTCGCTGAGTACATCCCGACGCAATTCAATGAAGTATTTGTTTGACTTACTCGGCCACCTGGGCTCGCTGCGATAACAATGGACAAGCCAGCTATTGTATTCGTAGAATATAGTGCTTTTTATAGTGTTTTCATGAGCGTAGATAGAAGCGGGGTTTTTATAATGTATTTTATTTATTAGTTTATATTTCGTAAAATAAATGAAGTGCTGTGAGTTAATTTATTGTTTTCGTAGTTCTTACTGTTATTTACATCGTAATTTTTGTGATAGATCCTGTTTAATATCGTTTGATTGAATCTTCTTCTCCCATATTATTTCGACGTAAGTGTGCATTGAATTTCGTTCAGTTTCAATAACTTACGCACACATTTTTAGTTTTCATTTATTTAGATCTAGAGCATTTTTTTAGGTTACTTTTTCAGACATGATATGGAAGAATGTCGAGAACGGCATTGTAAAACAATGGCGAGTTGGATTGACGGTCATACTGATTGTATGTCCATTGTCAGTGATTCCGAAATTTATTACAAAATCCGTAAAATATCGTCAAAAATTCGTCACTTAGGATCGCAAACACATCTGAACTCTGTAAAACATTTATGGCGGCTAATATTCCATTAAATAAACTTAGCAATCTCACTTTAAAAATATTTCTTCAAAAATATACTGGTCGAAATGTTCCTGATGAATCAACTTTACGCAAATATTATGTTTCTAGGTGCTATACGAGAACAGTAGAACGCATTAGAAGCCATCTTTTAAATCAATACATATGGATAAGTGCCGACGAAACGGTGGATATGTTAGGACGCTGTGTGGTAAATGTTGTAGCTGGTGTACTACATACAACTATTCCCTATAACTCATATGTAATAGCACCAAGTGTTATAAATAGAGTTGATGCGGAAACAGTTGCTGAAACCATTAAGGAGAATATGCAAAAAATGCTTCATTCGGACGCCACGTACAAAGAAAAAATACTTTTATTTGTCAGTGATAGTGCTGCGTATATGTTAAAAACAGGCAGACTATTGAAGAAAACATATCCTAATATGCTGCATATTACTTGTGTAGCACATGCTCTCCACAGAATCTGTGAATATATCAGAGACACTTTTCCGGAAGTTGATAGACTTGTATCAGCTTTTAAAAAAGTTTTCAGAAAAGCACCATTGAGAGTAGCTCTTTTCAGGGAAAAATTTCCATCTCTGTCACTGCCTCCCACTCCAGTAATAACTAGATGGGGAACATGGCTGGAAGCTACTAGTTATTATGCTGAGAATTTCGATAGTCTAAAACATTTCGTAACACTGCTAAAGGAGGATGCTAGAAGTATTGGTGAGTGCAAGGAGCTCACACAAATCCCAAATTTAAAAAATCAGTTGTACTTTCTTCACGAACACTTTGGAAAATTGCCAAAACTAATCACTTATTTTGAAAATCGAAATCTCAAATTAAATGACGGATTAACCACATTAGATGTGGCTGTTAATAATTTGAAAAGTATTCCAAGTGACTTCGGATGTGGCCTTCGGCAAAAGTTTGAAGCAATCCTTAATAGAAATCCAGATTTAATTACATTGCAGCAATTATGTATGGAGACAATTCCACAAAATCTAACGGCGGCTAAATATGAAGAAATAAAAGAATATTTCCAGTATGCACCTATAACCAGTTGCGATGTAGAAAGGACGTTTTGTATTTATAAGGATATACTTAATTCAAAGAGAACAAAATTGACAGAAGAAAACCTTGAGAAACTATTGCTAGTCAATATTAATACTCGTTTACTCAACTTGAACGACAAAATTAACAAATAAAAATGTTCCAATTATAGAAATAAAATTAAAAACTTTAAAAATACAACTTTTCAACAAATAAATATGTATTTCGTAATTTTATAGATCACCACCCGTTCGTTTTCCAATTATATAAATAAAATTAAATATTTAGAAATACAGCCTTTCGCCAGTACTGCACTGGGTGGTAAGCGTGTCCGTTCTCTAGTTATTAGTTTTTAAATTGTTATTTAGTGTACATATTTCGTTTTTATTGTTAATAAAGTATGTGTTTAAATTACTGTTAGTTTTATTTAAGAACCCCGGAAGAACAAGTATTTTATCTTGAGGATAGCTATCAGGGAATTTACTTACAGATAAAGAAAACTCGCATAAGTAAAATAAATGGCAATTAAAATATAATTTTTACATCTCATATATTATATATTGGAAAAACCCTGTAATCAAGAACATAATAACATAAAATTTATTACAAACACCCATTTAAAATTAATTGTGTAAAACTTAGACAAACAAATTAGTACTTAATTACGACTTGTAAATTATGTAATCGATATTTCCCGGCACCGACGACAAACTTACTTACAGCGCCACACGCACTCCACTAAAACACAATTACAACAATATTCGAGCTAATTATCCGTGAGATAAATTTATTCACATAATAGGATTTACGCGGATACTTGTCTGAGCGTGTATGTGATGTGCTTGGGTGTGAGTATATATGTTTGCGCGCGTGTGTGTGTGTTTAAATACATATTCATGAAGGCTTTCAACTTGGTCGCAGATTTCATTGTTATATCCTTGTTAACCTACTTCCAGACTCACTTCTAACTCTGGCGATATCACAAGCGGAAGACGTATTTTTACATGGCTTTTCGAAATCTGCTCTCTCTCACTAAACTCGCGTCGTTTGCATTTATATTTTAAGCCATATGGTAATGTATGGTAATTGAGTGTAGTAGATCGTCTCTCAACTTGGAAATGCTTCAATTATCAAATAAATACTTTACGGTGACGTGAATTGTTGAATCCGAGGCAGTATGAGAATGAATAATTAGCTAGGAGAGGGATATCAGTGTAAATTACTAATTGATAAAGTATTTCCAAATCGCAGCGTCTATATAATAAACTGAAGGTTAGTTCCAATTAGACAGGTTTGCAACCAAAAAACAGTACAGGATTTTACAGTTTATTATAGATTATTACTCAATAAAACCGGGAAATATACTCGAAAAATTCAATCTTGTCAGGATTTATTGCAAAATTTATGTTTGTAGTTCCAAATGAGAAATATTACTGGCTTGAGCAAATTTATACATGTTTGCCAGAATATTAACAATGAGTATAAACAAGAGTACTGTCAGATTCGATTATGTTCTAACATGATAAATAAGTTAGTATCTTGGTTAATATATAAATCACACTCAGTTTGAACTTTGCATTCTAACGTGATTGTATTCGTGTTTTGAGTTATATACAGGCTGATTCATTTTCGGCCCTCGCCATGGGGATCTCTCTTATTATTGGAGATAGAGTATAGGTTTAAATTTGGCAAAGTTGTTAAATTTTGTATTTGTTATAAATCCGTAAAGAAAATAGACCTGTGACAAATGACCTTCGTTATTAAAAAAAAAATGCGAAAACTCCATTTTCTTCTTTTACCTGTAGCACCGACATTTGGCCTTGTAGAGAAAAAATAAAAACACATCCTTGTGGCCATTTCTAAACCTCTATACAGTGGTGTACTCTAAATTTTTATACAACGTTTCGTTTCTTTCTGGCCATCATCAACTATCTAATTTCTTATAGGCGCCACATTGGATTTAGACATCTTCAGAAAGAGTTTTTTTTTCTGATTTCATCCATGTACCACATGCTGACTATAGTTTTTGACATTAGGTTTTATTTGAAAGAATAAATTATAAGATTAAATAAGGTAGCCTTTGGAATTTAAATCTGTCAAACATTTCATTTATTGTTCATTAATAATACAAAAATGTCATACACTGACGAAGAGAAACGAGATATGATAAGCATTTTTTATTCTTCGAAACGAAATTCAACAATAACGAGTACAAGATAACAAAAAATTAATAAAAATACATAGAAAAGTAAACAATAAACAATTACAGTAAATGTTCAATTATCTGGCCATCTTCGGTAATGCACAATTGGGCACGCCTTCTCTCATTTTGTACTGCCCTTTGTATAGTTCTTCTAGGAACTGCATCGAAGGCATTCTGAAGTCTGTCTCGTAATTCTTCAATGTTTTGTGGCGCATCTACTTTATAAATATTATTTTTAACATATCCCCATAAAAAAAAATCTAGCCGACTTAAATCAGGTGATCTCGCAGGCCATTCAACAACTCCCCTATTTCCAATCCAACGGTTTGCAAACTCTTGATTTAAGAAATTTCTAACAGCAGCTGCATTGTGTGCTGGTGCGCCATCTTGTTGCCACCATAAATATTGTAATTGATTTAATGGGATATTGTCGTCAAGATAGTCAGATACGTATGTACGTAAAATGTTTAAATATCTTTCTCCATTTAAATGTTCTTCATACATAACTGGTCCTAAGAGACGATTTGCCAAAATACCCATCCAAACGTTTATTCCATAACGATGTTGTGGTCTTCTAGCCATGTTTTGTCGGGGATTTTGTACTGCCCAATAGTGCTCCGTATTTCTGTTGAACATTCCAGAATTTGTAAATTTTCTTGAGAAAGTATTGCTAGTTAATATTAATACTCCTTTACTCAACTTGAACTACAAAATGAACAAATAAAAATGTATTTCGTATTTTATAGATCACTAGCCGTGTGTTTTTCAATTATATAAATAAAATTAAAAACTCTTTAAAAAAACAAATTTTCAATAGTATGCTCGTGGGCAATGGGGCCTCTCTTGTCCGGTCCCTAGTTATATATTACAGCGCCAAGAGGTTGTGTTATTTCTCTTGACAACTTTTGTTTTATTTGTGGTGAATGCACTGTTGAAAGCCAACAAAGAAACAGTGATTTTGTGGGGAAATTGTATTTTGCTTACTTCAGGTTGAAACATGGGGATCAACACAAAGCCTAGGCTCCTCATAAGGTGCCCAGAAGGTACGTGGAAAATCTTCGTTTTTGGTTTAAAGAAGTTATTTCGTTTTGGCATTCCCATGGTGTGGCCTAAACAGCAAGACTATTTCTGTCCGGTAGATGTAAAAGGTTTCAATACAAAAAATTTAAAAAAAAATATCTTAATTCAGCGATTCGTTCAGTCTCTCACAGCTTTGAAATAGTAGTTCCACACCCACCTTCCAGTTTGGTTGATATCCTGAGTGATTCTGAGGATGGAAACAAATTTCCTCCCCGGGACGAGTCTACTTCAGATTTTTTTGTTGGGACTCCAACTTCTTTTCTCAGAACGAGCTCAATAACCTGTTTAAGAGATTGTTACATTATTATTTCAATTGCACCCTGTATAATACAGCCATAGACTGATATGGTGCAGTGTACGTCTTGAACTGGTGGGCATTACGCCATCGTTTTCTTCTTTCGGATCTCCTATGGGTACGCTTGGAGAATGCGTCCCCATCACTTATCGCTGATATATCGTAAAGTCAAGTAATGTGCATAATGTGCCGTAATATCTAGTGAATTATTTGTGAGAATTTCGAGGCATCACCTGTAAATGGTGGATATTTGGGCCTTAGTCTGCTAGTTATTGTAACACCGATTATCGACTTTACGCACTCTAGACGTCGATTATTAACGCGCCCTTGAAATATTTATAAGGTGAGTAATCGCCATTTTCCTTGAGACATTTCTGTTCGTTATCTACGCCTTTCTCTTTCGTCAAAACATGAATTATATCTTTAGGGCTGTTGCTCGATGAACTTAACGACCACAGAAGATTACGTTCCATTTGAAGGTTGGACCACAGATCGTTTGGATTCTTGTTGTAATCGGATAGATCTCATTACAAGGTTCCGCCTGACGTTATTTCATATTGACACTCGCCCACTCACCAGCTAAGTAGTGAATTACGTCTTTACTTCGATTAAAACCGTTTATTTCATGAACAATAATTCGTTTTTAATACTTATAACTTTGTAGATCTGGTGCTAGTTGTTCTAAATTTACGTCAGTAGTTATTCATTGTCATTTTTGTCGTTGTAATCTAATAAGTAAATGGAACATTTAATACCTTAAATTTTGTGTATATCATTTTTGCATTTAGTAACGAGTGATCATTAAAATTTTCGCTCAAGTAAGCCATGTACACAAAAAGTATGTCCTAACTTAAGTTATTAGAGCAGATCTGTCATTATAATTTCAAACGTCACGATTGTTAAAAAATAATTTGAAATGCTGACTTTTATATTAAATATATTTATAATTTTTATACAAAGTAATAGAATATTATAAAAAATGTGTAAAATGTTGACCATTCTCCACCAAGCATAATCGCACTCTATTTCGTAGAGCATTGAAAATATTGATCAGTATTTGCGGTGAGTTATTGATGTGTTCACATTTTCCTATGATTTTATGTCTTAACTCTTGTAGATTATTAATTGGTGTTTCATAAATAATATTCTTTATATATGGCCACACAAAAAAAACCATGACTGTTAAATCACACGATCGTGGTGGATATGGAATCGCTGTATTTCTACTTATTATCCTATCGCGATAAAATTGTTGCAAAAACTGAATATTTTCAAGTGTAACGTGAGATGTAGCCCCATCCTGTTGAAAATATCCGACCTGGAGTTCATCATTAGTCAATTGATTAGTAAAAACACTGAGAATTTCGTTATGATATTTCTCCGATGTTATCGTGCCCTCAAAGAATATTGGTCCTATTAATCGGTGACGACTCATACGTACCCATACGCCTATTTTTTCTGGATGTAGAGGAACGTCTCTGTATAAATGAGGATTTTCACAATGCATTAGCGTATCACGGAAAGTTTTATAGCTAGGAACAGTATTTGGATATCTCTCTTCAAACTCCGCAAGGCAATTTTCTATTGAATGCTGCCAAATACCATCAATTTTTTTGAGATGTCAGGAAGTAACATTCTACCATAAACGCTTTATGCATATCATTAAAGGCAATTACTTTTTCTTTTGATGAAACTTTAAAATATATATTTGACACTGACAGATGTTTGAAATAACATCTTAATGACTAAAGCTACGACATAATTTTTATATACACGGCCAGCTACGAGTGAAAATTATAATGATCGCTCGTTATTTAATATCGAATCTTTATATTAATGACGTTTATATAACGCTAGGATCACATTTATTTGAAATAAATGTGTATGTTTGTGTAGTTATGTGATTGGAGATCTCTGGTATTCGTGTATTCCTTAAATGTAATTACCTACTGATGATGACAACTTAGTTTTCTAAATACGTATTTAAGATGAGAGTATTAATTGTGGCAACAAATCTTTAGATTTAATTAACTAGACTACACAAAATATTCAATTCATTTAATAACATAAGAGTTATCAGCGAGATCAGAAGTATTTGTTTGACCAAATCATACTTTTAAAAGTTTAATAATCCAATAACCGCAACATTACTAAATTACAAAAACTTTAACGAGTTCGTAATTTGCGAGCAATCGTACTATCGACGTAACTGTGCAGAATTAATTACACGAAGGCGATCGGCTTCATCTAATTTCACGACCAACTTTCAATTAAGTACCAACGTCACATGATTCATTGTTTTGAAGATTGTTGCATAGAGGTAAGGGAGACGAAACGACCATAACTTCAATCTACTATGTAGACGGTCGGTTCGAGGCTTAGTTAAAGCCATTAGGGCCAAGAGCCAACTTAGAAGGTATTGTCTCGAGTTAATAGGCATGTTAATGTAACAAGCTGTGTAATGTAAGCCCGCAGGCAATGAGATGAGATGACAATCGAGTGTACACAATTACGTGTATAATCAACCGCTACTCTACTAGTCGTAGATAACTAATCAACGTGCCATCAGTATGTAATACCTACAAGCGAATGTTGATCAATATTAGTTTAATAATGTTTGTGCCTCTACGAGTGGGTGTTGTGTTATCAATTCTACACGTGATTGTAATGGATTTTTTCTTCGCTTGCATTATTGAACAGGAAAATATTTGTTTGTGAAACTCGAAGTAATGATCTGAACTAATTTTAGAATTGTTTCCATGCTAAAAACAATATTCGGTAATTTATTAAATAAAATAATCAGTTAAAGATATCCAGTATTGCTTCCAAATTGAAAAAATTAATCCACACTTTCGCAATATCCACATTAACATACACATTTCGAATAATTAGATGGTCACAGACAGACCTTAATCAAACTAATTCCACAACACGCGCACTTACGAAAAAATGCAGAAAACTACACCAAAACTCTTTGCGTTGAAAGGATAATACTAAGTATAAAATTGGGAGGAAGAGGAATATCTGATCTACACGCACTCCATGCGAAAGAAATTCAAGAAACCTGAACATCTCAACAATAAAAGTAGACCAAAACAATACACCGTTAAATCTAACACTAAAAACACATACATGATTCATATAACGCTTTAGCATACATCCAAATGAAGAAAACGTAATGGGAAGAGAAAAAATTCCGCTCCCATGTGGCAAGATAGAACAGAGAGGACATAAATATTGACGATAGCTGCAAATGGCTAGAAAGTGCAAAACGTTTCTCAGAGAACTACGGTTTCATCTCAGCAATATAAAATCAAGTAATATGTATAAGAAACGATAGAAAATACATCATTAATGTCGCAAGCATTCAGAAAGATAGTTTTGGAGACGCAATTGATACCCTGAAGAAAGAGGTGGGTTTATGGGGGGTGTCAATTTCGTTTTGGCGTTTAACTAAGTTGCACGTGTTCCATAATCAAGGTTTTCTTCTCGTGGGAGTTTAAAATTTCGCCTAAGTTATTTTAGAGTTTTAATCACCTATTGAGGTAGATGCGGCCCAGAAGCTGATATCGTTAAAAAGACGTCCATAGTCAACGATATCAGCTTCTGTTGGTTTATTGCACGGCTACTTGGAATCCATCACAAAAAAACCTTTTTGGTAAGATCAGTTTTCTTTTATTATTGTTAACCCCTTTGTTATATTTTTCGTTCTTTAATATATGTGGTATCTTTTCCACTAGGGTGCTAATTAATTGCTGTACTAACAAGAATTGCCGTACATCGGAATACAGCATGTATGATTCTCGATATAAGCTTCTACCGAATTAGGCCGACCACGTGTTAGCCATCTTGCAGAACGCTGTGGATACAGCCTGGAGTTTATATCAGTACGGCCAAGATAAATTGTGTTCGTACGTTGCAATTAATTAAGATCAGCGTTATTCATTATTTTAAGCTCATTATGGCTGTTATATTATATTCATCAGTTGGATGAAGAACTGTTTTTCATCCGCCTGATGAAGCCATTGTATGACGAAACAATATTGTAGTGGATTTACAATAAAAATTTTTGAAACTAGAAGTTTAGTACTTATTTTACAAAGGACATGTTTACACAAAAGGTAACCTCAAAATAGTAGCATTTGTCGCAGATTTTCATGCAAGCAATCGTACTTATTAATATATACAGATCAAATATATTTATTGGCTTCTGAACATAAAATAGTTTGCTAATTTTTTTGGAAGTTATATACCGTGTGGAAATGTGGTGAGCGAACGGCGTAGAGGTAAACGATACCCCACCAGTACACTAGATAAGAGAGAAGGGAGATTTCTAGCACTAGGTGCCAGGCGTGTCTGTGTTGAAATACGAGTACATACGCAATATGTATGTGTATACCACACCTACTTCTAACCTATCAATAGGCTTGTCTTTGTTGAAATACGAGTACATACGCAATACATGTTGCTATAGACTTTTCCCCGCAAACATTTTGAAAACATTATTTTATATTGTACATTTATTTTCGATGCCAGTGTATAATTTTTATTTTCGATGAATGCAGATTTTATTTTGATTTATTTTTGACTAGCGTTGTTGTAGTATGCCGGATTTGCTATATCCGCTTCAGACACAAAATGTTATCTGGGTTGTGAAGACGTGTGTTATAAGATATAAATCTTTATATTTTATTTTAGATTATTAGCTTCGTTATTTTTATTAATTAGTTGATGTGCTTGATTTCAATACCGTTATTTATACGAGTTTGTTTATTCTCGTTGTGATTTTGATACGGTTTTCCAACTTAGGTGTCTCGAGAAAGAAATATTTTTTTCATAGATGTAAGTAATTAAATTATTACTTATTATTATTATTATCATTATTTGAATGATTTAAACTGTGTATTTTCATTGTATTAATTTTGTTATGTTGATATTTTATCTTAATAGTTGAATTAGATGACAAAGAACGTTTTTTGAAATTTCTAAGTAAAAAAAAATTTCTATAACTTTAAATTTTGCACGTTGCAGTCAAGGGCATATTCTTTTTCATGTGGTTCGCACATTAGAGGTTGTTCGGTCTGTCAGATATTTTGTTTACGTTAAATATTGTGGGAGAAATTAAAACACTTTGTAATTTATTAGTTGTAACTTTGATCGGCATTCAATAAGGAAGTTTAATTATGTGGTCCAGTCATTTTCATATAATAATTTTACCTTAGAAATATTGTTTGATGTTGCAATATTTTATCTTAATACTTCATTAAGATATTTTCTTTTTATTTTTTTTATTCATGTAATAAAATTTCATTTTAATTTTATCGTGATTTTTCTTTTTACCTTTGTTTGAACTCTTGTACTGGCGCTATATAAATTTGTAGAAGAGAACAACCACGTTTTCCAATTGGAACCTTGAGGGAAGAGCAGTCTCATCCTGGAAATTAAACCGACTGAATATCTAAGCTGGACAGTTTGGTTGTGAATTGTGAATAAGCAATATTTAAAATCACAATTCATGGCAATGTGTATACCACACCTACTTCTGACCTATCATTATTGCTTATCCAATCATACGTATGTGTATACCACACTTACTTCTGACCGATCAATATTGCTTATCCAATCAAATACTACAGTATACATTGAATAAACATATCGGGGAAGTTGACGGGCACGCGTTTTGCGTAGCAGTGTCGTTCGGTCATCAGTAAGAGACTCATTCAGTTACTTGCATTAATTACGGGGTAATATATTTCTGGGGTTTATATACTGGGATGTACCCATGCGCTTGTATTAATTACATGTTAATTTAATTAATGTTTGAATTTATAGTTTGGGTAATACTCATGTGCATGTAACATTCACTAGTTTTGTTATTTTCGGAATTTTATATACACCCGATTGCTCATGTTATACAAAATGAATTTTTAGTCCTGTTTATCATTTATCAGGGAAACATATATTCAATAAATCTTGTTAAATGTTCGATTAGTATTCTAATTTTCTTTCGATCTGTAGCAGTTGTGATAACGAAAATAGGACATCTATTTCCACACATTCAACCTAATACTTATTTAACGCAACACATCCTTCTTAGTTACTAGATCTTTCGCCATTCTAGTTCATGTATCTAGGTTAGCATGTTATTAAGTATACGAGCATGTAAAGCAGGTCACATTAACTAGATTAATAAGAGTAGAGATGATATGTAAACTAAAGACTGAGAAGGAATTAGTCAGTCAGTCAGTTTTGTGTATCACATGTTGTTATACAAGTGACCATTGTAGCTTGTAATGTAATTGTTATTATTATTTATTAACTAAACGTTACTTCATCGTTCCCGAATGTGTCTTTAATCTACCGATAAAACCGGCCTTTAATGAGCCCGCCTCGGTAACGAAGCTACGATGAGGACCAGGGGACATGACATGGTGATTCTGCCACTAGCTAGCTAGACCGACATCACATGATGATTCTCAAAGCCACTTCTGATATTACACAGTAGCTTCCTTATTTTTCTGTACTCCTTCCCTCCAAAATAGCACGTTTTTAGGATCGGTTCAGTATCTATTTCATACGTGTGAGGTATAACGACTTGCAATTCACCCAATAATACACGATGGTACCTTTTATATTTATAAGTTAGTCAGTCTCGTACCAACGTTTTGAGAAGAACCTCACACCGTCTTCGCTGGGCTAGCTAGGGTACTGGCTTGGTGAATTGTATGTTTATTAGCAACTCGTTGAAAAGCTATCGTTTATCGCTAAGATTATAAACCAGTTTTGCGTTAACTAATTATTTTTAAGAATTACAGTGGAAATATCTGAATCTTAGGGACAATTTACACATAAACATCACTAAATATGTGTTTTCGTTGGTCATGTTTTGTAATTCTTTCTAAATTCGTTCGTTATTGTTTTTATATAATTCTTAATTGATTCAATAAATCACTCGTCCACGAAGCACTTTAACTGAACTTCAGGAAGAAAGCAATAAAGTGTATCTAAAGTATCATAGTACAAGAGCTACTCCAACGACGCCAAAAGGAAACTTACACGGCGGTATAAATCGAACATAAAATTGTAGGTGTTACACGTAGATACTTAAAATCACTTTAGATAGGACAAGCTGAAATACGAGTTGAAGTGTCATGGTAGAGCAAGTGCGATATATTTACTGCTGTGGCGACCCGGGAGACGACACTATAATCCGAACATATGCTTTAGATAATAGCATCACATCTCCCGTTCCCCCCACCGACACTTTACCTAACGACACGTACCGGTTGGCGCGAGAATTGTATATAAAAACTCGTAAAAATAAAAGAGCCGCTTGACGAGTGAACAACAGCAATGAAAAACAGGATAAAACGAAACGAAACGAAAAACAAAGTGACAAAGATAGGAAGAAAAAAATGTGACTAAACGTGTGAGGTGTGGTTGTTGTCTCTGGCCGTGTAGCTTGAAAGAAATAACACGGTTATACGCGTTACAACTTTACAATTAAGACAAAAGACGGAATTTTGTTTACTCACGCTAGCCTGAACACGGGTTATTATACGAAAATACGAAAAAGAAAGACAACATGCGGATGATGATGAAGAAGGATAAAAAGGTTTGTAACTTAAAAAAATCTGACTGGTGAAATATTACACTTACCGTGTCTTGACAACTGCGAGGTCTTAAAATATAACTGATTGTCTATTCATCTAAGAAACATTGTTGCATTTTTTCTTTCTTTCATGCGAAAGAGGATGGTTATGATAAAATTTCAATGCAAATTCTTTAACATTAAATGTTGTACCAAAGTTTCTAACCAATACAAAGGTCATATTGTTTTGGATCTTCCCTGTAGATAATAAAATTTCCATTTATTTGGGAGTTAAATATATTTCATTAAAACATTTAAAATAACTATTTAATACAAAAAAATAAAAAATTATCTTTACAAAGTATAAAGATCCTGTATCATACAAAAATACTTGAGGTAAAAACATTCATTGAAAATTGACAGCTTAATGAATGGAAAACATCCTCTGACTCCGATCAAAACTTATCTAAAAATAATCAAGTTTAATATTAATTTCTTCCCAGAGAACCACACTGTAAAATCAGATACTGATACACGAACAAAACTTACGCATGTGCAAAAGACACGCACAAAAAACCCTGATACCAAACGAACAAACTTTTCAATTATAATTTTAAACCAAGAAATGTTAATAATAAACTGTATTATCTGTATTTCTAATAATTAATTCTCTTAACTACAAGCTTGAATACAATAGAAATACACTTATAGTAATTTTATATACAATGACGACGTCATATAATTTTAATTCTACTTACAAGAAAAAAATATGTGGAGACTCTTATGAACAAAGAAGGTGCATAATCAATTTAAACATCAAAACTACAACGAGAGATTTATCTCTAAAAATATCGGGACTTTAAAACTTATATATCAAAATCACTTTCAATCAAACAACCCGAATTAATTAAAATATATTTAAATATATTTCACAAAGCAACCTTCTAGTTCAAACTATAAATTTCATCTCACCAAGAATTGACCTCGACTTTCACATGAGACCGATCCCGAATAACAAGTTTTTCTCTTCGCAAAATTTAAATACATTTTCAATATACAATTTATCTCACAAAATATGTACATTTTTAAATTAAATTATTTTTAATTAAAAATCCATAGCAATATGTTTCGAATTATTTTTACAAGCCACTATAAAACTTTCTTGCCAAAAATCAATAAAAATAATAGATTTTTTTGAGGTGTTTAATCGATTTAACATTAAATTTAAAAACAAGTTTTGTTAATTTCTTTGTTAACAAAAAGTATTTTTTTAGTTTTATTAAATTATAATATAACAATTATAATTAAAACTGTTCTTTTTGTTATTGTCGTCCACTTTTAAATATCGTCTTCGATACTCTTTATGATGCAGTCGGCTGCACAGTGGCGTAACAAATATTTTTTAAATACCTTTATCATTTTTTTTCTCGCTTATGAGGGAATTTTGGAAAAATATTTTAGATTTATATTATATATAATTACATCTTACCATTTTTCATACACTTTTTCTTTCAATAACAGCCTGTATATAATTCAAACACATATAATATAAATATAAAATAAAAATGATTTCAATATATTTTTTAACATATAACGAATTCCGCGAGAGAAAAATACAGAGGGAATGATAACTTTTATGAATAAATTTCTCTCAAATTACAAACAGTTTTGAAGATTTTTCCGTTGGTTTTGTATGCAGAACGTGCGCCGTCTATTATGTAAATAAGGCCGGGGGCAGACGTGTTTCATAACACGGTGTATGTGTTTCGCCCGAGTTAAAGATCAACTGTTGGTTGTACTTTTATCAGCAGTTTTATAACTTTATGCTACGTACACATGCATATAAATATATACATATCCACGCGCCCATTCCCCTAATATACATACATATACAGACTAAAAGTTCAGAACAAGATTTTCACACCGTCAGTATGAACTTTCAGAAATATTAAATATTTATTATGATACTTTTGTTATCAGAAAAAGTTAACGCCCATGAATATTATTCACTTTTCTAAACGCATTTTTTTGACAAATATATACCAAGAATTTTAACGAAATTTTAATTGGTTGTGCATTTTAATCATCTATATATGTATATATAGTGTTAATAAGAATAAAAATTATTTCTTATTTATTTTATTGGCCGTGTGTATAATATTAAAATAATAAGCTTGTTTTTGGTTTAGCGACCTTTATTCATATAATGTAAATATAATTCTTGCCTTTCGTGTGTAATTTTTTTTTTTAGTTCTAAAATCACTTGAAAAAGACTTAATTATATACAAAAAAGTCGAAACGTCGTTAGTTAAATAAATTGAATTTCAATAAAGGTCACTAAACCAAAAAAAAGCTTATAATTTTAATATATATATATATACATATATACATATATATATCTATTATTTTTAACATATATATATATATATATATATTTAGTGTTTAAAGAATTTTGTTTTTCTTTTTTATTTTATTGGCCGTGTTTTAATATTAAAAATAATAGATTTTTATTGGTTTTAGCGACCTTTTATTGAATTTAGATGTTTGTTTGCGACGTTTCGACTTTTATCAATTCAGTCTTTTTCAAGCATCTGGAAACAAGAATCATTACAATGAACATGAGAAATGTGTTTGTTTTGTGTGATATAACAATTGAATTAACCATTTTAAATTTAACATTATATTAAGAAATGAATTACGGATTAGGTTAGTGTTTTACGTTGAAAATTAAATAACATTAAATTAAATTAGCTTAGAATGGTAGGGGGACATTTATGTGATTAATATCTGTATGAATTAATTGGAGACTTAACAAATATTAACAAATTTTAAGTTTAAAATTAGATTAAAGATGATTACAAATTGAGTTAACATTTAACGTTGAAACTTACATAAAATAAAAATAAGAATGGCTAAAATGAACAGGAAAGTTGAATTACAATACAATACGTAAAGGGAACAAAGAAAGTCAAATCAAACTCACATTGTTGTTTTTTCTACACGGATACGCATTCATGCGCCACATGTGCTTGGACACACAGTTGATAAAAGTCGAAACGTCGCAAACAAACATCTAAATTCAATAAAAGGTCGCTAAAACCAATAAAAATCTATTATTTTTAATATATATATATATATATATATATATATATATATATATATATATTATATATATATATATATATATATATGTACTGCTGGATTCATTAAATTTAGTTACGCTAAAATGTTAATGTGTAAACCGGTCTTTTCAATAAGAAAATGTCGTTGCCAAACACATGTCACCGTCTTCAATATCAGAATCCTATTGTCAGTCAAAAGTTTCAAATTTATGTCAGTAAATTTCGAAAATGTCACCTTAACAAAGAAAAATCGTTGTGTAGATAACCTCCCTTGTGAAATTTTTGGACAGTCCGCTTTACAACACTTAAAAATGGGGAAAATTCGCTGCAAGAGTCGCACCAAAATTTATCACATATTTCAACACACATGGTGTGTAAATTAAGTCAACGTAGTGTTCGATATGGCAAAACTTGACACGCGAGACCTAGAAGGGCTGCAAGTGATATGTGATACGCCTTCAGTACGAGTTTGAACTTGCTAGACCGTAGTAATATTTTTTGTGTGAAACAGTTTTTTTTTAATGCGTTCCAATAATGAGCGACAACAATTTCGAGCAACCGTGTGCTATATTTCCTTCACACTTGGGCACAGTGCAACGGAAACTTTTGTCAAACTTAAGCAGGCCTACGGAAACAGTGTTTCGTCAAGGACCCAGGTTTCTCCGGGGTTTAAGGTAGTTTCAGAAAGAGAGAGTCGATTAAAGATGAACCATACAACGGAAAGCCTTCAGGATCTTATGCGTTCAGATCGTCGATTGATAGTCAAAATGACCGGGAAGTGTTGAATTTAACGCACACCACCGTACGTCAAATTTTGACCAGTAAATTGGGGATGAGGAAAATCTGCTCAAAAATTATTCCAAAACCTTTCGTAATATCAAAAGGACATTAGGTGGAAAAGGTTCTTGACTTTTTGGAATGGATTGAAAATGATCCCAATTTTCTGTAACGTGTCGTTACTGCTGACGAGTCTTGGATGTTTGAGTACGAAAAACTCCACAGCATAGAATGGCACATTTCAACCTCTCCAAGGTCCAAAAAACGCAAGAATAAGCAAGTCGAAGACCAAATGTATGCCAATTTTACTTTTGCCAGGGTATCGTTGAAGAATAGCTTGTGCCTCAAGGCCAAACGGTTAATCAACACTTTTACCGAGATTCTTGAAAAACTTGAAAATGGATCATGCGTATAAGGATGTGCCCTTCTCATATCGCTTCGCATCAATATTAATGCAATGATTTTTGAACATGTTCCTTATTTCATATAAATTTATACATTTTGCGCACACTTCGCAGAATTTAGGTTAAGTTAGAGTTTAATAAATAAAAACAAAAAACAAACAAGCTGGTGGAGCGACGAAATAAAAGATGCGATAAAATATAAAAAATATGTGTGGACGAAATAAATCAAAGCGAAAACAGAAGAAAGCTACGCTAAGTATAAACAGCAAAGAACAAGAGTAAAAGAACTAGTGAGAGCAGCAAAACAAAAGTCATGGGAAGAATTCGGGGAAAGAATGGGAAGTGATAGCCACGGAAACCAGAAATTATTCTATAAAGTATTGAAAACTTTCAGAAGTTATACGAACTATAATAGCAAATACAATCAAAAGAGGGAAAAATACTTGAAGATGACAAAGAAATAATGGACAGATGGAAAGAATACTTTGAGGATATGCTTAATATAGAAAAAATAGTACAAGGATATAATGAAAAAGAATAACAAATAACCACTCAATTAACAGACGACGGTGACCAAGAAATAAAAATAGAAGAAGTAAAAGAAGCAATCATAAAAATAAAAACAGGAAGAGTAGCAGGTCATTATTGTATATCACCAGAAATGATTAAAAACTTGGGTGAAAAAAGCATAGAAGCTATAACTAAACTGTTTAACAAAATATGGACAGAAGAGAGAATACCACAAGATTGGGAAATAGGAGTGATATTACCCATCTTCAAGAAAGGAGATTACCGTGAATGTAAGAACTATAGGGGAATAACAATGATGAGTAAATGGCCAAAATGTACGAAAGAATACTGGAAAAAAGATTAAAAATACAAATAGAGACACAGCTAGAAGATTCACAAAGCGGTTTTAGGAAGGGAAGAGGAGTACAAGACCACATATTTACTATAAAACAAATAATGGAAAAAAGACAGAAAAGCAATACGTACTTGGCGTTTATTGACCTAGAGAAAGCGTTTGATAGTGTACCAAGGAAAGCGATATGGGAAAGCCTAAAAGGAAGAGGTGTAAATAAGAAATTGAGAAACAATATAGAGTGTATGTATAAGGTCACAAATAATTATGTACGAACGAGAAATGCAGAGTCACAGATATTTGAAACTAAAGAAGGATTGAGACAGGGTGGTGTACTGAGCCCAGCACTATTCAATATAGTGATGGATGACGTACAAAAAGAAATAAAGCACAAACTGAAGAAATTACCAGTGGGTTATAGAAATATGGAAATAACGACAATAACTGACTGCGTCTTTGCAGATGATCTAGTAATATTTGCAAAAAACACGACAGACCTGCAAGAAAACGTAACAATATGGAACGAAGCCCTTCAAAACCGAAACTTAAAAATTAACATCGATAAAACAAAGGTAATGGTAATTGGGAAAGAAAACAAGCAAGCATTAATAACACTGGACAATACAAAAATAGAGCAAGTAAAGACGATGAGATATCTGGGCGTAAATCTACAGAAGAATGGTAAGAACGAAACCGAAATAAATGAAAGAATAGAAAAAGGAACACGGACATCTATGCTTTGAATAACAAATTTATAAGAAAGAAAGAAATATCAACTAAGACAAAAATCCTAGTCTACAAGACTATACATAAACCAATATCAATGTATGGTAGTGAGAACTGGGTGTTAACAAGGCAGCAAAAAAGTAAAATCCAGGCGGCAGAGATGAGATTCCTGAGAGCAGTTAAAGGCATTACAAGAAGAGATAGAATACGGAATGAAACAGTGAGGGAAGAACTAAAAGTGGAATCGATCTTAAAGAGCATTGAAAGGCAACATCTGAAGTGTTTCGGACATGTAATACGAATGGAAAACCAGAGACAACCGAAACGGATATGGCTGGCAAGGACACAGGAAAAGAGGACTAGAGGAAGACCGAGAAAAAAGTGGAACAGTGTAGTGGCAGAGTGCTTCGAAGCCAGGGGAACAAAGTGGAAGGATGCAGAAGTAATGGCAAAAGACAGAAGGGATTGGGCAATGTTTGTTCGTAAATAAAAAGTTTTTAGACGCCTTAACACCTTCGGGTATAGGAAGGCTTTATCGATTATATATAGAGTTTAAGCACTCTTTTTCTTTCCATTTTCGTAGTTCGTATTGCCGGTATAATAGAAGAATGGAGGAATAATTTCGTCCTGTAACACAGTTTATATGCATCCTGAGTTTTATTAATTTACAAGCTGTTAATAGGAGAACAATAAGTAAAGATTATGTTAGGCTAAAATAGATATGCAGGAGGAAAAACCTAATAGTTATTCCCCATAAATAATTAGTTACAAGTATTAACTATTAACAACTTAGAATTTTAATTTATTAATGGACAGGGTGGATCATGCGAAGTAAATTTTAAAATCTAACGAGGTAGCTATTTATGTATCCGGAACTGACAACATTAGTGTTGCTAGCTACCAGCTGATATCCATCGTAAAGTTTGACATTTTTGACGGTATACCCTTCTCAGTGACTTGAAAATTTCATCTCAGTCAAAAAATGGAATTTGCTCGTGAAAATTCATATACGATAATTTGCTATGACTTTCAACGTGGATTATCTAAACAACAGTGCACCGATCTTCGACTTTTAGCGCTGAAACACTATGTAAAACCGCTGGATTAACCACTGGTTTAGTGAATTCAACTGGTGCTAGTCGTTCGCTCACGGACGAATTTAAAGAAGGTCGCTTGTTACACCAGAAAGGAACGATGTTGTGTGCGAACTGATCACAAAATCGTCATGTGACATACCGTGACGGTGAAGCATACCTGTGGATTCGTATGACAAGCAAATATAAAATATTGCATGGACATTTAGCTGTGAAAAATATTTGTTTCCATGTAACCCTCATAATTTGACAATCGCTCTAGAAAAGGCTCGGATTGATTGGCCCAAAGAAATTATCAAAAAATAGAATCGTAATGCGTCGAAAATCGTATTCAACATCTCGCACAGGTAATTAAACTTAGATGTATGTGTAGCATGAGCCTAAAAGGGAAGAGTAGTCGACGATGTGGGCGTTCCAATAAGAGCCAAACTCAACAAAAGTTGTTCACGCAAGAAGTACTTCAAATCAAATAATCGCGTTTTTTTTTGGCTGAAATTGACATCAACTAGAGGTTTTGAATGGTAGGTACACCACCATTTATATTTGAAAGAAGTCTTGGCACAAATAAGGAAAAAAACCAATCGGCGACATAGGATTATTCTTCACCATGACAATACGTGCACAACACATCGGCATAAACAACTCAATATTTGACAGGTCAAAATATCGAATTGACGAGTCATCCGCCGTACAGCCCTAATTTGACAGCCAATTATTTCTTTTTGTTCTCGTACACAAGGAATAAATTACGTGGTCTACCATTTTCAACGTCAGAAGAAACGATTGATGCATTTAAAATGCATGCTTTGTAGATACGTCAATCCGAATGGAAAAGGTGTTGCGAACGTTAGTTCGAAAGCATGCAAAAGTGCACGGGAATATTTTGAAAACAATAAAACCATTTTCAATGATAAATATGCATTTGTTATTGTCCATCCAGAATAACAAAGAATATTCTGGATACATAAACGGGAACACTTGTTCACTTTTCGTCAATTCTGACGTGTGAGGAAAATTTTGGAACTAGTTTTAGAATCAAATTGCATAAAAATGCATAAGATTACATCTGTTAAATACAGGGTGGCCCAAAATAACCGAAGGGGTTTTAATTCCTTATAACTTTTTTATTATAATTTTCTTTTTTTTGTTTTCAGTATTTTGTAAAGACTGGGGAATTTAAAATGGAACAGTACACAATTGAACAACGTGCCAAAATCGTTGAATTTTATTTCTCAAATCAACGACATCAACAATCAACATTGTTTTGACTCAGCGTGCATATCGTCGTTATTTTAATGTGCGGGTTGGACCCTCAGAGTCAACAATAAACCGTCTGGTTGCAAATTTTCGAGAACAAGGGGCAGTAAGGAACCTTCCTGGTGCCGGCAGACGACGAACGGTGCACACGGATGACAATATTTAACGGGTACAGGAGAGTATTCGGGAAGATGGAGAAACATCAACCAGGAGACGTTCGACACAACTTGGCCTCTCAAGAGGGTCACTGCAGAGAATTTTGCATACAATAAGAATGTTTCCATACAAAATTCAGCTTGTCCAACAATTGAAACCGACAGATTACCAGCAACGACTTGATTATGCATTTATTTTCGTCAAAAAGCAGAAGAAAATCATGATTTTATTCATAATTTAATTATGAGCGACGAAGCCCATTTCCAATTAAATGGGTTCGTTAATAGGCAAAACTGCAGGATATGGGCTACGGAAAATCCAAGAATAGTTCAACAGCGAGAATTACACCCACTTAAGTGTACCGTTTGGTGCGGTGTTTCGTCGGAAGGGATATTGGCCCATATTTTTTTTGAAAATGAACACGGTGTCGCCGTCTCCATCACTGGTGTTAGATATCGGACAATGTAGGAAAATTTTTTAAGGCCAGCCGTGGAAAACCATCCGCAAGTATGGTTTCAACAGGATGGAGCCACAGCGCACACTGCGAGGGACACAATGGCTCTTTTACGCGACATCTTTGGTGAACGTATTATTTCCCGGACAAGCGATTTCAATTGGCCTCCGCGTTCACCGGATTTAACCGCTTCAGACTGTTTCCTTTGGGGTTATTTGAAAGGAAAAGTCTATATTAATAAGCCTCGAACCATATAGCAATTAAAAAATAATATACGCGACGAAATCAACAACATAACACCTGAAGTTTTGCGAAAGGTTATGGAAAATGTTTTGGAAAGAGCACGAATATACGAAGCAGAAAATGGCCACCACTTGCGAGATATAATTTTTCATAATTAAATTAAAAATATTCTCCATTAATATACTGTATTTAAAATAAAAAAAATTTAATAATTATGTCTTAAATAAGAAGTTATAATGAACTCAAACCCCTTCGGTCGTTTTGGGCCAGCCTGTATATAGCCAAGAAACCCTGTTTACCAGAATGGTATTAAACCAGAATTATTAAATTAAGATTACTGCTTCATGTATGGAGATTTATTTCGATTCATCGTACAAAAATGAGTTCAACTTTAACTCTTACATCGAGTAGTAAACCTTAGAAAAGTGTTCTATTTTGACTCAATACTAACACAGATTTTCGTCAGCACGCAGCACTAGTTAATCGCACGTCACGTAAGGATTTTTTTCAAAACGACTTCACAACCAATATTACAGTATCCTAACATCGGTTTTCATTGTTGATATAAATATCTTGGCTTTATTCTAGATTTTTTTCGATAAGAAAATGACACGAGACATTATTATTTTTATAAACAACTTCGACAGTAAAAGAAAATATACGATTCGTGTTTTGGTTTTTATGCGTTACTGCTAGATTTGATAACTTTCATATATGGCTTTATTAACTGACCCGTAAAGGATTTATTCCATACGAAATTCTACTGATAACTTTTTTATGGATTTCATAAGAACCACTCAATAAATCTTCCTGTTTCTAAACAAGAGATAAGCAATTATTAATTATATTAATAAGAGATAATACGTATTTATCAAATTAAGATTGTCGGAGATCAAGAATATATTATTAAAAACAAAACACACAAACAAGATTCAATTTTACACAATGATAAACTAAATTAACATAAGTTATCTGCGTATTTAACAAATAATGATATGATGGAACGCAACTAAAGAAGCGAAATACTTCTGTTTAATTTGGTTCTTAAGAGATATTTTTGTTATAAAAGTTAGAAAAATGTGTGAAAGGAGTATTTAAAAAAAAAACTGTACTGTCAGTTTATTTTTATAAATATGAAGTATGTAATTTATAAAAAAAAAATGTATCAATATTTGTTAATCTGACATGAAAAATTGTATGTATGTATATTAAAAGGATATATCTATACTAAAATTGCAAATAAAGGATCTGGGAAACAAAAATGAATGAGATTATTGATAGCAACAAAAATAAAAAGTCAAGAAAAATTTAAGTTGTAAAAATAAGAATAATTGAAACATACATGAGTAGGTAAACCCCACCAGTTTTGTATAATACAAAGGTATTTTTAATAATACAAAATATTATTAAAAATCTGTTGTGAAGAACACAAATACAGGTTCACTATTAATATTTTTGTGATATTTTGGAAGGGCGTCGTTACTTCATATTGGTTATGTGGACGGGGCGAGGTACTTCGGCTGTCTGACAACAGGCAGCGCTGAATTTACTTCTACGCTCGGTCTGGATAATTTTTGTGATCTGGCGATGTGGTTCTTTTTGTGAATGTGTCTGAAGATATCCTTTCTCCAGCAGGGGCGAACCGATGAGCCTGTAGAAAGGCGAAATACGTATCTACGTCTCTGGGGACGTTCGGACACGTCCACAAAAATATTAATAGTGAACCTGTAGTTGTGTTCTTCACACCAGATTTTTAATAATATTTTATATTACTAAAAATACCTTTGTATTGTAAAAATAATATTGAATATTTTCAAAAATTGTAAAAAGAAACTAAGTTCAAATAAAAACTTTAAGTAACAGTAAAAATAAGAAAGTTTTATAAAATGGAATTCTAAATGTTTTAATATTAAATGGAGTGTTATGAAGAATTAAATTAAACATGTGATATTATAAAGACATGTGGATGGAAATGGTCGAGTTAAAATTTTACAGTTGTCGTTGTTTGTTTAAGTTTATAATGTCCATGTGTTATTTATGAGTTGCTAGTGACAATTATGTGCGAATTATTTGATAAGACCGCCAACAATTAATTTAATTCTAGCTCTACTCCTGATGAAGTCACTAAATACATTGACGAAATATTGAGTTTAGAACAATTGAGTTTTAATTAAAACAGACCGATAACCCAAATAGTTGTGAACTTCAAAATAATTTCTTACATGTTTCGGAAATTACTGCTTTTTCAAAGAATTTTAAATTACAAATAACAGTATATTAATGTCATATTTATATATGTGAAGTTGTCCTGAATAAAAAATTACATTACTTAAAAATACATTCAAGTTTAATAATAATAATTCATGCCTTAGCATTCCCGAACAACATGACGCCAATTACAGGGGGCATTAGCAAGTCATGAGTTATTATTATGTCTGCGTCCGTGGAGCGACTTAAGATGTTCAGCTGTCGGCATTCGCCTTGAACGAGAAGGAAAACCACGAAAACCTATTCGGACAGCCTAGTTCCGGATCTAAACTCGGGACTACCAGCATGATAAGCCAATGTGCAGATATTTAAATAACATATGATAAATGTTTGTATAACAATTGTATATATTCATGATGGTAAATTGCAGATCGTTACTTCACAGTATTAAGTGATAGTATATACCGCTTAGATTTTTATGTCACTTCTGTTAATTGAATTTTTTTTTACAAAATTTAGAAAAAAAAATTAAATTGGCCGAATTTCAAGACCCTTGTCATCCCTTAAAACGCTTTTATCGCACCAACCAAAAACGCTTTTTCATTAAACTTGGTGCCTCCTTGTAAACAGACTCTGGCTGTTAAGTTATTTTAGAATAAATTTAGATTCTATATTCTGTGTAATGCTTTAAAAAGACTTTTTTATAATTGGCTTTCCATCACTTCACAACAATTTAATGCGAACAAACAGTTCGTGGGTGTGTTCGCCAGTGGAATACCTTTTACTTTCACGAATGCAGACGTAATTGCGAAATATTTTCCGGCGCTCTCGGATCGAGACCTCGCGTTGACCGAAAAATACGTTTCGAGAACGAACACGTGTTAAACAATATGACCATTTTATGGTCGGTTGGATGGCCGTTCTTTCCCCCTTTTTTCTCTCGCAACGTAACTCTCGATAATGGACCGCGAAAAACCGAACGCTTCGCTTCATTCCGGTTCCATATATCACCCGAAGCGAGATACATCAGCATCGAAAAGGCAGAGCTGGGCGGCGACATCAATGCGGAAAAACGAAAACGAAGAGGAACAAAAAAAAAATGGAGAAGAAAGAAAAATAACCTCGAATAAATTTAAATGCAAAATGGCACATAACGAAAGATGCAGGAAGTGTGTATGTGTTCCTAATACACTTATATATAAGTCGATTTGCATATAATATATGGCGGATCAATATAGTACTGAAAGATCCTTTCTTTGAATCATGGGAATAGACTTGAGAATTTAAATGAATATTTATTGGTTACAAGTAATTATTAAGAAGGGGTATAATGCGCTGTATGAGAGGAGCGTAATATTTATATCGAGAACTCCGTAAACTGTTTCGATCGTCAGTAATAATTTGATCGACGATTTGGATGAACGTATGCCAGGCGTTGGAAGTGACGCAGGACAAGATTATGATTTTATCACATTAAGAAGACAAATTTGCGAAGATATAATAATATGCAGGAATAATTGAAATTCTAGTATGAATCCATCGTGCCAACACTTTCCTCTGCTAGATAACATAAAAAACTCCCCTGGTATATTAGATGTTTTCAACATTTTTAGACATTAATACATCTCAAGTTCACTGTATCTAACGGGTGTTCAGAAACATTCGAAGTCAAGTGGGCTCTGAACAAAAAATCGTATATCTTTACTTAAGTATCTGATTTGTAATGTAATAAATGTCAACTGTTGTCTGTCAAAAATTGTCAGAATCTAATATCGAAGATACTAATTTATATTTTTTAATTTTGAATATGGTATTTACTAACGTACACAAAGCATTCATGGTTGAAGCATATTTTAGAAATGGTCAAAAGATCGATGGCCAGTGGAAGTATTCAATTCAAACTTGTTTGGAAGAATTTCGAGATGAATTTCCCAACCTTGCTTTTGATTATAATACTTTTCGGTGTACACTAATCAGAATTGTTCCAGTTTTTCGACAAACTGGTAGTGTGGGACGCCAAGAGGGTGGTGGGCGACCAAAAGTCCGGACAGAAGAAGTGATTGGGAATGTTAGAGAAATAATGACTAATGCCCCTAAAACTTCAGTAAGAACTCTTGCTCAACAAACCGGGTTGTCAGTTGGTTCTTGCCATAAAGTTTTAAAAGAAGATTTACAGTTATTCCCATATCGTATAACTTGTTTGCAAGAAATCCTCGATATTGATTATCCGCGACGAGTAGTATTTTGCGAATGGTTTACAAATAATTTTAATGATGATGTCCTAGACAAAACTTTCTTTTCAGACGAAGCATGGTTTCATGCTAGTGGATATGTTAACTCGCAAAACATGAGTGGAGTGATACAAAGCCCAATAATTTTTATGTTGAAGCTCCTTTTCATCCTCAGAAAGTTGGTGTTCGGTGCGCTATAAGTAGAAGAAGGATCATTGGTCCAATTTTTTTTAATGGTACCTTGACTGCAGAAAGATATCGACAGGAAATACTATTGCCTTTCTTTAATCAACTTCGCGATGATGAACTAGCTTTGGGATACTTTCAACAAAATGGTGCTAGAGCTCACACAGCGGGGGAAACAATGAATATGTTACAAGAAGTGTTGGAAATCGTTTAATTAGTTTGAACAGCGATCATGAATTTCCTCCAAGATCTTGTGATCTTACACCGTGTGATTACTATTTATGGCCTTTTTTAAAAAATTCAATTTATCAAGTACCAGTGCAAGATTATATAGATCTCCAAGACAGAATTATAAATAAAATTAGTGAAATTAGAAATAGTCCCATACTGCAAAATGTATTTAGTAGCATTCGGAGGAGGTGCGTAAAATGCTTGGAAGAAGGTGGTGGACATTTTCAACATCTTTTATAATTATGGTCATTATTGTTGGTAATTTATACAACTACAATTTATGATATTTATTATAAGGTTGTAATCTAAGGACTCTACAAACAATTTATTTGTTTCAAATTTATTTTAAGCCATTTCTTACAATAATTTGTTGAATGTTAATATATTAAATTAGTACGATAACTAGATACTATTGTCACTATAAGATGAATAAAACCTTTAGTTGTAAAGTTATTTCCTCTTAATTCTGCATTGTCTTTTTACATGTTACTACAGATTAGATGAGCTTTATTACACAAGAATGAACAGCCTTATATTAATTGGATTATGTAATTTTTTCCAGTTATCGCATGAAGAGGTGCTATTGTTCAGCAAGAATTCTCCAAAATATCAAAATACTTAATTTGAAATTTGCAAATTAATTACTGTTACCTTCTAAAATCATTATTTGACTAGTTTATATTAATTAATACGGCATATTAAAGTAATATATTTCGACATAAACTGACATTTGCGTGTATGATAACTGATAACCTATAAAATTGTATTAAGTAAATGTATCAATCTATATCAGACATGAGTTCATATTTTCAAGGACTACTTTGACTTCGAATGTTTCTGAACACCCGTTATAATCATAGGTATGCAAGGAAGACAAGAACAGATAGCTTGGAGTTAGTCGTCCCCAGGGGCACATTTCGTATTCATGACAATATGTAATTAAACCAGGAGCTACTGTACGTTGCTCGCTCTCTTGTAACCAAGATTAGCCAAACGGAGACTCTCCTATACACGTTGCCAGCGGCCTCTCGCCGCTCCGCTAATTATTACTCCAGCAATAAAACGCTAATTAATTGATTAACGTATACCCGGTGGTGTTCCCTTGTCACTTTGAATGTGTATTAAGGAGGCTTCGTACAAGATAAAGTCAGACAGTACTTCCTTGTATCTCTGTTATACACGCCGTGGTGACATTTTCGTTCCTCCGCCCCAACATCGGGATTTTAATACGTTGGCTGGTAATTAAAATTCAGTTAAAGAGTCTTTTAAAGTGCAATCGTTTTATCGTGTGATAGAAGCTAACGCCGCTAAGGAATTTCCAGGAGTTTAAAGGATAACTTTGTCCAGATATTTGTTGTGTTGGTTGTAACGCTTTCAAATATTTAGTTGAAACGTAATAAGTAGACATTAAAGCCTTGTTACTAGTTTTGTGTTTGTTAATACAAGCGCCATTCGTAAAGTAAGTTTCGTTTCCGCCTAGTGAGCAAAGGAGTGAGGATATTGGCGGGATCGCAATGTTACGGCGTAGTCTGGTTTAGTGTGAGTTTGGCAGTGTTAGTGAGAGGATCATTTGGATATTCTTTCGTGCTATTTTTGTCAGTTAAAATAGCGACTGCTATTGAAAATCACACCGACTGTGGGGTGTTTGGGGATTATTTTCCTTGGTTTTTCTGGTATTTATTTTATTTGTGTTGTAGAGTTGATATAATTTTTGTTTTACGATTTTGTTAATGAATGGTAGGGGATAATTATTTTTTCTTGTAGAGAATCTTTCGTTTGTGATAAAATATCTGGTCTGAATTCTGGGTTTGTTAGTTTAATTGCTCTATTAAAATACAAACATATGGCTGAAAACGGTCTATCTGCTAATACAAAAAGTTTAGTTTTATTTAGAAATGCATAACAAATACGTCGCAATATATTAACACACAAAAATTTAATGTAAGTAGATTTATTATAATATCGTATATACATATATATATATATATATATATATATATATATATATATATATATATATATATATATAATAAAAAATTAATTTAAATTCGGGTAAGCTGTCAATTAAGAAAAAAAACTCCTTTATTAAATAACCCTATATTTCGCAACAGACTGTCGCTTCTTCTGGGGTAAAAAATGTAGAGTTGAAGAAAATATAAAATTGACGTACAAAATATATTTTGTACGTCAATTTTATATTTTCTTACTTACTTACTTACAGCTAGAGTTAGGGGTTGGCAGTCTTATTAATTATTATATACATATATATATATATATATATATAATTTGATAAATCTTGGAATTTTGGCTATACATATTAAATATTTAAATTTGAATGTTATTTCACGAAGTAATGTGAACTGTAAATATTGCTGTCTACAATTACAGCGCTAATTATTCGCAACTTTTATTGAAAAAATTTCGTCCTGAGGTGGAACTCGAATCCACGACCTTTAGTCCTCCGGACCACGGCTCTAACCTCTGAGCTACGAAAGATTTGCGTTCAAGTTTGTTAGAATGCTTTAAGTTACTTATTAAGGAACAGATAGTAAGTACTATTCTGTCGTCCGTCGAATTTGCTAAATTTTCATCCATTAGCTATTTAATAATATAGAGAAATCTATTTCTTAGCCGTTCAATTTATATATATATATATATATATATCATTTAATGGGCAGGTATATTGTTGAGAAGTTATTTATGTCTATTCTATCATATATGGAATTTTTTTTATATGTTTCTTAGTTTGTTATTTTTTTCAGTTGTAATTATAGCATTACTATAGCTACAACATTGTAATCTTATCATTTCTTTAACATTTTCAATAAATATTAGTTTTGAAAAAGGCACTATATTTAGTACCGAAATGTTAACATAAATTAAATATTGTTTTAATTACCTGGTCGCTACTCCCAAGAAACACTTTTTATGATATATATATATATATATATATATATATATATATATATATATATATATATATATATCTATTATGTAATGTAATTTTAAGTTTGTGTTTGAATCTACGAGTTATGTTAATTTACTTATGTTCTTTAAACTGTTATCAAAATGTTTCAAATTATAATTAATATAATTCACATGGAGACGTGAGATAAACAGTTTTGACGGAACGTGAAAAATATTAATTTCTGTAAGGATATAAAAATTTGAAATACATCAATAACAATGAGTTCATATATTGAGAAAGAACACCAAAGCATTTGCGACAAATTGGGTGAATTAGCATAAAAGTAGAGGCCGTTGCCGCGGCTGTTTTGTTAGTTATAGTGCCTAGTTCATGTCCCCTGGCCTTCTTTTCAATTGAATATGGATTGCCGAAACTTCTAAAGATCCAGTTCAGGAGCCCTATTACTCAAGTATGGAATATCTTCAAAAGAGAAACAAGTTATTTTGTTTAGCATAACACCATAACGTAACCGTAAGTGTCCTCATTTCGAAGCATTGTGATCTATCAAGCAAAATTAGTTGATGAAGCGATAAATGTATGCTTGCCTAGATTTATATTATCAGAATAATTATAAACGTCATTAAAAAAAAGCTTTTTATTAATTATAGTTAAATTTAATTTTTCCAAAATGGCGAAAATTTTTAATTTTTATAAGATTCGTGTTTAATTGAATATTGATAAAAGTTCTCTTGAAGTTTATATACTACATGTATGTTTTACCTTCTTTGGAACTATAATTCGTATAATTTCATACTTAGCTGCATATCTGTATTATTACGTAAAATACATATCTTTTTTTGATTAATTTTCCGTTTTGATGCATTTAATAATCAAAAGAAATTAATTATATATTCTAATTTAAGTGGTACGTAACAATATTTTTTATTTCATTTATTATATAGTTTATATTTTTTATTAAATAAATGTGAACTCGCTATTATTGAATCAAAATTATAATTGTATCAAAACAAACAACACACACACAGTTTCAGATATGCAGATCCGAACACTAGCATTTTCAAATGAAGACACATATAAATCTCCGTTTGAATACATCGCAGTTTAAAACTGCAATAAACTCGGTAAACAAAACCACTAAACCGTTCTTTCCAATTCCGCACACAATTCGTAATTCCGATAAATTCCTCGGCTGCGTTTCCGAACAAATTTAAATTATACATCTCCGAATTCGGAGACTACCCCCGGGCGATGCCTTATTTATATTCGCAGCATTAATTGCAGAATGGGTGGAGAGGTTTCATTGGATTATGTACGAGGTTGCAGAACTCGGTACGGTGGTCCGTGTGGGCAGCGAAGCGAGTAAGGTTTGCGGTTAATAGCCACCGCAACCCTTTACCGACTCCTAGCCATTTAAACCAACACATTCAGCTACTGCTGTACACGTGTCCATTAATTATTAATTCCATTATTAAGTGATAACGTTTAATATGTAAGGTATGAAACGTGAAAATATATGCTTGAATATACGCGTATGATGCCAGCTTCAACTCAATCTGACACATTAATTTATTATTTCTAAAGAAATAAATGATTTTAATAATTTAATTATACGATGTACATATTTAAATATCTTCAGGAACAATAATCAAGTTAAAATAGGTGAATTCACAAAAAAAAATTATATAATTTGGCAAATTAGCTTTAGTAGTCAATTTTCTTAGTTATACGAGTGCCTATCTTCCAAGTCTAGCTAGCAGACCCTGATATTTTGCTAAAAACAACCTATGGTCCCAAAGTTTTTCGGAAAAATTTTATATGCTGATCATTTTATCAAAACTGTTTTTCTTTATAAACTATATATTACAACAATTAATAATAAATACAAAAATAAATACTTAATCTTCAAATTATTGATATACGTCATTATCCTCGATGGTCTTCAGTTTTCTTCTGACTTGTCCCATCATCCTCTGGACAACAGCAGGATCAATTTCTAGCATTTTTTGAAAAATTGCCTCTTCATATTCCTTTATAGTTCGATAAATTATTGATAAAGAAATATCTTGTCCAGGATAAATGGCAACAATATCACGCTAGGGCATACGCCCAACTAGATTGTAAATTTATTTACGAATATCTAGCTTATAAGACATTTTGCTGAACCAGATCACAAAACCTAAACTCATAATTAAAACAAGTTAATTTGTGACATATGACTTCCAGCGACAACTTAACGAAACATCATTTAGTACAACTACAAATCATCTAAAATTTTTCCGAAAACTTTGGGACCATATGTTATTATTTGACATTTTAACCCATTTATTTATAAGCTCACGAGAATAAGAGAGATGTTTTTTTAGTGTTACATATAGCCGGATAGAGGGTGCCAGTAATAAAACGTCACGTGTCAAAATTAATCACAATCTTTCGTTAGCCTAAATCTAAAGTTTCATCAAGATACGGCAAGTGATTTAGTCATAGTGAATTTTTAAAGTTTGTAAGTTGGCTGAAAAATGGAATTGAGTTGAGAAATTTTTTTACAACTTTAGGAGAGGAATCACTCCACAACTACGTCTTGCTGAGTTGGTTTCTATCAACAATTTCACGTTGGTACTGTGAATTCCAACGTGGACGCACCAGTATCAGCGACAATCCCAGGACAAGTCCGACAAGAAGAGCAGTCATCCAGAAAGACATCGATTCTGGGCGCTGCCTGATTAAGGAAGATAGACATATGACATATCGTGAAACTGAGACATCCATTGGTATTTCAAAGACGTCAATCCAAGATGCTACATGATAAACTGGGTGTGAGAAAATTAGCTTCCCGTTGGATTCCGTATCTTTTCCCTGAAGAGCAAAAGTCGTACATAGCAACCAGACACATGCAAATGTAAAACTTTTTCATGAAACAAAAAAACATGTTTTCTTCTTTAGCACACACTTAGCACTAGTATAGGGTGGCCCAAAATGACCGAAGGGGTTTTAATTCCTTATAACTTTTTTATTATAATTTTTTTTTTGTTTTCAGTATTTTGTAAAGAAGACTTGGGGAATTTAAAATGGAACAGTACACAATTGAACAACGTGCCAAAATCGTTGAACTTTATTTCTCAAATCAACGATCCATTGTTTTGACTCAGCGTGCATATCGTCGTTATTTTAAAGTGCGGGTTGAACCCTCAGAGTCAACAATAAACCGTCTGGTTGCAAATATTCGAGAACAAGGCGCAGTAAGGAACCTTCCTGGTGCCGGCAGACAACGAACGGTGCACACGGATGACAATATTGAACGGGTACAGGGGAGTATTCGGGAAGATGGAGAAACATCAACCAGGAGACGTTCGACACAACTTGGCCTCTCAAGAGGGTCGCTGCAGAGAATTTTGCATACAATAAGAATGTTTCCATACAAAATTCAGCTTGTACAATAATTGAAACCGACAGATTACCAGCAACGACTTGATTATGCAATTTATTTTCGTCAAAAAGCAGAAGAAAATCATGATTTTATTCATAATTTAATTATGAGCGACGAAGCCCATTTCCAATTAAATGGGTTCGTTAATAGGCAAAACTGCAGGATATGGGCTACGGAAAATCCAAGAGTAGTTCAACAGCGAGAATCACACCCACTTAAGTGTACCGTTTGGTGCGGTGTTTCGTCGGAAAGGATAATTGGCCCATATTTTTTTGAAAATGAACACGGTGTCGCCGTTTCCATCACTGTTGTTAGATATCGGACAATGTTGGAAAATTTTTAAAGGCCAGCCGTGGAAAACCATACGCAAGTATGGTTACAACAGGATGGAGCCACAGCGCACACTGCGAGGGACACAATGGCTCTTGTACGCGACATCTTTGGTGAACGAATTATTTCCCGTACAAGCGATTTTAATTGGCCTCCGCGTTCACCGGATTTAACCGCTTTAGACTGTTTCCTTTGAGGTTATTTGAAAGGAAAAGTCTATATTAATAAACCTTGAACCCATTAAAAAATAATATACGCGACGAAATCAACAACATAACACCTTAAGTTTTGCGAAAGGTTATGGAAAATGTTTTGGAAAGAGCACGAATATGCGAAGCAGAAAATGGCCACCACTTGCGAGATATAATTTTTCATAATTAAATTAAAAATATTCTCCATTAATATACTGTATTTAAAATAAAAAAAATTTAATAATTATGTCTTAAATAAGAAGTTATAATGAACTCAAACCCCTTCGGTCATTTTGGGCCACCCTGTATGTATCAGTTTGTACCTAACCATATATTGTATGCTTTTTACAGTTCTTCTTATACTTTATTCCATTTATTACGGTTTTGTATTGTAAAATTCTAGACACAACTGTACTGTATTACAGTACAGTATTACACGTAATATGCATAAAATAAAGAAAATTTGCAAAATATACCTTTTTAATTACCGTATTATATTCAAAATAAAGAAACAATAAATAACTCCGGAAATCTCGTAATTTTGTTGATATACCTTTTAACAACAAATATGCATATTGCATATAATTCGAGCTTCAATAATAATTGTCTGTTTATAAAACAAATCACATTTAATGGGATACACAAGGATATCCGCAGGTAAAACTGTACAGGTAACTGTACTTACGTGAAGGTATCGTGAAAAAAAGTGGTAGTTTAGTTTGTCTGAATGCATATATTGAATAGAAGTAACTGCAACCATAATTTACATATAATTGCTTACACATCAGCGGAAATATGTCAAACTGTCCCGAGAATTTAAAGACAAGGATGTTTCCAACGTGGCAGCTTGAAGAAAAAAAGCTGCAGGTGAGACTTGAAATAATATAAGAGTTCAGTTATCAGTAGTTGCGTGCCAATGAAAGAAAAAAGGAAAAGCAAGCGCGATTGTACTTAAATTTAAAATGTTTTCTTAGCGTGTTACAAGATACTGTATCAAATTGATTGGACAGGTGCAATCCATAATCAATACGATGATCTCAGAACTGCACATTTGACTCTTTAAAAGAGCGAATAATGAATGCGTTCTTGTGTTAACAGGTGTGAAGTTTTTATTGTCGTTTTATTCTCTCTTTATGGGAAGTTGCCAGAGCGACTATATATAAATTAAATACCTGTCACTGATCATCAGAGTGGTAGTATATACAACATGGGAGTTAACGTTTTGGAATTTTACTAATACATATGCGTTGGAATATAATTAATGCAATATATGTTTAATGACATTCTTTGTATATAAGCTGTCGAGAAAGAAGTTGTAAATAAAAAACACTGGATTACGAGGGATGACTTTTTAGTGTTGCATATAGCCATAAAATCAAACAGTGGATCGACTTAAAGTGGTTTATTGTTTTTGAAAAATTGAATCGATTCTGCCTTTACTTGATGTAAATCCATATCAAATGATAAAAACACACAATGTTGTATTAGATTTACACTTTATTTAATAATAATAATGACTATATAACAGCTGTTTCACCGTACAACGGTTTCTTCGGATATAACAAGTGGTACTATAAAACATTTTACTTAAACGTAAATATTTTTTATTTTATTACTTAATGGTATTCTCAGAAATTGGAAACCGAAATATTTTTACCCGCCTCTTTTAGTAGGGATACATATAGATAACATAAATTATATTATAAGTGACACATATCTAACAAAATATTTCAATCACAAATAGGAAATAAATTCAACAGAGGGGAGGAATTAAGCTCTGTTTTGTCATTTAATAATTTATTTGAAAATTTTTGTTTATTAATTTTCAAATAAATTATTAAATGACAAAACAGAGCTTAATTCCTCCCCTCTGTTGAATTTATTTCCTATTTGTGATTGAAATATTTTGTTAGATATGTGTCACTTATAATATAATTTATGTTATCTATATGTACCCCTACTAAAAGAGGCGGGTAAAAATATTTCGGTTTCCAATTTCTGAGAATACCATTAAGTAATAAAATAAAAAATATTTACGTTTAAGTAAAATGTTTTATAGTACCACTTGTTATATCCGAAGAAACCGTTGTACGGTGAAACAGCTGTTATATAGTCATTATTATTATTAAATAAAGTGTAAATCTAATACAACATTGTGTGTTTTTATCGTTTATTGTTTTCCAAAATATTTTCCGCAAAAATCATACACTTCTGCGTTCGTTCAAATCGATTGTTAAAGCAGTTATTCTAGTCTTCAGTTGGGTTAGCCAAAATTGACGTTTTGAAGGCATCTACTGCTTCTTCGACTTAGGTTAGGATTGTGCGGAAGATGATCTAATAATAAGTTCTTTCTGATGTTGGGCATGGGGATCTCGGAAACTAGCGGAGATAGAGAGACGATTAAATGGGAAAAGAATTGCAGTTTTACGAGCTCGATTTAATAAGTTTTTTGTTTCATGGAAAAAATGTATGGCTAACTAGATATATCGCAAAAATGATTTTTTTTCCTATTTTGTCCGGCGCCTATATCGCTGTTATTATTGACTCCGTTCCTGAAGGACGATATGTGAACTAGTATATTTTTTTTATAAATCTTGTCTCTGTAAATACTGTTTTGAAGATTTAAAAAAAAATCATATATTCTCTAACTTTCTAGGTTTAAATTACTATGTGTTCAAATTAAAATTTTAAGTATAATCGTAAACTATATTGCATTTGGATATATATTTTTGTAGTTATTTGTAATCTATTTTCATCTATATTTTTATATAGATTAAATATGTAACGTAATATTTTTTTTCTTCAATTTATTTACCGTTTTTTATTCTCTTAAAAATCTTCTAAATTTATTTTAATCGTGAGAATTTCTTTCCGTAACTGTGACCATCTAGTTCACACTAGTATAAACAGAAAAAAAATCTGTCTGTAAGTCGTGCATCTGCATTTACTACAATATACCATTTATTAATTTAAAATTTTGTTTGAAAAATATACGTACGACAATTTTAAGACGTATACAGGCTGATTCATTTTCGGCCCTCACCATGGGGATCTCGCTTATTATTGGAAATAGAGTATAGGTTTAAATTTGGCAAAGTTGTTAAATTTTGTGTTTGTTATAAATCCGTAAAGAAAATAGACCTGTGACAAATGACCTTCGTTATTTAAAAAAAAAACGCGAAACCCTCTTTTCTTCTTTTACCTGTAGCATCGACATTTGGCCTTGTAGAGAAATTATAAAAACACATCCTTGTAGCCATTTCTAAACCTCTATCCAGTGGTGTACTCTAAATTTTTAAACGACGTTTCGTTTCTTTCTGACCATCATCAACTATCTAATTTCTTATAGGCGCCATATTGGATTTAGACATCTTCAGAAATAGTTTTTTTTTTCTGATTTCAACCATGTACCACATGTTGACTAAAGTTTTTGACATTAGGTTTTATTTGAAAGAATAAATTATAAGATTAAATAAGGTAGCCATGGAATTTCAATCTGTCAAACATTTCATTTATTGTTCATTAATAATACAAAAATGTCATACACTAACGAAGAGAAACGAGATATGATAAGTATTTTTTATTTTTCGAACCGAAATTCAACAGTAGCGAGTACAAGATATCTACAATTATATCCAGAACGACAACAGCCTCATCGTACCATTTTTCTAGATCTCGACAGAAATTTGGTCGAGAATGGATCGTTTACTAAGCCGCGTAATGGTCAAGACAACAGGAATTTAAATGAAAATCGACAAGATATTTTACAAATGGTAAATTATAAGCGTGATTACAAATTTCATGTTAATCTTGTATTTTTATAGATAAATAATAATCCATCAATTTCTACACGCGAAGCAGCGTCAGAATTAAATTTATGCCAGTCTAGAGTTTGGAGAACTTTGCATAAAAGTAGGTTTAAACCATACAGGATCCATGTTAGTCACTCTTTACTGCCTGGAGATAATTTGAGAAGGCTAGAATACTGTAATTGGTTAATGGGAAGGATAGAAAATGATGAAAATTTTTTAAGCAAAATCATCTGGTCAGATGAAACAAAATTTACAAATTCTGGAATGTTCAACAGAGATACGGAGCACTATTGGGCAGTACAAAATCCCCGACAAAACAGGGCTAGAAGACCACAACATCGTTTTGGAATAAATGTTTGGATGGGTATTTTGGCAAATCGTCTCTTAGGACCAGTTATGTAAGAAGAACATTTAAATGGAGAAAGATATTTAAACATTTTACGTACATACGTATCTGACTATCTTGACGACAATATCCCATTAAATCAATTTCAATATTTATGGTGGCAACAAGATGGCGCACCAGCATACAATGCAGCTGTTGTTAGAAATTTCTTAAATCAAGAGTTTGCAAACCGTTGGATTGGAAATAGGGGAGTTGTTGAATGGCCTGCGAGATCACCTGATTTAAGTTCGCTATATTTTTTTTTATGGGGATATGTTAAAAATAATATTTATAAAGTAGATGCGCCACAAAACATTGAAGAATTATGCAGTTCCTAGATGCAGTTCCTAGAAGAACTATACAAAGGGCAGTACAAAAGGCCATAAGGCGTGCCCAATTGTGCATTACCGAAGATGGCCAGATAATTGAACATTTACTGTAATTGTTTATTGTTTACTTTTCTATGTATTTTTATTAATGTTTTTGTTATCGCTACTGTTGAATTTCGTTTCGAAGAATAAAAAATACTTATCATATCTCGTTTCTCTTTGTTAGTGTATGACATTTTTGTATTATTAATGAACAATAAATGAAATGTTTGACAGATTGAAATTCCAAAGGCTACCTTATTTAATCTTATAATTTATTCTTTCAAATAAAACCTAATGTCAAAAACTTTCGCGTTTTTTTTTAAATAACGAAGGTCATTTGTCACAGGTCTATTTTCTTTACGGATTTATACAAACATAAAATTTAACAACTTTGCCAAATTTAAACCTATACTCTATCTCCATATATTATATAAGTATTTAGATTATGCTATCTGTAACATTAGTATGTCATCAAACTGAGATATTGTTTTACCCTTAGTTAATTTCAATACGTATAAATTCTAGATCGTTATTGATACCATTTTACATCGAGGATATTATTTATTATCTTATTCTTCCTTCGGTTAATTTCAAATTACGTATTTTTTCCACAGCATACACATCAGGTTGCGTAATTTTTATTCTCTTTTTCAGTTAATTATCTCGCATAGGGTTGTCTGAAATTCTCAATTAGAGGGTTGGTTGGACATTGGTTCATAATTAAATTCATTTCGAACATTTTACGTGCTTCCAGTTCATTTATAATATATCTACTTGGTATTGTCCATTTAGAAAGGTTAGAGTTAGTTGTGTGTCCACTCCACTTGACGTTTACACGTATATGGGCGTATGTGTATGTGAATCTGGTATGCGTTATAAAATGGGGAACTAATATATTTATCGCATATATATTTTTATAAATTAAAATAAAATGTTTCGAAGCAATTTCTTAATTAAATCTTGAGTTTTATCGACTATTTCGAATTGTAATTTAGTAATATCGCTTTTAGTATTTTTCCTATCGTATGCAAGTAACAGCGATATTTATGGGTTGTTTCCGGATCATTTTCTTTTATTTAAAAATTCTTTACGCAATGTAATAAATTAAAAATTTCTTATCGGTTGGGCTTTGTATTTTATTATCTTAATTTTGATGTAGCGAATTGATTTTCTAATTACTTCATCAATAACTCATCTCGAGAGTGTCTTCATTTGCTGTCGATTTTTGTAAGGACTATGCAACTTTTCGTATATTAACATCGAATATGTTATTGTCCCTTTCGTAGTGCATCGTTGCTTGGAACTAGAAATCATCTGAGACGTGCGACACTTTTTAAAAAATTTAAATTATTAATGACTGCTTATAAGTAATTGTATTTACTCGCTTCTGCGGCTTTTAGTCATTATTAATTAATTTTAAAGAATGGAAGGATATACTGGTTATCGAAATATTGTTTATCGTTGATTTTCGATGCCTTGTTCGTGGTATTTCTCGTGAATTAACTTTTCTCTCTCAAATTAAACTTTTTTTTTTCTTGATTTTCACAAAAGAATATTTACTACAGATTCCACTAACGTAATAAAAACACATAGTTGGATAAAGAAAAGTGGTATTAATCTGTGTAATCTATAACTGTCACTGTCAGTTTGCGTGAATCTTAGAGCATTATTCAAAAACACTATTGACAGTAATAATATATAGGTTTCCATCCCATTTAATACACTCTATTGAATTGGATGGGAATTATGTAGAAACATAAAATATATTTTAACCCTAAAATAATAATTTAGTTGAAAAGTGACTTTCCAGTGAATACATAACCTCGAATTACCTTGTAACAATGCACATTTGCACTCGTTTCACACCATTAAAGTTAAAAAAAAATTAGACGATTCCATTCATTATTTGTACGTTAGCAAGACATAATAGACATAGTCTTCTTTTCTTACGCAAAAGAAGAGAGACGGAAAAAGTAACTAAAGAGAAGAAAAAAAATGGTCCGAGCAATTTTTGCGATATTCATTCGAGAGCCGAAAGTTAATGGAAGGCACCGGAGCATGAAAGGAAAGGCAAAGTCGGACAAGAGGAGCAGCGGCAGAACGGGAAGACGACATCAGGTAATATCGAACGACATTTGGTAGATGTGACCGTAAATAAGCCGCCGCAAAACGACGAGGCGGTCCGAACGGAATTGCTCCGGAGGCGAGGTGGGTACCGGATCGTGAACAGCAATTTCCTCGTGTAATTTAGGATCGTGGGGACCAGGTGGTGTCGGATACAACCCAACGTCGCTTTTGCGCGATCCACAAGAGTTCGTGTTTATATCAAGTACATTTACCGATAGACCGACCGAAAAGATTCCGTGAAGTCGTAACGAATTCCGCTTTAATAGTTTCGTACACTTTCGATAAATGGAACATTGGGAACGTTTTATATTCGCAGAAAAATCATACAAGTGTTATTCAAAAGTAGATTCGTAATCGTCATATCCAAGTCGTCCAAAATATCCTCATTTCTAAAGTGTATTTCGTAACTACAAACTTTACAAAGTTTCCTGAATTTTCCATTTTAACCTAGGGATATGCTTCAACGAAAAAATTTTAAAAATAGCTCAAAATAGCACTTCATTGGATTGCATGACCTTTGTCCAACATTTGATTTGATAGAAAAACGGTAAATAAGTAGAGACCGGACGCATCAGGCCGAAATTACGATGGACCATATAAATAGTCTACAACATCGCTAAGTACATCACGCAGTTATTGAATAACACTATTCATTCGGTTAACCGCACATCTGTTTTTTTGTCGTTGAATTGCGACACAATTACTTCAATATCACAGCTAAATTCCGTTCTTCATGGGCGTAGATAGAAGTGTGAGGAGTTTTTATAATTTATTTTATTTGTTCCTGATGAATCCACCTTACGCAAATATTATGTTTCTGCTACACAAAAGCAGTAGAACGCATTAGAAGTCATCTTTCAAATCAGTACCTATGGTGCCGACGAAACTGTCGATATATTAGAAAGCTCTGTGATAAATTTTGGAGCTGGTATACTACATCCAACTATTCCATATAACGCATATGTAATAGCAACAAAAATTATAAATACAGTTGATGCGGAAACAGTAGCTAAAACCATTTACGAGAATATCCACTAAATTCTTCACAGGTACAAAGAAAAAATATTTTAATTTGCCAGTGACAGTGTTTTTAACATATATGCAGTGTTGCATATATGTTAAAAACAGACAGACTATTAAAGGAAACATATCTTAATATGCTGCATACTACTTGTGTAGCACATGCTCGCCATAGAATCTGTAAATATATAAGACATCTTTCCGGAAGTTGGTAGACTTGTATCCGTTTGTAAAACCGTTTTCAGAAAGACACCAATGAGAGTGGCTCTTCGCAGGGAAAAACTGCCATCTTTGTCATTGCCTCCCTCTATAGTAATAGCTAGACTGGGCAACATGGTTGGAAGCTACTAGTTTTTGTGCAGAGAATTTCGATAGTTTACAAAATTGGGTTACATGTTTAAATGACGATGCTCGAAGTATTTCTGAGTGCTGTGATAACCAAATCGAGTCATGTATTGAACTATGTACTTATCTTAGTCAAGGTACGACCCCGGTCTTGTTTCTATTGTATACAAAACACGACCTCGGTACGTCCAAATTACATACACATACGACCTAGATATGTGTTACACTCTTTGACCACTTTGTTGATCTTATACTGAGGCCACTAGTCTAAAGGAGGACACACTGAAGTATATAATGAGATCCATTAGATCTCAAAGGACAGAAAGACACAGAGAGACACACAGAGTCCTAGAGAGTGTATTATAGAAACCTCCTTAAGACTAGTGTCTATTTGTTACTCTGTATATTGTTATTGTTGATTCTTTAGAATGTGTTAATTAATTATATGTTGTTATCCAAACGCTGACCGTCTGTTATATATTATATCGGCGAATCTGCGTACAAACGCAGCGATGTGCCCTTCAGGACCAGGTCACATCACATGGCGATCCTGTCTTTAGTTAGACGATCTGACATCACATGGACGCTGCCCACGTCCAACATCACATGGCGATCCTGCCCACGTCCAACATCACAGTGCAATGAACTAATACAAATTCCAAATTTTAAAAATCAGTTGTACTTTCTTCAGGAACACTTTGAAAATTTTCCAAAACTAATCACTTATTTTGAAAATCAAAATCAAATTAAATGATGGATTAACACACATTAATAATTTGAAACATATTTCAAGTGACTTTGGATGTGGCCTTTTTAATACAAATCCAGATTTAATAACATTGCTGTAATTGTGTATGGGGACAATACCTCAAAATCTAACTGCTAAATACGCTGAAATATAAGAATATTTCCAGTATGCACCTATAACCAGTTGCGATGTAGAAAGGACGTTTTCCATCTACAAGGATGTATTTCATTCAAAGAGAACAAATTTTACGGAAAAGAACCTTGAGAAAGTATTGCTAGATAATATTAATACTCCTTTACTCAACTTGAACTACAAAATGAACAAATAAAAATGTATTTCGTATTTTATAGATCAGATTGTTTTAGAAATTTTATAAATAAAAAAAAATAACTATTTAAAAATACAAATTTGTAATAGTAGGCCCGTGGGCGATGTGTCATCGGCCTCTCATGTCCGATCCTTATAAATAAGCTATGGAGGTTCAGGACCAAAATCCCATGTATTTTTTTATAGAGGTTCATTTTCGCAGTTGAAAGACATTTGAGCTGCGACGGTATAGCTGAGTAGCGCGACTAACTTCACTGTTCAAAGACAGACCTGTCTGTATTAAAGACAGACCTGTCTGCTTCAAAGACAGATCTGTCGTGGTAATAGACAGACCTATCTTTGAAACCAGGCAGGTCTGTGTTTAAAACAGACAGACCTATGTTTGAAACAGAAAGACCTGTCTTTGAAACAGACCGACTTGTCTTTGAAACAGAAAGGCCTGTCTTTGAAACAGTGAAGTAAGTCGCGTTACTCAGCTATAACGTCATATCTCAAATGACCTTGAAAGGCGAAAATAAATCTCCACAAGAAAATACATGGGATTTTGGCCCCGAACCACTAGAGTTTATCTACTAAAATCTCTAGTTTATTTACAATTCCAGACAGGGAACGTTATAGTCAATAATTATTGGGGGTACTAACCACAAGAGTTTAGATTTAGCTAGATATTTTTTGTGGTTGATTTCCAGTACTTACTTTCATTGGTAATTTAACAAGAGCTGTTCTAACAAAATCACGAGAGTGATTTGATACTGAATGAGAGCTAAATGTACTTCCACGCTTGGTCTTAATAATTTCTGTGAGATAGTGAAGTCGTTCTTTTTTGTGAGGGTATCTTTCTTAAGCAGGGGCTTACTGAGGAATCTGTAGAAAGATGAAATACGTATCTACGTTTCTGGAGAAGAATACGTTCACAAAAATATTAATATTGAACTTGTATTTGTGTTCTTGACACCAGATTTTTAATAATATTTTATATTATTAAAAATACTTTTGTATTATATAAAACTGGTGAGATTTTTACCCACTCATGTATGTTTCAATTTATTCTGTTACACTATACATGCGGTTATCACGTAAGGAGTAGTGAAGGCATGACAAAATACAGTTTCTAGAGATACGGCAGTGCCATCTGTGGAAACACTTTGTTAGTTCTGCATTGGTAATGTAGACAGCGCGAGTACTTCGGTCCTCTGATAATATGCAGAGCTGAATGCACTTCTACGCTCGGTCATAATAATTTTTGTGAGATAGCAAAGTCGTTATTTTTTATGAGGGAATCTGTAGAAAGATAAAATACGTATCTGCGTCTCTGGAGAGGGATACGTTCACAAAAATATTAATTTTAAACTTGTATTTGTGTTATTCACATCAGATTTTTAATAATACAGTCAAACTCGGATATAACGTACCCTAGATATAGCGAACGCTCGGTGATAACGAACAAAAACAATTTCCCCGATCAAATATCCTATGCTCGCAATATATTTTGCGCTTGCTTATAACGAACTCGTTTGTAGCGAACTCTCGCTTTTAAAGTTCAAGTTGTTAAGAGAAATATCTGCAATGATGCTTGGATATAACGAACCATACCCTTATCGCGACGGTTATTCTTCGGTAATTCTCCGTTGTATATGTATAGGTACATCGTAGGATCGAGATGTTATTCTTGCTTTAGTTGTAGTCTAACTGTGATCTGATATACATACATAGATGCTAACGTTTATACATACATAAATAATAATGGTGAAACGAAAGTTAACGATAAAAGAAAAATTATCTATTATTTCGGAATTAGAAGCAGGGCGTTCAAATTCAGATATAAGCCGGCAATTTAATTTACCAAAATCAACAGTGTCCACAATTAAAAAAAATAAAGAAAAGTTAAAAGGAGCAATCAATTTAAATGTTAGTAAATTAAGAAGAATTAGAAAACCTATTAGAAAAGACGTGGATAATGGTTTAATAAGATGGTTTAGCTACCAAAGAAATCAACGTGCATCGATTACTGGAGAAATGTTAAAATTTAAAGCAGAAAAGTTAGGAAAACTCCAGAATACTAATTTTACATGTAGCAGAGGCTGGATAGACAGATTTAAAAAAAGATATAATATCGTTGCAGGAAAAATACATGGCGAAGCCGCAAGTGTGTCAAAGCAAACTGTTAGCTCCTCGATTAAAGACATTTGGCCGAATTTAAGAAGAGGATATGAAGATGTTGACATCTTTAACGCAGACGAAACAGGACTATTTTACAGAGTAACACCTGATAAAACTTTAAAATATCAAGGGATGGATCAAGGAGTAATTTACTGCCTGAAATCACATTACAAAAGAATTCTTTTGACTCGGTTATTTAACTGCCTTGAAAATAAAGAGAATTTAAACATTTCATTACTAGACGCTATAGTAATGATCAATACTGCTTGGACAATATTGGACATGAGTAACTTCAAAAACTATTGAAAACTGTTTCCGCCATGCTGGTTTTCTGCGTAATGCGTTATTTGGATGAGGATGATGATCTTCCGTTATCACAATGGATTTTAAAATATGCTGGTGATGAAGATGATGATAACCTTCCTGTTTCAACGTGGATAGATAGAAATAACATTAATAATCCATTTAACAATGAAGATTTGACCAGATATACAAATGTTTACAGCGAATTAATAACTACTGAAGCTCCATCTGATGCAGAACTTATAACAAATTCTTTTGAAGATGATTTACAAGAGGTTATGGAAGATTCAGATATGGAAGAAAACGCAGCGAGACTCCCTACCATTGGAGAAGTGTATAATGCCTTGAATGTTTTATCAACTTATATTACCTTTACAGATGTAGATCATAGTATAAAAGACATGTTTAATCTGTTACAAAGTAAGATTGAAAAAGAGATGTTAACAAAAAAATCTACTCAATTAAAAATCACGAATTGTTTTTTGTCTGAATGATGTTTTTTAATACTACAGTTATACTTTCTTAATGTAAGTATGTATTTACTATGTTTATTTAGTTCTATGTGAAAATTAAATATGTTTATATGAATTAAACTCTAGTGAATATTATTTTAAATACAAAGTATGAAAAATACTAAAAATCGTTTATAACGAACACTTGCTTTGAACGAACAATTTTTTTTCCTTTTGCGCGTTCGATATAACCGAGTTCTAGTGTATTTTATATTACTAAAAATACTTTTGAATAGTTTTGTATATTAGGATGGTATTTTTTTTTACTGTACAGATTATAATTAATTTCTATATACAAACCACTTTTCTACAAAAAAAATCTATTAATTCAGATGTAAATTTTATCTTTCAAATTTTACACAAAAACCATTTAAGAGTTAATAGTAGTCGAGGATTTTATAAATTCTGTTTGAATAAACGTATTCATGAACTTAATTAATATTAAATGATGGTGTTGTTCAACTTTTTTCCAATAATAATATCTCCATTTATTACCATATTGAATGAATTTAAAAGAGGAAGTCACATCGAATAATGCCAATTAAATAGTTTTCGCAGAATTACTTTATTCAATAAAATTCAGAACCCATACCATCGAATAAAACGTTAATATGTTAATTTTATTACCAATCAGTGTTAAACATATAATTAAGAAGCAATAAAATCTATATATTTTTTGCAAATTCTAAAAATTCGTATATCAATTACATAAACTTAAGTGAAAAAAAAATTTAATATTATTGCAACACCAGTAAAAGATTACAAATTGTAGATCAGCTTGTGAAGGATAATTGCTGTAAATTACACCAATTACTATCGATTTCCTGTAGGAGAGAACAAAAAAATAATAAACAGCATTTAATATCCTTTAAATCGATCATCAGAAACCAACCATCACTTGTGAATGCATATCTCGCAATCTCCATGTCTAATTACAAACAGATATTTATGCCACAGTGTTTAATGAGCGTAAAATTATTCCTTTTGCTTTTCTCTGAAGTAATAATAATAAGATAATTTCGCGTTTATTCTGCACGATGAACGCGTAAGTTTTTAATAAAAGGCGTGTATGACGGTTTAAACGTATCATTACAACACAAGGTAACATGTTTGTTTGGTACCAAATATGTCCAGGTATTAATAAGAAAAATAAATTTAGATTGGCGAGTAATTATCCGCGACATTTAACATTTTTTTATGTTTACGCTTATATTTTTCTGCGAAATGATTAATAATAATACAAATAACCAGTTCACGACAAAAATGTCCAGATTTAAAATTTTTAATAATTCAATGGAGAAAATACATTGTTAAAATTAGACCATCTTTCACCCTCCATCTCCAGGGGTAACGTTGAAATCTTAAATCGGAACCCATATATTGTATTACAGATTCGAATTCTACTGGAAAAAGTATGTAGGATTTGTCTGAAATATTTTCTTTCAATTCATGATGACGCTGTAATCGATGAAAATCAATTTTTTTCAGTTTCTCGCACTGAGAACTTATGCAAACGATTCTGCAATTCGTTTTCAATAAAAAGAATAGAACGAAAAATCAGTTATCATTATTATAACCCAGGACTTCTTCACGTATTTGGTCAACTCAATTTCCTTCGCTCAAGACTTATCAGAGTGCTTGCAAAAAAAAATGTATTTTTCTTTCCATACCATTTCTTATGTTGAATATAGTTTTTATAAAAATGTTCTTGTATGTACAATGTATGTATTTAACGTTTATTTCTCCAATTCGTCTTTTTTCTAATTCCAAACATACAAGATAAACGTACAAAAGAAGGAATTAACTTTAAGAAAGAACTTATTTTACTCAGTCCGAACAATATTTCGAAACGTAAAAGACCTGTTTCTGTTACGCTGTTAATAGTACCTACTACATAATGGAGTATTTAACGGTACACGAGACAATTGAAATGGTTCTGGTGTATGGAGAAGCTGGCAGAAGTCTTGATAATGCTATCGATCTCTACGCTCAGCGTTTTCCGGATAGGATTCAATCACGTCCTTCATTTTTCCGTACTGAGGATCATTATATTCACATTCATCATAATAAAGTCTCTCAGGGAGTCTTAACTTTCCTTTCCTGTAGTTAATATCCTTCCAGAATTCCACGGAATTTCTCCTAATAGAATTTTCCATACCAACCAAATATTTAACATAAGCAGATCTGATCTGTTCCTTAACCAAAACCCTCATTCTTTTAAACTCTTGATCAAAAATTCCACTTCCTTTAGTAATGATTAAATCACTTACGTGTTTACTAACAATGATGTTATAATATCATATATTAAAAGGTCAATAACCCGTAATCTTCAACTAAATACGGTATTAAATATGTTTTCTATTTTCAATTTGGCTTTAGACGAAAACACTCGACAACTTACCAAAGTCCATGGGATAACCGATGTAATTGAACTTGCACCCAGATGTAATTAAATAGTGCACTGACTGAATTGCCATTTTCAGTCAGTTGCCTCTAACAACATCAAATAAATTAGCCATATTATCAAAGGTGTAAATTGCCCGATATAAATTAGAGAACTCGTTAAATAAAAAAGAAGAGCTGGAAGAGGATGGCAACAATTGAGGGACTGCAGACAAAGCGAAGTACAAAACTTAAAGAAGTGTCAATAAGCTCTTAATTACAAAATTTGTCGACGGACGAATATATTCTTTGTAAATATTGCTTTCTACATTTAACGACGTTAATTATTCGAATTTTTAATTGAAAAAAAAATTCGCCCTTAAAACGAGATTCAAACCCACGTCCGTAGTTTACCGGACCACTGCTCTAACACTTGAGCTATCAAGGACTGTGAATGCAAATACCTCAAGTGGTAGAGCAGTGGTCTGGCAAACCATGGACATGAGTTCGAATCTTACTTAAGGGCGATTTTTTTCATTAAAAATTCGAATAATTAGCGTCGTAAAATGTAGAAAGCAATATTTACATTCACACTACTTCGCGAAAATGCAATTAATTTGCAACAAATGCCGAAAATATTCAAATGTTTCCTTAATGTAATTTAGGGCTTCCCAGTATATTCGGATTCACAGTACTTGGTAGCTCAAGTGGTAGAGCAGTGGTCCGGCAATCCATGGACGCGGATTCGATTCCTGCTTCAGGGAGATTTTTTTTGCAATTAAAAATTCGAATAATTAGCGTCATAAAATATAGAAAGCAAAATTTACATTTATATTACTTTGCGAAAATGCAATTAATTTGCTCTATATTATTGCTTGGGAAAATAGAGGTGCATAGGCCAGAGATAATAAGCAAAATGCTGACCTTTTTGCAGAACACGCATAATCGACCAGAAGTAGAAAATATATTAAATAATATCAATGATATAAATCAGAAAACATTCTCTTTATCAGTTCAAAGGAAATTAAGATCAGCTTGGAACCAAAAATGCACTATGATTTGACGTAATTACCGGTGAGATTCTAAAACATGTAAAAATATTGTTATTGAAATGAGTTCTCTTAACGGTAAAAACTAAATTGTGTACTAAAAGAAGGTTCTTACTATTCTAAATTTATAATAATGGTTCATACACATTAGTTGTGATGTGTAATTAATTAATAATTGCTTTATAAATCTAACATCATTACTTTGTAGGGTTAAAAAACATTACCATGCAAAATTATACCAAGGCGTCAGATATAGGTCAATAACTATATACAACAAAGCACATTATTTCCTCATAATAACAATAATGCGCTTATCATGACACACACGCGAATAATGAAACGCAAATCAATTTATCTCCTAACCACTAACATAGCCACAAAGATTCGATAAAGTTTCGTCGTGGTATATATGGAAAACACGTCTCATTTGGATTTTATATACTTACTGCATAATATTTTAAGACAACTCCTTATACAAATGATTGTTTGACCTTGTTTCTAAAGTATAGAAATTTGATTCATACAAATATATCTATAATTTCTTAATTTATTCTTAGATCTGTTTGAAAGAAACCACAAAAAAACATTCAACCGCAATATAAAGACAAACTAGTGTCTAAATCAATAGCGCAAAAATGAGATGATATATTTTTCGTGGAAAATAACGAAATATATAGTGAGTTGTACGTAATTAAGATGATAATAGTAATATTCTTTATTGCCCAACAGCATGCAGAGGAACAGAGCAAAACACATTTACAATCGCATGAACACACCGGATATCTGCAAATTATTATTGCAACCGGCCTTGTGCGATAAATTTCTGCACCTGATGTTTGACATGCAAAAAGTGGAACAATATCTCTTAGTACAGCACATTAAACATGAAATTCCTCGAAAAAGGAGATGCCAACATTTACACGATTATACAATAGTTACCGTAAGAACTTAACATCGTATAATTTACCTCTAAATGACAATAATTACATTTTATGATGATCGAACAACAGCTTTTCAGTAATTCCTCTTTCAAGATATACAGTCTGCACTATAAGAAGCACAGGCGATTATCCCATAACGAAAAAGTTAATAGGAAGGTGGTACTGAGAGAGTAGGTAGAAATATCTTCCTTCTAATACATCAATTAGTGCCATTACCCGTTGTATGTGACGCTGGTAACAGTTGAAATGAGTGTATTGCACGTTTCGAAGCAGTGTTTTTGTGCGAGTAGCGTAAACGTTCTAAAATGACAATTCAAGCGGCAGCTAGGTACTTTACACACGTTGGGAGACTTCGTCAGACGTTGGGTAAGGCGTTATTAACAAATCTAAAATGTAGATGATCGGGAAACAACGCGGTAAAATAAATCTATTAATTTAATTTAAGACAAAAACGCAATTAATACTTCGTCAAGTACAATCTGAGCTAGCTAATAAGAATATAAATATTAATTTAATGTTAATTAAACAGCAGATTATGCGAACACGATATTCGTTATCGAAACGCTATTATTAAAACGTTGCTGGCCGATAAATATCTATAAGGGCACAAGAAAATTCCAGCAGACTCTGGTCCGCCGTTCTATTTACAGATCCATCATCTCTCTGGGCCTAGTTACATGGAAGATAGGATCAACGGACAAAAAACGTATTATACAACCCACTCTAAAACAGCCTGTGAAAGTTCATGTTTGACTTGCTTTAACACGCAGAGTTACAGAACTTTGTGCGTATCTCCCAGTATTTTAAGCGTTAAAGAATGGTATAATTGTATCAAAAAGGACTTCTGATATCGGTAAAAGTATGGTTTAAAGATAAAAGTGTAGATTGGATCCTACAAGATGACATCCAAAAGCCCCTAGCAAACTGTGTAGGGCGTAGAAGGCTTCGCAGTATTCCCAGACGCCAACTCAATTGAATATGTCTGGGCTTTTATGAACGATCCAAAGCATCTAACCAAAATGTATAGGGAACGAAAGGTTGCAAATGGTATTGCATCAATGGATTGCCCTTCGCAGTGCCACCAGATTCCAGCCCAATTGAAAATATTTGGGCTTTTATGGAACAAGGAATATGTACATCAAATTTCCCAATTATCTCACGGTATAAAAACTCGGACGATCATTACCTATGAATTATATTGAAAACTTGCTCAAAAGTATGGTAAATTGCTATGGAGCTATGGAGACTAGACGCCATATTAAATATTGGCACTTTATGAAAACATATCTATTATTTTTTCTATCAACCTTTTTGGTGGAAACATTAGCCTGCGTTCTTTATTCTACAGGTTGAACTACGTTCAATCTGTAAAATATGTATTCTAAAAATCGTCTGTGTACTTGGTCGATTGATTCGCAGGTACGATTAGCAATTATATTCTAGCCAGAAATAAGAAATTACTACAATTCAATCGTTTTTTCAAGGAGCAATTAGCATAGACCTTCAGATAAATGAAAACAATGTAATTATAATTTAAAAAAATGTAATATTCAGATTAAAGGTCGTCTGAAGACTATGTTAAGAAGGCACTCAGAATACAAATTAATGGTTGGGAGGTCTTGGTCTTTGAAGAGGTACATAGGTAGAGGTTAATAGACAATAAATGTAATGAAACCACAGAAATTGATTTAAGACTGGCAAAAAGTAATAGATTTGCAGGAGGATTAAATAATATATGTACTTAAATCGAAAGAGGTATCAAACTAAAAGAAAAAATTATATAAAGATATCAACTCTAACATATGGAGATGTGGGGGAGACGGGATACTAAGGAGGATATTCGAGGAATGTGTCGTTGATTTTGGTATACCAATGTTTTGTTAAATCCGCCGGACTGATGTACCAGGAAGCTCAATGACGGCCAACAGAACATTTTGTACGGTTTTGTCATTGCCCGTTTTTCGTCGGGAAAATTTTTCAGAAAAATCTAAACGCCAATTGCTTAGACCTTTGATTACTTTTTACAACTTTTCTCCCATTTAACCAAATCTGTATCTCTTAAAGTTTCCGAGATCCCCATAGTGGCCCTCTTTATCTCGGACACATTGTATATTTGCCCACGATTATTAATTAAAAATTTTAAACGCATATTACTCGTAAACAAGAAAGGATGGATATTACTGTTGTTAACAAGGTTTATTGTATATATTTTTGTTAAAATATTTCGGCAAAGTTGTTAAGGATTAATGCAGATCTATAGTTCTTAATTAATTTTTCACGTCCATCTAAACATACGAGTTATTATATTATAGAACTAAGAAGTTCCTTATTACCAAATTAGTTACGACTAGTAAGCGGTTTTTCTTATTTACTTTCTTAACCCTAGAATGGTATCGTTATTTTCTAGTACATGACTAGTACAGTGGTGTCGCATATGACACATCATTATATCTTTAACTTTTATATAGTTATCGTGCAAAATAAAAACAAAAGTATAATTTTACATTAATTTTATTATAAAAAATAAAATGGTACAAAAATATAAAACAGTTATTCTCACAAAAATACTAATTACAGTTCTTCACTGCAGGGAGGACAAATAGGCCTTCTGTGTTCAGCACAAATGTGTTCACCGCATCTCACACATAGTTCTCGACCTTTTCTGTTGGCATTTCTAGGGCAAATATGACAACGTTTCTGACCGACAGGTTCATTTCTTTTTTCCAAACTAGGATTCTTTTCTTCCACACCTAAAATATCCTGAATTAGTAGACGTAAATATCTGGATATTGTTGGCACATTCAGTCTGCTTTCCAATTGTAGTTTGATCAATTGCATGCCTAAGTTTTGAAGAAATTGTCTTCTTGGGATGTATTTATAAGCACTATTTTGTTTTTGTTTGTTGGCGTTATAGATAACATAAGCATTGATTCCAATTCCATCTATCATTCCATAAAATACACGTAAAGGCCATCGACGGGTTTTTCGTGACACAGTTTTTGAGTGACACAATTGATCATATGTATCTACACCACCTTTCGTCGAATTATAAAATAGAATGATTTCGGGTTTTTTAGTTTCGTCTTCAATTTCGCCATAAGTGTGAAAAGTTGACAACAACAAAACTATTTTATTCTTTTTAGGTGAAAACGAAACCATAGTTTTATTTTCGTCGTAAGCAAAATCTGAGCTAGGAACAGTAGCTTTTTTCTTCAAGAAAGTTGGCGGAATATCTGCTTTATTTTTACGTAACGTTCCTACCATGGTTAGTTTCTTTTCCAATAATTTATTTGCCAAATCCGAGGACGAGAACCAGTTATCCATGGTAACATTCCGGTTTGTTCCATATATGCTTTCACACAGTTTCAGGACATATTGAGTAGGTAAATTTTCTTCTTTCTTTTCCTATATATGGAATAGCAGAAAGCATGTAAAATGTTTTAGAGTCGCACATCATAACAATTTTTGCCATATTTATCCGGCTTATTTGGAATATAGATTTTGAATGGGCATCTTCCTCTAAAACCAAGAAGTTGTTCGTCTACAGTTACATATGCGCCAGGTGTATAATTTTCTGAACACTTTTCAATAAATTTATCCCACAGAAATCTGATAGGTGCAAATTTATCATCCTTACGCTCTTGTCTGGTATTTTTGTCATCAAAGCGAAGACAATTAAGTAAAAACTCAAAACGTTTTCGTGACATGGTTGCTCTGAAAATGGGTAATCCATATTGTCTGGACCATAAATCAGAAGTACTTAGAGAACTTGTTTTTAGAACCCCACTCATATACAACAGCCCGAATAAGGCCAATATTTCTTGTCTATTAGTACACCCTATAAAGCTTTGATTATAATTATTAGCATATTTGGAGGATTGTCTTGTTATTTCTTGGTTTGTGTGTTGAATAATACAATTAATCATTTCGTCGGTGAAAAATAACTTCCATGCTTCAATCTCATCTGCAGCTTTTAATGCGTTTGACTTTGGCCCTGGTAATCAAAGCACAATGTTCTTTTGCACTGTACGGCTATTTTTGGAAAAAAATGGTGATTTATACCATTTGTAACCATTTTTTCCATAAATTGCCTTTCGACGTGTAACAGATTCTTCTTCGGACTCTTCTCCCTCACTGCTAGACTCGACAGAAAAAGTATCTGAATGCTCACTGTCTAAAAGTTCCTCATCTTCAGATACACCGTCGTTGCTCACTATATCTGGAACAATATTGTCCAAATCTGTTTCGCCTCTCTCGTAAGAATATATAATATCCTCTACCTCTGCTTGAGTCAATGCTTTACTAGTGGAAGCCATATTTTGTAAATTAAAAATATAATATCAAGAATGGTATTCTGGAGTCGTATGTGACACAACCAATTGCTATCGATACGTAAAACAGAACAGAGCACTTACAACTACCGCATTCAAAGCTGTACTGACACGTCGAGAGGTACGTATGTGGTCGCTAACTTCTCTCTTCAATTATGCGTTTGGGAAAGAGATAAAGTGTAGCTGTGTCATAGGCGACACCAACATACCATTCTAGGGTTAAAAATCAACATTCAAAAATAAAGTTAAAAATTATTAATTTGAAGGGGTGCTCAACGATGTGCGAATATCTGTAAATTTGTTTATGTTTAAATAATTACTTACATTTTGTTGAAACCAAGTGTAAATAGATATTATACAGGCTTCCCCATATTAGACTACCCATTTCGATATGTGATTTAAATCTAAACGAAATATGCGATTATTTTTTCTTTAGCAGACCTGCTCAATGGACTTTGGGATTACATTTTATCAAGTAGGCGTCTGTCTCAAACCAATCGAATAATTACTAGACATAAATTCGCGTCAGTGTAACATAGAAAGTGTTACAATTTATGTAAAATTTTATACAATTTTTCAGTAGTATACATTAGTCAGTGCAAACAACGTGTGTTTTCCGTGGAAATTTACATTAGAACTGGTTCAGTAGAAGTTCGGCGTGCATTTCGACGGCAGTTTGGTGATAATAATAGGGATCTCAAAAAATATATAAAACCTCTTACCACAATTAATAATAGTATCTTAAATACGTATTTCGACAACTAAGTTGTCATCATCAGTAGGTAAAATCCTAATCAATCAGTGTATACACTACACAGTATATACGTGGACGCCGTGTAAAGTAGTTGCGCGTTTATGTGTTTTACTGTGCCCCATGTGCGACACTTTGATTAGTGGTTTTACCTACTGATGATGACAACTTAGTTGTCAAAATACGTATTTAGGACACGATTATTAATTGTGGTAAGGGGTTTTATACCTTTTTTTTTTGAGTTTCTACTTAACCACAGTCTCCAAAGAAAGACTTTTCGATAATAGGGATAATGCGCTAACGTACAAAACAGTTATGGCATGGGTTCGTCAATGGCGTAAAAATGGTTATGTGCAGAACATTAAAAAGCCTGGACATCGAGGAACGGTTCGTACGCCTGCAAATATTGAACGAGTGAACTGCTTTCACGAGAAGTCCTACCAGATGTGTTAATCGGCAATCGCTTGCTCTACGAATATCCCAAGAGAAGTCTTTACAGAATCCGACGATTTAAAATTTCATCTGTACAAATATCAAATAGCACAGCACCTTAGCCATCGAGATAAGGAAGCGAGGCTAACATTTTGTCAAGAATTTTTAAATCTTTATCGAGAATCAATACCCAATTTGTTAATGACCGACGAAGCACACTTTCATTTGTACAGCGTTGTTAACAAACAGAATTTTAGATATTCTGGGGCAGTAAATCCTCGCGAATTCTCTGCAAAGAATCTTCATAGTCCAAAGGTCGTTGTTTGGTGTGGTGTAGGATCATTTCGTATCATTGGTCCTTATTTCTTTGAGGATGAAAATAACAGTTCTGTAACAGCCCATTCCCAGCGTTACATAAACATGTTACAAACACTTCTCATCCCAGAACTGATTAGATGGAAATTACTAAATGACGCTTTGTTATTCCAACAAGATAAAGCAACAGTTCACACACCCAGAAACTTCATGAGGATTCTGCGAGAATTTTTTAACGGCTGTATAATTTCGCGACTTGGAAATTTGCTTTGGCCACCTAATTCTCGCCATTTAACGACATCCTATTTTTTTCTTTTGGGGTATTTGAAGACAAAGATCTTTGCAAATCGTCCTGTAACAATTGCGGAATTTAAAGACTGCATTCGAGAAGAAATCACAGGAATAGATGGAGATTTGCTTCGCCGGGTGATGCACAATTTTGGATTCAGTATTGAAAATTGTATTCAAGTTGATTGACGGCATTTAACGACTTTTAAATAATGAATAGTTTAAGTTAATTATAAATCCAAGAGAATTACTTGTACATTCGTGTTTTAAAAGATTTTTTACTCTACTTAGAAGGATTTTATTCGAAATATAAAATGGGTAGTATGATATGGGGAACTCTGTACAAAAAGTACTTCCCCAAATTCAATTTCCATTACAACTGAACGCCAATAGATTCAAGCTTACCTGAAACAAAACATATAACTTTAGTATACAGCATTTCTTAAAATAACTAATTATAATTTTTTCCTTCACTCAAAATAAATCGTGGGAATTATTTCAAATAGTGCTCGCGTTAAACTAATAAATGCTTTTCTTTTATGGAAATGCACGCACCCTTATTTACGATAATAATGCACTGCAACACACGAAGAGATTCCCTTAATTATATGCTTTTAACACGCAGCTATTTTAAACGTCGAACCTTTGCTACGTAAAAAAGACGAACGGTACAATAATACAGTCATTATAACTGTAGAAAATTCTAGGGTGGTTTTACTTTTGTTTGAAAATAAATCTTGCAATTATTAGTATTATTAGGAATTAATGGCACCTATATTGTTTCATATAAAAATTCCCTATTCCAAAACAATACTAATAAATGAAAATTTTCCTTATTAACACGAAATTTTAAATGAATTAATAGAAAAGCATATAAAAAGTAATTCATTAGGAAATTATAATACTTAATTTTATACACAAGTGATTTATAATAGTGACTTCAAAAGTTGGTAACACTTTTGCCATGATGAATATATTGCTGACCTTAGACATGTTTTAGAATAAAAATAGTATATCTTATGTAGTCAATGAAATGATAAAAGTTATTATGTAATAAATGTATGATAAAAAATTCTAATTAAGAAGACATATCTGAATTAAATTATAAAAAAAGATTAATTTTTGTTAATGCGTGGTATAATAAAAAAAGATTCGGTAGAAAAAACAAAATTATAAATAGATTTATTTTAGCAATGAGAAAATCCCAACACAGATTCGAATAAGTAAAAATATCTCAAAAAACACCGGAGATATTAATAAATATACTTTATAGAAAGTTAACTTCGACACTCTGTATATTGAAAAAAAGGCGTTCAAATAGAAAGTGACATAAAGAAAGTCCCATTATTTTAGTCCTAAGAATATATGGTTACTGGATTGACCTACTTTTTTGTAACACCCTGTATACAGGTTATTCAGTTTCGATGCCCACCATTGAGAAATTGTAAACCGTAAAAGATACGAAGAAATTTAAATTGGGACAAAGTTGCGAAAATTAATGGGGATTAATATTCCGCCAAGAAATTTGTATTATTATTTTTCGTTTTTAAGATTTTTAGGAAAAATTAAATTTTCATATTTTCTTCTTCCTTGAATAACTTGGTTGTTATGCATGAAATTGAAAAACCAAAAGCACTTCTCCATAGGAACTTTGCTGCTGCGTTCAACGGTGCTCGCCATTTTTCGGTACAACGTTTCCTCACTTTACTACCGTCATCAACTAAAAAAATTTAAATACGGACCTGGATTTTAAAATCGCTTATTTTTCACTTATTTTTCATCAAAATTTATAATAAATAAAAAGATACATCACAGGCCCGGGATATGATGAAAACTGAAGAATTTATTTTTGAAAAGGAATTAAAACAATTGATTCGAAAAAAAAACATGAAATTGCAATTCGTGACCAACCATTTAAAAACTTATATAAGGCTTAAAAGTACTTATATTTTGTTAAAAATATCAGATATGCCTTGGAAACAAGAATCAAATATCTTCGTTATATCAGTTATCTGAGTTTGTCGATCTGTCATCCTGCATTGAAAGTAAAAATTAGTTACACAATTAGTTGAGACTGTATTTCATACACCACAGTTAAATTGCATTTACCCCAGAGTAAGTTTTGGAAAATATTAAACAAACCCTGGATCTCAGGAGCTGCTACCTGGAGATTTAAAACGGTGGTTAACTTGGTGCAACTTGCTCAGACAACAAATCAATTTAAATAGCGATTTTCTAAACTCCATAATGTGGATAGATGAATGAAAATTTACCAATTGTGGAATGTTAAATAGAAACAATGAATATTTCTGGGCTGTAGAGAATCCGTACCAGAACGGACAAGTTAGAAACCAAGTACGTTTTGCTTTAAATGTGTCGGCCGAGATTTTAAACGGTGAAGAAATAGGCCCATTGATTTATGAGAATAATTTAAATGGCGTTGCGTATTTAAATATTCTGCAAAATTATTTAGTCAATTATTTAGAAAATTTGCTACTCGGACGACGTTGTATTCTCTGGTTCCAACAAGATGGAGCACCTCCCCACAACCTAAGAGCATTGATAGACTACCTGCACAGAGAATCGCAGAGAAGGGCAATCGCGGGGTAGTTGAATGGCCTGCAAGTTCATCTGACTTATCACCTCTCGATTTCACTTTAAGGTGAACTTTAAAAAATCAGATTTATGTGAAATCAATACAATATTTAGAAGAATTGTGTACAAAAGTTACAAATGCATTTGCGACATTAAGACGACGAGGTTACTAATAACATTGATTGACGCATTAACTTGTGCTAGATTCGGATTCAATAGGGTCGACTTTCCCCGGCTACGATTCTTTCTTTCAATGTCACATGGAGTCGACTAAGAAATGTACCAACATGAGGGAAAAAAATAATGCGAACATTGTTTAATAGCACTTTGTCGTAAAAGGGTTGTTATAAAAAAAAGTTGATTTGATTTTCAGTTCATCAACATTTAAGGATAACTGAAGAGAATACCGATTCTGAAAAAAACCGACTTCTCCTCACAATCCGGTTCCCAGATCCGAACCCTCAATTAACTGAACTCTCACTTCCGTTGTGCGGCGCTCTTATCACCTGCGCTGTTCACACGTTAATTAACAAATATATTCGTTGGGGGATGCTGAATTTTTTGCCAAGTTGTGTTTTCTTACTTAAAGTATGCGGTAAAGTAGTCTTATTGTAAAATCTGTCTATTCGGCGCGATGCACTGATGAGTCCATAGCAAGACGAAACACGTGTGTGCATGTCTAGATGGTAATTTTCACGGAAACATGTATTTGTATTATCCACGCTCGATTTTTAATAATACTTTTGGTATCATTCAAAATATTTTTGTTTTATACACATTTTGAGGTTGTAATCCAATCAAACATGTTTCAATAGTTTTTCTAAACGTATGCTTATTTGTTGTATTTAATGACTCTAAATATACAGGGAATTACAAAGGAATAGGTAATGTATTCTTTGGTCCAAATTAATGGAATTTTCCTCATGTCACTTTCTAATTGAACGCTTTTTTTCAATATACAGGGTGTTAAAGTTTTTTTTTTAAGTATGTATATTTATTGATATTTCCGGTAGGTTTTGAGATATTTTTACTTATATTATTCTGTGTTGCGATTTTTTTAACAATTGTTTTTAAAATTGATTATTTTAATTTATGTTATGGACTTTATAAAATAAATCAAATTGTTAAAAAGAAAATCGAAACACAGAATCCAATAAGTAAAAATATCTCAAAACACATCTGAGATATTAATAAATGTACTTTTTAAAAAGTTAACTTCAACACCCTGTATATTGGAAAAAAAGCGTTTAAATAGAAAATGACATTAGAAAAGTCTCATTATTTCAGCCCAAAGAATATATGGTTAAGGGATCGTCCTACATTTTTATAACACCCTGTATATATTTGTTTGAATTGTGTAATTTATTAATTAATCTTCAAGACATTTTTAGTGCTGCAACGTGGTGCATATTAATTTGTTAATTTGCTAATACATAATAATCATTATCTATCTTATAACATTTTTAACGCATTCAAATTAATAACTAATCTTCTTGCAATCTAATTTATAATATATATATATATATATATATATATATATATATATATATATATATAACGTAACTTTTACTTTAGAAAGCAATATTTCTCAAAACGTCAAACGTATAATTTACTAATGTAAAATTTATACTCGGCATTATGTGATGATATAACAGTTTAATAGTCGGTTTATACGTTCCAAAGACTAACGATTATATATCCTGTTAAGCGTTACGACGAGAATAGATTGAACACATGTCGGTTTATGATAATTTATTCACGCTCGTTAAAATTCTAATTAAAATTTCCCGTGCGTACTTTTCTCTCTTTTATGTGTAGGTACCACCATTGAGTCCAGTCTCATAGGCGACAGATGTTATTTGTAAAACGCCCACGCGATCCGGTGAAGTTCTTCAGTTCCTTTCGATTCTACTTCGCGCTGACATCTTTTTAAATATACACAGTATACTGGCAGTAATAATAATTCCTATGGATGGGTGCCCTCAACCTGGCGACTTCTAATATGAAAGAAGTTCTTTTTGTGTAATCTACTTAGCTATGAAAACAAAATACTCAATTTACAAATTTAAGGAAACAGTCTGCAAATTTTGTTAAAATTCTTGAATGGGTTTTTATAGTATCAAAGTTATAAAAATCGTAGTAAAAGTTGAATATAAGAAAAGGCAATAAGAATATATAGGAATGTCCTATTTTTAAGTACTATAAACAATTCAAATGAAGAATGAATTCTGTCAACGAGCAACTTAAAGATTTGGTGTTGACGGACAATCGTGTGTAAATGACTGAAAGTTATTCGAAGAATTAAAATACTATGTATACATGATCCGAAATAAACCGCGACTGTTTTCAAGAGCTAGTTTTGGAGTTTCTAAAACCAACTACGCAATGAAAAAATGCATATTAATAATGCATGTCACAAAAGCTTTCGGAAAAAATTCCAATGAAATTTATTTGTAGTAAACATGATCTGATCCAGTTGCCGTTGGAAGTAAAATTTAGTAAATTATTTAACGTTTAATACAACATATCATTTTTTGTAAATAGTTAATGCCAACAATGTCGTACAAAATAGGTATTTATCAGTTGGTCGGACATGTACCCAAACGCGATATTGTTAGAATCTACAGTGAGTAAGATATTTCGGTTTCCACAATCTATCAGACAATAAAAGATTGCCAGGATGGTGTATCCCTTCTATCAATTTACCTAAAAGTAGACGACCCAAAGTTTGAAGTCGACTTAATGAGCGAAGGTTGATTGCAAGAATAAACAACACATTAGAAATGTCAACGTGTAAGTTATCTCGAATATATCATATTTCACGCTCGACTATTAGTCGAACATTAGCCAGAAATAATCTAAATTATCGTAAAAGGCTCCAATATACACCGCCGTTTAGTTGGAAATTCATAGGTGTTGTCATGCTTTGAGACGCATTCATTTTCGTGATAAAGTTATCGATATGGACGATGAAAAATATTCAAAGTAATCCAACTCCGAGATCAAAGGTAATGACGATTTCTATACGGACAATGTACAAGACGCTTCTATGAATGTTAAATTCAAAAGCAAAGGCAAGGTTGAAGATAAAATTTTGGTGTAGTGTGCTATATCAGACGCTGGTGTTTCACGGTCGCATGTTGGACGTGTTCTAGGTGAAGCCATCAATGCAGACATTTACATACGAAAATGAGTCACAAAACCTCGAAATTTTATATAAATACACATCATTGTACCATTACGCCAGAAGATCTAAGAGTCTGGTTAGCCACAAGCGGCATCAATTTTGTTCAAAGTAATATCTCAATCTCGACATAGTTCCGGCAATATCTATGTCTCGACTGCAAAATATTACTTTACTCTCTTGATAAGTAAATTCTCCTACCTTGGTAACTCCCAAATTGATTCTCTAGCATATCTTTAAAAAACTCTTTCACCACTTGATGTCTCTCGTGCAAAACTCTCTGTAGATGCATTTACATTTTCCCAAAATTTATTTGATTCAGGCATTTTAGTAAAAAATTCTTCAATACCCAAGTCTACCTCAATATCTCCAACCAGTTGTAAACCTCTATCAGAACTACTACCTTTTGGTAATTTACTTTCTTCCACTACCAAGGAACCACTATTATTTTTCTCCAATTCACTTTCTTCAACTATTAAAGAATATAAAGAACTCCGTGGTACTTCAATAAACTTCCGCTTAAACATATTCTCTAATAATAGCTTCCATTTAACACAAGCAAACTTTATATACCCTAATCTTAATTTCTTAATTTTTCTCACCATTATTTTGTCTTTAATTTTGATTTAACCTAGCGTGACCTTAATCTTCAAATGACCTTGGTCACCTTCAGCCAATTCTAAAACCTCTTCATCGACCTTGATCACTAATATTATGGGACCTCCTATTTAACCTTCACCTCATATTCCTCCTTACCCTGTGTAAAAAAGTCGCTCATCCGCAGCCGATTCTACGTAACACCTCCACATTGACCTTGATCGCCAATATACACATGTAATTAAGGTCAATGAGGAGGTGTTAGAATCGGCTGAGATGAGACGAAGCACTGCTAAGCATCTAAGAAATATTATTTGATTAAAGAACATTATTTTTATTAAGCCCAAATGAAGCTAGAAAATATTTGGAATAATCGTTTTGATTTTGGAGTGTCGCGCAAAGAGATTCTATTGTATTTAAATTGAAATATAATTATCGTATAGTCCTTTTTAATACAAAATTTCCTTCTTTTGATGAAACACTACTCAACATCTAAGAAATGTAATTTGATTAATGAACATTATTTATCATTAAGCCCAAATTAAGCTAGAAAATGTTACAAAAAATCGTTTTGATTTTGGGGTATCGTGTAAGAGACTTTATTATATTGAAATTAAAATATAATTATCGTATACTAATTTTTGATAAGCACTTTCCCCTCTTGTCTTAGTTCCGGATCATTTATTACGAGAACGGATGGATATATAAGATCTCAACTCTATAAAATAAGAAGAAAACACGAAAAAAACACATAATCACAATTTAGTGCGACACATTTCTTGAAACGCGTCATTCCGTCCAAGAGCTTTCGTGTCTACTGTTGAGCCAATTGTGAATAGCAGCCAGATCTTCAGTATCTGATGCTTTAATACGTTTTTTCAACTTTGGGTACAACCAGAAATCTGAAGGTGCCAAATCAGGAGTACACAGAGAGTGCGAAACTATCCCTGTCTTTGCAGTCTGCTTGCGTATTCTATAGATACGATTCTTTAGTGATCGTGAAGATTTTGCGGTATCTTACTGAATTAATCGTTAATCCCTTTTCAAATTTTGAGCATGACTTTCTGCGTTGATGTGACTCTTTTGAATTTTTGCACACATGGAGAATCAAGACGACCACATTCCATTAACTGCAGATTATTTTCGGTGTCATAATTATGAACTCAAAATTCGTTCCCGGTGGTGGTGTTCAAGAGAAAATAAGAAGACGAGAAAGAAAGAAACCCTAGGTAAATTTTAACATCCGTTAATTGTCGCGAGACCCATCTGTCGCAAATTTTTCTGTAAGTCAACACCTGAACAATGTACTGGACTCTGTCTTGACTAATGCCTAATTCCCGAGCTATTTATTTTTATGTAATTCGGCGATTTTTTGGAATCAGTGCACTCACTCGTCTTTGATTCTTCTCATGCGTCACGGATTACTGGTCTATCCGATCGCTTTTCATAAAATAAACTTTAATATATTGCATATAAACGTTTTGCGACACCATGTAATAACAGGTACAGTGTAAATTAATAAAATTATATTGACTGTTGACAAAACCAGTTTTACCTTTTCATCTTTTAACATCATTGTATTAGTAGGCACTGTACTTATTATATGTATGCTGTCGTAAAACATTTCCTTAAATTAGTTCAATTTGTAAGTATAATTTTATTGTATAGATATTATACAATATGTTGTATTAGGCACAACTTAACACTCTCGCCGCCACGTGTATACCTAGCGATACACCGTCAGTGTTCACTGTGGGCCACGTGTATCTCTAGCGATACACTAGACATCCTCATATTCGACTTAGCGTGAATATCAAACTACACACGATACGTATATTTAGCAATAGTAATTCATTATAGTGGCCTGGGACTATCCAACTGCATATAGAGTTTTGGCCTGCCACAATTATTATAGGAATAATCGTATGTTCAATAAAATCTTTTGAAATAATTAGGTAATATATAAATAAATAAAAAAATGATTCAAAAACTTGTATTACAGAAAAAACATAGAACTAAATAAGACATTTTAATGTTTTTCATTAAAACAGCTTTTACAAAAGTGCGGATTACCGTCACATTTATCACAGATAGTGGTAACTTGTGCAGGATATTTCTTTTTTCCATCAATAATTGTGCCATGTTTGCCATATTTCTGGTAGCATACAGAGCACCGTGCCCGTTTCTTTGCTTCGTGCGTGATCAGATGATGTTGAACTGTTGATTGGCGTCTTTTAGCAGCAGCTTCATTTCGGTTTTCCATAATGATTGACATGATTATTTTCTCCCGAAACTCAGAAATCGTTATTTTATTTGAGGACAATGCATTTTCGCAATATAAACAGTACGCATTTACTAATGCTGTCCCCCAGATGATTTCTATCATAAGTTTGCGGTACCATTTCGTACAACGTCTCAGTGCGGTATTATAAGATGCTAGCTGATCGCTAACATCGACGGAGAACTTGCCTGAATCATAATCGATGACACATTTTGGTTTTATGCTGTCAGCTTGTCGTCTCTTCGTTCGAACCTGAACCATTTCGGTACCTATGTGGCATGTTGTCAACATCCTGACATCCCGTTGATCTTTCCATTTAATAATTGTTACCCCATCAGGGGATTCTTTTGCAATCACTTCGCCCTTTTTTAGCTTAGCATTATGAACATCGGCAGGGATATATTTTCTGTTTTGCCTAAGGGTTCCAACTACATGAGTGTTCATGTCAAGCAGTCGATAAGCCAAGGGTATGCTCGTGTAGTAGTTATCCATATAAATTGATCGACCTTCATTTAGTAAATTTGGTATGAGTTTGAAGGCCACATTTTCAGAAGCAGAGTATTCTCCATCGGTCGAGTCTTTGCTAATTTATACGGAAAGATTCCAAGTATATCCCTTCCCGGTACATAACTTATACAGTTTTATACCATACCGATGACGCTTTGAAGGGATATACTGTCTGAAACGCAGACGACCTCTCCAAGGGATCATCGTTTCGACGATGCAAATTTTCTGTCCTGGTGAATAGGCTTTTTGGAAGTTCTCTATGAACATATTGAGCACCCTTTCACATTTATGTAAGCGATTTTCTTCTGATAGTTCTTCTTGATTATTAGAGAAATGCCAGAATTTCAGCAAGAGTTCGAAGCGATTTCTGGGCATTGTATTCCTTGGCAAAGTAAAGGAATACAATTCACTTGTACTCAAATAATGGGAAAGTTTTGGGACCTTGACTAGGCCCATCCATCCGATTAGGCCAATCAATCTTTGCATTTCCTGCGCGTCTGTTGGTTCCCATTTGTGTAGCCGGGACTTAGGCCCTATGTCGTCAAAATCTTCTAGTTGCTGCGTTGCGTATAAATTAGTCTCGTTAACCATCAATTCAACTATTTCGTGGGTAAGGAAAAGTGAAAAATAATCGATTGGGTCGGCTAAAGCTAATATTCCACTAGTGGTTTCGTCCATACCGCTTTTACCAACAAATGAAAATATCTTTTGTGTGCCGATTGGATTTCTCCAATCTATATTTGAGTAATTTCGAACTGTACTCTGACCCTGCGCTTGAGTGGATTGCCCTTGCATTGGAGCAGGTGGTAAATAATCGTCGTTGGGATTGTCACTGGCAGATGATTGGCAGGCGATGGGAAAACGTTTTGCTTTTGTTGAAGGTTCCGGTGCTTCGGAATCGCTGGAATCTGAATCGTCGGTTTGATACATAGGGTCGGCGTCTGAATCATCAAAACTTTCATCGCTCATATTCATCAGTTCTTCAACTAGTTCTTCAGTTAGTTCGCTAATTTTGTAATATTTCTTCATTTTGGATAGTTTGCGCTGGTCCATTTTTGAATAAAAGTTTTTACACAACACTTTTAACACTTTTCTCACAATATATACATGTCCTTTCTACACAACTTTCGCGACTTCACGGCTTGCTAGATCTGAAACAAAAGACAACTGTGACGAAAAAACATACGATGTTCGAACTTGGATGTATCGTTAACGATACACGTGACACTCCTGGGCCACGTGTATCGCTAGCGATACACCGTCGTTTGTTGACGTATTTTGACAAAAATAAAAGTAAAAATGGGTTTTGTGGCTTTTCCGATGATTTTTATCGGCAAATATACCTACAATTGCTTGTGGCCCGTAGGGGTCAAAGGCATAAAATTGCGTGGCGGCGAGAGTGTTAATTACCGTTATTTTACCCTGATGAAGCATACCAATTGATTGGCGAAATATTGGCAATTTGTTTTCGCATAATTCAACGATTTCCTTGAACAGTGGATTTTCATGTCTTTGATTCTTCTTATCCGTCACTGATACTGGTCGATCTGATCGCTTTTCGTCAAACTTTCATTTTGCTTTTATGACAGAGTTTTGTACTTGAAACCCACTGACAAACATTCTTCATATCCATACAATCGTTGCCATAAACAGTCTTCAAAGTACTGTAATTCCAACGATAAAAATTTGATCATGGATTGTAGCCTGGTATGCATGTCAGATATTGAATTCGTGATTACTCAACGACGGTAGACAAGAAAATTAAACTTTTAATATTAAGATGAAAAGCTCGAAATTATTGTTTCCAGATTAGAACTTGTTTCGTATCCTCACTACTTACACAATGGCGTTGTAGGAGACCTTATATGTTAATCGACCTTCGTATATTCGCTTTCCTTGGAAAAGTTGAAAGGTTAAATACACATCACAGCATACAAACAAAACAATAAGACAACATTAACACACAATTTATACAAATATGTAAATTGATGTAAATTATTCTACGCATGCTTAGCACGGATGTTTCCTTTTTACCGTATTAGCATTCAATGTGCCTGATTTCCTCTTGTTTGTATGTTTAACCAAGATTTTCTAGTATTTTACATACTCAGGAATGTATTATGTTAAGCAATATATATAGTTGAATGTATGGTGAATTTCAATTTTTGCTACATATTAGATGTTTTAATAAATTTGTAAATTAAGTAGGTTGGTAGAATTTGAACATATGTGCGATCTTAGTATCGACCATGTCCGCTTGCTATTAATAACTAAATATTAAATATAAAGTGAGAAATATATTACTATCGTGTTACTATTATTTTCAATTTTATTTAAGGAATTATACGCTATAATTCATATCAAATGTTGTATATATACAGGGTTAGTTAAAAAGTATGGAGACGGCGATTTATTGTCGTTAATATTCATTTTAGGGAATTATGTTCAATATAAAAGCTTGTTAAGTTATTTTGATCTACATTTGAGAATATTTGGATTTTTTTTCTTCAATTGTTTTTTTAGATACGCATGTCCGCGCATTTTTTTTTAATGGGAACTGGTATATTTTGCTCTACCATTCGAAAGAGAATTTTTTTCTCTTTACAATAATATTTTTGTATTTTCAAAATTCATTTTAATAACTTTTTTACAAGAAAAATTAAACAAAGTATTAACATTTAACATTTGGAATTTACTGCAAGTGAGAATTAATGAATATTAAATCACATTCTTACATGTAAATGTCGACTTATTTAATGCGTATAAATCTACAATCCGTCAAACTAAGTTTGTACTAGTATGCAGAACACACTCTTTCGCGACAACGAACTTCCTGGTAGTTAGGTTAATTAAGAATTAAGAAATACTGAAAAAATTGATAGGCTTGTTTTTTCAGTATTTCTTAATTCTTAAAGTATTAACAAAGTAAATTAAAGTAAGTGTTCAAATTGTCGTCCATTAGTAATGTGACAATGACCCAATCGATTTACAAAACCCCGAACAGAGTTCTGTAAAAAATCTCGGGGAATTTCTTGTATCGTTCTGGTAATTCGGATTTGTAAATCCTCGACGCTATCGGGCTTATCTTTGTAAACTTTGTTTTTTACGTATCCCCAAAGAAAAAAATCTAAAGGACTTAAATCTGGCGAACGGGCTGGCCATTCAATGGTTCCTCGTCTTCCAATCCATCTGTGGGGAAAAACGTTGTCCAGATATTGACGAACATTTACACCATAATGTGGTGGGGCGCCATCTTGCTGGAACCAGATACTGTCATTGGGCAGGTGTTCATTGTTTTCATGAGGATAGAGCGTAGCACAAGCAGGTATTATTTCATTTTGCAATAACTGCAAATACAGAGCCGAAGTTAAATTGCCATTGATGAAAAAGGGACCGATAATATGACCGCCTAGAACGCCAACCCAAACATTAACCTTTTGGGGGTACTGCGTATGGTGCTCCAAAAACCAAGAGGGATTTTCCGATGACCAGTATCTGCAGTTATGTCTGTTTACTTCACCGGTAAGGCAAAAAGTAGCTTCGTCAGAGAAAAGAATATTGTTGACAAAATTTTCATTATTATTGCAAATATTTAACATTTCTTCAGAAAATTGTAATCTCCTATCAAAATCATGTTCCGTTAACTCGTGTACAAGGTGTACCTTATAAGGTTTATACTTTTCACTTTTTAAAAATGACACGATCGATGACTGAAATATTGAAATTGGCCGCTAATTGATTGGTTGATAAATGGGAATATTCAGATACAGCCAATAAAATATCCAGTTTGTTATCATCGCTTTTTGCTATTCTAGGTCTACCACTCCTTGGCAAATCTTTAACGCTACCCGTTTGTTTAAAGCGTCTTAAAGTTTTACCAACAACGGATTTAGAAATTGGATTTCTATTTGGATGCGTATCATTAAATAAATTACAAACGTCTTGTAAACTTCTGCGTCTATCTCTATAACCCAACATCATAAGTATTTCAATTCGTTCATGTTCACTTAAACTCGCCATTGTTAATAATAACAGCAACAAATTGCACAAATGAATTATTTCTGTCAAAGAATTGACGTACACAATAACCACTGATAAAATTATGTCGCTCAAGTATGTTTATCGCTACGCTTCTGTCTATCTGCGGTGTACCGAACATCAGCTAAACACATGAACCGGCCTTTTCTTATAAAAAAGTTATTAAAATGAATTTTAAAAAAACAAAAATATTATTAAGAGAAAAAAATTCTCTATCGAATGGTAGAGTAAATTTACTAGTTCCCATTTAAAAAAAACTGCGCAGACGGGCGTAACTAAAAAACAATTGGGGAAAAAAAAAATTCAAATATTCTCAAATGTAGATCAAAATATCCTAACAAACTTTTATATTGAACATAATTCCCTAAAATGAAGGGCGTAAAAAGTAATGTATCAGAATAATTGAAACATACATGAGTAGGTAAACCCCACCAGTTTTGTATAATACAAAGGTATTTTTAATAATATTAAATATTATTAAAAATCTGGTGTGAAGAACACAAATGCAGGTTCACTATTAATATTTTCTGTGAACGTGTCCGAATATATCCTATCCCCAGAGACATAGATACGTATTTCACCTTTCTACAGGCTCATCGGTACGCCCCTGCTGGAGAAAGGATATTCCCAGACACATTCACAGAAAAGAACCACATCGCCCTATCACCGTAATTATAATATTACGGTGATAGGGCGATGTGGTTCTTTTAAATTAAAAATCTGGTGTGAAGAACACAAATGCAGGTTCACTATTAATATTTTCTGTGATCGTGTCCGAATATATCCTATCCCCAGAGACGTAGATACATATTTCACCTTTCTACAGGCTCATCGGTACGCCCCTGCTGGAGAAAGGATATTCCCAGACACATTCCAAGAAATGAACCACATCGCCCTATCACCGTAATTATAATATTACGGTGATAGGGCGATGTGGTTCTTTTCTGTGAATGTGTCTGGGAATATCCTTTCTCCAGCAGGGGCGTACCGATGAGCCTGTAGAATGGTGAAATACGTATCTACGTCGCTGGGGATAGGATATATTCGGACACGTCCACAGAAAATATTAATAGTGAACCTGCATTTGTGTTCTTCACACCAGATTTTTAATAATATTTTATATTATTAAAAATACCTTCGTAAAAAGTAATTTGTTTTTTTAAATTTAATCGTCGGATATTGACTTTATGTTAATACGAGTGTTATCCGTTATCGCAATGTCACACAAAAAAAATACGATACAAATTTTAATTACTCACTGTCTTAATGCAAACATGAATTTATATTATATTTTATAACACAAATATCAACTCAAGTCATTTTATTTTTTTCCTCAAATCTTTTACCAAATTACTACTTTCCACCACTATTGCTAGTGTATTGATAGTAATCTATTCTTACCAACAACCCCAACAAATACGAAGATAAAATGCCCTAATTTAAGCCTTCAAATTTAAAGAGAGAGAAAGAAAAAAATATCGAAACACAGAGATAAATAGACAAGCCAACCCAATATAAGCTAGTCATGACTCAATATAGTTTTGTGTTTATGTATGTGTCTCGCCTTATATATGAGCGTGTGTGCGTGTGTGTGTAGGTATACGTTTGTTGGTGAAGAGATAGAATCCGGCTGATACACGTAATCCGGTAGCTAAGTAGATTACAGGGTTCGTCTTGTTCCCACGATTAGTGGGCTGTAGAACGGTTAATCATACAGGACGCTGTTCAAACTCGAACTACAACAGCGACTACTTCAGACTGCCGATCCCTTTGTCTCTCTTGGCCTCATCACCATCAATACGGCTATACTTATTGTATACGCTTTCCCAAAGAATACGTATTTTTCTATTTTTAATGACGTATCGTTTGCTAAACCTGTATAGGTCACTATGATGGTGCTTTTTTTCCTTCCTTAAATCTTTCCACTGTTATTAATTTCAGTGTTTTGAAAAAAGATTACTTTTGATTAAAGAGAGCAAATAAAAATATTAATTTGAACAGCTAATACAACTTGTTAAATCATTATATGATGGTTGATGCTTAAATTCATAGAGTTTTCATTTAATACAAAATTTATTCATTTTTTTAACAAACAAAATTTATACACTAATCAAGAATACAAGTGGTATGTCTCAGAAGTAATGAGAATAATCTATTTTAAAGTTATTTATTAAGTAAAGGGTGCGGCAAAAATAACTAAGCGATTTAATTCCTATATATTTATGACAAATAATACAATATTTTATAAATAGTTAATTCCTACTTTTAGTAGAGGTTTTAGGTAAATTATTACTGACTATTTGAAAATTATGTTCTTTAAATGAGTTCCGTGATTATCTCGACAATATTCAGTTCTTTTAATCACATTTATCATAACTGTATCCAATAGCTCAGGTGTTATGTCTGCAATTCTTTGACGAATTTCCCTTTTCAAATCTTCTAGCGTTTCCGGCTTGCCTTTGTAAACATTGTCCTTCAGATAGCCCCAGAGGAAACAATCTGGGGCAGTCAAGTCAGGCGACCTTGGTGGCCAGTCGATATTGCCAGCACGTGGTGAAATAAGGCGGTCCGGAAACATCGTTTGTAACAGGTTGATGGTTTCTCGACTTGTATGCGATGTGGCACCATCCTGTTGAAACCACATGTTTCTCAGATTTAGTTCTTCCAACTGCGGTCCAAGAAAATTACGTAGCATCTCACGGTATCGATCGGCATTAACAGTAACGGCATTACCTGCATTATTTTCCAAAAAATACGGTCCTAAAATCCCAGCGCTGTAAACACCGCACCATACGGTGACCTTAAGGGAGTGTAATGGTTTTTGATGAAGTATTCGAGGATTTTCTGTACCCCAAAACCGGCTATTTTGTTTGTTTACGTATCGGCACAAGTGAAAATGTGACTCATCGCTCATGATAATTTTTGTGTGGAAATCATTAATTTCATTATTTAAGTTTATAAGCATGTTGCTCCATGCTAGGCGTTTTTCATGATCTGTATTGTGTAGCGACTGGGTTATTTGAATTTTATATGGATATAAATGAAGGTCATCTTTCAAAATTCGACGAATAGAACGGTCACTAATATGGAATTGCTGAGCACGGCGCCGTGAGGATGTTTGTGGCCTTTGACGCACATCGTCCCGTACACGAACAATATTTTCTTCTAATCTACATGTGCGCGGTCGACCAATATGGTACGCATCCCCCATTGAACCAGAAATGGAAAATTTTGATATAATATTGCAAATGGTGTTTGAATTTGGGGCAGGACGATTACGATATTTTGTTCTAAATTTTCTTTGCACACACACAACACTTGAATTACTTTCGAAATACCACTGAACTAGTTCTATTCGCTCTTGGTTTGTGTAACGCTGCATAATGAATACCTTAAGTCTTACAAGTATAACTGTCACAATACGACTGACGTTTTGTGCAGCGTTCGGTGATTGTTACGATTTAAAATCGCTTAGTTATTTTTGCCGCACCCTTTATATCTACAATTCAACATTGTCCCTTTCAAAGTATTGTAAAATATTTGTCGTTCTGGGTTCGTTTAATTAAAACTAACGGTAATTAAAACACACTATATTAATAATAAAACAAAATACACTAAATAACACTTAAAGCTATTACTAATAATAACAGTATTTATTTCACAGTATTTATTTATATCACAATACTCGTCGCCGGTTGCTGGTCGTCTGGTTGTCTCCCTCCATTCCAAGTTCTTATATGGGTCTATAGCTCATTCGAAAGCCTCCCAGTACCTCTTTTCTAGGAGGTCCAGGAGACTTGATGACGTATTCGGCGCGTGATACCGCTTGCCTGACGTATCGTCGGATGACTCACATCACAGTATGATGCCCCTTGGAAATAATACACAGCGTCTTTAGTGATTTGGCCATTCCTGGTAACAATTCTGGAATATTGTTCCATTAGGCTGTTTAGAACCTGCATCGTCATTCTTTGGATGTTATCTATTGGTTTGTAATGGTAACCTTTCAACATTCCGGAAAACAGTGGTGGAAGATTAAGGGATTTGGATCAAGTCTATTGTAGAAGTATTGAACATTTCCTATGAACGTGTATCATCATTCATCACGACTTGCATATGATAAAGCCTTCAGCAAAATCGATTCCAAGATCCCTGAGTGCTGATCAGCAGAGAGCGGACTGAAGCGATTGAATGACCAATTGCCCCGATAGAACGTTGTGACGGTATCATGTATAGTATGCATGTTGTAACAGCCCCACTATTTGCTTGCTTGATTACATTCGTCGAGCAGGTGCTGTTATTTCCGTCGTTATTGTGTCTATTCATTCATAAAATTCTATTTTACAGTGGCATGTTTCTGGTTTCGTTTCTTTCAGTGTTATTTGGTGACAACAACTAGAAAACGAATTCGGCCTTAATTTTGACGGGAAATGTATAGATTGGCAATTACGGATTTTCAAAAAATTAAGAAATGTAGTGTTCAGAACGACGCCATTTTGGCGTTCGTTGGAGGGTAAACTATGAGTTTTAATGGATTTTAAATGGCAGAATAGTTTTTAGCATATAAAAGTAGATAAGAATAACTAACAAATTCCAAAATCGGTGAGATAATGAAAATTGAAAATTTTTGAAGGGGTACCCCTTAAGAAATTTCCAATTTTACAACTAGTTCACATATTGGTATTAAATTTTTTATGAACTAATTCGAGGGCGTAGAAAACGAATTCGGCATTAATTTTGACGGAAAATGTATAGATTGGCAACTACGGATTTTCAAAATATGAAGAAATGTAGTGTTCAGAACGACGCCATTTTGGCGTTCGTTGGAGGGTAAACTATGAGTTTGAATGGATTTTAAATGGCAGAATCGTTTTTAGCAGGCAAAAGTACATAAGAATAACAAATGTCAAAAAAGTCGGGGAGATGACGAAAATTGAAAATTTTTAAAGGGGTACCCCTTAAAAAATTTCCAATTTTTCGACCAGTTCACATATTGGTATTAAATTTTTATGAACTAATTCGAGGGCGTAGAAAACGAATTCGGCATTAATTTTGACGGGAAATGTATAGATTGGCAACTACGGATTTTCAAAATATGAAGAAATGTAGTGTTCAGAACGACGCCATTTTGGCGTTCGTTGGAGGGTAAACTATGAGTTTGAATGGATTTTAAATGGCAGAATCGTTTTTAGCAGGCAAAAGTACATAAGAATAACAAATGTCAAAAAAGTCGGGGAGATGACGAAAATTGAAAATTTTTAAAGGGGTACCCCTTAAAAAATTTCCAATTTTTCGACCAGTTCACATATTGGTATTAAATTTTAATGAACTAATTCGAGGGCGTAGAAAACGAATTCGGCATTAATTTTGACGGGAAATGTATAGATTGGCAACTACGCATTTTCAAAATATGAAGGCATGTAGTGTTCAGAACGACGCCATTTTGGCGTTCATTGGAGGGTAAACTATGAGTTTTAATGGATATTAAATGGCAGAATCGTTTTTAGCAGGCAAAAGTACATAAGAATAACAAATTCCAAAAAAATCGGTGAGATGACATGAAATGTGAGATTTACATATTGCAGTGGAATGTGCTTTTGATTGCTTATTAATTAATTTTTTATTCACACTACAACTTAGTCTGCCGGCTGTACAGTGTGGTAGATTCCACGAACTCCCATCTCACGGATCGTTCTTCTCAGAATAGGGCCAGGTTATGTTAGAAGTAAAACAATAAATGTCAATAAAAGTCACAATTAGCTAATTTACAATTTTTAATCAAAAAAAAATCAAAAAAAATCCCTTTACCGAATGTATAGGGTGCTAAAGCAACATTAACAGTAGCATTAGGAGGAAACACTCTTTGTGAATATGACTCGCACACAGAGAAAAACCCCCTGTGACTCTCGAGCAAATATAAAATTAATAAATACTGGAGAAATTTGTCAAGTTTGACCTCTACTTTAACCCCTACAATATCAAATGTCAAAAACAACAAAGTTTTCAAAACCCGCGTAACTTGGCTTACAGTCATGCGCAAAATAAAACACGACAAAGTCAACCCACAACAAAAAAAAATCCAACCTGAATTTAAAACGTTCTAGACTATTATCTTTAAGAAAAAACTCCACTAAAAAAAAAAACATGACAATTTTCTCTAATACTCATATACGATTTTAAATTTCAAAATTATCACAAATAATACATAAAATATAATAATAAAAAATAAACGTAGTATCAATTATATAAAGTAAATATTTTTATCGAACTTACATAGATCTATGCACTGATAACACAAAAAAAAACTACGTGAGAGATATCATACTTATTAGATCACACCAAGATCACAAATTCACGCAAAAATCGAAATAACATTACATGCACCTGAATAAAATGCATAAACAAAAATAAAACCCGATTTTACTAAAACAGAGAATAAAAATGAACTTCTTATCCTCTAGCAACCCGGTCACTTTAGAAGTTTAGATATCTCTGAAAATGAAGTTCCTACATCCGCACGGATATCCCCACCAACTATAAAATCAAAAATATACAGAAAAATATACATCTTATAACAATATGATATCCGGAGTAGCGGCAGCTTTAAACATCTGACCAACCTAAATATACGAGGATGGATCAAAATTTCAAACATAATAAAATTCATCACTTAAAATTAAATATATTTATAGCGATCCCCATCTGAAATAAAATAAACATCAAAAATAAAATAGATAAGTTTAATAAATGTACTACACAAAAAAGTTTAATATATAGTTCAATCATTTTCCTTTCTTGTCCAAGGAAAAATCCATGACAATATGTGTTTTATTCGTAGACATACGTTACGAGCCCCGTCCCGTTTCAATTGGCACACCTACTAAAATTTTAAATTTTACTCAAAACATGTTTGAAAAACGGTTACTATCAATTTTTTTAACTGAAAAATAAAAGGATAACTCTCTTAAACGTTGGACAATATATGTTAAATATGTACTTCAAATAAAATATATTAGATAAAAACAAAATTCACTAGTTAACCATTTGTGTCTGATTTGTTCATGTATTCTTGTAGGTAGGTTATTAAACAAATTTACGCGTAAACATGTTTAGTACCCTATAATATACAGTTAGGGCCGACCAGATGCGCCACATTCTTTCACTGCCGACAATACTTGTAATTCTGAGATTTCTTTAAAATATTTTAAATACAATCCTCCTTGATTTTATAGATATATTATTTATTTTTTATTTAGTTTGTAACGTACTGTTTAGAGGTAAACACCTGAGGAAGCCACTGTGTTGGCGAAACAATTGTCGTTTTACGAGTAATGATTAAAAGTGAAGATTAAAACCGTAGTTTTATTTCTATTCTTATTCTTAACACATAAAAATTGGTAAAAATCGAGGTAGCTATGAAAGATATGTCAAAACTTCCACTAATTCATCGTTAGGTTATATTGTGGGCAGTAAATATTATTATTATACGCTGTAGTTATTGTAATTAAATAAACAATGGCAAGAGGTAAAGCAATTGATGAAGAAATTAGGTTCATAATTGTAAAACTATCGAATGAAGGGAATTCATATTTTGAAATTGGAAAATTGTTGGATATATCAAGGTACAGTGTTAGAAATGTAATAAAATTTTACAAGAAAAACAGTTCAGTGACCCCAAAACCCCGTAATACAAAGAAAAGCAAACTCACTGATAACGACAGAAGAGCTTTGAAACGAATAATAAAACAAAATAGGCGTGCTAATTATGGCCAGTTGAGTGTACTATGGAGTGATGCTGTAGGAAGACGTGTATCAAGATCCACATGTCACAGAGAAGCTAAGAAACTTGGATTTGGGTCGTACAAGGTGACACTTTTGAAATACTAATTTTGTTTTGTTAAATATCTTTTTCTCTAGGCCAAAGAAAAACCTTTATTGACCTCAACACAAAAGAAAAATAGATTGAAATAGGCCAGAGACCATAGTAATTGGGACTTGAAACAGTGGAACAAAATACATTGGAGTGATGAGTCTCGATTTGAAGTCTGTATAGGTGACAGTCGGAGTCGAGTCCTCCGTGAAAGACATGAGACATTTCATCCAGATTGTCTGAAACGAAAAGTAAAATTTCCGGCATCCGTTATGGTGTGGGGGTCGATGTCGGCAAAAGGTGTCGGGCGGTTATATTTTATAGATGGTATTATCAATACCGATAAATATTTAACCATTCTTAAGGAATGTTTGTTACCCACGATGGAAGAAACTTTGAATTCGGGGGATGATTTTATATTCCAGCAGGACGGGGCTGCGTGTCATACGTCAAAAACAGCATTAAAATGGTTTAAGGACAATAATATTCCATTGTTAAAATGGGTCTCAAGCAGCCCATAGAGACTCTATGGCATCAAATGAAAAAGACCTTGCGCGCAGCTCCTGCAAGATCAGTGGGAGAATTGAAAACCAGGCTTCGAGAAATATGGCATGGATTCACGGCACAAGATTGCCAAGAACTTGTAAATACAATGCCCAGGAGAATCCATGCCGTTATCAAAGCTAAAGGCGATGTAATGCTATGGTAAAGTTTCGTTAATGTTTGTCAAAGGTTGTTCGTCTGAAGTTTATTTATATATAATTATTATTATTATTGATTTTTTTTTCGAAATAAGTGGTAAACTAGTTTGTAATTGTTGGCAAAAAGGCTTGATGAAAAATAAAAAACTTTTAACATATTTATGAACAGGATTTCTTCTTCTAAAATGTTACTTACTAAAAATTTTAGAGGTGTGCCAATTGAAACGGGACGGGGCTCGTATATTAGTTTGTGGATTGCCCACGTATTACATAGATTTATGTATCATCTGTTACATCGTAAACTTACGAAATAATCTTTTCCGACCTTATTGCAGTCACATTAATAAATAATATCATTTAACTCATTTAATATTTTATGTGAAAAATGTCTAGGTTTGTTTGAATCCCCACTTTACGCAAATGAATAAATAATAAAATTTTAAGTGCACACATTCCCATAGTTCTAACCTTTCGAGTACAATAAAACAAAGATATACATAAATAAGTAAAACATTAATAAACATATGACCGTAATAAATATATATATATAGCCGCGAGTTCAATCTAAAATTCATATCTGCGTGTTGAGTAGGACTGAAATGTTACAATTATTTAATATATTGCTTAAATGAGGTGACATTTTAGTTTCTTCCTGATATTTGAGATATTTCGTAATACAAGATCCGTTTCAATGTTACTAACGGTGATAAATTAAAAGCTAAAGTGGCTATTTATACACACAGCATTGACAGAAGTACTATTTTAAAACAGATCACAGTAAAACAAATTGTTAATTGACGAAGGTGATACTTGTTTGAAACTTCATTATATCGCTAAGAAATAATTAATTAAACCTCTAGTTTCAAAAATTCGTTTATTGTAAATACCACTACAATATTGTTTCGCCATACAATGGCTTCATCAGGTGGATGAAATACAGTATTTTTTCCATTCATGTTTTCCATTCCCGTTGCCAATTCGGTATATTTAATGGAAACGTATGAAAATTTTGAACTTCTTTTAAAGAAAATAAACTACCAAGAACATCAGCGGATGCTTTGTGGTGACCTTAAAGTGCTGTGCATGCTACTAGGACAACAAGGAGGTTATACAAAATTTCCATGCTTTATTTGTGAGTGGGATAATCGAGCAAGGGATAGACATTGGACTCAAATAGATGGCCCTCTAGAACAAGCCTTACACCTGGTAGCAAAAATGTATTAAGAGATAGCTTGGTTGACCCCAAAAAAGATTTACTGCCTCCTCTCCATATCAAACTTGGCTTGATGAAGCAGTTTGTTAAAGCCCTAGACAAAAATGGACAGTGTTTTAAATATTTGTGCGAGACATTTCCAGCCTTATCCGATGCCAAGTTAAAAGAAGGTATTTTTGTTGGGCCGCAGATAAGAACATTATGCAAAGACAAGGATTTTCAAAACACAATGACCAATGTCGAGAAAAACGCCTGGGTATCATTTAAAGAAGTAATTGATAAGTTTCTTGGGAACTCTAAGGACGAAAACTACGAAAATATTGTTCAAAATATGTTACAACACTTTCATCGTCTAGGTTGTAATATGAGTTTGAAAGTGCATTTCCTGTTTTCACACTTGAACTATTTTCCTGAAAATCTTGGAGCAGTTAGCGAAGAACAGGGAGAGAGGTTTCACCAAGACATTAAGGAAATGGAACGGCGATACCAAGGCATATGGAGCATAACGATGATGGCGGACTACTGCTGGATGTTAAAACGGGATATGCCCTTAAAAACATACAACCGAATGTCCGGACAACGCAGCTTTCTGGCAAAAAGACAAAGATTTCACTTAAAAAAGACTGAGTAAAGTATTTTTTTCCACTTTTTTAACTTGTATTCCACCTTTTTACTCAAAAACAAATAAATTTTTTTAGAAATATCGTTTTTTTCATTTAATATTTGCAAAAAAACCTTACGTGATTCAAATAAATGCATAGAATTTTTTAAATCAGCCTACCAAAATTATATAAAATCAGTTTTCAAAATAAAAACATCTGTCAAAAAGTTTAATTTTGTAGACCTGTGTTATTGATGTCCTCTATGCTTAGTTAGATATATGTAATTCGAACAAGATTTATATATAAAAAACCTCAGATAACAAGTAGAGTAAAATTGAAGTATTTTTAAGATAATAGTCAGTTGCTCATATTATATTAAAATTCATGTGTGGATATGAATTCATATTCCACATTTCAAACCTATATTGTATTAAATATAATGGTAATGCTGTGATATTTGCAACTTTTAATTCACTAAATCATTCGAATTCGTTGTATTATTTCTTTAGACATACACTGCCTGATTGATGTTATGCAGGCCTTATAATTAAGAACCGAAAATTCTTAAGGTGAGGCTTCGAAATTTGGAGTATTGAAAAAAATATATTCTTGTGTCGACTATTTGCAATAATAAATTTCCTTTTTGCTGCGTAACTATTTATTTAATCGACCGCAATATCCCTCATTTTATTACAATAAAAGAAATTATGCTATTAAGAACGTACAGAAACTGTATTTATTAGAGCCTATCTATTTCATTGTAACTACTATAACATCAACACTTTATAATCTAAATCAGAAAAAGATTTTATCAAAGTAAAATATGAAAAAGATGGTGAAGGAACAATGCGGAATCTATATCAATCGCGTGAATGTAATGATATAAATTCCAATATTTGCAGGATTTGCGGTCGGAGCCTGAAGGCAATTCCATTGTTGTATTCTTCTGCTACGCAAGAGTGCCGTAGTCGCAGCAAACTAACGATCGACCGCATGTATCTCGGATCTTTGATGTATGGACCGCGCGGTTGCCGCTGAAGTGCTTCGATTCGATTTAATTGGCCGATAAAATCCCGGGAAATACTCGTCGAAGAATGGTTCAAAGAGGTTGTATTGTTATCGCCGTTATCAGATGATTTCGTGTTTCTATTACGACCCATTTCTATTATCGCCGCGGGCGCATCTCTAATAAATTGTGTGTGTATCGCCGGTGAAATTGAAAAGACCGATAGTGCTCGCGTTCTCCGTGGTTTGGATTGCGAACGATTGACCCCAGTGATAATGACCGCAATGGTCGTTCAAAAGGACGTGTATTTACTAAATTAATTTACAAAAATTAAATTCCTGTCCTATGACATGAGTACCACAGCCTAAGGATGTGTTATTGAAGCAATTTCAAGTTAAAAATGTCTAAACGTGTCATAGGACACCTGGTAGAATGTAAAAAAAAATGTCAAAATTACGAAAAATAAAATAAATTTGCAAATAAAAAGACTAAATTTTTTTGAAACTAAACTCGACTTCTGACAGATTGTCTAATAGCTGGGGAGATAGTCGTATCCATATGAACTGAAACGCTCCAAGAAAGGTATATTATTTACATTATTCTTGAATTTTAAATAAAATTAGGCTGTCAGATGATTATATTTGAGTACATGATTAAGGTTTTATTGCAAATGAAAAGCAAGCTTTGTGTAGTCAAATACTGCTACCACATGTACAAAAAAAAATGATTCATTTTGCAGCGAATGTCCCTATGTTATACTAACTACTAACATACTAGGACACTATTCAAAGATCTGGATGCTAGGTCTTTAGGTAACCTAATTAAAAACAACAAAAGTTACAACCGGTTTCATAACCCGACATTTTATTTTAACGAAGCATCTATATATGCTGTCGATTCAACAGCGCGCGTACGCGAGCAACGTTGCCGAGAGGCGAAACGACGAAACGGGTGGGTTGCTGACATGGTCCTCTACTGGGTGGTAGCCTAGCATATGCGCTACTAAACTCTAGGGGGGTCTGTCCCATGGGCGGACAGGTGCCATTCCGCCTTTCCAGCAGGGAAAAGAGGACCCAAGCTACGCGGCGCAAAACTCAGCGCCGCGCAATGCACACGCCACTAGGACCGGTCCTGGGCGACAACTTGGCCAGGCGTGAACAGCGCACACACGCTCGCCGTGCGTGCAGTGTCCCCGCAATAGCGGAAAACGTTAAGATGGCACAAAGTGTGACCGTCGTCGATCGAAACAGCCGCTAAAAGTATTGCCTCGGTTGGCGACGAGCAACCCCGTGCAGGCTACGCTTCGCGGGTCTGGGCCTTGCCTCGATGGGGCGGGGGTCGGGCCATCGAAGTACTGCGCGGATAATTAAAAAAGTTGCCGAAAAAGGTCTGGCGGCCCTGTGCAACGGCTGGTTTTCCAATCTTCCAAAACGCGACGCGACACAAAACACATGCACGAGCGCGCTAACATATAACACCCCTACACTTGCGCGCTCGCACAAATACGAAACCACACACCCAGAAAGAGGCGCAAACTGCCAGCAGCGAACAACACACAAGTCCGCACCCAGAAAGAGACACAAGCTGCCAGCAGCAGACAACACACAACTTCACCCCCATAAAGAGAAGTAAGCCGCCAACAGCGGGAAAATTACAAGTTAAGTATTTTTTTTCAAATTAGCTTGAATCAATGAACACAGCGCGCGCGCACACCCAGAGAGAAAAGCATGCGGTATAGACGAAGTTTCCCAACTCTGCAGACCATTTGAGTAATTTTGATATTACTGACTGCCGGTTTTTTATCTCCTTGTTACAGCTACCACCATTAGTGCGGGGCCGGCGCGGGGATGAATGGATCAAGATCCAGGGACAGGGATACCCCCGGAGCAGAAGGGATTAAAAATGTATATAGCAAATGAAATATTTAAGGAGCAGACTATTTCTGCAGGTTGGGAGAGAAATTGTTAAATAGTTAAACAGGGCGCTGACTAAGTCAGTATTAGCTTAATTATAAGATTAGTTAGATTAAGTTGTTTAGTTAGATCAATAAAGCACAGAGTTTAGGATTCGGTGTAGGCGGTACAGGCGAAATATCGCAACTCTAATAATTACCTCATGGTCTTTCAATACTCGTGTTATTAAGCATTAAGCTAATAGGGGACGCTAAGACATGAATTATTATTATTATATACAGTTACCGCTGCATATTATAAAAACATTATTTATAAGTATTAAGACTTAAGCTCAAATTAAATATTTTCCGTCTGGAAATGCAGTTGTCCTCGTTACTATAGCATTCGATGTAACATTAATTTTGTAAAATAAAATAATTTGTAAGTTTACCAAACACTTTAATCAAATTTAAGTCGCGTAAATTAAAATGCCTTATAATTATAAATGGACCGCAATTATAAGAGCCTGACATTGATGCCGAGAGCTCACGAGAAAAAATTAATTGGTTCCATTAAAAGTTGTGTAACCGAAAGGAAGTGTTATGTAGATTATGGCCACGTATATAGTCAATTATTCGTAATTTCAACCAATTTACTGCGTAAAAAATATTAAACGATATACATTCTGTAATGTTATGTACAGCTTATAACTTCATGATATTTTTTTAACGTTTTCAAACTTGTAATTAAGTTTTGGTCTTGATATATTTTTATAACATAATTAAAGTAACATTTAATTACGTTGCCCCAGATCAATTCTGTTTACATGTGAATTTACGGGTTTTTTTCAATATATACTTTCGATGATTCATTCTGTAATTAGAAGTTAGTGAAATTTGGATCAGCTATAATTTCAAAAAACATGAACGTGCAGATGAGTTTTAGACTAGAATTGAATGCTCTCCATATTAATATATTTTATCTTAATAGTAATATATTATTATTATTTTGCGATAAAATCTTTCTTGAATTGTCGTTGCTATTTTACTAAAAAACATTGTTATTACTATTCCCAACTGAATGGCATTGTGGTAAGAACGTTAGGCATTAAATACACAAAGAGGATTCTCATCTTCCACAGATTAATGTGTTTTATTGTTATTGCACTGAAACTCTGATGGTTTAGGGAACCCTTTCCCCATGGGAGCTTACAATATCCCCCATCACGGTTAAGATTATTGGGATGCTTTAAAATTTCTACGAATTCATAGATTTTGAGATTGATGTGACTGGAGTTACGGGATAGAATCTGTGCAGAATGGAATTAAATTTAGTGTCCAGTTCGTATGTTCAGCAAGTACTTAGCAAACACGATTGCTAAGAGAAGGCTTTGTTTCACCAATGTACAGAAGGTCTACAAAATCCTGTAAACACCAGGAGTTTCCAGACGATTGCGACCCTTAAGAGATCAGATAATGTAGTAGAATTGGGTTTAAAGATGGTTTTGATGTTATATTTGAAAGGGATTATACTGATACAGTTCATAACGCTTTGTATACAAGGTAAAAGCTTTGGAAATGATTCAAGAAACAGACCTAGAAGATCTTGTATTTTAATGTTGGTTTATAATGCATTTGATATCATGCTTCGAATAATTGTTGTCAATTAAGATATTGGTAACACGGTTAATTTCTTGGGATAAAGAATTAGGTTCAGACATGGAAAAGGCTCTTTGGATAAAAGAATGTAGGATACCTACTTTTTGTGTAGGATGATGGTGGGAAATCGTATGACGTCCTAATGAACGGTCAGTATGACGTTTCACTGAGATATCTAAGAAGGGAGGAAGAGCTTGTAACTCAGCCTCTACAGTCAAATGAATGGAACTGTGTTGGGAATTTATGAACTTAATAAATTTGTACAAAGAATGACGAAGATGTCATCAACGAATCTAAACCATCGCTTCGGTTTTTGGATATAGGAACAAGATTTGTTTTTCAAGTGCTTTCATGAAGATGATTTCGGCAACAGGAGAAAGCGGGAAATCCATAAGTCACGTAATTGGAAATATGGTAGAGGTTAGATAAGTTTCTACAAGCCCGGCTACGTCATCAAACTGGTTATCAGAAGATAGTTTCAGAATATTTGTATGGTGTCAGGTATGGGAACTTTGGTAAACAGAGATTCGACGCCAAAACTTACCAGTCAATTCTGAGAATTAACCGCGAGTTCTTTCAGTCTATGTACCGTGTTTCAAATTTTTGTCAAAAGATTCACCGTTATTCACCAGTATACGGAATGGAAAATTAGCAAATTATTTGGATAGTTTGTAAATGGAACTATTTACGGCACTGACAATAAAACCTAAAGTTAAGATTACGAATTTTTAATTGATAGTACAGTTTAGTAGCACTATAGTCCCTAGCAAGGAGAGATTTTTGAAAATCGATGGTGTTTGATGACGATTTAATCGCACGAATCCAGTAGATGACGTCTACTATCTCTGAAAACGAATTTAATCTGCTTTTCGCTGGAATTTAGATTTATTTAGTGCCTAGACTTACTTGTGTCCCTAAAGAATCAGAAGAAGAAGAAGAATTCCTATGCTGTGCTCCATACAGTAAGAAGACACTTCACAATTCAACTAAAAAACTAAACTACAAAATACGAAAATTGAAGTATCTAGAAGTATTAGAGATTATTTATTCAGAATCAAGTACATAATGTCTACTATCATATGGAAGAAAAATGAAGTGTTCGATGCGTGTGGTTGAATCTCGCTTTAGAAGTCTATAGTAACCATCTCAGAGAGCGAGATTCATTTTACGTTCATACTTAATCCTTTCACTGTCAAGCATTACAGTGGCGATACCTTTGTCAGCTTTGGCATGCGCAGGAAATTATGAGCAAAACATATTTTTTTTTAATTTGAAATATTATGCTATATAATATTTTGTACAGCAAACAGGAAATTTAACAAATACAATAGGTTCTGGCCAAAATTTTGTTTATTTTGCAATACTGTCTTATTATTTGCAAAACACCTGTATACAGGGTGTCCAGAAACTCTCCTGACAAACGAAGACCGGAGATTCCTCTGATAATTTTAAGACAATTAAACCCAAATTCACCTAGTCCGAAAATGCTTCCTAAGGGAGCTAGAGTTCTTTGAAGATGGCGCCTTGTATTTATTTTTTTTTTAATTCCTCCAGAACGCTTCTATTTAGAAAAACAAAAACTGGTATGCTTATTTATCCTCCAGAGATGAATCGATTCCATCAATTGCGAATTTCTAGTACCGGTCATAGGCGTCCGTTTTGGGTAGGTCAACGGTTATTTTAAGGCATAACTTTTTTGTCTTTAACTTTTAAGCATTTGTGACACTAGATTATTAAATTTTCAGGTATTCCAGTACTAAAATGTACTCTTACTTTAAGTCGGTAGGATACACCGTTTTCTAGAAAAATCGATTTGTAAATTTTTCGTTTTTTCTTCATTAAAGTTCAATTTATTATGTACCTACTTATTTTTAGCGACGAAGTTGGCTTGGACTATCAAGGCATGGATGAAAATTAATTTAATAAATTAAAAACAAATTATTTATTACAATGGAACGAAACTAACAAAAAAAGAACAAGTATCAAAGGTAGATTGTTACAAAAGTTGCTCGATGTGATGACCATTAGTCTCTATGCATAAGTTTACCCTTTTGCTTAGAGAACGCCGAATTCTTGCAAAAATTCCAAAGTTATTTCTAAATTCGTTGCAAGCATCTTGTATCCTTAGCCAGAGTTGTGCGCGATTTTGTATCGGAACGGACTAAACAAATGCTTTTATGTATCCCCAAACACAATAATCGCAAGGATTCAAATCCGGCGACCTTGCTGGCCAAGCAACTGGACCGCCTCTTCCAATCCAATGGTCTTCGTAGTTATTATCTAGAAAGTCTCGTACATTCCTGCTAAAGTGGGCCGGATAGCCGTCCTGTAGAAACCATAAGTTTTGCCGAATATTTAAACGCACCTCATCTAACAAATCAGGTAAAATATTTTGCAGGAAATATAAGTAATCAGCACCATTTAAACGAGCAGGTAATTCCACAGGTCCAAGTAGATAATCGTCAACTACTCCTATCCAGACGTTTATGCTAAACCTATGCTGATGCTTAAATTCTTGAACAACGTGGGGATTGTCACCAACGTACGAATAATAATGTGCATTATGTACATTAAAAATTCCATTTTTTGAGAATGTAGCTTCGTCACCAAACAAAATGTTCCTGAAGAAATCTTCATCTTGATTTTTCTGATTTTGTAACCATCTAGCGAATTCTACGCGAGCAGGAAAATCTCCTTCTAGCAGTGCTTGCACCTTTGTAAAATGAAAAGGATATAAATTTTCTTTGTGTAAGATATTTCCTACGGAAGATTTTGAAATTGTGGGGTACATGGCAGATAGTCTTCGAGCGCTAATTTCTGGATTTTCCTCAACTTCCATTAAAATAACATCTTCATGTTCTGCTGTTACATCATTATGTCTCCCTGTTTCATTATTTTTTGGGACCACTGAACCTGTTTCTCTTAATCGTTGATGAAGAGCTGTAAATGTTGAGTGAGTGGGATGCTGACGATTGGGAAATTTTTCAGCGTATCTACGTTGCGCCGCTCGAGCGTTACACCTCATTTCGCCATAAACTAAATGCATATCGGCGTATTCCTCATTAGTAAAAACCATTTTTTTTTAAATTGAAATCGTGTTTGAATAACACAAAGTAAAAAATGAAAAGATAAACTTCGCGAACTGACAACAATTTGACAATGAAAAACGTAGGTTTTACTTCTGTTGGCAGTTCAGAGCTAACTATTGCAAAAAATAAAAAATTGAACTTTAATGAAGAAAAAACGAAAAATTTACAAATCGATTTTTCTAGAAAACGGTGTATCCTACCGACTTAAAGTAAGAGTACCTTTTAGTACTGGAATACCTGAAAATTTAATAATCTAGTGTCACAAATGCTTAAAAGTTAAAGACAAAAAAGTTATGCCTTAAAATAACCGTTGACCTACCCAAAACGGACGCCTATGACCGGTACTAGAAATACGCAATTGATGGAATCGATTCATCTCTGGAGGATAAATAAGCATACCAGTTTCTGTTTTTCTAAATAGAAGCGTTCTGGAGGAATTAAAAAAAAATAAATACAAGGCGCCATCTTCAAAGAACTCTAGCTCCCTTAGGAAGCATTTTCGGACTAGGTGAATTTGGGTTTAATTGTCTTAAAATTATCTGAGGATACTCCGGTCTTCGTTTGTCAGGAGAGTTTCTGGACACCCTGTATAAATATGTAGTATTTGTTAACGATTTGGTAACATTAATGCCGTTTGGTTTCGCCAAAATCGAGTGATTTGTTCTTCTCAATAACCTATTTTAATCGTGTTTATTCTCATATCCTTTTCTCCTACTTTTCTAAAAATTCAAACAGGCATGTAACTGGTACTGGACCTTTATCGACGTCGTATATATTATTTATTTGTTTTTAATAATATGAATACTTTTCCTCGGATTACTTATATTTTTAATAAGTTTTAAATAATCTACCGTGATGTTATTATCGGTTTCTAACACATGACAGGCAACACTCGATTTTTTCCGGTTTATTGAATTTTGTATGCGACTATTACTTAAATTAATTTTTAATACATATAAATTTAAACTAAGACCGATCCTGGTACACTAATGTCTCTCTTTCTGTTAGGGTTAGACCCAATGCTACGCTAATTACGATGTAATAAATAAGATTTAAATTTTACTTAAAAGTCAACGGTATATGTCAAACTGTACCTGTTTCTCATGGTTACGTCGAGGTAATAAATATGTGGAATCTTTTTTGAAATTAATCTTTCTAATTAACGTATTAATTATTTCTGTGTCAAAACCATTGTATCTCGCGATATGTTTAATGAAATCTAAATTATTTTTCGTATTTCTCTTTTGTTGACGGAAAGTTGAGAATCCAATTGAGTAGAAAATTGAAAAAAAAAAGTTTGATATTCATAATGACCATGTACTGTATGTACAATATATAACTGACGGATGTACCATGAAGAATGATATCAAACAATGAAACAATATAGTATGTATGCGCAGTGTAGCTTTCCACGTTAGCTCAGTTCTTCCACTCGGCTACTGTCCGTTCCACATTACGGAAACCATGTAAATAACATTACAGTGTCAGAGAAGAAAAATATGGATGGAATTAGTCATGGACTAATAGAGCATGGTAACACACCTAGTTTCACACTATCGGCAGTGTTCATTATGATGAGTACTGTAACAAATTATGAACAGTGAAAGGTACACTCCCGGTTGCGCACCAGTAATCAGTAGTAATTGATAATTTTTTTAGGACATTTTAGGAGTGACATCACAATAAGTTCATATTTAATGCTTGTATGTTATAATTAGTTAAAGCATAATTTATATACAGGGTGTTATTCGAAGAAAGAAACAACGTACGAAATGGAAAGATACAATTATATAGAATATGGATCCAAAAAATTGTGAGTCAATTAAGACACGAACCCCAAATTTAAAACCCGCTGTAAATTGTATTACGCGACGTCTATGAATTCAGAATTAGTACCTCTAATGAACTTACTCGTGAATGTGTGTATTACATACTGCTGTGGTTTTTCCCCGCAACATTTTGAAAAACATTATTTTATACTGAACTAATATTTTGGATGCCAGTGTATAATCTATTGTTTATGTATGCAGATGTTATTTTGATTTATTCTTGACTAGTGTTGTAGTACGCTGATTTGCCATGCTTTATCTGCAGACACGATTTGTTATCCGAGTAAGAGAGTCGTATATTGGAAGATAAAACTTTTTATCTTTTATTTCAAGTAATTTCGGTTTTTGTTTTTGAATTAATAGTGGTTGTGATTGCTGAAGTTATTACCGAATTTGTACGAGTTTGAATATCTCGTAGTTTTGATTTAATTAACTCTTACTCGAGGTGAAAAAATAAAACTACGTAAGTTTATTTTATATTATATCATATTATTTCTTTACTGAATGCATTTATTATTGTACAGGGTCCGGCAAAATAACCTCCCACATTTTGCACCGCCACTGTGCCCGCGCCACTGAAGCGATGGGGAGCTTAGTGTTTTCAGTTGGTAGCACATGACTTGCCATTTTAGTTGTCATCATGATTTGGACGGGCGAACATCGTGCTGTCATTATCGAAACATTTTTGAAAAATGAATCTGTGATTGCAACGCAACGAACTTTTCGTACTCACTTCGCACTGGGTAGACATGCTCCGGTTCCAGATCGCAAAACAATACTGCTTTGGGTTTCGAATTTTAGAGCCACAGGTTCAGCCTTAAAAAGAAAACCAACCGGTAGATCCAGAAGTGTTCGGACACCTGCAAATGTTGCAGCTGTTAGAGAAGCTGTGGAACGATCTCCTACTCGTTCAGCTGTTAAACATGCCGCTGCTTTGCGTTTATCAGATCGTTCGCTGCGAAGAATTTTACAAGCAGACCTACACTTCCACACATACAAAATGATGATCGCACAAGAGCTGAGTGAACGAGACAGGGAAAATCGTATAGCATGTTGCAACGATATTCTTCAAAACATCCCACAAAATGGGCTTTTAATAACCAGTGACGAAGCCCATTTCCATTTATCCGGCTGTGTCAACAAGCAAAATTTTCGCTACTGGGCACGAGAAAATCCACAGCAGCTCCATGAAAGGCCACTTCACAGTCCACACGTTACTGTTTGGTGTGTTGTTGGGTCATTTGGCGTTTGGGGTCCCTATTTTTTTGAAGAGGGAGGCGTTACGGTTACCGTAACCGCCGATCGGTATATCGACATGCTACGTAATTTTTTTGGACCCAAGACTTAGAGAACTTAACCATGCGGATGTTTGGTTCCTACAGGATGGAGCTACGGCTCATACGGCCAGAAGGTCCATGAACGTTTTAAGGGAGATGTTTCCAGGACACGTAATCTCATTACGTGGAGATGTTGGGTGGCCTGCTCGTTCACCCGATTTTGCCCCATGCGACTTCTTCCTTTGGGGCTACCTGAAAGCGAAGGTCTTTGAACACCATCCCCGAACCATTGACGAATTAAAAGCAGCAATACGTCAAGAAATTGCAGGAATATCGCCTCAAATGACTGCTCGAGTAATGGAAACGTTCAAAAATCACCTTCGAATGTGTATCGAAAACAATGGACGCCACTTGAAGTCTGTAATTTTCAAAACTTAATGAAAACAAATGGCATAGTATACATTTCCATTTAATTAAATAAAAATTTAAACAACATTTACAATGGCGTTTTTATTAACGATTAAAATGTGGGAGGTTATTTTGCCGAACCCTGTATTATTGATTGTATGAATTTCTATATATTTTAATATTAATTAAAATATAAATGATAAAAATAGTTTTTCGTTTCAAGTAATTTTTTTTGTTAAATTCTAGAACGTTTTAGATTTCAAGGTTGGTGTTTTTGTACATGTGGTATCGCGCATGTGTTAGAGATTTCGGTCTGACAGGTTTATCTGTTTACTTTTGAGTTTGTTTATCAGGGGTGAAAGAAAAAAGTATCCTTGCAATTTATTAGAGTTATTTTACTTCGCGATTCATTAGAGGACTTTTGAATTTGCTTTGCGGTCAATTCCAGCAAATTATTTTACCTCTTTGTGTATAATTGTTTTACACAGCTCTTTATACTTTATAAAGATTCAAATTTTTTTAATTTTTTTTTTATATTAAAGAATCATTTGAGTTTAGATGTGTGTATCTTTTGTTTAACCTTTTATTTGAGTGCATAACAGTAACTTCAGTAAAATTAACTATTTTCACAAATAAATTTTGTGTGGCGCCCGATTGTAGTATTAACTCAATTATTTTTCCACGTTTTCCATTGGAAAACCGGAAAAACGGGAAACCCGGAGAGGAAAGCAGTCCCATTTAAAGAAAGTAACCGACTGAGTATCTAAGCTGGACAGAGTTGGTGTGAGTAGTGCTACATCTAACTACGAACCCACTATTCATAGCAATACGTAACAGCTGTCGATGTTATGTTTATGCATTGTTTAAGCAGCTTTGTATACTAAGGCTTCGATAACCTCGTACGAAGAGTCGGATGTTAAAAATTTTACTTTTAGTTTGTATGCATGTGAATTATTAAAAGATGTATTAAAAGAAGATGTAAGATGTGTGTTCTACGGGGTATTTCACATCCAATTTGGTAACGATCTATCTTTAATCGAACACGAAAATGTAAATCATATCCAATATACACATCTGCACATGTAACGATCGACAGCTTACTGAATCAGGGACAGAATTGTTTCGATACATAACGCCGACCGACTATAACATAAAGAGAAAAGGTATCTGTTCTTTATGTTATAGTCGGTCGCACTTTTTTAAAGGCAGTGGCGGGACAAACATTTTGGATTCATATTCTATATAATTACATCTTCCCATGCGTTGGCTTTCTTTCAAGGACACCTTGTATACTGTTACAGTTCGCATATATCAAAAATTTTTCTAATCTCGCTTTAAATTATATTATTCAGAAACAAATCAAATCTAAAATTATTAAAAGATTTATAAGACACTTTGAGGCGGGCATATTATTCATATTTTCAATAGAAAGCATTTCTTCCGAGAATCTATCAGTCTTAATTAGTTAATAATTCCTTCGAATTTATATTCCACAATTTAATTTATTACGCACACTTCTATTCTAATTATGTCTTAGTAAGTAATTTTATTTATTGAGATATTTTTTCTATATGTGAAAATTATACCGACCGCGTATCAATTAAACTGACAATTTAATAGCATATTATTGTAGAAGTTATCTAAACCATATCATGTGACATATCATTTTAATGTATTTCTTTCAAGGGATATTTCAATGCTAGTAATTTCACTGGCGTCACAATCCTTTAGCTGGTGTCTTGTATCTAAATCAACTAATGGAAAAAAATTCGGTACAAATCAGAACATATATAGCATCTTCATTGATCTCCAGAAGGTATATGATACTGTCCCCGTGAAAAAGTTGTGGAGAGTATTGTAGGAGAACGACACTAGCCACACACTACTAAAGCCACCGCAAAACTTATATGAAGGATTAACATTACAACTTAAAGTAGGAAGAGTGCTATCAGAAAAGCTTGAATTACATTTTTTCGCCCACATGATTTAAAATCCACGTGGCAGGAATATTGAAGCAGTGGAAGAGAAAGTGTAATGGATGTCGACGTCAGTGAGACATACCCTCATGCCTCATTACTCAATTCTAGAAATTCCTGTACCTCTCGGTGTCATGTTGAAGTTGAACCTTCATATATTTTCTACCACTTTTTCCTGTCGCAAGCTAGCCCTTTTACATCTTCCCACTTTTTTCCTAGTTTTTCAGCTGCTGTATACACCTCTTCGCTCCACGTTCTTCTTGGTCTGCATCTGTTCTTTTTTCCTCTTTCTTTCGCGTCGATTTCTTGTCTGATCAGTTTTCATCTCCTCTGATTACATGGCCTTAATTAACCTTATTCTATTGTTGTTTCAACAGGAGCTATGTTAAGGTTTTCTCAGAATACCTGGTTTCTAATTTTATCCATTCTTGATTTCCCTTCTATTCTTTTCAAGAATCTCATTTCTGTATTGGTTGGTCTACTTTTTTTGAATTGTGTCAACGTAGATTTTACGATTCTTATAACTATTTCTGTTTTAATTTATTCAGATATTTCTTATTGACCTAAAAATGCACTTATGCCTTTAAAACTTAATTTCAATCATATAAATAAATATTATACAGTATTTCAAATTTCAATTCATTTATTTCCAACGCAAAATTATGATAAGCAAAATGCGCTTAATGAATCGGAAAATTAATATTTTAATTAAAATGTTATAATGTATTTTTGCATAATGTTCCACACAAAAAGTTGCAAATCTCAATTGTTTTTTTTTAATAGCATTTTAAGTATTCGTTTCACAATTGTGCCAAAAAAAATTAAAAGGTAATAGTTTAGCAGTACTATAGATCATGACCGTTTTCAAATCATTAAATACAATAGTCGGTTTTGGTCCGTTAAGCAAAAATTACATTAAAGTTTTTCTTGGCTGGTTCACGCGAAATGGCCGGGCAAACCGTGACCGTTGCAATTAAAATTATAGCAAAATATACATTGTTGTGGCATATATTTTTCCGTAAATAATCAATCGAGTGTTAAACGACAACGCACTATTACCAAAGGATATTGCGGTTGACCGCGTAGTGTAACCATTTCGCTTCCTGCAACGAATTTTATTTATTTTCGGTTCGCGGTTTCAGGGATTTCTCGGAAATGGTTGTTTACAAACACATAAAATATATCTTACAAATTCATGTAGTTTGTATTGTTGTGGTTGATTGAAACACATAATGTTTCCTCATTAGCGAAGGATTTAGAAATTGAGAGAGATAAATTTAGGCATCATTTGTCGTGTATAAATTTTATAGATTCGTGTTATAAAACCACGTTTAAAAAGATTAATTGCAAATCATATCTGCCAATAATTGATATGAATTGGTTACCGATAAAAATCCTGTTAAATAAACGGAATTATTAAATGAAAATAGAAGGTTATAAAACAGGAGAGACAGCAATAATTAGATAAAACTAATTATTTAGCCTCATACATGCTTTATTGCATAAAAAGACGATACAAATCATCTCATTTGATACACCTCTAATAAGTATGTTGGGGGATTCTTCGGAAATTTCTATAATAATAATAACAATAATCTGATTCGTTTATTATATACGAGAGACACCTTTTATATTTTTACAATCGACCACTAGATGGTGCTTTTGACATATTGCTATGGTTTTTCCCCCGCAACATTTTGAAGAAAACATTATTTTATATTGAATTAATAATTTTTGATGCCAATGTATATTTTTGTGAAATTTGTAAAAGTAAGTTTGTGTACGTACATATTTACATTTCGAAAAAATGAGATTGTGAATTATGTAAATTGTTTAAAATTACACACAACTGTAGTTTTTCAAACAATTTTATTTAGTTAAGGAGTCCTTACAACGTAAAATAAATTGTCATAAACACACTTAAAACACTCTGCAATTAATACAAAGGAACCAATGCAAATATAAACTTCGCAGAACGAATGGCCTTGCGAAAAACGAAATGCAGATGACGTGCCAGTGATGCCTTTACTACCTCTCTTATCTTTTCTTACCATACCAAATATAAATCATCTCATTATCATGAAGATCGGTGCGGGCACTCGAGCACCGTTGGAGTACATCTTAAGTGGAGCAAACTGAGACTTCCTCTAGTACTTGACATTCTAACAGAAGAATGAGATGAGACACGGACGACGGAAAAATACGAAACGGACGACAGAAAGAGGAAGAAAAAAGGAGGAGACCTGACACGATAAATCTTATTAAGCATACAAAGGCAGTTCAAATATGTACTCGAGCATATCGACTGAGCAAACAAAACTAGTCATAATGTCGCCGACAAGTAAATATGTCAATAATAACCGACACACAACGCTTGCATACACATATAACCGCACATTCACGGTATTATCTGGGAAATATTAAGTGTCAGTGTAAATTACAGTATCTTAAAAGAGAAATGATTAATTTTATTTGTTTATCTGAACGTCATTTCGCTAGGGACAAGTTCAAAGAGAAGCTAATGACTGTAAAAGCAGATAACCTAACACCTCATTTGTTGTACGCTATCGCGAACACATTATGATTGCAAAAAAATGTAAAATATTCTAGAATAATAATGTTTAGAATAAACTAACCAATAGTTATGTAGTTACAGAAAATTAAAGTTAATATGCAAATATATTATTATAAGAGATAATTACAACAATTATAATTCTAAAAAAATAAAGATATATAATGTAAAGAGAGCGTTATTGATATCAGGTAATTACAAGTACTATTCTAAAAGAATTATTAATAAAAAGTTTAAGATACTTAGGCGCAAATTTCTCCACTGATCGGAAGGTGGCACAAACCATGACTGTTCCTTAACCTGATAAAGACAATAAAGATAAAGACTGATACAGACAACGCTACGTCTTACAAACTCATCAGCCTACATTCTTCATCAAAATTAGATGAAAAGTTTCTGTTGCAGCAATTGGAACCTATACTGAAAAGGTATCAGATTATCCCTAAACACGAGTTTAGTTTTAAGCCACAACCCTCGACGATAGCGCAAATACATCATGTAACAAAAAAAAAAATCAGCCACGACCTTGAAAGATGCTAAAACACAACTAACATAACAAAAGGTAGCCCTCAAAAAACCTTGAATCGGTAAGCTTAAAATTGAAAAATCGCTTCTCGAAAACGATTTAAAGTTATTTCGCCAAATTTGGGGCATAAAATGTGTCCGATGGCTTAATGTTATACTTTGGTGCCAGAAAATTAATTTGTCTGGGCAAAGAAGGTGAATTCACATCATAGTTGAAGAGTTTGATCAGACACTTGCCGCTCGCTTCATCTCTTTTTTGGCTCAAGGAAGTGAAATGGTGTCTACTTAATAAATTCTCATAGTCAATGCCACGAGATGGATATATGCCACATCCAATTTATAAGATAAGTACTTCAAGAATAGTTTTTAGACACGTTCGAGCGACAGTTGCTGATATTTATATATAGTAAATTCAATTTGTTGGCGATTTACGGTCTGGTTTTACTTCAAAATGTATATATTTAAAACAATCCTACATGTTTCGGCAAATGATGCCTTTTTCAAGGAATATAATATAAATGACAGTATAATAACGACATTTTTTTAATGACCGGTCACTAAACACACGCACGAGCGCACCAACATACAAAACCCTACACTTACGCGCTCACACAAAATCACACACCCATAGAGAGACGCAAGCTGCCAGCAGCAACCAACACACAAGTTCATACCCAGAAAGAGACACAAATTGCTAGCAGCGAACAACACATATGTTCACACCTTGCTATCTATTTTTTGGAATACTAAGGCATGATTTATTATTATCAATTGGAATGAATCTTTGAATAATTTAAACCATAGCAATATATATATATATATATATATATATATATATATATATATATATATATATATATATATTTAGTGTTAATAAGAATTTTATTTTTCTTATTTATTTTATTGGCCGTGTCTTAATATTAAAAATAATAGACTTTTTATTGGTTTAGCGACCTTTTATTGAATTTTGATGTTTTATTGTACGACGTTTCGACTTTTATTATTATTCAGTCTTTTTCAAGTAACGTTTTTTTTGGGTTTCAAAAATAATAAAAGTCGAAACGTCGTAGAATAAAACATCAAAATTCAATAAAAGGTCGCTAAACCAATAAAAAGTCTTATTATTTTTAATATATATATATATTTATATATATAATTTAAACTAAATTATCGACCGTAATATATATTGAATCAAATAAATTAAAAGCGGGCAAGCGGTCTGTCAATTAAAAAAACTCATTTATTAAGTATCCCTATATTTCGCAACAACTTTGTTGCTTCTTCCGGAGATATTACAAGATTAATATTGAATTTGAATTACCAATACTGAACCGCAAAAACGGAGCCGCGGATAACGGGAAATGGCAGTAAAAACAAAATCGCGAATAAGCGAATTCGCAAATACAGGGGGCGCGAATAGCGGGGGTCCGATGTATATTGCGACGTATTTGCTATGCATTTCTAAATAAAACTAAACTTTTTTGTAGCAGGTAGCCATGTACTTATTTTGACGGGTGGAAAGAATATTAGTTTTGTCAACACTTTGGGGGGGGGGGGGGGGGCTGTTCTCGGACATTTATTTTTGTGAAGTTTATATTTGTTATTATACGGTTTATATAATGTATATAGCTGACAAGTTATTTAAATCTGTTCGGTCATAAATTAAATTTGTATTTTCTTGTATATGGATGCTTTCTAGTATATTTCTTGCTTTGTTATTTTCTTCGGATGTAATTATTTCGATTTTATCGAAATTGAAAGTGTGTTTTGTTTGTTTGATATGTTTTTTAAAGTCTGTATTATTATTTGAAAATTTGTGTTCATTTAAACTTTCAATTGCAGCCAATTCATATGATGACATTACTTTTTGCCCCACCTTATATATAACACAAGAAAATAAGAAAAGGAAGAATTATCTTATTCCAATTGTGAACCTTTCAAATTAAATTTAACAATACATTATGTCAACGCCAATTTTATTTTGCTACTTATAGTTTCATTTTTCCCTTTTTATTTGTTTACTGTTCCTTCGTTCTCATATACGTATGTATCCTATACATACATATATGAAACAGTTTGTGGAATGATTTTAATGTTGTATAAACAGCCTGGCATACACAACATACACACATATATAAAGTGTCCGATGGCGGTTCCAAGAAGAAACCCGGTGGCTTTATTGTTTATTTCTTCACTTTTTTTTCCTCCTCGTCACTTGTTTTCTTTCTTGTGCCGAGTTTCATTTTTACAACGATGTCGAACCGGTGAGCCGATATGTAAGAAAGATAAGCCCCCGTACAGGTTAAAATATAACGGTATAAAGGCCCGGTATGCTTGTTCCACGACACGACACTGTCAACCGTGAAAGCCATGAGACTTTTTTCCAAGGTTTTTTTTGTCTTCATCTGTTCTCTTTTTATTTATATTTTATTTCGACGTTGTTCTCGACGATTGGAAGCGGAACAAAAAATAAACTGAGAAAGATCTCGGCGGAGCGAAATGGACCAATAAATATTTATATAAGTACCTATTTATTCGCTGTCGGCAGGACTATCAATTTTAATGACTTAAAAGAGCGATGATAATAATTTTATGGCGAGCTAATTAAAATTCAAACGTCGTTTTGTTTGAACGGAATATACATACATTCTTGGAATTCCAACGATGATTATTAGAAAATTATTCCATAGATTATCTTAATGGCAATTTGTTTATTTCGTCTGATTTACATAAAAAAAGAAACGAAAAATATTCTCGATATAAACGGGAAATAAGAAATAAGAAGAATTCGTTAATTAATTAATTAATTATTAAAATGATAGATCGAATAATAAATTGAGGAAATTCTTTCAGATGCAGTTGTATAAGGTTAAGTAATCCTAAATAGTTCACTGAACGGTGTGATACTTGTTGAAACTCCATTTTAAAGTAATAAAATAAAGTAATTTCAAAGTTTTTTTATTGTTCACTACAATACTGTTTCGCTAAACTTTGACTTCATCAAGTGATGATAAACTGAACAATTTTACATATACATATTTCTTTTACAGAAGTGTATGGGTATATTCTCCGCTACGGCTACGCGAATTTTTGCAAAATCGACATTTTCGATTAAAAAATTTACGGTTTTCCTGGCATAACTCGAGCAGTAGGCGTCCTAGAGCCTTCTAGTTTAGACCAGTCGATTCAGAGCGTCAAAACGCGTCGGACAGTATAGGATAGGTCATCTAGAGCCAGCTGGTTTCCAAGATACAGAGAGGCGTCGAAATCGAGCAAGTGGGGGGTGTAAAATTTTGCGAACGCTTTAACAGAAAGTCGTAGAAATTTTTAATTTCCTGAAAAAGAACAAGCCATTGTGTTCGAATCTTTAGAAAATACAGTTATACAGTCATCGAAGGAGATAGTGGATGAATTTATGAATAATCACGGTGGTATCATGTTGAACGGTGAATTTGTTTCTGCGCGTAAGTTAGTATCTCCCTCAAGGAGAATTATACTTTCAAATGCATGGCCTTCTTTACCCCATGAGACTGTTGAACAAGTGAAAAAGACTTGGTTTAAAAGTTTTTTCTCCAATTACGTTTTTAAGGGCTGGAGGATCTAGGTCTGAATATGCTCATGTCCTTAGTTTCAGAAGGCAAATCTACATCGTGTTAGAAGCTCATGACAAATTACCTGAATCGACAATGATACAATATGAACAAAATGTTTTTCGCATTTTTCTCAATAATGACGAACTTAGATGTTTTAATTGCAAGAAGGTTGGTCACATAGATAATAAATGCCCAGAATAAACTCAAACTAATCAGGTTCCTGGGGAAATACATACTAGTACAAACACAAATGTTAATATCTTGGTACCTAACGAGCCGGAGGTAGAGTTTGCGGCTGCTAGTCGGGGTAGTAAGTCGCAGGTGGGGTCGTTCATCGCGGATAACCGCTAATCTGATGATCAACCCGTTTAGAAATTGGCAAATATTGAAGTCAGCATAGATGAGAACTTAGAATTCACTGTTAAAAAGCGCCAAGCACCCTGTTTTGCGGGATCTTGTTCTAAAGATGGAACCGAACCTGTTCTGTCGAAACAGGACCCTCGAAGTAATCCATTTGAATACACATTTATCAAGCCTAAATCAAAAAAGGAAAAACAGTGTCCACTCTATCTGACGATAGTCGTTACTTCCTCGAAGTTAAGCATCTCTTTGAAGCGTGATGTGCCTTCCCTAATGTCAAAGTTTTAATATTTTGATTATTTTTTGTGTTTTTTTTTGCACATTATGACGAATCGGGATTAGAATTATGCTGGTGGGCCTTATGGACAAAGATCCTGAAAATCCCTTTAATTTAAAAAAAGTACATGTGTTGATCATACCATCGAATTACGACAAACCTAAACAGAATTAAAGATTGAGGTCTCCAAATTGTTTTTCGGTCCGAAAATACAATTAAAGCTCTTCTTGGTAATACCAGAGATAAAGTAGATTTGAACCTAAAATCGGGTAAATATGAAATTAATTGTCGTGATTGTAATTTGAAATATATAGGTCAAACGAAACGCTCCAAAATAACCCGTTATAAACAACATATATCGCATATTAAATTCAATAGACCAGAAAAATCTAGTGCCGCACGTCATGCATTAGAAGCCGATTATAACATCACGGTAGATGGGTTAAACCTTATCAAAAATATAAATGATCCGAGGCAGCTCGATATATACGTATTCATATTGTTAAAAATAATACTTTCAAAGCGAACAACGATCCTGTCTCATCTAGTTGTCTCTTTTCATTCTTAAAAAAGAGGTGAAAAATCAATATGAACATTTGGGTGCGAGACATGTGTTTTAGGCGAGCGATTGAAAATTTAGACCACTGAGATAAAATATGTGTGACAAGTGAAAGGTGTCACAAGGGGAGATAGAATTAGAAACCAGGAAATAAAGGATGATCATGAAATAAAGCCTATGAGGAAGTGTATAAAGAAAAGGCTACTTGACCTCTAAAGAATGCACAATTCAAGTAAAATTACAAAGTGTGGATGGCTAAGACAATCACAAAAAGAAAGGATGGAAAACCAAGATAATTATGGGATAAGCCAATAGAAAGGATTCTGGAAGAGAACGCAACTAATAGGAACGATGCCATGGGTCTAGCAATAAACAATGAGCTGAGATTCTGGAAGAGAACTCAACAAATAGGAACTTCAAAAAGGTATATAACCCCTTACCACAATTATTAATCGTATCCTAAATACGTATTTCGACAACTAAATTGTCATCATCAGTAGGTAAAACCACTAATTAGTTAGTGTATACGTGGACGCCGTGTAAAGTTGTTGCGTGATCAGTTGTGCTAGTTTTTCTGTGCCCCATGTGCAACATGTTAATTAGTGGTTTTACCTACTGATGATGACAACTTAGTTGTCGAAATACGTATTTAGGATACGATTAATAATTGTGATAAGGGGTTATATACCTTTTTTAAGTTTTTACTTAACCACAGTCTCCAAAAAAAGACTTTTCAACAAATAGGAACAAATCCATGGGTCTAGAAGAAACAATGAGCCCAATTCGTACATGGTTAAGAAAAATAGAAGAACAGATAGTACACCTTGAAAGTAGAAAGCTTCGACATTTTATTGAAGAAGAGAAGAAGAAATCCTTCATATTTTTTCCAAACTTAAAAGATTTTTAATTTTGCAAAAGTACAATAAATTTTATAGATTTTTTTTGAACTAATAGTAAGTGAATATATTAGTCGTTTGTTCGTCTAAAAAATTTGCTAAAAATAAAAAGAGATATAAATTGTTTCACATTAAATTTATTTAAAAAAAAAATTGAAATCATTCCAAGACTTGTAACTATGTAACGCTATGCATCGACTTTGCCAGTTGTTTTGTTCTAGTGGATACTACTGATATACGCCAAGTGTTAAATGAAGTCGTAAAAAAATTAAACCGCGATTTTGTAAAACGCTGCCAACATATTCCGTGTAGAATTTAATGTTAAAAGATTTAGTCATTCCTTCAAGTATTCTAATAATGATACAACCGTCGTGTTTTGAAAATAAATCCCAGATGGTTTGGAAATGAGTTTCTTTTTATCTTCTTTAGTAAAACTTGGCTAGGAAAGTTTTTAAATATATAAATAGCCTCATAAACTAATAATATTTTACAATCTTACACTAATTTCTGTCTTTACCAAATCAACACTTAGAATGATCAAAAGCAAATTTATATTGTCTTGATGCATAACTTCGAAACATTTTTATTAAAACTATTTCTTTGTTTCAACTTATATTATTTACAATTTTCTATAAATAACCTTTAGAAAAATATTAATAAATATTTACATAGATATCTATTATTTAATGATTAAGCAGGTCTGCAAACAATTTTTTTTTTCAACTGCATGCGATGTTTTTGATAAATATTATATTTTCTAGTCTGTTGAATCCAAAAATGATTCCACTTTCCTCGATTAAGTACAATTTTTTTGCAAAATACAAATGCATCATCAACAAAAAATCTTAACTAGATTAGTCCTAAGGATGTAATTTGTTTTCAATCTCAGAATCACTCAGAATATCATCTAAACATGAACGTGGGTTTGGATTTCAGAGTTATGAAGCACTGGATAACTGAATTAAGATTTGAGTAAAATATTTTTCTTTTAATTTTTTGTATTGAAACTTTTCACATCCACCGAACAGAAATAGAAGTGGATAGTATGGATTTGCTGTTCACGCCATAATGTAGGAATGCCAAAACAAAATTAGGGTTTACCCTTCAAACTACAAACGAAAATCTTCCTCGCATCTTCTGGTCACCTTATGAGGAGCCCAAGCTTTGTCTTTATCCCAAAGTTTCAACTTGGAGTAAGCAAAATACACTTTCTTCATGGAGTCACTTAATGCTTCTTTGTCGGCTTTTAACAGTGTATTCACCAGGAGTAAAACAAAAGTTGTCAGGAGAAATAATACAACCTCTTAGAGCCATAATATACAATATTAGTTGTGTATATCGTCCAAGAAAAAAAAACGGGTGAAAGATATACAGGGTGTTAAAAAAAGTTGTTCGGAAATTTTACCCACTTATGGTTCTCATTAAGATAAAGAAAAAGTCTTAGTAAACCTAGATCCTAAAACCAATCGTTTCTAAGTTATAATTTATTTTACATTTTTTCATCAAAAGCATAACTACATTTTTGCTTATGTTACCCATGTACAATAAATGTGTCAATAATTTAAAATTACTTAAAAGTACAATTTTTACAACAATAAAAATGAATGTGAATTAATATTATAAATGTTTAAGTAACATATTTTGAGCGTTAATTATTTGGACAATTGCACGAAAATCAAATTAACTATTTTACATATTATGTGTATCGCGTAAAAAAAAAACAATTTAACGAAAATCCATATACATATACGAATTAAACTAACATTAAATGCCGTTTTGATTAGCATTAAAATATGAAATCGGAATTATAACAAATAAAATATCGGCGATAATTTTCAAGTTCACTGCATAAAAAAACTTGTAGGAAATACCTAGACAGCTGCAAGACGACACAGATGGTCGGCAAGAATGAAGTGGTCTTCTCTCTCTGTCACATTGAATACTTGGTTAACGGATTGTCTCCTCGCAAACGAAATATTTAATTTCCCACGAATGGATATATAAAAGAAAAGACGTCCAATTATTCGATACGCTAATGAGATTTCTTCTTAAATATTTCCTCAATGTGTCCTAGTCGAATTCGCAAACTGCGATAATTTCCAAAAAAAACTTAGAGTAGACATGAATTATATTTCGATTATCGGAGCATACCAGGATATATCGATTTTACTCACTAGTCGTTCAAGCAAAAGTCCCCGAAGACTCTCTCCCCTAAAATTCGCTCGCACTGTAAGTTTGACCTCGCTTGGTGCGAGGTCAATCTTACGGTCTACACAATCAAGTCTAGGTGGCACACGAATCTCAAAAAAAAAAGGAATATAAAGAACTAAACTTGAAATGTATTTAATCTACAGGGCAGTAAAAATTATCGGGAAAAATAAATGTAACACATCCCAGTCAGCCAGTAAAATTCCTCTCTTTTCACTGAATGAAACAACAAACACGAATTTTGCAAGAAATCCTGACGAGACGAATTTTTTGAGTATTTTTTATCGGTGAATAATAATAACACAGGCCTGCATAAAATTTGTGATGACGTGATTTTTGTTTCTTAAGCTCAGTTTTTATATAGCAATAACTAATTAAAATACAGTTGGTCTCTACCACCCACAGATTTTTTTTTGCACAAATGAAAAAGAAAAAAATATTAAAAAAATCTTATAATAGGCGTTTTAATAAATTTTAAACTGAATGTACTACTTCAAATTCTAGGTATTAACCCAAAAATGAATTTCTGTTGTGATTTTAAAGAAATTTGTTAAATAGGCTCTCATTGCCTGATGTAAATCTTTTATTACATGTATTAATTTTGGACAAGATTTCCGGGAATTTTTACCTGCTAAATCCTATTTATTATGCTTTCACTTTATTAGTACTGCGAAGAAGGATTTCAAGTTTATCACTCCAAACAAAATGTATATTTTAATGTCATTTACTTCACTATAGCATAGCTCTGAGTGTCGATCAGTAAACAAGTAAAATTAATTTGTCTTTAGTGTTGTGCGTGGTATTTGATAAATAAACATTGCTTAAAAATATGTCTAGCCGGTGTTGCAAAAACAAACCAGATGATTTCTGTTATATTTGTGGATATTTCGTCTTGAAAAAGTTTAAGAGACCAATTGGTGAATTTGTGAAAAATGCATATTATGCTTATTTCAAAATCAAATTAGGAGATCAAGATAAAGATTGGGCACCGCACGTTGTTTGTAAGGTATGTGAAGAAGGTTTAAGACATTGGATCAAAGGGAATAGAAAAAGCCTTCTTTTTGGGATACCGATGGTTTGGAGAGAACCGCAAAATCATCATGAAGATTGCTACTTTTGTCTTTGTGATATTAAGGGGCATAATAGAAAAACTTTGAAACATATTTTGTACCCAAACAATATTAAATCAGCTATCAGACCAGTTCCTCACAGTGATCATGTACCTATACCTATACTACAAGATATTGAAACCTCTTCAACTTCCGGCTCCGTACAGATGGATAGTGATTTTGAACCATCAACCTCAGGTCAAAACCAACCTCAGCTATTTTCACAAGACGAACTGAATGATTTAGTAAGAGATTTGGGACTTCCAAAAGATCTTTCTGAAGTATTGGGGTCTATGTTGAAACAAAAAAATTTACTTGCCCCAGAAACTACCTTCAGATCCTCCTTTAGCTGAATATGACAGAAAAACAACCAAACGAAGCTTTTCTTAAAAAGAAAACGTATTTTTAAGAAGCATAAAGAATAAATAACTATTTCTAATAGTTTCTATGTGTATATTTTTGTATTTTTTTTAATATAATATAAAACTAGCTTATAAATGAAATAAATCGTGTTTTTTCTATTTTTTTTTTGATTTTACTGGTTTGAAAAATAACCTTACGTGATACAAAAAAAATAAAAGCAGATTTGAAATCCAACCCAAACCCAAATACTAGAAAACAGTTAAAATTTTTAAATCAACATTCAAAGAGTTGAAAAATGCAGGCCTGTGTAATCTTTGTTCGTCCAACAGCGGTTGCTTCTAACAGGACAATATAGGATTATATAATTTGTGGTGTAGATTAACATTACATAAAAACATGTACAAACTAGTACATACTAAAAAATGTATAAAAGAAAGAAAAAACAAAAAGAAATTAAATGAATATTGATCAATCATATACATACGTACATATACAGAAAGATAGAAAAAGCAATTTTATGTGAATACAGAAATAAAATAAGCAAGAATTTAAACATCACTATAAACTTTATCAAAAATCTTACCCATAATATATAGACTGGTGACTTTTAAAAGTGCATTGGTTTTCGCTCTGGGTAACCCGAAAATGGTGCGTTTGCGAGTGTTAGAAATGGGCACGTTGAAGCCAATAAAGCTAATATCGTCGTTTTTTTTAGCTGCAGATCTGTGTTATTTTTCTTTCCTTAAAATTTAAGATATGTTCTTGTAATCCTGTTCAGCTTTAGGGTTGAATTAAATCAATAACCCCTATAAACCTGAGGAAGTTAACTTGTTTAAATATTTAGGTGTTCTCATTGATAGAACAAATAATAGCAACATAATCACCATAGCAAAAATGTTGCCAATCTTCTGTCAAACTGTCCACGTAGTTATTTATACGATTATTCAGTTCTTTTACAGTAATAACCGATATCCTATTGTTGATTCCATTAGTTAATAGTCAATTTTAGAAAGTGCTTATATATTTAAACACTTGCATATACGTATCTATTATATTCAGGGTTAAACGAGTATTACTCATACCATAAGGAAGTGTGAATAAACGTGCGTCTATGTATGTAGTTATTTGTCAGGATGGAGCTATTAAAACATGAGCCGTGATAGGATCGAATTAAGGAAGCGCTACTTTCATGAAAGCTGTTAAACCCAGAACAAATTGTAGTAATTTGTAAACGATTTCATATTGACGTATAACGGTTTTAATAATTTTATGTAATTGCATGGAAATAGGGTCACCGTCTACGACACGACAATGGCTTCATTTGGTTAATGGATTTTGACGAAGGAACACTGTGAAAATATAGTTTATTACTTTGTAGTCAATATGTTTTGCAGCATTATCGCGTTACCTCGCTTATTAAACCATTTATGATGACGATTTTATATTATTTTCTTATATAAATTAGTAATGACCATATTAGCGTAACTAAAAGGTGTTACAATGGCTTGGACAGATGTTAATTGTGAATGAAGCTTCAGTATCAATTAATTTGTGTCATTTGCTATGTCTAATCTTTGGAAATATTAGATAAGTCGCAAAGAGATATGTTAGGTCTTAAAACGAAATTCGATATATTTATATATGTTAGATATAACGGGTGTTCATTTGAGAAGTCAATCTAGTAGCATGTGATTTACTGAGAACATGTTGAAGTATGTCGTAAATTAAAATTTACTACTTAACCTACGAAGTCGTATATTTTGACAGGTTCATACATACAAATAAATAACAAATGTGATTGACATTATCAAATGTCATTTGGATTTACGTTTACGGAACAACAAACACATACTAATATATATGCGTCTGATTCTACCAAAATTTCAAAGTAACCTAGATTGACTTTTCAAATGATTTTAAGTATATCAAGAATAAAGAATTAAATTATACCATTTCCAATTTTTATAAATATTCAACGTGCATTTTCAGGTTTGAACCACTGTATAACATAATTTTACTCACATATTCAAATTATAAAAGTTTCTATAGGTTCTAAGAATCTTTACATTTGCAAATTTCTGTATTACCTACTTTATAGGCTAGACCGTTTGTTTATTGCCGAGTGTCATTAGTTAACGCATTCGAGAGACGATATTTAATCTGACCACCCATTGTTAACTAAATCTGTATAATAAGAGTCATTACTGGACAATGGAATTCATGCGGAACTACATACTTAAACACCTACTTAATTAGTAATTATTAGAGAACGGATGCAATTTCCATAAAACGCAATCGGCAATTGGAATTATGTATAACGTCGCACAGTACATCCCGGCGTAATCCAATGAAGTATTTGTTTGACTTACTCGGCGACCTGGTCTCGCACGATAACAATGGACAACTCAGCTATTGTATTCGGAGAATATAGTGTTTTTTTAAGTGTTTTCATGAGCGTAGATAGAAGCGGGGTTTTTATAATGTATTTTATTTATTAGTTTATATTTCGTATGATAAATAAAGTGCTGTGAGTAAGTTTCTGGTTTTCATAGTTTTAACTGTTAATTACATCGTAATTTTTGTGATAGATCCTGTTTAATATCGTTTGATTGAATCTATTTCTGCCAATTATTTCGACGTAAGTGTGCATTGAATTTCGTTCAGTTTCAATAACTTACGCACACATTTTTAGTTTTCATTTATTTAGATCTAGAGCATTGTTTAAGTTACTTTTTCAGACACGATATGGAAGAATGTCGAGAACGGCATTGTAAAACAATGGCGAGTTGGATTGCCGGTCATACTGATTGTATGTCCATTGTCAGTGACTCCGAAATTTAATACAAAACCCGTAAAATATCGTCAAAAATTCGTCACTTAGGATCGCAAACACATCTGAACTCTGTAAAACTTTTATGGCGGCTAATATTCCATTAAATAAACTTAGCAATCCCACTTTAAAAATATTTCTTCAAAAATATACTGGTCGAAATGTTCCTGATGAATCAACTTTACGCAAATATTATGTTTCTAGGTGCTATACGAGAACAGTAGAACGCATTAGAAGCCATCTTTTAAATCAATACATATGGATAAGCGCCGACGAAACGGTGGATATGTTAAGACGCTGTGTGGTAAATGTTGTAGCTGGTGTACTACATCCAACTATTCCCTATAACTCATATGTAATAGCAACAAGTGTTATAAATAGAGTTGATGCGGAAACAGTTGCTGAAACCATAAGGAGAATATGCAAAAAATGCTTCATTCGGACGCCACGTACAAAGAAAAAATACTTTTATTTGTCAGTGATAGTGCTGCGTATATGTTAAAAACAGGCAGACTATTGAAGAAAACATATCCTAATATGCTGCATATTACTTGTGTAGCACATGCTTTCCACAGAATCTGTGAATATATCAGAGACACTTTTCCGGAAGTTGATAGACTTGTATCAGCTTTTAAAAAAGTTTTCAGAAAAGCGCCATTGAGAGTAGCTCTTTTCAGGGAAAAATTTCCATCTTTGTCACTGCCTCCCACTCCAGTAATAACTAGATGGGGAACATGGCTGGAAGCTACTAGTTATTATGCTGAGAATTTCGATAGTCTAAAACATTTCGTAACACTGCTAAAGGAGGATGCTAGAAGTATTGGTGAGTGCAAGGAGCTCACACAAATCTCAAATTTAAAAAATCAGTTGTACTTCTTCACGAACACTTTGGAAAATCGCCAAAACTAATCACTTATTTTGAAAATCGAAATCTCAAATTAAATGACGGATTAACCACATTAGATGTGGCTGTTAATAATTTGAAAAGTATTCCAAGTGACTTCGGATGTGGCCTTCGGCAAAAGTTTGAAGCAATTCTTAATAGAAATCCAGATTTAATTACATTGCAGCAATTATGTATGGAGACAATTCCACAAAATCTAACGGCTAAATATGAAGAAATAAAAGAATATTTCCAGTATGCTATAACCAGTTGCGATGTAGAAAGGACGTTTTCTATTTATAAGGATGTACTTAATTCAAAGAGAACAAAATTGACAGAAGAAAACCCTGAGAAACTATTGCTAGTCAATATTAATACTCCTTTACTCAACTTGAACGACAAAATGAACAAATAAACATGTTCCAATTATAGAAATAAAATTAAAAACTTTAAAAATACAACTTTTCAACAAATACATATGTATTTCGTAATTTTATAGATCACCACCCGTTTGTTTTCCAATTATATAAATAAAATTAAATAATAAATATGTATTTCGTAATTTTAGATAGATAGATCACCACCCGTATGTTGTCCAATTATATAAATAAAATTAAAAACTTTATAAATACAACTTTTCAACAAATAAATATGTATTTCGTAATTTTATAGATCACCACCCGTTCGTTTTCCAATTATATAAATAAAATTAAATATTTTAGAAATACAGCCTTTCGCCAGTACTGCACTGGGCTTTGCGTCATGTGGTAAGCGTGTCCGTTCTCTAGTAATTATATTTATTTATTTATTAGTAAGATCTTTAAGGGACTGTTGTGAACCTTAGGTATTGTTGCCAGTAGGTACCTTATCTTAGCAGCGCAAACAACACCCATGATCCTAGCGTCTTTATGAAGTTCTTTTAGTTCGTGATTTGCGCGTCTCTCCCAAGTGCCTTTCCCTCACTAGCTTTTCTTTAAAAATATTTCCTCTCCCTTCATATGTACCAACAAAATATTATCTTCAAAATATCTATTTCAGATACATACCAAAAAGTTAATAATAATTGAGTTAGAAAATCGTACGTAAATAGACATACTGAATAAATTAAATCGACATTTAATCACTGGGAAAAACCGCACATTAATTCCTAAGTATTTAATACTCTGTCCGATTGAATGTACCTATAATATTATTACACAAATAAACTTAATAATAACTTGATGAAAGTGCGCGATTAATCCAAATAGTATGTTTCTTTTACGGAGGACTTTATTCCGTAATGCACTAATTATCGCCAGAGTGAGAGGATATTATATAATGAAAGGCAGCAGACTGTGTGTGGGCAATATGGTGTTCGCACATAGTTTGAGGTTTCCTAAACCGCAACGCTATCTTTCGGCTGACCATCCAATCCTCACCGCTACGCGATAATGACCACAGCCGGTATTACACCCGGCAATTTAGCATTAAGTAGCATTTGTGCCTGTTAACGGTGTTCCAACATTATACCTACTTCATCGTTTATTAATATTGTATAAGACATACAGTGTTATTTCTGTAGAGACTGTTTGAATTAAGTTTATACTGACTTCAATTTCGTTTTTTCTTATAGAATTTATTACAAGATGTCATTGGAATTACGATTACGGACAAGGCATACATCATAATCAAGTTGTACCTATTTCATTTGTTGCGGCTCTTGCAAACTATTTTTTAATTATAATAAAAGATATGTAATGTAAAACTATATTTACAATGCTCGAAATCCGTCCTTTGAAGCTTTTATTACGAACAAGATACATATCTATAATAAAAATATTTATACAACAAATTTCTGAAGCAACAATATGTAGTAAATATTTCCTTATAAAGTAAATTTATTCAAGAAATTTGTAATCGAACAAAGAACGAACAGGAATTTGTTTAACAATTAACATTTTCCCGCGAAACAGTATTAAAATGTGTCATTTTACCAATATATTAAGAAAAATATTTTTGCAAATATATATTATTGTGATGACAAGTTGTGACATATGTTTCCAAGCTCATCATTAGTTCACGTTTACAAATTGATGACCTAACGGTTATTCCAATTATTTAATGAATAAAATTGTAGCGTTGCTCTTACAATAAAAATTTAAGAATTGAATTAAATAACTATTAGTTCATAACATAATAACAAATTGATTATACACATACGATATTGAGCAAATAGACGAATCAACTAGCCAACTTTATTATATATGTATATACATTAGTGAACAAGAAATTCCGGATACTGAAGTAGATAAATATCTGCAAATTAATTACATTTTCGCGAAATAATGTGTAAATATTGCCTTCTACATTTTACGATGCTAATTTATCGAATTTTTCTTTATAATTCAAAAAATTCGCAGGATTCTAATCCACGTCCATGGTTTGCCGGACCATTGCTCTGTCACTAAGCTATTAAGAACTATGGTTCCGAATACATCAGGAAGCCTTAAGTTATATTAATAAGGAAACAGATGTTAATATTTTTGTAAATTCGAATAATTAATTAAAATATAGAAAGCAATATTTACATTCACATTAGTTCGCGAAAATGCAATTAACTTGCAAGAAGTGCCGATTACAGGCAAAAATATTAACAATGGAATCTGAAATGTTCAAAATACGATAAATTTGTCGTATTTGAACGCGATCACTTACGTCCTTCGTCTATGTTGTATTTAAAAAGGGGTGTTTTTGATATTTATCGCACCTTGTAGAATCTGAGTCTCCCTAAGAAGTAATTACACAAAAAATATCAAAATGGTAAAGTCTACGTAAAGTAAATAGTTATTCTGTGTATTAATTATATACCTAATGAATAGAGTTAAGTGCCATTCATCCATTTTTGCAAGTATGAGCATTCATGATAAATAATTTGTTGCATGTAATTCTAATTATTAAGGCGCCCAATAAAATCATTCAAATTTTAACTTAAAATATATTTTATTAAAATTAATAACTAGAAACAAAAAGATACGATAACAATGCCAGATTTCTGATTCTCTTCAATTTTATCTTTTGCAATTCCTAAAAGGGATTTAATTGAATTTCCGGGACCGTGCTTCGGGCAAGTTATGTGGAATCCATCTGGAATCCATGTAAAATCGAATGAATTGCAGTCTGCGATATGCCAAGAGATGCCTATACCTCAATGTAAGACACATGCCGATCGTGTTCTATCATTTTCCGCACAGCATCGATGTTTTTCGGAATCACAACAGTTTTTGGTCGACCTTTACGTGATTCATCACTCACGGTCATGACGGAATTCTGCAAACCAATTGTAAACTGTCTTCTCTGATAGTGCTTCATTACCAAAAGTTGACCGAAGCGATACAATGCATTCTTGTGGAGTTAGGCCTTTTTTATAATCGTAAAAAATCATCCAACGAAAACCTTAAGGAGTAATATCCATTATTTTACAAACTCATTGTCTTAAAACTGTCACTGTCAACAAACTACTGACTCAATTTCTAAGCTACGCAGATTTCTTATTGACAAATGTCAAATGTCAAATTTTAAGAATATAGTGATTAAATATGTCAAAAGCACCATCTAGTGATCGATTGTAAAAATATAAAAGGTGTCCCTCGTATGATAAACACACTAACTTTTTCTCGAGATCTAAGGTAATACACAAATTGAACATAGATGTTAAACCTAGCCTATAAAACTAATGAATTTGTTAATTTTGCACAATTTAGTGTTTCGAAACTTTTTCTTATTGAATATTTAATTTCTCATTGTTACTTTGCAGATATTTCACGCCTTGTTAAAAAAAAGGAAAAAAAATAATTCGGTGTCCAGAAGTGTATATGTAAATATTAGAACGAATTTCTTATTTTCTTGACCGTAGTTATAATACTAGATAAAAATGTGTTTTTTTTTGGAGTAGCGGCCGGGTAATTAAAACAATATTTAATTTATGTTTACCTTTCGGTTCTATATATAGAACCTATTTCACAAATTAGAATTGTGTTATTAATACATTACACCGTATACACTATAACAAATGTTCATTTGAAAAGTCAATCTAGTAGCATGTGATTTACTGAGAACATTTTGAAGTATGTCGTAAATTAAAATTTACTACTTAACGTACGAAGTCGTATATTTTGACAGTTTCATACATACAAATAATAGGTATTTATTGAAAACTATAACAAATGTTGAAAATGTTGTCCATCAAGATCAATGCACTTTAAAATCCTCCGTTCAAAATTTCTGATGATATTCTGCAACATTACTGGATTGTTATTCATTTCCATGCATTTCTGTTCGATTCTCTGTAGCATATCATTCAAAATTCAATATAGGTGTTCGAAATATGTTATTTTTTAGATAAGGCAACAAAAAGAAGTCGCAAGGTGTTAAATCGCATAAACGTGCAGGCCAGGCAATTTCAGTATTTCGACTAATCATACGCTCATCAAAAAATTCTCTTAAATAATCCAAAGATTCTGCAGTACACTGACAAGGTGCTCCGTCTTGTTGGAAATATGCATTTTGAAGTTCATCATCATGCAACTGATTGACAAATGGTTGTAAAATTTCCGTACGGTACCTTTGAGAAGTTAACGTTCCCTGAAAAAATATTGGTCCAATGATTCGCCTTTGGCTTATCGCTGCCCAAACACCAATTTTCTCTGGATGTAGCGATTCTTCATTAATTACATGAGGATTTTCACTACTCCAAATTCTTGTATTTTGTGAATTTAGGTATACCGTTTTATAAAACCATGCTTCATCAGTAAAGATGACTCTTTGCGAAAGTTCTCCATTATTGTTCATATTTACAAACTAATTACAAAACTGTAGTCTACGTGGGTAATCAATTTCTAACAATTCTTGTACTGCTGTGACACGGTATGGATAAAGTTGCATATCTTTTTTTAATAACTTGTGAGTTGTACCAACAGAAAGGTTTATTTGTTGACTCAAATGTCGAACAGATGTTTGTGGTTCATTTTCCATTATTTCTTCAACACGATTGACAACTTGAGGTGTATGTTTCTTAACTGCTCCGCTGCCTGATTTTCTTAAGAGACTACCAGTTTCAGAAAAAAAGTTTTAAAGTTCTATCCAAAGTATTCTTAAATTGTATATAATCTATTACAAAATGTGGAAACTCAACTTGAAATTCTACCAAGCAATCTTGAACTGAATAAACCCATAAACCATCAATTTTATTACCACTTCGAAAATAAGCCTGGACTAAAAAAATTTTATGTTCTAAAGTGAAAGCCATTTTAAAACTGAGAAGTAATTTATTTAAACCAGAATCGACCCACGATTATTTTATGCACTAACTGATATTTGTGATTGACATTATCAAATGTCATTTGGATTTACGTTTACGGAACAACAAACACATACTAATATATTTGCGTCTTATTCTATCAAAACTTCAAAGTAACCTAGATTGACTTTTCAAATGAACACTTGTTACAGATGCATTTCAAAATATGACAAATTAGTCGAATTTTGAACGTTTCAGATTGTACAAAAAGGGTACGATAACAATATTAGATTTCTGATTCTCTTCAACTTTATCTTTTGCAATTCCTAAAAGGGATTTAATTGAATTTCCGGGACAAAAAGCAGCATGGCGACCAAATTCTTTAACAATTCTATTTAGATTTTTCGTAATTGTATAATATGATAAACACACTAACTTTTCCTCGAGATCTTGCTAAGATAACACACAAATTGAATCGCAGATTCTCTTTTTTTATATAGCTTTTCTGGCTCAAAAACATTGTAAGTACATATATCGCATATAAATATTAGTGCCGTAAGAAGTTTTATATCTTTTAAGTTTTTACTTTGCAAGTATCGAACCAAAACATCATGATTTGATTTGAGCATGGGATTTAATTTTTGCAGGGCGTACAACTGTAATTAATACAATAATTAAGCATCAATGAAATAAAAAAAAGGAAGTATACAAAAAAAGTACAGAATTACATGCAAGACCGGTCGATTAAACGTTTCCAGTCAGTAAACAGCAAACGGACAACAAACTTTTTACAGAAATAATTTATCGGAACACACTACATAAAAAAAACAAAACGAGAGACAAAGAGAAACAGAGAGAGGACAGTTCAAAAGAGAAAGTATTAAAAAAAAGGGGTTTAATTCACATTTGACTGATTTTCACAGAGAGACGAAAAATACACGTCACCGTGGCGTATCCTCCTTGTTTTCATAAAACCAACCGCATAACTAATGACTTAACACACAAATTGCAATTCGTGTGTCACGCTCAAGTGATCGGGAATTTAATTTTTTTTGTTTCGCTCTTTTTCTCTCTCCTTTTGGTAACTATTTGTCTCTGTTTGTTGTCCGATTACATAAACGTTGCAGCCCGACACGTAGATTCGCTAATTGAACACTGTCGTAATGGCCCGGAATGTTTAACATGGCCTTTCGAGCGTTTCACGGATGAGAAAACGTGAGATGTAAGTTCACTTGAAACCTGTCCAAGTAATACCACTCAAGAATAAAAAGAGTTATCATTAGAAGAGGTATTATTTACGAAGTAAGATTATTTATTCTAACTATACAGTTCAGTTTCACTAACATATTTACACGAAAGCAACAATTATTGCTTATTTTGATACCATTTAGTTACGAATTATATATTTATAGGTTTTTAGTTACAATTACATAAGTGCAGTACTGTCTATTTTTAACGGGTCTTTCAATAGGGACGGTCGAAGCTTGTTAGGTTATAGCGGTCATATTGTTAAAGCAACATCTGTCAAATTTATTATGAATTGTTCAGTAGTGGATGGCAAATCACCATGGAAGGTTATAGTGTTGAACAACGTGTGCATATCATCAAATATTATTATCAAAATCAGTGCTTCGTTCGAGAAACATTCTGCACATTACGTGATTTTTATCCTCGCCGCAACCGTCCAGTCGAGTCGACTATTCGACGTTTGGTAGTCAAATTCTAATCAATAAAAAAAATTAGTCAACACTCGTACGTCACCAAAACGCAAGATCTTCTGAAAACATCGTAGCTCTGTGTGAGAGTATACGGCCGGCAATTTCTCGTCGTTCTCAAGAACCTGCCCGTTCTGCGACTTCAACTTGGCAAATTTTGCGTCCGGACTTGGGTCTGCACCCGTATAAAATCCAGCTAATTAAGACACTTAAAGTAACCGACCATAGACAACACCGTATGCTGATTGGGCTCTGGAACGGTTGGAATTTGATCCAAATTTCGCCAAAAATATAATCTTTAGCGACGAGGTCCATTGTTCGATGAGTGGATCTGTGAACAAGCAAAATTGTCGGATTTGGGACCATACCAATCCACACGAGATATACCAGCAACAAATGTATTCCGAGAAACTGACTGTTTAGTGAGGATTTTGGTCTGGCGGAATCAACAGTCCGTACTTCTACCAAAACGAAACTGGCTTTACCATAATCGTCAGCGGAGAGCGCTATAGATCAATGACAAGCAACTTCTGAGACATATACTGGATGATATGGATACCGACGACATGTGGTTTCAACAGGAGGGCATTACGTGCCGCACAGCGCATTCCGCGATGGACATTCTGCACGAGAGATTTGAGGGTATGGTTATATCACGTGGCGGCGACGTGAACTTGCCACTGAGATCGTGCGATTTAACGCCATTAGACATCTTCCTTTAGGACTATCTTAAATCGCAAGTCTATGCGAATAAATCGCAAACAATTGATGCAATCAAAGTCAACATAACGAACGCCATCCAGCAAATTCAGGCGAGATTTATGCGACGAAGTCATCGAAAATTGGACCTGCCGAATACGTGCCACCAAGCAAAATCGCGGCGGATATTTCAATAACGTTATATTCCATAAAGTTAATGCCATAAAATTTTCTTTCAAATTATAGAAATATTAGTGAATATCTCACAGACAACTTGCTTTATTTACATTTAAAAATCGAGCGTCCTTATTAAAAGGCAAAGTTTGATAATTAAAATGGCTTTTTATTATTAAATAAATTCTAATTCATGTTATTTACGTTCTAATATATATATATATATATATATATATATATATATATATATATATATATATATATATATATATATATATATATATATATCCCCAAAAAAACAAAATGAAACTTCAGTCATACTGTATATATATATATATACAGTATGACTGAAGAGTCATTTTGTTTTTTTGGGATATATTCTAAAAAATATAACAAATAAAATAGTAAAAATTTTTTCTAATAAAAGTTGTCTAGAAACGCCGAAAATTTTTTTTTTTATTTTTTATTTTTAATTTTTTTTTTGGCGTTTCTAGACAACTTTTATTAGAAAAAATTTTTACTATTTTATTTGTTGTATTTTTTAGAATATATCCCCCAGTCATACTGTATATATATATACAGTATGACTGAAGTTTCATTTTGTTTTTTTTTTGGGATATATTCTAAAAAATATAACAAATAAAATAGTAAAAATTTTTTCTAATAAAAGTTGTCTAGAAACGCCAAAAAAATTTTTTTTTATTTTTTATTTTTTTTTGGCGTTTCTAGACAACTTTTATTAGAAAAAATTTTTACTATTTTATTTGTTATATTTTTTAGAATATATCCCAAAAAAAACAAAATGAAACTTCAGTCAGCCTGACTTTTGAAATATGTAGGTGCCTAATTAGCTATCTTAGGTATTCTTTATTCAGGATGGAAAGGTAGGATAATTTCAGAATGATTTTTCTGAAGAGCGTGAAAATTTTGAGAACCAGAGCCAAAATTGCCGCGCCAAGTGCGACCGAAGCCAATATTGAGGCTGTTTGACAACTCATAAAGGACGACAGCCGCATATCGCTCTGGAATATTGCCAAGGAACTTAGCATTTGTTACATTAGTACATCGTGACACTAGACTTAGGATTCCACAAGGTGTCTGCAAGATGAGTTCCGCGGCTGCTGTCGGATGAACAAAAACTGCATCGGCTAGAGGATTGTCAACGTCTGCTGAATCGGTTCCAGCAACAGGATGAGGTGTTTTTGAATCGAATCGTAACATGCGACGAAACTTGGGTGCATCATTACACTCCCGAATCAGACTAGGCGAGTATGGAGTGGAGCAAGGTCGGTGAAAGTGAAGACTAAGTTGTCAGCTAAAGTTAAAATTTTCCAACTGTTGTTTATTGATCGGCTTGGCGCTGTTCACGTGGATTTTCTCCATGATCGACGCACAATTAATGCGGAATATTATTGCAAGCTTCTGGATGCCGCAAAGTTGTGCTTGCGACGAAAAAGGAAGACGAAATCTGTCAAAAGTTTGATGCTTCTTCATGACAATACCAGACCTCATTCAGCAAATGTCACTAGGCAAAAATGAAAGAGCCTGGGCTGGGAGGTATTGGAACATCCTCCATACAGTCAGGACTTGTCGCCTTGTGACTTTCATCTCTTTGGACCTTTGAAAGAAGCACGTAGAGGTCGACGTTTCAACAATAACCAATCACTAGAGGAGTTTGAGCTCCAATGGCCTACGTGTGCAAGCGGAAATTTTCTACGACGAAGGAATTAAAAAACTCCTAATCCGCTGGGAAATATGTGTTACCAGGGCGGGCGATTATATGATAAAATCATGTTTTTGTAAATAATGTAGAAGCTTTGACTTGAAAAGAATTAGCCCCGTTTAAATTTGATTTACTCTTGTAAATGTCGAAACGTTACACTTTCGGATAAAACCAAGAAGCTAATTAGAAATTAACAGGTACATGGTAAGTTAGGTTCAGTGTGAAATCACCAAGTAAACTTAAATAACGCCCCTCCCCGCCGCAATTTAAGATTCTAGCTTCTCACTTCTTATATCCTTTTTAATATTGGCCTATATATTTCCAGTTTAAATGTAGTAATATGTAGCTGGTGAAACCATTATATTGTGAAGCAATATTGTAGTCTACAATCAATGTTTGAAACGATAAAATTATTAGTTATCTCCTTCGCCAATGAATGACTTCAATGATTCCTTATTAACGATTAAAAGATACCGAAGCAGGACTGAATTATGTAATTAACCCAATCATACATCGAATTGCATCGTCGTTACTCTTTTCCCGCTGAGATCGACACTGTTATCTTTTAAAATTGAAAACTCTTATACGAAGAATAATCCATTAATCTTCACACACTGGTTCTCCAGTTAATTAGCTTCTATTATTTTTGATTTATGATTTAATAATAACGTATTATTATAAATTACCTGCGGAGAATGCCGACGGCTGTGAAATAACCTTAATTTTATTTGCTGTTGTTCTTTCCAAAATGAACATAAATTAAATATTATCCCGCTTGGCTAGTACTTTTCCTATCCTACTCATAAATTACTGCATGGACCAAGGAAAGAATTAGTTCACGCCAAAAGGACATTACACAATTTCTTAAAATCCAATAATATTTACAATCTGGCTACTATAATGAGAAAGAAAACTCCTTTCTTCAAAAATAGACATCGATCCTAAGAATTATATACAGGGTGTAAACGAAATATAACGATATACTTTAATATGTAATAGCTGTAATAATATTAAGAATAAAATGCTAATGCACGAAAACTATATCTCGAACGAGATCAAAGAAAAAAAAAATTTTATAAATGCGCGTGACTCGATTCGATTCTGGTAAATTTAGTATTCCTTTACAATTGCAGCGCTACCCCTACTGAAGCGTAATGGTTAGAGTTGTAGATGCGATCATGTATACTGTAAGCCAGAAGTCAGTCTGTTATCAACTTCCGTGAAATATGGCTTATTCAAATCACGAATTAACAGATATTTTTAATAATATTTTATATTATTAAAAATACCTTTGTATTATACAAAACTGGTGGGGTTTACCTACTCATGTATGTTTCAATTATTCTGAGATATCGTCTTACTATATGGTGAAGCAGATGGAAATGTTAGAGATACTAGACGTATTTCTCAAGAGCGGTTTCCGAACCGAAGATGTCCATCAAATGATTTGATTTTACAAACCATGTACAGATTGAAAAATCGCGGTACATTGCATCCAAGTTATGAGGGCCGTGGCCGTGAAAGACGATCTTCGGCAATGTATTTTTCAAGCTGTGGCCCATATCCGTGAAGACCTAGCCGTGCTAAAGCGTGTTCCATAGTTCCAAAGTTCGAACAGCTCCTTTAAGCATTCCACCTGTTTCACACAAATTTTTCCTATTTAGGGCAAAAAAATTGTCACTAAAAAAAGAGGCAAATAGAACACAGAAAAAAATTTAATTAAAAATTACAAATGTAATATTTATTTTTTGACGTGAATATTAAGGCAACTAAAAATTGCATATCACCACAAAACTCTTATATCGTTTAAAATTTTTAAAGGAACTCGATATTGTATTTTTTTTTGAGGTATTACAAAGGACATTGACCTATGTACAAATAACAACGGAACAGCTGATGCATAAGAAAATGTATGAATGAACACATGTCATGTCTATAAAACTTTTCACACAAAGACGTATTTACTACATTGCCGAAGTGTGAAGGGGATTTTTTGGTGAATACAGGGCCGTATTTGAAAAGTTTGTGTTCCTAAATTTCCGGCAAAATTAAAGTTTCGATAGAATATTTTTTTTTGTAGATTTGAATTGCTGTCTGGCGTATCTATTATATATTAGTATACGCCGGGATATTTCATTTATACCCTGTATAATTAAAACACCATACAGACTAACGTAGTAGGACTGTCAGGATAAGCACGTAAATGCGTAGCCTTAATATACTTGACATAGCGAAAAGTTTGTATCGTTCTGATTCTCGGCAATCAATAAAGCTTTTTTGATGCTGTCTTTTAAAATAATGCTTATTATATACATTATAACTGACGTTTGTCAGAATTTTTAACCAAAATGCACTGGGGGCTAGGCTGGGACACCTCAAATGATATACGTGGTAGAAACTTAATCAATTTTGAAACTCTAGAGCGTCGTGGGTGGTACCAATCGATTCCTTTCGGCGAGATACACTTAGGGATGTCTTGACTATAGATAATTACATACCTGTAGAAAAGATGTTTCAAAAAAGTGCATTGCCTCCCCCCCCACTTTTTTTTCAGAAAAAAGAATACTGACCAACGGCGCATAATTCTCAGAATCTCCATGGTTGATAGCGTCAAACATGTTTTTCTCGTATTGAAGAAGTATGTGTGCAAAGAGATATATACAAATGTATATGCAAATTTGGAAGGTGAAGTTCACTCGAATAAAGAATCCTATTTTAAATAAACGGCTGAAAATTTGTGAAACTAATCTATGTGCTGCATCTGACACTTTTTTCTGTTTTTAAAAATCTTTAAAATCTGAGCTATTAACAATTTTCGGGAACTACCGTTAGGAAAATATTCAAATTGTTCGCGGTCTAGTGGTTATCACGTTTAGTTCTGGACTAGATCATCCAAGTTCAAGTCCATTAAGCAGCAAATAATTTTTCATGTTTTATTATGTAAAAGCCCATAAATTAAACCCAAGAATATCTTTTGGATTTACCCTTCTTCAACCATGTGTTTGCATAAATTTAAGATAGCTTTGAAACTAGTAACATGCAATGTATTTCCCACCAAAAAAAAAATTGTAAATTAATTTATTGCAAAATACCCTGATGCGACAGAAAAAACGATAAATATACTTCATGTGTTTAAGTCTTTAAGCAAATAAGAGTGGTGGACAACAAGGTGACAAGCTGATAAAATTATGGATTCCAGACCCAAAAAATCTTAGAAATGATGCTAAGAAAAGTATATTTCACAGCTGTGCTTCGCTAGTTAATCCGTTACAGCCATGATTTTCTTATCTTTTAGATTTTGGTGCTAAGGAGTTGTGACGAATCAAGCTTGCACATCAGCATTCTGCTTGTGGGGTCAATATTTCCACCCCTAAATGAACTAATGTTTGTGCATGAATTGCACATGTTGTCATGTTGACACATAATATATGTACAATAACTTCAGCATTAAAAGATTTTGATTCTACATCATATCCGGGCAACCTTTAGGTTGAATGGCGAATGTTAAGACCACCACCAAATGCTCCTATCATTGCAGTTCATACGCTTGAATGTCTTGAAAAACAATAAAATGATTTTCAATAATAAATATTCGTTTTTGTTTGTTAATTCGAATGCGTAAATAGCAGCTTCCATATGCGAAATAATTCAACAGAGATAATTGAAATGAAATGTTTGGCGAATTAATGGTGGCATGAAACAACGGAGATTGAGCAGCAGAATAAGAATTCTTCTCTGAGGACAGGTGAAAAATTCTAGCACAGAATAGAACACCAGTTGTAACAAAGATCTAAAACATAAACCAACTCGAGATGTCTTACATACCATGGCAAAGACGGAAAAGAGTTAAGTATGAAATTGATGAAATGAATAATAAACGGTAGCCATATTTAGTTTATTTGCAATATTTTATTTCACCTATAGCTTCTTCATTTCTAAAATATAAGCCAAAATTTTTTCAGTTACTTAAATTGTTGGTATATGAAACAGCGTAAAGTCAATAAATGGAGAAATATAAAATAAACATTTTATACATGGGCGAGGCAACCATCTAAATGGATATTTATTTAAAGAAACTCAAAATTAACAATATTAAATCCACAAAGTTCATGCAGTAAGTCGAGCGTACGTCTCGTTTCAAAGAAAAACACAAAACCGATCTGAAACAATACATTTTCACGAGGAAATATTTACTTTAAAGACACCCGAAAGTGGGCTAAAATTAAACAGAATATTATAAACACGTCACGAAGGTTAACGGTGCTAATATTTATCCGAAGCAACGTCAAAATCTACACTTAGTTCCCCATTTTCCACAAAAGGATGCGGGGTGTCTAATTGTAATATGGGGCGCTGGCAGGCTTACCACCCCGAAATTAAAGCTGAGCTCAGCGAGGGGCGGATTAAGAACCTTACCCCAGCAATAAATAGCAGCTGATATGAATATATACTTAAACACAATGAGACCAGACACCCTCGGCTCAGGTACTGAAATATCACAGAAACAAGTATTGTCTGCATTATAGGAAAGGGATTTCGATGAAATCAAGGGAAGATCAGAATTGATGAATGTTAATTAGTAAACTTTTAAATTGTATCGGGATCTTTTTTAAAGGATTATGAAAGGATGTCTTAGCCACTGTATTTCAATACAACATTTTATTTATTCAACATAATCTCCGTTAAGACTTACACATTTAGCAAAACGTTATACTAGGTACTTGCTTTGTCCTTACACTTATGTGAACAGCTATGGTTGATTTGGTGTTCGTGATATTGACATTAGTTAATCAGCGGCGCTCAATATTCTTCCATGTCTGTCTTTTGTGACTTGATTGCATGTAATAGGAGAGTTTTTGTAGTAAATATTGTCTATCTCAGCATCATGTACTAACGAGCCTATAGCAAGACGAAACATTAAAAATCTTTTTTGTTTAAAACAACATTTTTTTTAATAATATCGAAATATTATTCAAAATTAGGTGTGAAGAATTCAATACTAGTTAATATTTGTGTGAAACTTGCTTTCAAGAAATGCAGATATAACATATGCGTGTTTCCTCTTGCTATAGACTTGATATACCGTGTGTAAACGAGGTAAGAAAACGACATTGCTGCGCAAGACGCCTCCACGCTTTACGTCAAAAATTTGTTCACAGGCTTGCATATTGTCAAAATGTTAACGGTCATCATTTCGAAAACTTTCCTAACTGACATTGATTTAGTTTATATTTTTGTTTTAATTTTTCTTTGCAATAAAATCTGCATTCTTAGATTTAATTAAATATCTCTGTGGTTGAAAAAATGGGTGCCAAACCATATATCTACTGAAATTCATAAAAATATACAGGGTGTTTCATTTAAAATAAAAAGTTAATGTTTCCGGTTAAACCGGAAGTCTAATCGTCGAATACCCGATTTGCATTTAAATAATTGTGGAAAGTCTAATTAAAATCTAAGTGACCATATCAAATATATTCGAATTGATTTATACTTTTACCTAACCGTGTATAAACGAATTGCGCTCAAATGGTATAAAAATTTGGGTGATAAAACCTCTTCGCGGGGGTTGTATTCACCGCGGCGCGCAAATGGTCAACACCCTCACAAATAACTCAAATTTCTTCTCAGAATAGCTCTTATTTATACAAGTGTCCCGTATCGTTATATTCAGATTTTAGGAGTGTAAAGTAGACTTCATTTCAAGTAACAAAAACGCAAAACTTGTATGTATGTATATCCATTTTTATTTGTTTCAAAGTTACAGATCTATGAATGTGATTGTCACATCATGAAAAAAAATGTAATCCTAAAGTCAATACAAACTGATTTTTTTTTTAAAGTTATACGATTCAATAACAGGCCTGTGATTGTTAACGTCGCATAAGGAAATGTTATCCTAAAATAAATAAACACGTGTCGTAGTGCATACAGTAATTTCTTGGAGATCTACAAAAAAGAGTACTGGAAATTGATTTATGATAAAGAAAGTTCTTACTTATTTCGTAAGTGCTGAACCATGAATATCATACAATAAACAAATGTTCAGATGACTGTTAACGCTGTATTTTTTAATAAAGGATTACATTACGTTTCAGTTCATACAACAGCTTATTAGTGAGTGCACACGTTTTCTTTATTCAAAATGCCTTACCGATTTTCTTCTCAAGAGTATGCGGACATGCATTTTGTGTATGGCTACTGTAACGGCAGTGCACGTCAAGCAGTTATTGAATACCGAACCGACATCGGTTTCCCGATAGGCGCATTCCTCATTACAGAACGTTTCTGGAAGTACACAGACAATTTCGGGAATGCGGACTGCGTGATTATCTTTTCGACCGAGGAGTAAATTTGCCAGCAGACTTAGAGGAAGAAGCAGTAGCTATTGTTACAAGGGATCTAACTCTCAGTGTACGTCGAATCGCTAGACAACTAGGAGTGCCACGAACGACAGTTTGGCCAATTTTGAAACGTGAGGGCTTATATTCATATCACTATCGCAGGGGACACGGTTTGCTTGAGACAGGCCACTATGCTCGTCTAGTTTATTCTACCTGGATATTAAGACAGTCACGGCTTCATTTTAATTTCTGCAGAACAGTCCTCTGGACAGATAAATCTACGTTTACGAGAAGTGGTGATACAAATCTGACAAACCTGTACAGGTGGTCATAAAAAAATCCCAAAGCTATATGCCCATCTAAATTTCAACATGAATTTTCTATTAACGTTTGGGCGGCCCTAATCGATGACTTGTTGGTTGGTCCTGTCGTTCTTCCTGGGAGGTTAAATGCGGACAATTACCTTCAATTTCATATTGACAAACTGTCAGGACTTTTAGAGGATGTCCCACTGAATGTTCGACGAGATATGTGGTTTCACATGGATGGGGCACCACCATATTTCGGAATTGCTGTCCGAAATTGGGTTAACGTCAATTATCCAAGATGGATTGGTCGAGGTGGTCCTGTTGCATGGCCACCCAGATCACCCGATCTTAATCCACTTGACTTTTATTTATGGGGGTACATGAAAAATTTAGTCTACGCGCAAGTTTCGAAGACAAGAGAAGAGTTGTTGGATCGTAGTCACCTGGCTGTCGAGCAAATCCGACAAAACAAGTATGAAATTCGGATAAGTACTTCTTCTGTTGGCTTACGGGCACCAGCCTGCATTCAACAAGGAGGTGGACATTTCGAAAATATTATTAATTGAACTTTTTTAAATAAAATTAGTTTTTATTGACTTTAAGATTACATTTTTTTTCATGATCTGACAATCACTTTCATAGATCTGTAACTTTGAAACAAATAAAAATGGTCATACAAGTTTTGCGTTTTTGTTACTTGAAATGAAGTCTACTTTACATTCCTAAAATTTGAACATAACGATACGGGATACTTTGTATAACAAAAAAAAAACATAAATATTTTAATTACATATGGCTCGTTATCTAGTTATAATAAATCTTATTTATTTGTTATTTAAGATATGAAGTGCGCCTCTGAAAAAATTATTCTTTCTTAATAGTTATTTGCGGTGTTGAAAGTTAACATATCTATCAAATAAGCCTATTTTTATGTACATTTTTCTCGTTTACTTTGTTTGGATAAAAATTGTTTAAAAACAGTTCATTTTGGAACTTAATTTCCACTACTAACTTTGCATTTTTTCTATCGTTATCTGTTTTTAGCGTAATGTGAATATCGTAAGTATTGGTGGGGTATTTAAATTTTATTATAGTTACGTTATGAAACATTTAGAGCTTGCTTCGACAATTTTTACTATATAATAAAACAAAATGTGACAGCATAGCATATCAGTATATAATTTGTTTAAATATTGAAAAAAAATTGAATAATTTTATTAGTTGTTTATTTTATAATTGACATCTTGTCGGTAACAACCGACTGTCCCGTAAAAAACGCCAACAATCATAATTCCGTTATCTCTTGTCCGATTTTATTGAAACAAAAATAAATTTAACAACATCAAAAATAGTACAAAATAGTAGTGTTTTTTTGTTTTCAGTTGTTTTTATTAATGTCAAGCGATAATCAACTATTTTATTTTAAATAGCATATTTATTTTTGGCTATATTCGGATTGGATTTTTTTTCTGAATTGAACGATGTATAACATGTCTATTTTTTTGATAAACGTTTAATAAAAAAAAACATTTATCAAAAGCAACTTTGCTTTTAATAAATTTTCGAATGTACCATGAAGCATTTGAAATGTAAGTATTATACACTTCGCAAAATACAACACTTTTATTCTGTAGTATATTTGATGCTATTAAATTTAGCTTTGTTTCAATAAAATCGGACGATAAATAAGTAAATTATGATTGGTGGCGCTTTTTTACGGGACAGTCTGTATATACCTATACTTAGTATATATTTTTATTTTTTTAATATTCGGTTTTAATATTCAAGTACCTAAGCTAGATCTTATTTATTTAAAAATCCACTTTAAAGAATTTAATACTAGGCTTTTCTAATTGTGTTAAGTATTTAAAAATATTTCATTTAAAATAAAAATATTTTGTCAATCAATTAGCAAGGATAAAGAATTTAAGTATTTGTGAACGATTTCAATTAAAATTCCAGGAATCGTTTACATATTAAGAAATTGTACAAATGTACACATTCAAATATATTTTTCATACAAAAGCTTTTTTAATGTGAATAAAAAGAGAAAAACAATATTCTATGTGAGAAAAATAATGTCAAATACGAAAAAAAAATTATTACTTGCATTTTAAGAGAGAAAATATCACAAGAAGAATTCGGAGCAATAAAACACTTTAAAAAAACTGTCTCCTGACCTACTTTATAAAATCCATTAGCGAAAACATTTCGTGGAATTTTTTCGAATGCATCTAATGCTGGGTTATTGACCCGATATAAGTACACGCGTACGCGATAGTTGATTGGCGGTCGTCGTCCACGTTCTGTTGCTATGCCACTCCCACTCCGACAATTTGACATGATAAGAGATGCATAGTCCACGTTGGATCCCATGGCAACCGTTAATTCGCATTCAATAACCAATTTAATAGAAGTAATTTAAATATTAAATTATTTTCGCAGTTATTTCTTATTTGCAATTTTATAATTTCAATGATTTAATCTACCCATTTTAGTATTTAGGATTCGAATGTATGAATATGTATTTTAGACGTGTAGTCAAATGCATTATAAACTACATTTATAATAAGCTATTTCTGAACGATACGGGACACTTTGTATAACAAAAAAAAACATAGATATTTTAATTACATATGGCTCGTTATCTAGTTATAATAAATCTTATTTATTTGTTATTTAAGATATGAAGTGCGCCTCTGAAAAAATTATTATTGTGTTTTTGAATGCCAGATTTAATTCTCAAGCAAATAACTTCATTTAAAGCATTTTTCATTGCTCTTAACTGCTGTAAAAATATTAATAACCTCAAAATGAGAGGCGTAGATATATCCTTACGAGTATGAAAACATTTTTGATGTCTTTGTAAATACAAAATGTAGATTAAACAATTCAATTTTATGTTTTGTATACACACACACACACTATATATTTATTTGAAAAGATAAATTTTGTATTATTTGATCTGTCAATATTGATTTAAAACTGAAGATTTGTAAATTTTACATCAGGGATGTGCTCGTGTTTGCCCGTATAATTTTGTTTAATTTCAGATGTCAATAATCTTCTTTTTGTTTGTCGAAAAAAATACACAGAAACATGCGTATACAGAGAGTGTGATATTTACTTTTCCTATACACATATCCGAACGTGTTTATTCCTCTAAAGGACGGCCATCTCATATTTATATAAACATTTACGAGTGCTGACTTTAAATATGTTGCGAGCAATTCGATAACTTCAATCTTGACTACGAAAATATTTTATTTCAACTTTCAATGCATTCCACCGCCTCTTAAGGTTGTCAGATGTAGTCGTTGAGTTTTTCAGTAAATTTTTAAATGTTGCGAAATTGAAGTTTGCTTTTCGAAGCTTGTTAACATTTAACATTCCTGGAATTTTAAATTAGCGTTTGCTTACACTTGTAAGAATTTACGTAAACATAATACCCGTTATGAAAAATAATAAATTTAATATATCTATGCAATACAAAGAAAAAAACACTAATTTTTGAAATATAATACTTCTGAGCATAAATCTAACAGAAAATTATCTATTTGTAGGTTTGAATCTGATGAGTAGGGGTCGGACACGAGAGGCCCAAGTTTGTTTAATGTAATATTTGCCGCCATTAAAGTTTCACTAAGAAATTCAAAGAGATAATTGAATAGGACAGGACTGTTATCCGTGTTGAAAGTATTATCTTTGTTCTTAACGATATGAATACCTTCGGGTTGCCTAGGGTTGCTTATTTTTTTGATAAGTTTTAAATAATCTACTGTGATGTTACGATCAGTTTCTGATACATGACGTGCGACACTCGATTTTTCCAATTTATTGAATTTAATATGCGGTATATGTTCTTTATAGATTGTTCACGATAACAGACGAGACACGTGATAAACAGTTACTTCGGAACAAGTAACATTTAAATTACAATAATACCTAATAATCCTGGTATTTCTCTCTATTAAGTGAATATATTATGTTACCAGAACTGGGCATGGTTGTCAGCTTAGATTCTGTCAAATGTCATTCAAATAAGTTGTTTACAAAGAGTTTATATTTACAAGTTCCTACCTATATAAATCGATATTATATATAAGATCAGTTATTTTCACAACTAAATCATTCCTACCCCGTTAGGAAAACAAGCGAAACGAAATCATTCGATCATTAATAGGGTATTTCGAAATAGAACGCGATAATGGGCCATTACTTTTTCTGTTATTTGACAGGTAATATTTTCTATTATTTATATTATAAACGTTTAACACTAATATATTTTTATTACAGAAAGTAAGTAATGCTTTAAATATCCATATTGCCACAGTAAATAAAATATCATATGTATCAAAAATGGGGGTTAAACCATCTAGTCCAAAGCGAAAACGGACTAAAAAAAACCTGTCATAGATTTTGAAGATTCTAATCAATATGCAATTAGAAACACACTTTATGACATGTATAAAAATAGTAAGTTTAAAGTAATTTAGTACTTATATTTATAAAATAAATATTTCAATTAATTACAGAACAGCATATTACGATTTCATCTTTGAATACTCCCAACTAAAAGGAACTTTTTTCTGGTGGTAATACATCTTTATTGAAAATATTACATGGAATAGGTTTTCATTACAAGAAGGATGAACTAAAATGAGCATTAATGGAATTCTCACATATTATATTAAAATGTGTTATGTTCTTGCAACAATATATTCATATGAAACATGAGCATTTATGTGAGTTTGTTTTCTTCAATGAAACCTAGGTTTTCCAAGATGGAACTATTTGCAAATCAACAAAATGAGTCAATAAAAACAGTCAAAGTTACAAAAGTGGGTGATAAAAGGTACAATGTATTACTAACAGAATAATATTTGTACATAAAGTATAACTAGATACATTGTATTACACGCAGGTAATTCTAATGAAATTATTTCTAAAGCTGAATTAATATTTACAACAAATATACAGCATCTGGATTGCCACGGTGACATGAACAGGAACAATTTCTTATACTGTTTTGAACATCAACTTCTTATGAATTTAGAAGAACCCTCCGCAATTGTTTTAGATAATGCCAGTTATCATAGAACTATTAAAAATAAAAGTGATATTCAATAAAAATGATATTCTTCATTGGGTTTTGAACGGCAAGACATATTACATTTTATAATCAATGAAAGTAATTATAATTCTGAAAACAGCGTAAATGTTTAATAAAATTAGTATTTCATATGAATATTGTTTTCTCTTTATTTATATCATATGTTTATCACAATGTTACAAGTCCTTTAATCTCTATGTATTTTGATTTTCTGTATATTATTTTTGTGTAAATAGTCTAAAATAAATAAATTCCCATATACATTTTGATTTTGTTTGTATATATAATAACAATATAAAGCATATTAGGAGTTGTAAATACTTTAAAATGACATAAACCTAACATAATAGATTATTTACTAATAACAGCTGACTCAAAGCAATGTAGATTTGTCAACCCTGTTTTGTAACTATTTATCACGTGTCTCGTCTGTTATCGTGAAAGACCTATACCGATAGGTCCAACTCGCAACGGGCCATAGGCAACAATATACGTATGGAACGTAATGCGATGTGGCAACGTGTGTACGATGCCTATATTGAGTGACTTTCTTAAAATTTAAATTTATTTTGTAGAATTATTGATTTTTTTACTTTTATCTTTTAGAAAACGTTATTGTTTTTTTATTACTTAAAATTACTTTATATGAAAAATACCATAAAAGTGTAAACAAAGACAGTACACATTGAAACGAATATTCATTCAATTGTATTGTCATGAAATTGAATTTGTCAATCGTTGTTAAATTTGTTAGAATGAATAGATATTTATATTTATCGGAAAATACTAATACTTAAAGCAAACAAATAAGGTGTAGTGTTTTGTTATAGGAATGTATAATATCCATTTCTTCCTGCATATTGATTATGCAGCTGATGCTTTCGTAATATGCTCATATTTGTATATCTACTATTATCGTGATGTTATTATAATACAGATACCAAAATAACAAATTTAACAACGATTGACAAATTCAATTTCATGACAATACAATTGAATGAATATTCGTTTCAATGTATACTGTCTTTGTTTACACTTTTATGGTATACTACTTTTCATATAAAGTAATTTTAAGTAATAAAAAAACAATAACGTTTTCTAAAAGATAAAGGTAAAAAAATCAATAATTCTACAAAATTAATTTAAATTTTAAGAAAGTCACTCAATATAGGCATCGTACACACGTTGCCACATCGCATTACGTTCCATACGTATATTGTTGCCTATGGCCCGTTGCGAGTTGGACCTATCGGTATAAAGAGTTTTTATTAAGCGTTTCGTTTGACCTATATATTTCAAATTAAAATCCCTGCAATTAATATTATTATACGGAGATGTATTGAAAAATTCTTTGCCTACTATTGAAGCAAACAAAATTTGAACGTCAAAATATTTTGTTAATCATCATACTCTCCTCCTAAATTAATACAATTAATACAGCGATCCTGCAACGCCTCTAGACCTTTTTATCTTGCTCTGCAAACCAGGCCTCCACAGCTTCTATCACCTCTTCGTTGGAAGAAAATTTACGACCTTTTAAATTTCTTTTCAGTTGAGGAAAGACGTGATAGTCGGACGGAGACAGATCTGGTAAATAAGGCGGGTGTTCAAGTAATTCGAACCTTAAATCATCATGCGATTTGTGTGCAGGGGCATTGTCCTGAAAACAAAACAACTTTGGATAACTTTTCGCGTCTTCTCTCCATAATTCTTTCTCGTAGAGCGGTCAGTAACGTCGAATAATAATTCCCAGTTATTGTTCTACCCTTATCCAGAAAATCAATCATGATTACTCCATGGCAATCCCAAAAAACTGAAGCAAGAATTTTTTCAGCAGATTTTTGAACGCGAAACTTCTTAGGCCTTGGAGAACCAGAGTGTCTGCATTCCATCGATTGTTTCTTCGTTTCTGGGTCGTAGAAATGTACCCAAGTTTCATCCCTAGTAACAATACTGCTTAAAAAGTCTGCATCACTTTCAAACCGAGCACAGATTGAAAGCGATGCTTCCACCCTTGCACGCTTCTGGTCCACATTAAGATATTTAGGGATCCATTTTGCAGAAATTTTTCTCATGTCCAAATCGACGTGAACTATATGATGAACGCGTTCATATGAAATTTTCAGTGCCTCAAATATTCGTTCTAGACCAATTCGACGGTCCGACAAAATCATGTCACGAACTGCATCAACATTTTCGCGGACGGATACAGAAACTGACCTTCCCAATCGGTGTTCATCTTCAATGGAAAATTTACCCCTTTCGAAGCTAGCAATCCAATTTTTTACAGTCGCATACGAAAGATATTGTTTGCCAAGAGTATTAAGCATACTTCGTAAATCTCTTAACCCCTTCAAATACAGGTAGTTGATGATGGCTCGATACTCGAATTTTTCGATTTTCACAATTTCGATCCTTTCGACATTCTTTTTTTCAAATTTTATTGCGCAACTTTGGCTTCACTTTTTGACGTGATACTTTTACACTGACACTTCTAATATGCTATTTTTCGTTGTTATGATATCGCAATATTTTTTTTATCCACGGAACCGGTTTAGGCTAACTACAGGCTGACTGAAGTTTCATTTTGTTTTTTTGGGGGATATATTCTAAAAAATATAACAAATAAAATAGTAAAAATTTTTTCTAATAAAAGTTGTCTAGAAACGCCAAAAAAAAATTAAAAATTAAAAATAAAAAAAATTTTTTTTGGCGTTTCTAGACAACTTTTATTAGAAAAATTTTTTACTATTGAAACTTCAGTCATACTGTGTATATATATATATATATATATATATATATATATATATATATACAGTATGACTGAAGTTTCATTTTGATTTTTTTTTTGGGATATATTCTAAAAAATATAATAAATAAAATAGTAAAAATTTTTTCTAATAAAAGTTGTCTAGAAACGCGAAAAAAATTTTTTTTATTTTTTATTTTTAATTTTTTTTTGGCGTTTCTAGACAACTTTTATTAGAAAAAATTTTTACTATTTTATTTGTTATATTTTTTAGAATATATCCCAAAAAAAAAATGAAACTTCAGTCAGCCTGTATATATCAATACCCGATTTCTGAGTCAAAACTACCGTATCTTTGGTATTACTTAGGAGAGCTTTAATTGTTTTCGGACCGAAACCGACTTGGAAATCTCGTTATTTAAAAACTCTATTTAGGATTTGTTTAATAAGTACCTACCGACTTACCTAATAATTTGGTCCAAAGCGGATTTTTCCGAACGAGTATTAAGTTTCATACAAAGAAAAGGAAATTTAACAAGCATAATTTAGTGTAACGGAAAGTTACGTACTATTATACCAAAACAACCAATAAAAACCAATAATTATATAATTATATCCTCAAAAACACCCCAAACAAGAAGCTTGAAAATACTTCAGTAACAATTAGTCTCTAAAACTGGAACGAAAAATCGCCATATGTTGTCAGCTGGATGCCGGGAGGGGTGACTAACGACTGTACGTGTGCTTCCATAAGTACTCGGACAATAATGTACCCACAGGATTTACAAATATAGGGGTGCGACCCCTCCTCACTTACTCACATGCAGCACGTAAAGAGCTTAGCGCAAAGGGGGATAGAACAAGTAATAGGGAATATTCGTATGTACGTATAGGGGTCGGCAGTAAACTCGACTGTGCTTATTATGCACAAATCTACCCCCCGGTTATTAAGACGGTTTGTTGAAATGATTGTCGTAGTATTTTGACTTATAAATCAAGTTATCGCAATCAATAGATTGCAGGATGCTGTTTTTTTTTTTTACTGTAAACGTATTGGTGATGCGATTGTAGAAACAGTAATGATGGTTGTTATATTGACAAATGTACAAATAAGGTATTTTAAAGGTAAGGTATTACTGAGTCCCGACTAATGATAACATTGAAATGAAACAGCTTTATATATAAAGCTATAAAGAATTTGAAACATACTTTAGTGAGTAAAACCTCACCGTATTTTGTATAAAACAAAAACATTTGTAAATAATATAAAAATATTATCAAAAATCGGGCCAAAAATCATCAGTACATGATGCCGGTTTTACCCACTGTTGAGGATACATGCAGGATCCTCTCATATCACTTTAATATTAAGTATTTTTAAATTAATTTAAGAAACGATTAGGTTTCGATTAAGTATAATAACTAACTATTTGAATTATAATCAAATTAAAATCAGTATGCAGGCTCATGTATCACACGGTATAGTTTTATCATCTGCGGCCCATCATATTTACATAAAGCGGTTGGTCCGATCCGGATACTCTTAGGTACAATTGTACACGAGGTCAAATTTATATTCTTTTGCCAGCTTTAAACAATGTATACAATCAGGGTCTAGTTATATTGCCTTTCAGAACAATAATCCATATACTATCTAGTTAAATTCAAAGATCTTTTATTACCAGTAATGGTGGGTTCTTTGTATCATATAATTCTGTCAGTCCCAACATGTACGCGGTATTACAGTATTTCCATTCAAGGTACCTACAATAATTGGATCTTGGTAGTTCAAGGAACATCCAAAACATTTGGTTTTACTGTCTGAACTTCCCAGGATTTGTTAAATGGTGAACTGGTGAAACGTTTATAATCGCTGGTTTATTACGGCAATGCAATATATTCTATAGTCAAAGAAACTCACCGACAGTTTTTCCCATATTTTAAGTTCAATTGAGAACGCCTCTTTGAACAGTTTCTACCAATCATGGTATAGTGGGGATTTTGAATTTTTCATTTGGAGTTTTCTTTATCACAAAAATCTCAATCTCAAGTCAGTCTTACCTACAAGTTTAACACACAAACAAGTTATTTCGCGTTTATAACTTTATCGGGGTAAACTCCTCATTTCGAGTAATCAAAACTCTCATCAGAGTTAATTTGTCTCAACATAGACATTCAGCTTATTCATTTAAGTATCAGTTTCTTTTATATATCATCAAACATAAAGTCATTCAAACAGTGCCGATTCATTTAATCAATTACAAGACACAAAGTATCACAACAGTCATACTCATAAGATAAATAGCTTAAGTTGTTGTATATTTAAAAATAAGTGTAATTACTGTAAATAAATATATTTAGATCAATTGCATTTATTCAGAAACTAACCTTTCACCGAAGAAAAAACAATAAAGCGTTAAACTTACACCTTGTGCGCGGTGAGTTCATTCAAATAATCGAGCTGTAATCAAAGGGAACGAGCGGCGAAGCATCGTCACCGGAACCGGAACAGACCGTCCACCCACTCTAGTATGTTTCAATTGTTTTTCTAATTTCACTATCGTAATCAGCGGAAAAACAATACATCTTTCCTAATTTAACCGACCACATAGCTCCTACAATAAGGAATATATCAATGGTGAACGCCTAATTTGGATCAGCCTGTATACGCTATCGCAGTGTCCGATGTATAGTGAAGGTACGTTAATACAGTTTCCGTCAGTTACAGCTGTGACTGTCTGATGGAAACTACTTTGCCAAGTCTTGCACTTCTCATAAAGACAGCGATGGTCGTTTTAGTGATCGTGATGTTAACATTACTGCAGAACTGGTTAATAGCGCCAACAGACAGTGGTGTAGATTCGACAATAAGTGGTGGGGCGGTGGTGGTGATATAATATTCGGTATTACTTCGATTCTGTACGAGATCTGTTGTATATATGTTATATTGTATACGTAGGAATGCCAAATGTTTACATATTGAAAATTAGTTCCCATAGATTCGGAAACGTTTCCTATGTTACTACTTGTCGCTTTCTCATACCTTAAATGGCCATAAATTGCCTTGCATTTGTTTAGACTAGTGTTTCGAACGCATTCCGATATTTTGTTTTATATTTAATATACATTGTATTCCTGAAGTCCCGCTAATTGTAAGAAGGGCTTAATAAAACTCCGTCTCTAAAAATCGTTACTGTGTTTTTATTCTTCGACTTAAAGTATAAATCTAAATAACTCATACAACTCTCGATTATTAGTAATTCTTAGAGACAGGCCACATAGGGCTGAAATGTCTGAAAGTCTACAACATCTGTAAGTACATACATTAGGAAGTTATTGAATAGCACTATTCATTCGGTTAACCGCACACAAAAAATAGATGTGCAGTTAACCGAATGAATAGTGCTATTCAACAACTGCGTGATGTACCTACAGATGTTGTAGACTATTTATATCGTCCGTCATAATGACGTCCATTTCATCCAGATGTTCCGGTCTTTAGTAATTATACACTTCGGTAATTCAATTAAGATCATTTATACATGTATGCTGCCGTAAGTCCCATTTCGTAGTTCTAAGTTTGTTTTAAAAATGTCGCAGTTATATACGTCGCGAAAACGACCAATATCGGACACTGTTAAAAACTATATAGCAGAAATGCCGGCCTTGTATTATGATACAACGTCAATAGAAAACAAAATTCTTCGATAAAAAGTGGCAAACGACACGATGAAAAATTTAAATTTAATTAATATGTTACCTTTATTTTATTGAATCTACCGTCTTACTTACTAGACGACGAAGCATTTACGTAAAAACATTATTCTCCAACATATATTACTTTACAAAATGCTACAGAAATTCACCTTTAACAAGACTTAACAATAAACATATAAACCCACAACAGAATGCGTTAAATATTTACGTCTACGCTTAGATCAGAAACTAGTTAGGAAAGAGCACATATGGGAAAATCGCCAACAAATTTTGAAAACACTATTGTTTCCGTGGAAGAAAATTTCAGCACTCAATTAGAAATAAACTTTCGGTATATAATGTAATCTGTAAACCTGTTGAAATGGAATTAAACTATGGACTACAGCTACCAAATCCAATACTGCGATCGTAAAGAGATCGAAAAACTGCGTGCAATTGTTAATGAGAGACATAACATGATTTAGATGCTCCTATGATAGACCAGACAATTAGACGCTATCTGCAACGACTCAAAAGACATCCAAATTCACTAGCCCTGGACCTCTTAGACAACAACGAAGATGTCAGAAGACTTGAAAAGCCATTGAACTTATCTTTTTAAATTAAAGTGTGCATTAGATATAACATTTTGCTATAAACTCACGAACGTTGAAATTGTGTCATATAGAGTGGTATTCAGTTGAATAGAACTCTCCCACACCATTTAAGTGTTAAATCTTACATACTTATCTGTATTGTACACATTGCATAATATACGTAAAACAAAACAAATCTGATTGTAATTGGCAATGCATGTGGTATTAGTAAAATGATGGTATGCAAATGTCCTTGGAATAAAATGGAAAGATGCAATTATATAGAATATGAATTTTAAAAAGTCAATTACGACGCGAACGCCAAAATTAAAAGCCCCCTGAAAATAGATCATCTCCCTCCTAGGAATCATAATGTCTATAAAAAATACCGGGATTTAACTTACACGCAACATACGCCGCAATATTTATGTTTATAAAAACCTTAAACGATAACATGATAACATTGTTGAGACTGCTGTCGATGTTATAAAAACTCTACAATGGAGCAGCTTTGTTTACTTAGGGTTCAGTAACCTCAATACCATTACCTACGAATATATCAGCTGCGAATCATATATAAGCTCTTTCGGAAAATATTTTCGATTCATATTCCATATAATTACATCTTTCTTCGTTTCATGTGTATTACGCGAATGTTTTTTTTTTGTTACGAGAAGTAACAAATATAAAATATTGAGATCGTGTTGATCCCCAACTTTCACAATCTGCTTGCTTCCAAAGTAAGTTGTAACATACTTAAATAGGTAAAACCTCACAGAATTTTGTTTAAAACAAACAAATTTTTAATAATATAAAAATACTATTAAAAATCGGGTGTGGAGAACACAATAAAAGTTCATAAAAGATACTTTCACATAAATATGAACTTATTATTATGTTCACCAAACCCAATTTTTTTTATATTATTTTTATATTATTCAAAATGCTATTTTTTTTCTATCTGATACCTTCAACAGAATTTTGTTTAAAACAAACAAATTTTTAATAATATAAAAATACTATTAAAAATCGGGTGTGGAGAACACAATAAAAGTTCATAAAAGATACTTTCACATAAATATGAACTTATTATTATGTTCACCAAACCCAATTTTTTTTATATTATTTTTATATTATTCAAAATGCTATTTTTTTTCTATCTGTTTCCCTTAAATAATATCGAACGTACGTACGTAAGCATGTAACGATCGAAACTGAATAGCGAAACAATTCTTTTACTACTTAAACGCTACCCTTACTCTTTATAGTCGTTTGCACTTCTTCAAATGCAGTGGCGTGACAAATATTTATTAAATATCTTTATCATTTTTTTCTCACTTATAAGAGGGAATTTTGTGAAAATATTTTGTATTAATATTCTATATAATTACATTTTTCCATTTTTCATACGCTGTCTCTTTATTTCAAGCACACTCTGTATATTATGTAGCTCTCTTGTGTTCTAATCTGTAAGAAATGCTTTCGAACAGGAATCCGTTTTATGTTACTGTACTCCGTAGGTAAGTAACGCAGTATCCTTATTTCCATAATAAAGTTCCATGGTGACATTTATTACGTCACAATTTTCGACTTAATTTAAAAGACTAGATATGCACTAAATTTTAGAAACGACCTCTTAAATGATAATTAAATGTGACAAAGAGCACCCGCGAGGTCATAGAAGGACCGAGGTGCGACACAATTTAAATTTGTAATCCTCTTAAGATCCAGGATGGCGAGTTTCTGGTCGATATTCCTCGTAAATAACGATTTCCAGATTTATCTGGAGGTAAGTAGAGAGAAGAAGTGGGATTAGACGGAACGGAGACAGTACAGTGTTGCTACGGTGTAAAAGAAACAATTTTACACGGTCTCACGAACTGATCTAGAAGTGTTCGGCTTCGTTTACAGACTGGCCGTATTACATTCCTAGGGAAGAGGTTTTATACACGGTTGGTTATCGAAGACAAGTTTCGTTACGAACAAAAAATGTAAAAGGGAATATCCTGTACTGTGGTGAGGCAAGAATATGTTTACAACAAGGGTCGGGACTACAAATTTAAATCGAAGATCGTATTTCTACATGATGAAGTGATAGCTACTAAGTATGACTGCCAGAAGATTTTTATAATTTTATATACACCATCTTTCACAGAAATTTTACCAAGAGAAAAATTTCAATAAATTTAAATCTAATTAAAAGAAAATATTTTATTATTCTAAAATAGCAAATAATAAAATATGTGCAAATATAATTAAAATAAATTTATTTAGATTTTTTTTATCATTACCCTGCATTTAGCACAATTATAACTCAACGTTTTGCACCAATTGATTCTACCATATTTTGTTTCAAATTGAACGGGGAATTCAAAACTAATTTATATTTTGGAAAAACCATAGGTGTACCATTTTTTTTTCTTAAAAATATAAAAGTATGTCCCCGTACGCACGCCATTGTTAAAACCTTTTTTTTTAATGTGTACCTTTATTAACAGCCGCAAAGTATTAAATTTAACTGAAATATCTCAAGCGGTTTCGAAAATATTAATTAATTTCCATTTTTTCCCTAAAACTTCAATAATTCGTATTTTCGTAACCAAACATTTTTGGACCATAGTTTATAAAGCAAACTATCATTTATTTTTCACGTAGATTCACACCCTTAAATATTCGCATATTACTAAGGAACACCCTGAATATTATTTATATTTATATCATATATTTCATAATTGAATGTTAATATTGAACGGGGCGATTCTTCAGATTATTTTAAGAAAAAAAGTTAATATAAACATAAGACCGGAAATACTCCCTTTCCGAGATACAGGGTGTTAAATTTCTAAGAAAAAAGTTTTTTTTTATCCTAACATTCATACCACTTCAAATATTTTTATGAAATTCGGTATATGCCTTCCTACCATAAAGGGGCATTTCCCGATGTAAATTTTTGTTTAAGTTTTCCACTAGTGGCACTAGTGGCGTTCGAGTGAAATTTGAACGGAATATGTTTGAAAAAATAATGGTACGCCACTGCTTTTTTCTTTACACTTACGTTACATCAGATAGACAAAAATTTTCAAACCTACAAAAAAAGGTTTTAACTCAAACAGGTACTTTTAGGCCAAACGGTCAATTAAAAGGTGTCCATCGTACGTACTACAAGAACTCCAGAAATTGAAGAACCAATTTCAAAATTAATTTGATGAAAATTCTGAACTTAGCACTGAGAAAAATTGGAAATAATTTTGAATAATTCGGACATTATAGTTTGGAAAATTCTTCACGATTTTCTGTTAAACCCGTACCATATTCAACGGGTCCAAGCCTTACTTCCCCGAGATTTTCGTTTGTGTATTAACTTCTGTCTGAAGAATATTGCGCAAAATCACGTGTTTGACTGTAAAATAATGTTTATAGATGAAGCTAACTCCTCAAGAAACGTTATCAGAAATTTCCACAATATGTTTGGGCCGAAGAAAATTCGCAAGCAGTTGTTGAATGTAACCATCAAGAGCAATTTTCGGTAAATGCCTGACTGCAATTGTTGAAAATTACTTAATTGGGCCTTTTTCCCTTCTTGGATTATTTCCTTTTAGTTTTTTTTCGAGAAAACATACCAAGACGTGCTTGCGCGAACAGACAGTGACATCATCCATTACAGGCATCGCATGACTCTCTGCGAATAAATCAAACAGCTTCCAAACAGTTTAAACAATTTCTGAATTGATAGGTAGGAAAGATCAATTCAAATGGTGGATGTTCACATTTTAGTAATAAATATTAGCGAACGATTCGGAATAATCTCAGACTTAGTGTTGTGAATATAAAGCAGTATATAAAAAATGCAGTGGGGGCTCTTTACAAAGTCTGAGTGCCCGTCTCAAAACAGTTTGGTGACCCAACACCATAGAAAACTTATTGGTAACCATAGACTTAAGGACTATGATCCCAAAGGCCTACCAAATAAATTTATAATTACTCTAAATTAGTTTAAGCAAAGCACCCAGTAGTTAGACATTAATAAAATGATATAATTTAAAAAAAGGAGTAACCCAATAGGCTACCTACTACATGTCACCTTGTTCAATCATACTAATTATTGAATGTCGCATTGGGCAGGTTGTAAGAAACTGGGAAACTAAAAAAAATTATAAGTGTTGGGAATAAGGAATTCAATGGCCTTGGTAACCAGTTACATAATAACTAATACAGTGTACTCTCTCTTAAGGGGACAGCCATGGGACTGAAAAATTTGTCCGCTTATGAGAAAAGTACAAAAAGAGTAAATAATAATTTGTAATATATTTATCTTTAAACAATTTTATTTCCAAAACAAGAACATATAAATATTAGATAAAGTAAACAGAATTTTCATTAACCTTTTTGCGAGAAGTAAAAAAAAACAAAATTTGTTATGCAAGGTATTCAAAAAGATTTAAAAAGGTCAGAAATTTTAGCTTGGCGCGTTTTTCCTTTAATTTCATTATCTTGGAGATGTATTTGAAGATCAGTAAGCAATTGAACACCTTTAAGGTTGCTTTGATACAAAGAAAAAGCCTTTAGTTTTCTTATAGCTAAATAAGCCTGTTTATAGGAAATTAACTTGTCTTCAATTTGACTTTCTAGCTCATCTTCAGACGAGTTGGCGAGCGTTTCTTGGGAAGCAATTAACATTTCAGTATTAATGTTTTCCACATCTTCATCATTAATGAAGACTTCATAATCTAAATTAATATAGTCTTCGACGTCAATTTGGATTTGACTCTGAACTTGATTAATAATATTGGAGAACTGAGCAAGCGCTGATAGTGGAAGCTCATCTTCTGCGGTCCAACCGCTATCGTTATTTAGGATATCTGTTTTCTCAAAACCAGCTTTCCTGATACAATGTTTTATTGTCTGGGGACCCACTTGCTCCCACGCTTTGTGTATGAAATAAACGACATCTAACAAATTTATTGATTTTGATAAATCCAAAGCAGAATTTGCGTCTTCCATCTGCAGCAAAATATTTTTTAAAAATAACGATTTGTACAAAAACTTAAAGTTTTTTATAACGTCTTGATCCAGGGGCTGAAAAATGCTGTAGTGTTTGCTGGAAGAAAAAAAACTTTAACATTTTTCAATTTAAGATCGCGAGGATGAGAGGCCGCATTGTCTAAAAATAGCAGGACGTTCCGTTCTTGAAGTTGCATTTTTCTATCGAACTGCGCTAGAAAATCAGTCATCAAATCTGACGTCACCCAAGCCTTTTTGTTTGATCGCCACGTAACTGGTAAATTGTTCAAATTAATTTTGCGAAACGCCCGAGGTTTTGCAGCTTTCCCAATAACAAAAAGGAGTTCCTTTTCTCCAGCCATATTGACGCAGTGCAAATTCGTTAGCCTATCCTTAGCCATTTTTCCACCAGTGCATTTTTCACCTTTTAATGCAAATGTTTTATCGGGTAATGCCCGAAAAAACAATCCAGTCTCATCCGCATTATAAATATCTCGTGAATCATATCCTTGAATCAAAGATGGCACTTTTTCAGTAAAACTTTTGACATCATCTTGGTTTACACTAGCAGCTTCTCCAGAAATGGCACGGAAGGTTATATTATGCCGTTTTTTGAACCTTTCCAGCCAGCCAGATGATGCACTAAAATCTGCGTAATTCAATTTATCTGCAATTTCTTTGCCTTGCTCCTGATAAGTGTGCCCGAGAGAGGAATACATTTATTTCGAGCCTTCACAAACCATTCGTAGCACAAGTTGTCAATGTTAACGCCTTTGACGTTCAGCATACTCCTTTTTCTATCCGGATTGACATCAGTGTCCCACAATCTTAAAATTTGGTCTCTGTTTTTGATGATACAAGCAGCTTGAGTTTTACTGATCTTACATTTCTTTGCTAACTCGCGTACACTAAGTTTCTCATTTTTTTGAATTTCAATGACATTAACTTTGTCTTTAATAGTCAACACTGCTTTAGGTATAGCGATTCAAGTATGTATGTTTACAATAAGAATCTATAAATGTACTATGTATTTACGTACTGCATTCAAAACAACAAGCTGTGCGTATTTAGGGAATTCCCCTTTGTACATACACGTATTATTCAATAAGCAACATATGTACGAATATGAAGAAGAGTAAACGGAAAAACAGTGTTACAGTGTTGTAAGCTGTCCGGTTATGGGGAACTAAAATCACTCTAAAATCACTTTGGTGTGGGAAAAAAGTGTCCGCGTCCGGTTATGGGAGGTTGTCCGCTCAAGAGAGAAAAATTTTAAAAATCCCTAAGTAATCTTTTGGTACTGCAAAAAGTGTCCGTTTATGAGAGGTGTCCGCTTAAGAGAGGTGTCCGTAAGGAGAGAGTATACTGTAAATACAAAATATGTATAAGGTTAGTGATTAAAATTTTGTTAACTTTTTGATATCACCTCGTATATTTAGCAATAAAAAATATGCTAAATTCTATTTAATTGCATTATTTTGAAGTAGTTTGGTAATTAAATAATTGTGAAGTAGTTGTCACCAAACGTGTTGATAAAATTACATTTATGGAATCCTTAAAAATAACACGTTAAATGATAAGATCGATCTACCAATCAGCAGTCAAAAACAATCTCATCAAAAAAATTAAAATCTAAAACGCATGATTGTTTCATTTTTTTCTTATTTACTTGCGTATTTCTTCGACAAATATCTTATCTACTCGTAAGTATAACGTTTGTATTTACAATATTTATTATCATTCGGTTCAAATATCTCCTTTCCTACAAAATTGATTAAAACAATTTTAAAGGTTATAATTTTAATCGTGAATCTGTCGAACAATAGTCATAATAAAAGCGAAATCCCTAATCAACAATAAAATTAATTATAGTTCTTAAATGATCTTTGCTATAATCCACCATGGATCCACTTTTATGGAACATTAAAACGTAACGTATTAGAAGAGGGAATTTACACAATGTGTAACAAAATACTGGCTTTAACGTTGACATTAAACAATTAATAAACTGTTGTTATCATCTAGTCGACAGTAAATATTAGCACTATATAAACATACACATATGCATGTTTACAAACTATATTCATAAACGGTGTCCTTAATATCGTATTAATTAAGGAAATTTAATAGAACTATTTTATGTATATACCGGTTGTTAAAAAAAGGTTGTCGGATATTTTACTCAAATATAGTACTAGTGGAAATAAAGAAAAAATCTTATTTCTGACTGTTTCTGGCACATAGTCGATTTAATATTGTTTTAATGGTGTACAAAATAGAAAGAATTTATTGTATAATCTTCTCCTGTTTGATTAGTTATTCTTCCCTTTCTGTTTGATTTATTTGTCTGTTTGATTTGTCATTAAAACTACAAAATATGTACTTTCATAGGACAATTTAAGAAGAACAAGAGGTATGTATAAGGACTTCAGAAGTGCAACATCATTGAAATATTTACAAGTTCTGATAATACTATTGACAAAATTGGATTAGTTACAATAAAAATCAGTTTTTTTTTTAATTATTTTCAGGAGTAAGAGAATACAAAATATATTTTGTATTCTCTTGACAAAGGCATCATTGCCGAAACATGTAGAGTTATTTTAAATATATATACTTTGAAGTAATAAACCAGACCTTTAATCGCCGACTTATTAAGTTTACCTTATATATATATATATATATATATATATATATATATATATATATATATATATAGGTATTGGTTGATGACCTTGATAACTTAAGAAATACCTGTGCATATGGTAAAATAACAGTTTCTAGATACGACTAAAGGTTTCAGAATGGAAGAAGGTGTCTGCAGCAACAGGAATATATATATATATATATATATATTTGCAGTGATTTTAAAATATTTTCTTAGAGCTGATAAAAATGCGGCGTGCTTCTTTTATATTTTATGCAAAAAACGCCGATATCGTATGTTTTATTTCCATAGCTGCCATGCCTTTGTCAAGGATATAAAAAATATTTTTTATATCCTTGACAAAGGCATCATTTCCGAAACATGTAGGGTTGTTTTAAATATATATACTTTGAAGTAATAAACCAGACCTTTAATCGCCGACTTAGTAAGTTTACCATATCATACCAAGGTCACGAAAATATTATATATATATATATATATATATATATATATATATATATATATATATATATATATATACAATATATATATATATATATATATATATATATATATAGTAAACCTAATCATTAGGCGATTAAAGGTCTGTATATTACTTCAAAATATATGTATTTAAAAAACTCTACATGTTTCGGCTGTATACGCCTTTATCAAGAGAATACAAAATTTTGTATTCTCTTGATAAAGGCGTATACAGCCGAAACATGTAGAGTTTTTTAAATACATATATTTTGAAGTAATATACAGACCTTTAATCGCCTACTGATTAGGTTTACCATATCATACCAAGGTCACGAAGTTATTATATATATATATATATATATATATATATATATATATATATATATATGTGTTGTAGTAGCCCCTGAAAGGAATGCGGAATAAATCACTCCATAACAGGATAATGACCCGCATTTAGGCGGCCGTAAGATGTAGTAAACTATACCTAATTCAAAAATACAGTTCTAAAGATGTGCGACTAATAAAATGTATCCTGCAGAATTTGGAAATTTACTATATTCAGGAATTATATTGATAGTATTGAGGAGACTCTTATAAATTAATTATTTATCTCAGGCGTGCGTGTGAAGTAGTCCGTTTAAAAGTTGCGGAAGTAAACATATATTTAAAAAACCTTTATTGATTTTATCAATTTAAAGGGATATATATATCGATCATTTAAGCCGTTTGTCATACATGCTGACATCTATCTCAGGGTAGAAAGAACTCACTGTATGAAATCAGCAAGATCGTTATCTACTTTAAAACAGGTAGACAAAAAAGAAACCTTCTAACATATACCTGAGCTATGTAATAATAATAATACTTCTTTTTCAAACAAAACAATATAAAACATTTATTTTAAATCCAAGAATACTAAAAAGGTAATAAATACAGGAGTTGGATATGGAATACCTTAACAGGTCGTTATTGTTTTTAAAACTTTTACTAAAAATAATAATTATACAACAATATCCTAAGTTAATTTATTCTTGCAGAAAATGTAAAAGAAAAAAACGTTTGATTGTTTGCTTCAAAGGAAATATAAATTTTAAAATCACTAAATGCATTAATCGAAACTTTATAATACAAAGGTGTACTGATAACAGTGATACAGAAGTGTTCGGAGAAAGAATAACCTTGACGAGGTAATTCAAATCTAAATTGAACCAAATCAATAAAAGATAGTTCTTTGAACAGTATGCTGTTGAACTGTAAACTTATAATTAATATATAGAACTACACAATTGAAATTAAGGATGGCGTTTTCTGAATAGCTTACCGGAATCATACAGTTACGATTATTTGTCTAGGTATATCGATCTATTTTAAAATAATTAACAAATGTTTTTCTTTGATGAATGTAATTTAAGGTATCTTCTAAATCAGAATACGGAATTAGGTCAGAAAGAAGGTGTATATCTTCAGAAATTTCTGGAAACTGGAAAAATTCCTCGTTTTTCTTAAATTCTGGTCCCGAATGACTTTAGAAGGTCTGGTATTCAAAGAATTGATGAGTCTGGTACCAAAATACGGTTATTTCTTAGTTTAAAGCAATATACTCTAAATTTCTACTCAGTCAGCCATTAAAATTTTTAATTTTAAAATGATGCTTAGGTTGATAATTTATTAAATACTTGATTTACACCGCTACAATGATTTTCAATTGATAAATTAAACTTTACAGTATCTTTTGGATATATTTTTAAGTACTTTTATTCGTTATAATATTTTTAATCTTTACTCTTAGAAAATGCGGACTAAGAAAAATGCTATAATTTTACGGCATATGGCGTCCGTATCTTATGGGCTCTACGCCACTATTCTCCCAAAAAGACGCCGATAAAAAAAAATAACTTCCCCTTGAAATCTGCTCCACAACATCTCATTGGTTTGTTTAGAATCAACGGAAATGATGCGAAAATTTATAATTTGAATTAATATTCCAATTTATATTAATTACAATTTCCTTCAGAATAATTATATACTTACAACTAATTAAATATTTAAAATTATATATTAAAACTATTCAAAATACTGTATTTATATTTCCTTTTGATTATATTTGGTTCTTAATTAAATATTTAATTATAATTTTTTAATTTTTCAACATTTTATTTAGTTTTAAATTAAGAAAATTCAAATATACTGTTTGAGGTAATTTTCCTCACAACAATATATATATATATATATATATATATATATATATATATATATATATATACGGGATGTCCAGAAACTCTCCTGACAAACGAAGACCGGAGTTTTCTCAGATAATTTTAAGACAATTAAACCCAAATTCACCTAGTCCGAAAATGCTTCCTAAGAGAGCTAGAGTTCTTTGAAGATGGCGCCTTGTATTTATTTTTTTTAAAATTCCTCCAGAACGCTTCAATTTCTAGTACCGGTCATACCGTTTTGGGTAGGTCAACGGTTATTTTAAGGCATAACTTTTTTGTCTTTAACTTTTAAGCATTTGTGGCACTAGATTATTAAATTTTCAGGTATTCCAGTACTAAAAGGTACTCTTACTTTAAGTCGGTAGGATACACCGTTTTCTAGAAAAATCGATTTGTAAATTTTTCGTTTTTTCTTCATTAAAGTTCAATTTTTTATTTTTTTGCAATAGTTAGCTCTGAACTGCCAACAGAAGTAAAACCTACGTTTTTCTTTGTCAAATTGTTGTCAGTTCGCGAAGTTTATCTTTTCATTTTTTATTTTGTGTTATTCAAAGACAACGATTTCAATTTAAAAAAAAAATGGATTTTACTAATAAGGAATACGCCGATATGCATTTAGTTTATGGCGAAATGAGGTGTAACGCTCGAGCGGCGCAACGTAGATACGCTGAAAAATTTCCCAATCGTCAGCATCCCACTCACTCAACATTTACAGCTCTTCATCAACGATTAAGAGAAACAGGTTCAGTGGTCCCAAAAAATAATGAAACAGGGAGACATAATGATGTAACAGCAGAACATGAAGATGTTATTTTAATGGAAGTTGAGGAAAATCCAGAAATTAGCGTTCGAAGACTATCTGCCATGTACCCCACAATTTCAAAATCTTCCGTAGGAAATATCTTACACAAAGAAAATTTATATCCTTTTCATTTTACAAAGGTGCAAGCACTGCTAGAAGGAGATTTTCCTGCTCGCGTAGAATTCGCTAGATGGTTACAAAATGAGAAAAATCAAGATGAAGATTTCTTCAGGAACATTTTGTTTGGTGACGAAGCTACATTCTCAAAAAATGGAATTTTTAATGTACATAATGCACATTATTATTCGTACGTTGGTGACAATCCCCACGTTGTTCAAGAATTTAAGCATCAGCATAGGTTTAGCATAAACGTCTGGATAGGAGTAGTTGACGATTATCTACTTGGACCTGTGGAATTACCTGCTCGTTTAAATGGTGCTGATTACTTACATTTCCTGCAAAATATTTTACCTGATTTGTTAGATGAGGTGCGTTTAAATATTCGGCAAAACTTATGGTTTCTACAGGACGGCTGTCCGGCCCACTTTAGCAGGAATGTACGAGACTTTCTAGATAATAACTACGAAGACCATTGGATTGGAAGAGGCGGTCCAGTTGCTTGGCCAGCAAGGTCGCCGGATTTGTATCCTTGCGATTATTGTGTTTGGGGATACATAAAAGCATTTGTTTATTCCGTTCCGATACAAAATCGCGCACAACTCTGGCTAAGGATACAAGATGCTTGCAACGAATTTAGAAATAACTTTGGAATTTTTGCAAGAATTCGGCGTTCTCTAAGCAAAAGGGTAAACTTATGCATAGAGACTAATGGTCATCACATCGAGCAACTTTTGTAACAATCTACCTTTGATACTTGTTCTTTTTTTGTTACTTTCGTTCCATTGTAATAAATAATTTGTTTTTAATTTATTAAATTAATTTTCATCCATGCCTTGATAGTTCAAGCCAACTTCGTCGCTAAAAATAAGTAGGTACATAATAAATTGAACTTTAATGAAGAAAAAACGAAAAATTTACAAATCGATTTTTCTAGAAAACGGTATATCCTACCGACTTAAAGTAAAAGTACATTTTAGTACTGGAATACCTAAAAATTTAATAATCAAGTGTCACAAATGCTTAAAAGTTAAAGACAAAAAAGTTATGCCTTAAAATAACCGTTGACCTACCCAAAACGGACGCCTATGACCGGTACTAGAAATTCGCAATTGATGGAATCGATTCATCTCTGGAGGATAAATAAGCATACCAGTTTTTGTTTTTCTAAATAGAAGCGTTCTGGAGGAATTAAAAAAAAAATAAATACAAGGCGCCATCTTCAAAGAACTCTAGCTCCCTTAGGAAGCATTTTCGGACTAGGTGAATTTGGGTTTAATTGTCTTAAAATTATCAGAGGAATCTCTGGTGTTCGTTTGTCAGGAGAGTTTCTGAACACCCTGTATATATTATCATGTAAACAAAACAATAACTACAATTCATTTTAAGTAAAAATACAGACCTTCGCTTAAATTATAGTTTATTATGATATACCATCTGATTAACATTAATGAATTGATAATTTCAATATAAAAAATGTTTACGAAATGCAAACGAATTGTTAATTTTTTTTAGAAACTACTACCACGTCAAGCACTATGTCATTCTGTAATAATTATTTTGTTTATTTTCAAGTCAATAATTGAAAAAAAACAAATCATATACAATCACGAACACGCATTCTTATACTAATACAAACTATTCTAATGAAGATTAATTAAATTTTCTTAGAATTTAATATAAAGATTACACCGATCAATACGGTTCTTTTTTTTATATTTATATTTTATATGGTATCAGATGTACTGTTTAAATATGATCGCATAATTGCAGACAGGTTATCAACCTGCTCTGGTATGTTTCGCACACAAGGTACGATTCAAAAATAATTCATAGATGAATACAAATTATTGATATAATTTTTAATTAAATTCATTTATTGTTAAACATTTTACATTTACGGAGTTAAGCGTCCAACGAGGATGATTCGAGATCCCATTAGATGGCCAGTCAATAATGTAAATTTGGTTCTGCATATTAATTATTTAATTTAGGATGTTTTATAAATTCTTACTACTCTGCGAAAGAAGTAAATATCTTTGAATATTTAAATTTCTTTCAATGACAAATGGTCCACCGATATAGTCCCATAAAAGTCCTATCCAAACGTTTTGCGGACATTTCGTTCGTGCGTCATAAATCATTAAGTTTATTTTTCTTAGATCAATACCCACCAATAGCAGAATTATGATGACCACGTAGAGCGAAACTGGATTCGTCAGTAAATAATATATTTTTAACAAATTTTCATCATTGTTTCAACATTCTAAAAAAACTTCACAGAACTTTTCGTTTTTGTCGTTTGGAAATATTTCATTTGATTTTCTTTACTTGCAAGAACGGTATTTCTTTTTGTAAACCGTACGAACGGTATTGTCTGAGGCGATAAGTTACTCGGCAATGTTTCTGTTAGATCATCATTAGATCAGCGCAAAAGAGAACATCTCGTTCTTCATTTTGTGAAGTTCTTTTCTCTATATGTTGTTGATATACGCTAGCTTAGCTTTTAAAATTATTAATAATGTCACTCACACTGTCTCATACGCTATACTTTTTCAAAATTCTGTTTGAAATGAACGTGTTATTTGGCTGATTGACTGTCTAGGTGATTACATTTAATAATAAATTGCTTTTCTTGAAGCGAAAAATTTCCATAACTAGGTATATAATCAGTATCAACGGAGATAATAATAAATATGTCGAAAAGGGAAACAAGTAAATGAAGAAAATACTAGATTAACTGCAAGGCAATATTAAATAGAATTACGACGAAATGTGACCATAGAACGCTCGCTCATATAGTAACTATAAGCAGCATACCTTCAAGTTATTTAAATCAAATTAAATTTGTTATAATAGTGTGTTTATATCAACGTGGTCAAGGATGCGTGTAAAAGATGCCAATAACTTTTGTTGTGTGTGCGGACAATTTGGTGTTCATCTACATAAGCGGAATATTACACTTTTAATAGATAAAGTGTATTACCATTATTTTAGTTTAAAATTTAGAAATCAACACAAGTCATACACACCACAGTATACAGAGCCTTCATTTAGAAATAAAACCACATCATTATTATAATATTGGTTGCATATTGTCGTGAATTTTTCCCTGCAGAAGAAATTAAAGTTGATATGAAAATTATTGTATTAATTTGTAAATTTTTATTCCAGGGAGATAACTTTTAAAATTAAAAATTTGTATAATAATTTATTGTAATATGTATTTTTGTCCATGTCTGTAGATTGCACGAGCCTATTTAGATGCTCGAAGTCCGCGCCAAGCTGGAAGTCATAATAATACAGATATATATATTATTATTATGTTGATTTATTTATGTTAGGTAGGGATGTCTTGCTGTTTCCTGTGGCTTCATCATGTTTTAGAGATTTGATAGTCCTTTAACAGATAGGAGGTCTTTTTTTTTTATTAATATTGAACAGAACTTAATTTTGTTCAATGTATTTTGGATAACTTCGTTTGGTATTTTTGTAGTGTTTTGATCTGATTAAAATTCAATTACGGGTTATTACAAGTCTTTTAAACTTGTAATTTGAATAAATTGACCTATCTGGAATCTCTCAGATAATAGTTTTTGTGGCGTAACGTGTACAAAACTAAATGTATGTATTTTTAATATGATATTTATATAGATATATTTGTAGTAATAATTCTATTGAAATTTGAAGCTTCTTAAATTTATAAATTTAATTTATAATATTTTTGTAATTATTTGAAATATTAACAAAACGTATTAGACTGTTTTTTTTTAATATAGTTTTTGTTCATTTAAGTTATCGTAGTATAGTAGAAAGGGGGGAAAATTTATTTTGTTACAAGCTTGACATGCGCTTGTTTAATTTTGGTTGCGTGCGAAAAATAGAGAAAGTTCTATTTTTGACGTTCGATTTTTTTGAGGGAATAAAGTAATTGATGACAGCTAATAAAGTTTGTTTATATTTATTTAGATCTTTGTTCGGAATTCAGTTTAGAGTTTTTTTTTCTCTTGTATCAGTCATATTTTACAAGAGTTTTTCTCTATGTTGCGGCGTAATTAAGTCACAATTCTGCTTTATACTTGATAAAGTAGTTTTTTTTTTCTTTTTGATTTAAATTAAATGTTTGTGATGTTAATGTTAGTTTTATTTCTTGAGTTTAATTAGTATTATTTCTCTTTTATACCACGATATTCGTGAAAATAACCCTGACGATTAAGAAGCTCAAGGAAGATGCCTACCCATCTGAGTCTAGTTCGGCGGAGCTACTGTGGATTGTGAACATAAGTCAATAAGCAAAAATTAAAAGAACAATTCACAGCACAATGTCGTTCTAGATTGGTAGTACGTTATTTCGATTATTTTTCACTAAAAATTTTAACAAACGACAATTAGCTTGATTGATTGATTTTCGACATTGATAGATTGATTTTTGCGTTATTATTTTTGTACCGATTTTCTTTAAATGTAGCAGTTTTTTTTCGGAATTACTAAGCGGGTATTTAATCTTCTTGTGCTATAAATCATTGACATATTACATAGTACATATTGGCAAAAATTGTATTGATCAAATTGTACGGACTTGCTTTGATTTTTTTTATTAATCATTGTACTCTAAAATAACGAAGACATTTTGTTATTAATCGATTCCAAGAAAGACATTTTATTTCCAAACATAAACCAAAGAGGACACCTACTAAGTTAACAAGAGATTATATTTAAGTTTATACAGGATTGGAGCTTTATTTTTACCTGAAAGTAGTGCACACAAAATAATGACAAATGAAAAAAAAATTTCGATAAAAGTTTTAAAGTAACAGAGATATACACACTTAGGCGAGTAACACAGGAAAACCTCCTAGAGCAAATGTTCGAAGTTACTGCCTCCTGCTTGAATACAAGTTTGAGTACGCCGTATCAACGAGTTATAACACGCTCAGATATCTTGCCTGCTTATTGTGTCTGCAGCATTTTGAAGACGTATGGTCAATAATTGAATGTTTTCAATTTCATTATCGTTATTGTACACCAAATTTTTCATATGGCCCCATACATAAAAGTCCATCGGATTCAAGTCAGATGATCTAGGTGACCCACTTCTACCTATACATCGGTCACCAAAAGTATTATTTAAATGCTCACGCACTTCATAACTTTTATGAGGTGGCGCCCATCATGCAAAAACCACATGTGTTGACGTACGTTTAAAGGCACCTCTTCTAAAAGTTCTCGTAAATTGTTTCGTAGAAACATTCAATAATTACTGGCGTGTAAATGATGTGGTAAAATAAATTATACGATGCGAGTATCATTAACAATTCCTGCCAATAGTTTAATAGAAAACCTGTGTTGAAAATTGGTTCGGTGAATAGCCAGTGGGTTTTCCATATCCCGCAAGTGAGTATTTCGAAAGTTATACATGAACTGCATCTTATCTGTGGTAAGAATATTCTCCATGAAATTCGTATTTAATTCGTGTTGTTGCAGCAGTCGTTCGCAGAAATGAACACAGACAACATGATTCTGCGGTTGTAAGGCCAGCACGCGCTGTACATAATATGGATACAGCTGTGCTTGCCTTAATGTTCGGCTGGCTATTGGCTGGCATACCGGCACATTACGTGCGATTGCTCGTGTAGACAGCGTAGGGACTTCTTTTACCATTTCCAATATTTCGGGTACATATTCTAGATAATTTAATCTTTCCATTTTTCATAAGCTGACTTTGTATTTCAAGATATATAATGTATATAATGACTTTGTGGTATTTGTGGACATAAAAATTATGTAATTACCCGGTATCACTAAAATAAACATATCACACTCTATTACACGACGGTTTACTTAATGATGATTTAATAATTAATTAATTAAAAAATTTATTATCAATTAGAAATCACAAACAAGGATCATACGTGATAAGGACCTGTTTATTTTTAAATTTTAAATGCATTATAGTATAAATTTTTCTTTCCATTACCAACTAATTTCATTATATAATCAAACTAAAAGTATTTCCTATGGAAAACGTCCTACGTTTGTCCTTATTTTCTACATACAAAAATTTGTTATTATTTTATGGTTTGTATCCTTGAATGTTTTACAAAGAAAATTCTGTAAAAACATGCAACAAGGTTAGACGCGGAGTCAGCCTTGTTTATAAATATTACTTTATTAAAAAAATAGTTGATACGAAGTTTAAGCAAATAGACATACATACATACGAGTATATACCAGACACTACTACAACACAAATTCCTACGTTTGCTTTGTAATATTTGAACTATGTAAAGCTTCTAAACATATTATTTCTTTCCGATAATATCTATTAACCATGAATACATACATATAAAACAACATATGAAACAACATATGAAACAACATATGAAAGAACATCAATAATTCATTGCACATATTTGTATAATGGATATTTACAACATTAACAGAATACCCATATTTTGTAATCGTAAAATTTAAAGCATGTCTACATAACCAAATGTTATAGTCACAAATCAGTAATAATATAGATCTGTAACTTAATAGTAAAATAGATCCCTTTTATTGGCTCTCAAAAACTTTCTATAAATAGAGGTATTTAGTCATAACTTATTACTTTAAAATGCTTGCCTCAATTAAGACAAGTATTAAATTTTGAAGATACAGTTGCGTATGTGAACGATGACAAGTATTATATTATCAAGTATTATATATATATATATATATATATATATATATATATATATATATATATATATATACATATATATATATATATATATATATATATATATATATATATATATATATATAATAAAAAATTCTATTGCAATTTAATTTCGAAATAAACGAACACCAAGGTGTTGTGGTTTATTGCATCGCTAGTCCTTGTTTCATATCTAGAAACCCCACTTTGTAACGATTTTAACAATTTACTTAAAAACCTAAGAGCAATTTTAATAAATACATTATGTGTTTTGCACTTCTCATCTTAACCCAACTCAGGCTTACTCACAGAAAAAAAAGAACTACACTTTTTACTCCCATTTCTAACGAGGTAAAATATTTGAATTTAAACTTAATTGTTACAACACAAGCTAAAGATATCGTTAAAACAATAAAGATCCAGAAATTCAGATAATACAATCATTTATATAAAATATGTAAACACAAAAAAAAAATGGGACACCACTATTTATACCGTACGACAAAAAAAAACGAATCACCATGTAAACGTGTTTATGTTTTAACCAAATTTAACCAGATGTTTATGGTGTTGAGAGCAATGAATAATAAAAAAAACAGACAAAAAGCAATAAATATTTATGACGCTTTTTGCCGATCTCCAACGAAAAAATTCGTTTTTGTTCTGCTTATTTTTAATCGGTTTCCATTTTGTTTTCTCATTTGTTACAGTCTATACCTATCTGTCACTTAGTATACACTGAAATGTTAACAGTTCGACGACAACCAAATTATCGGCAACTAAGCGATTTTGAAAAGGGTTGCAACATTATGAAGCAGGTATTGCATTTCGTGAAATCGCTAGGCGGATGCAAAGAAATGTTGCTACAGTTATTTGTTGTTCGAGAGATCGGTCTGAAGGAGAGGCAACATCGTAGAAGAAGTTCTGGGCGACATAGAGGAAGCACAGAATGAGAAGATAGGAAGCTAAGATTGCTTGCTCAAGATCTGTAGAAAATATTTTTTTCGGCAGAGATAAACCACAGAATAATCAAACCGCACAATACTCCTATCGTCCAAGATTAATATCTTTAGAATAGATTGATGTACTGTTCGAGCAAATTGGGATGAAGAATAAAACAGTATCGTTTTTTCTGACGAATATCGCATCTGTTTGTGGGCCCATGATGGTCACAGACGAGTTAGGCGTCAAAGAGGAGAAAGACAGTTTTTTGATTTTGCCGTAGAACGTAAGACATCAGTTACTAGAGGATTGGTGGTATGAGGTGGAAATAGCATAGGAAGTTGGACTCCTTAAGTATTTCTTCAACACCATTTAAATGCTCAAATGTATATTAACAATCTTCAACGCCATTTAAATGCTCAAATGTATATTAACAAAGTTCTGGAACCAATTGCTTTACCATATATCCAAAAGCTAAATAATGCCACATTCCACCAAGACAATGCCCGTCCTCACGTAGCAGACATCACTTACTAGAGAATTGCTGGTATAGGGTGGAAGTAGCATAGGAAATAGGGCTCTTTTAGTATACCTCCGAGGTTATTTAAATGCTCAAATATATATTAACGAAATTCCTGAATCAATTTCTTACCATATATCCGAGAGCTAAATAATGTCACATTCCACCAAGATAATACTCGTTCTCATGTAGCAGAAGTTACGTTACGATTCCTACAAGAGACCAACATCAATATTTTTCACTGGCCTGCACAATCGCCAGATCTGTCGCTTATATAACATGTCTGGGATATTATGGGTCGCAAGCGTGGGATGTTACCTAACCTATGAACATACCGCAGCTACATGATGCCCTAAAAGTTGCTTAGAATGAGTTTCCACAGGAGTCCATAAATCAAGCATACCCAGACGAATAGCAGAATGTATTCGCTTACATGCTGCGTCAACTCATTGAATTTTCCGTATAGCAAGTGCGATTTCTTCAATGAAAATTTAATCATTTGTTATTCTCAACACTCTAAATATCTGTACAAAATTTGGTTAACAAATAAATATATTTACAGGGTGATGTGTATTTTTTTGTCATACGGTATATTTACGAAATATTAAATTAAGCTTTAGAACTACAAGTTTAGACAATCAGAAACCAATTCTTGACGAAATAAAATATTTCAGGGTCATTTAACAGTCAAGGCAAGGGCGGTACTGTACAGAAGAAAGAACCCACCACTTACCAACTTATCATTATTTTCAAAATTTCATTAATACACTTGAATATTACAATAACACTCAAGGAATTTGGATGCGTAATCTTATTTAGGGCTTATTTGGAATAGGCAATTGTTTGGATGTACAACAATAGTAAGTCATTCCCAGAAAAGAAATTCCTAATTCTTTAAAATTACCTGGTATCTGGCCTTCAGGTTTAAACCCCTGAGCGAAGGTAAATTAATAGCAGGTAACAAAATTTCGGCTACATTAGCATTATTTAGTAATTCAATGGTTACTTTTATAATATCACATTAATTTAGGATGACTAAATTTCTTATTATCCGCCTAACTTATTCTATTTTTACAAAAACTGATCAATATATTCAAAAACATCAATTTCGTAAAGATTACATGGCTGCCCTTGTTAGCACGACCATAAATATTCGTGAATTAACACGTTAAAACGATTTCATTCTTTTTGTGTAATTACATAGTTCGGAGTTAGATGAAAACGCACATTAAACACACACAAATAGACGGCAACACAAAATTCACAACAACACAATGTAGGTGTTATAAGCTTTTATGAATTGTATATTTACTCAGGCGGACAATGAAAATAATCGTTAAACTACGGTTTATTTGAGTAATGGTGTTCTAAATTTAAAAGGTTTATGTAACCGACGGGTAAACAAACATTGTTTTTGGGATTGTAAAAGTATAGTCGGGAGGAATTCGTATACGATTTCCTGGCGTGGTATAATCGACTTAAATTACAGAACGCGAGAGTCGTCCATAAAAATAGGCATATAATGAGACTTATACATTAATTTATTACCCTAATATATTACTACTAGACAATGTAAAAGGTAGCTTTAACCAAGAATAATATCCAAGCATGTAAATGAGTTTAGATAATCCGGATTAAATATTAACAGGTATATAGACGATTGTACCATTTCATAATGAAACTTTGTACATAAAAATTACAAAACAATCTCACATTAATTTGAATAATTAACGTATACTGTACCAAAACAGAAACTTGTGTGAATCGTATCTGATATAGTTCGTTTCAAGTTATTTTCATTTGACTAAATGGGGAACATTTGGAAGCGACTAGTTTTTATGCAGAAAAATTTCGATAGATTAAAAAATTTCATTACATGTTTAAATGAAGATAATCGAAGAATTTACGAGTGTCAAGAACTAATACAAATTCCAAATTTTAAAAATCAGTTATACTTTCTTTGGAAATTTGCCAAAACTATCACCTATTTTGAAAATAAAAATCTCAAATTAAATGATGAATTAACCACATTAGATGTGGCTATTAATTTGACAAATATTCCAAGTGACTTCGGATGTGGCCTTCGGCAAGAGTTAGCCGCAGTTTTTAATAGAAATCCAGATTTAATAACATTGCGGCAATTGTGTATGGGGACAATGCCACAACATCTAACTGCAAAATACGCGGAAATAAAAGAATATTTGCAGTATGCACCTATAACCAGTTGCGATGTAGAAAGGACGTTTTCTATCTACAAGGATGTATTTCATTCAAAGAGAACAAATTTTACAGAAGAGATCCTTGAGAAAGTATTGCTAGTTAATATTAATACTTCCTTTACTCAACTTGAACTACAAAATGAAGAAATAAAAATGTATTTCGTATTTTATAGATCACCACCCGTTTGTTTTCCAATTTCATAAATAAAATTAAAAACTCTTTAAAAATACAAATTTTCAATAGTATATCCTTGAGCGATGAGTCATCGGCCTCTCGTGTCAGGTCTCTACTAATTAACGCTGCATTTCAGGTCTATTTTACGTCTAAAATAGACCTAAAACGTGATTTCGACAAGAACCAGCTACATACGACACTGCTGAATTCGAGAAGGAATAATTTCGAGGATATTTTTAATCAATTAATTTCAGAGGCCTGGGAGGTCACCAGGCCTCTGAAATTAACGACTCACAACTTCTGCTTATGGAGTTATCTGACAGCCTGCGATTCTAACAGATGTGTCCAACATGTATTAAATTGTGAGGTTTTTGAAAAGATATAATCTTCCGTACAAAATGAAAACTTATCTCCAATTATTTACCTTGCATTTGCTAAAAAGACTAAATAAAATTGATTAATAAACAAAAAAGTTATTACATACATGTTTAAAAAACGTCGTGAATTGTGGGCCAGCTTGTATAAGTGATTACTTTACAAATCTTGTAACGGTTTTTTCATGGGAATTAATTATTAATTCTACAGATTTAAAGAAGTTCTAAATATTTATTACAGATGTTGTAAAAAGTATCAATTTACGTTTGACTGAACATGTCTGCCAACTGTTTGACATGAGTAAAACCGTATAATTGCCTGAAAACCAATTGCGTTTGCGCTTGGCAGAGTTCAGTACATTTGGCTAATAGGTATCATTATAATGTTGAAACTAATTAACAAAATTACATCAATTTATAGAAATTTAAAAATTAATTAAAAAACATTATAATAAGAGAATTAATTAAACGGTAAATATTCGGAAGATATTGCAATAATATAATTAATTATACTATTTAGGGTTCGAATTTACAGATGTTGTGACAGTGACAGAATTGTGCAAATTTAAACAGAATTAATAATAATAATAATATTCTTTATTACTCAAAAAGCTAGGAACAATTAACATGATACATTGTAATATATATATATATATATATATATGTATATATATATATATATGTATATATATATATATATATGTATATATATATATATATATATGTATATATATATATATATATATATATGTATATATATATATATATATATATATATATATATGTATATATATATATATATATATATATATGTATATATATATATATATTAAAAATAATAGACTTTTTATTGGTTTAGCGACCTTTTATTGAATTATGATGTTTTATTCTACGACGTTTCGACTTTTATTATTTTCAGTCTTTTTCAAGTATCTAGAAACAAGAATTAATACAATGAGAATATGAGAATTGTGTTTGCTTTTGTGAGATTGAATTAACAATTAAATTAACAATTAACATAATTCAATAAAAGGTCGCTAAACCAATAAAAAGTCTATTATTTTTAATATTAAGACACGGCCAATAAAATAAACAAGAAAAATAAAATTCTTATAAACACTAAATATTGAAAACCATGGTTGAAAATATGGTAATAGAACAAGAAGAATGGAGTTACGCCAAAATAAAGAAACACCTTGGACAAGAAACGTACACGAGAACAAAGAAAATAACTCTAATTGTTAATCTAATTGGTAATTCAGTCTTTAATCTAATTTTAATTTTAATTGTTAATTTAATTGTTAATTCAATCTCACAAAAGCAAACACAATTCTCATATTCTCATTGTATTAATTCTTGTTTCTAGATACTTGAAAAAGACTGAAAATAATAAAAGTCGAAACGTCGTAGAATAAAACATCATAATTCAATAAAAGGTCGCTAAACCAATAAAAAGTCTATTATTTTTAATATTAAGACACGGCCAATAAAATAAATAAGAAAAATAAAATTCTTATAAACACTAAATATATATATATATATATATATATATACAGGCTGACTAAAGTTTCATTTTGTTTTTTTGGGGGATATGTTCTAAAAAATATAGCAAATAAAATAGTAAAAATTTTTTCTAATAAAAGTTGTCTAGAAACGTCAAAAAAAAATTAAAAATTAAAAAAAAAAAAAAATTTTGGCGTTTCTAGACAACTTTTATTAGAAAAAATTTTTACTATTTTATTTGTTATATTTTTTAGAATATATCCCCAAAAAAACAAAATGAAACTTCAGTCAGCCTGTATATATAATTTCCTAACCATTCATTTAATAATCATTTGATAAATTCTCGGTGTTTCCGCCTTTTTTTTTAATAAATATTTTCAAATTAGCATGTTATTTTGCGAAGTAAATGTGAATGTAAACATTGCTGTCTTCAAATTACAACGCAAATCATACGAAATTTTATTTGAAAAATTTTCATCCAACGTTGGGACTTGAACCCAAGTCTATGATTTGCCGGACCGTCGCTCTAACCGCTCTAACTGAGCCACGAGGACTATGGTATTTGCTAAGAAAATCTCCATATTAATAGCTAAGCTATATTAATAGCTGTATATTAATAGCTAAGGATGAAAAATTAGCAATTCCAAACTGACATCTGAATATAAACATCAGTGCCTTATATGGCATTTCTAATAGACTTGACACCAAGGTCTTCTTGGCTCAGTTGGTTAAAGCGACGGTCTGGCAAACCGTAGACTTGGGTTCAAGTCCCAACGTCGACGAAAATTTTTAAATTCACATTTACTTCGAAAAATAACATACTAATTTGAAAATATTTAATAAATATTAATAAATTTAATAAATATTAATATATAATAGAAAATTTCATGACCGTACTTAATATAAATTCACTAATATTTGGGTTGTCGGTCTGTTTCCATTAAAACTCAAATGTTCATTCTCTCAATATTTCGTTTTTTATTAATAACTTCGTCAGGAGATACTATAAAATTGCAATACATAATTTACACTTATACTAATGCATTCAAAAGAAACTTACAGCTAGAGTTAAGCCTTGGTAGTCTTATTAATTGATTTGCACATAATTATAACTACCAACTCACTACTAAACACTTGAAAATTACTTTTTAAAACAAAACTAACTGGTAAGAAAAAAGGTCTATGTAGAAAAATATAGTTATATATATATATATATATATATATATATATATATATATAATGTTTTAGTAAATAAGATAAATTCTCTGGTTAGAGTGTTACGTGTAAGATATTCAAAATATTTAAAAAAACAATTTATTCTCTGTTTAATAAGTTTGTGTAAATTACAGTTAAACTATTGGTATCCGTTTTAAAATTTAACGTGCTTTTTTCTTTATTAATATGTATCGTTTCAAGTACTAGTCTGTTTTTATAGTGATTTTCCTTTGTTTCAATGTTCAAATTTTGGAAAAGGGTAAATTCCATCAACTTTAAATGCGAGAAACTTCAAAAACTAAAGGTGAACACGGTACAAATAAATGTCTTAAGCATAGACAGGATACAAAATTAATAAGACGTATTCAATTTTGCATAATACGTAAGCATACTACCATGATTTAAACAAAGTAATATCTTTTAAAGTATTGCTGACACACTCATAATAGATCCTAGAGATTTGAAGGTACAAAAATAAATATGAATTATATGCGATTCAAAAGTTAAAATTTGAGTCAAATAAGACTCCAAGATGCTTCATTCCAGGTATACTTGTTAAGATGTTGCTTTTAATACAACAAGAGGATTTGCAAAGCATGGCAGATCGAATATAAGTAACAACACAGTATTATCAACATTTAATTTAAGTTTAAAACGGTCACACAATGCAACTAAACATATCCAGATTCTATAGAAGTTTTAACATTATTGTATTAATTCTTTATATGACAAAACTTTAGTTAAATCGCTAAATGAAACATAGTACAGCGACAAACAATATTATGTTTAATAGCAACAGGAGGTAGCGCATTAAAAGTACAAAACCGTTGCATAAAAATTCTACGATATCAAGGCGAATTCCACCACGACTATTTGGATGGGACAGGATAATGCATGTTAAAAACCGTTTCCATGTTCTGAATTACAATTGAATTCGACTACGTTCTTCAAACATATTGTACACATGAGTGTCTTTTTACTTGTTGGATTGGAATATTGATAAAATTGAATTTATTGCCCAGTGATTTTTTTTAACAAAAAAATTCGTTGAAATTTTTTGTTACATTTTGTACCGATTACATTGAAATGTAAAATAAAATTCAGCAATTAAAGGTTTCATATGATGCAAATACATATAAATTAACAGATTATTCAAAATAAAGTTTCCTGTGATTCGCAATTTTGAAGCGATGTGTCTATGTTTAAATATAATGCACTTACTCGTTTTGTTAAAACTGTTTATGTTAGGCAACATATTTTCAAATTTTCTGCAATTGTATTTCATTATTATTAGGGAGCGGACACGAGAGACCGATGACTCATAGCCCACGGGCGTACTATTGAAAATTTGTATTTTTAAAGAGTTTTTAATTTTATTTATATAATTGGAAAACAAAACGAGTAGTGATTGAAAATTTTTGAAGGGGTACCCCTTCGGAAATTTCCGATTTTTCAACATGTTCACATATTGGTATTAAATTTTTTATGAACTAATTCAAGGGCGTAGAAAACGAATTCGGCACTAATTTAGACGGAAAATGTATAGATTCGCAACCACGGGTTTTCAAACTATGAAGAAATGTAGTGTTCGGAACGACGCCATTTTGACGTTCGTTGGAGGGTAAACTATGAGTTTTAATGGATTTTAAATGGCAGAATCATTTTTAGCAGGCAAAAGTACATAAGAATAACAAATTCCAAAAAAGTCGGTGAGATGACGAAAATTGAAAATTTTTGAAGGGGTATCCCTTAAGAAATTTCCGATATTTCAACCTGTTCACATATTGGTATTAAATTTTTTATGAACTAATTCAAGGGCGTAGGAAACGAATTCGGCACTAATTTAGACGGGAAATGTATAGATTGGCAACTACGGATTTTCAAAATATGAAGAAATGTAGTGTTCGGAACGACGCCATTTTGACGTTCGTTGGAGGGTAAACTATGAGTTTTAATGGATTTTAAATGGCAGAATCATTTTTAGCAGGCAAAAGTACATAAGAATAACAAATTCCAAAAAAGTCGGTGAGATGACGAAAATTGAAAATTTTTGAAGGGGTATCCCTTAAGAAATTTCCGATATTTGAACCTGTTCACATATTGGTATTAAATTTTTTATGAACTAATTCAAGGGCGTAGGAAACGAATTCGGCACTAATTTAGACGGGAAATGTATAGATTGGCAACTACGGATTTTCAAAATATGAAGAAATGTAGTGTTCGGAACGACGCCATTTTGACGTTCGTTGGAGGGTAAACTATGAGTTTTAATGGATTTTAAATGGCAGAATCATTTTTAGCAGGCAAAAGTACATAAGAATAACAAATTCCAAAAAAGTCGGTGAGATGACGAAAATTGAAAATTTTTGAAGGGGTATCCCTTAAGAAATTTCCGATATTTCAACCTGTTCACATATTGGTATTAAATTTTTTATGAACTAATTCAAGGGCGTAGAAAACGAATTCGGCACTAATTTAGACGGGAAATGTATAGATTGGCAACTACGGATTTTCAAAATATGAAGAAATGTAGTGTTTGGAACGACACCATTTTGACGTTCGTTGGAGGGTAAACTATGAGTTTTAATGGATTTTAAATGGCAGAATCATTTTTAGCAGGCAAAAGTACATAAGAATAACAAATTCCAAAAAAGTCGGTGAGATGACGAAAATTGAAAATTTTTGAAGGGGTATCCCTTAAGAAATTTCCGATATTTGAACCTGTTCACATATTGGTATTAAATTTTTTATGAACTAATTCAAGGGCGTAGGAAACGAATTCGGCACTAATTTAGACGGGAAATGTATAGATTGGCAACTACGGATTTTCAAAATATGAAGAAATGTAGTGTTCGGAACGACGCCATTTTGACGTTCGTTGGAGGGTAAACTATGAGTTTTAATGGATTTTAAATGGCAGAATCATTTTTAGCAGGCAAAAGTACATAAGAATAACAAATTCCAAAAAAGTCGGTGAGATGACGAAAATTGAAAATTTTTGAAGGGATATCCCTTAAGAAATTTCCGATATTTCAACCTGTTCACATATTGGTATTAAATTTTTTATGAACTAATTCAAGGGCGTAGAAAACGAATTCGGCACTAATTTAGACGGGAAATGTATAGATTGGCAACTACGGATTTTCAAAATATGAAGAAATGTAGTGTTCGGAACGACGCCATTTTGACGTTCGTTGGAGGGTAAACTATGAGTTTTAATGGATTTTAAATGGCAGAATCATTTTTAGCAGGCAAAAGTACATAAGAATAACAAATTCCAAAAAAGTCGGTGAGATGACGAAAATTGAAAATTTTTGAAGGGGTATCCCTTAAGAAATTTCCGATTTTTCAACCTGTTCACATATTGGTATTCAATTTTTTATGAACTAATTCAAGGGCGTAGAAAACGAATTCGGCACTAATTTAGACGGAAAATGTATAGATTCGCAACCACGGGTTTTCAAACTATGAAGAAATGTAGTGTTCGGAACGACGCAATTTTTTTCGTTGGAGGGTAAACTATGAGTTTAAATGGATTTTAAATGGCAGAATCATTCTTAGCAGGCAAAAGTACATACGAAGAACAAATTCCAAAAAAGTCGGTGAGATGACGAAAATTGAAAATTTTTGAAGAAATTAAGAAATTTCCGATTTAATACAATCACAGTCTTTGCAGCTAATATGTTATTTTCGGATTTCTCTAAATTTGTGGTTTTGTCTTTGCTATTATATTAACATAGTAGATACTTAAATTATTTTAATTGATAATGTCGGACTAAGGACAAATCCATCTGATTTCTTTAAAAACTTATTTTAAGTAATACGGTTCCATTATTTGTATAGCATTTAGAATAATATCATTTAACGTTGAAATATTTTCGAAACAATTAGCAAGCATAAAAAAATTAAATACTTATGACACGATTTCCAGGAATTGTTTACATTTTAAAAAGCTGCCCAGATGTACATATTCAAGTATATTTTTTGCACAAAAGGCTTTTTATAATGTGAAAAAGAGACAGACAATATTCTATGGGAGAAAATAATTTCAAAATAGAATAAAAACTAATTACTTTAAAATACATTTTAAGAGAAAAATATTTTCTTTAATATTAAAATGGCAAAAAAATTCCAGGAAAAAAGCCACTTAGAAGTCTTCTGACTTATTTAGAGTCTTCTGACATACTTAGAGTCTTCTGACATATTTAGAGTCGTCTGACTAGTCTTCTGACCTACTTAGAGTCTTCTGACATACTTAGAGTCTTCTGACATACTTAGAGTCTTCTGACATATTTAGAGTCTTCTGACTACTTAGAGTCTTCTGACCACTGACCTACTTTTTATTAAATCAATTCGGCACTAATTTAGACGGGAAATGTATAGATTGGCAACTACGGATTTTCAAAATATGAAGAAATGTAGTGTTCGGAACGACGCCATTTTGACGTTCGTTGGAGGATAAACTGAGTTTTAATGGATTTTAAATTTAAACATTGCATTTTTAAACAACAACGATAACTGCAAAATTTCAACTTAACCTTTCTCACCCGCATATCTGCATAATATGTATGTGAAAACAAATCTATCCTAATTTCTACGTTAGGTCCTTATCCGGGGTGTAAAAAATGGGGTGGTAAGAAAAAAAAATCCTTACCACCCCATTTTTAATGTCGTGTGCATAACATTGTAACCAGGGAATTTATTTATTTTAGTTACAATAACAATGTATTATATAGATTTTTGTATAGACCCTTTATTTCTTACCGCTCGCTCTATTTATGTCAATTTGTGCGTATATTGTGAGACGACCGTAGTTATTTATCTTTCTCGCTCGTATTACTTTTAAAATTAACAGATTACAGTAAAACGCCCACCCCAGATCGAATGTTTAGACTATCGTTTGCAGCCCCTTAAATATTACAAATGGTTAATTTTTTTGTGTAATTCAACTTAAATTACAAATATATAACAAAAGCAAACTACTTTTAACATTTCAACATTATTTTATTGTCTTCTTTGAGTACAATTTTCATCGCAAATAAACCATATCAATCTGAACACTTATTATGTGATGTTAATCTCCAACACAAAATTATAATTAAATTATACAGTTATTACTATAATATACTACACGCCCTTGTGTAACACAAAAGAAAATTTTAAAAGGAAGCTACATGGTTGGCCATTTAAGGTTGCGGTTTTTGAAGTCATATTAAACATACAAAACATTAATTTAAAAAAATGATTTATTTGTGCAATTAAACAACAAGATCTGCGGTTTAATAAATCAGGTTTTCGAAGTGAGAGCCTCGAGCAACGATAACATTTCGCAGCCTCTTCTCAAATTCTCCACAAACTGCCTGAAGTGTGGCGTACGGTATCGCTTCTATTCGCTGCCGTATTGCCATTTCAAGGTCATCCAGGGTGTCTATACCATCGCGATATACCGTATCTTTTAATGATCCCACATATAGAAATCGCAAGGATTGAGGTCTGGACTATATGGTGGCCATGTTATCCCTCCGCCTGTAAACTGTTGAGCGTCAAGACCAATGATTCTGTTACCGAAATGTTCTTCAAGAATGTTGAAAACTTCTTCCGTGCGATGCGGACGAGCCCCGTCTTGCATAAACCATGCATTCTCCACCATATTTAATCCATGCGCCACGGGAATAAAAGACTCATTAAGCATTTCACAATATTTTTGCGAAGTAACGGTTCCATTGACAATCACGGGACCGATAATACCTGCCGACGAGATAGCACACCATACAGTCAACCGTCGAGGGTGAAGAGGACGAACAATTGCTAGATGTGGATTTTCTGTCCCCCAATGTCTCCAATTTTGCTTATTCACATAACTGGATACATCGAAATGTGACTCATCCGACCACCACACTCGTTCCAATGACATGCTGCCATTTTCAATGCGTTCGATGATTTGCTTCGCAAAATTGTAGCGTCGCTCCATATCAAACGGTCTCAACAGCTGATCGATCTGGATTTTGTATGCTTTCATCTTTAGATCTTGCTTTAGGATCCGCCTTAGTGTTGTACGGGGTATTTCAAGTTCTTGAGATGCTCTTGAGGTCGATGTTGAAGGTTGAGCTGTAAAGTGCTCCCGTACTCGTTCTATGGTTTTCGGTACCCGGATGGTCTTTTGACGTTCTCTAACAGTTGATCTTTCGTCTGCCGCAGATGCTGTTGCTTCAAATTTCACTACAATCCTAAGATATTGTCGGATTAGTAGACATAGAAAAACAATAACGAATACTTTTCTAAATTTATCTTTTTTTCCTTACCTTTTTATAGTGTTTTCCGTTGGTGCGTTATTTCTCCCGAATAGAGTACGCAAGTGTCTTGCCGTAACTGCAAAAGATTCCCCATTTCTATAATAATATTTTATTAATTCCACACGCACTTTCGTGGGATACGACGCCATCTTGAAAACTGACAAGGCAAAATTTTTCATATATTTATTGTAAACCGCGCTTGGCCCTCTAGTGTAAAAAATATATATTATATTAATTTCTATATATACAAGGGAATAGCGCGATTTTTAAAACCGCAACATTAAATGGCCAACCCGTTATTTAAGCTTAGAAACTAGCATTGAAGTAACGAGAGAAAAATATTTTTTCGACAAACTGTACCTACTAACAGATTCCTAAGGAATCTCAACGAAACGATGATTATATTACAAAAGTTCTTTTTGGTTCAATGCAGAAGATCTACAAAGATTATTTTGTCAACCAAACTCTGTTTCATCTTAGAAATTTTGCGATAAAACCGTTATATTAGTAACACACCAATTCTTGTTGAAAAATTATGAGATCGCTCACACTATACTATATTTGAGACAAAGAAACAAGCGTATATAAACGGGGAATTAAAAAAAAAAGAACAAGGCGGTAGATAAACGTTGTTACAAAGGGTGCTGTGCTCATCACGAAAAGTACTCATTAAGAAAGGAATCCGGCGCGCTTAAAATTACAATGATATACACAGGTAGAACATGGTTTTACATAGCAATTAATATTATCGGCGGCGACTGAACATCGACGAGATCAAGAGTGGTGCGCTCTCGGCGCGAGAAAGAGAAGGAAAGTCATCGACCTCGCGACTTGCCAAGCACATTAGGATGCTAAAATTGTCACCGACACACGCACACACATACAAGCCGAGAGAGACACAAACACACACACAAGCACCACAACCTTTCCCGACTTCGCTCGGAATAAATTTGCAGTAAACATGTTATACCTACATGCGCGACATGAATCTACTTAATTATAACAACTTACCTACACATGCACGTTTGTAGACGTTAAGGAGTACTTATGTATGAATGCATGTATGTCTATGTACATAATGGCACTGTTACGCTAAGGAAGTACGCGTGGATACACTGTGTATCAAAAGTTAATGTCATAAATACATTTTGAAATCTCCGAACGTGTGAAAATGTAGAAAATACATATTGTATTTTCTACATTTTTGTATATATGTATTTTTAACAGGGTAATAGTTACTTGCGGTGTTGAAAGATAACATATCTGTCAAATAAGCCTAGTTTTGTGTACATTTTCCCCATTTATTTTGATTGTTTAAAAACAGTTCGTTTTAGAACTACATTGTGTTTATTATCTCGTTGCGTCATTTGGATATAATGTCGAAAGGCTTCTGTAAATAGTCAAAGCAATTAATTGCTTCATTATTGGCCTTTTTATAGTTGACATCTTATAATCTAATAATTGACATATTGCCGGTAACATAAACTACTCAAAAATGAATAAGGAATTTTTACTTTTTTGTATTTTTTAGATAGTATGGGTAAATATTTGTAGTGTATTATATTAGATACATAATTGTAAACAACAATTTAAAATTTTCAAGTATATTTATTCAGAAAAATCGTTAGATTACTAAGAAATGATCAAAAATGAAATAAGCAACACTTTTAACAATAGCTAAAATAAACATTTTTCTGTAACAATTAATTCTAAAATCGTGTATAATGATCACGGACATCTCTCACAGCTGAACATCTTCGGGGCATACTCAAAATGCAATTATTAATGTGTTCTTGTGACACTCTTCTCCAACACAGCGGTAAAATTTCCCGCAAGTGTTGCACGTTAACTGGGGGTGGATTATGTTCGTTGAGCTGTTCTTGAAGTCTGTCCCAAATGTTCTCAATTGGATTCAAGTCGGGAGACGTTGGTGGTAAAGGTAGATGGTTAATATAGAGGTCATTTATTGCTTGCATTACAATTTGTGCACGATGAGGTCTTGCATTATCATCAATAAAAACCATGTTTTCATTCACAGCCTCACGAAAGTCGGCCACATATTGCTGAATAATGTCATCTCTCTATATGTGTCCATTGACATTGTTTTCAAAGAGATGGAGGTTCGTACGTCCATTCAAACTAATGCCCGCCCACACCATGATACCACCGCCGCCAAAAGGCACTACAGCTTTTGTAAACTCGCGTCTATAACGGTCTCCTCGAGTTCTCCAGACCCTTACTCTACGATTATCACTAAATAAGCAGAATCTGGATTCATCGGTGTATAAACCATGCTCCCATTGAAAATTTTCTGCTAGTCGTTGGTTAACCCAAGTTCTTCTAGCCATTCTATTGGCATTAGTTAATTTTGGGCGTCTCACAGGCCTGCAGCTATGAAGATCCATTTCCCTCAGACAGTTTCTGATGGTTTGATCCGAAACTCTAACTCCAGTGGCGGCACGTAACTGTGTTTGTAACCATACAGCACTTCTAAACGGATTCATCCTTGTCTGAATTCGTATGTAGCGGTCTTGTCTCTGATTTGTTTTCTCTCAGATCCACTACCGGGTCTTCTCCTTGCAGATCCTACCTGTTGGAATCTTGTTAGAGCCCTACTTACTAACAACACTTGGAGACACATTAAAAATTGCGGCAATTTCTGCTCCAGATTGCCCTCGCTGATGCAATAACGCAATTAAATCAAAAGTTTCTTTATTTAAATGACGTCTTGGCATCGTGAAAATGTGAAATGACGTTTAAAATGAATAATACTTGTCAAAAAATGCGATTTTTATAATTTTGTATTCTAAATTAATTTAAGGTTAAAATACAAGATTCAATATTTTATCACACAGAAAAGACATTTACCAAATAAAATGTCCACAAACGACTGTGGGCCTTCTAATTTATCTATAGTTTGAGAAAATACGTTAAATTTAATCGAATTAATTAGATCTGTTAAAAAAAGATCTAATTCCCTATTCATTTTGAGTAGTTTATATAGAACGTGTCGTCATAGATCTAGTATGACGTGTATTGGTTATAACGCGTTCTGTCTATACAAGTTTCGCTGACGTTAATCATCATTCTAGAGTCACAAGTATATTTCAATAACAACTTGCTACGTTATAATCCTTTCCAAAAAAAATCTAGGAGTAACAATGGATCGGACATTTTCATATAAAAAACATATAGAGAACACCGCAGCTAAAATAAACACTAGAAATAACATAATCCCCAAACTCTGCAGTATTGCTTGGAGACCCGAATGCATCCACCCTTAAAACGTCAGTTCTTAGCCTCGTTTACTCGATAGCTGAATAATGCGCCCCAGTGTGGTTAAACAGCTGCTAAAGATCAACATAAAACTCAATGAGATCATGAGAATAATTAGCGGTTGTTTAAAAAGCACACCTCTACTCTAGCTTCCCGTTCTCAGCCATATTGCACAGCCCACCATTCGGAGACAGGAAAGTCCGGTTAGAAAATATCTAACTGTACATCCTTTCCACTCATATATCAGCGAGGATATTTAGACAGCCTGTTGCGATTATTCTATCAAACTACCCTCGTATACATGGTGTTGCTGTATATTGAAGACAGTCTGTTGCGATTATTCTATCAAACTACTCTCGTATACATTGTGTTGCTGTATATTGAAGTCATATTCGACCAGTGAGAGACGCAGACTTGGTTCTGAGAATGTGGGAATTGGAGTTTTGAATGACCGTGTAAAAAGATAGCGTCCCGTTGACTTCACTTACGATTGAGATATCGAACAGGTTGGTTGTGTAAAAGATTTAAGACCGTTTTGTATTTTGTGTAGTGTATCGTGTTAAGTTGCGATTGAAATCACCTTTTGAGGTAGATTGCTGTTTTAAATCTGATGCTGAGTGTTTTGACGACAACTGTCAATTCTTTCAACACTCTCAGTCTTCGATATCGGCCCGAAAAACATTTACTCGGGAACCAGTTTGGAATTAGAAAAGACGTAGAACAGGTCTAGATGTTTGCAATTTAAAGTGCTACAGGAATTGAGGAGTAAGCTATCGTCCACGTAGTCGCATTTTTAACCTGCTAAATCGTCGTGTACCGTAGTTTGGAGCCAGAGTTACCCCTTTAAAAAATAAATTTTTACCAGTTGTGTTTGCAGTTGTCCCTAATTGTCACTAATTGATATTTCAAGTCTGTGAGGCACCTTATACTTCGTATTAGCAGTCTAAAGTTCATTCTTATTTTTTCTTTTAATATTCGAACTAGGAAATAACTAGATATGAATTAATAATTAACCTTAACAAATTTGTGGTCAATATAATATATTGCAATTTCTACATTTAATAATTAATGATTAGTCTTATAACAGTTTTTCCATGAATTTTAATTAGCCTGTTTTGCAATTTTTGCTGTATATTTTTATATGTACGATCGCGGAGATCTCCGACAATTTTTTTCGCCCATCAGGCATGTAAAAGCTACGATATTATTTATTTTACTCCGGTCGGATATATACTGGGCCGTTCATGTATTCTCTCTTATGTATTGTATACTTATTATTAATTTTGAGGGAGAACATTTACAATAAATACTGTTATAATATTACTTATTTATGCGAGTATTCATTTGTTGTTATAGCTTCCTTGTTTTTTTATACTTACTGCACCTTGTGGGGATATTATATCCTCTACATAATCCGTGTGACGTATGGCTACTATTACGATTCAACAGTAATTTGCTATGGCGCCTATTTCCTATTTACTTTTTCTATGTATTTTTGCAGTCGACTGGCAACAACATTTCGAAAAGACCCCGGTCATCTTCACTGAGACCTTAGCTTGAGTACTGGCTAGTTGGATTGTATTTTTACTATTAACCCTCCCACATAGATAAGTCTTTGGAACTCTACCGTGTATTGAAAAGTTACGGAATTCAGTTCCATGATATTTATTTTTTTCTATTTACCTATAGCAAGCTTGCAGAGGCGGCTAGTGAAGCTAGTACGATGTCTCCGCCAGTTTACGCCGTCACCGACGTATATTAGGCGCTGCGATGTAAAAACGTATTCATCATGAGACATACGAAAGGTGTACAATATTAATGAATAAATAGTAATAAGCAATATACAGGGTTAGTTAAAAGTATGGAGACGGCGATTTATTGTCGTTAATATTCATTTTAGGGAATTATGTTCAATATAAAAGTTTGTTAGGATATTTTGATCTACATTTGAGAATATTTGATTTTTTTTTTATTCAATTGTTTTTTAGTTACGCCTGTCCGCGCAGTTTTTTTAAATGGGAACTAGTAAATTTTACTCTACCATTCGATAGAGAATCTTTTTCTCTTTACAATAATATTTTTGTTTTTTTATAATTCATTTTAATAACTTTAAAAAAAAAGGCCGGTTCATGTGTTTAACAGATGTTTGGTACATCGCAGATAGACAGAAGCGTAGCGATAAACAAACTTGAGCGACATAATTTTATCAGTGGTTATTGTGTACGTCAAATCTTTGACAGAAATAATTCATTTGTGCAATTTGTTGCTGTTAATATTAAGAATGGCGAGTTTAAGTGAACATGAACGAATTGAAATACTTATGATGTTGGGTTATGGAGATAGACGCCGAAGTTTACATGACGTTTGTAATTTATTTAATGATACGCATCCAAATAGAAATCCAATTTCTAAATCCGTTGTTGGTAAAACTTTAAGACGCTTTGAACAAACGGGTAGCGTTAAAGATTTGCCAAGGAGTGGTAGACCTAGAACAGCAAAAAGCGATGATAACAAACTCGATATTTTATTGGCTGTATCTGAATATCCCCATTTATCAACCAATCAATTAGCGGCCAATTTCAATATTTCACAGTCATCGATCGTGTCATTTTTAAAAAGTGAAAAGTATAAACCTTATAAGGTACACCTTGTACACGAGTTAACGGAAGATGATTTTGATAGGAGATTACAATTTTCTGAAGAAATGTTAAATATTTGCAATAATAATGAAAATTTTGTCAACAATATTGTTTTCTCTGACGAAGCTACTTTTTGCCTTACCGGTGAAGTAAACTGACATAACTGCAGATACTGGTCATCGGAAAATCCCTCTTGGTTTTTGGAGCACCATACGCAGTACCCCCAAAAGGTTAATGTTTGGGTTGGCATTCTAGGCGGTCATATTATCGGTCCCTTTTTCATCAATGGCAATTTAACTTCGGCTCTGTATTTGCAGTTATTGCAAATGAAATAATACCTGCTTGTGCTACGCTCTATCCTCATGAAAACAATGAACACCTGCCCAATGATAGTATCTGGTTCCAGCAAGATGGCGCCCCACCACATTACGGTGTAAATGTTCGTCAATATCTGGACAACGTTTTTCCCCACAGATGGATTGGAAGACGAGGAACCATTGAATGGCCAGCCCGTTCGCCAGATTTAAGTCCTTTAAATTTTTTTCTTTGGGGATACGTAAAAAACAAAGTTTACAAAGTAAGCCCGATAACGTCGAAGATTTACAAATCCGAATTACCAGAACGATACAAGAAATTCCCCGAGATTTTTTACTGGGTTTTGTAAATCGATTGGGTCATTGTCAAATTACTAATGGACGACAATTTGAACACTTACTTTAATTTACTTTGTTAATAATTTGTTTAATTTTTCTTGTAAAAAAGTTATTAAAATGAATTTTAAAAATACAAAAATATTATTGTAAAGAGAAAAAAATTCTCTATCGAATGGTAGAGCAAAATTTACCAGTTCCCATTTAAAAAAACTTTTAACTAACCCTGTATATATATTGTGATGTAAGTCATGCAATCACGTCACCCACCGGATGAAGTCAACGCGGTCTAGAACCTTTTGGAAAAGCGTCGATACCGTAATGGATGATGTCCACCAGACGCGTACGTCCGAGAACTTTCCCGGAACGGAAAATTCGAGAAAGTTGATGTACTATAAATGGTGATCGTCAGAGAGGAAGAGGACATTCAAGCTGAAATCACGGCCAAGTTAAATGTGAAATAAATACTGTTATTAGTTATTAAATTTTTTTTTAGTGTGTTTTATTATTAATAAAGTGTTTTTAATTACCGTTAGTTTTATTTATAATGAACCCGAAAGTACTTTAGAATACATATTTTGTTATTATTTAAAAAATTCTCGCTCGCAACTAATGCCCGCTAAACTACGTAGAAGAAAGCTATACCCAAACTTTTGACTGTAAGTGTATAAGAAAGTTCTTCGCGCAGTAGACCAGTCAGACAGAGAAATCATAAAATCTGCGACTATATTCTGCAAACTAAATTACCCATTCTCTTTCTCTCAACTCCTCTCTCACTCGCTCACTCACTCTGAAAGTATGTATGTGAAATAAATTTCAATGTTCCGTAAAATTGCAGTTTTGTTTTATTGTCCGACTTTTAATACTTTACGGCGATAAATAAAATTTTGCTTTTGTGCCCACGTCCGCTTTTGCGCCTCCGACATGTTATACACACATCTATACGTGTGTACATGTTAAATGCAAGCGCGTCATGCCCGCTTAATTTTAAAGAACTTCGCACACATGCAAACTACATATTATTATTTTAGTGAGATCAACCATCAAAAGAGGACAACGTAATTTAAGCAAATCGCATAAATCAGATTTAATAAACAAATTCTGCAACTGCCAAAATTTTTTTAACATCATAAATTAACCACGATACTCATAATTTCTCATAAATATAGCGTTTTATCGGTTTCGGTTATTCTAAAAATAATTAACCGAAAACGAATAAAGTATAAACCGAAAGGAGATAAAAATATGTGTTGATTAACGTGTGGAGGAGAGCACACAATAAAATTAAAAGCTTTGCAAAATATTTGCTTGCGATATTTGGCGAGAATTCCCATGTATACTTCGTTTCAAATTATAGTGCGATGTCATAAATAAAACCATTAAGGATCTATCGCGCTAATCCCCTCATAATCTGGCGATCGTAAATACAAATTTTAACTACCTGGAAACTATCTCGACCGGCTTAAGGATAGTAAGAAAAAAAAGTAATTACATAATTTAATTTTAATATTTTTATACTGTATACTTACTTATATGTTATAGTTAAATAAAGTTTTCAACTCCGTTTATTTTAAACAACTAAAGTGATCGGAGGTTACAAATTCAAAAGTATACAATGTTTGGACCTTGGAAAAATAGTACTGCAGTTACTTTAAGAGGTGTTCCAGTTGATCATGTGGATGTTGGCGACGGGGAAGAAATGTGTAATAGAAAACCAAAGACAACATTTATCAATGGATGTAAAGAAAATTATATTATTAAATGTCTACAATAATTTAATGGAAATAGATGAATTATATACTTCGAAAGCTATTCTAAAAGCTTCACAACTTACTAAAATACCGGAATCGACTTTAGGAAAACGGTGAACGCTGAATCGCATACCATACACAATAAAATTGACAAATGTTCTTACAATAGCAATTACAAAATTTCTAAACGATTTTATATTTGAAAGAAGGAACATACCAATTAAAATTTATAACTATGAATTGAATGATATGAATTTTAATTGGTATCTTCCTTCATTCAAATATAAAATCGCTTAAGAATTTTATAATTGCTAGGGCAATTACATTTTATTGTGTGTGGCTAATCTGTTATTAATTTACCAGGTCTGATGAAGAAGCAAATATAGTTTCGAAACGTTACCAGCTACAAATCGTTTTATTTGATACATTGACCCAAATTAGGTTTTTATTATCAGTGAAGTTATATATATATATATAGATAATTATTTCGTGACCTTTGTATGTTATGGTAAATTCAATTGGATTTACTTATATATATATATAAAATTTCTCAGCTGTTCATTTAATATATCATTTGATAAATTCTTGGAGATTTCGACTTTTATATTAAATATTTTCAAATTAGTATGTTATTTTGCGAAGTAAATGTGAATGTAAACATTGCTGTATACAAATTACAACGCAAATCATACGAAATTTTATTTGAAACACTTACGTCCACGTTAAGACTTGAACCCAAGTCTACGGTTGGCCGCACCGTCGCTCTAACCAACTGAGCCATATATATATTTAGTGTTTATAAGAATTAAATTTCTTATTTATTTTATTGGCCGTGTCTTAATATTAATATTTATACAAATGTAATCATTTTAATTTTTCCGTACTTTATTATTAATTTAATTTTAATTCTTAATTCATTCATACAAATGCAAACATATTTTCTTACTTTTCATTGTATTAATTTTTGTTTCTAGTCACTTGAAAAAGACTTAATAATAATAAGAGTCGAAACGTCGTAGAGGAAAACATTGAAATTCATTAAAGGTCGCTAAACCAATAAAAAAGTCTATTATTTTAATATATATATATATATATGTATATTAACTGATAAATTCTTGTTTTTTCGAATTTTTCGGATTTTATATGAAATATTTACGAATATTTAAATATTCGGCGATTTAAGGCGAATGCCGACAGCTTAATATCTTAAGTCGCTTCACGGGCGCAAATGTAATAATAACTCATGACTTACCAATCCCATTGTAATTAGCGTCAAGCTGCGTTAGGTCATGAATTATTTTTATTTTAATTAAATGTAGAATGTATTCATTAATATATATTTCTCACCATGACTACATCACTTATATAACTTTGACATTAATATACAGTCACTTATAATTCTTTGATAAAGGTAATATTTACCAAAACATGTAAGAGGTTATCTAAAGCATCTAAATCTACTATATTATACAAAGGTCAAGAAATAATTATCTTTATTTATATATATATCTGGTGTTAATATTGTTAAAAGAAATCCATAAAATGTATTGAAACAGATCAAGTCTTTATATTTTTATTTAGATTAAGTTTATAAATACAATGTTTCATCAAGAAGCATCTGCAACATAAACCAACATAACGAAAACAGTACTAACTGAGCTGTTGGCCCAGATCAGTTGCTAAATTACATTAATTTTGTTTCCGTGAACTTAGATCAAATTTGGTAAACGATCACATTGATTTAAAATAGTGAGATCACATTGATTTAAAATAGTGAGATCACACGAGGACACCAGCTCAGCCGACCAACGGCGTGGATATATCGATAAAATTGACCACGTACAGAAAATGATCAAAATTATATTCGCGGGTGATTGGTAAACACATAAAATAATTAACTGTAATAAATTATTTTGGTAATTATACTATCTATTATTTCAAGAATAATTGAGAGGTCGTTGATTACATAAAACTATATAAATGTATTAACTTCACTGAGAAATTCGAATTTATTATCATTATAAAATAAAAGCACGATAAAAACGAGGCGATACCATAAATATCTTCTGCTAAAAAATAATAAATTTATAACGGTATTTGAACTGTTCGCTGAGATTATCATTAATCCTAAATGAAGTACTATTTACCATTTTATAATCACCTATTCAGTTATCAATCAGATAGGCACACCATTAAATATCTAGCAACATATTTGTATAAATCATAATGTTTGGATAAAGATAGTAGCTGTAATCCTGTCTCGTAATAAACCAATGCGACTTAAGATATTATACAATATTTTATAAGAATTTAATTTTTGCAAACAAATATAAAATTCTTAGTATGCATTAATAAAGATTATCAATATCAGTTTACTTAGATAGTTTACTTAGAATATTATTCCTTAACCACTGAAACAAAGAGATAAAATCGGTTTTATTTTATTAGACACGTAATATGTATAATGTATTAATCCATGTATCAACACAATACATAAAATACCGCTGCAAAAGTTTGTAAATATATTTCGTGGGTAATTGTTAATTGATAAGTAAATCATAGGTATAATTCTACAGTTCTTATTTAATGATTATAAGTATTTGTGATTTATTGAATATAATCTAGTCTTAGAAAAACGGATACGGTATGTTTTCTGAGAGTCAGATAAATATAATTCTAATTCGCAATCACTTTAGAATTTAGAAAATGAAATCTTTGTTTTAAAGTTATTATTGTTAGATATTAATATTATTAATAAATAGCAAGTGGAAGATTACTAAATAAATTATAACGAGTTCAAATACAATAAATAAACTAGTAGGTACTAATCAAAGCAAATTGAACAGCAACAGAAAACTTTTAGAAATTAAATAGGGAACTTATTAGTACACTTTGCTATACATTAGGCAAGTCATATACATTCAGCGAATTATCTATAGTTTTAAGTCGAAAGTTGGGAATTATCCAGACCTGTGCATATTTTTCAGCATCAGAAAATAATAGTAGTATTAGATTGAAGTGTTCGTTGCGTTTTTATTGAACTCGAAATTAATTTTTTTAACAAATAAAATACATTAATTAATGCAGGACATATTCTCCATCATTATTTACGATTGTCTTCCAACGATTTTACAATTTTTGCTCCCACACCTGAAGAAATCCAGTGGTTTGAAAGTGAAGAAATCGTCGAATCAATTTTGAAACGCGATATTACCTTGAAATGCGATTCCTAAAGCTTGTTTGATAGAGAACGAAAGAGATGAAAATCTGACAGAGTCAGATCAGGAGAATAAGCCGGATATGGAATGATAATAACCTAGCAACCTATTTCTTGAGTAGTAGCTTTTGTGATATTAGCAGTATGAGTGCGATTGTTATCGTATTGCAAAATGACTTGATGGTATCTTCCCGATCTTTTTTCTTGAATTGCGGCCTTAAACCGGCAGAGTTGTTGATAGTATATCTCAGTAGTAATGGTTACATTGTTACATTCCTCAGAAGCAATTCATAGTTGACAACATGCCCTCCGTATCCTACCAGATAACAGCGTCAACTTACGCTGATGAGTATCAGCTATTGCTAGTGGAGTTTTGTTAGATCTAAGCCATTCTTCTCTATTTTTAATGTTAACATGAAGACACTATCTTTCGTCACCGGTCACAATGTGGTACAAAACGGTCGATGTTAAAGAACTAAACAATGGCGGGCTACGAAAAGGCACAAATGTTGATATACTGATTTTTGTTGCTTTCGCTCAAAATATGCGGCAATCAAACATCCAAGTTTTTAAACTTCGCCCATGGAATACAAATGTATTATGGTCTTCTGGTTGCTATTCATTATATGTAATGGGAAATTTCCGAATTGATTGGGGTGGATTATCATGAATTAAAGCGATCAGTCGATCTTCATCAAAGTTCAATGATTAAATTGAGAAAACTATTTTCATATTGTACTCTCTCCAATTTCTTTCAGTAAACAGAATAAATGGTTGTGGCAGCTCTAGCAATTAAATTAAGAAAGGCATCTGCAAATTATTCCACATTATCATCGGTTTAAAATATTTTACGATCTGATGTATTGGTACTGGAAGGGCCTAAAGTTACTTTGCTATTTAAAAATTAACTTTTTTGCTATTATGTATATATATTTTTAAATCAGAAATTCGGAAATAAATAATGTGTAAATTGACTATAGGTCAATGTGTAGGTAGAACTTATTGAGTTATATTTTGAACATCAGCTCTCCATTGTTCTTACTGAGACATTATAATAAAAGAAATCTTTCACAAATTCCAGAATCCTCCACGAACTGGAAGACCCCGCTCAGGTCATTCACAGGAAAATATTTAACGGGTGCGACAGAGCATTAATGAAGAGCCAGGGACATCCACTCAACGGCGTTCTCAAGAGCTTGGAATTATCAGCAGTACTTTGAAACGCATACGAAGAGGTCTTCACATGTTTACGCTCTAATTAGTACAGGAGCGAAAGCCGATGGATCATAACTATTGTGTCCGTATTCAAGAGAAGCCCAGAGAAGACGTGAACTTTATTAACGAACTGATAATAGGAGACGAAGACAATTTTTAATTAAACGGATTTGTGAACAGATATACTAGATTTTGAAGAACTGAAAATCCCAGTCATTTACCAATGAGAGCTGCTCCTTCTCAAAGTAACGGTTTGGTGTGATATTACATCAAAAAGGATGCTAGATCCGTACTTCTTCGAGGAAAATAATGGAAATATATCGCCAAATGTTAAGAAATTTTGTGTTTCCTATTGTCGATAACTCACTTGGATTGTGGTGGCAGCAAGAGTCCATGCAGCTGCTAATGCAAATTTTCGGAGAAAGAATAATTTCCACGTTCCTCTGATCTGACTTCCCCAGATTTATTATGGAGCTATTTGATACAGTGAGTGTTTGTTACTAACTCTTGCTGACCTGAAGGACAATATTCGTCAAGAAATTGAAATGATAACAAAAGTGATAACAAATGATAACAAGCAGTTATGGAGAATGTCATAGAAAGAAGTCGCCTTTGTAAAGGGAAAAACGGGGGTCGTTTAAAAGATGTAATCTTTCACGTTTAGGCCAAACAAGTCTCCAAGATGTGTACATTATAATGTATAATGTTAAAAAGGAAATTGTTAGATAATTAAAAGTAATTTGTTTTTAAATGGTTTAGGTGACTATTGGCCCAACCTGTATTTACAAAAATTATAAGGAGATAAAAGTTTGATTAAAATTAGGTTCGTAAGGTGAAGAAATTGAACACTAAAATTTAAAAAATTTTCTGATGTGATTATGATCATATGCAAATTAACGCTGTCAAATTATCAAATGACATTGCAGTTTCTGTAGCCTTAAATACTTGTTCAAGGTCGAATAATTAGCAGTCACAAATTTAAAATAATCTCCCAAAGAATAACGGACATTTATTTTACCAAAGCATATAAGCTGTTAATTGTGGTGAATTATATTAGCTCAACATGTCAATAATTTTCCTCCATCGCTCCAATTTTTTTCACTAAAATGCATGCATTTTTACACATACAAAACAGATGCGATTATGAACAAACCAAGGTCATCGAGTCCTTGTTTAAATATCAAATATGAAACTTAGGTACTTGTTCAATTTGGATTTAAAGATCTATATATGTATATATAAGAAGGTTGAACTGATGATTCTTTAAATTTTTTCAATGTCCATTTTTTCGATAATTTAGGTATTGGTGGTGTCGTCATCAAATATAACTAATTGCAGCGGAAAGACTACGATATTTTGAAGAAAATCCAAATATTTGGGTCTTGTAAGTGAAAGTAACAATCATTAAAATTACAAACAGGATTGATAAGTGTGTCTTTGAGCAATCTACAAAAATTGTGACCAGCACTTTTACGCCAAAGCGTAGCTTTGTGTGCCTTTTCAATTAAAGACTTAAGAATAAATTTGGTTAGCCTCTAGACATTATTTTGATCAAGTAAATCAATACAAACTCATGCCTAAGAAGAGATATTACTGTATTTTAAGATAAAGTCACAGCATTGCAAAAATTAACAAGCAGAGTGGAAAGAATCACGTCATGGGCATTTTCTCCAACAGCCAAGTAATATTAAAGCCACTGGATGCGAATTAAATCTAAACTTTGTATGGAATTAGGTGTATGTGCCCTCAATGAGCTCAATAATTGAAGTGACATTAGCCTTGGTCCCAAGATAACTAGAATGTTGACGCACTAGCCTGTCACGCCTCATCTATAGTCTTCACAGGACCAGAGCCTCTCCTTTGATATTGCAAAAACCAATATCAAAACAATCATAAAAAAAAGTTGGCCGAAAAAATTGTAGAAAAACTCCAAGTTTCCAATGTAACTACTGAACACAGACTTCTGTCTGTGTTTTACGATGATAGCAGTTGATCTATTTAGGTACATTGTAAGCTCAACAAACATATAAACATAGGCTTGACAGAAGAAACGGTACGAGTTGTACATTCTGCTAAGGGGACGAGGAAAATTTAAATGGGAGAATATCATAAAGCTGCAAAGTTTAATTAAAATAGCAGGGCTAAAGAAAGTATTCTACGAGAACCTGAAGACCCACACTGGATCTGCATTAATATATCTATCTATCTACATAGAAACCAGAAACAATGCTTCGTTATCGTCCTATATAAAAGTATATCACATAAATATCTTAAAAAGTATAACTGATGTGCATCAACACATAATCAGGCATTATAATCAATAATCACTCAAGAGTATCTACTTGCAAAAAAAAGTACGTTGCCCAAGATAATTTATATTTAAAATTAGAAGCTAACATTTATTAGCATTTTCTATTTACCGCTATTAATAACAAACGCCAGGAATATAATATTTAAATCTAGAAATGTTATTTTAAAATATCCTGAGATGTACGCAAATATTTGTTGCGAATAGGAATTTATTTGAGATCTTGTAGAATAAATAATAGCGTTTCTCAAGATTTGTATTAATATTTACTTAAACCGTGTATATTTTCCTCTTTCAAATGAATAGATAGATTTATTTGATTTCTTAATGCTTATTTATTTAAAGCGACATTATCTCCAAGTCTGTTAGGAAGGAAAGACCCCGTGGGGAAATTCAGAATTCCTTCAAAATTGATGTTAATCAAATGAAAAGAGTATATAATTAACAAGTGAAAACGTTTAAAAATTACTATGCAATCAATAAAGAATATATTTTTGCATACATCTACCATACAAGGCCGTTCAAAAGTATTCGACCGGTTTATATACAGGGTGGCCCAAAATGACCGAAGGGGTTTTAATTCCTTATAACTTTTTTATTATAATTTTTTGTTTTTTGTTTTCAGTATTTTGTAAAGAAGACTTGGGGAATTAAAAAGGTTATGGAAAATGTTTTGAAAAGAGCACGAATATGCGAAGCAGAAAATTGCCACCACTTGCGAGATATAATTTTTCATAATTAAATTAAAAATATTTTCCATTAATATACTGTATTTAAAAAAAAAAAATTTAATAATTATGTCTTAAATAAGAAGTTATAATGAACTCAAACCCCTTCGGTCATTTTGGGCCAGCCTGTATTAGTTCCTTGTACAGGGTGACCCAAAATGACCGATGGGGTTTGAGTTCATTATAACTTCTTATTTAAGACATAATTATTAAATTTTTTTTTTTAAATACAGTATATTAATGAAGAATATTTTTAATTTAATTATGAAAAATTATATCTCGCAAGTTTTACTGCTTCTTCTGCATTTTCCATACCCTTTTTAAATTTCCCAAGTCTTCTTTACAAAATACTGAAAACAAAAAAAAAAATTATAATAAAAAAGTTATAAGGAATTAAAACCCCTTCGGTCATTTTGAGCCACCCTGTACAAAAAATTATATATTCTAAGGTAAATCTCGGTTTCCGGGTTGGAACCGCGTCGAGTTCGGCGTAATTGCCAACGTTTCGTCCACTGTTTCAAGGGACATCTTCAGGGCTGTACGTAGATGTTCGTCGTTTCGCAGTAGCTTGAAGAATTCATTCTTCTTCTTCTAATTTATGAATTTCTTCTGATTTTATGAATTAGAATATCGATAATCGCCGCTAAGGCTCTAGGGACTTCATATTATGTCTATTGGAAGTAATTGAGCAAAATCAAATATACAGTGTGAGTCCATAGTTACGGTCCGTTGCAAAAAGGTCTACATTTCCGTCAATTTTGTCTTTAGCTGTAGTGTAAATTTTGGATTTTACTATAATTTAAATGACAGGATGGTTTTAGCAGAATATCAAATTTTAAAAAAAATCATTGAAATTACGAAAACTGAAAAATTTGGAAATTTTCGATTTTTGGTCGGTTTGGGGAATATGTATATCATATTAATATTGAATTTTTTATATACTAATTCAAGTGTGTAGAAAACGAATCCGGCATTAATTTTGACGGAAAATCGACAGATTGGCAGCTACAAATTTATAAAATTTAACGAAATACAGGGTTCAAAGCGAAGCCATATCTAGATCATCTGGGCACAGTTTATCTGATCGGAAAAATTATGAAGCGTTAGAGGAAAAATGTTTGTATAACATGTTGAAAGCTAAAGCCGGGTGATTGTATGGTTCAATAGAAAAAAAATCGTGAAAATAGGTGAAATTCGTAGACCCTTGGAGCTGATGGTTGAATAGTTCGTTGGAGCGTAAACTATGAGTTTTACAGGAATTTAAATGACAGGATCGTTTTTAACAGGCAAAATTACATAAGAATACCAAATATCAAAAAAGGCGGTGAGATGACGAAAATTGAAAATTTTTGAAGGGGTACCCCTTAAGAAATTTCCAATTTTTCGACCAGTTCACATATTGGTATTAAATTTTTTATGAACTAATTCGAGGGCGTAGAAAACTAATTCGGCAATAATTTTGACGAGAAATGTATAGATTGGCAACTACGGATTTTCAAAATATGAAGAAATGTAGTGTTCAGAACGACGCCATTTTGGCGTTCGTTGGAGTGTAAGCTATGAGTTTTAATGGATTTTAAGTGGCAGAATCATTTTTAGAATACAAAAGTACATAAGAATAACAAATTCCAAAAAAATCGGTGAGATGACGAAAATTGAAAATTTTTAAAGGGGTATGTACCCCTTAAGAAATTTCCGATTTTGCAACCAGTTCACATATTGGTATTAAATTTTTTATGAACTAATTCGAGGGCTATTGTAGCTGTAGGCATAACTCCGTCAGTGATTAGTAATATCAAAGGTATATAGTATGTAGGTACCTTATATATGAGCAGAAGGGATATTTGGTCATGGCTGGATCGGGAATATGGAGAGAAATTGAAGGCACGTAAATGTCAATTCTATGCTAAGACACTATTAGAAGAGCTAAATACTAAGTTCTAAAGTAAACTTAGTTAAAGCAACAAAAAAGAAATTAGAACCATGAACGACTTGGTAATCACTCCTGGAAGTTTTGGTGCAAATTGCTAAAGATTGATGGTGCCGATGAATTAGGATAGATTTTAAACGATGGTAAGTAGCGGATCAATTGCTAAATACTATATTGTACTAATATATTTACTAGGACATCAAAAGTATATTAGAGAAACAAATGAAAAATTAACATTAACAACTGGTTAAAGTTAATCAATTCGCTTTTCTATTATTTAAATCTGCCACCGCAAAAAATATGAAAGCCCCGCATATCTCTTATACAGAGAGAGTAAAAACGGTTGTCCTGATCCTACACCACTTTCCGCTAATTACATATCAATATTTACTTCCACTTTGACGCGCGGTTATGCATAGGCGCAGAATGTTTTTATATTTTGTCATAAATATGGGCATTTAGCTAACCCACTAGACTTTCGTGATGTGATCAATGATCAAGCATAACTGAATTTAGAATTAAATTGTTCGTGCTCTAGCATAAGCGACATTTTGCTCAAATTTTGCGCAAAAATAATAAGTATTAATCGACAGAAAACACACTAACGTACGACTATGAACAGAAAAAGATATTATTTTGTTAAATCCATTAGAAATAACTAAGGTGCTGGCTTCAGATGGAAAAATGGATGAAAGTATTGATATATACGGAGCGCGGAAAGTGGTGTAGGATCAGAACAATCATTTTTGCTCTCTCGGTATATTATAGTGATGTAGGAAAGGATTCGAAATCATTGCTCAGCGACCCTAAGCCTGATAACAGTTACTGGGTAAGCAAAGATGAAAGACGTTAAGACGTAAATATACTTAAGTTTACATATTTTCAGACGAACCAAGCCACTCTAAATCATCAAATATTATCATTGTATCTATACTTATCTGTATTTATATAATTAAATTATATTTCGTTTGACTTAAATCTACATTGAGGTATCAACTTTAAAATTATCTTTAGCACTGCACTTTCCTTTATATAACAAATTTATCCGGTCTATTGATTCTATTGTAGTATTTTTAGATTTCGTGGGTACTTAATAACGAAATCATGGCCAATTAAATAGTGAAACGGTCATAAAAAAATCTCTTTTCATTCACTAGAAAATATCTAAGCTATTTAAATACAAACGACTATCATATATTCGAAGACATTCAGAAAAAAAAAACTAGGAATTATTCATTTCTTAAGGGTCGATTTCGTAAAATAAATTTTTTATTATTTAAAGGCGGGTTTGTTTAAGAAACACATTAAATATGTATGCAACCTGTAAAATATTATTTAAAAAAAGTAAAGGTTGAGGAGAGAATAAAAAGTCATTCATAAAGTAGTAAAATAGCCATTAAAAAAGGCAGGTACAACCTGCATTTTAAATGCCGTAGAATTTTATTTTGAATGGTTTTCAAACTGCAAAAAAAGTTCGTAGTTTATCCAAAAAACATAGTGGCAAGTCACGTAATATACAGGGTTAGTTAAAAGAATGGAGACGGCGATTTATTCTCGTTAATATTCATTTTAGGGAATTATGTTCAATATAAAAGTTTGTTAGGATATTTTGATCTACATTCGAGAATATTTGAATTTTTTTTTTCTTCAATTGTTTTTTAGTTACGCCTGTCCGCGCAGTTTTTTTAAATGGGAACTAGTAAATTTTACTCTACCATTCGATAGAGAATTTTTTTCTCTTTAGAATAATATTTTTGTTTTTTTAAAATTCATTTTAATAACTTTTTTTATAAGAAAAGAAACAATATTCTTTTATCTGACGAAGCTACTTTTTGCCTTACCGGTGAAGTAAACAGATATAACTGCAGATACTGGTCATCGGAAAATCCCTCATGGTTTTTGGAGCAACTTACGCAGTACCCCCAAAAGGTTAATGTTTGGGTTGGCATTCTAGGTGGTCATATTATCGGTCCCTTTTTCATCAATGGCAATTTAACTTCGGCTCTGTATTTGCAGTTATTGCAAAATGAAATAATACCTGCTTGTGCTACGCTCTATCCTCATGAAAACAATGAACACCTGCCCAATGACAGTATCTGGTTCCAGCTAGATGGCGCCCCACCACATTATGGTGTAAATGTTCGTCAATATCTGGACAACGTTTTCCCCACAGATGGATTGGAAGACGAGGAACCATTGAATGGCCAGCCCGTTCGCCAGATTTAAATCCTTTAGATTTTTTTCTTTGGGGATACGTAATAAAGAAAGTTTACAAAGATAAGCCCGATAACGTCGAAGATTTACAAATCCGAATTACCAGAACGATACAAGAAATTCCCCGAGATTTTTTACAGAACTCTGTTCGGGATTTTGTAAATCGATTGGATCATTGTCAAATTACTAATGGACGACAATTTGAACAGTTACTTTAATTTACTTTGTTATTAATTTGTTTAATTTTTCTTGTAAAAAAGTTATTAAAATGAATTTAAAAAAAACAAAAATATTATTGTAAAGAGAAAAAAATTATCTATCGAATGGTAGAGTAAAATTTACTAGTTCCCATTTAAAAAAACTGCGCGGACAGGCGTAACTAAAAAACAATTGAAGAAAAAAAAATTCAAATATTCTCAAATGTAGATCAAAATATCCTAACAAACTTTTATATTGAACATAATTCCCTAAATTGAATATTATCGACAATAAATCGCCGTCTCCATACTTTTAACTAACCGTGTATAATATAGTACATATTTGTATCTTAAATTTTTTTCTGTTCATGTATGTTTTTAATTTTTTAGTATATTTTCATCCAACTTAAACAGAGTTCGTTTATTGTACATAAGTTGACGTGTTATAGATAGTTTTATTTTGCCTGAATTCCTCCCGTATTTATGTTCTATACAAAACAAAACAGTTTTTCTATTATTTGCTTTTTGGTGCTATGAAATAGAACAATTTTTGTGTTAACTATTTACTTATTTGTCAATTGCGGTTACGTAAGTTTGTTTGTAATCTTAATAGTGGCTATTAGTCACATTGATTACACTGGACAACAGCCAAAATGTATCTAAAATCAAATCGACTCAATCTTACTATTTTTAGTGTGCTAAAACCGAAAATTAACTTATATTTTTAATATTAAGTTCAAGTTTTAAAGATACGTAATGTTATGTGTTCCTATATTTTAACACTGTAACCGCATCTCTTGTCTTGCACAGTAATACCCCGCTTTGCCCGACCCCGTTATGCGCGGTTGCGCTTTAACGCGAATTTAAAATTTCGCGTTAAAATGCCTCGTATTACAACGAATTGCTTACTTAAGAATATGTATGTATGTACATAATGTAGTCATTGACTTCTCTTTGGTCGCGGGAATGTCCGCCTTCTCTGATCATTCTGATTGAAGAATTGGGGATTCCCCATCCTACGACTTTGTTCTATGGGGATTCCCTCGTTTGTTTCGTTTGTTCCATATGTTTATCTCGGCTGGCAGTCGTGTTTTAACGGTTGGTGGAGATACATACATAATTTAACGCTACGTTAAAAACGCCGCTTATGAAGAAAAAAGAGCGTAAAAGCGTAACTTTGGAATTGAAGATGAAGGTGTTAAGAAGAATGGAAAATGGAGGCAAAGCAACAATTGTTGGCAGAGATTTTGGACTCTCAGAATCGAAAATCGGGAAAAAATTTAACTTTCCAGCGAAAGTTCAACACCTATAAGTGCAACGAAACTTTCTCGTTCGAGATGCTCTATCCTAGAAAGAATGGAGTTGCTGACAGTCTGGATCGAAGATTTAAATAAGAAGAACACACCACTGAATCAAGATCTCATATGCACAAAAGCAAAATCTTTGTATGAGATGCTAAAGACAGAAGAAGGTGAAGGGAGTTCCACTCCGACTTTTGCTGCCAGCACAGGCTGGTTTCATCGGTTCAAGCAGTGTTCCAACCTTCACAATATTCACATAAGAGGCCGCCAGCGCGGACACTCAAGCTGCAGCTGAGTTTACAAGTTTCAAGAGTCCGTAGCACGAGAAAAAATTCCTGCTTGTCTCATCTTCAATGTTGATGAGACCGGGGTTTACTGGAAAAAAAATTCCATTTCTAACAATCATATCTAAAGAGGAACGTCAAGCCAGCGGTTTCAAAGCTGCGAAAGATCGACTAACACTTCTGCTGGGTGGTAATGCCACCAACAGAGTATGTGCATACCTATTTCATATTGACTTTTGATTTTGCGATGGAACATTACGAGAGATGTCTTTTAGTGCTGCATAAAGTCTCATAGAGGGCGCCAGTAATAAAACGTCAGGTGTCAAAATTAACCTCAATCTGTCCTTAACCGAAATCTAAAGTTTCATTAAGATACGACAAGTAATTTGGTCATAGTGAATTTTTAAAATAAGTTGGTTGAAAAATGGAATTGTATAGAGAAAATTTTCGCGCAGTAATTTTTTGCAAATTTCGGAGAAGACTAACACAACAACAATGTCTTGCTGAGTTGGTGTCTCCTTTTGAAGATAAAGCACCACATCCAATTCCACCAATTTCACGTTGGTACTGTGAACTTCAACGTGGACACACAAGTATTAATATCAGCGACAATCTCTGGACAGATCCACCAGGAACAGAAGTCACCCAGAGAAATATCGATGCTCTGCGCTGTCTGTTTAAGCAACATAGACATGTGACATGTCGAGAAATTGAGACGTCCGTGGGTGTTTCAAAGACCTCAATCCAAACGATCCTGCATGATGAACTGGGTGTGAGAACTTTAGTTTTCCATTGGATTCCGCATCCTTCAACCCAAAAGCAAAAGTTAATTGGTGCCGAAAAACTTTGGGCCGATTCAATAACGGAAACTCAAAAAAGTCTATAGCATCGTAAGTGACGATGAACCATGGATTTACACCTATGAACCCGAAAATAAACGTCAGTCTGCTGTTTGGGTGTTTCAAGATGAAAAGAATCCGACAAAAGTAGTCTGTTCGCGAAGTGTGTCGAAAAAGATGGTCGCAAAGTTTGTCTCAAAATCATGTCACGTATAGCTACAATTCCTTTGCAAGATTGAAGAACGGTTAAGGTTAATTTGTTTGTCAGAAATAATCGCCGTGCTCCGAGGAACCAATCCACAACACCGAAGCATCTTGGAACATGATAATGCGAATTCGCACGCAGCTCGAAACACAATTTGAGTTTTTCAAACAGTAAAATATCGAATTATTAGATCATCCTTTTTTAAGTTCCCAAAGACCATGAATGGAATGCGCGATCGACGATTTTAGCCGCCGGAAGAAACAATAGATGTCGGCAAAACATTAATTTTGATTGTCGCAACTGAAGACTGGAATAACTGCTTCAACAATAGGTTTGAACGAATACAGAAATGTATCAATTCTTGTGGATAATATTTAGAAAAACAATAGAGGACTTTGAGTCGATCCCCTGCTTGATTCTATGGCTATATGCAAGACATTCCTCGCATTAGTTGTCAATAGAGGGTTATGGACACTTTACATCTAATTTATTCAGAATTTTACGATGTACCGTTAACGGGTAATCCGAATTGGAACCTCACAGTCCCCCTTAAATTGAGATTACGGGCAATAGGCTGTCGATATTGTCTCGTATAAATCATAATAATAATAATCAGGATTTTATTTTTAATAATAAAAGTAATTTAATAATTCAAACAAAACCTAGTAAAAATCTTGTGTTTCTTATGATTTAATTTCACCCACTAAACGCTACTTTTTACAGAACGTTAATCTCATTCTTTAGAAGCTAATTTCACCCTAATTTAACAGCGAAGTTTCGATTATTCGTTTAAAAACTAAAAAAGGAGTTTATCAACTATCTGCTTGAGATTTTTATTTGGAAAAAAATTATTGTAACCTTTACAGAATCTAAAAAGGAACAACTTTGCTTTATAAACTTATGACGGCAGACGTACTGAAATGCTACAAAAAATAAAAACAATTAATATCCTAACTTTTTGTATACATACGTTCAACACAAGCACAACTAGCCAAATTTCGGAAGTTCCTATTTAAATAATAGGAATAAATGCACCACGCATTTTCACCCAACGTAACCCAACACCAACCAACCCAACCAATTAGTGCATATAAATAACAAAAACTTCTGAAATTTTGTTAGTTGTATTGTGAATAAAATAAAATTAAAAAACCCTTACCACAATAGAATTTAATGATTCTAAATACGTATTTCTACAACCACGTTGTCATCTTCAGTAGAAAAAACAGTGTAACACTTGAACGCACAAAAACACTCACAGAAGGATTGTTCTGAACGTCTTCTGGTGTAACACTAAAATCTTCAATCTTAAATGCTACAAGAATTACCTGCATTTTGGTAACCCCACCTATTCATGCAAGAGCATTAACCCATTATTTGTAAATTCTATAGAAAAACCGTTTAGAAATATTATAAAAGCCGTAATTTAACATACAAATTAAAAAACTAAAAAATAGTGTTAAACTAGAAGACGTTCAGAACAATCCTTCTGTGAGTGTTTTTGTGCGTTCAAGTGTTACACTGTTTTTTCTACTGAAGATGACAACGTGGTTGTAGAAATACGTATTTAGAATCATTAAATTCTATTGTGGTAAGGGTTTTCTAATTTTATTTTATTCACTTATTATAAGCCATTTTATTTTATTCACTTATTATAAGCCACAGTCTCCGATTTGTTAGTTGTGTTGTAAAAATTCTTTCAATGGAGACTGTGGTTAAATAAAAATTTAAAAAAGGTATATAACCCCTTGCCACAATTATTAGTCGTATCCTAAATACGTATTTCGACAACTAAGTTGTCATCATCAGTAGGTAAAAACTACTAATTAAAAATTTGTTTAGTAAATTATTAATCATGTTTCACCTGGAGCCAACCGTGAATTCTATACATTATATTAAAGTGCTTAACTCCTTAACAATGACATGTCACCTATTTATAATTAACTTTTAAATTATATACCTACAATATCTAATAATTCATAGATCCTCTTCACGTTAATTGATTCTTATTTAATATAACACAACACAGTCAGATGTCTTGTTTTTTCACATGTAACGCCCCTTCCCAATTTTGTCTTTCTCAGAATTTTTACAATATACGACCATACTTTTTAACCATTTGTAATGGAAAATTTTTACACCCCTACCCAGAATAGATATTGTTACTATACATGTACTCGAAATAATACGTTTAAATAATAACTACTGATGTGTGCTATGCACATGAAATATACATATAGTTAAATATACTAGTGTTTTGTGAAAATATAAGGTGTTTCATTTAAGTTTAATAGCGGGTCATCGTAGTTTTTGTTTTTAGTTGGCGCCTCCTTTAGAGATGAATTTCTGCCGTTCCTTTGTTCGACAATTTAACACATGTTTAAACCTTTTCCTTAAGAGGCAAATGTTTGTCTCGTAGTTTTGAGATTGGCATGTTAAATTTAGTCTTTACAGGGTTGCAGTGTATAGTAGTTGTGCGGAAGCGTTTTTCTTACTTTACTGTGCCCCATGTGCGACTTTTAATTAGTAGTTTTTACCTACTGATGATGACAACTTAGTTGTCGAAATACGTATTTAGGATACGACTAATAATTGTGGTAAGGGGTTATATACCTTTTTTAAAGTTGTGTTGTGTTGAACGTATACAAAAAGAAAGGTTACTGAATTCTTTTTACTTTTTGTAGCTTTGCCCTCATGAGTTTATAAAGCAAAGTTGTTGCTATTTAGGCAATTTAAAAGTTCCAATATTTTTTTTCCAAATAAAAATCTCAAGCAAATTCTTGACATTGCCAAAAAAAACAAAGTTTCATTCAAATCGGTGAGTCCAGTTAAGTAGGGCTTTCCGACAGGAAAAAATATACGAGTCTCATAAATTAGAATTAATAACTCAAAACACGCACTCACTCCATACACAGTTACGATTATGCAGTTAAGTAATAATGAGTGCAATTGTACAAAAACGGAAACGTTTAGCTTACCGGATGTCGCGCGGCCGCAACCGCTGCTGCTGCCGCCGCATTCATGCCTGCACTAGGGTACATCTTACGTCAGCAACGACACATGATAAATAAATCCTCGCACTTTTAATCATCCAAACAAAATCCAATTGATGTACGCAGACGATAATCCTATGAAATGCGTTAAAGTAATCCTGGTCTTATTATCCACAAATATAGAGAGAGGTATTTATCCGTAATGTATATTTACAATAAATATTACGGATAATAAAGCCGCACTAATGCCACACAAAAAAAAAAAATATATATAATAATAGCACTAAATCACAAACGTAAAAATGAGGAATTATTCCTACACGACTGTAGTAAAGCAACGTACAGTTAAATCAGTAACATCAACCGCGAAAAAATAACATTGTAAGATTAATAAACCAGAGAAAAAAAAACAAAAATTCTAGCGCAGATATTTATAGCACCAACAAGCACTAAACTACCGAAAATAATCGTACCAAAGGAAAAAGGATTACAGGTATTTGGGATAACGTTTATTTTTTGAATTTGAATTGTTATTTAGATGTCCGGGAGTCGATCAACGACGCTAAACAAAGCAACACATCTATACACTTCCACAGTTCACGAACAACTGGCATTCATTCTCCCCACTCTTGTATGATTCCCCTGCCCGCGCGCCCCAACCTTCCTCTTTAACGAAACCGCTAAAATACACCCCACACTTCTCCGATACAAAAAGCCTACAACCCCTGAAAACACCGACAGACTAAACCGATGTGTTTGTGTATATCTGCGTGTGTGTGTGTGTTATATATCTACACAATACTCGACTTATGTATATGGTGTGTGTACATGAATATAAGAACCCGGAAAAAATGTAGGACGAAATACATATGATGAATTAAGTGTTTAGTGCTGCTGGCTTGCGCACTAGATATACTACGAAAAATGTAATTAGTAGCATTTGACTGAGTTCAGATTTAATAAATCCACTAATTAACGGACTATCGTCTTCTAAAAATAGCTATTAAAATCAGTGTCTGTAAATAAAAAAAAAAAAACAGTCCACAAAAAGAATTATTAAGTGTAGCTTGATCTCTATTGAAATCATTAATGACTCTCGAAAAATCCCTATTTTTTTGCATGTTGTATATATACCCAGCTTTTCTGTGTACCTGCTCGTAGGACACTTATATAGGACCATAGATACTACATAATGGGATACCTAATACCTAACAAAATTCTTTTGATAGATGAAGTAAATGACATCTGTTTTAAAAACACTAAATATTTTGTTGCGTTTCTAAACAGTTCCGAGAAACATACTTTGTAAATGTTAAGTGGAATTAGCAAGAGTTGAATTTTCTTGAGATTTTGTTATGATGAATGATGAGTTAATAATATACATACATTATATATAAGTATTTTTTTAATGAATTCGTAAAAATAAAACAATAATTTGAACTTGTAAAAAAGAAAATATTTAAAAACAAAAAAAAAAAAATATTATTGTTTCTACTCGTAAGTATTTGTGGTCACAAATACAGTGTTTAATAAAGAAATAGATAAATTATATTTTTGTTTAATATTCGCTTTTATTACCAGTAAAGTCACACAATTATATTTATAATTATAACTTTAAACTATAACTTCTTAGAATTATAAACAAAATTGGGCCACTGTCTGATATATTTTTCTTGGAATTAATAAAAATAATTTAGTATGCTTTAAGTCTTAAAAACTTGCCTAAATAAAGAATTTATATACCCCAAATATGGAAGAGGTTTGAAAAATTTAATATGTTTCAAGATAATAAGTTTAAATCTTTATTAACACTGGTTGTTACCCATTTTAAAATTGGAATAAACAAATGAAAGAAATTGAAACTTAAATACATACATGTATTCCAGCTTAATAAAGATCATTAAATCTGAACAAACGAAAGAATATACCAAGCGGTTATTATATAAAAATAAATATATATCACAACACAGTAAAAGCATTCAATTTAAAAGTGGTATTTCCACATAAATTTTGTTTGCAAAGGGGGGGGGGGGGGTATTATATATTTGTTTGGATTGTTACATGTACAACGTGTAACATACATTAATGTCTTAATTGTCCAGGTTAACAGATCATTTAGATTTGAACATCTATTATAACAGCCTGCTTTTGTCAGTTCTCTTCAGTCTGCTTATACATCAAATCCATTTCCACAGCATCTCTCTGCCTTCTTCGTAGTCTATCTTTCATGCTTTTTCTTTCTGCAGTCCTTAGAGGATGTCTACTACATTGCCCCATTATCCATCTTCTTCAGATGATTGTACCATTCTAACCTTATTCTTTGAATAAAGTGTTCAATTATTTTTTATTTAAAATATACTAAAATTTTTGAATTTTTGTTTTTTAAATTAAGTATTTGCGCTTTTCTCGCCATAAATTGTAATAAATTCAAATGAAATTAAATTAGCTGTTGAAAATGTAGATAGATCTTTAAGAAATATATGCCAATATCTATTAATAAAAATACTTTCAAAAACTAGATTTTTAGAAGAAAATGGGTAAGTTGGATGAGAAGATTGTCTCTGGGATTTTGATCAGGAACTGCATCCTAGCTTCTGCTTCCTTCTTGGCTGGCGTTTCGTCTCATGTTTCAGTGAACATCTTCAAAGCTGCTGCTACTGCTAGTGCAGTGAAACTGAAATTTTAGTTTGGAACAAGATGCTCAAGTAACTGTTCCGGGTCACTGGAACGTAACGGTTATGAACGCGTTTTTATAATAAAAAGGTTACACAGGTATTGTCTAGAGGGAATTCATTATCACGATTTATATTATTGGGATGCTATAGGATTTCTAAGGAAAGGAAGTGGTGCCAAGTACGCAGTTTCAGTCCTGAATCCAAGAAGCAATCATAGACGACGATCGCGAAAGCCTACAAGCTTGGATGAAAATAATCTAATTTTTTCTAAATGTGCAAACAGCAAAAGATCTAAAATACAAAACGAAAAAACCCTGATGATGGAACGCATCTGATTTCGACTATGGAATATAAGTTCAAGAATCCTTAGATTTTGGATATCCACAGTTACATATTTTGTTTTTTGTTTTTGTTTTTTTTACTAAAGCTAATAACGGTTATATTTTTTGGTAAGTTGACGCGATTTATCAAGAGAAAGTAATCGCTTAACGTGAAGAAGCAACTTTTTTGTTCTAAATTTTAGATCTATCTGAGTTCTGTGGAGTCCCTTTGGGATAAACTTGAGAACCTTTCAGAGAAATTATTGTCAAAATTGAAAGCAAGCATTACTGAAGAACTTGTAAATATGACGTCTTTATAATTTAAGACTATAATAGATGCTTAATATTAAAATAAGACGAAAAATTTTATCTATGTCCACATTAAAAGTAAATTGAAAACGATAATAATTTTATTGAATGCTAAAGTAATTAAATTGTTCTCAAACATGAAAGAATTACTGTCTTTATTTCTGATGCAATTACTGTAAAAGTACTCGAATCTTTAAAACCAAGAATTTTGGAAACCATGCTTGAAAAATTGCAAAAGAATCGAAGAAAGTATGTAACAGTTCGATGGGTTGATTTGGCGTGCCTATTAGAGCAAAGAAAGAAAAAGACAGGACCAGTTAGACAGGTCAAACCTCTAACGGTTCAAGGTTTGATAGCAAGTTTTAAGATAGATTCTTTCTAATATTTTCAATTAATCGCTCGTTCAGAAAAAAATAACTAATGGGTTAACTGAGTGAATTAAGCCTAGCAGTGTAATTTAGATTACCAATGTACAAAAGCGTATTGATATCTAGTTAGTCTAGGCCATTTTCCTTAAACAAAAGAAAATTTTGTTATAATGGCAAGAAATAATGACATTTTAAAAGTGTCCCTGTAAAATCTTACGTCAAGAAGTTGATTATTACTTACCTTCTTACCGAGGCCAATAACTAATACCATTAGTAATCTAGCAAGCTTCACATCATTTGAGGGTATCGTATAGAGATGCTTCTTCATGCGGGATGCTCCGTCGTGTGAGGTGATAAGTGATAACAGAAACTCACCCCCACATGTTATCATATCACACGACGAAGCATCCCGCATGAAGAACCGTCCCTATACGATACCCTCAAATGATGTGAAGTTTGCTGTATTACTAATGGCCTTACTTATTGGTCTCGGTAAGAAGGTAAGTAATAATCAACGTGAAGTTAGTCGCGTTACTCAGTTATGACGCCACAGTTTAAATGGCCTTGACAGTGCAAAATGAACCTTCATAAGAAAATACATGGGATTTTGTTTTAGAATCCGCATAGCTTATCTCAACTTTAAATTATTTCAATAATAGGCTAGGAATATATGAATACCCTCCAGTGGCGGCTCTTTAATGAGAGCAAGTGAGCAATTGCACTCCCTGGAATTATGAAACAAAACAAACCAAGCGGCGACTAACCAAAAGTATTTATTTATTATGTATGTTATGTATTCATAGTTATTGACGAGGAACGTGGCACGCTAACAACGTACATACACCAAGCGTCGTCACAGATATGTATTATGAACAAGTTGCCAGTGAAATTAAAGCAACCGACTTCATATCTGTGATAGCTGATGAAACCACAGATGTGTCCAATCAGTTTTAGTTGGTGGTTGTTTTAAGATATATTGTGAACGCGAGACCGGTCGAAAGATTTTGGAAATTTCTTCTGCCTAGTGGACATGATGCTAATTCTTTATCTGCGTCCATCCTTAACGAAATAAGTTTGCTTGTTGATGACCCAGAAAAACTGATTGCACAGAGCTATGATGGGGCAGCAGTCATGAGTGGTGCTATTAACGGCGTGCAAAGACATGTCCAAGACCAGTATCCAAGGGCTAATTTAGTACATTGCTATGCACATCAGACAAATCTAATTATGTCACATGTTACATCGAGCAGTAGTAATTGCAGAATTTTTTTTGCCAATCTGACGGGATTATGTACATTTTTCTCCACTTCACCACAACGAGCTGCAAGATTGGAAGAATTCCTTCAGAGAAAAAGCTTACCTCGTTCTTCAAAAATAAGATGGAACTTCAATTCTAGGACAGTGAATACAATATATGAGCACCGAGAAGAAATAATTGAAGCTCTAGAACAAATCGAGGGAGAAGCTAGTTTACAAACTACCATTCATCAAGCTAGTGCCAATTTGCGAATTTTAGAGGAGGAAAATTTTATCTATTGGTTAACTTTCTTTCATAAAATTATGCCACATGTGGACATATTGTTTAATCAATTACAAAATGTCAATACAGATGCATTAAAAATCAAGAATAATTTAGATAATTTTGAACGTGCTATTGGAAAAATTCGAACCGAAATCGCTGACACAGATAATCAGTTGGTTAAACAAAATGACCCAGAACTGACTCCTCGACCATCAAAGCGGCGAAGAGTAACTGATGGTAGCCAAAGAAGGAGGGAAACTATTGAAGTGTGCGATATTATTTTGCTAGAAATAAAAACTAGATTTCGGTATATTTAATATTAGCAAACTTAATTTCTTTTAAACAGTTCTCCTCTTTTCAAAAAGAAAATCCGGAAGATTGCCTTAAAGAAGCAGTAAAATTTTATCCATGCCTCAATGAAAGCAGACTACGAACTGAATTAAGCGTTCTATATTCTAGAGAAGAATTTAGGCAAAATATAGAAGCCGGTGCTGTAGGTCTGCTAGGTCTTCTGCTGGATGGATTAAGCGACACCTTTAATGAAGTTGTTACGCTTTTAAAAATTGTCATTACAATCCCAATGACAGCGTCCGAAGCGGAACGCCAGTTTTCACGGCTGAAGAGAATAAACACTTTCCTGAGAAATACAATGAAAGAAGAGAGATTAAATGCCCTTACTATGTTATCTTGTGAAAAAGAATGTATAAATGATTTCCCAAACTTTAATGAAAAAGTGATAGAACTGTTCTGCAAGTCAAAGACACGTAAAATAGACTTCGTTTATCGTCAGATGTAATTAAACTGTGTAGTGTAATATTTACTATTCCCTCAAAACAAACTCTACAATGAACAGTACCTGTCTGGAACAGTACGTCGGTGAAATTTATAAGGATTGGGTAAGCGTTTTTGTATTACACTTTTTAATTTTGAAATTATGCACTCCGTATGTGAACCACCCCGAGCCGCCACTGATACCCTCTTGTATAGTTATTACATGATGCACATGATGCGCCATCTATTCGAAGGAGTTAAAGGATTTTTGGAACTAACAGGATTATAAACGAAATGTTATTTTTAATCATTAATTTGAGATCGAAGCTATTTAATAAAATTAAAATAATTTACAATTAAAGTGCTATTGAAGTTTTAGTGATTTTTATTTTATATAAAAATTAATTTACACTAAATAAATGTTTAATTAATAATTTGTTAAAAATATATTTTAGGGAGGACAGCTTGATATGTGTGCGCTCGTAATTGATCGTATTGACGAGTTTTAACTGCTTTTAAATCGCTCAGGGTCATTCGAACAAAATGCAACTCGTATACATGTTTGTGTCTGTACATGTGCGGTAACATTCTTCTTGGCAAAGGAATAAATGGGTCATGTTTTAATTGGCAGGACCGTGATTGCAATTAGTGTGGATGTAATGCGGGGCAAACTGTCGCATGTATTCCCACGTCGTCACACACCAAGAGAAATCTCCCCACCTCCTTCGAGACCGTCGGGAACACACACCTCACGGTCACCTTAGCGGCCGCGCACTTTTATATCAGTTTGTACTCACACCATCCCCCGATATGATCTGTGCATGTTCCCAACGCGAGAAAAAAAATATAAAAAATAAAAAAAAAACACAAAAAACTACCCTCAAAATGGCCGCCTGGCAGAAAGCATCTCATTTTAGCTGAAACAGGGGTCGAATCCGTCCTTGTTCCACCCGCGTGATTTCACTTCAGCCCCTTTCACCCTTATAAATATGGCGCCCTGATTGCCTGTATACCAAGCTGGTCGCACAGTCAACGTGGACTAATATAAGGCGAAGCCGCAGACCCAATAATACTTCGCGGTCACCGTCTCTTACCCAACGGAACTTCGCCGTTTTTAAATCACGCCTACTTTAAACGAGCTCTCCAGTTTTCGCGGCGGACGACCAATCCGCTTGCGCCATCGGCCAATCCGAACGCCGCATTTCACGTTCGTTGCCACGCAACAGTCTGACACTTCGTATCTAGTCCACGTGGACTACCGAGGTGCCAGGACATGGCTTGCAGGATCTGTACGCAGCGGGCAAACCAGCAAAAATAAGAGCCGACCAAAAAAAATATATATGAGTAGAGATAAAATCTAGTGAGTCGGGGTGCGGGCTCCATCCTAGCAGAACAAAAGCCGTGGCCGGCCTACCAGTTATTAGAGAGACCCAAGGCGAGTTTACAAAGGTCAAACTTTATGGCCAAATTACAATGGAACTAATTTTTATTATGCATCTCTCTGAATAGTCAGGCAAAGATCTGAGAATGTTCATTATTTGTGCGAGAAATTCTATCTAAAAATATACACACATGCATGGATATATATACATAGATGTAAATTCACACGCGATATACAAATGTTGATATGCGCTCTCGGTACATCACTATATTAAATCGTCATAGTGATGTGGAATTGAATATAGTGATCATGTAAGTACAGGTGTTTGCAAACGCATTGTCACACGATGATGTGGTATATTTTACCTCTTTATTCGTGCAAGAGTATTTGAGTGACAGGTCGATTACATTAGTCATTATCAATTTCTAGATACACAACTACTTAACTTTGTATTATCGAACTTGTATAAGCTATACATAGGTACATTGTGTATTTGCCGTTATTAACTGCTTAATATACTATAACACATACTAGTATGTTTCTAATACATAATTTTATTTTGTTCTGATAAATGTGTCTACAAAGAAACCAAAATTGCTTAATTACTATTGATTTCGATAAAATAAAAATGGAAATATTAATTTATTTTTCTCAGAAGCTGTATGCATATATACAGTTGTAAGTATAACTGATATAGTATATTAAAGAACTAGTCATAAGTAGAATTTAAACTACAAACGTTCGGTCAGTAGCGTGCGCTTCGAAAAATAGCAGGTGATAAATCGAAATAATTTTTTCAACATGCATTTGCACAAAATGGATAAATCGGTTAAATATTTATAGCATCAGATATGTTTCAATAGTTTCTTCATGTAACCCTGTTCACCATAAAGAAAAAATGTTCTTATATGCAGAGAACGACCGTTCTGTGTATACAGGCTATCCTTAAAATAAAAAGACAACGTATGAAGAATTGAAAAAGACGTATTTATATAGGAATATGAATTCAAAATATTGTCAATAATAATGAAATAAAAATCATCATAAAACAAAAAGCTTTATATAGCGTGTCCGTGGCGTGTCCAATGAGATAGATACCTGGTTTTTAATTATTTGTATGTATATATGTATGTATGTATTATTTACATATCATTCTATTTTCTTTAAATTTGTTTGTGGAGCTGAGAACAATATAATTATTCGGTAAAGAGAATTACTGATGAATTAGAGCCCCTATATTTACTTGTAACTCAAATAAAGAAAAATTTTCTCGTTACTACGTGAACATTGAAGCGCGATTTTTGATATGAAGGCATTACTCACAAATACCTTTCATTCCTTTTTTTCCTTTGTCCCTATACACAACTAGTCTGAATATAAAAATTCAGGCTGCGTATGTTTGCGCTCGCAAAACTCGAAAAGTAGTCGGTCGATTGACTTGAAATTTTGACACAACGTTTCATTCGAATACGCAAGTGTTTTCAGAGTAAAAAGAAGTTTTTTTTTAACACGGCGCGACAAAAATCTTCCCACGCCAGTGAAATAAGTAGACAAAAGCAGCGCAAAAATTTTTTAAATACTTGATTTCGTAGTACTTTTTTATTACAAGTTGACGCTTGCTAATCATATACTCTATTTACGCTAACATATTGTTATGAAATCTTAATGATTTAACTGCGGCAGGACTGGACTCGAAGAAAAATCATTTTCTCGTTTTTACGTTAACATTAAACCGCGATTTTTTATATGAAGGCATTACTCACAGATGCCTTTCACCCCTTTTTTCATTTGGTGCTATACACAACTAGCATTGTATATAAAACATTTCAGAGAGCAAGCCTCAAGGAATTTAATCTTTTAGAGTCTGTGACAAAGACATGTTTACACTAAAAATATATAAACAAACTTATTACAAGCCATCGGATAAATATTTGTAGCATCAGATATGTTTCAATACTTACTTCATGTAACCCTCATCATAACCTTCATCATGAAGAATAAATGTTGTTATATGTAGAGAACGACCGCTCTCTGTATACAGGTGTCCTTGAAATAAAAAGACAACGTTTCAAAAATGGAAAGATGTATGTATATAGGAATATGAATTCAAAATATTATCAATTACGATGCGAATACCAAAATAAAAAATTCACTGAAAATTTTAATATGTGCCCTCAATGAATTCAAGCTATTAAGAATGTAAATATGTATCTCTATTAAAGTTATACACACACCGTATGTTAACATACTAACAGCTGTCGATATTATAAACGGTATAATATCCTGTATGATAAAGTCAATATCTCGTACAAAATTTAAATAAAAAAATACAGGATTTTAATACATTCACGTAAATATGTAATTAAAAATTAAGTCGCGTGTTAGATTTAATTACAAACCCATTTTAAAAATCATACTAAAATTTCGTGTGCATTGCAAGAATATTTTTTTGTTAGAGTAATTTAAATACGAATGTCTACTTCAGAATGCCCCATTGTATCCAAAGGCGGCAAAGTTTATAAACACAAGCGATAAGTTTTCTTATGGCCAGGGTTCAATAATCTGAGTCAGCTGTTTATTTATATAAATTTATACTTGTAAATTTTTAAAGCTGATATACTGAAAAAATATGCAAGATTTACATGCATTTAAGTTCCAATCTATTACCTTTAATCGAAAAATTGTAACAATCACCACAGAACGAACTTGAAGCGAGATACACAATAACAAGACTATTCATTTTGTTATTGTGGGGGTCATCTCTAAGTTTCGTGTACGTTAGCATTTATGATATGTTCAGTAGCGTAACACAATTTTTTGAAATATCTTTTTTTCTCGCTTATGAGTGGGAATTTTGGGAAAATATTTTGAGTATATATTCTATATAATTTAATCTTTCATTTTTTCACAAAAATCGAAGTTTAGGATCTGACGAGCAGCAAGGAGTGTCAGCAAAGGAAGGTGCCACGGGTTTTATAGCAAGATATTTTTCAAAATTCTGTCCTTTTCTGGTACTCTTACATAAATTCGAGAGTGGTTGGATAACTTGGTATGCAAAACCAACAACATGAGCTTTGTATCTCGCTTAATTTTTCGAAATAATCGCCATAAACGTACTTGGTTCAACGTTCCTCTAAGTTTCCGATTCCTTCGCTGAAGTGGGGTTTCATTAAGGCCCTCAAAACAGTCCTTAATACCTTGAATGGCTTCTCTACTATGCTCAAATTTTTATCTAGCTTGGAGAGTTTTAAGTTTCGGGAACAGATGGAAGTCTGTGGAAACCAAATCGGGCTAATAAGCTGCACGTATAAGCTGTTCAAAAACGAATTTCGGTCAATTTTTGCTGAACTGCACACGGCTTGAAGAGACCAGTACGTTGTTATGTTGAACAACACCTCTTTCCTGGTCATTCCGGGACGTGTTTCCGAGATTCCTGCCTTAAGTCTGTTCAAAAGAGATGTGTAGTATATGTCAGTGATAGATCTTCGATTTCTTTTGAGAAAATCTATCCAAAAAACTGAAGGAACGGATTTCGCCTTTTCGGAATCGATTCCCCTTGTATGTTCCATTGTATTGACTGTTGTTTCATTTCGGGCGTATAGCATGAATCCAAGTTTCGTCTATTATTTCTGAACGAAAAATCCGCTGGATCTTTCTTCAACAATTGCAAACATTTGCAGATGTTTGCATGCGATTTAATTCCTGCTCCGAAATGAGCAAACCTGGCATCCATCCTGGGTAATATTTTTTCATATGCAAATGCAATGGAGTCGGTCAATTTAGATGTCTGTAACCTCTGCCAATTCACGCATTTTAACTCGCCTGTCGACCTAAACGATATAACTTAGTCAATGTTTTCTGACGTCACAGATGATTTTGGTGCCCAAAGACTTGGAGCGTCTTCGATGTTTATCCTATCTTACTTGAATTCATTGAATCAAAGTCACATCATGGGCTTATAGGACGGGCACGAATCACTTAATCTAGAAGCAATCCTCTAATGAATTACCTTCGGTTTTATCAATTCCATAGAAAAGAATTAAATCATTATCACTTTGTGTCTCGCTATCTTTCGCTGCAAAAATTGCTCCAAATTCATTACCCACACTTTTGAATCATCAAAATGTTTTCCATTAAGTGAATTTTTTTCAATAGTAAAATATATAGTAAGAAATGGATCCAGTATTTTTAAGCCTCTATTTCTTCAAATTTAAAAAATATCGAAACGAAAAACCACCCATAAAGCATTTTGTATAGGTGAAAAGTGGATATCGCTTGCTAACCAATTCCAGAAAAGGGAGATGATTAGAGGAAGGTCACCTTTTTGTTTTCGGAATGCAAAATCGTGGTGCAAAAGCTAGATTAGGTTAGATCACTTGAGATGGCCGTGAAGCCTCTTTGCGACGTTTCGAGATTTATTGTGGTCTTCATGCTTCAGAGTAATTATAAGAGCAGGGCTACTCCTATAATTAGGATTAGTAGCTTTTAGGGTGATTCTTATATACAGGGTGTTTCGGAATTGCACGGCACTATTGTAGGTATGTGTTCTCTAGCACAAAATAAACAAAAAACTTCATATAAATATATGTCTCAAATTAATTTATTACCAAGATATTGTAGTATAAAGATATTTATATTTCAAGACAGTATTCAGAATAACTGATCAAAGTGGCCACCGTTTCGTTGAATGCAGCATTCAGCATGACAAAGCCATGGTTCTTTGGCACTTCGTATAGCATCAGGACGATTCTTGATTGTTGTTGCGGCTTCCACGATCCGATTCCTAAGATCTTATTGCGTGTCAATAGACGTAGAATAAATCCTAGACTTCATCCAGCCTCACAAAAAAAATCTAACGACGTTAGATCGGGAGATCGTGGCGGCCATTGAACAGGCCCGTTTCGACCAACCCATCGGTTACGATGTGTTGTATTAAAATAATCAACGACAATATGAGGATAGTTAGCTGGAGCTCCGTAATGCACGAACCAAAGCCCCTGCAAATTGGCAAGCGGAATATCTTCTAGAAGCTCATGAAGATTATTTTGCAAAAAATGCAAGTAAGATATTCCCGAAAGCCTAGGTGGCAAAAAGAAGGGACCGATGAGATTGTCGCCAAGAACACCACACCAGACATTTAATGAAAGGGTATGTTGGTAATGTGTTTAAGGGTTTTCTTTGGCCCAAATATGGGTGTTTCGAAAATTAGTAATCCAATTTCTTGTAAAACAAAATGCATCGGTAATCAGCAGGTAGTTCAGGAAATTAGAATGGAAAGCTTTCCGGTGAACGAAAAAATATATCCAACGATGGAATCTTCAAGTTATTATAAACATATTAGATATTATAATTAATTATTAAAAAAATTGCTACTATTCATTCCCATCAACGTTTATATTTAATTTGTCTGCTTATCTAAGAGAATCACTCAACCTACTTATGATAACAACTTAGTATATTTAACCCAACAAAATATTGTGTATCAAGGAGGTCGGATTATTTATATAGTTCTTAACCTGATGACATAAAATTTATGAGGTCAACGCAAAATCAATTACAATTTATTCATATTTATTTAACAAAGAAAACAATGATTAGTAAAAAAAGAAGTCGAAGTATTTGTTTTACATTGTATACAGATAATTAACATATTAATACACGTTTAGACAAGGATAGAGTCGAGTGTTTGTATAGATGATTGTTCCTGATATCGAGCGTTTATGGTAACGAATTCTTCACTGCAATTTTTTCTCGTTATTTTCAATAATTTGCAAAAATTTTAATGGCGTAAATTTTAACATTCATTTTCCTTGAAGATAATGACTTTAATGCGTTGTAAAAAATATTTAAATATACATACTTATTCAGTCGATGTTGTAGCTTGTAACGTAAAGGGATTTATACCATATTACAAATTTGTAAACTATAGGTTTTGTAAAGATAATAAAACTTACACATTCGTTTTCTGAATTAAAATATCCGGCCGCACATATGACGATGTTTTTTTTGGTAGATATCAATAATAGCTTTTACGTCGAATATGTCGACAAACATATGCCGCATTTAATTAATATAACTAAAATTAAACGGACGTTAAACTTAATTTAAAATAACATTATTATGTTTATAATAAAACAAAAATCGTCATAAAACAAAAAGTGTATGTATATAGCGTGTCTGTGGCGTGTCCAATGAGATATATACTTGGTTTTTAATTATTTGTATGGAATTATTTACGTATAGTTTTTTTTCTTTAAATTGGTTTTTGGTACTGAGAGCAATATAATTATTCGGTAAAGAGATTTACTGATGAATTAGAGATGGGAGCCCATTTGCCGCCCGTATATTTAACCGCGAAAAATCATTTTCTCGTTACTACATGACATTGGACCATGAAGGCATTACTCACAGATACCTTTCACCTACACTTTTGTTTAGTGCTATACACAACTAGCATTGTATATAAAACATATTTCAGAGAGCGAGCTTTGAGGAATCCAATCTTTTAGAGTCTGTGACAAAGACCTTTTTGCATTTAAAATATATAAACTAATTTATTACATGCCATCCAGCAATTACGACAATTATCAACAACAATTTATGGAATTAAAATATACGACCAATATTAACTGAAAACTAATGGAATGTGTATCGTTAATTTAGTTGCCGATCAATTAAATTAATGAATTTTGAAATTACAATGCGAGTATAGTACAATTATTAAACCATAATGTATTTTAACGGAGCATGCGATAATTATTTTAATTTTGCAAACGTACCAGATAAATATGAATATTTTGCAAATGTGATTATTGATTATTTCTATTTTGCTTGTTCTATGTCTAGATATATGTAATAAGTGTATTTAGAATTTTCTTTCTGTTCTAATTCTAAATTAAAATTTCTAAAAAAATATTAAAAAACATTTAAAAAATATTAGATTTTTTTAAGATATAGTGTCACATCGAAAAGAATTTCTTTATTAATTAATAATTAGTATTAATTAATTAATGTAAGAACAATATTCGGAACTGGAAATTAACCAAAGAGATCTTTTATAATAATATTTATATAAATTGTTTATTTATGTTAAGTACTTCTGCACTTTCTCTTGTTAATTCATATAATTAAATATTTAAAAAATAATACAATATTTATCCAATATATTGTCTGAAAAAAGGGCTTTTTACAATATTTATTATATTGTGGACCATAAATTACTCTAATCACACGGAACATATTCCTAGTAAAACTCTGATGTTCGTAATACAATTGAATAATTTGTAGACGTGGTACCGTGCTAAATCTTTCCATGATGAAATATCAATACTTAACAAAAATACTATGACAGTTTGACAGTTGGATCTGTCAAAAAATCCCAACTTAAAACAGTACCTCTAAATTAATCATTGATACCAGATGGCCTGAGCATAGGTCTAATTGTAGCCAATCTTGGTCAATGTTTTAAGAAGCGTTTTCAAGGGCATCTTCCTCCAAATCAATAAATAATAAATGACAGATTTCATGCTTTACGTTTCTCTATCATCTGTTGCAGAACAAATAAATTCTTAACACATGATATTCCAGCAAATTTATTTACTTTTCGGATTTTCAATTGTAAATCTATATATAAAAATATATTCACATCATCTTTAATCACAATCGTGTATAAAATCTTGCTTTTATTTCAATTAACTTTCGTATGATATTTTTATAATTTTAATATTAACTCCAGCATAAAATAAGCAATAAATAGTGATTATTTTAACAGCTGTCGTCTATAAAAGTAAAAGAATGCTTTAGAATTGAAGGTCATATTTCTTGAATATGCATTAATATCAAGATTCAGTTTCAGACATATTGTATTTCTTTAAACAGAGAAATCGACTGAATTAATATGTCCACATTTTTTTTATGTTTTGCAAGATAAACAGGACATTATCCTACATTGAATGTAACTTAATTATATTGAAATACATGTTTAGATACGGTGTCTATGACAAATTACAAACACACATAGTATTAAGCATGACAATGCAAAAAAAGTTGCTTTATTCATTTTTTTTTGTTTATGCATTGTTAACATGAATTAGTAATTTACATTCACAATACAAAGCAAATAAAGAAAAACGTTTTAATATTTTGTAGAATATCTAGTTGCTAATTATTAACTATTATTTAATATGTATATGTACAAGAATTCCTTTTAAACAATAGTATATAAGTAATTGAATTCAATACAATTGTAAGGTCTTGAATAAATGAAGATATTGTTTCTACAAAAACAAACGTGTTGATTAATTTTTTTCGTTATACTAATTACTAGTTCGGTTAGATTTCACATATTACTTTCAGCTTCGAAGAAAGTGACGACATCATCTCAATATTAAATATAACATTCTATAATATGTTCGAAGCCTTTAACTGTTTTTGAAGTAGCACTTAACATGCTTTTATTTTTCTGAATTGAAATGTGTTTCGGACACATAAGTAATTTTTTAATGAAGCTCCAATTTATGGCATTATACAGGATGTCCCATTTGCGCTTCAAAATAATTCAAAATATGCGTTTGTCCATAACATTTTTCTCTTAAAAATTTATTGACTGCGAAAGTTTTTCCAAAAAATTGTAAGTTCAGCTATAACCGAGAAATATAATATCAGGGAATTACTACATAACTAATTACCTTGTTTTATTCAAATATTCCATGCAGATATGCAGACGTATTTGTTTACATACGGTTTGTTTACAATGAATGGGTTTATACATAAGTAAGTGATGTATATGCGATATATACGGTTTAAAAAGGTTCATCGAACTCTCGATATAACAGTTGAGTATTTCGTGCGATCTTAAAACGGTTTGATTAAATAATTTAAAATTAAAAATAAAATTAGACGGAGGACTATCTGGATATATATTTTTTTTTACAATTAAATATTAATTATTATGTTTAATCTAAAATTAAATTAAATAAACCCAGAAACCTCATAATTTTGTTGTTAAAAGGTATATCAACAAGTTATAAGTTTCTTGGGTTTATTTAATGGTTTTTGAATAAAATAAGGAAATTTAAAAAACATATTTTGCATATAATTTCAGCTTTATACATAACTAATAATATTTTTTATTCAAGCTGATAAAAAAAAACATTATCACTTGCTCATTATTTTCAATTTGAGTTAACCTTGAGTTTAGAAACAAAAAAACATATATATGTAATTCTGGAATTATTAATAAAAACAAACTTAAGATAAATTACTTTTATTAGTTAGGCAGTCATTCTCTGATGTTATGTGCTTTTCGGGCTCACCTATAACTTCCAAGATGAACTCTGAGATTGTCATATATCATTCGACTATAATGAGGTGGAGCTCTATCTTGCTGTAAACACGAGTCTTCATTTGGAATATCGTGATCTCGTTGACTTGGGAATAGAACCGCCAAAGCTGGAACGAGGTAATCCCGCAATAGTTCCAAATATTTTTGGCCTGTTAACGAGCCATCAATAAACAAGGGCCCCAAAATCCTATCACCGACATCCGATTCCTGCCCAAACATTTATTTTATTTTATTTTTTGTGATAACCGATTTCCCTCCACAAAATAGCACAATTGATATTAGCAACTTTTAACTTTTAAAAATTAATATCTCGATAGCTATTGCCCAGAAAATTAAACATGTGCATATTACTTAAATAATAATTTTATGATCTATTCAAATCTACTAAAAAGAGGATGGACTTCTATTAAAAAGAAAGTCTGTGATGTCATAACTTCAAAGAGAGAGGTGGAAATATGAAAATGGTCTCAAAGTATTTATTTCAAAACAAATTTTCGCAAATTCCTACAGGGGAACAAATAAATTCAGGCTTTTAAACTTTATACGCTCTCCGTGTATACAGGGCTATTTTGAATAAGTGTAATTAATTTAATTATTAGGTTTTAATACTAGAATATATGCTAATTGTGTCATTTTTTTAATTCGAAAAAGAAATGTGAAAAAAATTGATTTAAACAGATAAATTTTGAGTGCCACTGTCCATCGTGACTCATTCGTGACCCATTCGTGTCGTTTGCAGATATGCAGACGTATTTGTTTACATACGGTTTCTTTACTATGAATGGGTTTATAAGTAAGTAAGTTATGCATATGCGATATGTACGATTTAATAAGGTTCATCGAACTCTCGATACAACAGGTGATTATTTTGTGTGGTCCCAAAATGGTTTTATTAAATAATTCGACATTAAAAATAAAATTACTCAGCGGACTTCCTGGATAATGCTTTTAAATTAAATATTAATTATCATGTTTAATTTAAAATTAAATTATCTGACACTTATTCAGAATAACACTGTATAGAGAGATAGATAGATAAATAGATAGATATGTCGACGTGTTTGTTTACATATTGCTGTGCCTATAAATATTTTAAAAATATTTGACTTTCGCAGTTGGAGCAAGCCGTTTGTTCTGCTGTGGACGATTTTTAATACCGTATTTTTTTATGCGAAGCCTGCGTGCTTGCTGTATCCTCAGAGACAAGTGTAATGTGAGATAAGAAAGTCGTGTTTATAAAAAGATTATTCTTTATCTTTTTATTAAGTAGCTTCGGGTTTATTTTTTTATTTTATTTTTTTTATTTAATTGCGGTTGGTGCTGTGTTAATTTCATTACCGCTATTTAACGAGTTTGTTTATCTCGTAATTGTTATATTTTTACACTTTCTTACTCATGTGTCTCGCATTGTTTTTTACGTAAGTAAATATATATATATTTTTTGAAAGATATCTTATTATATTTAAAAGAGTTAAATATGTACTGTATTTTTCTATATTATCATTATTATCGTATTGATTTAGTCTTAGTTATTTGATATAGATAACAAAGAAGGATTTTTTAAATTTGTAGTAAAAAAAAAAAAATTCTGTTAACTGTAAAATTTAGTACGTATATCAAGGGCATTTTTTGTTACATGTGGTTGCACATGCGTTATAGTTTGCTTCGGTCTGTCAAATAGTTTGATTTTGTTCTCTAGGGAGAAATTAAAAAGTTTCTTTGTAATTTATTATTTTTAATTTTGATCGGCTGTCACAAAGGTTTTTGATCGCATGCTGCGGTCATTTCCATGCGTTATTTTTACCTTTATAATATTGTTTAATGAGGCAATATTAATCTTTATACTATATAAAGATTTTTTTTTATTTATTTTTATTTTTGTATTAAATTTTCATTTAAATTTTATATTGTGATTATTATTTAACCTTACTCCAAGAAGATTACAAGTAACTTAAAGAAATATAATTATAACATTTGTCAATACTCTTTTACAGGCGCATTATAAATTTTGTAGAAGAGACAACCACTTTTCCGATTGGAACCCTGAGAGGAAAGCAGTCCCATTTTTTTAAATTAAACCGACTGAGTATCCTAGCTGGATAGATTTGTCGTGAATGGTGGTAAAATTAATACAAAACCACAGTTCACAGCAATATGTTTCTTTACAATGAATAGGTTTATACATAAGTAGTTATGCATATGCAATATCTACGATTTAATAAAGTTCATCGAACTCTCGATACAACAGCTGAGTATTTCGTGCGGTCCCAAAACGGTTTTATTAAATAATTTAAAATTAAAAACAAATTAAATTCTCTGACACTTATTCAGAATAACAGTGTATAGATAGATAAGCAGATAGATAGGTAAATGTTTATATGTTTATGTATTCATATTTTTATATATTTCTATTTATTTATCATGTTATGTATGAGTTTATTACATTCATTAACACACTTATTTGATTAATTCTTCGAGGACTTACCGATCGACTGTGATTTGGTCACTCCTCCAATATTTTATGTCGTACCATACCAAAATTTAGTTTTATTGAAACGGTGTCTGTTTGTAAGCACCATTTCTTACAAATTGCGACTTTATTTTTGTAGTTTTATTTTTTAATGTTTTTCCTTGAATACTTTTAAGCATTTGTCATATGAGTAAAGAGAGCTTTTTTTAGATATGAATTTTTTAAGGGACAAACCAAAAACTTTCTTCGAAATCTGTTTATTTCAAAGAAAGATGTTTTAGTCGCATTTTAAATTTAATTTTGGAGATATATCGAAAATTTCAACTCTCTATCATCTGCTATTTTTGTGCAAATAAGAAGAAATATTTTAAATAGCGAGCACAACGCCACCAAACGCGTCAATATTTAGCCGTGACTATGGAGAGACAATTTGTAAACACGCTGTACATACGATTCAATACCTCATCAATATAACGACTTCAGAAGAGCATTTACGTCATCAAACTAACTTGAATACATTCATTATTACTAGAGACCGGACACCTCGGGCTGAAATGACGTCATTACGACGGACGATATAAATAGTCTACAACATCTGTAAAGTTATTGAATAGCACTATTCATTCGGTTAACCGCACACAAAAAATAGATGTGCAGTTAACCGAATGAATAGTGCTATTCAACGACTGCGTGATGTACTTACAGATGTTGTAGACTATTTATATCGTCCGTCGTAATGACGTCCATTTCAGCCCGATGTGTCCGGTCTCTGATTATTACACTTAATGTAGTTAGGAACATACGAGGGCGTATTTTTATGTTATCTACCTAGCTATGAAAAAAGCACATAAGAGAACAAAAAAAAATTATTTTTCTACATAACTCCCTTCAACACTAATACACTTATTCCATCTTTTTTCCAGTTGCCCCATACCCTCAGAAAAAGATTGCTTCGGTAACCCCGCCAAATATTCTTCAACAGCTTCTTTGGGTTCTTCATCAGAAGCAAAACGCTTACCCCTGAGATGCTTTTTTAAATTTTTGAATAAGAAAAAGTCTGACGGAGCTAGGTCGGGGCTATAAGGTGGATGCCTTAACTCTATAAACCCACAGTAATTGATTATCTGCTGAACTTTGTTTGCCTTATGAAGCAACAAGTTTTTTTGCGGATAAAAATGCGGGCGTTTTTCCTCCAGAGTACTTTTTAAATTTTTAATTGTGTTTCCGCAGGCCTCTCCATTTATGGTAGACCTTCTCGGCATATATTCAATAAGCAAGACTCCTTCAGCATCCCAGAAAACAGTTGCCATCAGTTTTTTTCCAGAAAATTGTGTCTTGGCCTTTTTTGGTGGTGAAGAGCCCTTATGAACCCACTGCATGGATTCTTGTTTAGTAGGAGGGTTCCAGTAATATACCCAAGTCTCATCCCTGGTGATAATTCGAGATAAAAGTGTTTTGTCCCTCTCCAACTTGACCAAATTTTCTTGAGAAACATCTTTTCTGTACAGATTTTCTTCAGGTGTAAGCAATCTGGGTGTCCACCGTGCAGACACCTTCTTCATACCCAAATCGTCATGCAAAATTTTGAGAACACTTGCTTCGGATATACAGACTTCATTGGCAATGACAGAGATCTTTACACGCCGATCTTTCAGTACCAAATTTTCGACTTTTCGCAGAATGTCTTCAGTTCGAGCTTCAACGGGTCGTCCGGACTTTGGGTCATCATTGATTGACTCTCGGCCCCATAGAAAGAGTTTAGACCAATATTTTACTTGGAAATAAGATGGTGTGTCTTGCCCATACACAGCAACCATTCTTTCATGAATTGCTTTTGGACCATTGCCTTCTTTTGTCAGGAACTTTATTACGCTGCGATGTTCAACCTTAATTTCACTCATTTTATCGAGAAATAGACCGTCTCAAATCTCTATAAACAGCACAAACTAAACCCAACTTAACACATGTACTTCTAACAGTGACAGCAATTTTTCAATAATTTGTTTGACATCATGACTCTTTTGTTTCATGGCTAGGTAGATAACATAAAAATACGCCCTCGTATATTTTAGGAAATAAAAATATGCATTTCAAAACACTTACCTGCAAATTAAACCCTAAAATTATCCAAATTACTAGATAGCCTTACAATTCAACACGAATATAAATCCCTAATTTTCCCTATTGTGCAATTTTAACACAAGCCGTTTAAATCCCAAATAAATCCAGAAATTGCCCACATTCCTGACTCACTTAATAAAAACGCTTTAATATCAAAAATTATTGTATTATTGTATTCATTTCAATCTTATGTGTCACAGGTTATTAGCAAAAATTATGCTGAAATTCTATATCCTTACACACTCTCACATAATTATTAACATAAACAATGGATTAGATAAAATAACAATCGCAAATGCGTATTGCTTTTACTGAAACAGCGTTTATGTTCCCGAATTAAAATCGTTAAAACGAAAACAACGTTTTAGCGGTTGTGTCACGTAATTTTTATGGACATATTTAAACAGTATGCAACTACATAGATATCACGAACATATTTACGTTCAATCTGTGTAATACCCAAACTATTCAATTTTACAATTGTTTTTGTTCGTCATTTTATAATTTAATTGCAGATATTATATAGCATTTGTTTTATAGCGCGGTAAAAATGGACATTAATTTTATAGTTCGCCGGAATCGGAATTTCAAACGACCTAGAAAAACAAATGGTGTTCGAAATATTTAAGCCCCGACAAAAATACTGGAAGTCACTACATCTGTGTTTTTACGCGACGGACAAGTTGCTCTGCCATTGACGTATATATGCTTATACTTTACGTTTAGATCTAATAATGGTGGCGGCGTGGTTGTTGTTCGGCATTGATGGCCAGTATAATAAACCAGTTTGAAGATTTTTAATTTGGCGTAAAATTAACAGAGCATTCAAACCATCTCGTAAACAGAAAAGCGGCTCTTGTAATTAAGACGCTCGTTTTTTTATTTCCACTTTTTTTTTTTATTTACCTCCGCGCAGTAAAATATACTGATTGGATTATCAATTAAATAAAAACAAAATCAATTACAATTTTTTAAAGATATTCCCACGTAAAATACCGTGGAATTGAAAAATATCTTACATACAAGGGGAGCTTTTTTATTTGATCTATCTAGCAATGAAAACAATATGCTATCATGACAATTTTCTTACGTCAGGTTTCTGTGACATTTTGTAGTGTCATCTACAAGTTTGGTTCGAATTGCTTAACATTTATTAATTTTACATTCGTTTAAAGAAGAGAAAATGAGTGATTTGAAATTTGAATACGGAAGCATCACGAAACTTTGCTCAAAAGTAGGCAGTATCCCGAAGAATATTTATGAGCGAATGGTGGTAGTGTATGGAGAAAATATCCCGTCCTAATTCCAAGTCAAATTTTGGTGTGAGCAGTTTAAATGGGATAGGGAATCCATTCATGATGAGTCATCATGAATGGATTCCCCATTGGATGACCCATCCTATGGAGACCTCAGAAGCACGAATAAAGTTGAAAATTTGGTATCGACCGATCGCCGAGTAAAAGTTTCAGTTATTGCTAAAGAAATAGGAATATCAGAAACGATCGTTTTTAAAATATTATACGAAGATGGGAATGAGCAAAGTGTCGACGCGATGGATTCTCAGGCTGCTCAGTTCCTAATAAAAATTGTGTAGATGTCAAATTTGTATCTGTTTTATCTTAAGATTATGACTTCTTAAATAGAATTGTAACTAGACATACAACACCACTGAGACGCTCGCACGAAACAAGAGTTTATACAATGGGTTTATAAGGGGTTTCCACCGCCCAACAAGTCAAAAACGCATTTTTTTGCGGAAAAATTGATGGCCGCAGACTTTTTTATCTATTCATGCTTCGATCCAAAGACACACTGTACATAAAATAGGGACCAAATTAAAACAGAAACTCATATCTAATTTTTTTTATTAAGCATGTATAGCAAAAGAAATGCGGGTGTCTGTGTGTGTCTGTCGGTGGGCCTCGATTCTCGTTGATTTTAATTTTCGTCGATTTTCGATTTTCGTCGATTATCGTCGATTTTCGATGATTATCGATTTTCGTCGATTTCCGATTTTCATGGATTTTCGATTTTCATCGATTTTCGTCGATTTTCGATCTTTCTCGATTTTCGGCGGTTTTCGATTTTTGACGATTTACGATCTTTTTCGATTTTTGGCAGTTTTCGATTTTCGACGATTTACAATTTTCGTTGATTTTCAATTTCCGTCGATTTTCGATTTCCGTCAATTCTTGTCGATTTTTGTCGATTTTCGTAGAAAATCGAAAACTGACACCGACAGACACCGGCAAACATCGACAGACACCGATAAACACCGACAGACAGCTACAGACACCGACACGACAGGTACACACACGGACTGACACGGACAGACACCGACAGGCACCAACAGTCACCAACACCGATAGGCACTGACAGACACCGACAGACATCTACAGACACCGGCAGACATGGATTGACACGGACTGACAGGTACAGACACGGACAGGCACCGACAGACACGGACAGGTACGGACAGACACCGACAGACACCGACAGTGTTGGCTGGGTTGGGTTATTTTGAGTTGGGTTGGGTTGGGTTGAAATTTTAAAATATTGAAATTTCAAATTTTCAAATTCCAAGTGACTTCGGATGTGGCTTTCGGCAAAAGTTTACAGTTTTTAATAGAATTCCAGATTTAATAACATTGCGGCAATTGTGCATGTGGGCAAAGCCTCAAAATCTAACTGCTAAATACGCTGAAATAAAAGAATATTTCTAGTATGCACCTATAACCAGTTGTGATGTAGACAGGACGTTTTCTATCTACAAGGATGTATTTCATTCAAAGAGAACAAATTTTACGGAAGAGAACCTTGAGAAAGTATTGCTAGTTAATATTAATACTCCTTTACTCAACTTGAACTACAAAATGAACAAATAAAAAAAATGTATTTCGTATTCTAGAGATCACCACTCGTTCGTTTTCCAATTATATAAATAAAATTAAAAACTCTTTAAAAATACAAATTTTCAATAGTACTTATGTCCGGTCCCTAGTAATATATCTTTGTGGGTCTTCACCTTTTGACTAGTTTCATAAAGGTGCTACCTGAATGTCAAAAACAATTGAACCAAGTACGTTGTACTTCCAAGGAATTATGTTGAAAAATATAGAGAGATACTAAACTCAGATTATTGTGTTACATATCGAACCAAATTAATTATCAAAGCACTCTCGTATATAAAGACTGAAGAGAATTAACAGAGATATGTTCTTTTAAGAGTCTATTTTAGCTGAATTAAGTTATAAATTAAACAAAAGGGAAATAAAAGGAAAGAGAGAGAATTCGATTAAATGAATTGATTTTGAGTACTTAAACTATTAGTGCCAGGTATCCCGACTACATAATTAAATATTTTGCTTTCGGAAACTTGAGGCTGGCTTCTAATTTATAGGCTTTTTATTATTCCCCGGATGAAAAAAGGCCACAAGATATTAGATTCCGACAGTCGTGAAGGTTTTTACTTAGGGCGTTCTCCCTGCGAGCCATAATAAAGTCGATGTTAAATATTTAGCAGTCGAGACTTCGCTTATTCCTATTCTTCTGTACTTCGCCTACTTGTCGCCGGCGTTTTCTTCTTCTTCATCTTCTTCTTATTTCGTAATTTAAAAGTTCTCCCCGAGTTGAAAAGTTCCTCTCCGCTGCAGTTATACAACTCGGTGACTTCCTCTATATTATATATACACCGCGTCTGGAAAGTATGGAATATGGCGAATGGGACTGAAACATGTAACTTTATGAAAAAATCCTGAAACGCGTCGATTTTGTTTCTTTTTAAATGCATATTTTCATGCCATAATCATTTTACTACATTAATTTGTTTTTTACCGATGGCGCCATCTTTTGTTTTTTTTTGGGGGGACAGCCCCTAGCTTTCTTCCGCGATTTTGAGAGGCCCTTCGATTGTCTGGGTGACAGAATAAAATATGTGATATCCTGCATAGGGGCATTTTCGAGAAATAATTCTTTAAAGGTTTAGGAACAATTTTAGATTGCAGATACGTTATTTCTTGTAAAACAAATTAAAAAGCACAATGTCACCCTTTGCCTTTCGCAACAACATGCCACCTCCATCTGCATGTGCATATGTTGATGATACAGTTTCTTTGAGCGGTGCCAAAAAACCGACAACGTTTGGCTCGCGTCATGTGCATTCGCGACCGTTCGCGAGTCATTATACATGTGCCGAATCGATGCACATAGATTGTCTAGATTTGAATATTTGTCGCGACTCACCGCATGTGCATTCAAATCTGTTCCCAACTTAAGAGTAAACTGTATATTGCAAATTTATAGCTTCTCTTGATAAAGTCATAAATCGACGAAATATTGAGAAAGAATATTTGAGTTTTAATGTAAACAGACAGAATTTATATTAGTACAGTCAAGAAATTTTCTTTAATTTTATATATAACAAGTGTTCATTTGAAAAGTAAATCTAGTAGCATGTGATTTACTGAGAACATTTTGAAGTATGTCGTAAATTAAAATTTACTACTTAACCTACGAAGTCGTATATTTTGACAGTTTCATACATACAAATAAATAACAAATAATAGGTATTTATTGACAACTATAACAAATGTTGAAAATGTTGTCCTTCAAGATCAATGCACTTTAAAATCCTGCGTTCAAAATTTCTGATGATATTCTGCAACATTACTGGATTGTTATTAAGTTATATCTCTGTAGCATATCATTCAAATTCAATATAGGTGTTCGAAATATATTATTTTTTAGATAAGGCCCCAAAAAGAAGTCGCAAGGTGTTAAATCGCATGAACGTGTAGGCCAGGCAATTTCAGTATTTCGACTAATTATTCGCTCATCAAAAAATTCTCTTAAATAATCCAAAGATTCTGCAGTACAGTGACAAGGTGCTCCGTCTTGTTGGAAATATGAATTTTGAAGTTCATCATCATGCAACTGATTGGCAAATGGTTGTAAAATTTCCGTACGGTACCTTTGAGCAGTTAACGTTCCCTGAAAAAATATTGGTCCAATGATTCGCCTTTGGCTTATCGCTGCCCAAACACCCATTTTCTCTGGATGTAGCGATTCTTCATTAATTACATGTGGATTTTCACTACTCCAAATTCTTGTATTTTGTGAATTTAGGTACCTCGTTTTATAAAACCAAGTTTCATCAGTAAAGATGACTCTTTGAGAAAGTTCTCCATTTTTGTTCATATTTACAAACCAATTACAAAACTGTAGTCTACGTGGGTAATCAATTTCTAACAATTCTTGTACTGCTGTGGCACGGTATGGATAAAGTTGCATATTTTTTTTTAATAACTTGTGAGTTGTACCAACAGAAAGGTTTATTTGTTGACTCAAATGTCGAACAGATGTTTGTGGTTCATTTTCCATTATTTCTTCAACACGATTGACAACTTGAGGTGTACGTTTCTTAACTGCTCCGCTGCCTGATTTTCTTAAGAGACTACCAGTTTCAGAAAAAAAGTTTTAAAGTTCTATCCAAAGTATTCTTAAATTGTATATAATCTATTACAAAATGTGGAAACTCAACTTGAAATTCTACCATGCAATCTTGAACTGAATAAACCCATAAACCATCAATTTTATTACCACTTCGAAAATAATCCTGGACTAAAAAAATTTTATGTTCTAAAGTGAAAGCCATTTTAAAACTGAGAAGCAATTTATTTAAACCAGAATCGACGACGATTATTTTATGCACTAACTCATATTTGTGATTGACATTATCAAATGTCATTTGGATTTACGTTTACGGAACAACAAACACATATTAATATATTTGCGTCTTATTCTATCAAAATTTCAAAGTAACCTAGATTGACTTTTCAAATGAAAACTTGTTATATATATATTAAATATTTATATAATATGTAAGATCTCACTATCACTAACATTTTCTATTTATTTTCCGGAACTGTTCTTGCATTTCGTTCAGGCGGTTTTAATATTTTATTACGCCGGATTAAAACTTGCTTTTTCAACTAAACTACTTAAATATTTAATCGTTCTGCACAATTAAAAAGTAGTTTATTATTCGTTCCGTCTTTGCACGGTTGCGCAAACTTCATAAAGTTCGCATGTTCATCGTATTACATTATTTATATTCCAAGTTTTAGACGGATTAATTGTAATTACACGAGTCTCTAGACCGTACAAGGTAATGGTCCTTTTTTTTTTACTTAATAGATCGCGTGTTAAATGACTAACAAGCAAAGTCCCCCAACCCGCAGATACAGATTTGAATGAAACGTAACACATAAGTAGTCTTCTGAGGATGGTGTGACAATTAACTTAATCCGGATACTAAGAGAGAATGACAGCGACATTTGTATAATATTATGTACTAAAAGCTTTGGCACAAAATATGAATTTTTTAGGGTAGTCAGGGGTATATGAAGTCAGTGAGAGGAGACAGAGCAGAGGACATCATAAACAAGTACTTACCAAATAAGAGTAAACACATCTCTTCGACGGTTTATATAATTATTCCATATGCTCATATGTTAATAATTATCTGTCACCGTAAATCACTTTATACATTGAAAACGATTGTTTAACATTTACCGATAAAATAGGAGCATATTTTAAGTACATCAAGTTCTTTAGTGACGACACATTTATCTCCGGTTCGGAAATAGTATATTAAAGTACAAGTTGCATAAGACATTATTTTAGTGCACGCGTTCAAGTTCTTCAAAGAGCTTCTTCAAATATTATCTGCCTACATTGATAGGTGAACTCAAGCTAACATTTCAGTTCTTCACTATCGAAACCAGATAAATTTTCGTGGACCCCCGCTTACGAATTGTGAACCCCCATTTTTTTGTCACGCCAACGTAGACCCCCGTCGAGTGTCCCGTGGGCCCCTGGGGGTCCACCTGGACCACTTTGGAAATCAATGCTCTAGACGGATCCACGAGAGCATTCTACCTGGAACACGACTTCTCTTCTTCACCAACTTTGACCAACATAAGACTAAAATTGTCTGGGATTGTCCCTAAACTTATTTTCAGTATTTATAGGGTAGTCCTTAGCAGCTGAAGATATTTGTTTCTTAACTAATGCTCTCAGATGCTTGAACAGTGTTAGTGATGCAGCACTTTTGGTACTTTTAAAATGCTTAAAATATTTATATTTTAATTTTAAGTTATAAATTATTTCTGGAGTATACCATTTAGAAAAACGTCTGGGGCGATTCACATAAGTCGGAGCATATTTTTCAACACAGACTATAGAGCATCGTAGAAAACTTTACACGTGGTATCAACATCTGATATTGTCCAAGACGTCCCAATTAATAAACTACAGCGCATTGTATAAGGTAAATAAATTATAATAATTTGTATACGAGTTTTTAATTTAAATTAAATTTTTTGAATCACTTAAATTGCTACCATTATTATTTTTAATATACTCGTATATATAATCAAACAACCTCTTATACCATTAGGTGTGAGGTGTTACTTTTACATTCTTTTTCTCTTAAATTCTAACTTAAGTTATTTGCATGTCATCTCCATGTACAAATTTGGCCAATCTTTCTTATTTTTTGCCATTCTTCTAGCTTGTGCCCTATCCATATTTCTTCTCTTCAATGTCGCAGCAACTTCATCATTCCACGTTTTCCTTGGTCGTCCCCGTCTTCTTACGCCTTTCATTTTTGTTTGCCATATTATTTTGACTTGCCTTTTATCGTCCATGCGGCACACATGACCGAACCATTTTAGATGACTTCTCTCTATGCACTTTAGAATCGGCTGAATTCGTAATTCATCCCTTACTAATTCGTTTCTCACTCTGTCTCTGCGCGTGATTCCTTTGATTGCTCTCAGGAATTTCATTTCCATTGCCTGTAGTCTGCTTTTCATCACATTATTTATTATCCGTCATTGATATGGAAAACCCGAGACTGGGCATTATCTTTCCTTATGTAGTTCTTATTGTCCATGTATATACTTTGTATACCTCTTCTTAGTTTGTTATTGACATTTCTTTGCGCCAATACTTTCCAAATTTGTTTTTGTGATACTCTATCGAAAGCCTTTTCTAGGTCCAGGAAGGCCAGGTACAACTCTCCTTCGTTTGCTCTAGTTTTGTCGATCATTTGCTTAATTGTGAAAATATGGTCCTGAGTGCTTCTGCCCCTCCTAAATCCGCTCTGAGTTTCAGCTAATTGCCCTTCTATAACATTTTATAATCTCTTCTCTAAAATAAGTTCATATGTTTTTGACACTACACTAAGTAGTGTAATACCTCTGTAGTTAGTGCAGTCTCTAGAGTCCCCATTTTTGTATATTGAAATGATTATGCCAGTCGTCCAGTCCTCCAGTATTCGTCCTTGGTTCCATGCTTTGTTAAATATAAAGGTAAACATTTCTATGCCTTTAGTTCCTAATGTTTTTATCAGTTCTGGCTTGATGTTGTCATGTTCTGCTGCTTTCCCTCTTTTTATATGTTTTATTGCTTCTATCACTTCTTCTTCAGCTATGCTATCTTGTTCGTCGTCGATTTCTTCGCACGTTTCTTCATATATTTCCGCTCTGCTTTCCCCCTCTGTGTTCAGTAGGTCCTGGAAGTATTCTTTCCATCTTTCCATTTTCTCCTCTTCACTAGTTAATACTCTATTGTCTTTTGCTTTAATGTGTCTCATTGTATGTTGTTTATCTTTCCTTGCGTTCTTCATTACCTTATAAAACAGTTTCTGGTTTTCTCGGCTATATTTTTCCATTTTCGTGCCAAATTCTTCCCATGCTTCTGCCTTTGCCTTTAGTATCATTTCTTTTACTTCTTTTCGTTTTTGCTTATATTTTGTGTAGCTTTGATCTGAACCATCTCGTAAATGCTGCTTCCAAAGTTTCTTTTTCTTCCTCACTTCTTCCCTGATGTGTTCATTCCACCATCTTGTTTGTTTTCTACATTTATTATTGGACACTACTCCGCATGTTTCTTTCGCTACTGATATAATAATGTTTTTGAAATTGCTCCATAGTTGTTCTAAGTCCATTTCGACCCAAGCATTTCTTATTTCTTCTATTCTTATTTCTATTAATTCTCTGTATCTGCAAGGTATTTGCTCTTCTTGTAACTTGTGTGTTCTAATTACCTCGTTTGGTTTAGTTTGTGGTTTCCTTGTATTACATGTTCGTCTTTTTTGGTCAATCTTTATTTTTGTTTCTACTAAGTAATGGTCACTATATATTCCGGGTCCCCTCTTCACTCTGGTATCCAGTACCTCTTTTCTATATGCTTTGCTTATAAGGATATAGTCTATAATGGATTTTTCGTTTCTTGTTTTTACTTCTCTTGTGTATTTATGTATTTTTAATAATAATTAAAAACAAAAGGCGTTCTAAGAGCGAAGCCGTACAAATACACCAACAATCAAGTTCTTCAATATAGGGCATGACTTAATAAAACCACAAATAATATTCCGTTACTTAGAAACGATTTTAACCAACACAATGGCTTGCATATTCTTACAGTAGCTATCTAATTAATTATAGATTCAATATAATGACACAAATGTTCAAGATAAGTCGAAAAACAGTTCAGTAGAGTAATTACCCGCATACAAGTTATCATAATGTCACATACTTTCTTTTAAGGCCGATGTAATAATTCAAAGCATTAATTTAAAAAATTCTAGTTGAAATTTAAATGATTTATTTCTTCTTTTAATCACTTAATTTTATTTCGCTATTTTTAACTTTTTAAAATTCAAAATTACGTAATTCTTCGCACATAACAATACGTATATTTTAATTAGCTTGTTAATATAGATAAATAAACATGTTGCGGATTAATTATTACCAGTTCATTATTTGTATTACTCATGGATTATATGGATATAGCCCGTGGAAACATATATTATTAATAGTATAAAAGAAAGTTTGAATTAATAATTTTATGGAATATCGTTATGTTCAAAACATGTTTTTAATATTTATAAACGTCGGTAGCAATTGGCAACAGTTGAATATTTAATTATATATTCGGTTTTTACCGTACCTCCATTAGCGCTTAATTTGTCAGTATTTATAATTTCTATATTCCAATATTCGAATGAGCAAACATAGAAAATGTGTTCACCGATAGTGGCATTTGGGACTGTAAATTAGTGGTTTTTGAGTCAATTAAATTCTGTACGTACATATGTGTACAGGAATTATTTGCTTTATATTACATTTAATTTAACATTAGTTCATGTATACTATATATCGTACATACGAGGAAATATAAAAAAATGATGAATGAAACATTTATTTAGAAAACTTCAACTAACCTTCTGTTACCATTCTGTGCAATACACTTGTCTCATCGTTTTGGCCACTTGTCAGATGCCATACGCTAAATAAATAAAGAAATATATGTTCTCTATACAAACATCATATACAGGCTGTCCAGAAACTCCTGACAAACGAAGACCGGAGATTCCTCTGATAATTTTAAGACAATTAAACCCAAATTCACCTAGTCCGAAAATGCTTCCCAAGGGAGCTAGAGTTCTTTGAAGATGGCGCCTTGTATTTTTTTTTTTAATTCCTCCAGAACGCTTCTATTTAGAAAAACAAAAACTGGTATGCTTATTTATCCTCCAGAGATGAATCGATTCCTTGCGAATTTCTAGTACCGGTCATAGGCGTCCGTTTTGGGTAGGTCAACGGTTATTTTAAGGCATAACTTTTTTGTCTTTAACTTTTAAGCATTTGTGACACTAGATTATTTAATTTTCAGGTATTCCAGTACTAAAATGTACTCTTACTTTAAGTCGGTAGGATACACCGTTTTCTAGAAAAATCGATTTGTAAATTTTTCGTTTTTTCTTCATTAAAGTTCAATTTATTATGTACCTACTTATTTTTAGCGACGAAGTTGGCTTGGACTATCAAGGCATGGATGAAAATTAATTTAATAAATTAAAAACAAATTATTTATTACAATGGAACGAAACTAACAAAAAAAGAACAAGTATCAAAGGTAGATTGTCACAAAAGTTGCTCGATGTGATGACCATTAGTCTCTATGCATAAGTTTACCCTTTTGCTTAGAGAACGCCGAATTCTTGCAAAAATTCCAAAGTTATTTCTAAATTCGTTGCAAGCATCTTGTATCCTTAGCCAGAGTTGTGCGCGATTTTGTATCGGAACGGAATAAACAAATGCTTTTATGTATCCCCAAACACAATAATCGCAAGGATTCAAATCCGGCGACCTTGCTGGCCAAGCAACTGGACCGCCTCTTCCAATCCAATGGTCTTCGTAGTTATTATCTAGAAAGTCTCGTACATTCCTGCTAAAGTGGGCCGGACAGCCGTCCTGTAGAAACCATAAGTTTTGCCGAATATTTAAACGCACCTCATCTAACAAATCAGGTAAAATATTTTGCAGGAAATGTAAGTAATCAGCACCATTTAAACGAGCAGGTAATTCCACAGGTCCAAGTAGATAATCGTCAACTACTCCTATCCAGACGTTTATGCTAAACCTATGCTGATGCTTAAATTCTTGAACAACGTGGGGATTGTCACCAACGTACGAATAATAATGTGCATTATGTACATTAAAAATTCCATTTTTTGAGAATGTAGTTTCGTCACCAAACAAAATGTTCCTGAAGAAATCTTCATCTTGATTTTTCTGATTTTGTAACCATCTAGCGAATTCTACGCGAGCAGGAAAATCTCCTGCTAGCAGTGCTTGCACCTTTGTAAAATGAAAAGGATATAAATTTTCTTTGTGTAAGATATTTCCTACGGAAGATTTTGAAATTGTGGGGTACATGGCAGATAGTCTTCGAGCGCTAATTTCTGGATTTTCCTCAACTTCCATTAAAATAACATCTTCATGTTCTGCTGTTACATCATTATGTCTCCCTGTTTCATTATTTTTTGGGACCACTGAACCTGTTTCTCTTAATCGTTGATGAAGAGCTGTAAATGTTGAGTGAGTGGGATGCTGACGATTGGGAAATTTTTCAGCGTATCTACGTTGCGCCGCTCGAACGTTACACCTCATTTCGCCATAAACTAAATGCATATCGGCGTATTCCTCATTAGTAAAAACCATTTTTTTTTTAATTGAAATCGTTGTGTTTGAATAACACAAAGTAAAAAATGAAAAGATAAACTTCGCGAACTGACAACAATTTGACAATGAAAAACGTAGGTTTTACTTCTGTTGGCAGTTCAGAGCTAACTATTGCAAAAAATAAAAAATTGAACTTTAATGAAGAAAAAACGAAAAATTTACAAATCGATTTTTCTAGAAAACGGTGTATCCTACCGACTTAAAGTAAGAGTACCTTTTCGTACTGGAATACCTGAAAATTTAATAATCTAGTGTCACAAATGCTTAAAAGTTAAAGACAAAAAAGTTATGCCTTAAAATAACCGTTGACCTACCCAAAACGGACGCCTATGACCGGTACTAGAAATTCGCAATTGATGGAATCGATTCATCTCTGGAGGATAAATAAGCATACCAGTTTTTGTTTTTCTAAATAGAAGCGTTCTGGAGGAATTAAAAAAAAAATAAATACAAGGCGCCATCTGTAAAGAACTCTAGCTCCCTTAGGAAGCATTTTCGGACTAGGTGAATTTGGGTTTAATTGTCTTAAAATTATCTGAGGAAACTCAGGTCTTCGTTTGTCAGGAGAGTTTCTGGACAGCCTGTATACAGACAAGTAGTGAACAAAACAAAGACGTTAATAGATCATTTAGAAACAAGAGAGGACCTAAATATCAACTTGTGGGACTCCAGATTAAGGAGAGATCTCTAAGGATTAATTCCACTATAAAAATTTAATGAAAAATAAGTTTTCGCATTTAAAAATCCAAATACATGTAATATATGAAATTGAAATATACAGGGTGTAAGCGAAATATGGCTATATACTTTAATATGTATTAGCTGTAATAATATTAAGCATAAAATGCCAATGCACGAAAACGCTATCTCCAACGAGATCAAAGAATAAAAAAATTTAATAAATACGCATGGGTCGAACCGACTCTGATTAATTTAGTATTCCTTTATAACTGCAGCGCTACCCCTACTGAAGTGTAATGGTGGGAGTAGTAAATGCGATGATGCATAGTGTAAGTCAGAAGTCGATCTGTTATCAACTTTCGTAAAGTGTGGCTTATTTAGATCATGAAATAACAGATATCGTCTTACTATACGGTGAAACAAACAGAAATGTTAAAGATTCTAGACGTATTTATCAAGAGCGGTTTCCAAACTGAAGATGTCCATTAAATTATTTAATTTTACAAACCGTGTACAGATTGAGAGATTGCGATATATTGCATCCCAGTTATGAACGCCGTGACCGTGAAAAACGATCTTTGGCAATGTATTTGTCAAGCTGTGACCCGTATCTGTGAAGACCAAGCCGTGTTAATGCGTGTACATACTTGAAATTACGCTAATGACACCCACATTGAATATCTCCTTTAAGCATTCCACCTGTTTCATACAAATTTGCCCTTTCTTAGGACAGAAAATTGTCATTAAGAAAAGAAGCAAATACATAGCAAATACAAGCAGAATACATAGTGTAAGTCAGAAGCCAGTCTGTTATTAACTTCCGTAGAGTATGGCTTATTTAGATCATGAAATAACAGATATCGTCTTATTATACGGTGAAACAAACGGAAATGTTAAAGATTCTAGACGTATTTATCAAGAGCGGTTTCCGAACCGAAGATGTCAATCAAATGATTTAATTTTACAAACCGTGTACAGATTGAGAGATTGCGATATATTGCATCCAAGTTATGAACGCCATGACCATGAAAAACGATCTTTGGCAATGTATTTGTCAAGCTGTGACCCGTATCTGTGAAGACCAAGCCCTGTTAAAGCGTGTACATACTTGAAATTATGCTAATGACACACACATTGAATATCTCCTTTAAGCATTCCACCTGTTTCATACAAATTTGCCCTTTTTAGGACAAAAAAATTGTCATTAAGAAAAGAAGCAAATAGAATACAGAAAAAAAAATTAAAATTAAAAATATATTTTATTATTTTTCGTGAATTTAATATTAAGACAACTAAATTACAAATTCCATATCACCACAAAACTCTTATACCGTTTAAAATTTTTAACGAAACTAGACATTGTATTTTTTTTTCGGGATATTACAAAGGTTTGGCCATTGACCTACTTATAAATAACAAGACAACATCTGATAATAAAATAAATTATTAATGAATACATATCTTAAAGCTTTCACACAAAGACTATTACTATTACTAACCGAAATGTGAAAGGAATTTTTTTGGTGAACTGGATTAAATAAATGCCTATTTGTTTGTTGGATCGACAATATATAAACTTATAATTTATATTTATTTAGATTCAATCTAAATACGGGACCGTATTTGATTGTGTTTCCAAATTTCCTTAAAAATTAAAATTTCGATAGAATCAAATTTTTTGTAGTTTTGAATTGCTGTCTTGCGTATCTACTATACAAGGTGCGGCAAAAAGATGTTAACATTAAATGGTTGTTTAATCACTTTAAATTACAAGGCAGGGATTTGGTTGCAATTCTTCAATTTAGCATGGATCACTCTCAATACACTTATGAAGTCTGTTCATTGTCGTTTGTAAGGCCCTCTGGGCTATTTCGGCAGGAATTCCAGTGATGATGTGAATGATGCGGTGTTTCAAATCGTCCATGTTGCGAGGTTTGCTTGCGTAGGCTCGATCCTTGACCACGTCCCACAGCCATAAATCGCATGGCGTTAAGTTTGGTGAACGTGCTGGCCATGGGAGAGGATCACCTCTACCAATCCAGCGTTTACTGAACTTGTCGTTTAGGTAATCCCGAACTATCAGATTGTAATGGTCAGGGGTGCTGTCTTGCTGAAAGTATCCTCGCTGGAAAATGATACGTTTTCCTCCATAAATGTACTGAGCATGGCAAGGTAATTCTCTCCCGTGACGGTCTGTTTTGCAAAAAAAGGGTCCAATCACTCAAAATTTGCTCATGGTACACCAAACGTCCACCTTGAGGGAATCCCGCATGTGCTGACGAATATCCTTCGAGTGCTCGGTCGCCCAGATGACACAGTTGTGCATGTTCACACGATCGCTGCTGTGGAATGTTGCTTCATCAGTCAAACATGAACAGAATGTCAGACTTCATGTACATCATTTCCAAGAGAATTTGTGCACCACTCACACGTGCTTGCTTGTCCGCGTTTGTGAGTTGTTACACAATCTACAAGTAGAATGGCTTGATTCCTAAATCACGATGTAAAATTCTAATCAGTGACCTTTGTGAAATGTTAGTTTCTAGAGAAAGTCTGCGCGTGGACTTGGTTGGGCTATTATCGCTCCCAGGACGAGGATGATATTCTCTTCAGTTCGGATAAATCTCTTTCTATCGCTGTTCCCCTTGAACGGACCCTGTCCGGGCAAACTTCTCGTAGCTCCTACCAATTGTTAGGTGCGATGGTGTATCCCGTCCGGTCCAGGCCTTGAATTTTTCTTGTACGATGCTTGGGGACTAAAAGACCTCCAGTCAGCTATCTTTCTTCGTTTCTCAATGGAATATCGGGAGGCCATAATTTAATCTGCGAAAAAAAATAGTCTCCCATCTTAACATCTTTTTGCCTCACCCTGTACAATTAGCGTACGTCTGAATATATCATTTACACCCTGTATACAAGCTTTTTAATTAGACATTCTTTTTTTATATTTTCGAACAACGAAAACTTGGAACGATTCATGAATAATCAACGATACTTTTCATTGAGCACGGTGTATACGTCGTCTATTCACATTTCCGTTTAATGTGCAATGAAACGTAAACAAAACTCGGTCCTCTGATGTTAATTCAAGGATAACGCCTAATTCAGAATCTGCTACGAAAAGGAAAGCTGTAATGGTCACCGAAAAGGAGGGTTGGATAGTAAACCGCGTAGGGTTTGACCAGAAACCACTAACTTCCAGTCCGCGGGCGATATTCGCTACGGGCGCGCTATTAAACAAGGTCCATTCCGTAATACCGCAGATCCCGAGTGACCATGCGGACCTTTTGGTCTGTTCTATATCCAATTAGTAACTTATTAATATTGATATTGCACTTTCGTTGAACGTGCCGCTACATATTCCGTATAAAATTACTGATGCAAAACAGTTTCGCACGCATCTCGGCGAATATGTTCCCGTAATAATCGAATGAGAGAGAACTTTTCGGTAAATAAACTCCATATTTATCTGGTAGCAGAAAAAAAACAGTTGCTTGTACGCTCGTAGTAGTAATAAAACCAAAGTATATGCTTTATATGTAAATTGTGATGGACAAATATTGATTTTTCTATCTGCTTTCGGGTTCTTTTGAAATTAGAGATTAGAGAAATTATCGAATTTATACATGTGTATGTTTATATTACACATACTTACGAAACGAGGCAAAATGTGTGTTTAAATTGTTATCAAACCAAGTGCAGAAAGTCCAAAATCTTTCAAATCAAATGAAAGAATATTGGATGATTACTAGAGCAGACCAATTTCCGTGCGCGCCATGAGCGCCGGGTATGGGAGTGTAATTCGTAATATATTAGAATATGCGATAGAATAGGGACGCAACATGAGCTTGTTACCAAATACCAATATAAGTATAGAAGTAGAGACATTTATTCTATCAGAAATAATTAAATATATATTTGGTTTTCTGCTATTAAAGTAATATGCATAAACACACGAAAAATAAGAATAGTACATATTATAGCAGCGTTGTATGTACCTATAAATAAAATGGAAAATGTATGAAATCAGTGATTGTGTGAACGACAGAGGATTTAAAAAAACACTTACCGTTTTAAGCGTCTTCCAAGGATTGACAAACTGGAGAAACTCAATTGTATATTTTCAACATCAGGTGCGTTTCTAAGTTTATTTCTGAAAAACATGTCCGCCGTGAGGAAAAAATATGTTTATATTCGGAAAACGAGCGTTCTACATCTAGTGATGTTATATTCGCATAATCAAAATACTTTATTAAGCAACTTAACGCATCTGTAGACGTGCCCTCACAAATACGTGTTAAGGTGTCAAAATCTGCATTTCTGTCTAAAACACTTTCAAATTTAATTAGAACGCTTTCACTTTTTGCGTCTTCTACAGCACACAGCTGTGCGTGAACATCTTTAACGATTTGCAGTGATTCCTCTAACGACAGCGACGAATTTTCTAATTTTTTTTTATTGTTTCTTCTAGTCCCAAGTAATTCTCACGAATACTTTGTAAATCCATTTTAATCTGGGCATCTTGATATTTTTTCTGGGTTGTATTGATAGCTGCACTTTCTTTCGGATCGAATGATAAAACCACGTCCTTAATTTTTTCAAAATGTTCATGATAGTAAAACCCCGCTCGTAACTATGTACCCCAACGTGTCAGAATCGGCTGTGGTGGCTCAGGGGTATGGGGACACAATTCGTGAAATTTCCGAATACGTTTTGGAGATTTCAGGAATACTGCCTTTGTACTCGATATTAAAGCATCTACCTCTGGATAACATCTACGAACCCGTTCTGCCACAAGGTGTAGAGCATGGAGTTTACAAGTAATATGTAACAAGTTAGGACAATATTTTATAAGAGACCGGCCTACAGAACACATGGTTGCGGCACCATCGGTCATAAACATTAATACTTGGTCTTTCGAAAGTTTAAATTTTTCCAAAGTATCTAATAGCACTCTGAAATTTTTTCGGCATTACATTGTTCTAGTCGTCTGGATGCTAATAAACTTGAAGACGTTGGTTGATGTGGTTCCATATTACGCGACATCACATTAACTAGAGATTGTTTTTTGCTGTCAGTTGTTTCGTCCAGACATAACAACAGTTTTTTATTTTTCAGCTCGGCTTTGATTTTATTTTCAACCTGTTTACGCACCGATGGTAAATTCCATCGTAACGTTGTCGTGCTCGGTAATGTTTGATTCGCGTATTTATTCCATAATGAAATAAATGAATCATTACTTAACAAGGTAAACGGCAGTGTACACACAATCATAGTTACACATAGTTCATGTATAAACTGTTGTCGATTAATTTTGTTATTATTGTTCTTCGAACTGCTTACGTGTTCTTTACAATGTGTTTTTGACCAACACATTAGATATGTATTGCACACTAAACATTTAATTTTTGAGCCATCGTATATTAAGTCCGGGAAATCCATAATAAACTTATTCACTTCGTCTGACAACGGCCGTTTTCTCGATTTAGGTGTCGACGACATTTTATTACGTATGCTTACACTTACATGCAGTCTAAGCAAGTACCAAACACATACTGAATGCTTTTTATTAGTTCTGATGCAATACAATCATCCTCACATCGGCGCACATGGCGCGCACGGAAATTAGTCTGCTCTAATCATTCCTAAACTGAATTTCTTGTTTTATTACCTTCAATATTATCCTACAACTAAAAAAGAAGAAAAACAGTTGGTTCTTTAGTTTTTCTTTAGAAGTACCTGCCGCTTGTCTTTTAAATGCGACCTTTGGAGTAATTAGGAGATGTGCGATATGTGTTGAACAAGGTGGCGGGCAATTTCAACATTTATTGTAAAGTGTTTTGTTTCTTATAATAATATTTATAATACTTACATTTCCAATGTTTCATGACACATTCGAATATTTATAAATAATGGAAGACAAAGATGAAATTTATAAAGTTTTTTTTTTGCAATAAACGTTTATCAAAAATAAACATGTTATACATCGTTGAATTCAGAAAGAAAACCAATCCGAATATAGCCAAAAATATATATGTTGCCATTTAAAATAAAAAACTTGACTGTCGTTTGACATTAATGAAAACAATTGAAAACAAATAAAACACTGCTATCTTATAGTGTTTTTGATGCTATTAACTTTACTTTTTGTTTAAATAAAACCGGACAATAAATAACGGAATTATGAATGTTGGCGTTTTTTACGGGACAGTCTGTATATATGTTTTCTATCAGGTTTCCGCGGGTAGTAGTATGTGTTGTAACTGGATTTCGGGTTTTCTTCCGGGTTTTCACTGTTTGGTCTTCGTAAAGACCGGTGCTGGTTTCTGTACGACGTTTTGGCAAAATCACATTTTCCATCTTCAGGTCTGCGATAACTGTTTGCTTCTGGTTACTCGTAAACTGTTTACGAGTTTACGAGTAACCATACACTTGGTATCTGTATCACCTTATTCTAGTTACTACTTTATCCATTCTTTCTATATATTTTTTCATTATATCTTGTGTTGATTATTTTTAATAATTATTTATTGGAATAAATTAATTTTTGCTCAACTGGTAATTCTAATGACTTTCTTTTAGAATACTTTTAATTGGATTTTATAATTTAATTTTTATTTGTATTTAACTCTTTTTTGTGGGTGTTTATATAAACCAAAATTCGCAATATTACAACTAATAATCACGCAAAATGTCTGCATGCTTTTATTACTATAAGAAAATAAGTTACACACATACATAAACTTGTAATATCTTCTAGTCTATACAACGTATATATATGTTTTTCTTATTGACACTTACTTAGATGGCAAAAAAAGAAACCAACAAAGAACAACACGTTATAACATGGCATGGACATAAAACTGGAATAATATTAATAAATTTACGGTTTTGTTCTTATGTCCCGCCGGTGTGCGAAGAAATAAACTCGATAATAACACGATTAATGTACGACATTACCATAAAAAATATCCGTGGAAATCAGCGATTGCAACACAATGATTGTCGGTTTGTTCGCAACACAAGAAAAAAAAATAAATTCCATCTCCTTCTCTCACCGCAACAATTCAAAGGAATAGTAATAACCATTCATTAACGGTCAATGTATCAGGTAAGCATAATGGAAATTATAAAAATTGCAACGGAAAAATTACCGATTCACGTGTAGGTATAATCGCCACCACAAACATGTGGTTACACTAATAATTATGTTTCTAATATAAGTTCGCATATGTTCGACTGAGGAGGGTTTGTGGACAGGGTATCGTAAAACGTACAATTTTTCGTACGGACATTTCCAAAGGGCCTTCATATGCTGTTCCAAATACTACTTGGGTTGCCGCAAAACAATGAAAATACTAAAAAAATATCTCGATTCTCCTCGATTATATTTTAAAGTTAAACTCTACAATAGTGAGGGCTGATTATAATATACATATATTGGATAAATTAATATTTGTTATAAAGAAGATTTACTCATTTTAAACTTTATTTTGTTCTAAAGAAAGTGAAACTCAATGGGAAATAGACAGAATATAACAGATTTTCATTTAGGAAGGGCGTTTTTAGCTCTTCATGTTATGTTAAGTCATTAATTTGATAAGACAATTATCTTCAGCGACTCAAGCTCATTTCTGGATTAATGGTTTTGTAAACGATCAAAACTAGCATATCTGGTCTGAAGTTCAATCAAAAGAAACGTATGAAAAATCATTACATCCACCTAAAATGACTACCGACTATACACTTGGAGTTTTGCCTTAGCTTATCTTCTTCTGATCGGAATCTTCTAGACCGAATCATTCTTAACAAAGTCGAAATTTCGAAACATTTTATCATTCAAAAGCACTCCCGAAAATTCCAATCTACCCACAACTTCCCAATGACCGAAGTCTTAGGTTGGGTTACGTTTATGACACCTTCGTTATCTGGCCACACGAAAGTGATACCTTAAATAATTTTTTTCCAATGTTTCTGTTACCTTTACTGCCCCCCATGTTCAACACGGTAATCTTTTCCTCTTGAAGATGACAACTTAGTTGTCAAAAAACGTATTAGGATACGAATATCAATATGGAAAGGGCTTTTTACCATTTTTTTTAATAACTTAGCGACAGTTTCGAAACAAAGATTTTTTTAAATTAAATTAGATGCAATGCAAGAACTACCATTACTATACAGGATGTACTTAAAAGAAAAAGAGAAATAAAACATAGAAAGACCCAATTATATAGAATATTAATCCAACAAAAAAAAGACTGAAGTTCGTATGGATTCAGAATGTCTATAAAAAATACCTCTATTATTTACAGATAAACCTACACTGCAATGTTTATGTTTATAAAAACTCTAGAACATAACATTGTTTAAACAGCTGTCGATGTTATAAAAACTCTACAAGATAGCAGCTTTGTATGCTTAGGGTTCCAATAATCTCAATACAATTACGTACGAACATATCAGTGGTCAATCATTTATAAGGCAGAATTGTTTCGCTAGTTATACTCGGAACAAAATGCATTGGCGGAACAGTATTTTATATCTTCGTCATTTTTTTTCTAGCGTTTGGGAAGGAATTTGGGGAAAATATAATGGATTTATATTCTATATAATTGCATCTTTTCAGTTTTCATGCGTTGTCTTTTTTCAAGAACACCTGGTATATATATTTTTTCAATTTAGTAATTTTTAATCTATTTCAAAGCTTCAATTTCTGTTATTTAATTATAAATAAAATTTTGAGAGCAATTTCGTCGTTTCGTTTTAATTACTATTTGTGTTTCAGCTTTCTACATACTCTGGAGTGTTGACGTTTATCATAAATTATAATTAATAATTTGCGTACCATTGTTCGAATACTATAGTCAGGATTTGTCTCACAACGAATACATATTAATTTTACAATAACGTGGGGCTACAAGCACAAACTCAATCACTCAACCGTTTTTTTAAACAATTTGGCGCCCAACGTGGGGCAAACTAAAAACCAACAAATTTCAACTGTCCATTTTTTACAATATCAGAATTTTTTTAGTTTTGTTCTGTTTAGATATTTAATTATATTATTCTTTACAATTTACGGTTTGTTTATTTTTTCGTAATTTCAACAATATAAAATTGTACAGGAATCATAAAAAGCAAGATACATACTTGCACGCGTGAGTTATGTAAACTCTAAAAATAACCAAGGGACTGAAATTTCATCCAAAATGTTTATATGCGTTAACCTATTCATTAAGTAAAATTATGATACAAAAGTTGCTATAATTATAAACTATCTTCACGATCATCAACAATTCTTCCAGACAAAAACACATATCATATGCCTTAACCACATCAAAATGATATATTTACATAAAGTACAAAGGAAAGGCTGGCATTGTAAAATAATCATTTGGAATTCGGAATGTTTGTTTCACGGAAATCTAATGCGACTTATCGATGTGTATATTGCACAACTAAAAGTAAACATTTACAGCTTCTTTCAAACTCCCAAACCTTTAGACAACATAGTTATTACCGTCTGACGTTATATTTCCTCCAAAACATAAAATAGAAAATTAATTTTCATCGTCCAAAACAATGTTATTAGTTGAAAATTTATAACTGTAAAGGCTTTTTCGATAATATTTTTGAACGACGCTTTCGCTTTAGAAAAATGTTTATAATTTCGTAAAAAAATGTATTTTCAACGTTTCTTTGATGTGTTCTTGCATATAATCAAGTTTATCTAACCTAAATAACTGTTAAAACTAAATTACTTAACAAGAAGCAAAGATAATAAGGATAGTAATGTTTGCTTGGAAATAATTGAATATCCTATTAACTTTTTTTTAAATTTGTATATTAATCGACAGGAAGAATGTGCTGTTAATAAAATCTAGTTTAAATTCACTCAATCTGCATTAATATCGATACATTTACAATTAACTATCTACTTGTATTTTGTATAATTTACTTATCCAATAAACTTTAATATGTCCATATTCCATTTTCTTCTGTAGCACCAACAGCTTCTTTCGCAGAGACTTAAACTAATTACACAGGTCTACAGTGATTTTGATGTTTGAAAGCTATTTGCTAATTTGTATATGTTTGGGGGCCCTTATTCCAAAAAACGCCATATTTTTGCTCTATCACGTAAATTTTTTTTATAGCGCTCTATATCTTAAAAATGTTAATTTATTAATCTACATACCTATGACAAGAATATGTTTGTTCCATGTTAGGCATGATTTTTAAATGAAGTGATTTTTATGAAATTAAATGTGATTTGGTAACACTGGTTAATATTAGATTTCTCAGCAAAGTAACAGAGTCGGCGCAGAAGCGTCAATACAACGTTGAAACCTGCTTATGTGCAGTTTGGTTGTGTTAGTCGTCGTGCTACTGTGTCCGCGCGCTTGTTGTCTTCGTTGTTGCGTATTTTAAGTGTTCTAGAACGTATAAATATGGAAAGAAGACATTGTGTGAACAATCCGAATAACTTTTATTATATCTGTGGTAGTTATGTCGTAGTAAAGCAGAGGCAAATTATAACTTCGTTTGTGAAAAATGTATACCACGCTTATTTTGGTGTAAAAATTGACGACCAAGACAAGTCCTGGGCTCCTCATACTGTTTGTTCCATTTGCGTTGAAGCATTAAGAAACTGGCAAAAAGGTAGGAAGAAATGTTTAAGCTTTGGTGTTCCTATGGTATGGCGAGAGCCTAGAAATCACAGTGATGATTGTTATTTTTGTTCGTGTAATGTTCAAGGATTCAACAGAAAAAATAAGAAACAAATTGTGTATCCCAATCTTGACTCTGCTATTCGACCACTTCCTCATGGACCAGATGTACCGATACCTACCGCCCCAAAAGCACTAGAAAACGTCATATCGTCAGAATCAGAGGAATCTAATTGCGACCCAGATGACTCAGATTTCACACCAGATTTCAGAGAGCCCGAAGTGTTTAACCAGAGCGAACTAAATGATTTAATTAGAGATTTGCACCTTCCAAAGGATTCATCCGAATTGTTAGCTTCCCGACTTCGTGAGAAACATTTACTGGCACCTGGCGTCACATCAAGCTTTTACCGGGATCGCGAAAAAGAGTTATGTCAATATTTTACTCAAGACGGACCGCTAGTGTATTGCAACAATATTCCTGACTTAATTTCAAAATTAGGAAATGTGCAGTCTTTGTAAAAGAAGAATGGCGCCTGTTTATTGACTCAAGTAAGCGTAGTTTAAAAGGCGTTTTATTGCACAATGGTAACGAGCTGGCCTCGGTTCCCGTTGCCCATTCGGTACATTTAATGGAATCGTATGAAAATTTTGAACTTCTTTTAAAGAAAATAAACTACCAAGAACATCAGTGGATGCTTTGTGGTGACCTTAAAGGGCTGTGCATGCTACTAGGACAACAAGGAGGTTATACAAAATTTCCATGCTTTATTTGTGAGTGGGATAGTCGAACAAGGGATAGACATTGGACTCAAATGGAATGGCCCTCTAGAACAAGCCTTACACCTGGTAGCAAAAATGTATTAAGAGATAGCTTGGTTGACCCCAAAAAAGTTTTACTGCCTCCTCTCCATATCAAACTTGGCTTGATGAAGCAGTTTGTTAAAGCCCTAGACAAAAATGGACAGTGTTTTAAATATTTGTGCGAGACATTTCCAGCCTTATCCGATGCCAAGTTAAAAGAAGTTATTTTTGTTGGGCCGCAGATAAGAATATTATGCAAGGACAATGATTTTCAAAATACAATGACCAATGTCGAGAAAAACGCTTGGGTTTCATTTAAAGAAGTAATTGATAAGTTTCTTAGGAACTCTAAGGACGAAAACTACGAAAATATTGTTCAAAATATGTTACAACACTTTCATCGTCTAGGTTGTAATATGAGTTTGAAAGTGCATTTCCTGTTTTCACACTTGAACTATTTTCCTGAAAATCTTGGAGCAGTCAGCGAAGAACAGGGAGAGAGGTTTCACCAAGACATTAAGGAAATGGAACGGCGATACCAAGGCAGATGGAGCATAACGATGATGGCGGACTACTGCTGGATGTTAAAACGGGATATGCCCTTAAAAACATACAACCGAATGTCCGGACAACGCAGCTTTCTGGCAAAAAGACAAAGATTTCACTTAAAAAAGGCTGAGTAAAGTATTTTTTTCCACTTTTTAACTTGTATTCCACCTTTTTACTCAATAAACGAAATATTTTTTTTTAGAAATATCGTTTTTTTTTCATTTAATATTTGTAAAAAAACCTTACGTGATACAAATAAATGCATAGAATTTTTGAAATCAGCCTACCAAAATTATATAAAATCAGTTTTCAAAATAAAAACATCTGTCAAAAAGTTTAATTTTGTAGACCTGTGTTATTGAAGAAAAGTAACTTATTCCGTTTCATCGGCTAGGTGTTCGTAACAAGCTATTCAACCATCGATCAAGTGCATCATTAATGTAATTGATAGATCATTAAAAGGGAAAAAAACTGTGTAACGATATTCCTGGATTTGACCTAAGCATTCGAGTGTGGTACCAGAGCCTGGAATACAAGCTACAAAATATTTGCCCAGACAATTGAGTAATATTTTTCAATCATATATCTCTAAATCACACATCGAGAAGAACACTCAAAACTAAAGAACATATCTACGGTACCTCAGGGCAGCGTCTTTGGACTTGTACTCTGCCTGTTGTACACCAACGATATCCCACAAACCGAGTGAGCGGTTACGGAAACATTTGCTGATGATAACGCTCCGCTCGTTACTGACCAAGATATTCAGTTAGCCACACAACAAATTACAAGCTGCTGTCAACAACGTCAACGATTGGATAAAGAAATGGCGCGTCAAGCTAAATGAGACGAAATCGACGCATCAATTAAAAATTCGACTACATCCCAGTGTTAGTCAACCAGCAAACAATCCCCATGCTAACGAAGCAAAGTATTTGGGCATGACTTTGGATACCATGCTACGTTGGAAAACGCATTTCTCGGACAATATACCGAGTTGCCAATTCACAACAAACTGCTTCTTTACAAGCAAATTCTGAAGGCTGTATGGACTTATGGTATCCAACTCTGGAGATGCACCAAAAATTCAAACATCAAAGTCATTCAGACGTTCGAAAATAAAATACTTCGAAATATCGTCAATACGCCATGTTATATCCGCAAAGAAGACATCTATCGCGACCTGAAGATGTCTATAGTTGAAGCCGAAATCAAGAGGTTTGCAGGCAAACACCAGTAGAGTTTGAAAATCCACCAAAATGTTGGTGTGATTGAAGTGATTTCGCTACTCGACAACAACGGGCTTGTTCGGCGGCTCGAAAGACTGAAACCATTCGAACTATAGAGCGTTTCACGCTCATGATGAAGTACAGGCCATATGGAGATAGCGTACATAGTTGCCAAGTCGCGAACTCATTCCTACCAACATATCTATATTGCTGTTAATCAGGTCTGCTGTCAATAGTATTGTATTGACATAACCTTAATTGTATTTATAATGAACAAAATTTTAAAATTATTATTCTTAGTTTGCATCTGTTTATAATATATTCGATGCCAAGAAAAAGTAAATAAGAGTGAAATATCATTCTAGTTAATGTATATGAAAAGTAAATCATTATATTAACAAACTACTTAAAATTGTATGTTTAAGTTTCTAATTTGGTTTAACCAACACACCATTTGTATACTCAAGATTTGTTTTGAATTAAAACAATTATTTTATATATATTGGTTTCCTTTATTATAAAAAATAGTTTGATTTGTCTTTTAGAATACAAGCAATAATCATAAAAAGTTTTTTTGTGTAGACCATAAACATACAAAAAATACTGCAATATAGATACCTATATTTAACCAATAACATAAAAATATCAACATCTTAAAAACCTTATTTTTTAAATTAAATTAAAACTTGTCTGCTGCAGTAACATTAGTTATAGGTTTGTTCTGAGAAGAATCCCTATTATTTTTAGTGAATCGGAATTTAAATCTGTTTTACAGCCACCATCGTGTACTATAATACTGCCTACCAATTGGCTAAAAGAGATGCAAACTGTCAGAGATTTGTTCTTGGAACAGACCTACAATCCACTGGATGTTGAAGCAGCATTCGAATAGCCGACAGGGTCAGTTAATAAATCGTCTTCCATATCATCAGTTGAACCTGAGTCTCCCACATGGATGATAAACTCCCCAACATCATCTTGCAATCCATCGACAATCCACATTTCTTCTTCAATTTTTTTTACATGCTGAATATAATTCTTCCAATTGTCGGCTGTCACATTACTATAGGTACTCGTAATTAATGGTGCCATATCTTTTACTTTGAACGTAGTGTTGTGCATCTTTATGTGATTTTTCACTTGGGCCCTAACCATCTCTATTGGATTTAGCTCACAATGGTAAGGTGGTAAACGTAGAACTTCTCGGCCAGCATCTTTCGCCAACATATGAAGCTTATATTTGTCATATTGATATTTGACTTGTGATACACTAAACAACAAATCTCTTTTTAACATATTATCTTCAACGGATATATTTTTTTCAGTCAGTCAGTCAATTATATTTTCTTTTCTCCATGCATTTGTAGGTATCTTCTCAACCTTTCTGCTGTGGTACGATGCATTGTCTAGAACAAACAGATAAGTTAGAAATTGGAAAAAAATTGTTAGATAGACATTGTCTAGTTTCAATGCTCAACGCTCTTTCGGGCTTTTAAATAAAAAAAAAATTCCTGTATCCGCGGCCCAATTTGATGGTTTAAATACTACTTTAATGACATCTTCGTATCTGACGATTCCTCGGCCAAATTTCTTAGCTTTCTAACACAGTTCTATTCATTTCACTATAGAGGTAAGTAATATACAGGCTAACTTACGGGAAACGGACGATTTTTAAATGGACAGTACAGAAGTTAATATTATTTTATTGAAACACAAACGACGGTCAGAACATTTGATTAAAAATAGTTTTTTGAAAATTATGTCACTTATATGGTGGCCATCCTCTTGAATACAGGTTTCCAGTCTATTCCGAAAATCATCCTCAACTCGGGTCAGCATACCTTGCCTTGGTCCTTGGTCGATGAAATGCTTCTTTTCTGTAATTGCATCGTTCAAGTCTATTAAATTACGGGATTTGTGAGCATAAACACGTTCTTTCACATATCCCCAGAGTAAATAGCCACAGGAGGACAAATACGGTGATTTTGACGGACACGGTATGTCATCAAAACGCGAAATCAACTGATCAGGAAACATGTTTTTCACAACTGTCATCGATCTACCCATGTCTATTCCTCGCATCTGAAGTTCTGGTCTGAGAAATTTATTCAACATGTGAACAGGTCGTGAGTTCACTGTCACTGTGACGCCATTTTCCTTGAAAAAATACGGCCCAAACGAGCAATCACACACCAAACTGTAACTTTCAGAGAGTGGAGAGGTTTTTCATAAACGTTACAAGGATTTTGAGGGGCACAAGTAACGAAAGTTTTGCTTGTCCACCGAGCCGTTTAGGTAGAAATGAGTTTCGTCGTTCATTAACACTATTGTAATTAGCGTTATCATTTTATCATTAAACAACACTTGCATGCGTATTACGTATTTGCGTATTTGTTCATAGTCCTTTACTTTGAGTTGCTGGACCATTTGCATATTATAGGGACGAAATTTCAAATCTAGTCGTGAAATCTTCCTCAGAGAATCAAAGCTCATGTGAAGCTCTCGTGCATGACTGCGTGCAGAAAGCCTCAGACTCCTGATTAATGTTGCTCTCACTCTGGCGATGTTTTCCGGCGTCCTCACAGTTGTTGTAAGGCCTGGTGGCTTTGCCTTTGTAATTTTTCTGTTGTTCTGAACGCCTTAACCCATCTTAACAACATGTTTCAGCTTGGAAGTGTATCATTTCGATCGATATTGAAGTGCCGATGAAAAATCCGCTGTATTATGATAACAGACTCACTATTTCGAATAAAAGTATCGTAAGCAAAAACACCTTTCTGTATAATCCACTACTCCATTGTGACTGAAATGGTAAGCCGCATTCAAGTGAATGACCTAATCCTCAATCTCCTCACCACCTGTGCCACAGCCATGCACTAGTTGTTCCAAAAACATCCACTTCCCGTAAGTTACTCGTTAGCTAGGAGAACACTGGATTGAAATCTATTAAGATTTAACACAGGGGTTCATTTCCCATAGGCATATAAAGTTTTAAAATTTGTATTTAATGTTGTTACAACATTCTATTTTTCATATTCCGGTACCTTATACAAGACTAACCATTAGAGCAGACCAATTTCCGTGCGCGCCATGAGCGCCGGTATGGGAGTGTAATTCGTAATATATTAGAATATGCGATAGAATAGGCTTAATAGAATTTCTGGCTACCTAAGGGACCTCATATGGAGGAATAAATACATGTCCATCGAAAGTAAAGTCCGCATATATAAAACAGCCGTGAGACCGGTGATTACATACGCAGTGGAAACCCGAGCGGACACAACAAAAACGAAGAGAGCAACGGAGATGAAGACCTTAAGGAATATCAGAGGAGTAAGCTTGAGAGATCATGTAAGAAGCAGGGATATACGAACAGACCTTAAAATTCAAGACGTGGTGCAATTTACGAGAAAAAGACGAAGATACTGGGGAGACCACGTCGACCGAATGACGGGAGACCGATGGGCAAAATGGGCAAAGAACGAAAAACCGAACTCAAGGAGACCTCCAGGCCGACCTCCCAAGAGATGGTGCGAGAGCTGGACATCTGCTTCCCAAGAGGCTGAACAAAATTGAAATAGTAGAAGAAACAAGACTAAGTCTTAAGGAAAGAGAAAGAAGAGAAGATAGAATAGGGACGCAACATGAGCTTGTTACCGATATAATTTTGGTTTTCTGCTATTAGAGTAATATGCATAAACACACGAAAAATAAGAACAGTACCTATTATAGCAGCGTTGTATGTACCTATAAATAAAATGGAAAATGTATGAAATCAGTGATTGTGTGCATGACAGAGGATTTAAAGAAACACTTACCGTTTTAAGCGTCTTCCAAGGATTGACAAACTGGAGAAACTCGATTGTATATTTTCAACATCAGGTGCGTTTCTAAGGTTATTTCTGAAAAACATGTCCGCCGTGAGGAAAAAATATGTTTATATTCGGAAAATCAGCGTTCTACATCTAATGATGTTATATTCGCATAATCAAAATACTTTGTTAAGCAACTTAACGCATCTGTAGACGTGCCCTCACAAATACGTGTTAAGGTGTCCATATCTGCATTTCTGTCTAAAATACTTTCAAATTTAATTAAAACACTTTCACTTTTTGCGTCTTCTACAGCACACAGTTGTGCGTGAACATCTTTAACGATTTGCAGTAATTCCTCTAACGACAGCGACGAATTTTCTAATTTTTTTTATTGTTTCTTCTAGTCCCAAGTAATTCTCACGAATACTTTGTAAATCCATTTTAATCTGGGCATCTTGAAATTTCTTCTGGCTTGTATTAATAGCTGCACTTTCTTTCGGATCGAATAATAAAACCACGACTTTAATTTTTTCAAAATGTTCATGATAGTAAAACCCCGCCCGTAACCATGTACCCCAACGTGTCAGAATCGGCTGTGGTGGCTCAGGGGTATGGGGATACAATTCCTGAAATTTCCGAATACGTATTGGAGATTTCAGGAATACTGCCTTTGTACTCGATATTAAAGCATCTACCTCTGGATAACATCTAGGAACCTGTTCTGCCGCAAGGTGTAGAGCCTGGACTTTACAAGTAATATGTAACAAGTTAGGACAATATTTTTTAAGAGACCGGCCTACAGAACACATGGTTGCGGCACCATCGGTCATAAACATTAATATTTGGTCTTTCGAAAGTTGAAATGTTTCCAAAGTATCTAATAGCACCTCTGAAATTTTTTCGGCATTACATTGTTCTAGTCGTCTGGATGCTAATAAAATTGAAGACGTTGGTTGATGTGGTTCCATATTATGCGCCATCACATTAACTACAGATTGCTTTTGCTGTCAGTTGTTTCGTCCACACATAACCACAGTTTTGTATTTTTCATTTCGACTTTGATTTTATTTTTAACATGTTTACGCACCGATGGTAAATTCCTTCGTAACGTTGTCGTGCTCGCTAATGTTAACAAGGTAAACAGCAGTGTACACAATCATAGTTACACATAGTTCATGTATAAACTGTTGTCGATTAATTTTGTTATTATTGTGCTTCGAACTGCTTACGTGTTCTTTACAATGTGTTTTTGACCAACACATTTGATATGTATTGCACACTAATCATTTAATTTTTGAGCCATCGTATATTAAGTCCGGGAAATCCATAATAAACTTATTCACTTCGTTTGACAACGGTCGTTTTCTCGATTTATGTGTCGAAGACATTTTATTACGTATGCTTACACTTACATGCAGTCTAAGCAAGTACCAAACACATACTGAATGCTTTGTATTAGTTCTGATGCAATACAATCATCCTCACATCGGCGCATATGGCGCGCACGGAAATTGGTCTGCTCTACTAACCATGTACAGTTTCATATCAGCGTTTTTTCTGAACAACTCTAATCTTTCTGGTATTTATTTATCTTTAATTATCAGTTAAAGTTATAAATACAAAATTTAAATAATAATTTTATTCATTTTTCAAGTTCTTATACACATACAACACAAAAAGCATGTTTCTGAGGTTTTGATATGAACATTAATGGCACAAAATGGAAGTCCATTCGTACTTGAAGAGATAACTTTATACGATTACGTCTTTAGACAGTAAATACACATTGTACAACCTTAATCCGTTGCAGTACCGGATAAATTCGTTGGTTATCTCTGTCCGCCTGCTGGAAGATAATTAGAAGGCACTCGGTGTTTAGCCGTTCCCGCGGGGCTTCCCGCAGTATCGGCTGGGAAGGTTCTACCTTCGCCTTATACACATATATATATATAAACACGTTCAAGCACACACACACACACAACGACACTGTAGAAGTGTAGGAGCAGAAAGTCTGACTGGTTATTCGAGCTCTTTGGTGTAGAGTCTGTTCCGTCGTTGTCTAAGTCGTCTAGAAATAACACACTGTTGCAGATATGCATGCAGAAACATCTGTATCGAGTTTGTTCCAGTAACGATATTTCACGTAACGTGTAAATGTTTACGATGCTGACAAACAGCCTCTGACTAAATAGTAGAAATATCGCTCTTTGTGAGTTTGCTCGTAAAATAGGCTTTTAAAAACTCTGTCGTTGATTTTATGTAGACGTTTATGATGTAATAGAGGCTTTTACAAATTATTGCTATTGTGTATCTCATTATGTAATAAAACGATCGGAAAATTTTCTGTATTTCCATTTAATTTTGTAATTCGCTTGGAATATCGTGCGCTGCTAACTACAGAGTGGCCGAAAATGACCGAAGGGGTTTGAGTTCATTATAACTTCTTATTTAAGACATAATTATTATTTTTTTAAAATTTTAAATACAGTATATTAATGAAGAATATTTTTAAATTAATTATGAAAAATTATATCTCGCAAGTGGTGGCCATTTTCTGCTTCGCATATTCGTGCTCTTTCCAAAACATTTTCCATAACCTTTCGCAAAACTTCAGGTGTTATGTTGTTGATTTCGTCGCGTATATTATTTTTTAATTGCTGTATGGTTCGAGGCTTATTAATATAGACTTTTCCTTTCAAATAACCCCAAAGGAAACAGTCTGAAGCGGTTAAATCCGGTGAACGCGGAGGCCAATTAAAATCGCTTGTACGGGAAATAATTCGTTCACCAAAGATGTCGCGTAAAAGAGCCATTGTGTCCCTGGCAGTGTGCGCTGTGGCTCCATCCTGTTGGAACTTGCGGATGGTTTTCCACGCCTGGCCTTAAAAAATTTTCCAACATTGTCCGATATCTAACTGATGGAAACGGCGACACCGTGTTCATTTTCAAAAAAATATGGGCCAATTATCCTTTCCGACGAAACACCGCACCAAACGGTACACTTAAGTGGCTGTAATTCTCGCTGTTGAACTACTCTTGGATTTTCCGTAGCCCATATCCTGCAGTTTTGCCTATTAACGAACCCATTTAATTGGAAATGGGCTTCGTCGCTCATAATTAAATTATGAATAAAATCATGATTTTCTTCTGCTTTTTGACGAAAATAAATTGCATAATCAAGTCGTTGCTGGTAATCTGTCGGTTTCAATTGTTGGACAAGCTGAATTTTGTATGGAAACATTCTTATTGTATGCAAAATTCTCTGCAGCGACCCTCTTGAGAGGCCAAGTTGTGTCGAACGTCTCCTGCTTGATGTTTCTCCATCTTCCCGAATACTCTCCTGTACCCGATCAATATTGTCATCCGTGTGCACCGTTCGTCGTCTGCCGGCACCAGGTAGGTTCCTTACTGCCCCTTGTTCTCGAAAATTTGCAACCAGACGGTTTATTGTTGACTCTGAGGGTCCAACCCGCATATTAAAATAACGACGATATGCACGCTGAGTCAAAACAATGGATCGTTGATTTGAGAAATAAAGTTCAACGATTTTGGCAAGTTGTTCAATTGTGTACTGTTCCATTTTAAATTCCCCAAGTCTTCTTTACAAAGTACTGAAAACAAAAAAAAAATTATAATAAAAAAGTTATAAGGATTAAAACCCCTTCCGTCATTTTGGGCCAGCCTGTACAATGGTAGCCATCAAAATGTAATAGGACTAGTTAAATAAAATGCAAAGTATTTATGCTTGAAACAGTATTTTACATTATTTCTCTGCTATAAAAAGACTTAAGCAGAGATGTAGACTTTCACCTACCTTGTTTAAAATATATATTTAATAAGCGTTAAATAATTGGAGAAAAAAGAGTGGAGAAATGGGATTCAGATAGAAGACCAAAATCTTAAAAAAACCTTCTATTTGCTGACGATTAAGTAATTATAGTTTGTGACGAAAAGATACTGACTACATGTTTGGAAAACTACAGAAAGAATATAAAGACGTGGGAATTGAAGATAAATATGAAAAAACTGAATATTTGAAAGTAGGGGAAATGCAAGAAGAAGATCAACAACTGCAAATCGGTGAAATAGGGAAATGTACGAAATATAAGTATCATCGGAGAAACGGCAAAAATGACCATACAAGATCGAGTAAAACAAGCCAAGAAATGTATTTATATATGCTGTCCCTACTTTAGTCAAACAAGATTAATCTAACAACTAAAATAATGATATAGAGAGCTATTGTTGAGTTAATTTTAACATACGACTGTCCAAAAAAAGATAGAAAGGCGATAGAAACTACGAAGATGGACTTTATAAGGAGCGTATGTCGAATATCAAAAAAGGAGTGAATACCAAATGATGAAAACAAAGCGATCTCCATGAGGACAACAAACAGATGTCGTCAAGCAGGAAGTATTGTCTCCGCTACTGATGGAGCCTAGTAGTGGTTAATTTCATTAGGACATTAAATGACCAGGGAATATTGATGCAGGGGTTTGCCGATGACATTGTACTTGTGTCTCAGGGTCCGAAGACGAAAACAATGTTGTATTCATATTTTGCGTTAATATTAGATATTTTACACAAAGAAATATTATACAGAAATTTTTGGATATTATAATAATTATAATAAAATTAATAATATGTACCTAGAATGTAATACTTTCTGTTGCGATTAAAATACATAGTTTAAATTATGAATTTATTTATTTATTTGTACATAATAAAACTCCATATAATAATTCCAATTATTATTTATTATTAAAAAATAATTGTATTTTTTAATAATAAATAATAATTCTAACAAATATCCAAAACGAACTAATATATAGGGTATTCTTGAAATAAAAAGACAACGTATAAAAAATGGAAGGATGTAATTATATAGAATATAAATCCAAAATATTTTCTCAAAATTCCCTCTCATTGGGGCCGTTCAACTATTACGTAAGCAGAATTTTAGTAATTTTAAACCCCCCCCTTGTCAGCAAAAGTAAGCAAAGCTCTTACCACCCCTCTCCTATGCTTACGTAAGCATTGGTATAATTTTTTACAAAATCTGTTTAAGTTTCTATATTGATATTCATGAGATGAGCAACTATCTATCATAGTTATTAAGTCTATCACAATGAAATAAGCAATTTATAAACTATAAAGAAATTTAATACACATTTAATATTTATTCAAGCAAATCATTAACATCATATTTAAATACTATATTATTAACATATAAACGATATCTATTTATTTTGTTCTTTTTAAAAATTTGGTAAACTCAAATTAATCGTTCTCAGTCCAAGAGACTTGAATTCATGACTGTAAATAAATAAATATTGCTGACGTAATCACCATTCAGATCCCCCCGTCCTCCATGTCATCAAAAATAAGCCAAGCAAAGATCCACCCTTTGGTGCTTACGTAATACTTGAACGGCCCCATAAGCGAGAAAAAACACCAAGGTATTTAAAAGTTAATTATGACGCAAACCGCAAAATTAAAATTGTATTACGTGACGCTTATATTTTTAAAGGATTCAGAGTATAAATACCTCCATTGAAGTTACACACACATATTGCTATGGATTTTTCGCCAAATAAAATTTAATTAAAAATAAATGTACAGATTTTTTGAACTTATGTGTATATCCGATATATTTCGATAAAATGTGCGTATGCAAAAACTTGTTTTTCCTAGGCCGAGGTCGACTTGATGTGAAAGTTGAGATATTGAGATGGAGACTAAGTTTTTCCCTTTGACAAGAACGTTGTATTTCTTTGAAAAATATATATATATATATATATATATATATATATATATATATATTTAATTTAATTCGGGATGATTTGATTGTGTTAATTAGTTGATGGTATTTGATATTCAATTCCCGTATATTGTGGAGAGTTGTATTCTCGTAAATTTGTATTTGATTAAACAACGTTTTTCTTGTCAACGTGTCTCCTATAATTTTTTATGTAAGTAAAATTATATTTATAAGACGTCTTAATTCAGAAAGCTTTTAAAATTGTATTTAAATTGTACATGATAATATAATTAGTTAAGAGTCTTAATTAGTAGAGAAAAATAATAAAGAGTACCTATTATTAAACTTCTACGTAAAAAAAAATTATAATTGTAAAATTTTGCTTGTTTGGAAGTCAAGGGTATTTTTTGTTACATGTTATTGCGCATGTGTAAAAATTTTTCACGTGTTTCAATAAATATTATACAGTGTGGTTCTCTGGGGAGAAATTAAAGATAAACTTTATTATTTTTTAGATAAGATTGTTCGGAGTAATTTAGAGGAAGTTTTAATCCACTTAGCTGTCAATATACAGTGGATATATTTTACCTCATTGTGTCTCATTGAAAGATACAATATCTTTATACCTTATAAGATAGTTTTTTTTTCTTTTTTATTTTTATATTAAATATCCAGTTTAGATTTTATTCTGTCTTTGATTTTCTGCTGATACCTTTACCGCTGTTTAATTAAAAATAAGTAACTTATATAATATAAATAAACTTGTGAGAACTATTCACTGGCGCCAGGCTTATTTTAGAAATATCACGGATTTCCTTTTTGGAACCCTGAGAAGTAAGAAGTCCCATTTTTTTGGAAATCAGCCGGTTGAGTATCCTAGTTGGGAAGTTTAGTTGTGGATGGTGGCACAATTAAATTCTATAAACCATTATTCATGGCAATATGTAACAGCTGTCGATAATATAAAAACTATTACATCGTTTTAGGCTAAGGTCGATAACTTCAATCGAAATCGACTATATATACAAACAAGTAAATTATTAAAAAATTTAAAAACGTGTATTGTCAATGTTTTTTTTTGTTACGCGAAGTAGCAATTATAAAATATAAATATGGATATAAAAAGACCGCTATCGTAAACAAACGCTGTAATGTTTATATTTATAAAAACGTTATAAGATACCATCGTGTATAATAATGACAAGGATTCGACAACCTGATACGAAAAGTCAGCCTTAAAAATGTATCCTAGCCAGTGAATTTTTTAAACGTATGACAAATGGAAAGATGTAATTATATATAATATAAATCAATTACGATGCGAACTCCAACTTAGAGAAAAAAATTGAAAAATTTAAAATTGTATCGTGTTCAGCCTATAAATTCAAAATATCCAGAATGTAAATATGTACCTTTATTGAAGTTGCAAACACACCCTATGTTTACATACGTAACAGCTGTCGATATTATAAAAACTATAACATCTTGGTATGCTAGGTGAATTATTAAAAATTAAGGTGTGTGTTACATTAATTTACAAACTCATTTTAAAAACCATACTAAAAATAATTTGTATTCTTTTAGAACTGACATCATTTCATGTATTCTGCGGAAATGTCTTTTTTTTTGTTAAGTGAAGTAAGAAATAGAATTTACACACTGCAATGCTTATGGCATTAAAACCGCTTGAAAATAACATTGTGCCTAAGTTTTGTTATAGTAAAGGTTCGATAACCTGAATCAGCTGTTAAAAATTTATCCTTGTGAGTTTTTAAAGGTGATATGTTAAAAGGACCATGTAAGATGTGTGCTCTACGGTCATTCTATTTGATAACATTTGTCTTTAATCGAAAAATTGTATCAAACGATCGTAACGATCGACAACAGAACAAACCTTAAAGCGAGATTAACAATAACAAAACTATTCTGTTTGTTATTATCGTTCAACTTTAAAATATTGTCTTTAATAATGCAGTCCATCGCACAGTAGCGTAACAATTTTTTTTTAATAACTTTGTCGTTTTTTCTCGCTTATAAAAGGAAATTTTGAGAATATATTTTGGTACAATATGAAACAGACATGTAAAAAATTTACATATCTGTAACTGTACACATAGACAATACATCTCATATTTTCAGCATTAACTTCTGCTTAATACATATGTTTCTGCCATCTAGGCGTCATCAGTCAAGCTAGTGAAGCAATTTGATACAAGATGGCACAAACATATGTATTAAGCAGAAGTAAATGCTGAAAATACGAGATGTATTGTACATGTGTACAGTTACAGATATGTAAATTTGTTACATGTCTGTTTCATATTGTAACAAATGCTTTATACGTGCATAACGTATTGTTATACATAAACACAACCTTTTTGTAAATATATTTTGGGTATATATTCTATATAATTATCTTTCATACGTTATAAAAGAGGGGACCACTAATCAAATGTCAGTACTACAAATTAATCTTCATCTTCGGTTAGGTTTCAGTGCGATATATTATGTAGTATTGTAGCTACAACGAACTGTCAAATTTGACAAGTTATTCGAAAAATGGAATTAAACCTTGAAAATTTTCGGGCAATATTTTTTTTATAATTTTCGGAGACAATTATCTCAACAAGGATACCTCGCCGATTTGGTTTTTGTTTTCGGTAATGAAGCACCACAACAGTCAACAATTTCTCGTTGGTATGGAGAATTCAAATGTGGACGGATTAGTCTTAGTGACGATCCAAGAGCTGGTGCACCAAAAGTGGCAGTTACTCAGGAAAATGGCAATGCTGTCCGCAAGGTCATCAACGAAGATGTGACATATTGCGAAATTGAGACATTATTGGGGATTTCATAGACCTCAATTCAAAAAATTTTGCATGAAGAATTGTTTGTAAAAAAATTAGTTTCGTGATGGATACCGGTCTGTTTGCCGAAGAACAGAAAACAGCTAGAGTAAATTGGTGTCAAAAAACTCTATACCGCTTCAACGCAGGAAACTCTAAGAACGTGATCAACATCGTGTGTGGTGATAAATTTTGGATTTACTCATACGGGCCAGAAAATAAGCGCCAGTTGTCTGTTTGGGTGTTCCAAGGTGAATAAAAGACGATAAAAGTCGTCCGTTCTCGAAGCGTCTCCAAAAAGATGGTCCCGAAATTTGTCTCGAAAGCAGGTCATGTAGCAACAATTTCTCTACAAGATCAAATAACTGTTATTGCCGCTTAGCACATGACTATTTATTTGCCGCATGACTTCGTGGGCAAGAATTTATGATATGACCACGAGCACCACACTTAAAACAATAGCGAGAATTACGAGGATTCGGACAATCTCTTACTAAGTGTCCCACAACATTACAATTCCAACATTTCGGACCACTGCCAGACGATGGTATAGATATCGCTGCAGCACTAGAAGATGATGAGTGCGTGTATGCCAAATCAGGCTCATGCAAAAGAGTTTTATTGCGAGGAGGAGGAGCAAAAGCTTCTATAGACATCTTACAAGCTTCCAACCTCTTACACAATTCCAGAAGCTGATCTACAGATTTAACCTCAGTAAGTCCTAACTGACTTTGATAGAATGGTGCGATATTTTGCATAAGAACGTCTAATTTAAGTCCTTCGGCAACCGGTACCGTTAATCGTCCAAACATGTTGTTCATAACAGCAACAAACATTCCGATGGTTTCATTTGGCCCATGTGTTCGTCTCTTAATTTCTAAGAATAACTTTCCGTTATAATTAAGAGGTTGAAACTGCAAACGAAGTTCTCGAACGAAATCTGGCCATGACGTTACCTTTTGGCGTGTAGGCCGCCACCAAATTAAGGCTTTTCCGGAAAACAACTCAGTAGCAGACCTAACTAACCGTTCCTTAGAGAGATTATTAGCAATGCATTTGTCTTCAATCGTCTCAAGAAATGCACTCAAGGATTGTCGAGAACTTTCTCCATCGAACTTAGTAAAGCTCCACCTAGAAACCGGTATAACCTTGAAAGCAGGATATGGCGCAGAAACAGTCGCCGCGCTCACTGCATGAGACGCAGTCGCACGAACAGACAACTCGTTATTAGAGTCAGGAGGACCATGTGCAACGCTAGTAGAAGCAAACACAAAAGACATGGCTGCAGGAACAGTACCAGCCATAGCGGACTTCCTGGCTTTACTGAACTCGCTGAACTCCAAGAAACCAACCAAAAACGCCGAATCATCCTCCACCAAGACAGTGCAAGTTCGCACACAGCTCACAAGAGAATTGAATTTTTAACGCAACAAAACGTCGTACTGTTAGACCATCCTTCGTACAGTCCCAACATAAAGGGCCCCACTCACGGTCGAACATGTTGGTCGAGCATGTTGGAAGCGAGCGGCTCGTCCAACATATCATCATGGATGTGCTCGCTCCCAACATGCTCGATGGATTTGTTCGTTTCGATAGGTACTTCTAACTCCAACCACGCGTCCAGCATGTTGGATCGTGGATTAATAATCGTCGAGCAGTTCTCCTGACACGGCCTTAGCTCTAAGTCTACCTTTTTCATCGTAGGGTAGTATACAGTACTTGTTGTTATTTGAAAATATCGTTAAGTGACAACAAACAGTTCCGGACAGAATTTATAGAACTTTAAATAATTGTTTTTGAGAACATTAACAGTAGCGGCACATAATTTCTGGTATAATTCGTCCTGGCCTTTACGCAGATCTCGCACAACTGAATTTTAGTTTTTCGTATCTCCTCCCACTGGCTAAAAACTGAAGTGTGGCAACAAGGCACTCCTTACAAATTCACTTATATTGGTATTTTGCCTTTAAATAAGCCTGCTAACTCGTCCAAGTAACTCTTCAAAAGTTTCCCCATCCATTCGAAGATAGTTTTGAAAATCTTTTGGCTCGTTGGTGGCCAGTTCTGACAGTAAAGATATGTGACTGATTTTTTTTCGTTCGCTGTAAAAGCCACTGCTTTGCCCACACATGCAACAATTTCTTTTATCTCTTTTCATCTAAACACAAAAAGACCACCACATACAGCTACGACCAATTCGAAATCCATCGCAATACTAAGATTCGACCAACTTGCTCGATCCTGAGTTCGACCGTGTATGGAGCCCTGCCACCATGTTGGGTTCGGTGTTGGGTTAGGTTAGGTTGGCCAACATGTTCGACCGCCGATGGGGCCCTTAAGTCTAAACGATTTCTTTTCATTTCCGAAAATCAAAGACGGACTGCGTGATCAGAGGTTCCAGTCGTTAGAAGGAGCAGTTGATGCCTTGAAAAACGCTATTTTGACTGTACCAACAAACGAGTGGAATAACTGCTTCCAGAGTTTGTTCGAACGCATGCAAAAGTGCATAAATGTTCGTGAAAAATACTACGAAAAAGAATAAAGTCTTTAAAAGTCATCTAATCATCTATATTCCAAAATATAAAAGATATGGCATAAGCATGTTTTATATCTCACTAAATATTGTGTTTTGTAATCATTATGTTATAGTTATGTTATAATTAAAAGAAATAGCGATTAATAATATAATATATGCCTTAGCAAACGTTTTTTAAATTATTATTATTATTATTTTATTATTATACATTGATACCGCGGGCGTTTAAAAGCAAACAGTTTACAAAACAAAGTTTGTTTTCGTTTCTTGTTTTATCAAATTAAAGCAGGAAGCAATGTAAAAGAGGAAAAGGTTAAATATTCCTAATCAGTGGTAAATAAACCAAATATTCAATACAAATAAATTGATAAAAGTGAATTATTAACCTGATATATATATATATATATATATATATATATATATATATATACATATATATAAAACAAGATATAGCGGCATTGTGTATAAAAAGCATGTTGTGTATATATGGCAATACAATACAGAAAATATATGAGCGTAATTGATGCATCAAAAGTCAACATATTTTTGTAGACAGCGCTCGCATCGATACTAAGTCGCCATTGACTGCTGATGACAAGCACAGATAACGCGGAACATTTCGTGTTATCTTTATTATTTCCATTTCAGATAACGGCATGTCATACAATAGTGTTGTTAGACCACTTCAATGGAAATGTCAATTTTACTAATCGTGTTAATATTTGGAATTTTTTTTAATTACGCCTTGTTTACTAATGCGTAGTGAAGTACTTTGCTGAATTACTTTATTGTTGACAGTTTTGTTTGTCATTTCTCTGTGTTATGCACTTTTTATGTTTTATGTTTCTCTTGTTTGTGACCGTGTGTTTCCTTTGATGTTCCATTAGGGCGAAAAAAGAGGAAAAATTGAAATGATCGTCAACTATAAATATTCTTTACCTGTTTCCTGAATGTGAGAACTAATATATTTTATAAGTAAAGCAGACCAATTTCCGTGCGCGCCATGAGCGCCTGTATGGGAGTGTAATTCGTAATATATTAGAATATGCGATAGAATAGGGACGCAACATGAACTTGTTACCGATATAAGTATAGAAGTAGAGACATTTATTCTATCAGAAATAATTAAATATACATTTGGTTCTCTGCTATTAAAGTAATATGCATAAACACACGAAAAATAAGAATAGTACATATTATAGCAGCGTTGTATATACCTATAAATAAAATGGAAAATGTATGAAATCAGTGATTGTGTGCACGACAGAGGATTTAAAAAAACACTTACCGTTTTAAGCGTCTTCCAAGGATTGACAAACTGGAGAAACTCGATTGTATATTTTCAACATCAGGTGCGTTTTTAAGGTTATTTCTGAAAAGCATGTCCGCCTTGAGGAAAAATATGTTTATATTAGGAAAACGAGCGTTCTACATCTAGTGATGTTATATTCGCATAATCAAAATACTTTTTTAAGAAACTTAACGCATCTGTAGACGTGCCCTCACAAATACGTGTTGAGCTGTCAAAATCTGCATTTCTGTCTAAAACACTTTCAAATTTAATTAGAACACTTTCACTTTTTGCGTCTTCTCCAGCACACAGTTGTGCGTGAACATCTTTAACGATTTGCAGTGATTCATCTAACGACAGCGACGAATTTTCTAATTTTGTTATTGCTTCTTCTAGTCCCAAGTAATTCTCACGAATACTTTGTAAATCCATTTTAATCTGGGCATCTTGAATTTTTTTCTGGCTTGTATTGATAGCTGCACTTTCTTTCGGATCGAATGATAACACCACGTCCTTAATTTTTTCAAAATGTTCATGATAGTAAAACCCCGCCCGTAACCATGTACCCCAACGTGTCAGAATCGGCTATGGTGGCTCAGGGGTATGGGGACACAATTCGTGAAATTTCCGAATACGTTTTAGAGATTTCAAGAATACTGCCTTTGTACTCGATATTAAATCATCTACCTCTGGATAACATCTACGAACCTGTTCTGCCACAAGGTGTAGAGCATGGAGTTTACAAGTAATATGTAACAAGTTAGGACAATATTTTCTAAGAGACCGGCCTACAGAACATTAACATTAATACTTGGTCTTTCGAAAGTTTAAATTATTCTAAAGTATCTAATAGCACCTCTGAAATTTTTTCGGCATTACATTGTTCTAGTCGTCTGGATTCTAATAAAATGGAAGACGTTGGTTGATGAGGTTCCATTTTACGCGCCATCACATTAACTACAGATTGTTTTTTGCTGTCAGTTGTTTCGTCCACACATAACCACAGTTTTTTATTGTCCAGTTCGGTTTTGATTTTATTTTCAACCTGTTTACGCACCGATGGTAAATTCCTTCGTAACGTTGTCGTGCTCGGTAATGTTTGATTCGCGTATTTATTTCAAAATGAAATAAATGAATCATTACTTAACAAGGTAAACGGCAGTGTACACACAATCATAGTTACACATAGTTCATGTAAAAACTGTTGTCGATTAATTTTGTTATTATTGTGTTTCGAACTGCTTACGTGTTCTTTACAATGTGTTTTTGACCAACACATTAGATATGTATTGCACACTAAACATTTAATTTTTGAGCCTCGTATATTATACATAATAAACTTATTCACTTCGTCTGACAACGGTCGTTTTCTCGATTTATGTGTCGACGACATTTTATTACGTATGCTTACACTTACATGCAGTCTAAGCAAGTACCAAACACATACTGAATGCTTTTTATTAGTTCTGATGCAATACAATTATCCTCACATCGGCGCACATGGCGCGCACGGAAATTGGTCTGCTCTATTTATATGGCTTCCCGCATGTCTAAATTTCTATTACTGCTTTTTTTTAACTAAACTAACATTTTATAAATTGAAGTTGTGACCTGTATCTGTATGATGTAGACCTAATGCTGACTTTTCTATGTTGTGTAATTTAACATGAGCCATGTGTTCTTTGTATTGTGTTTGAACATTTATTCTGGTTTGCCCGATGTATAATTTTGGACAAGAATTACAACTTATTTTGTAAGTGCCCAACTCTTTCAACGGATCTGTGTTAACAATTTTTGTTTTTAGACACTGTTGTAACTTATTATTGTTGGAGAAAGCTGCAATTTAAATGTATTTTTTTAAAACAGTTTTATTACGCTGTTATGTCAATTTTTATGAAATGATATCTTACAGTATTTTTTATTGTTTCAAAGTGTCTGGTGTTAGATTGATTTTTGAAGTTTTGAGCCTTTTCTTTTCTAGTTTGTTTTTAATTTTCAATACCAATTGTTTGTCGTAACCAATCAATTCTGCAACTTTAAATATGTAGTCTAATTCTTTCTTAAAATTCTGGTAAAAGTCTGGTAGATATTATGTTTAACAGTACTATTGATGATGTGTGCAGAGCACACGAAATGTACATTTAGTTTATTAAAACTATTTTTGTGAAAAAAGTGTTTTGTTTTATTTCGTTATCACTACAATATTATTTCGCAATTCAGAGTGTCTTTAAAATAAAAAGACAACGTATGAAAAATTGAAAGATACAATTATAAAGAATATAAATCGAAAATATTGTGAGTCAATTACAACACGAACCCTGATATTAAAAACACTCTGAAAATTATATATACATATATATGTTTCCTATGAATTCAAAATATTCAAAATATTTTGAAGTTATACACACACACTGTATGTTTACGTAAGTAACAGCTGTCGATATTATTAAAACTATAACATGCTTTATGCTAGGAGAATTTTAAAAATTAAGATGTTTTACATTAATTTACAAACCCATTTCAAAAATCATACTAAAAATAATTTGTGGACTTTTAGAACTGACATCATTTCATGTGTATAGCGAGAATGATTATTTTATTGTTAAGAGAAGAAGAATAGAATACCGCTATTAAATTTAAAGCCGGCAATGTTTATGGTTATAAAACTGCTAGACGATAACATTGTATCTAAGTTTTGTTACGGTAAATGTTCGATAACTTGAGTCAGCTGCTAAAAATTAATGTTAAAAAACATTTTACCTTTAATCAAAAAATTGTATCGAACGTACGTAAAGATTGATGAACGAAACTTTAAGCGGGATGAACAATAACAAAACTATTTTTTTGTTATTAGCGTTCAACTAAAAGGTATCGGGTTTTGGTGGTGAGGTTTTGCTAGCGTTATATGATTATTTTCAACATAAAGTGAAATTAAGTTTGCGGTGCCTTGAATTGATATTAATTGTTTGCAAAGTTTGCTGGTGCAATATTTCTTCGTTCTTTATTTGTTCTTTACATTCCACCAGATGCAAGTATTGGTATTTTGGAACTGTTTCTTGATATCCGTGATATCCATACTCTTGTTAGACAGGCCAGTGTTGTTAATCGGTGATTTCAATCTTCCTACTTTTTGTGACAGCTCCGTGCGTAACGATACTAAGTGCAATCTACTGTAATATCTTATGGAATCTCATAGTTTGAAGCAGTACGTATATACCAAATGCGCATAGTAGAATTTTAGACTTAGTCCTATCTAATATGAATTAGGAGCTGAATGTATACAATGTATACATAATTCAGTGCCACTGGTTCCAATTAATTTACACTATCCTGCGCTCACAGTTTATTTATTGTTGCGTTCTCTATCCACTCCAATGAGCATCCCAATAAATATCAACAGGCGCTACAATTTCAGAATTACAAATTTTCTAACGTTTTACTCTGAATTACTTTGTGTTAATTGGTTCCTTGATGTTTTTTTTATGTTGATACGGCTGTTGGTATGTTTTACTGTGTAATCTACTCCGTAATGGACTTTTGTATTCCTAATACCCGCCACAATAGTAAGAAATGTTTTCCTTCGTGATTTACACCATCTATGGCAGGATTATTGGATTTGAAGCTTTACTATCATCGAAGATGCAAGCGGACTGGGAATGATATCTTCAAACGTGATTTTCAGCGTTTGCGCAGAACTCTTAAGTATAATATAGCTACGGCCTATCAAAATTATATTGACAGTATTCAGTATTCAGTAGGTGACCCTAAATCTTGTTGGAGATTTGTAAGATCCAAACCTAGTAGCTCCAGAATTCATGGAAAACTATTGCAAATTAATTGCAGTGCTATTAATTTGCAACAGTCTTATTAAAATCTAAGTAACCATATCAAAGATCAAATGGATTTGTCTAACCTTGTATAATCAGTAGAGCAGACCAATTTCCGTGCGCGCCATGTACGCCGATGTGAGGATGATTGTATTGCATCAGAACTAATAAAAAGCATTCAGTATGTGTTTGGTACTTGCTTAGACTGCATGTAAGTGTAAGCATACGTAATAAAATGTCGTCGAAACATAAATCGAGAAAATGACCGTTGTCAGACGAAGTGAATAAGTTTATTATGGATTTCCCGGACTTAATATACGATGGTTCAAAAATTAAATGTTTAGTGTGCAATACATATCTAATGTGTTGGTCAAAAACACATTGTAAAGAACACGTAAGCAAATTCGAAGCACAATAATAACAAAATTAATCGACAACAGTTTATACATGAACTATGTGTAACTATGATTGTGTGTACACTGCCGTTTACCTTGTTAAGTAATGTTAAGTAATGATAAGTAATTTATTTCATTTTGGAATAAATACGCGAATCAAATATTACCGAGCACGACAACGTTACGAAGGAATTTACCATCGGTGCGTAAACAGGTTGAAAATAAAATCAAAGCCGAACTGAAAAATAAAAAACTGTGGTTATGTGTGGACGAAACAACTGACAGCAAAAAACAATCTGTAGTTAATGTGATGGCCCGTAATATGGAACCACATCAGTTTTCAATTTTATTAGCATCCAGACGACTAGAACAATGTAATGCCGAAAAAATTTCAGAGGTGCTATTAGATACTTTGGAAAAATTTAAACTTTCGAAAGACCAAGTATTAATGTTTATGACCGATGGTGCCGCAACCATATGTTCTGTAGGCCGGTCTCTTAGAAAATATTGTCCTAACTTGTTACATATTACTTGTAAACTCCATGCTTTACAACTTGTGGCAGAACAGGTTCGTAGATGTTATCCAGAGGTAGATGCTTTAATATCGAGTACAAAGGCAGTATTCCTGAAATCTCCAAAACGTATTCGGAAATTTCACGAATTGTGTCCCCATACCCCTGAGCCACCACAGCCGATTCTGACACGTTGGGATAAATGGTTACGGGCGGGGTTTTACTATCATGAACATTTTGAAAAAATTAAGGACGTGGTTTAATCATTCGATCCGAAAGATCAATACAAGCCAGAAAAAAATTCAGGATGCCCAGATTAAAATGGATTTACAAAGTATTCGTGAGAATTACTTGGAACTAGAAGAAGCAATAACAAAATTAGAAAATTCGTCGCTGTCGTTAGAGGAATCACTGCAAATCGTTAAGGATCTTCACGCACAACTGTGTGCTGTAGAAGACGCAAAAAGTGAAACTGTTCTAATTAAATTTGAAAGTGTTTTAGACAGAAATGCAGATTTTGACACCTTAACACGTATTTGTGAGGGCACGTCTACAGATGCGTTAAGTTGCTTAAAAAAGTATTTTGATTATGCGAATATAACATCACTAGATGTAGAACGCTCGTTTTCCGAATATAAACATATTTTTTCCTCACGGCGGACATGTTTTTCAGAAATAACCTTAGAAACGCACCTGATGTTGAAAATATACAATCGAGTTTCTCCAGTTTGTCAATCCTTGGAAGACGCTTAAAACGGTAAGGGTTTTTTTAAATGCTCTGTCGTGCACACAATCACTGATTTCATACATTTTCCATTTTATTTATAGGTACATACAACGCTGCTATAATATGTACTATTATGTCTCTACTTCTATACTTATATCGGTAACAAGCTCATGTTTCGTCCCTATTCTATCGCATATTCTAATATATTACGAATTACACTCGCATACAGGCGCTCATGGCGCGCACGGAAATTGGTCTGCTCTAATAATCAGTAACACAGTGGCGTGACGAATTTTTTTTAAATATCTTTGTCGTTTTTTTTTTGCTTATGAGAGGGCATTTTAGGAAAATATTTTGGATTTATATTCTATGTAGTTACATCTTTTCATTTTTCATACATTATTTTTTAATTTCAAGGACATGAAAACATTTTATAGATTAATTATTTAAATTCCTTCCATTGTAGAACATGGAAATCACAAATAATGTGACGGGTGGGAGGAAATGTCTCAATTAGACAAATGAGATTTGGATCAATTTCACAAACAATTTTAAATTCAGCTTGCAATCCAGTTAAGCGATGTGAAGCCGAAACAGGAAATTAAAAGCAATTTATTAGAAAGAATCATTACGTGGATATACAGATTCTAAGTCTATTGGTATCTGCAATCAATGATTCCCTTTGTTTTATAATAATACTGTGTACGAGTACCTTATCGTGACATATGTACGGGCTTTAATTCACTGAAATACTTGATTGTTTTCGATAACACGCCGAGCACGTATAGACAACACTGAACGTTAAGTATTTGTCTCATTAATTAAACAAACACGATATTCGATTTTTTTTTGTTTTGAATCGTGACGATGACAAGATGAAAATGGCGTCACTCAACTTGAGTAGATTTTTTTCTGTCCAGATAAGCGTTGAACACGTTAAAAATTCTTTTTGTGATGCTATTATGTGGCGGACAATTGCCATTACGTTTAGAGCTTTATTAGTCTAATAAATAGCACTCGATAAGTGATATTGCTGATTATTGAAAAATCGTGTATTTTGATGTAAAAATTTTTCCCACTTGTCACCTATACCTAATGATCAGAGATGTAAAATTACCGTAATACAGTAGTACCCCCGTATCCGCGGGGGTCTGGTTCTGTGGTCTTCCGCGGATACTGAAAACCGCGGATAGTAGCGAACGCTTTATTTTCGAGTACAATATGAAATATGAAGCAAAGTTAAAACAATGAAACAATGAAACAAGAAAAAATAAGTTATATAATATTTATTTAAAATAAATAAACAATAAATAAATAAATATTCTTGTGCTGTGGCACAAATAGAATTTAAGTTTAATAAATATATAAGTTCATACATATTGCAGTGGAATGTGCTTTAGATTGCTTATTAATTTTTTTGTTCACACTACAACTTATGCTTCCGGCTGTTCAGTCTTGTAGATTCCTTGAGCTCACTTCTCACGGGTCGATCTTCTCAGATAAGGGCCAGGTTATATTTGAAGTAAAACAATAAACATTAATAAAAGACACATTTAGCTAGTTTACAATATTTAATAAAAGAAAAAAAGAAAAAAAAATCCCTTTACCGAATGTACAGGGAGCTAAAGCAAAATTAACAGTAGCTTAGGAGGAAAGACTCTTTATGAATATGACTCGCACAAAGAGAAAAACCCCCTGTGACTCTCGAACAAACATAAAATTAATAAATAATTGAGAAATTTGTCAAGTTTGACCTCTACTTTAACCCCTACAACTTAAATGTCAACAACTACAAAGTTATTGAAACCGCGTAACAGTCTTACAGTCATGCGCAAATAAAACACGACAAAATCAACCCACAACTAATAAAAAAAAATCCAACCTGAATTTAAAACGTTCTAGAATATTATCTTGAAGAAAAAACTCCACTAACTAAAAAAACATGACAACTTTCTCTAGTATTCATATACTACTTTAAATATCAAAATTATCGCAAATTATACACAAAATTATAAACATAAGCAAAATAATCGTAGTATCAATTATATAAATTAAATATTTTTATAGAACTTACATCGATCTAAGCACTGATAACACAAAAACTACGTGAGAGATACCATACTTTATTTAATTCAATAACGAGATCACCAACTCTCGTAAAAATCGAAATAACGTTACATGCACAGGAATAAATGCATAAACTAAAATAGAAACCCGACTTTACTTAAAACAGAGAATAAAAATGAACTTCTTATCCTCTACACCCGGTTACTTTGCAAGTCTTGATATCTCTAACTAAATTTACCGCGAAAAATTCCTACATCTAATTCAATAGTACCACAACTGTCCGCATCCATACGTTTAAACTAATAAACATACAGAGTCAGTCAAAATATAATTACAAATATAATAAAAATCAATAAAATTCAAATGTTGTTCAAAATTTAAATCTTCCATCTTTTTCGCTCTCTCTCTGGATAGAAAAATCCATGACAATATGTACATATAGTACATATTTACATACACAACAAGAAAATATACAACAAGAAAAACTTTATCATCGTGAGCTACATATTCATTCATCTTCCTCCAAGTCCAAGTTAGCAGTCGATTGTTTACTTAGATCCGAAGCAAACGATGTTGATGGCTGTGCATTATCGATAGTTTTGTCGACTTTTTCAAAGAACATTGTTATTGGTAGTGGTCGTTTTTGTCTTTTCATTTCAATAAACAAATCCTCCAAAGGTTTCAAGGCTTCTGTTATAGTGCGAGTAATTTTTATACTGCGATCCATTATTGGATCATATTCTACTATCTGTTCTTTTAATGTTTGAGCAGTTCGAAATATCGCTGAAAATTTTTCAAGCGTCCATGCTGGCGGTTCTTGTTGACCCTCATCCTCATCGTCACTCGCTTCTGGAGAAGATTTCACAAAGTCTTCCAATTCCTCGTTGGTGAATACTTGATCCTCTTCGTTTATATAATCACTGAGTTCCTCTTGGGCTATATCGTTAAATCCTTCTCCATCTATTTTCTGCGCTATGTTAAATATCGTTGTTAGATGTGAATTAATATCATGTGTGTCTTCAGAACTAAGAACGATGTCATTACACAGATTTTTCCAACATGCTATTATCGTTTCTGACTTTAATTCCTCCATCGCTCCTTTGATAAATAGAATTGCGTCAGCAATTGTAAATGACTTCCAGCATTCCATGAGCCCGATATCAGAGCATTCGTTAGCCATTGTATACAGCATTGCGAAAACCTGTCGAATATACATGGCTTTAAAGCATCTAATGACACCTTGAACAAGGGGCTGAAGCAATGAGGTCGTGTTAGGTGGTAAAAAAAGCACTTCAACATTTTTATCTTTTGTGCCTAGTGACACAGGATGCCCAGGAGCATTGTCTAGTATCAGCAGCACTTTAAATGGTAATTCTTCCTTTTCCAAATATATTTTCACTTCCGCAATAAAGCATTGATGAAACCATTGTGTAAATAGAACAGCCGTAACCCACGCCTTTCGATTTGATTGCCAAAACACAGGCAGGCAAACTTTATCTTTGTATTTAAGAGCACGTGGATTCTGTGATCGGTAAACAAGTTCGGGTTTAATTATATGACCAGCTGCATTTGTACAAAATATTAAGGTAAGTCAATCCTTAATTGCTTTAAAGCCTGGTGCACTCTTTGCAGTCTTATGAATATAAGTCCGTTGAGGCATTTTTTTCCACATAAGACCAGTCTCATCGCAGTTAAAAACTTGCTTAGGATGATAATTCTTTTCTGCAATAATTTGTTTAAATTTTTCTGGATACAGGGCAGCAGCTACATGATCAGCCGACGCAGATTCCCCTGTCATTTTTATATTTTTTAGATTAAACCGAGTTTTAAATCTATGCAGCCACCCCCTACTTGCTGTGAATGATTTTCCTTCCTCTTCAGTATAATCTTGGGTCTGCATATCTTCATATAAAACCAACGCCTTTTGTTGTAGCACTTTGCCATCGATAGGAATATGTTTTCTTGTCATATCCTCCACCCATAAATTTAAGGCATTTTCTACCTTAAGTAACACTTTATTACGTATTATGGTTGCAACTTTTGCAGTTTGGGGTGCACTAGAAAAACTAGCTCGAATCTTATCCTTGTTTTTTAACACTTCTCGTATCGAAGATTCGTTTTTATTGTATATTTTAGCAACAGTTGCAATAGATTTTTTTTCACTAATAGTGAGCATTTCACGTTTTCTTTTTGGTTTAGAAGCCATTTTAAAATTATTTTCAAATTTACTTGCTTTATTTAAAAACTATTGCAAGCACTGTCTTGTCCGACAATTCGAATAGTACTAAATTCATAGTTAACAGGAGCATTTATATGTACAAGTAAAAGCGAGTGGCACCTTAAGCACGTTCCAACTTGTTTAACTTATCATAAGAGAGCGCCGAATTCAGAGGATGACTCATATATACGACGATATATCGACAAATGCTCCTATAACTTTTATATTTATTGATATAACGCGTTTTCTGCTCATCATAGGTAAATCGCGGATGACTGAAACCGCGGATACGGAGTCAGCGGATAACGGGGTACTACTGTAAATATTTTTGGTAAATTACCGTGGTAAATTACTGCTTTTTTTTACAAAGATTTATTTTTGCGTAATTTACCATTTTTTGAGTAAATTACCATGGTACTTTACCACACTTTTTTATTGTTTAAATAAAACCCCTACAACAAAAAAAGTCTTATACATTTTATTAAAGGAAAAAAATAAAGAGTACAATATTAATATATTTTAAAATTAAACAATATTCTGAAAATAGAACTAAACAATGATTTTTCATTATTACCATTACGTAATATGTAATGTTATTTACATAACTATTCCAGATCACTCTCAGTCTCAGTATTGCAATTCGAATCAGAACATACCAACTCTTCTGTTGGGAGTTCTTTCAGTGCCGGATTTTCTTTCAGTTTTAAATTTAAATTCACATATACCAACTTAGCAGCTCTTTCATTAGTATTTCGTTTTTACTGTGTATAATACTAAACATTGAAAAACTTCTCTCCGTCGCAGATGTTGTTGGTGAGCTGTTCAAAATTTCTATTGCGACTTTACTTAAAGCTGTAGTACAACAAAGTGATTTCCACCATAATACAGAATTCAATTTGCCTGTCTCTAATGCTTGCCATATAAAATCTAGTTTGGCGAGGTAGTTTAAGAGATTTTAGTGTGTTTGATTTTTGTAATGCTCGCTGTTCAACTTGTATATTTTTAAATGTAGCATTCAAAATATGCGATTTTTTAATAGTTTTTACTATGACTTTACAATCAGTAATTAAACATGCAAATACTTCCAATTTTAAAATATCTTGTGCGTATAAATTCAAAATATGAACACTACATCCATAACAAGAAAAATAATTAGACGGGTACATATCACTAATTAATTTCCAAGTTGATTTCATATTGCTAGCGTTATCAGTCACTATGCTTATAACTTTATTAATACTTAAGTCGTCAATAACAGAACTAACTAAAGAACAAAGATATGCAGCATCGTGGCGATTTTCCTTGCAGTCAATTACTTTAAATAAAACTGGTTCTGGACATGTAATTATTATATTTATAATGGATTCGTTTCTAATATTACTCCACCCATCAACTTGAATTCCAATTGTTTTAGCCTTTGCTATTTTTTCATTAACTAACTGATTTATTTGAGAGGATTGTTTATCTAAAAGCGCATTGGATAACTGATATCTAGTCGGCAATCGTAAAAATGGTTTAATTTTTTTAAACAATTTTTGCCAATGAACATTTTCCGTAAAATTTAAAGGGGTATTACTAGCAAAGCATGCTTTTGCTAAGAGATCCCAAATTTCCTCTTCTTCTGATTTATTCATTACATCCACAAAAAAATCCAAATTTTCACTGTAAGCGGATTTAGTGGTGCTTGCAGCAGATTGTGGGCGAGAATCGCTTGAAATCGTCTCTCCATCGTCGTCTTCTAAATCTGTTTGCGAAGAACTTTTTCTTTCCGGAATCTCTAAAATGTTAAATACTTTTCGATAAAACCCAATAGGAATCAATCAAAATTACTCACCTTTATTTATTGCTTTAATTTTCTTAACACTTAATGCTCTTGATTTTGATTGTATTTCATTCTTTATTTTACGACGACAACGAATGCACTTATTCTGTAAGTGACTGGACATTTTGGTTACATTTAAAACATAACTTTGCGAACTGAAGTTACATGAATATAATTTCGAATGTTCTGTGGATTTTGAAAATGCTGTTAAAATAACTTTTTTTATTTTATCTTTTCGCCCCATCCCAGCGCACTGCACTACGAGTAGTATATTCACAAACTTTATATAGTTCAACTTATACACCGACCGAAATCTTTTGAAAGACTACTTCATTCGTTATATAAACGGATGATTCACGAGCATTTACATCTGCTAGAAAGGGACTTCCCCAATCACCGAGTGTGCAATGTCATACGTATACATAGATGATGTTTTACTTTGTTTGTAATTTACGGAAATTTTATGTGGTAATTTACCGTAAATGACGGTAATTAATTCGGTAATATATGGGATAATTTACCGACTTACATCACTGATAATGATGCAAGAAATGATTTATTTGTAATAACTAGAGCAGACCAATTTCCGTGCGCGCCATGTGCGCCGATATGTGGATGATTATATTGCATCAGAACTAATAAAAAGCATTCAGTATGTGTTTGGTACTTGCTTAGACTGCATGAAAGTGTAAGCATACGTAATAAAATGTCGTCGACACATAAATCGAGAAAACGACCGTTGTCAGACGAAGTGAATAAGTTTATTATGGATTTACCGGACTTAATATACGATGGCTTAAAAATTAAATGTTTAGTGTGCAATACATATCTAATGTGTTGGTCAAAAACACATTGTAAAGAACACGTAAGCAGTTCGAAGCACAATAATAACAAAATTAATCGACAACAGTTTATACATGAACAATGTGTAACTATGATTGTGTGTACACTGCCGTTTACCTTGTTAAGTAATGATTCATTTATTTCATTTTGGAATAAATACGCGAATCAAACATTACCGAGCACGACAACGTTACGAAGGAATTTACCATCGGTGCGTAAACAGGTTGAAAATAAAATCAAAGCCGAATTAAAAAATAAAAACGCATACATACAACGCTGCTATAATATGAACTGTTCTTATTTTTCGTGTGTTTATGCATATTACTTTAATAGCAGAAAACCAAATGTATATTTAATTATTTCTGATAGAATAAATGTCTCTACTTCTATACTTATATCGGTAACAAGCTCATGTTGCGTCCCTATTCTATCGCATATTCTAATATATTACGAATTACACTCCCATACCGGCGCTCATGGCGCGCACGGAAATTGGTCTGCTCTAGTAATAACATAAATGTACTTTATCTGTTATTACTAGGGACCGGACCCGAGAGGACCATGACTCATCGCCCACGGGCGTACTATTGAAAATTTGTATTTTTGAAGAGCTTTTAATTTTATTTATAAAATTGAAAAACAAATCTGATCTACAGGGTGGCCCAAAATGACCGAAGGGGTTTGAGTTCATTATAACTTCTTATTTAAGACATAATTATTAAGTTTTTCTAATTTTTAAATACAGTATATTAATGGAGAATATTTTGAATTTAATTATGAAAAATTATATCTCGCAATGACCGAAGGGGTTTGAGTTCATTATAACTTCTTATTTAAGACATAATTATTATATTTTTTTTATTTTAAATACAGTATATTAATGGAGAATATTTTTACAAAAATTATATCTCGCAATGGATCGTTGATTTAAGAAATAAAGGTCAACGATTTTGGCACGTTGTTCAATTGTGTACTGTTCCATTTTAAATTCCCCAAGTCTTCTTTACAAAATACTGAAAACAAAAAAAAAATTATAATAAAAAAGTTATAAGGAAATAAAACCCCTTCGGTCATTTTGGGCCACCCAGTATAAAATATGAAATACATTTTTATTTGTTCATTTTGTAGTTCAAGTTGAGTAAGGAGTATTAATATTAACTAGTAATACTTTATCAAGGTTTTGTTCTCTTTAAATGAAATACATCCTTGTAGATAGAAAACGTCCTTTCTACATCGCAACTGGCTATAGGTGCATACTGGAAATATTCTTTTATTTAAGCATATTTAGCAGTTATATTTTGAGGCATTGTCCCCATACACAATTGCCGCAATGTTATTAAATCTGGAATTCTATTAAAAACTACGTCTAGCTCTTGCCGAAGGCCACATCCGAAGTCACTTGGAATATTTTTCAAATTATTAATAGCCCCGTCCTAATGTGGTTAATCCATCATTTAATTTGAAATTTTGATTTTCAAAATAAGTGATTAGTTTTAGCAAATTTCCAAAGCGTTCCTGAAGAAAGTTCAACAGATTTTTTAAATTTGGAATTTGTATTAGTTCCTCGAGCATCGTCATTTCAACATGTAACGAAATTTTGTAAACAATCGAAATTCTCTGCATAAAAACTAGTAGCTTCCAACCATGTTCCCCATCTAGTTATTACTGGAGAGGGAAGCAGTGACAAAGATGCTAGTTTTTCCCTGTTAAGAGCTACTCTCAATGGTGCCTTTCTGAAAACAATTTTAAAAACGGATACAAGTCTATCAACTTCAGGAAAGGCGTCTCTGATATATTCACAGATTCTGTGGAGAGCATGTGTTATACAAGTAATATGCAGCATATTAGGATATGTTTCCTCAGAGACACTTTTCCAGAAGTTGATAGACTTGGTATTGAAAAGGCCTTACTTATATACTGCCCGACATTAGAAGTGTTACACTCAGAAGGAATAATTTGTTCAACTTGATTTTTTTGGCATCAGAATGACTATATTTAAAGAAGATGATAAAAATGTCAACTTTTTATCTTTTATAATTTTTGGCCAAAAAAAAATTATCTCTTAGATTTTTGTAAAGAAATCTGTTTATGAGAGCTGACCTAGTACGAAATGTTTAGTTCTTGGGCCGGCTCGTAACAAAATGCCTAGAGTTCGAAGACGTCAAAATTATCACCGTGTTAGTGATTTTGGCAGGGGTAGAATTGTTGCCTATCGAGATGTTGGTTTGTCCTACCGTGAAATTGGCCGCCTTGTTAATTGTACTGCATTGACGGTAATGCGTGTGTGTCGGGTGTGGACAGAAGAAGGTAGAGGAACACGAACTAGTTTTATAGTTTAACTTCACATTTATTTCAATTTTTATTGTTTACACTTTAATTGTTTCATCCATATAGTTTGCTGGGTGAGGCTTTTACTCACGCCAGAATTTATTTTGTTATTTAGATAAATATCACTTATTAATGTCATTATAGCTTTGATCATATTTAACTATAGTTTCTTTTATTCGTTAAACTTTAAATCTTTTCTGAATCATTTTCATATATGTATTTTATTGTGACGTTGCTAGCCAAGTTGGTATAACCGTTTTTCTTATTTTGACATTCTGGGGTACGAAATCCCTTTATATTTTTTTCGTTTTGTGTTTACATTGGGTTTTAATAAATCCTTATTGTTAGTTTTTTGAACTTGGTTGTTTTATTTGGTTTAACAACGATATACGTGGTTACCTAGATTTATTCAATTTACTATCGGCAAAATCTGTGTTCTCTGTTAAGGCTAAAGGTATAAACATTGTGGCACCTTTTAAGATATAAGAACTCCCCCTCCACTCGCATTTAAACTGAGCTGGGCTTTAGCCGAAAGATCTCCGGGGCAATCATGTATTGAGGTAAATTGGGTAAGTCATAAGCAGTAGGCACTATGTAAGTAGGCACAAGACTAGTACTCGTGGGGGAATATAGCAGCACGATGGCAGTAGAAGGGTACGACGCTGGCGTGAAGAGCCACGTGATATTAGGTTTGCTGTTGAGAGGCAAGTACACAGTACTGTTGGAGTAATGGTTTGGGGGGCTATTGCCTATTGTACCCGATCATCACTTCTCTTTATTCGAGGCAGTATTACAGCTGCGAGTTAAGTTGATGATGTCCTACAAACCACTTTACTACCTTATCTAGATGGCCGTCCACACGTCCTTTTTCAGTAAGGCAACGCACGTCCTCATATTGCTCGTCGAACTATGAACTTTCTCCAAGAAGCAGGCGTTAATGTTTTGCCGTGGCCACCCCGTTCACCGAATATAAACCCCATTGAACATGTATGGGATATCATGGGGAGGAGACTGTCCCCTTTGTACCATCCTCCACAGACTCTGGCGCAGTTAATGCAGGAAATTCAAGTTGCTTGGAACGAGGTACCACAAGCAGATATCGATCATCTCATTTTGTCGATACCTAAACGTGTATAGGAGTGTACTTAGCTACGGGGTCGCCAAACACATTATTAATTTTTTTCGTATTCCATTTTTGTAAAACTATCACATTGCCAAAGAATAAAGTTGAACAAATTATTCCTTCTGGGTGTAACACTGATATATTTTATTATTATAGTCTTAATCTTATTAATTATTAAGAAGAAAGTCAGAACTTTTCAAAGACTATACAAAATAAACTATCATCTATCTATATTTAAAGTCGCGTGACTGTCTTTTCAATTAGAAAAATATAAAACGTTTAAACGAGTAATTAGGAACACTAAATAAGTAGCTATTAAAAAAATAACTGTAAAAGAATATAAACATTTAAAAAGAAAGTCGCTCTTAATATCCCGCGTTCAACGTAAACAGTGTATAATTGCCACATTAGCTTATTAAGTCCGTGAACAGCTGAAGTATTTAGCCTTCTCCTTTCCCAAAGGCACAAAGACGAATAAATTTAAATATAATTAATTATAATTTAATCGCTAGATATGTAGCCAGATAGTCATTACACGAACATGTGTCTCGGGTCCGTCGTTTCCATCTGAGCTTCTTAATTGCTGGACTGTTTACTTACTTACCAGTTCTCGCTGAAGTCGCCTAAACTAAACTCCTCATTAATAAAATTAATTTATTTTATACTTACGCGTATATTCATGCACTTATGTATGTACGGGGGCAACTCGAATTTGACCTACATTTTATCTCTTTCTGGACATAATTGAAGAGAGACTGCAAAGCGGTTTTATATTCGTCGAAGTAGGCATGTTAGCTAACGCCAAAAACAACTACAACTTGATTGTGTCAATATTGACAGTTGTATTTGTATAATGTCGTGCAAGGGCGTAATAAAAATTCATTACCTGTCAATACCCCTTGTAATTGCCGTCAAGTCGTTAGGGGATGCTAAGCCCTGAATTATTATTATTATTATTATCAACAATGAGTCAAATTCTGTTACACAACGTACAATTATTAAATTTATTTTCAATAAAGGCGTAACAGCGACTGATATTCCATCAGAGACGTGAGGAAAATCCACGAGTGATTCACGTAAGATCTTTACATCCTTAATGAGTCACTGTTTGGTGTGCATTATGGTCAGGTGGTGTAATTGTACCATAGTTCTTTCAAAATGCTGTAACAGTGAATGGTGCCCGATATCGTCGGATGTTAACTGAATTTTTGTGACCTGAACTGAATGATATTTATCTAGAGGATAGATGATTTCAACAGAACGAAGCAACATCTCATTTTGCTAATGAAACAATTGCTTTATTAAGACAAAAATTTCCTGGACGAATTATTTCAAGAAATGGTGATGTTAATTGTCCACCAAGATCATGTGATCTAACACCTTTGAACTATTTTCTTTGGGGTTGTCTAGAAAGCCAGGTCTATAAGAACAAATCACAATCGATTCCTGAACTAAAGGATGAAATTATTTTTGTAATCGCTGAAATAGAGCCCCAATTATATCGAAATGTAATAGAAAATTTTAACAAAAGTGTGAAGAGCTGTGGAGCAGCAAGAGGTGGCCACTTATCGGATACTATTTTTCGTGTATAAATGTCACAACTGATACTACAATTACCAATAAAAGTTTTTGAAATTCAATGCAAATTGTGGGTTCTATTTATTTAAAAATGCGCTCAATTTGAAAGACCCTGCTACCTAAACGCGACCAAAATATCAATAGGCAAGTAACAAGGAAGATGCGAGAAGTTCTGCAAAACCTCCCTCTCTTGATCTGACCTACCTGAAGGTGGACGTCCCGTCGTAAACACCCTGCCGACTAGCTCAATTGATTCGTAGAGCGCGCGAGTCCCAAGGTCACTTGCTGTTAAGGTGGCGCCACCGAATATTAAACCCAACAAGGCACACCCCGTATATTCGGAAGCGGGTGGGACCCAGGTAGCACTAAACTCAAGGGAGACAGACCCCCTATTACTTGCTACTGATTAAATCGAGAATCTTTGCTAATCTCAACACAAGTAGGACAAGAAATCAAACAACACAAATTAACAACAATAACAAGTTTTAATTCCAAGAAGTTATTTCTTACAGTTTAACAGAATAATTATCAGCTGTCGTAGAACACAGTTTATCAAAAGTATTACAATATTGAACTAAATGTGCTCGTAATTCAATTAATAAGTAGATACCAAACCAGCAAAAGATAAATGAAATAAAAATAATATAGAATAAATTTTAAATCAAATTGTGAAATATAATAATATCAAAGGTAACAAGATAATATGAAATAGATATCATGAATATGTAAGTTGCAACAGAATAGAAATATCCGTGTCAAAAAAGAAATTATAAAGGAAATCTGAATTTAAATTAAATTATTACTCAAAATAGTACTACAATGCAACAGATTAATTAAGATAGATTATCAAGTCTATAAGATTTATTCGAAGTGAAAACCATATGCAACATTAAAAGCATCAAGCTGTTAAGAGTTAATTATCTAAGCATCTATTTGATTGAGTATCTAAAATTCAATCTAAGCTCGCCAAGGCCTAAAAATATGCTTAGTTTAAAAGGTAATAACCCTAATTCTCCCAGTAATATTCCCCTGAATCACCCTAGTTCCGCTCAAGGCGCAATATAGAGCTTTCAATAAAACAGGATCACCTGACAAGATGTCTACACCCTGTATACACAGGTGTTAAAAATTTGAGAAAGATTAAATTAAATACGTAAATAATTAAAGACAAATGAAAAATTAGAACACAGATTATGTATACATATCAATGGTTCTTTACATAGTTTACAGAGTAAAATTTTAAAGATATCCAGCTCTTCGACGTAACCCAAGTAATGTATATGTAAATTTGTACGAAGGCCCGACTGAATGTCCTATGCATCGTCCAAGAATCTAAACTATCTATTGGCTACTGGTGAAGCTAGTCAACCAAATAATTTATAAAATTTAATTATTAAATTAGTATCCAGGCGATTAAGGCCCATCGGACAGAGTGAAAAGTTAAAACCTAGTATGCTATCTTAATTTTGTGCAAAATTTTCTGAAGTAGCCCTGAGAAGTGATTAGCTTCTCTAACGCCCACAAAAGAAACAAACAAACAAACAAACAAACAAAAGAATAAATTCAATCCATTCTAATGTCAATTTTACAGTAGAAATAGAAGAGAATAACAGTATTAACTTCCTGGATTTAAAATTAAACAAATTAGATCAGAGCTTAAAATTTGATATATATCGTAAACCTACTTTCACTGATTGCATTATTCCCAAAGATTCACTACACCCTAAGACACACAAACATCCTTTTTTTAATTCTATGATACATAGAGCATTAAATATTCCTTTGTCTAATGAATCTTTTGTTCGTGAAATAAATACAATAAAACAAATAGCGGTAAACAATAGTTATAAAAGTAGCGTAATTGACAGTATACTAATGAAAAAACAGTTACAAGCGGCCCTTAGTTTAGTATATCCTAAAGATAGTGATAATTTGAAACAATTTGTCTCGTTAACTTATTTCGGTAAAATAAGCGAGCAAATTGGAAATATAATTTCAAAAAATAATAGTAATGTTAGTATAGCTTACAAACCATATGTAAAAACAAGTAATTTCATTTTTAACGCAAAACCTAAAACAGATATCAATAATAAATCAGGAGTGTACAAATTATATTGTAATGATTGTAAAAGTGTATATATAGGTCAGACTGGTCGAAGTTTTATTATACGGGTAGAAGAACACATGAGGTCATATAAACTAAAGAAGACAGATTCAACATTCGCAAACCATCTTATTACAGAAAGGCATACATTTGGTCATCATAAAATATTGCATTTGGCCGAGAAAGGTCGTAAATTAAATCTTTTAGAGTCCCTTGAAATTTTTAAAAGCGGAAACAACACAATAGATATTGTTCTTAACGACCAATTAGATCTTATATATACACCTCTTTTCCAATGTTGTATATAATAGTTAAGTATATAGTAGTAATTTTAAATAACATCATAAACCACCCCCATATATTTTTGTGTCATTTATAAGATCTATGTAGGCCTGTAACTTTTGCAGTTTGATAATGACATTGTATGTCGAAACCGCGGTAACTATTACATGTGAATAAAGTGGTAAAACAAAGTTATTATTTTATTTTACTTTATTATTTTCAAAATGAATTACCACAAAGTTACGGCTACCACTATTAATTTTCATTTTATTGTTTCACAAAAGAAAATTTCATTATGATAAGAACTCCAATTATAAAATTCTGTCGGTAACAAGACTTCTATATTTCAAATTAATATTGACAAACGTAGAATAACTCCCTAATATTTCAGTTTAATATCGATGGACCATAGAGTCGTCGCCGAAAAATAATAAAGCACCCTCTCTATCTAAATCGAAATGTTAACGCTAGATTTGAAATGTCTAGTGTAACGGAACGAAGATCGTTCCCTCTGTCGTCCTATACAATTCGACTTAATGGGAGTGGACGATAGAAGGGAACACTGTAGGGTTTTTCTTCCCAGTTTGATATCCTCTTATTGAATAGTTTTTGGTAGTTTTCTTTGCCATTGGTTTTTATATATGATGTATGTTTATGGCATGTTCCCCGTTTTGCGCCATTTGACTTTCCCCGTCCTGCTACAGAATCGATCTTATAAAAATTGATTGACGAGTTCTCGTTCTTTTTTAGAAAAAAAAAACGTTTGAAAAGAAAACAATTAATACTTGCAAAAATATCTAATTTTATATGCTTTTTTGGAACCATATTTAAGTATGAATTTTCAAAAGATTATTAAAGAAAATGCATAGTTGAAGCTAAAATACAGCCTGGCCCAAAATCACCGAAGGGGTTTTAATTCCTTATAACTTTTTTATTATATTTTTTTGTTTGTTTTGTTTTCAGTATTTTGTAAAGAAGACTTGGGGAATTTAAAATGGAACAGTACACAATTGAACAACGTGCCAAAATCGTTGAACTTTATTTCTCAAATCAACGAAACATTGTTTTGACTCAGCGTGCATATCGTCGTTATTTTAATGTGTGGGTTGGACCCTCAGAGTCAACAATAAACCGTCTGGTTGCAAATTTTCGAGAACAAGGGGCAGTAAGGAACCTTCCTGGTGCCGGCAGACGACGAACGGTGCACACGGATGACAATATTGAACGGGTACAGGAGAGTATTCGGGAAGATGGAGAAACATCAACCAGGGGACGTTCGACACAACTTGGCCTCTCAAGAGGGTCGCTGCAGAGAATTTTGCATACAATAAGAATGTTTCCATATAAAATTCAGCTTGTCCAACAATTGAAACCGACAGATTACCAGCAACGACTTGATTATGCAATTTATTTTCGTCAAAAAGCAGAAGAAAATCATGATTTTATTCATAATTTAATTATGAGCGACGAAGCCCATTTCCAATTAAATGGGTTCGTCAATAGGCAAAATTGCAGGATATGGGCTACGGAAAATCCAAGAGTAGTTCAACAGCGAGAATTACACCCACTTAAGTGTACCATTTGGTGCGGTGTTTCGTCGGAAAGGATAATTGGCCCATATTTTTTTGAAAATGAACACGGTGTCGCCGTTTCCATCACTGGTGTTAGATATCGGACAATGTTGGAAAATTTTTTAAGGCCAGCCGTGGAAAACCATCCGCAAGTATTGTTCCAACAGGATGTAGCCACAGCGTACACTGCGAGGGACACAATGGCTCTTTTACGCGACATCTTTGGTGAACGAATTATTTCTCGTACAAGCGATTTTAATTGGCCTCCGCGTTCACCGGATTTAACCGCTTCAGACTGTTTCCTTTGGGGTTATTTGAAAGGAAAAGTCTATATTAATAAGCCTCGAACCATACCGCAATTAAAAAATAATATACGCGACGAAATCAACAACATAACACCTGAAGTTTTGCGAAAGGTTATGGAAAATGTTTTGGAAACAGCACGAATATGCGAATATGCTTATTTTCAGAAGCAGAAAATGGCCACCACTTGCGAGATATAATTTTTCATAATTAATTAAAAATATTCCCCATTAATATACTGTATTTAAAATTAAAAAACTTTAATAATTATGTCTTAAATAAGAAGTTATAATGAACTCAAACCCCTTCGGTCATTTTGGGCCACCCTGTATATACGAAAGCCTCTGATGGGAGAGAGATTTTTCAAAAGTTGCCAATGTTTCCGCTATAATAAGCATATTACTGATTTAAACCATGTTTAACCCATATATGTCTAAATTACTATCAGTAGTACTTTCACTTCTAACAAGTTTTCACATGCAAACGGGCAACGGACTATCATTAGATAATACGATACGTATGTTCAGTATACATTCTGGTATATAATGATTAGAGAACGGACATTCTCACCACATGACTAAGTTCTCAGAATACAATAGCCGTTGTCCATTGTTAACGCTGGTGGCCGAGAAAGTCAAACACAAATACTTCATTGTATTACGCCGGGATGTACTCGGCGAAGTTTATAAACATTTCGAGATGCCGATTGCGTTTAATGGATATTTATCCTCCAAATACAATAGGTGTGTTGTCATTGTAATCGCAGCGGACCAGATGGCCGGGAAAGACTAACAAATACTTCATTGAATTACGCGGAGTCATGTAGTAAGAATGTCCGTTCTCTAATAATGATGTGTTAAGAAGAATACATTTTAAAAAATGGCATAGTATAGTATCTAATTTGAAAGGTAAATATTTATAATTATGTATAATATTTTGTGTAAGAAGTAATATCAAAACATATTTCTATATAGAGGCATGATTTATTACCTACATACAAAGATCCAAATTTTGAGTTTTAAGTTGTTTTTTTTTTGCTTTTGTAAGGTTTACTATATACCGGGTGTTTCATAGGTCTGTATTTCTTATCAAAAACTTGTCGACCTTTTAAAGATGGTGAGTTTGTTAAGCAGTGTTTAGATATCGTATATGTAAAAAAAATGTGTCCGAAAGATGCAAAGAGGTTTGAGAAAATTCAACTAAATCAGATGACTATTCAAAGAAGACTTACCACATTAGCAGCTAATATAGAAGAGCAATTAGCTATGAAATCGAAAAATTTTGAATATTTTTCTATAGCACTCGACGAATCTACAGATATCAGTTCCACTGCTCAACCCTTAATATTTTTACGAGGTGTAACGCAAAATTTTGAAGTGAGTGAAGAACTGATTGGTATGAGTTATTTGACAAGTCAAACCAAGGTGAGTGACATACTCAAAGCTCTTCTGGAAAAATGTTCTATAATGGATTTAGATTTAACGAAATTATCTGGAATTACGACCTTCAATGGTTAGAAGTAAATCTGGGATAATAACTATGTTAAAAGAGTATTTACAATCTAAAAACCTAGATACCAAGGAATGAATGCAGTTTCATTGCATTATACATCAAGAGACCCTCTGTTCAAAATTATTGGGATTTGAAAATTTTACTGAAAAAACTTTATAAAATCACGAGGTCTCAATCACCGACAATTCACACAATTACTCGAGGATATTGAAAGCGAATATGGTGATCTCCTGTTTTACACTGAAGTAAGGTGGCGAAGTCGTGGGTTGTCACTAGAGCGGTTTCTTAACTTGAATGAAGAAATCAAAATATTTCTGGCGGAAAAGAAAAAGGACGTCTCCGAACTCGACAACCCTGATCGACTGTGTGACTTAGCGTTTCTTGTAGACATCACAAATCACTTGAATGTCTTAAATACGCGACTCCGAGGCAAAGATCAATTGATTTCGCAGTTATACTCTCATGTTTCGTCCTTTCAATGCAAATTGAGTCTTTTCAGGACACAAATCAATTCAGCTAATTACAGGCATTTTCCGAACTACAAAAAAATTATGGAGAAATTCAATAAAACTGATGTCAATTTCGCTTATGTTGAAAAAATTATATTTTAATACAAGCTTTTCATGATCGTTTTCTAGACTTCAAAAAAGTTAAACCTCTCTTAGACATTTTCAGCAATCCTTTCAACATTTCACCCGAAAATGCACCGGAATCAATACAGCTGGAATTGATAGACATGCAAAATGATGATAATTTACGAAACAAGTTTAATGAAGGTAATTTACTCAACTTTTACCGTTGCGTTGACAAAACCGCTTATAAAGGGTTGCGAATAAATGCATTGAAATGCGCAAGCTTATTTGGATCGGCGTATATTTGTGAGCAAACGTTTTCAGTGATGAAACTTAACAAAACAAAAAATCGAAACCGTCTGGCAAATGAAAATCTGGAAGCAATTTTACGTGTGACGACAAGTAATGTGGAGCCAAACATAAACAAAATTGTTAGGTCAATGCAATGTCATGCATCAAAATAATAAAACATGAAATATTACATTGTAATGATTAGATTACATTACGATTACATAATTAGAACAAACATTTTTGAATGTTCTTTTATTTTTATCATTTGTAGTAATTCATACTATTTAAAAATAAAAATATTTGTGTTAATAAGTATTCTTTGTAGTGGCCCGTTTTTGGCTTATAATTTTCCCGAGTGGCCCCTGTTCCCTATAAGTCTGTGCATCCCTGATTTATTACCTACAAACAAAGATCCAAATTTTGAGTTTTAAGTTATTTTTTTTGCTTTTGTAAGGTTTACTATATACCGGGTGTTTCATAGGTCTGTATTTCTTCTCCTACGTCTTTGTCGTATGAGTTAATTTAATGCGGTTTGCGCAAAATTATATAAAGTACGTTCTGTATCTTCTAAATATATTTTTCTTTATACAGGTTGGTCAAGAAAAAACTTATACACTAAAGTTGCATTCTTTTTAATGGCATTTCCTATATTTGATTGCATTGAATTTGCCTTAAAAAGAAAGACAAAATGATATAACTTACTATGAGTATACTATGGAACTGTACCTATTTATAGGGAATTTTGTGTTTTTTGATTGATAATGTAAAAGCTTTTTAGTATTTGTCATAACATTCTTCTATTTGAATTATTATTTTTTATTTTAATTTGATTTTCTTCTTATGGATTATAATTAATTTGTTGTTATTATTATTGTGAAGCTGTAAAAGTTTTTGAAATGTCAAGTAATACTTTGCTTATATTTACGAAAAACAAGAACATTTAATTGTTTTCTGTTTAATCAATATAATAAGATTAATATTAGAGTACATACTTGATGACTCATTATCTTCAAAACGATATCTCTAGTCGCGACGTACCTGACAAATTGAAAACACTTTTCGATAAACAAGAAATAATCACAGTTATCTTGTAGTAGACATAAATATAATCACTTAAGTAGTTGGCAATTTCAAATGCCTTAATATATTAAAAGCATTCATATCTGTTGTCTGTTTTAATCTTGTAAGCCTTTGATTTATATCAAGATGTTTTTTATTAGGTGCACATTAAGTCTCAGATTACCGTGTTCCCAAATAAGTGTTAAATATTTGTTTGTGATTTTGATAACGAATTCCAATTTAGTTCTCATCGTTGCCTTTCAAGTGCTCAAATATATTTTGTACGTTTCCTGAGCATGCTACTTATCATTGAAAGATTAATTTGGTTATTTGAAATATTCGCTGATTGGACATATTTGATATACAGTCAATGTCTTGGCTTTAAGTGGACGTTGAGAAGTGGCACTTTCCTCATCACCAAAATTACTTATCGAATTTAATTAAAATTTTGAAATATGTAGTTATTTATAGTAATTAATTTGATTGCTATCGATGCTTATATGCATAACAAAGAGTCAGCAATAAATTGCTTTTGAGCCATTAACGAAAATGCCAACTTGAAATAATATAATTCATAATTTAAATATGTATTTACTGCATTATTCTAGAGTTTATGCTTTTTTTAATTCATGATTTTAAATTAATTTTATTTTAAATAAAAACGTTCTAGTTTATTCATTGTGGTTCCAGTTCAATCATAGTTGTTCGTGGTGGCTTTGTGGTATGTTCCAGGTATCTGAAAGATGATATAAAACTAGTTGTAATTTATTTTGTATTAAACAACTATTAGAACAAGAATCTGCACAGATTCATAAATACTGTCGGTAATTGAATGGCGCATAAAAAAAAAGGATAAATCATTTTCAGTCATCGTAGAAAACTAAAATACAAACGAAAGTGGATTGAGTTATTAGTAGAGCAGACCAATTTCCGTGCGCGCCATGTGCGCCGATGTAAGGATGATTGTATTGCATCAGAACTAATAAAAAGCATTCAGTATGTGTTTGGTACTTTCTTAGACTGCATGAAAGTGTAAGCATACGTAATAAAATGTCGTCGACACATAAATCGAGAAAACGAGAGTTGTCAGGCGAAGTGAATAAGTTTATTATGGATTTCCCGGACTTAATATACGATGGTTCAAAAATTAAATGTTTAGTGTGCAATACATATCTAATGTGTTGGTCAAAACCACATTGTAAAAAACACGTAAGCAGTTCGAAGCACAATAATAACAAAATTAATCGACAACAGTTTATACATGAACTATGTGTAACTATGATTGTGTGTACACTGCCGTTTACCTTGTTAAGTAATGATTCATTTATTTCATTTTGGAATAAATACGCGAATCAAACATTACCGAGTACGACAACGTTACGAAGGAATTTACCATCGGTGCGTAAACAGGTTGAAAATAAAATCAAAGCCGAACTGAAAAATAAAAAACTGTGGTTATGTGTGGACGAAACAACTGACAGCAAAAACAATCTGTAGTTAATGTGATGGTCCGTAATATGGAACCACATCAACCAACGTCTTCAATTTCATTAGCATCCAGACGACTAGAACAATGTAATGCCGAAAAAATTTCAGAGGTGCTATTAGATACTTAGGAAAAATTTAAACTTTCGAAAGACTTTCGAAAGTGTAGAGCATGAAGTTTACAAGTAATATGTAACAAGTTAGGACAATATTTTCTAAGAGACCGGCCTACAGAACACATGGATTCGGTACCATCGGTCATAAGCATTAATACTTTGCTTATGATCGATGGTGCCGAATCCATGTGTTCTGTAGGCCGGTCTCTTAGAAAATATTGTCCTAACTTGTTACATATTACTTGTAAACTTCATGCTCTACACTTTGTGGCAGAACAGGTTCGTGGATGTTATCCAGAGGTAGAAGCTTCAATATCGAATACAAAGGCAGTATTCCTGAAATCTCCAAAACGTATTCGGAAATTTCACGAATTGTGTCCCCTACCCCTGAGCCACCACAGCCGATTCTGACACGTTGGGGTACATGGTTACGAGTTTTACTATCATGAACATTTTGAAAAAATTTAAGGACGTGGTTTTATCATTCGATCCGAAAGAAAGTGCAACTATCAATACAAGCCAGAAAAAATTTCAAGATACCCAGATTAAAATGGATTTACAAAGTATTCGTGAGAATTACTTGGGACTAGAAGAAGCAATAACAAAATTAGAAAATTCGTCGCTGTCGTTAAAGGAATCACTGCAAATCGTTAAAGATGTTCACGCACAACTGTGTGCTGTAGAAGATGCAAAAAGTGAAAGTGTTCTAATTAAATTTGAAAGTGTTTTAGACAGAAATGCAGATTTTGACAACTTAAAACGTATTTGTGAGGGCACGTCTACAGATGCGTTAAGTTTCTTAAAAAAGTATTTTGATTATGCGAATATAACATCACTAGATATAGAACGCTCATTTTCCGAATATAAACATATTTTTTTCTATTTTGCGTTCGAAATGAACTCATTATGAAACCCAAAACAGTATCGAAATGAGCTCCATTTCGATACGCTTTTTTTCATTTTTCAATGTTGGCGTTGTTCGAACACGGTGGTGTCATTTGATTTTAAGAATTTAAGTACATTTGACAGATATGATATATGTTCGTACTCTACACAAACAACGTATATTGTATACAATTGACAACAAGATATATATATTAGTTTTTTAAGTCACTCATGTTTATATTTTCAAATAAAATATCAAGTAATGTTAACGAAAATTAATAAATAATATCTAATATAATATACTTCGCGGATAGCAAGATTTAAATTTGACAATGTCAAGTATCAGTGTGACCAACTGCACGCTTTATATAATAATTAAACTCTGAACTTCCAAATTAAATAATTCCAATTTATTAATGTAAAAAATGCAAAATAGAAAAAATAGTATAAAAAACTCGTTTCATAAGGCCTCTTGCCGCACTCGCTCTTTAGAAAACTCACCGCTATCGCGGCTCGTTTTCTAAACTGACCTCGTGCGACAAAATTGTGCCTTATGAAACTTGTTTTTTAATATACTGTTTCCTCACGGCGGACATGTTTTTCAGAAATAACCTTAGAAACGCACCTGATGTTGAAAATATACAATCGAGTTTCTCCAGTTTGTCAATCCTTGGAAGACGCTTAAAACGGTAAGTGTTTTTTTAAACCCTCTGTCGTGCACACAATCACTGATTTCATACATTTTCCATTTTATTTATAGGTACATACAACGCTGCTATAATATGTACTATTCTTATTTTTCGTGTGTTTATGCATATTACTTTAATAGCAGAAAACCAAAAGAATATTTAATTTTCTGATAGAATAAATGTCTCTACTTCTATACTTATATCGGTAACAAGCTCATGTTGCGTCCCTATTCTATCGCATATTCTAATATATGTAGAATTAGGCGCTCATGGCGCGCACGGAAATTGATCTGCTCTAGTTATAACTAACGTAACTTTAACAACAAAACGTCAAAAGACAGATAAAGAGTTGCTCTAAATATTGTTTTTCACAGTCTACTAGATTTTCTTATTCTCAATAAATCCAGCTTATCCGTTGTATTTACCCAAATTCCAATTATGCATATTCAATCATACTCGACAATTAGTGGTATTATCCGACATTCGGTAATATTTTATCACTTTTTTTCTTTTCACGTTCCTGGCACCCCGTGTAGCCAGCCAGGTCTTTTCAACCGATAACTGAAAATTACGTACCCGTAATTATTTCCCGGATACGCGTTCTTCTGCGGTTATAAAAGTTAGCTTATCGCAATCGCATATCGTTATTAATTTATGTAACTTGACGTATTGCAATAAATAACTGCACCCGTATTACATAAATTCGTGTTGTATATTCGCTTCTCTAATCAGATTCAGGTCAAATTATTATGGCCTTTGTGCCCTTTGATTCACCAAAATACAGAAATTATTTATTTTTAAATCATAGTAGACAGTTTAATGATTATGTAATCAAAATGAATTATAACATTTCTGATCAGTCATATCTTCATAGAATTAAAAATTTGCTCCAAAACGAATAATATTGAACTCTTCGTTATATTTCGGATATATCTAGAATTATAATATAGTCTTGGCTATAAGTATTAGCCATCTAAAAAGTAATTCATTGGTAAGTGGAGCTAACTAAAAGACCTATATGTAAAAGAACAAAAGCCAAAAAACGCTAGCTTGATAATTGTAGCACTTAACAAAGCTGTTGGTAACTTACACTAAGTTTACAATAGTTGGATCAATTCCCACAAGAACTTATTTATTTCGCATGAGAAGAAACAGAAACTAAGATATTAATGTATAAATCACTTTTATGCACTACCGAGCTATTAAGTACATTTTATGAATCATATTGGCGAGAGTAAACTGTCACATTATCGCCCACGGACTACTATAACGCCCGTGGGCGGTAAACTAGATTTTTCGGAAGATAAACTAGACTTTCACCGTTTATAATAAATAAAAACATTATATATTAATAAAAACACATTTATTACGTATAATAATGTGTATTTAATAATGTAAAGTGTTTAACAGATAAACTAGAACACTCCAGACAACACAAATTGCATAAATTACATAATTTTTCCACTTAAATTTTATATTAATACAATTTGAACAACTCTTTATGGAAACGGTAGGATTCGCAGTCTCGTTTTGTTGTAATTGGCTACAAACTTTCAATAACTCCTTACAATTTGTTTTACTGCTGGAAGGTATAGGCTCAAAAGAATCAGTACTGATTTTCGAAAATTTATTTTTAATTTTTGACTGAAGCGAGCAAGGGAGAGCAGATTACTATTTACAATATCCTTTTGGCAATTAATACACTATACAAGCTGTCCCATATCTTTATGTTCAAATTTTAGGAGTATAAAGTAGACTTAATTTCAAGTAACAAAAACGCAAAACTTGTATAATCCATTTTTATTTGTTTCAAAGTTACAGATCTATGAATGTAATTGTCAGGTCATGGAAGAAAAATATAATCTTAAAGTCAATAAAAACTGATTTTATTTAAAAAAGTTCAATTAATAATATTTTCGAAATGTCCACCTCGTTGTTGAATGCAGGCTTGTGCCCGTAAGCCAACAGAAGAAGTACTTATCCGAATTTCATACTTGTTTTATCGGATTTGCTCGGCAGCCAGGTGAATACGATCCAACAACTCTTCTCTTGTGTTCGAAACTTGCGCGTAGACAAGATTTTTCATGTAGCCCCATAAATAAAAGTTAAGGGGATTAAGATCGGGTGATCTGGGTGGCCATGCAATAGGACCACATCGACCAATCCATCTTGGATAATTGACGTTAACCCAATTTCGGACAGCAATTCCGAAATTTGGTGGTGCCCCATCCATGTAAAACCACATGTCTCGTCGAACATTCAGTGGGACATCCTCTAAAAGACCTGGCAGTTCGTCAATAAGAAACTGCAGGTAATTGTCCGCATTTAATCTCCCAGGAAGAACGACAGGACCAATCAACAAGTCATCGATTAGGGCCGCCCAAACATTAATAGAAAATTCATGTTGAAATTTAGATGGGCGTATAGCTTTGGGATTTTCTGATGACCACCTGTGCAGGTTTCTCAGATTTGTAACACCACTTCTCGTAAACGTAGATTCATCTGTCCAGAGGATTGTTCTGCAGAAATTAAAATGAAGCCGTGACTGTCTTAATATCCAGGTAGAATAAACTAGACGAGCATAGTGGCCTGCCTCAAGCAAACCGTGTCCCCTGCGATAGTGATATGGATTTAAGTCCTCACGTTTTAAAATTCGCCAAACTGTCGTTCCTGGCACTCCTAGTTGTCTAGCGATTCGACGTACACTGAGAGTTGGATCCCTTGTAACAATAGCTACTGCTTCTTCCTCTAAGTCTGCTGGCAAATTTACTCCTCGGTCGAAAAGATAATCACGCAGTCCGCATTCCCGAAATTGTCTGTGTACTTCCAGAAACGTTCTGTAATGAGGAATGCGTCTATCGGGAAACCGATGTCGGTATTCAATAACTGCTTGACGTGCACTGCCGTTACAGTAGCCATACACAAAATGCATGTCCGCATACTCTTGAGAAGAAAATCGGTAAGGCATTTTCAATAAAGAAAACGTGTCCACTCACTAATAAGCTGTTGTATGAACTGAAACGTAATGTAATCCTTTATTAAAAATGCAACTTTAATATTAACAGTCATCTGAACATTTTTTTATTGTATGATATTCACGGTTCAGCACTTACGAAATAAGTAAGAACCTTCTTTATCATAAATCAATTTCCAGTACTCTTTGTTGTATATCTCCAAGAAATTACTGTATGCACTACGACATGTGTTTATTTATTTTAGGATAACATTTTATTATGCGACGTTAACAATCACAGGCCTGTTATTGAATGGTATAACTTTTTTTTAAATAAAATCAGTTTGTATTGCCTTTAGGATTACATTTTTTTTCATGATCTGACAATCACATTCATAGATCTGTAACATTGAAGCAAATAAAAATGGATATACAAGTTTTGCGTTTTTATTACTTGAAATGAAGTCTACTTTACACTCCTAAAATTTGAACATAACGATACGGGACATTTGTATATAACATTTATTTTTTTTGCTAATAAAAGTACCTCTTTTAAGTTGAAAAGTATAAGTTTTGTTTTTGTTAGAATATAAAACATATAATATCTCAAGTAAAATGTTTAAAAACAAAATTTTACGATTTGATTGTTAATATGCTTTAGACATTCGATTTTTATATTACACGATTTTAAACACTTTCTTATTCTAAACTGAATCGATCTTCGATTGTTCCAAGAATCGATTTATTTTGTGTAATTTTTTATGCATCGATATTTTTCAGTTCGATCTTGAATCGATTCAAATATCGATCTTTCTAATTGAAACGGCGCATCCCTATCAAAAACCTTTACGGGCGGACACATGTTTTGAATTTGTTCAGATATTAGCAATATTCTTGCTGTTACAAATTGCTTTACCACTTTTGAATTAATCAAGTTCTTTAATTATGTATTTTCTTTTACATCATTCATATTTCAATTATGTTTTTAAAAAATAATATTTTATTGAATAATCACATTAATCACCAACCAGATATAAATTGAGTTATTTTTGGTAACCTTATATTTTTTATGAAATGTAAATGAAGTGTGGTGTATCGATTATTATTTAACGCACCCATTTTATATTCTTCTTGCACATTATGATGCGTATCATAAAAAAAAACGAAAACACAAATATATTAGCCAATCTTTTGTTTGTCGATATTGTCTATTGACATTGAACAGATTTAACAGCGTCCTAGAAATGCCGACTTGTTTTTTCTTGTATCCATTTCCTTTCACCGCAATTAAATAATCGTCATAAAGTTCCCCCTTTCGGGTAATAAAGTTCTTCGCCAGTTAAGACTGCCACACGATAAAACTCCACCAAAGGAAAATAAAACCAACAAATTTATATTGAAAACTTTCGATTCTTCGATGGCGAGCCATAAAACAACACGCGAATCTTGAAGAGGTTGGCCGGTCATATTCGGTTTCTCCGTTCCGTATCGAGAATATCTATCGAGAGGATGGGGATATATTTCGTCCGATGATATATCTTGCTTTGTTCGAAACGTGAAGTATAAAGCCTGAAACAGTTCAGCTTGCCAACACATTCTCCTAGTCATTACAATAAATAGAGAAGAAGAAGTAGTATCGGAAATGAATTTTTCTGCCTTTTATGTCAAGGAAATACATAAATTTGCAGCAAAGCACACTTTACCGAAAACGAAGTTGTATATATCTTTATTAAACCAAGATCTAAAAGAAGATGTGAAACTCAGTTTGAAAGAAGCCTTAGCTAATTAGATCATCTGACATCTCTAACTTTGACTAATTGTACTTTTCTTATTTATATATTTCTTGTTGTAACAACTTTATTAAAATTTGATTACTTCTGAATGGAAGATTAACCGATTACGGGGTCATCCACCTCAAGTATACGTGACGTCATCCAAATATTTCAGATGACAGGTCTGACTAATTTAAAAAACTAGTTTTAAATTAGCTTGTAGGCTTCGACGGTCATTGTCCATCATAAACTCTTTAGTCCAAAGATATTTCTCTATATCTTATCCTAATTAATTCCTTATTTAAAGAAATCAATCATGTTACCAATACAAATTTATTGCATTTTCGCGAAGTAATGTAATTGTAAATATGCTTTCTACATTTTACGAAGCTATTTTATTCGAATTTTTCATAGAAAAACTTCGCCCTTGGTAGGAATCGAACCCACGACCTCTGGCTTGCCGGACCATTGCTCTACCACTAAGCTGTTAAAGGCGTGAATTAGAAACTTTTATGGGGATGCCTTGAGTTACATCAAAGGAAACAGATGAATATATCTTGCCCGTAGTAAGGCAGTTGTACAAATTTATTGCATTTTCGCGAAGTAATGTAATTATAAATATGCTTTCTACACTTTACGACGCTATTTTATTCGAATTTTTCATAGAAAAAAATTCGCCCTTTTTTGTTCTATGAAAAATTCTAATAAAATAGCGTCGTAAAGTGTAGAAAGCATATTTACAATGTTACCAATACCTTCATCAACAACTATTCCAAGCATGACATCTAACACTTTCCTCAACACACTTCTGCCATTTAAAAAGCCCATTTACCTTATACAGGTGTCCCATAATTTATGAACCATACAGCATTTGGTGATAATAGACATACAAAATTATTTTCGCATTAAAGTGTCACTTTACCTCATAGAAATGTCACCGTTAATAAAACATAGTTTGACAGAAATTTTTTTATTTAAATATTGGAAACATTGTTTTATATATATATACATATATATGTATATATATAATATAATATTTTCGTGACCTTGGTATGATATGGTAAATTCAATCAGTTGGCGATTTAAGGTCTGGCTTTACTTTAAAGTACATATATATATATTTAAAACAACCCTACATGTTTCGGCAATGATGCCTTTATCAAGGATATAAAATATAAATGACAGTATACAAATGTCAAATAATTGAGTTGCTATGGATAAAATTATTCAAAGATACATTCCAATTGAATAATAATAAATCATGCCTTAGTATTCCAAAAACAGATAGACACAAAGACAGGGAAAAGCAAGACATGAGTTATTATTAGAGTGGACCAATCCGGAGCGATATTGGTAAATATTTCATATAAAAGCCGAAAAACTCCAATAATTTATCAATTAATATACATATATATATATATATATATATATATATATATATATATATATATATATATATCAATTTATATATATATAAATATACATATATATACATATATATATATATATATATATATATATTGTAGAAAAGCGAATGGTACTTATAATTGCCCCTAAGTTGGGCTAACAAATTGTAGAAAAGCCTGAATGTAACAGCTCCACGTTGGTTCGTCAAATTGTAGAAAAGCAGAATTACAGTGAAGCTGTAATGTAAAATAGGCCTTATGATATATACAAAATTAAATGATTAAATATTGAAGCTGATAAGGTAATTTTTATAAAAGTGTATTATAAATATCTATTTAAAAATGGTTTCAAATATTACATACAGATGGAGTTATTTGACGTGGTATCTGTTACATGTGTATGATTCAAATAATAAATAATCGTTTAAAAACGAAGTATACTCAACCTCAACAGCTTTACATGAGAATAACTTCTTATTGTTTAATTTCTTGTGGGCTCTAATTTATGTTAAATGTCCGGCTTATAAGAACAATGAGACTCTTTTTGTTGTGCATAATAAATACACTTATAATGTAGGTTCGGTGACTCAATAAGAATACGTACAAATGGAGTGGTGAATACAATAACATGTGATGGTATATTTTAAATGCAATATCAACAAAATGAAACGATTGAGTTAAAGAATAATATAAATGGTTTTATTGATGTATAGATTAGCAGGTAAGTGATTCATATAAAAATAAGATTAATATTAAAATGAATCAAGTCACGTGAAAATATAAAAATAGAATAAATTCTAGGTTAAGCAAAGATAATTCAAGAAAGTGAATTAAATTTAACTAATATACATAAATGCTTCTTTTAAATAAACAACTATAAACAGAGGAACTGTATTCTTCCAGTTTTTAATCAAATAATCCTAATTCTAAATGTACCTATAAGGTATATCTTTTTTAAAAAGCTTTGATAGTGGTTTTACTTTTTGAATTGAACTAATTCAACATATTCAAAATTTATAGGAGATTTAAGTAATACTTAAGTTTGAAATAGACGGAAATGGGGTAGTCTGGAGTCTTCTTGTGGTTCCAAAAATGCAGGATACAGGTTTAGGCGGGTAATCTGATGGCGTCACCGCTTAGCTTCGGTCTAGCTGGATGTTATTCCCAGTGAAATGAAATTTTCGTTTTATGAGGAACTGGTTGATGCATGGATACGCAAAATGCGTCAAAAAGGTGCTGGATAAACAGGTGATATTTTTATATGTTCGTTGTATAGTTTTTCTATTTCAGTTAATGGTTTTTCTTCTTATTTCCAGAGTGGCACTTAATAAAACGATGATGTGTTTTCGGAATTTTTACAACATGACGCTAACTCTCGTATGTTTTTAATGCTCGCTTCTTATTCGTCTAATTTGTATGTATTAATATAATCTCGCTAATAATTTTAGTGAAAATGACAATTTAATTACTCTAACCATATAGATACTTTACAAAAATTATATATATTGTTCTTGTAAATAAATAATTATCATATGTACATAAAAATCTCATTTCTATGCTGATTTATAGTCGAGATATTTCCCGCGGTTTTTTGTTTGAAAATGGACAGCTTTCTCTAAAGAATATGTGTCATTTATTATTGATCAATTAAGTTGAAATGTCTTCGGTAATACATGATATTGAAATAAAATGACTAAGGCAAATGAAAAGATAAAAATAAATAAATATGTGAATTAATTTTGAACAATTAAAAACGCGAAACCAACTTTATTGATATGACAGATGAAGAATTCAGTTCCAACAATTTCTTATTTTCTAATATTTACATACTAGCGAACATGATCTGTATCTTACAAAACTAGGGCATTCTTATGCGTAAGTTTGCCCTACTACAATATATATATATATATATATATATATATATATATATATATATATTGATAAATTATTGGAGTTTTTCGGTTTTTATATGAAATATTTACCAATATTGCTCCGGATTGGTCCACTCTAGTTATTATTATGTATGTGCCCGTGGAGCGTCTTAAGATGCAAAGTTGTCGGCATTCGCCTTAAACGAGAAAGAAAACCACGAAAACCTACTCGGACAACCAGACAGGAATCAAAACACGGAACAGTCAGCATGATAAGCAAATGTATATGATATTTAAATGTAATTGATAATTAAATATCTTAAGATATATAATTATATAACAAAAAAATATCTTATGATGGTAAATTGCAGATCGTTACAAAATTAAGTTATAGTATATGCTGCTTAAATTTTTTATATAATTTCTGTTGTTAATTGAATTTTTTTCCTGTTTAATACTAATCGTTTCTTTAATTTCTCTTCTTTATCAATTATCTGTGTGTTTTCAAAATCGAAATGGTGATCGCGTTGTAGTTTGTGTGTAGATAATGCAGTTTTGTCTGTTTTAGAGTATTTGTGGGCTTGTATTCTTTTGTATAAATATTGTTTCGTTTGGCCTATGTAGTAACTATCGCAATCGCGACATGGTATTTTATATATGACATGTGTTTCTCGATTTTTTTCTATTTTAGGTTTAAGTTTTGAAAATAAATGTTTATTAGTATTACTAAGTTTATATGTTGTAGCTATATCATATTTTTTTAAAGTCTATTTAATTTTTTCTGATAGTTGTGGAACATATGGAATCGTGATATATGTTGTGTCATTGTTCAAATTTTTATTGGTGTCTGCAGTGTTGTATATTTGGTGTACTCTTTTTTTAATAGTTTGGTCTATAAGTTGTGGTGGATAATTATTATCTGTTAAGATTGTTTTAATTTTCTTTATGTTATCTTTTCTGTATTGAGTATGTGATAGTTTTACTGCTCTATCAGCAGTAGATTGTCATGAAAAGCATAATTATGTTGACATTTCATCCAGATAATTCAACCGTTCGTTGTCTTCGAAATATCAGAAAGAATAGCCGTGCTTCAACAGAAGCAACGTTAATATAATTTTCATTTTATTTTAAGTTTTATGTAAAATACAGGAAAAAATACTTATTTCGTTAAAAGATAGGTTTTATAATATGGAAGACGTAAATTACTTCTCTTGAAAGGTGAAATTCTTTTACATTAAAATTCTTATCAAGATCTGTATTTGTTTTCAACCGCTAACAAGAAGATAAAAGCAAAAATACACGCTAAAAACTTTAAGCTACACGCTTGTATGGTACAGTAGTGATTTTTTTTTTGATAAAATTTCACTCTGAACAAATGTTATGACAAAATATTTGCTCATGTTTGCATATATTTACTTTCGCAGGATAGATTCGTTAGATAACATTTGAAAAAATCCTCGACATTTTGCATTGTAAATATTCCTTTTGTAAAAGAAAAAAGATTTATTGTCTGCTGCTTGGGGATTTTTATTGTGCCATAATAATATTTATTATTCATTTGACGAACACAAGAGATATTTACGAAATTCAACACACGTCTTTCAAATATTATATTTTCTCGTGTTTACAATGAAAATATTAGCCAATCTTAAATGAAATAATGCCATCATATTTTAAACAAATAGAATAAACACTGTAAATATATTCCTTCTTCTAGTACTACTTATAAATAGAGTGGACCAATCCGGAGCGAAAGCAGAGGCGTGACTAACGAATTGGTTCCCGCGTGCCCCATCGCACATACGATTACTTAGTATGTTAATCACGGTCATCGTGTGTACACGTATAATAGCAGCAGGAAAGTGTATTCTGTGTATTTAATAATGTTGAAGGAGCGTACAGTAAAAAAACCGCTATCATCAAAGTTAGTCAATAGATTTATTGAGAGTCACGCCTCTGCTTTCGCTCCGAATTGGTCCACTCTACTTATAAAACATTTTTGTATGCAATACAAATTTATTTATTTATTGGTATTAATAAAAAGTAATGTAAAGGATGCATTAAGCATTTTTACTTATCACAGTTATCACATGCTTTGCAGAAAGAACAGTTTACTAGATAGAATATGTGCACAGAAATGGTCATAAAATAGATTTTGAAAGAGTTTTGGGGTATTGACGATAGAGGCTGAGAAAGAACGAGAAATAATCAATTAACGACGGAGAGAATGTCTGCAAAATCAACTATATCTTAAGAAATTTACCGGAATATCCAATCATATACAATATTAGTTGTGTATAGTGACCAAAAAGAAAAAGGAGTGGAAAATATGTATATGAGTAATACCTTCATACAAAAAATTGCGGTCAAATGTTCATGTAGTAACGAGAAAATTATTTTTCTTTATTCGAGTCCGACTATGTCGCACGTAAATATACAGACGGCAATATGGGCTTCCACATCTAATTCATCAGTAATTCTCTTTACCGATTAATTATATTGTTCTATCGGGATTTGTTAATCGTATACGCAAATTTAAAGACAAAAAAATTATATGTAAATAATTCCATAGAAATAATTAAAAATAAGGTATCTATCTCATTGGACACGCTGCATAAAGCTTTTTGGTTTATGACGATTTTCGTTTTATTATAAACATAATAATTTTACTTTTAAAAGAAGTTTAACGTTCAAAATTTTTAATCTTAATCACATATTAATTAATGCGGCATAGGTTTGTCGACATATTCGACGTAAAGACTTATTATTGATATCCACAAAAAAAGACATCGTAATAAAAGCACTATGTTTTTTTTGCAGGTCAATGAACATGAATTACAGTTGTATTTTGGTAAATATTAAATAAATAAAGATATGGACCAACTGGAATATATATTTTGGCCCTAAAAAATAGGAAATTTTTGATGAATTATAAATAAATTTTTGTTGTGATTTTCAATTAGACATTTATACGTATTCAGATTCGCATAGCTTTGGCGCTATTCAGAGATAACCCAGAGGTAACAACTTTTTCTACCTCTTTTTTAAGATATGAAAAAAGACAACCGTATGGGATGCGACCGTTGTCCGAGTTAAACGTATTAATTTTGTTTTTAACGATATGAATTCTTTCGTATGCATCGAGATCTCTGAGGTTGTTGATATTTTTGACAAATTTTAACCCTTTTATCGTGACGTTGTGATCCGTGTCCAATACATGGTTTGCGACGCTCGATTTTTCTGGTCTATTAATTTAATATGTGATATGTGTTCTTTAAAACGGGTTATTTATTGAGCGTTTCGTTTGAGCTATATATTTCAAATTATATTCGCCGCAATTAATTTCGCCTATACCTAATTTCAAATTTAAGTTAACTTTTCTGTTCTATTTCGATCTCTCTTTTGTTCACGGAAAGTTTAGTAACCGATTGACTAAGCAATTAAAAGGTTGAAAACTATTATTTAAATCCCCGGTGATGACTCTATTGACATTGGTTTCTTTCCGGAAAATATTTCTATTTTATGCTTATTTCTAAATAAAACTTAGTATAATTACAAGCCTTGGGTTGATCACTATTTATAGACGAGTGCTATTTTACTAACTTTTCAGTTTTTTTTAACCCTTTCGTGGGCGGTGGGAGATATGTTTCCCACTAATTTTAAATGTCCTTCCAAACGTCAGAATTCTAAATTAAACATTTTTTTTGGTGGCGTCATCTAGTGGTACAGCTTAAAAACACAAAATCGTAGGAATCTACTTAATTCTTCCTTGTCAACAACCATGAAGTTCATTTGTACGTCGCAGCGGGCGCACTTTCTGCAGTTTTTAGTCGGCAGTTGGTGGTTTTTTGAATTTTACTTGTGTGATTTTTGGAAAAGTAAGTATATAAGCTTTTTCTTTCGATATTTAGTTTTTCTATTATGTAGTGGTCGCAAACATACAAAAATAACCATAAATTTTGTTTATGGACATACTCAAAATGAACTTTGAATTGGTGGGATATATTTTTCCCACCGCCCAATTTACCACAATCATTGAAAGTTTGTACATCTTTGTAGTTCACCAACAAAAAATGTCCAAGCAATATGTTTGGAATCTTGAAGACCCTCAACAGACCGAAAAAGCTTTGGAATATTTTTACAGTTTGCCGGAAGACGAATATAATTCTGAAAACGAAGCTGACTCCGATGCCGAGGAGCAATTGAGTGCTTTGGATAAGGAATCAACCAGAAATAACAACATTTATACAAGTTCGCTTGTACCCTCAGTGTCAAGTGGTAGTAACAGCATTTACTCAAATTCACCTGTGACAGCAGATTACGATCCAAATGAAATATCGGAAACAAGTCCGCAATTAGATGTTTCTACAAACGTACAGCTTTCGCCAAATATACATCAGGTAGACAATGAACCAGAGGAGACAGGTATGACGAAAATTTTCTAACTGCAGCTTATTTATGTTTCATTTTTAATTTTTTTGAAACTAGTTCGTCTGGCAGAAGAATCTGATAATATTGCCCCAATATCAGCAGAAGTAGAAGAAGATGAATTTGATCATTCAGAGTGGACAGAAGATTCTGAATATTTTGCAAATCTGTCATATTCGATCAACCACCTACGCCTCATACATCTATAGGGATTTCCAAAGAACTGTCATACTTTATGGAATTTTTCGATGATTACCTGTTTTCTCTGATTGTCGAACAAACTAATTTGTATGCATTACAAAAATCAGTAAAAAATTGCAGTCCTTTGAGCGTTCCTGAATTGAAGGCATATATTGGATGTCTAATTCTGATGGGGATACACCAGTTACCTAGACTTGAGAATTATTGGAGCAGCGATCCATTGTTGAACGTTAGTGGTGTTTCTAATGTTATGAGTTCAAAACGGTTCAAAAAAATTACCGAAAGGCTCCACTGTAATGATAATGAGACCTGTCCCCCTCGAGAGTCCCCAGAATATGATAAACTTTATAAACTTAGACCGCTGATTGACTATCTAAATAATAAATGTAGTTCTGTTTATGATTGCTCTGCAGAATTGTCTGTCGATGAGTCAATGATCCCCTTCAAAGGACGTTCTAGCTTCAAGCAATATATGCCGATGAAGCCGATAAAACGGGGGTATAAAGTTTGGTGTCTTGCAGATTCTCAGACCGGTTTTGTTTCGAAATTTGATATTTACACGGGCAAAAGTGCCGTCCCAGAAACTGAGAAAGATGTTGGGCTGGGAGAACGAGTGGTGCTCAAACTGACTGAGAATTTGACCAATAGAAATTGTTTAGTAGCTTTCGACAATTTTTTCACTTCTGTTACTTTGTTGAAAAGGCTTCATAATAAAGGAATTTATTCTGTTGGCACAGTAAGAAGTAGTCGGAAAGATTTGCCCGAAATGATGAAGAAAAAAGATAAGATGAGTCGCGGTGAATTTCAGTTCAAATGCCGAGGGGTGGTTTCTGCGGTGAAGTGGCAAGATAATAAGCCCGTCACTCTACTTACCACTGCTGTGTCCCCAAGAGAAGTGACCACTGTGAAAAGAACCAATAAAGATGGCTCTAAAAGTACTGTATACTGTCCTAAAGTTGTAGAGGTCTACAACAGAATCATGGGAGGTGTTGATCGATTCGACCAAAAAAAGGAAGCATACGCCATCGGAAGAAGGTCAGTGAAGTGGTGGCATAGAATATTTTACTTTCTGGTTGACGTAGCAATTGTCAACAGTTTCAATATATACCAAAAATTTCGACGAACCAACATAGATCAGTTGGCATACCGAATCGCTTTGATTCGTCACCTTATATCTGGATACAGCAGTCGAAAAAGAAGAGGTAAACCTGCTCTATTTTTGGCCAATAAAAAAAGAGTCCCTGACGAAGTTAGGCTGTCAGATATCGGGTCCCACTTACCCGAAAAAGGATCATATAGAAGGTGTAGAATCTGCAGCACTAAAGTGAATGAGAAACGAACACCATATACATGCACGCAATGTAAAGTTCCCGTTTGTGTACCAATTTGTTTTAAAAAATTACATGGAAAATAACAATAAGTTGTAAACATACTCATTTATTTAAGTTTATATAGTTAGAAATTAAATTTAAACAGAAAATTCATAATTGATTTTTATTGTAAACTTTATTTATTTATTAGTTCTCATTAAAACATGGTAAATTAAACGGGCGGTGGGAAATATGTTTCCCACCTCTATTTATTTAAACAAAAAAGAAAAATAAGACTTAGTTATGCCGAAATTTTATTAATCAGTGCTGAAGAAAAGTATTTCTGCCAAAAACAATTTCAAAATACATCAGCTTATTATTTGCCCGCGAAAGGGTTAATATCGCGAGAGTAAAAACGAAGACGTGCATAAGATTTACTATTATTATTACATTTATTTATTAAATATTACATAATAATAATAATAATATGTCTTCTTCTCTTGAAGGCACTATACAAATTTATGTCTCAATAAGCTAGTAGAAACGAAGCTTATACAAAATCGAGAGGCAATACAAATTTACGTTCTCTCTTCAAGTCTAGCTCGAGAGGTAAAATGCATCGTAAATCTAGAAACGTATCCGTTTTAAGAAGAAATATAATAAGAATTGCACGTTAAAGCAGGTAGATATACGTTCGCTTCTATTGTGATTTTAATTTAGTACTACAGCCGTACCGCCTCGGTCGAACAGTTTGAAATGAAACTCCGAACGAACCATTGTTATTACACTCATTGTTATAGAATGACATTAGCGTAAACATTTTCTTGTGTATTTAAATGAACATCCCATGACGTTCTAGTATGTACGTAATCTACACATATACGTCCAATATATGTATGTATACACTCGTACAAACATTTCAGTGCCAACATGATGAGTATAGGTACACTTTCAACTCGTTTGTAAAATTTCAATGTACGCATTACTTCTATTACATATGCATATGCACACATCTGAAAAGTAGAATCTATATTTTACACCTAGGATTCATGGGAAAAATACGAGGAGAGATGTTTATATTATCTACTTGGCCATGAAAAAATTAAGTGACAATAACAAGCTTTTGCTGTCAAATAGCTGTCACGTTTGGATTTATACTGAGGCAAGTTTAGCACAAATCCTGAGAGTCAAGCTGTTTTTACAGAGTTTTAATTAAGACAGTTATAAAACCTCTTACCGCAATTAATAGTCGTATCCTAAATTTTCAACAAATAAGCTGTCATCTTCAGTAGGTAAAATTAATATCCACAATGTTGAACATCGGGCACAATAAAGCTAACACAAAGAATCGCGACACACTTTAGAAGGCGTCCACGTATACACTAGTGTATACGTTACCTACTGAAGATGACAACCTAGTCGTCGAAATACGTATTTACGATACAAGTATTAATTGTTCGTTACGAGATGTATACATTTTACAAGACGCCCACATAGCGTACTGTATATGTTACCTACTGAAGATGACAACTTAGTTGTCGAAATACGCATTTACGATACAAGTATTAATTGTTCGTTACGAGTTCTTGACGATCGATGATTAATTGAGTAGTTCTTAGGGCTATTTCCATCGTTTGTAGGATTTTAATAACCCGACGTTTCGGCAGTCAATCTACTGTCGTCTTCGGAGTAGCCAATTTCTTTAATTGCGAAATGTAATCGTCTGAGATTCGAACCAGGTCTGAAATTCGAAAGTTTCAACAAAATCAAGTACGCCTCCCCCAAAATAGCCTAGTGGTTAGTGTGCTTGATTTAGTGTGCTTGAATTTCAGACTTAGTTCGAATCTCACACGAGTACATTTTGCAATTAAAAAATTGGGAATACATATATATGTCAGACATAAAGTTGGCAAGAACTAGCCCTCCTGAAGACGACAGTAGATTAACTGCAGAAACGTCGGATTAATAATATCTTACAACGATGGAAATAGCCCGAGCAATTACTCAATTAAGTATTAATTGTGGTAAAGTGTTTAATACCGTTTTGAAGTTTTTACTACAGTCTTCAAAGATAGATAGACTTTTAGAACTATATTTAACCAAAAATGAGTGAAATTCAGTTAGAACATAAAAACGTGATAAGATTTTTGACGAGGGCAGGAAATGGACCCAAAAATATTCATCAGACGATGAGTAATGTTGTGTAAGAAAGTCGTCATATTTTATAGTAAAATTTTGGTCTACACAATTTCGATGGAGTGGGGAATCAACTTGAGACGATCCCAGATGCAGAAGGCCTATCAAAGCAAGAACTAAGGAAATCATCAAGAAAGTCAAGGATTCTTAATCAACCATTATCTTTTTATAATTTCCATAATTTTGTAAATCACATACAGTCACTATTTACTGGAAAAGATACTAGGGAACTAGGGACTACTAGGGAACACTAGTAAATATATAAAAACAATCATAAAAAATCTAAATATTTGCCACACGATTTAAATCAAAATTCCAGGAATTGTTTACATATAAAGAAGTTCTACAGATGTTATATACATATTAGTATTTTCTACACAAAAGTTTTTTATAATGTGAATAAAAAGGGAAAAACAATATTTTATGTGAGAAAAATAATCCCAAATACGGAATAAAAATAATTACTTCAAAATGCATTTTAAGAGAGAGAAACATTTCTTATTTAATATTTAAAATCAACGTGTCAAACAGTAGAACAATTCATGGCAAAAAAACATCTAAAAAAATCGTAAATAAAATCCATTAGCGAAAACAGTTCTTGGAATTTGTTCGAATGCATTCTAATACTAGGGCATTGACCTGATTTAAGTACATGCGTACGCGAATGGCTATTGGCGTTCGCCGTTCACGTGCCGACATATTTCGACATATTTCATCATTAATTAGCTACACTGTGTACGTATCGTGCGGACAAAGTTTCCATGCCTGGTTGCCATGGCAACTTAGGGTTTATTAAGATCTACTAAAGCTATCAAGCAGATGGCTCAGGCGGTGGCGAGGAAATTTAAAATTAATTCAATATACAGGGTCTCTCGAAAATAATTTCCATCAATATACAGGTTGTTTTAAATTGTTTAACCAACAATATACAGGTTGTTCCAATTTTTTCTGCATAAATATACAGGATGTTCCAAATTAGTAACACCTATTGGAATAGAAGTGTATTCAACTAGATTTGACTATCAAGAAAGTACTGTAATAGCATTTTATCCCCCCTCCCTTTAAAAAATGACGCAAATGATTAACAATTTGGTTACAGATGCCTGACAAAACTAATTTTAAATTATAAAAACGGCCACTCTTAAAACTTCATTTTTTTTTATTTGAAAACAGAAAATCAACTAATATGTCAGAAACAGTAGAGTTGCACTCGTTTTCGTTTGTTGTCACCAATACTACAAGGGTCAGTACTAAAAATTAACCTCCATCTTTAGTTAGCCCAAATCCAGAGTTTCAGTGCGATACGTATAGTGTAGTAGCTACAACGACCTGTCAAAGTTGTCAAAGTTAGTCGAAAAATGAAATTAAACCCTAAAAATTTTCGCGCAATATTTTTTTTCGAAATCTACTGTTTTATTTCAGCTCTAGATGCAAAATATAAAATATATCCAACAGCTTTTTTTAACTGTATCGACCTAATACTTAAAATTCCTTAAATTTCTAAGTAATCCTAATATCACTAAGAAATAAGTAATTAAACTTCTAGTTTCAAAAATTATTTTATTGTAAATACCACGAAAATATTGTTTCGCCATATAATGGCTTCATCAGGTGGATGAGTATTTCATCCACCTGATGAAGCCATTGTATGGCGAAACAATATTGTAGTGGTATTTACAATAAAATAATTTTTGAAACTAGAAGTTTAATTACTTATTTCTTAGCGTTATAATGAAGTTTCAACAAGTATCTCCTTCGTCAATTAACTATTTAATCCTAATATGGTATACAAACATACACAAACTATGAAAACAGCGTAAATCATTTATTTCATTATTGTTATTGCAATTTAATGAGAACATAAAGACTACGACATTTGCATAACTATTTCTATGAACGAGATCTATAAAATTTTATTTGAATAAATTTTAACATTATAATGCAAGCAGACGTCTGCTTGATTTACGCACATTGATTGGTAATTTAATTTTCGATTACACCTGATTATAGTTTAACGACTGTGTTCGCTGTTATTACATTTAATTGTTGAATAATTTAAATTCAAGTGTTGTTAGATATTATAGACCATAAAATACTTATCTACGGATAAATAATAAGTCGTTTTATTGATAAAGGAGCTTGAATGTTTAAATCGTGAATTATTGGCGTGGACAGTAAACGTTACATTAAAATTTCTTATAAAATAGTTTTTAGTTTATATCTTATCGTCATTAGTAATTCATTTTCAAATATCAGTTTTTGGAAGGCACTTACGCCTAGATCTGGCGAATAATGTGGGTAAATTAGCTTTTTTTTTTTAAACTTTTGATAATACCACCATTAGTTAATTAAGATAATAGATAATTAGATAATTTAGATAATTAAGATTGAAACAGAATAAATTAATCGTATGGATAGGTAACCTATTTTGCCACTTTGCATTTATCAATTTATCAATTGCAAACTTAAGCCATTTGACTGTCGCAAGCTGTCGAAATTCTTATTTCATACTTTCCTGGTAATGTACCAGGAATGTTCTGGAAGGTAAGTGCTGTGAATCTAAAGATGTCACTTCATAACTGCACTGAGGAACTCGTTAGATTGAAACACATATATGTTGAAGTACGTTGTGGTAAATACGTCCATGTATGCAGATGTTAACTACGTTGTGTAAATAGGTCCATGTATACATATACAGATATTTTTAACATATTTCTATTCACACACATCGATATCACAAACGAAAATGGTCCTAAAATATTGCCCTGCAACACACCGCAACAGTTTCCCTTGAGTATGCACATAAATACCATTAAAGGCAATTTTCACAATTTGCTGCTTACAGGATAAGTAAGATGAAAAGTCCTCATATAGTGAGTTCAAATTTACAAATTAATTTGTAATAATCTATACTATTAAATGCTTTCGAGAGATCAAGAAACATGCCACAAGGGTCTCATTAAAATTCCAGTCAATTCAGTCATATTATCTCCGTACATTAAAAATCATTTATAAACGCAGTAATATCTTCAGGATACTATACATATAATACCCAATATTGTGTGTGACATTTGATCAAAGTTTAGATACAAAAGTATAATATTTTATACCGTCGTTTGCCAGTCTAACCTATGGTTGGCATTTAAAAGTTTCAAACTGTATGTGTTTTACACAATTGTATTCACTTTCGCCATTATATTTTAATAACATATATGTTCATAAAGTTAAAAAGGGTGAGGCATGTTCATTTTTACATATTTTATATTATTATTGCGAAGGGCAAATTCACTTAAGCTTTAAAGTCTCTTTTATAATAGAGTGGAAACTTTGGAAATTTACGTAGAAACATAAAAATAATTTCACAAATATGAACAACAATCTTTCATTGTTAAGTTATTTAATTATTAATTCATTCTTGTCTATTTTTATCATTAAATAACAAAGTTCTTTAAATGTTATTGTAAACAAGTTTTTTTGTACCTTTTTTTAAAATTTCTATAGTGTAGCATCTGTTAATCATTTAACACGACATATAATTGTTCAGACTGTTGTTTAACATCTGTCCAGTCTACACCAGTATTATATTAAATTTATAATTATCATACTGAATACATATTTTCACAAAAACGTTGTCATATTTTACTAAGCTAAAGTTTAACGTCACTACTGAAGATAACAGCATCGTTATCAAAATGCGTATCCAAAATTATATTTATTTATGTGAAGTGAAGTGCAAATTGATTAGTGAGAAACCACAATTCCAGGAACGAGTCTACAATTCTTCAATTAAATCTAATAATTCTAAATGTAATATATTCTAACACGTTTGTTAAGATCATAATATTTATCAATGTGATTTATTTAAAATGAAATCTATAATAGAACGCTTTAACCTAAAGAAAATTTAAAGTAAATAAATGGTAGAACACTTAAAAAAGGTATATAACCCCTTACCACAATTATTAATCGTATCCTAAATACGTATTTCGACAACTAAGTTGTCATCATCAGTAGGTAAAACCACTAATTAAAAAGTCGCACATGGGACACAGTAAAGGTAGAAAACCGCTCACGCACCAACTACTTTTCACCGCGTCCACGTATAGACTCAATAGAGTCTATACGTCCTCGTATAGAGTCTATACGTGGACGCGGTGAAAAGTAGTTGGTGCGTGAGCGGTTTTCTACCTTTACTGTGTCCCATGTGCGACTTTTTAATTAGTGGTTTTACCTACTGATGATGACAACTTAGTTGTCGAAATACGTATTTAGGATACGATTAATAATTGTGGTAAGGGGTTATATACCTTTTTTAAGTTTTTTACTTAACCACAGTCTCCAAAGAAAGAATTTTCAAAATGGTAGAACAATTGTCTCAGTACATCTCAAATTTATAATAGTCGTTACTCTCAATCCACTTGTAAGCATTGTCGAAATCGACATCATTAATTATTAAATTTTAATAAACCCCTCCAAAACAATCAGGCTAATAAACATAATCAAAATTCTCTTAAAATGCCTAAGTATACTAATTGCAAATACTCGACCGCAAAGTATTGTTGATGAGCGCATTGCGCTGAGTTCAAAAGGGTGAATAAATATCCGATTGTTTGATCACATTTCTTAAAGAAATTATACTGTTAAAAAATGTTAGAGCTATACTAGAATGTGCGTTATAAGCTAATTTTATTCAAAAAAAATGCGTAAATCGACTTGGGTTACAACCATCGGTAAATGATCTTTCAGATATGGCTACATCATTAAATTCGGGAGGTGTTAATTATACAATAAAACATATGAATGAACATTATCCGATTTTTAATTTCGAACCAATAATTTTAAACCAAATCAATCTTCAAGTTTCTTACAATTTTTCTGAAACTTGTCCTCATACCGTGAATTTAAAACTAGCAGATTCCGAACTGATTTTTCCACTAAATATTTACTAGAGTGTCAACTGTTCAGCATTTATTGCATTAGACGTTCTTCACCAGCACACAGAAGATGAAAAGGATACTAATCGTCTTGAATCTAATATTTTGCTCAATGAAATTAATGACGACGACATAGTTTCAGGTGCGAATTGTTTCGAAACAGTGTGTATTTATAAAACACTGAATTTAATCTCTTTATTAAAACTAGCTGGCTTCGAATTAAAGAAATGACTAAGCAATAATCCAGATCTTATTAAACCCCTATCGCAAGAAGATCTTTGCAATCAAAATTTATCTTTTAATCCGTCTCGAAAGACCAAAACGATATTCACGTATTGATTCTTTTGAAAAGGACTGTATTTGTGTAAAAGAAAATTATTTTGCATTAAAATGCTTGAACTCATTACCATCGGTGGGTATTTCGGCACCCACAGCAGGACATCGCTTACATGAACAAATTAATTTAACATAACACTTCTATTTGCAGTACCGATTAATTCTGCTTCTTGACACGATAAAAATGTGATATGTGAGTGTTCTTGGATCTGTCCCCACTTTTCTTTTAAGCATTTTTTTGGGAAAGGAATCTTTTGTATGATATTTACAGTACCTTGTTTATTTAAAAAAAAAATGAAATTAGCACATATATTAAAACAAAAGAAAATTAATTTTAACCTAAACAACAATGGTAATATATTATTATAATAATTGCAAGCAACAGTAGCTTAAAACTCTACCTACGACAAGCGGTCGCATTTAAAATTTAATATACGATCTTCCATAATGAAACACTCTAGTGTGAACATGAAGAGAGATCGTTGTACAAAATATGTATTCACTTTAGGGTGGAATGATACGAAAGTTACGGGACAAATTGGATATCAGTGGAGAGACCCTTGCCTTGTAATCCGAGATCTCACTTGGACCGCAACGCTCACCAGGTCAGAAAATTGTCTTGCCTGTGTTTAGGGATTCCAAGTATTCGGGTTCGGAATATTTCAACGAAACCGAAATTGTTAAACTATGTTAACGGGGTTTCGGGTAAAAAGATAGATGCTGAAACGAGATTTAAACTTATTGGTTTGCGTGTGGCTGTCTGTGTATGTGCGCAGTATATTTTTACTCGAGTAATGTCTGTTTGTCCACAGTAAAAAAAAATAACTAGAAACGAATTTATTTCATTAGTAAAATACATATTTTTTCTCATGTCGTAATTGCCGATGTTGGAAATAAGACAAATATTGCGTTTAAGGAATGTTAGTTATTTCTTTATAAATAAATATGTTATGCAAAAGAGATATTAGGGAACTTAACAAGTCACTAAAATTTTAGTGTATTGTTAAACGAATTAAAATTGAGTGTAAATAAGCTTAAAAAAACTGTGCTCAACCTAATGGGTATATAAAAATGAATGTGTCCGTTCGTTCCGTATAGGCTCCTATACCATTCACCCGATTGGGATGAAACTTTGGCAAATTGTTGTATTCGTAATATAAATCCGAAATATTGTGAGTCAATATATTTACGTGCAAAATCAGCTGTTTATAACTCTTAGAACTAATCTAAATCAGATATTTCGTGTGGATTAGGTAAATGTTTTTTTTTTGTTACGAGAAGTAACAAATATACAACATGTATTAATATGGATTCAGAATATTTATGAAAAAATACCACTATTGAATTTAAACACGCAATGTTTATGCTTATAAAAACTTCAGAAGATAACATTGTGTAGACAGAATGGAGACGATACTTAAAGCCGACGCACAATAACAAAACTACTTTTTTGTTATTATCGGCTAAGTTTAAATATCGTCTTCTGTACTCTTTATGATATAGTCGGTCGCACAGTGGCGTGACAAATTTTTTAAAAAATTTCTTTGTAATTTTTTTTCTCGCTTATGAGAGGGAATTTTGGGAAAACATTTTAAATTTATATTCTATATAATTACATCTTTCCATTTTACATACGTTGTTCTTTTATTTCAAGGATACCCTGTACATATAAAATGGGGTTCCAACAGCCTACGCCGCATCCCAACATTTCGACCACCATGCTTCTCTAGTTTTCCAAACGTCCCCTTCCATGGCTCTTTCTCTCCTGATTTGATCTATCCCATCATTCCATGTTGTTCCAGGTCCTTTCCATTTTCCTTTGTTTTGTGATGCATACTGGATATGCTCTCTTTGGCCATCGATTCTCCTCCATTCTCATTACATGTACGTACTATGTCTGCCTGTAGTGGGTTGTTGTGTGGATTGAGTAACTCAGCCACCCCAATTGCTGGTTCCAAGCCCGGATAAAGAAGATGAGTTGAGGCGATGGACTTGCTCTCTTTGCTCCATCTCTCGGAAAAATCTTGCAAAACTCAAACCATAACGACAAATGCAATAAATAAAAGCATAATTAAGCAAAAATTTCTTTCCCTGACTCGAGGTCAATTGCTTGAAGTGTGCGGTAAATATGTCTTGACGTTGATACGCAGTGGTACAGCGAACTCTCATAAATTTAATAAATGCGCCTTCACGTTGTCATAAAGACACCGTTGTCACGAAGTGACATAACAGGGTGTCACTTAAATTAATGCGTTCTAACGTTGTCACGCGAACTGTTGAAGAGTTTTATACTTATCGAAAAAATTAGGTTGATTGCGAGTCTGCCGCGCAAATTTCGAGAAACTCTCCAGAGATGCCAGTTCGGTAGGGTGAATTTCTCGAAAATGACCTAAATGTCAACATTTGTGCGCTAAAGCCAGGGAGCATGCCAGACGCTATAACGCAACACATTATTATTCATCGACGGAATGATACGACTCGACGTGTCACTGAAGCACATCGATCGTACAATACCTTACAGTATCCAATAATTTTTTTGAGAAGGGCAGGATAAATACCACTTTAATATAATGCAAACTAATCCAATTACAGGCAAGTGTAACCACCTGTACTCTAATTTTCAAATTCAGAAGTGTGACGATAATCCGAAAACATTGGATGGCTTATTTATTTGCTTTTCATATTTCAAAATGCCGTTGATGTCTCATGTTGAATTGTCCATTTAGAATGTTATTTATAAAATATAATGAATTTAAATTAAATGTGATTACTAACGTTACTAATGCATAAAGAAATGATTATTTTGTATTCTTGACATACAGCATGTTTTATTAATTAGCTTAATTACAAGTGTTTAATAATCAAGCTAACTTCAAATTTATTTACACACATGTTCTTCAATTATTTACATATACTTTTGATTAATATACATCAGATTTTTAATACAAAATTGGAATATTATATGCGTAATGAAATAATACAAGAGATAACTGTTTAATAATTATTTTTTTGTCTCTTTGTATGTTCACGTTTCATTTTGTTTCAACTTAAGATACTTCATTCTTAACTTAAAACTTAATTTATCAATGAAAATTTTGTCCAAATATTATTTTGTGAACAACGCACGTATAGCTTTGGAGTCTTGGATTTCGGATTCAGTTGAATCTCTCAAATATTATAGCAAACGCCAATTAAGTTGGTGCGAGGAGGGGGATGTTCGCGCAGGATTAGAAGTAGTGGGGAGATTTGTATTTGGTTTTACATCAAATGTCAGATAATTCTAACCTCTGAGCAATGACAAATGTATTCTAACAATTACTTGAGTAGTGGGGGTGGACGTTTTTAGAAACGGCTTCTGCGCACCCCCTCCTCGCGCCAACTTAATTGGCGCTTGCTATACTTTTAAGTATTTCATTCCCAAAAGAGGGTATTTGTCCTCCTAATGTTGAGTTTAGTAAATGTGGTTACTAACTGTAAATATTCTTTCTACACTTTACGACGCTATTTTTATTCGAATTTTTCAAAGAAAAAATAATAATAGCGAATAAAAAGAGCGTCGTAAAGCGCAGAAAGAATATTTACAATTCCATTACTTCGCGGAAACGCAATTAATTTGTACAACTGCCGTACTACGGGCAAGATATATTCATCTGTTTCCTTTGATGTAACTCAAAGCATCCCCATAAAAGTTTCTAATTCACGCCTCAACAGCTCAGTGGTCGAGCAATGGTCCGGCAAGCCAGAGGTCGTGGGTTCGATTCCTACTTGAGGGCGAATTTTTTCTCTGAAAAATTCGAATAAAAATAGCGTCGTAAAGTGTAGAAAGAATATTTACAATTACATTAAATAGTTAATTGACGAAGGAGATACTTGTTGAAATTTCATTATAACGCTAAGAAATAAGTAATTAAACTTCTAGTTTCAAAAATTCTTTTATTGTAAATACACTACAATATTGTTTCGCCGTATCGCTTCATCAGATGAATGAAATACTGAATATGTACAATACAAGTTTGAATATTTATGCGAAAATTATTGGGGAAATGGTGGTGGAAAAATTTTACAATCTTAAATTTCTCTCCTCTCCTCTCCTCTCCTCTCCTGTCTTCTCCTCTCCTCTCCTCTCCTCTCCTCTCCTCTCCTCTCCTCTCCTCTCCTCTCCTCTCTCCCCTCCCCTCTACTAAATTTAAGATTGTAAAATTTTTCCACCACCATTTCCCCAATAATTTTCACATAAATATTCAAACTTGTATTGTACATATTCAGTATTTCATCCACCTGATGAAGCCATTGTATGGCGAAACAATATTGTAGTGGTATTTACAATAAAGTAATTTTTGAAACTAGACGTTTACTTACTTATTTCTTAGCGTTACAATTACATTACTTCGCCAAAACGCAATTAAGTGGTTACTAACGTTAACCTTCCGTTCCTGGCGCGCGGACTCTGAGTCCGCGTCATTCTTTGTTTTTGATTTACTAAACATTTCCCCACCCCCGAAATCTGCCCGTTACGGTATTCGTCGAACTAGTTTCAAGGAACATTAGTCTATAACCTGAAGTGTATCAGTGTAGTACTTTTTGTTTTATAAAATATTGCGGAGTGAGAGTCCGCGGCCAGTGAAAACGTTATTGAAATTCGCATAAGGTAAGATACATGAACATTTTCAACAGCTATATACATAATAATGTATTCTTTAGATGTATCACCCTAAGTTGCCCTACGAGGAGGAACAAAGGAGACTGCATGAACTTATGTTAGAATGTCTCAGTGAGAATGATAATGAATGTGAAGTCGCGAATGATTATCAAGAAGATGACTCTATGGAAGTGTAGAAGAACGGGAGGAAGATTCAGACACGGAACAGGAAGTTTCTGGTGGTGAACAGGAAGAACCGATTTCATGGGGACCACATTTTGTTGGAAAAGATGGATCAATATGGTCCAAACATGTTCCTCCTTCAAGTAGAACACGTTCAGAGAACCTGATTACGCGATTGCCGGGTCCTAAGGTAGCTGTAAAAAATTTGAAAGGTGCTTATGAAATATGAAAATATTTTTTTGATGATGACATGTTAGGAAAAATCGTGGAATATACAAACAAACATATAGACAAGAATAAAGAAAAATACAGTCGTGAAAGAAATTCAAAAGAAACTGATAAAGCTGAGATTCAGGCCCTGATTAGCTTGCTTTATTTAGCTGGAGTACTGAAGTCCAGTCGTCTAAATGTGGAAGAGTTGTGGAGCAACAGTGGGACTGGTGTTGAGCCATTCCGCCTCACAATGTCTAAATTTCGCTTTACTTTTTTACTGCAACATTTACGATTTTATGATATGGATACACGCGTGGAGAGGCGAAAGACAGACAAATTAGCCCCCATCAGGGAAATATTTGACCCATTTGTCGAAAAGTGTAGATCTGCATATACTCCTTTTCAAAATGTAACAATTGATGAAATGTTAGTGGCGTTCCGTGGGAAATGCGGCTTTCGCCAGTACATCCCAAGCAAGCCCAATAGGTATGGCCTAAAGGTTTATGCTATGGTGGATTCAAAGACATTTTACGCGAGCAATTTGAAAGTCTATGTTGGCACACAGCCAGATGGAACTTGGCGTTTGGATAATTCCCCTTTAGCACTTGTTCAAAGACTGGTTGAACCAATCAGACATTCAAAACGGAACGTGACGTGTGATAATTGGTTTACCAGTATCCCATTAGTACGTACGCTATATACGGATTACACGCTTACTTTTCTGGGAACTATTCGCAAAAACAAACGCGAACTACCTGCAGAAATTTCAAATCCACAAAAAAGACCGATAGGTACAAGTATGTTTGCATGTGATAAAAATATAACATTGGTGTCAAATATCCCGAAACAGAAAAAAAAACGTAATACTGGTATCAAGTCTGCATCACGACGATAAGATCCACGAACCAACAGGTAAACCTGAAATGATCATTGATTACAACGAGTCGAAGGGTGGTGTAGACACATTAGATAAAATGTGCGCGGCATATGATTGTGCCAGAGGGACTCAAAGATGGCCAATGGTTATATTTTATGCGTTACTGAATATAGCTGGAGTGAATTCTATGGTACTGTTTCATCTGCAAAACACTGACCATAAAATCCCTCGACGAAAATTTTTGCACATTCTAGTTTCCGAATTAGCTGATAATTAATCTTCGTGTTCGCGTAGCCCAAACCAATATCCCCAGAACTATATCAGCCAGATTGAAGGAAATACTTGGATTACAAGATCCTCAACCTGTTGCAAATGCTGAGAATACACGAGGACGTGACAGAAGAAAGAACCGACCAACTCGATTTTCCTGTCGAATGTGTGGAAAATTTATGTGCCTGGAACATCTAACTTGCATTTGTACTGTATGTTACACCTTAACCTAAGTCACTCCCATCGTTCAATTAATGTTTTGCTCTTATTATTCGTTTCGAGGTCGTATTCGTAACTACAATGTTTATTACTATAATACTCAAAATATGTATTCTATATATGAAATAATAAATAGCGTCCAATTAGTTTATTTTTTTTGTTTTAACCATATAAATACTAAACAGACCATTTTTTGCGGTTGAACCCAGGCGCGGCTCGTGATGACGTATTTTGGTTTGCAGTACAATGATACGAGTGCCTCGTGTGTTTTCGCTGTTTACTGAGTAAACGTTACAGTTAGTACACGAGAATACACGAAGCACTCGGATCATTGTACTGCAAACCAAAATACGTCATCACGAGCCGCGCCTGGTTGAACCCAAGAAAATGGCATGCGGAGTCATAGTCTGCCGCCAGTAACGGTGTCTCTAGGATCTCGCGCCAGCAACGAAAGGTTAAGAAGTCTAAATACATATTATTCTCTTAAACCTAACAATTATGGCTACAAACGTTAATTCGTTGAAATTAAATAAAAAACCGAAAATAAAATAATATAATTTTTTTTGTTGTTTTTTGAGCGTTCGGATTAGCGGGCGTTCGGATTACTGGGGTTCGGATTATCGAGACTCTGCTGTATTTGACATATTATTTTATGTAACAGAAAAGCACTTTAATACAAAACCGGCAATTTTTGTCACCCTCAGAGCTGGTACCCGGTGCGGATCGCATCCCCCCGCACCCTTCTCCCTACGCTACTGCTTGAGTGGCATAGTAACGCTTGCCGGGTTCTTGCTAGTATAAGATATAATCTAATCGTTCTTAGCTGTTCTGTAATAATACCGTTAATGAATACAATTTTCTTACCGTGTTTGACTATCTATTTACCACACCCGTACAAATTTGTTGTCTTAAGGTGGAGTGTTTATAATTTTTCTCGACTTATTGTTAACGTAATTCCGTATGTTTTTACATTCACACCTCTTACTCTCAGATACCGAGTTGAAATAATAGAATCCGACATACATACATAAGAGCAATAAACAGCACTACAATACAGCAACAATCTTTAAACGTCGATTTGGTTTAAACTACAAGCACACCACTAAAATGGTAATTGGTTTGTGTTAACATTTCTACAGAATAAACATTAGCAAGCTCATTCCCTTCTATTTATTCAGGTATTCACATTGAGTCACATCGAACGTACACGAGTTGTAAGCAAGGTCATCGAACTTTTTACTAGCTGATTTTAAGTACCGCGTAATTAAAGTGTTTCTTCTACTGACGGGACGGGTGCGGTTCGTAATTTTCTGTTAGTTATGCTTTTACGCTTTCTGAATTCTTTTATTGTGGTCACCAATAATACGGATAATTTATTTAAATTCTCAATTTACTTTGAAATTTAAATGATTTTTATGTCGACGGAATTAGAATGTGATGTGAGACTGTTAAATTGAATTTTATATAATTCGTAAGCTTCTGATTCTCAACGTGGCGTTTCTTCTTGCCTTCACTTCTCCACAGATAAGATTTAATGTTGACACCATCTATTTTACCATGTTTAGTATTCGAAGTATGCATTACAGATAAAGAAGAATTCAATAAATACTTTTCTTGAGTAGTCTTGGGCATTGAAAATAAACGGAATGTTGGGATTTTAAAATTAAATCGTTGGAAGCAGCTGCTTATAATATGTTTTATAGGCGAATCGTTTTTCAAATAAATTCCATTTTGGTTCAAATAAAGAAAAAATATACGTCACTTATTTTTCAATTTCGCAATAATTGCACAAAAGTTTACTAGAGCGCGCTTACATACATATTCAAAATCATTATTTTTATAGAAGCTCCATTGAGAAAATTAGATAGTATAGGCTACTACAATTATAATATGCGATACTATAGAGGTGTAATGAAAACTACAATATTATTGTGATTGCTTGTACAATACAGATGTGGTAAAATAATAAAAAATGTTGCGTTAAAAGAGATACTTACGGCGTAGGAATTATTAGCTTTGGACATGTACAAAATAGTACTATATACAGGTTGTCTTTGAAATAAAATGACAACGTATGAAAAATAGAAAGATGTAATTATATAGAATATGAATCAATTACGACGCGAAATCCAAAATTAAAAAAAAAAGTGAAAATCGTATAATGTTCCGCCTATGAATTCAAAATATTCAGAATGTGTATAAATAATAAATACGTACCTCTAATGAAGTTACGCACAGACCATATGTTTACATACGTAAAAGCTATCGATGTTATAAAAACTATAACATCCTTATGCTAAGGTAAATACCTTGTATAAAATCAGCTTTTCGTACATTCAAGTGAATTATTAAAAATTAAGATGTGTGTTACATAAATTTACAACCCATTTTAAGACTAAAATACTAAAAATAATTTGTGGACTTTTGGAACTAACACTATTTCATGTGCATAACGTGTTATAATGTTTAGTGTTTATAGAAACGCTAGAAAATAACATTGTGTCTAAGTTTTGTTATGGTAAGGATTCGATACCCTGGTACGGAAGTTAGCTGTTAAAAATTTATACTTCGTTGTGAATTTTTAAAGCAGATGTATTAAAAAAACAGGTAATATATTTACGGGCATTTAACCTCCTATTTAGTAATAATCTATCTTTAATCGTAAATGCAAAACTATTCTTTTTGTTATTGTCGGTCAACTTTAAGATAGCGTCTCTGAACTTTTTCTAATATAGTCGGTCGTACATTATTTGATAAAATTCTTGGAGTTTCGGCTTTATATTAAACATTTAATTAGTAAGATTAAACATTAAATGAACAGCTAAGAAATAGATCTTCTATATATTATTACAATGGCTAAGGATGAAAATTTAGCAACTTCAACCGACGACAGAATATTAACATCTGTTCCTTAAAAAGTAACTTAAGGCGCTTCCCGATAGATTCGAAATTACTGTCCTTCATAGCTCAGATGGTAGAGCGGTGGTTCGGCAAACCATGGATGTGGGTTCGAATCCCAATTAAAGGCGAAAATTTTTCAATAAAAATTTCGAAAAATTAGCGTCGTAATTGTAGATAGCAATATTTATATTCACATTACTTCGCGAAATAACTTACTAATTAAATATTTAATATATAGCCGAAGCTGCAAGAATTTGATCAAATGATATATTAAATGAATAGCGAAGAAATAGATCTATATTATATATACATATATATATATATATATATACTCGTATATATATATATATATGTGTGTGTGTGTGCATAGGTATAATGCATTGACTTTTTTATTTATTCATTTATGTTATAAGTTTTCATAACATTGGTATGTAAACATATGCGTGTGTGTGTGTGTGAAACTTTAATAGAGGTATTTATTATTTATACACATCTTGAATATTTGAATTCATGGGCGGAACATGACACAATTTTCAGAGGGCTTCTAATTTTGGAGTGCACGTCGTAATTGGCTAACAATATTTTGGAATCATATTCTATATGTAATTAGATGTTTCCATTTATCATACGTTGTCTTTTTATTTTAAGGACACTTGTATACATATATGTATATAAATATAAATATATACATATATATATAATGATATAATTATATATATATATATATCATTTGATAAATTCTTGGAGTTTTCGGTTTTTATATTAAACATTTTAAATATTTTCAAATTAGCATGTTATTTTGCGAGGTAAATGTGAATGTAAACATTGCTGTCTACAAAATATAACGCAAATCATACGAAATTTATTTGAAAAATTTTGCCCATGTTAGGACTTGAATCCAATCTACGGTTTGCCGGACCGTCGCTCTACAAACTGAGCTACGATAGACCTTGGTTCACGTTTAATAGAAACGCCTTATAAGACGTACGATGTTAATAATTCAGATGTCATTTTTGAAAGCAAATGGCAATTTGAAAGGGAATAAAAAATATAAATGCCATTTATATTTTTTATTCCCTTGACAAAGGCATCATTGCCGAAACATGTAGGGTTCTTTTAAATATATATACTTTGAAGTAATAAACCAGACCGTTAATCGCCGACTTATTAAGTTTACCTTATCTTACCAAGGTCACGAAAATATTATATATATATATATATATATATATATATATATATATATATATATATTAAAAATAATAGATTTTTATTGGGTTTAGCGGCCTTTTATTGAATTTTGATGTTGGTTAAGACGTTTCGACTTTTATCAATTCAGTCTTTTTCAAGCATCTGGAAACAAGAATCATTACAATGAACATGAGAACTGTGTTTGTTTCGTGTGATATAACAATTAAATTAACAATTTTAAATTTAAAATTATATTAAGAAATGAATTACGAATTAGGTTAGCATTTTACGTAGAAAATTAAATAACATTAAATTAAAATAGCTTAGAATGGTAGGGGGACATTTAAGTGATTAATATCTGTATGAATTAATTGGAGACTTAACAATTATTAACAATTATAAGTTTAAAATTAGATTAAAAAATGATTACAAATTGAGTTAACATTTAACATTGAAAAATACATAAAATTAACATAAAAAATAGCTAAAATGAATAGGTAGGGAGACATTAAGGTGACTAACAACTGTATGAATGAATTGGAAAGTTGAATTACACTACAATAAGTAAAGAGAATAAAGAAAAGATAAATAAACTCACATTTGTTGTTCGTTTTGTTTTATAAGGGTACGCATTTATGTGAACACATGTGTTTGACATCCGAGACCGATTTTCTTAGAACGATGGTGCTTGTGCGGATATTGTAAGTGAACTAATACTTTAGTTTGCGGGGGTTTTAATTTCTGTTTTTGGAATGAGCATGGTGGTCAGGACCGTATTAAGGGGTATATGTTAAAGTTGTTTTTTCTAATGGGAGCTATTTTTTTTCCCCCGTTTTTGTCTTGTGCGTGCAGAGGGGGTTTTTGATTTTTCTATTGTTTAATGAGAGGGTAATAGAGTTTTGAAAGCCATCGATTTCGTTTCTGTCGTTGATTGTTTTGCTATTTTTGAAAATGTGTATCATTTCTAAGACCTCTCTAGCTTTTGTGTTCTTTTTTTGTGTTATTATTTTGGTGTTTTCAAAATCAAAATTATGTTTAAGTGTCGATTGGTGTTTTTTTAAAGCAGTTTGATTTTTTGCGTATTTGTGACCTTTCAATCTTTGTTGTAGTAACTGCTTTGTTTGGCCTATGTATATTTTGTCACAGTCTTTGCAGGGTATGTTGTATATTGTGTGTGATTGTTTTAGTGTAGGTGTTGAGTCTTTAAGTTTGGTGTGTAGGAATTTTAGGTTTTTACCGCTTTGGTGTGCTATTTTAAAATTAAATGGTTTGAATATGTTGTCTAATTTTTCGGATAATCCAGTTATATAGGGTGTGGGGATATATGTGAATTCATTGGTTTTTTTGTTATTGTTTTGGTTGTTTGTTTGTTATAAATTTTATTGAGTCGAAGTTTTATAATTTTTTGTATGAATTGTGGTGGATAGTTGTTTTCTGACAAAATTGTTTTAACTTTATTTAGTACTGTTCGTCTGTTTAATATTAAGACACGGCCAATAAAATAAAAAAGAAAAACAAAATTCTTTAAACACTAAATATATATATATATATATATATATATATATATATATATATATATGTATGTATATATATATACATATATATATATATACATATATATATATATATGAAATATATGTGTGTATTTTCTTGAATAGAATAAAGGAATTAATTCACATAGTACATAAGTTCACAGTTCAATAAAATTTAAATATTGCTTAAACCCCAATATCTACGCCCCTAAAACAAATATTCTCGTAGACATTACAGTCAACCACTTGTCAAGCATTAAATATTAATTTTATACATAATAATATCATCAGAGTCAACATTAAACTTCACTTGTTTTGGTCAACTGTTCGAGTTTTATTTATTTTGTTTTTCTTTTTGTAATAGTTCTGTTCTTGAGAATTGAAATGCAATTTTATAAACCGTATAATGAAAGTCGTAATGTCACATATAGTAGTCGGTAATATTGGAAAATAGATTGGCACTTACTGCCAGTGCTAGCTGCTAAATATATGTGTGATAAACGCAATGTATTTATTGTATTATCGCTTCTTTGTGGTGGGAGTTATATGGTACGCGATATAATCAGACCGCGCTTAGAAGAGCCGATTTCGTGTATTATGGGTCCCCTTTATAAATTTAATCAAAGATTTGAACTATTCCCCTATTTAATTCTACATTCAGTCTCTAGTTTTTTAATTCATTTATGAAAATACATCTGTATAAATTCATAATTAACTCCGCTAGTGTTCATAATAAGTTTTGTGTGTGGAAATTAAAGGTGTTAATTTAACATTCGAAATCCTTTTGTAGGCCAGGTCTTCAATTAGTACATACCTTCTTCAATATTCCCATTGTTAATATGTACTGCACATAATGGGTGTTATTATCTCGCGGAACGAATATTACAGGAATGCATTGTGAACTTGTAAGTTACCACCACCGCATTCTAACCATAAGAAATTAGAAATATGCAAATGAACTTGACTTCGTGACCTGTCCTGAAATGAACATGAAGGCACATCTCTGATCGCTAATTACTTGGGCATGGTCGTCGGTGTTTAATAAACAAGAACATCTAAACAATGAGAAAAAGAGAGAGTATTTCGTCGTGCCCGATATCCCCGAGATTCCGGAATAAATATTTAATTAAAATATTTTCGAAATATAAAGACTTGTCTACACATTACAAGAAAATATAAAGCATTTATTAAATTAAAACGAATTGCTGCTTACTTCACGCGGCGTAATTAATTAAAAAACTTGTCATTATCCCCGGCGCATTTATAACAGCCGGAGTTCGCTTCGTTGGAGCGAGACGTCTTGGTTTCTGACGCTGAGTGTACCCTTAGGAAACACATATAAATTCCCCCCCCTGTTCGTCCCAACAACGCCCTCTACACTCAAACCCACCGTCGCCCCCCCGATACCGCCGAGTACGTCGCCGCCACCAGTTTAAGTATACGCTTGGACTGTCTTGAAAAGATGAGAATCGTACTGCGAATTCCAGTTCCTTAAGATTATACGGCCGTCTTTGTTCAGTACATCCGCTTATTTATATCTTCTTTCTGTTCAGTGCTCCAAACCGAGACAGCGTTATTGGTATATGAAAACAGAAAGCGAGAAAGATTAAAGCCGGCAGTCAACGTGGACTAGCAACGACCTGTCATCTAGACGGAAAGGACCAATGAAAAACCACGCATCACGGAACGCCCATTTACTTAAAGGATAAAGAGCGACACTTTACATTAGTGCGATAAGGAAAGATCGAGCGATATCTCCTTCGCGCTAATGGCCCGAACGTAGCCGTGTCCTTGTCGGGTGAAGTAGCTACTATAATAGCGCCGGTTTAATGTATATGTAGGTATACACACGTACGGAGAAGTGTACTGGGAAGAGAGACCTAACCTTACCTCACTACTTACATACGCTAGCATGTGTAAGGTACAGTGTCAACACATATGTACGGGGCATGTGTGAATGTACATTCCGCGAAGGAAATCGACCGCTACGGCTGTGTTTATTAACGCGGCTGTACCGCCTGATCATTTGCTCACTCCGCTATAAAGGTTAATTATTACTGGTGTGTTATTTTTCTTTCTTTGTTCTTTCCTTTAGGTATTTTTAGTTTTCTACATTTTATTGCGATCGTGTTAGAGTTTATATGTACTTCGCGTATGAAATATTTATGAAAGTGTTTCATGTAAAATGATTATTTCCTATGAATGAGTTTGCTGGTGGACTCTTCGAAATTATACGTACTAAAAGAAGTAAATTTTACAAAATTGCTTCTGAAACATAAATCTCCCTGATCACTTAATGGAAATTGTTTTCGATCGTATTCTAATGACAAACAAAAGTTAGTAGTAACTCCTCTGCGGTGAAGATAAACGATATTGAAAGCTAAAGCAATTAATATAAGATTACACCGCACAATTCTGTTGGATGAATTGCTATACATGTCTCTGAATATGTCTTCGACGCTGATTTCAAATATTCTGGTATCCGTTTTCCTGGGGCAGCTCTCGTTTTAAAGATATGAAATACTGGGGTTTTTAATAAAAATTATAACATTTTTTAAAGCTATAATATTTATTAAACATATATAACTTGAATGAAACTTCTTTTTATACTGTAAAATACTTATTTTTCTGGGTTCGTTTAAATAAAACTAACAGTAATTTGAAACACTATATTAATAATAAAACAAAATACACTATACTACACTTAATAACTAATAATAACAGTATTTATTTCAATATTTACTTCACATTTATTTAATATCAACACGACGGCAATCACTCGTTGAATGCCTGATCTCCCTTCCGAACGGTATACAGTAATGTCCGGTTATTACGAACCCGGTTATAGCAAACTTTCGGTTATAACGAACCAGTTTGAAAAGTACGACCAAAGGTTCCATAAGAAACGTGTTAATTTTTTTCGCACATAACGAACCCGCTTATAACAAACTTTCAGATATAACGGACCTTATTTTCCATTTTGTATGTAAAAAGTTTTCGGTTATAACGAACTTATAATTAGAAAACAAGGGACTTCCCCGAGTATCTCGCCAAAAATGCAGTAGTCGATTCTAGCAGTTTGTGCAAGCAGTCGACGTCGAGTCATCAATCTGTGCTTACGCTGATTCTCAAACGTGATTTTAAGACCATGACTGACGCAGTTGCGAAGAAAAAACGTAAATCTTTTACGTTGAAAAGTAAACATGATATTGTGAAACGATTGCAACGAGGTGTCAAACAAAGCGAAATTTGTTCTGAAATGGGACTAAGTAAATCAACGGTAATAAAAAACTAAATTCAGGATAATGCATGTATTAAACAAAAACGTCATTGTAGGTTGCTACAATTTGGAAGCGAAGGCAAACCATATTGAAGAGTTTCGAACAAGTACGAAACTCAAATGTGAAAAAAATCAAAAAACCTACTAAGCACGAAGTTGATCAAGGACTTTTGAAATGGTTTTCTCAGCAAAGAAGTAAAAATGTAACTATCAGCGGTGCCGTGTTCCAATCTAAAGCTGAAGATCTTGGGAGTAAATTGTTGGAAGATCCTGAATTAAAATTTAGTAGAAGTTGGATCGAAAGGTTTAAACGAAGACACAACATCAGCAGCGGAAAAATTGTTGGAGAGGCAGCCTCAGTTAATATGGATGTTGTGAATGACTGGTTGGAAAATAAGTGGCCAATAATTAGAGAAAACTTTGGAGATGAGGACATTTTTAACGGCGATGAAACGGGGTTGTTTTATAAGCTCACACCAGACAAGACATTAAGATTCAAAGGGGAGACATGTACAGGTGGAAAGTTATCTAAAGAAAGAATTACCGTCTTGGTTGTAGCAAATTTATTGGGGACAGAGAAAAGAAAATTATTGGTGATCGGAAAGGCCAAAAACCCCCGATGTTTCAAAAATGTGGTACGATTACCAGTCAATTATAAATGTAACAGAAGAGCTTGGATGACCTCCGAAATTTTTACAAACGAACTACGAGAATGGGATGATGAATTACGTCGTAAGAAACGAAAAATCTTATTACTAGTGGACAATTGCCCGGCTCATCCGGATGTAAAAAATTTGGAGTGCATTAAGTTGGTGTTTATGCCTGCGAATACAAGTTCGAAATTGCAGCCCATGGACCAGGGTGTTATCCATAGCTTAAAAAGCAATTACCGACGATTCCTACTCTCGAAAACTATAAATTCTATTGATAATGATCAAACTAACTTCACTGTGAGTCCCTTGGATGCAATTAACTTCATCCATATGGCATGGCAAAAAGTGTCAAAGCAGACAATCGCTAATTGTTTTCGACACGGCGGATTTATCAGGCGTGAGGATGAATTTGACTCAGATGACAATCTACCATAGTCGAATGGCTCACAAAAAATCAAGAAGAAAGTGTTAACGATGTTCAAGATGAACTCACTCTTGGTGAATATGATTTTAATGAATACGTTCACGTTGATGACAACCTTGTAAATGTGGAATTTTTGGATGATGATGCCATTGTAGCTTCTGTGTCTTCTGCAGCTAATCAGACTGACGATGAGAACGAAGAAGATGAGAACGAAGAGGAAGAAACCAAAAATAACGAAGTACCACTAGTTCCAACCACTTCAAATGCAATCCAAAATATTGAAGTCGTTCGTCATTTTCTTCAAACGCGGAATACTCCGCAACATATTCTTAATAAGCTAAGCGAAGTGGAAGTGCACATCAGAGAGATTAATCTTGCCAAAAAAAAACAAACTAAAATAAATACGTTTTTTTAGTACATAATTAATATTTTCAAGTTGTTTCAGACATGTAATGTTTGTAATGTATTTTGTTATATGAAAAAAGAATAAAAATTGACTCACTCAAAATAGTGGTGTTTTTTCAAAATCATCACTTATAATGAACTTCGCTTATAACGAACCTTTTTTGCCGGTCCCTTGGAGTTCGCTATAACCGGACATTACTGTATATATATATATATATATATATATATATATGGTACGATTTGCGACTTCTAGATTCTTCTGCTGTTTTTCCGGAAGCTTCCCGTATGTCTCTCGAATGCGTAAGCATTTCATGAATCACATTACAATACTAATGCTATTTCGAATGCTCCTGCAATAGCACAATAGCATTTTAAAAGCTTTTTTCCTTCCTGGAATACTCCCTGGCTGTTCCTAATGTATTTTGGTATGCCGAATCCAGCTTCTGCATTCTCTGGTCTCAGAATTTCGATATCAGGCTCCATTGATAAGGGAAGCAGAAATATTGTGAAATTAATAAAAACTCGAGCGAATTTATTCGCCTTAAACAATCGGAACGTATCATATATTTTATTAACAATACACTTAAAAAAGTCTTCCTTTGGAGACCGTGGTTAAGTAAAAACTCAAAAAAGGTATAAAAACCCTTATCACAATTAATAATCGTATTCTAAATACGTATTTCGACAACTAAGTTGTCATCATCAGTAAAAGCTAATACATAAACGCGCAACAACTTTACACGGCGTCCACGTATACACTAGTGTATACGTGGACGCCGGGTAATGTAGTTGCGCGTTTATATGTGTTAGCTTTACTGTGCCCATGTGCGCCACTTTGATTAGTGGTTTTATCTACTGATGATGACAACTTAGTTGTCGAAATACGTATTTAGGACACGATTAACGATTATTGATTGTGATAAAAGGTTTTTCCTTTTTTTGAAAATACACTTAAGAACTATACAGGATGTAAATGAAATATGTCGACGTACGCTAATATATAATAGATACGTAAGACAGCAATTCAAATCGACAAAGAAAATTATTCTATCGAAACTTTAATTTTTACGGAAATTTATTAACACAAACTTTTTAAATACGGTCCTGTATTCAGATTGAATCTAAATAAATAGAAATTATATGTTTATATGTTGTCAATTCAATAAACAAATAGGTGTTCATTTCTTCAAGTTCACCAAAAAATCCCTTTCACATTTGAGTAATGTAATTTGCGTCTTTGTGTGAAAAATTTATAAACATGTATTCATTCATATCCTAGATATAAGTTTTCTTATGCATCAGCTGGTCTTTTGCCATTTAGAAGTAGATCAATGCCCTGACCTACTTATAAATGACAACAGAACTTTGCAATATCCTTACAAAAATACAATATCGAGTTACTTTACAATTTCTAAACGGTATACCTAACATTTTTGTAGTAATATGAAATTTGCAATTTTGTTGTCTTAATATTAAACTCACGCCCCAGAAATAATAAATTGCATTTGCAATTTTAATTGAATGTTATATCATATTTTTTTCTGTGTTCTATTTGCTTCTTTTTTTAATGAAAATTTCTTTGCCCTAAAAAGGACAGATTTGTTGAAACAGCCATTGCCATTTGCGTAAATACAAGCTATTAAGCGATCGGTAAACTTTAGAAGTACACGATTTAACACGACTGGGTCTTCACGGTTATGGGCCGCAGCTTGAAAAATACTTGAAAAATGCTTGAAATTGTCAATACCAGTGCCGTTATAAATTGAACCTTTCATGGAGCTCTAACATTTTCACCTCTTTCACCGTATATACTAAGACGATGTCTGTTAATTCGTGATTTAAATTATTCATACTTCACGGATGTAGATAACAGATTGACTTCTGATTTTAGCACATCTATAACCCTCATCATTACGCTTCAGTAGGGGTAGTGCTGCAGTTATAAAGAAATACTAAATTTACCAGAGTCGAGTCGAGCCACGCGTATTTATTAAATATTTTTTCTTTGATCTCATTCGAGATAGAGTTTTCATATAATAACATTTTATATTTAATATTATTACAGTTATCACATGTGTATTTAGTTTACACCCTGTACATTGAGAAATGGAAGCAAAATTTATAGCCAGCAACTCATAAACTCATTTTGTATTGGTAATGTTGGATGTAATTAGAAAAAAATTGTCAAAATTTCACCCAAAATTAAGAATACAAAGTCAGTTTATTATTTATACGTTATTTATATTAGTTGGTTGGATAAGGGTGGGTACAAATTCTTGTATGCTTCTATCCAAACTATCATTGTATTTATCCCATGAGAAATCATCAATTTCCCCAAGGTTATTTAGAATAAATTTGTGGAAATTGATCGGAAACAAAAATGTAATTACAAGCCTGTATATTTGTAAAACTTCGCTTAAAACCTTAGATTCCCAAAATGGTCTATATCGACTTCCAGAGGTCGATGTAAAACACTTCAATCGATCCCCAGAAGTCGATTAAATTCTATTTAATTAAAACTTAAAATGTATTTTTTTAATGTTTTTCACTCTATAGTTACAAATTCAAATCTTTCAAAGTCAATAGCACTATAAAACATTGGCAAGTGGTATACGAGACAAAAAAGTTTGGGGACCTCTGCAGTAAACTATCTCTAAAGTTCTCTTAAAATGCAATAAAAATGATAATTATTTTTGAAACATTTTTTGGGGAGGACGCCCGGTTTATTTTTGGGTGTCCTCAAATCACTGAATGTCTACAAAATTTATTTGAGCAGCCCCTATACAGGCTGTCCTTGAAATACATAGACAACGCATGAAATATGAGAAGATGTAATTATATATAATATAAATCCAAAATATTTTCCCAAAATTCCCTCTCATAAGCGAGGAAAAAAATGACAAAGATATTTAAAAAAAATTTGTCACGCCACTGTGCAATTATAAGAGACGATATCTTAAAGTTGACAGACAATAACAAAAGTAATAGTTATGATATTGTCCATCTCATCCAGTTGTTATGTATGTACGAGATTGGTTTGAAATGTTTCCGACCTAACAAAGATACAGGACATTTTTTCCTAAAATTTATTTTTATTTTTTCTACATAATCTCCTTGTAAATCTACACACTTCTCCTAGCGATGCTCCCATCTTTTCAACCCGTTCAAGTAGTACTCGACATCTTTCTCTGTAAAATAATTGTTTACTAAGTTGATGGCCTGCTAATTTGACGAAAATTTCTGTCCTCCGAACGCAATTTTGAGATTAGGGAACAAAAGGAAGTCACTTGGGGCTAGATCTGGTGAGTAACGGAGATAGTTAAGTAGTTCAAACCGTAATTCATAGATTTTCACCATGACAACCGCTGAGGTGTGAAACTTGGTGAAACAAAATTTTTATTTCTGCAAATGTGGCTGGCTGCTCCTATGCAATTTCTGTCTTCAGCTTGTCAAGTAATGATGCGTAGTATGCTCCTGTAATGGTTTTTCCTATTTGAACATAATCGATTAAGATAACTCCATTACTATCTCAAAAAACAGTCGCCATGTCTTTCCCAGCCGAAAAAACAGTTTTTGCTTTTGAGCCGATCCCCCGTCGCAGTCCACTGTTTTTACTATATTTTGTTTCGGGCGTATAATGGTGTATCCAAGTTTCATCTACAGTAATTAATCTACGCCAAAACTCTGATTTATTGCGCCTAAACTGCGCCAACAGAGCGTTGGAAATGTTTAAACTCAGCTGTCCAAAATTTCACCCCGTACACAGCGTCCAACTCATCTTTAATTTGCGTAGGCGTATTGCCTTTTAAAAACAAATATTTTGGACGTCTCGATACTCGACAACGACAACTGGGCGTCCAAAATGGCTGAAATTTTAGTGAGTACCTGTCAATAGATGCGCAACCGCATTCCCCAGCTTTTATTGACGAGCGCTGCCATCTTCACGTTAAGGTCGGAAATATATCAGATCGTCCTCGTATAGCGTATATATGTGTGAGGTATTTATTATTTATACACATTCTGAATATTTTGAATTCAGAGGTGTCACGTAATATAATTTTCAAAGTGTTCTTAATTTCGGGGTTCGCGTGGTAAGTATAGCAAGCGCCAATTAAATTGGCGCGAGGAGGGGCTGCGCAGAAGCCGTTTTTAAAAACGTCCACCCACTACTCAAGTAATTGAATACATTTGTCATTAACGTTTGACGGAACATAATGTTTTTGCTAGGGGATCATAAAGTGATACACGCTCAGAGGTTAGAATTATCTGACATTTGATGTAAAACCAAATACAAATCTCCCCACTACTTTTAATCCTGCGCGAACTTACCCCTCCTCGCGCCAACTTAATTGGCGTTTGCTATAATTGAGTCACAATAAATTTGTCTTCGGACGCCACTGCTTATTCTACTTTCACGCTTGTTATTGCCAAAATATATTCCTCCACTGCAAAAATGACTACGTCATTTTGTGAATTAAGTCATCAAGATAAATATTTTCGTTTCACATTAAAGAAAAAAAACAAAGTGATTAATAATAAAGAAAATTAATCTTGTAATTCGACCGTGCGGGTTAATTAGTATTGTTATTAAAAAATAATAAAAGGAGTCGTAAATCATATCAATTTATTACAGTGATGACCCGAGGCCAACAGGGGGGGAACTCATAATATCCATGCTATTGTATGATATTATGATGTTATCCCAGAAAACGCTTAATTCCAAGAATTGTGTTTATTGTATAGGTTTGTGTGTGCCTGTGTGTGTATATAAGCAAACGTTATAGAGAATTTATTACTTTTATTATACACGACTACTTTAGGAATACATTGCGTCATTAATTGAAAGACGCGAGAGTAAACGATTGAGGCATTAATATAAAACAATAGTAGTTATTTTTTCGTAATCAATTCCTGTTAACTGCCCGATTGTTTTAACATTATGCGCAGTCATATGTCAAGGGGCGTCAAATAATAGGTCAAATCTATGTTAATAATAACATTAAATATTTGCCGACTCATAATAGAAACAGGGGAATTCTATATGTATGCATATGTCTCCTTCTCTGTCCCTCTTTCTATGTGTGTGTGTTAATAATGCGTTATTAATTATGTACCTCGTGTTCGCATACCAGTGTAATCTTAATGTGAATATACACAGCCACATTTACAATTGCTTTCAGTAGCGCTGCCGTTAGTTTATTATTATATTGTGTGATATGCATTAATAAAACGAACCAGAAGTTTTGATGAAGACAGCGAAACGTTCTCTTTGCTAATTTTAATGATGGCATTGGTCAGCAATGTTTTTATCCAAAAATTACGACGGTGGACTGACATGTCCTCGACCTAAAGAATCACAGTTTTATTAATTCTAAAGTAAGAATTTGTTTTTCTACATAATCACTAGGGATCAGCAGTCAGGGCTACATGACGTCAGTGCCAGAGACGGAGTGAGAACATAATAATAATAATAATAATAATAATAAGGTCAATTCAGTAAGGAAAAAGTACATATACAGGGTGTTAATTAAGTACATGCAATAACTTTAAGGATCGATTCTTTGAGTGATTTTAAGACAAAATATTCATATAAACATAGTTCCGCAAATGCAAGGTTGGCATTGGAAAATAATTCCAGCATTTGGTAAACAACTTGACAGTTCTCAAATTATTTATGTACGTGGTCTTACTTTGAATTTCTTAAAAAGTATTCAATTTGGTTCAGTATACTAATAGTGAAATGGCAGATAAGCATTTCTATTATGGAATGGCTCAAGGAAACTCGAGTGCTGCAAGTTGTATTTATCATCAAAGGTTTCCTCAACGTGTAGTGCCTGACGGAAGAACTCATGCACAACTTTCTGAAACCGGCAGTTTTTAAAGATCGACGGTTGTTATCGAAAGTTCTGTAACTGTAAGAACAGTATAAATTTAAGAACCTGTTTTAACTTAAATTGAAGTAAATCCTATTATCAGTACCCGGACAAATCTAAAGAATTAAACATAAGCAATATAACAATATGTCAGATCTTAAGAGACCAGTAGCTATATCCCTACCACATGCAACGCGTGCAAGCTTTATTGCCCAGAGATTTGCCTCTAAGACTTGTTTTTTGTCATTGATTACATAGTAAAATCATAAGAAATCCAGGATTCTTAAGTCGGATACTATTTACAGATGAGGCTTGTTTTTCGCGAAATTCAATTATTAATTTTCACAACAATCACGTATGGGCCAAGAACAATCCACATGCCTTAATAGGAAATAATTTTCAATTTTCAATAACAGTTTTCTTTTAATATCTGGTTTGAAATTATCGGTGACCACCTCATAAGGACACATTTTTTTCCACCAAGGCTTAATGGGGAAAAATACCGAAGAACTTTTAGAAGAGGTTCCTGTTATGGAGAGATTTCGTATGTGGTACATTGCACAACGGTGCTACTAGTGGCGTGCCAATTTTTGAATGAAAATTACCGTAATCCTTGGATCGGCAGAGCAGGACCACAACCATGGCCACCTCGCTCGCCCGATATGAACCCCTTGGATTACTTTTTATGGGGACACCTTAAATCGTTGGTGTATAGAACTCATATTGAAAGTGAAGAAGATCTACCAAACAGAATCGTTAATTCATGTCAAATAATAAAAAATTCAAGTATTTTCCAAAGAGTACGTAATTCATTGGTGAGGCGGCTGGTTGTATTTACCATTTCCAAAGACTTAATTTAGTAAAATTGGTTAGTTTAGTTTAGTTGAATAAATATCAAATTTAGAATTTATTTGTTGTAGTTACTATTATTATTAATTAAGAAAATGTACATTTCCTAATGAAATTTTTTTAAATCGATTAAAAAACACACTGTATCTTGAAAACGAAGCATTTGCGGACCCATGTTTACATGAACATTTCGTCTTAAAATCACTCAAAGAATCGACCCTTAAAGTTATTGCACATACTTAATTAACACTGTATATATATATATATATATATATATATATATATATATAATTACAAAAAATTTCTTGACCGTAATAATATAAATTCACTAATATTTGTGTTATCGGCTGTTTACATTAAAACTCAATTATTTTTTCTCAATATTTCGTCAATATATTAAGGACTTCATCAGGAGAAGAGCTAGTGTTAAGCGCTGGCAGTCTTATTAATTAATTTCCACGTAATTGTCACTAGCAGCTCACAAATAAGACATGAACATTACATTTTTAAACAATTAAATCTGTAAAATTTCAGCGTGACCTTTTTCACCCGCATGTGTGCATCATATTATGCAGACATGCAGGTGAAAAAGGTCAAGTTGAAATTTTACAGTTTCAATTGTTTAAAAATGTAATGTTCATGTGTTATTTGTGAATTGCTAGTGACAGTCTGTGATTCTTGGCTTTAAAACATTTAAGTTTGATGGTAATGGGTTATAACCATAGAAAAAAATCAGCATGCGATAAATCTGGACTTCTCGGTGGCCAGTTGATGTCTTCTCAGCGACTAATTTCTCTTTCAGGGAATAAATCGTGAAGAGCAACAACTAACGTGTCATTTATGACGATGGCTCCATCTTGCTAGAAAAATGTATTTCTCGGTTGTAGCCTATCTGGTTTTGTAGTTCTGGAACCAAAAAAGTCCGAATCATATGGCAATATCGATGGGAATTAACAGCCAGAGAGCGACCACGGTTATCCTCAAAAAAAGTATGGCCCGGTAATTACTTGACTTAATATGACAGCCCAAACGATAACGTTAGGTTTCTGATGAAGTTCCAGCGGATTATCCAGCCCAATATTTCTCATTGTCCTGGAGAATTCGACTCGGTTAGCGAGATCATCAGGCTTTATCTCTTGCACATTTTGTAGGGTTGGAAATGTTGATCTTTGCGAATAATGCGATGAACGGTGGATTTGTTTAAATTTAGATATGTTCGTCCTTGATATCTATTTCGCCCAGTTGATTTATTCGGCATTGTGTTTCCAGTCTCAAACTTGCGCACCTAATGCTTGATTAAATTCGCACTTGACACATTTCTCATGGTCCTTAAAATAATATGTGTCCGGTAAACGTCGAACAACAATGCAAGAATCGTTATTTTTATAAAACGCTCGGACGCAAAATGCGCGCTGCGGTCTCGTGATCCGTCGCTACTAAACTAGAGGAAAAATATTCTGAGACACCTTTATTTACACTTGATCATAGGTTAACATTAATATGCTATCCTTTACATGGTATTAAATACAAAAATGGATCGTCATATTAGTATTCGTAAATAAGAAAACTACAGAATATATGATTCAGAAAAGAACATGTTTAATATTTATAGAATCTCATTGAATTGTAGAAGGAAGCGTTAATTATGTACCTACATAATTGAAAAGAAAAACTCGAAATACGCCACTGAATATGAATATCTCATAATATTATATACCTATCTCTCGTACATCGCTGTATATGTTTAAAATAACACGACCCCATTGGTTTTTAATAGTTATAACTGGTTCACTTCACGACCGACAAAAGTGAGGTTATGATATGAGTTTTTTTTTTCTTCTTACTCGTTTCATACGCGCTCTACCTCTAATTATCGATCCGTGTTCTCGCAAGCAAGCGTAATTGTTTTGTATAATTTATGGTAGGAGATAATTTCTCTTTATAAGATTATAACATTAATAATCTATTCATCCCACGGTCTATTATATGCCATAATTATGAAGCACGTTTTATTTTCACCCGCAAAACGGATTAAAATTTTAAATCTCGTATAATTTATATTTATTATGTTGTTTTCACGTATTACGTAATTATTTTACTGCAGCTCTTTTCACGATGGAAACGGAAAACTCTTTTTCTCTACCAAGTGCCACTACAAATGATTCAAAGAGGAAGGGTTTGGAATATCTGGAACATTAATTGTTTTGCTTAAATTAATGTGGAAGTCAATATGAACCCATTCCAATATATTATTTTTTAATTTCCATTAAAATTTCATGAATTAATTAAGAATTTCTATCAACCGTGGTTCAAGAAAATCTTAAAAAAGGGAATTGATTTAATTTAAAGAAAATTGGGAAACTATATTTAGAAATAATGTCAAACGCTTTGACGAACTTCAAAATGGAAAAAAGGGAAAATCTAGGATACAATAGAGACATTCCATGCAGCTTTCATGGTAGAATTCCAAAAATCGCTTTGAGAGACGCAAGAAATGATCTGCTCGTTAACTAGAACTACCCGTCGCATACACTATAAGGGCAATTATGATTCTAAGTGTTGGCTTACTCTAAGTGTACTTGCTTAGAAAAACGTGCCTTTCCTCATGACGTCATAATATAGAGCGTGGAATTTTATATACTGTAAAAATACTTGTTTCTGGGCTCGTTTAAATAAAACTAACGTAAATTAAAAACATTATATTAATAATAAATATAAACTAATGACTCAGAAATTAATGAAAGAATTGAAAAAGCAACAAAATTGTATTACGTAATACGAATTTCGAACGAACGTTACGAAAAAAGAAATATCACCAAACACCAAGATAAAAGTATACAAAGCAGTCTACAGAGCAGTTTTGATACACGGATGTGAATCATGGGTATTTAATAATACATAAAAAGCAAACTCCAGGCTGCAGAAGTGAGATATCTTAGGAGAGTGAGAGGTGTAACTCAGGCGCGGCTCGTGATGACGTATTTGGAGGTGCACGTACAATGATACGAGTGCCTCGTGTGTTTTCGGTGTATACTAAGAACGCTACAGTTAGTACACGAGAATACACGAAGCACTCGCATCATTGTATATGCACCACCAAATACGTCATCACGAGCCGCGCCTGGACTGTAACTAGAAAGAACAAAATGAGAAATTCGCAAATAAGAGAGGAACTGAAGATACAATCGATAATGGACTTTATTGAACAGCGACAACAACACTGGTGGGGACATCTACAACGAATGGGGGATATTAGGCCAATAAAGGTAATAAAGGTATATATATTAAGCTACAGCAGTGTAAAGGAAAGGAGGAAGATCGCCACAAGTAAGGGAGCATGCCACTGGAAATAGCATCCAGAAGAGGAGAACGAGCTGGAAAGAAGCAAAAACACTAGCCAGTAACCGAAGATTATGGAAGAATTTTGTTTACAATTTAGATTAGAAATATACTTACCTGACACCCTTTTGGTATACATATATGTACTTATTATATATACAGGATGTCCAGAAACTCTCCTGACAAACGAAGACCGGAGATTCCTCTGATAATTTTAAGACAATTAAACCCAAATTCACGTAGTCCGAAAATGCTTCCTAAGGGAGCTAGAGTTCTTTGAAGATGGCGCCTTGTATTTATTTTTTTTTAAATTCCTCCAGAACGCTTCTATTTAGAAAAACAAAAACTGGTATGCTTATTTATCCTCCAGAGATGAATCGATTCCATCAATTGCGAATTTCTAGTACCGGTCATAGGCGTCCGTTTTGGGTAGGTCAACGGTTATTTTAAGGCATAACTTTTTTGTCTTTAACTTTTAAGCATTTGTGACACTAGATTATTAAATTTTCAGGTATTCCAGTACTAAAAGGTACTCTTACCTTAAGTCGGTAGGATACACCGTTTTCTAGAAAAATCGATTTGTAAATTTTTCGTTTTTTCTTCATTAAAGTTCAATTTTTTATTTTTTGCAATAGTTAGCTCTGAACTGCCAACAGAAGTAAAACCTACGTTTTTCATTGTCAAATTGTTGTCAGTTCGCGAAGTTTATCTTTTCATTTTTTACTTTGTGTTATTCAAACAACGATTTCAATTAAAAAAAAAATGGTTTTTACTAATGAGGAATACGCCGATATGCATTTAGTTTATGGCGAAATGAGGTGTAACGCTCGAGCGGCACAACGTAGATACGCTGAAAAATTTCCCAATCGTCAGCATCCCACTCACTCAACATTTACAGCTCTTCATCAACGATTAAGAGAAACAAGTTCAGTGGTTCCAAAAAATAATGAAACAGGGAGACATAATGATGTAACAGCAGAACATGAAGATGTTACTTTAATGGAAGTTGAGGAAAATCCAGAAATTAGCGTTCGAAGACTATCTGACATGTACCCCACAATTTCAAAATCTTCCGTAGGAAATATCTTGCTATAATTTGTTGCATTTAATTCTACAATTCGGCAAATCACTTTTGCCTTAGATTGTAGACGCAACAAGCCGCGACATCAACTGTACGTTGTCAGCACAAATGAAAAATTTTGTGACAATCGCATGTAAAATGAGATTTAATAATTATTAATTCTCATACACATGAAGTTCATTACAGTTCGTATATATACACGTAGTATAGAAGTGAATATCATGTCTGTCTTCGGTAAGGTGCACTGATGATCTGTAAAAAACAGTGAAATATCGATATATGCACATTCCGCGCAGATAAGTTTTTCACAAAATTTTTCATATATGTATATATATATGTGTTTAGATAATTTCTTAGCCGTTCATTAAATATAACATTTGACATTTTATCAAATGTTATATATATATATATATATATATATATATATATATATATATATATATACAGTAGATTCAATTAGTCGGCGATTTAAGATCTGTTTTACATTCATATGTATATTTTTAATATAATCTTACATGTTTCGGCAAATAACGCCTTTTTCAAAGAATTTTAAATTATAATTTAAAATTTAATTTTCATTAAACCATTTCGATCGCATCAGCTAACACTAATTAATTAACTAATATACAGGACATGAACCTGTAATATCAATTAAAATTGGCACTAAACTAAGCAATCCTTAATTGGTTCTGGGATTTCGGGTTAAAAGCACGTATTTGACAATGCTTCCTACTTGGGCGACGTTTCGTATAAATGGATACACAGCACATGCTAAACTCACATTGGAGATAATTAACATAGAAACACGTGTTGCGAGCTCCTTTGGCCCCATTAGCGTACGACGTGTAATCCTACAGTACATCTGTTCGCCGCATATGCTAAACTTGTACGACAGATACCAATGAGAGAATATCTCTTGGGATCTACCGGCTAAAAACAGCAACGCCTGGTGATATACGCATATTTATGTACTTTGCAGGGTACATAAATAGCTGCCCTAATAGAAGCGCTACTATAAAGATTTCATCATCTACAATTCTTTTATTTAAAAATATTAAACTCATATTTATAAAGTTTTTTTCTTATTTCGAGGATAAGTACGTTCTATAAACTTTATTAAATTTATTTGTCTCACCCTGTATATAACTCATATATTTTATTCCGTAAACAGTTAAGCTAACAATGTGAAATCTTTGTTATGATAATATACAATTTATAACCAGTAAAACAGAAGAGAAATCGACAAATTTTCCAAGCGATATTCTTGAATAATTCCATCGAATTTATAAATTCATTCAGATATAGAGGTAACGTCCCAATAGACAGTTACGCCACTGCACCGTGCGAGACACCGAGATGCCAAACACTCTGCCAGTCTCGAACATAAATCGTTTCGAATAGAAAGCAAATATCTATCTGTTAAATTACTTCCTTTCATGTTATAGCTTCGGAGCTTGGTATTCATACATTGTTAACAATAATGTGCCGTGGAAAAGTTGAACGTCGAATCATAATGGTCTTATCAATCAATATTCATCGCTTATTTTATACCAAACCAACTGGTTTACATCGACCGAATACGAAATTAATTTTAAAACCTGGGTCCGCCTATTAAACGCTGTAAAGGAATATGGTAATGGAAAGTCATCGGTTGTGCAGGGGATGTACCTGCTTTCAATGTAATATAAATGCTTATGCATACATCTACGGGGGCGATTTGGAGAGTACGTTAAATACTACAATATATATAGGTATATATATATATATATATATATATATATATATATATATATAATATATATATATATATATATATATATATATATATATATATTGATGTAGGTCAAGCCTACACCTAAGAATGCCTCAGTTAGCAAAAGACAGAATTGTAATATAAATACGTAAGCTTTAGAATAATTAAAAAATATTGAAACTGAATTCTTCATATGTAATATCAATAAAGTTGATTTCCCGTATTTAATTGTTTTAAATTCATTCTCACATTTATTAATTTTTATCTTTTCATTTGCATAAGTCATTTTACTCCGATATCTTGTATTTTCAAAGATATTTCAACTTAATTGATTAATAATAAATGACGCCATTTATTTAGGCGACACTGTACTAATTTAAAATAATTACAGCGGGAATTATCCCCACTATAAAATTAGCATTATTCACAATTATCAACATTCACACGTCAAACATGTACTCACTAATATAAACTAGATAATTTATATCAAGCATATGTATATTTAAAATGATTAAATTGTCATTTTCATTATAATAAAATGTCGAGACTATAAAAATACATACAGTTGGACGAATCAGAAATTAGGATTGAGGACAACTGAAAGTTAGCGTCACTAGAAAATTCTCCATTAAAAACACCTCGACGTATTTGAAGTGCCTCTCTGAAAATTAAAAGAAAAAGCATTTATAAATCTAAGAAACCCATACGTCAAATCTAGTCAAACCTTACCAGTATATCCAGCTCCTGTTTAACGCATTTTGCGAGTCCAGACGGTAACCGGTGTCCAAGAAAACGTAAATTACATTTCACCGGGAAGCCGGCCGTTAGATCGAACAAGCGGGGGACGCCAGCCGATCGCCGTTGATACCTGTATCTTGCATTCACGAATCTACCAGCCAGGTCCAGAATCACTAATTCCTGTCCAGATCCACATAAGTATTCTTTATACATCCTACAAATTTTGAAAATGATAAATTAATTTTACTTCAACAAATAAAACCACCATCAAATTATTTTTTAAATAAATATAACCTATGTTGCATTTTAAGATTAATATATTCTAAGCTAAGTTACGAAGAATACAGTTTCCTGTTAATTTATTAAATTTAATCATAGAATTATTTTTTACGTTTAGTTTTACTCATGTCACATTTATTTTGTTGTGTTGTTTAACCTAGATTTTATTTCATATTTATTTTATCACGTGACATGATACATTTTATATATTCAGAATTTAATTTATTTATCCACTTACCTGTTCTTTCTTTGCAATCACTTCATTAAAGTCTTTAATATTAGTCCTTATCTCATTCGTTTTATTTCGTAGTTTTGAATATAGAAATACCATTATTTATTGCATTGGCATCAACTGATTTTGTAAGTGTTCTATTGCAGTCACCGAACCGACCATTTAAAAGGGTATTTTTCTATGCCCACACAAGAGTCTAAATTGTTCTTTCTAGCCGGACACATGACACAAACTTTCGCCCACCCAAATATACTTATAAGAAGTTATATTCATGAACAGCTGATTAGGTTAAGTATACTTCGTTATTAACGATTATGTATCTTTGCATCATACGCAAATAACAGATTTAATGTAATACAACCCCATCTATATGTAACATTTAGCAGCATATTTAATATAGAGATTTATAATTCACATTTTAAGATTTTAACTTACCAGTTATTTAAACATTAAATTTTGCATTTATTTATCATTTAGCTGTATAATAATTATTATATTTATTACACCATTCAATAACATATCAATATATATACATATATATATATATATATATATATATATATATATATATATATGGTAAATTCAATCAGTTGGCGATTAAAGGTCTGGCTTTCCTTTAAAGTATATATATTTAAAATAACCCTACATGTTTCGGCAATGATGCCTTTATCAAGGATATAAAAATTAAATTAAATTAAATTTTTAATTTTGTGTAACGATCTGCAACGATGACCATAATAATATATTTTTTTTTGTTTTATAATTATATATCTTAAGTTTTTAAATATTTAAATATCAATTACATTTAAATATCATATACATTTGCTTATCATGCTGACTGTTCCGTGTTTTGATTCCTGTCTGGTTGTCCGAGTAGGTTTTCGTGGTTTTCCTTCTCGTTTAAGGCGAATGCCGACAACTTTGCATCTTAAGACGCTCCACGGGCGCATACATAATAATAACTCATGTCTTGCTTTTCCCTGTTTTTGTTGTCTATCTGTTTTTTGGAATACTAAGGCATGATTTATTATTATCCAATTGGAATGTATCTTTGAATAATTTTATCCATAGCAACTCAATTATATGACATTTGTATACTGTCATTTATATTTTATATCCTTGATAAAGGCATCATTGCCGAAACATGTAGGGTTGTTTTAAATATATATATATACTTTAAAGTAAAGCCAGACCTTAAATCGCCAACTGATTGAATTGACCATATCATACCAAGGTCACGAAATAATTATATATATATATATATATATATATATATATATATATATATATATTGTAAGGGTTCTATCCATTCCATATATATAAAATGATACATGAAATGCACCTTAACTTAAATTTATTACAAGAGAATTAAAGAATTAAAGTAGTTGATACTAGTTAAAATAAATCAAAATTAAATGAAATACATGGTAATTTAATACCAATTTGGAAAAGTAAAGAGCAGGTCCTGGAAAAATAAAAACAATGAACGGTTGGCGTCCTTTTGTGCAAAACGGAATACACATATTTTTGGTGCTCCGAATTTTTAATTTCTAAAACGAGAAATACCTTTGCTTACCTTATTCAAATATTAAGACGTCTACCGAAAAATAAGAAACCCATTGAAATAAATTAGAAGCATCAACCATTCTCGTTTACCTCGAAAACTCCAGATCCAACATCCTCGGTCCCACTAAAAACTTCGAGACCTGTTATTCAGCTATTTCCAGTACCTGACTCGCTAATAAAGATAAATCGCTGATTAAAACACCTGTATATCAATCTATAATATTCATGTAACGATAAGGTACCTTACTTACATATATGTATATAAGAACTATTCAAAAGGCCATTTTAAAACAAAGAGGGCTATCAGTATATCTTAAAGTTCTTATCTCTCTTAACACTCATTTATACATGACCTAGTTTAAGTATTTAAAGATAAGCAAATTGAAAGCTCCTAAAGAGATATTTTTTCGTGCAAATTTAGTTGCCTAAAATTGTAATAAAAACTTGTTAAATTATTCAAAAATATACTTATTTACATCTTTTATAAACTCGATTTCTTCATTAGTTATACACACATTAACATTAGATAATTAACCAGCTCATGAAACCACCTAGAACCCTAAGATTCTCATGTTCATTACTAAAAGATATAAGCCCTTACAAAGTAATTATATTATATTAAAGAAATATTAACCATTCACTTTATACTTTTTATATTATTTATAAACCATTAAATAGCTTATCCCATATCAATATACATACCGGGTGTCCAATTTATGCCTCAAAACAATTTACTCTTATAAATACCTCTTAATTCGTATTTTTTTAGATAACATGGGTATTTCTTGATTTTCGTGTTATCGTAAAAGTGTTACAATAATGCATAAATAAAATAATACGATAATCACAGACTAAAATTAGATTTAGCATATAATTTTAACTCAGGTAAATAGTACGTGTTTATTCTACGATAAATATGTTATTATTATTGGCGCCCGAGCATGGGACAAATTTTTATCCAATAAATACATTAATAGTTATACACATTATCAAAAATATCAACAGTTACCGAAAATATTTATTGGTTTGTAGACATCTACATAAAACAAGAAAACATTTCAAGTTACCCCTGTACATATATCTTTCTCACTTGTTTCCTGGTATAACTTACAATTGTGTAGAAGTATTAAAAGAACTTTTATTCATAGTACGTCCCTAATTTCACACAGACACGCACACTTATACACACGCAACTTATTTATTTATGTATTCATTTGTCTTGAAGTCGTGACGAAAATAAGACGGCTTGATTTTATATTTACGAAAAGTGAAGAAATGTGTGAACTCATGTGATGTGAAATGAATACATTTTTCTAGGTTTTACTGATCAGTGATTACGTAGCCAAGTTCTGAGTGTAGAACGATGAAAAGTTAATGATTACAGTTAATGATTAGTTTTAATTTCTTCTTATAAATACTAATTGGGAAAGTATGGACTAGTAAAGGTCGTTTCTTATTTTATTCTGTATTATCATATCATGAAGTGACATTCACATGAGATTCGCTTTCCTAATATTATTTATATAACAATACGTTTTTAATTCAGACGATGATTATTTAAAATTGCGTCAACTTTAAACTTTTGTAATAATAATTATTGAATAACAGAATACAAATTGAAACAATAAATAAAAATTCTTTCAATGGAGACTGTGGTTAAATAATAATTTAAAAAAGGTATATAACCCCTTACCACAATTATTAGTCGTATCCTACATACGTATTTCGACAACTAAGTTGTCATCATCAGTAGGTAAAAACTACTAATTAAAGTCACACGGGGCACAATAAACTTACTTTATTGTGCCCCGTGTGACTTTAATTAGTAGTTTTTACCTACTGATGATGACAACTTAGTTGTCGAAATACGTATTTAGGATACGACTAATAATTGTGGTAAGGGGTTTTTTTAAATTTTTAAATTACAATAAATAAAGTTATGTAATAAGACTAGATTTTGTTTCATCTAACTTTATTCCCTATTTTGGTATCTCATTGTTATATTAGGCCTGAGTAGACCCAAATGAGAATAACAGATTATACATTATATTTACTATAATTCGGAATCTTGAAAATTAATGTTCTCGCTAATAATGAGATAAAATATTTTGTACAGTAGAATCTCACCAATTAGAACCACTTTGTGCCCGGGCAGTTCGAATTTCTGAAAAGTTCGAATTTCTGGACTTTTTTTTTTACAGAAAATGATAAAATTATAATAAAACTAGTTATGTAAGCTTTATTTTAACACAAAACAGTTTTTATTTATTAACATTTAAAAATTTAAAAAAGGTATATAACCCCTTACCACAATTATTAGTCGTATCCTAAATACGTATTTCGACAACTAAGTTGTCATCATCAGTAGGTAAAAACTACTAATTAAAAGTCGCACAAGGGGCACAGTAAAACAAGAGAAACGCTTCCGCACAACTATTATACACTGCATCCCCGTATAGACTGAAGTCTATACTGAAGTGATACTTGTGCGACTTTTAATTAGTAGTTTTTACCTACTGATGATGACAACTTAGTTGTCGAAATACGTATTTAGGATACGACTAATAATTGTGGTAAGGGGTTATATACCTTTTTTAAATTTTTATTTAACCACAGTCTCCATTGAAAGAATTTTATTAACATTTAATTTAATTAATTGAACATATTAAATTCATAGAAAAACTTTTAAAAAGTTTTTTAATTATTAGGTATTTAATTGGTTTTTAACATAAAATCAGTAATACTTGTTTGTTTTTTTGATTTATTTAAACTGGATACAGCGATATCATTACGGACGTCCAAAAGGTTAGACATGTGTTTACTGGAAAATATATCACTGGTTTTGCACCATTTTATAACATTATTGATGCCTTCAAGGACTTTTAAATGAGGAATAGCTGGCGTTATGGCGATAGTATCGACGTCGCTGCTATCTGAAGCCTCCTCATTGCTATTCTCTGCATCAGATCCGTCAGTAAAACATCTTCATTCCATTCCTCGATTTTATTTACATTTACGGAATTGTTTGGCATAATTTCATTCAAAAGATCAAGATTTATTTGAAGAACTTCATTGCAATCCTGATTTCGTTGAGCCAATTGTGCTAGTGGCAAATCATCATCGCTGTCGTAAATTGACTATACGAAATTAACTGTAACTCTACGTTATGCCAGTTAAAATTGTCTGCAAAAGTAAGAAATTAAAAAAACAAAAGAAATATTAATTAAATCGTATCGATATTCGGTATCAAAAATTATCATTAAACACAGATAATTGCGTCGTAGGATATAGCCTTTCGAGGAATATTTGGATGATGATGATGGTCGGAGGATACAATAAAAAGTGTGGGCACGTGCGATTCTCGAAATCAGCTAGCCGTCGCTGGTGTTGTACGGTTATTGGTGTTCGTTCATCCGCCTGAGAGAATTTCACTTATCCCAAAATTGCGATTAACTCCTGGAATGGGTTATCTCAATTTCAAAATTGCTTTCAATTGTTCACGTTTCTTAGTCTAGATCCGCAGAAGCGATATAAAACTCAAATGCCGCGTGACGCGTTATTGGATGAGTCATCACATTGCCCCCTTCTTAAAGATGAAGTTTCGTCCCGAAACATGTCATACTTTGGTTCCCTCAAACGATGGCGAAATCGACAGGTAGGGCCTTTGTTACATTCTGACGTCATATCGAAATAACAGTCCACCGTCTTATCTTGCCTGGATGTACAGGAATATTCAAGCCGGTAACTGCATACCAGAATTTCCATACCAGTATGTTGGAATATTACTTCTAACATGCTCCTTACAATTCTCCAGTCCAGGCGGTCTAATCCACAACCCAATTTTGGAACTGCTAATTTCAAAATGTCTTGTTGTAACATCTGTTCTCGTAAGTGGACCAGGGCCTCCCATAAGGCACGATAGGTTGGCTTCAGGTTTGACAGTTCTTTTGTGACCAAATAAAATATGGGCTGTTCTTCATTTAGTATTTGGAGACTCTTCCCAATTGCTGGTCCCTGCTGCCTTAATTTTTCGATTCTGCCAAATCTCTCTTTAAATTCCCTGACAATTCCTTTGGCCATTCGCAGATCTCGGGCTACGCAATGAGCAAGCGCGTAGTCTGGCGGCACCGTAAACAAATCTTGCTGTTTCTCGATGGTTACCCCCAAATCGAGCTTTTCTCGAACCAGAATACTCTTGCATAAAGTCTTCGAAGGTTAGTTCATGGTATTGGCTATCCAATCGGCGCAAGTCAGCGGTTTCGTCATTATTGTCTCCAGAGTATGGGGCTAATCGATTAAAATGTACGACTCTTGGCTTAGTGTGAGGTGTTCACCTGATGCGGTATATTACATCGTTGATCCGCTTCAACACCTCGTATGGCCCCTCCCAATTCTTTTGAAGTTTTGGAGGTAGGCCCCGTCGGCGTTGTGGATTATATAACCAAACCCGATCGCCTTCATGGTAACCACTCTTCTCGGCGTTGATGTCATAGCTCTCCTTCATTCTGTCACTAGCATCTTGGATATTATGTCTGACTTGTTCATGGATATTATCTAGTCGTCGTCTGAGCGTGCTGACATAATCTTCTCCGGCAAGATCTTCACCAGGCTTGCTCCCAAACTTTAAATCACAGGGCAATCGGAGTTCCCTACCGAATAGCACGTTTGCTGGTGATTGGCCAGTTGTCTCTTGAACGGAGGCCCGATACGCCATTAGAAATAATGGTAAATGTTCGTCCCAATCTCTCTGGTGTTCGGAGACCATTTTGGATAAGTGTCTGATCATGGTCTTGTTCATTCGCTCTACCATCCCATCTGATTGTGGATGCAAGGGAGTTGTTCTCGTCTTCCGTATGCCCAAAAGTCCACACATCTTTTCGAATAGACTGGACTCAAAATTTCGCCCTTGATCGGAATGGAGTTCCAAGGGTACACCAAAACGGCTGACTAACTCCTTCACAATCACGTCTGCTACAGTTCCAGCTTCTTGATTTTGTAGAGCATATGCTTCAACCCATTTGGTAAAGTAATCCATGACTACATTTATGTATTTATGTATTTATTTATGTATCTATATTTATGTGTACTGCGCGAGCTCTAGGATTGAATGTCCCCATCCCTTCTTCGAGAGCGTTCTCGTAGGCCTCGAGAAAACACCAGAGGAATGACGCGTGACGCGTTATTGGATGAGTCATCACATTATTATGTCTATTCACTAGCGTGGCTTACTGCCATCTTCTTTAAAATTCGAAACTAAAAGTGCACTATCGAAGGGGGGAATAATTGCTGGGTTTTCCACAACTAAAAATAGATGGCATATCAAGTACTTAATCGTAGGAAATTATACGAATTGAATTATCATACAGGGTTCAACGCGAAAAAGAAAAATTAAACGTAAAAGCCACACTTTCGTCACACTACCGTTGTATATAGAACTCTGTAATAAATACCTTTATTTTACATAATGGAAACGCAACGTAAAGTTTCTGTGAACGAAGTAGTCGCATGAAGGAGCCGCAGATCTCGTATAAAAATGGTAGCGCACTAAGTAATCGATAAATCCAGACTAATTCTGAGCTTATTGCTGCACCACCCTGCCCTCCGTTTTCCCCCTGCATAACGGGCGGCATTTATAGCAGCATTTACAGCATCTCATACATCTTAAACTTGCTGCATTTTTCGCTCCTTAACATTAATGCTATTTTTCCCCTCTCTATCCGGCACTCGTCCGCCTTTGTGAGCGCTGGAAGAAGAATGCGCGTGACGTGCCTTAAAAATTAAAATGAGGTCACCGTTATTGCGTGGAGTTTTTCTTCGTTCTCTTTCACCTCCGCCTTCTCCTGTCGGCGTTCCTTTTCTTTCCGTTTTATCTTCCACTTCGTTTTTATTTCCCTTTTATTGGGCGGCATTAAAATATTAACGGCTACATTCTGGCTCGTAAGAAGCTGTTAAACGTGTACGTACAAGGATGCACATCATAGTGAAGCGAGAAAATATTTATCATATAATGAACTTTCGTCGGTAACATTGTCTTCTTCTACCTAATTCGTTGACTTAATTACCTTTTACGTTTTATTTGAATTTTTTTGTGTTAGTTATTTCCTGTTATATTTAATTTGTATAACAGTTGAGTTTAAGCTTAAATAATCATTAATTACTAACTTATCTACTCAATTAGACGGATGATAATCTTCCGCCTCTGAGTTTATAGTCTTACGTATTTTTTGTAATCTTAAGCCATCTATTTTCCGGAGAATTTTTTTCCGTACCGTTCGATAATTTTGAAATTTTTATGTTAAGATCTTTTCATATTCAATATCAGTATCCAGACATTGCCTTTCTAAACCTCATTTCGTCGCTACTAATTCTTTTTTTTACTATATTCATTATATTGATTGGATTTTATTAAAAATACATTTGGTTTTCTGCTATTAAAGTAATAGGCATAAACACACGAAAAATAAGAATAGTACATATTATAGCAGCGTTGTATGTACCTATAAATAAAATGGAAAATGTATGAAATCACTGATTGTGTGCACGACACAGGATTTAAAAAAACACTTACCGTTTGAAACGTCTTCCAAGGATTGACAAACTGGAGAAACTCGATTGTATATTTTCAACATCAGGTGCGTTTCTAAGGTTATTTCTGAAAAACATGTCCGCCGTGAGGAAAAAATATGTTTATATTCGGAAAACGAGCGTTCTACATCTAGTGATGTTATATTCGCATAATCAAAATACTTTTTTAAGCAACTTAACGCATCTGTAGACGTGCCCTCACAAATACGTGTTAAGGTGTCAAAATCTGCATATCTGTCTAAAACACTTTCAAATTTAATTAGAACACTTTCACTTTTTGCATCTTCTACAGCGCACAGCTGTGCGTGAACATCTTTAACGATTTGCAGTGATTCCTCTAACGACAGCGACGAATTTTCTAATTTTGTTATCGCTTCCTCTATTTCCTAGTAATTCTCACGAATACTTTGTAAATCGATTTTAATCTGGGTATCTTGAATTTTTTCTGGCTTGTATTGATAGCTGCACTTTCTTTCGGATCGACGTCCTTAATTATTTCTAAATGTTCTTGATAGTAAAACCCCGCCCGTAACCATGTACCCCAACGTGTCAGAATCGGCTGTGGTGGCTCAGGGGTATGGGGACACAATTCGTGTAGCATTATGTACACAGCTTTATATGCCATGGGTTCGATTAATTTTTCAAAGAAGATACATTAAAATAATATGTAAGATGTGTGCTCTACGAGCATTTAAGGTCGTATTTGGTAACGATCTATCTTTAATTGAAGACGTAAATGTAAATTGTATCGAACGAAAAGGACAATAACAAATTAATTTTTTTGGTTATTGTAGGTCAACTTTAAGATATCGTCTTTAACAATACAGTACATCGCACAGTGACGTGACAATTTTTTTTTAATATCTTTTTTTTTCTTGCTTATGAAAGGGAATTTTGGGGCAATATTTTGGGTATATATTCTAGATAAGTTAATCTTTCCATCTTTCACACTTTATATTTTTATTTCAAGGACACCCGGTAGATATATATTACTACTTTATACATATCTAACTAACAATTCCTACACCGTTTAGTATCTTTTTTAACATAACTATATTCTACAACAATGTTGTTTAGCACAATTTAGACAATCGTACTGATGGTCCCCGACTACAACATCTGCTAAACTCCTTAGGGTTTAACATACGTTACTGACGAAATATTCGCAATGCCAACTCTACTTATTAATTAACATGCCAATTTCACGAACTTTCTTCACAAACTTACTTACAGCAACTGCTATTTAACTATATACTACCATAAGTATTGTGAAAGATGTCTATCAGATACAGAAAAAATATGCATACCCAGAATTTTTAATTTTAGAAAAAAAAAATTGAATTATTCGAGTACTTTTTCAACAACTATTTAACTATGCAAATTTAAAATGTCATAACAAGTATGAGATATAATCGTTCTCTTAGTGAATATTGACGGCAGTTATGGGGAAAATGCAGATCATAACAAATTTTAATGATGACAATCACGTAAAGAACTGAAATAACAGAAACTATCAAAACAAAACATTCATTGCCAACGATTATTCACGGTTTTAAAATATTTAAAATACGCAGATCAAACAAAACGTTGACTGACGTTGATGATCTACAAAACTTTATGAAATGCTAGGCTCTTTTAAATCACGTCCGCTGCACTTAATCGCATTTCAACACCTAATGATTGTGCTTTCGGGCGTCCCGGCGCCCCAGACGTCACCCGCTTTTCAAAATAAGCGTGCGCCACACGTGTAGCGAATGCCACTTAATCGAATCCGATATTAAGGTAAACTGCTTAATGTAAAGAGAGGACTGGGTGTGGTTTACACGCTGAAGTGGAATCCTGAATTATTTAGGAGATTCGATCGTTCGTAAATTTGTTATAATCGGTCGTTCTGGAAATATGTGAAATCGTCCCGTTTCTCATTTGATTCGAAATTGGACATAAAAGGATTTAATAAAGTACTTTTAGAGATGATTTTACAAATACTATTTATTGAGCAAAAATTTTTATATTTCTTACGTTGTTCATAATAAACAACAATGGGATATAAATGAAACAGACATGCAATATACATATCTGTGACGACACATGGACAATAATAATAATAAACAAATGCGTAATACGTGCTTAACGTATTGATATACTTAAACCTTATTTGTAAACAATGGGATATTAGATCAAGAAATAAATGAAAGAAATGTCGAAGAAAAATTATTTTACATGTTGAAGTCAACTCAGACGTAACAAGCGATCTTTTCCGACCTATTGCAGTCCTCATGTTCCATTCATTTAATTAGCCATACCAGTTTCAAGAGTCTTTATGACGCTTGGGTTCTTTTTCTGGAGTTACCTGACTCTTGCACATGAGTGGTAAAGTCAGCCCCGACTACGGCTCTTATAGCTTATATGTAATCTATATCTCTTGTAATCTAGCATTGGAATTTCCAGATAACATAGCTTATTGGATCTCCTTGTTGGACATCAAATTCACTTCGTCTGCAACTTTAAAACCCTCACGACCTTATGTAGTTAATTAGATAGATAACTGTTATATTCGCAATTTTCTTGTCGTATTTTATATTCTTATCGTCGTGCCTCAATAAATTATTTTTGATCTGCGAGTTTATTTAGTTCAACGCGTACTGCATCGTCCTCTGATTTAATATTTTGTAACCGTAACACTTGCCGTTTCCTGTTGCGTTTCGTCGTGTAGGTCATTTGTACAGAGGCGGTGATCGAATCCAGTTGTCAGTGGTAATAGTGTGTAATTCTTATAAGAGGAAGATTTTTCACGAAATCTACGATATTTTGAGTTTTAGTCGCCTATGCGGATCCTATCGTAAAGCGTAAAATATTGGGTGGATTTGCCGTATACCGACTTCGAAGTTTGAGAAGCTTGTAAGGGGAAAACGTCGTTTCTGGCAAGTATAATTCGGCGGCACTTCTTATACGGCCTCCAGCTTAATTAAAACTTCTCTTGCGAAGATAAAAATTCAGACACCTTCTACCTTAGTTTGCAACTATCAACGAATATGATTCTCTACTGTCAACTAATGGAGAAGAGGACATCAAATTTACAAACTTTTGAAGACTGAATGTTTATCTAACTTCCGCTTCAGGTTGAATGACTGTGGATACCGACCTGTGGGCAATTTCCTATGAACGTAGCGAAAAAACAGATGTAACTCGTACGAATTTTCTTAAATGCTATAATAATTGTCACTTCTAGAACTAATTTAACGTTTTCAGCTTTTATTGCTCATAATTGCCTAAGTTTCGACTTAATAACAAATTTCCTATTTAATCTAAAATTTAATTCACATTTCGAATTTAATATTCAATCATATTTGGAGAAATTATGTAAGATAATATATTTTTGTAAGATATGTTAAATCAAATTCCGATTGAATTCAATTCATATTTAAGTTTTGATGTTTTATAATTTTAATGTAATATTATTTTTACCGTTTTTGAATTTATTCTAAATTTCTATTCATTTTGGTACATAGTATTTTAAAGTAAAATTTCTTATTGCGTTGGTTCTTCACATATTAAAAACTTAACCTTTTTCTTGCCAGATGCATCTTTGTGTGAAAATAAGTAACTAATTCGTAAGGCGACTTCTTTTTAAATGATTTTTATGAGCTCTTTTCGCAGCGGTACAAAATATCTGCATTAGTAGGGTTATCTTAAAACTCCAAATGCTTGTAGCTCAGTTATGAAAGAGTTTTGGGATCATTACACATTTTTAACTTGAAATTGCTTCAGTAACACATCTTTAAGCTGTGAAATTATGTCATGGGACACTCGGTATATTTTAGGTCATCTGCATATGTAAGTAAAGGTTAAGGCAAAGACGTTTTTAAATCGTTGAGAAATAAGATCAATACAAGAGAGCCTAAATGTGAACCGTGTGGGACTCTATACATAGAGATATTTTGATAAAACGTCCGTGTCTTTAACGATTTTAAACTAAGCTTGTAAAATTAAAATTAAAAGAAAATCGATTAAATTAAAAACTAATCTTCAAAAACTCCAAAGAGCTCGTTACAATAACGAAAAATCAGTAATATTATTAATATTTACGAAACGAAAAGTATTTATGAGGAGTATGTATTCGTTCGTTCCGACTATATTTGTGTAGCAAAACAAAAGGAAGAACAACGTAAAAAAAGGACTAAAAGATAATGTGGAGAAAAGGGTGTTCCGTTTATGTCTTAGTTGGTGGCTAGGAACGGCTGGCACTAAGTACATAGCGTGACATGTAACCGGTAACCGCAGACCGACAGTCATCTATATCACTACCCCACGTACATACACAAAACAATGATCATCGCGTGCGAACGCCTTGTTGTCGTGAGCGAATTAAATAACGTTGCTCAAAGATTTACAGTCGGTGTATGTACTCTGGGAGTCCATTACGTACGGAACAATGGTCACGAACCGCCATGATTCACGACGCCCAAGAATTGGTCGTACGTTGTGACGTTGGTGTGCTTTGAAGACCGAAGGTACAGGGTATAGGGTGCAGTATGTATTTACATATATCCATGTATATATATATATATATATATATATATATATATATATATATATATATATATATTACCGTTCTTGTACAAGTATGTTGATGACATTGTTTGCTCTGTTCCACAAGAAAAAATAGATCTAACATTAAAAATTTTTAATAGCTACAACAAACACTTACAATTTACTGTGGAAAAAGAAAATAACAATAGCGTGCCCTTCTTGGACGTTTTAGTAATTCGTGACGTTAATAATTGTATCATTTTGAATTGGTATAGAAAACCAACTTCATCTGATCAGTTCATTTATTATCACTCTCATCATCCTCTCAATCAGAAGTATAACACCATTATAGGTATGAGAAACCGAATATCATGTCATGAAACCTTTTTAAATGACAATCTTAAAGAACTTTTCAACATCTTCGTCAACAATGGCTATCCTAAGCATATTCTTAATAAATTGATATTTAGCTCAAACTTTTTTGATTGCCCTACTGAGGACATTCCTGCAGACAGTGTGATTTACAAAAAAATCCCATACACTGGCGGTCTTACTCATACAATTGTATCACATTTTAAACAATTTAATAACATTAAAATTGCTAAATACAACACCCATACCTTGAAGAAGTTGTATAGTAAGATAAAAGACACAACACCTTTCTTTCTAAATAGTCACGTTGTCTACAGGATAGCATGTTCGGATTGTTGTGGCGTTTATATAGGTCAGACATCACAGTGGCTAAAACAGCGCATTACTCAACATAAAAGTGATGTCCGTATTGGTAAGAGATCTTGTGCATCGGTGGACCATGCACTTGATCGTGACCATACTTTCAATTTTGTTGACGTTAAAATTTTAGACGTTGAAAATAACCATAAAAAAAGAACATTTTTAGAAATGGTCCACATCAACAGGGACACAAATAACATAAATTATAGATCTGATACTAATAATCTTAGTATAATTTATTTTAATATACTGGGTTTGACTGTTAGTTGACGATCTTAAATCGTTTTGTTATTTGGTCCCTATGCTGTTTTAATTTATATTGCATTATATTTTTTATTTTTCATGTTTTAACTTTTCATATATATGTTTTTTAAAAGTTCTTAAGGCTTGTTTCTATAGTTACTTTATTTTTTTATATCTAATCATTTTTATATTTTGTACGTCAATTTTATTATTTTTTAACTCTACATTTTGTAAGTATTTTTCCTACTGTTTTATACTCTTATTTATTTTTTGTTATTTTTCTCATTAATCTTGTAGTTACCCCAGAAGAAGCGACAAGGTGTTGCGAAACATAGGGTAATTGAATAAAGGAGTTTTTTAATTGACCGCTTACCCGAATTTTAATTAATTTTTGATAATATATCACGGTCGATAATTTCTTTTCAATTATATATATATATTGAGGCATTGCAAGAAGGAGTCGCTCTCTGAAAGAAACAAAGAATATATGTAACCATAATGTTTATACCATAATATTTATATCTACTTTGTACGTTAATATTAGGAAGGGGAAAGATTGATTCAAAGAATAAATACGTTATTTTGACGACAAATTCACCTTGAAATAATTAACTTATTTTTCTAATTTTTTTATTATAATGTTTATATTCATTTTTCTTTCAAATTCATATTTAACGCGTGTTTATTCAAACAAATGTAACGTATTTATTTTCAAATGTATTTGAACGATGAAGCCCCGCCCACAATGTCAACGGTGCAATAACCCGAGAAAAAAACCAATATTGACGGAGTGTTTGTAAACACATAAAACATATGTTATGCAACTAAAATTATCTTATAAATCGAATTGTAATTTTTTTAACTATTTTACACAGTAAAATTGTCTAATTTAATAATATTAACAAATTTAATGCAAGTAAAGAATGGGGCGATTTAGCGGAAAGTTATGCAATTAAAAACAAGTGAAAAAAACAAGCGTCGGTCATTAGTCGTCACAGTGAAAGGTCACGTTTTTTTGGTGCTCCGTAATAATTAAAATAATTAAGCAAAATTATTAAGTGCAAGAGATTTTTAATATTACAAAACGTTACACCTGCATACCAACCACCTGTGGACAAAATTTAACAGCCGCCGACCAAATAGTCCGAGACTTACGAATTTTTAAAGATTTTTACCGCCATAAAAATCTCACCGTAGCTTGACCACCATCGTTGACGATCGAAATCGGTCATTCGCTCTAGACGCAGTCGGACTTGGAAATTTCAACAAATTTCAAGTTATCCCGAGGGACCGTAGCAGAAACATTCTCCCGTTTCCCGTTGTGAAGACGTATCCAGAACACAGGCACAAGAAGCAACGGAGATCATATACGAAGATTCAGGTTTTTGCTAATTTTAACAAACGCTCCCGCGCCATTTTTACTTGCGCATGTACATTTCTAGAACTTTACTTTGTTATTCCATAACTAACTATTTATATTACTTTCACTTATAATTTATCACTGCAATCTTTAGTCAAATTATTTAAATATTGGCATCTACTATTTGTATTTGTAAAACTTGATGCCATGTCACTGTTATAAACTATTTTACTAAGACAACACATTATTGCACCTGTCTTACCCCATATTATTATACTGTACGAATACCAACCGTCGAGTGTGTCTCGCTTAATATTACTTGTGTGTCACGAAATTATTAATATAAATTTCTCAACTTTGCCAAAATCGTTTATCCCTAATAAAGTTAATTGTCAATATTTTACTTTGTTTTTTTTTGTAATATACTTGAGATATTGTTCCGTTCCCAACTTAATAAATTACGTAAAGAAAGTAAAAGTGGAAAGAAGTGAACCGACCTTAGCCCTGAAGAGAGAAAGAAGCTAGCCGAAGATAATAAAAAAACCCAAGACAGATAAGTATATATGAGCCCGATTTGAATTTTACATGTTTTTTTGACTTTCATTCATTTTATTCATTACATTAAAGCGTACGCAATATAACATATGTCAGCCCAACTTTTGAAATAATTCAGAAATATAATATTTGGCGATCCCAACTTAGTGGGGCATTTATAACAGTTATTCTCAGTATATTCATTTGTTAATTTACTCGCTACACACTCATAGAAACATAATATATGGAGCCCAACGTTCTGGGGCGTTCATAAATATTACATTTACATACATTTTTATATATCACTATTCAGAAATATAATAATATATATACACAGGGTTTTTCACGTAACGGTTATTTTTTGCAAAAGAAATATAAAGTATTATAGCACTTTAAAAGGAATCTTAGAAAACAATATATAACACATATATAAAATATAACATTCCATTTAAAATATCAAAGTTGGCTATGACTTCCGGTATAACCGAAAGTGGTTCATGAGTATAAATATTTTATTCTAACACACTGAGTATCAAGATTACGAGCCGCAAAATTTCAAAAGTGTACTAAGGCACTATAATATTGATAAATTCTTGGAGTTTCGGCATTATATCAAATATTAATTAATATGTTATTTTGCGAAGTAATATGAATGTAAACATTGCTGTTTAGAATTACGACGCTAATTATTCGAAATTTTTATTTATTTATTAAAAAATTTCGTCCAAGGTGGGACTTGAACCCACGCCCATGGCTTGCCGGACCATCGCTCTAACCAACTGAGCTACGAGGCCTTGGATTCAAGTTCATTGAAAATGCCTTATAATAAGGGACAGATATTAATATTTTGTCAGTTGGAAATTGTTAAATTTTCATCCTTAGCTATTTAATAATATAAAGACAATCTATTTCTTAGCCGCTTATTTAATATATCACTTGATAAATTCTTGGAGTTTCGGCTTTATATTAAATATGCATTTTAAATTAGTATGTTATTATATATATATATATATATATATATATATATATATATATATATATATATATATATATATATATGCTATAAACATTGCTGTCTACAATTAGGACGCTAATTATGCCAAATTTTTATTTGAAAAAATTTTGTCCTAGGTGGGACTTGGACCCACGTCCATGGGTTGCTGGACGTGTGGTCCACGTTCAACACGTTAATTAGTGGTTTCACCTGCTGATGATGACAACTTAGTTATTTAAATACGTATTTAGGATACTATTATTAATTGTGGTAAGGCGTTTTATACCAAAGAAAGGCTTTTTCTATTTATTCTAGGTTCGTCTATGAATTTTTCGTGTCACATAGGCTAAGTTTTTTAAATTAGGTTTGAAATGAACGAATATTTGTCTGATTGTCTGACCATTGATTGATACTGCTTTAAAGTCGACATCAACAGAAATAATAATAAATATGGCGAAAATAGAAACAAGCAATTGTTAACAAAAAGAATATACTAGATAACTGCAAACAATAAATAGAATTAGGACAAAACGTGATTATACGACAGATGCATTTCATACGAAACTAACGGGTTGCATTGAGGAGTGCATATGTTTAGTAGCTAGCGCTAGTAGTAAACGCAACCGCTTTCACTCCCATCTATTTCCTAATATTACGGACTAGAAGTACATATGTGACTATAGGACGTTCGCCAAACGGTATAGTTTGTGTTTAATAATTTAAGGAACTGAGTTTTGCAAATGATTTGTGTGTAATAGTATACCCTATAATTTTTTTAACAAACGCCTCTCTATTTATCTTTTTATTCTTTTAAAAAGTACACAGACACAAGTTTATAAACACGAAAAATAAACGGAAAATGCATATATACGTGCACGAATGTGTACTTTTTCATAACAAACTGAAAACTCGCTTTTGTGTAAATAAATTTCGCCAGAATGTAATTGAAACAACGGAGTGAATGAAACTTTAATCTGACGCTTTCATATTTTTATTTGCTTTAGAAAATATGTACGCTTTAATTATAATCTCCATGGCAAAATCGAAAAAGTACAACGGATGAATATTCAATAGAAACAGCGCGATTCAGCGCTTATATCAGTGGCGCTACCAACTTTAAACCGTGCCTCTAAAATCTATTATAATCAATTTTCATAAACTGCAACGGTAACTTTCCGCTTTCCTTATTATACTAGATGGCTTCGATAGATCAAACGTCAGCTATATGTCAATTAATGTAATGTCATGTTTATTTTATATCTGGAGTCAGTTGGAAGAATATACTTAGTTTTGCACGAGCGATTTTAACATAATGACTAACCAGTAGACTGTGATTTATTGATATAAATTTCATTAAGATATTCTTATTTAATCTTTTATCTTATTATCTCATTAAAGATTATTATCGAGGATATACGACGGAAGAAACATTACCTCAAATTATGTAGGAGATTTAAGTAATTTATCTAAAGAACAAATTAATTACTGAATTGTTAGTGTTCGATGTACCCATCGACAAAATCAGTGGAGCAAAGATATGCGATAAAATTTTGTGTTCGGTTGGGTAAAACTCCAACTGAAAGTTTCGAAATGACTAAAACTGCATACCCAGATGATAGTTTATCACGATGTAGAGTGTTTGAGTGGCACAAGAAATTTAAAGACGGTTGTGAATCAGTGGAAGATTAACCCCGACGCGGGCGACCACCAACTGCATGGATTGATTCAAAAATTACAGAAATTAACGACTTGATACAAAATAATCATCAGATTAACATATATCCTATTATTTGTCCTATGGTTCCACTCAAAAAGTTATTCATGAAGATTTAGGGTACAGAAAGATCGTGGCAAAATGGATTCCAAATGTTATGACAGATGTGGAATTTAGTGGTAATGGGTATACTAAATAAACTCTTAAAAATTGGTTCCTCAGATGTTTATGACAAGTGGACAAAACGATGGGACACATCGTTTTGTTCACTTATTATAATTCTAAGTCTAATTATAAGTCTATAAGTCTAATTATTGTATTGCACAGAATTCTTTGAAGGAGAGTTGTTAAAGTTTTTTAAATAAATGTTTCATTTTTGTACAACATCTGTCTCGTTATTTTCTGATATTTCCTCGTATATTTATTAAACGATTACACAGATCTGCAACTACTATTTCTTATAGATTTTTACTCACTAAAAATATCTTTTGCTGGCCTGTGTTATTGAAATATGTCTTTTTATTTTCGTCCTAAATTTAAAGCAGTTATAATTATTGTAATGCTTTGTGGTAGACAATATTTTTTGTTCGGCCATCAGTTGCGTACACAAATGTTGGTTATCACTAGAGCTGAGGATGTTTGCGGTATAACCATGGTTATATCATGTAACCATAGTAATTTACTATGGTTACATGATATAACCATGGTTATACCGCAAACATCCTCAGCTCTAGTTATCACTTTCTGCAGTTTCTCAATTTTTTAAATTGTTGTTCAGCGCCACCTATCGTAAAGTAGTCATACTATGTTCATGACTTCCTCTCTTCAAAACACACTTTGTGTCAAAGTTTGTTAATTTGACGAAAGATTGCGCCAGGATACTCATGACGTTTAACGAACATATAACGAGTGTTCAGAAACATTCGAAGTCAAGTGGGCTCTGAACAAAAAATCGTATATCTTTACTTAAGTATAGCAAACGCCAATTAAGTTGGCGCGAGTAGGGGGTGCGCAGAAGCCGCTTTTAAAAACGTTCACCCCCACTACTCAAGTAATTGTCAGAATACATTTGTCATTGACGTTTGACGGAACATAATGTCTTTGCTAGGGATCATAAAGTGACACACGCTTAGAGGTTAGAATTTTCTGACATTTGATGTAAAACCAAATACAAATCTCCCCACTACTTTTAGTCCTGCGCGAACTTACCCCTCCTCGCGCCAACTTATTTGGCGTTTGCTATATCTGATTTGTAATAATTATTAAATGTTAACTGTTGTCTGTCAAAAATTGTCAGAATCTAATATCGAAGATACTAATTTATATTTTTTAATTTTGAAAATGGTATTTACTAACGTACACAAAGCAGTCATGGTTGAAGCATATTTTCGAAATGGTCAAAAGATCGATGGCCAGTGGAAGTATTCAATTCAAGCTTGTTTGGAAAAATTTCGAGATGAATTTCCCAACCTTGCTTTTGATTATAATACTTTTCATTGTACACTAATCAGAATTGTTCCAGTTTTTCGACAAACTGGTAGTGTGGGACGCCAAGAGGGTGGTAGGAGACCAAAAGTCAGGACAGAAGAAGTGATTGGGAATGTTAGAGAAATAATGACTGATGCCCCTAAAACTTCAGTAAGAACTCTTGCTCAACAAACCGGGTTGTCAGTTGGTTCTTGCCATAAAGTTTTAAAAGAAGATTTACAGTTATTCCCATATCGTATAACTTGTTTGCAAGAAATCCTCGATATTGATTATCCGCGACGAGTAGTATTTTGCGAATGGTTTACAAATAATTTTAATGATGATGTCCTAGACAAAACTTTCTTTTCAGACGAAGCATGGTTTCATGTTAGTGGATATGTTAACTCGCAAAACATGAGAATGTGGAGTGATACAAAGCCCAATAATTTTTATGTTGAAGCTCCTTTACATCCTCAGAAAGTTGGTGTTTGGTGCGCTATAAGTAGAAGAAGTATTATTGGTCCAATTTTTTTTAATGGTACCTTGACTGCAGAAAGATATCGACAGGAAATACTATTGCCTTTCTTTAATCAACTTCGCGATGATGAACTAGCTTTGGGATACTTTCAACAAGATGGTGCTAGAGCTCACACAGCGGGGGAAACAATGAATATGTTACAAGAAGTGTTTGGAAATCGTTTAATTAGTTTAAACAGCGATCAAGAATTTCCTCCAAGATCTTGTGATCTTACACCGTGTGATTACTATTTATGGCTTTTTTAAAAAAATTCAATTTATCAAGTACCAGTGCAAGATTATATAGATCTCCAAGACAGAATTATAAATAAAATTAGTGAAATTAGAAATAGTCCCATACTGCAAAATGTATTTAGTAGCATTCGGAGGAGGTGCGTAAAATGCTTGGAAGAAGGTGGTGGACATTTTCAACATCTTTTATAATTATGGTCATTATTGTTGGTAATTTATACAACTACAATTTATGATATTTATTATAAGGTTGTAATCTAAGGACTCTACAAACAATTTATTTGTTTCAAATTTATTTTAAGCCATTTCTTACAATAATTTGTTGAATGTTAATATATTAAACTAGTACGATAACTAGATACTATTGTCATTATAAGATGAATAAAACCTTTACTTGTAAAGTTATTTCCTCTTAATTCTGCATTGTTTTTTTACATGTTACTACAGATTAGATGAGCTTTATTACACAAGAATGAATAGCATATTAATTGGATTATGTAATTTTTTCCAGTTATCGCATGAAGAGGTACTATTGTTCAGCAAGAATTCTCTAAAATATCAAAATACTTAATTTGAAATTTGCAAATTAATTACTGTTACCTTCTAAAATTTGGCTAGTTTATATTAATTAATATGGCATATTAAAGTAATATATTTCGACATAAACTGACATTTGCGTGTATGATAACCTATAAAATTGTATTAAGTAAATGTATCAATCTATATCAGACATGACTTCATATTTTCAAGGACTACTTTGACTTCGAATGTTTCTGAACACCCGTTATTAACTAGGTCACAAGCGGCCGGTATTATCAACGCATTTGAAAGGACATTTATATTAAATGGCGTTTAAAAGTAACGCGAGTATGTTATCAACATGTTTAAAAGAACATTTAACTCTAAACACACATTTAAATTTAAGTGCCTGAATTGCTACTCAAGTATCAAAAGGAGAATTAACGCATGCGTATTTACCTATGTATATGCAGTTCTTTGACTCAGATACAGTATATAACCTCAAAATTTCTGTGTATAGGCTATGTCTTTAATGAAATCAAAATGAAATAGCAAAATTGAGTAAGTAATTCATTAATTATGAATTCCCATCAAGTAAGGGTTACATCGATTCAAAATATATAGGTATTAATATTAATTTCTCTACGAATGAATTTTCAAAATTTATTGTAATTTTTTAAAGATAATTCCATTGTATGAATTTTTTACTTCTTGCAAATATTTCCAATATATTAATGCAACTATTTACGTAACAGTTACAATATTGTTTACTTTTTGATTACAATATACAAAACTACACTCCAAATCACGAAAGATGATCCCTGCGTCATTGATCTATAATTCTATCAACGACATTCAAAGAATAATCTCCACATCCGAATAACAAACAGTACCTACTTGTATGACAAGGATAGCTTGAACGAAAGTATGTGTTTTCTAGCAAAGACATACGGCTCAAGCAATTTATTTGAGTAAGACAAAGACGGGATTATTACCTACTCCGTGATAAATACACACATTTCCGCTTAGTAGTTCTGATTTCTGTCGTTAGTCGTTAACATTTGACAACATACATTCGTTGATATTTGATGGAATTTATTTTGTTTTTATAAATACATCAATCAACAAACCAGAATTCGGTGTGATTCGATACATACGTGTTCGATTGCAACTTTCCCCTCCTGTTTAAATAAAACATGATTATAAATCCGCTGTAATCCCCTTGCCCCTTCGAATCCTTAATAAATGATGTTTTGTATGTTTACAATCATAAAAACTTAACCTCTTAACGTAAATACAAGGCTGTCAAGATACAATTTTCCGACCTGCTGTTAATGAATATAAAAATGAAAAAGGTAATAATCCAACATGAAAGTGGCAATAAATATCAAGTTTTTTTATCGCCTTACGAAATAGAAGAAGCTGAAACGGGTAAGTTAACTTTTAAACATTTGTCAATAACAATTTATTTTTTGAAGTCGATTTTTCAGATTCCAACTTCTATAATGAACTAACAAAGTATCATAAATTATACGAACAAAATATAATACATAGGATTGAAGATCACAATGATGAAGTTGCAGGGAATAAAGATCAGCAAACTACAATGTTTTCTGAAGACCTGAATGAAAATTATCATGTTGAAAAAGAATTGGATGAACGGCAACAAAATAGAAATAGCTTTGATGAATTTTGGACCGAACAAGAAACTTTATTTCTCATTAGTTTGTATGCAGAATACCAAGACGAATTGAAGCATGCAAAAAAGAAGAAATATGTGTGGCAGATAGTATCTGAACGAACTGTCAGTATCACTAGATGAGCTAGAAGATGATAAATCATCAAATGATTTTAAAGCCATTTCCTGAAATATTTCAATTAAAATATTATTATAAAATATATATAGTCTCCATTTTATTTATATACATATGTCAATCGGCACTATTATAGAATCAAAGCTCTGAATACGACGTTCTTTTGCGACGTCGGATTAGTTACAAATGATTACTAAACACGGATTATGTTTACGTTAATCATAATCAAAATAAGTGCACAAACGAAAGCAGCTATATTCATTGAAATTTATTTTTTCAAAACTATAAAGGCAGCAATCACGACAACTTGTTTTAAATTCGTTGCAATATTTTGAATGAGAGAAAAACCATGGTGGTGTTAATACCTATTACATGAGCACATAATATATTTAGATTTTAATAAACCTTTTGTTTAGCGAGTGGCAGATGCATTGTGCTTGGGATTAGTTACAGTAAAACGCATTAAAGCTGTATAGCAGCAGTTTAAATCGTGTACTTCACAATATTGGATTTAAATATAAAAAGGATAATAATCATAGAGCATTAGTGGAACAATCCAACATTGCAGAGATAAGATTGACATTTCTTAGGAATTACATACAGAATTTGAGTTCTGTTCAGAGAGAAGTGGTATTGCTTGATGAGACCCGGCAAGATAATAATCTGCAGAGTGAGGGCAAGCGATATGTTGAATTACATTGTGGTTCAAAATTATGTTTTATGTCAAATGCTTCTTTATTGTTTTCAAGCAAATCACACATAGAAGATTATCGTGGAGAAATGAATGGAGAAATGTTAAGAAATTTCGTCATTTTGAAGAATGGAGAAAACAGCAAAGTATCACTGGAATTAACGAAGAAGTTATGCTGGCGTATTTCCATATTTATAGAAGGAAAATAGCACCTTCTTCATTGTGGACGAAGTATTCCATGTTAAGAAGTACTTTGAAAGTGTATATGAATAGTGACATATCAAAATACGGAAAACTGATTTCCTATTTGAAGAGTGAGGCAAGAACCCACAAGTCCAAAAAGGCGAAAATCTTGGAAAGGCTACATATAGAGAAGTTTCTGAATGAGGCTCCTAACAATAAATATTTGATGATGAAGGTATTATTTATTTTCTTATATTTAATTCAAAGTATTTATTCATTATTCGTTCGTGTATTCTATGCAGGTTGCCTTAATAATGGGTGTATCAGGTGCGTGTCGTTGTGATGAAATAACTAAGCTGAAAGTTGACGATATAGAAGATAAAGGAGGATACTTGTATGTTTCGATAGCTGACACAAAGACAAACGTATCTACAAGTTTCACTGTTATGGCAGAAGGATTTACAACAGATACTCTCGACCTCTACAGAAAATATGTCTGTATGAGACCAAAAGGTATTCCACATGGCAGATTCTTCCTAAATTACAAGAAAGAAAAATGCACTATCCAGCCAGTTGGAATTAACACCATTTCTAAGATACCTCAGAAAGTTGCATCTTTCCTGAACCTACCAGAAGCTCAATTATATACAGGACATAGTCTGAGATGTTCGTCAGCATTTCTTCTGGCAAACGCAGGAGCTGATATTACAACAGTTAAACGACATGGTGGGTGGAAATCGTCCACTGTGGCAGAAGGTTATATACAAGATTCAGTATCCAACAAAATTCAGTATCCGACAAGATTGATATAGCCAGAAAGATTCAAGGTTCAGACAGTCTAACGCCCTCGACTTCTGGTCATCAAATTTCTCTTCAGGATACTTCAAATATGTCTTCTAGTATAACTCTAAATTCGAATAACCTGAATGCAGAGTCAGATACAAAGAGGATTTCCTTCAACTTTAATATTAATGTAAATGTTAATTAGTTGCTATTGTTTACCCTTTAGAATTAATATAAATGTGTTAAAACTATAGCAGTTTGAATGTCTCTATGCAATCTAAATTTCACCTTGTTTTATCTCACTAGTGAGATAAATTATGTTTTTAACTCACTAGTGAGTTATAAGCTACATAATTGATTTAAAATCGCCATAGTTATAGGTCTATTATTAGGAGGTGTTGGATAAAATACATTTACATTGTGAAATCAATGGCTTTATAATTAACATTGATGATTCAAGCAGCAGTGAAGACAGTGATTAACAATACTTCCTATATGACCGCAGATAAAAAAAAAACTGTTAGCTATCCCATGTTTTTACTTAATCTATATTATAATTATAACCCAAGATTTAAGCCAACGTACGTGCTACACGTCGTTTTTAGTTCACGCCAAATATATCAAATTTTCTTGTGTTGGCAGTAAAAGTATCAAGTATTAGTATACAGCTGATTAGTTGTTTATGTAATGTTAGTTTATACTTTTAGTAACTGATTTTTTATGCAACAAATACAATGATATTAATACAAATAATCATACAAAATGTTACACATGCAATTGCCAGACTGTGGCCACAATTTTTATCTAAATATGTCTAGAAAGGTAGAAAAATTACAGAAACAGAATTTAACAAGTAGCTAGATTTCCTAATGTGCTAAGTAGAATTGATTGTACCGAAACAGAAAGGATATTTATCATGGAATATTCAGGTAATAGGACATTCTCAATTAAGAATTTGTGACATCGTAGCCAGATGGCCAGGATCTACACATGACCAAACAATTTTGAATGGATCGGCAATAAAAAGAAGCTAAGAAAATGAACATTTCAATAACCCAGTTATACTTTGTGATAGTTGTTACAATATTATAAAATATTTATTAAATATTTTTTATATTTCCTTTTTTTTGTATATATACTCATGATAATTTTATTATTAAACAAATAATAAGGCAATTTTGTTAAATGATTATATATGTATATTAACTTATTAAACAATTATAATTCCCAGTTACATTGACAATTTAATATATTAAGTTTTTTTTTTAATTGGCTCCTTTTTCTTACTGCGTATTCTTTTTCGTTGCAATTTTAATATTTGGAGTTAAAAATACAATGCATATAACAAAAATGTATGTCCAATTAAATACATTTGAATGTGTTTTCATCTTTTTGTAGCAAGTTTTTGCAAGGTACACTAGTGAAATGTGTTTCGACTGCCTTATTTGATTTGGTGTCCATCAGCTCTAATCTTCTGGTGTTAACTTAAAAATTTTTAATATACACAAAACAAATTCATACAAACTTAAAAATTTTTAATATACACAAAACAAATTCATACAATTTGATGAAAACAATAAATAAAATAACTATTGTTTGTATATATTATATAAATCTATAACTTATTGCAAGTAAAATTTTTTGAAAGTTCAATTACTAAACTTTTTCTTTCTTGCTCCATTTCATGTTCCTTTTTCAAAATTTCTTTCTGCAATCGTACAAGTTCTATTTTACTAGCAGTCAACAAATAATTTCAAAGCAAAAAAAAACATTTCACAGCAAATAAATTTGTATGAATATGTTTTGTTTATAATGCATACTGCAATTTCAAATATTTATACTGACCTTTGTGCAAAACTCAACTTATCTATTATGGCAGTGTTAAGTTATACTGCAATATATTCCAAAATTTATTTAAAATAAGGCACTGTAGAACGTTTAACTAATATCTAGGGTTATTCTATGATATAATTGAGAAGATAATGTTTATAAAACTGTCATAACAGTGAATATGTAATTACAGTTATACAAAGTAGGTACTCTGGTGTATTGTATAATTTCAATTCCAGTAATAATGCTGTTACAACTAACTTGAAACTGTTTGGTTTTTCCATTCATTAAAATGATTAAAGAATTACATAATCTTATATGTTTACTTAAATGTTGTAAATTCTTGATAGTTCATTTTATTTTTCAAGTGGTGTTATAGTTTAATTTGATTTGCTGTTTACGCAGCTTTGTTCAATTTATAGTAATTTTAATATAACTTAAGATGTAATTCGATTATGTTTGTTCATATAACCTACAAATTAGACCGTCTGTGTCAAATATATTTGGCCCGGAAACGAAGTTAAGTTCCATATTCATTTTTCAATTTACAGTATTTAATATGACGCCGAAGTACTGATTTGAATCATACAATGATTATTGATGACGCAGGGATCATCTTTCGTGATTTGGAGTGTATGTATGTACTACATCAATTAAAAACCATTTTACAACTAAAACTTAGTTCTAAGGAAACGTATAACAATATTAAAGATCTGCTCTTAATTTTGAATTAAAAGCAACACAATCAAAGCAAAACCAGGCACAAACTCTTCAAATGTGCTAAATTCGTATATTTTGTTCTAAAAGTATCATCAACCTTTCGACACTTGTTGTCAGGAAAGATGATCCCTGCGTCATCAATTGTATAATTCAAATCAGTACTCAGGCGTCATATTAAATACTGTAAATTGCAAAATGAATATGGAAACTATGACTTCGTTTCTGGGCCAAATAAGTTTGTTGACAGTCGGTCGAATTTGTAGGTTATGTGAACATATATAATCGAATTACATCTTTATATTACTTTAAAATTACTATAAATTAAACAAAGCTGTGTAAACAGCAAATCAAAGTAAACTATAACACCACATGAAAAATAAAATCAACTATCAAGAATTTACAACATTTATGTCAACATATAAGATTATGTATAATTCTTTTAATCATTTATCATAGTGAATTAATGAAAATGAATGACAAAATCAAACAGCTTCAAGTTAGTTGTAAAAGCATTATTATTGGAATTGAAACCATACAATAGACCAAAGTATCTACTTTGTATAACTATAATTAAATTACATATTCACTGTTGACAGTTTCAGAAACATTATTTTATAAAAAATGTCGTATAATTTTTGTTTAAAAAAAAATAAACAATTTAGTTACATCGAATACATTTCAACACAATTTTAAATATTTAAGAAGTATTTTAAAAAGGTATATAACCCCTTACCACAATTATTAGTCGTATCCTAAATACGTATTTCGACAACTAAGTTGTCAGCATCAGTAGGTAAAAACTACTAATTAAAAGTCACACATGGGGCACAGTAAAGTAAAATAAACGCTTCCGCACAACTACTATACACTGCAACCCTGTAAAGACTGATATCAGTCTTTACAGCGAAAGTCAGTATATAGAATCTATTTGATAACCCTCTCAAAAATATAATTAATATGTTAATAAGTTGGTTTCAGTATTACAAGTACTATTTTGTTTAACACCTTAGTTTATTAAATAAAAGATATTATTTATATAATGGACTGTAGTTAATTAACGAACAAAGATATGTATTTTTATCAAAATTGTTTGCAGAATCAACTTGATTAAATATCAATGCACCTTTAACCCTTTTTTATTCTATGATCCCTACACCAAGTTAATCATATAGTAATATCGTACGTCATCGTATGTTATGAACGTGTGAGCTTTAGTAATCTTAGTTATTTCGTAGGCAACGCCCATTTACATACAGGAACGGCGGACAACAAGCGAGCAAACTGTGTATTATTCACTTTGATAATACGTTGTGTTTAGTAATGAGGATGGTGGCTAATTTAATGTTGAATAGAGTGTGCAATGTACCGCGGGCGGGCTAATGAGCAGATAGGTGGTTGCGGGTGTAAGCCACTACCGGTCACCGCAATCGCCGACAACTAGCCCTTTCCTCTTCATTATATGTGCATGTATGCTGTATGCTGTGTCTAGTGAAGTGTGCTAAGCTTTAATTCATCAATAACGAAGTATGTAATTTCGTAACGTTTCGTTTAAATAATAAAATGGATACTCATTTGTTGATTAAGCAAATATATAAAATTAAAAGTGAAATTGCATAATAAATATTAGATAAGTAAAATGATTGAAAATTATTTTCTTTACCTGCAACAATTTTGAAACTTTATGGTAAGGTAAATGCTTGATTTATAGTCACTTGACAGTAGCAAACATACCTTTATGATTTGAATTTAAATCATTGTTGATGTGTGATAAAATGTAAAGATAAACAAAATTTCTAATTACTTACTTGTTTTAACTAATTATTTTTTATTTCAGGTCTTTTTACGGGATTCCGGGAATCATTTTGAGGCCATTAATTATTTTTTTTAATATAATAAAACACATAGTTAAACAATATGTAACATAATTATTAATTAGTAAACAAACCAACACTATCTAAACATAAGAAAAAGTAACTTAGAGCCGGTATTATAAACGATAAACATCTGCAGATTTTATTTTGTAAGCAAGTTAATTTTAATTTATTCTATAGATTGGGTATTATAAATAGCGTATAAGGAAACTAAACGAGTAAATCTACCAATTTAAACCCTAGAAAATCGTGGTATAAAAGTTATTCATTGGTTAAATGCGATCAGCTGTTTGCTTCAAATGTGTTTGAAATAACATAACCTTATTTTTAAAAGTTTATATTTTGTGTTTGATAACTTGAATTATGATGTCGTATTTATCGGTTTCATTAGCGAATATTTTTAAAAGTTTATATATATATTGTGTTTGATAACTTGAATTATGATAATGATAATATAATGTATGCTTTCAAGTGATAAATTTAAAGCAAAACAGACATTTCAATATGTTTTAAATATTATTGAAAATAATTCGAAACCTTATACAAATAGGTATAATTTCTGAAACGTTCCCTTTTTTTTGTCTTCAGACATATTATAAAACACAATAATATAATATAATATATGCAATAGTAAAATTAATCTAATATCACAGGCAAGTGCCAAACCACGAAGGAAACTTAAACATAACCCACTACTCTACAAATATAAACAAAAAGAAGTTAAGGATTAAATAAAGAATTAAGTTTTTTGTATTTTTTATTTTATTCAGTGGTTCCAGCTTTTATCAAAATGTTGAACTATAAAATACATAGCTATTTAGAGTTATTTTATAAATAATTATTTTACTTGCATGCATTTTTTATAATACCAGATTTTAACCTATTCGTTCAATAAATTTATTCGTCAAGTTATTATTCAGAGATTTATTCGCTCTTTATAATACCAATCCTTAATAAATTATTATGAAATTATTATTTATTTTCAAATTTTATAACGAGTTTAATCTGTCCGAAGCCAGATGTCGCTGTAATTAGTGGAAACATACGTTTCTAAAATAAAAACTATGAATTTCATACAAGCTTCTAACTAAGGTCCAATTCTTTCCAAGTTATCCTGCACATATGCGCATGCGTCTCCGACGTTTTGTGATATACGAATCGTAATGCATAATAATAATATGAATATAGTAAGAACATTTGTTTGTGTGTTAGTTGTGCAAAACAATTTTCTAATTTGTATAATTTGAGACGACATGTAAAAAAATATCATCCCAACGAGAAAATCTAACCTGTTCTCTTCGTTGCCGTCAAAAGTGGTTGAAAATTTCAAATATAAATGCAATTAAAATGCAAAATTAATTTTGAAAATGGTAATATTACGCGTGTGAACAGAAAAAATGCAAATATTTTTCATTCGCTAAAGATATAAATCAAAAGAATAAGTGGATTGCAGCTATTTGGAGATAACATTGGAAAGTAACTCAAATACAAATACTACATTATTTACCTCAACACTATAGCAGATATTTTTCATACTTGCTTTAACAATGCCTTAAATAATTCGAGTAGTATCCTCATAATTAATTTTTTTAATATTACCTGATTCATTACCATTTTCTCTACATATGATTGAAAAATAGGAAATGATATTAATAAACATAAATGTATTTTCATGGTTTTAATGTCGATAGTGTTTGCAAGTTTTGTGATATAAGGTTAAGTTATCAAGATCGATAATCGATATCTGTAACAAGATTCCAGTGTATATGCCATTCCAAATAGGAGCGCTGGGAAATAAGGCTCAAAATCAAAAATTGTGATTATTTAAAATACAGGGCAAATTTAGACAGACAAAATCAATATTTGGTTGTGTCAAATATTATTTTTATTGTCTGTACTGATCAGAACTATCGACGTGTTTAGTTATTTATTGTGGTATTTATTATTAATATTCATTAACAATATTTCTTTATTGAGATTATAAAGTGAAATATTTATTTTCTGGAGATATTTGATCACTTTTCTTAATTTTTTATTTATATAATTGTAAATATTTTAAAGCATGAATGACACAGCTTTACCAGGTCATCAAAAAATCCTAACGAGGATTAATGTGTATTTTAATCAGAAAGCTGCTGTTTTTAAAACATCAAGGAAACTAGGGATTAGCAAGGATTCTGTGTTTGACATTATCAAAGAAACTGAAATGTCTGGAGTTTCGTATTCTTCTTTAAGAAAACGAAGTTGCCAAGATGCTTACAATAAATTGGACGAAACATTAAAAACTACGATTGCATTCATTTTTCTTAAAAAAGTGAATTACGAACATGCACAAAAATATGTGAGGTTATTAGAGAGGATGTCAGTTTACCTCCTATAAAACGAACATCACTTTGGGGAATCACGAATTTATTGTATAGCTTAAAATAAACGTTTGTGATCGCTTAAAATGCAGAGGCAAAATCATGATTTTAAACTTATTCTGTCAAAAGTTTCTCTACTGTCAGAATGCTGTCACGGCAGGGTTTTTCTATGCTGTCAGTACTTCCGATTAGCATATTTTATTAGTTGTTTATTGTGCTATTTACTGTTAATATTCATTAAAATTTGTCTTTTGATATCGATGCATGGCAGAACAATATTCAACATTCATCACAGAAGGAAAAATTTATGATTTACATAATATTGTTGACAAGATGCTAGAAAATTTGACTTTTACTGTAAATATTGGATCGTCCTTAGAATTTTTATTAGATTCAGGTTCGTGAAAATGAGTATTAGTATATATTTGCCGCTTCTTGCTTGAATAAAATTACTAAAAGAGTGTCTGAGTTTCTTAGTAATAAATACGTTAATAAACAAATGTAAAAGTCACAAAATAATCTTATATATAGATATGTATAAAACGTCAACATATGACAGTGTAAATTGCATTCAGATTGAAGCGCCATCTACTCTCGTATATGGAATGAGCTTTTAGGTGAATATACGAGGGTGGTTTGACAATTAACTTGGTTCACACACTAATAGAGGGCGCAAATGTAATCTGTATATTAAAGTCACTAGATACATATAAAGTACCGCAATCCATAAGGCCAAAGAGTGCGAGAGAGAAAGCGCTACTTTTGCCCAAACATGGCCGCCAAACGTCAAATCACTTGTCGTTGCATCTAAACCTACCGTTGGCAACATAAAGTGTAATTATGCCTGGTTGTTGTATTATCAATTGCCAAAACAGTGTCGCCAAAGGTTTCCGTTTATTTGCATTTCCCAGTGGTGAAAGGAATGCAGACAGAAGAAAAGTGTGGTTATGTGACATTAATCAAGACAATGTGCCGGTAAATGCGAAGATTTGTGAGGTGAGTACATATGTAAAAGCAGATCACTTGTTATAACACTTAGTTACTTATGTAAGGTGCATTTTTCTGATTCCCAATTTGAACAATCAAGAGCAGATGACATGAAAAAACTAACTCCAAATGCACACCCTGATCTGGTTGTCAACCACAAAAGGCGAAAATGCGTGCTTTAGTAAACCAACAATAATAAATAATGAAAACAGTGCTTGCTTGTTTTAATTAATTGCCTTACTATCTGCGGTTTAATTATTAACGCATGTTCATACAGTTGCGTTCTTTTAAGAATACAGTACTAAATTGATTTATTATTTAACACAGCAATTCAATTTTGACGCCAAATTTTTGCCCAAAAATGGCGGAGGTTTGCGGTACTTTATTTATCTAGTGACTTTACTGTATATGTAGTCATAAAGTGTCATTCCTATGAGTTAATATTCTCTGGTCTTAAGTCATTCTGACAGTAACTCGTTGTTTGACAGTTACTTAAACAGAAGTGTTTCGAGCAATAGCGAAAAATGGGTAAAGTTGGAATTCGTGGTGTGATTCAATTCTTATATCTGGAAAGGAAAACAGCGAAGGAAATTCATGAGAGAATTTCACCTACATTGGGTGACTCATGTCTAGAGCTGAGGATGTTTGCGGTATAACCATGGTTATATCATGTAACCATAGTAAATTACTATGGTTACATGATATAACCATGGTTATACCGCAAACATCCTCAGCTCTACAGTCATGTCCTTCTTATGAGTGTGTTCGACTTTGGGTAAATGAGTTTAAGCGTGGCAGAACAAGCATTAAAGATGCACCACGTCCTGGAGCCCCAAAATCAGCTGTGACACCAGAAATCATCGATAAAGTCCATGATTTGATTTTAGCCGATAGACGAGTGAAAGTGCGCGAGTTAGCGGAAGCCACAGGCATCTCAACTGAGCGAGTTCACTTCGTTTTGCATAAAGAATTGCACATGCAAAAACTGTGCGCAAGATGGGTGCCGCGTTTACTCACTCAAGAGCAAAAGCGAATTCGCATGCGAATATCTGCCGACAATTTGCAAGTATTTCAGAAGAATGTAGTTGAGTTTTTCGCAGTTTTGTGACAATGGACGAAACTTGGATACACCACTATATCCCGGAAACTAAACAGCAGTCGAAACAATGGATTGCCCGTGGCGAAGCGGCTCCGAAAAAAGCGAAATGCGTTCCATCCGCTGGAAAGGTCATGGCGTCAGTTTTTTGGGACGCAAAGGGAATTCTCCTAATTGACTACCTTGAAAAGGGAAGAACCATTACCGGAGAATACTATGCATCACTTTTGGACCGATTAAAGGCGGCAATAACAGAGAAACGCCCGGGAATGGCCAAGAAAAAGGTGTTGTTTCACCATGACAATGCCCCGTGCATTCAAGTCATATCGCTCAGCAAAAATTGGCCGAGCTACGATTTCAACTGCTTCCTGCGTATTCGCCAGATCTAGCTCCTTCGGACTACCATCTATTCCCGAAACTAAAAACTTTTCTGGCAGGACGAAAGTTTGAGTCTAGTGAAGATGTCATACAGAAAGTAAACCAGTATTTTGAAAGCATCGAAGCAATTCATTTCCGTGAAGGAATCGCGAAGCTGGAGAAACGTTGCGGCAAGTGCGTTGAACTTCGAGGGGACTATGTCGAAAAATAAAGTACGTTGCAAAACTTAAATTGTTTTCTTTCATAGCAAACCAAGTTATTACGCGTATTATTATAATTGTTATTTTATTTATTATATCACTTAAAATTACAGCACTTCTAGTTCGTTTGAGAAATATTCTGTTATTTGGAAAAAATAATATCTCCCCCTTAGTCAACGATAGTAAATTCATAGTAGTTTCAATCCACGTCAGTTTTCGCAATGAATAATGTTTCTATGGCTTTTCAAAATCCTATTTCCTTGAAACTCGCAAATACAGTGTACTCTCTCCTTACGGACACCTCTTAAGCGGATACCTCCCATAAACGGACACTTTTTGCAGTACCAAAAGATTACTTAGGGATTTTTAAAATTTGTCTCTATTGAGCGGACAACCCTCCCATAACCGGGCGCGGACGCTTTTTTTCCCACACCAAAGTGATTTTAGTTCCCCATAACCGGACAGCTTACAACACTGTAACACTGTTTTTCCGTTTACTCTTCTTCATATTCGTACAGATGTTGCTGATTGAATAATACGTGTATGTACAAAGGGGAATTCCCTAAATACGCACAGCTTGTTGTTTTGAATGTAGTACGTAAATACATAGTACATTTATAGATTCTTATTGTATACATACTTGAATCGCTATGCCTAAAGCAGTGTTGACTATTAAAGACAAAGTTAATGTCATTGAAATTCAAAAAAATGAGAAACTTAGTGTACGCGAGTTAGCAATGAAATGTAAGATCAGTAAAACTCAAGCTGCTTGTATCATCAAAAACAGAGACCAAATTTTAAGATTGTGGGATACTGATGTCAATCTGGATAGAAAAAGGAGTATGCTGAACGTCAAAGGCGTTAACATTGATAAATTGTGCTACGAATGGTTTGTGAAGGCTCGAAATAAATGTATTCCTCTCTCGGGCACACTTATCAGGAGCAAGGCTAAAGAAATTGCAGATAAATTGAATTACGCAGATTTTAGTGCATCATCTGGCTGGCTGGAAAGGTTGAAAAAACTGCATAACATAACCTTCCGTGCCATTTCTGGAGAAGCCGCTAGTGTAAAACAAGATGACGTCAAAAGTTATACTGAAAAAGTGCCATCTTTGATTCAAGGATATGATTCACGAGATATTTATAATGCGGATGAAACTGGATTGTTTTTTCGGGCATTACCCGATAAAACATTTGCATTAAAAGGTGAAAAAATGCACTGGTGGAAAAATGGCTAAGGATAGGCTAACGATTTTGCACTGCGTCAATATGGCTGGAGAAGAGGAACCCCTTTTTGTTATTGGGAAAGCTGCAAAACCTCGGGCGTTTCGCAATATTAATTTGAACAATTTGCCAGTTACGTGGCGATCAAACAAAAAGGCTTGGATGACGTCTGATTTGATGACTGATTTTCTAGCGCAGTTCGATAGAAAAATGCAACTTCAAGAACGGAACGCCTGCTATTTTTAGACAATGCGGCCTCTCATCCTCGCGATCTTAAATTGAAAAATGTTAAAGTTATTTTTCTTCCAGCAAACACAACAGCATTTTGTCAGCCCCTGGATCAAGGCGTTATAAAAAACTTTAAGTTTTTGTACAAATCGTTATTTTAAAAAAATATTTTGCTGCAGATGGAAGACGCAAATTCTGCTTTGGATTTATCAAAATCAATAAATTTGTTAGATGTCGTTTATTTCATACACAAAGCGTGGGAGCGAGTGGGTCCTCAGACATTAAAGCATTGTTTCAGGAAAGCTGGTTTTGAGAAAACAGATATCCTAAATGTCGATAGCGGTTGGACCGCAGAAGATGAGCTTCCACTATCAGCATTTGCTCAGTTCTCCAATATTATTAATCAAGTTCAGAGCCAAATCCAAATTGACGTCAAAGACTATATTAATTTAGATAATGAAGTCTTCATTAATGATGAAGATGTGGAAAACATTAATACTGAAATGTTAATTGCTTCCCAAGAAATGCTCGCCAACTCGTCTGAAGATGAGCTAGAAAGTCAAATTGAAGACAAGTTAACTTCCTATAAAGAGGTTTATTTAGCTATAAGAAAACTAAAGGCTTTTTCTTTGTATCACAGCGACCTTAAAGGTGTTCAATTGCTTACTGATCTTCAAACACATCTCCAAGATAATGAATTTAGAGGAAAAACGCGCCAAGCTAGAATTTCTGACTTTTTTAAATCTATTTGAATACCGTGCATAACAAATTTTGTTTTTTTTTACTTCTCGCAAAAATGTTAATGAAAATTCCGTTTACTTTATCTAATATTTATGTGTTCTTGTTTTGGAAATAAAATTGTTTAAAGATAAATATATTACAAATTATTATTTACTCTTTTTGTACTTTTCTCATAAGCGGACACTTCTCATAAGCGGACAAATTTTTCAGTCCCATGGCTGTCCCCTTAAGAGAGAGTACACTGTACACAGAATTGCATCAACCGTATCTAACAAGCTTTTAGACCTGCAATCCTGCAATACTGACAAACATTGAATAAACTATAATATGTGGATAATGGTCTAACTTGTCTTTCATTTATGTGTTTACCATTAAAGTGGAATTGCGCACCTTTGACAGTATCATGAATGTTTACCAGCTCCATTACAATTGAATGATGTTGAGTTACGAAGCACCTTTGATTATTTAAACAATGAACGTGTATTGTCAACCTGTGATCAATAATTTAACAGCGTTCTGCCATAAATTCACGCATTAAGTCGGGCCCGTGTGGCATTGTACAGTGTGTGTGTGTGTGTGTGTATTTCGCCTCGCCATAATGAGTCTATTTAATTCAGAGTTGATGCTACCGCAATGTCTCGTTGTCAATTATTAACGCCGGACTGGAAATTTTGCCCGGTTAATGGGCAACGGTCCAGTGAGAATAAAGCACTGAAATGTTGAAACCATCTTTTCAGTAACGAATGCAATAGTTATAACGTAAAAGCAACGGATATAGGGTCTTTTTTGCAATGAAATATGCATGTTATGCAGTACATGGGAATATTTAAAAGATGTTTTAACTACGGTGAATAGTAAAAGTTTGTAATTTAGAATAAAATGAGTTTAAAGTATGTGCACAATGGGATCAGATTTAATCTTTTTTATAGTAATTTTAAGTTAATTATCGGATTCGTTCGTTTAGGTATTATCGAAAAACTAAAAGATAAATGTTCCGGAATTACATGAGGACTGTAAAGAATTAACATAAAAATATAATTTGTAGAGTTGATGGAAGGTGTTTAGCAGATGTCATAGTCGGGAAACCGTCCAGTCAGCTATCGTTTTTCAGGTCGAGCATATACCTCGTTTGTACGATTGTCTTTATTGCGTTAGGAGTTCTGTACGTTTAATTATTAGGAAATTTCATGATAACATTTTTCGGTCTTCTAATGACAGATATCTGAATCGAAACTCGAGAAAAACTAGGCAGCTGATGCATTTGTAGAAGATAAATTAGGCTCTTGGTACGTTGGCAAGCTTACGGTTTTCTAATCTTTTGTGCATATGAAGAATTGTCCTTGTTCGGGCAAAATAGATTTAATTTTGTATTTTTAGTTTTATTTAGATGTAGGTATAATATATTGAAAGGTTGCCATTTTCGGCATAGTCTCTTTCGTCCGTCAGATGTCACTATATTATATGGGGCTACCTGATAGGACGGAATTTGCTATACCTTATAGGCGATTTAAGCTTTTAAATTACTTCACTAGCTTAACTGACGACGCTTAATAGTAATAGCAGAAACATATGTCTTAAGCAGAAGTAAAAAGCTGGAAAATACGAGGTGTGTTGTCCATGTTTACAGTTACAGATGTGTATTTTACATGTCTGTTTCATTTGTAACAAATGCGTAATACGTGCTTAACGTATTGATATACTTAAACCTTTTTTGTATATTTACTGCCATCTGGCATCGTGTTAATGGACTTACACCTATATGCGTATTTTCTTCCCTTCTGTACCGGCTTAGCCGGTCAAGGGAAGGGTTGCCATTTTCGGCATAGTCTCTTTCGTCCGTCAGATGTCACTATATTATATGGGGCTACCTGATAGGACGAAATTTGCTATACCTTATAGGCGATTTAAGCTTTTAAATTACTTCACTAGCTTAACTGACGACGCTTAATAGTAATAGCAGAAACATATGTCTTAAGCAGAAGTAAAAAGCTGGAAAATACGAGGTGTGTAACACACGGATACACACTCGACTTGAATGCTTGAATTTTTACATTTTTTATTTTAATTTAAAGAAAGATTGTTTTTCTAATTACAATTATTTATTTTACTATTATAAAAACTTTAATTCATTATTATCATTATATATGAGTATGAATACCATATAAATATAAATAATTCTAAAACATATTTTATTAAATTTTAAGAAATTCAACGAAAGACAAAAGTTCTATATACTTTCCATTAAACTTATTTTCTGAACTTACAACTGATATAATTAGCAAAGTATAAAAATTAATTCCGGCTGTATATGTCTGTATTGCCGAGCTTTGCTTTTGTTATATTTTGGGACTGAAAACGGTGAGAATAAATGTAATAAACTTAGAGTAAATGATACATATTGGTTTTTCGTTATATGACTGACGTTATTTTCTTACAGTGAACATACAGTAAGTAGTTGTAACTATCTACATATAGATGGCGTCATATGTGGCCTACATATAAATGAAGATTAACCTTTGCGTTCTTTTTTAAGTACTACATGAATTAAAAGTGATAAAAACTTAAGGTTTGTTCGATACGTCTACACTTCCTAAATTATTCTACACCGGTGTAGTACGTGTACTGTCAAACTGATGCTACGCATATTTCAACGGAGTAAACTGCATACGCTACGAACAAGCTTTAGATGTCGTGGAGAGCATGATAATTTAAAGAATTATTTTCATATATGTAACGGGTGTTCAGAAACATTCGAAGTCAAAGTAGTCCTTGAAAATATGAAGTCATGTCTGAGATAGATTGATACATTTACTTAATACAATTTTATAGGTTATCAAATTAGTATCAGATATAGCAAGCGCCAATTAAGTTGGCGCGAGGAGGGGGTACGCAGAAGCCGTTTTTAAAAACGTCCACCCCCACTACTCAAGTAATTATCAGAATACATTTGTCATTGACGTTTGGCGGAACATAATGTCTTTGCTAGGGGATCATAAAGTGATACACGCTCAGAGGTTAGAATTATCTGACATTTGATGTAAAACCAAATACAAATCTCCCCACTACTTCTAATCCTGCGCGAATTTACCCCTCCTCGCGCCAACTTAATTGGCGTTTGCTATACTTAAGTAAAGATATACGATTTTTTGTTCAGAGCCCACTTGACTTCGAATGTTTATCTCGTTATATTGTTAAATTTAAAAATCGCGCTTTTTGTTTGCTATCGACTGTAGCTCTACCTATATTTTTAAGAGGAATTATACATAAACAGGGTACCAGTTTTTAACGTTAAGTTTCTCGTGTCCTTCGCTCGCTTATAGCAGAGACAACTCCTTATAGTTATATACTGGGAGCCAATGGATTTTCTTGATTTTTAATGGGTGAAAGCAACATAGGTTTAAATGCGTTACATTGAATTTATTAAAATTCTCTGTGATAAGAGATGGCACTATATAGTAAATTCTTATTTGCTGTATGATATTGTTTTATAATTTATATTTTTTATGGGTTAAGCCAAAATAGTGAAAATATAACTTTTCTATTGAAGATGTAATATTTCGCTTGTGCTAGTGAATAGTTAATTCTGAACGTACATAATAGAAATGGTTTGGATTATTTATACATGTACAGGACATTACGAAATAAAAAGACGTTCAACTATCACAAAACAATTTACATTGAATCGAAAGAGCCCATGGATAGCTCTTTATAAACTCGCATAGCCAGATATCGAATAATTCTTAATTTGGTTGGTTCCAGAGCAAAAATGAGCATAGTTTAAGTGCTTAGACGTAAGAAACATGCACGAACATATTCACACATGCCCACTCAATATTCCACAGAACACGATTTTTAGTAGTATCATTCTTATATAAAAGAAACTTTGAAATTTTGTAAAATTTACTGCGTTATTGAAAAGACTATTTAAGAAAATATCTGAAAATCCTGACGTATCTCACTAAATTTTAAATCAGATTTAGAATCAGCATGACGAGACACATAAACTGCACGTATTAGTGTATAAGAAAACCAAGTTGTGTTAACCAGTGTAATTAGCTTTACGAATTAACAAAAGTGAGTAATTTAAATCCTAATTATTTAACAATTGCTAATGCATAGTTCATACTGAGCAAAGTATCCTCTTGCAGTCACAACAAACACTAATTGTTAATTATGATAGATTGATGCACTATTAAAGTTAAAAAAGAAATTATAATATAAAATCAAACAACCTCACGATACTGAGCTATACATTTATTATAAACACAATTAATATAACATCTAAAAACCATGATAAATCAAAAATGATATTTTTCAATTGTTAAAATATGTTTATACGTTTAATATATTACGTTAAGTAACCCAAATAATCATCGGATAAAAATAAGTCCTATATACTTTTCAAACTGGCTGATTAAGCATATTTCCCATTTTATTTTTTGTATCGAATGCAGCACCAATCGTGTACCCGTGGATGTACCGATTCTTCGAGTTTTACATTTGATGTGCTCCTATTTCATTGGATATTGGATTCGGCGATCTGCCACCAATACGTCCTTACACATTTCACCTCTTCTCCCTAACGGTTTTCTTCCATTTACCATAAAAGTCGGTGATCATTTCCAAATTAACTCCCGCCGATTGCGCTAATCCAACGTAACTGAAATCCCGGTTCTCGTTATTCGTGAAAACGTGCGGATTTCCCAACAGTAGAGTGACTAGATTGCTGGCACCCTTCTGTTGTTGCGACAGATAATGACAGCATTCGATTATTTGTATGTAAATGAGGGTGTCCTTGTCCTTCTTTTTCGGGTATTTAATGTAGGGAATGGGCAGCCGTTCCTGGGGCCTTTGTGACCTAAAGAATCTATTACCTTGGTGGAATTGGGATTCTAGCCAACGTATGGCGTCACGAGCTTCTAATTTTTCCCGTTTCAAATCGTCTAATGCAGAAACAACTGTGAAATGAAAAGAAAAATTATTACATTTATTTTAATTCAACACAGATTCACAGAAAATAACATTTCCTGTCTCAATTACAGTTTCGTAAATTCATTCGCTGTTTCTTTTTCCATTCAAAGTTTAAAATTACTCGCAACATGACAAAACAAAAATCAATATATAAATACGAAAAATAACTACAATATCCATGGTGGCTGATATGAAGTGTTACCAAATCAAAAGTTGTATTCTTTTATTGAGTTTAAAGGAAAAAATGTTGGCAAATAATTAAAAATTAAGAATCCATTACATATTTGCAATATGGTCAGCTTTGGAGGGAATTATGGTTTTGAGACAGTCAATAAACGCATCGCAAGCCGATCGAATATACTTTGGTCAGTGGCGCCTCTTTAATGAGAGCAAGTGAGCAATTGCACCCCCTGGAATTATGAAACAAAACAAATCAAGCGGCGACTAACTGAAAGTATTTATTTATTATGTATATTATGTATTCATAGTTATTGACGAGGAACGTGGCACGCTAACAACGTACATAAACCGAGCGTCGTCACAGATATACTGAGCAAAGCCCTACCGTTGCTCTGTTAAGGCATTAACATTACATTGATGGTGGGGTGAACTGTATTTTGCCGTACTTCAATGTCGTATAATACATAGCGTTGGAGCAACTGAACCAGACTGCTCTCGGGCGTTGTTACAATGAATACAGTATCTATTTTACAGAACAACGCGTTTTCGCGGTTAACGTATAATGAAAAAATCGCAGTAAAAAATCTTAAACGGCCGATGCCTCAATTATGTTTAGAAAATAAACAATCTGTTAAAGGTAAAGACGTTATAAGAAAATTCAAAATGTATATTTATCAGAAAAATGAATGGATTTGTGGGTGTGAAATTAAAAATACTTTGTTTTGTTTTCCGTGTCTTTTGTTTGGTGGTGAACCGTCTTGGTCAAAGAACGGAATAAGAGACTTAATTCATCTTTGTGCTAAAATTATTAAACATGAAAATTCCGAAGGGCATTTGAAAAATATATTTAGTCTAAGAATGTTAGGAAAAAATAATATTCAGAATGTTTTAGATTCATTATATAGAAAAGCAATTCAACAACACAATGAAAAGGTAACAAAAAATAGGCATGTGTTAAATTTAATAATAAATTGCATTAGATTTTGTGGCGCGTTTGAACTGGCACTTCGGGGTCATGATGAACAGCAAACGTCGAATAACAAGGGCACTTTTCGGGAATTGATAAATTTTACGGCAGAATTGGATAAATCGCTCAGAGATCACATCGAAGCAGCACCGGTTTTTAAGGGATTATCAAAAACGATACAGAATGAGCTGCTTGATGCAATGTTGAACGTGTATCATGAACAAGTTGCCAGTAAAATTAAAGCAACCGACTTCATATCTGTGATAGCTGATGAAACCACAGATGTGTCCAATCAGTTTCAGTTGGTGGTTGTTTTAAGATATATTGTGAACGCGAGACCGGTCGAAAGATTTTGGGAATTTCTTCTACCTAGTGGACATGATGCTAATTCTTTATCTGCCTCCATCCTTAACGAAATTAGTTTGCTTGTTGATGACCCAGAAAAACTGATTGCACAGAGCTATAATGGGGCAGCAGTCATGAGTGGTGCTATTAACGGCGCGCAAAGACATGTCCAAGACCAGTATCCAAGGGCTAATTTTGTACATTGTTATGCACATCAGACAAATCTAATTATGTCACATGCTACATCGAGCAGTAGTAATTGCAGAATTTTTTTTGCCAATCTGACGGGATTATGTACATTTTTCTCCACTTCACCACAACGAGCTGCAAGATTGGAAGAATTCCTTCAGAGAAAAAGCTTACCTCGTTCTTCAAAAATAAGATGGAACTTCAATTCTAGGACAGTGAATACAATATATGAGCACCGAGAAGAAATAATTGAAGCTCTAGAACAAATCGAGGGAGAAGCTAGTTTACAAACTACCATTCATCAAGCTGGTGCCAATTTGCGAATTTTAGAGGAAAATTTTATCTATTGGTTAACTTTCTTTCATAAAATTATGCTACATGTGGACATATTGTTTAATCAATACAAAATGTCAATACAGATGCATTAAAAATCAAGAATTTAGATAATTTTGAACGTGCTATTGGAAAAATTCGAACCGAAATCGCTGACACACATAATCAGTTGGTTAAACAAAAACCCAGAACTGACTCCTCGACCATCAAAGCGGCGAAGAGTAACTGATGGTAGCCAAAGAATGAGGGCAACTATCGAAGCGTGCGATATTATTTTGCTAGAAATAAAAATTAGATTTCGGTATTCAGGGCACTTAATATTAGCAAACTTAATTTCTTTTAAACAGTTCTCCTCTTTTCAAAAAAAATTTCCGGAAGATTGCCTTAAAGAAGCAGTAAAATTTTATCCATGCCTCAATGAAAGCAGACTACGAACTGAATTAAGCGATCTATATTCTAGAGAAGAATTTAGGCATAATATAGAAGTCGGTGCTGTAGGTCTGCTAGGTCTTCTGCTGGATGGATTAAGCGACACTTTTAATGAAGTTGTTACGCTTTTAAAAATTGTCATTACAATCCCAATGACAACGTCCGAAGCGGAACGCCAGTTTTCACGGTTGAAGAGAATAAAAACTTTCCTGAGAAATACAATGAAAGAAGAGAGAGAGTAAATGCCCTTACTATGTTATCTTGTGAAAAAGAATGTATAAATGATTTCCCAAACTTTAATGAAAAAGTGATAGAACTGTTCTGCAAATCAAAGACACGTAAAATGGACTTCGTTTATCGTCAGATGTAATTAAACTGTGTAGTGTAATATTTACTATTCCCTCAAAACAAACTCTACAATGAACAGTACCTGTCTGGAACAGTACGTCGGTGAAATTTATGAACTCTACAATGAACAGTACCTGTCTGGAACAGTACGTCGGTGAAATTTATAAGGATTGGGTAAGCGCTTTTGTATTACACTTTTTAATTTTGAAATTATGCACTCCCTATGTGAACCACCCCGAGCCGCCACTGACTTTGGCGTTCTTCGTCTTCTGTTTTGGGTTGGACGCCAGCACGTCCAGACACTTGAGCACACTGCTCTTTGTACTATCCCCAATAGATCTCTCAATTCCACTTTGTTAGTCTTGTAACCTCAATTTCAACAAATATGGCTTTTATATGAATACGAAGACTTCTTGTCACAGAAAAAAGTAAATTTGTCTTTTTGTATTGATGTGGAAGAAAAGGGGAAGATCTGGAGAGAAGATGAAATGGGAGGCAGAATAGAGGAATATAAAATAGGAAGAGGAAAAGGATTTGACTGGAAGCAATGGTAAATCAAAATCTTGATAAGACCATCCATGCAAGCCTATGTTTAACAGTAGATGGATTAAGGACCAAGTAAGTATTCATATAGAAATGAATCCTATGTAAAATCATTAGAAAATATCTGGAGTAGTTAATAGTATTGGAAGACAAGACATCAAAAATATAGAGAAGAAACAAATCAGCCAAATTAGTTCGAAATATACACTTCATACCTTCATCCTATGCTTTTAATAGAAGCATCCTAAAAATTTATATTTTAGTCAGATTTTAAAATAAAATAAATTTACTTAAGGCACTAATTTACCAGTCAGAAACTGGTTATGATAAATTATATAACGACAAACCATAAATCCAAAAAATTATACCCAAAACTCAATAATATTTAATACAATTTTACTAAGACGTACCTGCTGATGGTACAAGTACTATAAATTTCCTGGAGTAAACCAGTTGCTTGACCATTGGAGTGTAGATTATCAAAGAATCGGCATCTATTACTAGATAGGGGGATAGAGCGGTTTTTCCTTTCACTCTGGTTTCCAAATCCCGAACTTCTGCGGTAAGCCATAGTTGCCCCATGTGCTTCATTTTCATGAGTTGTCCTTTGGTAGCATCTGGAGATTTGATCTCGTCTTGTCTTTTAATGCCGTCACTGTCACCATTTTCACGATTTTCCTGAAATATATTTAGATAACTAATAGTTAATTGTCATAGAAGAAAATTTTGTGAAGTGGTTGATACAAGTTGACCAGCAGTCAAAATTGGTGATGTTCCTAACTTAATTTAAAACACTGATCATTTCAACCATTTAATAATACAATAAATTATACATTTATCTAAGATTATATATACTAATCTATTTTTAAATTAATTTGTTAGACCTTCTTTTATTCAGACATAATATCGCTTGTGTAAAATCTATACAAGTGTCCCGTTTCGTTATGTTCAAATTTTAGGAGTGTAAAGTAGACTTCATTTCAAGTAACAAAAACGCAAAACTTGTATATTCATTTTTATTTGTTTCAAAGTTACAGATCTATGAATGTGATTGTCAGATCATGAAAAAAAATGTAATCCTATAGTGAATACAAACTGATTTTATTTAAAAAAAAGTTATACGATTCAATTCAACAGGCTGTTAACGTCGCATAATAAAATGTTATCCTAAAATAAATAAACACGTGTCGTAGTGCATACAGTAATTTCTTGGAGATCTACAAAAAAGAGTACTGGAAACTGATTTATGATAAAGAAGGTTCTTACTTATTTCGTAAGTGCTGAACCGTGAATATCATACAATAAACAAAAGTTCAGATGACTGTTAACGTTGCATTTTTTAATAAAGGATTACATTACGTTTCAGTTCATACAACAGCTTATTAGTGAGTGGACACGTTTTCTTTATTCAAAATGCCTTACCGATTTTCTTCTCAAGAGTATGCGGACATGCATTTTATGTATGGCTACTGTAACGGCAGTGCACGTCAAGCAGTTATTGAATACCGACATCGGCTTCCCGATAGGCGCATTCCTCATTCCAGAACGTTTCTGGAAGTACACAGACAATTTCGGGAATGCGGACTGCGTGATTATCTTTTCGACCGAGTAAATTTGCCAGCAGACTTAGAGGAAGAAGCAGTAGCTATTGTTACAAGGGATCCCACTCTCAGTGTACGTCGAATCGCTAGACAACTAGGAGTGCCACGAACAACAGTTTGGCGAATTTTAAAACGTGAGGACTTAAATCCATATCACTATCGCAGGGGACACGGTTTGCTTGAGGCAGACCACTATGCTCGTCTAGTTTATTCTACCTGGATATTAAGACAGTCTTCATTTTAATTTCTGCAGAACAGTCCTCTGGACAGATGAATCTACGTTCACGAGAAATGGTGTTACAAATCTGAGAAACCTGCACAGGTGTTCATCAGAAAATCCCAAAGCTAGACGCCCATCTAAATTTCAACATGAATTTTCTATTAATGTTTGGGCGGCCATAATCGATGACTTGTTGATTGGTCCTGTCGTTCTTCCTGGGAGATTAAATGCGGACAATTACCTTCAATTTCTTATTGACGAACTGCCAGGTCTTTTAGAGGATGTCCCACTGAATGTTCGACGAGACATGGATGGGGCACCACCACATTTCGGAATTGCTGTCCGAAATTAGGTTAACGTCAATTATCCAAGATGGATTGGTCGAGGTGGTCCTGTTGCATGGCCACCCAGATCACCCGATCGTAATCCCCTTGACTTTTATTTATGGGGGTACATGAAAAATATAGTCTACGCGCAAGTTTCGAACACAAGAGAAGAGTTGTTGGATCGTATTCACCTGGCTGCCGAGCAAATCCGACAAAACAAGTATGAAATTTGGATAAGTACTTCTTCTGTTGGCTTACGGGCACAAGCCTGCATTTAACAAGGAGGTGGACATTTCGAAAATATTAATTGAACTTTTTTAAATAAAATCAGTTTTTATTGACTTTAAGATTACATTTTTTTTCCATGATCTGCCAATTACATTCATAGATCTGTAACTTTGAAACAAATAAAAATGGATTATACAAGTTTTGCGTTTTTGTTACTTGAAATGAAGGCTATTTACACTCTTAAAATTTGAACATAACGATACGGAACATCTTGTATATTAATACCCCATTCTATTACATGAATGAGGAAATAGTTAACAGGCAATGTATACGAAATTTTTTTTTATTAAAATTTACAATTGCAGTATCATCTGATAACAAAGTAACAAAAGTTCTTGTATGCTTTTTTTTCGAGACGGTAAATTCTTAAATATTCACAAATGTATTGCATACATTTGGAAGACATTGTATATTGGTATTGTATCAAAATTTTGATTACTTTTTTCCACTATTCATGTGCTTTTCATTGTAGAACAAACTTGTCTAAATTCATAAAATTAGACACTGAATTGAACATTTTATAACATGAATTAACTCGGAAGAGATTGCTTAAAAAAAATCTTCGTTTCATTTCATGAAAGCGCATATTAATTTAAGCAAGCGCATTATACCATTTTAAAGTTATTCATGAAACGAAATGCAAATCAGATTTACGCCGAGCGTAATCAAATGAAGAAAATTTCGAATCGATACGTGAAACGAAACTCGTCTGTTCACCAATTCAATCCGAATTTAGCATATTCATGGTGACGGTATAGGAGAACGACCCGTGAGTCGGCATATAATTGGCACGGGAGTAGTTAGTTATGTGTTTGTTGGAAAAGCAGGGAACAAATATCGCACTCATTACCGCCCTGCGGGACCGGAAACGGCTCCGATACGACTCCGGAATGCGTCCGGAGTTTGCGTTGATGCAGTGAAATGCGCCCAATTCCATATAGATGCAAATGAGAGCGGGCGCGCGATTTCGACGGCAATTTTCACGAAATGCGCGTAATTACATCACTTCCGGTTTGTAGACTTCATGCGCCCCGCTATGTTTAATTAAAACGACGTTTTTGAAACAATTTTACCGATGCCCATAGTGTTCTTTGGCGAAATAAATCAATTAGATACATTAAACAATGTAAATGTTTCATTGATTTTTGATGACTGCTTTATGAACAATGTAAAAAAATTAAAACAATATATAATATGGATAAAATCATCGAGGAATTAACCAAAACTTACTTAGACTCTTAATTTCTGTTATTTTTATAGACCTAGGAACACCGGCTACATTGAAAGTAACGGCACCAAATAAAATATAAAAGAAGGGAATAATACAATCGAAATACTTTGATCAGATGGACGTATTTTAAAAAGTCAGGTTACAGGTGCTTCAACAACACAAACAAAAGAGCTCCTTAAAAATATCATGAAGTAACTTGTTGTAGTCCGTTTTAGACGATGTCTATTTTGCCAGAAAATTTACCAGATAACATGCGTTCCAAAAATACCGTATGAAACAGACATTTTACGTCTAATTTACCGACTGAAATTTAATAGTAAAAGTTCTATTAAAACCATGTCTAAGACACAGGTCTACAGTGATTTTGATGTTTGAAAGCTGTTTGCTAATTTGTATATGTTTGGGGGCCCTTATTCCAAAAAACGCCATATTTTTGCTCTATCACGTAATTTTTTTTTATAGCGCTCTATATCTTAAAAATGTTAATTTATTAATCTACATACCTATGACAAGAAAATGTTTGTTCCATGTTAGGCATGATTTTTAAATGAATTGATTTTTATGAAATTAAATGTGATTTGGCAACACTGGTTAATATTAGATTTCTCAGCAAAGCAACAGAGTCGGCGCAGAAGCGTCAATACAACGTTGAAACCTGCTTATGTGCAGTTTGGTTGTGTTAGTCGTCGTGCTACTGTGTCCGCGCGCTTGTTGTCTTCGTTGTTGCGTATTTTAAGTGTTCTAGAACGTATAAATATGGAAAGAAGACATTGTGTGAACAATCCGAATAACTTTTGTTATATCTGTGGTAGTTATGTGGTAGTAAAGCAGAGGCAAACTATAACTTCGTTTGTGAAAAATGTATACCACGCTTATTTTGGTGTAAAAATTGGCGACCAAGACAAGTCCTGGGCTCCTCATACTGTTTGTTCCGTTTGCGTTGAAGCATTAAGAAACTGACAAAAAGGTAGGAAGAAATGTTTAAGCTTTGGTGTTCCTATGGTACGGCGAGAGCCTAGAAATCACAGTGATGATTGTTATTTTTGTTCGTGTAATGTTCAAGGATTCAACAGAAAAAATAAGAAACAAATTGTGTATCCCAATCTTGACTCTGATATTCGACCAGTTCCTCATGGACCAGATGTACCGATACCTACCGCCCCAAAAGCACTAGAAAACGTCATATCGTCAGAATCAGAGCAATCTAATTGCGACCCAGATGACTCAGATTTCACACCAGATTTCAGAGAGCCCGAAGTGTTTAACCAGAGCGAACTAAATGATTTAATTAGAGATTTGCACCTTCCAAAGGATGCATCCGATTTGTTAGCCTCCCGACTTCGTGAGAAACATTTACTGGCACCTGGCGTCACATCAAGCTTTTACCGGGATCGCGAAAAAGAGTTATGTCAATATTTTACTTATTGACTCAAGTAAGCGTAGTTTAAAAGGCGTTTTATTGCACAATGGTAACGAGCTGGCCTCGGTTCCCGTTGCCCATTCGGTATATTTAATGGAAACGTATGAAAATTTTGAACTTCTTTTAAAGAAAATAAACTACCAAGAACATCAGCGGATGCTTTGTGGTGACCTTAAAGTGCTGTGCATGCTACTAGGACAACAAGGAGGTTATACAAAATTTCAATGCTTTATTTGTGAGTGGGATAGTCGAGCAAGGGATAGACATTGGACTCAAATAGAATGGCCCTCTAGAACAAGCCTTACACCTGGTAGCAAAAATGTATTAAGAGATAGCTTGGTTGACCCCAAAAATGTTTTACTGCCTCCTCTCCATATCAAACTTGGCTTGATGAAGCAGTTTGTTCAAACCCTAGACCAAAAATGGACAGTGTTTTAAATATTTGTGCGAGACATTTCCAGCCTTATCCGATGCCAAGTTAAAAGAAGGTATTTTTGTTGGGCCGCAGATAAGAACATTATGCAAAGACAAGGATTTTCAAAACACAATGACCAATGTCGAGAAAAACGTCTGGGTTTCATTTAAAGAAGTAATTGATAAGTTTCTTGGGAACTCTAAGGACGAAAACTACGAGAATATTGTTCAAAATATGTTACAACACTTTCATCGTCTAGGTTGTAATATGAGTTTGAAAGTGCATTTCCTGTTTTCACACTTGAACTATTTTCCTGAAAATCTTGGAGCAGTTAGCGAAGAACAGGGAGAGAGGTTTCACCAAGACATTAAGGAAATGGAACGGCGATACCAAGGCAGATGGAGCATCACGATGATGGCGGACTACTGCTGGATGTTAAAACGGGATATGCCCTTAAAACATACAACCGAATGTCCGGACAACGCAGCTTTCTGGCAAAAAGACAAAGATTTCACTTAAAAAAGACTGAGTAAAGTATTTTTTTCCACGTTTTTAACTTGTATTCCACCTTTTCACTCAATAAACAAATAATTTTTTTTAGAAATATAGTTTTTTTCATTTAATATTTGCAAAAAAACCTTACGTGATACAAATAAATGCATAGAATTTTTGAAATCAGCCTACCAAAATTATATAAAATCAGTTTTCAAAATAAAAACATCTGTCAAAAAGTTTAATTTTGTAGACCTGTGTAATTATCCTATTTTGTAGACTCGTAAACCGTATAATATTATTGCGATACGTAAAGGTACAAAGGACAACTAGAAAAAGTCTACCAAAATAATGACATTTACGAAAACTCTCATGGACGCAATGCGAAATTAATGTTCGTCAATTTACAATAGAAAATATCAGGTATACGCTTTTTCTAATCAATACAAGTCTATGTTTGAATTTGTGCTTATGTGGAAATGTCAAGTGTATAAAAATAAATACAATAGATGGCGCATCATGTTCTGCGGATCGAAAAATATTACTGTCGCGTGGATTTCTTTGTAACTTGGACAAATAATATGATATAAGTGTAAAACATAAATTTGCAAGATGTCATAGGAAATTTGCTGTCTATGTTACAGGCAAATTTTCTGGCAAAATAGACACCGTCTAAAACAGGCTTTAAAAAGTTATGTCACGTAAAAATGTTTACAATGAGTAGTTTAAAATTACCCGCCAGTAGTTTAAACTTTTAAAACCGGTATATAATATTTAAGTTATCTGCTAAAACTTAATTGGCGCATCTGCCTTTATGGTTGTTCATTAAACCTGGTAACTCCCCGAAAGATCCTGGAAGCTACAGATCTATAATTCTCTTGTCTGCTATAAATTTCTAGACGGACTTCTGTACATGGCTGTGTCCATGCGTTGGCTTTAACAACACACAGTGAACCAAGTTTTCAGAAGGGCCTGAGAACATCCGCTGCTTTTGTCGATCTCTCCAGTGCCTATGACACAGTTTGGAAGAATGGAATGACTTTTAAATTCAAAAAACCATTTCATCTGCTGAATTAAGCAAACTTATCCAGAATACGCTGAGATATCGTTGAATCGCAGTCTGTCTAAACTATCAAACTATGGCAAAACCTTGATGAAAAATTACTTTCCACAACGCTCGGTTCTGGCTCCTCTAATGTTCAATATTTACACCAATAATCTTCCACCCAGAAAATCACGAAAATTTCTATATGCAGATGATTTGGCTTTATGCACCCAAACCAAGAATTTAAAGGTGGGAAATTACAACTTGCTGAAGATCTGCATGCTTTAGATTAATATTATAAGAAATGGCACTTACAACCAGACCCATCGAAATCCGATTCATGCGCGTTTCATTTGTGTAACAAAGAAGTCAACAGAGAGCTGAATGTTGAATTTGGTAGTGGTCGGATCAACCACAACCTCCACCCTAAATATTGAAAAACGTAACGTTAAACCGGTCTCTGACATTCAGGCAGCAGCTCTATAAAACTAGTCCAAATAAATAAATAAATTGTTCATTGATTAATTGCCAAACTGATTATTAAATTTAACTATTAAACTAATAATTTTTTTTTTTTCAAAATAAGTGTTAATTATATTGATCAAAGTTATTGCTTGAAATGGTTAATATGCATTTGATTGATACAAAGTAAATTGCAATCGTGCTGCTAACACGACTGTATGCAGAAAGTTTTCAAATAGGCGTTTGCCCAATAAAAAGACTTTTGAAAGAATTCATAAACGTTTACGAGAATTTGACAGCTTCAAACCACTTAAGCCCGTTTTAGACGATCTCTATTTTGGGAGAAAATTTACCAGATAATATGCGTTCCAAAAATAGACACCGTGTAAAACAGATATTTTGTCTAATTTAGCGCCATATTTTGATGCCGCTTGACTGCCAAACCACGCTAAACGTCTTACGTCAAACTGTAACAGAACTTACCAAAATATAGAACTTTTGCTGTCTACCGCTCAGGAGTACTATGAACTGTCAGTTTTTCTAACTCTTATTATAATTTCAAAAGGGTAAAGTCCCTAAACTAATGCTTATGTTTAACTATTAAACATTAACTCATAACTTCGAAAAAATTAATACAAAATTGAGAATGTCATCTGAATTTTAACAAAGATTTATATTTGAAGGAATTAGTAAAAAAATTAGATGGTTGCAAAAATGTTCTTGGTGAAAAACTATTTTCAACCTTCTACGTATTTCTACAAAATATATTATGTATACATCATGGTAAATCATTATTTAATTAAAAGAAAAAACGGACTGTTTCTGTGTCCAGGTTTATCTAGTTACTTTATGTAATATTGTGTAATATGTAAAAATTATAATTCAGTGCAACAGGGCAATGTTTTTTTTATTATTTAGGAATTGGATTTTTGTTAAATATGAAAATAAATTACTTCTACGAATTTGTATGCCCACTTTTCATAGAATAATTACAAAATTATATTAATATATGATGGTTTAGCAATTTCTTTTTCTTAGGAAAAGTATAGTTTTCAATTCCTACAGTTGGCAGCAAAAAAATAACTAAAGTTGGGTACAATTTAGCACATTTTCATACATTTGAAAAATTAGTCGCGGCAGTCTTGAAGCAACACAGAAATTCGTTAGAATATCTTATATAAATATGGATGACATACCTATGGTTAGAATTATTAGTAAATCAATATTAACCGATATCAAAAGTGGGATTTAGAAAAATGATAGTTGAAGCAAATTTTACGAACCTACATTACAAATAATTCTATTAGGAACAAAGAAAATTCTCAAAATGTTGGTTCCCTACTTGCAAACTACACTGAACTAGTCGTTATAATTAATTGCACATTTGAAATTGGCTATGCAATTGCGTACCGTAGTTCTCGGAAAATGTTTATGGTATTGCCGAATATTACGTTTTTAAATAAGCAGTGACAAATCAGGCGATTTACTTACGATTATAAAACGGTCTGCGAAAAATTGCTGTAAATAATTCTTAGTTGTATAGACTATGTGTCCTAGTATAATTATGTCGAAAATAAACATTAGTTAATTCTGTGTTTTTCAACTGATTTATAAATGACTGAAATAATGGTATTGTATCTTTGGGTTTTAATTGTTTCTTGAAAGAATATTGGTCCAATAAGTCCTTGCCTTGACATTACCAACAAAACGCACAAATTTTAACTGAATGCAATGTTACTTCGATTAAATTGTATGAGTTATCTGCCGACCAAGTTTTACAATTCTGCATATTAACATAACCCGACAGGTGAAACTATCTTGCATCTGAATAGAATGTAATATCTTAATTATAGCACTGCCAAAACGGCATTAGTTGCAAGAAAAAAAGTGGGTGAATTTGATGGACAATTGTAAATTTATATGGGTTAAATGTTATGTTTTTTCATGTTCTTACGACACGATTCATTAGAAAGTTCTAGAATGGATATAGTATAGGTTAAAAGAACAAATTAATTGTTAAGTGGTGCTTATCTATTAGTTGCAATAGACATCTCATTAACAGTGTTTAAAAACCTTTTAATTATTCTAATACTGTGTTGTGAAAAGTAACGATATCCAATTCAATTTGTTCTTCTGGATATATTTCAATATAATGATTATAAGTCAATGGCTTGGAATATATACAATTACTATTTTCATTTTGCATTGCGCATCACATTTTGCAAAAATAGGCCATTATAATAAATGTATTTCCCTTAACAGTAAAAACCATTTTGAAAGTAGGTAAAAGCAACAAATTATTTTATTTATCTGCTTGTTTGACTTTTAGTTTGTCAAATTAAAATTTTAAACATCAAATATGTCAACATAAAGCTGCAGAATTGTTACCAGCTTAAGAAAAATAATTTATTGATAAAACTTATAGCCCTAAATATAAATAATAAACTAAGCAACTTGAAATCCTCTGAAATTACCTTAAGTATATCTTTGACATCACAAATTAATATTTTTACCCATTATATACTTATTTCACTTGACCAAATTCACATTAATATGGAAATAAAAATATGGCTAGTATTTTTGTTTGAGTGTATATATCTAAACAAACTTTAATCCTTTAAGAGAATCGTTATATAATCATTTAAAAAAAGGACAAAACAAAATGAACAAAGCGAGTTGTAGTTAGAGAAACTTACCAGTTCATCGATGCCATTCATTAAAGGCTCATCCATCCTAATAGAAAACAATCCTTCTTCAACATTGTATGTTATACCAGTTTCATTTATTGTTGTTAGAAAATGACCAAACGACACAATTTTCATTATTCTCATTAAATTTTGTTCCTTTGCCGAAATGTTTAGTGTACTGCTGTAACTCCAATCAATATCATTTTGACAGTTTGATAATATTTGCACACCCTTCAATACTACATCTTCAGGTAAAGCAATTTTTTTCTCATTACATTTTAAGACATCTATTTGTAGTTCCTTTAATTTGGGATCATTTAAGTTGATATGTAATAAATTGATTAAGTTTATAATCTGATTCAGTAAAGTCTTTGTTGATTTTACACAAGTTCTCAGTAGATCTGCATCTGTTGAAAGCCAATCATTTAGAATCTTGATACATTGTATTAGCTGTTCATCACTAAAAATTGCAAGCATATCATTTATATCCATCCTTTTGCATTTCTTAATTATTTCTTCCGTCATTTTCGATTCATCTTGAGAACTTTTGTCAGATTTATCATCACTGATTCCATTTACCGGCTTTTCTTCAGGTTTTTTATCACTACTTTCTTCATCGTCTTCTTCCTCTGAAGTAGAACTAGGATCCAGTTCTACGTCTGATGTCACATCATCATCCGATTCAACATTAAATGCATTCAAGCTTTCATTTTCACTAGAATCTTCATCTTCTTCACCTCCGCTATTCTGTTGTACTTTTCTGCGTCTACGCTTCTTCAGTTTAGGTTTACTATTATTTAACCATTTATTTACGTTGCTTTCCACTGGAGGTAACGGAAAGTTTAATATACCTTCTTGTATATGCCCAATAACAGTTTGAACTAATTGAGAATAAACAGCTAAAGTAAATGGCACAACATTGGAAATATGTTGTGAATGATTGAATTGTAATTTATAAATACAAACCAGGCATATTGAAACTATTTTGAAAATCATATCGCTGGATAAATATACTGGAGAATTAAGCGAATCTGTGTCAACAGTGTCGATATCCCCAGTATCATCGCTTTCACTTGTAATTGGCTTCAAATAAGCCATACATTCTTGAAGATCGATGTTTGTTTGATGACATAAATCATAAATTTGTGGTATTTTCTTATTAAACCACCAAACGTCAACCAATAAAAGAAATCTTGCTACAAACCTTTTGATATGTTCAGATGGTTCTGGTTGAATTATACAATCAGCATCATTATTTTCTATTGGAAGTTGTTGTATGTAATGTGAATTTTTCTCAAATAAATGATTTAAATTATTTTCTGTTCCTTCAAATATATGTTTGCAATCCAATGATCGTATATAATGGTAGGTAGAATCCAATGAATTGTTAATATTACTGGCAAGTGTACCCATTTGATTATGTGGCATACCGTATTGAGGTTTGAAACATAACGCCTGTGAATAATAGCGAATGACCAAGTTGTTTTCCCAATTTGGATAAAGATCCAATCTATAACGGCATAAATCTCCTAAGTATACGAGACACCGATGGACAGATAACTGTGCCCATTCTAATAGTTCCATGTTTTGTTCGTTATTGTGTGGTTTTTTCAAGGAGTCACAAATAATAAAATCAACAATGCCGTTCAAATCTAAATCATATTCTTGCTGCAAACGAGCAATGAAATGATGATAATGTCCAATACCTACATTTATGTGATTTTCTATGTAGGCTTTTTCTTGGGGTGTATATTCATTTTTTTTTAGTCTTTTAGCTGTTACGACAACTTCATAAAAAGCTTTCCGCCAAAGCAATTCTTCTCCTTTACGACCATGTAACACTGGATTTGAAAATATCAGTCGTTCACAATATTCCCGAAATTTGCTTCGCTGTATGTTTGAGGTTGGAGTGAAAAGATCACCCACAACTCTAGCGCAGCCGCGTGCATCATCTATGGTTTTAACTTGATCACTTATATACCTGCAATATGGAATATGTCAAAATTAAATGTGTACAAAGATAAGCTAATTACAATAAAAACGTTACACACCTATATAATTTTTTGGACTGTTCTTGTCCCTCCTTTTGATGAATATCGGTTGGATAACTTTTCTTCATTTCAACTTACATTATTTCATTTTTTACCTCGGTCAAGAATTCAAACGAAGACATTCGATTTCGATAATTTTCAAACAGCTAGCCGCTGTGCAGTTCATCATCATATCATTGTTAATTTTCAAGACGTATTTTGACACCATCACAATTTCTTATCAAATCACATAAAATCGTCATTCTAAAATTCTAGAAATTGTGAATTTATTCTACATCTACCGGTAAATATTGACACTTATACAATTTAAATTACCCCAATTCATGGCCATCTATGTTATATATAGTAAATTATGACCACAATTCCTTCAAATATTTACCGTAAAAGAAAATAAGGATATTTAAAATACAATTTAACAAATTTAATATTCATACCATTTTGTATATTACAAATTGCATAAAAGATGTGCTTTATTTCATTATTCCTTTGAATACTCTACTATTAAGCAATCGAATTAGCTATTTATTTATAGATGACGGACCTATAAAAAAGAAGTTTTTTATTCCCCTTTATAAAAAGTAAATATTAAATGCAGATTATTAAATGAATTTCTTAATATATATCTAAATTTGAAATCTACGAACACATATCGGTATAACAAAAATACTTCTTTTTTATTTTGCATTGATTAATGTGTATTAATAGTAACGCCCAATTATTTTAGTTGATTAACTGCATTTCAATGAACGGAGTTATTACATTACTATTAAAAACTAATAAGAACATTTAAAAACTTAAGCCTATATTTGTGAATCAATTAAATATACAAATAATTGACAATAATTTTCAATGGTTTGACACTTTTTATGTAACGGGTGTTCAGAAACATTCGAAGACAAGTGGGCTCTGAAGAAAAAATCGTATATCTTTACTTAAGTATCTGATACTAATTTGATGACCTATAAAATTGTATTAAGTAATTGTATCAATCTATCTCGGAAATGACTTCATATTTTCAAGGACTACTTTGACTTCGAATGTTTCTGAACACCCGTTAGTATTTTAAAAGCTTGTTCGTAGCGTTCGGTGTAGAATAATGTAGGAAGTGTAGACGTATCGAACAAACCTTAAGTTTTTATCACTTTTAATTCATGTAGAATTCATGTTGAAAGAATTTTCATGTAGTACCTTAAAAAAGAACACAAAGGTTAATCTTCATTTATATGTAGGCCACATATGACGCCATCTATATGTAGATAGTAACAACTACGAATTTCTGAACAGACAACTTTGACAGTGAAATCTCATTGGTTGAAAGCAAGGCCTAATTGCTTTCAACCAATGAGATTTCACTGACAAAGTGGTCTGTTCAGAAATTCGTCTCTCTACTTTAAAAATAGAGTATAGTAAATTATGAAAAGTTGTGAAATTTTAATTTTGGGAATTATCGTAATATGTATTTATTTTACCATTTTAAACGAAATTTGAAAATGCTTTTAAATGTTTCTTCATTAAAAATGATTTCACAACCGCCATTTCTTCGTTAGAAAATGATACTAATATTCAAATACCATTTGCCGTGGACGTTTTTTAGTTGCCAATAAATTAGCATCTATTTTATGTGCAGTTACTTTGCTTAAAGCGAAAAGTTAATCAAAAATAAAATTTTTTTTGTATATAATTTTAATAAGTCAATAGATTCCACAGGTTAATATATTTTATAGTTTTTCTAGTGACACTTAGATGGAGCATGGTACTTTTCTCAACGAAAAAGTCTTAACTTTTTACGTGTAATGTTTATTTTGATAAGTATCCATGGCGAAAATTTTATAATTCTAACAGAAATATAAATATTAGCTTGAAAAACAGTAATAATTTAAGAACAGGCTGCAAAATATTAGTGCCATCTACATTCTAATTATTATACTATCATTTTATCAGACACAAAAGTAGATAACTGTAATTTTTGGTTTCTAAAAAATATATTTCATAGTTTTCCTAATGACACATGGTACTTTTCCTAATTAAAAAGTTTTAATCTTTTACGTGTGGTGTTTATTTTGAAAAATATTCATAGCGAAAATTTTATAGTTTTAATAGAAATATAAATTTTAGCTTGAAAATAGTAATAATTTTAGAAAAGATTGAAATATATTGGTGCTATCTACATTATAATTCCTAAACTATCATTTTATTAGGGATAAAAGTAGGTATCAGTAACTGTTGGTTTTTTGAAATATATTTTATAGTTTTCCTAGTAACGCTTAGATGGCATATGCTACCTAATGATAATGGTTTTAACTTTTTATTTTGAAAAATTTTTGAGGGGGAAATTTTATAATTCTAATAGAAATATAAATTTTAGCTTCAAAAATAGTCACAATTTAAGAAAAGATTGTAAAATATTATTCGCATCTACAATATAATTATTACACCATCATTTATTAGAAATAGAAGTAGATATCTGTAATTGCTTTTTTTTTCTTATTTAATTTATTAAAGGAAATTGGATTCCTAATAATTTTTTCGAATTTCATATATTTATTTAGTATTTCATTGCTGTATAAAATACACGTAAATACGACATACAGTATCAGTCCATAATTAAACCCAAATTACCTACTCCTCTACTAATGATAACTGTCACATATGCCATAGTGACAGTTTATATTACCCCAAATTGTTTTTATTTGGACATTAGAAAAGATGGCAGAGCTTGTTAGACGGCAAGATATGCCTCCTCCTGGAGGCTATAAACCAGTAACCTTTACAAGAATACCGGCAAGAACATTCTTTAATGGTAAAAAATAAAACTGGTTACTTTTACACTTCTGCAAATTACGTAACCCATTGACATTAACCTTTCTTTTTCCAGGGTGGACTCTAATTGGGGGATATTTTGCGGTAACAACCGCTGCTGCATATATTTATTACCTTACCTATAAAAAAGTTCATTACGACGAAATTGAAGACAGATCTGCCAATTTTGCATTACACCCATTATTATTGGCAGAACGTGATAGGGAATATTTGAAACAACTTCGTCGTAACAGAGATGAAGAGCGCAGCTTGATGGCTAACGTTGAAGGATGGAAAGTAGGAACATGGTATGGTGAACCGATATACCAATTGGATACTGATAAATTAGTGGAACCGAGAATGCAAGATTATTACGTCCATGCTAAATACAGAGACTATGCAAGTAGGGCAAATATAGCTCAAATGTCATAGAAGGAAATTTATTATCAATGGTGTAATAGTTTAGTACATGTAACTCGCAAGATGTTTCATACGATACATGAATATATTGTGTTTCTGCGGTAGATATCGATAAAAATAATTACGATTGTAATATTAATTACATTTTACATTGTTTTTGAGTTACTTGTACTGTGATAATTATTTCTAAAATATAAATAAATTATATAATATTGTAGTTGTTTTTATTGTAAAGTGATATTAAGTTTTCCTGATGTTAATGAAGTGTTTTTCTATATTTTAATCAAATGAGTTTGCTAGATGAATTTCCTTAAGTTAGGTAAGTAAAATTTTGTTGATTGTAAGTAGTGATAGTATTTAACTAAAAATAAATATGAAAAATATATTAAGAGAATGTCGGGATATGATTTTCAAAGAAATTTCATTTAGATATATGTATTTTCACATAGTCTTCTTAATACGAATATTCTTTCTTTGGAGACTGTGGCTAAGTAAAAAACTTAAAAAAGGTATATAACCCCTTACCACAATTATTAATCGTATCCTAAATACGTATTTCGACAACTAAGTTGTCATCATCAGTAGGTAACCACTAATTAAAAAGTCGCACATGGGGCACAGTAAAGCGAGAGAACCGCTTAACACCCCATGTGCGACTTTTTAATTAGTGGTTTTTACCTACTGATGATGACAACTTAGTTGTCGAAATACGTATTTAGGATACGATTAATAATTGTGGTAAGGGGTTATATACCTTTTTTAAGTTTTTTTTAATACGAATAGTTAAAAAATTTTAAAAAACTAGCTTTTTAGTTAAATTTTTTATTTAAACATTTCATTTTTTGCAAATATTTAATATTCTATAGTATGATTCATAGACTATTAAATATACCTATGTCAATAGAAGACTTTAATTCAGAATACAACATTATAAAACAGATTGCAATCAATAATGGTTATGACCCGAATATAATAGACAAAAATATCCAAAAAACGAGAAGCTAAAGCAATACAAGATATATATCCAATTATTAAAGATAATGACTAGAAATTTAAAATTATTACCTACTTAGGCAGACAAAATAAAGTACTAGAAAAATTTTTAAGAAAACAAAATATGAACATTGCATATAAAACCAACAACCATATTAGTAACTTCATCGAAAATAATAAAAGTAAAACAACACATCATAATAAGTCAGGTGTTTATAAACTAACTTGTGGCACATGTAATAAAATATATATTGGGTAAACAGGTAGAACGTTCAAAAAGCGCATATACGAACATTATTATTCGTTTAGAAATGGGAAAACAGATTCATCATACTCCAACCATTTAATTGAAGAAAGCCATAGTTTTAATAATAATTTCAAGATTCTACACGAAGATAAGAAAAGTAAGAAACTAGATTTATTAGAAGTAATGGAAATTAATAAACAAAAATTTTCAAGTAAATTATTAAATGACAAAACAGAGCTTAATTCCTCCCCACTGTTGAACTTATTTCCTATTTTTGATTAGAACATTTTGTTAGTTGTGTTTTATGTATATATAATTTATGTAATCTATGTATCCCTTATATAAACAAGGGTAAAAATATTTCGGTTTCCAATTTCTGCGAATACCATTAAGTCATAAAGTATATACATTTAAGTAAAATGTTTACAGTACCGCTCTGTTATATCTGAAGATACCGTTGTACAGTGAAACAGCTGTCATATAGTTATTATTAAATAAAGTGTAAATCTAATACAACAGTGTTTGTGTTTTTTATCATTTAATATTCTGCTTGAATTATAAATTGAATTAAATATAAAAGTTAATGCCTACCGATCATTTCTATTCTTGTTTTTTATGAACGTTAAATATATTTGAATCAACAATCACATTATAATAGGAATTCTATCCACACTTATGAAGAATATAAAGTGACCGATTATCCACTAGTGAAATAATGAAAAATATACACTTAAATCAATCTAATTTAATTTACTTATTTAAATTAACATTTATATTAATAGACATTTCCTTCTTTGCTTTTTCATATTTCACTTCGTTTCCACTAATAGCAAGCTTGTAGTTGCAATCACTCTTGGAACATATTATGGATGTCTTCTTGTCTGAGGAATGACTTAAACTAGAAGAACCTTAGATTTTCCTTGCAATACTAAGTTTGTTAGATATGGAGTCCTTAATATAGCTCTCTGCTACAGCAGAGCTCTTCCAACCACTATGCCATAAGATCAGCACCTTTATTAGCCAATAAAATTATTGAAGTATGCCTTACATATTGGCCACTATAAGCTTCCACGTTAGCCAAGTTTAAAAAGGATGCAACTCTTGCCAATGTGTTGATTCCAACAGGCTGAGAAGTACATTTTTCATTTTTATAACATTAAAAGAATCTGTTTTGTGGTAAGTTCTTTAGTCGTAGGGAAATATATTTTCTACACATGTCTACAGTGTGTCAAATTTGTCAATTTGCAGCATCGACAAGTACCAGACACTCCCATTATTAGCACAACCTAAAATAATTCAAAGTACTTAAAATACATATTGTCTAAAAAATTAAGAGTTATTACTTTGATCATCAAATGTTCTTTATCGCAAGTTTAGTCAAAATTCTTCAATTTGCAATCTTTCCAAAACTGCATTGTATCCGTTCGATTGATTCTTCAAAAAACCAGTGAGCTTACTATATTTTACAATATCTACGTTTTTATAGACTTTTATAACAGCTTTCTGCATTGAATACTTCAACATGGATGAAATACTGCATATTTTTTCTTCAAATTTAAGAAATACAACAGCACGACTTCTTCATTTATTATCATTGCCTGCCGTTTCTCTCTCCATTCGTTTAATTCGACAAACGCTTTTTCATAATGTTCTCTGGATTTCACAGACAATAACTGGAGAGTTGCTTCTTGAGCTCCCTCAAGAATTACAGAGGAAACCCAACCACTTTTTTGCATGTTTCAAAATTTCACCATTTTTTTATATAAACAACGTAGTAAGTATGATGCAGTCTGCCACATTTCATTTTATGAACACGAAAATTTTTTAATTAAATTTCGAATAATTCCATTCCATTAATGTGCTGCTTGTGGATAAAACGTCGTATTGCATGCGTATTTTAGATGCATTTGATTCACTTAAGAAAATCAAACGCTCGAACTCGTCTTCCGCTTTTAAATATTCTTACCTGGATAAAATGCTATCCAAAACACTTATACAATAAATATTAACTTCGTTTGTAAAACAATTTTCATTCCGGTTGTAATAAGTACGTTTAATAAATACGTGTAGGGTTAAAATTGTGGGAGTTAGTTTAAAAAATAAATCTTTTTTAAAGCAAATGTAAAATGACAAAAAAAATGTGGAACGCTTCACGATTTTGCGTGTCATCCTTGCGCAGGGGCCATGCTAATCTTCTCTGTATCGTTCCAATTTTAGTATATGTACCGCCGAAGCGAGTACAATTAACATAGTTTTTCCTGTGGCTTATGTACTTACTATTTGAATCTTATATTTCGTGAGAGTAGAATATAATTATATTCTATTTTTTTTTAAATATAACAATTAAAATATAAAATTTATTTCTACAATTATTGAATATTTGTAAAATAGAAACTAAACATGGACCAAATCATTTTAATATACTATTAATTAATTTATAATAATTAAAGAATTAAACATTTAGTAATTTTAATTATATTAAAATTGTATAGATGTCGCCAGAAGTAATAAAGGGGAAATATTTTTAAATTTTAATTAGAGTTGCTATGAAACCTAACATCGTCGAAAATAATCAACAAATATGAATTATTTCTAACATGACGTTTATTTGTTAGCGTTAAAACCGAATATACAGTTCATAAAGTATAAGTTTTCAGTTCGTACTGCCCAAGTGTGAACCGCAAATTGTACTTTATCTCTTTCTAACACACCTGAACACGCGCTGTAATACTACAGACGTTTGTCATTTTGAGTTAAGACGTACGTCTTTGAAATATTATATTAAATAAAAAGGATAGGTTGTCTAGGAGATAGTCTTATTCGATATTCGACTTGTCAATATTGTTGTTTATTGACTTTCTTTCCGGTATTCTGACTTCTAGGTTAAGCATTTTTCCAATTTGAATATTTAGTTTATCAAAAATTACAAAATCTGTTTTTTTGAGAACAATACTGATAATAAATAGTAATATCAATTAGTGGCAATAAGTACGAAATTGTTTGATTATTAATTTGACATTTCTAACCTATTTATTTTACAGAATATTTCTTAGATGCCAAGTAAACCTCTTGGTTCTCAAGCGAAACAGCTTGTATTAAATCTTACAGCCTATTAACAGGTAAAGGAGAATGGTGGACCATTTATGTCCATCGACCGCGTTCATGAGGTAATTCACATAATCAGTTAGATAAGGCGGTATTATGAAATAAGTTTTATTTTAGAGGGTAGCAGAAGCCCTTAATATTTCTAGTAGAACGGTCTACACTATTAAACATCGTAACATTCAGAATCCAGTCTTATCGTCTCCTAGCAAAAAAAGGTCTTGTAAGAAGGCAAAAACTAAGGACTTAGCAGAAGCAACTAAAATGGAAGTTCGAAATACTGTTTATGACATGTATAAAGAAAGTATGTTTTTAATATATTGTAAATATTTATTACATGTTAAAATTTTTCAGAAAAACATCTTACCTTAAAAAATTTAAGCAATGTTTTGGCTATGAAAGAATTTGTTCCTACATGTACAACTACTTTAGCAATATTGCTTAAAGATATTGGTTTTAAATATAAGAAAGAGTGTAACAGGAGAGCGCTCACAGAGAAATTAAATATAGTCTGAATGAGAAATGTATTTTTAAGGGAATATATGAATAACTTAAATTCAACTTTATGTCAGGTTATGTTCCTTGATGAAATTTAAATCTTTTCGAAAGAGAATCGAATGAAATCCAGGCAAAATGATAATATAAAAAGTGTTAGGAAACCCAAAGACTATGATGGTAAACGGTTTATTATTATACATATTGGCACAGAAAATGGCTTCATTAAAGGATTTAGTCTGACTTTTGCATCAAAAACAATCACTGGTGATTACCATGGAGAAATGAATGGTGACTCCTTTAAGCAATGGGTAAATAATCAGCTTATACCAAATCTTGAGGTACCATCACTTATAATAATAGATAATGCTCCTTATCATAGCGCTAGTCAAAATAAACAACCAAATACCTCCTCAAAAAAAACAGAAATTATGGAATACTGCCATAAAAACCATCAATGTGTATGCATTTGCATGCACATAATATAAAGCAGCGAAGAAATTACTGCCACTGGTTCAACGAAACATTACATGATAAAGATCTCGTGTTTTATATGAATGAAGTTTGTTTTTTTCTTATTGGTAGTGTACTAACCTGCAAAATTATCAAATGTAGTTATCAGAAAATCCTCATGTGTTTGTTAAATATTATCTTCATCTAATAAAGGATAATATGGATTTGGATTGTATTATTATACCATTATTTTCTTAAGAAACAATAAAATATTAAATGTAGACTATTTAATGTTTCTTTTATGTATAATTTTATAAATGTAATTTGACAACATATATTTACAACTTTCAAAAGGTTTTAATTCTTTTTCAAAGAGTTACGAACATAACTTTTACATTCTTTTCCAATATATTTAAATTTATTTAAAATATAAACAATATATAAGTTAAGTAGAAATCTAAATTATTCATCAAATTAATACATTCCCAATCTTCTTAACCGAGATATAGTGCAAGAAAATGATTTTGGTAGGTATGTCGTTCTTAATAATGCAAACATTTTTAACACTAATCTTTTCAATACCTCATTTCACTATTGATATCTGACTTGAAATATTTCTTTTTAAATAAATTTTTGATCGAATATTTTCGTGAGTTTATAATTATAAATAATATTTAAAATAATTTGTTCAAATATTAAAGTAATAATTTCGGCATAGTTTTCTTGGATAGAATATATTTATACAGAACTAGAAAAGAAACAATACTTTTGAACTATTAATGTTCCCACTTTACTCATTATTATTATTTTGACATGTACGTTATGTATATGCTTTCTTTGGTTATATTGCAAGTAACATACTAAAATTTTGACAATATTGAAACATGACGTTTATATTTTATGATGACAAACGGTTGTTTCCGCGATTGAATACTGACTTCATTTGACTCTGCAGTACTGATTTGAATCATATGCTTCGAATTTGACCTTGAACTGAAAACTTATACTTTATGAACTATACATATTATTTTTTATATTCTACAATTTATAATTTGCAATAATGGAAGAGGATATTGCGAATAAAATTGGCGGAAATTATGAAACCGATAGTGAAATTGCGGAACGGTGTTTTACTGAAAAATATAACGGCGATTCAAGGAAGTGGCTTATCAGGGATGCATCGTATAGATTACCTAAAGAAACCTTTGTATCTACCATGAAAGCCGAATATAACATGCCGATGCAAATTGAAGAACGCAGAACAATAGGTACAAAATATATATTTTATAAATAAAGTAAGATTAAAATGTAAAAATAATACTTTACGAAATAGTAGAAGAGATGATAAACATTATTGGTTCTATATTTATTGTGCAAAAATCATCTCAAAACTCAAAAGCATATTTGGTGTATTAAATAAGAGTGTATTGCTTTCCAAGAAACTTTTATTTTAATACAAGTGTCACTCAAGTTATTTAATGCTTAAGTTTTAGTATTATCTATTTTTTTTTACTAATCTCCTTACTGCATATGCTTTTATTAAAAATAACTTTCAAATTGCAAGTTGGGCTTGATTTTTTAGGTTAGGCAATATTGTTAAAAGAGGTTATTAATTATTCTGATTAGTAATTGTAATTACATTTTGTATTATTAATAAAATACTTTTACACTGAAATGTAGAAAATATGTGAAATAGTAATGTTGCACAAAACTGTGTTTGATCATTTTTGCTTCCTAATATAATTTCTTAGTTTATTGCTTTTGTAGTACCGTATTTTTCTGTCGTTTGTTTCAGTAATTTTCCGAGAAATATAAATTTAACATTTAATCAATTTGTTTGTACATATTACTACAAAATATAAACAAATTTATTAACTAAGGACATTTTATACTATTAAATTCGAATATTCCTTAATATAACCTTGGTAATCTAAATAGGTAATATTCGTTTTGTAGCGTAAGCAATTTATATTACAATTACATTAGTAAAGAAGAATTGAATGAATATTTTCTTATATATATGTAAAAAGTAGAAATATGTTAGTAAAATGACTAATTAATTTTTGGTAATTTAAGTGGTTTTTACGGTAATTATGATGAAAGATGCGGTAAATTGTAGTCAGTGTCTGTAGCTGTATAAGGCCGCGAAGCCGCGCGCCCCTCCTAGAATTTTTAATATAACACAATTTAAAAGGTTTCTCGGCTGTTGTTGCAGATACTTCTTGGTGAAACATTTTAACTTCATACAGTAAATAATAACGAATAAATTAAAACACTTGGCCTGTTTCACTATGAGATTTATTTAAATTCTCTAACATCTGTTTCGGCTGTTATGCCATTCTCAAAGAGATATATAAATCTGATATATAAATCTGATTTATATATCTCTTTGAGAATGGCATAACAGCCGAAACAGATGTTAGAGAATTTAAATAAATCTCATAGTGAAACAGGCCAAGTGTTTTAATTTATTCGTTAAATGGTTTGTTTAAATATTTATTATTACTATTCATTTTATTATTATTATTCATATAAGTAGTTAAAATTTCTAAATTAAAAAAACTGAACTCAGTTTTCGTTATCTAACGTTCTTAGAACCCACAGAATTATATTAAGGCGCAAATACGCCGCGGCCTGCATAAATCATTGTAGATTCCTGGTGAATGTGACCCGATATTGGCCGATAGTACACGATTCGATAAAAAAACATTTAGGATATTTTACGGCGCAGTTATATAGCGGCCAGTGTTTCAGCGCCGTCTACGGGACTATCGTACCGTATCGTATAATATAATTCGGGTGTGATTAGTCATAATAAATAATGAATTTCGTAAATAATATTTTTCAAATAAATTTTAATAGGCTGCCATTAGCCGATAAACTTAAAATTAAATAACTGGGGAGGCCGTTGCCAGATATAAAGTTGTCACAAATTTGTGAACGAAAAGCCGAAAACCGGCCTTTTAAAGGGACCTCAAATACTATCCAGAATGAAATTCTAGACAGTATGTTACAAGTGTGTAGGTAAGAAATGTGTAAGCAAATTGAAAAGGCAGTCTATTTATCAATTCAATGCGATGAAACCACTGATATCTCAAATTATCGTCAAATGGTTTTAATATTAAGATATTTTTGTGAAGGCTCCATCCGTGAATATGTTTGTTTTTTTTTTATAAGGGTGAAAGATAAAACATGGCTGATGGGTTAAAAACATGCATTGAAAATGAAATTGACCCCCTAGTTTTAAAAACTCCCCAAAAATTAATAGGTCAAACGTATGACGGCGCAAATGTTATGAGCGGTGTGAACAGAGGCGTTCAAGTTCAAATTAAAACAAAATATTCCAATGCTCATTTTATTCATTGTTATGCCCATCAATTAAACCTCATTATGCAGAAATCGGCATCACAAAATGCAAAAAGTACGCGTGTTTTTTAATAATCTGTCGGCCATACCTGTTTTTTTTTCAAACTCATCTCGTCGTTGTGATGTTTTGCAAGAGATAATAAATAAAAGATTACCAAGGGCGGTGACAACTAGATGGAATTATAATATTCGCACAGTTAATTTTGTTCACGAAAATCTTGAAAAGCTTGTAGAAGTGCTTGAAGAAATTGAAACCAGATGTGAGAAAAGTGTTACTTCAAATGAAGCATCCGGTCTAAGAAGGGCATTGGAAGATCCCGAATTTATATTTTGGTTAAAATTCTTCCATAAAATTTTGCCACATGTTGACATACTGTATAATCAATTGCAATAAAAAAATGGACAGCGTACAGTTGCAAAAAGACTTACTAATTTTCGAGAAAAGTGTTTCTGACATTAGAAATCAAATTGATTCTATTAAAAACATTGTTGAATCAGGATCTCCAACATCTAAAAGAAGGCGAATGGATGATAATTTTCCAAGTGTTATTGTCAAAGAAGTTTGTGATATAATTACAGTACAAATGAAGGAACGCTTTTCTTACTGGGGTCATTTACAACCGGCTGATATTTTTAACAAAGATAAATATTCAGAGTTTTCAAAAAATTTCCCTGTGACTGTTTTAAACGATGTACGAGTATGTTCATTTTATCCGATGTTGAGCAAATCAAGATTAAGAACTGAGTTGGAGGTAATTTACTCGAGAGAAGATTTAAAAGAAATTGTTGGAGCAATGAATCTTCTTTAATTTATTATGGAAAATAACCTTAGTGAAACATTTATCGAAACATCGAAAATATTAAAAATTATCGTGACGACTCCAATGCCAACAGCCGAAGCAGAACCCACTTTTTCGACGCTTAAACACATAAAAACATTTTTGCAAAATAAGATGCTTAATGCTAATTGCTTTAGCTATGATGTCCATAAATCGAAATTTAGTGCAGAAATAAACAATTTTGATGATAAAGTCATGGAAACATTCATTTCTACGAAGGACCGCAGAGCGGATTTCATTTTTAAAAAATGACTTACCCACCCATTTTGCTTAGTTTAATCTGTGTAAATATGTTGTTCTTTCTTTTTCCTACTTATAAACCGTGGCTACCTACTTTGTGAAGTGATTTTTTATGACTTTATAAAAACTATTCAGCTGTTTCGGGCTCTTCGTTTTTGCAAACTTGAATTTTAAGGTAGGTGGATTTTTGTTTAAAATGAGCCCCTTATTTTGGATTTTTTCCGTTTTGATTTACAATTATTATTGTTTTTGTCGTTATTGTAGGTATTAATATTTTTTAATTCCTATGTATTTATTCAACTTAAATAAATGTTATAAATGGATACTTTTTCGCGTAATTTGCCTATATGTATGTCATTTGGAATTTGATTTCTGGTGCGCCCCTCCAAACTCAAACCCCACGACACGCCACTGATTGTAGCACCTAAAGAATTTAAGAAGAAATTTCTTTCTCCATGTGTAAATGTAAATTTAAATTCAGTTAATATTTTTTAATAGAAATTTTATTTTAAAACAATTATAACAACAATAGCTGTAGTCGCAATCGGCAATTGGAATTGTGTATAACGTCGCTCAGTACATCCGGGCGTAATTCAATGAAGTATTTGTTTGACTTACTCGGACACCTGGTCTCGCCGCGATAACAATGGACAAGCCAGCTATTGTATTCGGAGAATATAGTGTTTTCTAAAGTGTTTTTTCATGAGCGTAGATAGAACCGGGGTTTTTATAATGTATTTTATTTATTAGTTTATATTTCGTAAGATAAATAAAGTGCTGTGAGTAAGTTTCTTGTTTTCATAGTTTTAACTGTTAATTATATCGTAATTTTTGTGATAGATCCTGTTTAATATCGTTTGATTTAATCTATTTCTACCAATTATTTCGATGTAAGTGTGCATTGAATTTCGTTCAGTTTCAATAACTTACGCACACATTTTTAGTTTTCATTTATTTAGATCTAGAGCATTGTTTAAGTTACTTTTTCAGACATGATATGGAAGAATGTCGAGAACGGCATTGTAAAACAATGGCGAGTTGGATTGACGGTCATACTGATTGTATGTCCATTGTCAGTGATTCCGAAATTTATTACAAAATCCGTAAAATATCGTCAAAAATTCGTCACTTAGGATCGCAAACACATCTGAACTCTGTAAAACTTTTACGGCGGCTAATATTCCATTAAATAAACTTAGCAATCCCACTTTAAAAATATTTCTTCAAAAATATACTGGTCGAAATGTTCCTGATGAATCAACTTTACGCAAATATTATGTTTCTAGGTGCTATACGAAAACAGTAGAACGCATTAGAAGCCATCTTTTAAATCAATACATATGGATAAACGCCGACGAAACGGTGGATATGTTAGGACGCTGGTGGTAAATGTTGTAGCTGGTGTACTACATCCAACTATTCCCTATAACTCATATGTAATAGCAACAAGTGTTATAAATAGAGTTGATGCGGAAACAGTTGTTGAAACCATTAAGGAGATTATGCAAAAAATGCTTCATTCGGACGCCACGTACAAAGAAAAAATACTTTTATTTGTCAGTGATAGTGCTCCGTATATGTTAAAAACAGGCAGACTATTGAAGAAAACATATCCTAATATGCTGCATATTACTTGTGTAGCACATGCTCTCCACAGAATCTGTGAATATATCAGAGACACTTTTCCGGAAGTTGATAGACTTGTATCAGCTTTTAAAAAAGTTTTCAGAAAAGCACCATTGAGAGTAGCTCTTTTCAGGGAAAAATTTCCATCTGTCACTGCCTCCCACTCTAGTAATAACTAGATGGGGAACATAGCTGGAAGCTACTAGTTATGATGCTGAGAATTTCGATAGTCTAAAACATTTCGTAACACTGCTAAAGGAGGATGCTAGAAGTATTGGTGAGTGCAAGGAGCTCACACAAATCCCAAATTTAAAAAATCGGTTGTACTTTCTTCACGAACACTTTGGAAAATTGCCAAAACTAATCACTTATTTTGAAAATCGAAATCTCAAATTAAATGACGGATTAACCACATTAGATGTGGCTGTTAATAATTTGAAAAGTATTCCAAGTGACTTCGGATGTGGCCTTCGGCAAAAGTTTGAAGCAATTCTTAATAGAAATCCAGATTTAATTACATTGCAGCAATTATGTATGGAGACAATTCCACAAAATCTAACGGCTAAATTATGAAGAAATAAAAGAATATTTCCAGTATGCACCTATAACCAGTTGCGATGTAGAAAGGACGTTTTCTATTTATAAGGATGTACTTAATTCAAAGAGAACAAAATTGACAGAAGAAAACCTTGAGAAACTATTGCTAGTCAATATTAATACTCCTTTACTCAACTTGAATGACAAAATGAACAAATAAAAATGTTCCAATTATAGAAATAAAATTAAGAACTTTAAAAATACAACTTTTCAACAAATACATATTGCAGTGGATTTTTCCCTGCTGAAGAAACAAAAGAAGATATGAAAATTATTGTATTTATTTGTAAAATTTTATTCCAGGGAAATAACTTTAAAAATTAAAAATTTTTATAACAATTTATTGTAATGTGTATTTTTGTCCATGTCTGTAGATTGCACGGGCCTATTTTGATGTTCGAAGTCCGCGCCAAGCAGGAAGTCATAATAATACAAATATATATTATTATGTTGATTTATATTTTTATGTTAGGTAGGGATGCCTTGCCGTTTCCTGGTTCTTCATTTTAGAGATTTAATAGTTCTTTTACAGATAGGTTGTGTTTTTTTTGAAATTAGATAAAACTTAATTTTATTTAATTTAATTTTGAATAAATACGGTGTGTGTTTTTGGTAGTGTGCTGATGTATTTAAAATTCATTACGTATATTTTTTATGAGTATTTAGACTTATAAATTGATTTAAGTAACCTATCTGGAGTCTCTCTGATAATAGTTTTTGTGACGTGACGTATACAAAACTAAATGTATGTATTTTTAATATGATATTTATATAGATATATTTGTAGTAATAATTCTATTGAAATCAGAAGCTTCTTAAATTTATAATTTTAGGCTGTAATATTTTGTAATCATTGAAAATATTAACAAAACGTATTAGACGGTTTTTTTTTGAAGATAGTTTTTGTTCATTGAAGTTATCGTAGTATAGTAGGAAAGGGGGAAAATTTCTTTGTCACATGCTGGAGTTATTGCGCATGATTAATTTTGGATACGTGTGAAAATAGAGAAAGTTCTATTTGACGTTTGATTTTGATGGGAATAAAGTAATTGATGACAGCTAATAAAGTTTGTTTATATTTATATAGATCTTTGTTCGGAATTCAGTTTAGAGTTTTTTTATCTCCTGTAACAGTCATATTTTACAAGAGTTTTTCTCTATGTTGCGGCGTAATAAAGTCACAATTCTGCTTTATACTTGTTAAATTAGTTTTTTTTTCTTTTCGATTTGAATTAAATGTTTGTGGTGTTAATGTTAGTTTTATTTCTTGAGTTTAATTATTATTATTTCTCTTTTATACCACGATATTCGTGAGAATAAACCCTGACGATTAAGAAGCTCAAGGAAGGTGCCCACCCAACTGAGTCTAGTTCGGCAAAACTACTGTGGATTGTGAACATAAGTCAATAAGCAATTAAAATCACAATTCACTGCATAATGTACATATTTCGTAATTTTATAGATCACCACCCGTTTGTTTTCCAATTATATAAATAAAATTAAAAACTTTATAAATACAACTTTTCAACAAATAAATATGTATTTCGTAATTTTATAGATCACCTCCCGTTCGTTTTCCAATTATATAAATAAAATTAAATATTTTAGAAATACAGCCTTTCGCCAGTACTGCACTGGGTGGTAAGCGTGTCCGTTCTCTACTTAAAAAATACCAGAATAAAATACTTGCCATTGTTAGGTCGATTGTTTAGGCTGATTGCTCAGGATATTCTGAAAAAGTTTGCTTAATTTAACAAGAAAATAATTGCCGCCCACGTGATTAAGTATTTATTAGACCGATTTGTAGTAGATTGGTTAGTAGAATAAACGTTATTTTCGTTTGGTACACTTTTTTTAATATCGCTATAATCCGAAAAATTTAGAAACCGATCTGTTCCGCAACTATTCGGATTACGAAGGTTACACTGTATTTTCAAAAACAATAAAACCATATTCAATTATAAATATTTGTTTTTATTTATTTTGGATACATAAATAGATACCGTGGTATTGTCAATTATAAGTTTATGTAATGCACATATACTTATGATATAAATTGCCAGTCATTATGCTAAAAATGTAATATTACTGTACGCCAATAGTGGGAACGTTTCCTACGTTGTACTTATAAATGTATCTCGCTTTTCTTATTTTCTTTTGCGATATGAAAAGTTAAATGTAAGATAAACTAACAAACAGAAGAAAATATAATAAGTAGTTCATTTAAGTATACAAAGTTGAAAACTTTATCTGTAAAGTTAAGAGTAAATTATTCGTTCTGGTAATTCCTTCTATTTACTTAATGAAAATATTTTACCTTGTTTAGTTTAGTTGAGACAATTTTCGGTAAAATTAGAGTCTGAAACTATAAAAATTCTATAACTAAATATGTATATGTAGATTTACATTTTGGGGCCATTTAAATATAATGAACGTTTCTAACTTTTTAAGAGTCACCGACGAAATAATTAACGAAGTTAAACAAACGACCGTTTATATACGTACGATAAAAAGGAAATGATGATTAACTCGAGAAAACCATTTTCCCTTTTAACGTATAGAAATACACAGTAATGCACTTAAACATTTAGAAGTTACACAAAAAAGTGATATCCCAGCACTTATTCGATACTCGATATCTGTCGATTTTGTCAGTTATCAAGTTTCCGACGAAAATATATTTAATGTGAGGTGTACTGCGTTTTCTTTCAGAAACGGGTAGGTTATCCACACTTTTTCATGGATTTTTTGTGAAACCGAAAATTTTAATAAAAGAAAAGAATAGAATAAAGACGGAGAATATAAAATTAATAATATAATAGGTCATTCACAAAAAAAATACCGCAATTAATAATCGTATCTTAAATACGTATTTCGACAACTAAGTTGTCATCATCAGTAGGTAAAACCACTAATCAAAGTGTCGCACATGGGGCACAGTAAAGCTAACATATATAATAACGCAACAACTTTACACTGCGTTCACGTATACACTAATTTTAAAATAAAATTCGCAGACTAAAAATACGATTACCTGGGGGGCACTAATAACAGCCAGATGCCAAGAAGAAAAGGAAATCAACATGAGAGTAATAAAAGCCAATAAAAGTGCAGGAATGGTATACCACCTTAATCAGGTCAAAGCACCTGTCAAGGAAAACTAAATTCAGAATATATAAAACTATTTTTTCTATTTTGCGTTCGAAATGAACTCATTATGAAACCCAAAACAGTATCGAAATGAGCTTCATTTCGATACGCTTTTTTTCATTTTTCAATGTTGGCGTTGTTCGAATACAGAAATAAATATCATTGCTGTCATTTGATTTTAATAATTTATGTTCATTTGACAGATATGATATATGTCCGTATTTTACACAAACAACGTATGTTGTATACAATTGACAACAACATATATATATATGTTTCTATGTCACTCATGTTTATATTTTTAAATAAAATATCAAGTAATGTAAACGAAAATTAATAAATAATATGTAATATAATATACTTCGCGGATAGCAAGATTTAAATTTGAAAATGTCAAGTATCAATGTGACCAACTGCATGCATTATATAAAAATTAAACTCTGAACTTTCAAATTAAATAATTCCAATTTAAGCAATTTATTAATGTAAAAAACGCAAAATAGAAAAAATGGTATAAAAAACTTGTTTCATAAGGCCTTTTGCCGCACTCGCTCTTTAGAAAACTCGCCGCTGATCTCGTGCGGCAAAATGGTGCCTTATGAAACTTGTTTTTTAATATACTATTAAAACCCACATTACTATATAGTTGTGAGACATGGGTGTTAAATAAAAATCAGAAAGAAAGGTTAATGAGATGGGAGAGAAGAATTCTGAGACGAATCCTTGGAGGAAAAAGAACGGAAGAAGGTTATATAAGAAGAACGAACAAGGAAGTGTACAGCATATATCAAGGACCAAAAATAAACGAAGTAACAATAGCTGGGGGACTGAGATGGCTGGGATATTTGGAAAGGATGACGGATGACAGGATACTAAAACAAATAGCGTGGAGAGAGCCGGTCGGTAACAAGGAAAGAGAAAGATCAAGAAAAAGATGGAGGGAAGCAGTGCTAGAAAACCTAAGAGAAAAAGATGTGGTAAACTGCAAGACAAAAGTGAAAGATCGAAGGATATGGAAAACGATTACACAGCTCTGGGCCTGAATGGTCTGCTACTGTAGACTTGGGTTCGAGTCCCAACATAGACAATATTTTTTAATTAAAAAAAAAAAAATTTCGTATGATTTGCTTTGTAATTTGTAGACAGCAATGTTTACATCCCCCCTTACTTTGCAATTACATACATACTAACTTGATTTTGTAAATATTTCATATAAAAGCCGAAAAACTCCAATAATTTATCAATTATTTATATATATATATATATATATATATATATATATATATATAAGTAAAAATTAATTAACAGGTGAGCGGTCTGTCAAGTAAAAATAAAACTCCTTTATTCCACTCTATATTTCATAACGGATTTGTTACTTCATCAGGAGTGTAATTGAAAGTTAAAATTTAGCAAACAACGGCACTAAACATGTTAAAATTCATCAAATTAAAACATTAAATCAATATGCTGTTAGTTTATCGTCAACCTTTTAAAAACAAATATATATAAATGATACATAATTGTTTTTAAAAGGTTGACGATAAACTAACAGCATATTGATTTGATGTTATGAATGTAAGTATTGACGATACAATTTCGCATAATTTTATAACTCGAAAATGATGCATTACAGGAAAACAACTCAAGAGAGGTCTTATGTTTCAATTTGAAATTAAAAAACCCACAGGGCTGCCATTTTCCAACACTTTATATTTTCGTAACGGGACATATTTGGATCATAGTTTAAAAAGCAAAATATCATTTATTTTTCATGTAGATTCACACCCTTAAATATTTGCATATAAATAAGAAACAGCCTGTATTTTTGTCTTCATTTTTCTTGTTCACAATAAAATGTGCATTATTAGATTTAATTAACTGATTAAATATCTTTTATCTAATTATGTCTATTAAATGTCTTTGTCGTTGTTCAACAAGAGAGTGCCAAATATTATTATTAATGAACTCCGAAAGCAGAGGTATATTGAAATTAGTAAAAATATACAGGCTGTTTTACTTAAAATAAAAAAGTTAACATCGTTTCCTGCTAAACTGGAAGTTTGGTTAGGATATTAATATGCCCTTGGAATTCCCTATTTGCATTAAATTAAATGTGAACAATTTTATTATAATCTAAGTAGCCGTATCACAGAAATTTGAATGGATCCATACATTTACCTAACCCTGTATATTACCTAAGTGCAATATTACCGTTAAAATGCGCTCTTTGATATTCTCGCGGAAACAAATAATAGCTACATACGGTGCATCTGCACTTTATTTTTTTACTTTTTAAATATTTTCGCCTCAAGGAATGTACGTAATAACGAGAATTGTCTTTCTTCAGGCAAGAGAAGAGCCCTACTTCAGGAGAAGCTGTTCAGCGAAGTAACGGAACAGATTATGCAAGAGAGTAAGGAGCCGGCTCCCATAGAAAAATATTGCTCTACCTACGACGTGACCTTTCAGATTCCGGGCTTTCGACCGAAAAAGAAAACTTACGGAGATAATCCAGAGGTAATGCAATATACACATGTGGGAATACCGTTTTGCGGTTTCAGGTGTTTGGCTTGTGTTTTTTTTTCTCCCGGTTAACTTCTAGAAAAATCTAGGAATGGTGTTCGTTCGACGTTTTTTTTTTGCATCGGGCGAGCAATAAAAAATGTGTAAGTCTTTTTTGCAGCATGTAGTACAGACATTATATGAAGATTACTATCTTAAGTTAGTACAGAAAAAAATATAATTTTTTATACTTTGTTTTGTCTACTACTAAATACGTTTCACTATGTTTTTAAAGCTTTTTAAAAAATGTTTGGGAAGTTCTCACGACGAAGATATAAAATGTACAGAAATTTTATTTTTATGTTGTACTCTACAAGAAAAACGTTATTGCGTTAACATGTAATTATTATTTAAAAATATATATATATACAGGCTGATTCATTTTCGGCCCTCACCATGGGGATCTCGCTTATTATTGGAGATAGAGTATAGGTTTAAATTTGGCAAAGTTGTTAAATTTTGTGTTTGTTATAAATCCGTAAAGAAAATAGACCTGTGACAAATGACCTTCGTTATTTAAAAAAAAACGCGAAAACCACATTTTCTTCTTTTACCTGTAGCACCGACATTCGGCCTTGTAGAGAAAAAATAAAAACACATCCTTGTGGCCATTTCTAAACCTCTATCCAGTGTACTCTAAATTTTTATAGGACGTTTCGTTTCTTTCTGGCCATCATCAACTATCTAATTTCTTATAGGCGCCATATTGGATTTAGACATCTTCAGAAAGAGTTTTTTTTTCTGATTTCAACCATGTACCACATGCTGACTAAAGTTTTTGACATTAGGTTTTATTTGAAAGAATAAATTATAAGATTAAATAGGGTAGCCATGGAATTTCAATCTGTCAAACATTTCATTTATTGTTCATTAATAATACAAAAATGTCATACACTAACGAAGAGAAGCGAGATATGATAAGTATTTTTTATTCTTCGAACCGAAATTCAACAGTAGCGAGTACAAGATATCTACAATTATATCCAGAACGACAACAGCACCATCGTACCATTTTTCTAGATCTCGACAGAAATTTGGTCGAGAATGGATCGTTTACTAAGCCGCGTAATGGCCAAGACAACAGGAATTTAAATGAAAATCGACAAGGTATTTTACAAATGGTAAATTAAAAGCGTGTTTTCAAATTTCATGTTAATCTTGTATTTTTATAGATAAATAATAATCCATCAATTTCTACACGCGAAGTAGCGTCAGAATTAAATTTGTGCCAGTCCAGAGTTTGGAGAACTTTACATAAAAGTAGGTTTAAACCATACAGGATCCATGTTAGTCACTCTTTACTGCCTGGAGATAATTTGAGAAGGCTAGAGTATTGTAATTGGTTAATGGGAAGAGTAGAAAGTGACGAAAATTTTTTAAGCAAAATCATCTGGTCAGATGAAACAAAATTTACAAATTCTGGAATGTTCAACAGAAATACGGAGCACTATTGGGCAGTACAAAATCCCCGACAAAACAGGGCTAGAAGACCACAACATCGTTTTGGAATAAACGTTTGGATGGGTATTTTGGCAAATCGTCTCTTAGGACCAGTTATGTATGAAGAACATTTAAATGAAGAAAGATATTTAAACATTTTACGTACATACGTATCTGACTATCTTGACGACAATATCCCATTAAATCAATTACAATATTTACGGTGGCAACAAGATGGCGCACCAGCACACAATGCAGCTGTTAGAAATTTCTTAAATCAAGAGTTTGCAAACCGTTGGATTGGAAATAGGGGAGTTGTTGAGTGGCCTGCGAGATCACCTGATTTAAGTCCGCTAGATTTTTTTTTATGGGGATATGTTAAAAATAATATTTATAAAGTAGATGCGCCACAAAACATTGAAGAATTACGAGACAGACTTCAGAATGCCTTCGATGCAGTTCCTAGAAGAACTATACAAAGGGCAGTACAAAATGCCAGAAGGCGTGCCCAATTGTGCATTACCGAAGATGGCCAGATAATTGAACATTTACTGTAATTGTTTATTGTTTACTTTTCTATGTATTTTTATTAATGTTTTTGTTATCTTGTACTCGCTACTGTTGAATTTCGTTTCGAAGAATAAAAAATACTTATCATATCTCGTTTCTCTTCGTTAGTGTATGACATTTTTATATTATTAATGAACAATAAATGAAATGTTTGACAGATTGAAATTCCCAAGGCTACCTTATTTAATCTTATAATTTATTCTTTCAAATAAAACCTAATGTCAAAAACTATAGTCAGCATGTGGTACATGGTTGAAATCAGAAAAAAAAACTCTTTCTGAAGATGTCTAAATCCAATATGGCGTCTATAAGAAATTAGATAGTTGATGATGGCCAGAAAGAAACGAAACGTCGTATAAAAATTTAGAATACACCACTGGATAGAGGTTTAGAAATGGCCACAAGAATGTGTTTTTATTTTTTCTCTACAAGGCCAAATGTCGGTGCTACAGGTAAAAGAAGAAAATGGGGTTTTCGCGTTTTTTTTTTAAATAACGAAGGTCATTTGTCACAGGTCTATTTTCTTTTCGGATTTATAACAAACACAAAATTTAACAACTTTGCCAAATTTAAACCTATACTCTATCTCCAATAATAAGCGAGATCCCCATGGTGAGGGCCGAAAATGAATCAGCCTGTATATTTGAGTTGTTAATTGGCATATAAATAATAATAATAATAATAAACATATGTTCATAATGATAACTAGAAAATACAAATTACCATTAAAACTGGTCTAAATTAATCGGAATTGCTAAATTCTGAGAAGATTTCAAAAATTGTAGTAGGTTGGTTGTGATCTGTGTTAAGATATGTACGAGGGAATATCAGAAAATAACGAGATAAACTGAAATATTTATTTAGAAAACTTCAATGTCTGGATTTCGACTTGACCAGTCTAGAACATTTATATCATTTTCTGTAAACCAGTTGGTGACATTAATGGCTTTGTGGACTGGACGTTATCTTGCTGAAATATAAAATCGTGATTCGGAAACGAATGTGTTACAGAGGATAACATAACATTTTCAAGTATGTATATGTAAGGATTTGGCGTTAAATTTTTCTTTAATATGCCACAAAACACCTGGTCTTTGTATAGATATCCATGCCAACATATTCACTGAAAATCGTCGACTTCTGTCATTATTACTAATGTATTTTTCATCAAAGCGTGTATTTGCTGGATTATACACTCGGATGCGACCGAAATTTGTTGACTGAAAAACTTTTTCGCCGGTAAAAATGACAAGTCTCCAGAAATCTATTCCATAAATAATAAATTCTAAAGCAAAACTGTTACATTCGTAATTTCCTATTTCCTTTTCTTTTCTTATCGTTGAGCTCCGGTATACTATATTTCGATGATGAGTTATATTTCGTTCGACGCGTCTAGTATCGCCCTCTGATTTAATATTTTGTAACCGTATCGCATCCGATTTCTGCTTCTGTTTGCATCTGCCGTGGAGTATCATTCGTTCAAAGAGCGTTAACGAATCCAGTTGTGAGTAGTTGTGTGTGTATCATTCGTATAAGAGGAAGTTATTTTTATTCACGAAATCTACGACTTTTTGAGTTTTAGTCGCTTATGCGGATCCTGTCGTTGAGCGTGATATATTTTTAATAGATTTGCCGTTTACCGATTTTGGAGTTTGAGAGGTTTCCTTTCTGGCAAGTATAGTACCTTTATTGCGGCAGTTCTAATACGAATCTCCGGATTAATTAAAACTACTCTGCGAAAACAAGAATTCCAGACACTCGACATCTTTTAGTCTGCAACTACCGGCGAAATTGATTCTCCAGTGTCAATTAGTGGAGAAGAAGACGAAGAATTTACAATTTCGAGGGCTGATTGTATTTTAGATACCGACCTGTGGGCAATTTCCTGTGGACGAACGTAGAGACAGAATAACTCGTATGATTATCTTTAATGCTATAATTTTTTTCCTTAATTGATGTTGCAGACACTTTTTGATGAAACATTTTAGTAAATATCTTTGAGAATGGTATAACAGCCGAAACATATATGTTAGAGAAATATAATAAAATTTGTGAAATATAGCCAAGTGTGTTATTCCTAACAAGTACATCTAAACTAATTCGAAACATCGAAACTAATTTTCGAAATTTAATTACTCTTAATTACCTATCTTTTGTTTTAAGAATAAATTTCCTATTTGATCTGAAATTTAATTAATATTTCGAATTTAATATTTATTCATATTTCGTGCTATTGTGTAACATAGATATTTGAAATCTAATTACGATTTGAATTCAGTTATCTTTCAGTTTAGGTTCAACTTTTTTTGTTAATAATTTTATTTTTAACGTAATCATATCCTTTCTGCCGTTTTGAATTTATTTTAAATTTCTATTCATTTTGGTACATACTATTTTAAAGTAATATTTCTTATTGCCGTTAGATTCTTGTTGTAATAAAACTTTTTTTCTATCCTTCAAAGCACTCTCCATTCTCTGCAATACACTTGCTCCATCGTATTGTCCACTTGTCATTAACATCTGAGAAACAAATTTTTGAGAGTCTATTTAATAACAAAAGTTAAATCAAGGCCTACTTGAGGATAAGTATATTAGAGATGGGTGTTTCAGGTTCTGTGCTTTGTGTTATAAAATTCTAGTTGTGGCACCAGTCTCGTTATATTTGGAGTTATATACTGCACCTTTTTCTGAATCTGATATTAAACTTTGATAGCAACCTGTTATAATTTGATAGCAGATTCTGAAGGAACTCTTAGTATAAGCAGCGAAATGTTGATTTTTATAGCGACTATTCAGCGAAAGACCGAAAGATCATTGGAACAAATTCGTCGTCTATTAATAAGTATAAGAATGTCTTATTTTATTCGCAAAGAAAACTATTCGAATATTGTATTTTGTAATCAGAACTTTTAAGATTAGAATTATTTAATAACATGAGACATAAAAGAATAGAAGAAAATGGTATCGATATTTCAACGTAAAAATGAATGTTCGTCCTTTGTGACTTTTCTATAGTAATATTCTTTTGTAATATTGATCGAACGACGTAATAGCAGATATGTCCGTTAGTAGCTGGCATTAGTGGGATGCACAATGGAATAATTTATGGGCACGAAAAAGCCGACTTCGAAAATCCAATAATTCCGAGAATCAGTTTTCAGTATTCCTTGGCATCTCCATTTATATCTATTAATTTTCTTCTATTAGCTCATAAACTAATGAAATGTGATGGGAAATTATTTATTAGTTTGCTTGTCTACGGGGCACGTGTACGCCTGTCGGTTTGATTTTTGCGTCCATTAATCGCGCGGAGGTATCACTAATAAGGAAAGTCGCCAACGAAGCCTTCATTAAACACATTAGTTATCCGATAGAGGCCGTTAATGGAGCATGCAGGTTTTCGATATTTATATTATGCTCTCAATTTACTGTGGAAGATCTACGACAGACTTCTTTGGCTAAAAGGTCGTAGATTAACACAATAACATACAGAATTGAAAACTAAATAATTACGACATTTACACGCATTGGAAAATATCGAACATTTAGTTTAAAAATGTGCCAATTCCATCTGCATGTTAGTTATATAGAAGATTTTGTTCGTCGATAAACCATTGGACTTTTAATACAAGTACGATGATGATCTGAAGGAGTGTTTGTTTGTGAAACAAATGGTATTATTTCCAAGTAGGTTATGCTTTTATAAGCTATTTAAATTTTTTGAATTCGAAGTAGCCTTTACTTGATGGAAATTCATAATTAACGAAATAAAATTGAAAAATATATTTCTTTAAATTTTCATTATCGTTTAATTTGACAGATACAGCTGCTTAAAGACGTGAATGTTGTAATATGGATAAAATCGCTTTTCGTGGTGAAATTCAGTACTTATTTTTGAAGAAAATGATTACAACTAATATTTTGACGGATATGCCACGATTTCTTCTGGATCGCTCGCTTTAAACGTGGCGATATGAATTTCGAATATGAAGAACGTGCTGGCCCATCGAAACTTGTTACTATTCTAGGAAATAGTTAAAAAACTTCATGATGTAGTGTTACGTAACCGAAGAGTGACAGTGGAGGAGATTACCAAGACTGTGAGCATTTTTTCTGAATATGTCACCTCGTTTACGAGGGTAAGGTGAAAAATTCTCAGCCTGACAATTCGAATAATTAGCGTCGTATATTTAGGAAGAATTTATTTCATTCACATCACTTCGCGAAAATGCAATTGGAATACAGAGTTGTCTTTAAAACATGTCGCGACCGAACATGTAATAGAAAGCAAAGGTAAACGGCGAGCAGCGCTTTACGATGTATGCTTAGTCAGCACGTGTAATAAGAGCGATGTTATCTCAGGAAAGGTTAAGACGAAAAAGACAGGGTTTTGTATAAGAGATAACTCGTGTCGTTTTATGATCCAGTTTTAACGGCAAAGCAATTATATTGCAAGCTAGGGATGTCTAAGAATTAATTAAAGACGCGAGCTAAAGAGCTGTGATGTCGCTGAGATTAATATCATTAATTGCGAAATTTACGTGACGTGTACAGTCGGATTTTCTCCAGCACATTAATGGTTTATCGCATACTTTACACACTACTTTCGGTTCATCGTAGAATAAATCACCAAATTCATCAATAAACTTTTTCACTTGGTGTGCATTTAATGGGTTTCTGGCCTTTCGCACGTGCGACATACTTTATTATTAAATTAAAACGTTTCAACTAACACAGCAGAAAGTCTAACATACATATACACCTTGATAACTCAATATTAACTACGAGTGTGGGAAGTACGTAACTGATTCTCCTCCACCGTCCTAACTCGTGTCGTTTTATGATCCAGTTTTAACGGTAAAGCAATTATATTGCAAGCTAGGGATGTCTAAGAATTAATTAAAGACGCGAGCTAAAGAGCTGTGATGTCGCTGAGATTAATACCATTAATTGCGAAATTTACGTGACGTGTACAGTCGGATTTTCTCCAGCACATTAATGGTTTATCGCATACTTTACACATTACTTTCGGTTCATCGTAGAATAAATCACCAAATTCATCAATAAACTTTTTCCCTGGTGTGCATTTAATGGGTTTCTGGCCTTTCGCACGTGCGACATACTTTATTATTAAATTAAAACGTTTCAGCTAACACAGCAGAAAGTCTAACATACATACACCTTGATAACTCAATATTAACTACGAGTGTGGGAAGTACGTAACTGATTCTCCTCCACCGTCCTAACTCGTGTCGTTTTATGATCCAGTTTTAACGGTAAAGCAATTATATTGCAAGCTAGGGATGTCTAAGAATTAATTAAAGACGCGAGCTAAAGAGCTGTGATGTCGCTGAGATTAATATCATTAATTGCGAAATTTACGTGACGTGTACAGTCGGATTTTCTCCAGCACATTAATGGTTTATCGCATACTTTACACATTACTTTCGGTTCATCGTAGAATAAATCACCAAATTCATCAATAAACTTTTTCACTTGGTGTGCATTTAATGGGTTTCTGGCCTTTCGCACGTGCGACATACTTTATTATTAAATTAAAACGTTTCAGCTAACACAGCAGAAAGTCTAACATACATACACCTTGATAACTCAATATTAACTACGAGTGTGGGAAGTACGTAACTGATTCTCCTTCACCGTCCTAACTCGTGTCGTTTTATGATCCAGTTTTAACGGTAAAGCAATTATATTGCAAGCTAGGGATGTCTAAGAATTAATTAAAGACGCGAGCTAAAGAGCTGTGATGTCGCTGAGATTAATACCATTAATTGCGAAATTTACGTGACGTGTACAGTCGGATTTTCTCCAGCACATTAATGGTTTATCGCATACTTTACACATTACTTTCGGTTCATCGTAGAATAAATCACCAAATTCATCAATAAACTTTTTCACCTGGTGTGCATTTAATGGGTTTCTGGCCTTTCGCACGTGCGACATACTTTATTATTAAATTAAAACGTTTCAGCTAACACAGCAGAAAGTCTAACATACATACACCTTGATAACTCAATATTAACTACGAGTGTGGGAACTACGTAACTGATTCTCCTCCACCGTCCTAACTCGTGTCGTTTTATGATCCAGTTTTAACGGTAAAGCAATTATATTGCAAGCTAGGGATGTCTAAGAATTAATTAAAGACGCGAGCTAAAGAGCTGTGATGTCGCTGAGATTAATATCATTAATTGCGAAATTTACGTGACGTGTATAGTCGGATTTTCTCCAGCACATTAATGGTTTATCGCATACTTTACACATTACTTTCGGTTCATCGTAGAATAAATCACCAAATTCATCAATAAACTTTTTCACTTGGTGTGCATTTAATGGGTTTCTGGCCTTTCGCACGTGCGACATACTTTATTATTAAATTAAAACGTTTCAACTAACACAGCAGAAAGTCTAACATACATATACACCTTGATAACTCAATATTAACTACGAGTGTGGGAAGTACGTAACTGATTCTCCTCCACCGTCCTAACTCGTGTCGTTTTATGATCCAGTTTTAACGGTAAAGCAATTATATTGCAAGCTAGGGATGTCTAAGAATTAATTAAAGACGCGAGCTAAAGAGCTGTGATGTCGCTGAGATTAATACCATTAATTGCGAAATTTACGTGACGTGTACAGTCGGATTTTCTCCAGCACATTAATGGTTTATCGCATACTTTACACATTACTTTCGGTTCATCGTAGAATAAATCACCAAATTCATCAATAAACTTTTTCCCTGGTGTGCATTTAATGGGTTTCTGGCCTTTCGCACGTGCGACATACTTTATTATTAAATTAAAACGTTTCAGCTAACGCAGCAGAAAGTCTAACATACATACACCTTGATAACTCAATATTAACTACGAGTGTGGGAAGTACGTAACTGATTCTCCTCCACCGTCCTAACTCGTGTCGTTTTATGATCCAGTTTTAACGGTAAAGCAATTATATTGCAAGCTAGGGATGTCTAAGAATTAATTAAAGACGCGAGCTAAAGAGCTGTGATGTCGCTGAGATTAATATCATTAATTGCGAAATTTACGTGACGTGTACAGTCGGATTTTCTCCAGCACATTAATGGTTTATCGCATACTTTACACATTACTTTCGGTTCATCGTAGAATAAATCACCAAATTCATCAATAAACTTTTTCACTTGGTGTGCATTTAATGGGTTTCTGGCCTTTCGCACGTGCGACATACTTTATTATTAAATTAAAACGTTTCAGCTAACACAGCAGAAAGTCTAACATACATACACCTTGATAACTCAATATTAACTACGAGTGTGGGAAGTACATAACTGATTCTCCTTCACCGTCCTAACTCGTGTCGTTTTATGATCCAGTTTTAACGGTAAAGCAATTATATTGCAAGCTAGGGATGTCTAAGAATTAATTAAAGACGCGAGCTAAAGAGCTGTGATGTCGCTGAGATTAATACCATTAATTGCGAAATTTACGTGACGTGTACAGTCGGATTTTCTCCAGCACATTAATGGTTTATCGCATACTTTACACATTACTTTCGGTTCATCGTAGAATAAATCACCAAATTCATCAATAAACTTTTTCACCTGGTGTGCATTTAATGGGTTTCTGGCCTTTCGCACGTGCGACATACTTTATTATTAAATTAAAACGTTTCAGCTAACACAGCAGAAAGTCTAACATACATACACCTTGATAACTCAATATTAACTACGAGTGTGGGAACTACGTAACTGATTCTCCTCCACCGTCCTAACTCGTGTCGTTTTATGATCCAGTTTTAACGGTAAAGCAATTATATTGCAAGCTAGGGATGTCTAAGAATTAATTAAAGACGCGAGCTAAAGAGCTGTGATGTCGCTGAGATTAATATCATTAATTGCGAAATTTACGTGACGTGTACAGTCGGATTTTCTCCAGCACATTAATGGTTTATCGCATACTTTACACATTACTTTCGGTTCATCGTAGAATAAATCACCAAATTCATCGATAAATTTTTTCACTTGGCGTGCATTTAAAGGGATTTTGGGCTTTCGCACGTGTGACATACTTTATTATTAAATTAAAATGTTTCAGCTAACACAGCAGAGAGTCTAACATACGTACACCTCGATAACTCAATATTAACTACGACTGTGGGAAGTACCTAACTGATTCTCCTCCACTACTGTTCATCGACCGTCCACTGTTCATTTGACAGCCTTACTAATTATTTCACTTGATCTAGACTAGATTAGTCTGAAGAAGTCTCAGTATTAGTGAAACAATTGTTACTATGAGTATAATAAATATTTGTGAAAAATTACACAAATGCTTATTTAATTTTACAATGAATTTTCATCAAGTAAAGGTCATATCAGTTAATTATTCGAAAATTTGTTTGTTCATTAGTTTCCGGGTAGAAACTTTTTAAGTCTGTGGTTTTTCTCAGTAGATAAATCTCTATTGCCGGTAGACTATTCAGTTACATGACACGAAATGTTCAACTTGTAATAGTAAAATTCCCCTTTCACGCTTTATTAAAACAATTTTACGCCACCATTAAATTGTGCTCAATAATATATCCGTTTCAATGGAAATTTATTATTGTGTTATTGCTGTACACATTGTTAACTTAAAATATTGTGTTACAAATGTTATGCGCTAGGATATATCGTCGAATAAAGGTATTACAGAAACAACTCACGTACGCTACGGGTATTGATAATAATATACGACGCTTTATTGTAAATCAATACGAAAGGGGCAGTACATTGTTTAGGGAACATAAATTATATTACGGTCGCTTGCTCCAACAAAAAAGTAATAATTTAATTTATTTTACTCGGAAGTATTCGGCCCGTTTTTTTTCTTAGGGAAAGAACAAAACTGATCGATTTTATTTAATTTATTATTCGCCTTATCCTTTTTTTTTCTGCCGACTCATTTTGTATTTTATACATTGTTTCAGCTATATGAAAAGTATCCGTTATACTCTTCCTTACCGACGTCCTTTTGGCAGTATCAGTACCAAAATCGTAACGGAAGGCCTTCAGATATACACGGTCTAACTGCTACGGGCGATGTGAAGCAGCCTTTTAAGCGAAATTCGTCATTCTCGAAACCACTTTCCGAAGTTTTGGACGGAGACTTACTTTAGAATGCTTGGTTCCGTTGAAATTTTATCGCTTCCCTACTTATACAAAAAAAAGCCCTAATAAATGTGCTTTCTTTCTTTTATCTTTTGTTTGTTAGAAACCCAACTTTCAATTTTACAATATTTAAGAAGTGCACAGCGCATTCTAATTATCATATTTAATTTTTGACGAGAATGCTTGTTAAGAAATGATAGTATAGTATATAGTCATAAGTAGAGCAGACCAATTTCCGTTCGCGCCATGTGCGCCGATGTGAGGATGATTGTATTGCATCAGAACTAATAAAAAGCATTCAGTATGTGTTTGGCATGTACTTGCTTAGACTGCATGTAAGTGTAAGCATACGTAATAAAATGTCGTCGACACATAAATCGAGAAAACGACCGTTGTTAGACGAAGTGAATAAGTTTGTTATGGATTTTCCGGACTTAATATACAATGGCTCAAAAATTAAATGTTTAGTGTGCAATACATATCTAATGTGTTGGTCAAAAACACATTGTAAAGAACACGTAAGCAGTTCGAAGCACAATAATAACAAAATTAATCGACAACAGTTTATACATGAACTATGTGTAACTATGATTGTGTGTACACTGCCGTTTACCTTGTTAAGTAATGATTCATTTATTTCATTTTGGAATAAATACGCGAATCAAACATTACATTGTGCGTAAACAGGTTGAAAATAAAATCAAAGCCAAACTGAAAAATAAAAAACTGTGGTTATGTGTGGACGAAACAACTCACAGCAAAAAACAATCTGTAGTTAATGTGATGGCGCGTAATATGGAACCACATCAACCAACGTCTTGAATTTTATTAGCATCCAGACGACTAGAACAATGTAATGCCGAAAAAATTTCAGAGGTGCTATTAGATACTTTGGAAAAATTTAAACTTTCGAAAGACCAAGTATTAGTGTTTATGACCGATGGTGCCGCAACCGTGTGTTCTGTAGGCCGGTCTCTTAGAAAATATTGTCCTAACTTGTTACGTATTACTTGTAAACTCCATGCTCTACACCTTGTGGCAGAACAGGTTCGTAGATGTTAACCATTAATATCGAGTACAAAGGCAGTATTCCTGAAATCTCCAAAACGTATTCGGAAATTTCACGAATTGTGTCCCCATACCCCTGAGCTACCACAGCCGATTCTGACACGTTGGGGTACATGGTTACGGGCGGGGTTTTACTATCATGAACATTTTGAAAAAATTAAGGACGTGGTTTTATCATTCGATCCGAAAGAAAGTGCAGCTATCAATTCAAGCCAGAAAAAATTTCAAGATGCCCAGATTAAAATGGATTTACAAAGTATTTGTGAGAATTACTTGGGACTAGAAGAAGCAGTAGCAAAATTAGAAAATTCGTCGCTGTCGTTAGAGGAATCACTGCAAATCGTTAAAGATGTTTACGCACAACTGTGTGCTGTAGAAGACGCAAAAAGTGAAAGTGTTCTAATTAAATTTGAAAGTGTTTCAGAGAGAAATGCAAATTTTGACACCTTAGCACGTATTAGTGAGGGCACGTCTAGAGATGCGTTAAGTTGCTTAAAAAAGTATTTTGATTATGCGAATATAACATCACTAGATGTAGAACGCTCGTTTTCCGAATATAAACATATTTTTTCCTCACGGCGGACATGTTTTTAAGAAATAACCTTAGACACGCACCTGATGTTGAAAATATACAATCGAGTTTCTCCAATTTGTCAATCCTTGGAAGACGCTTAAAACGGTAAGTGTTTTTTTAAATCCTCTGTCGTACACACAATCACTGATTTCATACATTTTCCATTTTATTTATAAACTACTCAAAAATGAATAGGGAATTAGATCTTTTTTTAACAGATCTAATTAATTCGATTAAATTTAACGCATTTTCTCAAACTTTAGATAGATTAGAAGGCCCACAGTCGTTTGTGGACATTTTATTTGGTAAATGTCTTTTCTGTGTGATAAAATATTGAATCTTGTATTTTAGCCTTAAATTAATTTAGAATACAAAATTATAAAAATCGCATTTTTTGACAAGTATTATTCATTTTAAACGTCATTTCACATTTTCACGATGCCAAGACGTCATTTAAATAAAGAAACTTTTGATTTAATTGCGTTATTGCATCAGCGAGGGCAATCTGGAGCAGAAATTGCCGCAATTTTTAATGTGTCTCCAAGTGTTGTTAGTAGGGCTCTAACAAGATTCCAACAGGTAGGATCTGCAAGGAGAAGACCCGGTAGTGGATCTGAGAGGAAAACAAATCAGAGACAAGACCGCTACATACGAATTCAGACAAGGATGAATCCGTTTAGAAGTGCTGTATGGTTGCAAACACAGTTACGTGCCGCCACTAGAGTTTCAGATAAAACCATCAGAAACCGTCTGAGGGAAATGGATCTTCATAGCTGCAGGCCTGTGAGACGCCCAAAATGAACTAATGCCAATAGAATGGCTAGAAGAACTTGGGTTAACCAACGACTAGCAGAAAATTTTCAATGGGAGCATGGTTTATACACCGATGAATCCAGATTCTGCTTATTTAGTGATAATCGTAGAGTAAGGGACTGGAGAACTCGAGGAGACCGTTATAGACGCGAGTTTACAAAAGCTGTGGTGCCTTTTGGCGGCGGTGGTATCATGGTGTGGGCGGGCATTAGTTTGAATGGACGTACGAACCTCCATCTCTTTGAAAACAATATCAATGGACACATATACAGAGATGACATTATTCAGCAATATGTGTCCGACTTTCGTGAGGCTGTGGATGAAAACATGGTTTTTATTGATGATAATGCAAGACCTCATCGTGCACAAATTGTAATGCAAGCAATAAATGACCTCCATATTAACCATCTATCTTTATCACCAACGTCTCCCGACTTGAATCCATTTGAGCACATTTGGGACAGACTTCAAGAACAGCTCAATGAAGATAATCCACCCCCAGTTAACGTGCAACACTTGCGGGAAATTTTACCGCTGTGTTGGAGAAGCGTGTCACAAGAACACATTAATAATTGCATTATGAGTATGCCCCGAAGATGTACAGCTGTGAGAGATGTCCGCGGCCATTATACACGATTTTAGAATTAATTGTTACAGAAAAATGTTTGCAAATGTTGCTTATTTCATTTTTGATCATTTCTTAGTAATCTAACGATTTTTCTGAATGAATATATTTGAAAATTTTAAATTGTTGTGTACAATTATGTATCTAATATAATACACTACAAATATTTTCCCATACTATCTAAAAAATACAAAAAAGTAAAAATTCCTTATTAATTTTTGAGTAGTTTAGGTACATACAACGCTGCTATAATATGTACTATTCTTATTTTTCGTGTTTATGTATATTACTTTAATAGCAGAAAACCAAATGTATATTTAATTATTTCTGATAGAATAAATGTCTCTACTTCTATACTTATATCGGTAACAAGCTCATGTTGCGTCCCTATTCTATCGCATATTCTAATATATTACGAATTACACTCCTATACCGGCGCTCATGGCGCGAACGGAAATTGGTCTGCTCTAGTCATAAGTTTATAGAGGTACATAAAGTCCTTAGTTATTATTCGAGGTATGTCTCAGAAGTAATGAAAATGATCTATTTTAAAGCTTTTTAATTTAGCTCGCGGTCACGTGAGGTTTTTTTTCTTGTATATCAGTCAATATTTATACAAGTTTTCCTCACGCTGTTGCACAATTGTTGCTTCAGCACTTCTTTATACTCTATAAAGTCGATTTTTTCTTTTTTTATTAAATGTTCGTACTGTTAATGTTTGTTTTCTTTGCTAATACCTTTTGTTTTATTTAACACATACCCTTTGAGGGTAACCCTGAAGATACAAGAGCTCCTGGAAGGCTGTACTGACTAGAGTGAAACTGGGCAAGCTACTGTGTATTGTGGGCTAATTTAAATAATTTATCAACTCCACAATACATAGCAATATGTTACTTGTATTCAGAATATTGCCATTAAAAATCAAACGAATTATTTCCATTTAATATTCTTTATTTTTACTTAAAATATCTGTATATCATACAACGGTTTTATAATTTGTACCACATGAATAATACTACTATAATATAGTTTTTATATTACAGACATAACATTATACTTCTATATGTTACTGCTACAGCTAATGACGTCCTTATTGACTTATCAAGCAACCAAGAGTTATTAAAATGATAAAATATATTCGCAAAAAATATTTTTTTTTATTATTACTTGTGTGTAAGAGGAGTTAATATGTTGAAATATAAAATTAAGCAGTATTTCATGTTTCAGACTTACATAGTTATAGGAGAGCTGGTATGATACATTCTACATCATATGAACAGTAGATAAACAATTTCTAGCGGAAAATACCATCTATTTTCTTATGGAACTCCATTTTACAATTTAAGGCCATTCGAGTTGAGATGATAATTATTACGTAACTGGTGTGTTGTGTATGGGAAAATTATTATGAAAATGGTGTAGAATTTTTGGGAAGGACTAACTGATCTCTATAATGATGGAGGTCAGGGAAGGAAGTCCGTAGGTAGCAAGAGACGGCATTGTCTGTTGCTACCTACGGACCTCCTTCCCTGACCTCCATCATTATAGATGGCATGTCGATGAAGTGTTTGAAGCGTGATTCTAAAGTGCAGCCGAGTTACAATTTCTGCTGAATTTCCTCGAAATTTTCCGTCAATTCTTTATGACATTGTTACAGTATAACTCGGCTACCAAAAATTTTCTGCACGGTGGGTTGCCAAACATCTCACAGATGTTCACAAATATCAGCGAGTGGGTTCCGTGCTAACGTTTTTGCATCGTTGTCGGGTATCCTTTCGTTTGTTCAGATTTAGTGATCGTAAACCTGGACAAACTCTGGATAGTTGACAAGAGAGATGGAATAGAAATACGCTTAAAGGACAATGGTCTAAGATATTAATACCAAACGTAGGAGGATGGGTCAAATGTGAACGTAAGAAACTGGACTTCTATCTTACACGGGCGCTGACAAGGCATGGGGTTTCTAGGACGCATCTGAATAGAATGCAAAAGCATCGAGTGACAAATGCATGTATTGTAGCCAGTGTTTACATGACAGAACACATTATTTTATTATGCAATTGAGGGAAGAAGGTAAGAGAGGAAATTGAAGCGAACATAGGACTGTAATAACGCAATATAGTCATGTATATGCATAACACTCTCGGCAAGGCCACAGCCTCGCTCTTTTTAATACAAACGGTAACGTGTTATATAAACACGACCGGACTCTGTGTATATTGCATACACAAGACTATATGTCAGGGTTTGTGTTATATTCTAGAAAGATTACAAGGATCTTCTCTAATATATATAGACAGTAATTTAAGTAAGAGATATTCACATTCACATATACGGTCATAGTAATAGTACTCGATGTAAATACTTTGTTAACCAGTTGTAAGTGTTAAAGTAATTATAAGATGTTACCCGAACTTTGTGCGTATCATTTACTACGATAAGTCGCTCTAACCTGCTATCCAATGTGGCCGCCCGAACGGCCCGCATTACATGACGACCACTGCTTATTACATGCCGATCCTCCAGGCACATAGGACCTTATCACATAGGGCCCCACCTTATTACATGGCGATCCTGCCTACCTACGGCTTAGGACCATTCTGCCAGTCGTCTAAGACTGCAGGGAACGTGTAGGAACTCGGAACGAACCGACGTAGTAATGTAATAAGGTGGGGCCCTATGTGATAAGGTCCTATGTGCCTGGAGGATCGGCATGTAATAAGCAGTGGTCGTCATGTAATGGGGCCGCCCAAGCGGCCCACATTACGTGCCGATCCCCATGTAATAAGGTGGGGCCCTATGTGATAAGGTCCTATGTGCCTGGAGGATCGGCATGTAATAAGCAGTGGTCGTCATGTAATGCGGGCCGTTCGGGCGGCCACATTGGATAGCAGGTTAGGGCGACTTATCGTAGTAAATGATACGCACAAAGTTCGGGTAACATCTTATAATTACTTTAACACTTACAACTGGTTAACAAAGTATTTACATCGAGTACTATTACTATGACCGTATATGTGAATGTGAATATCTCTTACTTAAATTACTGTCTATATATATTAGAGAAGATCCTTGTAATCTTTCTAGAATATAACACAAACCCTGACATATAGTCTTGTGTATGCAATATACACAGAGTCCGGTCGTGTTTATATAACACGTTACCGTTTGTATTAAAAAGAGCGAGGCTGTGGCCTTGCCGAGAGTGTTATGCATATACATGACTATATTGCGTTATTACAGGACTAGAGATAACAATGTAGAACATGATCGGTAATAAAGTGAATCCAGAGAGAACTAGGAAAGGATGCACCACATGATTAAAGAAATAATGTAAACGAAGAGAGGAGAAGACAGAACAAATGAATATAGGAAAGAGGGCAGGAGAAATAATGGGGTGCTCAGTGATGTCGAAATCTACATGGTGATTCCATGAAAGTAATGTGAGAGAAGAGATGTGGTGGTTTAAGTGGGTATACCAGACTTGCACACACCAGCTGGGAGTTCCACACTACCATGCAATGAAATATAGGCAGTTCACAAAGAATTTACACATGGACGGACAAACGAAAGGATGTGCGACACGACATTATTTTATCTAACTTGTGTACATGTAGCAATTTGGGTAAATTCTCACAAATTGAATTTCTGTAAAATACTGCGACTGTGTTGTCTTGTATTAATATTCCGACCTGTAATCTAGCCTAGGAGACAGTGGAATCATTTAATTTAGATTACGTGTCTGAATATTGATATAACACAACACAAAGAAGCATTTAATTTAAAAGCAGTTTTTACAGAAATTTTGCATGTGGGGAAAATAGTATATTATTCAAAGAGCATATAATCATGGCTATTATTCAATAGGGTGAAGTTTGCGTTACGAGCGAAGCGAGTGGCGCAAATCAATCGTGTGAATAATAGCCATTATATGCGAGTAAGAATCAGAAAATAAACGAGGTGAAACATCGAATTCAAGCAGGGAACAGAGCATATTATAGATACAAGAAATATATGAAAAATAGGAAAATAAGCATTAACACAAAAATATATAAAATTGCCATTAGACCGGTAGTGGCATATGCTGGAGACACAATGAGAGTAACACAGACAGATGAAGAAGCTCTAAGAACATTTGAAACAAAAATAATCAGAAGAATTTATGGACCAAAGAAAGAAGATGATGGTTGTAGAAGACTTATGAATTATGAGATAGAGGAGTTACTGGAGAGAGAAAATACTGTAAGAGTGATTAAATCGATGAGAATAAGTTGGTACGGGCATGTTAACAGAAGAAAAGTGTCAACGTCGAGATGAATTACAAGATGGAAGCCATATACAGCATGAACAAGAAGATCAAAAATTAAGTGGGAGGACCAAGTAGTGGATAATATCAAAGACCTGGGGACCGTTGCAGGGAATGGAATGGCCAAAAATATTGAACCAAATTAAATTCGCTCTGACCTGACGTTTCATAGCACATTCTATTTTTTATCGTATTATGTATACGTACAAAATCGAACTGCTAGTTGAAGAATTTCCAATTATCTCATTATTCACTGGTTGATTAATGAATTTCATAATGATTGAGGAAATGCTGGCATTATGAATATTTTATACAATAGTCGTGGAAAAAATATATTATTGTTTGGATTGTATGTACAACATGTAACATACATAATATCGGTTTTCGTTTCCTTTGTCTAGGTATAGTGATCAGGTCATGAATAAGTCACGATAAATGATTTTTATCGTCACCTGATGAAGTTATAGTTTGGCAAAACATATTGCTGTGTCCTCTTCTAACCGAGATAAATTGAACAATTAAAGTAAAGTTCAAAACAGTAATGAAAATTTAAAAACAAATAAATTTTGAATACACCTGTATAAACAATAGATAAAACAAATCTCATAGTCAATTTCATGTAAAGTTTCTTGTTATTTTCTGTTTTTATATGGAACGATACAAATCGTGTTAGTTTAGTAAAGTTATATTGTATGTAAAATGTCAAGTAAATTATTATATTTCTTTAAATTCTGGTTTATAATTGTTAATAACTTTCTTAAATATATAAATATAGTTTTTGTAACTGTTACGATGTACGTAAAATTTCAAACAAGATAATGTGAATTGTAAAGAAAACACGGCGTTGGACGGTAAAAAAAAGGAACACTTGAAAATAAGAACGCATTTAAAATATGAAACATTATTAGAAAGAAATATTAAAGAAAACGTAAATCGGTATAAGAACGAAAGTTTTTAAATTTGGAATATTATTTGCAAGAGCATTTTAACTTAAAATTTATTTGAAAAACACTTGACGTCACGGGGCATATATAAAGAAAATTTCTCAAGGAGAGGGACACTGATCAAAATAACGTTTTCAAGCGGTGGTCAAATAAAATTTTGGTTTTGTAAATTGTATTGAATTTAATTCATCTTTAGAATTTTTATATTTTTAATTTAAAGAAAATTACTACTTTAGTTTGTTTAATATAATAATAATTACAACCGGTAAATTATGTAACAAAGACACTCAAGACTTTGAAGTACTAAAATTGAATTTACGAGTTTATTTGTTTTATGTGGACATTTTATTTGATCGTGTGTAATTTCAATTTCTGTATTGAAACAGATAGTAAAATAGAATACAGCTGTCTTTAACTTGTAAGTAGGGAAAACAATCTCACGAACATTTAAATATATCTGGGTTTAGAAGTCGAAATTTTAAACTCTTGTTAAATATATGAAATACTAATTAAAATACATCATGTGTTATTGACGATTTTATGTAACAGGGTAAAGTCTCGCCACATACGAAATAACAAATTTTTCCTTTGTAATATTATCAACTTTTAATACTATTAAATCCACAAATCTTGCAAAATATTCATTTTTAGATCAAAACACTGTTTCGTACTTTAGCATCTTGCAGCACTGGTCTAAAGTAATACACAGCTGTGTTTTGAAATATTAATATTGGAATCTAAACCTTCAAAGTCTTATTTATATATCTATATAAATGTGAATATTATCTGACTAGATATAAGATTGGTGTACACTCAGGTCTCGTTTTATGCGATAGATGCGTTCCAAAAAAATCGCATAAATTGAATTCGCATAAATCGTTACTCTAGCTTCGTATAAAAACTAATGATTCGTTCCAAAATTCTGAAAAACCGCATAAATTCAAATTTTAATTAAAAAATCAAAACAAAATCGCATAAAAAAATCAACAAAAATATATTTATTTCATTTACTTAAACAATAAAAACAAAACACGTTTAAAAAAAATAAACAAAAATATAATATTAATTCAATAATTACAGAAAAAAACAGAAAATGATCCAAAAAATAAGCTAAAACATTTTTTAAGGAAATTCTGTAAATATGTATGATTAATCTGAATCACTGAATAATTGTCTGCATCGTTTTGGAATTGGTTCAACGTCACTTTCATCACTAGATGATATTAATCATATTGTCATAATATGGTATAATATCATTTTCATCGCTAGAATTTATCTCGTGAATAGGGGACGAGATCAAAGAATTTTTAGTGGCTTCAATTGTTTCTTTTCTTGCAAAATAATTTGTCATCAAACTTTGCGATTTTGAATTTTTAAGTTGCTTATGCAACTCTTGATATCCGGAAAACAGATCAGTCAGTCCGCGTTGAATCTTTAATGCTCTTTCCGTATCTGGATCCATATTAAGAAGTTGATTTTGTAAAGCATTAACTGTGCTGAGGATATTACCAATTTTTTTTGAAGTGAAGTGTTCAACAATTTCTTCGGAATCACTGTCTTCACTATCCACGTTTTTCTTAGTTCCAATAACTAAACTAATAACGTCGTTATCGGTTAATGGTTCTTCAGCTAAAAGTTCTTCTAAATCATCGTGGTTTAGCGAGTCAAATCCATCTCCTCCAATTTGATCTAAATCTATAATTTCATTAGTCAGTGTCGATATTTCCCCACCAGTACTTCTAGCAACACAATCTGGCCATGTAGTTTTCCAGCATGCATTTAATGTTTGCGGTCGCAGTTTAGAGATCGCTGATGCTGCCAGAATAATGCAATCCAAAATAGTAAATTTTTCCAAACTTTATTTAACGTAAGTGATTCATTTTCAAGTTTGTTTAAAATGAATTGATAAGTGCTTTTTATGTAGTATTTTTTAAAAGTGGAAATTATTCCTTGATCTAAAGGCTGAAGAATGCTAGTTGTGTTGGGTGGAAAAAATTCGACTTTAATGTTTGGATGTTCCAAATGAGGATGGCCGGGTGCATTGTCTACAATCAGCAAAACTTTAAATTCAAGACCTTTTTTCTTCATATAAGATTCAACTTCTGGTACAAAGCATTTTTGAAACCATTCAGTAAATACTGAATTTGTCACCCATGCTTTAGAATTTCCCATCCAATGAACTGGCAAACGAGTCAAACCCTTACCTTTAAGAGCTCGTGGCTTTAAAAACCTATTTACTACTAGCGGCTTTAACATTTTATCTCCTGAAGCATTACTGCATAGTAAAAACGTTAATCTTTCCTTGCAAGCTTTAAATCCACTGGCTCGTTTTTCTGATTTCGCAATGTAGGTTCGACTTAGCATCTTTTTCCAAAACAGACCAGTTTCATCAGCATTAAATACCTGATCTGGGCAATATCCTCCATCTTCAATAATTTTTTTAAATTTTTCTGGGTAAGCTGCGCAAGCGCTCTCATTTGCTGAAGCTGCCTCACCTCTAATTTGAATGTTATGGAGGTTATTTCTTTTAATAAATCTTGTCATCCATCCCTTACTTGCTGTAAAATCCTTTGGCCTAGAAATTGACGGTTCAGAATCTTTAATTGTCTCATAAAATGTTAAAGCCTTTTCTGTGATCATGTATCCGCTAACAGGAATTTTCTTTTTCGTTAAGTCTTCAATCCATATAACGAGAGCTTTTTCCACTTTTTCAATTAACGTGTCTCTTGAATAAGAAGAATATTTAGTGCTTAGTTTTGTGCCTGAAATTACGGATTTTCTTATTGAAATCTAATTTTTTTAATAGCTCGAATTGTTGATTCCCCTAGTTTATATTCCTTTCCAAGTGCGGTATATTTTGCTCCTTTTGAAATGCGATCTAAAATTTCAATTTTTGTTTCCAGGGATATCGTTTGTCTCTTTTTTTAATTTTTTTCCATTGTTATATCCTAAATGATAAACAAACATTCAGCAAATAAAAAAGCCACCAAAATTTATGATTTTTACACTTACTTTTTCCCAAAGTGAAATGTTTATTGAGGTTTAAAACTGATTTCAATTTAAATGTTAAAGCACTCGAATCACTCACTCACTGCACCGTAATTAAACAAATGAACCAGCTAATAAAAAGGGAAATTCCCACAACACACATGCGTATCTTCTATGCACAGAAAAAACACTGCACCGTAATTAAAAAAAACACCAGTTATTAAGAAGGGAAATCCCCAGTTTGTTCTTTCAATAATAACATACACACACAACACTCATACATACGTATCGCCTATGCATAGAAAAAACACAAAATAAAACAAACTATAACGATTATATCAGTGATGCAAACTTGGTTTAATTTAAAAACGGTAAAAAAGCTTAAAAAAACATCTAAAATTTCATAATCTGTTAAAATTCTAAAAAAAATCGTTAATTTAAAAATCGCATAAATTTGAATTCGAAATAAAAAAATCCGCATAAAACGAGACCTGAGTGTATTATGTTTTACTAATAATTGACAATAATTAATATAATTGAATATTCATGTATGTTTTGACAAAGTGCGTATAATAAATGTATTAAACTTAATATGCTATTATTATTTCTCTGCTTATTACATTAGATGCTAGGCCTAGCTGCAAGGAACCCTTTTTGTAATACAAAAACCCTGAGAGCAATTTTAAGAGTCTAAAACAAAATATGTGTGTATGATGATTCATGTTTAATAATTGACGATTCATATCGCCCATTTTGAAAATCAAGGTACACAGCAATATGTTGTGTAGATTACATCTTTTCGAAATTTAAAACATTGTGTTATTAATTATTGCAATGAAGTTTCAACACATATCATCTACTCAATCATTTAGTTATTTATCATGAAGTTAGTTTTTATGTTAATAATATAATTATAAATGATTTATTTTATATTTACATGCAAGCACTCAAGTATATCGTTTGATTTCATATTTTTAGTGATTTTATAAACAAATGGTTAATAACAATTTCATTTTAAATCCAGTTAGAGTATATTTTGTTAGTGTAAGCAGTAACATATATGTATACACAGATGATACGTAGATCTGATTTTCATATTTAGATACAATACCTATATCTTTTACCTTAAGTAATTGTTCTCTTCATATTTACAAACGAAATGAGCAAACTTTTGCGCTTAAATTAATTAAAAGGTATTTAGGTTCCTCATAAATTAACCTTTATATACCTATTTAGTTGTATTTCTATTCATTTATTATTTGGTTGTCGAAGAAAATGTATTTTTGATTATCTTTAAACATCTGCTATTACATTTATTTATTAATTAACATTATTATTGATTTATGTAGCTATGAATGTATGCTAGTAGTTGATTAAGCGGGTTTACACATTCAGCATTTTTGACGGATATTAGAGATAGTTTGTGATAGAGATGTAGGTACATAAATCAAGCGTTATGCATAAATATTACGCGTACGATAACTTGATGGCTTTCCTGCTTACTTGATTAATGTTATTTTGCCCAAATTAAATATAAATATTTACTTCACGCTAGAGTATGCATCATATATGTATAAAGTACTTCATGGATATTAAGTTTTGCCACTGGAATTATGCATTTTCTGTTTGTTCTAGAAATAGTTGTCTGATCATTTAGAAAATAAGGTTTGTATAAAGAATGTTATCAACATATTTTTGGAAAATAAAATTTTAAAACTTGCAAATTTTTATTTTACTTAATAGTTTCTCTCAGACTTTGAATATTATTTCTCAATTAATAATTACAATTTAAAATGAAAGTGAAGAATGGATGCATGTAACAGGTCTATAATGACAGAAATGTGAACACTATCTACGATTAGGTAATAAGAAAATCTAGTCAACTACGAAGGTACGCTGAAAAGTAACGCGCACATGCTTGTATAGCGCGAACGAAGTGACCGTCACAAGGCGCGAAGTGGAATATAGAAGTGACATCCCTCCTCTATACATATTGATATGGACTTTTCCCCGCAACATTTAGTGAAAAATATTATTTTAATATTAAATTATATTTTATGATGACACTGTATAATGTGTGAATTTATTGTATGAATATTAATATTATTTTGATTTATTTTGAATTATTAGGTTTTGATTAGCGCAGTTCCTGGAAGCCGTTTGGACTTGCTGGGCAATATTTTATAACTATAATTTTTTATGTTTGGATGCGTGCCGCATGTATCCGACAGACACGTTTTGATTTTCAAGTGAGAGGGTTGCATATTGGGAGATAAAACTTTTTTTATCTCTTATTTCAATTAGATTCGGTTTTTGTTTTTGAATTCATAGTGGTTGTGATTGCTTTAATTCATTATCGAATTTATACGAGTTTGAAAACCTCGTAATTTTTGATTTATTTAATCTCTTACTTGCACGTGCTCTCAAGGTTATAAAGTAAAACCTACGTAAGTTTTGTTTTACATTTATAATATTATTTCTTTACTGTATGCATTTATTGTATTTTTCATTGTATGAATTTATATATACTTTTATAGTAATTGAGACATAGATGACAAAGATAGTTTTTTGGTTCTAGTAAATTTTTTAACGATAAATTTCTAGAACGATTTGTATTTTCAAGGTTGTTTTTTTTATACTTGTGGTATCGCGCAGGTTTATTATATCGGTTTGACAGTTTAATCTGTTTACATTTTTGAGTGTATTTTGGGGTGATTGAAAAAAATATCTTTGGAATTTATTTAGTTTTAAATTTGCTCGCGAATCATAAGAGGACGTTTAAATTTGCTTAGCGGTCAACTCCAGCAGATTAAGTTTACCTCTATGTGTAATTGTTATACACAGGTCTTTATACTTCATAAAGATTCATTTTTATAATTTTTTTTTAATAAACTGTAATTTGGAAATTGTGACTTTCTTATTACCTTTGTGTGAACTATTAATTCTGGCGCCCATATTAACTTTTGTAGAAGAGAAGTACCACGTTTTTCTATTGGAAACCCGGAGATTAAAGCTGTCTCATAAAAGAAAATTAACCGATTGAGCATTAAAGTTGGACAGTGTTGTGGTGAATAGTGGTTCAATCAAGCCCGAACTCACTATTCATAGCAGTATGTACAGGTTTGAGGTCGTTGAATTCATCCTAGTGCTATATCAATGCGAATAAAGTGCCGTTATCGAATTTTTCACTGCTATAAAAGTGACTCCTAATGAGATTCATCGTAGTTTAAAGGATATTTATGGTGACGATGCTGTTGTAAATGAGAATGTAAAATCAAGAATTGTTGACGAAACACGCAGCTGACGTCCGATCACTGCCACATACGATAAAAATCGCAAATTTGTCGACGATTTGATTCGAAATGACCGGCGAATCACTCAAAAAGCGTATCGTGAACCATATCGGTATATCCAAGGAACATTGGCTTCATTATTGAATAATTGCGATACCGTAAAATCTTTACGATGGGTACCACGACTTCTCACGGACGAGAACAAACAGCTCTACTCAAGAGAAACCTCGAGGGTAATCATTACACCTCGGACAATGAAGTGAATGCAGCTGTCAAGACTTGGATTCGATAAAAGCCGGAAAAATTTTTCATTTAACTTTTTACACGTTGGGAGAAATGTGTTAACCTTTAACAGTGACTATGTAGAAAAGTAAATATATGATTTTAAAATTTAAGAATTGTACTTTTCTGCTGGAGTCTTGCTATTTTTTTTTTGTTCGCGTTGTACAAGCATATGCGCATTATTTTTCAGCCCACGATCGTAATAGCACATCCTTTTTCTTACAAATAATGAAAAAGATCTTGAATTAAAAAGACAACGTATCAAAAAATCCAAAATTAAAAACTCAGTGAAAATTATAATATGTGCCGTCAATGAATTCAAAATATTCAGAATGTAAATATGTACCTCTATTGAAGTTACACACATACACACCGTATGTTTACATACTAACAACTACCGATGTTATAAAAGGTATAATATCCGCATGCTAAGTCAATACCCCGTACAAAATTAACTTTTCATACATTCAAGTAAATATGTAATTAAAAATTAAGATGCGTGTTAAATTTATTTACAAATCCATTTTAAAAGTCGTACTAAAATTTCATGTGTATTACGAGCATTTTTTTTTGTTAGAGAAATTTAAATACGAATGTCTAATTCAGAATGCCCCATTGTATCCAAAGGTTGCAATGTTAATAACTACAAGAGATAAGTTTTGTTATGGGAAGGGTTCGATAACCTGAGTCAGCTGTTTATTTATATAAATTTACACGTAAATTCTTAAAATTGATATATCGAAAGAACGTGGAAGATGTATGCGTTACGTGCATTTAAGTTACGATCTATTACCTTTAATAGAAAAATTGTAACGATCGACTACAAAATGAACTTAAAGCGAGAGATATAATTACAAGATTATTCATTTCGTCTCCGATAGTATTTATGATATATTCAGTAGCGTAATACAATTTCTCGAAATATTTTTGTCATCAGGGAATTTTGGGAAAATATTTTGGGTATATATTCTATATAGTTTAATCCTTCCATTTTTCATACGTTATCTTTTTATTTCAAGGACACCCGTTATATACTAGGTAGTGTAGCACTTAATCTAGCAATACTGTTGGCTTGCTCTTTGGCGGGTAGGTATAGAAACTATAACTATAGAAATTGCAAGAAACATCAAATTAACCTTAATTAAACAAAACTGTCGATCACGCCATAATAATCTAGATTGTGCCTGACTGTACTAGCTAAGTAGTAGTTCACATATTTTCCGCCGGTCAAATAGAATTAGTTGCGTATAAACAGTCATTTTTCGTTGTATAGCCACGTTTACATGTTTTTTTCTGCAAGAAATGTAATTAGAAATGTTAAATTTTTAACGATTTTCTATCAAAATTAGTAAGATAATTTATATCAATTGCGAATTTTAAATATACTGGCTTTCGTAGTTTGTTACAAAATAATTATTAATGCGAAATCAATACTGAAATAGCAAACACCTTGATATAACCTTATTTCCAAAATAATACCCATGAAGTATATTTGTGTTTACAATATTGTCAAGTTTCAGCGCTTATCATCATCCTTATAGATTTTCGTTCACTAAAATTATCAGGATTCTGTTGTATATATACAATATGTACAATTTCAAACAACAATTATTTATTTAACATTTATAGAACATTTTATAATAGTCGCATTAAATAGAAATTTAATTTACAATAATACCTTAGAAGCCTTTTTATGTAGAATACAAATATATTCTATTACAAGTTGAAGGCATCGGCTACGTTCAAATTACATTGGTCGGGGTTGTGCGACATTTATAATAGACTTTATACTTAAGAAGGTGATACCACTTTTTGAAATATATAATAACTGCACGGAAATGTAGGAATTGAAAATTTGTTTTTAAAATGTATTTGCTTTTCATACGTAAAATAATACGGAATAATCATTGGTTTGTGTATAATTTTTTTATAGTTAATATAAAGTTTGAAAAGAAAGGAAATTGCAAAATGTAAGGATATTAACGAATTTTTCAAACGAAATTTTGCACTTGGCGGAATAATTATTTTTATTAAAAATTATCTGACACTCTGATTACAATAGTCTACACTAGTCTACAAGGCAAAATTATTTTGCGCAATTTTGGGCAATTTTGAGATGATTGGGATATTTTTGGGACGCATCTGATCCCCGCTTCTTTCTAGTCCTTCACGATTCTCGTATGAGGTGTTTAAAGATGTTTATTTTTTGTAGAAAGATTGCATAATATTGTGCAAGTATTCCAACATTCCCATTAATCATCAGATAAACGTCTGCAAGCTCGTGCGCGTGCAAATAGCCACTCAAAGTGAATTCATAGAGTTAAAAATATACCGCTTTGGAATTAGTTAGAGTGTTGATCTCTCGTTAGGTGATTGCAAAGAATAAAGTATTTAATTCCTGCTTGATTTCATCTTGTTATTTCCTATACCACCACTAGATGTACAGTTTTGTCGGGAGGGAAAAATGGAAGCTGGTGAAAGCGTTAAAGATTACAGTATGAGATGCTTGAAAAGCTCAGTCAATCTAACTGATCTAATACTAAATGATCTTAGTAGGGATTTGACTTATAAATAGAACAACCTGCTTCTAGACTGCAAGAAGAGAATTTACTAGCACCTCGGGGGTTTGTGTCTGGTACTATCGTAATTGTAAAGTTTTTCATATAAATGGACAACTTTGTTACTACTAGGATGTAAGTGAACTATTTGGCTTCGCTCATTAGACCATTTTAACGTCTCCCACAGACAACTAGGTATCGTGCTGTTCGAATTGAGAGGTGTAACAAACGTCAGATCAAATTGGGATGGTGAATGCAATCGTATTGTGTTCTCTGACGAGTTTCGATTGTGTCTGTGGGTCCACGATGGTCGCAGAAGATTTGGACGATTTTGTAGAGAACGCAGAAATCTAGAATTTGCTCTAGGACTGCATACGGCGCTTAGATCGGGTGCGATGGTATGGGGTGCGATAGAGTAGCAGGTCACTTCTAGTTTTTATTGACAGAAATTTGAATGCAAATAATTAATTCAACCCCTTTTTCAACAAGACAACACACGCCCTCATACAGCAAGGGTTACTACAAACAGAAGCAAGTTACTTAGATATGCTTAAAAAGTTCAGTCAAACTAACTGATCTAACACTAAATGATCTTAATAGGGATTTAACTTTTTCCAAATAGAACTACCTTTTAGGCTGTAGGAAAAGAATTTACTGGGACCTTGGAGGTTCGTGTCTGGTACTATCGTAATCGTAACGTTTTTGATGTAAATGGACAACTTTGTTACTGCTAGGATGTAAGTAAACTATTTAAAAAATTGGTACAAAAATAGGATGCATTTGAGCGACAGCTTTTTATTGATTCGTCCAAAAGAAGTTTAAAAGAAGTTCTTTTACATAATAGCAATACGAAGCCATACATTGCCAAAGTTTATTCTGTACTGTTGACACAAACATATGATTCCACACACTGGAGCTAAACTCTAGGTAACTGCGAACAATAGCAAAATATCTTGATGGTATAAAGTCCAACGCTCTAAAACTTTTTTGATTTATATCTATATGTTGGTTAAATAGGAGCTTACTGCCAAGGTCTTTAACACAATTTGTTTTTTCTAAAGGCTGAGTTACATTACACTTTTTTCGCTTAGAAACTTTGACAAGTTGTCAAACTAGATGTACTTTTCGAAACTTTGATAATATAAAGTAGAAGAAACATATTAAAATTTCTAAACTAAAAAAACTAGGTCTGGTTTCATTGTTCGTACAAGTTTATACTAGACTTGCGCATTAAACACCATTCCGTTTATACCAACTTGTATTTACACAAATCGTATAGTAATATTTTGAATAAAAGTTTTTTATATTGTTTGGTTTTCAACTTCATTTTTCTAATAATTTTGTATCTATAAGAGCATATGAATAACCACAAATCATCTAAACATTAAATATATAATAATAAACAAACTAAAATTTTTATTTCATTTTGGTAAAGCACTCAAAATTTGGCGCCCTCTATTCGGCATAGCATAAATTAAAACTTGAATGAAATCCAGTACCAGAATTTGTTCAAGCTTCTAGTGCAAAATAAAGTGTAATGTAACTCAGCATTTGAAATAAATATTTAAGGTTTAAGTCTTGCGTGAAAACGATATATCACTGCCACTTATTTACGTTCAATAGTTTTCAACGTTTATTACGCGCGAAAAAATTATAAAAAAATAACTAAATCGGGATGAATTCTAACGCAATCCTCCGAGGAACTCACCATCGCGTACAGTTTACCATCACCAACATAAAATGAACAACAAGAAATGTGAATAGACTGTGTGACATCCTTTATAAAAATTATAAATAGAAGAAGACTAAGGTAACTTCCAGCGGAACACCAGATGTTACATAGGTAGTTTTAGATTTCAAGTTATTGATTCTACCAGATTGGGTTCTGAAATTGAAACAGGATTGAATTCAACGCAATAATGAACTTAGTAATTTATGTAAATGTAGATATATGTGATTTTTCAATGTTTAGTAATGATTGCGAAAACTTTCCAAGACTGCTCGGATACTTTTATGATTTTACAGGAACGTTCAAGTATCAAAAGTTTGAGAGAACGGGGGATGATAAAACTACTGAGTTTGGTTATTATAGTTATTACTAGAGCAGACCAATTTCCGTGCGCGCCATGTGCGCCGATGTGAGGATGATCGTATTGCATCAGAACTAATAAAAAGCATTCAGTATGTGTTTGGTACTTGCTTAGACTGCATGTAAGTGTAAGCTAACGTAATAAAAAGTCGTCGACACATAAATCGAGAAAACGACCGTTGTCAGACGAAGTGAGTAAGTTTATTATGGATTTTCCGGACTTAATATACGATGGCTCAAAAATTAAATGTTTAGTGTGTAATACATATCTAATGTGTTGGTCAAAAACACATTGTAAGGAACACGTAAGCAGTTCGAAGCACAATAATAAAAAAAATAATCGACAACAGTTTATACATGAACTATATGTAACTATGATTGTGTGTACACGGCCGTTTACCTTGTTAAGTAATGATTCATTTATTTTATTTTGGAATAAATACGCGAATCAAACATTACCGAGCACGACAACGTTACGAAGGAATTTACCATCGGTGCGTAAACAGTTTGAAAATAATATCAAAGCCGAACTGAAAAATAAAAAACTGTGGTTATGTGTGGACGAAACAACTGACAGCAAAAAACAATCTGTAGTTAATATGATGGCGCGTAATATGGAACCACATCAACCAACGTCTTCAATTTTATTAGCATCCAGACGACTAGAACAATGTAATGCCGAAAAAATTTCAGAGGTGCTATTAGATACTTTGGAAAAATATAAACTTTCATTAATGTTTATGACCGATGGTGCCGCAACCATGTGTTCTGTAGGCCGGTCTCTTAGAAAATATTGTCCTAACTTGTTACATATTACTTGTAAACTCCATGCTCTACACCTTGTGGCAGAACAGGTTCGTAGATGTTATCCATTAATATCGAGTACAAAGGCAGTATTCCTGAAATCTCCAAAACGTATTCGGAAATTTCACGAATTGTGTCCCCATACCCCTGAGCCACCACAGCCGATTCTGACACGTTGGGGTACATAGTTATGGGCGGGGTTTTACTATCATGAACATTTTGAAAAAAATTAAGGACGTAGTTTTATCATTCGATCCGAAAGAAAGTGCAGCTATCAATACAAGCCAGAAAAAAATTCAAGATGCCCAGATTAAAATGGATTTACAAAGTATTCGTGAGAATTACTTGGGACTAGAAGAAGCAATAACAAAATTAGAAAATTCGTCGCTGTCGTTAGAGGAATCACTGCAAATCGTTAAAGATGTTCACGCACAACTGTGTGCTGTAGAAGACGCAAAAACTGAAAGTGTTCTAATTAAATTTGAAAGTGTTTTAGACAGAAATGCAGATTTTGACACCTTAACACGTATTTGTGAGGGCACGTCTACAGATGCGTTAAGTTGCTTAAAAAAGTCATTTAATTATGCGAATATAACATCAAGATATGTAGAACGCTCGTTTTCCGAATATAGTAGTATATTATACTATAAGGGAGAGAAATGCGTTATTTTGGCAGAGGTGCAATTTGAACCTAACCCAACCCAGTTGAGTTGGGTTGGCTACAATGCACCGAGGACAAAATAGCATCTCTCCCGAATGGTATATACTATTTTTTCCACGGTCTCATTAACTTAAAAACACATATTTTGTCATTATGAAGTAAGTAGCACCAGAATTATTATATTCGGATTTGAGCATTTATTTAGTAGTCGTTGAGTTATTGTCATAACTACAAAATAAACAAACAAAACGAATTGTCAAATTAAGGTGCTAGTTTGGTTTAGTTTAAAGTTTGTTTAGTGCACAATGAATAATTGTGAGTCGGAAGAGATTGTGGAGGCGGCATATATTGCAATAAGCAATTTGCTGCCTACGAAGTCAAGATCTTTATACGATATAGCCTACAATCGGTTCAAAAAGTGGTGCGCCGAGAAAAATGTTCAAGTATACAGCGAGAATGTTTCGTTGGCATACTTCAGTGAAAATGCAAAGAATTACAAGTCTTCCACATTATGGGCGCAATATTCTATGGTTAAGTCATGCTTGATAATTTACGACAACATAGATATAAGCAAATTCCCCAAGCTGATCGCATTTTTGAAAAGAACCGGTGACGGATATCAAGCGAAAAAATCGAAAATATTGAGAAAGGGTGAAATCGACCGTTTTCTATCAAGTGCAGATGACAAAGAATTCTTAATGATTAAGGTAAGATTACTTTTGTTGTTAGGTATTTCAATTATTAAGTATTTTGATTTTTTATAGGTTGGATTAATTCTGGGGATTGCCGGAGCTTGTCGAACTGATGAACTAGTCAATTTAACTGTAGATGATATTGAGGATGTAGGCTCTTCCTTGATTGTAAAAATTCCATACACTAAGACAAAGATTCCACGAACCTTTGTGGTTACCGATGTGGAAAATATGCTTGAGTTGTTTCGAAAATACCTGTCCCTTCGTCCTCCCCACGTCAAGCATAAGCGCCTTTTTTTGTACTACAAAGCAGGAAAATGTAGTTCGCAGCCAGTTGGCAAGAATACCATGGGAAAAATTCCGAGTGTAGTAGCTTCGTATTTAAAATTACCTGATGCTGCATGTTATACTGGTCACTGTTTACGAAGATCTTCAGCGACATTACTGGCAGATGCTGGTGTGGATATCACGACAATAAAGCGTCATGCTGGTTGGAAATCAACGACAGTCGCTGAGGGTTATGTCGAGAACTCCATTGAAAATAAGACCAAAATTGCTAATCAGGTTTTAGAAGGTACCACTTTTAGGGCAATCACAAAAACTGTAAATGTAAGCTGAAGTAATATTCCTTCTAATATTAATTTTGAAAATTGTACAAATGTAACATTTAATTTAAATGTCAATAAATAATTTCAATGTTATCTTTTTTTTGCATGAATCACAAAAGTTCTCCATAATATAAACTCCCTTGGGAGCATTATACTCCCTTGGGAATAATCGACTACTTCTGTTTTAATTTTGATGTCATAGAAACTGATTTCTACTCCCGACCGTGGAAAAACATATTTTTTCCTCGCGGCGGACATGTTTTTCAAATAACCTTAGAAACGCCCCTGATGTTGAAAATATACAATCGAGTTTCTCCAGTTTGTCAATCCTTGGAAGACGCTTAAAACGGTAAGTGTTTTTTTAAATCCTCTGTCGTGCACGCAATCACTGATTTCATACATTTTCCATTTTATTTATAGGTACATACAATGCTGCTATAATATGTACTATTCTTATTTTTCGTGTGTTTATGCATATTACTTTAATAGCAGAAAACCAAATGTATATTTAATTATTTCTGATAGAATATATGTCTCTACTTCTATACTTATATCGGTAACAAGCTCATGTTGCATCCCTATTCTATCACATATTCTAATATATTACGAATTACACTCCCATACCGGCGCTCATGGCGCGCACGGAAATTGGTCTGCTCTAGATATTACTCAAACAATCAAACTGTAGTATTCGTGACCTGTAAATATAATAAACTTTTTCAGGAATTTTGTATTTTTGGGATGAAAAACTGTAAATTTGATTGAAATCTAGTATTTTCGCCAAGCACTCTTAAGTTTAATCCGCGTAAATTGAATTTCAGGAGTAGTTTTTTAGTAACAACTGAAATTATTACGTCTTAAGTTGCTAATGTAGCCGATAAAATCGAATTCCTTTTTGAAAAATCACAAGCAAACAGTCGCGTGTTTAAATAATAATTTCATTACACTAAAATTTCCAACTTTGGATTGTTGTTCACCAGCACACAAAGAGATGCACGTGGGCCTTTACACTTTTTTCTCCATCAAGATAAATCACGTGTTCAAACAAGTGATTACGCCAATGGTACAACGTGAAACAATGGTCACGTTTTTTGCACGCATCTTCAGCAAGGGCGTTTATTTGTTAATTCTATGTTTCAGGTTCGCGTTAGCTTGTCAGTCCCAGGCGTCATGTAAACGGAATGAGTATTAGGAAGTTTTGAGCGAGAGAAGAAATAAAAAAAGGTGGAATATTCGTGTATAGCAGTTGTAATTTGAATGTAAATCGATATTTGTATAAATAAGACATTTATTTTTTAAAGTTTTCGTACCATCGAGGACACTAATTCAAATCTATTATCTAGTTTAACAATGAGGGGGTGTTGATATATAGTTAGCCTTGAAAATTTTTAATAGACAAAACTGAATATGCACAATAATACAAATCTGTATAAAAACAAATTTGTATCTGTATATGCATGGACACACAGTACGTATTTACTAGCTTTTGCTTCAACTACCAGACGCATGCGTTTCTGTGTAACCACTTTGTCAATGATAGATTTACGAAGCAGAAGACTGTAGGTACACTTGCGGTCATGTGGCAAGTTTTGTCCTATCCGAAGACATCAGATAACCTCAGGCCATCTGACGGACAAAACCGACCACGCCGGTGCAGTGTTTCTTCTCGAATAGCTAAGCTATTACTGACTCACAGTAATATGCGTATTTTTTCTTCTTTTCCAGTAATAGCTTAGCTATTCGAGAAGAAACACTTTGCACCGGCGTGGTCGGTTTTGCCGTCAGATGGCATGAGGTTATGTGATGTGTTCGGATAGGACAAAACTTGCTACATGACCGCAAGTGTACCTACAGTCTTTTGTCTTCGTAAACCTATCATTGACAAAGTGGTTACACAGAAACGCATGCGTCTGGTAGTTGAAGCAAAAGCTGGTAAATAGATACATACAGATACAAATTTGTTTTTATACAGACTTGTATTATTTTGTATCAAAGCTTGATGTGAATTGTCGCATCGACATGTAATTTGTTTTTTGCTAAAACTGAATATGTCTTAGGTTTAGGTAGTCTTGTTTCAAATCCTATCCTCTGATAAAAGTGTCCTTCTTTGTATATCCTTTTTTGAATAAGTACCAACACAGCACTCACCGATATTTAATTTAAGATTAAGTACATCGCACCAATTTTGAATAAGATCTAGATTCCTCTGCAAACTTTGAGCATCATCTGTTGATGATGCTCAAAGTTTGCAGAGGAATTTTGCGAATGGCATAAAAATCAATTCCTAAATCTATACTTAAAAAATTAAAAATTAAAATTATTAAACATGAAAATTCCGAAGGGCATTTGAAAAATATATTTAGTCTAAGAATGTTAGGAAAAAATAACATTCAGAATGTTTTAGATTCATCATATAGAAAAGCAATTCAACAACACGATGAAAAGGTAACAAAAAATAGGCATGTGTTAAATTTAATAATAAATTGCATTAGATTTTGTGGCGCGTTTGAACTGGCACTTCGAGGTCATGATGAACAGCAAACGTCGAATAACAAGGGCATTTTTCGGGAATTGATAAATTTTACGGCAGAGTTGGATAAATCGCTCAGAGATCACATCGAAGCAGCACCGGTTTTTAAGGGATTATCAAAAACGATACAGAATGAGCTGCTTGATGCAATGTTGAACGTGTATCATGAACAAGTTGCCAGTGAAATTAAAGCAACCGACTTCCTATCTGTGATAGCTGATGAAACCACAGATGTGTCCAATTAGTTTCAGTTGGTGGTTGTTTTAAGATATATTGTGAACGCGAGACCGGTCGAAAGATTTTGGAAATTTCTTCTACCTAGTGGACATGATGCTAATTCTTTATCTGCCTCCATCCTTAACGAAATTAGTTTGCTTGTTGATGACCCAGAAAAACTGATTGCACAGAGCTATGATGGGGCAGCAGTCATGAGTGGTGCTATTAACGGCGTGCAAAGACATGTCCAAGACCAGTATCCAAGGGCTAATTTTGTACATTGTTATGCACATCAGACAAATCTAATTATGTCACATGTTACATCGAGCAGTAGTATTTGCAGAATTTTTTTTGCCAATCTGACGGGATTATGTACATTTTTCTCCACTTCACCACAACGAGCTGCAAGATTGGAAGAATTCCTTCAGAGAAAAAGCTTACCTCGTTCTTCAAAAATAAGATGGAACTTCAATTCTAGGACAGTGAATAGAATATATGAGCACCGAGAAGAAATAATTGAAGCTCTAGAACAAATCGAGGGAGAAGCTAGTTTACAAACTACCATTCATCAAGCTAGTGCCAATTTGCGAATTTTAGAGGAGGAAAATTTTATCTTTTGGTTAACTTTCTTTCATAAAATTATGCCACATGTGGACATATTGTTTAATCAATTACAAAATGTCAATACAGATGCATTAAAAATCAAGAATAATTTAGATAATTTTGAACGCGCTATTGGAAAAATTCTAACCGAAATCGCTGACACAGATAATCAGTTGGTTAAACAAAATGACACAGAACTGACTCCTCGATCATCAAAGCGGCGAAGAGTAACTGATGGTAGCCAAAGAAGGAGGGAAACTATTGAAGTGTGCGATATTCTTTTGCTAGAAATAAAAACTAGATTTCGGTATACAGGGCACCTAATATTAGCAAACTTAATTTTTTTTAAACAGTTCTCCTCTTTTCAAAAAAAATTTCTGGAAGATTGCCTTAAAGAAGCAGTAAAATTTTAGCCATGCCTCAATGAAAGCAGACCACGAAATGAATTAAGCGTTCTATATTCTAGAGAAGAATTTAGGCAAAATATAGAAGTCGGTGCTGTAGGTCTGCTAGGTCTTCTGGTGGATGGATTATGCGACACCTTTAATGAAGTTGTTACGCTTTTAAAAATTGTCATTACAATCCCAATGACAACGTCCGAAGCGGAACGCCAGTTTTCACGGCTGAAGAGAATAAAAACTTTCCTGAGAAATACAATGAAAGAAGAGAGATTAAATGCCCTTACTAGGTTATCTTGTGAAAAAGAATGTATAAATGATTTCCCAAACTTTAATGAAAAAGTGCTAGAACTGTTCTGCAAGTCAAAGACACGTAAAATGGACTTCGTTTATCGTCAGATGTAATTAAACTGTGTAGTGTAATATTTACTATTCCCTCAAAACAAACTCTACAATGAACAGTACCTGCTGGAACAGTACGTCGGTGAAATTTATAAGGATTGGGTAAGCGTTTTTGTATTACACTTTTTAATTTTGAAATTATGCACTCCCTATGTGAACCACCCCGAGCCGCCACTGTGTTCAACAACTTCATATTGTAACGTCAATAGTAGCAGTCTTGAAGATATTCCTTGCGTAGTGTGGACAAAACGTCGGAAGGCGTAGTGCCAATGACTTAGTTCGATTCTTCAATTCGAGAAGAAATCATGGACAATGATCACGGAAGGAAACAGGCCAGATTGGGTTGGCGTGTATTTCCAAGTATTAAGAAGTTTATAACCAGTTAATGCTGGTGTTACGTACTGATATGATACCCGAAATCTCATAAACGAGAATGCGTAAAAGCTGATTTGAATACTAATATCATATGAGTGGCAAATGTTAGATAAGAAAACCTGCAGAAGAAAGGAAGATATGGATATGTTAACAATAAACGTATATAATTGACTGAATTAGTAATGACTGGAATATGTAATACAGATATATAGCAAAAAATTCTGGGCTTTCATTAAATCAAAACGTAACATGTTTAAAATTTCAAATAATTTACATTTTGATAATGAGGAATATTCGGAACCACAACCCATTCTCGACGCCTTCGTATCTACATTTGCAGAAGTTCATCTTCCGAAAAACTTCGATAATACGTCACTTGAATACGATACTATTAGAAGTTATCTGGTATTGTCGTTTTTTTATGTTAGGCAGCATAATATCAGCGAGTCTATTGGGATACTCAAGAATATATATACTCGCAAATATTTTTGTTCATCCACTTTGCAAAATCAAACATCTTAATTCCAACAAGCTTGGAAAATCGCTGAATTTGTCCTGTATTTATAAAGGGTGATCACACTGACATCTTTAATTATAGACCAATAGCTATTATTTTAATTTTGAATCTGTCCTTCACAAAATTATCTCGTTCAAATATCTGCTCTTTATTTCTCCTTCACAGCATGAATTTGTGAAAAATAACTTCCACTCTAACAAACTTGTGCTGCATAACCCAAAATGTAGCTTAAGTTTTAGACGGTGCTAGTCAATTAGATGTTATTTATACGGACTTCAGTCGCGCTTATGATACCATCGATCTAATTCGACTTTTACAAAAATTCTTATCTTTTGGATGTAACGATTTATCTACTTTGGTTTATCAAGTCATATTTGATAGGTAGAGCAAACTATCTTACCTATGATGGCTATAAATCTAGATTTTTTTATACTTACTTCTGGAGTTCCTCAAGGTTCCAACTTGGGCCCGCTTTTGTTTCATATCTTTATCAACGACTTAATTGCGTCACTTGGCTGCAATGTGATGGATAATGCAGATGACCTTATATAATATAATATATCACACTATTACGAACATAATTGATGTGGAGTTTTTGCAAAAGAACTTGTATACCGTCCACAGTTAGTGTCTTATGAATAAATTTAATTTAAATATTTTCAAATGCTGTGTTGTGACTTTCACAAGGAAAATAAATTGTATAAACTTTCTTTTATTACATCTATAATACTGTTATAGAAGGACAAAGCTCTACAAAGGATCCTGGTGTTACATTCGACAGTAAGCTGACCTTGAATCAATTACTAGATCTGCTGTTAAGTCTTTGGGTTTTATAATTAGAATGTCCCGAAGTTTCACTAATGTTGGCACCATTAAATCTTTGTATTTCGCATATGTCGTCAGTAAGTTGGAGCGTATGTGTTTAGCTTAAATTTTTTAAGTACTTGAGTTGCAGGCTGGACGGTGTTTATCCAGAACGAAATATAGAATACAGGAATTTGATTGTCAGGCATGGATTGGCAATGCTAGCTGTGTGAAGACAAAGAAAGAGCGCATTATTGGTGACCTCTCTAAATGAATCCTCTAAATAACAGGATTAACTCACAATTGCTGTTAGCGCGAGTAAATTTATTGATACCACGCATTGCTGGTCGATACTCCCCATGAGTGTTCTCAACACCAATAGTTAATATATTATGGAGGGCTCCAGTGGTGCATTCGTCACGAAACGCCAATGAATTATTTAACGAAGTCTTTATGTATTTATGGAATTAATTGATTTATTTATTTATATATTGTAATGTCACATAGAGCCAAAATTGTCCTATTTTGATTAGTTTGTTGGGCAAAATAAATTATTATTATTATTACTATTATTATTAAAAAAATAGATCCAATGAACATTCAGAGATGGAGACGGAGCCTATAAACGAAGCGGATGATGTTTTAGCTATGTTAATGAGTGTGAGAATTTTATCTATAGGGTGAGATTATGAAATAGCTGTGGCTGTAACAAAATTTCGGAAACATAGCAATCTAAGCAAAGGAATTAACCATAATGGACTACCAAATGATACCAATGGATTACCAATGGATTAAATGTTTTGGGAAGTTAATTGAATCTATTTTCCGATATGCTAAAAGGGAAATGGTATTCCATAAAAGTTATGCTTTTTTAGATGTAGGTGTCAAAAGTCTAACAATTTATTTCACCTCTCTCGCCAAAGGATTTTCTTTTTGTAGTAGCAACACTTGCAATAATTAAAAGTACGAAATCTTGGATATTTGATTGAATTTTTGATAAATTTTATATTCTAAACTCTTGGTATATTAATATTAAGAGAGAATTTTTTAAAAAATAAAAAATGTTATTTTGGAACAATCCCCGTAAATGCTAACATCATCAATCAGATGATTATGTAGTTTTTCTCGATTTTCTTTCATTTGTTAGTCTGTAAAATATCTAATAGAATTTAGTTTATAAACGATACATGAGTGACCAAAAAAAAGACAAAAATAATATTTGAAATAAATTTTAATCAAATAAAAGATATAGAGTTATAATTACAAATATTCAGAGCGCATTAGGAAAAAAAAATTAATCAACATTGATTTAGTCTTAGCCCTTTTCATAACGTTTAACATTATTATCACACATATAATACAAATAAAAGTAGCTGCTATATAAAAGTATATTTTAACATCATTTTTTATTTATTAAATAAAGCATTTTATGTACATATGATCTCCAATATGATTTTTACCATTCATTTTATTTAAGTATGTATTTATATATGTTTTGATTCTAACATACCTAACACTTATTTACTATGATTATTTACAGGATAGAAAAGGATTTCATTTTAATTTTACAATTTATTCGTAGCAGATGGTGTGTTTTACGAAACCTAATTTCTCAGAGAGCAATCTTCCTAAGTTTCACATATTAAATTGATTTTTCTAGCGACAAATACTCAAGTTGTTTTAAGTATTTTCGAATCGACGTAAAGAACATTTTTATTTGTTCTTGTTGCGTCTGGTTAGTAACTAGAAGATTCTATCTGAGATTTATTTAAAATTCATGGACTTGGCATGGAGTCTGAGAGAACTTCCGATGGTGTTCCATCGCTGGAGTTTATGGAGAAAGCTCTGTTTGGCGCTCGTCTTTGCCTTAAAACGGATGGGTCGAAGTTTGGATGTCTTCTTGCATGTTTGCTGCAACAAATAACATAAAAATGAATTTATTAAATTATAAAATTTATTCAAGAGTTTTTATAGTAAATTAAAATGATTATTTTTATCTTTTCTGTCTCGAAATAAATAATATAATTAGCCCTAGTTAAATATATTACTAACATCCAAGTGTATAAATACACATACGATATCTTAGTAATGATTTATGTATTATGTATGTTACATGTTGTACAAGTAATAACCAAACAAATATATATTTTCTCCACAAATAAAATTTCTGTAAAATACCGCTTTTAAATTGAATGCTTGTATTGTATTGTGATATATTAATATTCGGACACGTAATCTGAATTGAATGCTTCTACTCTGTCCTAGATTACGAGTAGAAATATTAATATATGACAAAACAACAAAGCAATATTTTACAGAAGTTCCATTTGTGAGAAAAATCACGCATTTATCTAAATTTCTGTACCGGTTATTTATTATAAATTAGCCAAACTTTATCATAGTTATTATTGCATGTATGAAAAAATGTTTCAAATAAAAGTAGTGTGGCTGTGATTGAATTTTCTTTACATACCATCAAAAACACAGTGGCGTGCAGATTCAATGGGATACAAAAAATAAATTTTTTTAAAATGGAATATCTTATATATGTATTATTAAATTTTTATAATAATCTTCATTTTTGATTTCAAAAATGTACCCTGTGATATCCGTATCCTAAACCGTTTTCGAGTTATTAAATGTCGAATATCGTAGTTACTGTAATTATGGAAAAGTCAACATTATTAAAGTAAGCCATGAAAATGGCAACTATTGTGTTTGAGAAGTAACATTTCCTTAATAAAATAGTTAAAATGGTTTACAGTGAGGATGAAAAAGCTTAATTTCACTTACACGGTATAGATAATCCGGTTATTTAACAGAATAAATTGAAACATAGTTTAAATTTATACGACACATGCGCGGTTATCCTGTAAGTATGAATGAAGACACAAACAAAATACAGTTTATAGAGATAAGGCAGTGCCATCTTTGGAAACACTTCGTTAGTTCTGCATTGGTTATGTAGACAGAGCGAGTACTTCGGTCGTCGGACAATATGCAGAGCTGAATGTACTTTTACGCTCGGTCTTATAATTTCTGTGAGCTAGCGAAGTCGTTCTTTTTGTGAATGTGTCTGAAGATATCCTTTCTCCAGCAGGAGCATACTGATGAATCTGTAGAAAGATGAAATACCTGCGTCTCTGGGGAGGGATATGTTCAGACTCGTTCACAAAAATATTAATATTGAACATATATTTGTGTTCTTTACACAGGACTTTTAATAATATTTTATATTACTAAAAATACTTTTGTATAACTTGGTTATTGCTAAGACATTGGTCGCAGTATCCTCAGAAGGTAATGTATTGGCAGGTATTCCAGATAGTAATATTTTAGGTACATTTATTATAAACGGGAATTTATTACATTTGCATGCGTGAGATATTTCTTTCATGGCTCTGTCGTACAATAAGGTGGTTCTTATTTTTCCAATGTTTTTTTTTTCTGGTGCTACCCCCCAGTTTGGTTTCATAACACGAAAAAATGAGCTGTTTGTAATTTGGGATAAATAGGATAAGGGGAAGGGGGTATCCTTTGGTTCTTACATTTGAAAAGAAAAAATTGAAAGATCACATAAAATATATAATTTATTTGTAACACAAAAATGTAGCTCTGGTGGAGCCAACCCACTACCCCTTTAAAAATATATTTAAAAATATTGGTGTAGACTATGGCTTGTAATCTGCAACAGAAATAAGAAAAACACCCTAACCACAATATATATCAATAAATACTATATGCGTATTTCGGCAACGAAGTTGCCATCTTCAGTAGAATAACCTTAAAAACTGAAAAATGTTAAACGTAGCGTTTTTGGCTAAGGTAAACCTTAGAAGATATGCTCTTCACCAAATAGCCAGTGGGATAACACTAAATTCCTAACATCGAAATAACACTTATATACTACTTAAACCTAGCGTGAAATTTAGGGAACCGTGAAGCGTGAAATTTAGGGAACCGTGAAGCGTGAAATTTAGGGAACCGTGAAGCGTGAAATTTAGGGAACCATGAAGCGTGAATACCCGAGCCAACCCTATCACCCGATCCAACCCGAACCATCCCGAGCCAACTCGAGCCAACCCATGCCAACCCACTACGCCTTTAAAAATATATTTTAAAAATAATGTTTTTATAATAATAAATAATATAATAAATTCGAAATTGGTGTAGACTATGGCTTGTAATCTGAAACAGAAATAAGAAAAACACCCTAACTACAATATATATCAATAAATACTACATACGAATTTCGACAACTAAGTTGCCATCTTCAGTAGAATAACCTTAAAACCTGAAAAATGTTAAACGTAGCGTTTTTGGCTAAGGTAAACCTTAGAAGATATGAACACTAATTCTAGTGTTATCCCACTGGCGATTTGGTGAAGAGCATATCTTCTAAGGTTTATCTTAGCCAAAAACGCTACGTTTAACATTTTTCAGTTTTTAAGGTTATTCTACTGAAGATGGCAACTTAGTTGCCGAAATACGTATATAGTATTTATTGATATATATTGTGGTTAGGGTGTTTTTCTTATTTCTGTTTCGGTCTGAAAAATATGACGAGAAAATTACGTTTTCTATCTCTTTTTTATGCCCTGGACATATATGGCGATACTCAGGTATAATCTCAAGCACATACTAATTCTATTTTTTTATTTTTGTTTCATTTATTGTAATTCTCTTTCAGCCAGATCGTCCACAACCTTCAGTTTATTCACCAGCTGAAGAGCGTTGACGAAATCTCCATTTTCTTGCCATTGTGAAGGAACTGTCTGCAAGAACTCACAACTCAGATCAAATCTGGTAAAAAAATGTCTAGTTTTGCTAGAAAAAAAAACTGCTCAATCTTATTGTTGATCATTTCCGGGATTTGTTCAATGTCTATTTGAACCTTTTTAATATTTTCTTTTGATGCTATTGTTTCATGGTCAATGCATTGACCATTTTAAATTTTTGATTCAGAAGGCAAATAAGGATCGAAGAATGCTAAGGTGAGGGATTCAGAAAACATGTACCAAAAATATTTTTTTAGTTTTTCTAAAATCAGACGTGATATATCAGCATCGATAACCTAATATTGATAAAGCTTTGAGAGAACCCGAAAATCTAAATACGGCGCTTTCGCTGCAGGAGTACAAAACCACGCTTTAAAATACCCACTGATAAGAAAAATACAAATATCACAAATTGCATTCTCTTTTTGTGACGACAATTATTGTTGACGTAGTATTAACATTTTCAAGCAATAAATGACTTTCGCCGTCCACCTTGCATGATGGATAGCCTCTGGAGAACGGAAAGATACTCCACGAGGTAATGGTTCTTCAAGAAAGATCTCAGTTAAGCCTAAAACTCTCTATAAGCCTCTATAGACTGTTGTTAAATAACAAAGGATCCACATAAAAAAAACACAAATTCCATAGATGACAGAACAGACATACATAATCTCTCAGCAATATACTTGCCTATAATATAAAACCCCCCACCCAAACAAGCAAATAAATTCAATAATTTGTTGCTTTTAATTTCAAAATGATTCCAAGCTCTGGAGCACGGAAAGATACTCCACGAGATAGTAGTTCTTCAAGAAAGATCTCAGTTAAGTCTAAAAATTCTCTATAAGCCTCTATAGGCCGTGGCTCTCGAAGTATTTCGAATAAAATCGAGGATTGTAGGTACTTAAACCTGATCCAAGTGTTTCTTGTCCTTTTCGTGCTCAATTCCAGGTTGAAATTTATTAACATCAATTCTCGGTCAAGCAATTTGAATTTTTTTCAAATTGGTACAGTTGGACCTTTACCTAACTTTTCCTCAAAAACGCTTCTAAGAATGATTCATATATGTGATACTACAAGCTGAATATAAGAGATTTTTTTACAAAAAGTCTTCAATCGAAACACGCGTAACTTTAAAACTGCCTATATTTGATGCTGATGTGTCTAAAACTATTGCTTTAATATAGGATTGAAGGCGACAATCAGCGAGAGTTTCATATACAGCTATTGTCTGCTTCAATTTCAGATTGCAATAAAGGTATTCCAAGAAGTTGCTCAATACCTTTATTTGAAAGAATCACAAGTTTTATTCGGAAATTATGAATAGAAGACCTGTTGACTATGTAATCTTCGGCATCTTGACTTAATGCTTTGATAGTAGATAGTAGATATATTTTGCAGCACGATAACACTGACCTTCATACTAACATTACAAAAGCGTTTATTTAATAACTCGGTTGGGCGGTCATTCCACATCTGCCTTTTTCCCCTTATTTTGTTCCGTCGGAATTTAGCTCTCTATCAGACAACTTTCGAAGAATCTTCTTTAATAACGATGTTCCGCTTCGAAATTATCTTGACGACTTGTTCACTTTCAAATCATCGTATTTTTTTCAGACGTGGTACCTATACTCTTGATTAGTTCATTTGTTTGTTAAAAAATGAATAGCTTTTGAGTTTAATAAAAATGCTGTGAGCTTATACATCAAGTCAATATATGAAATATCATTGTTGACGCTTTATTGTAAGGCACAACGACACAATTGATACATACTGCTATGAATTGTGATTTTAAATATTGCTTATTCACAATTCACAACCGATCTGTCCAGCTTGGATATTCAGTCGGTATATTTTCCAGATGAGACTGCTTTTCCTTCAAGGTTCCAATTGGAAAACGTGGTTTTTCTCTTCTACAAATTTATAAAGCGCCAGTAAAAGAGTTTTAACAAATGTTTTAATTAAATTGCTTTAAGTTACTTGTAAACTTCTTGAAGTAATGTTAAATAAAAAACACATTTAAATGAAACTTTAATACAACAATAAAAAAAAATAAAAAAAACATATCTTTATGAAGTATAAAGATTAATATTGCGTCATTAAACAATATTATTAAGGTAAATATGAAAATGACCGTAGCATATAATAAAAAAATCCTTAGTGACAACCGAGCAAAATTAAAACTAATAAATTCCAAAGATGCTTTTCAATTTCTCCCTCAATAAACAAAGTAAACAACATAATAAGCCCGAAACAAACTCTAAACGCATGTGCAATCCACATGAAAAAATGCCCTTGATATACCAACGTATAAAATATTACAGTTAACAGATTTTTTTAACTAGAAACTTTAAAAAACGTTCTTTGTCATTTAAAACAAATAACTAAAATTTAAATAATGGGTGATTCATTTGGAGGTACTTTTTTAGGTGGGGATTTAATGGATGAGCGCGCATGCGACGCGTCAGCGGACTGCGCATTCTGGTTCAGTACTATTTGACATTACGTAATGGAAAGACTTAGCCCGGCACAGCGTCTACAAATAGTACAGCTTTATTACGAAAATGGGCGTTCTACAAGGAATGTGTATCGTGCGCTTAGAGCAACATATGGGCCACATAATCGGCCTACCGAACGCACAATTCGCTATACCATCAATAAGTTTGAAACTCAATTTACAATAATGGATAATACGCGACCACATAGACCTCATCCAGCACGTAGTGAACTAAATATAGCGGCGGTAGCAGAGAGTGTACGCGAAGACCGGGAAGAATCAATTCGTCGCCGTTCTCAACAGCTTGGTTTGTCGTATGCAACAACTTGGCGTATTTTACGAAAGGATCTTGGTTTAAAAGCATACAAAATTCAACTAGTGCAAGAACTAAAGGCGACCGACCTTCCGAATAGTTTCCGTTTCAGCCGTTGGACTCTTGATAAACTTGCAGAAGATCCACTGTTTTCGACAAAAATTTTGTTCTCCGATGAGGCCCATTTCTGGTTTAATGGGTACGTGAATAAGCAAAATGCCCGTATTTGGGGTGATGAGCAACCTGAAGAGATTGAAGTGCTACCATTACATCCAGACAAAACAACTGTCTGGTGCGGATTATGGGCCGGTGGAATAATTGGTCCATATTTCTTCAAAACAGAAGCCGGTCGGAATGGCGAATGGTGAATGGCGACCGTTATCACGCCTTGATAAGGGACTATTTGCTGCCTGAACTTGACGCCCGTGGTTTACAAGACATTTACTTCCAACAAGATGGCGCCACTAGCCATTCAGCTCGTGAAACTATGGCTTTACTGCGAGAACGATTCGGTGAACATTTAATTTCACGCTTCGGACCAGTAAATTGGCCGCCTAGATCTTGTGACATCACACCATTAGACTTTTTTCTTTGGGGCTACGTGAAGTCTAAAGTCTACATGGATAAACCGGCTACAATTGAGGCATTGGAGGCCAATATTACTCGGGTCATTGGACAAATACCACTCGAAATGCTAGAACGCGTCATTGAAAATTGGAACAGCAGAATAGACTACGTTAACCGCAGTCGCGGCCAATATTTGAGAGAAATAATCTTTAAAAAATAATTGTAAAGAATGGTTCTTTTGTATGATAATCAAGTTTCTTAAATAAATTGGCCTTTTTCATTTGTTCTTTGCTTTTGGAAAAAGTATCTCTAAATGAATCACCCATTATAACAAAATTAACACAATGGCAAACACAAAATGCAAATCATTCAAAATACTAATAATAAAGATAATAAGAATAATATCCTATAAAATAATTTACTTACGTATAAAAAAAATTTTTTTTTTTTCGAGACACCTGAGTTAGAAAGCCACTAATTAAACAATTACGAATTCTACACACTCGTAAATAAATCGGTATTGAAATCAAACACCATCCACAATTAATTCAAATCACGAAGTTAATTAACAAAGATAAAAATTTATCTTCTCATACACACGACCTTCTAACTTCAGAGTACATTAGTGTCTGCGGATACAGAAAGGCAAAACGGCGTGCTTCAACTACACTAGTCAAAAATATAAATCAGTTCAACATAAAAATACATTCATAAATAATAAAATTTTTAAAATATTTGCGGGGAAAAATCTATAGCAATATGTATGTATAAAATAAAATTTGGAACAGATTTATTTTAGACTGCTTACTAATATAAACTCGTTCCAGCGAAAATAACAATGTCGCTATGGCCCGAAATGTTCAAAACAAGAAAAAAACGAAATGAAAGTGTTTAAGTCTGTGTATAACTGTTTATATGAATTCGTATTTGAATGTTATTTATTGACTGTCGTGCAAAAAATGCTAGCGGGTGAATTTAGGTAATACATAATAAAAGTTGACTACATTTGTGAATTCAGAGGCTGCCTGGGTATGCAAATATGTTTACGTCTTTTGCGCGCTATCTCTACTGTAGAGCCGTTTCGGGTGAGGTCGCAAGATCATTTTCAATTTTACCGTAACGAGGTCCCATTTGCTTATGCTCGTACCATTACGATAAGGACTCCAATAAAGCAGAAGTATCACCGGTACAAGAATAACCGTGAAATATGCGACCTCATTCTCTATTTAATTTGCGTGATCTAATTCGTAATTATAATCTAATTAAATTTAACAATGAAGGATTTTAATTCTGGCAATCAACTACTAGTTTTCTGTTATTATAAATTTAATAAATACGCGTTAAAATTTATTTCTAGTGCTAATTACAGTGGGGAAAAGATTTTTTGCTTGGTTTGTGCTTTTTCTTATGGCCAGGCTTTAGGAGATTTAGATTTTTTAATAAAATCGTTTCACCTACAAATAGAGGCCTAGGATTTTGTATAGATTTATGTTATGTGTATAAACGCTCCAAAAGAAAATGTTAGCGATAGTATCAAAACGTAAGGATTGAACAGAGCTCTCTATTATCGAAAAATATATGTAATCGAAATACTATATACAAATAAATATATATGTATATATTTATAATAATATAGAGAAAATCTATTTCTTAGCCGTTCATTTAATATATCATTTGATAAATTATTAGAGTTTCAGCTTTATATTAAATATTTAAATTAGAATGTTACTTCGCGAAGTAATGTGAAATGTAAATATTGCTATCTACAATTACGACGCTAGTTATTCGAAATTTTTATTGAAAAATTTCGTCCTAGATGGGACTCGAACCCACGTCCATGGCTTGCCGGACCATCGCTTTAACCAACTGAGGTACGAAGGACATGGTTTCGAGTTCTTCAGAAATGCCTTAAGTTACTTTTTAAGGAACCGATGTTAATATTCTGTCGTCGGTTGGATGGTCAGGCAAGCCATGCACGTGGGTTGAAGTCTTACATAGGACGAAATTTTTCAATAAAAATTTCGAATAACTAGCGTCGAAATTGTACATAGCAATATTTACATTTCACATTACTTCGCGAAATAACATTCTAATTAAAATCTTTAATATAATGCCGAAACTCCAAGAATATAATCAAATTATATATATATATATATATATAACATTTGATAAATTATTGGAGTTTTTCGGCTTTTTTTTATATGAAATATTTACAAATATTAAATTATAATGTATGTAATTGCAGAGTAAGTGGGGATGTAAACATTGCTGTCTACAAATTACAAAGCAAATCATACGAAATTTTCAAAATAGGCATTTGCTTTCTAATCTGACGTTTGCTTTCATAACTGACACCTGCTTTCAAAACAGACATCTGCTTTCAATAACTGACATTTGCTTTCACTAACTGACATCTGCTATCAAAACTGACATGAGCTTTCAAAACTGACTTCTGCTTTCAGCTTGACATCTACATTCAATAACTGACATCTGATTCATTAACACTGTTACATTATAATGCATTTCTATATGGCTTGAACCTGGGTCTATTGTGGCCTAGTGGTAAAGGCGACAGCCCGGATAGCTGTAGACTAGGGTTCGAGTCCCAACGTAGACCATAATTTTCAAATAAAAAATTTCGTATGATTTGCTTTGTAATTTGTAGACAGCAATGTTTACATCCCCACTTACTCTGCAATTACATACATTATAATTTAATATTTGTAAATATTTCATATAAAAAAAAGCCGAAAAACTCCAATAATTTATCAAATGTTATATTTAATGAACGGCTAAGAAATTATCTAAACACTTTATATATATATATATATATATATATATATATATATATATATATATATATAATAACTTCGTGACCTTGGTATGATATGGTAAACCTAATCAGTAGGCGACTAAAGGTCTGTATATTACTTCAAAATATATGTATTTAAAAAACTCTACATGTTTCGGCTGTGTACGCCTTTATCAAGAGAATACAAAATATGAACGACAGGATATAAATTTATATATCCTGTCATTCATATTTTGTATTCTCTTGATAAAGGCGTACACAGCCGAAACATGTAGAGTTTTTTAAATACATATATTTTGAAGTAATATACAGACCTTTAATCGCCTACTGATTAGGTTTACTATATATATATATATATATATATATATATATATATATATATATATATATATAAGTAGACAAAGAGTCTTTGCCGTTAAAACAAGTATGTAAAATAAAAATTGTTGGGGAATCCGGCAATAAAAACCTTTAGTTAGTCAATTAGAGTCCTTTATTTTTTACCTTATATTTCGCTCTGTAGATTTAGAGCTTCATCAGAGGTCACTTTAATCAAAAGAAAATACAACATTAGCTAATTTAGTCTACTAATTATAAGATTAATACTTACAAAAGCGAAACTATTTTTTGTGAGAGATATAACATTTTTAAAAAAACAAAACCTATAGAGAAACAAGCAGTCCACGTAATACAAATAAAACTTTATATTAATTAAAAATTGTTACTTTAAAAGCTTATTGTTTTTACATATTAAAACCATTTCAAAAATTATTATTTTTTCAACAAACACATCTAAAAAGAAACAAGTAACAATTTTTAATTAATATAAAGTTTTATTTGTATTACGTGGACTGCTTGTTTCTCTATAGGTTTTGTTTTTTTAAAAATGTTATATCTCTCACAAAAAATAGTTTCGCTTTTGTAAGTATTAATCTTATAATTAGTAGACTAAATTAGCTAATGTTGTATTTTCTTTTGATTAAAGTGACCTCTGATGAAGCTCTAAATCTACAGAGCAAAATATAAGGTAAAAAATAAAGGACTCTAATTGACTAACTAAAGGTTTTTATTGCCGGATTCCCCAACAATTTTTATTTTATATATATATATATATATATATATATATATATATATATCAACAACATATTGATGTGATGTTTTAAAGTTGACGTATTTTAACATGTTTAGTGCCTTTATTTGCTAAATTTTAACTCTGAATTACACTCCTGATGAAGTAACCAATGCGTTATGAAATATAGAGTGGAATAAAGGAGTTTTATTTTTACTTGACAGACCGCTCACCCGTTAATGAAATTTTTACTTATACAGTACGGTCGATAATACTTTATAGTCTATATATATATATATATATATATATATATATATATATATTAAAAATAATAGATTTTTATTGGTTTTAGCGACCTTTTATTGAATTTAGATGTTTGTTTGCGACGTTTCGACAAAACAGTTACTACAAGAAAGATTGAAAGGTCACAAATACGCAAAAAATCAAACTGCTTTAAAAAAACACCAATTGACACTAAAACATAATTTTGATTTTGAAAACACCAGAGTAATAACACAAAAAAAGAACACAAAAGCTAGAGAGGTCTTAGAAATGATACACATTTTCAAAAATAGCAAAACAATCAACGACAGGAACGAAATCGATGGGCTTTCAAAACTTTATTACCCTCTCATAAAACAATAGTAAAATCAACCCCCCCCCTGCACGCACAAGACAAAAACGAAAAAAAAAAAATATATATATATATCTCCCATTAGAAATAACAATGTTAACTTATACCCCTAAATACGGTCCTGACTACCATGCTCATTCCAAAAAACAGAAATTAAACCCCCGCAAACTAAAGCATTAGTTCACTAACAAAATCCGCACAAGCATGTTCGTTTTAAGAAAATTGGTCCTGGGTGTCCAAGCACATGTGGCACATGAATGCGTATCCGTGTAGAAAAAACAACAATGTGAGTTTGATTTGACTTTCTTTGTTCCTTTACGTATTGTATTGTAATTCAACTTTCCTGTTCATTTTAGCCATTCTTATTTTTATTTTATGTAAGTTTCAACGTTAAATGTTAACTCAATTTGTAATCATCTTTAATCTAATTTTAAACTTAAAATTTGTTAATATTTGTTAAGTCTCCAATTAATTCATACAGATATTAATCACATAAATGTCCCTCTACCATTCTAAGCTATTTTAATTTAATGTTATTTAATTTTCAACGTAAAACACTAACCTAATCCGTAATTCATTTCTTAATATAATGTTAAATTTAAAATGGTTAATTCAATTGTTATATCACACAAAACAAACACAGTTCTCATGTTCATTGTAATGATTCTTGTTTCCAGATGCTTGAAAAAGACTGAATTGATAAAAGTCGAAACGTCGCAAACAAACATCTAAATTCAATAAAAGGTCGCTAAAACCAATAAAAATCTATTATTTTTAATATTAAAACACGGCCAATAAAATAAAAAAGAAAAACAAAATTCTTTAAACACTAAATATATATATATATATATATATATATATATTGTTTTTAAAAGGTTGACGTGAAACAAACATCTATTAGTTTAATGTTTTAATGTAGAGAATTCATTTTAATATATTTAGAGGCGTCTTTGCTAAATTTTAACTCTGTAATTGAACTCCTGATGAAGTAATGAATGGTTATGAAATATAGAGTGATATAAATGATTTTTTTTTTTATTTATTTTTTTTATTTTGACATATTAATTAAACGGGTAAGCGTTTGATTAATTTTTTACTAATATAGTACGGTCGATAATACTTACTAGTCTATATTATATATATATATGGCGGCCGGGTAATTAAAACAATATTTAATTTAGTTTACGTTTCGGTTCTATATATACAGCCTTTTTCACAGATTATATTGCATTGTTTGACTACATTTCAACTATGACTAACTGCATTATACTTATTGTCTAGTTTTATTTAGGTATATAGTGCCCCACACGCAGGGGGTTAGTTTAATCTGTTCTCGGACATGTTTTTTTTTAATTTAATTTTTTTTTATTTATTTATTTATATTGTGAATATATGGGAGAGGGTTTATATAATGTGCAGGTATATTGTCCACAGATTGTTTATGTCTGTTTCAGAATCTTGACTTGTTGACTAGAAGAGGCGATAATTAACTTCGTCTCGTTATATTTTGTTATAACCTCGTAATTTTAATTTAGTGATATAACAAAGTATGTATTACGTTTTTTATTTTATTTTATCATGGAATATCACAAAGTTACGGCATACTGTATCCACCTTATTAATTATTTAACAACAAATAAAGATTATATTCTACGAATGTGAAGTATCACATTTTCCTTTCTAAAATAGTTTGGCTAAATTATTAAGATTCCATATATTATTGTTTAAGTGCTTTGAACCAACAATACCGAATTAAATAATAAAAAGGATCAATGTACTTGATTAAACCAGTCTTCTACGGGAAATCAGAGCACACTTCGGTTAACGTCGAAGCGACGAGAATACACATCCACCAGAGCGGAAGGTAGATCGAGTAGTTGGCAAGTTTGACAGACTTTATATATGACGTAAGAGGTATTGGGTGCTTCTTGGAATTCCAAATATCAAAGTCAGAATCGGAAAATCAGTCCGTCAATGTATATCAATACAAATAAGCAAGAAAGCGTTGAAGAGTGTTGAAAAAGAATGGAATACTAAATAAATATTTTTCTATGGTTACGACTATATTTCTTGTAAATGATGGATAAAGTAATAATTACAGAGAATGATAAAAATTATATTTAAGGATTAAATAAATAGATCTATGTTTTTATATTGTTGTTTATGTATATTGTGTATATGTATTTTGTGTTTCTATATTGAATAGATCTTATGTGCTCTGCCATACGTTTTCTAATATTTCTACTACTTTGATTTGATTGATACGGGGTTATTCACGCTATACGGCGCGGAATATTGTGGCCAAAATACTTGACTTTCAAAAAGTTTAAATTTTGGGATATATGGGGGTATATTATCTTTTTAAAATTATTTTTATATTATACAGGGTGTTTCAAAAGCCCGAAAAGAATCAAAGTTGTGTTTTTTAAGTGGAACAACCTGTATATTATTGAATTTTTGGATTCTCCGATCAAAATAAGTGTCTGTTTTAATTAGGTTCATAATACCTAAAGTTTAAGTTTTTTCAAATAATTTAAATTTTGTCAAAATCTAACCTAATTTTCATGTTTCCAATAATTATGAAGTATTGAAGTTATGTAAGCGAAATTTACAGTGAAGTGTAGCAATAGATCATATTTTATATCCAAATTATATTATTTGTAAATGTTGGTTTTCTATAAATTTTGCATGACAACTTATGTCATGCTTAAGTATTTTTGTATATCGTAATATCTACAAAGTTTAATTTGTTATTATCTACCTTTTCTATTGTAAACTGTAACGTATGATTTAAATAATTAAGTAGTTTTAAGAGTTCTGATAATTATCTTTCTGTACCTGTCCAAATAATATTTTGCGATAACACCTCGACGTCTTCCATAAAAAGCACCACATGCAACTGGGTTCATAGCAGAGTAGTTCATGCCCAAATGCAAAACAAAACGATCTCCATGAGGACAACAAAAGGGTGTCCTTAAGGAGGCGTGTTGTCACCGCTACTATAGAGTCTAGTAGTGAATAATCTCCTCAGGACATTAAATGACCAGGGAATATGGACGTAAGAGTTCGCCGATGACATTGCCATAGTGTCGCAGGGGAAATTCCTCAAGGAGGCGTATTGTCACCGCTATTATGGAGTCTAGTAGTGGATAATCTCATCAGGACATTAAATGACCAGGGAATATGGACGCAGGGGTTCGCCGATGACATTCTCATAGTGTTCCAGGGGAAATTCCCGAGGACTATGGCGAGCATCATGCGAAATGCACTGCGAATTGTGGAAAGATGGTGCCTTGAGGAGGGATTAACTGTCAATCCTCAAAAAAAACAAGTTGGTAGCCTTTACCTACATGTGAAAACTAAATGATCTGGGCTGCGTAAGGCTGTTTGGACAAGAGTTAGAACTAACCAATGAAGTGAAGTATCTAGGCATAACACTTGATGCGAAACTGAATTGGAGAAGGCATCTAGTCAAAGTGGCAGACAGGGCGACGCAGCTCTATTGGAGATGCAGAAGAGCTGTTGGCAAGACCTGGGGACTAAAACCAAATGTGGTACGGTACACTGCTTGTACACAGCAGTAGTAAGACCAACGATTATCTATGGTAGAGGAGGACGGAGCGGACATCGTCGATGGGGCTCCTTACGACTCTCTAGCGACTGGCTCTGTTGGGAATCACGGGAGCTATGAACAGCACGGGAACCGCCTCTCCATGGAGGCCAACGTGGGTCTCCCTCCGCTGGAACTAATTGTAAAGGCGGAGGCAATGGCTGCGATCCTGAGGCTGAAGGCCAATGACGTATGGTGTCCTAATAAGGTTGTAGGGAGCCATACAGATACCTGTATATACCTACAGTACAGGCACCTGAGATTATGTTTACAGCTAAGCTTAACATATTTATACCGAACAGGGAAGAGGCAAAAAGTCGCTCGAGCGATTGTGGTGCCGGCACCTGGTACACTGATGGATCACAATTTAGTCAGGGGGCAGGTGCAGGCATATGCGGAATGTGCCTTAGAAGGAAGATATCGATATGACTGGCGAAATATACAACGGTTTTACAGGCCGAATTGTTTGCAGTCGCAGCTTGCGCCGAGGAAATTCGGAAAAAATCAATAAGGACATAGTCAGTCATAAGGACTGATAGTCAGTCAGCTATTAAAGCCATTATGAACCCATCTACCAGGTCTAAGCTGGTGAAATATTGTAAACTGGCACAAGACAATACGGTGTCGCTGATATGGGTGTCAGGACATGAGGGAATTAAAGGCAATGAGATAGCCGACAAACTGGTCAAAGAAGGTACTAATAGGAACTTCATAGGACCAGAAACTGTATGTGGAATCGCTAAGGATTCCGCTAAAAGGGAGATCTGGTTTTGGTTAGAAAAAGAACAGAAAAATAAATGGAGGTTAACGGAAGGTCAACTCCATACCAAAACATTACTAAGGGAGCCGGACGGAAAGTTTTCAGCCAATCTAATTCATAGTAACAAAAAAGAAATTAAAATAATTACCGAGTTAATAACCGGACATTGTCCTTTAAGGAAGCATCTATACATAGGCTTGGTTAGCGAGCCCTGGTGTAGCAGATGTGAAAAATAGTCTTCATGTAATATGTACGTGTAAGGAACTGAAGGGACATTTCGGAAGAGATCTATTGAATCCTACGAGTGTACTCAAACTTCCCCTGAGGAGGATAGTGACTTTTATCGAGGATACAAGACTAACAGAGTGGAACTGAGATATCTATTGGGGGTAGCACAAAGAGCACTGTGCTCAAATGCCTGGACGTACTGGCGTCAAACCCAAAACAGAAGAAGAATATTGTGCGTATCTCGCCCAAAAATGTACCTGTTCAATTAGGATATTTTAAATCAGGAATATGTTGTATTAACTTGTGTTTCCTTCAATATTTTTGCTTTGGGAAAGTGTTGTAGCACCCTGTAACATGCCGACAAAGAACTGTGTATTCTAAAACAATTTCAACTTCAATTGAATTTTCATGGAGCTTTGCAGTGCTGATTGTTTCGGTAGAATTGTGTTGGATATCGGTAGATCGGTAGGAATCTTCCGAAATCGGTAGATATACTGAAAAATCGGTAGTGACTGAATGGAAACTCAAGCGGAGTTGAAGGTCAGCTCCGCACCTCCCTAACCCCTCCGTTAGTTTTAGTACGGCGCGTTCCAAAAACTTTTCCGTGACTCTCTTTGCACAATAAATTTACTTCATTTTGAAGTTGGATTCATTATTTCGTCTTTTCCTATTATTTTATACAGGTGGAGACCTAATTTACCAATCGACACTAGCATAAATTGAAGTGCCCATTTATTTATCTGTAACGACAATTCAGTCTAAGAGAGGAAATTTGAAAATCTTGTCGACGTTTCAAATAGCAAATACGGTCTTTTTAACTTTCTTCCAAAAAAATCCTTGTTAGTGGGGCGTCGATGCAAAATGATCATTTGAACTTTATTTATAAGAAAACCCTTGTTAGTGAAGCGGCGACCCGAACAAAGGCCTTTGTATTTGAATTTTCACCTTAATGATGCCGAAGCACTTGACACCGTTTTCTAATTTTCATTTCTCGATGCGAATCGATATCTGACGCGCGGAAGTCTGTAAGGAATTCAACAAGATAATTTACATAGCTTGACCTTCTTTATACCAATACAAAGGGGGAAATTTATATAAAACAATTAAATGTATAAGAAATGAATTGTATTTATTGAAACGTTAAAATAAATTGCATTACTTCACGTTTTAAAATGAAGAGGAGATATTATTAATTTCTGCTTTGCATCGCATGGAAAGCATTGACTGAGAAATTGAAGATTGTCTCCTAAAAAGTACTTGGATATTGGGCGTACGACATTTAATTTTTAAAATGGGTTATCGATTTTGTGGTTCCGAAAGTAAATTATTTGTTTTTTAAAGTACTTCCTAATAGAAAATGAAACGATTGAATCAAGTTTTACCTACACTATTCAGGCATTAACTTTATACCTAACATGCGTCGCAAGTAGCAAAAGATCTTAAAAACTATCTTAGAAACATCTTACAAGAAGGATTGCAAGCTATGTCTTTATTAGAGAATACAATCCCGGGATCCCAGCCGGGTTTTGATCCCGTAAATCCCGGGACTGAACTTGGTTAATCTCGGGATTTTCGGGATTGCCAGTTTGTATACCGTAATCCATTGCGCCTTGACAATGACCTTACCTAGATTATATTAAGGGCACTAATTACATAAAGACAAAAAATCAACCTTAGGTACGCCGTACGATAAAAGAACTACACAGGTACAGCCCAAATAATATGTAACCTAGAAGGGACTTCCCCGCCCGGCATACTTCAATACAATACTGTTAAAGTAATTCCCCAACGGGCCAACAGGGGAATCACCCGATCACCTCATATGATATATCATAATATTGCTGCGAGGGATTCCCCGTCGGGGATTCCCTGTACGAAAGTATAAATACGCTTATTAGGATTCACTTTTTTCATTTATTATTCTAGCAGCGACAAGGTTAAGCAGGTTACGTCATTTAAATTTAAAAGTCAATTTTCTGAAAAAGTTATTTTAAATGGCGGGAGACTTTGTTCAACATTAAAAAAACAGTGATATGTCGTCAGCGTGGAGTTATTTTTTAGTTGCGAAAGACGGGAATAGTGCTAAATGTAAGCGATACCCTACTATTCTCAAGTCTATGAATAGACTAAGGGACTATATACACATTTGTGTTAAAACATAACATTAAGATTTTAGCTGACGTTAATCGTTTAACAGCTTCAACATGTCAAGATTCTGAAAATCTGAACACAGCACCGCCCCCAGCTAAACGAAAGTTAGAAGATTATTTTACTAAAAGTGCCGACGATAGCCTGGATGATGTTTTGGCAAGAATGATTGCATTAGATGGATTTCCATTCACTGTATTCATAACTTCAGACGATTTGAGAAAATTGCTCTCAGCGAAATACACAAGCGTGTTATGAATTACAGTGAAAAAATCAGAAAGCAGGTAACTGCAGAATTAAAACATTTGAAAGTGCAGGTGAAAGATTCAGTCTATCTTTCGACGAGTGGACATCAACGTCCAATAAACGATACATGGCTGTCAACGTTCATTCTTATAAAAAAAATTGGAGCTTAGGACTCGTTCCTATTCATGGAAGTATGACGGCTGAAAATTGTCTTCGTATATTGAAAGAGTGTCTAAGTAAATTTGATATTTCCCTGGAAACTGATATCGTGGCTACTGTAACCGATGGACCAAACGTTATGATAAAGGTGGGACAGCTTGTTTGCACTGAACAACAACTGTGTCTCGCACATGGTATCAATTTGCTCGTCTGTGTTGTGCTTTATAAAATAAAGAATTATTTTCAAGACAGGCAAGACAGCCCTACCTCAGATTCAGATGATACTATAAATGAACCAGCTATGGCTGCTGATTATAATTATACGAACGATAGCAATGATGATGACAATTTAGAAGACTTAGACTGTCCAGAATCAGGTTTAATCTTAATGTCACAAAATGAACTTGCGCGAGAACACATACCAGAGTTAACGAAAGATGAAAACATTAATGAGCTGATAAAGAAAATCCGCAAAGTTGAAGTGTATTTCAAAAGATCACCATTGAAAAATGAAGCAGTACTTTAAAAATATGTGAAGATTGAACATGAAAAAAAGCTGTCACTTCTTTTGGACTGTAAAACCAGATAGTCTTTTAACCTTGCTGTAACGATTTTCTCTTTTGAAAACCTGCATTCAAAAAGCTCTTATAGATCTCAATCATCCAATCCGTTTAGAAGATGCTGATTTTGACTTGGTAAATAAAATTGTTGATGTGCTGACCCCAATTAAATTAACAATAGAAGCAATCTGTTGACGAGATGCTAATTTATGCACAGCTGATGCCGCTTTGAAATTTCTTATATAACAATTGTCTAGCAAAAGCTCAGCACTCGCCAATAAAATGGAAACATCCTTAGTGGAACGTATAAAGCAACGACGAAATGATGATTTAACTAGTGTGTTGAATTATTTACAAAATCAACGAAAAGGTGATGAAAATCAGTTATTATCGGATTTGGAATGGCTTATTTCCAGTTAATACACAGGCTTTAGTAAAGGCGCAAATAAAGAGTATTGTTAAAAGACTAAATAGTCGAGATGATACGGAAGAGGAAGAAAGGTCAGGATCACAAACAGATGATGAGCCAAGGCAACCCTAATTGACACTAAAGGAAAAGTTACAGCTGGAAATTAATAAGAGCATGGAATCCCCAGATCCTGAAGGACAAAATGAATCGGGGTTGGTAAATAGTATTAGACGCGAAATGAGCCTGTTCGAAAATGGAGGAGTTCGTAGATATCACTTAGAATTAGCATATAAATATCTATTGTCTATTCCTCCAACCAGTGTAGAACCTGAGTGAGCGTGTTCAGCTGCTGCTTATGTTGGCAATAAACTACGAAGCAGGCTTGGAAGTCAAACATTGAATGCTTTGATATTTCTGCGATTGTATTTTTGAAATTTTAAATAGTTTTTTGTATTATTATCTTTTTTGTTCCTTTTTAGTATATTGTGTATTGTGTTGTGCAACAATATTAATAAATAATTTTTAAGAAATTACTTAAGTTTTGTTTTTCATTTGAGCAGTGTACATTTTTCTTGAAAATTTCACTGAAATATATCGTAGTTTACTGGATGTTCATTTATTTATGGCGTCCAGTGTAATAAAACACAAATACTGCTAAAAAAGCTATAAATTTTCACTGGAAGATATTAGTTTTATCGAAGGGACTTCACGAAATTCTGGTACTCGGCGAGATCATATCATAAAAATTGCACGAAATACGTGAGCGAATTACATTTCGCCATTGTAAACTTTTAAAATATTGTCACCTATAATACTAGTTGTCATATATTTTCTATGTTAGATATAAAATGAATAGAATGTTATAACATTGACGTACAAAATCATTGAATAAAGTTTGGTTACGTATATCACATTCTAAGAAATTGTTTTACCGTGATTTTATAGAAATTCGCAGAAATGTGTAACTAAGTTTGTGATTTATTTTTAATATTAAATTCTGTAGATATTTTTTTGTTTGATATAAGTAGAAACTATACAATTTAAGAGACGAAAACGTCGGATTTTCATGGAATTAACAACGAAATATTTTCAAGAACGATTAAATTGACACAAATTTTCAAGCAATAGTACAGCCCTGAAAAACATCAAACAAATCAAACACACTTTCAATTTCGATAAAACCTGTATAATTACATCTGAGAAGAATAACAAAGCAAGAAATATATTAGAAAGCATGCAGATCCAAAAAAACACAAATTCCATAAATATCAGAACAGATATAAATAATCTATCATCAATATATCTGCCCATTGTATAATCTGGTGACACTGCAAATAGTATCCACCTGTCATCGATATAGAAATAAATACATAAGTGTCCGAGAACAGTCTAAACCTTACTTTTAACAGTAAAACATACAGATTTAGTTATGTTTAGAATTGCAAACCGAAAAAAAATACAGTGTAACATGTTGACAGCATATTTTATTGTTAAATAGATTTTAATTTAAACATGTAGTTTTAGCAATTTTAATAAATATTACAGTTTTTAAAAAGGTATTATACGTAGGAGCGAAACGTCATTAATTAAATATTGTTTTAATTACCTGGCCGCTATTCCCTAAGAAACACTTTTGTGTTTTATTTTGTAAAGATAATTATTTTTTGACCTTAGTATGTTATGGTAGATTCAATTAGTTTTAATTAAAAAAAAATTAATTAATTTAGATAATTTCTTAGCCGTTTATTAAATATAACAATTGATAAATTATTGGAGCTTTTCGGCTTATATATGAATTATTTACAAATATATATATATATATATATATATATATATATATATATATATATATATATATATATATATATTGATAAGATGCTAGCTGTGGTGTGATTGTGTTTTAATAGTTAACTTATATTGAGCGCCAGTGATTAAATTAATCACAATTATTAAACTGCGTCCTCTGTACACATAAATAGGCACTAACTGCAGTCGAAGAGCAAGATAATTAAGTAAATAAAATAATTACTTCTTTCAGGGTTCTAAGTCGGTCTTGAACTATCTCCTTTTTGGTAATTTGGTATAAATAAAATGCTAAACTCATCAATTAAACGTTAACAAATAATACGACAGTATGAAATGATTAAAAAAATATATTGAGCTAAAAATAGAAATATGTAACAAACATATGATATGAACTAGTGTTTATAGTAAAAATAATGAACTTAACCTACGTGAATCTAATATGTTGTATTGAATAATATATTTGTGGATAAAACTACGTTACCTAACAAATAAATGTATTGCTTATATGAATCTGGTGAGTACCACTGACTTATTTTACATGGCAAACTATACTTATAGCAATAAATCTTAGTAAAAACGATGTTTAAATATTAAAAATCGAAGTTAAAGCAAGTTAGATTCTCTTATTCTGAATTGGCTTATTATAATGTGATTTTAATACGTATTGATAGAATAAGTTGGACGTCAAGAACCTGTGTTTCACTGGATATACGGCGTTGGATCTGGCTGGGCTCGTAGCTATGTATTTCCAAGTCCGGTGTACTAAAACTTGGTCTCGGGTTGCCTCTGATAGTTCTCCCAATTGACCCACGCTTCACCGCTGGAACACTGGTGATGATGCTATGGACGATTGTCGGTGTATCTTCGATGATAGCAGACTCGCTTATACGTCAGCAGGTTGGCCGTTTAATTATGCTTCTATTTTGTGCACTTTGGATGTTGTATTTTAAAGACTTGTTAAAATAATTGAAATTAAAACTTGGACATTACGTAAAAAAATACCGCCATCGGTTGTAAAAATTCAATATCTCTCCGCGTCCCTCGTTATTCTTTTATTCTCACCGCCTATTTTAATGTATACAAATAGCCTCGAAATTTAATTATCCCAACATCGCTTTGTGTTTATATTTTAATTGATATTACATTCTTAACTTAATCATAACATTTTATTAATAATTTTCAAATACGGTTTGTCTTCGGGTGAATGCAGGTTATGTTGTTGTTATGAATTTCTAGATGTATTCATTTGTGTTCAATCTAAATTTTAAAAGAGGGCGTGTGTAATCGGTATCAATACAATACTTCAATGTAGATAAATTAGATACCGTTATTTTCGCGCGAATAATTTGAATTATGAAATTTGAATTAGAAATATAAAAATAAGTTATAAAAGTAAAAATAAATTGATTTGTATTACTGTTTTCGTTGTATTAATTTATTTACATGTTGATACTAATTTTACAAACAAAATTCGTCAATTTCACCCTTTTTGTAATTAGTTATAAGTTTTGTTCTATCTGTTCCTCTAATTCAGAAGCTGATTTATGGGTGCTACATGAACCATAACAATATATATATATATATATATATATATATATATATATATATATATAATATATATATTATATATATATCATTTGATAAATTCTTGCAGTTTTTGGCTTTTATATTAAATATTTTTAAATATTTTCAAATTTAAATATATAAAAATAATTAAATATTTAATCGATTTTATCCACTTTATGCACCTGCGCATTCTGAAAACGCTGTTTAAACGTTTAAGTGTTTATCTACATTTATTACTAGTTAAACCCTCTAGATTCTCTCTTCTACTATTAAATCTGATTTCTTCCTACGCTCATGTTATGTTTGTTTTAACGATTTTCATTCTCGATATTTTCATCAAACATCAGGTGTACTCCAACGCTCCAATTTGGGGCCTTTGCTTTTTAATATTTTTCTTAATAACCTTCTCGGCGATGTTTTAGCTTACCTGAATGATTTGAAGAACTATAAGAAAATCATTATTGTCGCTGATTTGTTGTGAGTTGGACTATAACTTGAGGCTGGTGTTACACGAGTAGTGTAGAGAAAATAATATCTTTCTAAACATTGACAAATGTTTAGAAAGATACACTTCGGTTTCATTATGATGTAGATTTGCTTGTGGTACCTAACAAATCTCAAATAAAAGACTTGGAGATTCTGTTGTATGTCCCTTCAGTTCACAGGCCATATTTCTTCTGCTCGCAACGTTGCTTCCTAGTCTTTGAGCTTTCTGAGAGTTTAGCAATCCTTTGGTTTTACTATGCTTATATTCGTAGCAAATTAGAGTATGGTGCGGTTGTGTGACATTGATTTTACATCTACCAACAGATCGCTTTGGAAAAGATACAAAAGCATTTTCTTAAATACCTATTTAAGAGCAATCTTAAATGCAGGACTGATTATAACTTTCTGCTCAATAGATATGGTTTCCGTTTTATTATTAGTAGAAAAAATGATCAACAATCCATAGATTCTTCAGGTATTTTATCACAGGTTGATTTTCTTGTGCCGCCTTTGTGTACGCGTTCTTTTTTATGACAAACTTCACAAATTATTATTACTTCCCTCATATTTAAGCCCGAAAATTCACCGATAAACTTCTGTACTTTGTGAAGCAATAGTCGTTTTATGGGCGTTCATTATAGCGACATTATTAAACTGAAACATACAAAACTCCTAACACAATAGCTGACTGACGATCCCTTGACTATAACATCTTATAAACCCCTTGCGTTTTTTCGAAGCGCGATCAGCGATTAGTAGCGCAATCGAACTTTAACAGTGCCAACTCTAATTGTTAGTGAAATCGATCGTAAAACTCAACTGAATTTCAAAATTTGTTCTTGAACTTGGTTTATCGTGATTTGTATCACATAAATTAGCCTGATATTAAGCTGTATAAAGAATTATTAAAACTTTCTCTTACCTCAAATGGTCACTCCTCATGAATTTTTTGTTACAAACGGGACAGGCGAAATTTTTTTCGCCCGTATGGGTACGCAGGTGTCTGGCCAATTCGTCCGAACGAGCGAATCTCTTGCCGCAACCGTCCCAACTGCACGGAAACGGCCTCTCCCCTGCACAAATAAAACATACATCGCATTAATATTTATGAACTATCACAGGGGGTCGTAATTTAATAGAGAGCTCGTAAAATTGTTCACAGTTCAAATTCGACAGTTCAAAAATTTTCCCCGTATTAATATGCATGTTGATGTGATCTGAATGGATCTGAATATATCGTTTAATGTACCTGCATGAATTAGGGACCTTTACGGATGTGACCAAATTCTAAAACAACGACACTGTCCTGCGCTTACTATGCATGAGATTTTAATTGGATTCAGTTCATTTATTTAACTTTGGGTAAAATCACATATACATATAATATGACAATCATATTTTACATAATAACTAAAGACCACCATTCTCGGTCGGCTCACAGAGGCGTGGACAAGCGAGAGGTTCGGGAGGTTCACCTTACCAGCACTTTGCGTGCTATATGTATGTAGTACATGAACAGCTATCATAGTGTGAAGCTGTTTATAGATGTATTTACGAATACGCGTATAATTTGAATGGAAAACGTTTTTCTAAATAACGTGTACTATTTCAGTAAAGCCAACGCAGTGACATCGCTGCTTGCCTACCTAAGTGGCGGTGTTTAAGAATAACTCCTTTGAATTTATGTAGATGAGGAATACACTATATACATATATATATATATATATATATATATATATATATAAAGGATTTTCCATTAGAAGCGCTCGTTTTTTGTAACGCAAAATTATGAGAATGAGAGATCTATTTTTATTTGTATTATAAAGTACATGTGTTAACATTATGTTTTAAAAATTATATCAGGTAAATGTCCTCCGCGGCTTTGCCTGGTTTGTTGAATCCTGGATACCCAATTTGTGATGACTTTATCACATAAAAGTGGCTCAATTTCAGCGATAACGCGCCTAATGTTGACCTTTAATGCGGCATCCGTCCGCGGTTTGTCAGCATAGACTTTGGATTTTAGAAAGCCCCAGAGAAAAAAATCCAGTGGCGTTAGATTGCAGGATCTGGGTGGCCAATTAACGTCACCATTTCGCGATATAACAAAACCATTAAACCAGCGAATGCACGCCGCTGTCTATGATCGTTGGGCTTTAGTTCTTGGGTTAATTGCACTTTATAAGGGTGAAGCCCTAAGTCCTTATGCAGGATTCGTCAAGTTGTCGTCGAAGACAGGCGAAGTTCTTGAGCCCGACGCGGAATGGACTTTTGCGAATTCTCATGCACACTTTCCCGAACTGCAGCAATATTTTCAAGGGATCTTGCGTTTCGCTGACGTACAGACACTTTCTGATCTGCCCCAGACCCAGTTTTTTCGAATTTGTTTATTAAACGGCGAATTGTGGATTCTGCAGGACGATCGTTGACACCATAAATTGCACGGAGTGCGCGAAACGTTTGCCGAATAGAACATTGGTTTTGATAATAATTTGTAACAATTTCGACGCGTTGCTCAGTCGTGTAACGCTCCATAATAAAATGCAGAGACTAACTGAATACGTCTGTTAAAGATAGCATCTGTGACTATCGACTACGTCATGCGCAGTTGCCAAACATCGAGCGTTACTATAGGAAAATCCTTTATATATATATTAAAATAATAAGCTTTCTTTTGGTTTAGCGACCTTTATTGAAATTCAATTTATTTAACTAACGACGTTTCGACTTTTTTGTATATAATTAAGTCATTTTCAAGTGATTTAGAACTAAAAAAAAATTACAAACGAAAGGTAAGAATTATATTTACATTATATGAATGAATTAAAATTAAAATAATGATTAGAGTAAAGAAAGTTAAAATTTAAAATTTAAAGGATACAAAACTCACCAATTTATTTCGTGTTACAACACATGCCCAGTGCAACATGCATGGTCGGAAACATGTCGACCCTTCACTACAGGGTCCGAACAGCGTATCTTGGAATCTTAAGTGTAACTAAATGTCTTGTTATAGAAATAAAATTTTTTTATATTATTTCGATTTTAAAATTTGTTTGGTCAGGCCATGTGTTTGGGAAAATACAGTGTGTTTACAACGGGAAAAAAAAATTATACAAAACATTATAAAACAGAGACTTAATAAAATATATAACAAAACTAAGTGCCAAAATATAAATAAAACAACCAATGAATTAACATATATCCCTACACCCTATATAACTGGATTATCCGAAAAACAACAATATAGTTAAACCATTTAATTTTAAAATAGCACATCAAAGCGGAAAAAATCTAAAATTCCTACACACAAAACTAAAAGACTCAACACCAACATTTAAACAATCACATACAATATATAACATACCCTGCAATGACTGTGACAAAGTATACATAGGCCAAACAAAACAGTTACTACAGGAAAGATTAAAAGGACACAAATACGCAAAAAATCAGACAGCTTTAAAAAAACACCAGATAACATTAAGACACAATTTTGATTTTGAAAATACAAAAATAATAACCAAGCAAAAAAATACAAAGGCTAGGGAGGTATTAGAAATGATTCACATTTTCAAAAATAACAAAACAATCAACGACCGAAACGAGATTGATGGACTTTCAAAACTGTATTATCCGCTCAATAAACAATAGAAGACAACCCCACCCACACAAAAAAACCAAAAAAAAATTTTTCCCATTGTTAACACACTGTATTTTCCCAAACACATGGCCTGACCAAACAAATTTTAAAAAGGAAATAATATAAAAAAATTTCATTTCTATAACAAGACATTTAGTTACACTTAAAATTCCGAGATACGCTGTTCGGACCCTGTAGTGAAGGGTCGACATGTTTCCGACCATGCATATTGCACTGGGCATGTGTTTTTACACGAAATAAATTGGTGAGTTTTGTATCCTTTAAATTTTAAATTTTAAATTTTAACTTTCTTTACTCTAATCATTATTTTAATTTTAATTCATTCATATAATGTAAATATAATTCTTACCTTTCGTTTGTAATTTTTTTTAAAGTTCTAAATCACTTGAAAAAGACTTAATTATATACAAAAAAGTCGAAACGTCGTTAGTTAAATAAATTGAATTTCAATAAAGGTCGCTAAACCAAAAAAAAGCTTATTATTTTAATATTATGCACACGGCCAATAAAATAAATAAGAAATAACTTTTAATTCTTATTAACACTATATATATATATATATATATATATATATATATATATATATATCAATTGATAAATTCTTGGAGTTTTCAGGCTGTTATATGAAATTTTTACAAATATCAAATTAGTATGCAATTACAAAGTAAATGAGGATGTAAACATTGCAAATCATACGAAATTTTTAATTGAAAAATATTGTCTTCGTTGGGACTTGAACGCAAGTCTACGGTTTGCCGGACCGTTACTTTACCACTTAAGCCACGATAGACCTTGGTTATTGAATGTAAATGTCAGGTTTGCAAGCAGAAGTTTTGAAAGTAGATGTCAGTTTTGATGGCAGATGTCAGTTATTGAAGAAAATGTCAGTTATTGAAAGTAGATGTCTGTTTTGAAAGCAGATGTCAGTTTTGAAGGTTTGAAATTGCTAATTACTACTCCATAGCTAAGAAATTATGTAAAACACACTATATATATATATATATATATATATATATATGTATATTGATAAATTTTTTGAGTTTTTCGGCTTTTATATGAAATATTTATAAATATTATCAAATTAGTATGTAATTGTGAAGTAAATGTGAATGTAAACATTGCTATCTACAAATTATAACGCAAGTCATACGAAATTTAATTGAAAAATTTTGTCTACATTGGGACTTGAATCCAACTATTTCCTATAGTGTCTTATCTATCACCATAGGAAAACCGGCAGTGAAAATTGGTGTAAATGGCGGTCAATTTAAATCGAGTATAATAAAGGTAAAATTTGCCACCCGTTATTAGCGTTTTTTACGCCATCATACTTTTCCTACACTTTAGGCCGATGACTCCGTGATAAGTTATTCGCTTATCACGTCGAGGTTCGGGTTCGAATCCAATACCGTTGTTTGGGAAGATTTTCGTGATCTTCCGTCCCATTTAAGGTGAATACCGACAACTAAATATTTTAAGTAGATCCGCGAGTGTGGGGGAAATTATGACTCAGAGCTTTCCGATGCCACTGTCATCGTTGGGTGATATAAAAGGATGCATTATTGTTATTATTATTGCTATTATTATAAGAATGAGAACTTTTTTGCATCTCTACATCACCCTCCCTACAGAATAAATGGCGTTCCAATTTCAACTACGTTTTCCACGTAATGAATTTTCTTTGACAAACACTGTACTTCCCTACAGGGAAATTTTCTTTTCAGACAAAATATTTAAGCATTAAATGAAACCGTATAAATACGAATGCGAAATAGAAATTTCACCCTAATTTTGTTTTAAAATGCTTTTAATAAAATCTTTCGATTTCGCTTAATTTCCTTTTGGAATATTTTAGTTATTAAATGAAGACATTTGATATCGACCGAGACTTGATCTATAATGCGAAAAGGTAAATTTGATAGGCGGAATATGAAGACCTGCAAGTTTTAATGATTAAAGTGTATGTTACATAGGATAAAACTGAAGTTATTATAAATTAATGATTTTATGTTTTGCATATTTGAAATAAGATACTTGCATAACTTGGGTAAATTTATAAAATATATACATTGATAGCAAAAACAAATTGCATGTAGATGCGACAATTCACATCAAGCTTCGTAAACCCATCATTGACAAAGTGGTTACACAGAAACGCATGCGTCTGGTGGTTGAAACAAACGCTGGTAAATACGTACTGTGTGTCCATGTATATACAGATATCATATACATTGATGTTTCTTTTATTTGGCTAACCTATTCAAATTGACGTGGAATTAACCGAATTAGGGATTAAATCTAATAAGCCGGTTAATAAATGCCGATACCATGAAATTCTTAGAATTTCCACTTATAACAGCAAATAACAGGTGTCCATTTTCTATCTCCGTATATTGGTATCTGTCTTAGTATTGAAGATACCAGTGGAGGCTCGTGAGATATGAAAGAGGGTGGACACAAAAAAAAAAACTATTTTTTGTACATAAAATCCATTCTCCTAGTTTTCACGCTGGAAAAGATGTTTATGACTTTGTTGTCAAAATCCGGGATAGACTGGATAAACTTCTTTTATATTGATAGGACCGCCAATGCGTTCAGTCGATCTTCTGACATTGTGCTTCTCTGAAAAGTTTTAATGCGTTTGAGGGTGGAAAAACATCGTTCACATTCTGCTGTCGACATGGGCGTTGTACAAATAATATCCAACAGTTTGTATGTTTCCGTCAAAACCTTTTTTAGGTTGTTGTCTGTTATGAACACTAAAAGTGGCAAAACACCACCTACGTCACACATGTCATCGCGCTCACAAATTACTGAAAGTTCACTTTTCAATTTTACACTGTCAAACATAGGATAAGATTTCATAGTTTCATCAAAATTTTTTTTGTGGAAATGAATGACTAAGTTTTAAAATTTTGAGAATCAAATAATTTTACTGCTCTTAAGTGATCCCTAAAATCAAATCGGTCGCTAATTTGGCTTAAAATAGTGTCAATACTTCCTTTGCAATAACACCTCTGTTATCTCGAGCTGTCGTTTTTTGTCTTTTCCTTGCAGGTTCTTCATTATTGCGTTCTTGATTGTCATTGTCAGTAGAATTTCTTAAATTTCTAATGTGAATAATTTGCTGTTGGAATTGTTCAAGTGCCTTTTGCAGTTGAGCGTTGTCAATCCCATTTAAGTCTGACGAAATATTTCAACATGTGGCATGATGAAATAAAATATTTTCAACCAGTAGAGAAATTCCGGGCAATTCAAATTTAAATAAACCACTTGCTACACTAATAGTAAATGAATCCATCCCATCTTCGTCAATAATTTTGTCTAAACATTCTTCGAAAGAATTCTGGTGTTCAAATAATGTGTTCACAGTTTGACTTTTGAAAATCCAGCATGTAGGAGCAGCGCGTGGTAATCTACGTTTGACTATTTCATCAAAAATTACCGTTCGTTCTGGCGATCCAGAAAAAAACTTGAAAATGACTGGAAATTTGCAAAGAAAATTTTTACATTTTTATTGCACTGTGCCGCTTGTTCAATAATTAAATTAAATTGATGCGCGTAACAGTGAATATAATGTGCATGTAGAAGTAGAAATGTTCTTTTGATCATAGCTTGGACACCATTTGTTTTACCACTCATCTCGGACGCCCCATCGCAACTTTGAGCGATTAGTTTATATTGTTATCAGACCCAGAAGGAGAATTTAAAATAGTTTGCAATTCATTCAGCAATGTTTTTGCTAATACATCATCATTATGTCCACCCGGCTTAAAAAAAGACCAAAAGCGTTCAAAAAATTGTCCATTAAACACTTATCGAATAATAACAACCATTTGCTGATTATTAGAGGTGTCTGTAGTTCCATAGGCCTCCAAAGCAATGAAATTTGCAGATATAATTTCTTTTGATATTACCTGCTTGTAAATTTGCCACATTGCATCTAGCAATTCGTTCTGAATAATTTTTGAGGCGCCTTTAAACACTTGTGAACCTTTCATATGTATTGTAAGCACAGCGTCTAATTCAGCTGCAAAGTTGATTATAAAGACCTGCATTTTCCGACGTCAATGTCTTATCATGGCCTCGCAACGCCAATTCAAAAGGTCCGCAAAATTTTATACACATAATTAACCGGCGCAAAACATGACGATTTTTTTCCCACATCTACGTTGTACTTAATTTTATGTCGCAAATAAGCACTGTCTAACTGTTCACGTATGGCCACTTTGCCTAAAACACTAAAATCCATGCATGCATTCATGTAGGAAACGGAATTTTCGTGTTTCTTTACCCTGTCTGCGATATGCTTTAAATCATTCAACCCTTGTTTATTCCACGCACTAACCTCTTTCTTAAAAATTAAGCAGATGAAACAAAATAGTTTATTTGTTAGTGAACATCCGCAAATCCACTCATATTTTTCATATATATTTCTATTGAATACTCTATTGTAAGTTCGAGATTTACTTGTGGAAGTGTAGTTTATTTGAAGATCAGGGATAGGCTTTCTTTCGTCCTAATTAAAAGTTTTTCCTCAAATGATAGCGGGTTTCTTAAAAGATTTTGCACACAGTTAACTTCCATCATTAATAATAAAAGTCACTTCAAGCCTTTGAAGTCATACACGTGCGCTGCGCATCGAAAACAATACAGTCATAACGCATGCAAGACGTTAACTGGAGTCGAGTTATTTTGTGCCCTAAACCGACGGCATAAGCGCATATGGCGTAGATAAGCGGCGCCGACCGATCTATACTTGGAATAGGTACATCTGAAATCGTACCTCGGAACATAGTTTTGAGCGTAGGCATAGTGTCTGTGGTGCGGAAGTAAACTTTGATACCATCGTTATAAAAATACGTAAAAATATTAAAATAATGCACTGAATTACATGGGAATTTCTTTCTGTGTTTATCTTGCTGGTTGGGTGGGCACGTGCCCTTGTGCCCTTTAGTACCATCCGCCACTGGAAGATACCGGATCGGTGAAATTAGCAAAGTTGTTCAGAATTTCAGTATTTGATAGCATTTTTAGATTTGTAATATGTTGTCAACTTTTTGAGATAGTTAAGGAAAATTGATATTTGATGAAAGTTTCAGTTATATATATCTTCGTAACCATTATAGACAGAGCAAAACTAAAAGTGGCATCTAATAGTATTTTCTAGGTAGAATTTATTAATCTTTATTAAATATACATGGCATACTTGAATATCAAGATATAAAATAAACTAATTTTTTCTTAAATGGCAATCATAGTTGGCCATGACTTTATTAAAATACTTATTTTGTTCTGATTTCATAAATATAAGGTTGGTATGGTTATTTTTTTAAATCTGAGTGGTAACTAGAGCTGACCAATTTCCGTGCGCGCCATGTGCGCCGACGTGAGGATGATTGTACTGCATCAGAACTAATAAAAAGCATTCAGTATGTGTTTGGTACTTGCTTAGACTGCATGTAAGTGTAAGCATACGTAATAAAATGTCGTTGGCACATAAATCGAGAAAACGACCGTTGTCAGACGAAGTGAATAAGTTTATTATGGATTTCCCGGACTTAATATACGATGGCTCAAAAATTAAATGTTTAGTGTGCAATACATATCTAATGTGTTGGTCAAAAACACATTGTAAAGAATACGTAAGCAGCTCGAAGCATAATAATAACAAAATTAATCGACAATAGTTTATACATGAACTATGTGTAACTATGATTGTGTGTACACTGCCGTTTACCTTGTTAAGTAATGACTCATTTATTTTATTTTGGAATTAGTACGCGAATCAAACATTACCAAGCACGACAACGTTACGAAGGAATTTACCATCGGTGCGTAAACAGGTTGAAAATAAAATCAAAGCCGAACTGAAAAATAAAAAACTGTGGTTATGTGTGGACGAAACAACTGACAGCAAAAAACAATCCGTAGTTAATGTGATGGCGCGTAATATGGAACCACATTAACCAACGTCTTCAATTTTATTAGCATCCAGAGGACTAGAACAATGTAATGCCGAAAATATTTCAGAAGTACTATTAGATACTTTGGAAAAATTTAAACTTTCGAAAGACAAAGTATTAATGTATATGACCGATGGTGCCGCAACCATGTGTTCTGTAGGCCGGTCTCTTTAGAAAATATTGTCCTACCTTGTTACATACTCGTATTACTTGTAAACTCCATGCTCTACACCTTGTGGAAGAACAGGTTCGTAGATGTTATCCAGAGGTAGATGCTTTAATATCGAGTACAAAGGCAGTATTCCTGAAATCTCCAAAACGTATTCGGAAATTTCACGAATTGTGTCACCATACCCCTGAGCCACCACAGCCGATTCTGACACGTTGGGGTATATGGTTACGAGCGGGGTTTTACTATCATGAACATTTTGAAAAAATTAAGGACGTGGTTTTATCATTCGATCCGAAAGAAAGTGCAGCTATCAATACAAGCCAGAAAAAGTTTCAAGATGCCCAGATTAAAATGGATTTACAAAGTATTCGTGAGAATTACTTGGGACTAGAAGAAGTAATAACAAAATTAGAAAATTCGTCGCTCTCGTTAGAGGAATCACTGCAAATCGTTAAAGATGTTCACACACAACTGTGTACTGTAGAAGACGCAAAAAGTGAAAGTGTTCTAATTAAATTTGAAAGTGTTTTAGACAGAAATGCAGATTTTGATACCTTAACACGTATTTGTGAGGGCACGTCTACAGATGCATTAAGTTGCTTAAAAAAGTATTTTGGTTATGCGAATATAACATCACTAGATGTAGAACGCTCGTTTTCCGAATATAAACATATTTTTTCCTCACGGCGGACAAGTTTTTCAGAAATAACCTTAGAAACGCACCTGATGTTGAAAATATACAATCGAGTTTCTTCAGTTTGTCAATCCTTGAAAGACGCTTAAAACGGTAAGTGTTTTTTTAAATCCTCTGTCGTGCACACAATCACTGATTTCATACATTTTCCATTTTATTTATAGGTACATACAACGCTGCTATAAGATGTACTATTCCTATTTTTCGTGTGTTTAGCATATTACTTTAATAGCAGAAAACCAAATGTATATTTAATTATTTCTGATAGAATAAATGTCTCTACTTCTATACTTATATCGGTAACAAGCTCATGTTGCGTCCCTATTCTATCCCATATTCTAATATATTACGAATTACACTCTTATACCAGCGCTCATGGCGCGCACGGAAATTGGTCTGCTCTTGTGATAACTATACAAGAAAGCTTTAATTTCTAACAAACAAATTTGGGAGATAGTTTCGTTTGTTTTTAATAAAAAATTGATTCATTTCACAAGCGCAAATAATGAAATTGACAAAATTAAAGGAATCTATAACAAATATTCAATAAAGTAGTTTAATACGCGGTAATAGATAATTCATTTTCATTTACATCGTAGATACCATACGATCATTTAAATTCTAAATTATAGCAGGCGGGTTTTTTTTTTATTAGGTTTTAATTGAAATTTGCGGTTATGTTATACTTGTGTATGTATACTGTGACATTTGTCAATCTTATGTGTAATCGATATAATTTTAATGGAAATGAAAGCATTACAAGATAAATTAGTTTTATTGTGAATTACAAAAGGTGTTCAAAGTATTCTCCCCCTGTTGCAATGCAACTGTTAATCCTCCGTTTCATATTTTCAAAAGCATTTTCCAACATCTGAACGGATATAGCGTTGCATGCATTAGAAATTGCCTCTTGTAGTTCTTCAAGATTATGTGGGTTATTTTTGTAAACTGTGTTTTTCAGATACGGATAAATGAAATAATCAAGAATCGTTAGGTCCGGACTGCGAGGCGGAAATTCAATGACTCGATTATCATAAAACTCGCGAATTCGAGCCACACTTTCCCTTGTTTTGTGAGCTGTTGCATTTTCCTGTTGGAAATACCCATGTAAAAGTTCCTCATCATGAAGATTTTGGAAAAACGGTTCAAGTAAATTATTTCGATATCTCTCAGCATTTATCGTTCCTTCAAAAAACACAGGTCCAAATATACGCCTTCGAGAAACCGCTAGCCAAAAACCAATTTTCTGCGGATGGAGAGGCGATTGAATAAACTCATGAGGATTCTCCGAAGACCAAATACGCATATTTTGTTTGTTTATATAGCCGGATAGGTGAAACCATGCTTCGTCCGAAAAATATGTTAAATCCAAAGTGTTGTTGTTATTTAAATTATTGAAAAACCACTCACAGTATTCTATTCGGACAGGAAAATCTCGAGGGAATAGCTCTTGAACGCGACGTTAATCTTATAGGGATAAAGATTTAAATTTTGTTTTAATATTTTTTGACAAGTTCCATATGATAGGTTTATTTCTTGGGCTAATCTGCGAAGAGATATTTTGGGAGACTGTTCCATTCTTACTGCAACATCTGCCACAATCTCAGGAGTTCTTTTTTTGGGCGCGCCACTACCAACTTTCCTACCTACAGTTCCAACATTACGAAATATCGCCACACATGTGTAAATTTCTTGGACTAATTTTTGATAATCCGCAGGAAAATTAGGGAAGGCATTTTGAAAATCATTGATGCAGTGCGGTACTGAATATGTCCATTCACCATTCTCTTGTCGTTCGGCGTTTTTAAAATAACATTCTGTAAGAAAAATCTTATGTTCTAAATCAAACATTTTGAAACTTCACTTTGACAATTCAAATTATAAAATTAGTACTTATATACCAACTTAATTTAAATTTCACAAACTGCTCTAATTTAGAATTTAAATGATCGCGTAGTATAACAAGACACAAATACTTTGAAATCGTTATTTAAAACGTATGTCGGAGCAAATCTGCATCATAAATGAAAGTTAATAACAAAGCTTTGTTAACATGAACTCACTTTGCAAAATAATGGCCACATAAAAGTTTATACGTACAATTAACAGAAGCTTAGTGTGACTCGTTTTATCTTGCAACTCTCGACATGTAATTTAAGAGAAATAACAACTAAAACAATTTAAGGTATTTTACGTGAGATTTAGGGCTTACGACATGAATCTGTAATAATTATTAAAGACTTACAGAGGGATTTCAGGGATACTTGTTGAACTTAACGAAATAATGACCATGGGAAAGTAAAAATATGAAAAGTGGACAATGTTTTGGTATTCTAGGGCATTTTGGTTTTCATTTCGAGCGGGAATATGTGGATTATTAGGAAAACAATTCATGTTACGTCAGCCAGGAAAGTCGATAGAAAATAGAGTGACGCCAACATACGAAAGATAACACAGGCCAGCATTTTTCAACTCTTTGAATGTTGATTTAAAAATTTTAACTTTTTCTAGTAATTGGGTAGCGCTGATTTCAAATCTGTTTTTATTTTTCTTGTATCACGTAAGGTTATTTTTCAAACCAGTAAAATCAAAAAATATAGAAAAAACACGATTTATTTCATTTATAAGCTAGATATCTATTATATTAAAAAAATACAAAAATATACACATAGAAACTATTAGAAATAGTTAATTTATTCTTTATGCTTCTTAAAAAAACGTTGTCGTTTTTCAGAAAAGCTTCGTTTGGTTGTTTTTCTGTCATATTCAGTTAAAGGAAGATCTGAAGGTAGTTTCTGGGGCAAGCAAATTTTTTTGTTTCAACCTAGACCCCAGTACTTCATAAAGATCTTTTGAAAGTCCTAAATCTCTTACTAAATCATTCAGTTCGGCTTGTGAAAATAGCTGAGGTTGGTTTTGACCTGAGGTTGATGGTTCAAAATCACTATCCATCTGTACGGAGCCGGAAGTTGAAGAGGTTTAAATATCTTCTTGTAGTACTTTGGGGGGTATAGGTATAGGTACATGATCACTGTGAGGAACTGGTCTGATAGCTGATTTAATATTGTTTGGGTACAAAATATGTTTCAAAGTTTTTCTATTATGCCCCTTAATATCACAAAGACAAAAGTAGCAATCTTCATGATGATTTTGCGGTTCTCTCCAAACCATTGGTATTTCAAAAGGAAGGCTTTTTCTATTCCCTTTGGTCCAATGTCTTAAACCTTCTTCGCATACCTTACAAACAACGTGCGGTGCCCAATCTTTATCTTGATCTCCTAATTTGATTTAGAAATAAGCATAATATGCATTTTTCACAAATTCACCAATTGGTCTCGTTTAAACTTTAACTTTTTCAAGACGAAATATCCACAAATATAACAGAAATCATCTGGTTTGTTTTTGCAACACCGGCTAGACATATTTTTAAGCAATGTTTACTTATCAAATACTACGCACAACACTAAAGACAAATTAATTTTACTTGTTTACTGATCGACACTCAGAGCTATAATGAAGTAAATGACATTAAAATATAGGTACATTTTGTTTGGAGTGATAAACTTGAAATCCTTCTTCGCAGTACTAATAAAGTGAAAGCATAATAAATAGGATTTAGCAGGTAAAAATTCCCGGAAATCTTGTCCAAAATTAATACATGTAATAAAAAATTTACATCAGGTAATGACAGCCTATTTAACAAATTTCTTTAAAACCACAACAGAAAATCATTTTTGGGTTAATACCTAGAATTTGAAGTAGTACATTCATTTTAAAATGTATTAAAACGCCTATTATAAGATTTCTTTTATATTTTTTTCTTTTTCTTTTGTGCAAAAAAAATCGTGGGTGGTAGAGACCAACTGTATTTTAATTAGTTATTGCTATATAAAAACTGAGCTTAACAAACAAAAATCACGTCATCACAAATTTTATGCAGGCCTGTGTAATTAAATAAATAAGTTTAAATAATAGAAAAGACAATTAAGATTTTTTATTTGGAAAAACATTAATTGAGAGAATTCTCTTCCTACACCCTTCCCTCATATCTTTCTAAGTGTGCGTTCGCGTGCGTAAAATAAGCGCCCTTAAATGCCCAGAGAGTGAATCCTTCTTAAGCAAAGACCTATTCCTTGTCAGATGATGTGTATATTGAATAGGTATGGCATTTACAAGAACCGTTTGAAGAGAGAGAGTGATTGTAAAACATATATTTTGTTTTTCGATATAATCCCTTTGCAAGTCTAGCCCAACAAGTTTACAACTTTTGCAAACCATCCAAAAAGCAATCTTTCAGCAACTTTGCAAAATATGTATTTGTCTTGGATATTATCTCTTCGTTTGTCTGAAATCTCTTGCCATCGAGACATTTTTTTTAAGTTGGAAATAAAAAGAAATCATTCGTAAGGCAATTCGACAAATTTTGTTGTAATAACAATGGACGATTGGGAGGCACATTATCGTGATCTCTTCACTTTTTTCTTCTACAAATGCGGCAGTTTTTTCTTCATTTCTGCATTAAAACTTGTCAGAAAATCAGAATTTTTTTAAAATAATCAATAAAGGTTACACATTTTGAATCCCAAAAACCTTTGGCCATGATCTTATCGGCCGAATAAACGGTTTTGGCTTTTTTGGGAGCACGCTGCCTAGGATAAATCCAGTTTCGACTGTATTTTCGTTTATGGAGTATAATGTCACGCACAACGTTCAAGCAATAAAACTGGCTTTAATATTTATTAAAGTTTTTCGAGATCCAATGTTCCTTCTCGGATTAACCTTTCGTGGACGTGCCGCTCTCAAACCTGTAAGTCCGCCAGCCAGTACCACGGATCTAGCTCAAGTGAAGACAGTGTGGGGTTACTTGACAAAACGTTGTTAAGGCTACTTGTGAAAGTGAATATACATTACGCGAAGGGCGTACATGCGTAATGTATAGTAAGTCCGGAAGCAGGCACAGGGAAGCTAAACTACGATTAAAAAAAACGAACAACAACCCAATACCATGTAACAATATTTATTGTGAACGTTTTCGTATATAAAATTGCAAAATAGTAAAAATATATTACTTAGCAAAACTTAACGATGGGTGAAGCCCTATATATATACAAGTGTCCCGTATTGTTATGTTCAAATTTTGGGAGTTTAAAGTAGACTTCATTTCAAGAAAAAAAAAGACCAAAAACTTGCAGATCTATTTTTATTTGTTTCAAAGTTACAGCCCTATGAATGTTATTGTCAGAAAATGAAAAAAAAGTTATACTAAAATCAATAAAAACTTCCAAACTGTCTTCCTATATCAATCAGTAATAAACACACAGATGTTAGAAATTGTAAAAATTTTTTAAATTATCGTACATTACATGAATTAATTACATTGCATTACATTAAAAAAATACGTGAGCTTATTACTAATGCATATGAACATGAATTTCCATCAAGTGAAAGTAGAATTAATTTAATATTAAATTCTGGCGGAGGCGCTGGAGGTAGCAATACGAAAAATCATTATATATCGTCTGAGCTACAATTTTTTTTTCTCAGAGTAGACTATAAACCACAACGACATGATATAGCAGTCATGTCTGAGCATATATGAGGAACAATTCAATGAGAACTGTCATTTATCAATAAATTTGAGAAGTTGAGTAATTGTGGAAATTTATTAGTAAATAATGAATTTCGTATTTAATGAATAACAAAAAAAGATGCAGTGAAAATTTCTTTCTAGAAATGTCAGAAAATACTATGGTGAGTGAGATTATTCTACAAGAGACTTAAGAAGGAGACTGAATTGAAGATTTTGTACAAGATTTTGCGGCTTGAGCTCGAATGATTATTTTACAATTCTTGCAGCTTTAGAAGTTTTTGCTTTGGACTTTATCCATACTGTCCTTTAACTAGCATCTTCGTTTGACAGGTTAAGGGTAAATACAAGGGTGTTTCCCCTGGTACTCTAAGGAGAGCACTACAGACTGTATTTCCTAAAGCTACTCAATTTTTAACACGTTACCTATCACTTTAGCTTGTATTTAGTTCAGGTTCCTCGGGAAATGTATTTTCAGTACTCACATACTAGCTGTTAGCTCCTGACGGAAAAATTAAATCTTGCTTGGTTAACTGCCATTAACCGATATAAAATTATTGTTTATTCTCTAGCTAAACAACGAATCAATGATATTTTATTATAATCAATCTATCATTCCAATAAAGAATTGTTTCAGACTTTATTTGATGAAATTCCATTATAACTATTATCGGGATAAAACAAAAAAATGCATTTCACACAATATTTCATTCCAATGCCTTTAGATACACAATATTCTTCGTTATTCCATCTGGTGCATAAACAAACGGAGCAGATGGTTTCCCAATTTGCGAACATGTTGCATGCGTAGATGAGGGGATTGATAATTTCCAGCTGTTGTAATCACACATAGGAATACGATAACTGTGCTCGCAAGCAAAAATGTATTGCTCACCGTAATGTCGAGGTAGTTGCCATTCTGTCGAGACAATTGCTAAGAGACAACTTGAAAACAGTACACATATGTGCAGTTGCGGCCCTTGAAAACTCAGACACTTAAATACAAAAACATTTGAAGCTGTGTAAACTTTTTTAAACGTTACTCAAACCAATTATATATATATATATATATATATATATATTTAAGTAAAAATTTCATTAACGGGTGAGCGGTCTGTCAAGTAAAAATAAAACTCCTTTATTCCACTCTATATTTCATAACGCATTGGTTACTTCATCAGGAGTGTAATTCAGAGTTAAAATTTAGCAAATAACGCCACTAAACATGTTAAAATTCGTCAAATTTAAAACATCAAATCAATATGTTGTTAGTTTGTCGCCAACCTCTTAAAAACAAATATAAATAAAATAAAATCATTTTATTTTATTTATATTTGACAAATTTATATTATATATTATATTATATATATATATATATATATATATATATATATATATATATATATATATATATATTATATTATATTTGACAAATTTGACAAATCTTTGATAGAAATAATTCATTTGTGCAATTTGTTGCTGTTAATATTAACGATGGCGAGTTTAAGTGAACATGAACGAATTGAAACACTTATGATGTTGGGTTAAGGAGATAGACGCAGAAGTTTACAAGACGTTTGTAATTTATTTAATGATACGCATCCAAATAGAAATCCAATATCTAAATCCGTTGTTGGTAAAACTTTAAGACGCTTTGAACAAACGGGTAGCGTTAAAGATTTGCCAAGGAGTGGTAGACCTAGAACAGCAAAAAGCGATGATAACAAACTGGATATTTTATTGGCTGTATCTGAATATCCCCATTTATCAACCAATCAATTAGCGGCCAATTTCAATATTTCACAGTCATCGATCGTGTCATTTTTAAAAAGTGAAAAGTATAAACCTTATAAGGTACACCTTGTACACGAGTTAACGGAAGATGATTTTGATAGGAGATTACAATTTTCTGAAGAAATGTTAAATATTTGCAATAATAATGAAAATTTTGTCAACAATATTCTTTTCTCTGACGAAGCTACTTTTTGCCTTACCGGTGAAGTAAACAGACATAACTACAGATACTGGTCATCGGAAAATTCCTCTTGGTTTTTGGAGCACCATACGCAGTACCCCCAAAAGGTTAATGTTTGGGTTGGCATTCTAGGCTGTCATATTATCGGTCCCTTTTTCATCAATGGCAATTTAACTTCGGCTCTGTATTTGCAGTTATTGCAAAATGAAATAATACCTGCTTGTGCTACGCTCTATTCTCATGAAAACAATGAACACCTGCCCAATGACAGTATCTGGTTCCAGCAAGATGGCGCCCCACCACATTATGGTGTAAATGTTCGTCAATATCTGGACAACGTTTTTCCCCACAGATGGATTGGAAGACGAGGAACCATTGAATGGCCAGCCCGTTCGCCAGATTTAAGTCCTTTAGATTTTTTTCTTTGGGGATACGTAAAAAACAAAGTTTACAAAGATAAGCCCGATAACGTCCAAGATTTACAAATCCGAATTACCAGAACGATACAAGAAATTCCCCGAGATTTTTTACAGAACTCTGTTCGGGGTTTTGTAATTCCATTGGGTCATTGTCAAATTACTAATGGACGACAATTTGAACACTTACTTTAATTTACTTTGTTAATAATTTGTTTAATTTTTCTTGTAAAAAAGTTATTATAATGAATTTTAAAAATATAAAAATATTATTGTAAAGAGAAAAAAATTCTCTATCGAATGGTAGAGCAAAATTTACCAGTTCCCATTTAAAAAAAAATGCGCGGACAGGCGTATCTAAAAAAAAATAATTGAAGAAAAGAAATTCAAATATTCTCAAATATAGATCAAAATATCTTAACAAACTTATATTGAACATAATTCCCTAAAATTAATATTAACGACAATAAATCGCCGTCTCCATACTTTTAACTAACCCTGTATATAAAAATCAAAAAGATTTCCTTATATTAGATTAGGTACATTACGAATATTAAAGCCTTTTATTGGAAACTAGAAAAACTATAATTTCCCTTATTTGTTAAAGTAAATGAGTAGATGCTTTGCCAAAATTATCATATAACGAGACGTAAAGTATATTCGTTATCAAATAAATATATAGCAAATCATTTGCATATAATACCGAAGTCACGTTTAAATTTCAAGATCACGTATTTTCTTCAGTAGTTCTTCACCTAAATTTTAGATTTATCTCCAAACTTTCCTTAGGTAATGTAATGTAAGTGTAACCGATTAAATTTCAGTTTTAATTTCCCCTCTGACGCTACACAACAAAACGGATTAGCGAGACATTAATTAATTAATAGAGAGAGAAGTAACTGAATTTACGCCCACTTTAGGCGAATTCACCCTCTTTCTCTATCTCGCATCTTTTCTATATAAAACGTATCTACTTACACGGCGAGTACATAAAGTATAAGCGTTTAGAGACCAAGACCTGTTACTAATTAAGTATCGTAGTAATTTCATTAACAAAGCAAAGTTCGAAGGAAGCGAGAAGGAAGACGCAAAGGGTGCGGGATAGGAAGAAGAGACGTTTATCTAATGATTTATACGGGACGGTCAGCCCGTTAAATACTCCTCTTTAAGCTTCTATTATGTACATGTTGCTGTAAATAATTGCTAATAGTTCGTACAAATTGTCCTATAATGACTTTAGTTTCGACCAAGTTGGGTGAGTTTTCCCCTGGATAGCTTCCGAGTAATGGCCAGACTTTCGTGCAACTGCGACGCGAAACAAAAATATTGTTCTCGCAAGGTAAAAGAAAGAGATTTTTAAGTAGGATGGTACTGCAATGCGATTGCATTTTTCTTAGTTTCCTTAATATATTGACAGGGAAGTGGCTTTAGTGCGCTGTATCGATGGTTGAAAATCGTATAATAAATTACGAGAATTTAAGAGTATCGGGTTATACTTTTTATTGTAGAATATTAACGAACAAAGCAGGTCAATATCTATCGCGTGTTTATTTCTAAAATTAATTATTTTAACGATTCAAATTTGCATGTGTGACAACAAATAACCTTAGTTAATGCCAGTTTTTAACACTACTCCTTTCCTTTAGTTATTTTTGCACGAGATTTTATGGAGTATATTAATACGCCGTTTACGTAAATACAAAACAAATAATAAAGGACTCAATATGGAGCCTTGAGGTACACTTGTCTCCATTATTTCGGCATAATTGTTGCGTAGTAACAGAGTTTGTTTCCTATTATCTAAATACGAGTTGATTCTAAAAAGTTTCCGAAATATTGCATTAAATAAAATTGCCGAGCACCTGGTTCAGCAGCCTTCAAAGTAGTGTAATAACTAAAGTAGAACACCTATTTCTACATATTAAATGTAACACTTATTTAACGAAACACGTCCTTATTAATTGCTGCATATTTCGCGTTCTAGTTTAGTTAAGTAACTAGGTTAGCATAACATTAAGTAAGTAAGGGATATTACGTAAGTAGACATGATATAATATATATATATATATATATATATATATATATATATATATATAATTAGACCAGGAGTCTTTGCCGTTAGAACATGTATGGAAAGGATAATTGTTTTTTTTGGGTGGGGGGGGGGGGGGGGGAGGATCCAGCAAAATTAAACTCTATTACTTAACTCAGTTCTTAATTTTTTTATCTCAATATTTCGCATCAAATTCGTATGCTTCCTCAGGGGGTCAAAATGATGCAGAAGAAGAATCACGGGAGCTATGAACAGCACGGGAACAGCTTCCATGGAGGCCATCGTGGGTCTCCCTCCGCTGGAACTATTTATAAAGGCGGAGACAATGGCTGCGATACTGAGGCTGAAGGCCAATGACGTATGGTGTCCTAATAAGGTTGTTGGGAGCCATACAGATATCACAGGAACTATACTGGAAGAACCGATATTTCAAATGCCGGTGGACAGTATGGCACCTGAAATTATGTTTACAGCTAAGCTGTAAATACTTATACCGACCAGGGAACAGGCAAAAAGTCGCTCGATCGATTGTGGTGCCGGCACCTGGTACACTGATGGATCACGATCTAGTCAGGGGGCAGGTGCAGGCATATACGGAATGTGCCCTGGAAGGAAGATATCGATATGTCTGGGGAAACATGCTACGGTTTTCCAGGCCGAATTGTTAGCAGTAGCAGCCTGCGCCGATGAAATTCGAGAAGCCGGCTGCGCAAGCAAAAAAATTAACATAATGACTGATAGTCAGGCGGCTATTAAAGCCATTATGAACCCATCTACCAGGTCTAAGCTGGTGAAATATTGTAAACAGGTCCTCAATAACCTGGCACAAGACAATACAGTGTCGCTGATATGGGTGCCAGGACATGAGGCAATTAAAGGCAATGACAAACTTGCCAAAGAAGGTACTAATAGGAACTTCATAGGACCAGAACCTGTATGTAGAATCACTAAGGATTCCGCTAAAAGAGAGATCTGGTTATGGCTAGAGAAAGAACATAAAAATAAATGGAGGTTAACGGAAGGTCAACTCCATACCAAAACACGGGAAGTTTTCAGCCAACCTAATTCGTAGTAGCAAAAATGAACAACGTTGCATTTGAAGTGTCAGCGCCATCTGTTTTAATTTTCAGGTACTTCTGGATCTACCATAGTAGTTTTTATAAAAGCATAGTAAGCCTTTAATTTCTCGATATAATATAAGCCAACAACATTAAATATTCCTTAGATTCACGAAACCTATTTCTAGACCCTAAGATTAAGGTGTATTTCCTCAATTTTCAAATAAAGCTAGCCAGGGACATAGTAAGTACCTACTCTAATATCTCTTTCTGATTAATATTATTAACCTAATCAAGCGTCTTCGCAACAATACATTACCCATCCCATTACTTCACAATACCGTAGTTCATGTATATTATAAAGCTATAAGTAACGTAATTAGAAGCTAAGTTACGCCATTATTTTTGCTGACTCCTAGATCTTCTACAATTAGATAATTTTCCGCCATGTATATCATATTCCTTCGAATTAAAAACAATCATGACTTAATCATATTAACGGAATAATTTCAATTTTAATCCTGAAGACAAGTTTTAGAACGATAATACGCCCTTCTGACACATTAATTAAATCATGATTAACCATTTTTTTAATTTTCGTGTTCGACGGCCTTTTTTTTCGGAAGTGTTGGAAAGTTTCAGAAGTTTTAATTAAAATGTGTGTAAGGGCTTTCTGCTCTCAGTCCTGTTTATAATATCGTACAGAGGAAGTTGATAGCGAGTACGACGCGGCCTGTTAGTTCTTGAAAGATCTACATTCCGACTATTGCCGGGCTGTTTCAATATTTAAAAGAGTTCTCTTATTGCCTTTTATTTGTGTTTGTTTCGATGAAGACTTTAATGAAAGTACAAATTATTCCTTGACGATATAAAGTACGGATTCGAGTCTATAGAAATAGTACAGGTTATTACTCAATCGAAATTCGTGTATGAAAGATTTACTATAAGAAAGTGACACATTCTAAATTAGTTGCACGAATTAAATTTTGCGATTTTACATTCGTAATGAATTCATTATGAAACCCAAAGCATAAACAACATTTTGATACTCTTTTTTTCATTTTTCAATGTTGGCATTTGTTACGTGTTTGTAGACACTTCATTATTTCGTCGCCAATTAACGTGTCACTTTATTTTATTCTGCTCTATTTATTGTGAATCAACCTGTGAAAACTGATTACGTATTAGTTTTTTTTTGCTTTCCCCCACTCTGCTGATTGCGAAGATTCGATCGAGCGGAGAGTGGTAAGACCGATATTGAGAAGTCGTTATCTCGCTCTCGTTCAACACGTGTCTGCTAATTTGAAGGGCTTAATTATTCTCTTTATGTAGAGTATCGCTTGTAGCCTATTATCTTCAGGGAATTTTTTTAGCAACACGTTATTTTAATTGAAAGCATCAGTTACCCGTAGGGGATCTTTTTGAACGAGAAGCGAATCGTTTCTCACTGACAAAATATTCTTGTGTTATAAAAAAGATCCGAATTATCTATTCGAATTTATTTCCTTTAATTTTTACTCGTTTGTTTTTTTTTAACATTGATTGCTTTGTCACCTTCTCCTTTGTAGCAGGACACGGTAAAACTCCTACGGTAAGCCGTGGAAAACAACGTGGATATTAAAATGATCCTACACGTTCTCTGCAGTCTTACACGACTGGCAGAATGGTCCTAAGCCGTAGGTAGGCAGAATCGCCATGTAATAAGCAGTGATCGTCATGTAATAATGTAGGGCCCTGTGTTAGTTCGTGGCAGGGCGCCATGTAATAAGGTGGGCCTTAAGCCCTAAGTGCTTGGAGGATCGGCATGTAATGTGGGCCGTTTGGGCGGCCACACCGGATAGCAGGTAGGGCGACTTATCGTAGCAAATGATACGCACAAAGTTCGGGTAACATATTATAATTTAATATAACACTTATAACTGGTTAACAAAGTATATACATTATTCACTATGCTCTGACTATTACTAAGACTGTAATTGTGTATCTGAATGTGAGTATCAATCTGAATCTCTCTTACTTACACTACTATCTATATATATATTAGGGAACATCCTTGGAGAGTTTCTAGAACATCCACAAACCCTGACATACCGTCTGTGTATGCAATAAACACGTGAGTAAGGTCGTGTTTGTAAAACACGTTACCTTTTGTATTAAAAAGAACGAGGTTGTGGCCTCGTCGAGAGTGTTTGCATATACATGACTATATTGCGTTATCACAATACGATGGCGGCACAAGCCAAAAACCATCTGTTATAGAAATGCAGAGAAAAAAACAAGCTTCTCGGGTAATTGATGCTTTCAATTAAAATAACGTGTTGCTAAAAAAATTCCCTAAAGATAGCAGGCTACGAGCGATACTCTACATAAAGAGAATAATTAAGCCCTTAAAATTAGCAGACATGTATTGAACGAGAGCGAGATAACGACTTCTCGATATCGGTATCGGTTTTACCACTCTCCGATCGAATCTTCGCGATCAGCACCCACAGTGGAGAAAAGCAATGGAAAAACTAATACGTAATCACTTTTGCAATATAGGAACGTAAGCGGATGCATATACAGGTAGGTTCACAATAAATAGAGCAGAATAACATAAAGTAACACATGAAGTGTCTACAAACACGTAACACATTGTTCGGACACAGAAATAAATGTCATTTGACTTTAAGAATTTAAGTTCATTTGGCAATGAAGTATTTAGCAAAGACAAATGCTACACAAACAACGTATATTGTTGAACTTAATGCATATGAGAATTAATAACTATTAAAATTTCATTTTACATGTACATAATTGTCGCCAAATTTGTTACGTTAATTTCTACAATTTGACAAACTAAGTTCGTACCAGGATCCAGAAGGCAACACGTCACGATGCTAGCCTCCCTTGTTATGAGGATAAATTAAAAAATGTGTCATCTCGAAATGTGCATATATTAGCATTTCATTCTCATTAGAATAATTCTGGATTGGGCAATTTAAGAAAACTTAGGGCATTTCTGCGATTGTACTTAGGAATTTTTTCTATTGTACTGATGATTTCTAATGATAATGAAGGTCCGTCTAATCTCGAAACGTGCATATATTAGCATTTCATTCTCATTAGAATAATTCTGGATTGGGCAATTTAAGAAAACTTAGGGCATTTCTGCGATTGTATTTAGGAATTTTTTCTATTGTACTGATGATTTCTAATGATAATGAAATGATGGTATATGCACGTTTCGGGATTAGATAGTACATTCACGCATTTTTTCAACGTATATTGTATAAAACTGACAACAGAAACTTAACAAGTTTTAATTTGTCTTAGTAATGTGATAATTGTGAATGGTTCAATCACGGGTACAATTATTGTACGGATTTACATTAATGGTGCATGTATCTTAAGCATTTATTGTAATTCCTGGAAAATTTTGCTTCGAAACAAAGTTTTGCTGCGTTATTGTAATGTCCTTGACAGTGAAATCGTATGTCTCGGAATTATTTGATATAGTTATGTGTCGAGTCGGATGGATTCGGCATAAAATAACGAATCCATCCATGGAATTGGAACGAATCCGAAATTGAAACTGTATGTCGTTCCTCTATTTCGTTCCTTCGAGATTATTCAATCTATAACCACGATAGAACGGCACGTCGTCAAGAATTTGTCGGTCTTTCCACATACCTGCTTACTAAGATATAAATAATAAATGTATATACAGTGAAAACTCCCTTATCGGGCAGCTCTAATAAGCGACCATCTCCCTTAAACGACCAAATTGTTCGGAACCGATTTTCGCCCTATCTTTTAATACATAAGACACCTTCCCATAAGCAAGCGCTCCTATAAACAGGCGCGTGCAACATTTTTTTTAGACAAAGCCAGAAAATATCTCCCATAAGCGACCACGAACCTCCAACAACCGGGCGAATTAAGATTTTAACACGCATTACACATTTCTAGACTCGGTGATTCTCTTAGGGGATTTACCGTTTAAGAAACAGCTGGTCGTTGGTTCTTTGTGCTTTAGTTGTGATAGAGAATCGGGTGTGTGCATTTTTAACAATGCCTCCACAAAAAAGAATGTTAACACTAAAAGAAAAAACGGAAATAGTGAATATAATTGATAAAGAAAAACTATCTACTCGGGCTATAGCAGCGCGATTTTCGATAGGAAAGACGCAAGCTACGATGATAGCAAAAAATAAAGAGGACATTAGACAAAAAGGTTTTGTTTAAGTATAACAATACGTTAAGCACGTATAAAGCGTTTGTACAATATGAAACAAACATGTAAATAATTTACATATCTGTAACTATGCACATGGACAATACACCTCGTATTTTCAGCAATTACTTCTGCTTAATACATATGTTTCTGCCAATATAGGCGTCCTCAGCTAAGCTAGTGAAGCAATTTATACAAATTAATACAAACCTGTTATAAACAACTGGTTTGTATCTGTATTTAAATTTACTGAAATAGCCCGCAAAGATCAAGCAAGTTCCGTCCTATAAGAAGACAACTATTTAATAATTGACATCTTACGGGCGAAAGATACATTGTCCGGAGGGCTACCTATCGTTCGAACAGCTATGCTGCTACGGGAAACGATAAAATACGTATGTAGATGTAGTCCATTAACAACCTGCCAGATGGCGGTATATACGAAAAGGTTTTGTTTAAGTATAACAATACGTTAAGCACGTATAAAGCGTTTGTACAATATGAAACAAACATGTAAATAATTTACATATCTGTAACTATGCACATGGACAATACACCTCGTATTTTCAGCAATTACTTCTGCTTAATACATATGTTTCTGCCAATATAGGCGTCCTCAGCTAAGCTAGTGAAGCAATTTATACAAATTAATACAAACCTGTTATAAACAACTGGTTTGTATCTGTATTTAAATTTACTGAAATAGCCCGCAAAGATCAAGCAAGTTCCGTCCTATAAGAAGACAACTATTTAATAATTGACATCTTACGGGCGAAAGATACATTGTCCGGAGGGCTACCTATACGAGGTGAAAATACGAGGTGTATTGTCCATGTGCATAGTTACAGATATGTAAATTATTTACATGTTTGTTTCATATTGTACAAACGCTTTATACGTGCTTAACGTATTGTTATACTTAAACAAAACCTTTTCGTATATACCGCCATCTGGCAGGTTGTTAATGGACTACATCTACATACGTATTTTATCGTTTCCCGTAGCAGCATAGCTGTTCGAACGATAGGTAGCCCTCCGGACAATGTATCTTTCGCCCGTAAGATGTCAATTATTAAATAGTTGTCTTCTTATAGGACGGAACTTGCTTGATCTTTGCGGGCTATTTCAGTAAATTTAAATACAGATACAAACCAGTTGTTTATAACAGGTTTGTATTAATTTGTATAAATTGCTTCACTAGCTTAGCTGAGGACGCCTATATTGGCAGAAACATATGTATTAAGCAGAAGTAATTGCTGAAAATACGAGGTGTATTGTCCATGTGCATAGTTACAGATATGTAAATTATTTACATGTTTGTTTCATATTGTACAAACGCTTTATACGTGCTTAACGTATTGTTATACTTAAACAAAACCTTTTCGTATATACCGCCATCTGGCAGGTTGTTAATGGACTACATCTACATACGTATTTTATCGTTTCCCGTAGCAGCATAGCTGTTCGAACGATAGGTAGCCCTCCGGACAATGTATCTTTCGCCCGTAAGATGTCAATTATTAAATAGTTGTCTTCTTATAGGACGGAACTTGCTTGATCTTTGCGGGCTAATTCAGTAAATTTAAATACAGATACAAACCAGTTGTTTATAACAGGTTTGTATTAATTTGTATAAATTGCTTCACTAGCTTAGCTGAGGACGCCTATATTGGCAGAAACATATGTATTAAGCAGAAGTAATTGCTGAAAATACGAGGTGTATTGTCCATGTGCATAGTTACAGATATGTAAATTATTTACATGTTTGTTTCATATTGTAGGACATTAGACGTTTATGGCAGTCTGGTGTAAATGTGCATAAAAAAAAAGTTTTTTCAGAACTGAAGGTTCCAATATCGATAAAGAATGTTATCAGTGGTTCGTGAATGCTAGAAATCGGAAGATACCCATTTCTGGAGGGCTTCTAATAGAAAAAGCAAAACAAATTGCAGAAAAATTCGGCTACACCAGTTTCAGTGCATCTGATGGGTGGCTACAAAAGTGGCGAAAAAGACATAATGTAAGCTTTAAACGCATTTCTGGTGAAGCAGCTGATGTAAACCAAGAGACAGTTGATGCATTCATAGAAAATCTTCCTTCACTATTACTCGGATACCAATGCGAAGACATTTACAACGCCGACGAAAGTGGCCTTTTTTTCGCGCGCTTCCCAATAGGACCCTTTCCTTAAAATCTGAAAATTGTGTAGGTGGGAAATTGGCCAAAGGAAGACTTACAGTGTTGTTTCGTGCAAGTATGACAGGGCAGAAAGAAAAACTACTAGTGATTGGAAAATCGGCTCGTCCTAAAGCACTGAAAAACATAAGCATTAAGGATTTACCTGTCAAGTGGATGTGAAACCGGAAAGCCTGGATGACAGGCGATATAATGGGTGAATGGTTAATCGAGCTTGATCGAAAAATGGGAATTGAAAAGAGAAAAATTTCACTGTTTTTAGATAACGCTGCTTCACATCCTCGAGAATTACATCTCAAAAATGTGAAATTAATTTTTTTGCCTCCCAATACAACCTCTGTTTGCCAGCCACTAGACCAAGGCATCATTCAGAATTTCAAGCTTTATTACCGCAACCAGATTATACAACATACTTTATCAAACATAGATTCTTCTAAATCATCTGAATTATCAAAAAAAAATAATATTTTAGAGGCATTATATTTTATCAAAACGGCATGGGAAAAGGTCACTCCATCAACAATACAAAATTGTTTCAGAAAGGCTGGGTTCAGAAAAACGGATGCGACGGTTCCTCAGTTTGACTCTGAGGATGAGGATGACTTACCGTTGTCTGTTTTTGCGACAATGGAGATGATGAGGAGAGCTGCAGAACATTTAAATATTACCAGTGACCAGAACCTAGACGAATTTATAAAAATTGATGATAAGACACCAACAGAAGATGATGATTTTGAAAACCAGACTACTACATCCAGTCAAGTTAGTGAAGCGAACGAGACCGATGACGAAATAGAAGACGTTCAAGAACAAAAAGAAGAAGAAAATAAAATAAAGTGCTTTGATGAAGCTTTAAATTGCAGGGAATTGAAAAAGTTTTCTACAGATGACTTTGTGGCTTTTGAACATATCAAAAATCTGGAATGTCATTTTCAGAAGTGCCGCACGGAAGAACAGCAAAGGAAAATAAAGCAGTCATCCATTTTAAGATATTTTCCAGCTGTTCCTAAATAACTTGTTTGTGTCTATGTCATTACATATTATGTACATACATATATGTACCTATATAGTAGTTACATGTTACATTATACGAGTTCTGTTTGATTTCTCAGAGTTTTCTTTTAAGCGGGCACCTCCCATAAGCGGGCAAAAATCCTGGAACCGTGACTGCCCGCTTATGAGAGCTTTCACTGTATTATCCACGTATTTTTCATAATGTAAACAAATCATTAATGCATGAGTCTCTCTAATTATGTTTATTTTAACTTTTGTCTGTTTTCTACTCTATCAATTGCCGCTTGTTTCAATAGTAAAGACTAGTATTGAAATATATGTTACGTTTGATTATTTACGATTTTGAATTTATAGGTTGCAGTGTCTGCACTTATTAGAATTTAAAGACAAAGATATAACAGACAATTAATGGTTTTGGTCTAAAATGAATAGGGGGTTCTATGTTTTTGTTTAAGCTCTTATATAACTAAATAAAACAAACAGGCAATCGTTCCGATCCAACAAAGCTAGATCGAAATGAATGTGTCACTTGTCGGACTTTACAACTTCGATCGGCATTTAAGATTGTGATTATTATAAACGTTCCACGGAACGAATCCTCTGGACTCGTTCCATATGCAGAATGGAACCAGAAGGAACGAGTCCACAAAAGGAACGATTTCACCCATCTCTAATTTGATAGTTCGACGTTCCAAAGTTTGCTTGACGTATTTGTCTGTGATAAAATGTGTGCCACTTCGATTTTTCTTCTTCATGAATGTTCCAATGTACCCCTCGGCTAGTCGATGTTTTCCTTCCTTCATGACACCTTAGTGTTACGAAATTGGTACTTTCATTTGCTAAATGTGAGACACTAGACGTGTGAAACAATGCCCTGTAAAATGTTCTGGATTAGGCAATTTACTTGCAATGAGTTTAGGCATTTCTTCGATTGCGTTAATCACGATTGGAGATGATGTGCAGTAACCATTGCGATATGTGACAAAAATCGTTGGTGAGTAATATTTTCTGGTCGCAACATATTTCTTTATTAAATTAATCTATACATTATCAGTATGTGATGAAATGGCTGGTAGGATCGCCATGTGAGCTCAGAAGTGTCTGGTAGGATCGCCACGTGAGGTCGATCCAGCTAGCTAGAGGCAGGATTGCCACGTAATGTCCCCTGGTCCTAGTTGCAGCCTCGTTTCCGAGGCGGACTCATTAGAGGTCGGCTTTATTGGTAGAATATATTAAAAATTCGAATAATTAGCGTCGCAAAATGTAGAAAGCAATATTTATATTCACATTACTTCGCGAAAATGCGATTAATTTGCAGTATTCTACTGGTTCACATAAAACGACTTCCTGAATATCTACCAGAACTGGAAAAGATTCTGAGATCGGTGCATAGCTACACAAGGACAGACTTGTTCGAATGTGACAACAACCGCCAGAAATAAAAGATTCGAATTTTTATAGCATCAGTCCGGGAACATCTTGATCGCTACCTTGTATATTGCCAAATTCTTGCTCATTTTATTACGTCATATATTATTTCTATTTAAATAATATTTCCAACGAAATTGCATTCAACCACACACAATAACGAATGTTGATTAAACCGTAAATTAATTCGACCGCAAACAACAATTCGAAAATGTACATATGTGGGGGCCATGAATTTGTTAATGTGTTTGTCTCAATCTAAATGCGAGTATGTGTATTGGTGTGAATAACAGTTCTTGCCCGCAGTACAATTGCTTATCGATTTACATTTAGACGAAGGGGTTATTAGACAATGCACTACGGAATACATAATGGGAAAGGAGCATTCTACAGGCAATTATAACAGCCGGTCATTTGTTCGGTTCATAAATTGAAAATACGTACAGCTTTTGTTAAAGCGATTTATAACTATATCAATTGGATATTAATAAATATGAAAATCTAACAAAAGGAATTAAAGTGTGTTGGAATGTATGGATGTATAAAAGAAAGTCCAAAACTCCACTTACGAGAGGGTATTGATAACTAGTAAGCCTACCATATAAAACGTCACAATATTTCAATATAAAATTTTATTTATTGAGACAGGATCTCCGTCCGACAATTACGAACTATCCTAAATTCATGTCAGTATTGATGCCGTTAAAAACTCCATTCCTCGTGCCTATAGATGACGGTACATCCCCGGGTGGTAAAATGAACTTGAAAACTTTACAAACGATAATCTGAGAGTGGCAACAATGAAGTACTTGATCAAACCCTTAGCCAATTAGATGAGGCAGCATTACTCCCGAAAGAAACTCCACCAATAGACCTCAACGTTATAGCTGAAAGACTCCTAAATATTTCCAATAATGTGCCTGTCAACAGAGCTTTCGCTAGTGACATTAAAATAGAAACTAAGAATATCTTTTCTAGTCTCCATCAGAATTCGCAATGATCATGTCCTTTTTCTACTGGAGAAATTAATTCAGCCATTGCTCGGTTCATATTAAGGAAGGCTGCTGGTGTTGAAATGTCTTTCCTAAATTCATCAAAAACCTCGGAATGTGTGTCCGAGAAAGTCCCGTATTTTATGCACAGTGATGCTCCAACACCTTTCAGTTTAGTTGTTCATGAGTTTTTGGTCGGTGCGTATCCAAATCGGTGGATAGGGCTAGGAGGTCCACAACCTATCTTCCCTTATCTTCAGACTTAAATACTCTATATTTTATTATCTGGGGTCGCCTGAAATCACTAATTTATACGACGCCCATTGAAAATGTTGATGAATTGAGAAATCGTATTGCATTTGAGAGAATTCGAAACACCCCCGGTATTATTGAACGCACTCACCAATCAATGCAACGGAGGACAGAAGCAATTCATAGATGCAATTCATTGCAGTTGAAGGTGGTCATTTCCAACAATTTCTAAGTTAATTTTGTTGTATTAGTACGTTTTATTGTATGAACTTCTAATTTATTATTAAACATCCCGTAACATTAAAACTAAGCTGTTTAAGAGATACATTAATATGAACTTTTAAGATCATAATAACCCTAGGAATCAGCCCATAAAATTTTGCGCGTATATTTAGAATCACCCTGTATACATACACGGCGAGTAAAGTGCTTTGCTGTCTTTATGTGTTAAGTTTACTGTTCAATACTGTTATTACGTCCTACTGAAGATGACAACTTAGTTATAGAAATAGGTATATAGGATATTTTATACTATATGAAGGGGTATTATATTTTTACACTTTTGTGCTATTTTAAAAACAATTTTTTTCTTCTTTAACACCATGAATTTATTACGTGAACTAGCAGATTGCAGTGCTGACTATTATGAGGGAATTTTAGTGTTGCATATAGCCTCTTAGAGGGCACCAGTAATAAAACGCTTAAATTTAAAGTTTCATCAAAATACGGCAAGTGATGTAGTCATAGTGAATTGTTAAAGTTTATAGGTTAGCTGAGAAAAGGAATTGGGTCGAGAGAATTTTCGCTCAATAATTTTTTACAACTTTCGGAGAGAAAATTAAGAAACTTTTAGAACAATATTTTAGGTGCTGGAGACATCCCTAACACACTCACACCACGCACCGGACGAACTTCAACTCTTTCTCTCCGTAAAGCTACGATAATACTGTTCACACCTGCGTAGCTTTGCTTTTTCATTGAATCCGTAGCGCCATCTGTATGAGTAAATAGGTACTATTTTCTGACTTTCAATCGTAGTAATGGTAAAATCTTGAAAAATGGCCTTCCTCAAGGCTCGGCTCTGGCTTCTCTCATGTTCAACATTTGCATCAATGATCTCCCACCCACAAAATCACAAAAATGTCTATATGGAGATGTCCTGGCTTTATGCACCCAAACCAAGAATTTAGGGGATGGAGAATTAAAACTTGCTGAAGATCTGCAAGTTTTATGTGAATATTATAAGAAATGGCGTTTTAAAAAAAATCATTTTTAAAACTTCAGTTTACAACATTGACAATATACGGAAGAGTATTAAGAGAAAATCTTTGAAAAATGGCCTTCCTCAAGGCTCGGTTCTGGCTCCTCTAATGTTCAACATTTATATCAATGATCTTCCATCCACAAAATTACGAAAATTTCTATATGCAGAAGCACCCAAACCAAGAATTTAGGGAATGAATATCTGGAAGTTTTAAGCGAATATCATAAGAAATGGCTTTTTAAAAAAAATAATTTACAACATAGACGATTTACGGAACAATATTAAGAGACAGTGTCAGTGAATTAATGAAGATATATTCGTGTCTCCGAAAATATAAAGCGTGGTATTAATTTGTTGATGGCCGACATTTTTAACATCTCTTGTGATAAATTTAGTAAAACATATTGTCCTTGTAGAATTAATATGCGTATATTCAACATTTATTTAATCGTACTATAATAAATGCATAATTTTCTTTAATATTTTACTTAAGATTACATTGAGTAGAATTTAGTACAGGAATATGTTTTGCAGGCCATTGCTGTCTGGAACGTCATGACTTTTTGAACACTCGTTATAAATGATAACGACTTTTATTTAATTTTATTGAAAATATAGCTTTTTATGTACTTTTTTTTATTTTTACGACAATAAAAATATTCCAGATAGATTTGCGTTAACAGAACTGTGAACTTTCACCAAAACTAAGTTCAGAAATATAATTAAAACCCCCAACAGGGGTAGGATAGATTTTACATAGACGGTAGTTGCTTTACGGAAGCTTTTGCACTTCCAATTGAATTAGCTGTTTACATTCAGGGTGAAATTTATTTAATGGAAAATTACAATCCGACCGTCTTTTGAACAGAAATGAATCTGAAAAGTAATAACAAGAACCGGGATTCGAAAGCAGCGATTTTAAACCGCAATTTGTTCAATTGTCAAGTGTTATTCTGAATTCATTTAACTGTTTTCGTGTACTAACGACATATTATATCTATCGTGCATGTCCGTAACTTCAGTGAAATGTAATTGGTAAACTTCTGCGGAATAATCTAATAATTTGGAATTTTATTTTTGAATGAGGAACGGATAGTTTTGATTGATGGGATTTCTGTTAGGTTAATTTTAAAAATTGTCTTCTTTGTGTTACATTATCAGGATATAAGAAAGGGCAAATCGTGTGGGGTGTGATTTAATTACAAATTCTTAATAAAACCAACTAATAATAAAAACATATAACAATTTAAAACTAATTACTAGCAATAAGCACATTTATGTATTTAAATTTATGTAAGTTCACTCGGCGATTATTTGGTATCGAATTAATTCAAATCCCTTCGTCGACGGCTTATATATCGGCCGCCGAGCCTCTCGTGTTTTCTTAGTCTCGGTCTTTCCGTCTCTAGATCAGTCGAGAAGGCGCCAGGGGCGTGATACGTGAGGTATCGTTGGATGAGTCATCACAATATTTTATATTTTAGCTGTTTAGATATATTGAGTTGATGCATAGCTAAGTTTAACGTTTTTATCGAATTAAAAATTTATTAATTTTAACAAACAAAATATATTGTAATCAGTCACCTAAGCAGGTACTAATACTAAAGAGAAAACAAGAATTAGCATAAAAAAGCAATGGTATTACATAATATTTAAATATAAATGTTATTTTTGTACAAATAAAATGTAAAATCTAAATTAGTTATTTAACTATTAAATCGACAGATTATTGTTTCTAAATTCATCTAAATATTCAACTTAATGCATGTGAGAATTAATAATTATTAAAATCTCATCTCATCCGCAATTGTCGTTTAATTTGTTACGTTATTTCTACAATCTGGCAAGATTATTCGCGACGTCAACTATCCAAGTTGTGAGGACAAATGAAAACTGTATGAAACCCACGAATATCGTATACTGACGATTTCTAATGAGAATGAAATGCAAGTTCATATACGTTTCGAGGTTGATAGAGTTTCGAGATTCATACATTTTTAATGGTTATTAGGATAAATGAAAAAAAAATGTGTGAAAGGCAAAAATTCTAGTATTTCATTCTTATTAGAAATCGTCAGTACACGATATATGGAAACCAGAGAAGGTTTACGTCGCGGCGTGTTACGTCTGTATTCTAGTACAAACTTAGTTTTGGCGGATTGTAGATATAAATGTAACACATTTGGCGAAAAATGCATGTGGAATCAGATTTTAATGATTATTCAGGAAACGTTAGGGCTTAATATAGAGCCTTGAGAAGTTCAAGATATTAATTTAAACACTCACATTTGAATACAATAAAATGACATGTTGATTTAATTCGTTATGTAATAATTTAAAGAGCTTAATAAATTAAGTACCAAACTGCATTAAACAAAATAATTTGTTCCGTAAACATCAGATTAGTTACTGTAAATTTCTTTGCAATAAATCTTGTTAATTAAGTGGCGTTTATAATATATCGGGACTACATAGATTGCACGTAAAATGCGTGCGTATTGTAAAAATACCAAGCAAAATGCATTACAATCAAACTATCTCAAACTTTGTGTAAATGAATATATTATATAGGTTATATATTGTAGCACCAAACAAAAGCTAACTACAATTTTAATACACTTTCAAAGAAACGTAACTTACACTACCGCGCTTGAAAGTTTTAATCATTAAAATATTCAAATTAGTTCCAGCATTTTTACCGCACGTAATCATTCAAAATTTCAGAGGAAAGTTGTTGAATGTAATTAGAGAAGTGACTTTAAATAACAAAATAATTTCAGGTGTTCTATAAATATTCCCCTCTTGACACGGAAGCCATTACCGAGTATCAACTTAGGCTCACACCAGAGGATTCTCGGCGTCGTAGATTTCCATGAACAGCACTGAACATTCCTGAAATTTAACCCTAGCGCAAGTTTCGCGAACACGAGATATCTTATTAAGTTTATTATGCAGGTCAAACTTGTGATTCTTTTTTGTTTTGTAATAATATAAAACTATGTATATATAAATTAACAACTGTTTGGGTTATCGGTCTATTTTAATTAAAACTCAATTGTTCTAAACTCAATATTTCGTCAATATATTTTTTGACTTTTTTTGAATTTCAAACTTTCAAAACTGACATCTGAATTATTAACATCGTCGTCTTATAATTCGTTTCTAATAAACTTGAATCAAGGACTATCGTAGCTTAATTGGTTAGAGCGACGGTCCGCCAAACCGTATACTTGGGTTCAAGTCTCAACGTAGACAAAATTTTTCAAGTAAATTTCGTATGATTTGCGTTGTATGAACAGCTAAGAAATTATCTACACACACATACACACACACATATACATATATATATATATATATATATATATGTATATTATAATGAAATCTTAATTCCATTATATACAATATGATCATTTATATTTACCCTCTAGCTAGCCATGAAATTATTTCTTGAAAATATCGTCTTGGTAGTGACAAATAAAATACATCTGTCATTATGTGTATGTTCTGATAAATAAAACTCATCTGTCATTAATGTATTTATTAATTGACACTTAAAAATGTTTACAATAAATCATAAAGTTTTTCTGATCGAATCATACTTTAGGAATGGTGTAAAATTAGAAAATGGAGAATGGTCGTACTCCTTGCAGCCTTGTATAGAAGAATTTCGGGCAGAATTTCCAAATTTTCCAACAACATATGACAGTTTGCGGCAATTAATTCAAAAGTCAGTGGTTAAATTCCGTGAAACAGGGTCTGTGTCTCGAAAACCAGGTGCTGGTAGACCACTAAAGCGGACAGTTGAAAATATAGCAGATGTTGAGGGACGAATAAATCAATCACTTAAGAAATCGATTTGTAAGCTTTCACAACAAACACAACTGTCATATGGGACCTGCCAGAGAATCCTTAAAAAAGACTTACAAAAGTTTCCATACAAATTTCATTGCGTGCAAGAGCTTTTACCAATCGATCATGTAACCAGAGTTAATTACTGTCAGTGGTTCTTAGGTACGATTAATAATGATGACGTTCTTGACAAATCCTTCTGGTCCGATGAAGCATGGTTTCATTTATCAGGATATATAAATAAACAAACAATGCGCATCTGGTCTAGTGAAAATCCACATGAAATTCTTGAAACACCCTTGCATTCACAAAAAATAGGCGTTTGGCTTGCTGTTTCTCGTAGACGGATTATTGGTCCAATATTCCTTAATAATACGATAAATGCAGAACGATATCGTAATAATTTATTGCTACCATTTGTAAATCAATTACATGATGATGAGCTCCGCGAGGGATATTTCCAGCAAGATAATGCAACAGCCCATAAGACAAGAGAAACGATGGAATTATTGCATGAATTCTTTGATAATCGAATAGTAGACTTTCCACCACGATCTCCGGATTTAACAATTATGGACTATTTCATTTATCCACATCTAAAAAATAGAGTATTTACGAATCGTCCACATACAATTGAAGAACTTACTAATGCTATCCGAAATGTCTGTGAGGAAATTACAGCACATAATTTAAGGAATGCCTTCAATAATATGAGAGGAAGAGTTGCGCTATGCATAGAAAATGAAGGAGCTCACTTTGAACATTTATTGTAGCTGTTTTTATTATTAAACTTTTTATTTTTTCAACTGAAACGTTTGTATGTAATTATTTGTCAAAATGACAAAACCTAATCTGTCATCAGTATAAAATAACCTATATCACACACAGGCTGCAAAATAAGTTAACTTAAATTATGGTACCAACTTAAGTTTAAAAAAGAAAAATGTCATTGCCTTCTAGAGGGTAGAAATATATGATCATATGGTAGAATTAATTCGTTAACTTAATTTGTTATCTTATTGTATAGTTTATATCGAAATATGCAAAGTATTTCTTTTAAAATGCATTAGAAGGTCTCATTTATATTATATTTAATTTAATTTCATATCTAGTTAAACATTAATCACATTGGATCTTAAATAATAGTGTATTAAGTTAATTTTTTCAAAAGGTATATATGACTTTTCTATATATTTTTTTTCAAAAGTCGACAGACTATGTAAATTTGATTACCATTAGAAATGTAAACTAAAATGTATAAGAATGTAAAAGGTTATATGCAATGAAAAAAAAATTAATCTTAAGAACAATATGTCAAAATATTATAACTCATATTCAAATTTAAATAGAGTGACAATCTTTTGGAAATTCTATTATGTGTCGACAACAGGAAAGGCTAAATACAATATTACAATTAAATACATTAGAATTTTTATTTAAAAAACACCAAATGGTGCGAAAAACGATTATTACGCGTATTCTGTAAATACGTGAAGACAGACGTATAAATACCATTCGATAGGTAATTAAAAAGTGAATTTGCTGGTAAGTTAAAAACTATCGCGTTCTATTTAATCACCCTGTGTAAGGTGGCAAGTTTATTATAATTTGGATATAAAGTATGATCTATTTTTACACTTCACTGTAAATTTCGCTTACATAACTTAAACACTTCTTAATTATTTGAAACTTGAAAATTAGGTTAGATTTTGACAAAATTCAAATATTCAAATTATAAATCTCATTAAAACAGATACTTATTTTGATAGGAGAATCCAAAAATGTAATAATATAATTATTAAATATAAATAATATAATTATTTGAAAAAACACAATTTTCATACTTTTAGGGCTTTTGAAACACGCTGTATAATGTGGGAATAATTTTAAAAAGTAACCATAATAGACCCCCATATATCCTAGAAGTAAAACTTTGTGAAAGTCAAGTATTTTAGCCACAATATTCCGTGCCGTATAGCTTGAGTAACCCTGTATATTTAAAATAAATAATATTTTACATGTTTCGGCAATTACTGCCTTTTTCAAAGAATTTGAAATGATAAAAAATGTCAGTATATTACTGTCATTTATATTTATATATGTCAACATATATATATATATAAGAATGATCAATTTTTCACGCCCTTTTCAGTAGAAAGCGAATTCAAGAATAGAAATAAAAGGTTGAGTTGTCTGTTACCCATTTAATTCAAGATTTTCCACTTACTCATTAGACTTAAAGTAGGGATTTTTTTTAAGTCTTGGTACAGACATCAGCTATAAAATTTCTGGCACTACTGGCAAATATATAAAAAAATAATTAGTTTAGAAGTTAGAACCATCTACATGAAGACGTAAGTTATTAACGAATAAAAGGACCAATATAGATTCTTGAGGGACACCGGGAATAGGAACAAAATTATTAAAAGAAAATCCATTAAGGCTCCCCACATGTTTTAATCCATCCGGCAATTGATTGAAAAGTTTTAGACCCGTTTGTAATATTTAATTGATTAGTACGCGAAAATCGTCTTTATATCGAATTTTGCAGAAATTTTCTTTTATTTATAAAAATATAACACAGCAATTCTAAAGTATACACACTAGACAGAGGCAAGATATTATATTGTGTAAAGTATTGCCTACAAGATGTGGTCGAACGTATATTGCATATACAACGAATTATGCGTTTTTGTACCAGAAACACATCATGGGGATATTGGGAAAAACCTTAGAAAATGATGGCGTATAACACCCTTGAATGTACCTGTCCGTAATAAAATGTTATCACATCGTTAATACTTTGTGAGTTTCTTATAATTCTTAGTTGGTAGCAAGAAATGCTACCACCGATTAATTTTTCGCAATGATCTTGTCAATCCAACAATTCATCCAACTGAACATCAACCATTCTTATCGATTAAAATATTTGCTTCAGCTTCTGTGGTGTGGAAAAATATAAAATGTTTTTCTTCAAAATTCATATGCAAATTACTGGATTGAAACCATTTGTAAAGCTGGTTAATTTCGTACGTCCATAGGATCAGCCCTCGAATCCACAGCACAGATATCTTCAACATATATCTTCATTATAATTTAATTATAAAAATTAATAAAAGATACCAAGTCATTTATAAAAATAAAAACAGTACCGGGCCGAGAACTGATCCCTCTGGGGGACACCCAATTTTACAGGGACTTTTATTCATGAGTCTGGATAAAAATATCTATTTATGTTATTTTTCTTGTAGGATATTTCAACAAATTGTACACGCATTGCCAAATAAGATGAAAACCAACTAGACATAACATCCCTCACACCAAAAGTTCTCAAATTTTTCAAGGAAAATGCTGTGATCCGCGCAATCAAATGCACGCGTTAGAGATCGCAAAAGATATTAGTATTATGGAGGAAAGTTGGTAATAGCGAATCTCCAATAATAAAGACATGTCGATTAGATGAAGCGATCTTACCTTTTTTTTTTGCACTGGTAGAACTCTAGTATTTTTCCATTGATTAAGATAATCCTGTAGAGAAAAGTTAGACGATGGTACATCTAATTTATTTAAGAAAATTAATACTGGTAGCCGTAACTTTGTGGTTATTCATTTTGAAAATAATAAAATAAAATAAAACAATAACTTTGTTATATATACCACTTTATTCACATATAATCGTGACCGCGGTTTCGACATACAATGTGATTATCAAACTGCAAAAGTTACATGCCTACATAGAACTTATAAATAACACAAAATATATGGGGGTGGTTTATGATGTTATTTAAAATTACTACTATATACTTAACTATTATATACAACATTGGAAAAGAGGTGTATATATAAGATCCAACTGGTCATTTAAAACGATATCTATTGTGTTGTTTCGGCTTTTAAAAATTTCTAGGGCCTCTAAAAGATTTAATTTACGACCTTTCTCGGCTAAATGGTGACCAAATGTATGCCTATAATAAGATGGTTTGCGAATGTTGAATCTGTCTTCTTTAGTTTATATGATCTCATGTGTTCTTTTACCCGTATAATAAAACTTCGACCAAAAAGCGATCAATGCCGCAAAGAGAATTTGGATTAAACAAGAATCCAAATTTGGTTCCACCGCAGAGACACTCTTCTGATTTACATTAAGGTATTACATTCAGAACTATCGTTTAAGTTACACAACATTGAATTCGATGTATTAGATGACCACATTAGACAACAAGTTAGTGAGTGAAATTATTCATAAGAAACGACTCATTCAAGACAGGAAGTTAGAGTCTCTATCAAACCTACACAATACACCCCTAGCTAACAATACTTTCATTAATCTCACGAATGTTAACTTCTCAGAGACAATGAACTTAGCTTATTAAGTAAAGGTCCTAAATATGCACCACACATCCATTGTAACAAACAAAAAGAAATTCTAGCAATAGAAACAGAACTGGCATTTGCAAATAACAATCAAATTAGCAGTATCTTAGGTAAAGCCAAAGTTACAAATATTCTGAAAAACAACTCAACATCTCGCAATAATCAGACAGACGAGCATTACAAAGTATTAATCACAAAGTCATAGAAAACAACCTCACGATAACAAAAGCAGATAAAGGAAATTCGTCTGTAATATTAACTAAAGGTGATTATGAAAATAAAGTTAAGAAATTTATAGACGACAATACTATCTAGAATTGAAAAAGGACCCCACTAAACAGTATCAGGCAGAAATTAAAGAATGTGTTAAAAATTGTAATGCAGTAATCTCAAACACAGATAAGTACAAACTTTTCCATATGAATCCTTCCCCCCCTAAATTATACGGTTTAGTAAAAATTCACAAAGAGGAAGCACCCATCAGACCAGTTGTTTCGTTTATTTCTTGCCCCAATAAAAAATTAGCCGAAAAATTAAACATAATAATTAGACAATATACCGAATTTACAGATAGCTCTTCCATAAAAAACGCAATACAGTTAACAGCTAAATTAAAAGATTGTAATATACAAAAGACCGAAATCCTGGTATCATTTGATGTTTCCAACATGTTTTCAAAAATACCACATAAGGAATGCTTAAGGTTAATAGAAAACATGTAAGTAAAGAAAAATACAAACCCGGTTGTTATACACGAAATCATATCTCTAACGGAGTTAGTCACCAACTAAAGTTACTTTACATTTAACAACAAATTCTACAAACAAACAGAATGTCCGGCAATGGGATCACCTCTAAGTCCTCTATTAGCTGAAATTTTCATGAAGCATATTACAGAAAAAATCCTTTCATCACAACTAGGTAAAAAACATATTAAATTTTGGTATCGGTATGTAGACGACATCCTAGCTTGCTTTAAGGGTACTCATAGACAACTACAAACATTTCTGAACTACATAAATTCAATCCATTCTAATATCAATTTTACAGTAGAAATAGAAGAAAATAACAGTATTAACTTCCTGGATTTAAAATTAAACAAATGAGATCAGAGCTTAAAATTTGATATATATCGTAAACCAACTTTCACTGATTGCATTATTCCCAAAGATTCACTACACCCTAAGACACACAAACATTCATTTTTTAATTCTGTGATACATAGAGCATTAAATATTCCTTTGTCTAATGAATCTTTTGTTCGTGAAATCAATACTATAAAACAAAAACCGGTAAACAATAGTTATAAAAGTAGCGTAATTGACAGTATACTAAAGAAGAAACAGTTACAAGTGGCCCTTAGTTTAGTATATCCTAAAGATAGTGCTAATTGGAAACAATTTGTCTCGTTAACTTACTTCGGTAAAATAAGCGAGCAAATTGGAAATATAATTTCAAAAAATAATAGTAATGTTAGTATAGCTTACAAACCATATGTAACATATGTAAAAACAAGTAATTTCATTTTTAACGCAAAACCAAAAACAGATATCAATAATAAATCAGGAGTGTACAAATTATATTGTAATGATTGTAAAAGTGTATATGTAGGTCAGACTGGTCGAAGTTTTATTATACGGGTAAAAGAACACATGAAGTCATATAAACTAAAGAAGACAGATTCAACATTCGCAAACCATCTTATTACAGAAAGGCATACATTTGGTCACCGTAAAATATTGCATTTGGCCGAGAAATGTCGTAAATTAAATCTTTTAGAGGCCCTAGAAATTTTTAAAAGCCGAAACAGCACAATAGATATCGTTTTAAATGACCAGTTGGATCTTATATATACACCTCTTTTCCAATGTTGTATATAATAGTTAAGTATATAGTAGTAATTTTAAATAACATCATAAACCACCCCCATATATTTTGTGTCATATATAAGTTCTATGTAGGCCTGTAACTTTTGCAGTTTGATAATGACATTGTATGTCGAAACCGCGGTCACGATTATATGTGAATAAAGTGGTATATATAACAAATTTATTGTTTTATTTTATTTTATTATTTTCTAATTTATTTAATTAAAAAGCAAGATAATGAATCGTCTCAAGATGTTTGTTTGTTAGAAAAACTAGCCAGTAATTGAATTAATTCGTCTTCAGTTACAGGAAATAATTAATGAGGTTAGGAGCTGTGAGCTGGTTAACTGTTACATCATTAAGGTATTGATTTTGAAAATATAATATTAAAAGTTCTGAATCATATTAAAGGAATAGATGGGAGAAACAGTATTTTCCGAAATATTTTGTTCGAATAATTTAATTTTAACGAGCTTACGCAGTGCACACAACTAACTTGGTAATCCGCTCCTATAGAGATAAATAAATACATGCCACCTTTCGTCTGAATCCAGAAACGATTTTGATAAGAGCTTCTCTACATTTATTACATTTACATATCCGTTATATATTATTTGTTTTATACGTGTCTCTGTTTATTTTTCCGTTCTCCGTGATTGCATTTCCTCGAAGATAGCACATTTTATATTTTTATTTCAAACAACAAAGAAATAAATTAGATACTTGTACCCCAATCCATTGTATATTACTTCTATGTTTTTCCAGTGAATACTTTTTTATGATTGCGAGGGGCGAATTCGGGCGAGAAAGCTTTTTCTTTTTTTTTCTCTCTCAAAGTAAGTTTAAAAAGGAAAGTCTACATCAATATTTGCATTTCATCATACGCTCGATTTGTTTCTTTAAAAAGGTGTTAACTCCTTTACGAGATACAAGATAAAATATTCATCCGGCGTTAGAATATTCAGTTCGGGGAGACAAAAGCGGTCCTTCACATCAAACTTCTCTGTTTTTGTTCAGTTACGGCGAGGAGGAAAATAAATATAATACCTAGTGGTGAAAATATTCCGTGCAAAAAGTAATTTTCATTAGTGGAACGAAAAAAAAATAAACAGGCAACTCATACACATTCATAAACTAATGGTTTGGGCTGAAATTTAAAGGTTTCGTTTCGGGGATGTTTTTAAAGGCGTTAGACAAAGGATAAATTAAAATGCGTAGGTGGAAAAAATTAAATGCCATTTACTTTTTAGTAGGTGGAAAAAGTATTATCCGTGCGTGAAAGCCGTTTGCGAATTTTTTGTTTCGCCTTCATTGTTCGTAATATTTTGGCTTATACTCGGTTTATTTTTCATGCCTGCCGGAAGAATTTCTTAGGTCACGAGATCACTTACACATTTTTTAATAGATAAAAACTAAAACATTCACGTTTTACAATTAATAATTTTCCGTAAATACATAGTGGAATCTAAATTGAAAGAAATACAGAATTACTATAATTTATTTTTCCATAAATATTTTTCCTGTGTCACATCTTGGTGTATGTGATTTTGCATGACCATGGAATAGCAGATTATTCCTATTTCCGGTCAAACTTTCATGAACATGCAGCAGTTGTGGTTTTAAAATTCGAAATAACTAATACCACGATGACTCCACTACATCTACAACAACACGAGGGTAGTCTGAAATGTTTTGAGCTTCAACATGAAGATGGCGTTACTTGTCAAGACTCTTCTGGTAATAACGGGTGTTCAGAAACTTTCGAAGTCAAAGTAGTCCCTGAAAATATGAAGTCATGTCTGATATAGATTGATACATTTACTGAATACAATTTTATAGGTTATCATTAGAGAACGGATGCAATTTCCATAAAACGCAATCGGCAATTGGAATTGTGTATAACGTCGCTCAGTACATCCCGGCGTAATTCAATGAAGTACTTGTTTGACTTACTCGGCCACCTGGTCTCGCAGCGATAACAATGGACAGCCCAGCTATTGTATTCGGAGAATATAGTGTTTTCAGTGGTGTCGAGTACGTAGATAAAATAAATAAGTTTATCGTATTTCGTAACAGAAATAGCACGTAACTATTGCTAATCAATATTAATACTCCTTTACTCAACTTGAACGACAAAATGAACAAATAAAAATGTTCCAATTATAGAAATAAAATTAAAAACTTTAAAAATACAACTTTTCAACAAATACATATTGCTGTGTACTGTGCCTTTGCTTATTAGGTCAGCTCACAATAAATGTCCGGACTAGTTCAATCGTAAAATCTTCTAGCAAGAAACTTCTTTCTTCAGGGCTTGCTTTCGCATGAGCAAGGAAGTGAGAAAAATAAAAATTCAAAGTAGCATTAAAATAATGTCAAAGAAAAAACACATTTATACTTAACTAGTTTTACTAAAAAAGAAAAAAAAAAGAGAAACCCTTTTCAAAATGAAAAGGGAGCTAAAGCATGATTAACAGTAGCTTGGAGGAAAAGGTTTGTGTGATAAATAACACGCACACAGAGAAAAGCCTCCTGTGACTCGCGAGCAAACATAAAACTAATAGATTGTTAAGAAAATTCTCAAATTCAAACTCTAAATGATAACCCCTAACTTCAAACGTTAATAGACTAAACGTCACCTCGTAATTTACTTTACTCGTGCGAACTTAACACAAGTACAAAAAAAATCTCCCCTCCAAAATCCTGAATGTTTTATTCAGGGGTTTTTTTTTGTCAAGATATTCTAGAACGTTTTGTTCTAGAATATCTTGACAAAAAAAAACTCCCTCATAAAAATTATGGTAATTTTCTTAATCTTCTATATTTTAAAACTAATGACATTAATAATGCAAAAATTACCAATAAACACCATTATAGGATTATAATGAAATAAAATTTATATAAAGCAAATGTGTAAAGTACTTACATCGACGTAACACTTTTTATACACAAAAAAAACTAATTCGAGAGATATCAAATATAATAAGAATTAACAAAAATACGAGATCGCCACCACTCGTAAAAAACGTATTTGAAATTTAAATACACATAAAACACTCTAAAACAAATAAACCGACTTTAAATCAAATCTACATGAAAGTAAAAAATGAAGTTTTTTACCCCCGACTGTGCAAAGCAACGAACTTGATATCTCTCTCTATCATATGCCGGAAAAGATCGGACATCGTACGACAAAGCTACAAAATAAGACCGCAAGACGGACTACATCCTATACAAAATAACTATACAGTCCCGGTCATTACAATAATTCAAAAATATAAACATTTAAATGTAATACAATCTAAACTAATATTATAAAGAGAAAACATTTGTGTTTTTGTATGTATGTTTGTAATGTTTTCACACAAAAACTACTGGACCGATTTCAAAAATTCTTTCACCATTAGAAAGCTGCATTTTCACTGAGTAACATAGGCTATATTACATTTTCAAAAAAAAAGGGATCCCTAATAAAAATGCATTAATGTAACCCAAGGTGTGAAAAAATTAGTCACAAAAAATCTGCCATCGCGTACGCTGCGAAAACTATTGTTGATAGAACAAAAAATGTTCTACAGTATTATAGAACGTATTAATATCTACAAAAAAGTCCGCGAAACCATATGTCCAACTACTGTAGTTATGCCACTATAAATACTTTTTTACATTTTAAAAGTTAATAAAAGTGCCGACAATAATCAAACCATATTATCCATACCTCTGTATTATTCCTTATCCTATTAAATGATATTTTATTAAAGACCATTTCAATACCAGTAAAATACTTTTTAAATTATTAAAATCGGACATTCCATTCAAAAGATATAACGAATTTAAAAATGTCAATCTAAAGAAAATAATGTTATAATATAATGTAGTAGTATAGCGATGGCCATATTCATTTTGTTTGTAATAAATTGACAATCGAAAAATTATAACTGGAATAAGAATAGTATTGGCAGAAGGAATTTAATAGCAAGTTCAATGAGAATGAAAAGTAATAGGAAACAGGCACAGAGAAGCTGTTATAGAAAGAAGTTAAACATAAAGTGATATAAAATCCAAAAATTAAGGATCACAAGAAAGGAAGATTAAATATTTAAGAGAATACACTCACTATTGTATTTATTCAAGGTAGGATCGAAGAAAAGAGAACATATACGATACAAATTTTATTAAAAGAATTTAAATAGCACTGAGATATTTGAAAGGTGACGTTTTTGAAGTAATTTCGACAATGTGTCAGAAGCCAAGTAACAGGAACATTATTAAAATAGCGGGTTACATTGTTTATAAGTTATGTTAACTAACTAAATGAACTAAACAAAAAATGTAATCAATTCATCAGCTTTACAATTAAAAAAAAAATTTTTTTGTCAAAAACATTATTTTTCCTTTAACTTCACATAGCCACAGCAACGCAATTGGATGATTTGTTTTCCCAGTGAATTTATATTTACTATAAAACATTTATCTCTTTTCTCATTCATTTCATTTCAGATTGAGTCACAGCGAAGCGTGGTCGGGATTAGCTAGTATAAAATAAAAGTATATTTTAAATAAATGTCATAAATACACTGCCATCACCACCGATAACATTGAAAATATTCACCAGATGGTATTGGGCGATCATCCAATCAAGCTTAGAGAGATAGTAGAGGTTATGGACATATCGAAGGAACGCGTTTGTCATATGTTCAACATATTTATTAACTAAGTCGTTAATAAATATGTTAAACAACAAAGGCTCCAGGTTAGTACCTCGAGGTATTATAGACGCTGAAATATATGTCCACGATTTAAAGTTATTAAAAGCAGATATAATTCAGTCTATTCTGTAAGTAAGACCTCATAAGCCCCGATAAAGATCAATTAAAACAGAAAAGCTTATTTTTAAGAGAGAGAGAGAATACAATGGTCTATGGTGTCAAAAGCATACGAGAAATAGGTATAAAAAACACCAATTTACTTTCCGCCATTAATTGCGTCACATAAGTCTTGAAAGAAAGTTGCAAAATTCGTAATCATTGATCTCTTATGCATTAATTCATGTTGGCTATATGATAAAAATGACTTAGTGCTGTGGGATACTTTCTCATAGATTATGGCTTCGAAAACTTTCGAAAAATTGGACAAGATAGTTATTACAAACGATAGATATATGCAAACATATTCTGTATCTGTACATATGGAAATACATCTTGTATTTTACCAACGTTCACCTCAGTTAAAGGCAGGTGTTTCTGTCTTACGACGTCATCAGTCTGGCTAATGAAGTGACGTTTAATAGCTCGCCCTTTGGAACAAATAGCAAATTTTGTTCGATCAGATTGCAAAAGACTACGCCGATAATAGCGATTTCCTCTCGACAGGTTAGGCCTATACATAAAGAAGAAAAATACGTAAATTGGTGTACTCCATTAACTCGTCGCCTGATGGCGGCAATATACAAAAGGAATTTAGTATATCAATGCGTAAGCCGCATTAAGCACTTATGATACATATATGCCAACAAATTCTGTATATGTACACATGGAAATACACCTCTGGTGCCGTTAAACCTCACTTCATTAGTCAGACTGATGACGTCGTAAGACAGAAACACGCGTCTTTAGCTGAAGTGAATGCTGATAAAATACGAGGTGTATTTGCATGTGTACAGATACAGACTGTGCGACGACGAATAGGTAATTACAAGCTGGAAATTAAATTAATTACTTCGTAAATTAGCTTGGCGGATGTAATTAAAATAATATCTGTATCGAACAATACAGAGGTTATCTTTGAATGATGCCGCGATCGGACATGTGGTAGAAAACAAAAGAAATGCCGTACAGCGCTTCGCTGTGTATGCTTGAACGAGCACTTGTAGCAAGAGATGTTTACTTGCTGAAAGGCTAGAGATTAAGAGAGAGTTTGTCTAAAGAAAACCCGTGGTTTAAAGGGGTTGTTTTATGATCAAGTTTAAGGATATCCAATCATATTACAAATAGCGATGTTTAAGAATTAAGAATTAATTAAAGACGCGAGCTAAAGTGTTGCGATGTCAATAAAATTAATACTATTAAAATATTTCTAGCGAGAAATACTTTAAAGTGATGCCTCACATGCTATAGACAAAGTTTAGAATAATGATTTAATGATGTCAAAATTATAATAATTTCGGCATGTAGAAAAAATAACTCAATAATAAATAAAATTACTAATTAAGAAATAATTACAATAGAAATTGTAAGTAATTGCGAAATTAAAATGATATAATGGACACTCGAAACGAAAAGTCAATGAATGTTGAACACTTGAGATTTTTATGATTTATTTTAAGGATAACCAATCATATTACAAATAGCGATGTCTAAGAATTAAGAATTAATTAAAGACGCGAGCTAAAGTGTTGCGATGTGAATGAAATTAATATCATTAAAATATTTCTAGCGAGAAATACTTTAAGATGATACCTCACATAATATAGATAAAGTTTAGAATAATGATTTAATGATGTAAAAATTATAATAATTTCGACATGTAGAATAAATAGCTCAATAATAAATAAAATTACTAATTAAGAAATAATTAGAAAAGAAATTGTAAGTAATTGCGAAATTAAAATGATATAATGGACACTAGAAACGAAAAGTCAGTGATTGTTGAACACTTGAGATTTTTATGAATTATTTTGAGGATAACCAATAATATTACAAATAGCGATGTCTAAGAATTAAGAATTAATTAAAGACGCGAGTTAAAGTGTTGCGATATCAATATCATTAAAATATTTCTAACGGAAAATATTTTAAAATAATACCTCACATGACATGGTTTGGATAAAGTTTACAATAATGATTTAATGATGTCGACATTATGACAATTTCGACATGTAGACAAAATAGCTATATATATAAATATATATAATTACTAATTAAGAAATAATTAGAATAGAAATTGTAAGTAATTAATTAATAACGAAATTAAAATGATATAATGGACACTCGAAACGAAAAGACTCACAGAATATTGAATACTTGAGTTAACCGTTTGGTCGCAGGCTTCTCAGAATAGCGGTGTGGTTTATGACCGATACAAAAGAAAGGTTTACTCTTGAAAATACGATTTGTATCAAACATGTTACAAAATGTCTAATTTTAATTTTTTTTAATTTTTAAATTTAATACATGTATTTGTAAATAATATAATTTAAAAGGGGGTTAAAAAAATCTATTAATATATGCGAAATATAACGTCCCATATCCAAGTATAGAAGCAGAATGACTCATGTAATTCTTGGAAATAATTTGGGTTGAAGTACAAATATCAGAAATCTAACAGAGATTAAATGTTTGGACTCTTAGTGTATTTATTAAATATGTTTGATTTTCATTGTTTTCGTATTTTAATTGTTTAATTTTTTTTTTGTTTAGTTTTACCAAATTTATTTAAATCGTCTTCCTCAAAAGGACGATTAACAGATGTTGTCCGTGGACGAAACATGTAATTATAGAAAAGGTTTCTCACCTCTGATCTACACAGTATTGTCCGATTCTAGTTATTAAAAAAAATTTCAATTAAAAAAATTAATAAAAAATACACTAACTGTTTATTGCTCTACCAATTGTCGCCAGCACCTACCCAACACATATAAAATTTTGCTTGTTAGTGCTATTGTAAGCGATACAAAAGGGTTTCCAAAAAAACAGGGCCAATATCGACGGATACTACACCAATAAATGGAGCAAATAGAGTGGCAATTGAATCGGAATCAGACATAACAAAGTGACCATCCCACGTGGGGACGGGTAGGTGGTGGGCATCGACGAAGGCGTCGGATAAAGTGGCGTAGGAGAGCGGGGGCGCGGTCGAGAGGGGACGTTTTAAATCAATAACGTAGTCGCTCAGGTTGAGCGGTTAAATTAACCTGTCAGGCCTACTGGGGTGTCACGTGGTGTGTCCGAAAGACGGGACGGGATATTCGGCCGTGACAACGACGTCTTAGAGATTAACATCGGACATGGGACACCGGAAATCATTTGAAATTTAACCCGCTCCCGCACACTTGACATTCGGAATTTACCAGTGCAAAAAATGGTCTTTGTTAGAGTTCTTTTTATTTGAACAAATTACATTAAGTTTCTGTTCTGCAATAGTTTTAAACTGTACATGAATCTATTGAATTTTTTTTTTCCAATTTATACTTTTTATTTTCTAATATTATTTTTTTATTATGAGTAGAAAATAGGTGATTGAAATAAAAGTAATTATACAGAATTTATTTCGAATAAAATCCTTCTAAGTAGAGTAAAAAAATCTTTTAATACACTAATATACGAGTAATTCTCTTGTGATTTATAATTAACTTAAACTCTTCATTATTTAAAAATAATGTCTTCTCCCGACGAAGCGAATCTCCATCTATTCCTGTGATTTCTTCTCGAATGCGGTCTTTAAGTTGCTCAACTGTTGCAGGACGTCTTACATACACGTTTGGCCCGTTTTTACCTTAAATGCGAGCTACAAGTCCATGTATATAAACGAACGTAGTTGCCAAGTTAAATACACAAGTGCGCAAGTACTGTTCGAGAAAAGTAGTGGGAACCCTTAAAGACAGGTCGATACGATCATTTCGATCATAAGAGACCAATATTGGAGACCATGTTGGTGGTTGTTTTCTTAATTTTTATATTATTATTCACGTTCGTGATATTCTTAATAAGTATCTGAAGTTAATATTATAAGAATTACCTACTTCACATTTATTAATTTTATTGTTGAATTTAATTTGTTTCTAATTGGCAGTTATATTTTGTATTATTTGATTTTGGCCTGTTTTTATAGTTTTTATTCAATATGTTGGTTTATACAAACGAGGAAAGGATACAAATTATTAAGTGGTACTACTCTGGTAGCACTGCTCAAGAGGTAGTAGGGCGATTTATTTTTTCTTTCCAAAATAGACCTGTGCCGACAATACCAACAATAATGAGTATTGTTCATAAGTTTGAAGCTACTGGGTGTGTGCAAAATTGTCGAAAATGTATAAATAAGGTACCTAGAATGCGCGTATTGAATGAAGGAAGAGAAGAACGGGAAGTTTTATTATGTAGCGCGGTTGAACATAATGAACCATGCTCATCGCGCAAAATTGCCGAACAAGTCAATACACCAGCGAGAACTGTAAGAAAAATCTTGAATAGGCAAGGATACCGTAGCTTTAAAATTCAAAAACGTCAAGAAATATTTCCTCACAATGAATCAAAACGCGTTGCATTTTGCGAACAGGTTATGGAGAAGATCATTGCCAATAACATTTTATTGCAAATATTTTGTTTACGGACGAATCATCCTTTTATTTACATGGGCGTCATAATCCAATGGCTACAAGATATTGGTCTAAAGCAAATTGTCATATCTATCTACCTCTGCGTACCCAGTATCCCCATAAATTGAACGTGTGGACCGGCATTTTGGGGGATCACATCATTGGTCCTTTTATTATAGACGGCACCTTAACAGCAGCTAAATATTTGCAAATGCTGCAAAATGAAATTATACCAGCTCTTCGTGCCCTTGAGGTTAATTTTGACGATATCTGGCTCCAGCAGGATAACTGTCCTGCCCATACTGCTCGTCTGGTTCAAGCATTTTTAAGGGAAACATTTCATGAACGTCTAATAAGTTCCGTTGGTACAATTGTTTGGCCGCCACGATCCCCCGACCTAACGCCCCTGGATTTCTTTTTTTGGGGGTATGTAAAACAAACCCTGTATAGTCATCAGCACAATCGAGCACGTAATCTTGTGGAAATACAACAAAAAATTGTTGATTGTGCAAATACGATAACCCCGGAAATGTTTTCGAATGTACGAAATAATTTTTATCATAGACTTGCGTACTGTCAGGAGCAAAGAGGTGGATTATTCGAACATTTGATTAATTGAGAAGTTTTAATTTGGTTTTTCAAGAATTCCGTTTATTTTAGAAGTATATTTGAATTTCCATTATTTAGAATTATTCTTTTAGTTTATCGTACTCTTCCTGTTTCCCCAGAAATTATATTTATTGAATTTTTTCATTTTGTTTTCCAAGAATTTTCCTTATTTTTTTTATCTATTTTATTTTAAAATTTATTGCCTTTAGAAGTGCATTTTTTTTTCTCTTACTTCAATACGTCTACTTTGGTAGTGTTATACATTTACTATTTTTTACAGCTTGTATTTAATGACTATTTACCTAAAAGATTCTCAAATTATGTTTTTTGCGCTCGTTGTTAACAATATTGTACATGTGCATAGCTGTATAGTATATCACTATTACGGAATACATTCATATTCATTTGTCAATTCTCCAACAAAAGTACTGGTAAAATTAAAGTACGTTGTCTATCACATCCGCTTCGGCAAACCACTAATCTAGAAGAACATTTTTATTTCTCTAAAGGTCTACTTGCCGGCTCTCGTATGTATATTTGTTAGGTAGGTACGGTTTGGCAACTTCTCACGCCTTATGTATGGGAAGCCGCATGCAAGATGATTGTAGACCGAACCTGTATACGTTTGTCTTCAAATACTGCCATAGAAAAAAATTGGATGGCGTTAAGTCGGGGACCTAGGTGGCCAAAGCAAATTTCCAAATCGCGAAATTATACGGCCGTTAAAAAATTCTCGCAGAATCCTCATAGAGTTTCTGGCTGTGTGAGCTGTTGCTCCATCTTGTTGAAATAATAGAGTATCATTTAGTAATCTCCCTCTAATCAGTTCTGGGATGAGAACCGTTTGTAACCTCTAACAAATCGGATACTGTGGCTTATACGTGAATAAAATAAAATTAAAAAACCCTTACCACAATAGAATTTAATGATTCTAAATACGTATTTCTACAACCACGTTCACGCTCAAGTGTTACACTGTTTTTTCTACTGAAGATGACAACGTGGTTGTAGAAATACGTATTTAGAATCATTAGATTCTATTATGGTAAGGGTTTCTTAATTTTATTTTATTCGTTTGTAACATGTTTATGTAACGCTAGGAATTGACCGTTACAGAACGGTTATTTTCATCGTAAAAAAAAGGGCCAATGATACCAAATAATCCTACACCACACCAAACAACGATCTTTGGACTAAGGAGATTCTTTGCAAACAATTCGCGAGGATTTACAACTCCTCAATATCTAAAATTGCCATCCAAATGAAAATTTGCTGAGGCTATTATTAGCAAATTGTGTATTGATACTCGATACCGATTTAAAAATTCTTGAAAAAATGTTAACCTCGCTTTCTTATCTCGATGGCTGAGGTGCTGTACCATTTGATATTTGTACGGATGAAATTTTAAATCGTTGTGCAGGACAACTCCCCAATATCTAAAATTGCCATCCAAATGAAAATTTGCTGAGGCTATTATTAGCAAATTGTGTATTGATACTCGATACCGATTTAAAAATTCTTGAAAAAATGTTAACCTCGCTTTCTTATCTCGATGGCTGAGGTGCTGTACCATTTGATATTTGTACGGATGAAATTTTAAATCGTTGTGCAGGATTCTGTAAAGACTTCTGGTGGGACTTCTCGTGAAAGCAGCTCTCACTTGTTCAATATTTGCAACCGTACGAACCGTTCTTTGAAGTCCAGGTTTTTTAATATTCTGCACAGACCCATTTTCACATTAACGAACCCATGCCATAACTGCTTTGCGCGTTGGCGAATTACCCCTATTATTATCACCAAAATACCGTCGAAATGCAGGTCGAACTTCTTCTACTGAACCAGTTCTAATATCAATTTCCACGGAGAACACACGTTGTTGCACGCAAATTGTAACACTTTGTTTGTGACACTGACATGAATTTATGTCTAGCAATTATTCGATTGGTTTGAGATATACGCCTATTCGATAAAATGTAATCCCGAATTTCTACTGAACTTGACCTACTAAAGAAAAAATAATCACATACTTCGTTTAAATTTAAATCGTATATCAAAATGGCTAGTCTAATATGGGGAATCCTGTGTATTTAATAGACAATTCATGTTAGGCAATTCCAAATCAGGCTATTGGCGAACAAATGCAAAGTTAAGCAAAGTGCAGCTGAAAATATAAAATTAGGCAGAAGTCTTAGATAATTCTATTGAAAACAAACGCGTTTCTAAAGTCACCTGTGTATATTATGTGTGAGACTCTTGACGAGATTTACAGTGATGTTTAAATTAGTTCTTTTCTATTTTGTTTTCTGTCTGTTTTATACACACAGAAGACAGGCTGATCCAAATTAAGTGTTCACCATTGCTATTATGCTATTAAGCTATTATTTCACTTTTCTATAGGATCATCGGTACGCCCTGCTGGAGAAGAGATACATTCACAAAAAATAACAACTTCGCTATCTCACAGAAATGATTAAGGCTGGGCGTCAAAGAATATTCAGCGCCATCTATATAACAACTGCAGAACTAGCAAATTGTTTCCATCAGACAATAAGAACTGTATCTGTAGAAACTACATATAAAATACGAGGGACACTTTTTATACTTTTACAATCGACCACTAGATGGTGCTTTGACATATGTAATCACTATATTCTTAAAGTTTGACATTTATTGACAAATGTCAAACTTTAAGAATATAGAGAAATCCGCGATAGCTTAGAAATTGAGTCAGTAGTTCGTTGACAGTGACAGTTTTAAGACAGCGAGTTTGTAACATAATGGAGATTACTTGTGAAGGTTTTCGTTTGACGATATTTTACGATTATAAAAAAAGGCCTAACTCCACAAGAATGCATTGTATCGCTTCGGTCAACCTTCAAATGCTTTACATCCTATGGCACATATAAAATAAATTGTTTATTTGTATATATATATATATATATATATATAATAACTTCGTGACCTTGGTATGATATGGTAAACCTAATCAGTAGGCGATTAAAGGTCTGTATATTATTTCAAAATATATGTATTTAAAAAACTCTACATGTTTCGGCTGTATACGCCTTTTTCAAGAGAATACAAAATATTTTGTATTCTCTTGAAAAAGGCGTATACAGCCGAAACATGTAGAGTTTTTTAAATACATATATTTTGAAATAATATACAGACCTTTAATCGCCTACTGATTAGGTTTACTATATATATATATATATATATATATATATATATATATATATATATATATATAGACTATTAAGTATTATCGACCGTACTGTATAAGTAAAAATTCATTAACGGGTGAGCGGTCTGTCAAGTAAAAATAAAACTCCTTTATTCCACTCTATATCTCATAACGGATTTGTTATTTCATTAGGAGTGTAATTGAGAGTTAAAATTTAGCAAACAACGGCACTAAACATGTTTTTAAACATATTTGTTTTTAAGAGGTTGACGACAAACTAGCAGCATATTGATTTGATGTTTTAAATTTGACGAATTTTAACATGTTTAGTGCCGTTGTTTGCTAAATTTTAACTCTCAATTACACTCCTGATGAAATAACAAATCCGTTATGAAATATAGAGTGGAATAAAGGAGTTTTATTTTTACTTGACAGACCGCTCACCCGTTAATGAATTTTTACTTATATGTATATATATATATAAATATATTTAGTGTTTAAAGAATTTTGTTTTTCTTTTTTATTTTATTTTTTATTATTTATTTTTATTTGTTATATCACACAAAACAAACACATTTCTCATGTTCATTGTAATGATTCTTGTTTCTAGATGCTGGAAAAAGACTGAATTGATAAAAGTCGAAACGTCGCAAACAAACATCTAAATTCAATAAAAGGTCGCTAAAACCAATAAAAATCTATTATTTTTAATATATATATATATATATATATATATATATATATATATATATATATATATTTATGGTAAACCTAATCAGTAGGCGATTAAAGGTCTGTATATTACTTCAAAATATATGTATTTAAAAAACTCTACATGTTTCGGCTGTGTACGCCTTTATCAAGAGAATACAAAATATGAATGACAGGATATAAATGTCATTTATATCCTGTCATTCATATTTTGTATTCTCTTGATAAAGGCGTACACAGCCGAAACATGTAGAGTTTTTTAAATACATATATTTTGAAGTAATATACAGACCTTTAATCGCCTACTGATTAGGTTTACCATATCATACCAAGGTCACGAAGTTATTATATATATATATATATATTTATATATATTGTATATTGGTGTGAATTTCTACTTTGTAAGATTACAAACAAATTTATTAATGCTGATCAAAAAGAAAATATGTTTTGTTGTTCTACAAAACATATTATGATTGCGATAAAATATAATTTTAAAAATTATCTTGGTTGCTTGCTGCTTGCATTTTGACCATATATCTCCCATTTTTCCTTCCGGCAAAACATAATATATCGTGTTTTGAAGTGACACTCCCCCGTCGGTTCGTTGGACGTTATGTCCACATATAAAACATGATAAAATTATGAAATATGGGAAAGAAAAGAACTATTTAAACATAAGTTTTGGAACAAAGAATAATTTATATATATATTGGAGACGTGTTTCCTAATTTTAAAAATATGGTTTCCATAAATCCGATCAATTTCTTCAAGATTATGAAACAGTAAGTCATAATGGGTTGTTAGGTAACCAGAGGGAATGTTATTAGGGCGATAAAATACGCCGGCTGATATTCGTTCGGATTGATTTATAAGCCAGGGCGACGATGTATTTAATATCCATTATATACCGTTTTGTGTTCGGTATAAATCGGGATTAAAACTTAAATTAGAGGAATTTTATTGTTGGGGCGGGAGCTCTCGAGAACACATGTTTACCAGCATAATGGGCAGATTAGTAATATTGGAATTCTTCGGGAATGTATTATTAACAGATCATAACTTTGGCGGATATTATTGCGGTAAGTATTTATGGAGCCAATATATTTCTTTTTATATACTTGTATTAGACACGAAAATGGAAAATCGTTATTTGTATTTGCGCATATTTTGCCCGTAGGCATGGAATTGACTTTTTCCCGTATAAAATAATGTGGAATATGTTTATGCTTTTGGACATGGCATTTTCGTATTACAAAAAATTATACATAAAAATGTTATCCCTAAAAATTTACGGAAATATATTATTTAATTAATGGAAACATGACATCGACCATCATCGATACGAGGGTTGTTCTATAATTAACTTAGTTTGATCTACGTTTCTGTACTTCGCTTCATTTTTCAATATAATCTATTACCGATAAATAGGAAAAATAGATCTCACAAAAGTGGCCTCTGACTCCTACTCTGCGATTTACTGCAAAGGTCCAGCGAATTACCTGTGTGGGAGGGGTGATGGTAAAGATACAATTCAACTAACGAGGCTCAGACCTCGCTCAGTGAAGACGACGGGGTGCTTATCGAAACGTTAATGAGTGTCTGATTATAAGAAAAGATAAAAAGGGTGCCAAAGTGAATTACAATTAAATTGTAACTAGAGCTTATATGTCACACGAAAGACATATGTTATATGACGTACACAAGCCGTAATGTCTATAAAAGGCATTCAAATTCAACATATAAATAAATAACGAGATAAATAAATAATCCTATAACAATATTTATTAAATACGTTTTCCCCAAAATATTTCAACAAATATTAAATAAGATATAAATTTAAACGAATCTGTATACAGGTGATTCATTTTCGGCCCTCACCATGGGGATCTCTCTTATTGTTGGAGATAGAGTATAGGTTTAAATTTGGCAAAGTTGTTAAATTTTGTGCTTGTTATAAATCCGTAAAGAAAATAGACCTGTGACAAATGACCTTCGTTATTAAAAAAAAAACGCGAAAACCCCATTTTCTTCTTTTACCTGTAGCACCGACATTTGGCCTTGTAGAGAAAAAATAAAAACACATCCTTGTGGCCATTTCTAAGCCTCTATCCAGTGGTGTACTCTAAATTTTTATACAACGTTTCATTTCTTTCTGGCCATCATCAACTATCTAATTTCTTATAGGCGCCATATTGGATTTAGACATCTTCAGAAAGAGTTCTTTTTTCTGATTTCAACCATGTACCACATGCTGACTAAAGTTTTTGACATTAGGTTTTATTTGAAAGAATAAATTATAAGATTAAATAAGGTAGCCATGGAATTTCAATCTGTCAAACATTTCATTTATTGTTCATTAATAATACAAAAATGTCATACACTAACGAAGAGAAACGAGATATGATAAGTATTTTTTATTCTTCGAACCGAAATTCAACAGTAGCGAGTACAAGATATCTACAATTATATCCAGAACGACAACAGCCTCATCGTACCATTTTTCTAGATCTCGACAGAAATTTGGTCGAGAATGGATCGTTTACTAAGCCGCGTAATGGTCAAGACAACAGGAATTTAAATGAAAATCGACAAGATATTTTACAAATGGTAAATTAAAACCGTGTTTTCAAATTTCATGTTAATCTTGTATTTTTATAGATAAATAATAATCCATCAATTTCTACACGCGAAATAGCGCCAGAATTAAATTTGTGCCAGTCCAGAGTTTGGAGAACTTTACATAAAAGTAGGTTTAAACCATACAGGATCCATGTTAGTCACTCTTTACTGCCTAGAAATAATTTGAGAAGGCTAGAATATTGTAATTGGTTAATGGGAAGGATAGAAAATGACGAAAATTTTTTAAGCAAAATCATCTGGTCAGATGAAACAAAATTTACAAATTCTGGCTAGAAAATAGGGCTAGAAGACCACAACATCGTTTTGGAATAAACGTTTGGATGGGTATTTTGGCAAATCGTCTCTTAGGACCAGTTATGTATGAAGAACATTTAAATGGAGAAAGATATTTGAACATTTTACGTACATACGTATCTGACTATCTTGCCGACAATATCCCATTAAATCAATTACAATATTTATGGTGGCAACAAGATGGCGCACCAGCACACAATGCAGCTGTTGTTAGAAATTTCTTAAATCAAGAGTTTGCAAACCGTTGGATTGGAAATAGGGGAGTTGTTGAATGGCCTGCGAGATCACCTGATTTAGGTCCGCTAGATTTTTTTTATGGGGATATGTTAAAAATAATATTTATAAAGTAGATGCGCCACAAAACATTGAAGAATTACGAGACAGACTTCAGAATGCCATCGATGCAGTTCCTAGAAGAACTATACAAAGGGCAGTACAAAATGCCAGAAGGCGTGCCCAATTGTGCATTACCGAAGATGGCCAGATAATTGAACATTTACTGTAATTGTTTATTGTTTACTTTTCTATGTATTTTTATTAATGTTTTCGTTATCTTGTACTCGCTACTGTTGAATTTCGTTTCGAAGAATAAAAAATACTTATCATATCTCGTTTCTCTTCGTTAGTGTATGACATTTTCGTATTATTAATGAACAATAAATGAAATGTTTGACAGATTGAAATTCCAAAGGTTACCTTATTTAATCTTATAATTTATTCTTTCAAATAAAACCTAATGTCAAAAACTATAGTCAGCATGTGGTACATGGTTGAAATCAGAAAAAAAAAACTCTTTCTGAAGATGTCGAAATCCAATATGGCGCCTATAAGAAATTAGATAGTTGATGATGGCCAGAAAGAAACGAAACGTCGTATAAAAATTTAGAGTACACCACTGGATAGAGGTTTAGAAATGGCCACAAGGATGTGTTTTTATATTTTCTCTACAAGGCCAAATGTCGGTGCTACAGGTAAAGGAAGAAAATGGGGTTTTCGCGTTTTTTTTTTAAATAACGAAGGTCATTTGTCACAGGTCTATTTTTTTACGGATTTATAACAAACACAAAATTTAACAACTTTGCCAAATATAAACCTATACTCTATCTCCAATAATAAGAGATCCCCATGGAGAGGGCCGAAAATGAATCAGCCTGTATACAGTATTATATAATTTATAAGAACAAATCTGAACGTAAACTATTTAAACTCACAGGAAAACTTATAAATAAAATATTAAAGGCAAATACTAAAATATATGAATAAACTATTAAGTACAAATCTCAATATCTAAAGTGAACTAGATTTATATGTGTTTTAATAACTCGAAATATTAACTAAAGTCATAGGCAACGCAAGACAATCTATTACAACATTTAGCTGCGAAGGCATAGGTCTGCAACCAATCCTGTGTGGCGTTACGTCTCACGGCTGGATTAAGAGATGTAACAGAATATGTGGCCAAGCACCTGCTTCGTCATATCTGCACTACTCGTACGTATTTTCCTAATTAACTTTCCAAATAGCGTTCCAAACTAGCTCAATTCCTAGTTAGCTCCCGTATTAAGAAGAGAGTGATTATTCGAACATTGTCGTGCGGTTATATCGAACGATAAGTTCCGCTAGTGATGGCAAGACAGTTGAAAATCCCTTGATAGGTTTGTTATACGAAAGTATCCCCAAAACACCAAAAATAAACAAAATATAAACTCTTTTGCACACACACACACACAGCGGACGAAAAGTGAAAACGTAAATGCGCTATTACTGTTAATACACCCAAGATCTTAATACACATGCCCATAGAGTCAAGTGTTATCAGCGTGGCCTACCGGCAGCCTTATTGGCCGAATATATTCAATGTATAGACACGCACGCGATGTATACGAGGGTAGTCTGGTAAAATAACGTAACAAATCCCCGCGAAACAATTAATTTTGCATTGGCAGGCTGTAAAATCGATAAGTGGCACTAAGGATGAAGTATTATCAAGTGAAATAGGAGCAGAAAATAAATTGTCTCTGAAAGCAGATAGCACACCACCACCATGTAGAAAGTCCAACTGCTTCTAGATTTCTGTCAGCTCTGAACACAGAGAAAGATGTATTAAATACCTCTGCATCATTCACGCCAGTAGAAAGCCAAGTTTCTGTGAAGAAGACAGCATTAGCTTCAATTGTGTCACTTATGGCACGAATTTGATCAAATTTAGAATTAATTCCTCGAACATTCTGGTATATTAAATGCAAAGTATAATTTCTGTTGAACCCATTCAGTTTTCCTGTGCGCTAATGTTGACGATAGTAGGAACATCACGTATATATTTTATAGCGAGATTAGTTTCTCCAGCCTTCCTGGGATTTATTAGTTGCTTCTTGACCGTTTTATATAATTTTAGTTGTTGGGGCCTTTTATCTCGTGAGATAACTATATTATTGAAATTCTAAGTTGATTTAAATTTTTTACAATTACGGATGCAAGTAAATTGTAAAATTTCGCTAACGCACTGAATGAAACTTTTGCTAATTTGTCGTGATTACGTTAAATCGTGTTTATACTGTGTACATTACACATGAGTCGAGTTGCACAAGCAACGTTTTACTTTGAGTGGTGGCGGCATAGTTCTAGACGCTTCGTCCTTTACTTTTAAGATCGCACAACTAAAAGCATTACTCGGGAAATATCCAGCAATAAGTTGTCAAAACTTAAAAAAGGTATAGCCTTACCCTTACCACAATTATTAATCGTATCCTAAATACGTATTTCGACAACTAAGTTGTCATCATCAGCAGGTAAAAACCACTAATTAAAAAGTCGCACATGGGGCACAGTAAAGCTAGAAAACCGCTTACGCAACAACTACTTTACACCGCGTCCACGTATAGACTGAATAAGTTGTCAATAAACATATTTGAAAGATGACGTAACATATACAGAAACGCAATATTGAGGTGGAAATACTTGATTTCGAATATAACGAAATCGTGTGAAGTTGGAAAAAACGCTTTTTGAGTGTAATAATTTTGAAATATTTGTGTCTTCGAAATTACGGCACATCTCATATGACGTGTAGCAAATTTTTATATAAAACTTTCAAAGCGTCAAGAATTATATACTTAATAATGTTAACACGCTTTTGCAGTCTCATTTAACGTGTAATTGAAGTAGTTTGATGCGAACAAAGTCTTTCACTAGGACATTTAAATTACAAAACAATATCTTCTGTATAGTAAACATTCGATTATTTGGCACCCGTGCTTTTAAACAAGGGCTCAACTATTAACTATTAAACTCGAACGTTCAACGTACCACAGATTTCACGCCATTGTCCGTAGTTGCCCGAAATTTAGCTTGTAGATGGTTCGCTGAAGCGTTATGAAACTCTATAGTGATTTCCACGCAGTTTCTAATTTTACTCTTATGCCTTATTGATATGAGATATTTCCTCTTTCTCTAGTTCTCCTTCTCTTTCATTCTCCATTTATGGTTTGCTTAATTAATTAAGGAACTTTTGAGTTGAGATTTGCAGACACAAATATGTTCAAAAGACACAAGTCAACTCTCTGATATTAATCTTCATGTCAGGATAAAATAAACTTACTTCTATGAACATAATAGTTCTAATACTTCCGGATTAGAATGAGTAAAATTAATTTAGATGAATGAAGTATTTAGAGATGTTTCAACATTTATTATGTATAGAAGTTATTTCAAAAATAAAGTACGATATTAACCATATATTTCATTAGAACATTTACAATTTAAAATGTGGAATGAGTATTCAAAAATGTCACGATGAAATGATTTCTGTTTTGAAAAAAATTGTTAATTGTTTAGAACCAACGAGCACTGCTATTGACAATTCAAATGCAATTCTTTTCCTCTTGATGATCGACCTCGTTCTGATCGTCTAGTGGAATGACTGATAGTCAGGTGGCTATTAAAGTCATTATGAATCCATCTACCAGGTCTAAACTGGCGAAATATTGTTAACAGGTTTCTATATGCCCCTTTGGGAAATAGACTTGCGACTGCTCACTTACCTTGTACATAATTCCGATCTATCAATTGCCCCGGAGATCTTAGGCTAAAGAAATCAACTCAGTTATAGAAGCGAGCGGTAGGGGAAATCTTATTTAATATGGAGACGCCACCATGTTTATATTCTTTAGCCCTTCAGTGAACATAGCCGATGGTAAATTGAATAAATTAAAGGTATCTACGTGTTTCATATACTTAAACCAATAAAACAACAATGAACAATAACAATGGAGGATTTATTATAACCCAACACGAAAACAACAAATAGATATGTTACAACAGAATGTCAAAATAAAAGGTTATACCAACTTGGCTAACTGCGTCACAATAAAATATTAAAAATGATTCAGAAAAGATTAGATTTTAATCAATAAAAAAAAACAAACTATAAATATGAATTTAACAAAAGCAATAATTACGTTACAAATGACGATATAATTTTTCAGTGAACAAGGTAATGTCTGGTGATGAGTAAAGGACTCACCCAGTATATTAAATGAATGAAATAATTTAAAGTGCACATACTAAACTGACTAATATGTGAATTTAAAATATATGCACATAAAATCAGGTGTCTTAGATCCATTCGAAAAAAAATTAGATCGTAAGATTTAATAAAAGATTTTAATAAAAAGTCAACGTCTGATTAAATAATCTAACCAAATATGGAAAAGCAATAAAATCAGGTAAGAATCTTAAGCTAGAATAATTTATCAAAGATCTTTCATAAATTTCACATCGAGATGGGTACACACTGTATATGCAACAATTAATTTATATTTAACACACACTTAATTATTTAATTGCGTAAATTTCCAATTACAAAAATTTATACCAAAATAAATCTATTCAGATTTGTCCACACTGTATATGCAGAAAATATATATTAATTATAATACAAAAGACTGTTCATTAATTTCAATGATAATGTTTAAAGAATTATATTACCCAATTAGTCCCAAAATTTATGTTTTCACACAGTATATGTAGAAATTATTCTTACGTAATAAAACAAATAATTGAATAATGGAATCGGTTAAATATGTTCCACTGAGAAAAAGCAAAAGGCAAATTTAAACTGAATTGAATGACATCAATATCGTAATACAGAAAAAAAAATTATTTAAATTATATAATTATATATACAAATTTATACATTAAATTATATCTTAAAAAATTTCTATTCTCAATATATTTTTACATTAAAACGGCATTGTTTAATTAAAATTTAAAAATACTACTTCGATGACTTGCATAAATTCTATATATGAACGCACACATATGCATGTATGACGCATGTCTTACTAAATGTCAAAGGAATATTATTTAAATGTTTACACATTTAAATAATATACAAACACAAAGTATAGGGAACAGATTTAACTAACTAGGAGACCCGTACAAAAGTACGAATTAAAGCACTGGTAAAATTAGAAGACACTAATTTGCCTCTGTTCGAATTAACACCTTTACAGATAACCAACGCTAGATCGATTAATGGAAGTAAACCATTAACTACACAATGCAAGCCGTTATTGAAAGATCTAATAAATGTGTAAACTAGTTATACGAACAAAAGTATTGAACCTATGATATATACCCTGTGGTTCAAAAATAACCAACAGACTAAAATGCAAAATAATGTAATTTAAATTTAAGAAATTAGGAGTACGATAGATTAGTAATTAAACATCGCAGATATTAACAATATACAAGCGTCGAAATCGACGTATAACAACGACATAATAATAGATTGGCACAAGACAATACTATGTGATTGATATGGGAGCCAGGACACGTGTAGAGTAAAGAAGGTTTTTATCTTAACGCGAAATGAAAGCTGCATTAAGATAATAGCAAAGGCAAGTCAGTCGGTGAAAAAAATTTGATTGTACAGTTTTAAATAATCAGTATGAAGAAATGCATTGATAAAAACGGACAGTAATTTGAGAAAATATAAATTTCTTACATACAATAAGACTTATGGAACAGCCCTTGTATAATTTTAAAATTACAAAATATTCTGTTCCATAAAGTTCCGCTGTAATACAAGAAATACAAAACAAAACACCTTTATATTTCCTTAGTTAAACATTACTAAACACGAATCAGTTCATAATAGGATTTGGAAATTCGCATTTATCGCTTTGCTTTTTTAACTTTCAAAAAGATTTATTTATCTGAAACACTTCATCTTCTAATCCACTTCGAATAAATCATGCATCACTAACTTATGCGCTGTAAATTTCCGGTGTTCTGAATCAAGTCTCCTAAAGATATATGCGCTTAATATTGATTACAATAAATAACCTCACAGTAGCCACGCCTTCCACAAATACATCCTACAAATAAATTTTCGATGCCCTCTTGATGCACAGAAGAGTTAGTGTCTCTGTCCGAATGTTTCTTAAATAAATCTTGATGTTTAGTTAGTTCGAAGTTAAATACAGTAAAAGTTTTGTTTACAGACACCTCTGAATAGTGGATACTTATCTGAGTTATAAATAACGAACAATTTTGTTTTCATGGATTGTTACGATGGAATTTTTCTAATACTATTTTTTAATATAACAGACCCTGTAGGAAACGCACGTGGATACTCTATTCTTCACCAAGACACGACAATATATGTAGAACTGCCATTTAACAGGGGAATACGAGGCAGGATTGGATCGTGTAGTCCCAATACAGGCCGTCCCATTACGGGCCGCGTTTGAAAACTACCTGAAACAGTGCCAATACAGGCCGCATCCCTTTTTGACCAAAAACCGAGTCTCATTACAGGCCGCCGCGATGATTCATTAATTCCCATAGATTTAACAATATGCGGAATAGGAAAAACCCTAGATAATCAAGTTACTTTCACATTCAACAATATTTTAATGTGCGTAACATCCAGAAACTCTTAATAACCTATTATCCTATAATCCTAATCCTAATGCCTTATCCATTTGTGTGTATTGATGTATTTGCGATTACAAAATGCAAAATCTGGAATTAGATAATCGGAATATATTTATATTTCTCAGAAATAGGTCATTAGTCATATCTATTACCTGTACTTAATAATTACAAAATGACGACATTCCGACCAATAGGTGTATTTTCTAAGTTGTCATGGTTAAGTAGTTATTAGTATAATTATTAGTACGTAGTGAACTTCAATACGGTTAACACAGTGTGAAAATTAAAGTTGCAATGGATTGTGTTGAAATTATTGAGAGTGCAAGGGGAAATCCGCAAGTTCTCTATCAAGGATTTAAATATTGTTTGAAGAGGACTAACAAAAATTTTACCAAAAACTGGTGATGTGTAAATAGCAATTCAAAGTTAGAATGCAGCGGCAGAATTACAACGAACAATGAAAATAAGGTTATCCGCACCAGTCAACACAATTGTTTAGTAATACCTAACGTTGCATATACCGATGTTGAGAAGTGCAAATCAATTTGTAGAAAACGTGCCAGACAGGAAATGACATGCATACCAAAAGTGTATGAAGAAGAATTTCATCAAATTAAAGATAGTGGATTGGAATTTGTTACAAAAATGCCAGCATATGAGTCTGTAAAATCATCCTTGTACCGACACAGAAATAAAGCTCTAGGGGTACCTGCGTTACCAAAAACTAGAGCAGAATTTATAGTTCCCGATTATATAAATAAAACTGAAGATGGAGAGAATTTCACAATTTTTGATCAAGGTACGACAGATCGAATTATCGGCTTTGGAAGTAAGCTGGGTATACAGGGATTATCGTCAAAAAATACAATTTTTGGGGATGGTACATTTAAATGTTGCAACTCATTATTTGATCAACTATATACATTCCACGTGGATTTAAAAAGTACCGAAGAAACGACTAGTGTACGACCAGCGTTGTACGCGTTACTACCTAACAGAAAAAAAGACACCTACATAAAGTTGTTCACGTTAATGAAAGAACATATTCCAAATTTCAACCCAAGGAGCATGAAGATAGATTTTGAAACGTCAACAATATTAGCGTGCAGAGAAATGTTCCCTGATTGCAAACTCAAAGGTTGCAATTTTCACTTTAACCAAAGCATATGGCGAAAAGTGCAAGAATTGGGATTGGCTAAAAGATACAGGGAAGACAAAGACATCAGGAAGCATATAAAGCTTACGGCTGGCTGTATATAATGGAAAGCTCCCCCAATTTTAGAGAAATAATGGACTTTAATGATTATTTTGTGACACAATGGTTAGAAAATTCTATAATGCAAGACATGTGGATATGCTATGAAGAACGTCATAGAACGACGAATGTATGCGAATCTTGGCATAGTCGTCTAAACAGGCATATTGGGAAGTCGAAGCCAAATCTAATGGAATTAATTATATCTTTAAAAAACGATTCAAGGCACTACGACATTATTCAACAAAGGATTGACCACAATATATCCCCAAAAAAGCGTGCTGCAAAATATATTCAAATGGATAGGAGGATAAATGGAATAGTGTCGCAAATACAAGAAAGTCAAGATGTAGAGCAAGCACTTCCCAAATTAGCAAGTTTAATTAATTTTTAATATTTGCATTTTTGCTATATTTAGCAAACGTAATTAGTTTAATTAATTAATCAAAATTGTAAAATGTTGTATATGTTGTAAATATAAATAATTATGTATGTATGTTATAATAAACTTTATAATAAATAATTAATCATAATTGATAGTTTTTATTGCCAATTTCTCGTCGCGGCCTGTAATGGCACCGTTCAATCCTACATTTACGGCATAACAATTTCGCGGCCTGTAATGCTACTCCATTGCTCCGCGGCCTGTAATGGGATGGCCTGTAATGGGACTAAGTCGATTGGATTGGTGTATATACGCATTCATTAATTTTTATTTAAAATTCAGGTAAACTACTTGAAATTAATTAATAGTTTTATTGCTCGATACTTACAGTCACGACAGTCTTATTGTACAATCAAAAGATTATTTTTGGGGTCGATATGCAATAATGTTTACTAGTTTTGGGATTGCAAAATTCAAACTTATAATCATATATTTAGAAAACCAAAATTATTATAATTTAAAATTGAAAAAAAAGAAAAAAGAATAAGAGAGACAAGGCAATACAATCAAGTCAAATGTGAAATTAACATTTTGTCCTCCATATAATCCTGACTTAAGGCCTAATGACTTCTTCACATTTTCAAAAACTAAAATTACTTGTGTAGTAAAAATATTGAGTGTACCATCTTCTTAATGAAGAAAATGGTTTATTAAATACTTGTTAGTATTTGTACCTTCTATCATGAAACTTTAGCAGCAGTCCTTGTATATATATACAGGTGATTCTTAATATATGCGACAAACTTTAGGAGCTGATTCCTGGGGATATTTTGATCATAAAAGTTCATAAGAACATATGTCCGAAACCGCTTAGTTCAGAAGTTATACAATGTTTAATAGAAAGTTAAAATAATAAATGGTTTTATTATAAATTAACAAAATAATTAGTAAAACAAAATTAACTTATAGTAAATGTTGAAAATGACCGCTTCCAACTGTAATACAAGCTCGTAAACAAGTATGTGCCTGTTTCTCTAATATGGTCGCGTTGTCGATGCTAATCAGTTGGTGTTTACCAGTTGCTCAAGAAGCACGTGTTGTGATTATGTACGGTATTTACGAATTGTTTATTTGTTATTTCAATATTTGTTAATAGTATCAGAGTATTCATTCAGTTTATTGCCAGTTTCTGTTTTCTAAAATGAATTATACGAATGCTGAGATGTGTGATATGCATTTCGTTTACGGTCTTGCCAATGGAAATGCGCGTGCTGCTAGACGTCTTTATGCAGAACGATACCCGAACCGTATCATACCGCATCATTCCATGTTTGCCCGTCTTCATCAACGTATTAGTGAAACGGGAAGTTTTAAAAAACGGACGACTGATAGCGGGCCCCCATCTACAGTGAGAACTCCACAAGTTGAAGAAATGGTATTAAATGAAATTGGGGAACATCCGACAACAAGCACCAGAAAAATTGCGTTTGATTTAAACATTAGTCAGGCCACAGTTTGGAGAATATTGAAAGATCAACTGTTGTATCCATATCACATTCAACGGGTGCAGGCTCTATTGCCAGCAGATTTTCCACAAAGATTAGCTTTTTGTCAATGGATGCAACACGAAGTCGTACAAAATCCTAACCATTTGGCTCAAATATTCTTCACCGACGAGGCTACTTTCTCTAGAAACGCGATTATTAATTTTCATAATAATCACATATGGGCCGAAGAAAATCCGCGAGAAATAATGAATGCCCGTCATCAGCATCAATTCTCTGTAAAAATGTGTTTGCCGGAATTGTTGCAGATCACTTGTTAGGTCCACATTTTTTACCGATGCGGTTAAATGGCGAGGTATACCGCAATTTTCTTGAAGAGGAGTTACCACTACTGCTGGAAGAAGTTCCGTTGCAGTTAAGATTACAAATGTATTTTATGAATGACGGTGCTCCAGCGCATTTTAGTTTACTTGCTCGCGAGTTTCTGGACAGTACGTATCCAAATCGGTGGATAGGACGGGGAGGTCCACAACCGTGGCCTCCTCGGTCTCCAGACTTAAATTCATTGGACTTTTTTCTCTGGGGCCACCTTAAATCATTAGTTTACACGACTCCCATGGAAAATGTCGATGAACTAAGAAATCGTATTATAGCAGCTTTTGAAACAATTCGAAATACCCTTGGTATTTTCGAACGGACTCGCCAGTCAATACGACGGAGGATAGCAGCTTGTAGTGCAGTTGGGGGCGGTCATTTTCAACAGTTACTATAAGCTAATTTTGTTTTACTAATTATTTTGTTAATTTATAATAAAACCATTTATTATTTTAACTTTCTATTAAACATTGTATAACTTCTGAACTAAGCGGTTTTGGACATATGTTCTTATGAACTTTTATGATCAAAATAACCCCAGGAATCAGCTCCTAAAGTTTGTCGCATATATTAAGGATCACCCTGTATATATATTTTATATGCACAAAGCTATAAAATTATACAATTTTTTTTCTTTTCTTATCTATCTAGTACTGCTAGAATTTTAGCAAGGAAATAAATTTATTGAATTGATTTTATGCGATTCTTTCCCATGTTAAAATCCCAAATACGAATATCCTGTTTAAAACTAGTCCGTTGCCAAGAAATTATTTTATTTGCACAAACATTTATTCTCTAATAACTTTATTTAATTAAAACATGAATTCTATGGCAAACGTCTTTACTTATGAAATTTTCTTATTTGCTCTTACTACCCGACAGTTTGCCCAGCTTCAATTAGTTCCAGATTAATTATGAAATACCCTCAGAAGATTATTTTATTTCATTGAAGCGGTTGGAACTAGTTTAAGTTTCGTCGGTATTACAGTTACTTTCAAGAATGCATGCATGTAAATTTACGACGGCACGACGTGGTCATGGTTAACGTTGAATTGCTGTACAATTTATGTACAAATTTGACTAAGGAAACATTAAATTTAAACAGAACATATTACTTCTTAACTTGTTACCTGTACCTACGTTCGAAGTATCTACTCTATTTTACCTAGTAAACTCTGGAAGCTTTTGAAACCGTTGATATATTTAAACTAAGTACAAGCACATTGTACACTGCGCGACATATAAAAACCGTACAATTCTTATGACCACAAAATCAGAGTTTTTTAGTTACGTAAACGGGACAAATATATTCATAGTGTCACTTATAGAGTTAATAGGTTACACGTACATTGCTAATACCATTAAACTTAAGTTGAATTTGACAAGTCAAATAAAACATGTCAAATTTGATTAGCCTGGTTTACATTGATAATATGTTAGTGTACGGGTTTTATATGTCGGGCAGTGTACATCTATTTAAAATTATTTATGGTGCAGTTTAATATCCTAATAACGATCCCCAACAGGGAATTCTAAAATGCCTGATGTATAAGGGTGGGGTGGGGAAACTGTATTAGTTTGATTTAATTTATATATACATATTATTATGAATGCAAATCGTAATCTCTTTATTTATCTCTTATTTCAAATCTAAAATAAATAGAACTCTTACATCTTTTACAAATGTATTTATTTTTACAAAATATATTATATCATTAGTATTTTAAATAGGTTAATGAAAAGGTGTTCTTTAATTTCTTCCTCGACTAGCTATTCGTTGTGGGCATATAGATTATTTTTTTCTCAGGGGATTATTTATTAATTAAAAGAAATTGTTTTTTAAACTGTTATTTTAAATTGGGTTCGTGGATCCTCAATAAACGAGAACAAAGAACAGCTAGTATTTGAAGTTCTGTGACTCTTTGTAATATGATGTTTAATTTTGAATTTGGTTCATGAATTAAAAACTTATTTTTATATTAATGATTTGATATTTACAAAAATTGGTGTTTTTATTATTAGCATTTGTCTGACCTTATTTTACTTGATGACAGATGGCTCTTTCTTCTTATGGTAGTTTTCTTTTTTATATCAGTGTTTATTTTCCTTAGGCAGTACCTAACTTCTTATATGGCTATTTAAGCTATTAAGGCTATAAAGCTATTAAGGCTATTAAGCTATTAAGGCCATAAAGCTATTAAGGCTATAAAGCTATTAAGGTCCTATCGCTAAAAACAAACAAAGCACGATGAACGGAGATAAGGGACCGATCCGCTATAGCTGTCTCTTTTCAATCTAGAGATAGAAAGGTTATAGACGATTTGAAAAGAGAGTAAACACATGTGGGCGCTATTTCCTTAAGAGAGGTAATTTTGTCGTAATTTTCAGTCGATATATTTACATTTTTAAGTAGTGTATACGTGGATACCGTGTAAAGTTGTTGCGTGATCAGTTGTGCCAGCTTTACTGTGCCCCATGTGCGACATTTTGATTAGTGGTTTTACCTACTGATGATGACAACTTAGTTGTCGAAATACGTACTTAGGATACGATTAATAATTGTGGTAAGGGGGTTATATACGTTTTTAAGTTTTTACTTAACCACAGTCTCCAAAGAGAGACTTTTCACTATTTTATTATTTTTTTTTTAATTGATTAATACGAAGTACGAATTATTTATTTGACTTTTCTACACGAAATACATGGTTTTTTTAAAATAAAATGTAATTTTTTTATCTTTGGTGTATCCTTTTTAGTAGTATTTTAGTTTCAATATTAAGTAAATAGGATTTTGCTTGCTAAAATCCTGAAATGTCCTATTTTCTTTCGGTTTCACCGTTTCTAGGTTTAAAAATTTTATAATACGTTTATTTATTATCCATAACATGTCAATATTATACATATACACTAATATTTGAGTTATCGGTCTGTTTACATTAAGATTCAAATGTACATTCTCTCAATATTTCGTCATTTATTAATAATTTCGTCAGGAAATACTATAAAATTGCAATATATAATTTATATATACATATATTAGTATAAATGTTATTACTTATTAATTATTGGCACTTAAAGACGCACAAAGAAATGTAACTTTTTCTCTTTAATTGTAAATATCTCGAAAACTATTGACTCTAGCTGCTAAGTATTCTTAATAAAAAGTAATCCAAATTTAACGTATAATCAAAAATTAAACTTATATACAGGTCATTCAATGAAAAAAAAATGTATCTTTTTTATGCCAGCGATTTACGGAACATTCTGTATAAGTCAACACATTTTTATAATGCGCACCAAAAGCAACCCTATCAACTCTAGTAAATGGAATTTTTATTATATTCACCATTTATGAGCATTGATTTACCCGGTATAAACACAAAAACTTTGTAACGACCTAGCAAAGCACTTAATATGAAAATTAATACTGGTAGCCGTAACTTTGTGGTAATTCATTTTGAAAATTAAATAAAATAAAACAATAACTTTGTTATATCAAATCATTCTAATATCAATTTTACAGTAGAAATAGAAGAGAATAACAGTATTAACTTCCTGGATTTAAAATTAAACAAATTAGATCAGAGCTTAGAATTTGATATATATCGTAAACCTACTTTCACTGATTGCATTATTCCCAAAGATTCACTACACCCTAAGACACACAAACATTCATTTTTTAATTCTATGATACATAGAGCATTAAATATTCCTTTGTCTAATGAATCTTTTGTTCGTGAAATCAATACTATAAAACAAATAGCGGTAAACAATAGTTATAAAAGTAGCGTAATTGACAGTATACTAAAGAAAAAACAGTTACAAGTGGCCCTTAGTTTAGTATATCCTAAAGATAGTGCTAATTTGAAACAAGTTGTCTCGTTAACTTACTTCGGTAAAATAAGCGAGCAAATTGGAAATATAATTTCAAAAAATAATAGTAATGTTAGCTTTACATATGTAAAAACAAGTAATTTCATTTTTAACGCAAAACCTAAAACAGATATTAATAATAAATCAGGAGTGTACAAATTATACTGTAACGATTGTAAAAGTGTATATATAGGTCAGATTGGTCGAAGTTTTATTATACGGGAAAAAGAACACAGGAGGTCATATAAACTAAAGAAGACAGATTCAACATTTGCAAACCATCTTATTACAGAAGGACATACATTTGGTCACCGTAAAATATTGCATTTGGCCGAGAAAGGTCGTAAATTAAATATTTTAGAGGCCCTAGAGGTTTTCAAAAGCAGACACACAAGCACAATAGATATCGTTTTAAACGAACAGTTGGACCTTATATATACACCTCTTTTCCAATGTTGTATATAATAGTTAAGTATATAGTAGTAATTTTACATAACATCATAAACCACCCCCATATATTTTTGTGTCATTTATAAGTTCTATGTAGGCCTGTAACTTTTGCAGTTTGATAATGACATTGTATGTCGAAACCGCGGTCACGAGTATATGTGAATAAAGTGGTATATATAACAAAGTTATTGTTTTATTTTATTTTATTTTCACTTAATATGACTATTTAAAAAAATATAGGCCATTCCATTTAAGATATATGAGATTTTTTTGGCGCAAATTTCCTTCAATTTATTGAACCTTTGCGAACACCCAGTATACACTAGAACAATCGCCATACCAAGTTATTTTATTTTATGCCATGACACTCTTGAATTATTGGCACTTAAAGACGCACACAGTAACATCACTTTTTCTCTTTTAATTGTAAATATCTCGCTGCTAAGTATCCTTAATATGTCTAACAGACTGACTTAGTACAGTATATAAAGCAGAGATAAAAGTTAATAAAGAATTTCAATATCAAATTTCAAAGATATTGCGTGAACACATGTTCGGTTGGAAAAATAAAATATAATCGAATACTAATAAAAAACGAGAGAGAAACTCGTAATAAAACATTTTACCTTTTATTGTAACCCAACATTGATGACAACGAATCAAAGAACGGAGAAGCTAATAAACGTGTGTCCAATTATCAAAGGTCTCGTAAAATAATAATAATAATAATAATAATAAGAAAATGTTGACGGCGGAACACCGACTAACCCGCAATAAAACGGCGATTCACCGTCAACCAACCTCTAAAATAATACTTAACGTCAGAGAAGAGATGTAATGAGAATCTAAAATATTAAGATTTTTTTTCTTTCGGTATATAAATGTTAGCTGACCGTTCTATGAATTATCCAAGATGAAGATGGGACTTGTATTTTTAATGACACCTGTGAAAAGACGCTTGGAATTCTGTTCAGTGACAGAGTTGGTAGTTCTGAAGTGCTCACGGAGGACCGGCCGTAAAAAGTCAATATTAAATTCACAAAAAATAATTTTTTTCTTCGACGCCATTAATATTTACTAACCCCTAGAGGTAGGTAGTGGATGCGGGCTTTGTCGTAGTAGAAAGTGTCGTAAGAAAATTATTTTGACGGTGGTGACGTCTTATGCCATAAATTATTAATAGCCTTGGAGGGAAAACGTAATGGAAAAAGTGGAAATTTTTTGTTTGTTTTATTGTTAGGTTAATAGGGTGTTTATTATTAAATAGAAATTTACCCAAATAAATCTTCGCGTTGACATCAGATTCTTTAGATTTAGTTTAAGTAGACAAACAAGGGGGCTTCAAGCACAAAATCCCATGTATTTTCTTATTGTTATTATAATTTTTCCATTATTGTCAGACGCTAAACTGAGAGAAGGAATTTTTGTTGGCCCTGATATAAGAAAATTAATGAAGGACGAAAAATTCTATGAAAAACGCCAAATGGAGTTAGAAGCACGGAAGTCTTTTAAGAAGACGATGAAAAATTACTTAACGAACAATAAAAACTCTGATTATAAGGAAATAGTGGTGAATATGGTTGTGCAAATTTTGCTGCTGAGGCGAGATCAACAACACCAAAAATTTAAGAGAAAATCTCAAAAAAGAAATCTCAAAAGTACTTTTTTAATATATACATTTTTTTTCTAAGTGAAAAGGTGTCTTTCTTTTGAAATTTTCTTCTTATGTCTATTCTGAAAAATCTGGACGTGATGGAGAAAAACTGAATACATATTTGTAATCGGCGCATCGAAATACTGGAAGATCTGTTATCAAATTCAAAAGGGGAGGTCATGACTAGAGACCGGAAGCATCAGGCCGAAATTACAATGGACAATATAAACAGTCTACAACAGGGATGCACAGACTTATAGGGAACAGGGGGCACTCGGGAAAATTATAAGCCAAGGACGGGCCACTACAAAGAATACTTATAACACAAATATTTTTATTTTTAAATAGTATGAATTACTACAAATGATAAAAATAAAAGAATATTCAAAAATGTTTGTTGTAATTATGTAATCGTAATGTAATATTTCATGTTTTATTATTTTGATGCATGACATTGCATTGACCTAAAAATTTTGTTTATGTTCGGCTCCACATTACTTGTCGCCACACGTAAAATTGCTTCCAGATTTTCATTTGCCAGACGGTTTCGATGTTTTGTTAAGTTTCATCACTCAAAACGTTTGCTCACAAATATACGTCGATCCAAATAAGCTTGCGCATTCCAATGCATTTATTCGCAAGTCTTTATAAGCGGTTTTGTCAACGCAACGATAAAAGTTGAGTAAATTAGCTTCATTAAACTTGTTTCGTAAATTATCATCATTTTGCATGTCTATCAATTCCAGCTGTATTGATTCCGGTGCATTTTCGGGTGAAATGAAAGGATTGCTGAAAATGTCTAATAGAGGTTTAACTTTTTTGAAGTCTAAAAAACGATCATGAAAAGCTTGTATTAAAATATAAATTTTTTCACAAAATAATTTGAAACATACACGAGTGGGTAACAACCACACCAATTTGTATAATACAAAAGTATTTTTAATAATATAAAATATTATTAAAAATGGAGTGTGAAGAACACAATACAAGTTATATATTTTTGAATGTATCTCCTCTCCAGAGACGCAGATACGTATTTCACCTTTCTACAGGATCGTCGGTACGCCCCTGCTGGAGAAGAGATACATTCAACCAAACATCACTACCTTGCTATCAACCAGAAATTATTAAGACAGAGCGTGAAAGAATATTCAGCGCTGTCTACATAATAACTGCCGAACTAAGCAACGTGTTTCTATAGACGGTAACAACCATATCTATAAAAAACTGTATTATCGTGTCTTCACTACTTGTCGGGCGAACCGAATGCGTATATAACAAAATAATTTGAAACATACATGAGTGGGTAACAACCACACCAATTTGTATAATACAAAAGTATTTTTAATAATATAAAATATTATTAAAAATGGGGTGTGAAGAACACAATACAAGTTATATACTTTTGAATGTATCTCCTCTCCAGAGACGCAGATACGTATTTCACCTTTCTACAGGATCGTCGGTACGCCCCTGCTGGAGAAGAGATACATTCAACCAAACATCACTACCTTGCTATCAACCAGAAATTATTAAGACAGAGCGTGAAAGAATATTCAGCGCTGTCTACATAATAACTGCCTACATTCAAAAATATATAACTTGTATTGTGTTCTTCACACCCCATTTTTAATAATATTTTATATTATTAAAAATACTTTTGTATTATACAAATTGGTGTGGTTGTTACCCACTCATGTATGTTTCAAATTATTTTGTTATATACGCATTCGGTTCGCCCGACAAGTAGTGAAGACACGATAATACAGTTTTTTATAGATATGGTTGTTACCGTCTATAGAAACACGTTGCTTAGTTCGGCAGTTATTATGTAGACAGCGCTGAATATTCTTTCACGCTCTGTCTTAATAATTTCTGGTTGATAGCAAGGTAGTGATGTTTGGTTGAATGTATCTCTTCTCCAGCAGGGGCGTACCGACGATCCTGTAGAAAGGTGAAATACGTATCTGCGTCTCTGGAGAGGAGATACATTCAAAAATATATAACTTGTGTTCTTCACACCCCATTTTTAATAATATTTTATATTATTAAAAATACTTTTGTATAAATTTTTTCAACATAAGCGAAATTGACATCAGTTTGATTGAATTTCTCCATAATTTTTTTGTAGTTCAGAAAAAGGATGTATTTGGCTGAATTGATTTGTGTCTTGAAAAGACTCAATTTGCATTGAAAGGACGAAACATGAGAGTATAACTGCGAAATCAATTGATCTTTGCATTGGAGTCGCGTATTTAAGACATTCAAGTGATTTGTGATGTCTACAAGAAACGCTAAGTCACACAGCCAATCAGGGTTGTCGAGTTCGGAGACGTCCTTTTTCTTTTCCGCCAGATATATTTTGATTTCTTCAATCACGTTAAGAAACCGCTCTAGTGACAACCCACGACTTAGCCACCTTACTTCAGTGTAAAACAGGAGATCACCATATTCGCTTTCAATATCGTCGAGAAATTGTGTGAATTGTCGGTGATTGAGATAAAGTTTATAGTAGGTACTACAACTTTCATCACATTTTCAAATCCCAATAATTTTGAACAGAGGGCCTCTTGATGTATAATGCAATGAAACTTCATTAATTCCTTGGTATCTATGTTTTTAGTTTGTAAATACTCTTTTAACATACTTATTATCCCAGACTTACTTCCAACCATTGAAGGTGCTCCGTCAGTCGTAATTCCAGATAATTTTGTTAAATCCAAATCCATTATAGTACATTTTTCCAGAAGAGCTTTGAGCTTGTCACTCCCCTTGGTTTGACTTGTCAAAGAACTCATACCGATCAGTTCTTCACTCACTTCAAAATTTTGCGTTATATCTCGTAAAAATATTAAGAGTTGAGCAGTGGAACTTATATCTGTAGATTCGTCAAGTGCTATAGAAAAATACTCAAAACTTTTCGATTTCGTAGCTAATTGCTCTTCTATATTAGCTGCTAATGTGGTAAGTCTTCTTTGAACAGTCATCCGATTTAGTTGAATTTTCTCAAACCTCTTTGCATTTTTCGGATACATTTTTTTTGCGGCGATATCTAAACACTGCTTAACAAACTCACCATCTTTAAAAGGCCGACAAGTTTTCGCTATTATTCGAGATATTTCAAAGCTAACTTCAGTAGCTATTTCAGCATTTTGAATTGGTTTTGTAAACATAGTTTGCTGGCCTATTAGTTCCCTTTGTAAAGTGGAAATTTATGCGTTCGATTTTCGCCGGTTAATTTGGTAAAAGTATGATGCTGGGTTTCATAATCCCTTTTCACATTATATTCCTTCGGAATAGAAACACTACTCTTGCATATTAAACAGACACAATTGTTATGCGATGAAATAAAAAAGTATTTCCCGGTTCAAATATCTTGAAACTGTCGATTTTCATCTTGAACCTTACGACTACGTTTTTTACTGGGGCTTGGTTTATCCATATCAAAATTGATATTATATTGTTACGTAGGTAGATGCCAAGTTCGAACGACGAAATATTTATTCTTCACAGATTACAATTCAAACAATATAACGTTCGCTTGTCCGTAGTTAAAACTTAACTGCCCCGATAGCGGGCGATGCGTTGTATTTATACGAGTTACCTAACATCGAGAACCTACCACATTGTTCGGGGATAATACCGACGTGTTTCGCGATTCTTCGAGTAATCTAGTTGGTTCGACAGATTTCTAGTCTCGTAACAATATGCTTGGAACGACGAGTAGCATACCTGTCCTACGTAGTAAACCTGAACAAGAAAGTAGTAGGTACTTAAAGATACATATCTTACTAACAATTACAAAAGTTAGAATAAAATAAAAAGTAAAGAAATATTGTTTTGAATTGATTTTTACCTACTTTTGTAGTTTTTCGAACAATTTTTAGAATTCGTTGGCGGGCCGCATAAATATCGATAGTGGGCCGCATGCGGCCTGCGGGCCGCGGTATGTGTCTCGCTGGTCTAGAACATCGCTAAGTACAGCACGCAGTTATTGAATAGCACTATTCATTTGGTTAATCGCACATCTGTTTTTTGTCGTTGAATTGTGACGCAGTTACTTCAATATTACAGTGAAATTCCTTTCTTCATGGGCGTAGATAGAAGCGTGAGGAGTTTTTATCATTTATTTTGTTTATTAGTTAAATTTCGTAAGAAGTCTTTCTTTGGAGACTGTGATTAAGTAAAAACTTAAAAAAGGTATATAACCCCTTACCACAATTATTAATCGTATCCTAAATACGTATTACGACAACTAAGTTGTCATCATCAGTAAGTAAAAACCACTAATCAAAGTGTCGCACATGGGGCACAGTAAAGCTAGCACAACTGATCATGCAACAACTTTACACGGCGCACAGTGCGAAATTTCTTGAGTTTACCGGAACTTAATTATTCAAAACAGTAAAACAGTTCTATTTGTTGGTTTTTAAAATTTTTTAAAAAAATTAATATGTTTTATTTAAAGTTTTTGAGTTTATTTGTGTTTTTTATTATAGAACAGCTTTCTATAGGCAAAAAGTATGATTCAATAAGTAATGCGAATTTCAGGTGCATTTTGCGGTTCTTTCGCAGGGTAAATCCCCAAACTGAGTATGAGGTTTTAGAGGCGGGGTATTTACCTAACAAAATAATAAATAATCTTATGCATTTTACGTATTTCATAAATTGAATAAAGTTCCGCTAAACTTCCTAAATTTCGCACTGTGCGGCGTCCACGTATACACAATCTAACTGCTAAATACGCTGAAATAAAAGAATATTTCCAGTATGCACCTATAACCAGTTGCGATGTAGAAAGGACGTTTTCTATCTATGAGGATGTATTACAAGAGAACAAAATTTTACAGAAGAGAACCTTGAGAAAGTATTGCTAGTTAATATTAATACTCCTTTGCTCAACTTAAACTACAAAATGAACAAATAAAAATGTATTTCGTATTTTATAGATCACCACCAGTTTATTTTCCAATTATATAAATAAATTAGAAACTCTTTAAAAATACAAATTTTCAATAGTACGCCCGTGGGTGATGAGTCATCGGCCTCTCGTGTCCGGTCCCTAGAAATTTGCAGGTCTGTGTACGAAAGAGATATCTTTAAATCTAACTCAATGGATGTTACTTTGCAACTGCACAATTGTTCCTATGTTTCTCATACGTATTGTTAATTTCGTTTGACAAGGACGTGTTTTTAATGTCGAAACCGAAGTAACGTCATCTGTTATAATAAAGTGATTCTACGATCAATTTACTGATAAATAAGCTTTGTGAAATAAGATTACTTCTTGGATGATATTATTAAAAATTCGATAAACTGTTAATTATTTTTCGTTAACTAAACTTGACGAAAAGTGTATTCAAATAGTCGAATGAAAACACCATTTGGATAGTTATGTCTTTCGTGTATCACGAATATTTTACAAGAAGACCATTAATGTTCGTAACACTGTCAAAATACAAAGTGCTTAAGTCGAAACCCGAACATTAAAAGATCATTTAATATAGCGGATGACTTCACAACGTGTACACGGCAATTTCAGTTCCCCAAAGTCGTAAAAAAGTTTTTTGTTTGTCCATAAAATATGATGTAGTCGCGGGAACCGGCGAGGTAGTACCTGATCTTATAAGAGGAAGAAATTGATTTCGGGAAATAATGCACCCTCGAAATTATCGGGGCGGAAGAAAGTTTTTCAGTTTATAAATTCTTATATTTCTTTCTGGGGCTTCGAAATTATTACTGCCCGTCTATTTTATCTCAACTGCGCAATCTGTCTTAGGTAAATATGCACTGAAGCAAAAACTCGAACTGATCCCAGTTACAAAAGTTTTCCAGCGCCCTCTTGCGCGCCCTTCTTTTCTCTATCCACTCTTCCCTGGCATTACGAAGTTCAGGAGTATCGCTGAATTATTAGGACTTATAAAAGCTATAAATCTAAGAATGGGCGTTCTTGAAGTGAAAACCGTTTATTCGTTTTTGTTTAGATTATCGTTTTACTTACTTAATTGTTAGGAAGCTTTTCAAGCAAGATCTCTTCTATTAATGCCCTTACCTGAAACAAATGTACCTAATAACAACGGTGTTTAAACAAATACAAAAGTAATTATAAGTGAAAATAATATATAATATAATTTAAAACGGTACTCGCCCGAGCTTAGGTGTACCTTATGTATTATACCAAGCAGTTATTTAATTTTAATACATTGAAATTGCTTCCACTACTAACATAGAAATGTCATTTTACGTAGGAAATATAAAAAGCGTTCAAATAAATTTTACCTCTAGTAGTCCATGACAATAAAAATGTTTGTCGTAACTTGTACTATTTACATTTGCATCAGTTGTCAATTTGACAGACTATTTATTCTGATGTATACTTAGTTGGAGCTTTTTGAAATTGCTTTGTAATTTAAAATTGATTTAAAATGGTTTTCACTGTTCAACACAAATCATTCATGGTTGAATCTTATTTTTGGAACGGACGTAATATTAACGGACAATGGCACTATTTTCTTGAAGAATGCTTAGAGGAATTTAGAAATATGTTTCCAAACTTCGTCTTTGATTTTGATAGTTTTTGGTACACAGTTAAATATTGCACTAAGGTTTTCAGAGAAACAGAGAGTGTTATACGGAAAGAAGACAGTGGCCGTCCGAAAAAATGTACGGAAGAGCTAGTTGACGATGTAACGCAAATTATGAATGATACACCAGGAACATCCATACGAGTATTCTCTCCACGAGTGGGTGTTTCAATTGGCACTTGTCATACAATTTTGAAAAAAGACTTACATTTATTTCCATATCGCATGGCCTATTATCAAGAAATCAAAGAAATTGACTATCCTAGAAGAACAACATTTTGTCAGTGGTTCTTAAATAATTTTGATAATGACATTCTTGACAAAATTTTTCTCAGATGAATCATGGTTTTATCTGAATGGATATGTTAACTCACAAAATATAAGGATGTGGAATACTAAGACACCGCATGACTGTTATGTTGTTCATCCACAGAAAATTGGTGTATGGTGTGCGATTAGTCGAAGGGAAATCATTGGCCGTATTTTCTTTAAAGGAGAAAGGTATCGACAAGAAATTATTATGACATTTATTGAACAGCTTAATGAAGAAGAAATAAATCAGGGTTACTTTCAACAATACGGAGCTAGAGTGCACACAGCTTGTGAAACAATTAATATGATACGGAAATTTATCAAAATCGGTTGATAAGTTTAAACATCGAACATGAATTTCCAACAAGATCTTGTGATGTTAACCCCTGTGATTTTTTTCTGTGGCCTTTTTAAAGAACTCAATTTTTTGGGTACAGATACCTGATCTTGAAGACATTCAGATCAGAATTGCTGAAATAATTAACGAAATCGACGATATGCTACTACAAAACGTTTTCTCCTTCATTAGAAGAAGATGTTAGAAATGTCTCGAACAAGGTGGTGGCCACTTTCAACAATTTTTATAAAATGTTACTTGTTTGTTGCAAATAAACGTATCTCATTTAGTTAAATATTTTAATTTTATTATTTTGACATTTATCATGTCATTCAAATAGTTCATAACCAACAAAATTCATATTAAGAGAACATAAGTAAAAAGCTAAGATATACGTATAATTTCCATGGGCAACTTCGAGGTAAAATTTAGTTGAACGCTCGTTATAATTTTATGTTAATTCCATATAGGAAATCTAGTAAAATCACTAGATTTTACTAAAATACACAAGTTTTTCACTATATCACTAACACAGTACAAAAATCGCTAGATCTAGTGAAATATCACTAGACCTGGCAATCCTGATCGAAAGAGCCGTGTGTAGGTAGCTCTTTATATATACACATAGGCAGATATCTAGCAATTCTTAATTTGATTGATTTCAGAGCAAAAAATGGGAGTGGTTTAAGTGCTTTGTCGTAGGAAACATTTCAGACATGTCCACTCAATGTTAGACAGAACAATGTTTTAATAGTATCTTTTTTATGTAAAAGTCACTTTGAAATTTGGTATAATTTATTGCGATTTTTAAAGAAACTATATAAGAAAATACCTCAAAATCCTGACCTGATGGAGGAAATTTTAAATCAGATTCAGAATTAACATCACAAAAGATGTAAACTACATGAATTGGTGTATATAAGAAAACCAAGCTGTGTTGACCAGTATAATTTTATTAAACAATTGATAGTGTCTAGGTAAAAATAAAATAGACACAAGTCAAATAAGTAAAAATATCTCGTAAAGGAAGCATTGGATCAAAATTTTACAAGAAGCAAAAAAATTGATCATCAGTTTAGATACTACAAAAAATGTGTGTCAAGTCCAAGAAAAATATGGTGGGTAAAAGGGTACCCCCCCATTTTTCCTATTAGTTCTTTGAGTTCTTTTGCTAGAAATCATATAGAAGATGTGCTAAGTAAAATATGCACCGAATTAGAAAAATGTATTTAAAAATAGGGTTCAAATAGAAAATGAGATAAGGAAAGTCCCGATATTTTAGCCCAACGAATATATGGTTAGCGGATTGACCTACTTTTTTGTAACACCCTGTATATAGCATACACGAGCATGAATTGATGAGAGTAAAAAAATTGCCCTCGTAAATATATTAAAGAGGCAGATGTTTTTTTTCTTTATAATTTAAAATCTACTACATTTTACTAATTCAATATCAAAGTATCTAATTATTATGAATTATACCCTCTTCGTTTAAATGTGATATATCTTTGCCACCTATCTATGCGCCCAAAAATAAATTTACCTGCTCGAGTCCCTTCTACCTATTTAACGAGCTTACGCAGAATCTTCCTCGTCCGGAATGTCCTAGATATTTACCGTGAAGACGGAGAGCTAATCCCGAAAATGTCCGCCATTGTATTCGATTAGCTGCGTAAACAATGCCGGGAAAAGTACAAAAAGAGGTACCGTTGCGAATCAGGGACCAAGTTCTCGTTTCATTTGGTCCCTTTGATTTTCTTAAAAGGTTTCCTGATATCTTTCGTCGCTTCTACAGTAATTACTTTTTCCGGTGAATCGTCCGAACGATTTGTTTCCGAAACGTTCGAATTGCCTATATTCGGGATTCGTTAAGTGTAGTCGCTGTTGATAGCAAATTGTCAGGTTCATACATTAAATGGATTTTTAAAGCAAATTAATTCGAAATGTATTGAATAGCAGCTATGTATATTGAACTTAATGCATATGGGAATTAATAACTATTAAAATTGCCAAATTTGCATTCACATTTAAAATGACATTTTAATAGTTATTAATTCTAATATGCATTAAGTTCAACATGTTTCGTATATATACAAGTTGTCCCGTATGTGTTCAAATTTTAGGACTTCATTTCAAGTAAGAAAAACGCAAAACTTGTATATCCATTTTTATTTGTTTCAAAGTTACAGATCTATGAATGTGATTGTCAGATCATGAAAAAAAATGTAACCCAAAAGTCAATAAAAACTAATTTCATTTAAAAAAGTTCAATTAATGTCCACCTACTTGTTGAATGCAGGCTTGTGCCCGTAAGCCAACAGAAGAAGTACTTATCCGAATTTCATACTTGTTTTGTCGGATTTGCTTGGCAACCAGGTGACTACGATCCGACAACTCTTCTCTGGTGTTCGAAACTTGCGCTCCCATAAATAAAAGTCAAGGGGATTAAGATCGGGTGATCTGGGTGGCCATGCAACAGGACCACCTCGACCAATCCATCTTGGATAATTGACGTTAACCTAATTTCGGACAGCAATCCCGAAATGTGGTGGTGTCCCATCCATGTGAAACCACATGTCTCGTCGAACATTCAGTGGGACATCCTCTCTAAAAGACCTGGCAGTTCGTCAATAAGAAATTGAAGGTAATTGTCCGCATTTAACCTCCCAGGAGGAACGACAGGACCAATCAACAAGTCATCGATTAGGGTCGCCAAAACGTTAATAGAAAATTCATGTTGAAATTTAGATGGGCGTATAGCTTTGGGATTTTCTGATGACCACCTATGCAGGTTTCTCAGATTTGTAACACCACTTTTCGTGAACGTAGATTCATCTGTCCAGAGGACTGTTCTGCAGAAATTAAAATGAAGCCGTGACTGTCTTAGTATCCAGGTAGAATAAACTAGACGAGCATAGTGGTCTGCCTCAAGCAAACCGTGTCCCCTGCGATAGTGATATGGATATAGGCCCTCGCGTTTTAAAATTCGCCAAACTGTCGTTCGTGGCACTTCTACTTGTCTAGCGATTCGACGTACACTGAGAGTTGGATCCCTTGTAACAATAGCTACTGCTTCTTCCAAATTTACTCCTCGGTCGAAAAGATAATCACGCAGTCCGCGTTCCCGAAATTGTCTGTGTACTTCCAGAAACGTTCTGTAATGAGGAATGCGCCTATCGTGAAACCGATGTCGGTAATAAATAACTGCTTGACGTGCACTGCCGTTACAGTAGCCATACACAAAATGCATGTCCGCATACTCTTGAGAAGAAAATCGGTAAGTCATTTTGAATAAAGAAAACGTGTCCACTCACTAATAAGCTGTTGTATGAACTGAAACGTAATGTAATCCTTTATTAAAAAAATGCAAGGTTAACAGTCAACTGAACATTTGTTTATTGTATGATATTCATGGTTCAGCACTTACGAAATAAGTAAGAACTGTTACGTGTCCGTAACGCTCAACGCTTAATCACGTTATTTTGTAATATTATTAATGATATCTTCAATATATTTCGCTCCATTTCCAACGAGCTTTTTTTTTTTTTTGAAGAATTTTTTTGAGTTTTACTAATTTTTATGGATTATAGGAACTCAAACAAAACTCGAGACAAGATATACTCAAGAGAAGGAAAAGAGAGAACGGTAACGGTAAGGTAACGAGCTATATCTTATCTCAAAGTAAATGTCAAAGATTGATTGTTCAAAAATATACGGTGAGAAAAGAAAGTCTAAATATTTAGATTAAAGTATTCCGCAAGAGTCCCAACAATGAGAAACTTCCAAACAAAAGAAACATCCTCCAAAAGGAAAGGAAAACGAAAGTCCAAACTAAAAGTAAAAAAAAAGAATGAGATACGATTCGACGACAATGTTCGGGACGAAAGAACGAACTAAACATGACTCCTTTTAGTCGCCTCTTGCGACGAAAACTACGAAAATATTGTTCAAAATATGTTCAAAATATATATATACACTTTCATCGTCTAGGTTGTAATATGAGTTTGAAAGTGCATTTCCTGTTTTCACACTTGAACTATTTTCCTGAAAATCTTGGAGGAGTTAGCGAAGAACAGGGAGAGAGGTTTCACCAAGACATTAAGGAAATGCAACGGCGATACCAAGGCAGATGGAGCATAACGATGATGGCGGACTACTGCTGGATGTTAAAACGGGATATGCCCTTAAAAACATACAACCGAATGTCCGGACAACGCAGCTTTCTGGCAAAAAGGCAAAGATTTCACTTAAAAAAGACTGAGTAAAGTATTTTTTTCCACTTTTTTAACTTGTATTCCACCTTTTTACTCAATAAACAAATAATTTTTTTTAGAAATATCGTTTTTTTCATTTAATATTTGCAAAAAAACGTTACGTGATACAAATAAATGCATAGAATTTTTGAAATCAGCCTACCAAAATTATATAAAATCAGTTTTCAAAATAAAAACATCTGTCAAAAAGTTTAATTTTGTAGACCTGTGTAATTGGAGTGCATTTCGAAAATTAAAGCACACGGCAATATGTTGAAAGGGATTAACAAAATACGTTTTTAGTAAAGCATATTTTTCATCAGCCCCCCCCCCCCCCCCCCCCGTTATTTAATTGTTACAATTTGTATTGTACACACAACAAAAAATTAAGTTCAGAGACGTTTTAGAAATGGGGTATTATTTGGCGTTTGTAATTTTAATCAGCGCACAAAAATTTCGTTTCCACCAATTCTGATTGAACCGTCAATGTTGGACGATCGACGTTAATATGCAATTTTATAACGAATCTTTCTTTCCGTAATAATCGGAGTTCAATAATCGAACCGTGCACAGATTTTGTTGTTGAACTTCTCTAATCGCTTAAATTAGATTTTCTTTGTCGTCCAACGCGGATTCCTGAAACGTCAAAATAATAATAAGAAAAAAGAAGAAAAAAAAAGTGCGGACAAAGTGGAACGAAATCGGCTCCGCACATTACAAAGATTTAATTTCCTGATCAGTCGTTCGACTCGAACACGCGGATGGGACAAAACGGTGGCCTTCGGCAAAATTTCTATGGTAAAATGCGACTTAATTACCGATTCATATGTTTCCGTAGGAGAATATTCGTATCTTGTTCGCATATGCCTCCTCTTCTGTATTTGAATATTCATTTTATGTGAATGTAACGGCTGGAACAAACTGTGATGTACAATATAATTACGGAGATACATGATTACACATGTACGAACATACAATATACACATGCAGATAGACACGCGCGTATAAATTTCCGATATTTCGAATTTAATTCGCTCTTGCACGATGTCGACGGGTGAATTGGAATTAGTATGTTACGATTCGTAATTATGCAATAACTACGGATAATTTATGTGACTGATAATTGCAAAAATATAAATTCAATAGCGAAATATATAATTTCGTGTCTGACTGTAAAACATTTATTTATGCAATATCATCTGTTTTCGATAAATTATTACGAAATTATTAATAAAAATTTCAATCACGAGTCTGTAACAATTGAGTATGGGACAATATATGAAGATGTATTACACTCGTACTATATGACATAGAAAAGTGAACACAAAAGTATTTATGATTTCATCATTTTTGGATTAAATATTGTCAAAAATTAATTTTGTTTATTTTGTATGTAAAACCTCACAAATTTTGTATAATACAAAAGTATTTTTAATAATATAAAATATTATTAAAAATAGGCCGTGAAGAAACAATACAAGTTCATATATTTTCTCGAGACGTAGATACGTACGAAGGTCACCTTTTATATTTTTACAAAATCTGGGAAGAAAACAAAATTTTTGGAAACAAACTACTTTATTGTTTTTCAAAATATTCGCCTTTATGGTCTATACACTTTTGCAAGCGTACGAACCAGTTCTCAAAACATTTTTTCCACTTTAAAGGTTGTATCTCAGAAACATGTACTACACAAACGCGACCAAATTTAAAATAATACACATCAAGTAGCAACGAGGATGCGAGATGCTCGGCTGGGCCACCCTCTCTTGCTTCGGAACCACCTGGTGGAGTACGACCCCAGGTAATTACTCTGCCGGCTAGCTCAAAGTGTTTCGGAGAGTGCGCGAGTATACCGTCGCGAGGTGTTAATGCGCCACCGTATTAGTTATCCCAGCAAAGTACCCCCTTGAGAACACGGAAGCGGGTGGGACAATGGTAGCTTCTGAAATAAGAGAGGATGCTCCTTGCTACTTGATTCAACTATGTAACAAACCCAACTTTGCTAAAGATAACACTTGCGGGAAAGGTAACAATCAAACAACGACTTCAACAATAATAAAATTTAATATACATACAAAGCAGGTCAGAGTCCTTAGTATTATAACATAAGTAATTTCTACAGTCGTTGAAAACGTAAAAAAAAGTATAAGTATAAAAGAGTGATCTAAAAGGAATAATACCTTAATTTAATTTAATTTGAAGTCTCAAAGCAAAGCGTCATGGCAGAAATAAAGTTAAATGAAATTTATATAATGGATAAAGTCACTCAGATAAATTAACCCCCTAAGATAAAGGGTAGGTAAAGGTGCAAATAACAAAACAAAAGTTACAGCAAATAAATATCCCCCCAGGTTAGCAGGAAGGTTAAAAAGTGTATAAAATAGAGTACGATCCAAAACAAGAATATCCCCCTGTATGAACAGGTGAGATATGAATTAATAAATTTACGAAAATTGATTTACAAACCTATCAGAGGATATTTAGAACTCAAATTATGTATACGTAATATCTAGGTTCTTCACAAAAAGGTTACACAGCTAATAACATTAGAAATAAATCAAGTCGAGAAACGTACTCCAAGTTATCGAGTTTAGTATTCGAGGGCTGATCTGAAGGATCTTGCCACGAAATTAGCTCTAAATTAAGCTCTTCTGGCAGCCGTTGAAGCTGACAGCCAAATTATTAAAATTAACAATCTGGAGCTTGAACCCAGAGGTTCAATCGTCTAACTGTGCAATTATATCCAAAGCCTTGCACGATACCTTTGTGTTTAGTACAAAATAGGATTTAGCGACTCTGTAATGAGAACAGAAGAAGTAATGCAAATCAAAGCTATGTAGACATATTACAAACAAAAGCTAGAACGTGTAAAAATACGTTCCCCCAAGATTCAAAACCGATTCTAGCAATCGGAAACTCTCGATACATACAATGAATAGCTAATTACATTACATCGTCTGTCCTTAATGACTGTACGGCTACTCAAGAGCCTTGCTTATGAGTTATCGGCATGATAAGAAATTAATTAAATAGGATAGCAAAAGTTTTAAATAATAAACAAATTTAAGATTAAGAAATTCTACACCTACTTCATATTATAGTAAATAAAACATCCCAAAATGATTTTAAATTGAATTAGCCTTCCATGGGATTGCTCGGGCGATCCAACTCCATGATCAATTTACGATGAAATGTTGCTTTGACGCCATCTTGACGCCATCTTGGACGTGGTGAAAATTTCCTTCTAGAACTTAATGAGGCCACGCGGACATTCCTCCAAATTTTTGCCGTTTAATCAAGAACAGCAATACGGTATATAAAAACGCCAGACCAGCCTTCCCTAAGGTTCACCAAAACTCGAAAAGAACAGCGGTTTGCAGGTATATCCGCCTCACAAAAGGCGGTAAAACAATACAATATAGGAATAACGATGGAATCGTCGTCTATAATATCGTAATTAAAATCCTGAAAGGATGAAAGAAACAAATAAGCCAACGCTCAAATGAAAATAATAAATCCTTACCGCAAATATAAGATCACACACGAATGGAGCACAAGTTAGCGCTACAAAGACTTAAGAGCAAGTGCCCGACGAACATGGCACGAGAAAAGAACAGGCCGGACGTACGTCATAGAAATGGTGAGAAAATTTGCAAGAAAGAAAACAATTACGCAAAATCCTTAACAAGGTTAATGAGCGATATAGGAGACTAACGAACAACAAAACGATAAATAATTAATAACGAAAGCCGAAAAATAAGTAATAAGAATACCTAAAACGTCTAGAGATCTGCAAAGGCAAGAGACACTAAGAGTCGTGTAGGTGTTGCGCCAAGCAAAGGTGAAAGAGTTCGCTCCATTAAGTTTAAATCAAATGGAAAATTAGCAAATTGAAGCATCCAAAAGATTATACAAAATTCTAAAGAAAGTTACCACATTGAATGAATTGATAAAGGAGAACCAATAATGAAGCAATAACAAAAATATACAAAGCATTACTTGTAATAATTTTCCATCATGGCGGGCGGCCTGGCAGAGAAATATGTAAAAAAAATGTACGGAAATAAAATATATGGATATAGTGACAGCCAAAATATTTGAACATAAATAAATTTTAAGAATAAACCAAGTTTGAGGATGCACAAAACGATTGATAAATAATAACCAAAATAGCTTAAAATAATAATAAACGAAAATGTTGAATTATGAAAGGCCTATGTTGACTTAATGTAAGAAAATAATGAAATAACTTCATTAAAAATTCCCGAAAGATTTCAAAGTAATTTTTCGAGTGTAACACATGGTTTTCAAAGGCTTCGACTGCTTCTTGAGGTCTTGAAAATCGCTGTCCACGCATTTTTTGTTTCACTTTTGTTTTTATACTTGTGGTATCGCGCAGGTGTTTAAGATTTCGGTTTGACAGTTGTATCTGTTTACCTTTTGAGTTTGTTTATTCTGGGGTGATAGAAAAAAATATCTTTGGGAATTTATTAGTATTAATTTTGTTCGCGATTCATTAGAGGACTTTTAATTTGTTTAGCGGCCAATACCAGCAAATTTTGTTTACCTCTGTGTGTTATTGTTATACACAGCTCTTTATACTTTATAAAGAATCAATTTTTCTTATTTTTTTTTATAATAAACAGCCTTTTGAAAATTGTGATTTTTAATTATATTTAACACTTGTTTGAACGATTGTACTGGCGTCCGTTAATTTTGTAGCTGAGAAGTACCACGTTTTCCTATTGGAAACCCGGAGAGGAAAGCTGTCTTATTAAAGAAATTAACCGATTGAGCATCAAAGTTGGACAGTGTTGTGGTGAATAGTGGTTCATTCAACTACTCACTATTCATAGCAATATGTCAAAAGCACCATCTAGTGGTCGATTGTAAAAATATAAAAGGTGTCACTCGTATGTAGAAATTAGCGGACAATCTACACGTGGCGTCTTTCATTTTGTTATTCTTCGTTATATTCCTTATAAGTAAGCTTGCAATGAGTTTATTGAGTTTGATTTAGATTCAATATGTTAATTAATATTTAATAAAAATTTTTAATTTTTAATTTTAAATTATTTAATAGAATTGTTTGGGGACCGCACGAAATACTCACCTGTTTTACTTATTACTTATGTATAAATCCATTCATTGCAAACAAACAGTATGTAAATAAATACGTCTGCATATCTGCAAGCGACAGGGAATATACGGACGGAACTATCAGGAACTATCAGGCTAGTCAGGACGGACAACAATACTCAAAATTTATGTTTAAATTAATTTTTTACATTTTCTTTTTGAATTAAAAGCATATATTTTAGTAGTATAATTTCAATAATTAAATTAATAACACTTATTCAGAATAATCCTGTGTATTTTACAATTTTAAATCATCTAATCAATTCTGCCGCAGTCTGTATATGTGAATTTGTTGAGTTTGATTTATATAAAACGTCGTCACGATAATACTGAATATAAATTGTGGCTAACTACGAAATCGTATTTCTCCAGAAAATACATCAAAGCTATTAGGCCTCACAAACAATATCTCACAAGAACGTGACATCCCATTAGTATGGAATGTATCAATCATTCTTACACGATTTTTACAATTCCGCGAACTTAAAAACGCTCCTTTGTCTAGGGAATAATACCCTGAATTACCGCATTTTTAGTAAACGCCCTGTATAATTGAAGAAAAGGAATGTTTTAGAATGAAACAGCTGAAAATGAATTAGAGCAAGTCTGTGAAAATTGTAATGAATTGACTTATAAATGTAGTTCCTTTTCATCGATCAATAACATCTTACTCCTTACACATTTTTAAGAGAAGCGAAGAAGCGATATATGGTAAATTGAATCCAGCTACAAAATAAGGAAAGAATGATCGACGCAAAGTAAAAGATAGCAACAACCGCTAGTAAGAAATAGGACGTCCGGACTTGTGTCGTCCTTAAGAGAGCGCCCACATTCTCCGACATAATATAGTGAAAATAATGCGGTCGTGTTTTGCCGTAACGTGTAATTTTGGTCAACGTTGTAGAAATTTTACGAGTACGGTTCCGATAAATCTACCGATGATGTTGATAAAGTGACGGCCGTACAAAAGGACCGAAAGGATGAACCCGCGCGTGTCCCTCGGTCGTATTAAAATAAATTTGATCGTCTTTCCGCAAAATCTTTTTTCGTCTTCGGTAGTAAATTTTGATGAAACGGCTTGCACCTGTGAACCGTGGACCAATAAAACTTGTAATTACGAAATTCCTTCCTATAGCACGTGTAAGCCAAGAACGTCATCTAATATGACGGCGATAAAATAAATTGAAACTTTGTCCACGTAAAGATCGCACAGAAACGGGGGAAAATGGAATGTTAAACTACTAATTTGGTAATCTTCTTATTGCACTAGACGATAAATTTCAATTTTTATTATTACCATAAATAAAATAGCATATTAATTTTGATAGACAACCTACAAGTACAGCTCACCGATTTTGATGTGGCCGTTGGGAGAATTGGTACGTGCGTCAAGTAATGAAATGCAAACTCTTTGTACGAGTCGTACATTGAGACGTAGTAAGGGATAATAAGGGATGCCAGAGGTTCCCCTACCTATGAATTTCGTGCGCATTTCGAGGGCGGTACTTCTAACCGGCCACATCAAAATCGGTGAGCTGTACATACATATTTACTTTAATAACAATTTGCGTTTTAGGTTAGTTCTAGTTTCGTAGATGATGAAAATGTTTTCTTTATACAGGTTAACAGGTTCAGTGTTTCCTCCGTATGAGAATATAGAATGTCATATTTATAAAAAAATGAAATTTGTATTTATGTGACAACACATGAATTTCAAACAAGTAGAATATATAAAAAGTCTTTCTTTGGAGACTGTGGTTAAGTAAAAACTTAAAAAAAAGGTATATAACCCCTTACCACAATAATTAATCGTATCCTAAATACGTATTTCGACCTACTGATGATGACAACTTAGTTGTCAAAATACGTATTTAGGATACGATTAATAACACAGGTCTGCAAGTAAAAAACTGCATAGGTTTTTTATACATTTTCTTATAGATTTTGATGTCCTAAAACCGAAAAAAATATTTAAAAAATTCCATCTCATCAATTTTTTTTACAATACTAATTTTTATATTTTTATTTTGTGTAAAATTCTTATTTAGTTAAAATTTTGTATTTTATTTTTTAAGCTTCAAATTTAATTAAAATTAAGATTTCTTACCCTGTAGCGCGACCCTTTTAGTTCACAAGCGCGCCGCAGTACCCTCTCCGCTGTCGCCACCAGCAACCTCCCTCCTAGACAACCCTACCACAGGGCCACCCTCTCCCCGAAGGAAGACTGCGCGCGTCTCTCGGACGGATATAAATAGGGCCTACCTGGACTACAGAAGACAGTCTACTTCTACGACTCAACTGGACAGCATCTTGCCTAGGTCTTCCAGCTGGTCAACAGAAGTACCCCTGAACCTACCTTGGACAGCACCCTGCCTGGGTCTTCCAAGAGTTCAAGCCACGAATTAAGTGTAATCTAATATTGTCTGTAAATATTGATAATATATTTAGTAAATTGAGAACGTGTTTCCATTACCCCTCTACCACACCTCCCTACAATTGACGCCCAACTAGAGGCCGGAACACGGAGGAAAGAATCAAGTGCCAAAAGAAAATCCAAGTGGAATCCCATTGGACCGAAAGAAAATCCAAGTGGAATCCCATTGGACCGAAAGAAAATCCAAGTGGAATCCCATTGGACGCAGAAACAACCTTGTTGGGCAAGTGCTCCAATAGATGGTAATCACTCGCGAGCAGTCACGCAAAATGACGATACAAATGACGGAAGCCCAATTCCAGGCCTTACTGACACAATTGCAACCTGGCCCCAGTACAGGTAGAAGCCTCACCCAATGCGATGCCCGATACGATGGAAAACGAGATGGGCCCTATGTAATTCTTCAGGCCCGAGGACCATGTTCTTACGAAATTGCTTCCCAGAGCAATCCACGGGTTCCTCTTGGCACGTATCATACTTCGCATCTCACCGCCTACCACGGAGCAGACGAAGTGCCCATCCAACCTCTTCGTCGCCGCGGGAGACCGAAAAAGACGTCCAGCAATCGCGCTCCTACATAGATTCCGTCACCCTAGGAATTCGGAATCTAGGGGGGGATTGTAGCGCGACCCTTTTAGTTCACAAGCGCGCCGCAGTACCCTCTCCGCTGTCGCCACCAGCAACCTCCCTCCTAGACAACCCTACCCCAGGGCCACCCTCTCCCCGAAGGAAGACTGCGCGCGTCTCTCGGACGGATATAAATAGGGCCTACCTGGACTACAGAAGACAGTCTACTTCTACGACTCAACTGGACAGCATCTTGCCTAGGTCTTCCAGCTGGTCACCAGAAGTACCCCTGAACCTACCTTGGACAGCACCCTGCCTGGGTCTTCCAAGAGTTCAAGCCACGAATTAAGTGTAATCTAATATTGTCTGTAAATATTGATAATATATTTAGTAAATTGAGAACGTGTTTCCATTACCCCTCTACCACACCTCCCTACAACCCTAATTTTAATAGTATATTTATCTGGGAATAAAAAAAAATAATGGACGTAAAAAATTTAGTGAAAGGGGGGGGGGATAAAGAATTTCTGGTGTTAGGCAGACGGTTGCATTATTATCGTGTCACACTCAGTTGACATCCAGCATTCAAACGCTACTATGCTCTTGTTTTTATATGTCTGTTATGGCTCATAGAGGTTGTGTAATTTCTCCGAACAGCTTCTGTTATATTTGTTGAATATACAGTGAAAAGTCAATAAAGAAATAGAAGTGATTTTGTGAAGAAGGTTTATTTTGCTTCAAATTAATACTTGGTGATCAAGACAAAGCATGGGCTCCTCATAAGGTGTGCAGAAGATGCGAGGAAGATCTGCGCTTATGGTTTAAGGGTAAGAAAACTGCATTTCGTTTTGGCATTCCTATGATATGGCGTGAACAGAAAAATCACACAACCGACTGCTATTTCTGTTCGGTAGACGTGAAAGGATTTAATACGAAAAATAAGAAGAAAATATCTTACCCTAACCTTGATTCAGCTATTCGTCCAGTGTCCCATAGCTCTGAAATACAAGTTCCGCACCCACCTCAACTTTTTTCTCAGATTGAGCTCAATGACCTAGTCAGGGATTTGGGTCTTTCAAAAGATACAGCCGAGGCTAAAAAACAAACCCTTTTATCATCTGGTACCTCATTTTCCTGGCACAGACATCGAGAGAGAGAATTTACTCAGTACATATTTCACTAAAGAGTTAAATCTGGTTTATTGTAATGATGTTCGTGGGCTCATGAAATGCTTTGAAATAGAATATGATTCATCAGAATGGCGCTTATTCATTGATTCATCCAAAACTAGCCTCAAAGCAGTCTTGCTGCATAATGGAAATGTATTTGCATCTCTTCCAATGGGACACTCAGTTCATATGGAAGAAAACTACAATGACTTAGCTACGATTCTTGAGAAAATCAAATATCAAGAACATCAATGGATGGTTTGTGGAGATTTGAAAATACTAACAATGTTGTTGGGTCAACAGTCAGGTGATACAAAATTCCCTTGTTTTCTATGTTTGGTGGATAGTAGAGCCAGAGAGCTACACTGGACAAAAACTGACTGGCCACCACGACACGGTTTAACTCCTGGCGAGAAAAACGTTATCAATACCCCTTTGGTTCCGCCAGAAAAGGTTTTACTGCCACCTCTTCATATTAAATTGGGGCTAATTAAGCAGTTTGTAAAATCACTGCAAAAAGATGGGGATTGTTTTAGATATATATGTTCTAAGTTCCCGAAATTGTCTGAAGCAAAGTTAAAAGAAGGAGGTTTTCACTGGCCCCGACATAAGAAAACTTTTGTCTGATCACCTCTTTCCTGAATCAATGGGAGAAATCGAAAAAGAAGCATGGGATTCTTTCAAAAATGTAGTGCAGAAGTTTTTGGGCAATACTAAGGATCCCGAATATAAAACTATTATACAGCGCATGCTGACAGCGTATAAAGCTCAAGGGTGTAAGATGAGCTTAAAAGTTCACTTCTTACACTCCCATATTGAATATTTTCCTGAAAACTTGGGTACCTACAGTGAAGAAGAAGGTGAAAGATTTCACCAGGATGTACGTGATATCGAGAGACGTTACCAAGGAAGATGGGATGTCAGTATGTTAGTGGACTACTGTTGGATGCTTAAGCGAGAAACCAAAGAAGGAAACCAAAAACGAGTTAGGAGAAGCATCAAAGAAAAGAAGAAAAGGTTTCACAAGGAAAAAAAGTAAACCTAAAGTTGTGTATAAATTTAAATAAGAAAAATAATGGTTGATAGGTTTTGATAAATATTATGCTGTGTGTTTGTTGCAATAAATAGTTGATTTTGCTTATTATTGTGTTCTTATTTTGCAAAAAAACTATACGTGATGGAGAGGAATAGAAGTTGTTTTTGAAATCAGCGTACATATAATTCAGCAAAAATATCTCGTGCAGCTGAAAAAAAAATTTTTTGCAGACCTGTGTAATTGTGGTAAGGGGTTATATACCTTTTTTTAAGAAGAATATATTTAGGTTATACAGCGTTTGCCCAGATTTTTTTTACAAATGGTAGTTTTTATTATTACTAATTATTCTAAAAAAATGATTTCGTAGAATAGTTTTGGGTTAGTTTAGAGTATTATTTCAACTTTTAGGCTGCCTGTGAGTTATGTATAAACCTTTAAAAGAAGCAATTTTGCTTGATGTCAGATGCAATATTTATCTTGAGAAGTTTTAAAATGAACCTAACAAATAAATAAAAGGCGAAAATTAGTTAATTTTACGTAATAATTAGGGACCGGACACTAGAGGCCCATAACTTATCGCCCATAGGCGTACTATTGAAAATTTGTAAGTTTTTAATTAATTTATATAATTGGCAAACAAACGGGTGGTGATCTATAAAATACAAAATACAAGTTGCGATGTGAAAAGGACGTTTTCTATCTACGAGGATGTATTTCATTCAAAGAGAAGAAATTTTACAGAAGAGAACCTAGGGAAAGTATTGCTAGTTAATATTAATACTCCTTTACTCAACTTGAACTACAAAAGGAACAATTTAAAATTGTTCATTAAAAGGTTACATGTATATGGGTACGCCAATTTGAACACTGGCAAATGAAACTTGAACCTGTATTAATTATAATTCATATAGAATAATTACGTTTAAAATAAAAATATTTTGCCAAACATTTAGCAAGCATAAAAAAATCAATTACTTGCATTACATGTAGTACAGATATGCATATTAAAGTATTTTTTTACACACAAAGCTTTCTACAATGCAAATAAAAGGAGAAAACTATATTCTAATGTGAGAAAATAATTTCAAATATGAAATTCAATCTGCCTTTTAAAGGAAAAAAAGGTTTTATTTGATTTAAAACCACGTGTCAATCATAAAAAGATTTTAATGCGATACTTTTCGTGTTCATTATTTATATTTCCTTTAAAATAATTACATTTGAAATAAAAATATTTTGTCAATAAAGCGAGCATAAAAGAATCAAAATACTTCTGACACCATTCAAATTAAAATTCCAGGAATTATTTTCATATTAAAAACCTCTCAAGATATACATATTCAAGTATTCTTTTAACACAAAAAGATTTTTTAGAATGTGAGTAAAAGAGAGAAAACAATATTCTATGTGCGAAAATAATTTCAAATATCGAATAAAAACAATATACTATATAATATGCATTTTAAGAGAAAAAACATTTTTATTACACTTTAAAATCGCAAAAACACTCAAAAAAACCGTCTACTGACCTATTTCCTATGAAATCCATTAGCGAAAACAGTTCTTGGAATTTTTTCTAATGGTTTCTAAAGCTAGGGCATTGACCTGACAATATACGCGTACGCGGATAATTATTGGCGGCCGTTGTCACGTTGACTGCCGTTTTGTCGCTAAACCACGCCCACTCTGGCAATTTAACAAATGCCTAGTCTACGTTGATCAATTAATGGGCTCACTAACAATTGCCAATTCGTATTCAACTACCAATTAAATCTAAGGAATTTAAATATTAATTATTTTTCCTGTTCTTTATTATTTAAAATTTTATAATTGAAATGTTTTAAATTATCGATCTTAATACTTCGACTACATATACATTTTACATGTATTTTAGGGGTATTATTAAATGCATTACAAATTACACTTATAATTTGCGTTTTTTTATATTAAATATTATTGAAAAATAGATTACGATCAGTTGTCTTATAAGACTGACTGTCTGTACTCCATTTCATATTAAGAATATCTAGGTACAATAGTCGGCATTTATGTTATTACCATGATCTTATTAAAACATGTATAATTAATTACCTTTGTTTACAATGTTTGCAATATCATTTAATAATACGAGTGATATTTGTAAATTTTGCTTTGCCCAATGTAAATATTGAAGATATACCCAGCCCAACACACATTTCAGTGCTTACGATTTTTTAACTGTTTCTAGTAAATTCTTATGTGTAGATTGCAGAACACCTGTCAGATTTAGTCTATCGGATCTAATTTTTAAGGTACACTATATTGACCTCTCTTAATCCATCTTAACCCATGTACATTCCAGGTTAAAGGTATTAGTTAGTATTTGTGACGAAGCCTCATTAAAAAACAAAGAATACAAAGTGGTTATTTTGGTATTTTGGTTATTTTAATTATTTTATTTAGTCTATCAGATCTAGTTTCTTAACCCATATAACGTGTGTTCATTTCAAAAGTCAATCTAGGAAATTTTGATAGAATAAGACGCATATATATTAGTATGTTCCGTAAACGTAAATCCAAATGACATTTGATAATGTCAATCACATTTGTTATTTATTTGTATGTATGAAACTGTCAAAATATACGACTTTGTAGGTTAAGTAGTAAATTTTAATTTACGACATACATACTTCAAAATGTTCTCAGTAAATCACATGCTACTGGACTGACTTTTCAAATGAACACCCGTTACATACCAGGTTAAAAGTATTAATTAGTATTTGTGACGAAGCCTCATTAAAAAACAAAGAATACAAACTCATTATTTCGATTTCGATTATTTTAGTTTATTTAATTATTTCGATAATTTCGATTGCTTCGATTACTTCAATTAATTTGATTATATTGATTATTTTAATTATATTGATTACTTTGATTATTTTGATTATCTTGATTATCTTGGTCATCTTGATTATCCTTATTATCTTGATTATCCTTATTATCTTGATTATCTTGATTATCTTGATTATCTTGATTATCTTGATTATCTTGATTATCTTGATTATCTTGATTATCTTGATTATCTTGATTATCTTGATTATCTTTATTATCTTTATTATCTTTATTATCTTTATTATCTTTATTATCTTTATTATCTTTATTATCTTTATTATCTTTATTATCTTCATTATCTTCATTATCTTCACTATCTTTATTATCTTTATTATCTTTATTATCTTTATTATCTTTATTATTTTTATTATCTTTACTTTTTCTTTTTTTTGTTTTCCTTTTTTTTTTTATCGGGTGGAAAATTCTTTATGAACACCATGCCTGTTCATCATTGCATGGTAGTGTGGGACTGCTAGTCTAGTATACCCACTAAAAACCACCCGTCTTTACTCTCTCTTTGCTTTCATGGAACCCCCATGTAGATTTTCGCATCATGAAAGCATATCGAGCACTCTCATATCTCGCATCTAGCTGCGCTGTCTTCTTCTCTCTTCTTCCTCCTTTGTTTTCATTATTGTCTTAATCATGTGATGCAGCCTCTGCCAGTTTTCTCTGGATTCTAACATTTTGTCGACGATATTGCTTGTTGCTATTACCAGGTCCCCATGCTCGCTTCAGTTCGCTCTCTTATCGCATTCCATCGATTGCACATAAAAATCGTATGTTCTGCCGTGTCGATATCGCCGCAATATATGCACTTGTCATCGGGTATTCGTTGCATTCTGTTCAGATACGCCCTAAAGACCCCGTGCCCTGTTAGCGCCTGTGTAAGGTAGAAGTCGCCTTCCTTGTGTTCGCATTTGACCCACGCTCCTATGTCTTGTATCAACGTTTTAGTCCATTTCCCTTGAGCGTGTTTTTGTTCCATCTCTCCTGCCAGCTGTCCAGCGTCCGATCTTTTACCTCTCTAAGTGGTTCTTTGCTTTCCCTTTCATATATATACACCCTTTCCTTCACCAACAGGTCTATGGGTGGAATTCCCGTAATAACTTGCAGGGCCACTGTGGACGCTGTTTTATATGCCATTCCCACTCTAATTAGTACTCGACTCTGTAACTTCTCCATTAGGAGACAATTTCTTCGAATCCTCAATGCCTCCCCCCATTATTATCTTTACTATCTTTATTATCTTTACTATCTTTATTACTTTTATTATTTTTATTATCTTTATTATCTTTATTATTTTTATTATTTTTATTATCTTTATTACCTTTTTTATTTTATTATCTTTATTATTTTTATTATCTTGATTATTTTTAATATCTTTATTATCTTTATTATCTTTATTATCTTTATTATCTTTATTATCATTATTATCTTTATTATCTGTATTATCTTTATTATCTTTATTATCTTTATTATATTTATTATCTTTATTATCTTTATTATCTTTATTATCTTCATTATCTTTATCTTAATTTAGAAGATCTTCAAAATCGCATTATAGAAGGCTGCTATTTTATTCGCAACACTCCTGTCATTTTCGAAAGGATTCGGCAATCCACTAGACGTCGATTGGAAGCTTGTATTTTAGCTAGAGGTGCACATTTTGAACATCTCTGAAATGTACTACTTTCATGTTTTATTTGTCACAATGTTATCGCTTCTATTAAAATAATAAAAAGATTGAGCACCTTGTATTTCATTAACGACAAAACTTTTTTGCTGAATTGTATTGCTTTATTATTCAATTCAATAAAATTTCTACTGTATTCACAATTAAATGTTATTTCTGTATAACTAATTTAAGAAGATCCTGTACTTTATATAATCAAATAACATTAACTTCCTTTTTTAAAATATAGCTCCCATATCGGCGGTGACAGCAAATACAATTTACTTTTGTCACGTTGTGCTTTTGATTTATACAGTTATTTACTTTTACGCAGCCATCAGGAATTGAAAGAGCGACCTGGCTGATCTCTTGTGGCCCCATTCATTTGTCAGCGAAATGACGAATGTGTTGATTGATGGCGATGGACCGGGATTCGATATCTCGGTTCATGCTTATTTCGACTAACATTAACCCGGTACACTTGTGCAGATTATTTTTTGTAAATGTCAAACAAAATGTATTAAAAATGCTGTTAATTTCGATTATTACACTTTTAGTTAATATAATTCTATATAATTTATATATTGATATCTGCGTCTATTTTGGGTTAACTAATATATAATAGACATTATACGGTCTACTATTGCCTCACGTTACACTTTAATTGACTACAGCGGTATATAGAATTGAACAACACCTGCTTTCACGAAAATTATATCTAATTAGTTCAACCGGGCGTATTCATATTATTGTTGGTGAAATACAATATCGTAATATGATTACGTTGACGTAAGCTTTCATATAACACATTACCAACTGTTTATACAGTCATAATAATAATAGAACCGCCTACACAACTAGTTACATAAGATATAAATTACGTGAATTAATATGAATTTATATTAATTACAATATTAGCAAGTAATAATTGACAATTAGTTGCGGGAAATATGAGATTGTCGAAGAGGATTGGAAAAAGTATTGAATCCGCACTTAGTTTCAAGTCATGTTGATATTATATACTAACGGAATAACCTTTTAGTCAGGAGTAAGTATATTTATTATTAAATATACAATAGTAAATTAATTTGGGGCAAAATTATTTGGTTCTTTTGTAGATATATTGCTTTTTTAAACATAAAGAACACAAACAATATATTGCAAGGAAAAATGAAAAAATGCGTGTAAACCACGTTGTTATACGCGCCTTTCCTACACAAACATAATACTTTCTTGTTCAATAACTTGCCCCGGAGATAAATAAAATTACTTATAAGTAGCCATTAATAATCGCACCATCTTTAGTACTACGCGTTACTTAATGAAACCCAACAGCAAAAGAGAGGCAGAATTCCTCAACTGGATTCTTTTATACGAAAAGGTAAGTAGTTCTTACGAAACTAACACACAGAGGAAGCAACTGTAGAGAATAAATTAATGATGAAGTACTTAATTTAGAAAATCATTTCGCAACATCAAAATTGAGACAATAAAATTCGGAATCTAACTGACGAATAACATTAATTAATTACGTACTTAATTAGGCATTATTAATCGAAAACAATAGTTCAGAAGAATCACTACGAGATGACTCTGATGCTACAATACCCATAGAAATTTTAAATGAAAATACTATTGACAGATCTAAAGGAATTCGCTACAGACAAAACCGAAAAATATTTTAATTAATTTTAACATTAAACCTGTACAAATTAACCTAATTAACAAATTAACTGACACGATAAACTAACTATACGAGTAAAATATGAACTATATAAAATTCCAAACCGTGATGTATACTAGGTTGCCTACATCAACGTGTAATATAACGCGATTTTTAATTAAATTCAAATGTACTCAGAAAAATGATTATGAAGACATTTCTAATTTAACTAACTCTAGGATAATTATCCGCAAAAGAAAAACATTAACAAAAATTTTAAATATCGAAATTTACAAAATATATGCCAAAATCGATAATATATAGGTGCGTTCAAAAATTATGGATAAACGTCTAAAAATGAACTAGGAGCGATTTCAGCACGTTACAACGTCCATTCCGAAACGTGTAAATACTAGCATTTCATTCCGATTCGGATTCAGATTTTCATTAGAAATAGTCATCGTTAATCAGTACACGATATTCGGAAACAGAAATGATTTTCCCTTCTATAGTGAGTGCTAATATGCTAATGAGAATGAAATGGTAGTATATAGACGAATCGCATTGAAATTATCATTTTTTAAAAAGATAACACGGACTTAAAGAGTTAAAAAAATCCATCGCCAAAATATTTTTTTTAGTATTTAGTTTTTTAGATTTAATTCGAAAATGGATAAAACTTTCTTAAACAAGTGCTAACAAATTGTTAATGTATTCAGCGACTCCAAACGACGCCAAATTGAATCAGAAACATAGAAATCTTTTAAGGAGGCAGTGAAAAATTTCTTAGGGAACAATAAAAACTTTGACTATAAAGAAATTGTAGCGAATATGATTGTATATTTTGGCTTAATGGGCTATTCTATGAGCATTAAATTAATTCCCTGGATTTGTACATTGACTACTTTCCAAAAAATTTAGAAGCCGTTAGCAAAGAGCAAAGTGAAAGACGTCACCAAGATTTGAAAGATATGGAAAAGAGGTACCAGGTAAGGAATATAAACATGTTGACTAGTTCGCTGCTGAGGCGAGATGACCCAAACCGAAAATTTAAGAAAAAATCTCAAAATAGAAGCTACGAAGAAAAAAGGACAAAGTTTCACAAAGTTACGTGACATGTTTACGCAATAAATAAGTAATTCTTTATAAAATTTCAATATTTTTTAAATTTTAGAATGAAGTACTCACGATCGGTTAGTAAATTGAACATTTCTAACCTACAAACCGGTTAGAAAATGTGCTATTACATATCGAAGTAGGTAATAGCACTTTACCGGCTAGTTTATGTCACTTTACCGTCTAGGTAATGTCATTTCAGTATTTATGAAACGTCAGTGTAATTTAAGTAAGTAAATCAAATTGTAATAAAACTATTCACAAATGTTTATTAAGTAAATAACAAGACAACGTTTTAATACAAAATTTATTTGCTTTTGGAATTAATATTAATTGCTATATTAGAATTTCCATTAGTGTTTACTGTTAGAGAAAGATCATGTTTAAAATCGTAGGATAATAATTTAGTAATCTATCAGAAAATATCACTATTAATTGTTACGTAACCTAGCAACAGTACCTATCAAAAGTATGTATTTATCAAAATGCCATGAAATTTAATACCATTATATTCTTGAAATTTAGTGATTTAATAGTTTATATAATAATTATCAACCGATCGTGAGTAAAATAGTATACAAACCTCGGCGGAAAAATTAATTCCCGTCTCTAGATTAAGTTCTCTTTCTAATCTCTCGACGGTAATGAACCACTTTCCGCCTCAGTATGTAATATACTATTTTTAATATATATTTTTATATAAATAAAGATGTCTTTTTTTGGCAATTTTCTTCCTATGTATATTTTGAAAAATTTGGACGTGAGAAAAACGTATCAAAATACTTCAAAATCAATTATCGAATTCAAAAGAGGACGTAATGACTAGAGCAGACCAATTTCCGTGCGTGCCATGAGCGCTGGTATGGGAGTGTAATTCGTAATATATTAGAATATGCGATAAAATAGGGACCCAACATGAGCTTGTTACTGATATAAGTATAGAAGTAGAGACATTTATTCTATCAGAAATAATTAAATATACATTTGGTTTTCTGCTATTAAAGTAATATGCATAAACACACGAAAAATAAGAATAGTACATATTATAGCAGCGTTGTATGTACTTATAAATATAGAAAATGTATGAAATCAGTGATTGTGTGCACGACAGAGGATTTAAAAAAACACTTACCGTTTTAAGCGTCTTCCAAGAATTGACAAACTGGAGAAACTCGATTATATATTTTCAACATCAGGTGCGTTTCTAAGGGTATTTCTGAAAAACATGTCCGCCGTGAGGAAAAAATATGTTTATATTCGGAAAACGAGCGTTCTACATCTAGTGATGTTATATTCGCATAATCAAAATCCTTTTTTATGCAACTTAACGTATCTGTAGACGTGCCCTCACAAATACGTGTTAAGGTGTCAAAATCTGCATTTCTATCTAAAACACTTTAATTTAATTAGAACACTTTTAATTTTTGCGTCTTCTATAGCACACAGTTGTGCGTGAACGATTTGCAGTGATTCCTCTAACGACAGCGATGAATTTTCTAATTTTGTTATTGCTCCTTCTAGTCCCAAGTAATTCTCACGAATACTTTGTAAATCCATTTTAATCTGGGCACCTAGACATTTTTTTTGGCTTATATTGATAGATGCACTTTCTTTCGGATCGAATAATAAAACCACGTCCTTAATTTTTTTCAAAATGTTCATGATAGTAAAACCCCGCCCGTAACCATGTACCCCAACGTGTCAGAATCGGCTGTGGTGGCTCAGGGGTATGGGGACACAATTCGTGAAATTTCCGAATACGTTTTGGAGATTTCAGGAATACTGCCTTTGTACTCGATATTAAAGCATCTACCTCTGGATAACATCTACGAACCTGTTCTGCCACAAGGTGTAGAGCATGGAGTTTACAAGTAATATGTAACAAGTAAGGACAATATTTTCTAAGAGACCGGCCTACAGAACACATGGTTGCGGCACCATCGGTCATAAACATGAATACTTGGTCTTTCGAAAGTTTAAATTTTTCCAAAGTATCTAATAGCACATCTGAAATTTTTTCGGCATTACATTGTTCTAGTCATCTGGATGCTAATAAAATTGAAGACGTTGGTTGATGTGGTTCCATATTACGCGCCATCACATTAACTACAGATTGTTTTTTGCTGTCAGTTGTTTCGTCCACACATAACCACAGTTTTTTTATTTTTCAGTTCGGCTTTGACTTTATTTTTAACCTGTTTACGCACCGATGGTAAATTCCTTCGTAACGTTGTCGTGCTCGGTAATGTTTGATTCGCGTATTTATTCCAAAATGAAATAAATGAATCATTACTTAACAAGGTAAAAGGCAGTGTACACACAAACATAGTTACACATAGTTCATGTATAAACTGTTGTCGATTAATTTTGTGATTATTGTGCTTCGAACTGCTTACGTATTCTTTACAATGTGTTTTTGACCAACACATTAGATATGTATTGCACACTAAACATTTAATTTTTGAGCCATCGTATATTAAGTCCGGGAAATCCATAATAAACTTATTCACTTCGTCTGATAACGGTCATTTTCTCGATTTATGTGTCGACGACATTTTATTACGTATGCTTACACTTACATGCAGTCTAAGCAAGTACCAAACACTTACTGAATGCTTTTTATTAGTTCTGATGCAATTCTATCATCCTAACATCGGCGCACATGGCGCGCACGGAAATTGGTCTGCTCTAGTAATGACTTCAAATTTTCAGGCCTGTGGAAAGTATAAATAAAGAGACATTTATTTTCTGCTTTTTAAAACGAGCGTTAACATTTAGATTACCTATGAAAGCTTGATTTACAATGCATGAAAATAGTAAGAGAGTTAATAGTTGCTCCTTAAATTATGATCGCAACTGTACATATTACGTATTATTTTGATTTGATGGATGTTATTATCGAAATTGAGTTTTTCTTTTATTTTTCTCTGTTCGGTAATTTTCTCTGGAAAAATAAAGCGTTTCATTTATATAAATTAAAAATATTTCGCCCAGAATGATTAATTAATATCGGAATAGAAGTAGAACAAATGCAATGCTCTGGATATCATTAATTATAAACGTTTTTCTCATTTATCATATTTTCAATTACAAACTACGGCAAAAGTAAAAATAAAGATGAACAAAGTATTTTGCTATTTATGTTTTCTTCCGCTTTTGATTGATGTTTTCTCTATAAAACTGAAGCGGAAACAATCTTATCTGTCACATAAAATTTTATACGCGATTTGTTATCATTTTTAAATACGTATTTTAATCGATAATGCGTGGTGGGAAGCAAACAGTTCAATTTTGAAAGAGAAAAAAACGCCTGCATAAATTTTGTCGTTACGTAAACGGTAAACGTGATACAAGAAATTCCAGATGAAATTCAGCGCACATATTCTACGTTGAAGAGCGTCGAACCCTTTCGCAGCGTTAGTATCGCTAAATTCGATTTATTTTTTTAAATAACAGAAATAGATAATAGATGGCGCACCAAATCATTTATCTTCTTCTAACAGGTGTTACAAAAATTCGGCGTCAAGTGGGTCTTGGACAAAAAATCGTATTTCCTAACTTAAGTCTATTGATTTATATTTAAATCTCAAATGTAGTTTTTCAAAAATCGCCGGAATTTTATATCGAAAATACTATTGTGTATTTTTGCATTTTAAAATGGTATTTTTCTATTTTGCGTTCGAAATGAACTCATTATGAAACCCAAAACAGTATCGAAATGAGCTTCATTTCGATACGCTTTTTTTCATTTTTCAATGTTGGCTTTGTTCGAATACAGAAATAAATATCATTGCTGTCATTTAATTTTAAGAATTTATGTACATTTGGCAGATATAATATATATCCGTATTTTACACAAACAACGTATGTTGTATACAATTGACAACAACATATAAATGTTTTCTATGTCACTCATGTTTATATTTTTAAATGAAGTATCAAGTAATGTTAATGAAAATTAGTAAATAATATGTAATATAATATACTTCGCGGATAGCAAGATTTAAATTTGAAAATGTCAAGTATCAATGTGACCAACTGCATGCTTTATATAAAAATTAAACTCTGAACTTTCAAATTAAATAATTCCAATTTAAGCAATTTATTAATGTAAAAAACGCAAAATAGAAAAAATAGTATAAAAAACTCGTTTCATAAGGCCTTTTGCCGCACTCGCTCTTTAGAAAACTCGCCGCTATCGCGGCTCGTTTTCTCAACTGATCTCGTGCGGCAAAATGGTGCCTTATGAAACTTGTTTTTTAATATACTATTTTCTATTTCGGTGCTATAAAGTGCACTTTTCGACACTCGTTTGGGTTGCATAGAGTATTACTTTTTCGCACGCGAAATTTTGTTTTTAGAGGTTGGTCACAAAAAGAGAAATGGAACTAAATCATATGTAAATGTCAAATATAAATGTGTATAACAAGCATGTGTAGTAAAAATTGTATAGGTACAAAGAATAAAAAACACTTGCTAACATTTTATTTATACTAATTAACAATATAAATTGTTAAACAGAGTTGGAAGATCTAATGCTACTATTGACATTTACTTCCCATTTTGAATAGTGCAACTGTTATAATCGTTTACTGTAACACTAGAAGATTCATGTGCATTAATGGAGATTCCAGGCAGATTCTGGGAACACACTATGTTTTGTTTGAATTCCTGTTGATTCACATTGATTGACACATCACTGCCTATTGCATCAGAAGTCGATGGATTCTGAATAATTTTAGTGGATGTATTAGGTGCACTAGACAGTATTCGAGCAACATCAACTTTTTTCATGGTGGAATTATCAATGTAACCTTCAGCCACTGCTGAAGATTTCCATCCTCCATGGCGCTTAATTGTTATTAAGTCACCTCCACTATTAGCCAAGTGTGTCACACTTGAACGCCTAAAGCAATGTCCAGTGAAGAGCTCAGGATTAGGCAAATTTAAGTAAGTAGCAATAACTTTTGGTTCTATATTGCAGGAAGAAGCGTTTATGTGTAACATGAGTGGGACGAAGTGAAAATATTTTTTAATCAAATCAATCCATAATTTTTCTGTTATAACAAATTGTCTTGGAATATAAGTTTTAGTTTTTGGCACTCTAACCATTATGACATCATTTTTAAACTGTATATCATCTAAAATCATTTTCATGATTTCTTCACGACGACAAGCTCCATTATAACCCATTATAAGGATAACCTATCAATATTAATATGACTATTATAACAAAATAATGTAGAACATTAATAAAATACTATTACAAGGATGTTTGTATTACTTACTTTCATTGCTAAATATGTTTTATCATCGGCTTCTATTATAAAACAGTTAATATGATCTATTTCTGAAATCTTGGATTTCTTAGGCTCGTAGCCTTCAGATAATCTTTTTAAATATGCAAGAAGCCTAGAAAATTTTGAGATATCTATATTTTTATAAATATTTAAACAACATCGTAACATCGAATATGTGGACCACAAGGTCGATGCCTTTTTTATCTTGCTTTCCTTATCAAAATAAGCAATAATTACATTTTCAGTAATATTGGCGATATTATTTTCTTTACGCCAAGTTAAAAAGTGCTCGTATTGCTTTTGAGACTTTGTTGGCAAAAGATTTTGTAAATTATCTTCTGCTATTTTGCGAATCTCTGGGGGGCGTGCAATTATTTGCTTCGTCCATTTCGTTAATAATTTTATTGCATAAATCAATCTAAATTTTAAACTTAAAATGACATATAACACCGCCGATTTTCAAATATTTAAAATGCTCTAGTTAAACATCAATGCTACCAACTTCAAAAAAAGAAAATTTCTACAATTTTCGTACAAAACATGCCTCTTATTTTAAGTCTTTTTGAACTTTTAATGTCCGAAATAGAAAAAATAGTATAAAATACAAGTTTCATAAGACATTTTAGTGCACTTGTTCTTTAGAAAACTCGCCTTGCGGCTCGTTTTCTAAACTTGAACGCGTGCACTAAAATCATGTCTTATGCAACTTGTACCTTAATATACTATTTTCTCCAATTGTCAAAAAGAGTGACGTTGTTTTTATGACTCTCAATATGCAAAGTATGTCATTTTTTAACCGTTAAAAAAAACATTCTTTCATTGTGAAAATTTTTTTCGTATTGGGGTCTCGATTTAAAGGGCAAAATGCTAGAAATTGCTTGATTTGCAATTCGTCAAAAGATCGACGGACAATAAAGGTACTCCGTTAAAGATTGTGTAGAAGAATTTCAAGATGGATTTCCTAACCTTGTTTTAGATTATAATACTTTTCAGAAATCACTCAATAGAATTGTTCCGGCTTTTCAACAAACCAGGAATGTCAGAATGACAGAACATGGGCGACCAAAAGTCAGGACAGAAGAAGTGATTAATAATTTTAGACAAATAATGACTGATGTTGTAAAAACTTAGGATAGGGACTTTGACTCAACAAATTGGGTTGCTAGTTGGTGAAACAACGAATTTATTTGTTCGGCTTCTTAAACGGAGATGTGGTTACGTAGATAGTTTTTTAGAATACGCATTTACATGTGTTAAGGATAAACTTTTGTTTATGAACTGAGTTTGTAGCGTTGGTTTCAAATGGCTGTCAGAGATAATTGAAGACAAGTATATTTGCACCATATTTCAAGCTATTGTTTTTATAACGAGCCATCGAAAAAATTTATAATTGGAGTAGACTGTGAAATTGGGTTGGTACTTTAGACACTTCCACATAATGACACATAATGACAGCTTATGGCATTGAAATGATACTACAACAAAAAAGAAAACAAATAATTTATTTAATATCGAAATCATAATCAAAATTTACATATAGCTACAGAAGTTGTTGGAAATGTTGTCCATTTACATTTAAGTACAAACAATTTTCTTAATAAGAGTTTTGAAAAATTTGACACAAACTTATAGTTTCAATGTCAAATAATAAATGTCATTATGTGGAAGTGGCTAAAGTACCAACCCAATTTCACAGTCTACTCCAATTATGAATTTTTTCGATGGCTCGTTATAACAAGTGTTCATTTGAAAAGTCAATCTAGTAGCTTGTGATTTACTGAGAACATTTTGAAGTATGTCGTAAATTAAAATTTACTACTTAACCTACGAAGTCGTATATTTTGACAGTGTCATACATACAAATAAATAACAAATAATAGGTATTTATTGAAAACTATAACAAATGTTGAAAATGTTGTCCTTCAAGATCAATACACTTTAAAATCCTCCGTTCAAAATTTCTGATGATATTCTGCAACATTACTGGATTGTTATTAATTTCCATGCATTTCTGTTCGATTCTCTGTAGCATATCATTAAAATTCAATATAGGTGTTCGAAATATGTTATTTTTTAGATAAGGCCACAAAAAGAAGTCGTAAGGTGTTAAATCGCATGAAGGTGTAGGCCAGGCAATTTTAGTATTTCGACTAATTATACGTTCATCAAAAAATTCTCTTAAATAATCCAAAGATTCTCCAATACAGTGACAAGGTGCTCCGTCTTGTTGGAAATATGCATTTTGTAGTTCATCATCATGCAACTGACAAATGGTTGTAAAATTTCCGTACGGTACCTTTGAGCAGTTAACGTTCCCTGAAAAAATATTGGTCCAATGATTCGCTTTTGGCTTATCGCTGCCCAAACACCAATTTTCTCTGGATATAGCGATTCTTCATTAATTACATGTGGATTTTCACTACTCCAAATTCTTGTATTTTGTGAATTTAGGTATCCCGTTTTATAAAACCATGCTTCATCAGTAAAGATGACTCTTTGCGAAAGTTCTCCATTATTGTTCATATTTACAAACCAATTACAAAACTGTAGTCTACGTGGGTAATCAATTTCTAACAATTCTTGTACTGCTGTGACACGGTACGGATAAAGTTGCATATCGTTTTTTAATAACTTGTGAGTTGTACCAACAGAAAGGTTTATTTGTTGACTCAAATGTCGAACAGATATTTGTGGTTCATTTTCCATTATTTCTTCAACACGATTGACAACTTGAGGTGTACGTTACTTAACTGCTCCGCTGCCTGATTTTCTTAAGAGACTACCAGTTTCAGAAAAAAAGTTCTATCCAAAGTATTCTTAAATTGTATATAATCTATTACAAAATGTGGAAACTCAACTTGAAATTCTACCATGCAACCTTGAACTGAATAAACCCATAAACCATCAATTTTATTACCACTTCGAAAATAAGCCTGTACTAAAAAAAAATTATGTTCTAAAGTGAAAGCCATTTTAAAACTGAGAAGCAATTTATTTAAACCAGAATCGACGCACGATTACTTTATGCCCTAACTGATATTTGTGATTGACATTATCAAATGTAATTTGGATTTACGTTTACGGAACAACAAACACATGCTAATATATTTGAGTCTTATTCTATCAAAATTTCAAAGTAACCTAGATTGACTTTTCAAATGAACACTTGTTATAGAATTCAATCATAAGATTTCCAATTTTATAAATATTTAACATTCATGTTCGAGTTTAAACCACTGTTTAACATACTATTTACACATTCAAATGGGGAAGTTTTTAGATTCTAAGAAAGCGATATCATTTACATTTACAAGTTTATTTATTTCATACTTTATAATTTAGGCCACTCGTTTTATTACCTAGGGTTATTGAGTAATTCGCGTCTTTTTCCAAATTTATTTATTGCTTTATACATCAGACCGCTTATTTTATTGCTAAGGGTTATCACTGAACGCGTTCAAGAGACGATATTTATTCTGACCACCCATTGTTAACTAAATATTTATAAGAGGGTCCAGTTATTGTACAAAGGAATTAATTGGAACTGCATACTTACGTTTATGACACCTACTAATACTTAATTAGTAATAATATTTTATTTATTAGTAAGATCTTTAAGACACTATCGTAAACTTTGGGCATTATTGATTGTAAGCACAATTTCAACGAAGTAATAACACAAAGATTCCTCGTTATGACTTCAAACAATAAACTGTACAAGCAATGTGTATGTTAATATGTAATAGTTAGGGATTGTGGTATATTTGTACCTACTTATAAAACAGTACAGAATAGATCAGTATGAACTCAAGCACAGTACGAACTCAACATCAGTACAAGACACAGTCTTCTCTGTAACATCATAACAATCATACTTTAACAAGAAACACTAGTCTGTCTCAACAGCAGTTTTAAGTTAGTTCGAGCCGCATCAATTTGGTCTCTGAGCTGCAACAATTTAGTTTCAAGAGCCAACATCTCCAACACATTTTATAAGAAAAAAAGTAACATGAATTCATTGCAGTATGTAATGTAATTCACGTGGGTGTTGTAATTTATTGTCTATCATTTTGCAGTTCTTTACATTGGCAATTGTACATATTTTTATGATAAATATGCGCTTTTAATACTGAATTAAGAATATGTTACGCTATGTGAGAAATAAAGTGTTTTAATAATTCATTTCGAACTTGGTTAATTATTTCTAAACCTACCGAATATTGAAAACCTCTAATCCTGTTATCCCGAACTTTATAATGCAGACATCGTTCATAATAGAAAATTTTCCTAACGCATTCCGTACTATACGCGGCTTTAGTATGTGTATATTTTCACATATTCACCTTTTTCAGAGGCACACATCAACGCGATAATAAATCATACATAATGTTAGCTTTCAGTCATGCACATTTTATTTTACGTTTCCCGGTTTTCGTTTCTTTTCCCGGAGGGTGTCTGTTGCCGAACTGTATCCCTTGAAATTCCATTTTGCATTTCTCTATTATGTATCCTCTGCTGAAAATAATTCAGATTTATTCGTTAGTCAAAAGTTAGAATTGCATTTCATGTTTAGAATGCGTTTTGATAAGAAAGTCTTATCTTTTGAAAAAGCACTACGAAGCAGCCTTTACGTATCTCGAACTTGTACTGTTAGACGCTATTTGACATCTTCATCGTAAACTTTGACATATTTGAGAAGTTTTGTCATACGAATTTGAAATAAATGCTTTCTACATATACGACGCTAATTATTCGAATTTTTTACTGAAAAAAAAAATTCGCCCTTTGCAGGATACGAACCTACGTTCATTGGTTTGCCGGATCGCGCATTTACGGTTAAGCTATTAAGGAACTGAAGTTCGGAATCGTCGGAAAGTCTTAAATTGCATTAAGAAACAGATATTATATTGTGCCCGTAGTAAGCAAATTTGTGTAAATCAAATAGCATTTTCACGAAGTGATGTGAGTCAAATATAAATGCTTTCTACATATACGACGCTAATTATTCGAATTTTAAAATTTTCTTTATACAGTTGATTTGTACTGCTATTTGTGTTGTTTAGTGTGACTTATATGTAGAGAACGGACACGCTTACCACATGACGCAAAGCCCAGTGCAGTACTGGCGAAAGGCTGTATTTCTAAAATATTTAATTTTATTTATATAATTGGAAAACGAACGGGTGGGTGGTGGTCTATAAAATTACGAAATACATATTTATTTGTTGAAAAGTTGTATTTATAAAGTTTTTAATTTTATTTATATAATTGGAAACCATACGGGTGGTGATCTATCTATCTAAAATTACGAAATACATATTTATTAATTAATTTTATTTATGTAATTGGAAAACAAACGGGTGGTGATCTATAAAATTACGAAATACATATGTATTTGTTGAAAAGTTGTATTTTTAAAGTTTTTAATTTTATTTCTATAATTGGAACATTTTTATTTGTTCATTTTGTCGTTCAAGTTGAGTAAAGGAGTATTAATATTGACTAGCAATAGTTTCTCAAGGTTTTCTTCTGTCAATTTTGTTCTCTTTGAATTAAGTCCATCCTTATAAATAGAAAACGTCCTTTCTACATCGCAACTGGTTATAGGTGCATATTGGAAATATTCTTTTATTTCTTCATATTTAGCCGTTAGATTTTGTGGAATTGTCACCATACATAATTGCTGCAATGTAATTAAATCTGGATTTCTATTAAGAATTGCTTCAAACTTTTGCCGAAGGCCACATCCGAAGTCACTTGGAATACTTTTCAAATTATTAACAGCCACATCTAATGTGGTTAATTCGTCATTTAATTTGAGATTTCGATTTTCAAAATAAGTGATTAGTTTTGGAAATTTTCCAAAGTGTTCGTGAAGAAAGTACAACGGATTTTTTAAATTTGGGATTTGTGTGAGCTCCTTGCACTCACCAATACTTCTAGCATCCTCCTTCAGCAGTGTTACGAAATGTTTTAGACTATCGAAATTCTCAGCATAATAACTAGTAGCTTCCAGCCATGTTCCCCATCTAGTTATTACTGGAGTGGGAGGCAGTGACAGAGATGGAAATTTTTCCCTGAAAAGAGCTACTCTCAATGGTGCTTTTCTGAAAACTTTTTTAAAAGCTGATACAAGTCTATCAACTTCCGGAAAAGTGTCTCTGATATATTCACAGATTCTGTGGAGAGCATGTGCTACACAAGTAATATGCAGCATATTAGGATATGTTTTCTTCAATAGTCTGCTGTTTTTAACATATACGCAGCACTATCACTGACAAATAAAAGTATATTTTCTTTGTACGTGGCGTCCGAATGAAGCATTTTTTGCATATTCTCCTTAATGGTTTCAGCAACTGTTTCCGCATCAACTCTATTTATAACACTTGTTGCTATTACATATGAGTTATATGGAATAGTTGGATGTAGTACACCAGCTACAACATTTACCACACAGCGTCCTAACATATCCACCGTTTCGTCGGCGCTTATCCATATGTATTGATTTAAAAGATGGCTTCTAATGCGTTCTACTGTTCTCGTTTAGCACCTAGCATACATAACATAATATTTGCGTAAAGTTGATTCATCAGGAACATTTCGACCAGTATATTTTTTCAGAAATGTTTTCAAAATTGGATTGTTCAATTTAAATAATGGAATATTAGTTGCCATAAAAGTTTCACAGAGTTCTTCGTTAAAATTGTCAGATTCCAACGGGTTCAATTTTTTTTCGTGCTTTAACGATCCTACGTGACGTTTTCCGGTTGATTTATTGCAATTTTTCAATAACGTTTCACACACTTCACAATAAATTTCGGAATCACTGGCAATGTACATACAATCAGTATGGCCCTCAATCCAACTCGCCATTGTTTCACGATGCCATTCTCGACGCTCTTCCATTGTCTGAAAAAGTAAGAATATTCTAGATCCAAATAAACGAAATTAAATAACGAAATTTTATGCTATGTATGTATAGAAGAAACAAGACTAAGTCTTAAGGAAAGAGGAAGAAGAAGAAATTTTATGCACACTTACGTGAAAATAATTGGAAGATGTTGCTTAAATGAAAAGAAAAGGAATGTACGTGCTATTTCTCTTACGAAATACGATAAACTTATTTATTTTATCTACGTACACGACAACATTGAAAACACTATATTTTCCGAATACAATAGCTGGGTTGTCCATTGTTATCGCTGCGAGACCAGGTGGCCGAGTAAGTCAAACAAATACTTCATTGAATTACGCCGGGATGTACTGAGCGACGTTGTACACAATTCCAATTGCCGATTGCGTTTTATGGAAATTGCATCCGTTCTCTACTTATATGTCACGTGAAAAAGTAAAATTTAATAAAAGTATAGCATATAGCGGCATTACGCCGATAGTAAGCGTATAACAGTTGAGGATAATAGCTTGAGCCGAGGCTGATAAATATTATCCGAGCCTGTTATACACTTTATATACGTTTTTTTATCTCAGCTCACGTGTACTCTTATTAACATAATTTTATATCCATAATTTCAAGTGTCTGATATTAAGCCGGACGGAAAAAAATTAAAATTTACTTTTCTTGGATTGAGGACAATTTGGTCCAGTTTATATTTTTATTTGATTGACATCAAAACACAAAGCTTTATCTACAACAAATTTGATTTTATTGATAGTTTTTTTTCAGTGCATGCTGAACAAAATATTTTTCTGTTGGTTTTGCAAACAAACTTGCCACAAATGTAGCATTTGATGTCTGATATACGCTCTCAATAAGTTCTCATCAGTGTCGGTTAGTATTTTCGATAATATAATGATTCTTTCTATTGGAGGCGGAAAGAAACGCAAAAATGCTGACATCATATCACTGCATCTAGATACTGCAAATCTAGTTGGTCCTGGTTGTGCCGAGATAATATTCTCAGGAGCAGTTCTAATGGGTTGAGGTAACACACCATTTCGTTTTTAGTAATATACAAAGGATTCACAGAGCTGAATTGCAGTCACGTCTGGTTCACTTTCTGTTTCGGAATCACTTGTTTCGTTATTTTCTGAATTACAGTCAATATTAGCATCTGCAATATCTGAGCCACTTTCTGAATTGGGCACTTCACGAATACCATCTTCGTTCAAGTAACGTAGTTTTGCCATTTTGTTATAGAGTATGAAAAAGGTATGTGGATATTTAGAAAGCAAAACACAAACTGAACAAAGCCGTATAAATTGGCATGTGTTTTCATAGTAAAATGCATAACGTTAGCGTTAGTGTTAGCATTAGCGTTAACGTTAGCGTTAGCATTCGCCTTAGCGTTAGCGTTAGCATTCGCCTAAGCGTTAGCGTTAGCATAATTAAATTTATACTTATCAGTTGTATTGTGATTATGATGGAGGGATGCCACATGGCACGATACACAATAATATTAATTAAATATATTAACGAGGTATTCAATCAAATTACATAATTATATTGAATTAAATTTATATTTTTACTGAAACATTTTGTATGGACCAAATGGTCTTTTAATCTAGGATTCGTATATTTTTTTAAAATCTAACAGCAGGGTTAAAGGGACCCGAAAGACAAGTTTATCACAAGTGTTTTATAAGTTATAAGCACATGCTCTCCACAGAATCTGTGAATATATCAGAGACACTTTTCCGGAAGTTGATAGACTTGTATCAGCTTTTAAAAAAGCACCATTGAGAGTAGCTCTTTTCAGGGAAAAATTTCCATCTCTGTCACTGCCTCCCACTCCAGTAATAACTAGATGAGGAACATGGCTGGAAGCTACTAGTTATTATGCTGAGAATTTCGATAGTCTAAAACATTTCGTAACACTGCTAAAGGAGGATGCTAGAAGTATTGGTGAGTGCAAGGAGCTCACACAAATCCCAAATTTAAAAAATCAGTTGTACTTTCTTCACGAACACTTTGGAACATTGCCAAAACTAATCACTTATTTTGAAAATCGAAATCTCAAATTAAATGACGGTTTAACCACATTAGATGTGGCTGTTAATAATTTGAAAAGTATTCCAAGTGACTTCGGATGTGGCCTTCGGCAAAAGTTTGAAGCAATTCTTAATAGAAATCCAGATTTAATTACATTGCAGCAATTATGTATGGAGACAATTCCACAAAATCTAACGGCTAAATATGAAGAAATAAAAGAATATTTCCAGTATGCACCTATAACCAGTTGCGATGTAGAAAGGACGTTTTCTATTTATAAGGATGTACTTAATTCAAAGAGAACAAAATTGACAGAAGAAAACCTTGAGAAACTATTGCTAGTCAATATTAATACTCCCTTACTCAACTTGAACGACAAAATGAACAAATAAAAATGTTCCACTTATAGAAATAAAATTAAAAACTTTAAAAATACAACTTTTCAACAAATAAATATGTATTTCGTAATTTTATAGATCACCACCCGTTTGTTTTCCAATTATATAAATAAAATTAATTAATAAATATGTATTTCGTAATTTTAGATAGATAGATCACAACCCGTATGTTTTCCAATTATATAAATAAAATTAAAAACTTTATAAATACAACTTTTCAACAAATAAATATGTATTTCGTAATTTTATAGATCACCACCCGTTTGTTTTCCAATTATATAAATAAAATTAATTAATAAATATGTATTTCGTAATTTTAGATAGATAGATCACCACCCGTATGTTTTCCAATTATATAAATAAAATTAAAAACTTTATAAATACAACTTTTCACCAAATAAATATGTATTTCGTAATTTTATAGATCACCACCCGTTTGTTTTCCAATTATATAAATAAAATTAAATATTTTAGAAATACAGCCTTTCGCCAGTACTGCACTGGGCTTTGCGTCATGTGGTAAGCGTGTCCGTTCTCTATTTATAACACATATTTTGATAAATTGATGTTTACAAATGAATAATAAATAAAATATATTAAATCCGAATATACACTTCATTATCTGAACTAACTACTTCTCTTCAGTTGCAAAATTCTAAAAATTCTAATGAAAAAAAAATTATTTACGAGAATTTGTTTGTTCATTTTATTTGTAATTTAGATCACGACCGGAAGTATGCGCTGCTAACACACACGTTCTCTTTAATTATTCGCGATATTGGAACATTCCGTAATTACAGGCCATTGCAAATGTGGGGATGCGTTTTCAAAACATTCGGAATTTAAATTACAAAGTAATTTGGACTGTTCGATAGGCAGGTGACCCACATATTATTTTCCAATGGTTTAACGAAATAATTTGAACATTATGTATAGTACGTGTGTTTCAACATATATACATGCACATTACGAAAATAAATACGCCGTGAGTAATTCCAACTGACCACAGTTGGTTGTACATATTAAAAACCCCAGATTAGAACATTTTAATTTTTCGTACGAGTAGATTGGCGGCATTACTTATGTGTGTATGTTGTCGTTGTTTACTATCGATAGTTGTGTTGTATTTTGGTCGCTATCTTTCCTGAAATTGGCTTGAAATCTGAAACAGAGAGAAACAAGAAAAAATTATTTTTTTAAATTTTTTCTGGTATCTGTCTGTTTCGTTTTCCTGGATATTCCTGCGATCTGCCTAAAAATCTGTCTATTTAGAAAGGGATATTTTATTATAAATGCCTTGTTGGTATTTCCTCTGACGTTTTCCAAATCTCCAACAATCTTAAACATGCATTAAAACCATTCCAAATTTTCGAAATGCCCACTGCATTATTAAAAATACAAAAACTAATTCGAAACACGAACGATACAAACGTAAAGAAAATATCGGTACATTATTCACAGAAAATACTATAAACAAAGTCTACAATAACCTATTGTACATATAAAAAAAAACATTTATAAATTAATAATTTACAAAAAAACTATACAAGCAGATTCAATATACAGGGTCCGGCAACGAAGCGGGGACGGAAGATTACACGCGTATTTGAAAGTTAGTCAAATATTTAGTCACCGGATATCCTTCCGTACCATTAAGCGCACGTTTTAAAAATATTCTGTTTTATGCAGGGTGTTCCAGATGGAAATGCCAGACTAAAGTTGCATTTTTTAAATGGAATACCCTTTATATTAATAGATAAAATGATCCGCGCTTGAAAGCTGGTTCCATCGATATAATGTTGTATGGATCTAAAGTTGATAGTTTCTGTGTAAATAATTATTTTACTTGATAAATTGATACATTTCAGTAGGCTATTCTGCATAAGGAAAATCAAAAGATCCGAAACCAATAGAATAGAATATTTTCTACTGGTATGTACTTTCGTTGCTACGTGTTGCCTGTATATTTTTAGCTCATTGAAAAGCCCTTTTACTACGCTTTCTATTGATACCTCATTTGATGCACCTAGGATGGATCATTTGCTAATTATTTCTTTTTAGAGTTGAATCAATGAAAAATGCTTGTATTTTCAGTAGCTAATTTGCGCTCTTAAACCTTCTGTAATATCGGTTGTTCAACCAATTATCCATAAATGGTCTATAACAAGAAGAAACCCCATTAAGTACGAGAAACAGTTGATTTTCACTCAGCGGTGAAAGCAAACATTAAATGAATATAAAGTAATATAGCATTTTCAATAGATTCACTGCTGATCAAGTTATCTGGTGTTAGTTTAATAAAAAAATTGCACTAATTAATTTGTATTTTAAAGAATTTTGTAAAACCAAGTATTTTACGAATACCTAATATGAAACAATACATACCTAATTAGCTTAACATAAATCGAAATCATGTAGGAAAGAATCAAGTACGAGTAGTATTAAAAGTTTGCACTATTTTAAATAAATACTAATTATTAACCACAACATCAAATTTAATTAACAAAAGTAGTGGCACAGTAAATAAAAATAAAGTAAATGTAAATAGTAAATGCAAATAAATCAAAGAAAACTTTCAAATGTCCTTCCATGTCTCTCAATACCTAAATGAAGCCGCCTTGTGAAATTCTGTTCAACATGCTGTAATGTTTCTTGGCGAACATTTCTAAATGCCTCTCTTATGCGTTCCATCATATTTTCCCTTGTTGTAGGAACTTCCACATAAACTAGAGCCTTGACATATCCCCAAAACTAGAAGTCCAAGACAGTAAGATCTGGGCTTCGTGGAGGCCAAGCGATTGGACCACCTCGTCCTATCCATTTGTCTTCCTTCCATCGCCCTAGAAACTCCCTAACGTTAAGGCTGTAATGAGCAGGTGCACCATCGTGTTGCAACCAGAAAATTTGTCGGGTGTCAGCATCCACATGCTCAAGTAAATTAGGCAGTTCGTTCTGCAAAAATGCCAAATACGTATCGCCTGTAACGGTTCCATCGAAAAAGTACGGCCCAATGATATATGGACCAAGTATACCTCCCCAGACGTTAAGAGACCATCTATTCTGATTGTCTACATGACGTATCCAATGCGGGTTTTCTGTTGCATAATAATGCATGTTATGATTATTTACCGCCCCATTACTTTTGAAAGTAGCAAAAAAAAGTAACAAAATCTTTGTTAAAATATTTGGCATTTCTCGCATTTTATTTAACAACCAACCACAAAAGTCTGTTCTTTTAATGAAATCATCACCATGCAATTCCTGATTTAATTCCATATGGTACGGATGATACTTATGACTTCTTAAAATTCTTCGTACGCTCCTATCTTCAATAGCTGTTACCTTTGAAATACCGTCTATACTTATATGTGGATTTTCCCGTATTGTTAATAATACGGCAAATTCGCTTTTTTCATTGATTACCGGCTTATTTATTTCTTTCTTCTTGTAGGTTACACTACCAGTTTCTGTAAATCTCTCTAATAACCTTTCAAATGCTTCCGGTCTTGGCTTTCTTTCAAGGTTTGGAAATCTCTCTGCATATACTCTACTTGCTAGGAGACAATTTCTTGTACACTCCCCAAGAATAAATATCATATTCACCATTTTTTGAATACTAAAATTAGTCATTATAGCAATTTCTTTTAAAGATTGAATGAAATACTATGTAGGATGGAACGAAATTTTTGACAACTTGGTTATTAAGTATACAAGCTTAAAACTGACACCAGATAACTTGATCAGCGTGAATCTATTGAAAATGCTATATTACTTTATATTAATTTAATGTTTGCTTTCACCGCTGAGTGAAAATCAACTGTTTCTCGTACTTAATGGGGTTTCTTCTTGTTATAGACCATTTATGGATAATTTGTTGAATATCCGATCTTACAGAAGGTTTAAAAACGCAAATTAGCTACTAAAAATACAAGCATTTTTCATTAATTCAATTCTAAAAAGAATAAAAAAATAATTAGCAAATAATCCATCCTAGGTGCATCAAATGAGGTATCAATGGAAAGCGTAGTAAAAAGGGCTTTTCAATAAGCTAAAAATATACAGGATGTTCCATTTAAAAATTACGAGATTTCTTCGATTTTGCGAAATTGTGAACACCCTGTATAACGCGAGCAGTAGCAGAATTTATTTCACGTAGCAACGAAAGTGCATACTAGTAGAAAATATTCTATTCTATTGGTTTCGGATCTTTTGATTTTCCTTATGCAGAATAGCCTACTGAAATGTATCAATTTATCAAGTAAAATAATTATTTACACAGAAACTATCAACTTTAGACCCATACAACATTATATCGATGTAACCAGCTTTCAAATGCGGATCATTTTATCTACTAACATACAGTGTGTTCCATTTAAAAAAATGCAACTTTAGTCTGGCATTTCCATCTGGAACAGCCTGTATAAAAAAAAAATTTAAAACGTGCGCTTGATGGTACGGAAGGATATCCGATGACTAAATATTTGACTAACTTTCAAATACGCGTGTAATCTTCCGTCCCCGCTTCGTTGCCGGACCCTGTATATACGTGTGCTTTGAAGCATCAATTTTTTTAACTTGATGTTATCCACGTGATCAATCCTTCTTCGAAAAAATCTTCCATACATGATTACATCAAAAAACTGTTTTTTTGACTGGTTGACTCTAGGATAGTTCTCCTATCGGAGCATTCTCTAGACACAAACTGGTGTAAAAAGTTATACAACGTATCACTTACAGCAACCAGGAAAATTAATCCAAAGATAAAAACTTTCCCTATTTCTATTTATAACTGGACAAAGCAAATTGAAAACGACATTATTACTTGTTGTACATGTAACAATCTAAACAAATACATATTTTTTCCCCGCGAACAATATTTCTGCAAAATACCTCTTTTAAATAGAATGCTTTTATTGTATTGTGTTATATAAATATTCGGATACGTAATCTGAATGGAATGATACTACTGTGTTCTACATTACGAGTCAGAATCCAGAAATACAGCAGTATTCTATAGAAACTCCATTTGTGAGAAAAAACATTTATTCAAACTGATAAATTTACACACAAGTTAGATATAATATTGTCGTGTCTTATATCCTTCCGTTTATCCAGGTTTATTTATAACCTGCCTTAAGTGGTGTCAGATTTAAATTTCTTTTAATATCGGGCCTCAACGTCCTCAAAGGCCCTAAATTTCTCTCTAATTTGATTTAAATTCGGCAAAGATTGAACGATCTTCCAATCTTTCCAATAAACTTTATGCAATTTTTCCACTTTCGATGGAATTACATAAGCTCGCTTGGATTCTTCGAACCGATGTCGGCAAAGCACTTTCTTGTTGATCTCCGGAGAATCTTCGATCGATCTTTGCAAAAGATCTATTAATGCATCTCCGCTTTCACTATACGATAAGCATATTTACAACCAGGCATTGTGACTTTAACGACGTCCTGGCTAAGTTCCATCCTTGGTTGACCATTTAGTTCGACCATTTTGTAAACACAACCAAGAGCCGGTTGTCTTTGGCAAGTTACCAAATGAGTGCCAATACCAAAACAATTAATCTTGTGTCCTTGGTCGTTCAAACCCAATATCGTTTCTTCGTTAATATCGTTGGAGGCCATAATCACGAGATCGGTGAACCATGGAACATTATGTTTAGAATAACGCCTTTTATGGCCCACTTTTGGAAAAGAATACAAAACGAAGACGGGACATGGACTTATTCTTTGTAATTGTATCTCCAGCAGTCTTTGGTAGAATATCGTGAGCAGGGCATAGTCCTTCGACACATTTGAACGTCATCGCAATAAACTTGTTCGAAAGTTTCCGGATAGCGGCAGCATCTCGTAATGATAATTCGAAAAGTCGCTCAGTATTGACATATGATATCGTGGAAAATATTGGAATATAATAGAAATTAGTCGAAATATGTCTCTAGAAATTATATGCTCAAACCGGTACTATATACACCGCGGAAGCGAAATCTAATTTTCTCGCTTCTTATATGAAACAAACTAATCTATATAATATCTACTTTTTTATTGATGGCACTTTAAAAGGAAATAAATATCTTCAATTAATCAGGTCTCAAACTCTACAAACGCTTCCAAGTTTTGTCTATACTGATGTGCAGGCAATACAGTTTCAACAAGAAAAAAGAATATGCTCAAACAGGTACCATATACACCGTGGAAGCCAGCAAACTGAACGTTGTGGGAGCTGTAGTTGGCCCACCAATTCCAGTTTGTTCTCCTCTCGTAGGCGTTGGTCAAAGTACGCTATAAGAGTCAGTTCCTACCTACGGCGTGCATATGCAGCGATGGCGTTCAGAAGATGGCCGAGAACAGATCGAAATCGGTAGTCGTATCGTAAAAATTTTATGGGAGCTTCTATTTATTGTATATGCCCTTAGTTATTGGAGGCGGCGTGTACGACTAAATAAAAGACGGTAGGTAGCGACACTCAGTTCTGCTTACGGAAGCTCAAATCTGAAAACGGAGAAAAGAGATTGCGCGATTGTAGGCGCATGCGAATACAGACTATTAAAAAAAACAAAAGCGATATCCACAACGACGAAATGCTACACAGGATTCCTGCAATCTGAAAATAAAGTTCAAGGCAGCCAACTTGCTAAAGAGAGAGAGCTAGAGAGCCGTTAACTTATATATTGACAAATTTAAATAAACCAACAACGTAAATGAAAGTGCTATTCAGTTATATCCTATTCAAAAAATATGTTCACCCTGCATTTAATGTCAGCCTGTATATTAAAAATATGAAATTTGAACATTACTAAAGAAAAAAACTAAGTATACTATGCTACGAGAGCCCATAAAAATAAATATTTAAATATATAAATTAAATAAATAAATAAATATTAATTAAATTATATCGCAAAAAAAAACAAAATTAGCAAATTAGTATAGATTACAAAATTTAATTAATTAAGCGTTTCTATGGATCCTTAGAGAAAACTGTTCACAGTAATACAATCAGTTAAACACATAATAATTTTCATACGTGTAATTCAAAATTTTAAATCAAATACATTTTCCTGAAATTTAACAATTATAACGTAAGCGCATCTGCATCAAGAACGTACATTTTTTTTTTGGAAGTCTCGCAAAATGTTTCGGAAAAAAAAATTAAAAATATGTCAAGAAGTTTTACTTAAAAAATATATGACTGTACCAATATGAATAGAAATTTAAGATAAATTCAAATACCGGACAAAAAGGATGTATTACGTTAAAATTATTAATCACCAAAACTGAAATATAAATTCAAATATAAAAAATCAAAAATCTTACATAATATATGTTACACAATTCCTCCAACTATGATTGAATATTTAAATTCGAAACGTTAATTAAAATTTTAAATTGAACAAGTAATTAATTAATATCTCAAAAAATAGGTAAACTATGAATATAAATGTATTAAAACGGTAAATTAGGACTATTATCAGGATAAAATAAAACAAATTTTAATGAATTTCACTTTTTAATTGACACTGCAACGATCGTTTCGCTCCATCAGACATATAACTAACTTATTTACAAATTTTTTAACACAAGCATACGGTAACAAACACATGTTTTATTTTAAATAGTTGAAGGAATGGGTAAATTAGGAATATGAATCCGCCGCGAGTTGCGACTAAGGTGTGAGGTGTCCGGCTATGTCTTCGCCAGGGGTAGTTTTATTTATTCCGAAGACTCGTATAGGATATGCCGAACTAAAATAATGCCAGAATAAGGGAAGATTTCCCCTTACAGCTTCTAAACTCCAAATAACGGTAAACGGAAAATCCAAGAATGCTACATGTGTTACGCAATGATCCGCATTAGCGATAATAAAAACTCAAGCCGTAGTTTTCGTGAATTCTAAACTTTCCATTTAATCGACGATACAAACACAACTCACAACTGGATTTGTTAACGGCCTGCGATCGAATGTCTCTATACACGGGTGAAATCGGAAACGGTAGGCGGGAGGACACGGTTACAAAATATTAAATCAGAGGGCGATACATACACGTTAAATGAAATTAAACTCGTAAAATGAAAATTACACAAAATTATTTATTTTGAATTGTCACGATACACAAAAGCCGAAAAAATGAAATTGGTAAAACCTAAGCCATGATGGAAATTGTTCTCAAAGAGTCAGTAATTTGTATGTACTTAAATAGATCAATTTCATCTAAAGTAACGATTTTTAATTTAATACAAACCACGTGAGAGCGTTAAATTGTTAAAAGATGGACGCTCGTAGCTTGTGTTGATTTGTTCCAGGCTAGCTGTAGCGTCTTGACAATAATGTAAATGATTTAATAATAGTAGTTCCTGTAGCTGGCCTTGCAGGCTTTTGGGGCAGTAACATGGTAAGTTTGTTACAACTTGAGCCGTTCGGCATATTAGGATGGTAATGTGACTAGCGCTACGCTCGGACCGCCTATTATTACCCCAGAATTCTCTCCTGGTGCTCATTTTTGACAGTCTGAGTGATAAAAACGCAATAGATATTATTGGCTACACCAGCGTTTGAACCCGGTTCATCAGATATCTAGTCTCCTACCCTCTAGACCAATCTAATGATTTAAAATAATAAAATATTGCGATAATGAGTATCAAAGGACCAGGCCGTGTATAATGTGCTGAAGTAGATGTTTATTAAAATTTATTAAATAAATAAAAGCACAACACCGTTTCCTTAAAGTTTTATTTAACATTTACATGAAAAAAAAAATACGTTTCGAAATGTATTAAAGTAATTAAATGGAAGCTATATACTATATAAGTAACGACGAATAAGTATATATAAGTACCTATGAAAAATAACAAAATAAATATACACTGAAAATAAGTTAGTTGTTTCGTAAATTAATCTTGGTGAATGTTAATTAAAATAACACCTGTATCGAACAATATGGAGGCTACCTTCGAATGATGTTGCGATCAGATATATGCTTCACTGTGTAAGTTTGAACTAGCAGTTGTAGTGAGTAATGTTTACCTTGTGGCAGGCAGGAAACATTTTATGATCTAGTTTAAGAATAACCAATCATATCGCAAATAGCGAAGTCTAAGAATTAAGAATTAATTAAAGATGCGAGCGAAAGGGTTGCGATGTCAATGAAATTAATCAAGCAGAATGCAATTTTGTTGAATCTTTGATAAAAAAAAATCAAAATAACTTTGTTAAAAACATATTATATACAACACGATTTTTCCACAGTTAGGTACTGGGCCAAAAAAAATGAACATCGAAGTTTATCGTCACATAATACCGGCAAAAATTAAATGCACAACGGTGTATACAAAATATCCACATAATTCCTCTTGTACAGACTTACATTATATATGTGCTAAACTTGTAGTTCGGGTTTGTCCCTTGTGTTACTTCGAAATTTCTCTAAATACTTGGCCAACTGAAATATTAAACATTACGTGAAAACAAGCGAAAATTCAATAGAAACTGTGCTCTACACTATTTATGCAGTAACTTGTGTGGACTTTGTTGTACAGCGCGCTCCAGTTCCTCTATAAATGCGAATGCAAATTTTATAGTTCAATTTTCCAGAGAATGCTTTGATCTGGAAGTGTAATTCGAACAAAGTACAGATCTTACACAGGTGAATATAAAATGAGTGCTAGGTGGGCATGTAATTTATTTCCAAGTTCTAGCTTTGGTATGCATTTGAAGAAGGTCGATGTTATTATCATTTAATAGTTTAAATGCAATTACTGAATACTATTTTCTTCTTGCTATAACAGTCAAATTTCGTGAATTGTTTTCGCCGCGAAATATTTAAATGGTACAGCTGTTTCATCAAAATGTCAATAGAAATAAATAATTTTAAATAAATTCAATTTATAATAAATTATCGGATGTAAATGAATTTTGTTGTAAAAGTCGATAGAGTGAATTTTTCTAAATATTACCAAATACATTTATAACCTTAGATGTTGCATTAACTGTTTGAAAATTGCTCATCAAGTTGTATACGGGCCATCCAAAAGTTTGTGTTACTATATTCTAAACATGATAATAAATTTTTAAATAACATTAATTAATGGATTTTTCTTGTTCCCATAGGTTAAATAGTTCCAATGAACCTGTGAACTATAAATATATATATATATAATTATAGAACATTTCTTGACCGTACAAATATAAATTTACTTATATTTGGGTTATCTGTCTGTTTACATTAAAACTCAAATGTTCTTTCTCAATATTTCGTAAATATATTAACGGCTTCATCAGGAAAAGCTATAAAATTGCAATATACACTTTACTCTTATACTAATATACTCAAAAAGAAAACTTACAGCTTGAGTTAAGCGTTGGTAGTCTTATTAATTAATTTACACATAATTGTCAATAGCAACTCACAAATAATACCTGAACATTACATTTGCAAATAACAACTAAACCTGTAAAATTTCAACTTCACCTTTTTCACCCGCATGTCTGCATAATATGTATGTGGAAACAAATGTCTCCTAATTTCTACGTTGGGTCCTTATACGGTTGTAAAAAATGGGGTAAGAAAAAAAGGTCTACATATAAAATCTATCTACATACATTAAGTTATTGTAACTAAAATAAATTCTCTGGTTACAGTGTTATGCGCACGACATTAAAAATATTAAAAATAACTATTAATTCTATGTTTAATAAATTTGAACCTGTTAATGTAACGATATGTCGTTTTTTTTTTTAATTTTTGAAATTAGTTTTGGTATCAGGTGTAACAAATTATACATTTTTGAAAAGGAAAAGAAAAATTCTTTTCGATGGCGTCATAGCCAACTATGACCCCCCCTAAGAAAAATGAAACTTGACCATTGTAACTCAATTACTGTAGCAGTATTCAAAAATCTAAATACACCAACAGATTCCTATTAAAAAAGTGCTTTAAGGAAGTGCAAATTAAATTTGTATTATTTTAAAAATAAATGAAAATCGAAAAATACAAAAAATTCACTTCTTTGCTATAGCGCCTGAAGTACGTTAAATATTCAAAGCTAGTCTATAGGGTTTGGTACAACTTTACCTCTGGAGTATTTGATCCCATTTAACCAAATCTCTATCTCTCAGAATAAGCGAGATTCCCATGTTGCGAATGAATCTGTGGACACACTGTATATATATATATATATATATATATATATATATATATATATATATATATATATAGAAGATTAGACGGTTGATCTATTAATAAAATAATCTAGCAAAAAGTGATAATGAAAATAATAAAGGTTAAGAAAGTAAAAGTTAAATGATTTGAATTTATAATTGGGCGCCTTATAATATGAAAATAGATTTAGATCAACGCTATCTATGTTCTTAATATACCAACTAGCAGTCGTGAGCATGTAATAATTAGAATATGACTCTTCAGGATCATCGTAGATAGAATGTGAATGTTTATTCCTTTGTATGGTGATTAAATAAATAAATCAAATATAAACTAACTCTTACAACCAAACACTAGTAAATAAAAGAGTGAATTAAGTGATAAAAATAAATAATTTATTGAAATAAATAAGAAATCTGTAATTTGAACAAATAGATGTGTCTAGCGACAAATATAAACAACTACAAATAATAAGCACGTGTGTTGGATACTTAAAGGTTATGTGTAGTTAAGAAATATGATCTTATATTAATTTCCAACAGTTTATACAATAAATCAGGTATGTACAACTATGTTAAAAATATTTATATGGGATAACTATAATGTGGTTGTCTAGGATGTAAATGAAAGTAAAATTCAGGATTTTATTAAATTGAATAATTTGTTTTAATTAAATAATATTAACTTTTCGACTTTGTTTGTTGTAGAATATTGATAGAAGTGAACCTGTTTTCCAACGAACTCTGCGGTTATTCAGATTGAGAGCGTCGTGATCGGGAAAATGCAAAGTGCGGGTCCTCCAATTTTGATGACGGCGTATGCGGCGTGAAAACGGTTTAGATTCTGCCTTCTCGACGGAACTCCAATATTAAAGATGCTTGTCTCGTATTTTCTAAGTTTCCAAGCGATTGACTTCAGGTTTGTTTTCAAAAGATGGGCCAATTATTAATATCTTGATTCGGCATAAATTTTTAATAATATCACTGGTATTTTAATTTTTATATAACTTTTTAAAGGAGTCGAGCAAAATTACGGCCATACGGTTTTAAGGTTTTTAGAAAAAGACGCCGATAGCGGTTATTTATTTTCAAAGCCTAGTTAATATTGTAAAATAGCCTCGAAGTTTTACTTTTTCTAAATCCACATACAAGAAAAATATAAACAATATGAAGATTTTGTCATAATAATTAAATTTATAAAATAATTTTCAAGTTGTCTAAACATGCATTCAAATATTAGGTTATGTTGTATTTGTGTGTAGAAAATAACATTTTCGCGGGTTAATAGCATTTTTAAAAAGTGGGCGTGTCTAACTAGTATCGATACAAAATATTGATGTAGATAAATTAGATATCTGTTATTTGGCGCTAAAGATTTGAATTATGAAATTGAAAATAAAAATATAAAAGTAAGTTTAGAAATAAAAATAGGTTAATTTAAAAATATTCAAAGATCGTTATATTAATTTATATACATTTCGATACTAATTTTACAAATTAAATCCGCCAATTTAACCCTTCTTCTATGAGTTTTATAAATGTTAACACTGTTTTTCCCATTATAGATGCTGGAATATGGGTGCTGTTTGCCCCATTACAATATATATATATATATATATATATATATATATATATATATATATATATATATATATATGTATATTAAAAATAATAGATTTTTATTGGTTTTAGCGACCTTTTATTGAATTTTGATGTTGTTTACGACGTTTCGACTTTTATCAATTCAGTCCTTTTCAAGCATCTGGAAACAAGAATCATTACAATGAACATGAGAACTGTGTTTGTTTCGTGTGATAGATATAACAATTAAATTAACATTTTTAATTTTAAAATTATATTAAGAAATGAATTATGGATTAGGTTAGCATTTTACGTTGAAAATTAAATAACATTAAATTAAAATAGCTTAAAAGAATGGTAGGGGAACATTAAAGTGATTAATATCATGTATGAATTAATTGGAGACTTAACAATTATTAACAAATTTAAGTTTAAAATTAGATTAAAAAATGATTACAAATTGAGTTAACATTTAACGTTGAAAATTACATAAATTAAAATAAAAAATAAAAAATAGCTTAAATGAATAGGTAGGGAGACATTAAAGTGATTAACATCTGTATGAATGATTTGGAAAGTTGAATTACACTACAAATAGGTAAAGAGAACAAAGAAAAGACAAATACACTCACATTTGTTGTTCGTTGGTTTTACAAGGGTACGTATTCTGTGTAACACATGTATTTTGGACATCCGAGACCAAATTTCTTAGGAAAGACCGTGCTTGTGCGGATATTGTAAGTGAACTAATACTTTAGTTTGCGGGGGTTTTAATTCCTGTTCTTTGGAATGAGCATGGTGGTCAGGACCGTATTTAGGGGTATATGTTAACGTTGTTTTTTCTAATGGGAGCTATTTTTTTCCCGTTTTGTCTTGTGCGTGCAGGGGGGTTTTTTGGTTTTATCTATTGTTTTATGAGAGGGTAATAGAGTTTTGAAAGCCTATCAATTTCGTTTCTGTCGTTGATTGTTTTGCTATTTTTGAAAATGTGTATCATTTCTAAGACTTCTCTGGCTTTTGTGTTCTTTTTTGTGTTATTACTTTGGTGTTTTCAAAATCAAAATTATGTTTAAGTGTCAATTGTTGTTTTTTTAAAGCAGTTTGATTTTTTGCGTATTTGTGACCTTTCAATCTTTCTTGTAGTAACTGTTTTGTTTGGCCTATGTATATTTTGTCACAGTCTTTGCAGGGTATGTTGTATATTGTGTGTGATTATCTTAGTGTAGGTGTTGAGTCTATATATAGTATATATATATATATATATATATATATATACATAATGTGAACCGCTACATATGTTAATTTCTAAATAAAGGTCTGTCACAGTGCTGTCAGTATATTTTGAAGTTTTTTTACGTTAAACATAAAACAGAAATAATATTTAAACACCCACTAATTCTTCAGTATATTTCGGCGGCACACACTCTGAACGAGTCAGTAAGTAAACGTTCAAAATTGGCTGCAACAAAGAGCACTTATGTGATATGCAAATGTCCGGACGAACGGCAAACATTCAGGGGCTATCATGTAATTTAAAATGGTATACCTGAGAGCCAGCAAGTTCAACAAAACAACCCCTCCGGCGGAGAGCGTTACTAGGACGACAAAGAGGACCCACTAATTGTACTCAAATTACCATATAGCAGTGTGAAATTTGGCCGTGCGATGGAATCGTCTTTAATAGGGTGAGCGGACGATGAACGAGATGAGTCTCTGGGTCATAGGTTTCGTGTACAACAGTATATTTATTTATTTATTAAGTTAGCCGGAGAAAAAGTATTTCACTTATTAATTACGAGACCTAATTAAACGAGCGAAAACATACACCGTTCTTTTTCCTTATTGTTGTTTTAATTTTCATAGTCCAACCTTTTCGTTGTGTTTGAATTTGTAGTGTGGTTATATTTTTCGTGTTAACACAACCTCACATGTAATGTAATACATTAGTTGGGATATATAAAACCAGAAACCCGAAGGTTTGTCAGTTGGAAATTCCTTAGAATTTGTTCAAATAAAATTTGCAAAATTAATTATCAGTCAACAAAAGAGAAATACGAAAATGATTTAGATTTAATCAAAAATATTGGTAGATGCGATGGTTTTGAGTCAGAAATAATGAATAAATTAATTAGAAAAATTAATTTAAATAAGACACTCCGCGATTCCACATATCTGCACCTCAACAAAATTCTGACAAAATGTTCAGGTGTTAACAATATCATCAAATCACGAAAATCTAAATAGACTTGTTAAAGAACTGAGTCTCCAAGTTACATTCCAGTTCGGAAATTTAATCAAATCTCTTCTAGGAATCGATAAAGATAAAATTGAGGAAAATCAGAAACGTGGTATATATGAAATTAATTGCCGTGATCGTAAATAATTATGTTGGTCAAACATACAAAACGGTTAATAATAAACTATTATAAAGAACGTATATCACATATTAAATTCAATAAACGAAGTAAATCGAACGTTGCCTGACATGCGTCAAAAACGAATCATAATATAATTTGGAATTGCCTAAAGTAAATTAAAAATATAAACAATCTAAAAAACTAGATAATTGTGAAAGTATTTTTATTATTAAAAGCAAAAATAGTAAATACTACGTTTGTGATAGATTACGTGCACTGCCATCAACCATGATAAAAAAGCATGGCCGTCTCTAATGAGGAAAGTTTTTGAAGGCACATTATAAATTGAAATTTATTCTCTAAATTAATTTTAGAAAAAAATATTACTGTAGATAGTTTTTTGTTTTTAATTACATTTTACCAAAACACAATTTTAATGTAATTTTTAAATTATAAACAAAACTATTTCATTTACTTTTCAACAATAAAGATAAAATTCAAAAATATAAAAACCTGGAGTTTATTAGTTGACTTGTCCAGAGTGTAATAGCTTTTACGTAGGTCAAACTGGTCGCTCTATCGAAATTTGATATAAAGAAGATTTACGTTAATTTAAAAATAATAAACCGGATTCTAGTTTCAGTGATCATATTTTAGAAACAGGACATCTTTTTCCTGATTTGAATAAAACATTAATTTTAAAAACTCAACAAATAAATAATATTATAACAATATACAGTATTTATTAAATACTTTTTCCACAAAAATTTTAACAAATATCGGACCTGTATAAATACGACAGGAGTTATATTACAAATTTTACATGCCTGAAGGGCGAATAAAGATTATCGGAGATTTCTGCTGACGTACATCCAAAATATTCAAAAATAAATGCGAAATATAAACTATGTATTTAAATTGACGGAAAACTTCTATAAAAATTATTGAATGCAAATGTTAAACTATATAAATAAATTGCTAAATACAAATATTAAAATATAGAAATAAACTATAAAATGTAAAAACTCAAAAAAGGTATGTAATCCCTTACGACAATTACTAATCGTATCCTAAATACGTATTTCGACAACTAAGTTGTCATCATCAGTAGGTAAAAACCACTAATTAAAGTGTCGCATATGGGGCACTGTATACCTAACACATATTGTAGTGGCTTTTTCCCCGAAGATAATTTTGAACAATGTATTTTATTTATGTACATTTACTTTTGCAGGATATTTTTATATATTTTGAAAATTATTTTATTTTGATGTTGGACCGATTCTTTTGATTATATCTGTATATTTCTGTGACGTATATAATAGTTATAGTTTCACATGTGGTCGCATTTTTGCTCCGGATAAAGAGGTTAGAGGGGTGTAACCTTCAGACACACATTGAATATTGGTAGATACGGTTGATTTTAAAGAAATAGTTAATTAACTATAGTTTTTTATTAATATCACGTTTATTGTTATTAATTGGTTGATGGTGATTAGATTTCATTGCGGGATTATTAACGAGGGTTTTGACTCGTTAATTTTGATTAATTTTACACTTATCTGCCATGTGTGTTTCAAATATAGTTTTTATATTTTTAAAAAACGTAAGTAATATTAAAGATTTAATATTTCAATGCATTGATTATATTTAATTGATTGTTAGAGTTATAGTCATTATTGATTATATTTAATTTAGATATGTTTGATAGATTTGAATAGCAAGGAAAATTTTCATATTTTTTATGAGGGATTTTTTTCTTTATTAATGTGTAAAATTTTTGTTGAAGTCAAGTTGGAGGGAAATTTATATTCATGTTTATGTGCGCATGATCTGGTTTTAGACACGCGTGATAACAGTTTGTAATCTGTTTGACGTTTGTATTTTGGGATTAAAGTAAACAATTGAAATTAAAAGTTTTCCATACTATTTAATTAATTTAAATTTTGTTCGCGTATAATTGGAGGCTTTTCATTGCGAGCGTGTCACTTATCTGGCAATCCTTTTCCCTCCTGCTTTTTGTTTATTAATGCAATTAGCTATCTTAATATTTGATTAAGATTTTTTCTTTTTTCTTTTTTTTTTTGTAATAAAGACATATTGTGGAAAAGTGCTTGTTTTAATGCTTATATTTTGTTTTTCTGTCCACGTTCGTAAATGTACCTGAGACTTTAGAGGACTCTATTAAAAGAAATAAACTCTCCAAAAGGCGGCCCGGACTCATTGTGGTGCATTGTGGGTTATCTTCAATAACTTCTGACAATTCGCTGCAATATGTTAACGCAACAACTTTAAACGGCGTCCACGTATACATTGACTTTAAAATAGAAATATATCGACTAAAAATTCCGGCAACTTACCTCTCTTAAGAAAGCGGTAACCAAATGTGTTTATTCTCTCTTCGCACGCCTTCAACCTTACTACCTCTTTTCTAAGAATGAAAAGAGACAGCTATGCAATCGAACTGTTGTCTACGTTAATCGTCTTCAGTTTGTTTTTAACGATATGAATACTTTTATATGCGTCAAGATCTGGGGGATTATTGATGGCTTTGACAAGTTTTAACCATTTAATCGACATATTGCGTTTTGTATTTAAGGAATGATTGGCCACGTTAGATTTTTCTGGCCCTTGCTCGAAATACTTAATGGAAGTTTCGATACGTGCAATCACCTGTTCTATAGGAATCTGACGGCTTGGCAAACAGTATCTTAAACCTTTGTTTAAGAGATCTACTTCTACATCAATAAAATTCTCGGATGATTGATTGGTCACTAGTGTTTCTTTTACAGGAATTGTATTAATATACTTTTTTGGTGGACATAACTTAGTTTTAAGAGTTTATTTTTCAATTTATGATCTTTAATTTCCGTTATCTTCCTAAATAAATAAAATTACACCACTCTTTAAATTCGTGTTGTTCATACTTTTAGTTAACTTTAAATGCAAATTATATAATTCTAATTCTAATTTACTACGTTTACTGTACAGATATTTCATTTCTAGGTTCAACCATTTCATTTTAGCATATGAAATAACTTTATCGTTTTTTCTACAATTTGTCGTTACATTTACGTTCATGAGTTTAGGAAAAACATTGTTACTTTTACACCGACACATTGACTAGTTGTTCTACCTACTGATGATGACAACTTAGTTGTCGAAATACGTATTTAGGATATGATTAGTGATTGTGGTAAGGGGTTATATACCTTTTTGAACACGTATTCTTCATTGACTCGATTCAATTAGTAGCTTGGGTTTAGAAAATAACTTAGTTAATCAAAAACATGACTTTTTTCGGGATTAAAAAAGCTAAAATGATTTAATTTAAAATATTTTTAGGAATAGACCAACGGAATTTCAAGAACGACAACCAATTCTCTACATAATTACGTTGGCGTTCGAAAAAACAGATATTAAGAGACCAAACTAATTTCCGTGCGCGCCATGAGCGCCGGTATGGGAGTGTAATTCGTAATATATTAGAATATGCGATAGAATAGGGACGCAACATGAGCTTATTACCGATATAAGTATAGAAGTAGAGACATTTATTCTATCAGAAATAATTAAATATACATTTGATTTTCTTTAAAGTAATATACATAAACCCGAAAAATAAGAATAGTACATATTATAACAGCGTTGAATGTACCTATAAATAAAATGGAAAATGTATGAAATCAGTGATTGTGCGCACGACAGAGGATTTAAAAAAAACACTTACCGTTTTAAGCGTCTTCCAAGGATTGACAAACTGGAGAAACTCGATTGTATATTTTCAACATCAGATGCGTGCCTAAGGTTATTTCTGAAAAACATGTCCGCCGTGAGGAAAAAATATGTTTATATTCGGAAAACGAGCGTTCTACATCTAGAGACGTTATATTCGCATAACCAAAATACTTTTTTAAGCAACTTAACGCATCTGTAGACGTGCCCTCACAAATACGTGTTAAGGTGTCAAAATCTGCATTTCTGTCTAAAACACTTTCAAATTTAATTAGAACACTTTCACTTTTTGCGTCTTCTACATCACACAGTTGTGCGTGAACATTTTTAACGATTTGCAGTGATTCCTCTAACGACAGCGACGAATTTTCTAATTTTGTTATTGCTTCTTCGAGTCCCAAGTAATTCTCACAAATACTTTGTAAATCCATTTATATCTGGGCATCTTGAATTTTTTTCTCGCTTGTATTGATAGCTGCACTTCCTTTCGGATCGAATGATAAAACCTCGTCCTTAATTTTTTCAAAATGTTCATGATAGTAAAACCCCGCCCGTAACCATGTACCCCAACGTGTCAGAATCGGCTGTGGTGGCTCAGGGGTATGGGGACACAATTCGTGAAATTTCCGAATATGTTTTGGAGATTTCAGGAATACTGCCTTTGTACTCGATATTAAAGTATCTACCTCTGGATAACATCCACGAACCTGTTCTGCCACATGGTGTAGAACATGGAGTTTACAAGTAATATGTAACAAGTTAGGACAATATTTTCTAAGAGACCGGCCTACAGAACATGGTTGCGGCACCATCGGTCATAAACATTAATACTTAAAGGAAAGTTTCGAAAGTTTAAATTTAAAATAGCACCTGTGAAATTTTTCCGACATTACATTGTTCTAGTCGTCTGGATGCTAATCAAATTGAGGACGTTGGTTGATGTGGTTTCATATTACGCATCATCACATTAACTACAGATTGTTTCTTTGCTGTCAGTTATTTCGTCCACACATAACCACAGTTTTTTATTTTTCAGTTCGGCTTTGATTTTATTTTCAACCTGTTTACGCACCCATGATAAATTCCTTCATAACGTTGTCGTGCTCGGTAATGTTTGATTCGCGTATTTATTCCAAAATGAAATAAATGAATCATTACTTAACAAGGTAAACGGCAGTGTACACACACTCATAGTTACACATAGTTCATGTATAAACTGTTGTCGATTAATTTTGTTATTATTGTGCATCGAACTGCTTACGTGTTCTTTACAATGTGTTTTTGACCAACACATTAGATATGTATTGCACACTAAACATTCAATTTTTAAGCCATCGTATATTAAGTCCGGGAAATCCATAATAAACTTTATTCACTTCGTCTGACAACCGTCGTTTTCTCGATTTAAGTGTCGACGACATTTTATTACGTATGCTTACACTTACATGCAGTCTAAGCAAGTACCAAACACATACTGAATGCTTTTTATTAGTTCTGATGCAATACAATCATCCTCACATCGGCGCACATGGCGCGCACGGAAATTGGTCTGCTCTAGATATTAATATTAATTTTTTTGTTATGCATTTAACAATAGAATCCTTTACTTCCGGTTTATTACATGATATTAATGCATAAAAAATTCAATTGCCTATAAATTCTCATTTATTCTCAAGTTACGAAATTATTCATTACGCTTCAAGTGACGTGCGTAGAATTATTTATTCGTTCAATTCGAGAACCGAATATGAAGTGTAAGAATAATTAGAACGAAATTTGTTCGAACAAGAGACATTTATTTATACGTGCGGTGCGGAATTATCTATAATTTCGCACAAGATCCATGGCAGTTGATTAAAAAAGTTTGTCGATGAAAATTGCGCAAATCGAATGGGGAAATGTGTGCTACTACTGAAGCTTAATCATTCTTGTTTTATTACCGCGGATTTTAAAATTAATTGCACGCAAATTCGAATTGCACTGTCGACGAATCAGGAACGTTATTTCAGGGTAGCATTATAAGTGATAAATAACTAATACCGGGCTACTGCAATGCATATGCACGTATAGAGAAATTGCAGGGATTTTATCAAACCGACAGGACATGCGTTTACATTACTGATTGCGTATGTACATGGTGACTATTAGTTTAATTATTAATTGCGCTCTTTACTTGTTGTAGTTGTATGCTTTCAAATAGACTGCAATTTTAACTAAAAAGCGCTGACTGAAAGCATTATAGAATGTCAAAATATGTTAGTCCAGACACTTTTTTAAGAAAACCTTAATTAAATACAAAAAAAAATAAGTTTTGCGAGTAACATTCTTCTCCGCAAAAAAACCGGAAACATCAACTGATCAGATAACACACAATAACTGGCCAACAAATCGGAGACTGTGGCTTATAAGTGAATAATAAAATTAAAAAACCCTTACCACAATAGAATTTAATGATTCTAAATACGTATTTCTACAACCACGTTGTCATCTTCAGTAGAAAAAACAGTGTAACACTTGAACGCACAAAAACACTCACAGAAGGATTGTTCTGAACGTCTTCTAGTTTAACACAGTGTTAAACAACACTATTTCACTGAGTTTCACCGATTTGGATTTCAAGTGAGTTAATATAGTATCTTTAATACATTTAGCAGTTCCCAACTCACATGTGACATGCCCGAAATAGTCGCTTCCTGGCTCTGATAAAATCACATAATGGTCTTCTAGTACCCTTTTTCTGTAAAATTTATTTTTTTTCCGAATACTAATCAACGTTTTATCCTTTTTCCCATCAAAATACATACCGCGTAGGGTTTTCTTGCGATCTGCATCCTGTAAAGCTGTTCTGACTTTAGTTCTTTCACGGCGCAACTTTGAACGATCAATAACACCACTTGGATCCGTTAGTGAAATAATGCCAACATCTTTTAACACAGATGAAGCTATAATGGCAGCGGCTCTGTCAGAAACTCCAGTACGATCGCAGGCAAGAGCTAATGATGGTCAATTTAATCTCCTTTTTTTTGGTGGCGGATCAACTTTTTTTTTGGTGCTTCAAGGTAAGGACTAGAAGCTACGCTATCGCTTGAACTGTCGCTTTCGATTGCCAAGTCTTCAGGTAAAGAACGCGAACAACACGGTTTCTCAAAATCAGTTATCTCTCTGTTACGCGATAAACTTTTTTGTTTTCTTTCTTCTTTTTTCTTATTTTCTATAGTTTCAACCACATCTACACCGCCTATGACCATTTTTCTTGTTGTTCTTTGATCGAGTAAAATTTATTTCTTCCTTGGGAACACTACTGCCTTTTAAACAATTACAATTTGAGAAAAGTTTACATTTGCAACTGCAAACATCAAATAATCTGTGGGACTCAGTTATAAATCTATTGATCTTTTCTTCGTAATTTTTGTTTGTTTGACGACCTATAAAATTTTATTAAGATTCTACATTTGTCATGGTAGGAACGAATAAGTTGAAGAATTCTCTTAACACTAACAGTTGGCAGCGAAGCTTTTTGCCAAATTTCTAAAACTTCTTGAGCCAATATTTCGGATATGTCATGAACGGTTGGCTCTTTTACTGTTTTATTGGGCTTTAATTCATTTTTAATGAATAGGTAATTTTTCATAACGTCATTATAAGTTGGTAATTGAGATACTGGTAACTTCTCTGGTAATCCGAACACAGCACAGGTCATCATTTGTCGTGTTTTGACTTGAGGCATTTTACTGTAATAAACATATATAATATGTGCTAAAGTATTACAATAATATCTGAAACCTAAATAGGAAATTGAAAATATGTACTACTTACATGAGTCTTATTTCTTGATCTCAGACGTAAAATTCAAATGGTATCACAAGTGAAATAGTACTCACACGAGTTGACTATAGCGTTCGAATAACGTTTTAGGAGAGTTGCGAAATCGTCTCCACGTGCTTCAACACCCACGCGTCTTAATACGCCCGCTTCGGATTATATTTTTCTATCTTATACTAACTGCGCAACACTCAGTGTGTGTAGCGTTCATTAAATATTTTTGATTTTTCGACTAAATTCATGAATTTTGCCAAACTTAATAATATCGGGGGCACCTCTAAATATATCATGTGCGAAGTGAAATTTTCTGTGTATATTTGGGAGATAATAGAGCAACTTTTTATAGGTATTCCAAAGCTATTGCTAAATAAGACAAATCTAAATCTAAATTAGACAAATCTAAATCAAGTGGTTGTAGCCGAGTTGAGGCGGATGCTCTGAAAGTAAATGCATTGGTGACCCAACGCGTTCACTGATAACTCTAGGCAATAAAAGAAGCGGTCTGATGTATAAAGCAATAAATAAATTTGGAAAAACATGCCGATATTAATAACCCTACGTAATAAAACGAGTGGTCTAAATTATAAAGCAACACCTATCATAATGTGAAGTTGTTTACGAATATGTGTAGGCGTAATTTGAACAGAAAGCATTTTTCTAAATAACGGGCAGTTTTATTACAGTAAAGCCAACGCAGTGACGCCGCTGCTTGCCTGCCTAAGTGGTGGTGTACTGATCACCAAGTGTACTGTCCGTTTTGAAGCCTTTGCTAATAATATGTCTAACATTAACTACATGGAGAAATTCATAATATTCAGTTAAATGTTCAAGACATCCTAAAAATGTAAATACTTCTATTTTCTTTTTGCTAGTATTAAATTACATGTGTAGATGCCACAATACACTTTTCTTATAAAATATCTAGACAAGGATTAAAATTTCAGGTAAAACTTTACTAGTATTTATAAAAATACACGCTACAAAGACATTTTTCTTAAAGTTTAACACAAAAACACCCAGAATTTCTATTATTAAAACTTTATTCACCGGCTTTAGAGTAGAAAAAGAGACAGAGAAGAAACACATAAAGCATGAACAAAAGGAAACCCATTTTAACCAGTATCACTATGAATATACATATATATTTTGCGCTAGGTTTAAGGAAATATCTCTCAAAGGAAAGAATTATAACAGAAACGGAATAAAGAGTATGCTTTATTACTAAATGGGATTTTTACGTATATTTTTACCTACAGAGATGCCATTATTTATTCTGTTTATGTATCTATAACAGTGTTGCTTACGCCTCCTATACGTTATGAAATATTAGTTCAAAGCAGCTTTTGAATACATTTCAATAAACACGCAAGCAAGTTGCCCATAAAATAACTCTATATAATATCATAACATGGTTTTGAATAATATAAAAGTTACAAAGAAGTGGAAAATGTTTACTTTTAATATTTGCAGGGAAATATGTTACATATTTTCTGTCACTAGATATACAGTTTGTTAGGGTTGAATGTCGTTCACGAAGGACCAAATGTGTTTATTCTTCGAGTATCCGATTATGTTGAAATGTCGATTATGAATGACCAAATGTTTTGGTTGTTATCCGGCGTCGATGAATCCAATGATGTGGGTGGAATCTTTGCATCACCGCGCATGCGTGTTATACGACCACACGTGCCTCTTACATTTTGCCTGTTAAAAGATAAAAGAAAGGAAACATGCACCTGCTTATTTCAACTACTGAAAGAAACGTGTGAAGGATTGGATTTACAATATATCTCACCTTAAACATCTAACGTATTATCAAGATGCAATTTTAACGCAGCAAATAAATGAATAAGGTATTACAAGCGGTATGCAGGCCGACAATTAAACCCAAATTCATACCACCCAACCTTCCTCTTCATGGTAAAACGAGTCAGAATAAGAACGAAGAATAATTTACGGTATCACACAGTTTTTAATCATTTCTGGTTGAAATAAATGTACCAGGGATAAGCAGAAAAGTATATGCAATTTTTCTTATCTACCGTAAATTGTTTTCTTAGAAACATAGAAATCAATTGTATGAAGTGTTTTGCAATCTTACATGCACTTATAGTAGTACGTATAGTACCTATAGTGATCGATTAAAATTTACAAATGTTATTTTGGGTGTGTTTAAATGTAAAAATCTCACTCAAATATAATCCCAGGTTTTACAGTTATTTATTTGCTAGAACGACTATATTATCATTCTTATTACAAGCCACAAATATTGGTGTATCATCAGAAAGCAACAAAACATTCTCTGATGGACATACGAGGATGATTTGACGGAAGCTCGGACTTAAAATGAAACACTGAATTACGGTAGTTTTTTTTTTTAATTTGTCTACAAATTCGCTTTCAACATTAATACTCTTGGACCAGCGATGCTGGAGTTATACTAGTTTTATAATTACTAGAACCAAGGTCGTCAAAATACAGCTTTTCTTCCGACGAGAAACAATTTGAGTTTTGAGGCATCTGGTATGGTCAGGTTTTAGGGGCAAAATCAGGTGAATAGGGTGTTTTAGGAACAATCTGGAATCGTAATTTATCTAGTTCTTCCAGATTTATGCGGCTGGTCTGTGACGATACACTTTGCACAGAGCATAATGTCCCGTTGAAAGTTTGGCCCTTTACAACATAGTCGATAAGAAGTTCCCTCTCGAATTCCAAAACATCGCGACCATTATATTTCCAGCGCCGAAGAAGACGTTTTGGCCTTCTTTAGCGGAGAACTGCCCCGATGCCTACGTTGCTAAGATTGTCGTTTAATTCTGCTGTATAGTAATGGAGCTAAGTTTCATCGACCGAAAGCGACGCAAAAAATTTACTCAATTTCTATCTTAGCTGTGTTTATCTTCTTAAACAAATACTAAATTGAACCACGAACTTTCACTAAACGAGTCTTCCTTAAGCAATTGTATCTGTCAAAGTAAATGTCAGACTATGTATAGTGAAAATTTAGATGGCCTCTTGTAAAAGCAAGGCCTACTAGAAAATAACTAGTTTCAACTAACACCTTTCATCTATCACCAAGGTGAGATTTTAGCAGAGTAAACAGTTGAAAGTTGCTAGAAGCTAAAAAGGGACTGCCGGCAAATGTTAAAGAATTTGCCACCTGAATTCATTAATTCTCATAAGGAAAAAATAATTAACATACTACATACTTCACAATATAATGCATCGTTTGCGGATTTACCTTGCTGCTGGAGATAGGCTAACACTTTCACGAGAATACTTAAAAAAACATATTGTGCTTAGGATAAAGTGTATGAATCTATGTGAATGATTGTTTCTAACAAAATCATCTTTTTTGGGTATAGTGGAGATCAAGTCTGCATCCGATTTTCACAAAAATAATTATTGGGGCGATTAAAGGACCTTTGAGGAATTAATTTATTCTAATAAAGTTTATGGTGCAAAGGCTCCGTTAATCTACAAAAAAATAAAATTCGTTCAAAATGGCTACTAACCTATTACGTTACGTTTTCGTCTAAATACACATAAAATATCTACTTTTTATCCATTGTATGGTATTATTGATTTATACTAATGCTAACGATATATCAACATGGAAACTAGATATTGTTCATTGAAATTGCTTTATTATTTGCTAATGCGATTCGTTAAGTAAAAACAAACTTATTCATGTTTCAACAGAACAAATTCTTCATATACAGCTCTTGCAACGATTAATATTTTCAGAATTTTTTTTTGTCGTCGATATAATACATGGAAATAAATATGTCGAATATTTGTATATAGCTCTGCAAAAGCATTAAAAGCAAAATTCACGTACCACAGCAGTTAAAATCAAAGGGTAAATTAACTGGGGACGCAGGGTGATAATGTATTCTCCTGAGGTTCAACGCCAAATTAATCACACCGCTTATCAGCAAATATAATCTGATTATTTACCATGTCACATTCAACTTCATAAGCTCGCGGCGAAAACCTAGAGGAATCGGTTTTGAGAAATTAATCCATTTCTCATGCGTAATGGATTCATTAATTGTTCCGTTATTACAAAATTTGGAATTGTAATAATCAAATATTGACAGAATGTGGAGTTGTGTTGGGAGTTACTCGTGATATAGACATTATGTCATTAATAACTTGGTTACTATTTCAAATTAAATCTTAGCACGATGTTATAAATATACGTTATATACAAGATGGTAACTTAGATCTCTGGTTTTCAGCATGTATCTGGGTAGCTTATTTATTTATTTATTTATACCGGGTGTATCCGGTATATTGCTCAACAGTACATAATGACTGAATTAAGGACAGTGTAATAAAAAAATCTAACGAAAACTTAATAATTTAATAATAATCAAATAAAAAAATACAATGTGCAAAAATTAAAAATATACATACAATTACTTTACAAATACAAGAATCAAGTTTCATACATGATGTTAGTATCCAGCAGTTGCTTTAAGGAATAGCTAAAAATGTTATAATAAGAACTTATCTGAGTGTATGTGTTAGACATAAGAGCAACGCGCTACTTGAGTAGCACATTTGTACATGGCGTGGTACATGAAGTGCTAAACGACTCAATAGAAAAGGCAAATCGATTCCTCTTGGGAACATTGAAAAAGTCAACTTTTTGAATGTTCCCAACAAAGATCAGTAATAATATAGATGTGTAACTTAAAAGTGAAATAGATCCCTATGTACAGCTTGTGGACTGGGCACCGTGCCCAGGGATAATTGTGTATGCAATCAACATAGCTGTAGTTAAATTACTATTGGGGTTATTCAAATTTTATATATGAAGGAAAAATAATATTTCATTCGATTAACTTCTGCATTGAAATCAATATATGTAATTTAGAACCCATTACGTAAACTTCTTAGACGTATTCAATGCAGAATTTAATCGAACAAAACATTCTTTTTCTCCATAATACGAGTATATTTAATTCTTTTCCACTATCTTGAAAATCTATTCGAATGAAAATTACATACAAACGTAATTCGTATATTTAAGATCTATACCAATTCTTATGCCAGATCAATTTAAAGAAATACAATAGTATTTTAAAAAATTGTTTTGTTTCATGTTTCAGAATACGACACTATCCAGTTAATATTAATCTAAAAAATCTACAACTAATAATAACAAAAAAATGGTAAAACTATACACTATTAGCCTTAGTCCTTAATGCTTCGTTGACAAACAAACAATAAATCCAACGGAAGTTAATAACTTTATAAGATATAATACGGCCACGCGATTACAAAATTTAAATACGGCGAATACTAATCGACCAAGATAGCCAATATTAAATTTTTCGTTAACATTGTGATCACAAAAGCTCCTACAATAAATTTGAAATTTTTACCCCAGATCAACTGCTAAATGCAACACCCTTGTGGTGTTTAAGTTGCATAACTAATTTCCTTCCCGCCACGTTGTTCGGATACTTAACCCCACAAACACTGATACACTGATCACCTATCAAGCTATATATCTATGTATACCGCATGTGTCAAATATCATTAGGCATAGGGAATACGTATGAGTACATACGATGTATATGTATATGGAAAAGCCGATTCAATGTCGCCGAAGACCGCGACGGCCGGCAACGATTGTCTCCGATTGTTTCGCAAATACAAGTTAGTAGTAATCATTTGACCATCGACATAGGTATAGCAATCGCCAATTAATTTGGCGCGAGGAGGGGGTGCGCAGAAGCCGTTTTTAAAAACGTCCACCCCCACTACTCAAGTAATTGTCAGAATACATTTGTCAGGTTTGTGAGGTTAAAATTATCTGACATTTGATGTAAAACCAAATATAAATCTCCCCACTACTTCTAATCCGGCGCGAACTTACCCCTCCTCGCGCCAACTTAATTGGCGTTTGCTATACTTGTAATGCGTTCTAAAATAATATTTACGAATTGCAAGGGATTTGCTTTTCTTATTTCTTTAAGTAGATGTAGGAAATTTTTAAGCTGCGTTGCGTCGCATAAACAAAAGCGTAATTCTAATAAAATTAAAGAATAATCCTAATAAAATAAATAAAAAAGGATTCTAAAAATTATAATAAATTATACAAGAGGTTCAAAAATTCTTCCTTGCACAGCAAGACATTGTCCTAGGCGGTCGTAGAAATTAGCTCTTACATTTGCTAACATGTCGGCAGTTAATGAATTAGCAGCCTCAGTTATTTTTTCTCTCAAGGCAACTAGATTTTCTGCTCTACCAGCTTCATGAGTATAAACAATATTTGTTAGATATCCCCACAAAAAGAAATTATTTGGAGATAGATCAGGAGATCGCGGGGGCCATTTAATGTTTCCTGTTCCAGTAAAAAGACGGTCAGGAAAAGTATTTCCTAGAAATTCCTTTACCCTCACTGCATTATGTACTGGACAGCCATCATGTTGAAACCAAACGATTTCCTGATTTATTATGGCGGGAAGTATTTGATTTTTCAGTAATTCGAGATACTTGTCGGCATTTAATATACCATCAATAAAATAGTGACCTATAGAATGGTCACCTAAAATACCTGCCCAAACGTTTAGTTTTTGGGGATACTGAGTGCGATTTGCAAAATGCCGGTGTTGATATTCCGAAGCCCAATATCGAAGAACAGAGGGATTGTGCTTTCCGTGTAATGGAAAAGTTGATTCATTGGTAAAGAGAATATTTTTAACGAAATTTTCATCTCGATGTATCTTTTCCATAATGTCTTGACAAAACTCCATTCTCCGGAAATTGTCCTCGGGAAATATTTCTTGAGTTTTCGAATATTTGAAACATTTTAAACCATTACGTTTCCAAATACGTGAAATAGTTGTGTTACTTGTACCCAATTCCTCGGCAGCACTTTTAGTAGATCTCGTGTTATCAATTTCCACAATACTACAAATTAATACATCTCGCCGTTCTCTTTCCTCAATTTTGTGTGGTGATACCTCTCTTGGTTTGCATTTCGTACAGTTACTGAGACAGAAACAACTTTCAAATTTATTTATAATATTATAAATTGTTTGTCTGCAAGGTACAGAACTGTCTGCAAACTTGCCAGCATAAAACCATTTTACTAACTGAAGCTTTTCAATGGGTGTATAAAGAGCTATTATACATTAATTTTATTGTACGCTTTCAAACTGTAACGGCCGCAGCTAGACTGAATGCAAAATTTCCAGTCAATCGGTATCGGAGACAATCGTCAGTCGTCGCGGTCTTCGCTGGCATTGGACTGGCTTTCTCATGTACGTATACATTGTATGTACTCATACGTTGATTCCCTATGCCTAATGATATTTAACACATACGGTACGGGATTTGTGGTTCCCAAGATTCACAGAAGGTGGTGAACGGGAAGCATGTATTAGGTTCGACACGTATTCGCGACTATCCTGGCAGGATTTTCACCACTTAAATACTGTTTTAAGTAGTAAGCACTTTTCTGCAAACTATTCATGAAATCTTCGTTTAATATCAGTCACTTTTACACCTTCATTGAAAAGAGATTTAATAATTATACGTTGTGTAACAAAATTTGACACATTGTTGCTGTTAATAGAACTTAAAGCATTGACACAATCAAGTTAGTTATTTATGGCGTTAGCTAACATGAATATAAAACAGCTTTGCAGTATATTTTAAAAAATGCAAGTCAAATTTGAATTTCCCACGTACATAATAATAATATAAAACTTGCTACGATCCATATATTTTACTCTAGGCGTATATTAATAATACTCGTAATACATCAAAAGAAACATGATTGATTAATCGCTGATAAATAGATTCATATACATAGAGGAAACAATACTGTAGCATAAAGTGATTCTCATGAACCGCTTCTAAACTGATGCCCGCGCAACCTTCTCCGCTGCTAAAATTAGAATTTCAAGTTTACGCGTGAATAAGTCGAACAATAGAGGATAATGTTAGGGTTGCAAGAAGAGATATCTATCCACAGAGAGGCCGAACGCAAAGATGCCCTAGTAAGTGGGGGAAACGTGAAACTCTTAACGATTAAACAGAACTCGTTTTTTTTCATGCCTCGCCATATACAGTCCTGCAATAAACTTTTACGACTGAATTAAAAATGTAAATGGCGGGAATTTATTGTTAAGTTCTCAGTTGATATCTAAATTTTGGAGTAATCCTACTCTTTTTTGGTTTATAAATAATTTTGGTTTATTATATATGGACAGTTACAGTGATAAAAACAACACGACGGTACGAAATTTCAAATTTCGAAGATTAAGCATATATTATGTCTTAAAAGACATATTATGAGACTGTATTTTTTGAAAGTCGTAAGTGTTTATGTCAAGTTATAAAGCACTTTTATCAGTGGCGGCTCTTTAATGAGAGCAAGTGAGCAATTGCACCTCCTGGAATTATGAAACAAAACAAACCAAGCGGCGACTAACTGTGAAAGTATTTATTTATTATGTATATTATGTATTCATACTTTCATAGTTATTGACGAGGAACGTGGCACATACACCAATCGTCGTCACAGATATACTGAGCAAAGCCCAACTGTTGCTCTGTTAAGGCATTAACATTACATTGATGGTGGGGAGAACTGTATTTTGCCGTACTTCAATGTCGTATAGCGTTGGAGCAAGTGAACCAGACTGCTCTCGGGCGTTGTTACAATAATTCCGTGTCTTTTTTAGAGAACAACGCGTTTTCGCTTTAACATATAATGATAAAATCGCAGTAAAAAATCTTAAACGGCCGATGCCTCAATTATGTTTAGAAAATAAACAATCTGTTAAAGGTAAAGACGTTATAAGAAAATTCAAAATGAATATTTATCAGAAAAATGACTGGATTGTGGGTGTGAAATTAAAAATACTTTGTTTTGTTTTCCGTGTCTTTTGTTTGGTGGTGAACCGTCTTGGTCAAAGAACGGAATAAGAGACTTAATTCATCTTAGTGCTAAAATTATTAAACATGAAAATTCCGAAGGGCATTTGAAAAATATATTTAGTCTAAGAATGTTAGGAAAAAATAACATTCAGAAAGTTTTAGATTCATCATATAGAAAAGCAATTCAACAACACAATGAAAAGGTAACAAAAAATAGGCATGTGTTAAATTTAATAATAAATTGCATTAGATTTTGTGGCGCGTTTGAACTGGCACTTCGCGGTCATGATGAACAGCAAACGTCGAATAACAAGGGCATTTTTCGGGAATTGATAAATTTTACACGTGAGCTGCTTGATGCAATGTTGAACGTGTATCATGAACAAGTTGCCAGTGAAATTAAAGCAACCGACTTGATATCTGTGATAGCTGATGAAACCACAGATGTGTCCAATCAGTTCCAGTTGTGGTTGTTTTAAGATATATTGTGAATGCGAGACCGGTCGAAAGATTTTGGAAATTTCTTCTGCCTAGTGGACATGATGCTAATTCTTTATCTGCCTCCATCCTTAACGAAATTAGTTTGCTTGTTGATGACCCAGCAAAACTGATTGCACAGAGCTATGATGGGGCAGCAGTCATGAGTGGTGCTATTAACGGCGTGCAAAGACATGTCCAAGACCAGTATCCAAGGGCTAATTTTGTACATTGTTATGCACATCAGACAAATCTAATTATGTCACATGCTACATCGAGCAGTACTAATTGCAGAATTTTTTTGCCAATCTGACGGGATTATGTACATTTTCCCCAAACTTCACCACAACGAGCTGCAAGATTGGAAGAATTCCTTCAGAGAAAAAGCTTACCTCGTTCTTCAAAAATAAGATGGAACTTCAATTCTAGGACAGTGAATACAATATATGAGCACCGAGAAGAAATAATTGAAGCTCTAGAACAAATCGAGGGAGAAGCTAGTTTACAAACTACCATTCATCAAGCTAGGGCCAATTTGCGAATTTTAGAGGAGGAAAATTTTATCTATTGGTTAACTTTCTTTCATAAAATTATGCCACATTTGGACATATTGTTTAATCAATTACAAAATGTCAATACAGATGCATTAAAAATCAAGAATAATTTAGATAATTTTGAACGCGCTATTGGAAAAATTCGAATCGAAATCGCTGACACAGATAATCAGTTGGTTAAACAAAATGACCCAGAACTGACTCCTCGACCATCAAAGCGGCGAAGAGTAACTGATGGTAGCCAAAGAAGGAGGGAAACTGTTGAAGTGTGCGATATTATTTTGCTAGAAATAAAAACTAGATTTCGGTTGAACACGCAGTCTTCGATATATGCTCGTAAGCATCTACACGGTAAGACGCCATTTTTTTGATACGCTTGTTCATATTCATTCTTTTAATGTCGTTTTATATTGTAAATTGAGGAAACTAAGCTAGTTTTGGAACTAGGATAAAACTAGGGCGTGAGCTGGTGCGGGTAATTTCAAGCAGTAGCGGAATTTACGAAGCAGGTGTTCGCCTACGTAATCCACCTGGTAATTAGTCGGTGCGACGTAGCTTGGATCCAGGCCATAACAATCGCAGTTAAGTTTGATAACAGTATTGTTTTTCGCGGTTTATAATTAATTACTATTTCGAGTTTGAAGCACCTATAAATATAGTTTCCGCTTTATATTTCACATTTGCATTTGATAAAAAAGTCTTTCTTTGGAGACTGTGGTTAAGTAAAAACTCAAAAAAGGTATACAATTCCTTACCACAAATTAATAATCGTATCCTAAGTACGTATTTCGACAACTAAGTTGTCATCATCAATAGGTAAAGCTAATCAAAGTGTCGCATATGGGGGACAGTAAAGCTATATAATATAATCGCGCATTTCTAATAAAAACAACGATATTTTACCCAATGCCCTCTGCAGTATATTCAAAAGTAACAGAACAGTAGCAGAATATACAAATATTTCCAGTCAATCACGGAAAATACTAAGACTGAAATAGTGCATTGGGTTTATGATCTTTAAATCCATAGTTTTCGATGTTTTAATAGCACTGTTACAGCAGCAAATAGAAAAATAATCTATTCATGAACTATACCAACAAACATATAATTCACCGTTAAGCTTGAGTTATGAAATGTATTAATATATCACTCTCCTAAGAGTTTACTTTTATATAATATTAATGTACCAATTATTCCCAGTTTTTCCTTTGAATATCTTCTATTTTAAGGATGTACAGTTTATATCTTAACGTCCTCTTCTCGTCTAAGTAAATAAAAAGCGACAATGTGTATTTCGGAGCCTTGCATTGAGAAGTGACGTACAATCTCTTTGAGCATATTTCCCACGGGATGCCAAACGGAGAGCACGAGTTCTCGGAATCCTTTTGTTACTTGTTTATCTCGTACGGTCACTGATGCGGACGGTCAGCAAATATGAAAAATAAAATTACACTGAGAGTGTACGTTCTACACGTCGGAGGACCACCACGAGACAAATGTAATGTAATTTTAAAGAAGACAAGTACTAATGCTTAAGCTATTCTTTTCGCGTATCGTTTCTAATAAAAACAGCGATATTTTACCCAATAAATAAATGTAACACGCAGAAAAATACACGGAACATCTTGAAGATAATGGAGTTTTATCGCAATAAAAGTTAAAGAGAAAAACCTATGGCTTGTACATCTTACACAACAAATTACGACAGCGAATGTATTATGCGTCTCCTACATTATTTATTCATTTGAGTTAATTATTTCTATTTTCTCTTTCCAATTATTAAAAGTTATGTTCTTTTCGGAAACAAATTTAATACATATTTTGGGGTTTATAATTTATTCAATTTAATTATAAATAAATGATACCGAAAGCGATATCAAAAGAGATTTTACGAAACTGGCTAATTAGGTCTTATTATTGAATTCTAAAATAATTCAGAGTCGGTACATAACCAGTCAGCCACTCTTAAAAATCTTGGTTCGAACCTCACACCGTCTTCACTGACGCTAAGACTGGGCCTGGCTAAATTAAATCGCATATTTACCACCGACCCTTCTACACGGTGGTAAATATGCGATTTAATTTAGCCAGGCCCAGTCTTGGCGTCAGATGAAGACGGTGTGAGGTTAAAATCAAGATTGTTAAGAGTGGCTGACTAATAATAAGTAATAAGAGCGGGGATTAATGGTAAATCAAAAAAGATACCAAGACCACAGGGAGGACATGTTCAAATTCAAACGTACCCACAATATGTTATGTCTATTAAAGAGACGAAAGTAAAACATACATAAACGTTTAGTAGACGTTTAGCGGTAACAGTTGCAAATCGCGTCAAAGTGTATATGTTAAAAAATACAAACACGCTCAATTTAAAATCGATATGTTTTTAGTAAATGAAAAAGCTAATATTGTATCTTGATATTTTCTTGGAAATTCATACAATGAGTTCAGAGTTTTGTTTCCTTTGTCTGGCCCTGACCGACCTGTTCCATCTGTCTATAATATCCGGTATTATTAATAAATTTAAAACATACGGCTGTATTGCAAACTGCTATCGTTGTAGAAGCAATGAATATCCACCTGATAAAGATGTAGAACTAGAAAATTCGCGGCGATCGGATGAGAAATGTGGGAGTTATGGCGTTTTGAAATTTTTGCGATTTTTCCTCAGGCGGTGAAATTTAAAAATTACGAAAATGGCGAGTGTCGATTATCTCTGTCTTGACGCCAACCCTATATGTAATTGGAGCCGCTGATGACGATAAACTACACTAGAGTTCGCTATCTGCTTTGGTTCTCGAGATGTTTACGAAAAAGTGTCGACAGGTCAAAAGTGCAAAAAACGAAATCGCGAATTTTCAGCGGCAAATTGTTCAGACAGTAGTCTTTAGCGCCCCCAAAAACTTTAGGGTGGATTTTGAGTTGACATTCGAGATTGAAAATTTTCGCGAAAATTTTGCCGAAATATGATGTTCGATTTCGGCGCCTCTCTGTATCTCGGAAACCAGCTTGCTCCAGATGACCTATCTTATATTACCCGACGCATTTTGACACGCTGAATCGACTGGTCCAAACCGGAAGGCTCTTGGGCGCCTGCTAGTAATTTGCGCTAGCGTGGAAGAAAATAAATTTCTCTGTGGTATTTCCGGAGAATTGGAGAGGTTTTGAAGAAAAATAAATATTGGTCGTATAAATACCAGGATCACCAAGAAATTTTTGCAGGGGATTATTTACGAAGGACTGAGTATTGTCAAACTAAAATTGAGAATACAAAAGAGATAAATTATTTTATTGAGAATATCTATTTTACAGACGAGTCTTGCTTTAGTATTCATGGGAAAACAAATTCTAGTATTTTTCGATACTAGTACAGAGAAAATAAGTGTCGAATAGTTCAAACTAGAACACAATATTCGCAAAAAGTAAATGTGTGACTCGATATTTATAATAATATTTTATTAGTCAATTTTTCCTTCTTCTTCCTATAACGCATCAAACGTCAAGTTTCTGAGGCTGTACAAGACCTTCAACATAAAAATTTTTAAGCTTATCACTACACATTCTCATGTTTTGTAAGTTAACGTATCCACTAACACGAAAGCATGCTTTGTCCGAAAAGAAAGTTTTGTCTAAGAGTTCATCATCAAAATTACAGTAAGTTATACGATACGGAAATAACTGTAAATCTAGTTTTAAAACTGTATGACAAGAACCAACTGACAACTCAGCTTGTTGAGCGAGAATTCGTACTGAAGTTTTTGGGGCACGTCTAACATTACCAATCGCTTTTTCTGCCCAGGCTTTTGGTCGTCCACTACCCTCTTGTCTTCCCACACTGCCGGTTTGTCGAAAAACTGGTACACTGAAAAGTATTACAATCAAAAGCGAGATTGAGAAATTCATCTCGAAATTTTTCTAAACAAGTTTGAATTGAGTCTATCGATCTTTTGACCATTTCGAAACTAAAATACCATTTTCAAAATTCCAAAATATAAATTACTGTCTTTGATACTAGATTCTCACAATTACTGACAAACAAGTTATTGACCGACAGTTAACGTTTAATATTTAATACAAATCATAGACTTAAGTAAGAACATACGATTTTTCGTTCAAACATATTTGACTTCGCATTTTTCTGAACACCCGTTATTATACCGAATTATACATGAGAAGCCAGGATAAGCGTAAGTAAAAAGCTCATAGTATTTTGAATTCTGTAAAATTCAAATTAAATATATCGATATATGGATAATTAGTTCGAATTAATCAACTGTAAATTCAATATTGAAATAAAATATTTATATAAGATATATGAATACCTGCATTGTTTCCGCAAAGAACTTCAGAGAAAAGACATAATTGAATTTAACGTTTAAAAATTAAAAAAAAAATAGGGAGTAAGTAAAATAATATAGTGTGGAGATAAAAGTTATGTTGCATAGGATGGGATTTCCCACAAAACATGCGTTTAATAACACATTTTCTTTAGAATAAAACATATTAGTAAAGTCAAGAAGATTCACATAAAAATTTATACATACAAGTGTCAAATCGAACACGTTGAACCATTGATTAGCGTTTGGAGGGTTAAGATCCCCTAGGCTAAGTGAGATACTCAAGTGTGGTATTTGAAAAGATACTATCAAAATCTAAGAAAGACTTCAAAGATATATGTGTTCTTTTACAATTCCCATGAGAAGTTTGAAATTGTAATTTTAACCCTGAGACAGGACATTAAATACAAGAGTCTAGAAGGTAGATGCGTGAGTAGCAGCCCAAACGACACTTTCATATTTTCACCAAATAAGCGAAAACTCGTAAAAATAAATTCAATTAACAATTCCACAACACAAGGCATTTTATATTACATGCTCTTATTAAGATATATCAAAAAATAAATAATTGAACAATTTACATCCAGGGTGAGTTTTTTTGAATGTTTAGCATTGGGATCTCAGAAACTACTGGAGATAGAAAAACACTTAAATGGGGAAAGATGCGCAGTTTTACGAGTTTGATTTAAAACTGCTTTTGTTTCTCCGATAACTTTCATGGCTTATTAGATATTCAAAGAAAACTAAATTTTACGATTTTCTTTAAACATGCTTAGCATCGTTAATAGTAATTTTAGAGAAAAAGTGTTCAGACAAAAGTTTTAGATAATTTTACGCCAAATAAAACTATGTAGCTAATATATTTTTTTCGTTCACCATTATCGAGTTATGACACAAACTTGTGTTTTTTTAAATGGAAACCATAGTTGGTTTTGACATCATCAAAAAGCTTATTTTTTGCTGATTACAATGATATAAGGTTAGATATGGTTATTTTAAAAATAAAGATTATATAGACATTTTTATGGTTTTTATGGAAAACAATTGAATTTCGAACTGATAAAATACAAACCAAACGAAAACTTATTTTGAAATCTTATGTAGTAATAAAATGAAAACTATAAGAACTTTTATTAAGGGCACACAACATTATTAATGTTCAAAGATACCTCCATTATTATTAATACACAAATTGCATCTCTTCACAACAGAATTTGTAGCATTGCGGAATTTACGCCTATCGATGTTATTAAAAGCAACTAAGACAGCTTCTCTTAAATCGTCGATTGCTTCATATGTTCTTTTGTATACTGTGTCCTTTAGTACACCCCACAAGAAAAAATCCAAAACTGATAAATCAGGGGATCTAGCCGGCCATTCAATGGGTGCATTTCGTCCTATCCATTGATTAGGGAAGTTCAAATTTAAATAATTTCTAACATTCAGTTGATTGTGCGGAGGCGCTCCGTCATGTTGAAACCATTGCAGCATTGCTCGGGTTCTTAAATTTAAATTATCTAACATTTCCTCGAAATCTTGTTGTAAAAAATTAAGATAACGATTGCCAGTTAGTGATCCATCAAAAATAAAAGGAGGAAGAACAGTTGATCCTATAACACCACACCAAACATTAAACCCAAATTTAATTTGTGGTCTCCTATGTTCAACGTGAAGTGGATTTGTTTGAGACCATTTGTGCACATTGTGCTTATTAAACATTCCACAATTTGTGAAACGAGATTCATCAGTCCATAATATTTTCATTGAAAAGTGTGGATCGTTTTGACACTGATCTTTAAACCATCTACAAAAAGCTATTCGTCTGATGTTATCACCTTCATGTAAAGTTTGACTGATAATTTGTAGGGACGAAATTTATGCTTCTTCAACACTCTGACAATAGTGCGTTGAGACGAGCACATTTCTGTTGAAATTTGTCGGGTCGATGTAGATGGATTTTGAGCGACACTTGCTAATATGCTTATTTCTCTATCTTTATCCATCCCTTTTTTTGATTTTGGTTTAACGAACGAACCATAATCTGCTAAATTATCCCATAATCTCTTAAAAGTACGTAGCGACGGCTGACGTCGATCAAAATAATTTTCAAAATAAACTTCAGCAGCTCTAGTAGAATTTGTCTGGCACTGAATGTAACATTCAACCATATCACGCTTTTCTACGTTAGAAAATTCCATAGCCAATGCAAACTTATAATTAAAGGCCGTTTGCACCACTTATAGTTAAGTTACAATTAAATTAATTAATAGTTAATTGTCAATGTTTGACAATTAACTTGACTTAAAAGTAAAAATTAACAGCTCTCACTTCTGTGACTTAACGTGAAAGCAATGTTAGTATATTTATCTCGACTGCTCCAACGAACACTATTGGAACTCAGATTTTTCGTTTTTTGAAGTACAAAACACCATACATTTTTTTTTAAGTTTTTATCTTATAAAGTGAACAATCATAGAAATGTCTATATCCTCTTTATCTTTTAAAATAACCATATCAAACCTTATATCATTGTAATCAGCAAAAAATAAGCTTTTTAATGATGTCAAAACCAACTATGGTTTCCATTAAAAAAAAACAAAAGTTTGTGTCATAACTCGATAATGGTGAACGAAAAAAAAATATTAGCTACATAGTTTTATTTGGCGTAAAATTATCTAAAACTTTTGTCTGAACACTTTTTCTCTAAAATTACTATTAACGATGCTAAGCATGTTTAAAGAAAATCGTAAAATTTAGTTTTCTTTGAATATCTAATAAGCCATGAAAGTTATCGGAGAAACAAAAGCAGTTTTAAATCAAACTCGTAAAACTGCGCATCTTTCCCCATTTAAGCGTTTTTCTCTCCAGTAGTTTCTGAGATCCCAATGCTAAACATTCAAAAAAACTAACCCTTATTCACCCGTCAGAAACATGTCAGAAACAAGTTAGAAATGACAAATGTCGAGAAGGGTAAACAATTCAGCCAATATTACATTAATGTTAATCTAAATATTCTAATGCCAACATTGCGGAATTTGATATTACTCACCTGTTAGACAATCTTCCCAAAAGGGATTATTTCTACGAGTGGTCTAATTAAAATTAGACGAATATTAATCATATATTCATTTCATTGGCAATGACAACCGCTTCCCACTAAACTAAATAAATATATTAGGAATATAGGCTTCCAATAGTCCAGCGCTCGTTAAAGCTGCATGTACTGTATATTCATTCATCGATTATTGATTTTTCAATTTTCGAGGCGGCCTAAAATTTAACCGATACCAAAACACGCAACGACAATATTTGCTTCATTCCACATAAGGTATTGGCTTTGTATCGCCATCCCAAAATTACATGATCTGGCCGTGTGTTTTCACGTATCGCTGTTCGTCTGTAACGTTTAAAGGATTTCAGTAATAGAGCAGAATATCAGTCCTCTGTATCCGTAACTCAAACGCAAATTAGATATACATTAGCGTAATCGACAATTGACGTACGGTTAACTAACCGAAAATTTGTCTCATTAACGATGACATTGTTCTGCGCTTCTGTCATCGTGTATTAAGGGGTTCAAAAGCCAAACGGTTGCTAGCATTGCATCTAGTAAGCGTGCATTCATAGCCTATTGATTTTACAATATCCGAGATTATCTAAAATTAGATGGATTTTGAAGCATGCAGTTATTTTCTACTTTTGTGCCAATAGTTAGAAAATAGATTTATTTTTAAATAATAATAACTTGCGGCTTAGCACCCCCAACAGCTTAACACCAATTACAGGGGGATATTGGTAGAAGATAACATTGTTTAGACCAGAGGTCCCCAAACGTTTTTATCTCGTAGCGCACTTGCCATGTTTATCGGTTTTGCTTACCTAATATTGAAATCTTGCAAATTCATCAGCTTCAAAAGTGTTTTTTTACAGCTGGTATAGTGCTACTATTGAATACAATCCCGGGATCCCGAATCCCGGAATCCCTGCCGGGTTTTGATCCCGTGAATCCCGGGACTGTACTTGGCTAATCTCGGGATTGTCGGGATTGCCAGTTTGCATTGCGTAATCCGTTGCGCCTTGACAATGACCTTAGTTAGATTATATTAAGGGCATCAAAATCAACCTTAGGTACGTCGTACGATAAAAGAACTACACAGGTACAGCCCAAATAATATGCAACTTAGAAGGGACTTCCCCGCCCGGCATACTTCAATACAATACTATTAAAGTAATTTCCCAACGAGCCAACAGGGGAATCACCCGATCACCTCATACGATATATCATAATATTGTTGCAAGGGATTCCCCGTCGGGGATTCCCTGTACGAAGGTATAAATACGCTTATTAGGATTTACTTTTTTCATTTATTATTCTCCCAGCGACAAGGTTACACAGGTTACGTCATTTAAATTTAAAAGTCAATTATCTGAAAAAGTTATTTTAAATGGCGAGAGACTTTGTTCAACATAAAAAAAACAGTGATACGTCGTCAGCGTGGAGTTAACTTTTAGTTGCGAAAGACGGGAATAGTGCTAAATGTAAGCGATGCCCTGCCATTCTCAAGACTTTGGGTGGATCGACTAAGGGATTACATACACATTTGTCATCAAAACATAACATTAAGATTTTAGCTGACGTTAATCCGTTTAACAGCTTCAACAAGTCAAGATTCTGAAAATCTGAACACAGCACCGCCGCCAACTAAACGAAAGTTAGGAGATTATTTTACTAAAAGTGTCGACGATAGCCTGGATGCTGTTTTGGCAAGAATTATTGCATTAGATGGGTTTCCATTCAGTGTATTCATAACTTCAGACGATTCGAGAATATTGCTCTTAGCTTAATACACGGATTTACCAAAATCAGCCGTCACAATTCGAAAGCATGTTATGAATTACAGTGAAAAAAATCAGAAAGCAAGTAACTGCAGAATTAAAACATTTGAAAAGTGCAGGTGAAATATTCAGTCTATCTTTCGACGAGTGGACATCAACGTCCAATAAACGATACATGGCTGTCAACGTTCATTCATATAAAAAAATTTGGAGCTTAAGACTCGTTCCTATTCATAAAAGTATGACGGTTGAAAATTGTCTTGGTATATTGAAAGAGCGTCTAAGTAAATTTGATATTTCCCTGGAAACTGATATCGTGGCTACTGTAACCGATGGACCGAACGTTATGATAAAGGTGGGACAGCTTGTTTGCACTGAACAACAACTGTGTCTCGCACATGGTATCAATTTGGCCGTCTGTGATGTGCTTTATAAAATAAAGAATTATTTTCAAGACAGGCAAGACAGCCCTACCTCAGACTCCGATGATACTATAAATGAACCAGCTGTGACATTTGATTATATAAACGATATACCGTATGAACGCCCGGGAGTAATTGATCTACCACAATGTAGTAAGACGAATAGCGAGTTTATGTGGTTAGGGTTGAGAGAGTATATTCAGTCTGTTCTACTGTCTAACTGTACGGGCGTTCCCTTTCTTTATCCAACACATTCTACATACGATCTAAGTGCGAATCAAATAATCTCTCTCTAACACATTGAATATTCCTATCAGTCGCTCAAAGTGTTCAAGCAAGGCGGAATATATTGAATCGGAAAACAAGCTTGCGACTGGTCATTCAGTTGCTCCTTGTCATCCGTAGGTAGAGAACGTATAGAAATGCTAACAAATGTCCGTCGTAATTTTTATAACCGATTGGGTTACTGCTCGGCTCAAGAGGGTGGTTTATTTGAGCATTTACTAAATAATTAGTTTTTCTTTTTAGAATGTTTTTTTATTTAATAATTAATATTTATTATCAATAAAGGTATTTTAGTTAAATTTAATATTTTATAGGTAGTTTATTTAAGGAAACCATTTATTTATACTGGTAAACACTTTATTTATATTCTTGCAAGAATCGTTATTGTTTTGAAATTTTATGCTATTACAGAATACTTTTTATTTTAATTTTTTTCAATAAGAGTTACGGTTTTGTTTCATAATTTTATATTATTTATGTGTTTTCATTTGAATAAGAATTTTTTAAGTTCAAGCCACAAAGCTATGATGAAACTTATCATTGAATATTTAGCGATGAAAATATCTGATGCTTCGCCGGTAAGAATTATTATTATGCAGTAAACAAAAACTCTGCACTTTACGGCGAATTGTATTTTATGATACTTTCAACTATATTATATCATTTTATTTAAATTTAAATGTTAAATTTAAAGTATTATGGCCGAAAAGACATAAACAAAAGTATCCGTTATTGTAGGGACGTTGACAGCCGGCATATGTACTAATAGTGCGAAAAGCAACGGTGTAGTCGGATAAAATATCCAAATTCGTACATTAACCATAAATAATATACTACAAATAATTTTGTAGTTTGTTAAACAATTAGTTAATTAATTTGGAATATTTATTTTGATACATCATTTATTAATAAACAACCATAACGCTTTCTTGGTTCACCACAATTAAATACGCCCTGTAGGAGTTTAACGTATGTAGCCCCTCCCACTTGCAGTTGGCCAGTCATTACTTATATATCCATCGATCGCTCGACGTTGTGCACACGGTATATATACTATGTGATATGATTATATGAACGATAGCGATAATGATGACAATTTAGAAGCCTTAGACTGTCCAGAATCAGGTTTAATCTTAATGTCACAAAATGAACTTGCGCGAGAACACATACCAGAGTTAACGAAAGATGAAAACATTAATGAGCTGATAAAGAAAATCCGCAAAGTTGTAGTGTATTTCAAAAGATCACCATTGAAAAATGAAACAGTACTTCAAAAATATGTGAAGATTGAACACGAAAAAGAGCTGTCACTTCTTTTGGACTGCAAAGCCAGGTGGAATAGTCTTAACCATGCTGGAACGATTTTCTCTTTCAAAAACCAATCCGTTTAGAAGATGCTGATTTTGACTTGGTAAATCAAATTGTTGATGTGTTGACCCCAATTAAATTAACAGTAGAAGCAATCTGTCGACGAGATGCTAATTTATGCACAGCTGATGCCGCTTTGAAATTTCTATGGCTTCTGTTTTAATCGATTTTTACGGAAATTTTGATGGATTTAAAGCAGGCATATACCAGGTGACCCTAAAAGGATGGTCGGATTTTTAAGGTCAATATATCGCAAAGTTGTCATCTTCAGTAGATACAATTAATAATCGTTGGTAGTACAATCTTCCTGCCGGTTCAGAAGAATGATTGGTTAAATTTATCAAAAACTCGTACTTATCTCATCTACACAAGCCACAAATATAGATATACCTAAATATTTCTTTAATATTTATGTTGGATAAAGTAAAATTTACAAATATCATATTATTAAATGATACTTCGTAAACGAGTTTAGTTTTTCATGTTTGTAAGTTTGTAAGTAAGTGTTATAATATAAATGATTGAAAACTGACATTTAACAATAAACATATATTTGCATAAAATAATAACTAGTCAGAAGACTCTAACTACGTCAGAAGACTCTAACTATGTCGAAAGTCTCTAACTATGTCAGAATACTCTAATTATGTGAGAAGACTCTAACTATGTCAGAAGACTCTAACTATGTCAGAAGACTCTAATTACGTCAGAAGACTCTAATTATGTCAGAAGACTCTAACTATGTCAGAAGACTCTAACTATGTCAGAAGACTCTAACTATGTCAGAAGACTCTAACTATGTCAGAAGACTCTAACTAGGTCAGAAGACTATAAGTGTATTTTTATCATGGAATTTTTTTTGTGATTTTAATATTGAAGAAAAATTTTTTCTCTCTTAAAATTCGTTTTAAAGTAATTAGTTTTTATTCTACTTTGAAATTATTTTCTTACATAGAATATTGTCTTTCTCTTTTTATTCACATTATAAAAAGCTTTTGTACAAAAAAATACTTGAATATGTACATCCGAGCAGCTGTTTAAAACGTAAACAATTTCGGGAAATTTAATTTGTTTCGTGTCACAAGTATTTAAATTTTTCATGCTTGCTAATTGATTGAAAAACATTTCTACCTTAACTAATATTGTTTCAAATGAAATACAAATAATGGAACCAAGATAGTAACAAGTGTTCATTTGAAAAGTCAATCTAGTAGCACGTGATTTACTGAGAACATTTTGAAGTATGTCCTAAATTAAAATTTACTACTTAACCTACGAAGTCGTATATTTTGACAGTTTCATACATACAAATAAATAACAAATAATAGGTATTTATTGAAAACTATGACAAATGTTGAAAATGTTGTCCTTCAAGATCAATGCACTTTAAAATCCTCCGTTCAAAATTTCTGATGATATTCTGCAACATTACTGGATTGTTATTAATTTCCATGCATTTCTGTTCGATTCTCTGTAGCATATCATTCAAATTCAATATAGGTGTTCGAAACATGTTATTTTTTAGATAAGGCCACAAAAAGAAGTCGCAAGGTGTTAAATCGCATGAACGTGCAGGCCAGGCAATTTCAGTATTTCGACTAATTATACGCTCATCAAAAAATTCTCTTAAATAATCCAAAGATTCTGCAGTACAGTGGCAAGGTGCTCCGTCTTGTTGGAAATATGCATTTTGAAGTTCAAAAATTATTGGTCCAATGATTCGCCTTTGACTTATCGCTGCCCAAACACCAATTTTCTCTGGATGTAGCGATTCTTCATTAATTACATGTGGATTTTCACTACTCCAAATTCTTGTATTTTGTGAATTTAGGTATCCCGTTTTATAAAACCATGCTTCATCAGTAAAGATGACTCTTTGCGAAAGTTCTCCAATATTGTTCATATTTACAAACCAATTACAAAACTGTAGTCTACGTGGGTAATCAATTTCTAACAATTCTTGTACTGCTGTGACTCGGTATGGATAAAGTTGCATATCTTTTTTTAATAACTTGTGAGTTGTACCAACAGAAAGGTTTATTTGTTGACTAAAATGTCGAACAGATGTTTGTGGTTCATCTTCCATTATTTCTTCAACACGATTGACAACTTGAGGTGTACGTTTCTTAACTGCTCCGCTGCCTGATTTTCTTAAGACTACCAGTTACAGAAAAAAGTTTTAAAGTTCTATCCAAAGTATTCTTAATTTGTATATAATCACAACAAAATGTGGAAACTCAACTTGAAATTCTACCATGAAACCTTGAACTGAATAAACCCATAAACTATCAATTTGATTACCACTTCGAAAATAAGTCTGGACTAAAAAAATTTTATGTTCTAAAGTGAAAGACATTTTAAAACTGAGAAGCAATTTATTTAAACCAGAATCGACGCACGATTATTTCATGCACTAACTGATATTTGTGATTGACATTATCAAATGTCATTTGGATTTATGTTTACGGAACAACAAACACATACTAATATATTTGCGTCTTATTCTATCAAAATTTCAAAGTAACCTAGATTGACTTTTCAAATGAACAGACGTTATGGAATTAAATTCCTTAAAAAGACAAATAATTTTTTTAAAAGGCTTACAAAGGGGATTGATTATGTTGAATAAATCAAATTTTTATTCCAAAGTATTTTATCGTTTTATACAAGGTGTTCCGTATCGTTATGTTCAAATTTTAGGAGTGTTAAATAGACTTTTTTAGAATACATACCTATACTTGTATAGGTATGTATTCTAAATATTAAAATCGGTAATTTAAAACTGCAATTATAAAACTTCAAATAAGAAATAACCCCAAATAATTTAATATTTACATTACTAGGATTATTGGTAGTTGAATACGAATTAAGGACTGTCATTGGACATACGGTCAGTCTACGCGAATACTCTTATCCTTATCATTATCATATGTCAAATTGTCCCAATGGTCAATCGCGTACGCATATAATGTCCAATCAACGTTCTAGCTTTAGACTGTATTAGAAAGAATTCCGAGAATTGTTTTCGCCAGAAGACTCTAACTAGGTCAGAAGACTCTAAATATGTCAGAAGACTCTAACTAGGTGAGAAGACTCTAACGAGGTCAGAAGACTCTAACTGTGTCAGAAGACTCTAACTAGGTCAGAAGACTCTAACTATGTCAGAAGACTCTAACTATGTAGATGACTCTAACTATGTCAGAAGACTCTAACTAGGTCAGAAGACTCTAACTAGGTCAGAAGACTCTAAGTGTATTTTTATCCTGGAATTTTTTTTGTGATTTTAATATTGAAGAAAAAAATTTTTCTCTCTTAATATGCATTTTAAACATTCTTAGTGGAACATATAAAATCCACGAAAATATGATGAAAATCAGTTATTATCGGATTTGTTCCTAAACAGGCTTTAGTGACGGCGCAAATAAAGAGTATTGTTAAAAGACTAAATAGTCGAGATGATACGGAAGAGGAAGAAAGGTCAGGATCACAACAGATGATGAGCCAAGGCAACAAAACCTTCCAACCCCAATTGACACTAAAGGAAAAGTTACAGCTGGAAATTAATAAGAGCATTTAATCCCCAGATCCTGAAGTACAAAATGAATCGGGGTTGGTAAATAATATTAGACGCGAAATGAGCCTGTTCGAAAATGGAGGAGTTCGTGGATATTACTTAGAATTAGCATATAAATATCTGTTGTCTATTCCTCCAACCAGTGTATAACCTAAGCAAGCGTTTTCACCTGCTGCTTATGTTGGCAATAAACTACGAAGCAGGCTTGGAAGTCAAACATTGGATGCTTTAATATTTCTGCGATTGTATTTTCGAAATTCTAAATAGTTTTTTGTATTGTCTTTTTTGTTCCTTATTTTAGTATATTGTGTATTGTGTTGTGCAACAATGTTAATAAATAATTTTTAAGAAATTACCTAAGTTTTTTTTTCATTTGAGCTCAATTAGCAACCACATAGTCTAATCCCGGGATTACGCTTCAATAATCCCGTATTCCCGGGATTGAAAAACATGCTCGGAATTCTCTAGATGTAAGTTAAATCGTCTTTTACACGGTGTATTATTTTATTTATTTCTAGCAAATTTTAAGCGATAAAATTGTATTAATATAAAGATGCTACTGATATTTCTTGACAAGCTAAGATACCAAGAAAATAATAAATACTTAAAAATATTTTCCTTAGAAAGCGAACCGAAAAAAATAATTAAATGAACGCCCTCTAAACGGCCTATCATGGTAAAAGTATAAAATAAGGTTTCAAGCTAATTCAAAGTTACACAGTTTCGGATCTCTTCCGTCGTTCCTACCACGAGAACTGACAGGCGACTAGCTCAATAAAGAAGCAATACGTTAAATGTACAATATAAATAATAATTACGTTCCATTCCATTTGTAATTTAGATTCTACGCTTTCTGTCCCGCATCAGAAATGGAGTGATAGTCCCACCCTTAATTCAATGTAGATTGTGACGGGCACTTAATAAGCTTTCTCTCACTGTCTCCGCTTTTTTTTTATTCAGAAAAGAAAATAATAGCACATCAAAACTCTTCAAAGTAGCATTATTTATTGAGATTAGCGTCAAGTTTTCCTAAAACGCTTTCGCACGCCGTAACTTCTTATCGGGTCTCATTCGACAGCGATTTATGTATTTTAATGAAAGGGACGCAATATTTTAATCGTATTTTGTATAACTTAGGAACTAAATGATTTTACCTTACTTTAAACCTTTAAGCTTTAATTATCAATTAGATTTTGACATAGATTTTGCGAGAAAATTTAGTAAATGTTTTTCTTTTATTATACAACGTAATACTTAAAATGGAATACAAAGAAAAAGTTAATTTCTAATATTTGATAATGGGAAACTAGTTTTGTGAATAGCGGTTTGCTGTTTAAATCCAAGAAAATTGGAGATTATCATGAAGACAAGCATAAAAAATCTAAATATTTGCCACACGATTTAAATTAAAATTCCAGGAATTGTTTACATATAAGGAAGTTCCACAGATGTTATATACATATTAGTATTTTCTACACAAAAGTTTTTTATAATGTGAATAAAAAGAGAAAACAATATTTTATATGAAAAAAATAATCCCAAATACGGAATAAAAATAATTACTTCAAAATGCATTTTAAGAGAGAGAAGCATTTCTTATTTAATATTTAAAATCAACGTGTCAAACAGTAGAACAATTCATGGCAAAGAAAACATCTAAAAAAATCGTAAATAAAATCCATTAGCGAAAACAGTTCTTTGAATTTGTTCGAATGCATTCTAATGCTAGGGCATTGACCTGATTTAATACATGCGTACGCGAATGGCTATTGGCGTTCGCCGTTCACGTGGACTGCCGTTCTGTTGCTAAGCCATTTCCACTCCGACAATTTGACATGATAAGAGATGCATAGTCCAGGTTGCTTGATCGTATGGTTCCCATGACAACCGTTAATTCGCATTCAATTTCCAATGAAATATAAGTAATTTTCTCCGTTATTTCTTATTTGAAGTTTTATATTTGCAATATTTTAAATTATACCCATTTTAGTATTTAGAATTACGATGCCTGAATATTCATTTTATGCATTTAGTCAACTATATACATTTACAATAAGATATTATCATATTAAATTTAAAATCATAGGATAATAATTTAGTAATCTGTCAGAAAATATCACTATTAATTGTTACGTTACTTAGCAACAGTATAAAAATTTAATACTATTATATGTTTGAAATTTAGTGATTTAGTAGTTTATATATAATTAATTAAAGTTTTACATTATTGTCACAATCAAGGTTGATTTATTATTTTGGTTCATTAATGTATTCAATTATGACAATAGGTAAAGAGTTTTTTTTGGTTGTATTGTGATGAGTTAGCAATATAATTTTAAAACTTTTCAGATTAATTTATTAATATAGTATGAAGTATCAACATGAATGAATAATATATTTACTCTGGTGTACAAGTTTCTGGAATGGGGTCTGTAGTTTATTTCGTTCCTGTAACTTTGTTATTATATTCTCTCGCCAATTAAAATCTTCTATAGCTATTTTATGTTTGGATGCTAAATATGATTCTAGTGCTCAATCATTTTATAGTGTTGGAGCCATTGTATTTTTTAAATCTTTTTTGAAACGTGATAATAAATCATAATAATTATCTTAAATATGTTTAAAAATATTGCGCACTTTTTTACTTTCCTTTAAATATGTAATGTACTCAAATAGATGTCATTATTTATTCACTTTAATTAAAAATGTGTAGATAGTCGAGTAGTTTTGCTTGCAAATATAATACGATTAATTAAAAATGTGTAGATAGTCGAGTAGTATTGCTCGTAAATATAATACGATTTTGTATTACCTTGTAATTATGACAGTTGTCTAAGTCTAATTTTTTGACTTCTGTCATTTTCCTAAACTTGACAATTTATGTTAGTGTTGGGCACAGTTTACCATACCACCCCATCACGAAAAATATGAATAAAGTTGTGAAAGAAAGAGGTCTCCAAGTTGCCTTTCGGTCCGAAAATACTATCAAAAGTCTCCTAGGGAATACTAAAGATAGAGTTAATTTTAATTCGAAATCAGGTATATACGAAATTAGTTGCGATGATTGTAATTTGAAATATATAGGCCAAACAAAACGACCAATAATAACCCGGTTTAAACAACACATATCACATATTAAATACAATAGACCGGATAAATCTAACGTTGCCAACCATGCTTTAAGTACACTACACAATGTGTCGATTAAAGGGTTAAAGCTTGTAAAGGGCATTAATAACCCCCGCGATCTTGACGCCTACGAAAGCATTCATATCGCTAAATACAAACAACATTCCATGAACGGTAATATAGCACCGATCCCCTTCACTTGTCTCTTTTCATTCTTAGAACAATAAAAGGGTCGTCGACGTTTTAATTTGAAGTATTAACACATATTGAGTGCCGTTTCCTTAAGAGAGGTAATTTTTGTCGATCTTTCGTTCGATATATTTCAAATTGGAGTATAAACATATGTAAACATGTGTTCTAGCTTTACTGTGCCCCATGTGCGACACCTTGATTAGTGGTTTTTACCTACTGATGATGACAACTTAGTTGTCGAAATACGTATTTAGGATACGATTAATAATTGTGGTAAGGGGTTATATACCTTTTTTAAGTTTTTACTTAACCACAGTCTCCAAAGAAAGACTTTAGAGAAAAACAATCGACAAACGGGGAAAAGCAAACGAAAAGCACTGTATTATTTATTAATTTTCAATTTCTTATGCAACTTTTTGTACATTTCGCTTGTGTTTGGAAGACACTTCCAAACTATGTACACTCATTGATTAATTTCTAAATAAACGTACATTTTCAGTAATTGAAGATTTGGTTACAGTGCCAGATCGAGATGACCTCGGCACGCATTCTACGTATGTAATTTATCATAAAAATCGATCATCAGGCGGAAACTAGGGAGAGGTCACTTCACTTTTCCATTCGCTCTCTTTTCCTCATCATGCCCTTATTGACTCCGTCTCTGTGCGTTAACGTTAACGCTAACGACCGGGTCCGCTTGCTCCCCTTAAAAAGATAAATTGGCAAGTTGTGTATAATTTATAAGCGCGGTTGCCTACGTAATTTCAGCCTCTCCGTAAATCGGAAGAGAATCGGGAATGGAGGGTAGCCAGCTTGTGTGAGAGTAAACGTGCACACAAACACACGCTCGTGCTGGGGGTATCCATTACATGAAGATATATCTCGCATATGGACTGGACATATGTATGTATGTCTGGCTCAACTGCGACTGATTCAAATCCTGTACTTGTCGCTGCCAATGCTGCTGGCTAATTTACGCATAAATCTGGGCATTAAATAATAGTTTTGTGTTAATGGGACAATATGCAACCAACAATACTATATTCGTGAGCAAATGCGAAACACTATTTACAGCCTTGTTATAAATTTTGAAACCTAAATCCAAAGCATTAGTTAAATTATTATAAGAAAGCTATTATGAATACATTCAACACTATTGAGTTATTTAAAAAATAATGAACTGTGAACCAGTGGCAGCTCTTTAATGAGAGCAAGTGAGCAATTGCACCCTCTGGAATTATGAAACAAAGCAAACCAAGCGGCGACTAACTGTGAAAGTATTTATTTATTATGTATATTATGTATTCATACTTTCATAGTTATCGACGAGGAACGTGGCACGCTAACAACGTACATACACCAATCGTCGTCACAGATATACTGAGCAAAGCCCAACTGTTGCTCTGTTAAGGCATTAACATTACATTGATGGTGGGGAGAACTGTATTTTGCCGTACTTCAATGTCGTATAATACATAGCGTCGGAGCAACTGAACCAGACTGCTCTCGGGCGTTGTTACAATGAATACGGTAGCTTTTTTACAGAACAACGCGTTTTCGCGGTTAACGTATAATGAAAAAATCGAAGTAAAAAATCTTAAACGGCCGATGCCTCAATTATGTTCAGAAAATAAACAATCTGTTAAAGGTAAAGACGTTATAAGAAAATTCAAAATGAATATTTATCAGAAAAATGACTGGATTTGTGGGTGTGAAATTAAAAATACTTTGTTTTGTTTTCCGTGTCTTTTGTTTGGTGGTGAACCGTCTTGGTCAAAAAACGGAATAAGAGACTTAATTCATCTTAGTGGTAAAATTATTAAACATGAAAATTCCGAAGGGCATTTGAAAAATATATTTAGTCTAAGAAAAATAACATTCAGAATGTTTTAAATTCATCATATAGAAAAGCAATTCAACAACACAATGAAAAGGTAATAAAAAATAGGCATGTGTTAAATTTAATAATAAATTGCATTAGATATTGTGGCGCGTTTGAACTGGCACTTCGGGGTCATGATGAACAGCAAACGACGAATAACAAGGGCATTTTTCGGGAATTGATAAATTTTACGGTAGAATTGGATAAATCGCTCAGAGATCACACCGAAGCAGCACCGGTTTTTAAGGGATTATCAAAAACGATACAGAATGAGCTGCTTGATGCAATGTTGAACGTGTATCATGAACAAGTTGCCAGTGAAATTAAAGCAACCGACTTCATATCTGTGATAGCTGATGAAACCACAGATGTGTCCAATCAGTTTCAGTTGGTGGTTGTTTTAAGATATATTGTGAACGCGAGACCGGTCGAAAGATTTTGGAAATTTCTTCTGCCTAGTGGACATGATGCTAATTCTTTATCTGCCTCCATCCTTAACGAAATTAGTTTGCTTGTTGATGACCCAGAAAAACTGATTGCACAGAGCTATGATGGGGCAGCAGTCATGAGTGGTGCTATTAACGGCGTGCAAAGACATGTCCAAGACCAGTATCCAAGGGCTAATTTTGTACATTGTTATGCACATCAGACAAATCTAATTATGTCACATGCTACATCGAGCAGTAGTAATTGCAAAATCTTTTTGTCAATCTGACGGGATTATGTACATTTTTCTCCACTTCACCACAACGAGCTGCAAGATTTCCTTACCTCGTTCTTCAAAAATAAGATGGAACTTCAATTCTAGGACAGTGAATACAATATATGAGCACCGAGAAGAAATAATTGAAGCTCTAGAACAAATCGAGGGGGAAGCTAGTTTACAAACTACCATTCATGAAGCTAGTGCCAATTTGCGAATTTTAGAGGAGGAAAATTGTATCTATTGGTTAACTTTCGTTCATAAAATTATGCCACATGTGGACATATTGTTTAATCAATTACAAAATGTCAATACAGATGCATTAAAAATCAAGAATAATCTAGATAATTTTGAACGCGCTATTGGAAAAATTCGAACCGAAATCGCTGACACAGATAATCAGTTGGTTAAACAAAATGACCCAGAACTGACTCCTCGACCATCAAAGCGGCGAAGAGTAACTGATGGTAGCCAAAGAAGGAGGGAAACTATTGAAGTGTGCGATATTATTTTGCTAGAAATAAAAACTAGATTTCGGTATACAGGGCACCTAATATTAGCAAACTTAATTTCTTTTAATAGTTCTCCTCCTTTCAAAAAAAAAATTCCGGTAGATTGCCTTAAAGAAGCAGTAAAATTTTATCCATGCCTCAATGAAAGCAGACTACGAACTGAATTAAGCGTTCTATACTCTAGAGAAGAATTTAGGCAAAATATATAAGTCGGTGCTGTAGGTCTGCTAGGTCTTCTGCTGGATGGATTAAGCGACACCTTTAATGAAGTTACAATTACTTAATTATTAAGTTACATTACAATCCCAATGACAACGTCCGAAGCGGAACGCCAGTTTTCACGGCTGAAGAGAATAAAAACTTTCCTGAGAAATACAGTGAAAGACTACTATGTTAATACTATGTTATCTTGTGAAAAAGAATGTATAAATGATTTCCCAAACTTTAATGAAAAAGTGATAGAACTGTTCTGCAAGTCAAAGACACGTAAAATGGACTTCGTTTATCGTCAGGTCAGATGTAATTAAACTGTGTAGTGTAATATTTACTATTCCCTCAAAACAAACTCTACAATGAACAGTACCTGTCTGGAACAGTACGTCGGTGAAATTTATAAGGATTGGGTAAGCGTTTTTGTATTACACTTTTTAATTTTGAAATTATGCACTCCCTGGTATATCCATTAGTATTCATTAGAATTGACACTGTCAGTAGCTCGCACATAGACAAAGTAGGGGTTTAGCAGGTACTAAAGAAGAACGCGTACAGTAGGATGATAGAAGAAAATCAACCTGTGATAGAATACCAGAGGAATCTATGGAGTTATTGACCAGTTTTAAAAGAAAGCTCTCTTGCTCTCTCCTACTAGTGATGGAACGAGAACCATATCTATCCAACACAGAGTTTATAATCACTCCCACATGCAACATAAACGCAATCGCTCTTAAAAAATATTTACGAAAACTTCTTTTTTCAAAGCGATCTGCTGTTAGATGCAACCACACCATATTCTAACTAGCTACGAGCATAACCATAGTACAAACACTTTAAGATCAAAGGATTGCTAAATTCTATCCTCACTCTTTAATTTACTTGTGTGAGAGATCTCAGTATGTGTATTTTAATGGTTACCGATCAAAATGTTCTTCGACTACTTCAGATGTGCCTCAGGGACGCAACCTTGGTCCGTTACTTTTTCTAATTTATATTAAAGACGTGTGCGATATACTCGAGTGCCGTAAATTACTCTTTGGTGATGACCTGAAGCTGCACCAGGGGATTAATGGTGAAGAGGATTGTACCTTTCTTCAGAAACAGATAAATGTGATTAATTCCTGGTGTACTGCCAATAAGTTAGATATGAACGTGCGTAAGTGCAATTTCTTAACCCATACTCGCTAGAACAATCCGTATTTATTTAACTATCGTTGTAACAACTCTCATTTAACCCGTTGCACCTCTATTAAAGACCTAGTTATCACATTTGATATTAAACAATCATTTTCTGAGCATATCTTACATATAGTTTCTTCTTCACTCAAGAGCTTGGGTTAATATAGAGTTTGTACGGAACTCGAAGAATTTTCCTTCTGCGGATGCTATTGTTCTGCTCTATTTTTACTTTTGTTCGCCCTAAATTAGAATATGCATCATTAATATGCTCGCCCATCTACACAACATACGTTAATTTGTTGGAATCTGTTCAGCGAAAATTTTTGCATTTTAAGCATACTGAGTATTATCCACCTCAGGGTATTAACCATATCGCGTTACTGGATACCTAACGGTTCGCTTCCTTGGAGAACCGAAGGCGTCAAAATGACATTCAATTTTTGCATAATCTGCTCCACAATGGCATAGAAGCACTATTATTATTGAACAATATTAACTTTCTAGTTCCACAATATAATAGCCGGCTATGCAGCACATTTTATCATACCATGACAAGAACCAATATCATAACAGAGGAGCGTAGTATCTATCTCGAGAGCCCCGTAAAACGGTCTCGATCATCAATACCAGCTGGGAGAACCAGTGGTTCGTGTTAGCCACGAAAACCTGTTGAGCTGCATATATAGATCTGTTCGCTGTTCGCAATTCTATCGCTTACTTAGATAAATGTATGTTGGGCCCGATGTAGAGCATAGTGGAGATCAAGTCTGCATCTGGTTTTCCCAAAAATAACTATTGAGGCGTTTAGAGGACCTCTAAGGGATCAGTTTATCCTGGTAAGGTTTTTGGCGCAAAAGCACCGTTAAACTATAAAAGAATGGGGTGCCTTCAAAATTACTACTAACCTATTACGTTTTCGTTCAGATATGCATAAGACGTCTATTTTGTGGTCATTGTTGGCGTTCTGGATTTATACTAATGCCAGTTTACGTTTATATTTTATATATATTGGCTTTAATTAATCGAAAATTATGGTTTATTTTATGTAAGTTAATTAATTAATGTGTATATTACGTAGAATATGTAAATGAATCACCATATTTGCTTTTTTTGTCCTGTAATTGAATATATATATACATATATGTATAAATAAGTAAATAAATAAACTCTCAAAAACCTCAGGCTTGGAGGCAGCGTTGCGAACAGAAGAAATATGACCTCTGATATATGAACCGAAGGGACATATCAAACAGATTCCCCAAGTCTTTTATTTCAGATCTACTAGATACCACAATCAAATCCACATTTTAAGGAAACTGAAGTGGGTTGGTAGGTCCACTGTTTCGAAGCATACGCTTCTGACCGAACGTTTGCAGCGCCATCTCTAAACATTAGTATCAACAATACATGTCGATGGACGATCTTCACGAAATTTGTCCCTGAGAGTGGTGTTGAAATTCAGCAAAGCAACTTTATGCACCAGTCTTGAAATCCATTTGAAATCATAAAAAATCATTGTTTGAAAATTTTTATGTCAAAATACTATTTTTACTGAAAATTTTAAATGCTGTGTAGACGAAACGAGTTCACTTAACTACGAACTGTTAATCAAATTATTGATTGGAAATTTCATATTTTACGAATACAACAGTTGAAAAGCGCGGGCACCCTTTAAAGTTTGAAGTGCCAGATTCCACAATTTTTCCCAACACTTTCGTATATAGAAGAAAAATAGCTGTATTTCTAAAAATTACTATTCAATTTATCGATAGATTTGTGTTAATAATTTAACTTTAGTAACATTTAATTTGCACGAAATTGTACAAAAGCGATGCAGTATGCAATACCAATTCCTCAGTTCAGTTTCGACGTTTAGCTTTTAAGCAGTAACAAATCTAATTAGCTCCCGTTCCCTGTAGATCAATAGACATTCTATTGTAAATATGCGTTGTGTTATGAAATTATGTGTGCGTCAGAGGCACACATGTACCGACAAACAAATAGAGATCAGAATAATTTAACCGGCTTAGTGGAATTAATACCCGAAAATGCAGTTACGGCAGTTAATTAGGTTCGGATACGGTCCATGGTCGAGCAAACACATTTAATTGAGTGGATTACTAGTGTACAAAGAACATTGGGAATTATTGGATGAAGACGGTTGTAGAGATAGATTATAAATGATATAGAATTAAATGATTAAGAATTATGAGAACATTAATTTCATATAATGTATAGAATCCACGGTTGGCTCTTGGTGAAACATAATGAATAATTTATTAAAGAAAACACTCGGTATGTTTGTTTCACAAAATATATTTATTTAATCTCTAACATATGTTTCGCCTTTTCAGGCATTATCAAAGAGTTATTTTTAAAAACTAAAATAGAAAGTACACTTCCACCACTATTTATGAGTTTTTAAGCGACTTTATTATGGCATCAATAGTCGGGGTGTTGAAAAAATCCAGCTGAGTGTTTGTTACATGTCTATTAAGATTTATGGCTTTTTTAATTTCTAATATTTCGAGGAAGTCAAGCCTCTTTCCTTTATTGCAAGTATGTAAAAGTTTAAAATTACTTGTATTAAAAAGTGTGTATTTTCAATGCAGTGTTCGGAGAATCCCGTATTCATTTTACCATAAAGAATAGAACTTCTATGCTCTTTGATCCATTCTTTTATTGAGCGTCCTGATTGACCGATGTATATCGCATCACAATCACTGCAACTTAATTCGTACACACCTGACTTATCACACAATTCTGTTTGTTCTTTATTATTTACTAAAATATTTCCTAGATTGACTTTATTCACTTGGATGACATTTAACCCTAATTTATTCAGTTTATTAGAAACTTTATTGCTAACCCCAGGTATATAGTTGAGTGTGTGAAATGTTTTATTCGTTTTTGTATATGTGTGCCCGTAGTAAAAATTCTTCATAAGGATAGTGCGTTGTTTTTTGATAATCATTTTATCTATAAATTCTGTTTTATATCCTTTTTTTCTAGCTTTTGTTTTTATGGTGGTTACTTCTTTTTCGTAATTCTCATTATTTAAAGGGAAATTAATCAGTCTATGACTGTCATACACTGATTAATTTCCCTTAAATAATTGTGGTAAGGGGTTAAATACCTTTTTTTAAGTATCTACTGACAAACTTAGAAGGAATGATAGCTACTAGGAAAAGGAATGTAGCTACTGGGAACATCCTAGCTTTCCCCATTTCGGAGCTGGGGCTACGCAAAGTTGACCTTTAGGAAAAGATCGCAGGAATGTAGGTCAGGTTTGGGCAGCTATAACTCCGGCACTTTTGCAGCTAGAATATTCCCTTTTTTGCCTAGTAGATACATCCTCTGTAAGTCCGTTTACTCCTCTGTAAAGTTTAAAGTTACTATATGTACCAGATCCGGAGCTACGATTTTTCACGCGTCCACTTCATATCGAGAAAGTCACCATCGCTTTTGAGTCGCCCTCGATGGCTGTAAGTAAATTCTGATACCAAATTCCGCTACTTTTAAAAAGTTAACTTTAACACCCTGTATATTGAAAAAACAGCGTTCAAACAGAAATTGGCGTAAGGAAAGTCCCATTACACAGGCCTGCATAAAATTTGTGATTTTTGTTTGTTAAGCTCAGTTTTTATATAGCAATAACTAATTAAAATACAGTTGGTCTCTACCACCCACAGATTTTTTTTGCACAAAAGAAAAAGAAAAAAATATAAAAAAAATCTTATAATAGGCATTTTAATACATTTTAAAATGAATGTACTACTTCAAATTCTAGGTATTAACCCAAAAATGATTTTCTCTTGTGGTTTTATAGAAATTTGTTAAATAGGCTCTCATTACCTGATGTAAATCTTTTATTACATGTATTAATTTTGGACAAGATTTCCGGGAATTTTTACCTGCTAAATCCTATTTATTATGCTAGTACTACGAAGAAGGATTTCAAGTTTATCACTCCAAACAAAATGTATATTTTAATGTCATTTACTTCATTATACCTCTGAGTGTCGATCAGTAAACAAGTAAAATTAATTTGTCTTTAGTGTTGTGCGTGGTATTTGATAAATAAACATTGGTTAAAAATATGTCTAGCCGGTGTTGCAAAAACAAACAAGATGATTTCTGTTATATTTGTGGATATTTCGTCCTGAAAAAGTTTAATGTGAATTTGTGAAAAATGCATATTATGCTTAATATAAAATCAAATTAGGAGCTCAAGATAAAGGTTGGGCACCGCACGTTGTTTGTAAGGTTTGTGAAGAAGGTTTAAGACATTGGACCAAAGGGAATAGAAAAAGCCTTCCTTTTGGAATACCGATGGTTTGGAGAGAACCGCAAAATCATCATGAAGATTGCTACTTTTGTCTTTGTGATATTAAGCGGCATAATAGAAAAACTTTGAAACATATTTTGTACCCAAACAATATTAAATCAGCTTCCTTTTGGAATACCGATGGTTTGGAGAGAACCGCAAAATCATCATGAAGATTGCTACTTTTGTCTTTGTGATATTAAGGGGCATAATAGAAAAACTTTCAAACATATTTTGTACCCAAACAATATTAAATCATCATCATGTACCTATACCTATACCCCCCAAAGTACTACAAGAAGATATTGAAACCTCTTCAACTTCCGGCTCCGTACAGATGGATAGTGATTTTGAACCGTTGATGGTTCAAAACCATCAGGTCAAAACCAACCTCAGCTATTTTCACAAGCCGAACTGAATGATTTAGTAAGAGATTTTGGACTTTCAAAAGATCTTTCTGAAGTACTGGGGTCTAGGTTGAAACAAAAAAATTTGCTTGCCCCAAAAACTACCTTCAGATCTTCCTTTAGCTGAATATGACAGAAAAACAACCAAGCGAAGCTTTTCTGAAAAACGAAAAGGTTTTTTTTAAGAAGCATAAAGAATAAATAACTATTTCTAATAGTTTCTATGTGTATATTTTTGTATTTTTTTTAATATAATATAAAACTAGCTTATAAATGAAATAAATCGTGTTTTTTCTATTTTTTTTTTAATTTACTGGTTTGAAAAATAACCTTACGTGATACAAAAAAAATAAAAGCAGATTTTAATTCAGCGCTACCCAATTACTAGAAAACAGTTAAAATTTTTAAATCAACATTCAAAGAGTTGAAAAAGCAGGCCTGTGTTATTTAAGCCCAAAGAATATATGTTTAATGAATTGACCTACTTTTTTGTAACACCCTGTATATTAAATAGTAATGGTCCAAATTTAGCCCCTGTAGAAATACAAAATATATTGCTCAAAAGAATTAGTAGATATCTCTTCAAAATGGCAAAAATCATAATTGAGACTTAATGTAACACCGGCAAAAGTTTCGCCGAATTTTGTTTAGTGACGAGTCAAAATTCAGTCTGCACCCAGATAACAGACGTGTTTTGATTTGGCATGAACCAGGGACACAAAATACCCCTTAATTTGTCCGGGAAAGGCCTCTGTATAACGGTGGCGGTTCGATGGTGTGGGCCGGAATAAGTATCGGAGGCCATACCGAATTGTATTTCATTCAGAATGGTTCGCTTACTGGTCCAAGGTATTTGAATGAGATACTGAGACGTCAAACACGTCCACATATAGAACAGTAATTTATTAAAAACTAAGGCGTTAAATTAATAACTATTAACTTAAAAATGTTTATTCTTATATAAATTTACATCAAAAATATTCACAAAGGAACTCTTCCGTAAAGATGCTTTACTCTATAGTATGAGTACAGTAGATGTTATTTTAAATTCGATTCACCTACGTTTTCAAATAGATTGTGTAAACATATGCTTTATATAATAACGTTGAAAAACACAATACATTTTTTTTTTGTCGAAATTCCATCCCGCTAACGGTTCCAACTCGAAAATGAAAATGTTTTTCCTTCTTTTTTATCGGGGATATTTAAATACCTATAGGTATAGGGAACATTCAAGATATACTGAACGTAAAAAAGGCGACTCGAAGAAAATTGAACTTCACGCTCCATTTATATGTAAATCTTATTTTGCCCGAACTTCACGGTATAATTTGAATTTCGATTTTCGATACAAAACAATTTGCTTACCCCTGTCGCCATCAGGCTCATTCATTTTATTTACACGTATGTTACGGAATAAAAAATTTATCCGAATGAACAGCTCCGCGACGTGGAACGCAGTGAATGAACCGGATTTCTCTGGGTACCTGCACGCTCCGGTCACACAAAGGGAATGAATATTTCATAGCGGAAATTGATATTTTGGGATTGAAAAATTACTTACCATTTATTTTATTTTCCCGACTAAAAATGGGCGAACAAATTGAGGATTTATTTTTTGTTAAATTGTACAACTTTTATGGCATATATCCTGCATCAGTAATATACCTAATAATGGGTACTGCACTGCTGTTAAGTTGGAACTTTATATTTTTTTAAATAATAAGCAAATTCTAGGAAAGAAAACTGAACACGCCCCCAAATTGAATATTTAAATACACCCATAATAGACATTGTCATTAAATGGTAATTAAGGCTAATCCCAAGCAGAGACATTCATATATAAATATTGGAAATTAATCCCTTAATTTAGTTAAGTAAAAAAATGGTATAAAACTACAAGTCATAGGCGTATTTAGGATATGAATTAAGGGTTTTTCTCCCTTTTTTTTAAGTTTATTTTAGTTTTCACCTCAAACGTCCAAAGAAGTCTCTGTTTAATATTTGTATCTTTATTACTAATTGATGTGAATATTAATTTTCATCAAGTGAATGCCGAATTAATTTAGTTATGTGTTTTTCTTCTCACACGATCGGGCGTGTAATTACCAGTTATCGGACATTCGCAAAAAAATAAGCATTAGTATAGGATCCTAGCTGATATGGAGTGTTTATGGAATTCACACGTTCACACTAAAGAATTATTAGTATTATTATTAGAGAACGGACACGCTTACCACATGACGCAAAGCCCAGTGCAGTACTGGCGAAAGGCTGTATTTCTAAAATATTTAATTTTATTTATATAATTGGAAAACGAACGGGTGGTGATCTATAAAATTACGAAATACATATTTATTTGTTGAAAAGTTGTATTTATAAAGTTTTTAATTTTATTTATATAATTGGAAAACATACGGGGTGGGGTGGTGATCTATTTATCTAAAATTACGAAATACATATTTATTAATTAATTTTATTTATATAATTGGAAAACAAATGGGTGGTGATCTATAAAATTACGAAATACATATGTATTTGTTGAAAAGTTGTATTTTTAAAGTTTTTAATTTTATTTCTATAATTGGAACATTTTTATTTGTTCATTTTGTCGTTCAAGTTGAGTAAAGAAGTATTAATATTGACTAGCAATAGTTTCTCAAGGTTTTCTTCTGTCAATTTTGTTCTCTTTGAATTAAGTACATCCTTATAAATAGAAAACGTCCTTTCTACATCGCAACTGGTTATAGGTGCATACTGGAAATATTCTTTTATTTCTTCATATTTAGCCGTTAGATTTTGTGGAATTGTCTCCATACATAATTGCTGCAATGTAATTAAATCTGGATTTCTATTAAGAATTGCTTCAAACTTTTGCCGAAGGGCACATCCGAAGTCACTTGGAATACTTTTCAAATTATTAACAGCCACATCTAATGTGGTTAAACCGTCATTTAATTTGAGATTTCGATTTTCAAAATAAGTGATTAGTTTTGGCAATGTTCCAAAGTGTTCGTGAAGAAAGTACAACTGATTTTTTAAATTTGGGATTTGTGTGAGCTCCTTGCACTCACCAATACTTCTAGCATCCTCCTTTAGCAGTGTTACGAAATGTTTTAGACTATCGAAATTCTCAGCATAATAACTAGTAGCTTCCAGCCATGTTCCCCATCTAGTTATTACTGGAGTGGGAGGCAGTGACAGAGATGGAAATTTTTCCCTGAAAAGAGCTACTCTCAATGGTGCTTTCCTGAAAACTTTTTTAAAAGCTGATACAAGTCTATCAACTTCCGGAAAAGTGTCTCTGATATATTCACAGATTCTGTGGAGAGCATGTGCTACACAAGTAATATGCAGCATATTAGGATATGTTTTCTTCAATAGTCTGCCTGTTTTTAACATATACGCAGCACTATCACTGACAAATAAAAGTACTTTTTTCTTTGTACGTGGCGTCCGAATGAAGCATTTTTTGCATATTCTCCTTAATGGTTTCAGCAACTGTTTCCGCATCAACTCTATTTAGAACACTTGTTGCTATTACATATGAGTTATAGGGAATAGTTGGATGTAGTACACCAGCTACAACATTTACCACACAGCGTCCTAACACCACCTATCCACCTTCGTCGGCGCTTATCCATATGTATTGATTTAAAAGATGGCTTCTAATGCGTTCTACTGTTCTCGTATAGCACCTAGAAACATAATATTTGCATAAAGTTGATTCATCAGGAACATTTCGACCAGTATATTTTTTCAGAAATATTTTTAAAGTGGGATTGCTAAGTTTATTTAATGGAATATTAGCCGCCATAAAAGTTTTACAGAGTTCAGATGTGTTTGCGATCCTAAGTGACGAATTTTTGACGATATTTCACGGATTTTGTAATAAATTTCGGAATCACTGACAATGGACATACAATCAGTATGACCGTCAATCCAACTCGCCATTGTTTTACAATGCCGTTCTCGACATTCTTCCATATCATGTCTGAAAAAGTAACTTAAACACTGCTCTAGATCTAAATAAATGAAAACTAAAAATGTGTGCGTAAGTTATTGAAACTGAACGAAATTCAATGCACACTCTTACGTCGAAATAATTGGTAGAAATAGATTCAATCAAACGATATTAAACAGGATCTATCACAAAAATTACGATGTAGTTAACAGTTAAAACTATGAAAACAAGAAACTTACTCACAGCACTTTATTTATCTTACGAAATATAAATTAATAAATAAATACATTATAAAAACCCCGCTTCTATCTACGCTCATGAAAACACTTTAAAAAACACTATATTCTCCGAATACAATAGCTGAGTTGTCCATTGTTATCGTGCGAGACCAGGTGTCCGAGTAAGTCAAACAAATACTTCATTGAATTACGCCGGGATGTACTGTGCGACGTTATACACAATTCCAATTGCCGATTGCGTTTTATGGAAATTGCATCCGTTCTCTACTACATTCAAACAACTTCTCCATTCATTTCATAAAATAATTTTATTTTAAAATAATGGCGATTTGTGTTAGAATCTTCTATTGCTGCTAAAAAAATGAATACTGACGCTTAGATACACATTGTATTTGTGAATGGTGTGATACACGTTTATTGTACAAAAAAATATAATAATTTTCATATTAATAAAATATGTTCCCTAAAATGAATATATGTGCGCGCGCCTTCGTCCCTTGCTCATTTTATTCGATGTCGACCTAAATTGTGACCTAAAGTCCGATCTCTAGTAATTACATTTCAAAATTCAAGGTTCTATATCACATATAGGTTCTATAAGGTTCTATATCACATAAACAGTTCAATAAATATTCATTGGAGATATGTATGAATATTATTAGATTTTTTAAATTTTATATTTTATTTTAAAAAATGTGTTTTCTCTTCTGATTTGTACGTATCTTCTTGCTGTAAAAATTTTTGTTTAGCCACGAAAAGTTAAAACTATTTTCACGAAGTTTGCAGCAAGGTCAATTTTTATTGTGTTTTAATTGAAATTCGTGAATGTAAACTAAAAAGTGACATTAAGTAAATTATTCGCGGTACCTCTGTAGTAATTTACGTAAGACACTTTCATTGTCTAAATGTATACACGGATATTTATAGTTACAGGTATTTCACCAGGAGTTATGTAGAAATTTAGAACGAGGATACAGTGCAGTTAAATTTAAAAAAAAAAGTGGAAATAGTATCAGGATACACAATGCGGTACGCCACGTTAAAGTTTGGAATTGGCTTGACAGGTGTCCAACTCAATTTTCCGACCAGACAAGGGTCCCTGTTTCCTGTATTAATCATCTGAATATCGCATAATTGAATTATAATACACATAAAGTTTTAAAAATAAAACAAATACACGAAAAGGAAATTGTCATCAATCATTTCATCCTATTGGTAGCTTTGTATAATTTATTATTTCTTTAATTTAGTATTTGTAACGCATAGTTTATTTGATTGGTATTTATATGTTTATTATTGTATATTTAATATTAAAATAAATAAGCAATTTTCATTTCAACAAAGTCAACGTCTTGTAGCCTTAAATAGCATGAAAATTTAAATGGAAAGATGTTTTAAAATAATTTTAGATTTATTGCAGAATGTCTACTTTTATCTTAATAAGCAGATTTATTATTCTTAAGACTTCTTAAGGCCTATTCTTAAACTGTAAATTCTATGAAATTTGTAATTTAAAATTTTATACAGAGTACACGCAAATGCCACTCTGTGTAATAAGTAGAGAACGGACACGCTTACCACCCAGTGCAGTACTGGCGAAAGGCTGTATTTCTAAAATATTTAATTTTATTTATACAATTGGAACATTTTATTTGTTCATTTTGTCGTTCAAGTTGAGTAAAGGAGTATTAATATTGACTAGCAATAGTTTCTCAAGGTTTTCTTTTGTCAATTTTGTTCTCTTTGAATTAAGTACATCCTTATAAATAGAAAACGTCCTTTCTACATCGTAACTGGTTATAGGTGCATACTGGAAATATTCTTTTATTTCTTCATATTTAGCCGTTAGATTTTGTGGAATTGTCTCCATACATAATTGCTGCATTGTAATTAAATCTGGATTTCTATTAAGAATTCCTTCAAACTTTTGCCGAAGGCCACATCCGAAGTCACTTGGAATACTTTTCAAATTATCAACAGCCACATCTAATGTGGTTAATCCGTCATTTAATTTGAGATTTCGATTTTCAAAATAAGTGATTAGTTTTGGCAATTTTCCAAAGTGTTCGTGAAGAAAGTACAATTGATTTTTTAAATTTGGGATTTGTGTGAGCTCCTTGCACTCACCAATACTTCTAGCATCCTCCTTTAGCAGTGTTACGAAATGTTTTAGACAATCGAAATTCTCAGCATAATAACTAGTAGCTTCCAGCCATGTTCCCCATCTAGTTATTACTGGAGTGGGAGGCAGTGACAGAGATCGAAATTTTTCCCTGAAAAGAGCTACTCTCAATGGTGCTTTTCTGAAAACTTTTTTAAAAGCTGATACAAGTCTATCAACTTCCGGAAAAGTGTCTCTGATATATTCACAGATTCTGTGGAGAGCATGTGCTACACAAGTAATATGCAGCATATTAGGATATGTTTTCTTCAATAGTCTGCCTGTTTTTAACATATACGCAGCACTATCACTGACAAATAAAAGTATTTTTTCTTTGTACGTGGCGTCCGAATGATGCATTTTTTGCATATTCTCCTTAATGGTTTCAGCAACTGTTTCCGCATCAACTCTATTTATAACACTTGTTGCTATTACATATGAGTTATAGGGAATAGTTGGATGTAGTACACCAGCTACAACATTTACCACACAGCGTCCTAACATTTCCACCGTTTCGTCGGCGCTTATCCATATGTATTGATTTAAAAGATGGCTTCTAATGCGTTCTACTGTTCTCGTATAGCACATAGAAACATAATATTTGCGTAAAGTTGATTCATCAGGAACATTTCGACCAGTATATTTTTGAAGAAATATTTTTAAAGTGGGATTGCTAAGTTTATTTAATGGAATATTAACCGCCATAAAAGTTTTACAGAGTTCAGATGTGTTTGCGATCCTAAGTGACGAATTTTTGACGATATTTTACGGATTTTGTAATAAATTTCGGAATCACTGACTATGGACATACAATCAGTATGACCGTCAATCCAACTCGCCATTGTTTTACGATGCCGTTCTCGACGTTCTTCCATATCATATCTGAAAAATTAATTTAAACAATGCTCTAGATCTAAATAAATGAAAACTAAAAATGTGTGCGTAAGTTATTGAAACTGAACGAAATTCAATGCACACTCTTACGTCGAAATAATTGGTAGAAATAGATTCAATCAAACGATATTAAACAGGATCTATCACCAAAATTACGATGTAATTAACAGTTAAAACTATGAAAACAAGAAACTTACTCACAGCACTTTATTTATCTTACGAAATATAAACTAATAAATAAAATACATTATAAAAACCCCGCTTCTATCTACGCTCATGAAAACACTTTAAAAAGCACTATATTCTCGGAATACAATAGCTGGCTTGTCCATTGTTATCGCGGCGAGACCAGGTGTCCGAGTAAGTCAAACAAATACTTCATTGAATTACGCCGGGATGTACTGAGCGACGTTATACACAATTCCAATTGCCGATTGCGTTTTATGGAAATTGCGTCCGTTCTCTAGTAATAAGTGCATTAAATTGCACGATAGTCTTAAATCATTAGCTTTCATTGCAAAAGATTTGGGGAGAAGCTGGAATATCTAAGTGATCGCTAATGTAAGCATAAAAGAATTTTATACAGAGTGTACGAAATTCCTTGAATAAAAAAATACACAACTGGGTATTTATCTGACTTGATTAAAGCTTTCGATAGTCTTAACGATGGGTTTTTATTGTAGATTTGGGGATAAGCTGGAGTATATGAGTGACCGCTAATGTAAGCATAAAAAGAAATAACACCAATTTACGAGTATGTGAATTTGAAGACCGATTGAAGTTCCACAGGGAAGTGTTCTTGGCCCCTTAACTTTTTTGTTATTCGTTCGTGATTTTGACATAAGTCAGCGAGCGGCGCTAAGTGCTCTTTAAGTCACTTGATTGCATGTAGCAAGGGTGTTTTTGTAGTGAAATTTGTTTTTCCCAGCATCATGGATTGACGAGTCTACAGCAAGATACAACACGTGGCTGCGTATCTGAAAAGTCATTTTCACATAGATATTATCATGTATTGTGTTCTCCACACCCGTTTTTTAATAATGCTTCGATGTTAGTAAAAATGTTTTTTTAATTATACAGGGAGTTTCAAAAATGTAGGTAAATCTGTTAACCATATATTCTTTGGGTTAAAATAATGGGACTTTCGTTATATCACTTTCCATTTGAACACTTTTTTTTTAATATACAGGGCGTCAAAGTTAATTTTTTTAAAAGTATATTTATTAATATCTACAGTGTTTTTTGAGATATTTTTACTTATTTGACTTTGTGTTGCGATTATTTTAACAATTTTATTTATTTTATAAAGTCCATAACATTAATTAAAACAAACGATTTTAAGAATTGTTAAAAAAATCGCAATACAGAGTCAAATAAGTAAAAATATCTCAAAACCGAGATATGTAATAAAAAAATAAATATATAAAAAAATAAATAAATATTTTTTTAAATGTTAACTTTGACACCCTGTATATTGAAAAAAAAGTTAAATAGAAGTAATAGAAGTGACTACGTAGTCAAGATTTGCATGATTACAATAAACTATCAATCAATCAATCATTCAATCAATCACGCAATCAATAACTGCATCGGAGATCGAACAGCTGATACATAAATTAATAGCAGACATTAAAGTAATAGATTAGGCTTTATTTAAAAACTAATCTTTCTATTATCGTATATATGACTGCAAGAACGCTAGGAATTTATAGAAAATTATATACAATTGTGTCTGACTTAATATTGTGCTACCTTACCGCGAAGCTAGTGTGCGTGGTGTCTTCCGCGGAAAGTTAATTATTTTTTTTCCGAAAACGAAGTCGAAGTAGAACGCCAAGCAGAAAAAACCAAAAGTCGGTTGATGATTTTCTCCAACCTTCTTGAGTAGCAAGCGGAAAATTGGCTGTTCTAAAATATTCACTAACTCTTGACCTCATCCGTAATTAAACGCGAAATTCTATAAGTCGAAGAAGCGTGAGTTAACTTCCGTTACGAAGATGTACTTTTTATAACTTTTTAAACGACCTTACACTACAAAGGGCTGTCGGCCAGTCTCTCTCTTCAGCGTACCAGCAGACGCTTGCAGAAGGGGATAATAGTTACCAATTCAACCACAGATAGCGATATCAGCATTCATAAGTATTAAATGATACGCAAGCAAAATAAGATACCGGAACTCGTCAATAAATAATGAAAACTATTAAGAAAATTTTAGAAGGGAAATAAAGGAGTAACAATTGTCAAATGGAAATTATTAGCCAGCTGAAACGTATTTTTAAAACATAATAGGTGATCTGAACATATATCTACGAACACTCTCGTTAAGCATAGATAATTATTTGACAATTAATTATTTGTTTCATACAAAATTGGTGAGACTTCACCTAGTCAAATATGTTTCAAATTACTTCGTTATAATTAATTAAACCTCTGCCACACACATATATATGCATATCATAGGTACAATCGTTAAAAATTTATTATTTGTAGACGAAACATTATAATGAAACTTCAACAGCGAATCTAAGTTTATCGCTCTCAGCTTGTTGTCTCGAAAAAGAAAACGTTGAAGACCGTCAAGTTACAGACGAGCACGAATAGTCGAAGAAGGAAACTGAAAAGGTTATTGTTAATGGTTGGCAGCACTTGCAGTAACAGTAATATATCTCGAACGTGGTTTCAGTGTAATCACTATTTAATATGCGTCACAAAATTTCTGCAAGCATTTCAAAGTAAATTAAACTTCTCGACAATAAAGCAAAAAATATTACAACAGAATTCTTGAACGTTGAATTTACCGCTTTTTATATTTTGATGTCAATGAGATTCGTAAAGATTTTTTAAATATCTGTCTACGTCTACAAATGTAGTCTAAAACTAAATTAGTAAAAAATCAAAGTACATACATAGGTAACAGACTTAATAATGCGAAACAGGGATTCTGTATAAAGTTGAAAAATGCAAAACCTGTGAATATTCGATCAATCATCATCGTCATTAAGAAATAACTATTTAAATTTTTACAATAGCGTCACTACCACAAACATATACATCACTAACAAATGTAAGCAGATAATATTATAATGCGAAGCAAAGAGTATTTATTCTTAATATAATTATGAAGCAGGGGAAATTCTGTTACAGAAAGTTCAATTATACAGGAAGTAGATTACAGATGCAATTTTAACATAAGTACAATAAAAGATAATATTATTAAGCAGGGGAAATTCTGTTACAGAAAGTTCAATTATACAGGAAGTAGATTACAGATGCTATTTTAACATAAGTACAATAAAAGATAATTACTACAACTTACTACAACAACATTTGTAAAAGATAATGATTCATAAAACTCATTCTTTAACCTCCAGGGAATTGAGTAGTTGTTTGGGCTATTTTTATTGTTTGTAGGATTTGAATAATTCGATGTTTCGGCGGTCAATTTACTGTCGTCTTCAGGGCAGCCCTGAGAAGGCCTAGTTCTTGCCAAACTCATGTTTGACATATTGCAGTGAATTGTGATGTTGAATGCTTATTTAACTTTAGATCACAATACACAGTAGCATGCCCTGCTATGCTCTAGTCGGATACGCCTTCCTGGAGCTCTTTAATCTTCAGAGTTTACCCTCAACTTTGATACTAAATGAAAGTAAAAGCTAAAAAAACCTCACCAAAAATGACCGCGAGCAAAATTCAAGTTAAATATTTAGAACAACTGTCAGACTTATAAATTACGTTAACCCAAATATTTCAAACGTCAAAACAGAAAACTATCTGTAATGCGCACGCAGTTACATTTAATTCATGCGTACATTGAACATAAAACAAATACAAGTTTCCCACCAATTTCTAATCCTTCTAGAATATTACTTGAAAAAAAAAACTTCAAAAGAAAATCTGGCAATTTTCTTAATATTCATATGATTACAATCATTTTATAAACCTAAAATTACTGAATTTACTGAGCTCTTCAATATACTTGAATTATTTCTAAAGACATTAATATATTAACAGAAATATACATACATTAATTAATGTAGTTATCACTTCACTAAAATGAGAGATTTTTTTCAGATAGGTCTTATAAATTAAAAATTACAAGTTTAAAGACTCGTAATAACTCGAGAATTAATTTAACACATCATGATCATCACACAAAAACACAAACCGAATCTATCCAAAATTTATCTGAATAAAAATTAGTTCTATTCAGTAAAAACAAGAACTCGACCTATCTGCTCAAGAACTATTAAATCTCTAAATCTCCTACTTCCCGGAAACAGCATCATAGCCCTACCTAATATAAGTCAAAATATCTACAGTATAAAAATATTTCCACTCAACCTCGGACTGCATACCTCAATACTCTGGTCGAACAATCTACAGTCGTGGACATAAAGATATATTAAATTAAATTTTCAAATAAATATTTAAATAATCTTCAATATTTTTCTGGAATAAAATACACATAAATATACTGTCTTTTATAGCTTCTTTAAAATTTTCTTCGGGGAAAAGTTCATGGCAATATGTCTTCACGATTTTTTATTGCGAAATGTACTCGTGTGAGATTCGAACCAGGTCTGCAATTCGAAACCTTGAACTAAATCATGCACACTAACCACTACGCTATTTTTTGTATTAGTAGTTAGTATGCTTGATTCAGTTCAAAGTTTCGAATTTCAGATCTGGTTCGAATCTCACACCAGTAGATTGCGCAATAAGAAGATATATACGTTAGACATGAGTTTGGCAAGATCTAGACCTTCTCAAGGCTACCCTGAAGATGACAGTAGATTGACTGCCGAAACGTAGGTTTATTCAAATCCTACAAACGATGGAAAATAGCCCAAACAACTCCTCAATTAATAATCCATCGTTAACAACTTCTCGTCATGACTTCAATGAATGTCAATGTTGGCAAAAATTTTGACCAATTTTCAGCAAACTCTCCTATTTGCTATATTTTAATAATTCCTTGCTGATAACCTGCAAATTTCCCGTCCAAATTAATGCCGGATTCGTTTTCTACACACATCTTCCACTTCAATACCAACACGTAACATATTTTCCAAATCGGCCAAAAAATGAAAACTTTCAAAGGGGTAGGCCCTTCGAACATGTTCAATTTTCGTCATATCACCGATGTTCTTAAAATTAGTTACTTATATGTATTTTTGGCTGCTAAAAACGATCCTGTCATTTAAATTCCAGTAAAACTTATAGTTTACGAGTGAGCGCCAAAATTAACAAAAATGTGGACTATTTTCAACGGATCATACTATGGACCGCCATTTGTTTTTGTTAAGAACTTATAATCAAAAAAAGAAGAAAATGTTAGATTCCTAACGCTGATTTTGGGTATTTTAATTCTAAAGTCAGAAAAAAAATCTTAAAAAATCTTTTTTCACAAATTTCGAATTCATTTTCTCGATTAGGGTTTTATGATGTTTTAGACAAATTATACATATTTTTAAACAAAGCGAGCTTTAATTTGGTATGACACACGACAAGCCTATTTTTTTCAAAATTCGAGTTTGTCCTGATTTGACAGCCCTCGTCCAACTTGTAAGCTATTGTTATAATATTTCCAAAATTTGCTTTATCGTATCAAACTGTATAGACAACTACGAGTATATAGATAATAGAAGTCGGGGTAGTTATTGTCTCTCTCGAGTTATCTAGCTTCAAAGTCCAAATGTCTACGAATTTTACCTATTTTCCCTGCCAGCCCATAAAGTTCCACTATTTGAGCAATTATGCACCCATTTTTCCTCTAAGAGCTTGTAATGTTTTCAATCATTTACTTTCATGTTACTTTATAACATAAAAGTACCTCACAAAAAATCGAATCATCTCAACAACCTACACACAATTAAAACACAAAATATCTACATTAAAGAAAGCACACTTTAAATTTCAATAAAATCGCAATATTTACATCTGAAAAAAGTAACAAAGCAAGAAATATATTAGAAAGCATCTACATACACAAAAAAAAACAATTCCATGACTAATAGAACATATTTAAATAACCTATCAGCAATATACCTGCTCATTACATAACCTCCCCTGTATAACAATAATAACATTACGAACATAAAATAGAAAACACATGTCCGAGAATAGTTAAACCAAACTGATGCAAAGTGTTGACACAGCCAATATTCTTTCCACCCGTCAAAATAAACACATGTCCGAAAACGGTCTACAAGTTAATGCAAAAGTTTAGTTTTAGTTAGAAATGCGTTACGAATATATCACAATATGTTAACAACACAAAAATTTAATGTAAGTAGATTTTTTATAAAATTCTCTTACCATTTTTGACATTTAAATAAATTTTTACAGTTTAAAAAAAGGTACTATATACAGGCTGATTCAAATTAAGTGCGCACTATTGCTATCTCTGTTATTATTGATTCTAAAAAGTAGGTTAAATTAGCAAAGTATTAGTGTTTTAACATTGATTAGCATGCAGTTCATGAAAAAAAAATTGAATAACGCATTTTCGAAAAATTTTGAAATTTATAATTTTTTGAAATGGAACAGCCTGTATATTTTTTAAAATTATGAATGCTAATGTTCTTTGTAATGTAAAAGTCTCAATACACTATTGTCCTAAAACGAATAATAAAGTATTTACGGTGGAATTTAGTTGATGTAAAAGATAATCTTTCATTCTGTAAAATCAGTAGTAGGCTTCTTTCACTTTAAACAGAACAAATAGTATGCCCTTTGTAAATGTCCAATAACGTACGGAATATAATCATTCGCACGTTTAGTTATTAAAATTTTTTTTTTTTTAATTTTGTGTTGTGTTCATTAGTTCTCTATTTATTTTGCTAAACATTTTGGTTTTACTTTCGTTGCTTAGTGTTTGACAATATTTCACTATGGTATTTCGTCGACGAATTTTAAGTAAATAAATAAAATAAATATATTCCTATTAGCACCCTAGAGATAGTCTTAGATGAAATGAAAATAGTAAAATATACAACAGAATCTGTTGAAACGAATATTTTTTAAAAATATTTGTTTTATATCTAACTTAACATCTTAAAACTTTCGCGGAAGGAAATAAGAGAGATGGATCATGAGAAAACAGCTTGTACATTTCGAAGAGAAGTTATATTCGAAAAAAGTTTACTGCCTGGATGTTGTATTCTTAAAGAGCGATAAATTAAAGGGAAATTCAGAAACTTCTGTGCGACATACATATAAAATAATAACAAGGTAATAAGAAGTGGGATGAAAATACTTGGGAACTTTTTATATTATTCTACAGAAACCGGCTCCCGATCTCATCAAATTTGCTATCGGGGGAGTGCCAGTGTCGTTGGCTTATTTCAAAAACTATTTAAGGAGCCTTTTCTGCCTTATATCAAACTGACAGAGATGTCCGATTCTTATCGTTTTTTTATTTATATTTTGACCCTTCGATCTCCGACACGTATAGAAAATGTAATAGGAAATAACATCGCAACTTATTTGTACGATTATAGGTATCTAAATTAACTAATTTCTTCAATTGAAAAAGTTTATATACTTATTATAAGAAACTTAGGTATGTTCTACAAGAATGAAAAGAAAAAATTAAAGAAGTCGACAGGGTGAGTTAATATTCACTCCCCAGCCCTTGGGTATACACTTCATAAAGTATATTGTTTTCAGTTCAAGGCCAAATTCAAGAGCATGTTTTCAAAACTCTCCTACGGAATACCAGAGATAAAGTTAATTTGAATTTGAAATCAGGTATATGCGAAATTAATTGCGATGATTGTAATTTGAAATATATAAGCCAAACGAAATGCTCAATAATAATCCGTTTTAAAGAACACATATTACATTTTAAATTCAATAAACCAGAAAAATCTAACGTGGCCAATCATTCATTAGACACAGATCACAATATGTCGATTAAAGGGTTAAAACTTGTCAAAGCCATCAGCAATCACAGAGATCTTGTGGTATACGAAAGCATACATATCGTTAAAAATAAACGTAATACGATTAACTCGGACAGTCCGATGCTATATAGTTGTCTTTTTTCATTCTTAGAAAAGATGTAAAAAGGTTGAGGGCATGCAAATAGAGAACAAACACACGTTGTCGCCGTTTTCTTAAGAGAGGTAAGTTGTCGTAACCTTTAGTACATATATTTTTATTTTAAAGTCAGTGTATACTTGGACGCTGTGTAAAGTTGTTGCGTTATTATATGTGTTAACTTTACTGTGCCTCATGTGCGACAGTTTGATTAGTGGTGTTCCCTACTGATGATGACAACTTAGTTGTCGAAATACGTACATATTTAGGATACGATTATTAATTGTGGTAAGTTTTTTGACTACTCTAGGTAACTCCGCGTGCCAATGTCTAGGTTCTCTTTAAGCGCTTGACGTCCAAAAAGATCGCGGAGTTCCTTTCCCCTGTCCCCTCGAGCGCCAAATAATTTTTTTCGATCATCTGCCGTTACCCAGGTTATGTTAGTGTTTACTTTAAACATCTGTTATATTTCAAATGAAATAATTTTTCAAAATGAGTGAGGCAAGTATAGCAAACGCCAATTAAGTTGGCGCGAGGAGGGGGTGCGCAGAAGCCGTTTTTAAAAACGTCCACCCCCCACTACTCAAGTAATTGTCAGAATACATTTGTCATTGACGTTAGACGGAACATAATGTCTTTGCAAGGGAATCATAAAGTGATACACGCTCAGAGGTTAGAATTATCTGACATTTGATGTAAAACCAAATACAAATCTCCCCACTACTTCTAATCTTGCGCGAACTTACCCCTCCTCGCGCCAACTTAATTGGCGTTTGCTATATGTGTGTTTAAGAAAAATTAAAGTCATTTCACTTTTAGTTTTAATTGTAAAGCTGTGAAATCGGAAAAAAAATCATATAAAGGAATTTGAATTCAAAATCTTTGATTCAGAATCAAATAGAAGTTACTAAGTATATACTACTAAGCTTAGAAGATTTGAAAGCACTGAAGTAAGGTAATATAATCAATACAATCACCAACTAAATTAGTAATGAATTTCAAATTTTTTTCTAAATATCTCCTAAGATATATAGTGATTTCATTTGCTATTCCCTGCTAGCTGTACGATAGTAAACAAAAAGATGTAGATCTAATTGCCAACCAGTGTAATTATATTGCTGCCATATAAAAGGAATACCAAATACCTACTCCGCACACATCTAGCACCGAACCATAAAAAAAACATTTGGTTTCTACTTTTTCTGAAAATGTCGAAGACTCTGGGGAGATTATGAACGTCGAAAATGATATCGAAGAAAGAAATTTACATTCCTGAGAGTATGACGAATCTCTTTCTATAATAAATTCAATGTTTAGTCACATACAGAACCGAAATAATCCCAAAAAAAGAAGAAAAATTTTTGAGAAAGTTGCAAATGACATTGGAAATTGTGGCTCTACAAATATTGACCCAAATAAGGTACAGAATAAGTGGAAGAGCTTACTTCGTAGTTACAAATCCGCTAAAGATAAGCTTAGTCGAACTGGCCAATCACAATCTAGATTTATTTTTTTTAAACGTAGACTACAGGTTGGTAATAAACCTACAAGAGCTGGAAGAGTGGAAGAGCTTACTTCGTAGTTAAAAATCCGCTAAAGATAAGCTTAATCGAACTGGCCAATCACAATCTAGATTTATTTTTTTTAAACGTAGACTACAGGTTGGTAATAAACCTACAAGAGCTGGAAGAGTGGAAGAGCTTACTTCGTAGTTACAAATCCGCTAAAGATAAGCTTAATCGAACTGGCCAATCACCATCTAGATTTATTTTTTCTAAAACGTTGACAACATTGTAGGTAATAAACCTACAAATACCTGCAAACATTCAATAAATAGTATAGTTGTTGAAACAGTTTCTGAAACTTTGACAACCGATGTAGCATATCAAAATGTTCAAACTAACTGTTCGAATGCCAAATCAGAAATAATTAAAAAAGGGAAAAATATAGATCTTCAAATTAGATTGGTAGAAAAAGCAATCGTTTAAAAAAGAACAGGACAGAAAGGAAAGATTAGAATTGGAAAGAGAGAAGCTCGGAATAGTAAAAATTAAACTAAATCTATTAAAAAATTATCTGGAGAAGTTGAATAACAGGAGGAATAACATGTAATATGCACGTGTGAGGAACTGCTTTCAGGCAGAAACATTTCGGAAGAGATCTATTGGATCCTACGAGGATACTCAAACTTCCCCTGAGGAGGATAGTGACTTTTATCAAAGATACAAGACTAACAGAGTGAAACTGAGAGATCTATTGGGGGTGAAACAAAGAGCATTGGGTTCAAGTGCCTGGACGTGCTGGCGTCCAACCCAAAACAGAAGAAGAAGATCAATCTGTGTATACTTTACTCTAGGGAATAGAAAGTTTTTTCAAAAAGCAGTCGCCTTGGAAAAATTAGGAGAATTCCATTGGAAGCGCAACTATTTAGACTGTGTTAGCATTATGTTACTCTGCAGGGAAATATAACAATTACAGTATGATTAATATAAATGTTTCTTGCGTATGGTAGATATACCATGATACGAAACAGACATAAAGGGTATAGAATTGAAAATGTATTTCCCAAAATATTTCTGAAAGATTATAGTTAACAAAAAATGGATACGTGCAAGATTGTATAAACTATTTCCTCGTAGGCTTCTGCGGTCATTTTCCATGATTGCTACTGGGATTCCAGCTGGTACCATTTCATACGCTATTGCAAGAGACATCTACAGTTTCATTGCAGTATTCATAATAGCAATCATTTGCAACAGTGAACGAAATGTCGGCCAAGAAGGAGACAGTATCGAGGACGTGGTTACAATCTAGAATCACAGAAGCAATCACTTTTTCTTTATATGCTACAAGTGAAACTAAGTACAGTCCATAAAGTGATTGTTTACAGTCGCTTGACCAGATTTTACGCAAAAGATTCCCTTAAAATGACTAACGTGTGTAGATAGTAATACAGCGCGTATTAATATGCGTTAGAAAGAGACAAAGTATAATTTGCGGTTCAGACTTGGGCAGTACGGACTGCAAAGGAAAACTTTATGAACTGTAGTACACTACGTGTATGTAATAAAATCTGATTTTGTTGAAATTAGACTCAATTGACATTGTCAAGTTCAAGGCTAATATTATTTAATTACTTTGTATATATACATAATTATGTATGCATATATGAATAATAAAATAATCGCTAATTGCCTTACGCAATTTGCAAATTAAATATTCCGAATTTCGCTGTACGTATTTTTCTGTACCGCTGATTTTATGCATGACAATTAAGCGAAAAATTATGTGACAGATATTTCATTTTATTGTCTTTTCCACGCAGAGATTTTTTCATAGGTTCTCCGTGTTTGCGTTTTTCGTTTATTTGTGTTTCTAATAAACTCATTATTCAAAATCGTTGTCATTTACACCAACCCTGTTAATTCTTGTTTTTGTGGGACTATTTTTATTTCACGCGTGTCATATCTTTTTGTTAAAATTTAATTTATTGGAAAGTTCACGAAAAGTATTCAAGGAAATGTTATTTTTAATAAGATTAACGAAATTCCGCGATTTTTTAAATAAAATTTCATTTACTAAGTGTCACAAAAAGATGTAAAGACAATTTTCGTCTTTCATCATTTTCAGATTCTAAGCTTAATAAAAACTAGTATTTGATGGTAAAAATCACTTTAGATTCGTAGAATGGAAAAATTACGTGGGAAGGAACGAAAGAAAATATTTGTCCATTACATTGATATCAATGAAAATTCTTCTTATCATAAGCTCTTAAAGGAAATTGAACGAAAGAAAAAGACTATATGGTAAATGAAGGGATCGGGAAAATATAAAAAGGTCAAAATTTATGTCGAAATCTTTTACGGAGAATGTATCAAGTTTTCATGGAGGTTATTTAATATTACTGTGGACAAAATGTAATGAAACTATATTTTTTTTTAATATACGCGCTATAATATATCGATATGTATATTTATTTGATAGGTTGGTATAATTGTTATGAGCAGCTGACAAAAATCTCACATTTGCTTTGATAATTTGGAAATTATAGCGTCCTTTATGGAAAATTTGTTGGCGCGACTATTTAATATGGATAATTTTATTCAACAAAGAAGTAACATTAAATTTTGATTGGAACTTACTGCAAGTGAGAATTAACGAATATTAAATCACATTCTTACATGTAAATGTCGACTTATAACTACAATCCGACAAACTAAGTTTGTACCAGTATGCAGAACACACCCTTTCGCGACAACGAACTTCCTGGTAATTAGGTTAATTAAGAATTAAGAAATACTGAAAAAAGCAAGTCAATCAACGGGAGGAAACGTACAGACGGCGTTTCGACCCGTTGATTGACTTGTTTTTTTCAGTATTTCTTAATTCTTAATTAACCTAATTACCAGGAAGTTCGTTGTCGCGAAAGGGTGTGTTCTGCATACTGGTACAAACTTAGTTTGTCGGATTGTAGTTACGAACGCATCATATAAGTCGACATTTACATGTAAGAATGTGATTTAATATTCATTAATTCTCACTTGCAGTAAGTTCCAAATGTTAACTATATATACAGAAAGTATAGAAATGAAAAAGAAATGTCCGTCTTCGAGGAATGCCGCGCATTGAAAAGTTCCAACCAGAACGAAACGCCGTCTGTACGTTTCCTCCCGTTGATTGACTTGTTTTTTTCAGTATTTCTTAATTCTTAATTAAATTTTGTGTAAAAAAAATTTCTTGTACAGACACATGTTACAAATGTTACGGTGATCAGTGTTTATCAAGATCACAAGCTTTGAAGTGTTAAAAATTCTTTAGTGAGGGTCGTGAGGTAGTCGACGACGAATATCGTTCAGGAAGACGATCAACCTCAACTACTGAAGAAAACATCAATAAAATCAAGGAGTTTGTACATTTCAATCGTCGATTGATGCAAAGAGACCTTGTAGGGGGTAAGGGTACCCGTTCGGTGAGATGACGAAAATTGTCATTCTTATGTACTTTTGTCTGTCATTTAAAATCCATTAAAACTCATAGTTTACCCTCCAACGAACGCCAAAACGGCTCCGTTCTGAACACTAAATTTCTTTATATTTTGAAAATCCGTAGTTGCCAATCTAGAGGCTGATTCATTTTCGGCCCTCCCCATGGGGATCTCGCTTATTATTGGAGATAGAGTATAGGTTTAAATTTGGCAAAGTTGTTAAATTTTGTGTTTGTTATAAATCCGTAAAGAAAATACACCTGTGACAAATGACCTTCGTTTGCCTGTACTTCTTTTACCTGTAGCACCGACATTTGGCCTTGTAGAGAAAATATAAAAACACATCCTTGTGGCCATTTCTAAACCTCTATCCAGCGGTGTACTCTAAATTTTTATACCACGTATCGTTTCTCTCTGGCCATCATCAACTATCTAATTTCTTATAGGCGCCATATTGGATTTAGACATCTTCAGAAAGAGTCTTTTTTCTGATTTCAACCATGTACCACATGCTAACTAAAGTTTTTGACATTAGGTTTTATTTGAAAGAATAAATTATAAGATTAAATAAGGTAGCCATGGAATTTCAATCTGTTAAACATTTCATTTATTGTTCATTAATAATACAAAAATGTCATACACTAACGAAGAGAAACGAGATATGATAAGTATTTTTTATTCTTCGAACCGAAATTCAACAGTGGCGAGTACAAGAATCTACAATTATATCCAGAACGACAACAGCCTCATCGTACCATTTTTGTAGATCTCGACAGAAATTTGGTCGAGAATGGATCGTTTACTAAGCCGCGTAATGGTCAAGACAACAGGAATTTAAATGAAAATCGACAAGATATTTTACAAATGGTAAATTAAAAGCGTATTTTCAAATTTCATGTTAATCTTGTATTTTTATAGATAAATAATAATCCATCAATTTCTACACGCGAAGTAGCGTAAGAATTAAATTTGTGCCAGTCCAGAGTTTGGAGAACTTTACATAAAAGTAGGTTTAAACCATACAGGATCCATGTTAGTCACTCTTTACTGCCTGGAGATAATTTGAGAAGGCTAGAATATTGTAATTGGTTAATGGGAAGGATAGAAAATGACGAAAATTTTTTAAGTAAAATCATCTGGTCAGATGAAACAAAATTTACAAATTCTGGAATGTTCAACAGAAATACGGAGCACGATTGGGCAGTACAAAATCCCTGACAAAACAGGGCTAGAAGACCACATCGTTTTGGAATAAACGTTTGGATGGGTATTTTGGCAAATCGTCTCTTAGGACGTCTCTTAGGTATGAAGAACATGTAAATGGAGAAAGATATTTAAACATTTTACGTACATACGTATCTGACTATCTTGACGACAATATCCCATTAAATCAATTACAATATTTATGGTGGCAACAAGATGGCGCACCAGCACACAATGCAGCTGTTGCTAGAAATTTCTTAAATCAAGAGTTTGCAAACCGTTGGATTGGAAATAGGGGAGTTGTTGAATGGCCTGCGAGATCACCTGATTTAAGTCCGCTAGATTTTTTTTTTATGGGGATATGTTAAAAATAATATTTATAAAGTAGATGCGCCACAAAATAATGAAGAATTACGAGACAGACTTCAGAATGCCTTCGATGCAGTTCCTAGAAGTACTATACAAAGGGCAGTACAACATGCCAGAAGGCGTGCCCAATTGTGCATTACCGAAGATGGCCAGATAATTGAACATTTACTGTAATTGTTTATTGTTTACTTTTCTATGTATTTTTATTAATGTTTTTGTTATCTTGTACTCGCTACTGTTGAATTTCGTTTCGAATAATAAAAAATACTTATCATATCTCGTTTCTCTTCGTTAGTGTATGACATTTTTGTATTATTAATGAACAATAAATGAAATGTTTGACAGATTGAAATTCCAAAGGCTACCTTATTTAATCTTATAATTTATTCTTTATAATAAAACCTAATGTCAAAAACTATAGTCAGCATGTGGTACATGGTTGAAATCAGAAAAAAAAACTCTTTCTGAAGATGTCTAAATTCAATATGGCGCCTATAAGAAATTAGATAGTTGATGATGGCCAGAAAGAAACGAAACGTCGTATAAAAATTTAGAGTACACCACTGGATAGAGGTTTAGAAATGGCCACAAGGATGTGTTTTTATTTTTTGTCTACAAGGCCAAATGTCGGTGCTACAGGTAAAAGAAGCAAAATGGGGTTTTCGCGTTTCTTTTTAAATAACGAAGGTCATTTGTCACAGGTCTATTTTCTTTACGCATTTATAGCAAACACAAAATTTAACAACTTTGCCAAATTTAAACCTATACTCTATCTCCAATAATATAAGAGAGATCCCCATGGTGAGGGCCGAAAATGAATCAGCCTGTATACATTTCCCGTCAATATTAATGCCGAATTCATTTTCTACGCCCTCGAATTAGTTCATAAAAAAATTAATACCAAAATATGAACTGGTTGAAAAATCGGAAATTTTTTAAGGGGTACCCCTTCAAAAATTTTCAATTTTCGTCATCTCACCGATTTTTTCGGAATTTGTCATTCTTATGTACTTTTGCCTGATAAAAACGATTCGGTCATTTAAAATCCATTAAAACTCATAGTTTACCCTCCAACGAACGCCAAAACGGCTCCATTCTGAAAACTACATTTCTTTATATTTTGCGTCCTTTGTGGAAGATTTGTTGGGGCGACTATTTAATATATTTAATATAATTATAAAAAAGAACCGCCGACAGCAATTTGACAACATTTTTAATATGTTAGTTTACTTCTCGTACGATAGGTGGATCTGTCAAGCAGTGTAGTTACTACGTACAATCGCTGTGAGTTAAATTTTAGGATTTTGATGAGATGGTTTCACAATAAAGTATACAAACTGGACCGAGAAATTGGTCCATTGTCAGAATTCATTAATTTACTTTTATTTCTATGTATATAAATACTTTCTAATTCTCTATAATTATTTAACTTAAGTCATGGAAAAAATATTTGAATCTGTACATACATTTCTAAATTAAAATAAATATATTTTAATTAGAGATACTGACATCAGCAAAGCAAGAGGAAACATGGGTAAATACTCAACATATCGGATTCGGATCGCAACAAAATAACGTTACATCGTTCAAAATATCGGTAAAACCAGCGCGAAAACACCATTAAATTTCGATTTCCATTAATTTTTCATTAAAAACGCGACAAATGTTCGGTCGACCGAAACTATAGTGTACGAACCAGGCCAGAGAAAACATTGAAATTTGCGTTGAACGTAGCGGAAGGACATTTCCGCACGAACACAAACGGAAATAGTTTCCATAATAAATTTAGGATGTTATTGGGGCAATCACGGTTTACATGCTGGAATATTGATGGATTTCGCGGTCGCTGGGAACTTACGCATTTAATACGTTATTGACCTAGTTGCGAATAAATCTTGAAACTCGTTCCCCACAGTGGAGAAGCAATATTCTGTCATTCGTATAGAGAAGTTGATACAATCAAATTCTTAGGAACAATAATTAGTTTGTCGGTATATTATACATTTATACATGGGCGCATAACGTATAGGCCCAAAGTTTTTGGAAAAATTTTAGATGATTTGTAGTTGTACTGAATGGCGTTTGATTAAATTGTTGCTCTAAGTTATATATCACAATTCACTTGTTTTAATTAGGTTTTGTTTAGGTTTTCTGATCTGGTTCAGCGAAATGTCTTACGTGCTAGATATTCGTAAAGGAATTTACAAGATATTTCTTTATCAAGAATTTATCAAACCTTAAAGGAATGTGCGTTAATTTGGCCAAAAGTGGTCGACCAAGAATTTTGAGCCAAGTGAGGTAACAAAGAATGCTTGAAGCTGTTAACAGCAGAGTTGGAGTTTCACAGCGAAAAATAGGTGGAAGATTCGGCGTTTCAAAGACCACTGTTTTTCGACCAATTTACCGAAATAATGTTGTGTTTCGAAAATTAAGGAAACCACCAAAATATACTGCGACTCAGTTAGAAAGAATACCCAGCTGTTGTTGTGCGCCAAGGCGCATCCATTCTGTTAATAAACTGATTGTAATGGTTGACGAGAAATATTTCACCTTGCCTAACTCAGAGATGAAGGGAATCGACGGTTTTTATACCGACGACATAGAAAACACACCAGACAATGTCAAATTAAAAAGTAAATCCAAATTTGAGGATAAAATTTTAGTATGGTGTGCCATTTCTGAGGCCGGATTTATCTCGCAGCTGTGAATTGGTCGTGTTCCAGGACAAGCCTTAACTGCACAACTTTACATTCAAAGATGCATTTCTAAACAGCTTCAGTTTTTAAACACACATCATGGTGGTGATGGTATCATGTTTTGGCCTGATTTAGCTTCATGTCATTATGCTAGAGTTACTAGAGACTGGTATAACGCAAACAACATAAACTTTGTTCCTAACTAGGACAATTCTCCCAACGTACCTCAAGCTTGGTCAATAGAGGAATTTTGGTCAATATTGACCAGAAAAGTTTATGAAACTGGATAGGAAGCTGCAAACGAAGACGAATTAGGACGTCAAATTTTTCAAAAATGCGAGAAATTGATACTCAGGTTGTCCAGAGGATGATGGGATAAATCAGAAGGAAATTGAGGGCCATCGATGATGTGCCACTATCAATAATTTGAAGATTAAGTATTTATTGTTAATTGTTGCAATATATAGTTTATAAAGTAAAATAGTTTTGAGAAAATTATCGATATCTAAATTTTTTCCGAAAACTTTGGGACCGTAGGTTAGGAAAATTTAATTTTGCGACATCTATTAACTAGTTTATTGCAAAATGATGGGACAGAAAAAATGTACGAATACTTCATCGTGTTTGAGTCTTTAAGCGAATAAAAGTGGTGGACAAGAAGGTGTCAAGCTGTCAAAGAAGATGTCAAAAAACGTGCCAAAAAAATCTTTACTTGGTTGTATTGAATTTTCGGAGCAGGATAAATTTTAGACGCGTGCTATCCCAAATTTCGGATAATACGCCATTCGTCCTTTGCTTTTTTATCAAAGCCTTGCCATATACAAATTATCTAGAATTTTATCTTGAATTACATTATTTTAAAGTAATACTTTGATATGTGATTTCATTATCTGCGTGTATTTCTAATAGTTTATTTCGCGCGCTTTGACAATTTGAAATTAGGGGCGTGTCAAAACCAATGTCTATACAATTCTGAATATTAATAAATTAAATACATTTTAAATCGCGCATTCGAATTGAATGAAAGATGAAATTCTGAAAAGCAAATTTTTAACTAATTTAATGAAGTTCACAGTACAAAGATTAACGGGGTATTAATTAATTTAATATTTAGACATTAATTTTACATGCATGCGTACATATTTTTAGCATTTCCCTTCTAATTTTACAAATTTCTATTTTCTCATTCCTAGGAACCAGCTATACTTGTGCATATCCAGAACTATAACAATATATATATATATATATATATATATATATATATATATATATATATATATGTGTGTGTGTGTTTAGATAATTTCTTAGCCGTTTATTAAATGTACCAATTGATAAATTATATTGGAGTTTTTCGGCTTTTATATGAAATATCTACAAATATCAAATTAGTATGTATGTAATTGCAAAGTAAGTGGGGATGCAAACATTGCTGTCTACAAATTACAAAGCAAATCATTCGATATTTTTAATTGAAAAATATTGTCTACGTTGGGACTTGAACCCAAGTCTACGGTTTGCCGGACCGTTGCTTTACCACTTAAGCCACGATAGACCTTGGTTCAAGATATTTAGAAATGTATATATAAAGTAACAGTGTTAATGATTCAGAAGTCAGTTATTGAGCGTAGATGTCAAGTTTTGAAAGCAGAAGTCAGTTTTGAAAGCTGATGTCAGTTTTGATAGCAGATGTCAGTTATTGAGAGCAAATGGCAGTTAATGAAAGCAGATGTCTGTTTTGAAAGCAGATGTCTGTCATGAAAGCAAATGTCAGTTTTGAAAGCAGATATCTGTTTTGAAAGCAGGTGTCAGTTATTGAAAGCAGATGTCAGTATTTTGAAAGCAGATGTCAGTTTCGAAGGTCTTTGAAGTCTGCCAATGGTGGCACAGCCCAAATTGAATTTCTCAAATATAATTTGTTTAACAGAAATAAATAGTCTATTGCCCAACTCTCAACTTGGAGGTCCAGGGGCTCTTTTGTAAAGATTACCATTTTTGAACCGAATGTATCCGATTTGAGGCGCAAAATAATTGCCTTCCGCCTAATCCGTCCTGTGACAGACTTGCTGGTTTATCAGATATATCCAAGCTTACGAGCATTTATAGACCACACCAGTTCAGCACCAATACCACCACTTACGCCCTCATTTCTAATACTTCTAATACTAAGACTAAAATGGAAATATTGATTGAGTTTATTTGCTAACGATCCTGGAATTAAATTTGTAGATTTAAAAATAAGGCACGAGATTCAACTTAAATAGAATGGTTGAGACCTTAAACACATCTTTACTTCACCTAATTCATACAAATACAATTGTTAGAACACAGAAACTGCACTGACGATGTATAACCATCGAAAGTGTGAACCATAGAGAAGCACCTTTTCTGTCATCAAACTAATTACTTAGATTGTTTTGTCGGTTAATTATTCTGCTCTTTATTATTGGTGTACGTTTCGCCATTTGTTTAGAAAACTCTAGTAAAATACTAAAAAGACGGATGTTGGTTTAAAATGTACGATCAATATTCCCATTAAAATAACGATGAGCTTATTACGTCGTCAATAGAGCTTCAAACGAAATTGTCAAATACCCTTTTTCATTCGCGTATCGATTATCGTCCGATATTTTACGAGTCGCCGTTTTTAATTCGCAAATTCTAATCTAAAATGCAGTTTTTGTTCCGTACTTTTTATCATGCAGTTTACACGCACAGCTTATGAAATTTATTTTTATGTCAATATGATGAAATGTACTGTAGTCAAGCAACGTTGTACGTGTCGAGGTATTCCATTTAAATCGTAATTTTGCATTTTTAATTAATGAAAGTTATAACATTGGCGCCTCGGCAAATTATAAATGCGAGTTTTAATGTTGTAATATGTTATTTTGACGTATAAATATTACATATGCAAGTGGATTTAATTAATAATAATCGAAAACGTCATTAAATAGAATATTATTAAACAGAATAAATTATTGATTCTATTTCAGCAAATAATATGAAATGAAAAGTTGTAATTGTCGTTATATAAGATGTTAGTATTTTGGAAGTAATAATAAAACTCATGTAAATTAATTCCTTGTGTTATAGACATAATATCTTTAATAAACGTATATTTCGTAAATATAAATAATGAAATAAAACATGTTTATTATAATACAGGCTTCACCATATTAGACAACCCATTTTGATATGCGATTTACATCTAAACGAAGGACGTGATTATTTTTTTTTAGTACGTCAAGTTCAATTACATTTTATCGAGTAGGCTTCTGTCTCAAACCAATCGAATAATTACTAGACATAAATTCGCGTGAGTGCCACAAACAAAGTGTTACAATTTGTGTTAAATTTTATAAAATTTTTTAACATATCGATGTATTCTTTACGTCATCTTGCCCAATAGTACTGAGCCACTACTTGCAATCTTTGGTAATGCGATAGGTGGTTCTCTGGAATTGCAGATATTATCCGATCTGGGAGGGAAGCAGTGTTGCCAACCGTAGCCGAATTTCGCTACCGGTAGCGGCATTTGGATGCTGTAGCGCTAACAAAAATACATAATATGTTGCGGAATTGACGCTTGAATTTTGACACTTTTTCTTATTATTAATGAGTGTTTATCCGGGTCAATAGTATTTTACTAACACAGAGTGATATTAATATTATAAGTTACTATCACTTAATACGCTAAATATAACTATTTTAAATCGGGGATTTACCCATTCCCGTATCGTATAGAAACTTTATCAACCTTATTAAACAGATATAGCGATATCCCTGTATGCGCAGAAGATAATAAAGCTCCACTTCACTTGTTCACTATAAAATTATTAAGTTAGTGCAGCTGTGTAGCCTGTGTAGTAATAATTAAAAGAAAAAGTGGAAATATACGGAAAACAGTAACTCCTTAATAAAGTGCATGTTCTTTACATTTACTTTAGTATATGCATTCTAATGGTAAGCGAAAGAGGATTAAGTGACGATAATATACAAGCTGTCCCGTATCGTTATGTTTAAATTTTAGGAGTGTAAAGTAGAGTTCATTTCAAGTAACAAAAACGCAAAACTTGTATATCCATTTTTATTTGTTTCAAAGTTACAGATTTATGAATGTGATTGTCAGATCATGAAAAAAAAATTTAATCCTAAAGTCAATAAAAATTGATTTTATTTAAAAAAAGTTCAATTAATAATATTTTCGAAATATCCACCTCCTTGTTGAATGCAGGCTTGTGTCCGTACGCCAACAGAAGAAGTACTTATCCGAATTTCATACTTGTCTTGTCGGATTTGCACGGCAGCCAGGTGAATACGATCCAACAACTCTTCTCTTGTGTGCGAAACTTGCGCGTTGACTAAATTTTTCATGAACCCCCATAAATAAAAGTCAAGGGGATTAAGATCGGGTGATCTAGGTGGCCATCCAACAGGACCACCTCGACCAATCCATCTTGGATAATTGACGTTAACCCAATTTCGACAAGAATTCCGAAATATGGTGGTGCCCCATCCATGTGAAACCACATGTCTAGTGGGGCATCCTCTAAAAGACCTGGCAGTTCGTCAATAAGAAATTGAAGGTAATTGTCGGCATTTAACTTCCCAGGAAGAACGACAGGACCAATCAACAAGTCATCAATTATGGCCGCCCAAACGTTAATAGAAAATTCATGTTGAAATTTAGATGGGCGTATAGCTTTGGGATTTTCTGATGACCACCTGTGCAGGTTTCTCAGATTTGTAACGCCACTTCTCGTGAACGTAGATTCATCTGTCCAGAGGACTGCTCTGCAAAAATTAAAATGAAGCCGTGACTGTCTTAATATCCAGGTAAAATAAACTAGACGAGCTTAGTAGTCTGCCTCAAGCAAACTGTGTCCCCTGCGATAGTGATATGGTTATAAGCCCTCACGTTTTAAAATTCGCCAAACTGTCGTTCGTGGCACTCCTAGTTGTCTAGTGATTCGACATACACTGAGAGTTGGATCCCTTGTAACATAGTGACTGCTTCTTCCTCTAAGTCTGCTGGCAAATTTACTCCTCGGTCGAAAAGATAATCACGCAGTCCGCATTCCCGAAATTGTCTGTGTACTTCCAGAAACGTTCTGTAATGAGGAATGCGCCTATCGGGAAACCGATGTCGGTATTCAATAACTGCTTGACGTGCACTGCCGTTACAGTAGCCATACACAAAATGCATGTCTGCATTCTCTCGAGAAGAAAATCGGTAAGGCATTTTTAATAAAGAAAACGTGTCCACTCACTAATAAGCCGTTATATGAACTGAAACGTAATGTAATCCTTTATTAAAAAATGCAACGTTAACAGTGATCTGAACATTTGTTTATTGTATGATATTCATGGTTCAGCACTTACGAAATAAGTAAGAACCTTCTTTATCATAAATAAATTTTCAGTACTCTTTTTGTAGATCTCCAAAAAATTACTGTATGCACTACGACACGTGTTTATTTATTTTAGGATAACATTTTATTATGCGACGTTAACAATCACAGGCCTGTTATTGAATCGTATAACTTTTTTTAAATAAAATCAGTTTGTATTGACTTTAGGATTACACTCTTAAAATTTGAACATAACGATACAGGACACTTGTATATTGCAGGTCCAAGAACTGCAGCTACACCAAAAGCTAAAAGAGCTTATAGGGGCGAATTATAAAAATCCGAAAAAAAATCGCGAAAGCGACTATTTTTGGACTTTTGATTAAATGATTAATAATTTCGTGGATGGTTGAGGCAATAAGAAGATAAGTCGAAATCTAAGAGTAGGGTATGCGATGCTATTCTTGGAAGCAAAACAAGTGATCTTGTGAGGCATTCCTTGTGCCAAAGATATACAAAAAATGACTCGTAAAAAAGTTTTTTGAATCGGCGAAGTAGGTGGCTATGTAGACAAAGCACTTAGGGTGGGGAGAGCAACGTCTGAAATTCCGTCGAGATCGTTCAGTAGTGCAGTGACCATGAGTGAGCAAGCAGTGCACGTTTCCGTGGAGCAGCGGATAATTATTAAGTTTTTGACCAATGAGGGGGTGAATCCAACAGACATTTTACGCAGATTGCACGCACAGTTCGGGGAGAACACCCTTTCACGACCTCGCGTGTTTGCATAAACAATTTTCTGGAAGCCGGGAGAAAGTTGAAAACCAGAGCCACGTTCGACGCCCACGGACGAGCGTTACCGAATCCAACATTGAGGCTTGATTTTCTTCATGATCGCCGCACAATTAATGCCCAATATTATTGCGACGTTTTGGATGCCGCAAAATTGTCTTTACGACGAAAAAGAAAGACGCAATCCGTTAAAAAGGTCATTCTCCTTCACGACAACGCCAGACCACATTCGGCAAACATTACGAGGCAAAAAGTGGAACAGTTCGGCTGGGAAATCTTGGAACATCCTGCTTACAATCCAGACTTGTCACCCTGTGACTACCATTTGTTTGGACCTCTAAAAGAAGCTCTTGGAGGCCAGCGTTTCGACAGCGACCAAGCGGTAGAGACATTTGTGCTCCAGTGGCTGTGTGACCGGCCTAAAGTTTTTACGATAATGGGATTAAAAAGCTTCCAATCCGTTGGGAAAAATGTATTGCGCGGGCGGGAGATTATGTAGAAAAATAGTACATTTGTATTAACCTTGTTCAATAAAGCATTAATAGTTTAAAAAAATCAGTCTCGTTTATATCTGATTTACCCTCGTATTCAAATAAAAATGCAATTAAAAAATATTTCTGATTCCCATTAGTTAAAATTAATGAAGATTCAGTTATAGCTGAAATAAGATTTGGTTTTTTTAGTAGCACTACATAATTTAAGTTTTACTTCTATAAACTACATTGTTGAAATATCTAAATCTAATTTTAAAGATCCAAATATTGATGAAAATGTAAATTTAAAACACAAAATTCTGCAGCATAATTTCCGTTCAGTAGTAATAAAATCATTCTTAAAATGCGGCAATTGTATTTGTATAATAATATTAATAATTTCTTTAATATAAACATGTATATTCTATAAATGCTACATATCAACTAGGATCCCATACTAATGCTTATATTTTTGCGTTTGTCCGATCTCTGATGATTTACTTCACCGTAACTTTAGAAATTTTCAAAATAGTATTGTATTATTTACCGTGTAAGAAATTCTCTAATTAAATCTAGGCTCAATTGTTATTCCTAGATGCTTCCCGTATTTATAATTCTGATATTAAGTTTCGAAAATGTTTATTCTTTCTTATAGGGAGTTATTATTAGGGAACGGACATTCTTACCACATGACTCGGCGTAATTCAATGAAGTATTTGTTAGACTTACCCGGCCATCTGGTCCGCAGCGTTAACAATGCACAAGCCCGCTATTGTATTCGGAGAAAATATTCCATTAGACGCAATCGGCAATTGGAAATGTTTATAAACTTCTTGAAAATGTTTATAAACTCCGCTCAGAACATCCCGGCGTAATACAATGAAGATTTTGTGTTTGACTTACTCGGACACCTGCTCTCGCCGCGAAAACAATAACAATATAGTCATGTGGTAAGAATGTCCGTTCTCTAGTTATTATTCAAAAAATTCCATGCAATATTCGATCATATAGAATATAGGTAGTTTCTGTGATTTGACAGGTTATTTTAAAATTAACTAAAAACCCATTTTTCTTTTAGAATATGTTTTAAAGAAATGTTTGTTTATGATTTGCTAACTCAAAATATTCAATTTGTGTCTTAAACGAATTATAAAAAAGCTTTTAACATGAAAAAAAATGGAATAACGTACATCTGTGTAACTTTTTAATGTGTGCACAATTCCTGGAATTTTAATCTAAACAGTGTGAGAAACATTGAAATTCTTTTCTACTTATCCCTTAATTGTTAAAATATAATAGAACCAAGAAAGTACCGCCTTATAGGCAATAATACTTCTATATTATGTACATACGTAAAGGTAAACTTGAACTCGTGATAAGAAGACACGTCTTATAAATATGAGTAAACATCCGTTCTTTAATATATTATTCCGATACTGTCCTGAAGTTTATTTTCTTTGCAGGCATTCTTACATAAATTCATAAACTACTTTTCATATTGACACGAGATTTAAAGGAAAGTAAATTATTTAGTGTTTTCGGCAATTTTTATAGTTTCAACTGGGAGTACCTACATGAAAAATTATCATTCACTTTGCATTAAATTTAATAAGTACAAAACATAAATTTTAAAATAATTTCAAATGTCATAGTCATTATTTATGTAAAAGAAATCATAAGAGAGCCGAATTAGAAAAAAAATAATTCCTTCTTTAATATATTATATGCATCCGAATTTTAAATATGTAAGACGGTAGTTTAAAGATTACAATAACAGTAGGAGTAGGAAATATAATTTAATATTTTCGTTGCTATTATTTAATTGGTGATTGAATATGTATTAACGGTTGTCATTGGCTCTATACGATCGGTCAACGTGGACTAGACATCTCTTATCATGTCAAATTATCGTAGTGGGAGTGGCTTAGCAACAGAACGACAGTCGACGTGGCCTGTAGCCGCCAATCAACATTTGCGTACGCATGCACTTAAATTAGGTCAATGCCCTAGCATTAGAATGCATTCGAAAAATTTCAAGAAATATTTTCGCAGACGATTCGTTAAGTGGTTTTTTTGTGTGATTTTTTTTGTATTTGCCAGGCGATTTTAAATGCTTATCTCTCTTAACATGCATTTTTGTAATTATTTTTACTCCGTATCGTAAATTATTTTCTCACATAGAATATTGTTTTCCTCTTTTTATTCGTATTATAAAAAGTTTTTGTATATAAAAAATACTTGAATGTGTACATCTGTGCAACTTTTAATACGTAGACTATTCCTGGCATTTTAATTAAATCGTCTTACATGTATTTAGATTTTTTTATACTTGCCAATTGATTGACAAAATATTTTTATTTAAAATGAGATTATTCTAAATGAAATATAAATAATACAACCAAGGAAATGTAACATTAAATTCCTTGAAATGAGTTATTAAATAAAGCAGATCTACTTTGAACGAAATTTACTCGGATAATATGTTTTTCTGCCTCAAATAATTATTTGTTTGAACTTATATTGTCGTTATGGATAATTAGCATAATTTTAAAATACTACTCGATATTCCCTTCGATTTCTCTTTCAATATTCACTATATTTAGTATTTTTCAATATAACGTGTGTTCATTTGAAAAGTCAATCTAGGTTACTTTGAAATTTTGATAGAATAAGACGCACATACGGGTTAGTTAAAAGTATGGAGACGGGGATTTATTGTCGTTAATATTCATTTTAGGGATTTATGTTCAACATAAAAGTTTGTTAGGATATTTAGATCTACATTTGAGAATATTTGAATTTTTTTTTCTTCAATTGTTTTTTAGTTACGCCTGTCCGCGCATTTTTTTTAAATGGGAACTAGTAAATTTTACTCTACTATTCGATAGAGATCTCTTTTCTCTTTACAATAACATTTTTGTTTTTTTTTAATTCATTTTAATAACTTTTTTACAAGAAAAATTAAACAAATTAATAACAAAGTAATTTAAAGTAAGTGTTCAAATTGTCGTCCATTAGTAATTTGACAATGACCCAATCGATTTACAAAACCCCGAATAGTGTTCTGTAAAAAATCTCCGGGAATTTCTTGTATCATTCTGGTAATTCGAATTTGTAAATCTTCGACGTTATCGGGCTTTTCTTGGTAAACTTTGTTTTTTACGTATCTCCAAAGAAAAAAATCTAAAGGACTTAATGAACTGTCATTGGGCAGGTGTTCATTGTTTTCATGAGGATAGAGCGTAGCACTAGCAGGTATTATTTCATTTTGCAATAACTGCAAATACAGAGCCGAAGCTAAATTGCCATTGATGAAAAAGGGACCGATAATATGACCGCTTAGAATGCCAACTCAAACATTAACCTTTTGGGGGTACTGCGTATGGTGCTCCAAAAACCAACAGGGATTTTCCGATGACCAGTATCTGTAGTTATGTCTGTTTACTTCACAGGTAAGGCAAGAAGTAGCTTCGTCTGGGAAAATAATATTGTTGACAAAATTTTCATTATTATTGCAAATATTTAACATTTCTTCAGAAAATTGTAATCTCCAATCAAACTCATCTTCCGTTAACTCGTGTACAAGTGTACCTTATAAGATAAGGTTTATACTTTTCACTTTTCAAAAATGACACGATCGATAACTGTGAAATATTGAAATTGGCCGCTAATTGATTGGTTGATAAATGGTGATATTCAGATACAGCCAATAAAATATCCAGTTTATCATCGCTTTTTGCTGTTCTAGGTCTACCACTCCTTGGCAAATCTTTAACGCTACCCGTTTGTTCAAAGCGTCTTAAAGTTTTACCAACAACGGATTTAGAAATTGGATTTCTATTTGGATGCGTATCATTAAATAAATTACTAACGTCTTGTAAACTTCTGCGTCTATCTCCATAACCCAATATCATAAGTATTTCAATTCGTTCATGTTCACTTAAACTCGCCATTGTTAATATTAACAGCAACAAATTGCACAAATGAATTATTTCTCTCAAAGATTTGACGTACACAATAACCACTGATAAAATTATGTCGCTCAAGTTTGTTTATCGCTACGCTTCTGTCTATCTGCGATGTACCGAACATCTGTTAAACACATGAACCGGCTTTTTCTTATAAAAAAGTTATTAAAATGAATTTAAAAAAAACAAAAAAAAATTTGTAAAGAGAAAAAAAATCTCTATCGAATGGTAGAGTAAAATTTACTAGTTCCCATTTTAAAAAAATGCGCGGACAGGCGTAACTAAAAAACAATTGAAGAAAAAAAAAATTCAAATATTCTCAAATGTAGATCAAAATATCCTAACAAACTTTTATATTGAACATAAATCCCTAAAATGAATATTAACGACAATAAATCGCCGTCTCCATACTTTTAACTAAGCCTGTATATTAGTATGTTTGTTGTTCCGTAAACGTAAATCCAAATTATATTTGTATGTACGAAACTGTCAAAATATACGACTTCGTAGGTTAAGTAGTAAATTTTAATTTACGACATACTTCAAAATGTTCTCAGTAAATCACATGCTACTAGATTGACTTTTCAAATGAACACTTGTTACATCTCGCCAGCTGATATGCAAGAGAACTCGTTAATGCAAAAAAAAAAATTTTCCATCTTAAGAATATAATTCGCAAGTTTAACTTCTAATTCTTGTGATAAAATGGAGGTTCTTCCTAAGGCCTCCTTCTTGATATCGTTGACATTTTTACCATTTTTGGAATATCTAAATAACGTGGACCGGGGTACGTTGTAATGTTTGGCAGCTCTTAAATAGCTCATTGTATGAGTTTGTACTGCTTTTACAGCATTTTTCATATCTTTTCCTTCCACTTATGCTCTTGAATGCTTTTCCTGGGCAGTTTTCTGGAACATGCCTTTGCAAAAATGAAGGTTTTTTTAAATAGTCTCCTAATGTGTAATATTCCACATTAGGAGAATATTATTTTTTCTTTCATATCTACATAATCGAAACCAAAATTGTTTATCTAAATTGACTATTGACCATATTTTAAACCTATCAGCAGTCTTCTTTGGGCCCATAAAATATCTTACTTTTAATATAAAAAACAATGGAGGTACAACACTTTTTATTGGCTCGTGGAAATATGTGGGCCGTTGCCGAAACTACGTTTGTTTCGCTGTTATCGAAACACTGACGCTAGACATATTAAAGCGTTCTACGTACAAAAGCGTTTTAGGAGGAGCATTTGATGGGCTGGCTTGTAAGTAGATCGCGCTTATATTTTATCGTATAACAACGCATTTCACATTAGGAACCTATACCACATTAGGCGACTCTATTCTAAAGTAGTTCATATATTAAAAAAATATTTCAAAATTTTGCACGATTTCCACACAATTTATCAAGTTACGAGAATACGTTTTCTATTTCTTTCTTTTCTCTCCTACGAAGAACGTAATTTTTTCCGATGCGATATGATTTATTTGTGGCGATAAAAATAATGTTTGGTCAATATTCTGACTCTTTCGAAAAAAATAGGAAACGAAAAATAAAAAATAAAACATACGAAAGTAAATATCATATATTATCTCCGAAATAACAGAACATGACAATCCGTTTCTGAAATTTCGCTCGCTTCGGCGTGTATATTATTTTTTATTGTGCTCCCGCGTATATCGGCAGTGAAACTACCTTCGTGATCTTCGCATGGCATATGCGAAAATTTATTGGAACAAAGCGGCGTATAATTCGATGCAACATGCTCTGTCACTTAGACTCTGTAACGAACCAGCTAGTAGCGCTCCTGTAGCGATGATGATAAGTTATTATAACTTCGTCATACATAGACGAACATGTAACATTAAATTATTGTGTTTATGTACTTAGGGTATGTGCTTCTAAGTAGCTACCCGGTAGTAATGTAATCTTTGATACGAATTAAAAGCAATATTAGTAATATACAAAGCCCGCCAAAACGGATTTTACAATTCAATTGCTAAATAACTATTCACTGATAAATATTACATTGCATTCATTTAAACGCTTTATAAAATTAAAGGCAATTTTATTGAGTAATTCCTGTCTGTCCTGTTTCTTTCTAAGTCATCAAAGTTTATTTGTTATACCGATAGGTCCAGCCCGCTACGGGCCATAGGCAACAATATACGTATGGAACGTAATGCGATGTGGCAACGTGTGTACGATGCCACTCCGCGTGCGCAACATAAGTCCGATGGTCGAGCGCAACAGATTGCCCGTCATTCGTATTTAGCTGTGCATACGTAAAGGTAGTTGTCATGTCAGTGTATACAACCGCAGAGAAGGTACAAATAGTTTCGTGGTATCTTGCCGGCAATTCCTGTCGAACAACCGCTGATTTATTTGCTGTAGAGTACGTAAATCGGCCTATTCCTTCGCATTCGACGATTGAAAGGATCGTAAATGCGTTTAGGAAATATGGCTGTGTAGTCGGAAATTGCCGCAAATGCCAACAAATTGACGAACAGCCTCATATCCCTCTAATACCTGCCGATCGGGAGGAGAGAGACGTGAGGGTTTGTTCGTTAGTTGAAATGGGCGACCTTAAGTGTACACGGCAAATTGCAGACGAAATCGGTGTTAGTAGAAGTACAGTAAAGCGGATTCTAAAACGCAACAAATATAAAAGTTACAAAGTTCGAAAGTGCCAGGAGATTTTTCCCGAGGACAATTTTGCAAGAATGGAGTTTTGTGAGTCCGTGATGGAAAAGGCTAACAGGGACGAATATTTTATAAAAAATATTGTGTTTACCGACAAGTCTTCTTTTCCACGTCATGGCAAGCATAATCCCTCAGTCGTACGATATTGGTCTCGAGAAAATAAACATCTAGCTCGTAATGTTAAAACTCGATATCCGAAAAACTTAACGTTTGGGCGGGTATCTTGGGTGATAACATTATAGGGCCATTTGTTATCGACGGCAATTTGAATGCATTAAAATATTTAGATTTGCTGCGAACACGAATTATTCCTGCTGTCCGTCAACTAAACGTCGATTTTGATAATTTGGTTTATGCAAGACGGTTGTCCCGCGCATAACAGCAGATTAGTAAGAGGGTTTTTAGAAAACACTTTCCCTAATCGTGTTATTTCCGGGAGGGGTACGATAATATGGCCACCTCGATCACCCGACCTCAATCCCTGTGTTTTTTTTCTGTGGGGTTATGTCAAAGAAAATCTTTACGGTCTTCTAACAATACCGAACTTGCAACAGTTGCAAGTTAAACTGTTTAGAATTTTCGAGACAATAACCCCTAGAAATCTCGAGGGAGTGAGGCGGGAGTTTTACACTAGGCTCGGCTATTGTTTGGGAAGAGAGGGCGGTATTTTCGAATCCTATATTGAGTGACTTTCTTAAAATTTAAATTTATTTTGCAGAATTATTGATTTTTTTACTTTTATCTTTTAGAAAACGTTATTGTTTTTTTATTACGTAAAATTACTTTTCCGTAGCAGCTAAGAATACAATAATAATAATAAATTGGACCTTATTATGTCTGAAGCAAATGGGCAAATTACGTATACAGAACGAATATGCAAACGACTATATCCTTGCGCGGTTTAAGTCTTACTAAATTCTTAACTGCAATGTGCTGCAATTGAAGCTGCTGCGCGTAGAGGGGATTTGCTGTTGCCACTCATTGCTGACTATGGCCCGTTCCGAGCTGGACCTATCGGTATAGGACTGTTTCAGCCTTTACTTGATGAAATTCAATTATAACTGTTACGGGGATAAAATAAAACAAATTTTAATGAATTTCACTATGTTTTACTTCACAAGGTAACGATCATTTCACTCACACAGGAGCTTCGTCAGACATAGAACTAATTTATGAACATAACATTTCTTTACATAAATATACTACTGTGAAAATATCATTTCGACAATTTAAAAAAAAAAACAAAGTTTCGGGCGACGTGGATTGCCACAACAACCCGCTCCTGCCAACGTCTACCGGCTCACTCGGCTACTACGAAGCCTTAGTTCAGGGGTGGGAAGACCCAAACGTACAAAAAAAGGACCAAATTTGGTACCACTAAACGTCGCAAAACTGGAAAACACGATAACTGCAATATGGCACGCCACGCGGCGGGTAAATGGCGCAACTAACTCGTCCGAAACGATAAAACAAAGACAAAAAGTTCGGACCAGGCTAAATAGCACCAATCTTTATTTTAATGGCATATTAAATACAATCAATTAACACAGAATTTATTCAAAAAAGGGAAAAGTGATAATTAAACAAAGTAATATTAATAAAATGACAAAAAAGTTATGAAAAAAAATGAAAATCAATAAATTGTTCAAAACTCAACATAGAAAAAAAAAGAAAAAAGTAAATTTTTATAATCAGTCCGGTTTGTGCCTAGCTAGCCCCCCATCAAAATGCGTGTTTATCTGGTTAACAAATGGTGTGCGTGACCCTAAATATAAAATTATGATCCGAAACTCTTGAGCAAACCCTGTATACGTCTGGAGGCTTAAGTATATTTTAAATAAACTAAAGTGAAAATTTACAAACTCGAATATTGGCATTAATTGAACAAATGTTTGAGGTACCATAATATTTTAAAATTTAATGAATGATTATTTAATTAAAAAATAACAAATAATAGAGAAAATATAATATCTTTAAAATGAGTTAATTATTTGATTTAAACAACGAATAATAGAGAAAATGTATAACTAAATTTGAAGTCGTAAACTTGAGCCAAAAAAAAGCATACTAGATTTTATTTTACTTCTGGGTCAAAGAAACACATGTCCTTGTTGACGTCTAAGATTTTGCGCAAACAGAAAAAAAAAACTGCTAAGACCACGTTAGATTTTTATCCGCAAAGGTCGTTTTCTTTTAAAACAAGAAAAACTACACATGAATAAAAATTTACGTTGAAATTTTAACAGCGCAATTATTTCACATTTGGAAATATAGCCACAAAAAAAGAAAAGAGAGAAGTCATATTGCCTTCAATTTATTTAAGCTAATATTATCAATAAATTACGTAGGTTTAAAAAAAAAGAAAGTTGATTATGAATAGAGAATGATTAAATATGCATATTTCTATAATTTAAAAATAGATTAAACCGTAATTATTGACTGAAATTATGAAATTGATCCGTAAATCGTGTTCGTAGCGTTTATAAAAATGGACAAATTTTGAAGCGTTGTAATAAATGATTTAGATACATCAGAGAAAGAAACAAAAAAACAATAAGATAATAGAAAATCTTAGCTCTGTGTCCGAACGTCTGAACTGGGATTGTCCTAAATGTCGCCGATTAATGGTTTGAATCGATGTAATAGATCTTCGGTAAGCTGTACAAAATTGTAGGAACGTCAGTTAGTTGCCCATTGAAAAAAAAACACCTATTTAAGGCTGCAAATAAACGAATAAAGATTACGAATAATAAATAATAATAAACGAATAAAAATTAAAAGAAATAAATTAATTTAGAAATTACATACCAGAATGTTTTAGTGTTTTTTTTGAAGACACTAAACTTCTATGTCGGTAATTAGAGACGAAGCCCTCTCGTCACCTTAAATCCCTTAATAGGTAATTGATCCTTCCAATAAAAAATATGAGGAGCTTGATTAAATCCGTATATGCAGGAAGGCATGGAACAATACCCATACACTTAATATGGCGATAATTAAAGCCCTAATTATTCAAGCTTCCACGAGGTGACCGAGAGAGAATCATTGCCAGATATCAGCCGGTGTCGATCTTCGAACTCAGCGACCAAAAATTCACCGTGCACGCCAATCAGAGTGGGGAATACAAAAAAGAAAGCTGATACGGGTACATGAACATATGAACCTACAGATAGGTTCAAAATTAATAGAACAAAATTGAAAAGGAATAATTCTAATTTGCGTAACGGACACGTAACGAACTAAGGAACTACATTATGTTAAAGGTGGAAAAATACAATATATGACAGTCTGAATGGTAGGATATGATCATTGAGGACATTATCGGTCTTTCTCTAATTTATTAATTTCAAGTGACTAATAAATTAAGATTTTTTGCCCTTATTCTCTATGTGTAATATTTTAAACTCTTTGTTAAAGTTATTGTTGTTCTAGATCTAAATAAATGAATGCGTAAGTTATTGAAACTTAACGAAATTCACTATGTAATTAACAGCTAAAACAATGAAAGAAAGAAACTAAGTCACCATACTTTATTTATCTTTCGAAATATACTCTAATAAATAAAATAATTTTTAAAAACTCCTCAGGCTATCTACGCCTATGAAGAAAAGAATTTTACTGTAAAACTGAGAAATTCAACGACAAAAAATACATGTGCGGTTAACCGAATGCTATTCAATATCTGTGTGTTGTACTTAGTGATGTTATAAACTATTTATGTGGTTCATCGTAATTTCGGCCCGATGCCTCCGATCTCTACTAATTATATTAGAAAGAAACGGATAAATCAAAGGTTAAATTTGAAGAACAAGTAACGCTGTAATCTCCAAGACTGAACACATTGCATCATTCTCTCAAACTTCTCGAATCTACTAAATGTATCCGATAGATTTATATAACCGGAATGAATGATACCTTTATTTATTTCAGAGTGTTTGCAATATGAAAGAGGAAAATATAAAATGGTAATAAAATCAACTATTTTTGCTTTGAACTTCCGTGGCTCTACACGAGAAAAACACACATCGCAGTTTTATGCGGGTCGGAAGCGGATGTGCAACAGTTCCTAAAAGATGCCGTTGATGTTCTATTTCCGGTTTAGGACATAGCAGAACGACGCTGTAGCACAGCGTAGCCAGTCTCGCAAGTGCTTTTCTGATAATTCACTTGTTGTTTATATGGAGACCTGTTTTGTCAGTAAATGCTATCGACCGAAGCGACGCGACGTTTCCATGAAAAATTCCTAGATATTTGTTTCCGCTTAGGGGAAAGCAAACATTCACTGAAACTTCTGAAAGAATTATTGGATTAAGATATCTTATCGGCAAATAATCAAATAATAAAGTTTCAGTAATTCTCAATAAGTTCCATAACAAAGTAGGGCGTTAGGATTTGGATTCAGTATCAATAAAATTTCTGGGTATTACAATAATCAATGCAGAAAATAAGATTGTCTATACGGAAAATATTACTGAAAACTCAAAATTTCAACTAGGAAGATTTAGCTGCAACCACTACAGGGTGATAAAAAAATTAAAACTTTACTTTTAACTGAAAATAGTACACACAAAATAATGACAAATGAAAAAAATAAAAATTGGAAAGTACTAAGTTTAAACATTTAATAAATCTCTTACAGGCTGTTCGAAATTTATTGATTATTTAAGTAATCTTTAATTAAAGAAAAATTGTTTTATTCAAATGGAATAGTCTATAGATGAGTAGAGAAACATTTTGCATCGTACAGGTATACGTTTCCTTATACCTATTTCTCATAGTTTTTGAGTTACTAATGATTAGAGCAGACCAATTTCCGTGCACGCCATGTGCGCCGATGTGAGGATGATTGTATTGCATCAGAACTAATAAAAAGCATTCAGTATGTGTTTGGTACTTGCTTAGACTGCATGTAAGTGTAAGCATACGTAATAAAATGTCGTCGACACATAAATCGAGAAAACGACCGTTGTCAGACGAAGTGAATAAGTTTATTATGCATTTCCCGGACTTAATATACAATGGCTCAAAAATTAAATGTTTAGTGTGCAATATATATCTAATGTGTTGGTCAAAAACACATTGTGAAGAACACGTAAGCAGTTCGAAGCACAATAATAACAAAATTAATCGACAACAGTTATACATACATGAACTATGTGTAACTATGATTGTGTGTACACTGCCGTTTACCTTGTTAAGTAATGATTCATTTATTTCATTTTGGAATAAATACGCGAATCAAACATTACCGAGCACGACAACGTTACGAAGGAATTTACCATCGGTGCGTAAGCAGGTCGAAAATAAAATCAATGCCAAACTGAAAAACAAAAAACTGTGGTTATGTGTGGACGAAACAACTGACAGCAAAAAACAATCTGTAGTTAATATGATGGCGCGTAATATGGAACCACATCAACCAACGTCTTCAATTTTATTAGCATCCAGAGGACTAGAACAATGTAATGCCGGAAAAATTTCAGAAGTGCTATTAGATACTTTGGAAAAATTTAAACTTTCGAAAGACCAAGTATTAATGTATATGACCGATGGTGCCGCAACCATGTGTTCTGTAGGCCGGTCTCTTAGAAAATATTGTCCTAACTTGTTACATATTACTTGTAAACTCCATGCTCTTCACCGTGTGGCAGAACAGGTTCGTAGATGTTATCCAGAGGTAGATGCTTTAATATCGAGTACAAAGGCAGTATTTCTGAAATCTTCAAAACGTATTCGGAAATTTCACGAATTGTGTCCCCATACCCCTGAGCCACCACAGCCGATTTTGACACGTTGGGGTACATAGTTACGGGCGGGGTTTTACTATCATGAACATTTTGAAAAAATTAAGGACGTGGTTTTATCATTCGATCCGAAAGAAAGTGCAGCTATCAATACAAGCCAGAAAAAATTTCAAGATGCCCAGATTAAAATGGATTTACAAAGTATTCGTGAGAATTACTTGGGACTAGAAGAAGCAATAACAAAATTAGAAAATTCGTCGCTGTCGTTAGAGGAATCAATGCAAATCGTTAAAGATGTTCTTGCACAAATGTGTGCTATAGAAGACGCAAAAAGTGAAAGTGTTCTAATTAAATTTTAAAGTGTTTTAGACAGAAATGCAGATTTTGACACCTTACCACGTATTTGTGAGGGCACGTCTGCAGATGCGTTAAGTTGCTTAAAAAAGTATTTTGATTATGCGAATATAACATCACTAGATGTAGAACGCTCGTTTTCCGAATATAAACATATTTTTTCCTCACGGCGGACATGTTTTTCAGAAATATCCTTAGAAACGCACCTGATGTTGAAAATATACAATCGAGTTTCTTCAGTTTGTCAATCCTTGGAAGACGCTTAATACGGTAAGTGTTTTTGTAACTCTGTCGTGCACACAATTACTGATTTCATACATTTTCCATTTTATTTATAGGTACATACAACGCTGCTATAATATGTACTATTCTTATTTTTCGCGTGTTTATGCATATTACTTTAATAGCAGAAAACCAAATGTATATTTAATTATTTCTGATAGAATAAATGTCTCTACTTCTATACTTATATCGATAACAAGCTCATGTTGCGTCCCTATTTTATCGCATATTCTAATATACCCATCGCATATTCTAATATCCCATACCGGCGCTCATGGCGCGCACGGAAATTGGTCTGCTCTACTCATAACCCTTACTGAATACTAATCATTCTAATCAATCAGAAACATTTCTTTTTTCTCTGACATAGCCTGTATAAATAACCAGCGAACAGAATTAAATACTTAAAATTTATTACTTTTTAGAAAATCAGTAATACCAATAATAAATTTCAAATAAAAAAGTTTCTGTAAGTGATATGAAAAAATTTAAAAAGGTATATAACCCCTTACCACAAATTGATAGTCGTATCCTATAGGATACGACTATCAATTTGTGGTAAGGGGTTATATACCTTTTTAAATTATTATTTAACCACAGTCTCCATTGAAAGGATATGAAAAAAGTTTACATCCAGCTGCGTCGTATCAAATCGTATAAAAAGTACTTCGTTCGCATTAATTTAAGAGACGTAACCAAACAAACTGTTTTAAAAGCTTAGTTTTATCGAAGCCTTCCTGATGCATTTAATGGTTAAAAATAAAGAATTCACGGTTTGTTTCTTTAAGACGTTCATCATTTAACATCGGAGTTTATCGGATTTGCCCACCAGATTGATATTTCCTTATTTAGTTCACGCTGTTTTTGACTTTCTAAACGATGGAGTCCCTAGTGACACGACACCACGGAGAGTCATCGATCTCCCTTACGAAATAACCCTCATTACATTCGAACCGGTTGACTCCAAAGGAAGTGTTATTTTTGTATAACGTATATTTCCCAGCCCGAATATATTTTTAGGACGGAGTCGGACGGTGGAATTTAGTTAGGGAATTTTGCGCTGTTTGAACCAAGAGATCGTTTTTAATTTTACCTTTTCGTGTGTGACACTTGAAGATAAATGCTTTCCCACGCTTTGAATTCTTTGGGGATCAAATAATTTTAAAAGTGTATACCTTAGTTTGAGATTATTAATTTGTATTTATAAATTTTCTTTTTTCAGAGTAATGTCTTAAATTGATTCAACTTATTACTAGAGCTGGTTATTAGCGCCAACAGGCAGTGGTGTAGGTTCGACAATAATAATAATGGTAGAGCCGTCCTACCATTATTATTATTATTGTCGAACAGTGTTGGCAGTTTTGCCAACTCTGGAGAAAAGCCGCTAAATCTGGGGGATTTTAAAAGCGGTTTAGCGACAAAAAACAATTTTTGGGATTAGCGACTTTTTTGGATATTTCTATATTTACGTAATCATATTTATGGATATTTTTAAAAGACAAATAATCGTTTTTATTTACGTATATTCGAATCAGTCTCTTTTTAATTTTTTTATATTGCTTTAAAGTTCTTAAATTCTTAAAAAGCCAAAGATGAACGAACCGACAGATGTAGGTTTTCTGTTAAAAATTTGTTTGAACTTGTGCAGAATAATATATAATAATTTTATTTTTAAAAATATCTATTTTTATTTTGTGTTTTTAAAAAAAAATATATATTATTTTGTTTTAAAGAAAAAACATTATTTTATTTTATATACATTATTTTATATTCTACTGTTTAAAAAAAAATATGACTATACAGGCTGATTCATTTTCGGCCCTCACCATGGGGATCTCGCTTATTATTGGAGATAGAGTATAGGTTTAAATTTGGCAAAGTTGTTAAATTTTGTGTTTGTTATAAATCCGTAAAGAAAATAGACCTGTGACAAATGACCTTCGTTATTTAAAAAAAAAAACGCCAAAAACCCCATTTTCTTCTTTTACCTGTAGCACCGACATTTGGCTTTGTAGAGAAAATATAAAAACACATCCTTGTGGCCATTTCTAAACCTCTATCCAGTGGTGTACTCCAAATTTTTATACGACGTTTCGTTTCTTTCTGGCCATCATCAACTGTCTAATTTCTTATAGGCGCCATATTGGATTTAGACATCTTCAGAAAGAGTTTTTTTTTTCTGATTTCAACCATGTACAACATGCTGACTAAAGTTTTTGACATTAGGTTTTATTTGAAAGAATAAATTATAAGATTAAATAAGGTAGCCATGGAATTTCAATCTGTCAAACATTTCATTTATTGTTCATTAATAATACAAAAATGTCATACACTAACGAAGAGAAACGAGATATGATAAGTATTTTTTATTCCAACCGAAATTCAACAGAGCGAGTACAAGATATCTACAATTATATCCAGAACAACAACAGCCTCATCGTACCATTTTTCTAGATCTCGACAGAAATTTGACAAGACAACAGGAATTTAAATGAAAATCGACAAGATATTTTACAAATGGTAAATTAAAAGCGTGTTTTCAAATTTCATGTTAATCTCTTTTTTTATAGATAAATAATAATCCATCAATTTCTACACGCGAAGTAGCGTCAGAATTAAATTTGTGCCAGTCCAGAGTTTGGAGAACTTTACATAAAAGTAGGTTTAAACAATACAGGATCCATGTTAGTCACTCTTTACTGCCTAGAGATAATTTGAGAAGGCTAGAATATTGTAATTGGTTAATGGGAAGGATAGAAATGACGAAAATTTTTTAAGCAAAATCATCTGGTCAGATGAAACAAAATTTACAAATTCTGGAATGTTCAACAGAAATACGGAGCACTATTGGGCAGTACAAAATCCCCGACAAAACAGGGCTAGAAGACCACAACATCGTTTTGGAATAAACGTTTGGATGGGTATTTTGGCAAATTGTCTCTTAGGACCAGTTATGTATGAAGAACATTTAAATGGAGAAAGATATTTAAACATTTTACGTACATACGTATCTGACTATATATATTTATGGTGGCAACAAGATGGCGCACCAGCACACAATGAAGCTGTTGTTAGAAATTTCTTAAATCAAGAGTTTGCAAACCGTTGGATTAGAAATAGGGGAGTTGTTGAATGGCCTGCGAGATCACCTGATTTAAGTCCGCTAGATTTTTTTTTGTGGGGATATGTTAAAGATAATATTTATAAAGTAGATGCGCCACAAAACATTGAAGAATTACGAGACAGACTTCAGAATGCCTTCGATGCAGTTCCTAGAAAAACTCTACAAAGGGCAGTACAAAATGCCAGAAGGCGTGCCCAATTGTGCACTACCGAAGATGGCCAGATAATTGAACATTTACTGTAATTGTTTATTGTTTACTTTTCTATGTATTTTTATTAATGTTTATGTTATCTTGTACTCGGTACTGTTGAATTTCGTTTCGAAGAATAAAAAATACTTATCATATCTCGTTTCTCTTCGTTAGTGTATGACATTTTTGTATTATTAATGAACAATAAATGAAATGTTTGACAGATTGAAATTCCAAAGGCTACCTTATTTAATCTTATAATTTATTCTTTCAAATAAAAGCTAATGTCAAAAACTATAGTCAGCATGTGGTATATGGTTGAAATCAGAAAAAAGAACTCTTTCTAAAGATGTCTAAATCCAATATGGCGCCTATAAGAAATTAGATAGTTGATAATGGCCAGAAAGAAACGAAACGTCGTATAAAAATTTAGAGTACACCACTGGATAGAGGTTTAGAAATGGCCACAAGAGTGTGTTTTTATTTTTTCTCTACAAGGCCAAATATCGGTGCTACAGGTAAAGGAAGAAAATGGGGTTTTCGCGGTTTTTTTTTAAATAACGAAGGTCATTTGTCACAGGTCTATTTTCTTTACGGATTTATAACAAACACAAAATTTAACAACTTTGCCAAATTTCAACCTATACTCTATCTCCAATAATAAGCGAGATCCCCATGGTGAGGGCCGAAAATGAATCAGCCTGTATATTCAACTTTAGAAATTCATTTTTACTTTTTTTACTGTATTATATTAAATCATTAAATCCGTGGGATTTTTATGCTTATTTAGTGACTTTTAGACTTGAGCTAGCTAATTTATTGCATTTTCGCGAAGTAATGTCAAAGTAGATATTGTTTTCTACATTTTAGACGCTAATTAATCGAATTTTTTAATAAAAAAAATTTGTTCTTAAGCAGGATTCGAACCCACGTCCATGGCTTGCCGGACTATTGCTTTAACAACTAAGCTATTAAGAGATTGTGATTTCGAATCAAATTTGACATTTTAAATTATTTTACTTAACAGTCATGTTTGTTGTTAGGTGTCAGATGTGTTCAGATTTTAGGCGTCGATGGTAAGGTTGCGACCCTTGAAAACTCAGGCACTTAAATACAACAACATATTATCTAAACCAATTCATTGGCGTAGAATGCAAGATATATTGCAAAAATTGTAAATTAAAATAAATGACGAATAAAACTGCTGATAGTGTCCTGGTCTACTTACATTTAAAAAATGTAATTTCGAATATCAGAATACAAAACTTATTATATGTCTCTCAATTTAGTTTTGATAATAGATTTTTGTAATTCTGATAATTGCGGTATTTAAAACAAGAAACTGACACGGATTTGTCAAATGTCACGTTGTTAACAAAATGACACATTACAAAATATTAAATTTTTGACATTCACGTCAAAATCGAGTATCGGAGTTTTCAAGGACCGCAGCTGTACAGCTAGGTGCATGGAATTTTAGGATAACCAAGGTAACCATCTTTTTAGCTGTTTAAAACTGAATTTTTTTCTGTCAATTATAAAATTATAAGATTGTCAACAATTGTCAAGCACATATTAACTTTATTTGTTGTGTAAATCAAAAACGAAATTTTATTTATTAAAATTAAAATCAATTGAACATTTTTAATTTTCTGATGAACTTTGGCAAGAAATTCAACTTTCTTGAAATGCTCTCAAAGAAGATCCACATTTTATGGGGCTATTTATACTTCCAATGCCGCGTTGTCTAGAATCGGCGATTGAGAATAATGGTGGAATAACAAAATATTAAAATATCTGTTTAATTTCTTTCATATTCCTGTTTAGTTTCGTTCATTTTATTTACTATTTAATAGTTTGTTTCTATTTCACATTCTTTTATATAATTCTACTCATTAAAAGTGTATTAATTTTAAGCAACTGATTTTGCCAACAAAAAGTTTTTCAGTCGTCTCATAATGGCCGAATTCATACTTATAAGCCACCTAATTCACAATTTGAAGAAAAATATATTCAAAAATCACGAACGAGCGGAAGATTATCAGTAAACGTCTGGGCTTGAATTTGCGCACATGGGTCAGGTGTTTGTTGGATTATATGGAAAAGATTTAATAGTAAGAATTATATTAGAATAATAGAAAATCTTTTCTACCTTCGGCAGAAATTATGTATTCTGAAAGAAATTTCATCTTTCAACACGACAATTGTCCAGTTCACACGGCAAGAATCGTTTCTCAATGGTTTAGAGAAAATAATATATAAGGTATCCCGTATCGTTATGTTCAAATTTTAGGAGTGTAAAGTAGACTTCATTTCAAGTACCAAAAACGCAAAACTTGTAAATATATTTTTATTTGTTTCAAAGTTACAGATCTATGAATGTGATTGTCAGATCATGAAAAAAAAATGTAATACTAAAGTCAATAAAAACTGATTTTATTTAAAAAAGTTCAATTAATAATATTTTCGAAATGTCCACCTCCTTGTTGAATCCAGGCTTGTGCCCGTAAGCCAACAGAAGAAGTACGTATCCGAATTTCATACTTGTTTGGTCGAATTTGCTCGGCAGCCAGGTGAATACGATTCAACAACTCTTCTCTTGTGTTCGAAACTTGCGCGTGGACTAAATTTTTCAGTACCCCCATAAATAAAAGGCAAGGGGATCAAGATCGGATGATCTGGGTGGCCATGCAACAGGACCACCTCGACGAATACATCTTGGATAATTGACGTTAACCCAATTCCGGACAGCAATTCCGAAATGTGGTTGCGCCCCATCCATGTGAAACCACATGTCTCGTCAAACATTTAGTGGGACATCCTCTCTAAAAGACCTGGCAGGTCGTCAATAAGAAATTGAAGGTAATTGTCCGCATTTAACCTCCCAGGAAGAACGACAGGACCAATCAACAAGTCATCGATTAGGGCCGCCCAAACGATAATAGAAAATTCATGTTGAAATTTAGATGGGCGTATAGCTTTGGGATTTTCTGATGACCACCGGTGCAGGTTTCTCAGATTTGTAACACCACTTCTCGTGAACGTAGATTCATCTGTCCAGAGGATTGTTCTGCAGAAATTAAAATGAAGCCGTGATTGTCTTAATATCCAGGTTGAATAAACTAGACGAGCATAGTGGTCTGCCTAAAGCAAACCGTGTCCCCTGCGATACTGATATGGATATAAGCCCTCACGTTTTAAAATTCGTCAAACTGTCGTTCGTGGCACTCCTAGTTGTCTAGCGATTCGACGTACACTGAGAGTTGGATCCCTGGTAACAATAGCTACTGCTTCTTCCTCTAAGTCTGCTGGCAAATTTACTCCTCAGTCGAAAAGATAATCACGCAGTCCGCATTCCCGAAATTGTCTGTGTACTTCCAGAAACGTTCTGTAGTGAGGAATGCGCCTATCGGGAAACCGATGTCGGTATTCAATAACTGCTTGACGTGCACTGCCGTTACAGTAGCCATACACTAAATACATGTCCGCATACTCTTGAGAAGAAAATCGGAAAGGAATTTTGAATAAAGAAAACGTGTCCACTCACTAATAAGCTGTTGTATGAACTGAAACGTAATGTAATCCTTTATTAAAAAATGCAACGTTAACAGTCATCTGAACATTTGTTTATTGTATGATATTCATGGTTCAGCACTTACGAAATAAGTAAGAACCTTCTTTATCATAAATCAATTTCCAGTTCTCTTTTTTGTAGATCTCCAAGGAATTACTGTATGCATTACGACACGTGTTTATTTATTTTAGGATAACAATTTATTATGCGACGTTAACAATTACAGGCCTGTTATTGAATGGTATAACTTTTTTTAAATAAAATCAGTTTATATTGACTTTATGATTACATTTTTTTTCATGATCTGACAATCACATTCATAGATCTGTAACTTTGAAACAAATAAAAATGGATAAACAAGTTTTGCGTTTTTGTGACTTGAAATGAAGTCTACTTTACACTCCTAAAATTTGAACATAACGATACAAATTTTCTAAACAAAATTTTAAAATGAAAATTTGTTGACCAGTATTATTACATTGTTACATAAAGTACTAGAAAATTATAAATGAAAGAATAAACACGAGTATATAAATTGTTGTTTCTATAGACTCAGGGGTAATTATTGCTAAATGTAATTCTAGTTATTTTCACTAAAGAGCCTTTTTGTTGCTTTTTTCAAAAAAAAAATATATAATTCTTCCTCCTCGAGAAGCAACAACAACTGGATAAATTTGCAGAGTATGCCTTCGTTTAATTAACAGAAAATATATTCGAGTTTAAAGTTGGTAGTCGGGCAGCACTCAAAACCGGCACAACAATCCAATTAAAGTCGTTTCCACGGACAGGACATTTTCTCATTTGTGATACGAACAATACTACTTAGCAGAAACACTCGCTTCTCTATTGCAGCGCACATTACTCGCATTTCATGGGCGCATTTCGCGTTCATTTTATGCAATTTTAGATACTGTATATTATACGGTATGTATCGTGTTTTACGAGCACGTGCTGCGGATATGAAAACGCTTACTACGGCCTTTCTAAATTTTCCTTTAAAGCTCGCATAATCCCAGTTTCTCGACGAATAGCTTGAGTTAACATTAGGATGTATATATGTATGTTTCTTTAAATCGACGTAGTTACATTAGCGAATTGATTAATATACGAAAAATACGGAAAACGAGGTCTATTGTACGAACATAATAAAATAAACGAGCAAGCTCTAGCTAGAAAACGAAACAATTTAAGTAATTGGTATTATTGTACTGTGCTGAACTCGTGCCCTGGCTATGCTTTGTAAATCTAATGTAGAATGAAATGTATTACGTGAAATTAATGGAAAATTTTTATAGTTTTGTAATGTTGTGATTATCTTGAAAGGAAGATGATATCTACCCGTTTCATTTCATGGCCAACGAACGTACTATGCGCTTTGATTTAATTTCCGACATAAATTGATATCACAATGAGGCAGTGGCGGCTCTTTAATGAGAGCAAGTGAGCAATTGCACCCCCTGGAATTATGAAACAAACAAACCAAGCGGCGACTAACTGTGAAAGTATTTATTTATTATGTATATTATGTATTCATAGTTATTGACGAGGAACGTGGCACGCTAACAACGTACCGATCGTCGTCACAGATATACTGAGCAAAGCCCAACTCTTGCTCTGTTAAGGCATTAACATTACATTGATGGTGGGGAGAACTGTATTTTGCCGTACTTCAATGTCGTATAATACATAACGTTGGAGCAACTGAACCAGACTGCTCTCGGGCGTTGTTACAATGAATATGGTATCTTTTTTACAGAACAACGCGTTTTCGCGGTTAACGTATAATGAAAAAATCGCAGCAAAAAATCTTAAACGGCCGATGCCTCAATTATGTTTAGAAAATAAACAATCTGTTAAAGGTAAAGACATTATAAGAAAATTCAAAATGAATATTGATCAGAAAAATGACTGGATTTGTGGGTGTGAAATTAAAAATACTTTGTTTTGTTTTCCGTGTCTTTTGTTTGGTGGTGAACCGTCTCGGTCAAAGAATGGAATAAGAGACTTAATTCATCTTAGTGCTAAAATTATTAAACATGAAAATTCCGAAGGGCATTTGAAAAATATATTTAGTCTAAGAATGTTAGGAAAAAATAACATTCAGGATGTGTTAGATTCATCATATAGAAAAGCAATTCAACAACACAATGAAAAGGTAACAAAAAATAGGCATGTGTTAAATTTAATAATAAATTGCATTAGATTTTGTGGCGCGTTTGAACTGGCACTTCGGGGTCATAATGAACAGCAAACGTCGAATAACAAGGGCATTTTTCGGGAATTGATAAATTTTACGGCAGAATTGGATAAATCGCTCAGAGATCACATCGAAGCAGCACCGGTTTTTAAGGGATTATCAAAAACGATACAGAATGGCTGCTTAATGCAATGTTGAACGTGTATCATGAACAAGTTGCCAGTGAAATTAAAGCAACCGACTTCATATCTGTGATAGCTGATGAAACCACAGATGTGTCCAATTAGTTTCAGTTGGTGTTGTTTTAAGATATATTGTGAACGCGAGACCGGTCGAAAGATTTTGGAAATTTCTTCTGCCTAGTGGACATGATGCTAATTCTTTATCTGCCTCCATCCTTAACGAAATTAGTTTGCTTGTTGATGGCCCAGAAAAACTGATTGCACAGAGCTATGATGGGGCAGCAGTCATGAGTGGTGCTATTAACGGTGTGCAAAGACATGTCCAAGACCAGTATCCAAGGGCTAATTTTGTACATTGTTATGCACATCAGACAAATCTAATTATGTCACATGCTACATTGAGCAGTAGTAATTGCAGAATTATCTGACGGGATTATGTACATTTTTCTCCACTTCACCACAACGAGCTGCAAGATTGGAAGAATTCCTTCAGAGAAAAAGCTTACCTCGTTCTTCAAAAATAAGATAGAACTTCAATTCTAGGACAGTGAATACAATATATGAGCACCGAGAAGAAATAATTGAAGCTCTAGAACAAATCGAGGGAGAAGCTAGTTTACAAACTACCATTCATCAAGCTAGTGCCAATTTCCGAATTTTAGAGGACGAAAATTTTATCTATTGGTTAACTTTCTTTCATAAAATTATGCCACGTGTGGACATATTGTTTAATAAATTACAAAATGTCAATACCGATGCATTAAAAATCAAAAATAATTTAGATAATTTTGAACGCGCTATTGGAAAAATTCGAACCGAAATCGCTGACACAGATAATCAGTTGGTTAAACAAAATGACCCAGAACTGACTCCTCGACCATCAAAGCGGCGAAGAGTAACTGATGGTAGCCAAAGAAGGAGGGAAACTATTGAAGTGTGCGATATTATTTTGCTAGAAATAAAAACTAGATTTCAGTATACAGGTCACTTAATATTAGCAAACTTAATTTCTTTTAAACAGTTCTCCTCTTTTCAAAAAAAAATTCCGGAAGATTGCCTTAAAGAAGCAGTAAAATTTTATCCATGCCTCAATGAAAGCAGACTACGAACTGAATTAAGCGTTCTATATTCTAGAGAAGAATTTAGGCAAAATATAGAAGTCGGTGCTGTAGGTCTGCTAGGTCTTCTGCTGGATGGATTAAGCGACACCTTTAATGAAGTTGTTACGCTTTTAAAAATTGTCATTACAATCCCAATGACAACGTCCGAAGCGGAACGCCAGTTTTCACGGCTGAAGAGAATAAAAACTTTCCTGAGAAATACAATGAAAGAAGAGAGATTAAATGTTATGTTGTGAAAAAGAATGTATAAATGATTTCCCAAACTTTAATGAAAAAGTGATAAAACTGTTCTGCAAGTCAAAGACACGTAAAATGGACTTCGTTTATCGTCAGATGTAATTAAACTGTGTAGTGTAATATTTACTATTCCCTCAAAACAAACTCTACAATGAACAGTACCTGTCTGGAACAGTAAGTCGGTGAAATTTATAAGGATTGGGTAAGCGTTTTTGTATTACACTTTTTAATTTTGAAATTATGCACTCCCTATGTGAACCACCCCGAGCCGCCACTGCAATGAGGTCTCCATTCCAAATGCATTCCTAACATTAATAGCCGAAAACTTAAGGGAATACAATATTTAAAACACGAAGTAAAGTTAACTAGCTTATAATTAGCTTATAATTAGTATAGGGTTGGCCATTTAAAGCGGCCGTTTGTAAATTCAAGTTAAAAATACAAAACATTAAATTACAAACAGAATTTATTTGTTGAATTGAACAACAATATCTGCTGTTTAATCAATCATGCCTGGGAAATTGCTTCTATTTGCTGCCGTATCACCTTCAAGGTCATTCAGGGTTTGTGGAGAATCGCGATAATGATAGCACTATACCATCACTATACCAAAAAAACAATGAGTATGAGCTTAACGTCATGAAGTCTGGATCTGCATCAAGCTGATCCTTCAATTCCGTGCCAATTAATCCACGATATCCCTTCTGTTCGTCAGTAAAAAGTCTAGGAACAAATTTCGCACTCGCTCGTCTCATTTGCAGATTATGTTACATTCGTAATTTTCTTATTTTCATTTTATATTCTTATCGTCGTGCCTCGGTGTGCTATATTTAATTTGCGAGTTTATTTCGTTGAACGCGTACTCTATCGCCCTCTGATTTTAATATATTGTAACCGTATCGCCTCCTGTTGTTTCCGATTGTATTTCGGCGTGTAAGTAATTCGTACGAAGACCGTGATAGAATCCAGTTGATAGTTGTAGTGTGTTTATCCTTTCGTATAAGAGAATTTTTTTTTTGTATTCACGAAATCCACAACATTTTGAGTTTTAGTCGACTAAGCGGATCCTATCCTAGAGAGTGAAATATTTAGTAGATTTGCCGATAACCGATTTCGAAGTTTGAGAAGCTTGTAAGGTATACTATTATATCTGGCAAGTATAGTAGCTTCTGGTGGCATTTCTTATACGGACTCCGAACATGACAAAAATTTAGACACTTTATACCTTAGTCTGTAACTGCTAACGAATTTAATTCTCCAGTGTCAAATAATGGAGAAGTAGTTGAAAAAAATTGCAATCTTCCAAGGGCTGTATGTCTATCTGACTTCCCTTTTCGGTTAATGGCTGTGGATACCGACCTGTGGGCAATTTCCTAAGGACGTATCGTAGAAACAGATGTAACTCGTATGAACTTGCTTAAATACTATAATATTTGTTATTTCTAGAACTAATTAAAGTTTTTGAAGTTTATTATTCATAATTTACCTATCTCTTGATCTAATGATAAATTACCTGTTCAATTTAAAATTTAATTAACGTTTCGAATTTAATATTCATTTCATATTTGGAGGAATTGTGTAACGAAATATTTTTTTTATAATATGTTTGAAATCTGGTTACGATTTGAATTCTATTTATAATTAGCTTTGTGGTTAATGATTTTAATTTTAACGTAATATTATTCTTTTTACTGTATTTGAATTTATTCTAAATTTCTATTAATTTTGGTACACATATTTTAAAGTAAAATTTCTTATTGCATCGGCTGCCATATCTGGCACACCTTTTGTCCGTGTGAACATTTGCTCTCGGCTTTGCGAGATTGATATAAAAAAAAACTTTACGGAACTAGTCTTTATGGTACCCTAGAAAAAGCTTTCATTTAATCTTGTAAATCTAGACGACTATTTTCGGTATATTTTTTGCGTAATAACATAATTAATATATGCTTTTGTTTTCTATTTCTTTAGATATTTATTTAATGTGCATTAACTTCATATTATGCCTAGTTTATTTATAAAATCACTCTGTTTTGGTAATGTTTAAATTTTAATTTTTTTTTCCATATACTGTGTGAACTTAATATACAGAGTGATTATATTTTTTTGAACAAGATTTTTTTTTGTTTTAGTGGTTGATACTGACTGCATACCGTTGTTTCTTTATAAATTTGTTAATAAACGGATTTACTATCGGCTTTATTATTTCAAATAAATGTAGCGTCAACAGTTGCGTATTTTTTGATCGCACCTCGTATAACATCTACATAAGTGACGAATATTGGATCTTTGCGCATGAGCCCGAAAGCAAACAGCAGTCGACGATCTTCTAGGATGATCCAAACTCAACAAAAGTCGTTCGCGCAATTAGCACTTCGGAACGAATGGTCGCCTGTTTTTTTGGGCAAAATGGACATCTGACTACAGTGTCACGGTAAATTCTAAACGGTACACAGCTATTTGTTTGCCAGAAGTCTTTGGAGGAATAATAAGAAACAACCAAGGACGCAGGATCATTCATCACAATGCGAGCTTTTACACATCCACACAAATAACTCCATATCTGGCCGGTTAAAACATTAAATTAAAGGGTCATTCGCTGTACAGCCCTGAATTGAAATTCAATGACTTCTTTTTGTTTCCTTATATGAAGAATAGACTATATGGTCAACGATTTTCGACACTAGAAAGATCGGTTCACCTGTTCAAAACGTATCCTTTGGAGATACCTAAGTAAGAATGGAAACAGTGCTGTGAAAATTTGTACAAACGTATGCAAAAGTGCATTAATCTTCACGGAGAATAATAAAAACCAATGAAATTATTTTCAATGACAAATATTTGGTTTTTGTTTATTCCGGATACCTAAGTAGTAACCCTCGAATTGAGTTGTCAAATATTGTTAGCAAAACGGAATTCTTTGAACAGCCCTGTATATTAACGTAAATTTAGCACGGAATTTTTATAAACTCGCAAATCAACACAACACAACAAAACTAAAATAAACTTCTATTCGGCATTTAATATTGAATTAACTAAATCCATATAAAATGTTCCAGAACACGTCTGCACATGTTGTACATAAAACGCTAATTGACATAAAATCAATATACAGCATCCGTAAACAAAGACAAAAAATATGCTGACTTCAACTAACAAATCTAATTAATAATTCACATAAACGTCCCACAGCGTATATACTTTTCGTTTCGGATGAAAACTAGGTACTGCTATTTTAATAAACAATTGGATTTATTTTTGAAATAATTATCCCACCGAGTTCTAATAATACGCTGATAAATAGAGCATAAATACATCACTGTTCCATTACAATGGATGCCATTTTTAATTAAATGTCAGTCCCATTCATCCCACGGCTTATTTTTAAATTTAATTTCTGCAGTTGAAAAGTGCAATGTAAATTTGAAAAAAAAAAATTGAAAATATACATAAAATCATTTTAAAATAGATTGGGGAAAACACTTACCCGCAATGGATATTTGATAATATTTTTTCTTACCTGAAAAAATACAATACATTAATTTTTTAATTTATTAAGATATACATAATAAAAAATTAAAAAAAAAAAAAATTAGAAAATAATTAAAATATATGATTTATTTCTAATAGAGGAAAAGTGTTGGAAAAGCTACAACAAAATGTATTAAACATATTTAATTCAATTAATTCTAATTATAGATAATTTCCGGACATATGTCTTTGAGGAAGTATTTGTATAATATGAATATGATAAACTAAGTTTAGTGTAAGAGATATGGATTACAGAAGGGAAGGGGGGAAATCTCAGAAAGACACGATAATACAGTTTTCTATAGATATGGTATGTTACCGTCTAGAGAAACACGTTGCTTAGTTCGGCAGTTGTTATCTAGACAGCGCTGAATATTCTTTCACGCTCTGTCTTAATAATTTCTGGCTGATAGCAAGGTAGTTATATTTGGTTGAATGTATCTCTTCTCCAGCAGGGGCGTATCGACGATCCTGTAGAAAGGTGAAATATGTATCTGCGTCTCTGGAGAGGAGATACATTCACAAATATATAACTTGTATTGTGTTCTTCACACCCCATTTTTAATAATATTTTATATTATTAAAAATACTTTTGTATTATACAAAAAGAAACTAACTTGTGAAACCGTAATAACTTTGCAAGAACATCAACATTAAATAGACATTAGTTAATATTAGTACTGGAAATTCCCAAATTACGGTATATATTGCTTTTATTACCTGAACTCTGTTAGTGGTGAAAATACCTGCCGGATTATGAGATTATGCTATCGATGCAGGTAGAGGGTAACATTTGGTGGTGAGATTACCTCCGCCGAGAAAATAAATACACAGACTAAAATTACGTCAACATACCCTTGTTAAGAAAACAGCAACATCATGTGTTTATTCTCACGCCCTTAACTTTTCTACCTACTTTTCTAACAACGAAAAAAGACAACTGTATGGGATAGGACCGTTCTCCAAGTTAAACGCATTAATTTTGTTTTTAACGATATGAATGCTTTCATATGCGTCGAGATCTCTGGGGTTGTTGATATTCTTTACAAGTTTTAACACTTTCATCGTGACACTGTGATCAGTGTCCAATACATGGTTAACGACGCTCGATTTTTCTGATCTATTGAATTTAATACCTATGTGATATGTGTTCTTTACAACGGGTTATTATTGATCGTTTCGTTACGTATGTAAACATGTAATATAAAGCATGTGTGTGTGAAGTATTTATTATTTATACGCATTCTTAATATTTTGAATTCATAGGCGTCACGTAATGCAATTTTCATATTCTTTTTAATTTAGGGGTTCGCGTTGCAATTGACTCACAATATTTCAGATTTATGTTCTATATAATTGCATCTTTCCATTTATCATACGTTGTCTCAAGTATTAATGGTACCTACCTTGTCTAGTAGATTTGTTAGACAAAAACTTATTAGATGTCGCTCTGATTAATTATAGTATTAGTAGATATAAACAATATAAATAATTTAAATAATACTTTATACAATGGGCGCCAGCTAACTTAACATGTTGTTAAATTAACAAAATAATATGAAATTGTGTTATTTAAATGTAGAGCAAGATCTCTTATTCTCAGGAGCCGGATCCTCTTTTCAAAATCAAACCTTGTTTTGTATAAATTATCAAAATCTATCATTCACACTGACAATGGACCAAATGTAAAATATCTCAAGCATACGGAGTTAAACTAAATATAAGATAAATAAAAATGTTGTAAGTGTGTTGTGCAAATCATACGCAAATTTCGTATGATTTGCTTTGTAATTTGTAGACAGCAATGTTTACGTCCCCCTTACTTTGCAATTACATACATACTAACTTGATATTTGTAAATATTTCATATAAAAGCCGAAAAACTCCAATAATTTATCAATTGTTATATATATATTGATATACAATCCCGCCTGTGTAAATATATATATATATAATGAATAAGCATACAAAATTTTAAATATTAAATAAACTGGTTGGTTAAATGTTTAAATTGTGAATTATCAATCTCTATATTTAGTGGGCTATTACAAGTTACATATAGATGGGGTTGAATTGCATCAAAAACTGTTATTTGCGCATGATGCAAAGATACATATTCGTTAATATCGAAGTATACATAACCAAAACAGCTGTTCATAAATATAACTACTTAAAAGTATATTCAGGTGGGCGAAAGTTTGTGTGATATGTCCGGCTAGACAGAAGAACAGTTTAGACTCTTGTTGTTGGACATAAAAACATGCCTATTAAATGGTAGGTTCGGTGACTGCAATAGGACACTTACAAAATCAGCTGATGCTAATGCAATTAATAATAGTGTTTCTATATTCAAAACTACAAAATAAAACGAATGAGATAAGGATTATAATTATGGACTTTAATGAAGTAATTGCAAAGAAAGAGCAGGTAAGTGGAAAAATTAATTAACTTATGAATATATATAAAATGTAACATGTCACGTGATGAAATAAATATGGCATACAATCTAAGTTAAACGCTACAACAAATTAAATGTGACATGAATAAAGCTAATCGCATAAAAGAATTCTAAGATTGAATTTAATAAATTAACAGGAAACTGTATTCTTCGTAACTTATATTAGAATATCTAAATCTTAATATGAAACATAGGTTATATTTATTTAAAAAGAGAAATTCGATAGTGGTTTTATTTAATGACATTAAATTAATTTATCATTTTCAAAATTCGTAGGATGTTAAAAGAATACTTATGTGGACTTGGATAGGGATTGATTGTACTGGATCAGGCTGGTAGATCTGTGGATGCGACATACAGGTATCAACGTCGATCGGCTGGCGTCCCCCGCTTGTTGTTTGATCTTGCGGCTGGCTTCCCGGCAAAATGCAATTTACGTTTTCTTGGACACCGGTTACCGTCTGGACTCGCAAAATGCGTTAAACAGGAGCTGGATATACTGGTAAGGTTTTGACTAGATTTGACGTATGGTTTTTTAGATTTATTAATACTTTTTTTTTGCAGAGAGACACTTATAATACGTCTAGGTGTTTTTTAAATGGAGAATTTTCTAGTGACGCTAACTTTCTTTTTTTTCTCAATCCACATTTCTGATTCGTCCAACTGTATGTATTTATATAGTCACGACATTTTATTATAATGAAAATGACAATTTAATCATTTTAAATATACTTCTGCTTAGTATAAATTATCTGGTTTATATTTGTGAATACATGTTTGACGTGTGAATGTTGGTAGTTGTCTATAATGCTAATTTTATAGTGGGGAAAATTCCCGCGGTAATCTTTTTAAATTTATACAGTTTTGCCTAAATAAATGGCGTCATTTATTATTTATCAATTAAGTTGAAATATCTTTTGAAATACAAGATATCGGAATGAAATGACAGATACAAATTAAAACAATAAAATAAATAAATGTGAGAATGAATTTAAAATAATTAAATAAGCGAAATCAACTTTATTGATATTACATATGAAGAATTCAGTTTCAATATTTTTTTATAAATCTAAAGCTTACATCTATGCATGAAAATTCCGTCTTTTGCTAACTGAGGCATTCTTAGATGTAAGTTTGACCTACATCAATATATATATATATATATATATATATATATATATATATATATATATATATATGTATGTAATATCCTAGTCAAAAATAAGGTTTCGGTAATTTTTGACCGTATTAGTATAAATTGACAATTTAGTAAATTCCTGGTATTGCGGTTATGTAATTAAAATAAAACCAAGCTTTTAAATTCAATACGTTTCGGCCAAACCTATTTAGTCATATTCATTTGGTTTAATGTAAATTAATTTTTAATAGAATGATAATTAAAAATTGAGTATTGTTTGGGCTATTTCCATCGTTTGTAGGATTTGAATAATCCGACGTTTCAGCAGTCAATCTACTCCTGTCTTCAGGGTAGCCCTGAGAAGGGCCCCGTTCTTACGAAATTTATGTCTGACAGATGTTTTTCCAATTTTTAAATCGCGAAATGTACCCGTGTGAACTTTGAACTAAATCAAGTACAGTTTTTAATTGAAAAAGAAAAGATATCATTGATTCATATTTATTCTTTATATAAAATACGGATTTTAAAAATCACCTGAACAAATACGTTTTAAACAATCAATAAAAAAATATATACATATATATACACTGTATATACAACATAATTTATATAAATTTGTCGAATAATAAATATAAAATATTTTGTACTTTTCAAAGGCAGTGTATAAATGGAAACATTAAGGTTTTGTAGAATTAAATTTTGCATATGACTTTACGTTGAAAGCGCGTATTTCTTATTTGAATAAAACAATTTTCTCCTGCGATAAACAGGATATAATTATTTTCCTTTTGTGTAAGGTCTATCATATTTTGTCAAGCGGGTATTACTTTCTTGCATAATACCCTTAATTAACAGGATATTTAATGATATTTCCACAGAGTTCCCTTTCGTAAACGAACTTGTACGTGAAAAGCTCACAATACATTCAAAATAAAGATAAAGCTACACGTCTAGGCGAATTTCAAATATGCAACCCGCCTTCTTGTTATTTCCCGTTCCACAAACAGCAAGGGGGGACGTAAGAGAGACGTGTTTTTCTATCTCAATCGACTCCATCTTGGCATTTTATTATGCTATCAATGAATTCCCTCTGGTATTGGAGCGGAAAAAAAAATATGTGTATTTGCCATAAATAAGGTCGTAGATTTAATATCGCGGGGAGGATGTGAAGAACTATTAACTTTTACAGGTCGCTTGAATGAAATCGCAGAATTGCGTTTTCATCCCACTTAGCAAATTTCTCGATACATTTTTTTTTGTAAATTGTAGGGTTCACTTTGATCCAGAAAATATTCAAATAAAATTCAAAGTAAGAAATAATTTTAAAAACATGAGTAATTTGATTTATTATACACTTTGTCGCACATTACTTACTCCTCTTGTAGCCTTTAATTTTTACCTCGTATACGAGGTGTGGTTATAAAATGACGAGACAGATGCTATTACAGTCGAACTACGCATGCGCCAAAGTCGTACAATCGACAGCTGTGTAACGTAAACTCCATATGTTACGTAAAAAACATCTGTTAGTTTAATGTTTTAATGTATAGAATTTATTTTAATATGTTTAGTGGCGTCTTTGTTAAATTTTAACTCTGTAATTGAACTCCTGGTGAAGTAACAAATGATTATGAAATATAGAGTGAAATGAATGAGTTTTTTTATTTGACAGACAGCTTGCCCGTTTAATTAATTTTTTACTTATATATATATATAAACGGGCTGATTCATTTTCGGCCCTCACCATGGGGATCTCGCTTATTATTGGAGATAGAGTATACGTTTAAATTTGGCAAAGTTGTTAAATTTTGTGTTTGTTATAAATCCGTAAAGAAAATAGACCTGTGACAAATGACCTTCGTTATTTTAAAAAAACGCGAAAACCCCATTTTCTTCTTTCACCTGTAGCACCGACATTTGGCCCTGTAGAGAAAAAATAAAAACATTTCCTTTTGGCCATTTCTAAACCTCTATTCAGTGGTGTACTCTAAATTTTTATACGACGTTTCGTTTCTTTTTGGCCATCATCAACTATCTAATTTCTTATAGGCTCCATATTGGATTTAGACATCTTCAGAAAGAGTTTTTGTTCTGATTTCAACCATGTACCACATGCTGACTAAAGTTTTTGACATTAGGTTTTATTTGAAAGAATAAATTATAAGATTAAATAAGGTAGCCATGGAATTTCAATCTGTCAAACATTTCATTTATTGTTCATTAATAATACAAAAATGTCATATACTAACGAAGAGAAACGAGATATGATAAGTATTTTTTATTCTTCGAACCGAAATTCAACAGTAGCTAGTACAAGATATCTACAATTAAATCCAGAACGACAACAGCCTCATCGTACAATTTTTCTAGATCTCGACAGAAATTTGGTCGAGAATGGATCGTTTACTAAGCCGCGTAATGGTCAAGACAACAGGAATTTAAATAAAAATCGACAAGATATTTTACAAATGGTAAATTAAAAGCGTGTTTTCAAATTTCATGTTAATCTTGTATTTTTAAGATATTTTAAGATAAATAATAATCCATCAATTTCTACACGCGAAGTAGCGTCAGAATTAAATTTGTGCCAGTCCAGAGTTTGGAGAACTTTACATAAAAGTAGGTTTAAACCATACAGGATCCATGTTAGCCACTCTTTACTGCCTGGAGATAATTTGAGAAGGCTAGAATATTGTAATTGGTTAATGGGAAGGATAGAAAATGACGAAGATGTTTTAAGTAAAATCATCTGGTCAGATGAAACAAAATTTACAAATTCTGGAATGTTCAACAGAAATACGGAGCACTATTGGACAGTACAAAATCCCCGACAAAACAGGGCTAGAAGACCACAACATCGTTTTAGAATAAACGTTTGGATGGGTATTTTGGCAAATCGTCTCTTAGGACCAGTTATGTATGAAGAACATTTAAATGGAGAAAGATATTTAAACATTATTACAATATTATGGTGGCAACAAGATGGCGCACCAGCACACAATGCAGCTGTTGCCAGAAATTTCTTAAATCAAGAGTTTGCAAACCGTTGGATTGGAAATAGGGGAGTTGTTGAATGGCCTGCGAGATTACCGAAACATGTAGGGTTGTTTTAAATATATATACTATGAAGTAATGAACCAGACCTTTAATCGCCGACTTATTAAGTTTACCTTATATATATATATATATATATATATATATATATACATGTTTGTTCATTCGTTGAGGTAATATAAACAGTATGTATATGCACGTCAAGCATTTCATTATTCGCAAAACAAAATTTTTTATTTGTCCTAATTTTTGAGAATAAGCGTTATTATGTTAGACAGTACACATTGTGTTGAGATGGGTAAGTGATAAAGTAGAAGAAGTCGCTTTTTAGTAAGTTCAAGCATAAAATCCGGTGATATTTACAAAAATACAACGTAGTAAATAAATATACTTCGTTTGCTTTTTTAATATCAGACTGGTAATTTATAAAATTATTTCTATTTACACGCCAACAGATGAGCGACAGCAAACATTTTGTTTAAAGGTCGATGCATGTTCGCTTTATATGAACACATTCGTCTACGATCAAAAAATAACAAATCACCTACTTCTTCTTAAGATATCCTATTACAACACATTAAATTAATTTTTTACGCGAAAAAATGTACAGGTGACCTGTCTTGCTGATACCACATCGACACGCGAATATTCAAAGGAATATATTCTAATAATCCCTGCAGAATATTCTGTAAAAAATCCAAATAAACTTATCCGTTCAAACGCGGCGGTAAAAAAAATGACACAACAATTATTTATTATACCGATGGCTACATTTAAAAAGAAATCGGTGATGATGGTAAGCTGGTTTAATTGCAGAAAATAATATATTACCAAGGAATTATGCATTATGTAAATGTTACTGCTGTAACCACTCGCGCAGGTACAAATAGGAACATTAGATGAAAATTTCATCGGCAAATATCTAAATATGACACCGTAAGCACAACAGCGCCTTGATTCGACGAGTGGGTCTATTGCTGACAGGTCAGCATTTTTCCTTTGAATAACAGTCGATGGCATAAAACTTACATAGATGGCACACACGCACACATGCACTATGTATACAGAGCGTTTTAAAAGCATTTTCCTATGTTCTTTTTTTCGCGCTTATTTGAAAACTTTTTCTATGCGATTTTTTGGTAAAACATTATAAACTTTGGGAACTTTATACTCTCCTAATAAGGAAAGCGAGTGATCCAACAACCTGTATATATACAGGGTGAGTCGTGAGGAATCGACCAAACTGTAGGAGTGTATTCTACAGGTGAAAGTAATGTAAAAAAACTCAAATGTTGCAATCCGATTTTTATTTGTTTTCGAGTTATAGCGTAATTAAAAATAAACAAAATTTCATACATTGAAGTTTTTGTATTTTATTGATATTATCGTTCTTTATAATATATTTTCAAAAATACCGCCATTCATTTCAAAACATTTTTTACATCGTCTACCAAGGGCGCTGGTTGCGTTCCTGATTGCGTCAGGTTGATGTTTGATATTGTCAGCAGCATTCATAATCCGTTGAATTAGTGCATCACAAGTGTCCACTTTTACTTGATACACTTCATTTTTTAACCAGCCCCATAGACAATAATCGAGTGGCGTGAGGTCTGGAGACCTAGGAGGCCAACCAATGTGACTACCACGTCCAATCCAACTCCCTGGAAACCTTTCAGCCAAATGTTGCCTGACTGCACGAGCGTAATGTGCGGGCGCTCCATCGTGCTGGTAGAGGATTTGGATTCTGATTATGGGAACATTCTCTAGCAGTCCGTGCAGTTCATTTTCTAAAAAATGTAAATAGGTGTCTCCCGTAAGGCGACTCTCAAAAATGTAAGGACCAATTAAAAAACCATTGATCATACCACACCACACGTTTACCGAAAATTTTTGTTGAAAGTTACTTTCGACTATTGCGTGTGGATTTTCGTCTGACCATACATGCTGGTTATGACAATTATTAATACTGTCACGGGTGAATGTCGCTTCATCCGTAAACAGTATACGCGATACAAAACGAGGATTATCATTTATCCATCGACAAAATTCCATACGTCTACGATTATCATCTCGTTGTAGGTGCTGTACTCTTTGTACATGGTACGGACGTAAGCCATGCTCGTGGAGTGTTTTTATCACCCTTGTTTGTGGAATGCCCAATTGAATACTAATTCTCCGTGAGCTGGTAGTTGCGTCTTCTTCTACTACATCCAGAATATCTTCTACTTCTTGTAATTGTTGTCGACTGCCTCGTTCAGATATTATGTTTACACTAGGAAGCTTTCCGGTCGCGCACAATGTGTTGAATACACTAATAAATACAGTTTTATTAGGATGTCTGTGATGTGGAAACCGTTGACGATATTCATTAGCAGCAGCTGTAGCATTCCCATCACAAAATCCATAAACAAACACCATATTAGCATATTCTAAATTAGAATAAGTGTGTGGCATTTTAGTTTGTTACACTATAGTCGTACAAACGTCAAGTCAATGTCACAATACCCGAACACAATGTTATAATTTACTCCAAGGTATAGGGAACATTTTTTATGATGGCAGCGCCCTCGCTATATCAACGATGAACTAGAGGTAGTGGCATTAGACGCATTAGGCATACAAACCACTCTTCATTATTTCTCGACTGCTTTCAACGTCACTACCGCTAGTTCGGAAAACCACGAACAGGTAGCGCTTCAGCTAGGAAGACTTCCCTATAATGAGTTGCTACCGGGGTTTCACTGTTTTTACGAATACATACATAAACATAGTATACTAAATCTACATTTTTAATTACGCTATAACTCGAAAACAAATAAAAATCGGATAACAACATTTGAGTTTTTTTACATTACTTTCACCAGTAGAATACAATCCTTGAGTTTGGTCGATTCCTCACGACTCACCCTGTATATATATATATATATATATATACGAGTATATATATATATATAAATATATATCCCGGATAATGTGTACTGAAGAATAGTAAAAATTATGAAATATCAGTATCTGCACATTCCAGGTGGTTATGGCTTTCACACATTTGTCATTTGCCCGGACAACCTGGATGGTTGGCGCCGCGACGCGTTGTATCTGCATTCTTAGGCAAATGTGATTTTGTCATTTGTAGAAATTAATACAACAAATTAGAGAGGCAATTGCATGCAATGTGGGAATTTAATAATTATTAATTCTCATTAACATCGCGTTTTTCATATATATATACACATTATAGTTTAGTGAAAAAAAATTCCACTACAGGCTCTAGAAAAAGATGAGGAAGAGATCGTCGAAACGTCGACATATCAACGATTAGGCTCAAAACCAGCTTCAAACATGGATCAAGACCGGGAAGATTTTAGCTTATTTCATCTGTGAAAATATTCGTCAGAATGTATATATAACTATATATATATAATGCAATTATTTATAATTATTTTTACAGTAAAATTCTAATTGTGAAAAAATAGTCGAATTCCAAAATCTTCTCTTTTATTAGAGGATGTTCTATAAAATTCCTTTTCTCATGTTTTTCTCGTAACCTTTTCATATTTTTCTTCCTGTCTTTGATATGAAAAATACATATCATCTAGAGAGAAGAGAAATTTTTAATTTCACTTTAAATAAGTAATGAACATTTCAGTTGCTTATAACCATCTTTTTAAAAGTATTTCGTTTCCGATTTGTGCATAACTAAAAAAAAAAGGTCGTGTGTAAAAAGTAGAAATTACATTAGCGTATATTTAAATTTTATTTCGTTTGAAATAAAATGAAATGTAAGTCATAAATTTTAATTATATGTAGATTCCGTTATTTATTCGCAAAGGAGATTTCTCGTATGAAAATTCCATCTCGTCAAATCGATACCTTTAACCGTGAAATAACTCAACGCGCGAGATACCTGCGTTATTCTAAAATGTTATTTTAAAGATTTTCCGAGCAAATATTTGCCAAGGGATGAACAGTGGTATTGACAGAGTGACAATTCCGGAGCGATTTGCATTGCGTATAGCCTTCCTGAGAATAATTTCTTTTATATACATTTTTTTTATATTTCACTCTTTCCGCTAAGATTCGGAAATAATAAAAGTGGGAGGCTGACGAGTGGCTTTCCTTGAATCTCAGAAACTCCATTGAGACCGGTAAATAATGCAAATTGTCTTTGTTTCGTATACGAGTACAATAAGAAATAAGAAACGCATCTATGTTCGTAATATGTTCTTTCAGTCTGAAAGCAAATATTCATTGATTGATTTTTCTTCAATTTATAGCTGTTGACGTCAGTTGGACAATGAATAATGAATCAAAGTAGTAATAAGCAAGCAGTCTTTATTCTTTTCCGATCAAATATTAAGCTACGTAATTTTGTTTTGTAAATATGTAAGTATATTTTATTACTTTAAAATTGGGCAGTTTTTCTTGTATTTGCGACGAAACAATTCACCTCATCTAAAATTTTCTTCCGCACTTTTCATGTAAATACGGGGCTAGCCTCGTAAATTTGTGGTTTCGAGTTTAGAAGAACTCAGTAGATATATCTGTATTTACGCAATTACGATTTACCCCATCTAAAATTTTCTTCTGCACTTTTTATTTAAATACGGGGCTAGCCTTGTAAATTTGTGGATTCGATTTTAGAAGAACTCAGTAGATATCGTATGATCAAAAAGTCTTTGGATCGCTATTGCCGTGGAATTTACGAGATATCTATGAAATTATTTATTGCAATTAGTTTTGACATTTACTTGACAACTTTCAAGTCAGCTGGTCATAATTCAAAATGTTTCAATTAGAACATAAAATTTTTATTATCAAATCATACTACAGTAATGGAAATATAGGTGAAAATGATAATTGGGTTTATTCACCTCGTTTATGTTTGAATGAGTTCGGTGAGAGATTTCCCAACTTCGCAATAATCGAACGAGATTTTTTTCGGAAACTTCAACGAACTGTGGACAAATTTGAAGGAACTGGTAATATCAGCGATAGTGTTCGATCTGGAAGAAGACGGGCTAGAAATGATGATGTTATTGATCTGGTTAGGCAACGCACGCAGGAAGAACCTACTTTATCCTTGCGTAGATTGAAACAAGAAATCAATTTAAGTTATGGGACGTGTCAAACCATTGTTAAACATGACATGAACATGTTTCCTTATAAACTGCAGATGTGTTAGAAGTTACTGCCACCAGATTATCAGAAGAGAGTATCGTACTGTACCTGGTTTAATGACCATATGAATAACGATATCCTTGATTTAACATTTTTTACAGACGAATCTTATTTTTACCTATCTGGATATGCTAATAAACTAGTTATGCGTATGTGGAGCGAGAATAATCCTAATTTTCATAGTGAGGCTTCTTTACATAGTCCTAAGATTGGTGTTTGGGTTGCAATGTCTCGTAGACGGGTAATAGGGCCAATATTTTTTCAAGATACCATAAACGCTGAAAGATATATAAATCATTATCAGGATAAAATAAAACAAATTTTAATGAATTTCATTTTTTAAAAAGTGAAATTCATTAAAATTTGTTTTATTTTATCCTGATAATAGTTATAATGGAATTTCATCAAGTAAAGGCTGAAACAATTATATATATATAAATCAAATACTTGATCCTTTTATCAATCAATTGCACGATGATGAACTTCATAATGGATACTTTCAGCAAGATAACGCGCAAGATAACATGGGACGACGTGTTAACCGGTGTATTCAAGAACAGGGAAGACATTTTCAACATCTTTTATAATTTTTTATTGTAAAAGTGTACCTACCTGAATGTTATTGTTTCAATGTGGGAGTTCTTTTCTTAACTGTAATGAGCCTTTTTTTTTATTAGTTATTAAAACTTCGTTTATTTATAAATGCATTCTGTAATCTCTATAAATGTTATTAAATCTAACATACATAAAATGTAAATAAATACCATAACCTAAAATCTATTTTATTTGTGACTTATGCGTACTTCAAGGTAATGAATGACAGAAGTAAATAATTTTATAGATAACTTTACGTTTCATGGCTATCACGATCCAAAGACTTTTTGATCATACGTTATATCTGTATTTACGCAATTACGAGGGCGATTCGTAAAGTAAATTCCATGAGTATAGTAACAGGGATATTGACACGATCGCGACATTACAGTGTGTTCTGGTTCAATGTGAGTCTGGCAGTGCTAGTGGGTAACTTGTGGGTTATCTTATGGTTATAACCAAACCCTTTAAACTTCACTTTAAACAACAATTGTAATCGGAAAAATAAAGATGGTTCAGTTTCAGAAGTTGTCTGTCCTATCATGGTAACAGATGTCAATAAAAACATGAACTTTGTGGATAAATTCGATCAAATGAAAGCCACTTATTGTACAGATAGAAAAAGCCATAAATGGTGACATAGGATATTATTTCTTCTAATAGATACTTGCGTTGTGAACGCATATGTACTTTATGGACTTCTTCCCAAAAATAACAAGATGTCAATGAAACAATTTCGTTGTGAAATAGTAGAATTTGTTGTAGCTAATACAATTGTTCCAAAAATTAATACTATACCGCAGCAATTGTCTATTCCCATCAGCAATAGAAAATCCTGCCAGCCAAAATCCATACGTCTTTCGCAAAGTGCCCATCAACCAATTCGTACATCGAGGCGCAGATGTTGATATTGTAGCTCAAAAAACAATGAAGTCAGAACAAACTGGGAGTCTTCAGTATGTAAAATACCGTTTATGTTTATCAAAAGCCAATAGTTGTTTCCAAACGGATCATATGGAATGAGTACGATGGTACAAAACATAACCCACCAATTTTTTGTTTTTTTCTTGTAAAACATGGAGTTTATATTTTTGTTAATTACGTTTTATAGTGTGAATATGTATTATAAATAAGAATATAAGAAAAAAAATTTAATTTTTTTCCTAAAAAAATCCTGTACCTACCTCAAGAGCTTTTTTTTAAGTGAATTTTCCGGACCTGAAAGAGTTAGAAAAAAGTGTCAGAATATACAGGGTGGCCCAAAATGACCGAAGGGGTTTTAATTTCTTATAACTTTTTTATTATTATTTTTTTTTTGTTTTCAGTATTTTGTAAAGAAGACTTGGGGAATTTAAAATGGAACAGTACACAATTGAACAACGTGCGAAAATCGTTGAACTTTATTTCTCAAATCAACAATCCATTGTTTCCGCTACTTTTAAAGAGTTAACTTTAACACCCTGTATATTGAAAAAAAAGCGTTCAAACAGAAATTGGCGTCCCCAGGAAAGTCCCATTATTTAAGCCCAAAGAATATATGTTTAATGAATTGACCTACTTTTTTGTAACAACCTGTATATTAAATAGTAATGGTCCAAATTTAACCCCTGTAGAAATACAAAATATATTGCTCAAAAGAATTAGTAGATATCTCTTCAAACTGGCAAAAATCATAATTGGGACTTAATGTAACACCGGCAAATGTTTCGCCGAATTTTGTTTACTGACGAGTCAAGATTCAGTCTGCACTCAGGTAACAGACGTATTTTGATTTGGCATGAACCAGGGACACAAAATACCCCTTAATTTGTCCGGGAAAGGCCTCGGTATAACGGTGGCAGTTCGATGGTGTAGGCCGGAATAAGTATCCGAGGCCATACCGAATTGTATTTCATTCAGAATGGTTCGCTTACTGCTCCAAGGTATTTAAATGAGATACTGAGACGTCACACACGTCCACATATACAGGGTGGCCCAAAATGACCGAAGGGGTTTTAATTCCTTATAACTTTTTTATTATATTATTTTTTTTTGTTTTCAGCATTTTGTAAAGAAGACTTGGGGAATTTAAAATGGAACAGTACACAATTGAACAACGTGCCAAAATCGTTGAACTTTATTTCTCAAATCAACGATCCATTGTTTTGACTCAGCGTGCATATCGTCGTTATTTTAATGTGCGGGTTGGACCCTCAGAGTCAACAATAAACCGTCTGGTTGCAAATTTTCGAGAACAAGGGGCAGTAAGGAACCTTCCTGGTGCCGGCAGACGACGAACGGTGCACACGGATGACAATATTGAACGGGTACAGGAGAGTATTCGGGAAGATGGAGAAACATCAACCAGGAGACGTTCGACACAACTTGGCCTCTCAAGAGGGTCGCTGCAGAGAATTTTGCATACAATAAGAATGTTTCCATACAAAATTCAGCTTGTCCAACAATTGAAACCGACAGATTACCAGCAACGACTTGATTATGCAATTTATTTTCGTCAAAAGGCAGAAGAAAATCATGATTTTATTCATAATTTAATTATGAGCGACGAAGCCCATTTCCAATTAAATGGGTTCGTTAATAGGCAAAACTGCAGGATATGGGCTACGGAAAATCCAAGAGTAGTTCAACAGCGAGAATTACACCCACTTAAGTGTACCGTTTGGTGCGGTGTTTCGTCGGAAAGGATAATTGGCCCATATTTTTTTGAAAATGAACATGGTGTCGCCGTTTCCATCACTGGTGTTAGATATCGGACAATGTTGGAAAATTTTTTAAGGCCAGCCGTGGAAAACCATCCGCAAGTGTGGTTCCAACAGGATGGAGCAACAGCGCACACTGCGAGGGACACAATGGCTCTTTTACGCGACATCTTTGGTGAACGAATTATTTCCCGTACAAGCGATTTTAATTGGCCTCCGCGTTCACCGGATTTAACCGCGTCAGACTGTTTCCTTTGGGGTTATTTGAAAGGAAAAGTCTATATTAATAAGCCTCGAACCATACAGCAATTAAAAAATAATATACGCGACGAAATCAACAACATAACACCTGAAGTTTTGCGAAAGGTTATGGAAAATGTTTTGGAAAGAGCACGAATATGCGAAGCAGAAAATGGCCACCACTTGCGAGATATAATTTTTCATAATTAAATTAAAAATATTCTCCATTAATATACTGTATTTAAAAATAAAAAAATGTAATAATTATGTCTTAAATAAGAAGTTATAATGAACTCAAGCCCCTTCGGTCATTTTGGGCCACCCTGTGGTTATGAAAACACATAAACGCCTCCAGATGGTGATACAAAAATATTGTTACCAGTATATATATTTTGTTGCTTAAGAATTTGATGGAAAATGTCTTCGTTTCAGTAACTTACAATAAAATTACAATGCAATCGTTATCATTTTACGGAATCCATCCATTCAATTTGAATCTATTAGGTAGCCATAGATTTCTTCGACTTTAACCGAGTTTACTTCCGTTCACTTTCAACAATCACGTTAATAGGTAATCACTGCTTACGTAATTAAAAGTTACTTAAACTGTTGAAGTAAATAGAACCTGAAAAGGAAGGGACGCTAATAGCACAGGCGTTACGACAGACGCGATATAAAAACTTTCTCTGTCGTCGCCATCCTGTCTCCTAAATCAATTAATTTGAACTTTTGACCTTAACTAAACAACTTAATACTCTCTTAGTAGATGTTTGTCAAAACTTGTAATTGTATTATTTAATAATTCCCTATCATAAGTCATTATACATCTGGTAGAAACTTTGAATAATTTCTCAGCTTCCTGTTAAATTTAGTTGCAACCGTAAGTGATAAATTATGCCGTTTCTAGACAAATAAAGTACACGTATGTAATATATTATCTTTGTCACCATTTCCACATTACATTGTGTATTCCATATGTACAATATACAAGGATGGTATAATAAATACCTGTGTTAAGGAATACAACGAAATTATTTTGAATTTAAGCCCGGTCTTTCCAAGTTTCAAATAAGGTTCCTAATAACTATTCGGCAAATAAATATATTAAGTACTTTATTCGTAGAATAGAAATTTCCGTCTTTACAATCGCAACAATTCGGTGAATAGTTATTTGACAACAAGTCGCAAAGGTCGCAAGTAATTTTCAGAAGGATGAGTAACAGAGATAGAGATGTATATACTTACGATAACGTGTTAAAATACACATGATTTTAGTAATGTTTATGTTTAGCATATGGGAATATTCATAGGTTGCCTATATGATTATCGTTGTTAGCACGTTATAGGTTATATTTAAGTTCTGAAAAATATTCGCTATGGCTTTAACAATAAAAGAAAAACGCGAAACAATAAAAGAAAACATTTATTTGAAAAGGAAGTTCATGATGGCAGATGAAGAGAAGAATAATTTATCTTGAGAAAATAAATCTTATTATTATCTTTAGAACTACAATGTAAAAAACAAACTCTCTGATTTAATTCAGAATTTCTCTTATCTCTTCCAATAAATTTAGAACTGCTTATTGGAAAAGTCGAAACGATTCCAGAAATTCATAATTTGTCCATTTATCTAAATCAGCGATGCACATACCGCGGCCCACAGTCAATATTTATGCGGCCCGCCAACGAATTTTAAAAATTGTTCGAAAAACTACAAAAGAAGGTAAAAATCCATTCAAACCAATATTTCTTAACTTCTTATTTTATTCTAACTTTTGCAATTGTTAGTAAGATATGTATCTTTAAGTACCTACTACTTTCTTGTTCAGGTTTACTACGTAGGACAGGTATGCTCCTCGTCGTTCCTAGCATATTGTTACGAGACTAGAAATCTGTCCAACCAACTAGATTACTCGAAGATTCGCGAAACACGTCGGTATTATACCCGAACAATGTGGTAGGGTCTCGATGTTAGGTAACTCGTATAAATACAACGTATCGCCCGCTATCGGGGCAGTTAAATTTTAACTACGGACAAGCGAACGTTATATTGTTTGATTGTAATTTGTGAAGAATAAATATTTCGTCGTTCGAACTTGGCATCTACCTACGTAACAATATGATATCAATTTTGATATGGATAAACTAGGCCTAGGTCCCAGTAAAAACGTAGTCGTAAGGTTGAAGATGAAAATCGACAGTTTCAAGATATTTGGACCGAAAAATACTTATTTATTTCATCGCATAACAAAAGTGTTTGTTTAATATGCAAGAGTAGTGTTTCTATTCCGAAGGAATATAATGTGAAAAGGCATTATGAAACCCAGCATCATACTTTTACCAAATTAACCGGTGAAAATCGAACGAAAAAAATTTCCACTTTACAAAGGGAACTAATAGGCCAGCAAGCTATGTTCACAAAACCAATTCAAGATGCTGAAACAGCTACTGAAGTCAGCTTTGAAATATCTCGAATAATAGCGAAAACTTGTCGGCCTTGTGAAAACTTGTGTTTTAAAGATGGTGAGTTTGTTAAGCAGTGTTTAGATATCGCCGCAAAAAAAATGTGTCCGAAAGATGCAAAGAGATTCGAGAAAATTCAACTAAATCGGATGACTGTTCAAAGAAGACTTACCACATTAGCAGCTAATATAGAAGAGCAATTAGCCACTAAATCGAAAAGTTTTGAGTATTTTCTATAGTACTCGACGAATCTACAGATACAGGTTCCCTGCTCAACTCTTAATATTTTTACGAGGTGAAACGCAAAATTTTGAAGTGAGTGAAGAACTGATTGGTATGAGTTCTCTGACAAGTCAAACCAAGGGGAGTGACATGCTCAAAGCTCTTCTGGAAAAATGTTCTATAATGGATTTGTATTTAACGAAATTATCTGGAATTACGACTGACGGAGCACCTTCAATGGTTGGAAGTAAATCTGGGATAATAATTATGTTAAAAGAGTATTTACAAACTAAAAACATAGATACCAAGGAATTAATGCAGTTTCATTGCATTATACATCAAGAGGCCCTCTGTTCAAAATTATTGGGATTTGAAAATGTGATGAAAGTTGTAGTACCTACTGTACACTTTATAAAATCACGAGGTCTCAATCACCGACAATTTACACCATTTCTCGAGGATAATGAAAGCGAATATGGTGATCTCCTGTTTTACACTGAAGTAAGGTGGCTAAGTCGTGGGTTGTCACTAGAGCGGTTTCTTAACTTGATTGAAGAAATCAAAATATTTCTGGCGGAAAAGAAAAAGGACGTCTCCGAACTCGACAACCCTGATTGGCTGTGTGACTTAGCGTTTCTTGTAGACATCACAAATCACTTGAATGTCTTAAATACGCGACTTCAAGGCAAAGATCAATTGATACTCTCATGTTTCGTATTTTCAATGCAAATTGAGTCTTTTCAGGACACGAATCAATTCAGCCAATTACAGCCATTTTCCGAACTACAAAAAAATTATGGAGAAATTCAATAAAACTGATGTCAATTTCGCTTATGTTGAAAAAAATTATATTTTTATACAAGCTCTTCATGATCGTTTTCTAGACTTCAAAAAAGTTAAACCTCTATTAGACATTTTCAGCAATCCTTTCAACATTTCACCCGAAAATGCACCGGAATCAATACAGCTGGAATTGGTAGACATGCAAAATTATGATAATTTACGAAACAAGTTTAATGAAGGTAATTTACTCAACTTTTATCGTTGCGTTGACAAAACCGCTTATAAAGAGTTGCGAATAAATGCATTGGAATGCGCAAGCTTATTTGGATCGACTTATATTTGTGGCAAACGTTTTCAGTGATGAAACTTCACACAACGAAAAATCGAAACCGTCTGGCAAATGAAAATCTGGAAGCAATTTCACGTGTGGCGACCAGTAATGTGGAGCCAAACATAAACAAAATTGTTATGTCAATGCAATGATATGCATCAAGATAATAAAATATGAAATATTACATTGTAATGATTAGATTACATTACGATTACATAATTACAACAGACATTTTTTAGTGTTCTTTTATTTTTTTATTTTTATCATTTGTAGTAATTCATACTATTTAAATATAAAAATACTTGTGTTAATAAGTATTCTTTGTAGTGGCCCGTCCTTGGCTTATAATTTTCCCGAGTGGCCCCTGTTCCCTATAAGTCTGTGCATCCCTGACGTACAGTATACGTTCAGGATTGGACTTCTTCTTGTGGGGATACTTAAAATCAAAAGTCTATGCGACAAAACCGGAAAATGTGGACGTTTTACGACAACGCATCATCTACGAAACCAGACTAATCACTCCCGAAATATTATAGAATATGCGAAATGGAATTTATCATCGCTTAAGATTTTGTCAACCAAATGAAGGAAAACATTTTGAGCATTTGTTATAAACTTGATACTGAAAATGTCAAAAATAAAACTTAGAATTAGAACACAATTTACTCTAAAATTTTCTAATGTAACATACCAAAATTTTTACATCATCGAATAAAGAATTGTAAAAGCTTTCAAAATCCATAAAAAAATATCTTATTCAAGGTCGATGGAAAAAACAAAATGGTAGCATCTAAATATAGCTAATAAAAAACATTAATCGACATTTCTTTGCATTTTGTCAAATAATGCACAATAACGTTACTACGGACTTATGTCCAAACTTTATGGAGGCACTGTATATGTAGCTTTGGTAGAGGTATCAAAAGTTAAAAACCTATTAATCTTGACGATCTCTGCGAACTCCAAGTCACGGTAACGTCAAACGGACCTCGTATATAGCTAAAATGATGTCTCCAATCTATTCGTTCATCAATGAAGACTTAAAAATTTGGCACGCATGCATTCTTCAAATAATTCCAACCTGTGCTAATACACAACTCGCCACATTGTCTCTTATTATACAATTTTACGTTAATTAATTTACTTGTGTTAACTACAAAGAATTGTTGCAACAACATAAAGTTAGGGAGTCAATTAGATCTTTATACTTACTCTAAAATATATCTTCATTACGTGGATATATAATAATTAATGAGGGAGCGGGTAAAAGTTATAGGTTTGTGTATACAGAAATAAACACTATTAAAGGTATTTTTGGAAGCTTTAATGATCAGTTAATAATAGAAGCAATATTGCTATTGTTAGACCTATTACCGTTGCTCCCTAATAGCAATTTTCCTACCAAAATATCACGAAGCCCACGCGCTTAGAACATAAAATATCAAAGGATATCCGTTCATAATATTTTGATTTTTAGCTGAATGAAATGTTGGTAAAATTTATTTATTACTTTTTACAATTAATCGTTAGACATTATGTAGTTATTTAGTATAATTTTTTTTTGTTAAGGAAAAAACAGGTTTTATTCATCATTGATTTGCGATTAGATACGTCATAATTAGGTGGATATAGGTAAAGTAAGTCGTTTAGTTAGTCTCGTAATAGGGCCACAAAACAAAATGTTTATAAATGAAATCTATCGCATATCAGGTTAATAAATAAGTTCGTAGGGTTTTTGGTTTCTTGATGAGTGCCTTGAAAAAATGTAGTATCACTATTGGTCGCGAGATGGTGTGAACATCTACATATACCGGGTTACTACAAAAAAATCATCGGGTTTGAGAAAGCTATATTTCAGAAAGTATTACAGATAGAATAGTAAATGACGTGTCTATAGTCAGCTACAACTTTTAAGTTTAGAACGTGCGTCTACGTACATCGCTTGACATGCGCACACCGAAGCCAGCACGCAGTATGCAAAATTGCGACGATGCAACAAAATGCGTTTTGCGTGTTAGAGTACGCGCTGTTTCTTGTTTGTTACGGTGTAACGTGCGTTCCGACGGCAATACGAAAGTGATCCTCAAGGTCATCAGAGCATCCTACGATGGTATCGAGAATTTCAGACAACAGGTTCACTTACTAAACATAAAAGCACCGGACGTTTACGAGTGCCTGAAGCAACGGTGGATGCGTTTAGACTTCGTGCGTTCGTCACAAACAATCTACCAGTGGCACAGGCCGTGCACTTGGTATTCCGCAGCAAACTGTTTTGGAAAATTTTGCGAAAGCGTATGCGATTCAAGCCGTACCGTATACACATGGCGCAAAGTTTACGTATAGACGACCATGTCAAGCGAACCGAGTCTTGTTGCGACATATATATATATATATATATATATATATATATATATATATATTGTTATACTGCTAAATTGCCCCACTAAGTTGGGATGCAAAATGTTCTATGTCAAAGGACGTTAATATTTAAAAATGTTTATTATAGTTATAAATGCCCCAAAACGTTGGGCTCTAAATGTTATATTACTGAATTTCACGTTGGGCTGGCAAATGTTATATTTCAATGAATATTAAAATATACGTGAATGTTAATATACAAATGTTAATATATAAATAAATGTAAAGTGAATGTCATAAAAGTTATATAAAATTCAAATCGGGCTCGTTCAATACTTATCTGGTTTTTTGTTATTATCGTCGGCTAGCTTCTTTTATTTCTTCAGGGTTAAGGTAGGTTCACCTCTCTCCACTTTGACTTTATTTACGTAGTTTATTTAGTTAGGAACGGAACAATATCTCAAGTGTATTACAAAAAAACCAAAGTAAAATATTGACAATTAACTTTATTAAGGATAAAATATCTAGCAAAGTTTGAGAATTTATATTGACAATTTCGTGACACACATATAACAATAAGGGAGACACACTCAACGGTTGGTATTCTTATAGTATAACAATATGGTGTAAGACAAGTGCAATTAGGTGTTGTTTTATTAAAATAGTTTATAAAAGTGACATAGAATCAAGTTTTAAAATTACAAACAGTGGATACTAATATTGAAATAAGTTGAATAAAAATTACAGTGGTATAATATCGGTGAAAGCTATGTAAATAGTTAGTTATGGAATAAACAAAGAAAGTTCTAGAAAAGTATATGAGCAAGTAAAAATGGCGCGTAAAATATTGTTAAAGTTAGCAAAAACCTGAATCTTCGGATATAACCTCTGTTGCTTCCTGCGCCTGTGGTCTGCTGGTTTTCACAACGGGAAACTGGAGAATATTTCTGCTACGGTCCCTCGGGATGACTTGAACTTTTTAGAAATCTCCAAGTCCGACGGCGGCTTGATCGGATGACCGGTCTCGAGCGTCCAAAGATGTTGGTCGTTGCACGGTGAAATTTATGGCGGGTAGTTTACGTATTGAAAACTTTAAAAATTCGTAATTCTTGAACTATTTGGTCGGCAGATGTTAAACTTGGTCTACAGGTAGATCGTAGGTATGTGTAACGTTTTGTAGACTTAAAAATCTCCGGCACTTAATAATTTCGCCAATTTATTTTAATTACTTCGGAGCACAAAAAAACGTGACCTCTCACTGTAACGACTAATTAGCGACGCTTACTTTTTTCACTTGTTTTTAATTGCATAACTTGCCGCAAATCGCTCCATTCTTTACTTGCATTATCTTTTTGAATATTATTCATTTAGACATTTTTACAGAGTAAAACAGTTAAAAAAATTACAATTTGATTTATAAAATAACTTTAGTTGGATATCATATGTTTATGTGTTTACAAACACTCTGTCAACATCGGTTTATTTTCGGGTTATTGCACCGTTAAAATTGTGGGCGGGGCTTAATCGTTCAAATGCATTTGAAAATAAATACGTTACATTTGTTTGAATAAAAACGCGTTAAATATTAATTTGAATTAAAAATGAATATAAACATTATAATAAAAAAAATAGAAAAATAAGTTAATTATTTCAAAGCAAATTTGTCGTCAAAATAACGTATTTATACTTTGAATCAATCTTTCCCCTTCTTGGTATTAAAGTACATAGTAGATATAAATATTATGGTTACATGTATTCTTTGTTTCTTTCAGAGAAAAAACCCTTCTTGCAATGCCTCAATATATATATATATATATAACAGCTCTACAGGCCCTCGAGGTCCTTGGCTTTTATTTCTTCTACTACTTTCTTCCATTTCTTTCGGTCCCTCACTCTTTTTCTCCAGTCATCAATTCCTTCTTCCTTTATATCCTTTAGGCACTTCCTGTAACCACTTTTTCCTTGGCCGACCTCTTCTTCGTTTACCACCCTCTCCTCCGTGCAACACTTTCTTTACAATTCTTTGTTCCGACATCCGAGAGATATATCCCAACCAACTAGCTCTTCGTGATCGAATTAATTGAGTTATGTTTGGTTTTCTATACATTTCTTCTAACTCTGTGTTTGTTCTTCGTCGCCACCTGCCATCCTCCTCCTTAACTCCTCTAAAAATTTTCCTAAGCACTCTCCTTTCCCATATTCTCAGATTTTCTTCTTGTTGTTTTGTCATGGTCCATGTTTCGCTTGAGTATAGAACAGCTGGCCGCATTATTGTCTCGTATATTCGTATTTTAGAAGTTCTGGATACGTGTTTTCCTCTTAATATTCGTGTTAACGCGCCAACTGCTCTATTTCCTCTCACCATGCGTTTTTCAATTTCTTTTTGTTCTTGCCCTTTACTGGTTAGTGTTACACCCAAGTACTCTATCTGTTTCACCTTTTCGAATTTATATTCGTTTCGACCTGATTTGAATTTGGTATATCTATTTTCTTCTGTCACTTCCGCTCTCATTTCCATATACTTTGTCTTCTCCTCGTTCACCTGTAATCCGTGTTTTCTTGCTTCTTCCACAAATTGTCCAAATACTTTCTCTAGTTCCCTCTTTGACCTCGATAATATGGTTACATCATCTGCATATGCAATAACTTGTACTTTGTTGTGGAAAATTACGCCGTTTGTTTGAATGTTGCTTTCCCTCATGATTCCTTCCAGCACCAGATTAAATTGGTCAGTCGAAAGCGGGTCTCCTTGTCTTAGTTCTCTTCTGGTTGTAATTTGTTCCGAGAACCTTCCATCCACTAAAATTTTACTTCTCGAATCCGAGAGTGTCATTCTTATTAACTTTATTAGTTTGTACGGTATTTGTAATTCTGCTAAAGTTCCATACATTTTTTTTCTAGAAATTGAGTCGTACGCCTGTTTAAAATCCATGAAAAGCATGTGCAATCCTAGATTTTGCTCATAACTGTTATTTTGCAGCATCTTTAACGTGAATATTTGGTCTGTTGTTGATCTATCAGCCCTGAAACCCCCTTGATATTCCCCTATATCTCATTAGCATATATCTATAGTCTGTTTCGTATGATTCTTGCCACGGCTTTGTAAGCGACTTCCAGTAAAGCTATTCCCCTGTAATTTTGACACAGTGTTTTGTCCCCTTTCTTGAAGATCGGGCATATGACTGCCCTACTCCATTGCTCCGGCATTTTTTCTTCTCTCCAAATCCTTAGTACTAAGTGATGCAAGCATGCACCTAGTTCCGCTCCTCCTAGTTTTAGGATTTCTGCTGGTATACCACTCTCACCTGCACTTTTGTTATTCTTAAGTCCCTTAATTATTTCTTTTAGCTCCTGTTCTGTTGGTTCTTCTATTTCTTCCTGCTTGTTACATTCTTGTTGGTGTTGTTCTGTTGGTGTTGTTGTTTGTTCCTCCATCTCTACCTCTACATTTAGTAGTTGTTGAAAATACTGCGCCCATCTACCTAATATGTCCTTTGGATCTCCTAACAGTAGCCCATCTTCATCTCTACAGTAAATCATTTTTGTGTCCTTGTTCTGTCTTGTTCTCTTGATTTCTTGGTAGAAATTTCTGATCTCCCTGTTTACATAGTGTTCCTCTATTGCTCTTAACTGTTTCTCCAACGTCATCCTTTTTTTCTGTCTGCATATTTGCTTCGCGGTTTTCCTTTTTTCTTCGTAATTTCTAATTTTCTCCACTGTTCTGTTTCGATCTCTTTCCAGTTTTGCTTTATTTCTCTCCATTATCGACTCTCTACATTCCATATCATACCATTCCACTGTTCTTTTATATTCCGCCTTTCCCAAACAGGTGTTTGCAGCATTTGTCATTGCAGCCTGTATTTTACTCCATTCTTCTCCAATTGTTTGACTTTCCACGCTACCTCTTAGTAGACTTGAACTTATTTCATCTTCTAACTCCCTTGCCACTCGCGCCTCCCAAGTTTCTTTAAATTATATGTCTGTCTGACTTTTCTCTCTTTTCTTCCTGTTGGTACTTCTTGCTTTAAATTAGTAATGACCAAAAAATGGTCACTATCCGCGTCCGGTCCTCTGTAACTTCTGCAGTTTCTAATAGCTTTAGAATGTTTACTCTCTATGAGAACATGATCTATCTGGTTTTTTGATCGTCCGTCAGGGGAGACCCATGTTACTTGTTGCGACATGCAGACAGCAATAAAGGACGACGAACTTGCCAACCGTCTCGTGTTTAGCGACGAAGCGACATTTCATTTAAATGGCAAGATAAACCGTCAAAACATTCGGATATGGAATACGGAACCACCTCATGTCATTGTGCAACATGCGCGTAGTCTACCAATTCTCCAGATCTTACCCCGTGCTATTATTTCTTTTGGGGGCATATTAAAGACAGGGTTTACGTACCACCATTACCTACAACACTTGAGGAACTCAGAAGACGCATTACTGCTGCTGTTAACAGTATGAACCAAGACACCTTGCAGCGTGTATGGACTGAACTGGACTATCGTTTGGACGTTCGTCGTGGGACTCGAGGAGCCGACATTGAACATTTGTAATGATATGCTCACAAACTTTATTATTTTCTCTGCGTATAGACATGTCATTTACTATTATATCAATAATACTTTTTGAAATATAGCTTCCTCAAACCAGATGATTCTTTTGCAGTAACCCTGTATTTTTATTTTTACTATAAATAACTGTTAGAAAAGGTTTATCAATTATTTTTTACTTATTTAGTATTCTATCATATTTGTTAGATGTATATTCAGAGTAAACTAATAAACTGCTTCTGAAAAATATTATCGCAATAAATTTTATTTTACTTTAGAAGTATCTTCGTTTTGAAACATATTTAAGTGCCAAGAACAAAGATGCTTTTAATGTTATTTCCATGTTTGCAAATATTTTGATATTGTGAAGTGTCTTTCGATCTGTCCAGTTAAATATCTTGGTATTTTCTATCGAACAGATTAGTTATCGGTTAATATAATTTCTGTGACCAAAGTTATTTTAATGTCATTTTATCGTTGAATTGAATTTGTGCAAATTGGATTCGTTTGCTTATATTGAAGTGGTATTCGTCCTGTCCTTCTCAAAAAATTATTGGATACTGTACGAAATCGTATGATCTATGTGTTTCAACGACACGTTGAATCGTATCATTCTGTCGATGAAGAATAATGTCACGTGTATTAAACGCATCCCCCTACCACATCAATAATTGGTGTGTTATATATAGTATCTTGCATGCTCTTCCGGCTAGTGTTGTGTAGTTTCGAAAACGAAAGTGCACGTCCCCTTCTTTCAGGAAAATACTGTGACTGGCAGAATATACCTGGATATTACAAAGGCATTTTTAATAATATGAAATATTATTAAAAATCTGGTGTGAAGAACACAAATACAGGTTCACTATTAATATTTTTGTGAACGTGTCCAAACATATCCCTCCCCAGAGACATAGATACGTATTTCGCCTTTCTACAGGCTCATCGGTACGCCCCTGAGCCTGTAGAAAGGCGAAATACGTATCTATGCCTCTGGGGAGGGATATGTTTGGACACGTTCACAAAAATATTAATAGTGAACCTGTATTTGTGTTCTTCACAACAGATTTTTAATATTTCATATTATTAAAAATACCTTTGTATTATACAAAACTGGTGGGGTTTACCTACTCATGTATGTTTCAATTATTCTGATACCTGGATATGTTGCAGTTGTGGTTGTTTCGGCAACTGATCGAGGATGGCAAGAATTTCATCTTCCTGCAAGATGGGGCTCCACCTCATTGGCTATCTTAACGAAGAACCCCCTCAACGCTGGATCAGGCGATGGGCTGAGGAAGATTTGGTTTTGTTCAGCTGGGCTCCGAGGTCTGCCGATCTAACGGTGTGCGATTTTTTTCTGTGGAGGCACATTAAAGATCTGGTTTATGTGCTAGTACAACAGTTTCCCTTGCTGAGGTCCGAGGTACTGCTGGTATGAGGAGCATCACTGAGGATGTGGAGTGAACTGGACTACCGATTAAACATATGCTGTATGCTAAGAGGGGCTCATATTGAACATTAGTGATTTTATGTCAAAATAAACTGGAATGTGTCGTGTTTACTTTTATGTATCATTGAATATTATATCTGTAATAATTTGTGAAATACACGTATTTGAAACCAGATGATTCTTTCATACTCACGCTGTATTTTTGCAAATTATAAGACGTTTAAATGATTACAGAATAAATTTTCAACGAAAAATTATAAAATTAATATCAATAATGTTATGTTTGCCTCGTTAAGAAAATTTTAATACGCGTTTATAAAAAAGAAAAGAGAAAAACGAAAATCACGTCGCAAAAATAAACAAACCGTGTAAGAAAAATTGCCTATAACATAAAAATTGCCGGAGCGCGTTAAACCATGGAAGAGTAAACAAGATAAACCTAGCGAAGCCGATACGTGCTTAAATCGCAGGACTTGATTTACTCCTAGTGGAAGTATAAAAAAGAAACGGCGGTATTTTGGCGAAAGTCGACTGTGTCAAGGTGCAATTTAACAATAATATAACGAAATTACAATATCGAACAATTAATTTTATAAATAGTTGACTGAACGGGCTGGTACTTACTGAAACTCCATTTTAAAGTAATAAAATAAACCCGAGTTTCAAAGTTTTTTATTGTTCACTAAAATACTGTTTCGTCAAACTTTGGTTTCATCAGGTGATGATAACCTGAACAATTTTAACAATTTTATATATTTCTTTTACAGAAGTGTATGGGTATATTCTAAGTGAAGGTGTATTACATATTTTATATAAGTAGTAGAGGAGAGTTATTGAAATCTGTTTGTTCATTTACAGTTAAACCTAATTTCCTATATCTATTTATTTCTATATTTTCTAACAGATTAAGTTTTTTGCCTTTGTCTTGTAAATGCAGAATCTGAGAATTCTCTATTAAATTTATGATTTGAATCTAAACAGTGGTTTGCGAAGGTTGAGTCTGTCTTTTTGTCGTAGTCTCTGTTCAAAAGTATGTCCTGTCTGACCAATATATATCTTATTACTAGAGAACGGACACGCTTACCACATGACGCAAAGCCCAGTGCAGTACTGGCGAAAGGCTGTATTTCTAAAATATTTAATTTTATTAAAATAATTGGAAAACGAACGGGTGGTGATCTATAAAATTACGAAATACATATTTATTTGTTGAAAAGTTGTATTTATAAAGATTTTAATTTTATTTATATAATTGGAAAACACACGGGTGGTGATCTATAAAATTACGAAATACATATGTATTTGTTGAAAAGTTGTATTTTTAAAGTTTTTAATTTTATTACTATAATTGGAACATTTGTATTTGTTCATTTTGTCGTTAAAGTTGAGTAAAGCAGTATTAATATTGACTAGCAATAGTTTCTCAAGGTTTTCTTCTGTCAATTTTGTTCTCTTTGAATTAAGTACATCCTTATAAATAGAAAACGTCCTTTCTACATCGCAACTGGTTATAGGTGCATACTGGAAATACTCTTTTATTTCTTGATATTTAGCCGTTAGATTTTGTGGAATTGTCTCCATACATAATTGCTGCAATGTAATTAAATCTGGATTTCTATTAAGAATTGCTTCAAACTTTTGCCGAAGGCCACATCCGAAGTCACTTGGAATACTTTTCAAATTATTAACAGCCACATCTAATGTGGTTAATCCGTCATTTAATTTGAGATTTAGATTTTCAAAATAAGTGATTAGTTTTGGCAATTTTCCGAAGTGTTCGTGAAGAAAGTACAACTGATTTTTTAAATTTGTGATTTGTGTGAGCTCCTTGCACTCACCAATACTTCTAGCATCCTCCTTTAGCAGTGTTACGAAATGTTTTAGACTATCGAAATTCTCAGCATAATAACTAGTAGCTTCCAGCCATGTTCCCCATCTAGTTATTACTGGAGTGGGAGGCAGTGACAGAGATGGAAATTTTTCCCTGAAAAGAGCTACTCTCAATGGTGCTTTTCTGAAAACTTTTTTAAAAGCAGATACAAGTCTATCAACTTCCGGAAAAGTGTCTCTGATATATTCACAGATTCTGTGGAGAGCATGTGCTACACAAGTAATATGCAGCATATTAGGATATGTTTTCTTCAATAGTCTGCCTGTTTTTAACATATACGCAGCACTATCACTGACAAATAAAAGTATTTTTTCTTTGTAGGTGGCGTCCGAATGAAGCATTTTTTGCATATTCTCCTTAATGGTTTCAGCAACTGTTTCCGCATCAACTCTATTTATAACACTTGTTGCTATTACATATGAGTTATAGGGAATAGTTGGATGGGTGGACGTTCAGGTAGAACGTACAGAGCTGTTCAAATAAATCTGGGTCAAATTTAATTTAGGTTATTTAGGTTTATAAATTGAACAATATTTCAAAAATTACAGAGTTTATTTAATACAATTGTCAAAGTGCCAAAGTCTAATTACATCGTCCGAACACATTTTTCGATTAAAAAATGCTTCGAAAACAATCATTTCGTTAAATCATGATTCTGTAAAATTATAATAAATTTGACCTTTTGTTAACTATCGCCAAAAACTTTAATGAAATCTAACACCAAAAAACTTGTTCCCAGATTTATTTGAACAAGTGGAATTAAGAGTTGCGTTACAAGAGTTGTCCCAGATTTATTTGAACAGAACTGTACATTAACACCAACAATTCTTGTTTAAAGGTACATTTATTACAACACAATAAATGTACCTTTAGAGTTAAGACCTAACTCAAACAATCATATGCAAAAATTATGTTTTGCAATTGACTGTTTTAAATTAGCAATCATCTAATGCTCTAATAATAATATGAGGGTAGGTTAAAAAATAAAGCACAAATGCTTGTAGAGAGTAAACAAAAACAAATAGCAATATCGGGCAGAAAGTACATTAAAGTACAATTCTTAAGCTTCAAAAATATATTTATTTTTCTACATAAGGCACCATTAAGGCTAACACATTTCACAAGGTGTAACAAGTTTTGTCATTCCGTCACTGAAAATATCTTCCTACTTTTTGCTGCCTTCACCTCATGGCCCGAAGTGTAATGGATACTCTTGAGGTATTTTTTGAGTAGAAGAAAAACATTAAAATCGCAAGGCACAAGATCCGAGGAGTAAGGAGGGTGTATCATCGGTTCAAACTTCAGGTTTCGCAGAGCCTCTCTAGTTCCGCGGGAGGTGTGTGGACGAGCGTTGTTATGTTGCAAGATTATTGGTTTGGTTTATGGTTTGCGATACGCTTTTGAGTGATTCGCCGGTCATTTTTAATAAAATTGTCGACGAGGTTGCGATGTTTATCGTCTGTGGCAGTGATCGGACGTCCGCTGCGAGTTTTATCAATAATTTTTGCTTTTCCAGGATCGCAATTACGAAATTAGATTACCCATTGGTTTACAGTAGACCTATCGACAGCATTGTCCCCATAAACATCCTTTAAACGACGATGAATCTCACTAGCAGTCACTTTTTCAGCAGTCAAAAATTCGATAACAGCACGCTGTTGCGTTGGCATAGCAATAGAACACGTCTCCATACGCCTGCTTCTCAAAATGCACTGGATGAATTCAACGACCTCAAACCTATGCAAGCGTATAGAGGAGGAATGTCATTTTCACATTCCACCTGGCGCGCGCTTCTGTAGGTCATTTCGTTCGCGTTATACAAGCATGTGTGCATTAATTTTCAGCCTAGCTTCGTAGTTTTTACTTGAGCAACATACATTCTAACTTAAATTATGATTCCAATAATTCAAATAACATCCCACTTCTGGACAAACGTCTCTCCTACCTCGTGTCATTTATACTTCTCTCGCTTTGTGTATGGCTAGGTTTGGTTGCACGCTTTTCGTTAATTTATCTTTCCAATATCTCGCCTGTCTCTTCTTTCTTTATTGCCATGTATTAAACGTCATTCTGTATTTAGGAAAGTTTATCTTTGATTAACATAAAACACAAAGAAAATAGGACCGATTACACAGGTCTACAGTGATTTTGATGTTTGAAAGCTGTTTGCTAATTTGTATATGTTTGGGGGCCCTTATTCCAAAAAACGCCATATTTTTGCTCTATCACGTAAATTTTTTTTATAGCGCTCTATATCTTAAAAATGTTAATTTATTAATATACATACCTATGACAAGAATATGTTTGTTCCATGTTAGGCATGATTTTTAAATGAATTGATTTTTATGAAATTAAATGTGATTTGGTAACACTGGTTAATATTAGATTTCTCAGCAAAGCAACAGAGTCGGCGCAGAAGCGTCAATACAACGTTGAAACCTGCTTATGTGCAGTTTGGTTGTGTTAGTCGTCGTGCTACTGTGTCCGCGCGCTTGTTGTCTTCGTTGTTGCGTATTTTAAGTGTTCTAGAACGTATAAATATGGAAAGAAGACATTGTGTGAACAATCCGAATAACTTTTGTTATATCTGTGGTAGTTATGTCGTAGTAAAGCAGAGGCAAACTATAACTTCGTTTGTGAAAAATGTATACCACGCTTATTTTGGTGTAAAAATTGGCGACCAAGACAAGTCCTGGTCTCCTCATACTGTTTGTTCCGTTTGCGTTGAAGCATTAAGAAACTGGCAAAAAGGTAGGAAGAAATGTTTAAGCTTTGGTGTTCCTATGGTATGGCGAGAGCCTAGAAATCACAGTGATGATTGTTATTTTTGTTCGTGTAATGTTCAAGGATTCAACAGAAAAAAATAAGAAACAAATTGTGTATCCCAATCTTGACTCTGCTATTCGACCAGTTCCTTATGGACCAGATGTACCGATACCTACCGCCCCAAAAGCACTAGAAAACGTCATATCGTCAGAATCAGAGGAATCTAATTGCGACCCAGATGACTCAGATTTCACACCAGATTTCAGAGAGCCCGAAGTGTTTAACCAGAGCGAACTAAATGATTTAATTAGATATTTGCACCTTCCAAAGGATGCATCCGAATTGTTAGCCTCCCGACTTCGTAAGAAACATTTACTGGCACCTGGCGTCACATCAAGCTTTTACCGGGATCGCGAAAAAGAGTTATGTCAATATTTTACTCAAGACGGACCGCTAGTGTATTGCAACAATATTTCTGACTTAATTTCAAAATTAGGAAATGTGCCGTATGTAAAAGAAGAATGGCGCCTGTTTATTGACTCAAGTAAGCGTAGTTTAAAAGGCGTTTTATTGCACAACGGTAACGAGCTGGCCTCGGTTCCCGTTGCCCATTCGGTACATTTAATGGAAACGTATGAAAATTTTGAACTTCTTTTAAAGAAAATAAACTACCAAGAACATCAGTGGATGCTTTGTGGTGACCTTAAAGTGCTGTGCATGCTACTAGGACAACAAGGAGGTTATACAAAATTTCCATGCTTTATTTGTGAGTGGGATAGTCGAGCAAGGGATAGACATTGGACTCAAATAGAATGGCCCTCTAGAACAACCCTTCCATCTGGTAGCAAAAATGTATTAAGAGATAGCTTGGTTGACTCCAAAAAAGTTTTACTGCCTTCTCTCCATATCAAACTTGGCTTGATGAAGCAGTTTGTTCAAGCCCTAGACAAAAATGGACAGTGTTTTAAATATTTGTGCGAGACATTTCCAGCCTTATCCGATGCCAAATTAAAAGAAGGTATTTTTGTTGGGCCGCAGATAAGAACATTATGCAAAGGCAAGGATTTTCAAAACACAATGACCAATGTCGAGAAAAACGCCTGGGTGTCATTTAAAGAAGTAATTGATAAGTTTCTTGGGAACTCTAAGGACGAAAACTACGAAAAAAAACACTTTCATCGTCTAGGTTGTAATGAGTTTGAAAGTGCATTTCCTGTTTTCACACTTAAACTATTTTCCTGAAAATCTTGGAGCAGTTAGCGAAAAACAGGGAGAGAGGTTTCACCAAGACATTAAGGAAATGGAACGGCGATACCAAGGCAGATGGAGCATAACGATGATGGCGGACTACTGCTGGATGTTAAAACGGGATATGCCCTTAAAAACATACAAACGAATGTCCGGACAACGCAGCTTTCTGGCAAAAAGACAAAGATTTCACTTAAAAAAGACTGAGTAAAGTATTTTTTTCAACTTTTTTAACTTGTATTCCACTTTTTACTCAATAAACAAATAATTTTTTTTAGATATATCGTTTTTTTTCCATTTAATATTTGCAAAAAAACCCTACGTGATACAAATAAATGCATAGAATTTTTGAAATCAGACTACCAAAATTATATAAAATCAGTTTTCAAAATAAAAACATGTGTCAAAAAGTTTAATTTTGTAGACCTGTGTTATTAACCCTTGCGGGATACCACAACTCGTGCAACTAAGATTCAATTTATATTGGTTTTCCACCATATTAAGTTTCTTTTTATATTTTTACATGTTTTCCTGTCATTTTTTTAATTTCTTCATTAAAGAATCAGAAATAATTCAATTAAAGAATAAATGTGAAAGCATCTTTTGTACATGCGGAATTACTAGCCAATATTTAAATATGCCCATTTCCTCTTCTATATTATTAAACGTCAAAAATATTACAAAATGCATGTAAATTTAACAGATAAACAAGAACGAAGCAAAATTCTTATTTGCTATATTTATAGAACCGGTATATTGTAAACAAAACATGTGGTTGCCGGTTTGTTTGTGTACATATTAAATACAAACTACACTCGATTCTAGAGTCTAAATTTAAATATCATTGACCCGGAAGTGTAACGACGTTAAAACACATAATCCCGACATACAAGGTTAAGGTTGTATTTAAATATAGCGGGAGATATTTTTAGTGGTGGAGAAGTCATTGATCAGCGATGAACTAGATGCATATTTTATGTCGGCATGACATTCTATTGTATTTAAAACTTTCCAAGCTATATTTTTAGAATAGAACCAGTTTGAATTTTTCATGAATTACAAAGCACGCTTAAGCAGTTAAGGTTTAGTATTATAAAGTATAATTACCGTATTGTTAACAAATATTTTGGATTAGATAAATGTGATTTGAGACTCATTAATTGATTTGTGACTCATTAATAATGAGATGGACTTTCCCAAAAATAGGATTTAACTGTACTGATAATCGGTTTACAGGGCAATTAGAACTTACGTAAGAAATCCTTTTCAGAAATGTAGGTATTAATGCCGGTATATTATATCGTACGACTAATATCAATATAAGAAAAAGAAATAATTTCCTTCATAGTTTGTTCATTCGTAAACGTGTTAAGGTATGTGCTATTTGGTGAAACAAAAGTGAATTAAAAATTTTTGAAAATGCCGAAGATAGCTAAAGCGAAGTCATCTCTAATAAAAAATTGGATAAGTGATTGCAGTGCACTAAAAATTATTGACGGAGAAAGTGTTTTGTGCACACTCTGCGACAAAAGGGTAAGTTGAATTTTGAAATATTTTGTCAATAACAAGTTCTACAATTATGAGAATTTTTTTTTGTGTTCATAAATATAATTAAACAATTTCATAATAAATTATTATTAGATATGTTTAATTTTATGTTCTTTAAAGCTAATATATCTTTGTAATATTTCTTTGTCATAAACACCAAAATAACCAAAATCAATCAAATTTAAACAACTGGAGAACTTTACAAAACCAGACAATTTATTTTTCTAGTTTTTGTAGTAATATAGTAATTAATAATAATTATTATAACTGAATGTTAAAAATATATATTTATTACACAGATTACCTGCCAGAAGAAATTTCAAGTAGTGCAACGTTTGAACACAACATTTCATCAGAACAGGGTTTCTGAAAATTTGAATAAACCGCGGCAGCAACTTTTGGAGGAAAGTTTTCTCAATAATTCGAAGAATCCACAAGAAGCATTTTCCAAAGATTTGTGTAATCTTTTTGTGGGTTGTAATATTCCTTTACATAAATTGGACAATCCGATATTTCAAGAATTCCTGAAAACTTATTGCAAAGTCGATGATAAACCCATTTATGTACCCAGTTCCTCAACTCTACGCAAGAAATACATCAACGAAATTTATAAAGATGTTACCGATGGTATTAGAAAGGAGTTGAAAAACCAAAATCTTCTCTCTGTTGATGAAACTAGCGGCACGAAGGGCCGTCAGGTTGCTAATTTGATTATTGGAACCTTAAATGGTTCAACTCAATCTAAAAGACATTTAATTAGTGTAGGTAATTTAGACAAAACAAATCATGTTACCATAGCCAGGTTTATTAATGAGTCAGCGAATTTCTTTTTACCCGACAAAGTACCTTTTGAAAAATTTCTGTTAATGGTAACTGACGCCGCTTCGTATATGTTAAAATCAGCTCAAAGTCTGAAAATTTTTTTTCCCAATTTAATCCATTGTACTTGTTTGGCTCATGGTTTAAATAGGGTTGCTGAAAAAGTTAGATTAGAGTTTCCAGATGTAAATAATTTAATTAGTAATATCAAAAAAGTATTTTTAAAAGTGCCCTTACGAGTGCAATTATATAACGAAATGCTTCCCGGCATTCCATTGCCACCAGAACCTATCTTAACAAGATGGGGAACATGGCTTAAATGTGCTGTGATTCTTGCCGATAATTACGAAGGCATCAAAAATGTTCTAACTCAATTTGATTCAGCAACCAGTCTTGCCATAGAAAAGTGTAACGTAATTTTCAATAATTCGACAATACAAAATCAGCTATCATATATGAAATCTAATTTTGCGATAATTGAGCAGGCAATTACTAGATTAGAAGATAGAAATTTATCTTAAAATGATGGTGTTGGCATTGTAAATGATATTGAAGAGAAAATTGGAAAAGTCAACGGATTGACTGGAAAAAGAATTAAAGAAAAATTAGCCGCAATTCTAAGCAAAAATGGAGGTTTTGTTACATTAAAATCTATAAATAATGTAATTAATGGCAATTCTAATGAAGACATTAATATAAGCCCCGCATTAATACCTAGTTTTAAGAATGCACCGATCACATCTTGCGATGTTGAAAGAACATTTTCCCAATATAAACATATACTTACAGATCGTAGACATAATTTAACTATGGAAAATTTAAAGAAATATATGGTTATTTATTGTAATAAATAAATATATAATTTGTAAATACGACAATTTATTGTAATAAATAAATATACAATTTGTAAATACGACAAATGAATTTTAATTTCCTAAAACATAATAAATAAATGCACATCATAAGTGCATATTGCATATTGTAAGTGCATATTTAGGGATTTTTTAAGTGCATATTGCATGCATATTTGGCAAACTTTTTAGTGCATATTTTCCAGTCTCTAATTATAAGCAACATAAGCATAACATAAGCAACAAATTGAAACGAACTAATTTACAGTGGAGAGACAACGGCAAATTATTAACGGCTCTATGTTAGTTCATTATACAAGGGACAGTTGGAAAATCTCGGGAAAAGCTATGAAGAAAACACGCAAATAAGCAGCTTAATTGGTTTTCGCCGTTAAATTATTTGAACTCTTTCATTCGTTTAAACCAATCATTGAAACATTTACGCCATTCTGAAGTTGGAGTACTCAAAATGTGTGATTTAAATGCAGTGATGGCCGCTTCTGGGCAGGAAAAACTGTGTCCTCGCATTTTTCTTTTCGGGCGTCGTAAACGTAAAAAACTTGGGGCGAAGTCAGGACTATTGGCGTAGCACAGCGATGCATATACCGCGTCCATACCGCGCATATGATCACATATTTATATGGCCCGCCAACGAATTTTAAAAATTGTTCGAAAAACTACAAATGTAGGTAAAAATCCATTCAAATCAATATTTCTTAACTTTTTATTTTATTCTAACTTTTGTAATTGTTAGTAAGATATGTATCTTTAAGTACCTACTACTTTCTTGTTCAGGTTTACTACGTAGGACAGGTATGCTCCTCGTCGTTCCAAGCATATTGTTACGAGACTAGAAATCTGTCGAACCAACTAGAATACTCGAAGATTCGCGAAACACGTCGGTATTATCCCCGAACAATGTGGTAGGTTCTCGATGTTAGGTAACTCGTATAAATACAACGCATCGCCCGCTATCGGGGCAGTTAAGTTTCAACTACGGACAAGCGAACGTTATATTGTTTGAATTGAATCTGTGAATAAATATTTCGTAGTTGGAACTAGGCATCTACATACGTAACAATATAATATCAATTTTGATATGGATAAACCAGGCCACAGTAAAAAACGTAGTCGTAAGGTTGAAGATGAAAATCGACAGTTTCAAGATATTTGGACCGAAAAATACTTTTTCATTTCATCGCATAACAAAAGTGTGTGTTTAACATGCAAGAGTAGTGTTTCTATTCCGAAGGAATAGGTAGAATGTGAAAAGGCATTATGAAACCGGTGAAAATCGAACGCAAAAAATTTCCACTTTACAAAGGGAACTAATAAGCCAGCAAGCTATGTTTACAAAACCAATTCAAGATGCTGAAACAGCTACTGAAGTTAGCTTTGAAATATCTCGAATAATAGCGAAAACTTGATGGCCTTTTAAAGATGGTGAGTTTGTTAAGCAGTGTTTAGATATCGCCGCAAAAAAAAATGTGTCCGAAAGATGCAAAGAGGTTTGAGAAAATTCAACTAAATCGGATGACTGTTCAAAGAAGACTTACCACATTAGCAGCTAATATAGAAGAGCAATTAGCCACTAAATCGAAAAGTTTTGAGTATTTTTCTATAGCACTCGACGAATCTACAGATATAGGCTCCACTGCTCAACTCTTAATATTTTTACGAGGTGTAACGCAAAATTTTGAAGTGAGTGAAGAACTGATTGGTATGAGTTCTTTGACAGGTCAAACCAAGGGGAGTGACATGCTCAAAGCTCTTCTGGAAAGATGTTCTATAATGGATTTGGATTTAACGAAATTATCTGGAATTACGACTGACGGAGCACCTTCAATGGTTGGAAGTAAATCTGGGATAATAACTATGTTAAAAGAGTATTTACAAACTAAAAACATAGATACCAAGGAATTAAAGCAGTTTCATTCCATTATACAACAAGAGGCCCTCTGTTCAAAATTATTGGGATTTGAAAATGTGATAAAAGTTGTAGTACCTACTGTAAACTTTATAAAATCACGAGGTCTCAATCACCGACAATTCACACAATTTTTCGAGGATATTGAAAGCGAATATGGTGATCTCCTGTTTTACACTGAAGTAAGGTGGCTAAGTCGTGGGTTGTCACTAGAGCGGTTTCTTAACTTGATTGAAGAAATCAAAATATTTCTGGCAGAAAAGAAAAAGGACGTCTCCGAACTCGACAACCCTGATTGGCTGTGTGACTTAGCGTTTCTTGTAGACATCACAAATCACTTGAATGTCTTAAATACGCGACTCCAAGGCAAAGATCAATTGATTTCGCAGTTATACTGTCATATTTCGTCCTTTCAATGCAAATTGAGTCTTTTCAGGACACAAATCAATTCAGCCAATTACAGCCATTTTCCGAACTACAAAAAAATTATGAAGAAATTCAATAAAACTGATGTCAATTTTGCTTATGTTGAAAAACTTTATATTTTAATACAAGCTTTTCATGATCGTTTTCTAGACTTCAAAAAAGTTAAACTTGTATTAGACATTTTCAGCAATCCTTTCAACATTTCACCCGAAAATGCACCGGAATCAATATAGCTGGAATTGATAGACATGCAAAATGATGATAATTTACGAAACAAGTTTAATAAAGGTAATTTACCCAACGTTTACCGTTGCGTTGACAAAACCGCTTATAAAGAGTTGCGAATAAATGCATTGAAATGCGCAAGCTTATTTGGATCGACGTATATTTGTGAGCAAACGTTTTCAGTGATGAAACTTAACAAAACAAAAAATCGAAACCGTCTGGCAAATGAAAATCTGGAAGCAATTTTACGTGTGGCGACAAGTAATGTGGAGCGAAACATAAACAAAATTGTTAGGTCAATGCAATGTCATGCATCAAAATAATAAAACATGAAATATTACATTGTAATGATTAGATTACATTACGATTACATAATTACAACAAACATTTTTGAATGTTCTTTTATTTTTATCATTTGTAGTAATTCATACTATTTAAATATAAAAATACTTGTGTTACTAAGTATTCTTTGTAGTGGCCCGTCCTTGGCTTATAATTTTCCCGAGTGGCCCCTGTTCCCTATAAGTCTGTGCATCCCTGATCTAAATTGTCATCACGAAAACGAACAGTATACGTTCAGGATTGGACTTCTTCTTGTGGGGATACTTAAAATCAAAAGTCTATGCGACAAAACCGGAAAATGTGGACGTTTTACGACAACGCATCATCTACGAAACCAGACTAATCACTCTCGAAATATTAGAGAATGTGCAAAATGGAATTTATCATCGCTTAGGATTTAGTCAACAAAATGAAGGAAAACATTTTGAGCATTTGTTATAAACTTGATACTGAAAATGCCAAAAATAAAACTTAGAATTAGAGCACAATTTACTCAAAAATTTTCGAATGTAACATACCAAAATTTTTACATCATCAAATAAAGAATTATTAAACTTAAATAAAACACCTTATATTTCACAAACAATAGTATATTAACTATATGTACATTTCATGTGCCCTGCACACATCATCAGTAGTAACTAAATTTAAAAGTATTATTTTTTAAATACATGTATAGCAAAAATATCTATCTATTTTTTTTGGTTAGGGGTGTAAAAATTACAATTATAAATGGTCAACAAATGGTCAAAAAACATGCATATAAAAATATAAAACTAAAAATAAAACTAAAAAATTTTGGTCGTATATTGTAATAGTGCCTGTTAAAATCTATTGGAATTCCAAGAAAGGACAAATTATGGGAAAGACCGTTACCTATGAAAAACAAGACAATGACTGTGTTTGGCATGTCGGGTTCTATTAAATAACAATATAGTAACGTGAAAAGGAAAATTAGTTATTAGATACTGTAGGTATACAATTTAAAAGTTTATTATTAATAGGTGAAATGTCATTGTTTAAGAGGTAATTCTTGTATTTTTTCATATGTATGGCCTCCCACATGTCTAAACTTTTGCTATTACATTTTTTAATTAATTTTACATTATCTAAGCTGAAATTATGTCCGGTATCTAAATGATGTAGAGCTAATGCTGATTTATCTACATTGTGAAGTTTTACATGAGCTAAATGTTCTTTGAAACGGGTTTGAATATTTCTTCTTGTTTGGCCGATATATAATTTTGGGCAGGAATTACAGTTAATTCTGTAAATACCTGATTCTTTCAGTGGGTCTGTGTTAACTAACCAAATAAAGAATTGTAAAAGCTTTCAAAGTCCATAAAAAAATAACTTATTCAAGGTCGATGAAAAAAACAAAATGGTAACATCTAAATATAGCTAATAAAAAACATTAATCGACATTTGTTTGCATTTTGTCAAATAATGCACAATAACGTTACTACGGACTTATGTCCATACTTTATGGAGGCACTGTATATGTAGCTTTGGTAGAGGTATCAAAAATTAAAAACAAATTAATTTGACGATCTCTGCGAACTCCAAGTCACGGTAACGTCAAACGGACCTCGTATATAGCTAAAATGATGTCTCCAATCTATTCGTTCATCAATGAAGACTTAAAAATTTGGCACGCATGCATTCTTCAAATAATTCCAACCTGTGCTAATACACAACTCGCCACATTGTCTCTTATTATACAATTTTACGTTAATTAATTTACTTGTGTTAACTACAAAGAATTGTTGCAACAACATAAAGTTAGGGAGTCAATTAGATCTTTATACTTACTCTAAAATATATCTTCATTACGTGGATATATAATAATTAATGAGGGAGCGGGTAAAAGTTATAGGTTTGTGTATACAGAAATAAACACTATTAAAGGTATTTTTGGAAGCTTTAATGATCAGTTAATAATAGAAGCAATATTGCTATTGTTAGACCTATTACCGTTGCTCCCTAATAGCAATTTTCCTACCAAAAGATCACGAAGCCCACGCGCTTAGAACATAAAATATCAAAGGATATCCGTTCATAATATTTTGATTTTTAGCTGAATGAAATGTTGGTAAAATTTATTTATTACTTTTTACAATTAATCGTTAGACATTATGTAGGTATTTAGTATAATTTCTTGGCCCCTGTTCCCTATAAGTCTGTGCATCCCTGGTGTAGCATATGTGAGTAGCATTATCATGATGAAGAATGATTGCACGTTTAGAGTTGCTCTTTCGCCAATCATTAATAACTTCGGGTACGTAAATTGTTATATACCATTTACAGTTTGATGGTTCTCCATAATAATTGCAGCAATATAACCAGATTTTGCAACCTTTGTTACATTTTTGACGAGGAAGGGCGTTCTTAGGATGCGTCGTCTACAACATCTCCGCCATCTTAGAAACATATAAACCACTCAAATACCCACGCAACTGATAAACGTTCATTGCTATATACTTCTTTTAATAATCGATTAGTCTCATAAGCGGTTTTTCCCAAGTTGCATATGAAATTTCACACCAAATGGTTGCTCTATTAAAACATTTTTCCAACAACAAATTTCCAGCAAAACAAAAAAAAAATAGAAGGCAATGGAAAGCAGAGATTATATGACTGTCTTCGTAGTTCCTCTGTAACAGCATGTGTTTCGTTATTTTATAGCCAGGCCTCGTATAAATGTAGAAACATGACATAAAATGTAGATGACGTGCAGATTATATATAAGCGTTTTGATGTACAACATAGGATTTTGTGTTGGCCTTTAAAGTAAATTTAAGTGAAGATTGGAATGAACTAAAACTATCTCATCTACACTAAATACTGTATGCTTTACTTCAAATATTTATACTCATCCCATGATAAAACTGATGCCTTAATAAAACTCGAGATGTACGTGAAAATTTACAATATTACTCCGCCAGTTATACGAAAAGTTCTTATAACATGTACAGCTAGGACTTTGAGTCGAAAATCACGCGTTCAATTTGTGGCACGAAATCGCGGCTTAAACTCAGTTTTATGAAATGCAATATAAAGGAAGAGGCCCGATCGATACACGTTGAGAATTTTAAACATTTGAACTTTACTTACTTCTTCAACATAGGTCTTTATATACTCGTCGACTTGCCATGTGTGTATGTGTTCAACATTGACGTCTTGATTGGAGCATGCAAAATCTATGATTATTAAGGATTGCGAATCTTTAAAACTTCAGTATCACATACAGGGTGATTTAAAGTCGAGGTGATATTTAAACGTGAAGTACATAATGAATTTTTAAGGTGTGCTTAATTACTAACTAAAACACTCAAAATTTTCGAGAGGTCAATTTCGTCAATCGTTGTTAATGATTGCTTCTGGAATTCCGGGCTGACGTTTCACCACTGTTGCAAAGGAAATCTCCAGTGCTGCTGCTACTACTGTTGCGGTATTGAAACTGGATCTTGTCCCTTGCAAGAGTAGATAAACTAAACAATATTTCTTATAATTAAACAAACAATTTCTTCAAGAAATGTACTTAACATTCCATGTACTTTTTTTTGCCTATAAAACCTGTTCCTCACCTCTCTGATACATCTCCGAATATACTTCCGTTTTCCATTATCAATTTCGCGCTTGAGCATCCAGCAGTAGTTACCTAGAATATTAACGCCTTTTGGTAACGTCTCTTGATATCACAGACATCCTGGTGAAATTTTTCACTCTCCTCTTCACTGAAGGCTCTCTAGTTTTCGGGAAATTAATCGACATGGGAGTGTAAGAAATGAACTCATAAGCTCATCTTGCATCCGTAAGCTTCATTCGCAGTCAACATGCGTTGTACAATAGTTTTGTAACGAGGATCTTTAGAATTACTTAAAAACTTGTGTGCTGTGTCTTTGAAAGAGTGCCAAACTCTTTTTCTCGGATAATAGTTTTCGTATGTCGGGTCCAGCAAAAATTCCCTCTTTTAACTTGGCTTCAGACAGTTTTGGGAACTTGGAACACAGATATTTGAAATATTCCTCATCTTTTGGCCGTGCTTTAACAAACTGCTTCATAAGCCCTAATTTAATATGAAGAGGTGGTGATAAAACTTTTTCAGAAGGAACCAAGATCGTATTAATAACGTTATTTTCGCCAGAGGTTAAGGCGTCTTGAAGTGACCAGTTAGTTTTTACCAAATGGAAATCTCTGGGTCGACTTTCCCACAAGTAAAGGAAGCAGGAATATTTTATGTAAATTGCCTGCTGGCTCAACATCATGGTTAGTATTTTAAAGTCTCCACAAACCATCCAGCGATGCCCTGGATATTTTATATAAAAGCAATGTATACAAATCATTTGTATACATTGCTTCACTAGCTTAACTGACGACGCCTATTATAGAAGGCAGAAACATATGTCTGAAGCAGAAGTTAATGCCGAAAATACGAGGTGTATTGTCCATGATACAGTTGCAGATGTGTAAATTATTTACATGTCTGTTTCATAATGAAACGAAAGTAAATGTATAAATTTTGGAATATTAGAAAGGCTATTGTTATTATGTACTTAATGGATTAAAAGAATCAAACATTTTTGTCATTTTTTGAAGAGGAGTAATCAGCTAAATATAATTTTTAAAATTCAGTGTAGGCGTTTTGTGAAGTGTTTCGCAATTTTTGTATTAACTTTATTGTGCGTCACAGTTACTTCTTCCTATTGAGGATGACAATTAACTTGTCGAAATAACAAGTGTTCATTTGAAAAGTCAATCTAGGTTACTTTGAAATTTTGATAGAATAAGACGCAAATATATTAATGTGTTTGTTGTTCCGTAAACGTAAATCCAAATGACATTTGATAATGTCAATCACAAATATCAGTTAGTGCATAAAATAATTGTGCGTCGATTCTGGTTTAAATAAATTGCTTCTCAGTTTTATAATGGCTTTCACTTTAGAACATAAAATTTTTTTAGTCCCGGCTTATTTTCGAAGTGGTAATAAAATTGATGGCTTATGGGTTTATTCAGTTCAAGATTGCATGGTAGAATTTCAAGTTGAGTTTCCACATTTTGTAATAGATTATATACAATTTAAGAATACTTTGGATAGAACTTTAAAACTTTTTTCTGAAACTGGTAGTCTCTTAAGAAAATTAGGCAGCGGAGCAGTTAAGAAACTTACACACCACAAACATCTGTTCGACATTTGAGTCAACAAATAAACCTTTCTGTTGGTACAACTCACAAGTTATTAAAAAAAGATATGCAACTTTATCCATACCGTGTCACAGCAGTACAAGAATTGCTAGAAATTGATTACCCACGTAGACTACAGTTTTGTAATTGGTTTGTAAATATGAACAATAATGGAGAACTTTCGCAAAGAGTCATCTTTACTGATGAAACATGGTTTTATAAAACGGGATACCTAAATTCATAAAATACAAGAATTTGGAGTAGTGAAAATCCACATGTAATTAATGAAGAATCGCCACATCCAGAGAAAATTGGTGTTTGGGCAGCGATAAGCCAAAGGCGGAATCATTGGACCAATATTTTTTCAGGGAACGTTAACTGCTCAAAGGTACCGTACGGAAATTTTACAACCATTTGTCAATCAGTTGCATGATGATGAACTTCAAAATGCATATTTCCAACAAGACGGAGCACCTTGTCACTGTACTGCCGAATCTTTGGATTACTTAAGAGAATTTTTTGATGAGCGTATAATTAGTCGAAATACTGAAATTGCCTGGCCTGCGCGTTCATCCGATTTAACACCTTGCGACTTCTTTTTGTGGCCTTATCTAAAAAATAACATATTTCGAACACCTATATTGAATTTGAATGATATGCTACAGAGAATCGAACAGAAATGCATGGAAATTAATAACAATCCAGTAATGTTGCAGAATATCATCAGAAATTTTGTACGGAGGATTTTAAAGTGCATTGATCTTGAAGGACAACATTTTCAACATTTGTTATAGTTTTCAATAAATACCTATTATTTGTTATTTATTTGTATATATGAAACTGTCAAAATATACGACTTCGTAGGTTAAATAGTAAATTTTAATTTACGACAAACTTCAAAATGTTCTCAGTAAATCACATGCTACTAGATTGACTTTTCAAATGAACACTTGTTATATATTTAGTATACCTTAGCTTCAGAACCGTTTGTTATAAAGATTATTTTTGGATTTGGTAAGGGGATTTATTTTAATAGTTTAATTTATAAAACCAAATTTTCCAGATAGATGCATTTATTACAATAATTTTACAATAACGGCTCCATTAATTACAGCACTGTTTATAATTTTTTCGCTATGCCATAAACGATAAACACTAACGACTTATGCAAAATTAAATAACCGCTTTTGTCGGGGAAAAGTGCTCTCCAAAATAAATTGATAATCAACAGGAACTGCTTAGGACGAAACAGCTGACAGCATAATTAATGGTCCGTAATGTGCGGTAATTTTGGCTGCTCACTTACGTTTTCGGTAATTTTCAGATATAACGATGGTGGAATTTTAATGCCCGGAGGATAATAATTTGTCAGAAAATTGCGATTCCGGTGACGCTTTCGTAACACGACGTCGCAATTTAATGTGAATTTTCATCGTCAGTTTTATTGTAGCGTCAAGAACGACCGCCATCCTCTATATCTCAGTCCGACAATAATATTTTAATCAGGCCCAAATTGAAATCATTTCCGAGCCTCGCGAAAATTTAAATCGTTCCCGTGTATCTCTGCTCATGAATAATGCTATTCTTTTATCAGTATAATGAAGAGGTTAGAATAAAAAGCGAGCTATTTTTGTTTGGATTAATAATACGAAATATTTTAGGTACCTAATTATAAATATCTGTTGGATAACTTTTGTAATAATCTGTAAATAGAATAGATACATAGATGCATATACTGTGCATTCGTAAAGTAGCGGATAATTTCAATAAAAATTAAAATCGATTGTTCGTTTTAGTCTAGAGTTTTCTTACGTGAAACTCAAATATACAGGCTTCCAAAAACCGATATAACGTCATTTCTTTTTTAATATAAACACCCATTTTTTTATTACATAATTAGAAAGGGCAGATTTTTTTTACATACGACAGGGTAATGTTGGATGATATAGGGAAATTTTGAAGTAATACGATCGTAAACTTTAAAAATGAAAACATAATCTAAATTAAATGTTCGAATTGAGCACCGTTAAAAATCAGACAATAACAAGGCGATTAAAAAATTCTTTTTGAACCCTGTCGATGACACCTGCGGCATTGTATGGCATTTACAAAGGTTAAGTGACATATTGTTGTTCATACACTCTGCCGCTAGCAAATCAATACCATCCTGAAGCGCTCTACCGCCATTGCAAGAGTCCATACATTTAAACATTTTCAAATCATCTGCGTAGGCCAAGAAATTAGAAGAAGTGAAGTATTTATATAAATAATTTATAAAAATCAAAAAGAGAATTGGTGCTAAATGGCTGCCCTGAGGAACACCGGAAGTAACTGATATAGGTCTGGATGTTTTCGATGACAACTTAACTATTTGAGTCCTATGAGACAGATTGGACAATCCACAAAATCAAGCTACCACCAATTCCATAAAGGCAAAGTTTGTGGAGAAACAACTTGTGACCAACGCCGTCAAAAGCCTTAAAAAAATCCACATAAACGGTATCTACTTGAGATTCTCGCTCCAGAACGTCACTAATATAACAGCAAAATTGTAATAAGTTCGTTTGTATACTACGGCCAGACAACAGTGGATTTAAGTGAATTACTTCACGGAAGGTATCGTAGATGTAACTTTATACAATATGCTCAAAAATTTTTGAAATATTTGTTAGTAACGATATTGGATGGTAATTATTAATAAGTAATTTGTCACCAGACTTGAAAACTGGAAAAATGTGAGCAAATTTCCATTGATTGGGAAAACAATTTTATAGAGAGCTGGTAAATAATTCATAAAGTAAGAGATAAAGTGCAACTGCACATTTTGAGGAAATATTACGGTTTACCATCCGGTTCAGGGCTGAAACGACCTTTCAGAGAGGAAGGTTTAGAAAATACAATGATTACATTATTCAGAGTAAAAGTATTTGTAAAATGAAATAGATTAAGTTTAGAAAAATTAGTGGCCGTTTCATTATGGTTAACATATACTGTTCCAAAAAAATCTGCGAACATATCACACAATTCTTCATGTTTGTCAGATTCAATCCCATTATAACTGAGTCGTTGGGGGACTTGATTTTTTCCTTCACGAATCAACAAAGTTCCAGAAAGGTCGGACATCTCCAGGCGTCGATTGTTGCGAGAAGAAAACAAACTTTTTGTGGTCCTTGTCGATAGGCTGCTTAACATGTAATCTCAACTCCTTGCACTTGAGATAGTTATTATTGTCCATGTTTTTCTTTAATGATTTGTTATAGAATTAATCTTTTCTCTGTATCAAATTCTTTGTTCAAGACGAAAACCATTTAGGATATTTATCAGAATTTACTAGGTATTTAGGGACGAATTTGTCGATAGCGAAGTGTAAAGTTCGGTACAAGTAAAAGAGACCATCTTCCAAATCATAGGATAGTATAATAGTCCAATCGGCTTATTTGGATCGACGTATATTTGTGAGCAAACGTATTCAGTGATGAAACTTAACAAAACAAAAAATCGAAACCGTCTGGCAAATCAAAATGTGCAAGCAATTTTACGTGTGGCGACAAGTAATGTGGAGCCAAACATTAACAAAATTGTTAGGTCAATGCAATGTCATGCATCAAAATAATAAAACATGAAATATTACATTGTAATGATTAGATTACATTACGATTACATAATTACAACAAACATTTTTGAATGTTCTTTTATTTTTATCATTTGTAGTAATTCATACTATTTAAAAATAAAAATATTTGTGTTAATAAGTATTCTTTGTAGTGGCCCGTCCTTGGCTTATAATTTTCCCGAGTGGCCCCTGTTCCCTATAAGTCCGTGCATCCTTGCTTTTGACGGTTGAAATTATTCTGTTCTATAAGACCGAAATATATATGTGGTCAGACAGAGACCAACTGTTTTTAGAAAAATGTTAAAAAAAAATTATGTTTATTTATTATAGAATTTAGCATGTATTTACATAAATAAACACTATCTTTTCTTAATGGAGTAATTAATTTTGAAGGTCTCTATCACTACTATGTGTTAAATTATGGATCTTCAAGTGAAAGCATAGTGAATAATTATTAATTAATTTTAAAATTAATTCTCAAAAATTTACTGGTGATCAATTAACTCTAAAGACATAATTAAAGCAATATTACATGTCATATTTTGATTATGATAAACGGCAAGAAATTCTTGATTGCTAATTATTTTCTAAAAATTCAAGAGTTTTATATCTAGCATTTTATATGGGAAAATCTTAAATCGAATTAGTAAAAGTAGGTCAGATAATGTCCCTCCAGTCTTCATTAACTTTTACCGTGTTTCTCCAATTTTCGAAAAAGAGAACAAAAATCCAAGCGAAACATAAAGATACAAAATTAGACAATAACCTGAGTAAAATTAGTTACCCTACCTTTTTTTCTCTTTTTCTCCAAATTACCGTTAAATGATGTTATTTCGTTAGCTGTCCCATAACACGGTGAAGTATGTGTACGGTATCTAATTCTGCCGGTTCCCTCAGGTATACATTTAATTTGGAAATGTCGCCGAATGTGTTTTTCCACTGGAAACGAATGTATCTGCCATGTTTAACTTTCATACTTATTTCTGTCCCGCGCAGATATAAAATACGCTAACATCTAGTATGTACATGTTTATTATGTACAGCATGTCGAGAATGGAATTCATTTTTACGTTCATATATTCAAACAAGCATGAAACTTAATTTGTACAAATTGTATAAATTGTAGATGATGCAAAACAACAGGCTAAGTATTATTTATTATTATTTTGAAAGAACGTTTTAAAATAATAATTTCGAATACGTACAGTGTGTTTAAGTAAGATTTCCTGGTATTGAATTTTCTTTTATTATTTAATTTAGAAGAAAAATAAGTATATGAAGAGTAGCCTAAAAATTGTTACACTCAAAATTTCTTTTTATTTTCAAGTACTACCTACGCGTGATGCAGGCGCTGTGATAGCGTCTGAAGGTGGTCGAAATATAAACAAAACCCGTAGTCGTATCGCACAATATATGGGAGCTCCTATTTATTGTGTATGCCCTTAATCAGTGGAGACGGGGGGTGGGTGACTAAAATAAAAGATAGAAGGTAGCTTACAGAAGCTCTGTCTGAAAACTGTGAAAAGGGATCGCGCGATTTTAGGCGCATGCGTATACAGTTTACAAAATAAACGCTTAATACCTACGACATACAAAAATGCTGCACAGGATACCAGTAACCTGAAAAGAACTTTCGAAAAAGGAAAAAGGAAAAAGGATAACCAAAGTAAAAAAAAAAGGACAAAAATGCTGCACAGGATACCAGTAACCTGAAAAGAACTTTCGAAAAAGGATAACCAAAGGAAAAAAAAACTTTAACTTTTATATTATCAAATAGTCAATTCATCCAAACAAAAAAAAATGGTTCATAAGCATAAGAAATTAAAAAAAATTATAACATACACCCTGTATAAGTGGAAAGTATATATAATTTGTAATGAAATGCAATAATTAAAGAACATAAAGGTGAAATCTTGAACGTAAAATTACTACAGAGAAAAAAATTTAATATAACGTATGATCAAAAAGTCTTTGGATCGCTATTGCCGTGGAATTTACGAGATATCTATGAAATTATTTATTTCAATTAGTTTTGACATTTACTTGACAACTTCCAAGTCGGCTGTTATAAAATATACATAAAATGCAACTAATTACCATAACCTAAAATCTATTTTTTTATGACTTATGTTTACTTCAAAGTAAAGAAGTACAGAAGTAAATAAGTCTATAGATGGTTTTTACACTTCATGGCTATCGCGATCCAAGGACTTTTTGATCATACGGTATATACATTTAAATTTTATATTTTAATTTAAATGGTGTCAGAAGTATTTTGATTCTTTTATGCTCGCTTTATTGACAAAATATCTTTATTTCAAATGTAATTATTTTAAAGGAAATATAAATAATGAACCCATTAAATTCTTTTTATGATTGACACGTGGTTTTAAATCAAATAAAAACCTTTTTTTTCCTTTAAAAGGCAGATTGAAGTATGTATTTATTTTTCACTTCATATTTGAAATTATTTTCTCACATTAGAATATAGTCTTCTCTTTTTATTTGCATTGTAGAAAGCTTTGTGTGTAAAAAAATACTTTAATATGCATATCTGGTCTACATGCAATGCAAGTATTTGATTTTTTTAATGCTTGCTAAATGCTTGGCAAAATATTATTTTAAACGTAATTATTCTATATGAATTATAAATAATACAGGTTAGATTAAATGTCCTAAAATGGATTTTAAATAATACAAATTAGATTGTTAGCAATATATTTATAAAGTATTTCTTAGCAGTTCGCACTGCTCAAAGGGCTAACCCCAAATTGTACTTTATCTCTTGCTAACACACATAAATACGCGCTGTAATACTTCACACGTTAGTAATTTGAAGGTATTTTTATGGTTTAAATTTGGACTTGGACTGAAAAGAAATACTTTATGAACTAATTGAGCAGGCAAAAGTACATAAGAATAACAAATTCCAAAAAAGTCGGTGAGATGACGAAAATTGAAAATTTTTGAAGGGGCACCCCTTAAGAAATTTCCGATTTTTCAACCTGTTCACATATTGGAATTAAATTTTTTATGAACTAATTCAAGGGCGTAGAAACCGAATTCGGCACTAATTTAGACGGGAAATGTATAGATTGGCAAGTACGGATTTTCAAAATATGAAGAAATGTGTTCGGAACGAAGCCATTTTGACGTTCGTTGGAGGGTAAACTATGAGTTTTAATGGATTTTAAATGGCAGAATCATTTTTAGCAGGCAAAAGTACATAAGAATAACAAATTCCGAAAAAATCGGTGAGATGACGAAAATTGAAAATTTTTGAAGGGGCATCCCTTAAAAAATTTCCAATTTTTCAACCAGTTCAGATATTGATATTAAATTTTTTATGAACTAATTCGAGGGCGTAGAGAACGAATTCGCCATTAATTTTGACGGAAAATTTATAGATTAGCAACTACGGATTTTCAAAATTTGAAGAAATTTAGCGTTCAGAACGAAGCCGTTTTGGCGTTCGTTGGAGGGTAAACTATGAGTTTTAATGGATTTTAAATGACAGAATCGTTTTTATCAGGCAAAAGTACATAAGAATGACAAATTCAGAAAAAATCGGTGAGATGACGAAAATTAACAATTTTTGAAGGGGTACCCCTTAAAAATTTACGATTTTTCAACCAGTTCACATTTTGGTATTAAATTTTTAATGAACTAATTCGAGGGCGTAGAAAACGGATTCGGCATTAATTTTGACGGGAAATTTATAGATTGGCAACTACGGATTTTCAAAATATGAAGAAATATAGTGTTCGGAACGACGCCATTTTGACGTGTATAGACTACCATTTTCTTTTACATTTTACATTATAATAAGCTTGAGTTTGTAAGGCAAAGTTGTTCATTTTAAGGTCCTTCAGACGTTTTAAAGGTGCCCTTCAAAATACTTTCATTTACAGGGATCTTGACGATAGCCAAAAATTTAATTTATTTATGTTAAATCTTAAATGGAATTATATTTTCTTAGAGTTAATTAATTTAGTCGGTTACTTCATTATAAATAAATATTCGTCAAGTATTTCAACAAATATTTAATTACGAATTACCAAGGCAATTCTTTAGTAATGGAATTTATGTAATATCCACATAACTGATTTTGTTATTGCGTTTAATAAAGAGATTTGCCTTTTGTTTCACGATAAAATACCGTTCGTGAAGAAGCAAAACTCATTTAGTTATATTAACAAATAGAAATGATTTTCTCAACATCTGATCTTGGGCACAATATCCCTTAATTCGCTACAGCATTCCCGTTCTTGTGTCTGAACGTAATATTTTTATTAGTTTCAGCTTTTATTATTACAAATGAAATTTTATAACGCGTCCTCTGTAAAAGTCTTATTAAAAATACTGATGAAGACAATAAAAACGTTCGCCGCGCCATAAAAGACAATTTAATCATATTTAGAAAATTGGTTGACAAAACAAACGCGACATCTTCAAATTACATAAGTTTTGCTACAAAAAAAAACAAGACGGGGAAAATAAACAGATCGATATCTTAGCGAGAACAAAGAGCAAATTACCTTTGAGAGAAATCGTAAGTTTCAATAGTCACCGGCTCTATAAATCTATAAAGTTGGAATGAAAATAAAATCTATTGTTTACCATTCTAAGCAGTCTCTTTTGTTGGTGTTTCATGCAAAGTTTCTTTGTAAAACTCTTCTCTTCTACTATTTTTATGTTAAATTAATATGAGAAGAGTTGTATAAAAGTATAGATTAGGGTTTTGTTGTTGTTTTCATAAGATTATCACTTGAATAGTAACATATTTTTAATTTAATTGATTCGGCTTTTATTTGATGAACATCCATAATTTAAATTAGAAATAAAATTAATAGTTAAAATCTTTATTTTATTAATATTTGTTCGTAAAGCGACAATTGTTTCGCCAGCACAGTGACTTTATCAGGTACTTACTAGAATACGTTACAATCTAAAATCTTTAGTTTGTAACTCTAGTCTCTTCAGTTCCTCAGAAGTGCATATTACATGGTAGCTGGTTTCTTCTCGTTTTCGACATCTCCTACACCAGGCAACGGTTTCTATGTCCTATGCAGTTCTGCAGTTCTTCTATAACCTTCCTTGGCGAATTTATAGGCTCTCTCATTGCCTTTAATCTCCTCATGTCCTGGTACCCATATCAATACCACAGTATTGTCTTGAACCAGTCTATTGAAAACCTGTGTACAATATTTCACCAGCTTAGACGTGGTAGATTGGTTCATAATAGCTTTAATCTACAACAGTGTTATTATGGCACTTTTAGCATTGTCATTTGGATGTCATTGTGACCTTCATAATGACACTCCATTACGAAAACATCGCAAGACACAAATTTTAAAATAAAAATATTTTAAAAGAAAGTTGGTCACCAGTTTTGCTTGTTATTATTAATTATAAAAAATTTGATTGAATTTATTTGTTGTAAACATTAATTACACATTTTGAACACTTGGATAAATTAATTCCGGCAGATGACAGGTGGGTTGAATTTTTCTAAAGTAAGTTTATTTCCCGAATGCTTGGACTTGTTGAAGGGCTATCAGTGTCTGAAATGTTACCCAAACTATTAGAGGTCGCTTTCTTCTAATTTTCTTTGGAATCTTCTATTTCCGTATATGGGTAACTCTCTTAGTATTGAAGATACCGGATCAGTTAAATTAGCAAAGTTGCTCAGGATTTTGATGCGCATTTGATGGAATTTTCAGATTTGTCATTTGTTGTCAACTTTTTGAGATATTTAAGGAAAATTGAAATTTTACGAAATTTTCAGTTGTACAGGGTGGCCCAAAATGACCGAAGGGGTTTGAGTTCATTATAACTTCTTATTTAAGGCATAATTATTAAATTTTTTTAATTTTAAATACAGTATATTAATGGAGAATATTTTTAATTTACTTATGAAAAATTATATCTCGCAAGTGGTAGCCATTTTCTGCTTCGCATATTCGTGCTCTTTCCAAGACATTTTCCATAACCTTTCGCAAAACTTCAGGTGTTATGTTGTTGATTTCGTCGCGTATATTATTTTTTAATTGCTGTATGGTTCGAGGCTTATTAATATAGACATTTCCTTTCAAATAACCCCAAAGGAAACAGTCTGATGCGGTTAAAACCGGTGAACGCGGAGGCCAATTAAAATCGCTTGTACGGGAAATAATTCGTTCACCAAAGATGTCGCGTAAAAGAGCCATTGTGTCCCTCGCAGTGTGCGCTGTGGCTCCATCCTGTTGGAACGATACTTGCGGATGGTTTTCCAAGGCTGGCCTTAAAAAATTTTCCAACATTGTCCGATATCTAACACCAGTGATGGAAACGGCGACACCGTGTTCATTTTCCAAAAAATATGGCCAATTATCCTTTCCGACGAAACACCGCACCAAACGGTACACTTAAGTGGGTGTAATTCTCGCTGTTGAACTACTCTTGGATTTTCCGTAGCCCATATCCTGCAGTTTTGCCTATTAACGAACCCATTTAATTGGAAATGGGCTTCGTCGCTCATAATTTAATTATGAATAAAATCATGACTTTCATCTGCTTTTTGACGAAAATAAATTGCATAATCAAGTCGTTGCTGGTAATCTGTCGGTTTCAATTGTTGGACAAGCTGAATTTTGTATGGAAACATTCTTATTGTATGCAAAATTCTCTGCAGCGACCCTCTTGAGAGGCCAAGTTGTGTCGAACGTCTCCTGGTTGATGTTTCTCCGTCTTCCCGAATACTCTCCTGTACCCGTTCAATATTGTCATCCGTGTGCACCGTTCGTCGTCTGCCGGCACCAGGAAGGTTCCTTACTGCCCCTTGTTCTCGAAAATTTGCAACCAGACGGTTTATTGTTGACTCTGAGGGTCCAACTCGCACATTAAAATAACGACGATATGCACGCTGAGTCAAAACAATGGATCATTGATTTGAGAAATAAAGTTCAACGATTTTGGCACGTTGTTCAATTGTGTACTGTTATATTTTAAATTCCCCGAGTCTTCTTTACAAAATACTGAAAACAAAAAAAAAATTATAATAAAAAAGTTATAAGGAATTAAAACCCCTTCGGTCATTTTGGGCCATCCTGTACATATCTTCGTAGCCATCGAAGACAGAGCAAAACTAAAAATGACATATAATAGTATTTTTAACGTAGAATTGAATAATCTTTATTAAATACTCATGGCACACTTGGATATCAAGATTGGTATTAAGTGTTATCCCTAGTAGATGGCTCCAATATATCATGTGAAAGATAGCATATTCAGCATAGTGGACTACACATTTAAACGCAGAGTTTCTCCAATAGTAGCTTAGCTACTCAGGAAAAGATTTGCTGAAGTGCCTCTTTCGACCGTCAGCTGTCTCGAGACCCTCTCTCAAGACTTGTGACGTACAAGAGTGTGTTATAGTTAGCGGCAATAGAATTCATTCCATGTACCATGTAGAATTCCACATACACTGACGAGATCTAAGAAGAGATCGAAACGCGTGTCTGTACATTGAAGTAACCATTGCTTACATATGCCTTGTGTATGTTAATGTGTATACAGTGTATACAGGGAAAAAACACAATTTTGTATCATAACTCAAAAATTATAGCTTAAATGAAAAATTCGGTTATACAGTATTATTAAGCACATAATTACTTATAACTTTTTCCTTTACACATTTTTGCTAAAGTCAATAATAACAGAGATATAGGAGCCGGACAAAATAGCAAAGAAATCATTTTTGCGATATATCTAGATAGACATGCATTTTTTCCAAAAAATCGAAAAGCTCATTAAAATGAGTTCGTAAAACTGTAATTCTTTCCCCATTTAATCGTCTCTCTATCTCCGCTAGTTTCCGAGATCCCCATGCTAAACATCAGAAAAGACTCACCCTGTATATACACATATATTTTTTAACATTTTTGTGTAAATGTAACAAGTGTTCATTTGAAAAGTCAATCTAGTAGCTTGTGATGTACTGAGAACATTTTAAAGTATGTCGTAAATTAAATTTACTACTTAACCTACGAAGTCGTATATTTTGACAGTTTCATACATACAAATAAATAACAAATAATAGGTATTTATTGAAAACTATAACAAATGTTGAAAATGTTGTCCTTCAAGATCAATGCACTTTAAAATCCTCCGTTAAAAATTTCTGATGATATTTTGCAACATTACCTGGATTGTTATTAATTTCCATGCATTTCTGTTCGATTCTCTGTAGCATATCATGCAAATTCAATATAGGTGTTCGAAATATGTTATTTTTTAGATAAGGCCACAAAAAGAAGTCGCAAGGTGTTAAATCGCATGAACGTGCAGGCCAGGCAATTTCAGTATTTCGACTAATTATACGCTCAATAAAAAAATTCTCTTAAATAATACAGTGAGAAGGTGCTCCGTCTTGTTGGAAATATGCATTTTGTAGTTCATCATCATGCAACTGATTGACAAATGGTTGTAAAATTTCCGTACGGTACCTTTGAGCAGTTAACGTTCCCTGAAAAAATATTGGTCCAATGATTCGCCTTTGGCTTATCGCTACCCAAACACCAATTTTCTCTGGATGTAGCGATTCTTCATTAATTACATGTGGATTTTCACTACTCCAAATTCTTGTATTTTGTGAATTTAGGTATCCCGTTTTATAAAACCATGCTTCATCAGTAAAGATGACTCTTTGCGAAAGTTCTCCATTATTGTTCATATTTACAAACCAATTACAAAACTGTAGTCTACGTGGGTAATCAATTTCTAACAATTCTTGTACTGCTGTGACACGATATGGATAAAGTTGCATATCTTTTTTTAATAACTTGTGAGTTGTGCCAACAGAAAGGTTTATTTGTTGACTCAAATGTCGAACAGATGTTTGTGGTTCATTTTCCATGATTTCTTCAACACGATTGACAACTTGAGGTGTACGTTTCTTAACTGCTCCGCTGCCTGATTTGCTTAAAAGACTACCAGTTTCAGAAAAAAGTTTTAAAGTTCTATCCAAAGTATTCTTAAATTGTATATAATCTATTACAAAATGTGGAAACTCAACTTGAAATTCTACCATGCAATCTTGAACTGCATAAACCCGAAAACCATCAATTTTATTACCACTTCGAAAATAAGCCTGGACTAAAAAAAATTTATGTTCTAAAGTGAAAGCCATTTTAAAACTGAGAAGCAATTTATTTAAACCAGAATCGACGCACGATTATTTTATGCACTAACTGATATTTGTGATTGACATTATCAAATGTCATTTGGATTTACGTTTACGGAACAACAAACACATATTAATATATTTGCGTGTTATTCTATCAAAATTTCAAAGTAACCTAGATTAACTTTTCAAATGAACACTTGCTATGTCTTAGACTGTTTAATAGTATTTTTATTTTTAATTCAGGCGAAAAAAATAGAGTTAGAATATGTGATCCTTTTGTATGAAATCTATGTGAAAAAGTCCTATAATTTCGTGGTATTTCTGTTATAAAAAGTTGCCTTGAAACGTCGTAAGCGTGAAGAGTGTCTGGGCGCATGGATAATTAAAAAAAAATTGTCAAAATATAATTTTTTGTAATTAAATTTTAGTTATTACATAATCTTTATTTGACTAAATTGTCTGGAGGTGCAGAAAGAAGAAAGGAAGTGATCTTTTGTATAAAGGATTGAATTGAAATCTCTAACACCGTTTCTAATGAAAATAGAAAAAATGCAATTTGAACTGCTAATTATGTTTTGTAATTTAAGTTTTGTCAAATGTAAATATCTTCTACAAAGAATTTATCGTAATTTTCAAAACATTATTTAACAAAGCTATGTCGCAAGAGCAAACTGAAGTCGCAAAAACCCCAAACTAGTACTGATAGTAACGGGAGTATCTAAAATTATTATTTACGATAATCCGTCTTTGTACGCGCAGACAGAAATCCTAAATAATCCGTTAAGTAGTAAAACATTAGGCGAACCGTCCTAGAAACTAACCGATAAAACTGAAAGCTGCTTCTCTACGTACTGACAACAGACTATTTCAATTTAAACTGGGCACTGCTCGGAATAAAGGAGAGCTTAAAACGTCATGCGAAGTCTTGTTGCTCTCCACTGTTATTCGTACAAAAACAATTAAATGAAAGATGGGGCGGTTCCCGTAATGAAATCGAGAATGTTTCCGTGCTTACGAACAATTTATCAGGGTGCCGTGAAATTTTAAACGAAATTTTTCTTTGCAGGCCTGTAAGTTTAGGACGATTTATATATTTTTTAACCTTAAATGACTAATGTAAGTTAAATTATGTAATTTAGTGATTTATAGTCTATAATACAGGCTACATTAGGCTAAATTAGAGACTGTTTGAGACTGTTCAAGTTTAACCAGGATTTTAATTGTTTAATTGATTAAAAATTATTACAATATAGGATCTTCCTAAATAAGATATACAAAAGTATACCCAAACAGCTGTGGAACCGGCTGTAGTAGCAAAGTCTAGTGAGGTCTAATAGTTCTGCTATATCCTCGAGTTCACTATGCGGCCGCTAGAGTACGCGTACATCACGCTGCTGTGCCATCGTTTGGTCCTGTGATGCTCTTTTTTAGTACAATTGTATTAGATTTAGTACATTGAATGCCAATCTAGTACGTTAGTACACCAAAGCCTATTTCAGTACAATTTTGCGTTTGGTACCCAAAAATGAAAACCGACCGTTCCCATTGTTACCGGCTACAAGTCAGACACTAGTAAGGGGTGAGTGTGATATCCGAGTCGCGTATAGTTTTCTGCATTGCCGGCTTGTCGTTGCAGTTACCGACTGATCTGAAATCTAACCGCGCATGTGCAGAGTTAAGAGTAACTACAAACAACAAAGTCAGCGTCTGCGTCTGAGTCTGAGTCTGACACAGATTCAATTTTTCTCCTATTTCTGTTTTTGAATTTTATGCATTTAGATTTTTAATTTATGAAATCAAGCATTTGTTTTATGTATTTATTTTTTCTGTTTCTTAATTTTAAGAAAAACATGTTTATGTTTATGCGTTGAAAGTTTTAATTTAGGAAATCAAGCATTTGTTTTATGCATTTATTTTTTCTGTTTTTTAATCTTAAGAAGAAAAAAAATATGTTGATGCTTTGAAAGAGCGATGCCCGGACTCTCTGATGTTATCCAAGAAGATACAATTTTTGATGAAGAAGACGAAATATCCCTTGTCCAACTCTTTCCTGCAGTTCGTAATGAAATTGTGGATTTAGATCAGGTATCCACAGACTTATAGGGAACAAGGGCCACACGGGAAAATTATAAGCCAAGGACGGGTCACTACAAAGAATACTTATTAACACAAATATTTTTATTTTTAAATAGTATGAATTACTACAAATCATAAAAATAAAAAAATAAAAGAACATTCAAAAATGTTTGTTGTAATTATGTAATCGTAATGTAATCTAATCATTACAATGTAATATTTCATGTTTTATTATTTTGATGCATAACATTGCATTGACCAAACAATTTTGTTTATGTTTGGCTCCACATTACTTGTCGTCACACGTAAAATTGCTTCCAGATTTTCATTTGCCAGACGGTTTCGATTTTTTGTTTTGTTAAGTTTCATCACTGAAAACGTTTGCTCACAAATATACGTCGATCCAAATAAGCTTGCGCATTTAAATGCATTTATTCGCAACTCTTTATAAGCGGTTTTGTCAACGCAACGGTAAAAGTTGAGTAAATTTACCTTCATTAAACTTGTTTCGTAAATTATCATCATTTTGCACGTCTATCGATTCCAGCTGTATTGATTTCGGTGCATTTTCGTTCGGGTGAAATGTTGAAAGGATTGCTGAAAATGTCTAATAGAGGTTTAACTTTTTTGAAGTCTAGAAAACGATCATGAAGAGCTTGTATTAAAATATCAATTTTTTCAACATAAGCGAAATTGACATCAGTTTTATTGAATTTCGCCATAATTTTTTTGTAGTTCGGAAAATGGCTGTAATTGGCTGAATTGATTTGTGTCCTGAAAAGACTCAATTTGCATTGAAAGCACGAAACATGAGAGTATAACTGCGAAATCAATTGATCTTTGCCTTGGAGTCGCGTATTTAAGACATTCAAGTGATTTGTGATGTCTACAAGAAACGCTAAGTCACACAGCCAATCAGGGTTGTCGAGTTCGGAGACGTCCTTTTTCTTTTCCGCCAGAAATATTTTGATTTCTTCAATCAAGTTAAAAAACCGCTCTAGGAACAACCCACGACTTAGCCACCTTACTTCAGTGTAAAACAGGAGATCACCATATTCGCTTTCAATATCCTCGAGAAATTGTGTAAATTGTCGGTGATTGAGACCTCGTTATTTTATAAAGTTTACAGTCCCAATAATTTTGAACAGAGGGCCTCTTGATGTATAATGCAATGAAACTGCATTAATTCCTTGGTATCTATGTTTTTAGTTTGTAAATACTCTTTTAACATAGTTATTATCCCAGATTTACTTCCAACCATTGAAGGTGCTCTGTCAGTCGTAATTCCAGATAATTTCGTTAAATCCAAATCCATTATAGTACATTTTTCCAGAAGAGCTTTGAGCATGTCCTCCCCTTGGTTTGACTTGTCAAAGAACTCATACCGATCAGTTCTTCACTCACTTCAAAATTTTGCGTTATACCTCGTAAAAATATTAAGAGTTGAGCAGTGGAACTTATATCTGTAGATTCGTCTAGTGCTATAGAAAAATACTCAAAACTTTTCGATTTCGTAGCTAATTGCTCTTCTATATTAGCTGCTAATGTGATAAGTGTTCTTTGAACAGTCATCCGATTTACTTGATTTTTCTCAAACCTCTTTGCATCTTTAGGACACATTTTTTTTCGGCGATATCTAAACACTGCTTAACAAACTCACCATCTTCAAAAGGCCGACAAGTTTTCGCTATTATTCGAGATATTTGAAAGCTAACTTCAGTAGCTGTTTCAGCATCTTGAATTGGTATTGTAAACATAGCTTGCTGGCCTATTAGTTCCCTTTGTAAAGTGGAAAGTTTTGCGTTCGATTTTCGCCGGTTAATTTGGTAAAAGTATGATGCTGGGTTTCATAATGCCTTTTCACATTATATTCCTTCGGAATAGAAACACTACTCGTGCATATTAAACAAACACTTTTGTTATGCGATGAAATAAATAAGTATTTTTCGGTCCAAATATCTTGAAACTGTCTATTTTCATCTTCAACCTTACGACTACGTTTTTTTACTGGGGCCTGGTTTATCCATGTCAAAATTGATATTATATTGTTACGTAGGTAGATGCCAAGTTCGAACGACGAAATATTTATTCTTCACAGATTACAATTCAAACAATATAACGTTGGCTTGTCCGTAGTTAAAACTTAACTGCCCCGATAGCGGGCGATGCGTTGTATTTATACGAGTTACCTAACATCGAGAACCTACCACATTGTTCGGGGATAATACCGACGTGTATCGCGAATCTTCGAGTAATCTAGTTGGTTCGACAGATTTCTAGTCTCGTAACAATATGCTTGGAACGACGAGGAGCATACCTGTCCTACGTAGTAAACCTGAACAAGAAAGTAGTAGGTACTTAAAGACACATATCTTACTAACAATTACAAAAGTTAGAATAAAATAAAAAGTTAAGAAATATTGATTTGAATGGATTTTTACATACTTATGTAGGTTTTCAAACAATTTTGAAAATTCGTTGGCGGGCCGCATAAATATCGACAGTGGGCCGCATGTGGCGCATCGCTGTTTTAGAGTCAAAGAACTTTTAAAATCATAGTAAATTACGACTCTAAAATTTTCTCTCGTTAAATGCATTTTTACTGGAGATCACTCGGTTTGAAATTAGCTTGTAAAATAACTGATGTAGTTATCAAAACTAAATTCGAACTGTCAAAATAGAAAACAATAAACATTTATTTCATAGCATGTTTGATTCGTTTGATTCAATATAAATATTAGTTTGCAAACATAATCGGTGCTACCCTCGTATAGAAAACGTATAATCATTTGTCTAGACTCTAGATAGCATTTTTATGGGTGATAGATTAAATAAATGACTGAAAAACCAATAAAACATATAAGGAATATCTTAATTAAATATGAAACGAAAATGAAAATTTATTACGTACTCAGAATAATTTCAGATCTTCAGCACAATTTATACATTGTATAATATCTAAGATTACCCAATTTGCCCTATTTGCGAAAGATTATGCAGACAATCAAATAAAGTTTAAACGGTAAACTATGATATCCTAATAATATCTAAATGAAAGTGAAAAAGCAGAAAGAAACGCGAGAGTAAGTAAATCAAGAGGAAGGCTATCGAGTTTTAAAAGTTACCCTTTGCAGGGATGCATATTTTAAGTCAAGTTCAACATCGTCATAAATTCGTTTCGGGCGATGAAACGGGCCCGAACTCGATTTTCCAATTTAAACTTTTGGAATGAGTAAACAATATTTAACAAGGTAAACCAGGTCTAATGCAACTGAGAAGAGTTACTTCGAGTCGACAGGAAAAAAAGAGTAGATGATATTCGCTCTAACCTAACATAACTCGACGGTAGTTTAAAATTATTGTGATTTATAAGTTTCGATTAATAAGAAACGTGTTTTTTTAGAAATTATAGTTTTAAATGCAAAATTTCATTTGTACAAACTTAACAATGGTGTTTCATTATTATGATGCATCTCTTGGTTTAACTGAAGGTTATGAGAGGTAGTTAGGTCATGTTCTTACTAAGCTACTAGGTAAAATTATAAACTAATTTTGGTTGAGGTTACAAAAATATACAGTGGTATCACCAGAGAGCGGACTTGAGCGATTGATGATTCATAGCCGATAGGCGTCTGCCTTGTATTCGCAATAGGCTTGATTCTGTAAGCGATCTGTGAGTGATACATGTGGTCACCTGCATAAGGGGCACATACCTACATATTGCCATGGATTTTTCCCTGCAACAGTTAGTGAACATTTTTGAAAAATATTATTTTTATAGTGTACTATTTTCTATTACAGTGTATGATTTTATTTTATGAACATTGATTTTATTTTGACTTGTTTTTGATTTCTGTGGTAGTTTGTCGCTTTGCCACGATTCTTTAGACACGTTTTGATATCAAAGTAAGAGAGTTGTGTATTGGGAGATAAAATTTTTTATCTTTCATTTCAATTAAATTCGGTTTTTGTTTTTTGAATTCATTGTGTTTGTGATTACCTTTCTCATTAACGAATTTATACGAGTGTGTGTACTTCGTATTTTGAATTAATTACTCTCTTATTTGCACGTGTTTTCCTTTGTTATATGAGATAAAAAACCTACGTAAGTTTTATTTCACATTTATAATATTATTTCTTGATTGTAGGCATTTATTATTGTGTAATCGATTGTATGAATTTATATATATTTTAGTAGTAATTGAGACATAGATGACAAAGATAGTTTTTTGGTTTTAGTAATTTTTTTTTAGCGTTTCAATTCTAGAACGTTTGATTTTCAAGGTTGGTTTTTTTATACTTGTGGTATCGCGCAGGTCTTAGATATTTCGGTTTGACAGATTTATTCTGTTTACATTTTTGAGTTTGTTGATCTGGGGTGTTAATTAAAAATATCTTTGTGATTTATTAGTCATTAATTTTGATCGGAGTAAATAAGGATTTTTTATTATATGTCCAGTCATTATTCATATAATATTTTTGCCTTAAAAATATTGTTTATTGCTGCAATATTTATCTTAATACTTTATTAAGTTTTTTTTTAATTTTTTTTTTGTTAATAAACTTCAATTTAATTTTACTGTGACTTTCTCTTTACCTTTGTGTGAACTATTTATTCTGGCGCCCACATTAATTTTGTAGAAGAGAAGTACCACGTTTTCCCTATTGGAAATCCGGAGATTAAAGCTGTCTCATAAAAGAAAATTAACTGAGCATTAAAGTTGGATAGTGTTGTGGTGAATAGTGTTTCAGTCAACTACGAACTCACTATTCATAGCAATATGCAGTTAATACGTATCTGTCAATGCACAACAGAGCGAAAGTAACAAATGGTTTGGTAACCGGTAGCAACTACTGCTGAAACAAAAGTAATGCTGACAAGCGAATTGCGTATCGAATTTTGAATAAAAATAATTTACAAAGAACAAATCTCAAAACTATGTATTTTCTGTGAAACATTGAAAGTGTAAAACATTACTATGAACAACTAAAATTTGTTCAAGGTGTTCCTGGGTTAAATTAGTTCTTTTAGATGTTAAAACGTCTTTAAAAATAGAAAATGTCCGTTCCTCATCACAACTCGTGATGGATATGTGATTAAAATGTTGCCAAAGTGCACCATACTTTGAATGTATAGATTTTTCTCTGTGCAGAATTGATATAATATATTCAAATCTGGATTTCTGCTAAATATGATATCAACTGTTTGTCTCAGCTTTGAGAAATATCTTTTTAAATTATAAAACCAACTTATCAACATTTAGAAAATGACCCCTGATGTATTCACATACTCTGTGTAGTGTATGTGCTGTACAGGTAACGTGTAGCATATTGGGATAAGATTGCTTTAATAACTTCCCTGTTTTTAACATATAAGCTGCCGCATCAGTCAAAAATAATAGCATCTTGTCTTTATAGCTATTATCCGATGACAGAATATTATGAATACATTGACCAATTACTTCCGCAACTGCTTCACCATTTACGACTGGGAATATTTTAGTTGCAATTAAGTATGGTTGGTATGAAGTTGTCGGATGAAGAATACCAACGACTACATTTAACACATATCGTCCCATTACATCCGTTGTTTCGTCTGCACTTACCCAAAGATAATGACCAGATAGGTTGATTCGTATTTTTTCAATTGTTCTCAAATAACATTTTGGTAAGTGGTATTTACGTAAAGTAGATTCATCTGGTATATGACGATCAGTATATTTTGCAAGAAACCTCTTGAGGACTGGATTGTTAAGCTGTTAGAATGACATATTGGCCGCCATGAAAGCTTCCCACAGTTCTTCGTTAAAAGTGTCAGATGCATATGAACATAGGTTATCTAGATGAGTTTTTGAAGAAACATGTCTCTGCACATTACACTTTTGTGGACGCCTTAAACTTAATGAACAGGCACTGCAATATATCTCGGTATCATTACGAATATGCAACCAATCTGTATGACCTCTAATCCATCATACCATGGTTGCCCTACGAGAATTCAGAAAGAAATGGACTAAAAACAAGAAACGAAAACTTTTCCAGGAATACGGTAGTAAATTAAACTTATTATAAAAAATTAATTTAAATTCGGGTAAGCGGTCTTTCAATTAAAAAACTCCTTTATTCAATAACCCTATATTTCGCAACAGAATTTGTTGCTTCTTCTGGGGAAAAAAATGTAGAGTTGAAAAATAATAAAATTGACGTACAAAATATACAAAAATAAAGGATAAATATACAATATAACAATATAAAACGGATTTTTTAAAATACTAAACGTTATATATAATACTAAACGTTATAAAGTCGACATTTACATGTAAGAATGAGATTTAATATTCATTAATTCTCACTTGCAGTAAGTTCCAAATGTTAACTAAACGTTATAACCAAATAACACTGAACGAAACGAAACCAGAAACACGCCATTGTAAAATAGAATTTATGAATGAATAGACACACTAACGACGGAAATAACATCTACTCGACGAATGCAATCGAGTAAATAAATAGTAGGGCTGTTCTAACATTCATACTATACATGATACCGTCACAACGTTTTATCGGGGCAATTGGTGATTCAATCGCTTCAGTCCGCTTTCTATATATAACACATCCCCACTTAGAATATACCCACACACTTCTGTTACACTTTCGGTTTGTCATCACCTGATGAAGCCAAAGTTTGGCGAAACAGTATTGTAGTGAACATTAATAAACTTTTTAATTGCTCTGGTTTATTTTATTACTTTAAAATGGAGTTTCAAGAAGTATCAGCCGTTCAGTCAACTAGCACATTTATGCATCGTCTTCCATGCTTTAAAAGCATTTTTTAGATGCAAATTAGAAAAAAAAAAGTTTTCCTATTTGACAGAAAATTTGTGAATGCAATGTTTATAGATAATTATTCATTATTTACTAAACAATAACACATCCAATTTATATGTTTATGCAATAGTATGTATTACGAGATATACCGTGATATCATAAAGTTTCTAGGACGAAGATGGCTTTGTAATATAAATTGTATGTCTGAAATTAAGTTAGGAACTATAACTCTGTTTTGTAAATTATTTTGACAGTGACATTATCTGTCATCCATTAATGTGTTAGAATTGCTGAAAGCAAGTTTGAACGTCGAGTTTGAAACATAGTAGATTCGAGTAAATTCAAATATGGTTTACAATATAGTGCAAAAATCGTACATGATTGAAGCCTATTTTCGGAGTGGAGTGCGAATTGATGGAATTTGGGTGTACAGTCAACGTGCATGTTTGGATGATTTTAGAGAGCACTTTCCAGAGTTAGCTGTAATTCCCAAAGATTTTTATAATTGCCTTTCCAATTGTGTTGGTGTGTTTCGTGAGACTGGTTCTGTGGGTCATAAATCACGTACTGGTAGACCAACTGTTCGTTCGGAACAAGTTATAAATGATGTTCGTCAACGTATGGTAAATGAACCCACAAAACCTTTGAAACGCCTTTGTCAAGAGATTGGACTTTCTTATGGAACATGTCAGAAAATTGTAAAGAAAAACTTACACATGCATCCGTATAAGATGCAATCACATCAGGCTATTTTGCCGGTAGACTACCCTAGACGTCGTCCGTACTGCCAGTGGTTTGCAAATAACTTAATAGAAGATGATTACCTGCTAAATTTGTCATTTTTCTCTGATGAAGCATGGTTTCATCTTTCGAGGTATGTCAATTCCCAAAATACTCGAATGTGGAGTAGTGAAAATCCTCATATTTTTATTGAATCGTTTCTCCATAATGCGAAACTTGGTGTTTGGCTAGCAGTTTCTCGCCGCAGAGTTGTTGGCCCTATTTTTTTTAATTTCGCAATTAATGCTGAGAGGTATAGAAACATTCTGAATGAATTTATTGAACAGTTGCATGATGATGAATTGCAATATGGATACTTTCAACAAGATGGTGCAACGGCACACACAACACGAGAAAATATTGCGTTTCTTCGTGAGTTTTTTGACGATCGGATCATAAGTTTACATACGGAAGTTGAGTTTCCACCACGATCACATTGTTTGACAATTATGGACTTTTTCGTGTTTCCTCACCTAAAGAATAGAATATTTAAAATTCCTGTTGCTAATTTGCAAGATATGCAGCAAAGAATTATTGACGAACGTGCATTAATAACGCCCACAATGCTGAAAAATGCCTTTAACAGCATGAAAAGGCGTGTCACATTGGGAATTGAAAATAACGGACAACAATTTCAACATTTGCTTTAATTTTGCCTTTTTTTATTAATAAAATTTTGAATACAAGCTGAGCTTGTTGTTTTATTGTATCTTTATTAAATCAAATGACATATTTATTGATGTCACGATGACACTATCAAAATAATTTTCAAAAATTAAGGTTAAGTTACCAGTATGATAATACGGATAAAGTTCAGACATATATTTTCTATTTCAATGCCATCTTGGACCCAGAAACTTTATGATATCGCGGTATAATTTATGCTTTGCTACCAGTTCCTCCGATGGATTTTGTTTTCCCACAGATTTACAGACAAGAAAGGTGTTATGTTAGTATATTTCTTGATTAAATTTGTCAATAGTCTCCGGAGATTTAGCATGAAAGTATCTCCGTAGAATTAGATGTTCCGAGTAGACATAAATTTAAAATTATTATCGTGCAAACGATATATCCTGAAGGATCGTAAATCTGGAGAATGCAAAGCGTTAAGCAGGTTCGTGAAGAAACGGATATTTTTACTTGTCTTAGTAATTATTTTCATTAAGAAGGGAGGATAATTTGTAATGTTTATAAGGCTGAAATTTCTAGTTCACATGGTGGAGATAATTTAGTCCTTAATTATGCCTGGAACATTCCAATTACCCGAGTGACTTGGCGACATATTTTCAAGACACAGGATTACTTCCAACCCGTTAAGCTATGACACTTTTTAATATTCCGCTTGTACGCCTTACTCGCCTGTTTCGCAACTGTTCTTATCAAAAAGACTTGTCACTTTAATATTGTATAAAACCGACGTGATTGTTTAAAACTGTCTCATAGAAATAGAAATTTTTACTTTTATAGAAATGATATTTTTACTCGTCGTTAGTGTTTTATTTATACTCTTTGCTTCTGTAAAAGTTCCTTAATTAAAATAATTGGAAAATGCTTAGATGTCTCTAAATTGAAAAACGTAGCTTAGTTATAGTGAACAGAAGGATAAAATATATCGAAATTGTTTCGTCTTAGTATAAAAGTTGTTCATTTATATCTTTTTTAAAAACTATAAAATTTATTTAAATGTAAAAGATGGTAATAAATTTATTTACATTAAATTTTTGTGGTGTTAATATGTTGTGGCGTCCTTGTTTCGCATTTCTAAATAAAACTAAACTTTTTGTATTAGCAGGGACTGTTTGCGGCCATGTGTTTATTGTGACGGGTGGAAAGAATGTTAGCTTTGTAAACACTTTGCCGGGAGGGTTGGTTTAACTGTTCTCGGACATGTGTGTTTTATTTTATTTTTGTGATGTTTATATTGTTATTATGCGAGGGGGGGGGGTATATAATGGGTAGGTAAATTGCTGACAAGTTATTTAAATCTATTCATACGTATCATATTAATAAAGAAAAAAGTACGTTAAATTTTAAAACTGACACCAATAGTTTAAGTGTAATTTACTCAAATTTATTAAACAGAGAATAAATAGTCATTTTTAATATTTTGAATATCTTGTACATGATACTGTAACCAAAGAATTTATCTTATTTACTAAAACATTATGTATATAGATAGATTTTTGTACATAGACTTTTTTCTTACCACCTCGATTTTTACAATCGGATAAGGACCAAACTTAGAAATTAAGATATAATTGTTTCACTTACATATTATACAGACATGCAGTTAAAAAAGATTCAAGTTTAAAAAATTATTACAGTGTTAGGTTAGTTATAAAATCTAATTTTCAAGCGTTTAGTAGTGAGTTACTAGTTACGATTATGTGCGAATTAATTAATATGACTAATTCTAGTTGTAAGTTTCTTTTTGAATATATAAGTAGAAGTGTAAATTATGTATTGCGATTTTATAGTATCTCCTGATGAAGTTATTAATAATAACGAAATATTGAGAGAATGAACATTTGAGTTTTAATGTAAACAGACCGATAACCCAAATATAATGAATATATATATATATATATATATATATATATATATATATATATATCAATTGATAAATTCTTGGAGTTTTTCGGATTTTATCTGAAATATATTATTCGTTCAATAACTGACATCTTCTTTCAAAACTGACATCTGCTTTCAATAACTGACATCTGCTTTCAATAACTAACATTTGCTTTCAATAACTGATATCTGCTTTTAAAACTGACTTCTGCTTTCAAAACTGACAACTACTTTCAATAACTCACATCTGAATCATTAACATTCTCACCTTATATTGCGTTTCTAATTAGCTTGAGCTGTCTATTGTGGCTTAGTTGGTTAAAGCGACGGTCTGGAAAACCATAGACTTGGGTTCAAGTCCCAACGTAGACAAAATTTTTCAATTAAATTTCGTATGACTGGCGTTGTAATTTGTAGACAGTATTGTTTATATTCACATTTACTTCACAATTACATACTAATTTGATAATATTTATAAATATTTCATATAAAAGCCGAAAAAGAATTTATCAATTTATATATTAAATGAACGGCTAAGAAATTATCTATATAAATATATATACATATATTTATAAAGATAATTATTTTTTGACCTTTGTATATTATAGTAGAATTAATTAGTTGGCGATTTAATCATATGTCAGACTAATATACTGTCATTTATAATTTAAAATTCTTTGAAAAAGGCGTTAATTGCCGAGACATGTAAGATTATTTTGAATATATTCATATTAAAGTAAAGCAGACCTTAAATCGTCGACTAATTAAATCTACTATATACTTATAGAAGACTCAGTATAGTAGACTTTCTGAATCGGCTGATATATGCCGTATGTATATTCCGTGTAGCTTGCAGATATGCATACGTATTTGCTTATATACGGTTTGTTTACAATGAATGGTTTTATACATAAGTAAGTTATGAATGAACCTCGACAAAGCAATGGGAAAAGTAGTTTCACTTTGCCTGCATAAATAAACAGAAAGAGAAACACTTTATGTTTTGAAATAAATTATATATTAGATTATTACGTAAAAATAACAAATAGACGAGGCATGTGCAAATTCGACAAAGGTTTATTTATGGAAGAAAGAATGATTCAATGACAAATAGTAGACGTGCGATATCAACGATGGTGGGTAGGGTTCATTGGACTCCCGATACAACAGCTGAATATTTCGTGCGGTCCGAAAACAGTTTTAATAAATAATTTAAAATTAAACATAAAATTAGTTAGATAAGATTTTTCAAATTAAATTTTAAATATTAAGGTAACTGTAGCTACATGGTTTCACGTCAACCTTTTAAAAAACATGTATATGCAAACGTTAAAATATAAAAAATATATATATATATATATATATATATATACATAAAACATATAGACAAATCACAAAAATATCAAAACTAAAACAATACTATATAAATTAAACAATATAAGGATCAGTTAACAAAACTTGGCAAGTCAACTAACAGCTAAACCGAGTATATTGCAATAAATTATCCTTAGTCCGTTAGTATCTGACTTATAATTTACGTTATATATGTCACTTTTGATGTGGACCATTTCTAAAAAAGTTGTTTTTTAAGGTTATTTTCAACGTCTAAAATCTCGATTGTCGTGGCGTTTACATAGGTCAAACCTAGCAATGCCTAAAATAGTGTATCACACAGTATAAGACTGATGTTTGTATTGGTAAGAGATCTTGTGCTCTGGTGGATACATGACTATACATTTAATTTTGTCCTAAGTACGCACAGTGATCTACCTCTTCAAAGACCAAGATCTCTCTACCATTGCTTTATACTTTGAACGTCTCTTTTAACGTACTCATCAGACCGCCTTTAATTTCTATATATTTACAGTTCTTTTTGCTATTTGAGTAAATAAATAAACTGCGTTGTATTTCTTTTTCTTCTTTCTTGATATCAATACGACTGCATATTAACACAAAAACAATAAATAGTTTATATTAAACGATTGAAAAAACTTCTTTATTTGACAGATTTTTGCGAAATTTTGATAGTAGGCTTCTAAAATTTGGGTAAAGTCAGTAATAATATACTTATTATTGTAAAAATTTTGCCAACTTTTGAAGTCACATTCCTGTTAAAACACGCTTCATAAACAGTGTGGGCAGGCTTATTATTAAACAAAGCAAAGGGAAAATGAGATTATGTATGTTAAGATTGTACATGTAACAATCATAACAAATACATATTTTTTCCCATAAACAAAACTTCTCTAAAATACTGCTTTTAAATTGAATGCTTTCTATTGTATTGTGATATATCAATATTCGGACACATAATCTCTGAACTACGGTGTCCTAGATTACGAGTCGAAATATTAATGTATGATAACGAAGAACTAGATTAGGTACTTAATTCCATTCCACGGTAAAGTTTATGTCACTCTACTTTTGTATTTAACAGAAGTGGATCACAATTAATTTATGATAGTTATAATTTCAGCGTTCATTAAATAACTTCCAATTATCGGAGAGTACAGTACTTCGGCCATTATATTTTAATAACGTTACAAGCGAATACGTCGTTTTAATCAAATTTGTAATTCGTATCCGGTGTCGATTTTAGCGATTAAGAAAATGTCGTTAAATTAAATGTGAAATAATTGCGTTGGGCAACTCCTTATGAAATCTCGTTAATTCTTCCATTTTCTTAATTAAAATGCTCGAGTACCAATTCAATTAAAATCCATATTAATCGATTGGTGTCACCCATTGCTGCACGAATCCCAGTACGATTCGTGGAGTTCATTCAATTTCGTAAACGAAACAAACAGGAAAAAAGATGACGTAAACGACAAACATGCCATTCCCACACGGAAGGATCGAAAACAATTTTAAGACTTTTCATGTTCTTGAATATTTTTTTTCCTTTCCTAAACGAAGATAAATATTTGATGTACCGTTTCTGGTGGCACGTGTTGGCGATAGGCAGAAAATTCACAGCTTAATTAGTGTGCATTCGTGCGTCAGAAAGGATTTCTAAAAATGGTAAGTAAACAAAAAGGCACAAGGAGGAATTAGACAAGATTTCCTTTATTAAAATGAAAAAAGGAAAATTATTGATAGTTCAAGATAGAAGAAAATGTTTCCAATCCAAAAATTATAAAGAAAGTAGAGATAAAATGTAAATATTAAATCATTTGTTTTATAAAAAAGCTAGCTGAACCCAGTAGGCTTTGCTATTGCTAGATTTTAGTGTTTTGGATTACATAAATTGTATTCAACATTTAGTTCACTGCAATGCTCTTGGATATACAATGTCTTGATGATTCCATTTAGCATATACCGTTTGTGTTAAATATCATTAGGCATAGAGAATCAACGTATGAGTACATACAATGTATACGTACATGAGAAAGCCAGTCCAATGCCAGCGAAGATCACGGCGACTGACGATTGTCTCCGATACCGATTGACAGGAAATTTTGCATTCAGTCTAGCTGCGGCCGTTACAATTTGAAAGCGTACAATAAAATTAATGTATAATGGCTCTTTATACACCCACTGAAAAGCTTCAGTTAGTAATATGGTTTTATGCTGGCAAGTCTGCAATGGAGTGCATGAATTTGATTGCGCTGACTTTTGCAGACCGTTCTGTACCTTGCAGACAAACAATTTATAATATTATAAATAAATTTGAAACTTGTTTCTGTCTCAATAACTGTACAAAATGCAAACCAAGAGAGGTATCACCACAAAAAATTGAGGAAACAGAACGGCGGGATGTATTAATTTGTAGTATTGTGGAAATTGATAACACAAGATCTACTAGAAGTGCTGCCAAGGAATTGGGTACAACTAACACAACTATTTCACGTATTTGGAAACGTAATGGTTTAAATGTTTCAAATATTCGAAAACTCAAGAAATATTTCCCGAGGACAATTTCCGGAGAATGGAGTTTTGTCAAGACGTTATGAAAAAGATACATCGAGATGAAAATTTCGATAAATTTATGGGGGTTGCCTCAAATCTCGTGTGTATAGTAATGGTGAACCAGATACACGCGAAGAGTGACTGACCGTATAGTTGAAGCTACTAATTCTCTAAAGAATGAATTGGCATCAATTAACTGGCAACATTCTATGACACGAAGAATAGCTGCTTGTTTAGAAAATGGCGGTTCTCATTTTGAACGGTTACTGAAATTTTGTGTTAATTATCTATCATTTCATGAATAAATTTTCTTTTCATTGATATCTACGAAACAAAGAGAAATTCACCTATAGGTCATATAACATTTTTTCATCGTAACGATCGCCAGAGTATGGTATAAATTTGTCGTCGAGTCGCGGAACAGCCTTTATATATATATTGAATTAATTTCAATTCAAGTTAATTTAAATTCATTTAACTTCAGTGTTTTATTTATTTTCCAAAAAAACAAATTTTCGTATATACATTTCATTGGCTTTATTACGACTCTGGCGAAATATATTTCACACTTCGTCTGTTTGCATTGAAATACGTACAAACAGACAACTTTTATCAATACTATTGCGCCATAACATATACTGTTAAGTTGATCGATTGTACATTGTCACACCCGATACGGGATAGCGCCGGTTCCGCAGTCTAGTCATAGCATTTGGAGGGTTTAGATCTCTATGCTAAATGAAATACGCAAGTGTACTGATTTGAAGATTTATTATAAATCTGTGCAAAACTTCAAGCTATACGTGTATTTTCCAATTATCCTCATAAAATTATTTCATGGAAATTTGATTTAGGTTAATCAATGATATATATATATTTTAATACATGATTTATAAATATATTTAAAGTATGAACAATAAATGAATTTTATTTGGAATTTTGTTGTATCATTTCTTTACCTTTGCATACTAGGCCTAGTTACATAGAACCCAAAAGCAAATCCCCTGAGACTTATAATTTTCAAAGAGTCAAAGTCAAAAAGATATATGCGTGAGTAACAACTTAATTTTAAATAATTGTAGCCCAGCTTATTAGAGTCAAATTACACAGAAATATGTTTTATTTTGACATTTTTGTGTTTCTGTATTTACACTTGATGCTAGTTAAACATCGTTATGGGCCCCCGGGGCCAATAACGATGTTTAACGCGCACATCGTACGTAATCAAGAGCCGCCACTATGCTATCTTTTGCATGGCAAAAATGTTTTCTATTTTCCAATTTCAAGTTGTATCGGCACACTTTATTTCAACATAACACAAAATCGTATCAACGGGTTTCTCATTTCTTCCCATACGCAAAAATCTCCTATTTCCGACAAAAAATAAACGATATTCTCACAAAATCACTATCCACAAATGCATTAATAAAAATCCCCAAGTGAACACTGCTGATTTAAATTTCGTTTAACACGACATATCACTTATAATGCTGAATTATTAATACAGGGGACCGCGTGGGAAACGCAGGTCTGCTTAGACAGACGGCTTACACCCACTTTGCAAATGCCTCGAAGGCGGAGTATAATCTACGTTATGTTACCTCCTGCCAAATGATGAGCGATATATATTCTCTAACTTCTGGCGTATCGATTGGCGTTTGCTCGCATGTACTAAAAAGTGCCGTACAATATCGGATGTTCAACCCATCATTTTCTGTCAATATTCAGTCAATAATACGCCCGTTATTCCTCTTCCACGCTATATTGTTGGCGTTCCGTAATATAATTACGAAAATCCTACAGATATTGCATTTTTTCTTTTAGATTTTGAACAAAAGGAAAATGGAAGTTTTTTTATTAAGTAAAATCCGAATGCCAAAAAGTTTAAATACAAATTAAGAAATAAAGTATCAATCAAAATATATTATTACAAATGAAACAGACATGCAATATGCACGTCTGTAACTGTACACATGGAAAATATATTATAATTATTTTTGTTAGGAAATTTATTAATCCAACTGTTAAAATTCTTTCTTTGGAGACTGTGGTTAAGTAAAAACTTCGTTTGGTTGTTTTTCTGTCATATTCACCTAAAGGAAGATCTGAAGGTAGTTTCTGGGGCAAGCAATTTTTTTTGTTTCAACCTAGACCCCAGTACTTCAGAAAGATCTTTTGAAAGTCCCAAATCTTTTACTAAATTCAGTTCGGCTTGTGAAAATAGCTGAGGTTGGTTTTGACTTGAGGTTGATGGTTCAAAATCATTATCCATCTATACGGAGCCGGAAGTTGAAGAGGCTTCAATATCTTCTTGTAGTACTTTGGGGGGTATAGGTACATGATCACTGTGAGGAACTGGTCTGATAGCTGATTTAATATTGTTTGGGTACAAAATATGTTTCAAAGTTTTTCTATTATGCCCCTTAATATCACAAAGACAAAAGTAGCAATCTTCGTGATGATTTTGCGGTTCTCTCCAAACCATCGGTATTCCAAAAGGAAGGCTTTTTCTATTCGCTTTGGTCCAATGTCTTAAACCTTCTTCACATACCTTACAAACAACGTGCGGTGCCCAATCTTTATCTTGATCTCCTAATTTGATTTTGAAATAAGCATAATATGCATTTTTCACAAATTCACCAATTGATCTCTTAAACTTTTTCAAGACGAAATATCCACAAATATAACAGAAATCATCTGGTTTGTTTTTGCAACACCGGCTAGACATATTTTTAAGCAATGTTTATTTATCAAATACCACGCACAGCACTAAAGACAAATTATTTTTACTTGTTTACTGATCGACACTCAGAGCTATAATGAAGTAAATGGCATTAAAATATACGTTTTGTTTGGAGTGATAAACTTGAAATCCTTCTTCGCAGTACTAATAAAGTGAAAGCATAATAAATAGGATTTAGCAGGTAAAAATTCCCGGAAATCTTGTCCAAAATTAATACATGTAATAAAAGATTTACATCAGGTAATGAGAGCCTATTTAACAAATTTCATTAAAACCACAACAGAAAATCATTTTTGGGTTAATACCTACAATTTGAAGTAGTACATTCATTTTAAAATGTATTAAAACGCCTATTCTAAGATTCTTTTTATATATATTTTTTCTTTTGTGCAAAAAAAAAATCTGTGGGTGGTAGAGACCAACAGTATTTTAATTAGTTATTGCTATATAAAAACTGAGCTTAACAAACAAAAATCACGTCATCACAAATTTTATGCAGGCCTGTGTAATTAATTATAATAACAATATTTATATACACATTTATAACTCTGATATTAAGTACACGACGATTGCTGGTTACATGAGTATTCCCTCTCTTAACTGCTTATACACTTCTCGTGTAGTTCTCTAACGTTTGCTTTCTCTAGGGTCCGGGAGACACATAACTAGAGCTGAGGATGTTTGCGGTATAACCATGGTTATACCGCAAACATCCTCAGCTCTACACATAACGTCTCGCTTAGGAACTTTTTTAAGTGATAACGTTACAGCCGGTGACGTCATCGCTTAGGTCACCATCGTATGATGCACAACACAGTATCAATTGGGTATCGAAAAAATCGAAGACTTTTCAGTTTCTCTATTAATTCAACTTCTTAACTCTAATTTAAAACTATAATTCCACCTTTCAAAATATCTATTATAGCCATTTCTTGACATCAGATTCAATAAATAAAGTTTGAAATTAGCAGATTAGCACTAGTAGAATTTTTGAAACGGTTTGCATTGGTTGTAGAAAGATTGCAGTGACATAGAAAATAACTAAGAGACTGTTAAAAAATTGAACCAATAGGTTAATCTAGTTTAAGACGAAAAAAGGTTATAAATTTAACAAATCACATACTTCTTGAAGAGTTTCAATAAATCAAGAAATAATCAATCTTTGTTATCGTGGAACGAGAAAAAAGGGAAAGTTAATTAAGCGTCTATTTACACTGAAACAAAATAAAATCAAATATATTACTTTATCAGGATTTACGTTTCATATTTTCTGCTGAGCTAATATTATTCATTGTGCATAAAATATCGAATACTTATTAAGACTACGACCATATTGAATCATGAAAATATCGCGAGATAGGCAGCCTGTAAAGGATTTTTATCATGTCATTTCGTAACTTACACATTTAAATTCTAAATTGCCACACAGTGGTCATAACACGGAATCTAATTCACATCAAAATACCAATAACAAAATCTAGAGTACCCGGTGGATTAACGATTTAAATTCGGGGTCAGTTTAGAGGCTTATGCATTATGAATATTCAAATGGAAAATTAGAATATCCCGCGAAGGGGAACAACAACATTCTACACATCAAATGGAACGTCCGTGAAATTCGCCACAAACGGGGAAATCCCAAACCCGAATAAATCGGGTAAATGTACAGGTTCATTTGGATAATTACTATATGTATAGTATATGCATATGTATATAATGGGGGTAAGTGCAAGAGTGGGATTGAAAATAGCAGCAGCTGACAAACTTAAATGCAAGTTATAATTAATAAAATTGTATGGTTTACTACAATACATAATTTTTTCAATAAGTAGGCTATTAATGTGGCTACTGCAATATCATCGGAAGATTGCAACTATGCAGGAATGACGTTTGCTTTTGTATAACTATGAAATCCTATCTTCGCAGATGAAATGAAGAAAAAAAAATTTAAGACTACACAGGCCTACAAAAAAAATTTTTTTTTGGTGCATCTCTGTTTGTTTGAATTGTCGATAAAGTAGGTAATATACAGTATATTGACATACTTAGTGACCTCATCAGAGACTCATCAGAGATCTTTCGAAGGAACGTGCTGAGTTACTAGCGTCAAGATTAAAAGAAAAAAATTGTCTTTCCTCAGATGTTCGAGTGTCTACATATCGCACGAGAGAGGGAAAGTTATTGAAGTTTTTTTCATCTGATGAAAATTTTGTGTATTGCTGTAATGTGAGTGGTTTGCTGGCTTTCATGGGTTTAACGATCTATCAGCCTAATGAATGGCGTCTCTTTATTGACAGTAGTAAACGAAGTCTAAAAGCAGTTCTTCTACATAATGGAAATAAATATTCTCCCGTTCCAATTGCCCACTCAACATGTGTAAAAGAAGAATATGAGGTAATTTCAAATCTTTTACAAAAAATAAAATATATTGAACATAACTGGGTGATCTGCGTCGACTTGAAGATGGTTAATTTTTTATTGGGTCAACAGAGTGGTTATACTAAAACCCATGTTTTATTTGTCTCTGGGACAGTCGAGCTAAATCACGTCATTGGACTACAAAAAATTGGCCTGTGAGAGATGCTCTTGTTGTTGGGAAAAGAAATGATATAAATGAACCCTTAGTTTCAAGAGAAAAAATCATTCTTCCGCTATTGCATATAAAATTAGGGCTAATGAAGCAATTTGTTAAGGCTCTCGATAGAAATGGTCAATGTTTCCAGTTTATTTCTCACAAATTTCCTGGTTTAAGTACTGAAAAACTAAAAGCAGGTATCTTTGATGGACCCCAAATACGTAAATTGATGAAAGACACAACTAATTTTGAGACTTGTATGAATGATGTGGAGAGGCTTGCCTGGCAATCTTTTGTAGCAGTTGCACAAAATTTCCTCGGAAATCATAAGGCTGACAACTATGTAGAACTAGTAGAGGAAATGCTGGTGCGATTCAAAGATTTAGGCTGTAATATGAGTATAAAATTACACTATCTCAATAGTCATCTACATCATTTCCAACACAATTTAGGAGATCTAAGCGAAGAACAAGGGGAACGTTTCCACCAAGACCTAAAAACAATGGAGAATAGATACCAAGGAAGGTGGGACAGTCATATGATGGCTGACTATTGCTGGGGAATCATGCGAGATTGCCCGAGTCAGTTTCACTCTAGAAAATCACTCAAAAGACAATTTCTTGATGTTTAATGTCAATAAAATATATATTTTTTCGTGAATTGTGTTTTTTTTTTCTCGGGAACTAGAGCTCACAGAAGAAAACGGGTAACATTTTTGATATCGCCATGTAAGACATACTTAAAATCGGGTCTAAAATCTCCAGCACCAAAATGGTTGTAGGCCAGTGTTATCAACACATGTAAGAGCAGATTAATATATAAGATCTCCAACAACACCATTGTGTGAGTAGTGCGGTTAGAAGCAAGTTCTAGCCTGCAAACGGTAATCTGTTTATGCTAACGATTGCATGGATGTGAAGAATCTTCGCCACTACGTTTGATGTGCAAAAGTCTATCATAGAGTTGAAATGAAAGTGTTTGACGAAAAGCTATCAGGTTGAGCAGTATCAGTGATACATCAGAAGAACTATAGACAAGTGAATGCACTGATTCAGGGAAATAACCGAATTATGCAAAAATAAACTGCTCGGTAATTAGGTATTAGTCAAGAAAAAATCGAGTATATTGTCAAGATGTTGAATTAATTAATTAATTAATATTATTAATAATAATAATAATAATTAATTCAACTAATTAATTAATTAATTAAGAAAAAATATCGCCAGAATGTCGTCGTACTGATTCTCTACGTGTACGGAAATTTAAAAAAGTTCCATGGAAGAAGAAACGACGGAATTTATTCGGAAAAAATATTCTCTCCATCAGAATGACGTGGCGAACGCTAAATTTATCGAATTGGTCGCCTAACCCACCATTTCCATCAGATTTGGCTGCGGGGTTTTTTCTTGTTCCCAAAATTAAAAAAAAAAAAGGCTTGGTAGAAAGAAATTTAGGACAAATGGGAAAAGTCTTTCTTTGGAGACTGTGGTTTAGTAAAAACATAAAAAAAGGTATATAAACACTTACCACAAATACTAATCGTATTCTAAACACGTATTTCCACAACTAAGTTGTCATCATCGGTAGGTAATCTATTAAACTCCTTTGACCGGGAAGTAATCGTGAAAAGTCTTTCTTTGGAGACTGTGGTTAAGTAAAAACTTAAAATCCCTTACCACAATTACTAATCATATCCTAAATGCGTATTTCGACAACTAAGTTCTCATCATCAGTAGGTAATGTATTAAAATCCTTTGACCGGGAAGTCATCGTGAAAAGTCTTTCTTTGAAGACTGTGGTTAAGTAAAAACTTAAAAAAAAATATAACCAATTACCACAATTACTAATCGTATCCTAAATACGTATTTCGACAACTAAGTTCTCATCATCATTAGGTAATCTATTAAAATCCTTTGACCGGGAAGTCATCGTGAAAAGTCTTTCTTTGAAGACTGTGGTTAAGTAAAAACTTTAAAAAAATATATAACCAATTACCACAATTACTAATCGTATCCTAAATACGTATTTCGACAACTAAGTTCTCATCATCATTAGGTAATCTATTAAACTCCTTTGACCGGGAAGTAATCGTGAAAAGTCTTTCTTTGGAGACTATCGTTAAGTAAAAACATAAAAAAGGTATATAATCCCTTACCACAATTACTAATCGTATCCTAAATACGTATTTCGACAACTAAGTTCTCATCATCATTAGGTAATATTAAACTCCTTTGACCGGGAAGTTATTGTGAAAAGTCTTTCTTTGGAGACTGTGGTTAAGCAAAAACTTAAAAAAGCTATATAATCCCTTACCACAATTACTAATCGTATCCTAAATACGTATTTCGACAACTAAGTTGTCATCATCAGTAGGTAATCTATTAAACTCCTTTGACCGGGAAGTCATTGTGAAAAGTCTTTCTTTGGAGACTGTGGTTAAGTAAAACTGTAAAAAAGAATATAACCCCTTACCACAATTACTAATCGTATCCTAAATTCGTATTGAAGTTATCGTGAAAAGTCTTTCTTTGGAGAGTATGGCTAAGTAAAAACTTAAAGAAGGTATATATATAATCTCTTACCACAAATTACTAACTAGCAATTACTACTTCACAATGACTTCCCGGTCAAAGGAGTTTAATAGATTACCTACTGATGATGACAATTTAGTTGTCGAAATACGTATTTAGGATACGATTAGTAATTGTGGAAAGGGGTTATATACCTTTTTTAAGTTTTTACTTAACCACAGTCTCAAAAAGAAAGACTTTTCACAATGACTTCCCGGTCAAAGGAGTTTAATAGATTACCTACTAATGATGACAACTTAGTTGTGGTTATTCGTATTTACGTATTTAGGATACGATTAGTAATTGTGGTAAGGGATTATATACCTTTTTTTAAGACAAACGGGAAGATGATATCCGCAACGAAGGCCTATTGACAAGCTTCCGAAAGACTAAAAAAATTCGAAAGTCGGTGGGCTAAGTGTATAGAATTCAATAGGAATTATGTTGAAAAATAAAATATATTTCTTACCCTAAAATAAGTATTTCATTGAAAAGTTATTCTTCTGTCATATCATCCTCATAAAATGCGAAAATTTATTTGATAGACAAGCTATGAAAATGAAAGCAATTTTCACTATATTAATTAATTAATGGTATGAATTACCTTACTTACAATACTATGTATATGTGGATATCTAGTTGAGAATACACTACCTGTAAATGAAAAAACGAAGCATTAAAATAAAGTTAAAAAAAACTGGAATGTAAATATTAGAAATAAATAGAACATATTATAGTTATTCTAAAATTTATTTAATAAATATATGAAATACAGAGTACTTAAAAACAATATAATTTCATATTTTAATCATAGTGCGAATTTTAAAATTTCAATTAATTACAATTAAGCTCGAAATATTTTGTTTATTTAATTCTTTTGGAATATGGCATGTACACAAGATTTATTTGAAATAACACCTGAATACGCTGAATACAAAAAGCTGTTTATACAAATTGAAAATCAATTCATAAATATTTAATTTGCACTCCGGCCAGTAAATTTTAATGCAAATAAACACATACAGGATACACAAAATTCATTACACAGTCAATGTAGAAGCGATATAATAATTATTGTAGTTAATTAGCAGACGCTAATTTTTAATGAATCTATTTCATTTTGCGATATATTTTTATAATTGGAACATCAGTTTAGCATAATGTGCATACTGTTAAATTTCATCTTCAGTAAAATTTAATCGGGTGACTTTGTGAAAAGCATTTACACAAATTAACACAGAAAAGTGTTATTGAATAGATGCAAATTTAATACGAAATTTTATTTCTTGAAGTTTATAGATATACTGGGTGGCATAAATAAATGAACACCCAGTATATTCTTAATGAAATTTCCAAGAAATATGTATTTTATTCGTATTAAGAAACGTCGAAAATGTTATTGAGTTATGATCGTAAAAATTCATATAAATACTAATAATGCGTTGATCCATCTCTTACTTGCTCAACTAGTCTATCAGGCTTACATGAAATTTTAGTGGTATGATATCCGAAACTTCTAAAATCCTTTCTTCAAGAACATCTACGTTGTTTGGATTTGATTTTGAATAACACAGCCCAACACACATTTTGATGCCAGCCATATTTGAACTGTTAACACATAATTTTTACACCCAAACAAACTGTCAGATTTAATCCATCAGATCTAGTTTTTGATGTACGCTATATTGATCTGGGGTACGTGTCCCCAAGAAAGCGAAAATCGTTTTTTTGGCCGATAAGGTCATGGCTACTGTTTTTTTGGAATTGCAAAGATGTCATCTTTATTGATTATATAAAAAGGGGAAAAGCGATAACCAATCATGGCCAATATTGTGGTGATTTGTTGACAGTCTTTGATCCAGAACTGAACAAAAATGATCGCATTTGTTGTAGAAAAGAGTGTTGCTCCATTACGATAATGCGCCTTCTTATTTGTTCGATATTGCTACAACAAAACTTATCCAATTGCGTTACTGCCTCATCTGCCATATCTGCCAGATCTAGTTCTGTGATTTATTTTTGATTTCCAAATTTCCAAAAAAGATTCCAGGCTGAAGAGCGACGGACAAATGAAGAGGCGATATCTGAGACAAATGCATATTTTGCAGAGCTGCCGAAAGATTACTTTTTGGTTGGTTTGACAGAATTGGAAACTCTTTGGGCTAAGTGTATATGTAGATTTGCAAGGGTATTATGTTGAAAAATAAAATATACTTTTGACTCCAAAATAACTATTTCATTGAAAACTTACTTTGTCGTCAAAGTGCCCTGATCAAAGTCTAATGTCAGACAAACGGTGTGTCAAAAAGCTAAACGGACATGCATAAAATAATACAACTTACGCAATACCAATTTCGTCTTTGTTTTGCTCAAGTAAATTCTGTGAATTGCGCAGCTCACAAGAAACACATGCATTTTCTTATGCTGTCCTTGTTATACAAGTAGATACTATTTCTTATTTGGATGCAGCCATAGTTCTTTGATAGAACTATATATTAGCGAGGCATAATTGAACTATACTTAAGTCTATAGATTCACATTAAATTTTAAATGTCAAATGTTGTCTGACAAGAATTGCCAGAATCTGACATCAAAAATAGCTTTGCATTTTTTTTGCTTTTTGGAATAGTATTTAATAATGTATGCAAAGTATTCATGTTGGAATTGTATTTTCGAAATGGTAAAAAAATCAGTTCCTGTAAAAAAAACGAAGCTGGTTGCTTAGGGCTAAACAATTTGCTGTGGGGTAATTTCCTGCATTTATGGCTATCAATTGATCTTTTCTTGCTTACGTTGATCTAGCTCTTCCTTCTTTATGTCTATCTGCCTATAACTTCCAGTGTCTCTACTTCCGCAAAAGTCTTGAAATTACAAATTAAGTTATATCAAAGCAGTTAACCACATTAACTTGCCTGGCTTGATTTATAAGCTTGCCAATAGCTATATTCGCTTCCATTTCAATTAAATGACGCCTTTCCATATTTTTAACGCAATATTGTTTCAAACAAAAGACAAAATGAATACCGAATTTGTTGTCTACGCCCTCGAATTAGCTCATAAAAAATTTAATACCAATATTTGAACTGGTTGAAAAATTCTAAAATTTCTTCCCTTTTAACAATTTTCAATTTTCGTCTCATCTTATCGACTTTTTTAAAATTTGTTATTCTTAAGTACTTTGCCTGCTAAAAACGATTAAAACTCATAGTTTACCCTCCAACAAATGCCAAAATGGCTTCGTTCTGAACACTACGTTTCGTCAAATTTTGAACATCTGACGTTTTCTATAAAGAAAAACTTTTATTGATGCAATCTTTAAGAAATTAAGGCAAACAGAAATTTTATCAACATGATTACTAGAGCTGGCTAATAGCGCCAACAGGCAGTGGTGTAGGTTCGACAATAAGTATTAGGTCGGCGATAGTGATATAACTTTCAGTATTACTTCGATGCTGTACGAAATCTGTTGTATTATACGTGTATGCTGCCGTAAGTACTATTTCGTAGTTCTACGTTGGTTTTAAAAATGTCGCAGTTACATATTGCTATGAATAGTGGGTTAGAATGAAAATGAACCACTATTCACACCAACTCTGTCCAGCTTTGATACTCAATCGGTTACTTTTCTTTTAATGAGACTGCTTTCCTCTCCGGGTTTCCAATGGAAAACGTGGAAAATACAATAATGTTAGTCAACTATTCTTATATTGGACGCCACTCAAAACTTGTATGAGAAAATATTTAATAAAGTCTTTAAGTTATTCAAAAACACAAAATAATAAAGGTAGAATTCAAAAACACAATGAATTGAAACGAAACTTTAATACATGAGTTAAAAAAAAAATTTAAAAAATGTCTTTATGAAGTATAAAGACTAATTTTGCATCATTAAACAAAATTATTAAGGTAAAATTATTATACGAATATTGACCGTTGCGTATAATTAAACTTCCTTATATGAATCCCGAGCAAAGTTAAAACTAATAAATTTCAAAGAAGTCCTTTAATTTCACCCCAGATCAACTTCAAAAAGTAAACAACAAAATACTGACAGATCCGAAACAAATCTCTAAAACATGCGCAATCGCAAGTAATAAAAAAACCATGAACACCAAGCGAACAAAATTTTTAAAGTTAAAGAAATTTTTTACGAGAAACTTTAAAAAACTTTCTTTGTCATCTATATTAACTACAATTAAACTATATATATCAAAATTCACAAATGAAAATACAATTTTAAATGCATACAAATTAAAATAATGATAATAAGTAATATCTTTCTTTTACTTACGTAAATAAAATGTGTTTTATTTTTTTTTACGAGACACCAGAGTCAGAAGAACGTACAAAAATAACAAAATTACGAGAATAACACACTCGTAAATATCACGGCAAATGAAATCAATCACCATCCACAATTTAATACAATACACGAAGCTACTAAGAAACTTATAAAATATAGAATTATATTTTACAAAATACGTCTTCACAATTCTAAGCACATGAAGTGTCTAACGGAAATATCCTGAAAATCGACGTACTATGACCACGCAAGTCAAGTAAAATATAATACATCAAAATAAAATCAGTATTCATAGATAATTTCACAAAAATAAACAGTGTCATCGAAAAATTATTAATTCAATATAAAATAATGTTTTTCAAAAATGTTGCGGGGAAAAATCCACTGCAATATGTCCCGAAAACGACCAATGTCTAATACTTTAAAAACTTTATAGCAGAAATGTTTTAAAATTCGATCCAAAAGAAGCTGCAGCTATCAAAAAAAAGCCAGGTAATATTTCAAGTTACTCAGGTTAAAAGTGATTTACAAACTATTTACAACAATTACTTCGAACTACACGAGATAATAGAAAAATTACAAATTGTGTCGATGTTGTTAGAGGATTCTCTCCAAATTATGGATGATGTTCACGTACAGGCGAAAAAAATGAGTGTGTAAAAGAAATATTTGAAAGTGTTTTAGACAAAGATTCCGATTTTCTCATATTAAGACGAATTTATGAAGGTGCAGCTAAAGATCTATTAGGCTGTTTCTCAGATAATTTTAAATATGTAAATAACATCATTAAAAATAGAATAGTCGTTTCCGGCATTTATTCCGGAAGTCGTACTAGCTTGACTGAAAGAACTGTGAAAACATATCTAATGATTGAAATATTTAACAGATGTTATCCACTTTGTGATTTTACAGAAGACTCTTAATACGGTAAGGGTAATGGGCACGTTTTATAATTCATTTCTTACCATTTATTTTATGTGTAAACTTTTATGGGGCCGCCACTGGTTGTCGGTGCAAATTCGCCGGACCTAATGATTATTATTTACCTGTACTTTTACAACATCCTTAACTTTTTCGATGAGTTTATTTCAATTACTAATTAATACTATTTCGAAGCGTTACGCAAAGTATAAAATCCATTCCTACGGCTTCACATTACCATAAAGAATTTAAGCAGTGTTCCCATTTGCAACAACTAAACTCAGCGATTACTTAATCTCGAAAAGGATGAACTGTTCCAAACTCCCATCTACATAATATTATGACGGCTTTTTTCGTCTGTATGATATTCCATTATACTTCAATTTACTATTCCGTCTGAGTATAATTATTTCCTGTTCTCAGATTTCTTTATTTTGATGGCGCAAACTGGGCCACGGACGTCCCTCAGAAGTAGTAATTTCGACGAACTTTACGAACGAGCTTTACAAAAGTCGAATACGAGAGAAATATACAATGCTCAACGCTTAATAATAGTTTATAATGATAAAGCTTAAATTATAGGAGGGGAACTCACACTTTACGCTGTACTTCGTAATAAATAAGGAATGAATTATTCAAAGAGAGTAGTGGGATATTATACTTAGTTAAGAAGTTTAAAGTTAAGGAAAACTTAAAGCATTTACACGGGAAAATAAGTAGTTTTTGGTTTAATCTTGACAATGAGAATTTTTTATAAATATCCATGCCGCGCTAGTCATATACGAGGTGTATGTTCGACAATAAGGAGTGTACGAGATCTGTTGTATATAAAAGTATGCTGCCGTAAGTACTATTTCGTATTTCTATGTTTGTTTTAAAAATCTTGCAGTTACATACGTTTCGAAAACGACCAATTTCGGATACTCTTAAAAACTTTATAGCAGAAACTGCAGCTGAAATTCCCGGAATGGGAAAAAAACATAATAAATTTTTGTTACAGCTTATTCACTACTATCCCCTTCAAAAGGCTCTACTTCCGCATGAGTACACCGATCCCAGCGACTTGACCATGACTAGAAGTAGTGCTGGACGTCTTCGCGTGTGAACGTGTTCAACACTGCCTGCGGTTCGGTCTGGATCTCCTCAATCGTCTCAAAACGGTGCCGCTTGAACTTCGGTTTCAATTTTGGAAACAGGAAGAAGTCACAAAGGGCAAGATTTGGGAAGTAGGGGGATGGGATAGTGCTGCCGTCTTCGTTGAGGCTAGAAAGTGATGTAACAAGTGACACATAGGTTTGTGCATTGTCGTGTTGTAGGATCCACGAAGTGTTGCGCCAGTTGGCAGGCCGCTTGCGTCGAAAGTTTTTTTGTAGCACCCTGTATATATGTACAGAGTGTCCTTGAAATAAAAAGACAACGTATGAAAAATGAAAAGATGCAATTATATAGAATGTAAATTCAAAATATTTTCCCAAAATTCCCTCTCATAAGCGAGAAAAATATGACAAAAATATTTATAAAATTTTAGTCACGCCACTGTGTGATTATAAAAAGTATCAGAGACGATATCTTAGAGTTGACTGACTATAACAAAAATAATAGTTTTGTTTTTGTCCATCTCATCCAGTTTGTATGTATGTACACATACGCTATAGCGTATGTGTGAGTAAGATATTTATTATTTATACACACACTGAATATTTTGAATTCATAGGCGTCACGCAATTTAATTTTCGGGGTATGTTAAATTTTGAGGTTCGCGTCGTAATTAAGTCACTATATTGTGAATTTATATCGCGTAATTATATGATCAATCGCGTACGCATATAATGTCCAATTAACGTTCTAACATTAGACTGCATTAGAAAGAATTCCGAGAATTGTTTGCGCCAATTGATTTAATAAAAAGTAGGTCCGAAGTCAGAAGACTCAAACTAGGTCAGAATATTTTAACTAAGACAGAAGACGCTAACTAGGTCAGAAGACTCTAACTAGGTCAGAAGACTCTAACTAGGTCAGAAGACTCTAACTAGGTCAGAAGATTCTAACTAGGTCAGAAGACTCTAACTAGGTCAGAAGACTCTAAGTATGTCAGAAGACTCTAACTAGGTCAGAAGACTCTAAGTAGGTCAGAAGACTCTAACTAGGTCAGAAGACTCTAAATATGTCAGAAGACTCTAAGTATGTCAGAAGACTCTAACCTAGGTCAGAAGACTCTAAGTAGGTCAGAAGACTCTAACTAGGTCAGAAGACTCTAACTAGGCCAGAAGACTCTAAGTATGTCAGAAGACTCTAAGAAGGTCAGAAGACTGTAACTAGGTCAGAAGACCTAAATAGGTCAGATAACTCTAAATAGGTCAGAAGACTCTAATAAGTCAGAAGACTCTAAATAGGCCAGAAGACTCTAAATAGGCCAGAAGACTCTAAATAGGTCAGAAGACTCTAAGAAGGTCAGAAGACTCTAAGTAAGTCAGAAGACTCTAAATAGGCCAGAAGACTCTAAGTAGGTCAGAAGACTCTAAATAGGACAGAAGACTCTAAGTAAGTCAGAAGACTCTAAATAGACCAGAAGACTCTAAATAGGCCAGAAGACTCTAAATAGGCCAGAAGACTCTAAGTAGGTCAGAAGACTCTAAATAGGTCAGAAGACTCTAAGTTGGTCAGAAGACTCTAAGTGTTTTTTTCCTGGAATTTTTTTTTGTGATTTTAATATTGAAGAAAAATGTTTTTCTCTCTTAAAATACATTTTAAAGTAATTAGTTTTTATTCTATTTTGAAATTATTTTCTCACATAGAATATTGTCTTTCTCTTTTTATTCACATTATAAAAAGCTTTTGTACAAAAAAATACTGAATACTTGAATCTGAGCAGCTGTTTAAAACGTAAACAATTCCTGGAAATTTAATTTGATTTGTGTCAGAAGTATTTAAATTCTTTATGCTTGGTAATTGATTGAAAAACATTTCTACCTTAAATAATATTGTTCCAAATGAAATACAAATAATGGTACCAAGAAAGTATGGAATTAAATTCCTTAAAATGCGTTTTCCGAAATTCAAAAAACATTTTCGATAAATGATAAAGTCTATGCAGACCAGGACAAATAATTCTTTTAAAAGGCTTACAAAGGGGATTATGTTGAATAAATAAAATTTTTATTCTAAAGTATTTTATCGTTTTATACAAGGTGTTCCGTATCGTTATGTTCAAATTTTAGGAGTGTTAAGTAGACTTCATTTCAAGTAACAAAACCACAAAACTTATATAATTTTACTCGACATTTCGCTGTTCATATTGCTTCTTTAGGATCTGGTAGCAAACCGATTCTCTTAGTTGCCGTTCTTCCTTATACCGTGTGAACGAGATAAGAAAACGACACTGCTGCGAAAGACGCGTCCCCGCCGCTTTACTTCTCCGATATGTTTATTGAATGTATAGTGTAGCATTTGATTGGACAAGCATAGGTCAGCATAAGGATAGGTCAGATGTAGGTGTGGTATACACATATTGTCATGGATTTTTCCATGGACAAGAAAGGAAAATAATTGAACTATATATTGAACTTTTTTCTGTAGTACATTGATTAAACTTATCTATTTCATTTTTGATGTTTATTTATTTCAGACGGGGATCGTTATAAATGTGTTTAATTTTGGGTGATGAATTTTGGTATGTTTGAAATTTTGATCCATCCTCGTATATTTAGGTTGGGCAGATGATTAAAGTTGCCGCTACCCCGGATATCGTATTATTATAAAATGTCTATTTTCTGTATATTTTTGATTTTATAGTTGGTGGGGATATCCGTGCGGATGTTGAAACTTCATTTTGGTAGAGATATCTAGACTTCTAAAGTGTCCGGTTGTTAGAGAATAAGATATTCAATTTTATTCTCTGTTTTAGTAAAATCGGGTTTTATTTTGTTTATGCATTTTATTCAGGTGCATGTTATGTTACTTCGATTTTTGCGAGATTTTGTGATTTTGGTTCGATATAAGTAAGATATCTCTCACGTAGTTTTTGTGTTATCAGTGCATAGATCTATGTAAGTTTGATAAAAATATTTAATTTATATAATTGATACTACGTTTGTTTCTATTATTATATTGTATGTATTATTTGTAATAATTTTGATATTTAAAATCGTATATGAGTATTAGAGAAAATTGTCATGTTTTTTGTAAGTGGAGTTTTTTCTTAAGGATAATATTTTACAACGTTTTAAATTCAGGTTGGATTTTTTTTATTGTGGGTTGACCTTGTCGTGTTATTTTGCGCACGACTAAAATTCAATTTTCGCGGGTTTTGAAAACTTTGTTGTTTTTGACATTTGATTGTAGGGGTTAAAGTAGAGGTCAAACTTGACAAATTTCGCTAGTATTTATTAGTTTTATATTTGTTCGAGAGTCACAGGGGGTTTTTCTCTGTGTGCGAGTCATTAATCACAAAGAGTGTTTCCTCCCATTGCTACTGTTAATGTTGCTTTAGCACCCTATACACTCGGTAAAGGGATTTTTTTCTTTTTTTTCTTTTATTAAAAATTATAAATTAGCTAAGTGTGACTTTTTATTGACATTTATTGTTTTACTTCTAACATAACCTGGACCAGTTCTGAGAAGAACGATCCGTGAGATGGGAGTTCGTGGATTCTACTAGACTGTACAGCCGGCAACATAAGTTGTAGTGTGAATAAAAAAATTAATAAGCAATTTAAAAGCACATTCCACTGCAATATGTATGATTGGATAAGCAATGATACGTCAGGAGTAGGTGTGATATATACATACGTATTGCGTATGTGTATACGCAACGTATTTCAAAGATGAGAGGTCTTACACCTGAGATAATAATGATAAAAATGCACAAATGCTGTACAATAAAAAAAAATATTCAGAGAAAACAGACGCATAATTTACCCCCCCCCTACTTTATAGACCTCACACCTTGTGGGTACGTTATATAATATGCGCCCTCCGTGTGGCGTATGAACTCTAGTTATAATTTAATCTTAATTCACGGTACCACTCTTATTCTCTTTTATTATAGTCAGACACTCATTAACGTTTCGATAAGAACTCCACGCCGTCTTCACTGGTGGTAGTCTGGGCCTGGCTAGTTAAATTGTATCTGTAACAACAACCCTCCAACACTAGTGAGTCTGAGAACTCACCCTATCGTATTACCGCAGTATATCGTAGTAAGTTATTCGAAATCTATTTTTGTTACTTGCTGGTAGCAAAGTTTCAAAGATTCTACTTTTAGAAATGCACAAGAAAGTTGGAATATCACTAGTCTAAGTGTGTAGAGTTGAAAGTCCTTTATGTAGACAAATAAAACGTTTTTTTTTTGCATCAACAAATAGTTTTTCATTTTATATAACCCTGGTATTCTTCTCAAATTTATTTTTGTTAAAAGAAGAATTAGCTAATTTATGGATTAGTAAATTAAGTGAAGACATTTTAGGTTGCTGACAGTATATCTAGCGTCAACTTTGATAAAACGTTACAATTTATTTAATGAACAGATTCATAGCGTATATAAATAGGGATAAATCACTATTTTTTTTTGTCATTTAGTTGGATAGACTAGTAGAAGGCAGACAACAAACGGCAATAAGACTGGGTCGAACATAAATTAACGTTAAAAAGCAAACACATATAGAGCGCAAGGAAAGGCAATGTACCATTTAAGTAGGCACAGAAAAAAGGACAGACAACACGAAATTAACAGAAACAAACCATAAACGCCCACGATATATCAGCGCGAAACTGTGTATAAGGCACAAAGTTTCCAATATTATGTTTTCTAAGTGAAAAACTTCCCTTAAGATGAAAACAAATACAAGACGATGAGTGTTTTATTAATCTTCAGGAAATGGAACTAGAATTTATGCTCTGTTGACACAAATTTCATCAATCTTTCCGACGTTTCGACTGTAAAAATATTACTCGTGTCCCATTATTCCGAGTTTATAGTCAACGGTGTACAATTGATGCACTTTGCCCTAAAGTGCACATAAATTTTAAGCTGTGATCCGCGGCGGTGTGATGCTCGCATATTACTCATTTTATTTCTGTTACTTGGAAACTTAAATATATTCCAGGAAGTTATATAAATTTGAATTTTCGAGTAACACCATTAAAACTACACGCGGTGGGTGTTTCAATAAATTACAATACGACGTTCGGGATATCGATTAAAGTGTAATTTTGATTTATGCTCACTACTTAAATATTTATTAATGAAATAGCAAAAATTGTTGGACTCTCCATGAAATATTCTTTTTAATAAAGGCAAAAACTATACCGTATGTGTTAAATATCATTAGGTCTAGAGAATCAACGTATGAGTATAGTTTGTTTCAAATTATAAGAATATAACTTTGAACGGCTCTAATGCTTTTATTGCACCACCTTCTGTGATGATAATTATTATACCTGGTCTCCTTATTGAACCGGTATGGTTTACCTATTTGCAACGTATGAATCTAGGGGCCGTTCAGTAAGGAGACCAGGTATAATAATTATCATCACAGAAGGTGGATACTGATTGACTGGAAATTTTGCATTCAGTCTAGCTGCGGCCGTTACAGTTTGAAAGCGTACAATAAAATTAATGTATAATGGCTCTTTATACAACCACTGAAAAGCTTCAGTTAGTAAAATGGTTTTATGCTGGCAAGTCTGCAATGGAATGCATGAATTTGTTTGCGTTGACTTTTGCAGACCGTTCTGTACCTTGCAGACAAACAATTTATAATATTATAAATAAATTTGAAACTTGTTTCTGTCTCAATAACTGTGCGAAATGCAAACCAAGAGATGTATCACCACAAAAAAATTGAGGAAAGAGAACGGCGGGATGTATTAATTTGTAGTATTGTGGAAATTAATAACACGAGATCTACTACAAGTGCAGCCGAGGAATTGGGTACAAGTAACACAACTATTTCACGTATTTGGAAACGTAATGGTTTAAAATGTTTCAAATATTCGAAAACTCAAGAAATATTTCCCGAGGACAATTTCCGGAGAATGGGTTCAAATTCTGTTATCTCTTTGATAAATGCATGTATGGAAATATTTAGGAAACTACTAAATATATGTTTTTCTGCTCCGATATGTAAACAAAGCGAGAGGAATGAATGAGCCATAAATTTTTTCCTGAAAGAGGATTACTTTCTTTGTATTATTGGCAATAACAGATGCACCTGCAAAACATATTTATATTATAGTATCCAATATAATATTTAGTACACATGCTGACATGATTCATGTCACCATGCACCGGGCACACAGTCTGCCGTCTTAGTAATAATGTAAGCTTGTTAGGTATAATAATCATAATTTATTTTGCCCAACAAACTAATCCAAATAGGACAACAAAATTTTGACTATGTGACAAAACAATACACAATAGTATTTTATTTATCAAAAACGAAAAGTGACATTTTAAAGGACAAGAAATTTGTTTACGGCCGATGCGTCAGCCGATGACGGAATTACTTGCAAGGACTTTTAAAAACACTTTTCGTTCGTGGCGAATACAACGGTTTATTTTAAGTTTAATGAATTTTAAATAAAAAGAAATGAATTTATTTTATACTGATGTCAAAAATGACATGTATACCTCGTAGGAATTATTCTTAAAAATCTTAAAAGTGGTAAACTAATATTTACATAGCGATTAAGGTTTACTACAAATAAAGATGAAAAAGTCGCGTTAATTTTCTGTATTTTATTCGATTATTTGTTTTAAAATGGATACAAATTAGATATCTCAAGATATTCTGGAGGAAGCTGATCGCTTGAAGAAAAATTTGATGCCACATAAGTCACGAAATCAATACGAATAAATTTGAAGTATGTTTACAAATGAGTAATAAATAAAATAATATTTATTACAGATAAGGAATAATATTATCCATTTCCTCTTTATTGTTATAACAATAATAAAATATCAGGTGTACATGTAATTCTGGTATCTTTACTGTATATCTTTACATTATTTATACAATTCGTAAACAGTTGCTTTAAAAATATGACAAAAATTGTCTTTTCCAAAAAGCTCTTTCATAAAATTCTGAATGATTACATGGAGATGTGCTATTTATAACATTTCTTTTGTTCCTAAAACAGCACCATTTCCAGAATGGTCTGAAGCAAAGGTGTGTGTGCCTTGTCACAAATTCTAATGTAACGTCCCAATACCGTCTTTAGTATGTGAATCAGAGTTGGATTTTTGCGTTATGCATGACACACGTTAGGTTCAATTGAGTACCCTTCGCGTGAAGAAGAACGTGTCGAGTCCAACTAACCCTTGGCTTCGAACTGGTTTACGAGAGCTGTTATTCCGAGACCTTGATTCGGAATAATGTAGGACTCTGAATTGGAGGACCGTCGGGACCTACCACTCGCCAAATGCCCGGATAAGAGAAAAGAATCGCGAACGGGGAATTCGAAATGGAATGATAATGCTTTTTCGTATTTACTTGTCTCGTCTCTGTGGCACAAACCAAACTGGATATTATTTTCTGTCTTTCTTGCTAACACTCTGCGTGTGGCTTTTTGTCCAATATCTAAATGTACGCATCCGGCATTATCATAAATTTATAGTATTATGGAGGGAGAGGAAGCCTTCGGCATTCCTTTTGAGTTATTGACGCTTAAATATAATGAAATAGCAAGCGGATACCTTTTGAAGAAACAAATTCAATAAGTTAGGTATCTCTTATTAGGCCGGTACTATATATATTTATTTTTCATTATTTTGACGATTCAATAGAAAAATATCACGTATTTTAAACGTCCAAATATAATAATTTTATTCAAGAATTATAGGAAAGTATATAAACTTATTTAATCCGCTTTCTATACTTCATTAAATTAACGCCAGAATTTTTAGTTTGTGACAATTGTGAATAATAAGTTGCAGATGTCGGTAATGTCTAACTAATTCGTAACTAACCTACTTTGACACTAGATGTCACACAGTACTAATGTGATGACTGTAAACTTCAAGTAGTGAATTATTTGTTTGCAGTGTTTCGTCTTTGTTAATTTTTTTATTTGTTTTACGTTTATTATGCAATTTGTATTTATATAGAATGAAAGAGCACAGTGTTGTGTAGCTATCTGTAATTTCACACTTTCATTTACAAATGGTAAGTCCTTTGTGAGTTTTAGTTTTCTGATATCTTCGCTGATATCTAGGAGATCCAGAGCCAGTGAATTTGGATCGCATCTTACATATTCTTTTAATAAATAATCTTTAAGAATTTACGTGACTTTTGTACCAAATTATTGAACCCTTTCCATAATAAAACTTAGATACAATGTTATCAGTTTTATAAATATAAACATTGCCGTCTTTAAATACAATAGTGCCATTCTAAATCCGATATTCATATTTTATATTACTTACTTCTAATAAAAAAATATATTCACGTAATACACATGAAATTTGAGTATGATTTTTAAAATGGGTTTGTAAATGAATCTAATACACATCTTGATTTTTTAATTATTTACTTGAATGTATAAAAAGCTTATTTTGTACAAGGTATTGACTTTAGCATACAGGATGTTGTAGCATTTATAACATAGACTGCTATTAAGTATGTGAATATACGGTGTACATGTAACTTCAATAGAAGTACATATTTGCATTCTGAATATTTTGAATTCATAGGCGAAACATAGGCGACACAATTATCACAATATTTTTTATGAAATTTATCAAACCATAAAGGAATCCGAAGAGGGATTATCCTGCGTTAATTTGCCCAAAAGTGGACGACCAAGAATTTTGAGCGAAGTAATGTAACAAAGAGTGATTGAGACCGTTAACAACAGAGTTGGAATTTCACAACGAAAAATAGGTCGAAGATTCGGCGTTTCAAAGACCACTTGTTTTTCGAACAATTTCCTGAAATAACGTTGTGTTTCGATAACGAAGGAAACCACCAAATTGTACCGCGGCCCAGTTAGAAAGAAAACCTAGGTGCATCCATTTTGTCAATAAACTTTGTAATGTTTGATGAGAAATACTTCACCTTGCCCCATTTAGAGATGAAGAGAAACGACGGTTTTTATACCGACGACATAGAAAATACACCAGACAATGTCAAATTAAATAGTAAATGCAAATTTGAGGAAAATTTTAGTGTGGTGGGGCATTTCTGGAGCCGCAACCGTGTATTGGGTTGTATTCGCGGAGAAGTCTTAACTGCACAACTTTACAATCTAAGATACCTTTCTAAATTACTTCAGTTCTTAAATACACATCATGACCATGATGATATCATGTTTTGGCTGATCTAGCTTTATGCCATTATGTCATTAGAGACTGGTATAATGCAAACAACATAAATTTTCGAAAAACCAATTAGCATATCGATGCGAGAGCTCGCATCCGTTGTTACAAATATTACAAATCTGCATAAAACAAATTTGTATCTGTACACATGGACACACAGTACGTATTTACCAACGCTAACTTCAACCACAGACGCATGCGACCAGAAAGCGAACTTCAGCCGTTACTTCATAAACCTGTGTATTGTTAAAATTGTTAGACAGAAACGCATGCGCCTGTGGTTGGTCTATGTGTACAGATACAGATTTGTTTTATGCAGATTTGTATTATTTGTAACATAAATTTCGTTCCTAAATTAGAGAATCCTCCCAATGTACCTCATCCTCGACCAATTGAGGAATTTTGGTCAATATCGATCAGAAAAGTGCATGAAAATGGATGGGAAGCTGCAAATGAAAACCAATTACGACGTAGAATTTTTCGAAAAATGCGAAAAATTGATCCTGGTGTTGTCCAGAGGATGAGGGGACAAATCAGAAGAAAACTGAGAACCATCGAAGATTAATGGCCCACTATCAATAATTTAAAGATTAAATATTTATATGATTGTTTCGGCCTTTACTTGATGAAATTCCATTATAACTATTAAGATAAAATAAAACAAATTTTATGAATTTCACTTTTTAATTATCACTGTAACGAGTCGTTTCGCACCAACCTGGGCTTCGTCAGACATATAACTAACTTATTTACAAAATATTTTTTATATTAAACACAAGTAAACAGTAACAAGCAAAAACACATGTTTTATTTTAAAAAATAGTCAGAGGGATGGGTGCTTTTTATTACGGGATGTCTATACAAAACTTTCGCTACGGTTTATAAAAAAATGTACTGTTCTTAAGTAATAAAACTAAAGGTTTACATTATATTACAGGGATAAAGAATTCTATGGAAAAATACAAAAATACTATACACTATGTAATTGTCTGCAAATCAAATAAATAGATTAAGTAAGGGTGAATTATTTGTTTCTAGTTGATCATTTAAGATCTTGTCAGTTTTCTTTATTTTATTAATTTCCAGTGACTCTAATAAATTAAGTTTTTTGCCCTTATTTTCTATATGTAATATTTTAAATTCTTTGTTAAAAATGTGGTTCGTTGAATTGATTTGAGACGCATATGAAGAGTCACTTTTATTATTTCTAAATGAAGAAAAATGTTCTTTGACGCGTACTTCAAACGATCTGCCTGTCTGTCCGATATAAGTCATAGGGCATAACATACATAACACTTCTTGCCATCCGATACAACACAAATTAGCGGCTTATCACAGTCTTATACATAGATTAATAAATACTCCGTTGAACCAAACAAATTTCGAGAAAGAGTTAAATTTAATTAGACAAATAGCTATCAACAATGGATATAAAAGTAATATAATAGATAACATTTTAAATAAAAAACTCCGTACAAAAGCCATATCACAAGTTTACCCAATATTAAATAATAACACCCAAAAATTTAAAATGATCACGTTTATAGACTCTTCAAGCACAAAAATTTGTAAATATTTAAGAAAGTTTGACATTAATACAGCGTTTAAAACTAATAACAATTTATCCAAATTTATAAAAAACAATAAGGATTTAACAAACAACAATAAAAAGTCAGGGGTCTATGAGTTAACCTGCGGTAGTTGCCCTATGACTTATATCGGACAGACAGGCAGATCGTTTGAAGTACGCGTCAAAGAACATTTTTCTTCATTTAGAAATAATAAAAGTGACTCTTCATATGCGTCTCATATCAATTCAACGAACCACATTTTTAACAAAGAATTTAAAACATTACATATAGAAAATAAGGGCAAAAAACTTAATTTATTAGAGTCACTGGAAATTAATAAAATAAAGAAAACTGACAAGATCTTAAATGATCAACTAGAAACAAATAATTCACCCTTACTTAATCTATTTATTTGATTTGCAGACAGTTACATAGTGTATAGTATTTTTGTATTTTTCCATAGAATTCTTTATCCCTGTAATATAATGTAAACCTTTAGTTTTATTACTTAAGAACAGTACATTTTTTTATAAACCGTAGCGAAAGTTTTGTATAGACATCCCGTAATAAAAAGCACCCATCCCTCTGACTATTTTTTAAAATAAAACGTGTTTTTGCTTGTTACTGTTTACTTGTGTTTAATATAAAAAATATTTTGTAAATAAGTTAGTTATATGTCTGACGAAGCCCAGGTTGGTGCGAAACGACTCGTTACAGTGATAATTAAAAAGTGAAATTCATAAAATTTGTTTTATTTTATCTTAATAGTTAAATATTTATTGTTAATTGTTGTAATATATAATTTATAAAGTGGAACAGTTTTGAGAAAATAATCAAAATCAAAAATTTTGCCGAAAACTTTGGGACAACTTTTGGAAAACATGTAGAGCTTTGCTAAAGACTCTTTCTTCTATATTACACGAGGCATTATCTTTAGTTCGCATTTTACTATTTTTACTTAATTTATATGTTGTTTATTATGTTTTTATTTAATGTAATTCGATAATACTCTCCAGTTCAATATGATTACGTGTAAACACAGATATAGAATTTACATATTAGCCTACTATATACCGTATAAACAGGAACCAAAATTAATCCTATGCAAAACTATTACTCGTGTGACAATATGTACATGTTTATTAAACGTGTTAACCGATAGAGATTGAAAGTGAAGTTTCTTAGCAAGTAACATCAGTTAGCCACACCTGCTTTCGCGAATCTGTTTCAGTATATCTCGCTTCGTAACTCGTTCTACTGAATCATATTATTCGCCGACAACCCGCCGGAGTATCTTGATGCTCCCACTTGTTTACATCACGTATCGGAATGGCAAGAAATATTGTGTAAACATGTGTTTTCGTATGTAATTCTTGTAGAATACAAATTAAGTTTGTTTGTTTCCACTTTTCTAATAAAGTTATATCGATTATAAACATGAATGGATGCAAACGGTAATATTTCAATTATTTTTCAATTATCAATTTTACAAGAAAATTACACCAAATCTTATACATTTACACGTATGATACAAAGGAATTGAATCGTTGTTATTTAGTTAAAGATTTAGGAGTACGTTTTGATAGCAAATTAACTTTTATTGAGCACATTAAATTAGTTACGATGTCAGCTACTAGTCACTATTTTAAAAACCGCCATTCTCGGTTGGCTCACAGAGGCGTGAACAAACGAGAGGTTCGCGAGACTTACTTTACCAGCGTTACGCATGCTATGTGTATGTAGTCATGAACAGCTATGATAGTGTGAAATTGTTCACAGAGTTATACACGTATTCACGAATATCTTGTAACGGACCCCGTCCTAAAAAAGCCACAATTGCGTCTATTAAAGAACTTTATGCCACGCGAACGCAAATTGTGTACTTTTGAATGATCCCTGCTCGGGCGCCATTTTGTAATACATTTGTCGTCTTGGCGGTGTGGACGGATAATGAAAAACTTTAACAAGGGGCGTCCCGACGTCCCAGGGCGAAAAAAATGTTATTTCTAAGTTTCGTTAGTGGTCTCGATTATGTCCTATTTCGGATCTGATAAATCATACGGAAACAGGATGGGATTAGCTTTACTTGACACAACGAGGAAAATTTATGAATAAGACAGGTCTACAAAATTAAACTTTTTGACATATGTTTTTATTTTGAAAACTGATTTTATATAATTTTGGTAGGCTGATTTCAAAAATTCTATGCATTTATTTGTATCACGTAAGGTTTTTTTGCAAATACTAAATGAAAAAAAAACGATATTTCTAAAAAAAATTATTTGTTTATTGAGTAAAAAGGTGGAATACAAGTTAAAAAAGTGGAAAAAAATACTTTACTCAGTCTTTTTTAAGTGAAATCTTTGTCTGTTTGCCAGAAAGCTGCGTTCCCAGGACATTCGGTTGTATGTTTTTAAGGGCATATCTCGTTTTAACATCCAGCAGTAGTCCGCCATCATCGTTATGCTCCATCTGCCTTGGTATCGCCGTTCCATTTCCTTAATGTCTTGGTGAAACCTCTCTCCCTGTTCTTCGCTAACTGCTCCAAGATTTTCAGGAAAATAGTTCAAGTGTGAAAACAGGAAATGCACTTTCAAACTCATATTACAACCTAGACGATGAAAGTGTTGTAACATATTTTGAACAATATTTTCGTAGTTTTCGTCCTTAGAGTTCCCAAGAAACTTATCAATTACTTCTTTAAATGAAACCCAGGCGTTTTTTTCGACATTGGTCATTGTGTTTTGAAAATCCTTGTCTTTGCATAATGTTCTTATCTGCGGCCCAACAAAAATACCTTCTTTTAACTTGGCATCGGATAAGACTGGAAATGTCTCGCACAAATATTTAAAACACTGTCCATTTTTGTCTAGGACTTTAACAAACTGCTTCATCAAGCCAAGTTTGATATGGAGAGAAGGCAGTAAAACTTTTTTGGGGTCAACCAAGCTATCTCTTAATACATTTTTGCTACCAGATGTAAGGCTTGTTCTAGAGGGCCATTCTATTTGAGTCCAATGTCTATCCCTTGCTCGACTATCCCACTCACAAATAAAGCATGGCAATTTTGTATAACCTCCTTGTTGTCCTAGTAGCATGCACAGCACTTTAAGGTCACCGCAAAGCATCCACTGATGTTCTTGGTAATTTATTTCCTTTAAAAGTAGTTCAAAATTTTCATACGTTTCCATTAAATGTACCGAATGGGCAACGGGAGCCGAGGCCAGCTCGTTACCATTGTGCAATAAAACGCCTTTTAAACTACGCTTACTTGAGTCAATAAACAGGCGCCATTCTTCTTTTACATACAGCACATTTCCTAATTTTGAAATTAATTCAGGAATATTGTTGCAATACACTAGCGGTCCGTCTTGAGTAAAATATTGACATAACTCTTTTTCGCGATCCCGGTAAAAGCTTGATGTGACGCCAGGTGCCAGTAAATGTTTCTCACGAAGTCGGGAGGCTAACAATTCGGATGCATCCTTTGGAAGGTGCAAATCTCTAATTAAATCATTTAGTTCGCTATGGTTAAACACTTCGGGCTGTCTGAAATCTGGTGTGAAATCTGAGTCATCTGGGTCGCAATTAGATTCCTCTGATTCTGACGATATGACGTTTTCTAGTGCTTTTGGGGCGGTAGGTATCGGTACATCTGGTCCATGAGGAACTGGTCGAATAGCAGAGTCAAGTCATACACAATTTGTTTCTTATTTTTTCTGTTGAATCCTTGAACATTACACGAACAAAAATAACAATCATCACTGTGATTTCTAGGCTCCCGCCATACCATAGGAACACCAAAGCTTAAACATTTCTTCCTACCTTTTTGTCAGTTTCTTAATGCTTCAACGAAAACGGAACAAACAGTATGAGGAGCCCAGGACTTGTCTTGGTCGCCAATTTTTACACCAAAATAAGCGTGGTATACATTTTTCACAAACGAAGTTATAGTTTGCCTCTGCTTTACTACGACATAACTACCACAGATATAACAAAAGTTATTCGGATTGTTCACACAATGTCTTCTTTCCATATTTATACGTTCTAGAACACTTAAAATACGCAACAACGAAGACAACAAGCGCGCGGACACAGTAGCACGACGACTAACACAACCAAACTGCACATAAGCAGGTTTCAACGTTGTATTGACGCTTCTGCGCCGACTCTGTTACTTTGCTGAGAAATCTAATATTAACCAGTGTTGCCAAATCACATTTAATTTCATAAAAATCAATTAATTTAAAAATCATGCCTAACATGGAACAAACATATTCTTGTCCTAGGTAAGTATATTAATAAATTAACATTTTTAAGATATAGAGCGCTATAAAAAGAATTTACGTGATAGAGCAAAAATATGGCGTTTTTTGGAATAAGGGCCTCCAAACATATACAAATTAGCAAACAGCTTTCAAACATCAAAATCACTGTAGACCTGTGTAATTAATGACAAACTTCATTAATTCCCGTTTTAACTTTAATCGCTTAGTCCGAACGGCTTACTATTGGATCGGGTTAATGCAGATTTCGTGTGAAAGCGCGTAATTATAGTTGCAATTCGAACGGAAAGAAGTTTTCTAAATAACGCGCACTTTTATTTCAGTAAAGCCAACGCAGTGACGTTACGGCTGGCCTATCTAAGTGACGATTTTTAATAAATATCCCTACATTAACGGCATTAGCTACCTTACACACCCTTATTCGCCTATCGCTCTCTATAATATTATAGGCTTCTTCATCATTTTAATTGTCAGCCAAACTTTTATGTGCATTCGCCTATTGAATAATTACATCCAACAATACATAATTAGTACGACATATAAATGAATCTGATTTCATTCTATTTACAGAATCTAATACTTATATGAAAGATTTCGGCAATTTTAAAGATATTCTGTCGACGGTATTGGTAGAGTTATCAGATGTCCTGCATTATGATTTCTGTTAGATTTTTTTTTTAAATAAATATATACTTCTGATGAGTCTCCTATGTTACAGGAACGTGGAACTAACGGATCCTTTTAATATGATGCTAGAAAGAGTGCATTCGATACGTCAAATCAAAGAAAGGAACGAGATCCTTTCTGGCACAAAAAAGCTTTGGCAACAACAAACGGTTTACTTACGACAAAAATTTCTCATTACTTCCCGAATTGAATTCTTTTGTCAGACGCAATCAGGTTTTCGTATAAATGAAAGCGATAAAGGCAATATAATATGTTGGTGGAAAGAATATTATATGTTAGGTTACGTAAGAATGGAATTCAACAAATGTGCGTAGTGAAGATTGACATGTTTCATCCAGAGACTGGACAGTTACGGTACCTTTTAAAATAGGATTACGATGTATAAAAGCGAATATATTGCATTGTAAAAAAATCGTACACGAAACTAAATATTTCGAAAAATATGAATTTGTGTTAAAATAAAAGATACTTAAGATTAATAATTTAATATTACGTGTTAGTTTTCATCAGTTTCGTCAGTTTTCGTCAGTTTCAGGAAACTGAAGGGTGCAATGACTACGGGTCCAGATGCTATTCCTTCATTTTTCGTGAAGGATTGTGCTGAGTGTTTGTTAAAGCCGTTGACACTCATTTACAATTCAATCATTTGTCAGAGGGTATTCCCGGATGAGTGGAAAAGAGCGAGAGTGACACCTGTGCTTAAGTCTGGATCGCGTGCGGATATAAGAAATTATCGGCCCATTTCCTTGATCTCCAACTTTGCTAAGATTTTTGAGATGATACTGTACACCGAAATCTATAATCATGCAAAGCCATATATCTGTATTAATCAGCATGGATTTTTGAAGGGCCGATCAACTGCGACCAATATAAGCAACTTTGCCCAGCTAGTATCTGAGGCCCTTGATGAGTGAAAACAGGTTGATGTCATTTTTACAGACTTTAGCAAAGCTTTTGATTGCGTACAACATCATATACTTCTGCGGAAGTTGGAGCGGTTTGGACTCCATACCGACTACCTGCTTTTACTCAGAGGTTATTTAACTGGGAGGCAGCAATACGTTGAATATGAGGGAATCAGGTCACGAACTTATCTTGCCCGGGGTGGAGTTGCACAGGGTTCGAATCTAGGTCCACTGTTGTTCATACTATTTATAAATGATGGGTGTGATAAATTTGATTCTACCTGTTTACTTTATGCTGACGATTTAAAAATTTATCGGATAATAAATACTTCTGCTGACAGTGATATCCTGCAGAGTGATTTGGATCAATTGTGTGCTTGGTGTCAAAGAAATTGTATAAATCTTAATGTTGGAAAATGTAAAGTAATGACATTTTCTCGAAAAGCTGTCAATGTTGAATACAACTATGAAATTAACAGTGTAAGTCTTCAGGGATATACGGAGGTTACAGATTTGGGAGTAGTATTTGATAGTAGATTAACCTTTAATAAACATATCTTTCATATTTATTCTCACTGCTGCAAATTGCTAGGTTTTATAATGCGATCTTGCAAAGACTTTGTAAATATTGACACGATTCCTATTTTGTATAATTCCTTGGTTCGTAGCAGGCTTGAGTATTGTTGTGTAGTTTGGTCACCAGCGTACTTGAAATATGTTAACCTGCTTGAGTCACTACAGAAGAGATTTTTAAAATATTTGTATTTCAAAAGGCATGGTGTATATTCTGCTTTATGATATGATAATTTGCTGGAACAATTTGGTTTTAATGGTTTATCTAATAATAGAAAAATTATTGCGTTACTACATTTGTATAAGTTGGTTCATAATATTATAGATGATCCGGTGTTTTTGTCACGGCTTCGATTTTATATTCCTCGTTTCAACACTAGAAACTAAATTACTTTCCTAAACAGACAGGCTGCAACTAATTCATATAAAAACTCCCCACTTTATAGAATGTGCCATTTATATAATTCATGTAATTATAATTTAGATGTATTTGGCGATAATTACTGCAGGTATTTGGTTTCTGTGAAAGAATGTATTTGTTTTACTTCTTATATTTAATTTAGTTTAGGATAATTTTTCCATTGATACGCACGTTATGTTTAATGCTTATATACATGTATTTATATTTATAACCCCATAATTGGATGTATTCTGTTGGGTTAATAAACGGTTATTATTATTATTATTATTATTATTATTATTATTATTATTATTATTATTATTATTATTATCTTTCGTAATCCATTTATTAATGTTTTTATAAGCTTGCCTTAGTTAAATAGCAACTTTTCAACTACCGTTATAATATTCCAAAATATGCTTTATCGTATATCAAACAACAGTCTCGGCATGTAAGCTACGAATTCGAAATAAAGACTGGGGACGCTATTGTCCTTCTAGAGCTATACAGCTTAAACGTTCAAAAATTCAAGAATTTCACCTATTTTCACAATTTTCTTTCTACGAAATCATACTGAACTTTCAATATGTTTTACACATATTCGTCGTTTATCGACTCATAATTTATTCAATTAGATAAACCGTGCTCAAATAATCCAAATATGACTTTTTTCTGAACCATGCAATTATAGTCATATTTAAAAATTCCTAGCCGCTAACCCCCATATTGCCCGTCAAAATCAATGCTGGATTCGTTTTCTATGCCCTCAAATTAGTTTGTAAAAAAATCAACACCTACATGTGTTCCATATGTTCCAAAGCGACGAAAAATCGAATATTCCTTAAGGGGTACCTCTCTAAAAATTTTCAATTTTCGTCTTATCACCGATTTTCTTGAAATTTTGCACTGATATATATTTTTGTCTGCCAAAAACGATCCTGACATTTAAATTCCAGTAAAACACATAGTTTACCCTCCAGCGACCAAGAATCGAAAATTTCTCAAGTTTTCAAAAATTATCAATTTTCATCTTATCACCGATTTTCTTGAAATTTTGTACTGATATATATTTTTGTCTGCCAAAAACGACCCTGACATTTAAATTCCAATAAAACACATAGTTTACCCTCCAGCGACCAAGAATCGAAAATTTCTCAAGTTTTCAAAAATTTTCAATTTTCGTCTTATCACCGATTTTCTTGAAATTCTGTACTGATATATATTTTTGTCCGCCAAAAACGACCCTGACATTTAAATTCCAGTAAAACACATAGTTTACCCTCCAACGAACGCCAAAGTTGACAAAAATGTATTGCACTCAAACAATATATTTGATTGTGCCAAATTACCTCCAACAGAGAAAAGATGACAGCGCTAGCCTTCTATGGGCGATTTCTATATTCTAATCTATAAAGGAGAAACAAATCTTAAAATAGTAGATCTATCAAATTATGCATATTCTTAATCTACACTATAAGCAAGCTTTGATTTGATATAAGATATGACTAATTTTTTAACATTCGAAATTTGTCCTAATTCGACAGCCCGATGACGTGACACCTCGTTCAACGTTTCAACTTTCTTTATAATAATATTCTAAAATATACTTTATCATATATCAAATTACACGTCTTGAAGTGTAGATTACGAATCTGTCAAAAATATAGGTACGTTATTCTTCCTTTTGTGCTGTTCACCCTCAAGTCCAAATGTCCACGAATTTCATCGATTTTCGCGATATTTTTTCTACTAAACTGTACAATTCCTGCGTTTTAGCTTTCAATGTGTTATATATACATTTTCTCTCTAACGTTTGATAATATTTACAATCAGATAAACTGTGCCCAAATGATTCAGAATTCGTTTTCTACGCGCGCGAATTAGTTTATTAATAAATAAACACCAACATGTAACATGTTCCAAAAATTAAAGATTTGTAAAGGTACAACCCCTTCAAAAAATTTTAATTTTCGTCATATCACCGATTTTCTTGAAATTTAGTATTCTTATCTACTGTTGCTTGTTAAAAACTATTCTACCATTACATTCGAGTAAAACTCATAGTTTGCCCTACAGCGAAAGCTAAAGTTGTAACATCTAACATGTTACGAGATTATCTCGTGTTACCTGACAGGATAAAATTGTTTACTTGGCACAAGAGAACCTTTGTGACGTCACTTCGATAACCAGACTGATGACGTCGTAACACAGAAACGCAAATGTCTGCGGGTCAAGGGACCACTAGCTAAATATGTGGTGTATGTCCATGTGTACAGATACAGATATATCTATGCGTATTTGTATCATTTGTATATAATTGTTTACATTCAGAATAGGAATAATATTACAGTATTATGTATAATTCCTTTCAGCATATTAGATTTTACCGTAAAGGAAAATACATTAATATTACTAAACACAATTACGCACCACGAGAAAATCCTGAAATTTCCTCGAGATAACATATTTACTTGATGGAGATGCCGAAGAAGAGATATTAACACATAGAGTTCATCGATCGTCGCGCTACATTGCTCGCAATTACTTTCTCGAGGAATAATTGGCAATCAAAACGTCAAATCAATGACGGTTAACTGTCTGTAGAGTCTCCGAGGTGCCATTTCATGAGATTGATGAGTATCAGACATTTAAAGGTAATTACCCAAGCTTCGATTTTTGTCACCGTATTGCGATTTTTACAATCTCGATTACGAATAAGAGAATCCATTAATTTCAGTTTACGACAAGGAAAGATGCTGCGAGAAAAGAAAAGTCTGATAAATTTCATTTTCAGTGAAGAAATTAAAGTCATAGTAATTGTTTTACGTTTAAAAGACAGAGATTTTGAAACAGATCATCTTTACGAGGGGGGGAGAAATTCGCGTTTTTCTTATAGAGAAAACCATCAATATTACAAGAAAACTATATTATTTTCCGCCACTTAGTACATTAAAAGAAATTATTTAAGAAGACGTACATGTCGTACATACGAGGTTCGCCCAGACAGTTATTTTGCCTCCAACATTTAGTACTTGAGAATGAGATCACATTTATAATGTTTTTATATATCTTCTTCATATTCGACTCTCCTTCAAGCTATTGGAATAATCAGTAAAACAGCCTCTTTCAGTCATCGTCATCATGCTCTCACAGTAATAGTAATTATACCGTATTTAAAAGGCTCCGTGCTCTACCTAATAATCTAATATCCGATTCTTACCAAAAATATATAAAGAATGTCGAGCAACCTATTAAATCTGATCCTTGTTGTATTTAGCCTTTCTTGCAATGACGGCAAGGAACTACTCGCATTTCTGGAGTTAAGCATGACGATCTTAATGAGATGGATAATCCTCAAGATATTGTTAATTCCATAGCTAAATTTTTCTCTAGCGTATACCGTACGGAACTGTGATGAGAGAACGGCGGAGAGGTAAACGATACCCCACCAAGTACACTAGATAAGAGAGAAGGGACAACTATAGCACCAGGCGCCAGGCGTGTCTGTACCCAGTCTGTGCCCAATCAGATACGTCGACGATAGATGTGCAGAGTAATTATCAGAGAACGGATGCAATTTCCATAAAACGCAATCGGCAATTGGAATTGTGTATAACGTCGCTCAGTACATCCCGGCGTAATTCAATGAAGTATTTGTTTGACTTACTCGGCCACCTGCTCTCGCAGCGATAACAATGGACAACCCAGCTATTGTATTCGGAGAATATAGTGTTTTCAGTGGTGTCGTTTACGTAGATAAACTAAATAAGTTTATCGTATTTCGTAAGAGAAATAGCACGTACATTCCTTTTCTTTTCATTTAAGCAACATCTTCCAATTATTTTCACGTAAGTGTGCATAAAATTTCTTCTTCTTCTTCCTCTTTCCTTAAGACTTAGTCTTGTTTCTTCTATACATACATAGCATAAAATTTCGTTATTTAATTTCGTTTATTTGGATCTAGAATATTCTTACTTTTTCAGACAATGGAAGAGCGTCGAGAATAGCATCGTGAAACAATGGCGAGTTGGATTGAGGGCCATACTGATTATATTATTATGTACATTGCCAATGATTCCGAAATTTATTGTGAAGTGTGTGAAACATTATTGAAAAATTGCAATAAATCAACCGTAAAACGTCACGTAGGATCGTTAAAGCACGAAAAAAATTGAACCCGTTGGAATCTGACAATTTTAACGAAGCTAATATTCCTTTATTTAAATTGAACAATTCAATTTTGAAGACATTTCTGAAAAAATATACTGGTCGAAATATTCCTGATGAATCAACTTTACGCAAATATTATATTTCTAGGTGCTACACGAGAACAGTAGAACGCATTAGAAGCCATCTTTGAAATCAATACATATGGATAAGCGCCGACGAAACGGTGGATATGTTAGGACGCTGTGTGGTAAATGTTGTGGCTGGTGTACTACATCCAACTATTCGCTATAACTCATATGTAATAGCAGCAAGTGTTATAAATAGAGTTGATGCGGAAACAGTTGCTGAAACCATTAAGGAGAATATGCAAAAAATGCTTCATTCGGACGCCACGTACAAAGAAAAAATACTTTTATTTGTCAGTGATAGTGCTGCGTATATGTTAAAAACAGGCAGACTATTGAAGAAAACATATCCTAATATGCTGCATATTACTTGTGTAGCACATGCTCTCCACAGAATCTGTGAATATATCAGAGACACTTTTCCGAAAGTTGATAGACTTGTATCAGCTTTTAAAAAAGTTTTCAGAAAAGCACCATTGAGAGTAGCTCTTTTCAGGGAAAAATTTCCATGTCTGTCACTGCCTCCCACTCCAGTAATAACTAGATGGGGAACATGTCTGGAAGCTACTAGTTATTATGCTGAGAATTTCGATAGTCTAAAACATTTCGTAACACTGCTAAAGGAGGATGCTAGAAGTATGGGTGAGTGCAAGGAGCTCACACAAATCCCAAATTTAAAAAATCAGTTGTACTTTCTTCACGAACACTTTGGAAAATTGCCAAAACTAATCACTTATTTTGAAAATCGAAATCTCAAATTAAATGACGGATTAACCACATTAGATGTGGTTGTTAATAATTTGAAAAGCATTCCAAGTGACCTCGGATGTGGCCTTCGGCAAAAGTTTGAAGCAATTCTTAATAGAAATCCAGATTTAATTACATTGCAGCAATTATGTATGGAGACAATTCCACAAAATCTAACGGCTAAATATGAAGAAATAAAAGAATATTTCCAGTATGCACCTATAACCAGTTGCGATGTAGAAAGGACGTTTTCTATTTATAAGGATGTACTTAATTCAAAGAGAACAAAATTGACAGAAGAAAACCTTGAGAAACTATTGCTAGTCAATATTAATACTCCTTTACTCAACTTGAACGACAAAATGAACAAATAAAAATGTTCCAATTATAGAAATAAAATTAAAAACTTTAAAAATACAACTTTTCAACAAATACATATGTATTTCGTAATTTTATAGATCACCACCCGTTTGTTTTCCAATTATATAAATAAAATTAATTAATAAATATGTATTTCGTAATTTTAGATAGATAGATCACCACCCCACCCCGTATGTTTTCCAATTATATAAATAAAATTAAAAACTTTATAAATACAACTTTTCAACAAATAAATATGTATTTCGTAATTTTATAGATCACCACCCGTTCGTTTTCCAATTATATAAATAAAATTAAATATTTTAGAAATACAGCCTTTCGCCAGTACTGCACTGGGCTTTGCGTCATGTGGTAAGCGTGTCCGTTCTCTAGTAATTATACGTAGAACATCGATTGTAATGGTAAAGTATACGCAACCAGAAAAACATTATTTAACTCATATGTTAATTCTTCATAATCATACCATAGAATTGCATTTTTATTTTGGTACGTTAGCAAACTTTTTACTTGTTTCGATGTAGCGGTTGTGCATCAGTATTTTTTCACCTGAAATCCATATTACGGGTTTATGCAATTTACTAATAGGTACACAGAATTGTTTCTTTTCTTTCATGGAATTATGCGTCTGTTTTCTCAGAATATTTTTAATTTTCTCTTCAAGTGTAGCATTTTATTTAGTTACGTTAACATAGTTTTAATTTTTTTTCATTTGTTTATATTTTCCTAGATGTAGCGTTTGTACATCACCGGAATTTAATTATGTATGCAATCACAGATTTGTGCTATTTATAAATAAACAGATTTTTCTTTCATTTTGGGAGGAATTATGGGTTTGTTTTCTCTTAATATTTCTATTTTTTTTATTGTACAGCATTTATACATTTTTATTATCTACGGTGCGTATACACATACGCAATATGTATGTGTATACCACACCTACTCGTGACGTGTCATTGCTTATCCAATCATATGTATGTGTATACCACACTTACATCTGACCTATCCTTATGCTGACCTATGCTTGTCCAATCAAATGCTACACTATACATTCAATAAACATATCGGAGAAGTAAAGTGGCGGGGACACGTCTTGCGCAGCAGTGTCGTTTTCCTACCTCGTTTACACACGGTATACTACCCCTGTAAATACATACACATCTAACGTATTTATTATGGTGCTCTTATCTTTTTGAAAACTTCCAATATCTGATTCTGAGTTGAAACAAATTATGTGAAGACGAGCAAATATCGAATAATGCGGCTTGACACAGTCTGGGTTCTACATAAAGACGTCGAGCTGCACGTGAATTACCATTGGTAAGACCGTAAACAAAATGCATAAAGCACAACTCAGCATTTGTCGAATTCATTTTAGAAAACTTTGTTCCCTCCAAAACGAATGTTTTTGCAGAGACAGGTGTGATATTAAATCTTGTTAGTCATACTATCGGGTATCCGTTTAATACTGAAGCTGACAGTTCGTGTCAAATTTTGGTTAAGTTAGCATTGCTGCACTTGAGCTCCACCGCAACAATTAACATTAGTCTCTTAGGCGGTAATCACTTTTGACATAAATATAAAAATTGATCAAATCAAACACAATAACCTTACTTTTCGAAATGTTTATTGCCAATATTTGTTAATTACAATTATTTAAGAAAATAAGATAGATTGGCGGGCGTTTGAAACAAGAAATGTGAATAATAAAAGCTAACGGAAAACGAGCATGTACGATTATGGCAAAAGATGTCAAACACCAATTGAGAATAACTATAATTATCATTGTGGCAAATACAAAGAAAGGAAATTTCCAAAATTTGACAGACGTCAGCTTCAGTAATAAACGAACACCCGATATAACGAATGAATCGTATTGTTGTAGCATTTGAGATAATTCGAAACACCCCAGCTATTCTTGAACGCACTCACCAATTAATGCAACGGAAGATAGAAGCTACATGATAGTTAGGATAATTAAAAATTACTGAAAAGCCATTTCCATCAACGGGAACGTACAGACGAGTTTCGCTCTTATTGAAGCTTATCAATGTACGGTATCTCGAAGATAGTCATGGCTTTTCAATTCTCTACTTTGTGTATATTTAGTTAACATTCTGAACTTACTGCAAATGAGAATTAATTAATATTAAATCCCATTTTTACATGTCAATGTCGCCTTATGTGATGCATTAATAACTACAATCCGACAAACCAAGTTTGTACTAGCATGTATAACACACCTCGTCGCGACTACGATCTTACTGCTTGTTAGGATAATTAAAAATTACTAAAAACCATTTCCATCAACGGGAACGTACAGACGCGTTTCGCTCTAATTGAAGCTTATCAATGTACGGTATCTCGAAGATAGTCATGGCCTTTCAATTCTCTACTTTGTGTATATATAGTTAACATTCTGAACTTACTGCAAATGAGAATTAATGAATATTAAATCCCATTTTTACATGTCAATGTCGCCTTATGTGAAGCATTAATAACTACTTTCAGTAATTTTTAATTATCCTAACAACCAGTAAGATCGTAGTCGCGACGAGGTGTGTTATGCTAGTACAAACTTGGTTTGTCGGATTGTAGTTATTAATGCATCACATAAGGCGACATTGACATGTAAAAATGGGATTTAATATTCATTAATCCTCATTTGCAGTAAGTTCAGAATGTTGACTACATGACAGTTGAAAGCGGTCATTACCAACAATTTTTTATAAGTTAATTTTGTTGTATTAGTACGTTCCGGTAACTTTAAAACTAAGCCGTCTCAGATATACATTCATATGAACTTTTAACATCATAATAACCCTAGGAATCAGCCCTTAAATTTTGTTGCATATATTTAGAATCAGCCTGTATATACACGAAGTATAGAAGTGAAGAGTCATGTCTGTCTCCAGAATATCGTTGTGCTGACGAGCTCATAGTTTCATTCAATTGGGTGCCTCTAGATTGATGGATATTTTTGCGAGTTAAATATTTAAAGAAAAAGGTAAAAAACTGCTTTAAATCATGTAAACTATTTAGTTGGGTTTTAGATAGCTTCAGATGTTGTAACGAAGAGGACATTATGCGTAAAGCAAGTATTGCATTAAATGTGTAAAAGTGGGTGACCTGCTTTCGTTATTACAACACCCTGTATACACATAGTATAGAAGTGAGAGTCACGTCTGTCCCCAGGATATCGTTGTGCTGACGAGCTCTAATAAGAGCGGAATGCATCCACACATTCCGAGATAGAAGCGGTTTTCACGATTTTTTTAATTATCCTAACACGAAGAAGGTTGACATGTCGCGACATGTTGCGTTCTGCATCCTGGTACAAATTAGTTTGACAAATTGTAGTAATTAACGCAACATATTAGGCGATATTTGAATGTAGAAATGAGATTTAATCGTCATTAATTCTCATTTGCATTTGTCGCCCTCGTATAGTCTAATCAATTCGGTGTGTCCAGATTGAGGGACTTTTTTATAAGTTAAATGTTGAAAAAAAAGGTAAAAAACTGTTTTAAATGAGGTAAATTCTTAAGTTGGATTTTAAATAGCTTTATTGTGTATACGGTTTTAAGAAATGTATTTTATAGAGCTGCTTCTAGATATAAAAAGGTAATAGTTGGACGAAACTTGTTTGGTAAATTTATATATTATTATTCATTTCATTGTCGGCAATAGTGACAACTTTGATCATTTCAACACAGCGTAAAGACCATCACCCTTCTTCCTCACAACCTCTTGTGCATTAGAGATCCCACGCAACGAAACGAAGTAAAAAAGAACGATTTTGCGGTGGCGTCCGTAGTCAGTGAAGTGGTACAGATGCTGATTGTACGCGTCACCTACAACCATCTCGATGCCGCCCTGCCCTCTCCGAATCAATATTTGGTGGCGTCTCGCGCTGTATTGATATCAGATCTGGCGGAGATTGTATATTATATCGGATTTAGGTGTTCGGATGAATGTAAGGATGTGGTTTAGTGTCAGACTGATTTACCGACTTTCGTGAGCGCCTGCAGCCCGATACGTTTTGAATTTCCTCCGTTTTCGGATGGGAACGAATGAGCTGACACATAGTATCTAGGCTATATGTCGTAATGCTAGTTCTATAAAGCAATAAAGTATTTTATATTCGCGTGAACACGTGCATTACTAAATACGTACATGTGCAAAGGTGATATACATATGCGGATAGATTTTCGTTATTCTCTTCTGGAAAATTTATAGAACGTACATTACTACTTATATGAACAATTCTAATTACTTAATAATGTTATTTCTTGTTTCTGAAGACTTATTAACTCAATTTAAACTTGCGCAAAATATAGCTAAATGGCATCGGTATTGAAGTGTAATATAAAGCGCATAGCCCCACGTTGGGCGCCAATTAATTTAATAATAATACGGGCATCTTACGTAACCGGGAAATAAAAGAAATGAAATGTAAGACTCGTGTATTAAAAGTTTATAAACTTTATCGCGTAAGGAAGAGGTTGCGAAACTAAGTAATTTTTTTCTTTTCAAACAAGTTAACCTTATTAGATATTTAAAATTAAAGGTATGTATCCTCTTTAGAGAACTACTTCTTATCCCTAGCGTAAAGCTAACTTCTAGAACATAAAAACACGGTTAATTCAAATTATAATGTATAGAATCCACGGTTGGCTCTTGGTGAAACATAATGCATAATTTACTAAAAAAAACACTCGGTATATTTGTTTCACAAAATATATTTATTAAATCTCTAACACGTGTGTCGACTTTACAGTCATTGTCAAAGAGTTTGAAAACTTGAGTTTACAAACTCTTTGACAATGACTGTAAAGTCGAAACACGTGTTAGAGATTTAATAAATATATTTTGTGAAACAAATATACCGAGTGTTTTCTTTAGTAAATTATTAATTCAAATTAATCTGCATTTACTTTTCTTCTAGTCGATACAACTACAAATTAATATTATACAGGGTGTCCTTGAAATAAAGAGACAACTTGTGGAAAATGGAAATATGCAATTATATAGAATATACACCGTGTTCGGAAAGTATGGAATATAGCGACCAAAATTGAAACAAGTGATTTTATGAAAAAATTGTCAAAGAGTTTGTAAACTTGAGTTTACAAACTCTTTGACAATGACTGTAAAGTCGAAACACGTGTTAGAGATTTAATAAATATATTTTGTGAAACAAATATACCGAGTGTTTTCTTTAGTAAATTATTAATTCAAATTAATCTGCACTTACTTTTCTTCTAGTCGATACAACTACAAATTAATATTATACAGGTGTCCTTGAAATAAAGAGACAACTTGTGGAAAATGGAAATATGCAATTATATAGAATATACACCGTGTTCGGAAAGTATGGAATATAGCGACCAAAATTGAAACAAGTGATTTTATGAAAAAATTGTCAAAGAGTTTGTAAACTTGAGTTTACAAACTCTTTGACAATGACTGTAAAGTCGAAACACGTGTTAGAGATTTAATAAATATATTTTGTGAAACAAATATACCGAGTGTTTTCTTTAGTAAATTATTAATTCAAATTAATCTGCATTTACTTTTCTTCTAGTCGATACAACTACAAATTAATATTATACAGGGTGTCCTTGAAATAAAGAGACAACTTGTGGAAAATGGAAATATGCAATTATATAGAATATACACCGTGTTCGGAAAGTATGGAATATAGCGACCAAAATTGAAACAAGTGATTTTATGAAAAAATTGTCAAAGAGTTTGTAAACTTGAGTTTACAAACTCTTTGACAATGACTGTAAAGTCGAAACACGTGTTAGAGATTTAATAAATATATTTTGTGAAACAAATATACCGAGTGTTTTCTTTAGTAAATTATTAATTCAAATTAACCTGCATTTACTTTTCTTCTAGTCGATACAACTACAAATTAATATTATACAGGGTGTCCTTGAAATAAAGAGACAACTTGTGGAAAATGGAAAGATGCAATTATATAGAATATACACCGTGTTCGGAAAGTATGGAATATAGCGACCAAAATTGAAACAAGTGATTTTATGAAAAAATTGTCAAAGAGTTTGTAAACTTGAATTTACAAACTCTTTGACAATGACTGTAAAGTCGAAACACGTGTTAGAGATTTAATAAATATATTTTGTGAAACAAATATACCGAGTGTTTTCTTTAGTAAATTATTAATTCAAATTAACCTGCATTTACTTTTCTTCTAGCCGATACAACTACAAATTAATATTATACAGGCTGTCCTTGAAATAAAGAGACAACTTGTGGAAAATGGAAAGATGCAATTATATAGAATATACACCGTGTTGGGAAAGTATGGAATATAGCGACCAAAATTGAAACAAGTGATTTTATGAAAAAATTCCGAAACACATCGATCACGTTCTTTAAAAATGCACATTTTCAAGCCATAATCACACCTCTACAGCCATTTGTCTCCAATCGATGTCATCATCTTTTGTTTCCCAAATGACAAACCCTAATTTTTTTCCGCGAATTCGAGAGACCACTCGATCGCTCAAATGACAGTATAAAATGTTTGATATCTTACATAAGAAACTTTTCAAAAAATAATGTATTAGATGTTTAGGAACAGCCCTATTAAAAAAAAACATAAAAGATACTGAAATTGGAACTAAATTAACATTCAATTAATAAAACAAACAACAAATGAACGGCAAAAACAAAGATTTTAGTTACACATGAAACAGACATGCAAATATACACATCTGTAACTGTACACATGGACCTCGTATTTGCCTCACGAGGTATAGCAAATCTTGTTTCATAAGACAAAATTTGCTATAGGTATAGCAAATTTTGTCTTATCATACAAAATTTGCTATACCTTGTGAGGCGATTCTTTAAGCTTTACTTCACTAACCTAACTGATGAAGTCTGATAGTAAATTACAGAAACACGTGTCTTAGGCAGAAGTAAACGTTGGCAAATACGAGGTATATGTCCATGTGTACAGTTACAGATGTGTATATTTGCATGTCTGTTTCATTTCTAACAAATGCGTAATACGTGCTTAACGTATTGATATACTTAAACTTTTTTGAAAGATTTTAGTGTTCAAACGTCTTCAGGTATCAAGGCAAATGCTCAAAATTCCAACCATTTATTACTTGACAATAAGCTAGTCTACAAATGCTCGAGATACCTGTGGTCGCTTTAATTTTTGTTAATATGTATGTTTCCAACAATTGCATTCGCGCAGCAAATGTCAGTGTGGCTCGTGTCAGTGTCAAGTTAGTCGTTTGAAAATCCCTATTTTAGATAAAAACTTGGAATGACTCATTTAACTGAGAAACATCGTATTGAAATTTTAATAATAATAATAATAATATTTTTTATTGTCCAACGGTTAACAATTACAGGACAAATTGAAGAAACATACATCATCACATGCCTTGATAGAGACATAGATTTTCAGGTCATCCGCGTAGGCGAGTACGGGACACGATAAAGACGTCAACAAGTCGTTGTTAAAGAGAACGAATAGCAATGGTCCCAGATGAGATCCTTGTGGGGCACCCGATGAAAGAAAATATTCAAAAGATTTATAGCCGTTGTAATAAACATAATTAGATCTGTTAGTTAAGTATGACAGCAGAAGCAGAAGAAATGAAGAACTCAACCCAAAAGCTGAAATAATATTGGGATATGGAGATAGACGGAGATAACAGGAAGAAGTGTGCAATTTATTTAACAATGTATACCCTCTGATTATCATATCTCTCAGTCTACCGTTAGTAAAATTGTTCGAAAATTTCAAGAAACCGGTTCTATTAAGGATTTACCAAAAACTGGTAGACCTGGAGTTGTAAATAATGAAGAACGTGAAAATGTAATGTTGGCGGTCGTGGAAAATCCGCATGTTTCTGCTAGGCAAATTGCTCGATAGCATAATTTAAAGAAAACTTCTATTCACAAGATTCTAAAGCGTGAAAGGTGGTATCCGTATAGTTATGATACGTGACAAAAAGTCTTAGCCTTCACCCTCAGAGCCGAAGCCGGAGTTCTCTGCAAACCTGAAGTCGTCTCTGCTGATGTTCCGGGGAAAATTGTTTTGGAACCCACCTGGAGCTAACTTTACTAAATTTAAGCTTGACGTGGGCAATAGTGTTAACACTACCAACACTAGTGTTTACAATTCTAGCTATTTACTTCACATATATTCGCATATTACCCCGGAAGGGCTGAATGCTCCAAAAATACACAGTAGACGCTAGGCGGGCAGTATGCGACAAGTTTAACATGTACTTGCAACCATCCCGGAAGGATTTACACCATTCAAAGACTGTTCTAAGTGATAAACACTTTTTCCGAAACTGTTTTGATGAAGTATCTGATGCGTATCTGTAGCCTTTATACCCTCATTGTAAAGAAATTTAATAATTATACGTTGTGTAACAGAGTTTGACACATTGTTGTACAAAACTGTTTAAAATATAACTGTTAGTATTGACAGAACCAAGCTGCATGGCATTAACTACCATGCCTAATTGGATGAATATAAAACAGCTTTGTAATATTTCTTCAACTATGTTCAGAAAGAAATAAAATACAAATTTGAATTGCACTTGTATATAGTTTAAAACTGAGATTAATTAGATGACGCAGAGAAGGAACGATACGAAATAAAAATATAATCTGAAGTCAAAAAGTCTTTCCTCAAAGGCTGTGGTTAAGTAAAAACTGAAAAAAGGTGTAAAACTCCTTACCACAATTAATAATCGTATTCTAAATACGTATTTCAATAACTAAGTTGTCATAATCAGTAGGTGAAACCAGTAATTAAAGTGTCGCAAATATAATAATTTTTTTATACTTAATTTTAAAGTTTATATTAAAACCCTCATTAAACAAAACTAGTTTTTATATTTACTAAAATAAAATAATAAACTTAATGATCTTTCAAGACACATTTACGTGTTTCTGAATTTAGACTCTGAAACTTTTTAAATTCTCTACCTGCTCTACTTAACCTTGAGTGTTTGTTGTACCTCGTAATTTCAGTAATCCTTTCTACGTTGTATCTTCGCCATAATTTCGCTTTTACACAACTTCATATTAAATTTTTTGGGTATAATATTTTAATTTTCTTTCTAAATTCTAAATTTGGAAACTCAATTTGACACAAAGTTTTATATAATCTCTTTACTTTTCATAAAGGAATTAATCTTGAAACTTTCCCTCTTTTACATGCCTAGATTAAACAACCACTTGTTTAATATAGAATTCAACATTACCACTAGTCCTTATCGAAACGTATTCTAAAAGAGATTAGATGAAATATGCTTATTTAGATCGATTTAAAACCGGAAATATAGTTGATCTTTTTTTGTTTAGTTATAAGAAGATTACCTCTCAATTATAATAAATCAATATTTCCTGCGGATATTATTAGATAATAAGCTAGGCGAATTCTAATTACCCTGACTTGTTAGCTGTAATCAATTCTGTTTTGCGTCAAATCAATTTCCTCTCAATTAATACCCAATGTGATGTATTAATCCCATCCTATCAGCTCTGTAATTAATAAAGCTTTAAGTGTAATGATTTTAATATATCTATTGGCGTTACTGACTTTTCTACTTTTGTAATGAATTGATTCAGTTTTTATATGATGAAGATCTATAATTCAAAATGGAAATAAAACTTTTTGTAGCTTAATCTTCACTTTATTGATTATACACTGAGTCCATAATGTAATACACATCTAAAATAATTTCTTACCCGGATATATTTCAAGTAAATGCTTGATTAAACACCGATTTGATTTTTTAAAGGTGAACCTGTTTTATAGATTAAAATTTTTTTATCTCATGACGTTTCTGCACTGTGACGTCATCGAATTATTTTTTTAAGTAACTCCTAGCTTTTGTTAACCCATTTAGGACAACTATTAGACAAATCAAGGAAAACGCAAATTCTTTAAGGAATAAACTTTTATTTAGGTATTTATAAACATCCTTTAAAGTAAAAAAAAAAAAAGGCAAACCATTGATTCTTATATTTCTTTGCGTTGCGTTAACGCAATAATGGGACTATATGCACAAAAAAATATTACAATTATTCATTATGGTAGTCTTTGAAGCAGTGTGAATGTAATGGAACTCCACATTTATTACACATAAATACGGTTGTACTTTTGCATACTCTACAACGTCTCCTCCAATTTTCACGATTTCTTTCAATTAGGTGACCCATATTATCTAAACGTGTCCTGGATGATAGAGACGCAATGGAACCAGGTCCTCGAACAGATTGTGTTTTACATTTGTTAGCACTAATGAGGCTTCGTACAAGTTCAGACCTGAAATCCAGCTGCGAAATGGGTTTCTTTGTGTATACAAGTCTGTGCAGTTTCCAAGCATTCACCACAGTAGAATCTAACATATTTATAAATAACGGCCACCACCATTTTTATCCACGAATATTTATTCGGTAATTTGCAACTGCGTTATCGTCCAGATCAACGCCTCCCATATATTTGTTATATTTGGCAATCATATTTGGTGGTGGTATAGTAGAGATGTCTTTTTTTTCTCTACGATTGTAGCGCTTCACAAACACATTAGACAGTGCAGACTCACAATTGGTTGCTACTGTAACCACAGAATTGTCAAACAACAGTGAAATATCAGTATCTACTCGTTTCGGGATAGACATGGCTTCAATATTTTTTAAATTTTGTGTAATTTATTCTGTAAAATGAATGTAATGTAACAATATATTAATTGTTTCCTTTTTTAAATATTTAACACAACATTTTAAGATGAGAAAGCAAACATTTGATAGTGCCTAATAGCAGTGTTTGTAATTTTAAAAAGATATTCTTTTCTATAACACTTGAAAATGTAATGGGCAACGAAACATTATCTAATATAACAGTTATTATTTAATATTTAATGAATAATTTAAAAATTAATTCAAACGAGTGAAATGCCATAATAATATGTTGTACATATAATATAATGCACTCGTTACGTTTTAAGACATGCGTATCTGGAATAATTTTTTATAGGATGAAACCCAGAAGAAATCCTCGTCGAAATGTAATTTTATCATTCGACGCTCGCCACTTATTCGCTGTCACTTTTGAGACTATTCCGGTCTGTGTTAGAACAACGTTAGCTATGTCCATGATAGAATCGTTAAAGGTCAATTTACACAGTTCACTATTGGTGAATGTATCCCGAAATTCAGTAGAATGGAATCGTTTGGATAAAAGGGATTTCGTTTGAACAAGTCACTAACGATATCATACAATTTAACTTGCTTAATTCGAAATCCATCACATATAACGTTGGTAACGTTATTGTCTGTTATATGCATATTATATTCGTAATTCTGAAAACGTACATACTTTACTAAATAAATAATCTTGCTTATTTTTATTTATGTATTTAAATTATATTGAATATAGGATTGCTTCAGTCTTTACTTGATTAAATCCCATTATAACTCGAAACATAGTGAAATTCATTAATATTGGTTTTATTTTATCCCGATTATAGTTGTATTGAATATATAAATTCGACTGAATACATATATAAAACGAACTGTTTTATTATTCCGATACTTATTGCATTTTGTACGAAGCTGATTTGACAGGAGTGTAAAAGTTGGTAATGTTGACAATATTGCTGACTTCAGTCGTATTTCATGTTAGTTTTCTTCGCCATTAGATATCTTGTCTACAAGATAAATTTGTCTAGAGGTAAAAGTTCCTGATAAATATAATCCTTTAAATATTTCTTTTCCCGCGTATGTTCCCAGGTCGAGAAAGGTTAGGTAAGTGTTTTAATTTTTCATTAATCTATCATTAACAGGTCATTGAAATCGCTATTGGTTAGTATTTATTAATATTTATGCGTTGTGGTAAAGTTATTTCTTCACAATAGGTCTAGGTCAGGGATGCACAGACTTATAGGGAACAGGGGCCACTCGGGAAAATTATAAGCCAAGGACGGGCCACTACAAAGAACACTTATTAACACAAATATTTTTATTTTTAAATAGTATGAATTACTACAAATGATAAAAATAAAAGAACATTTAAAAATGTTTGTTGTAATTATGTAATCGTAATGTAATCTAATCATTACAATGTAATATTTCATGTTTTATTATTTTGATGCATGACATTGCATTGACCTAACAATTTTGTTTATATTTGGCTCCACATTACTTGTCGCCACACGTAAAATTGCTTCCAGATTTTCATTTGCCAGACGGTTTCGATTTTTTGTTTTGTTAAGTTTCATCACTGAAAACGTTTGCTCACAAATATACGTCGATCCAAATAAGCTTGCGCATTTAAATGCATTTATTCGCAACTCTTTATAAGCGGTTTTGTCAACGCAACGGTAAAAGTTGAGTAAATTACCTTCGTTAAACTTGTTTCGTAAATTATCATCATTTTGCATATCTATCAATTCCAGCTGTATTGATTCCGGTGCATTTTCGGGTGAAATGTTGAAAGGATTGCTGAAAATATCTAACAGAGGTTTAACTTTTTTGCTGTCTAGAAAACGATCATGAAAAGCTTGTATTAAAATATAAATTTTTTCAACATAAGCGAAATTGACATCAGTTTTATTGAATTTCCCCATAATTTTTTTGTAGTTCGGAAAAGGGCTGTAATTGGCTGAATTGATTTGTGTCCTGAAAAGACTCAATTTGCATTGAAAGGACGAAACATGAGAGTATAACTGCGAAATCAATTGATCCTTGCTTTGGAGTCGCGTATTTAAGACATTTAATCAAGTTAAGAAACCGCTCTAGTGACAACCCACGACTTAGCCACCTTACTTCAGTGTAAAACAGGAGATCACCATATTCGCTTTCAATATCCTCGAGAAATTGTGTGAATTGTCGGTGATTGAGACCTCGTGATTTTATAAAGTTTACAGTAGGCACTACAACTTACATTACATTTTCAAATCCCAATAATTTTGAAACTGCATTAATTCCTTAGTATCTATGTTTTTAGTTTATAAATACTCTTTTAACATAGTTATTATCTCAGATTTACTTCCAACCATTGAAGGTGCTCCGTCAGTCGTAATTCCAGATAATTTCGTTAAATCCAAATCCATTATAGAACATTTTTCCAGAAGAGCTTTGAGCATGTCACTCCCCTTGGTTTAACTTGTCAAAGAACTCATACTAATCAGTTCTTCACTCACTTCAAAATTTTGCGTTACACCTCGTAAAAATATTAAGAGTTGAGCAGTGGAACTTATATCTGTAGATTCGTCGAGTGTTATAGAAAAATACTCAAAACTTTTCGATTTCGTAGCTAATTGCTCTTCTATATTAGCCGCTAATGTGGTAAGTCTTCTTTGAACAGTCATCCGATTTAGTTGAATTTTATCAAACCTCTTTGCAACTTTCGGACACATTTTTTTCTGCGGCGATATCTAAACACTGCTTAACAAACTCACCATCTTCAAAAGGCCAACAAGTTTTCGCTATTATTCGAGATATTTCAAAGCTAACTTCAGTAGCTGTTTCAGCATCTTGAATTGGTTTTCTAAACATAGCTTGCTGGCCTATTAGTTCCCTTTGTAAAGTGGAAACTTTTTGCGTTCGATTTTCGCCGGTTAATTTGGTAAAAGTATGATGCTGGGTTTCATAATGGCTTTCCACATTATATTCCTTCGGAATAGAAACACTACTCTTGCATATTAAACAGACACTTTTGTTATGCGATGAAATAAAAAAGTATTTTTCGGTCCAAGTATCTTGAAACTGTCGATTTTGATCTTTAACCTTACGACTACGTTTATTACTGGGGCCTGGTTCATCCATATCAAAATTGATATTATATTGTTACGTAGGTAGATGCCAAGTTCGAACAACGAAATATTTATTCTTCACAGATTGCAATTCAAACAATATAACGTTCGCTTGTCCGTAGTTAAAACTTAACTGCCCCGATAGCGGGGGATGCATTGTATTTATACGAGTTACCTAACATCGAGAACCTACCACATTGTACGGGGATAATACCAACGTGTTTCACGAATCTTCGAGTAATCTAGTTGGTTCGACAGATTTCTAGTCTCGTAACAATATGCTTGGAACGACGAGGAGCATACCTGTCCTACGTAGTAAACCTGAACAAGAAAGTAGTAGGTACTTAAAGATAGATATCTTACTAACAATTACAAAAGTTAGAATAAAATAAAAAGTTAAGAAATATTGATTTGAATGGATTTTTTCCTACTTTTGTAGTTTTTCGAACAATTTTTAAAATTCGTTGGCGGGACGCATAAATATCGACAGTGGGGCGCATGCGGCCCGCGGTATGTGCATAGCTGGTTTAGGTAGACCCCTAGGTAACTCCTGTACAATGCCCTCATAATGTTCAGATAAGTTATATTAACATGTAAATATAATTTTTTCTTTTTCTAAACTCTTAGAATATTTCATAAACAAAATTTAAATAATTATTTACATTAAATTCACATTAGAAACAATATTTTTGTAATTTTTTAAATTTTTATAATTCGAATAATTTATAATTCATGTATTTTTTATGCTCTCCATTGTACCGCTTATGTTTACGAGAGGATACAAAAGGCTTACTAGCGTCATTTTGTGAAATGTAACATCGCTAAAGTAAAAAGTAATAATTCTAATATACTTAGAATAAATATTATTAAGTAAAATAAATCTATTAAGAAACATAATAAGATCAATAATTTTAATTCAAAATTGTTAATATGATACCTTGGTATATAAAAAAAAACAATTAGCGATTGGCGTCCTTTTCATCGAAAGCGTTTAATGTATTATTTTAGAAGTGTTACGAACCCGAAAACACTGATCAAACAACCTAATAAAATTAAGCGATACCTTGAAGTACTCTTTGAATGAACTACGTTCCTGATACTCCTGGAAACGTCCAAAATTCGATATCCTGACCTAGACGCTATATTCAGAGCCAAAAAACCTATCCATTTCTGATTCTATTTCAAACCATCCGCTCAGTTAATCTACTTACAACTGCATTAGCAAAGTATTGTAGACGTTCCGATGCAATGACATTACAAAGCCATTTTACTTAAATGCTACACTAAATGTTTATATATTAATCGTCGAAACGTTATTAAACGAGCATGTGTCTTAAAAGATCATATATCAATATCTTACCTAATTTAGGTTATTATAATCTAGGCAACCCCGATAATATAGATATTACTTGTGCCATTGATTATGAGATTTATGAAAATATGCCTACAGATGATTTTTATAAAAGACTCGATTTTTATTAAAATAAATAAAGATATACCTATTATTAGATATTCTATTAACTCACTAGAATCTACTCTGAGCCCTGAAAACTAGTTCTCTGAATATTTTCAAGACACATAAGTATAACTAGCTGTAGATAGAGTAAGTGTAAATTTAAAAATATTTTTTCTATTTTGCGTTCGAAATGAACTCATTATGAAACCCAAAACAGTATCGAAATGAGCTTCATTTCGATACGCTTTTTTTCATTTTTCAATGTTGGCGTTGTTCGAATACAGAAATAAATATCATTGCTGTCATATGATTTTAAGAATTTATGTACATTTGACATATATGATATATATCCGTATTTTACACAAACAACGTATGTTGTATACAATTGACAACAACATATATATATGTTTCTATGTCACTCATGTTTATATTTTTAAATGAAGTATCAAGTAATGTTAACGAAAAGTAGTAAATAATATGTAATATAATATACTTCGCGGATAGCAAGATTTAAATTTTAAAATGTCAAGTATCAATGTGACCAACTGCATGCTTTATATAAAAATTAAACTCTGAACTTTCAAATTAAATAATTCCAATTTAAGCAATTTATTAATGTAAAAAACGCAAAATAGAAAAAATAGTATAAAAAACTCGTTTCATAAGGCCTTTTGCCGCACTCCCTCTTTAGAAAACTCGCCGCAAGCGGCTCGTTTTCTAAACTGATCTCGTGCGGCAAAATGGTGCCTTATGAAACTCGTTTTTTAATATACTATTAAAGACCAAATCTTTGCTAGCTATTTAACTGAAGCACAAACGATGATAATGATAGTGAATTATATCGTCTTCTAGAATCTCCTTATCAACTTGAACCATTTCTAGTAAATTTGAAAATACACTGTGATAAAAATAAAATTAATTGAATTCAAAAAAATCCCCTGGATATGATTTAATTAAGTACTATTCTAAAAGAACCATCAACAAAGGTTTAGTGCAAATTTTCAGTGCCATTCTAAGAACAGGCCATTTCCCAGCTCGATGGAAAGTGGCCCAAATCAGTCTTATTCCAAAACCTGGTAAATCTACAGACAACGTCAAGTCTTACAGACCCATCAGTATATTACGTATTCCATCAAAATTATTTGAGAAACTTTTGTTGGAAAAATTTGGTATGTATTCTGGAAAGGCACTAGATTATTACTAAACACCAATTTGGCTTAGACCACAACATGCAACTATAGGACAACTACATCGTTGTAATTACTGTGGTGAACCTCAAAATTTATGCGTAAGTCTAAACGAACTTCTAGACGAAAGTATGCTAATTAACACTTCCTGCAACGTTTCGAAACTTTCCATGGGAAATCTGGTGTTACCATATCGGTGTATTTTACAACGCGGAAGCCCAAAATGTTAAAAGATGGACGCTTGTCGCTTGGGTTGGTTTGTCTTATAATTAACAATGTATTTCATCAGTCAGAAACACAAATTCATTGAAAATATATTTTCATTAACTAATTATACACATGAATTTTATTTGAAGTAATTATGTAATTGCTAATAACATATCTGGTTTTCGTTATTAATTAAACACCTGATATTCAAGCTGACAACTCACGTTCAAATTTAAACTAATTATTCGTACCGTACCTCCTATAATGAAATTCCAACTGTTTGTTGTTCACTGAAACGAATTTAATCACAGGGAAGTGTATAATGCAGTCTTAGATGTAACAGAGTGAGCACCTGAAACTTTAACGCGATTCAGAGCGCAACTTAAAGCAAACTCACTATCCATAGACGCTCTATGCAAATTATACCTGCACACATTGTAATTGCTATTAGTAATTGTTCTAAAATCGTCATTAGACGCCGATTTGAAATGTTTTACATAATTTTATCGACAGAATTGCTGTATAAACCGATGTCAATGTTCTTTTAGTTTTCAAGTACATATAAGATTAAAAAAATGTTTTTTACCTCGAAAAATTACTAGCAGTTAGTCATAATAACAATATAAGTTTCATTGTGTACAAACACATTATAAAGCTTGATGATAATCATGGGACCGACCAGAGAACTGGCCAGTACTTACTACAACGATGGTGACGCCATCTTCTGGATTACACATGTATTACAATTCAATCGTGTCATAGAAGACGGAATTCTAGTTTTTCTGGCTGAGCTGTTTCCAATCAGAGTACCGGATTACCGTAAAAACCAATATAAAGCCTATTACCAGATCGAAACTGGTCCAAGACTCTAAAAAAGTTCCCAAAATGATGCCGCAAGACAATACCTTCTCATTGATATAGGGAGCCAAGACATGAAGATATTAGGAATAAAAGATAAACTAGCCAAGAAGTGTCCAAAACGAAACTTTAACAGGATCTGAAGGATTCCGTCAGAAGTAGATTGACCCCGTAGTCGGGTACTGTTAGAAGAACTACTTAAGCGCTAAGTTCTCAGCTAACCTAATTAGAAGCAGTAAAAAAAAATAAGATAATTACTGGTTTAGTAATTGAACACTTTTTTATACAACATGGGTTTTGTAAGCGGATCCTGGTGTAGGAGATGTTAAAATCACTAGCCTTCATGTAATATGTGCTTTTGAGGAATTAAAAGGACTCAAACAAAACCATTTCAGTAAGAATCTATTAAAATCTACGAAGGTACTTAAACTTCAACTCCTGAGAAGAATAGTTGGTTTTATCCAGGACACAGAATTGACAAAATGTAAGCAATAAGTTTATTGGGGTCGGCACAAAAGAACATTATATTCAAGTGTCGGATATTTCGGCGTTAAACCTTGAAACCTTAAGATAAGAAGAAGAAACAATCATGGATGTAATAAGCTGATCGTCCATTTTATGCGCTTTTATTTTCTAGGAATGGGGTATTGCATAAGATAGTAGGGCTGTGATCACATGTCTGTACACGCATTCCTTTATTCATCCCATTTGGGTCTTTAAGTTCTGTACCTGCGGTATGAATTCTTTGTGGACGATTCCGTGACAAACAAAAAAGATGATAAGCATTAACTTGATTCGGGTTTTGCTCATTCGAGTTTTCTTCGACAACGGTGATGATGGTGTGTGCCACTCCGCGATTTGTCCTTTTGTTTCAAGATCTTAAACAAATACCCATAATTCGTTACCTGTTATCACTCCATGCATAAAGTTGAGTTCATAATTTAGTTCGGTTTTCAAGCAATTCAACAGTTCTTGGCTAAGGGATAAGCGATTTTTTTTTTGTTCAGAAAACAAGTTCTTGGGCACCAGCTTTGCAAAAATTTTTCTCGTGTCTAATTACTTTGTCAAAATTCGTAATTTCTCTGTCAAGATTCGATGAACAGTAACAATCATTCTGATTATTAACCGTCTGTCTGCTAAACGATTTCATCGGTTTTCGACGTCGACAGCCATCCGAAGCGATGTTCATTTTCAATGTTTTCGCGACTCTCTTTGAAAACCTTTTGCCATTTGAAAACTTGTGCCGAAGACAAAGCAGCATCTATGCTGTTCTTAACATTTGAACTGTGTCTATGTTAGCTCTTTCCAGTTTAACGCAAAATTTAATTGCATATCGCTGCTTGATATGTGCTAGCGAACTCCGGATTATCGTAATCAGCGGGTCCGGTGTCAAAATAGGGAAAATCGACACTTGCCATTTTTGATTTCAAATTTCATCGCCTGAGCTTCAAAAAATTCGCGAATTTTCAAAACGCCACAACTCCCTTATTTCTTATCCAAGTGTATATAGTGCCACACTAGGACCAACAGTTTGGCCGCTAATTTTTGCAAAATTGACATTTTCAATTTCGAAATTTACGGTTTTTCTGGCATAACTCAAGAACTAGGCATCCGAGAGCCTTACGGTTTGTACCACTCGATTCAGCGTGTCAAACCGCATACGGCGGTGTAGGATAGGTCGCTTAGAGACAACTCGTTTCCGAGATATAGAGATGGGCCAAAATTGAATGTCATTCTTCGGCGAAATTTTCGCGATTTTGAAAAATTTTCAATCTCGAATTTCTACTCAAAATCTACCCTAAGGTTTTCGGGGACGCTAAAGAAGACTGTCTGAATGATTTTCCGCTGAAAATTCGCGATTTGGTTTTTGGTACTTTTGACCAGTCGACACTTTTTTTGTGAATATCTCGAGAACCAAAGGAGATAGCGAACTCCGGTTTGGGTTATCGTATTCAGCGGGTCCGATTACATAAAGGATCGGTGTTAAAACAGGGAAAATCAACACTTGCCATTTTTGTGATTTTCAAATTTCATCGCCTGAGGTTCAAAAAATTCGCGAAATTTTCAAAACGCCATAACTCCCTTATTTCTTATCCGATCACCATGAGGTTTGTGGTATATGAAAGTGCTCGTCACGAGGTTTAAAAAGAAAGTACACAGTGCCACACTAGGACCAACGGTTTGGCCGCTACGGCGACGCCGATTTTTGCAAAATTGACATTTTCGATTTCGAAATTTACGGTTTTTCTGGCATAACTCAAGAAGTAGGCAGTCGAGAGCTTTACGGTTTGTACCAGTCGATTCAGCGTGTCAAACCGCATCCGGCGGTGTAGGATAGGTCGTCTAAAGGCAACTCGTTTCCGAGATACAGAGATGGGCCAAAATTGAATGTCATTCTTCGGCGAAATTTTCGCGATCTTGAAAAATTTTCAATTTCGAATTTCTACACAAAATCTACCTTAAGGATTTCGGGGGCGCTAAAGAAGACTGTCTCAACGATTTTTCGCTGAAAATGCGATTTGGTTTTTAGTACTTTTGACCTGTTGACACTTTTTCGTGAATATCTCGAGAACCAAAGGATATAGCGTCCGGCGGTGTAGGATAGGTCGTCTAGAGGCAACTCGGGGGAGGTTTGCGGCAAATGAAAGTACTCGTGTTAATACAATTTCCAGAAATTCTCACACATTGTTTACTCAATGGAGTACCATCTAAAATTTTCATCCCTTTAAATTATAATTTGGCACAAGACGGAGACACCTTTACATTTAGGTAACTCTATACAAATTTTGTGAAATTTCTATGTAAAAAAAACTTTAAATAAATATAAAATACCTTGTTTGTAATTTTAAAAAATTAGAAATTTAATCAAAATATGAAAACTTTAAAAGAAGGAACATTTTACAATTTATTGATATTTAAAAATGTTTTTTTAACAGAATATATTACTTATTTCGTAGCGCTGGGTGTATCGTTTTCTCGATCACTCGATTTACATTTCTTTGATAATATTGCACTGTCGCTGTGATTCGCTGGAATATATGATGAAATTACAGGTGATTACAGGGGTTGGTCATATAACCTCGTGCAAGAAGTTTTCTCAGGGATTTCCTAAATTTCCTTTAAGTAATTTTCAAGACAATCCCTAAAATATAAAAACGGTATCTGTGCAGTGTTTACTGCACACTGCAAACTTAATTAATACTACTACCCGATAGAGGGCACCCCAAATTACTGGGCTGAAATAAAACAATTATGAATTTAGAAATGTTAATATTATTAAAAACTCAAAATAAAAACAAAATTTTCATAAATTTTTCTTATTCAGATGGATCGTATACCGTACAATTCAAAACTATTACCGTACATGTACAGTAATTACCGTACAGCTGGCAACCCTGTTGCGTACCTACCCTAGTCGTCTCCAACCTGATGCAGTGTTGTCACATTGAATGTAAAAAAATCATTTTACTTCTGACACATTCCTCGTATATAGGATACCAACATTAATGTGGTAAAGAGTTTTTATACCTTTTTTAAGTTTCTTTTCTAGCAAATATTACCCTGGAACATTCTTTACACAATGTTTTGTACAGTATGTGCTACGAAACAATATAGCATCTACATATTATTTTAAATTACTTTTTATAATTTTAGTCGACTAGGTAGGTATATTTTAACCCAATACACGAGTAAAAAATCCCAAGATATAATTTCTCGCTTCATATCTCTCATGAGTAGCTCACATATTAGTCGATTCCATTTCCGACTAACGCCGTCATTTCGTCATCCCTCTGAACATTTCTTTGTATTCTGATCGTACTCGAGTGCTCATTCTAGAACTGGTTTATGAACCAATTATTTGATGGTGTTCTCTTACCTTATCCCGGAACATCTTGTCGCAGTCATAACCACGAACTCGAAATTAAACGCGGCGTAACTAATTTTGTGGGGACCTACGGCGACGGCTCGTATACGTTGGAAGAAGCGAATATTGAAGGGAGTGAACTCCGGACGCGAACTGCGGTGCAGTTTGCCTTGTTTTGAGGGCAATTCACTTACAATTATGGTGTAATTAGTGATTGTAATTGTTCGCTAGATGCCGACATACGGAATTACGTACAGCCTTTTGTATATACATAAGTTTATGAGTATTTTTCAAGTAATGCATATAAGTGAAATTTTAAATGTGGGAATAGTAGTAAATTGTTTGAGGTGGAAAATAGGCGTTTTGCCTCATATTAAGTGTTTATATGAGTGGGGTTTCTGTAACAATATTAAAATATAATTGAATTGATTCGGCATTTACTTGATGAAGACCCATAATTTAAAATAGAAATAAAACTACGGTTCTAATCTTCACTTTTAAAAGTGAAGATTGGAACCGTAGTTTTATTTCTAATTAAAATAACGGGTGTTCAGAAACATTCGAAGTCAAGTGGGCTCTGAACAAAAAATCGTATATCTTTACTTAAGTATCTGATTTGTAATAATTATTAAATGTCAACTGTTGTCTGTCAAAAATTGTCAGAATCTAACATCGAAGATACTAATTTATATTTTTTAATTTTGAAAATGGTATTTACTAACGTACACAAAGCATTCATGGTTGAAGCATATTTTCGAAATGGTCAAAAGATCGATGGCCAGTGGAAATATTCAATTCAAGCTTGTTTGGAAGAATTTCGAGATGAATTTCCAAACCTTGCTTTTGATTATAATACTTTTCAGTGTATACTAATCAGAATTGTTCCAGTTTTTCGACAAACTGGTAGTGTGGGACGCCAAGAGGGTGGTGGGAGGCCAAAAGTCCGGACAGAAGAAGTGATTGGGAATGTTAGAGAAATAATGACTGATGTCCCTAAAACTTCAGTAAGAACTCTTGCTCAACAAACCGGGTTGTCAGTTGGTTCTTGCCATAAAGTTTTAAAAGAAGATTTACAGTTATTCCCATATCGTATAACTTGTTTGCAAGAAATCCTCGATATTGATTATCCGCGACGAGTAGTATTTTGTCAATGGTTTACAAATAATTTTAATGATGATGTCCTAGACAAAACTTTCTTTTCAGACGAAGCATGGTTTCATGTTAGTGGATATGTTAACTCGCAAAACATGAGACTGTGGAGTGATACAAAGCCCAATAATTTTTATGTTGAAGCTCCTTTACATCCTCAGAAAGTTGGTGTTTGGTGCGCTATAAGTAGAAGGATTATTGGTCCAATTTTTTTTAAAGGTACCTTGACTGCAGAAAGATATCGACAGGAAATACTATTGCCTTTCTTTAATCAACTTCGCGATGATGAACTAGCTTTGGGATACTTTCAACAAGATGGTGCTAGAGCTCACACAGCGGGGGAAACAATGAATATGTTACAAGAAGTGTTTGGAAATCGTTTAATTAGTTTGAACAGCGATCATGAATTTCCTCCAAGATCTTGTGATCTTACACCGTGTGATTACTATTTATGGCCTTTTTAAAAAAATTCAATTTATCAAGTACCAGTGCACGATTATATAGATCTCCAAGACAGAATTATAAATAAAATTAGTGAAATTAGAAATAGTCCTATACTGCAAAATGTATTTAGTAGCATTGGGAGGAGGTGCGTAAAATGCTTGGAAGAAGGTGGTGGACATTTTCAACATCTTTTATAATTATGGTCATTATTGTTGGTAATTTATACAACTACAATTTATGATATTTATTATAAGGTTGCAATCTAAGGACTCTACAAACAATTTATTTGTTTCAAATTTATTTTAAGCCATTTCTTACAATAATTTGTTGAATGTTAATATATTAAACTAGTACGATAACTAGATACTATTGTCACTATAAGATGAATAAAGCCTTTACTTGTAAAGTTATTTCCTCTTAATTCTGCATTGTCTTTTTACATGTTACTACAGATTAGATGAGCTTTATTACACAAGAATGAACAGCATATTAATTGGATTATGTAATTTTTTCCAGATATCGCATGAAGAGGTGCTATTGTTCAGCAAGAATTCTCTAAAATATCAAAATACTTAATTTGAAATTTGCAAATTAATTACTGTTACCTTCTAAAATCATTATTTGACTAGTTTATATTAATTAATATGGCATATTAAAGTAATATATTTCGACATAAACTGACATTTGCGTGTATGATAACCTATAAAATTGTATTAAGTAAATATATCAATCTATATCAGACATGACTTCATATTTTCAAGGACTACTTTGACTTCGAATGTTTCTGAACACCCGTTATAATATTATATAGTATTTTTGTATTTATTTCTTACATAATTTCTAATTGAAGACTCTTATGAACTAACTTAGAGTATTAAATAACACACAGAGTGGATTTATAAAAGGCCGATCAACCTCAAGGGCCATGTTGCCGTTACTGGAAGAGATTTCGAATGGATTGAATAGTGGAGAGACATCTTTATGTTCATGGACATGTCAAAGGCATTTGATAGCGTAGATCATGGAGTGCTTCTTGATAAGTTGGAGATCATGAGTTTTCGTGGAAGGGCATTTGAGTGGATTGGTTCATATCTTTCGGGTAGGAGGCAGTATGTCAGTGCCAATAAAGTTTCTAGACAGGAGGTACGATCTGAATGGGGCAATGTTCATTATGGCGTGCCACAGGGATCAATTTTAGGTCCATTATTGTTCCTTTTATATGTAAATGGCCAACAATTTGCCAATGACTCTTCATCAGTAGTAAAAGCAAAAACAGAAGAAAATGCTGCTGAATTGTTACCGACGCACTTGTCACGCTTTGAGGATTGGTTTACAAGAAACAATTTCAAAATGAATGTAAATAAAACGAATCTAATATGATTTGGTGCCAAAAGAATGGAAATTGATATCGGATACAGGGATGTGCAACTTGCCTTTGGCGAGGAGGCCAACTTCTTGGGATGGACCTTGGATTCCCAACTATCATGGAAGGCGTACGTCGAACGGCTGGCAGTTAAATTGAGTGGTTTTTGTTACGCTCTGGGAGTGGTTTCGCGTAGTGTTGGTGCTGATGCCGCGGTGAGTGCATATTATGCCTACATGCATTCTAGACTTGCATATGGTGTTATCTTTTGGGGAAATTCAGTTGATGTGGGACGAATTTTCGTAATTCAAAAGGCATGTATTAGATCTATATTTAACATCAACCCACGGAATACTTGTAGGAACACTTTTAGGGATAAAAAAATACAAAAAATACAATAAAGGTAGTCTAGTATACAAATCAGTTTGAATCAGTTTCTTTTAGTTTTTGCAAGTCTAAAGAACTGATTATCCAGTTGATCTCTGTTCCTAGTATTATAACTGTGCATATCACCACGTGTTTTAAAATTATTTACGTGTTTATGTAGATACAGGACAGTATGATATACGAGGCAAAGTCATTAAATAAGTCACAAACGGCTGTAGGAAAGCTGAAAATAGGAGTCAGTTGTTTCCCTATTTGTCAATAGGTGTCACCACAATCCAGCTTTATAATTCTCAAGTGACAGTTGGTGTGCGCGAACACAGGCAGTGTTAAATGGGTAGTGTCGAATAGGCTTGTCCTTGCAACCCCTCTCTCGATACACAGTGGAAGGGGAGAACATGCTTAACAGGATTGTTACTGGTGATGAATCATGGGTGCACCACTACCAACACGAAACAAAGCGTGCTTCAATGCAATGGAAACATCCTTCTTCGCCGTCGACAAAGAAATTTAAGGTTGTGCCCTCAGCTGGTAAGAGGTTATGCTTACCGTGTTCTGGGATTCTCAGGGAGTGCTCCTAGCCTATTTCCAGAACAAAAAAGAGAACGTGACTGCTGAATCATAGTGTTGAGTTTTGTTGTTGCTTCTGGATGCAATTCGACGAAAACGTCCAGGCCTACTGACCAGAGGAATATTGCTGCATCACGATAATGCCAGGCCCCATTCGGCCCATTTGACCCAGGCGAGAATTGCGCAATTAGGGTGGGAACTTCTTGAACATCCGGCTTACAGTCCCGACCTGGCCCCAAGCGACTATCATCTGTTCGGTCCACTCAAAAAGCATCTTGGCGGCAAACATTTCGAGGGTGACAACGATGTTCAACAAGAGGTACGCACGTGGTTCAGACGTCAGCCCAAACACTTTTATGCAGCAGGCATTGGGGCATTGATAAAGCGATGGGATAAGTGTATTAATGTAGATGGAGACTTTGTTGTTTTGGCTAAATATTTCTCTAATTATTTTTATAATACCTTTTTGTGACCTAATTACTGACTTTCCCTCGTATAAGTGTAGAGTAAAAGTATAAGATATTCTTTACAATGTTTACGGATTGATCTTTTTTAAGTCAAAAAAATTTTATTGACTTCAACTACGTTACCCCACGCAACTACGGCATAGGACATATGTGAATGAAAAAGTGAATGGTAAGCTACAGTGGCTGACTCAACCTCTGCTGCGTAAGTAAGTTTGTCTAAGGCGTAAATGATACTAGATAATTTCGAGCTTAATTTTTCAATGTGATATTTCCAGTCCAAACCCGAATTCAGATGCGTCCAGATATAAGTCGGTAAAAAGAGTATTTGAAGCAAGAAGATACAAGCGAAGAACGAAAGGAAGATCACGAAAAACTTGGAGAACTTCTTTGCGTAAGATTTTACAGTGACATTTTTAAAATGTCGTTATTTATTGCCATTATAACAAGATTTTGTTTTGTTCGAGGAAAATTGCCTAGGCTGACTAAATATCAATATCCCCTCGTATTTGTGGCGAGGTTACTGCAAAAGCGCACCAAAAATCTTCATCTTCACTTCTTATGTCTTTTTAACATTTATTTTCATATTTCTTGCTTCCAAACTGCTATTAATTATTCGTATGTTTTCATTTAGTGTTCTTTCGTTTCTGGTGATCAGCACCAAATCGTCTGCGTACACCAGTTCGGTGACCTTTGTATCTTCCATTCTCCAGTGTCCTACTTTATATTGATTGAAGTTCTTTTAACCTCTTTAATTCCCTCATCCAACACTAGCCGTTGGTCCTAGTGTGGCACTGTGTACACTCTTTTTAAACCTCGTGACTAGCACTTTCATCGGATAAGAAATAAGGGAGTTATGGCGTTTTGAAAAATCACAAAAATGGTAAGTGTCGATTTTCCCTATTTTAACACCGATCCTTTATGTAATCGGACCCGCTGATTACGATAATCCAAACCGGAGTTCGCTAGCTCCTTTGGTTCTCGAGATATTCACGAAAAAGTGTCGACAGGTCAAAACTACTAGAAACCAAATCGCGAATTTTCAGCGGAAAATCGTTCAGACAGTCTTCTTCAGCGCCCCCGAAAATCTTAAGGTAGATTTTGAGTAGAAATTCGAGATTGAAAATTTTTCAAAATCGCGAAAATTTCGCCGAAAAATGACATTCAATTTTGGCCCTTGAAAAGAGAGTAACGGACTCAAGATGCAACCCTGTCTCTGTCCCTGTCTGCTTTTTTGGTTTTTGTTCCTGTTTAACACTAATGAAGTTCCCAGTTTGTTTATACAGTGCTTTTATGCCGTTTATCATTCTGTCGCTTACGCCCCTTTTCTCTAGTGTTCTCCATATGTCGTTTCTATTTAGTTTGTCAAAAGCCGTCTGTAAATCTATAAAGCAAAGGTGTACTTCACCGTCCTCCATTATTGCGTATATTATATCTTATATTTATAATCCTAATTTTATTTTCCATAACTATCAACGTAGATAATAGAAACTTAAAAAACATCAGTTAATTGACATCACAGTACAACAAAATGGGTATGTATACTATAATTGAATCGGTCATTTTAAAAACCACATACAGACGGTCCCGTAAAAAACGCCAACATTCATAATTCCGTTATTTATTGTCCGGTTTTATTTAAACAAAAAGTAAATTTAATAGCATCAAAAACACTATAAGATAGCAGTGTTTTATTTGTTTTCAATTGTTTTCATTAATGTCAAACGACAGTCAAGTTTTTTATTTTAAATGGCAACATATATATTTTTGGCGATATTCGGATTGTATTTTTTTTCTGAATTCAACGATGTATAACATGTTTATTTTTGATAAACGTTTATTGCAAAAAATAAAACTTTATAAATTTCATCTTTGTCTTCCATTATTTATAAATATTCGAATGTGTCATGAAACATTGGAAATGTAAGTATTATAAATATTATTATAAGAAACAAAACACTTTACAATAAATGTTGAAATTGCCCGCCACCTTGTTCAACACATATCGCACATCTCCTAATTACTCCAAAGGTCGCATTTAAAAGACAAGCGGCAGGTACTTCTTGACAAGTGTTAATAATTCTTTGTCTTAAAATGTCAACATTTTCTGGAGTTGTTAAATAAACTCGATCTTGTAGATAAGCCCACAACCAAAAATCGAGGGGCGTAAATCCGGTGAACGCGCAGGCCACTCGGTAGGACCGGATGTTCCTATCCACCTATTTCCAAATTGGGTGTTCAACAAATCAGTATTTACTCTGGCGTTGTGCACGGGAGCCCCATCTTGTTGAAAAAATATTCTATTTAAATTTGCCAAAGGTAATTCATCTAAAAAGTTTTGGAGATTTTCGTGTAATAAAGTGTAGTATTTTTCTTGATTTAAGCAACCATCTATGAAAAATGGCCCAATTAATTGATCACCTAAAATGCCACACCAAACATTTACGTTGAAACGTCTTTGAAAATTATTTTCAATTACAAATCTCGGATTGTCTGCACTCCACTGTCGATGTATGTTTCTATTAAAAATACCGTTGTTGCTAAAAGTGCATTCATCAGACCAAATTATCCTTCTGTAAAAATTCGGGTCTTGTTCTAATGCATTTAAATAAAAACGACAAAACTGGATTCTTCGGCCAGGATCATTTTGTTCTAATGCATGAACTTTTCGAGCTATGTACGGTTTAAGTTTGTGTTTTCTTAAAATACCATGAACTGTAGTTTTTGATACCCCAATATTATGTGCAATTTCGCGAATCGAAGTTCGTGAATTTTGCTGTACTGCAAGAAGAACATCTAATTCCTTATCTTCGGAGAATTTCCGTTTTTGTGTTTTTGGTTTGGTAAATGATCCATAATTTCTTAAATTCGTTTCAATTCTCTGAAATATTTTCGAACCTGGAACTTCTCTGTCCGGAAAACGAGCACTGTACCGACGAACTGCTTGAAGGCGATTTTTATTACATTCAAAGAACACTTGTAACATGTCCGTTAATTCATTGTTTTTCATTTTTAACGAAAATACGCTTTTTGTTGCGGCAAAACGTTCAAACAGGATAATACAGAAAACTTAATAAAGTCAAACTGACACTTAAGGCACATTGACATAATGCTAGTGGACTGGGCCAAGTCTACTATAATGAAAGATGAAATTTATAAAGTTTTTTTTTTATTTTTTTTAATTATTAGGAGATGTGCGATATGTGTTAAACAAGGTGGCGGGCAATTTCAAAGTGTTTTGTTTCTTATAATAATATTTATAATACTTACATTTCAAATGTTTCATGACACATTCGAATGTTTATAAATAATGGAAGACAAAGATGAAATTCATAAAGTTTTTTTTTTGCAATAAACGTTTATCAAAAATAAATATATTATACATCGTTGAATTCAGAAAAAAAAATACAATCCGAATATAGCCAAAAATATAATGTTGCCATTTAAAATAAAAAACTTGACTGTCATTTGACATTAATGCAAACAATTGAAAACAAATAAAACACTGCTATCTTATAGTGTTTTTGATGCTATTAAATTTACTTTTTGTTTAAATAAAATCGGACAATAAATAACGGAATTATGAATGTTGGCGTTTTTTACGGGACAGTCTGTATATCCCATTTTTAGGGAAAATGACTTTTTGAAATTTTCGGGTTCCTTAAAGGTAGTTCTATCCCTTCCGCAACGAAACCACATAAATCCAAGTTTTTGTCTGGCTTGTAAAACAAGCACGATTTGTCATTGCATGAGAAAAGAACATATATCCGGGATGTATGTGGTTCTGTAAATGACCAGATTTCATGACAGGTGTAGCTGTGAGCAAGTTAGTTTAGCTGATCTCTCTTGTTGTTAGTTGAAATCAAGATGGACACTAATGAACACGGTATCAGTGGTAAAAAACATAGAAAGGCTGCAAAAGAAGTTACATATAAGTGTGAAATTGTGAAAAAAGCACGAATAAAAGGGGAAGAATATGTTAATCATAGAGGAATTAAAGTTGGAAAGATACAACCAGGACGAGAGTGCAGGTAATGTACTTACATTATTGTCTAGCATTGCTATTGTCTAATTTTTTCTTAGGTGTAAAAAGAAATGTTTAAATAAAGTACCAGACGAGATAAAATTGGAGGTTTTCTCGAAGTTCAGAGATTTTAATACAAAGGATGAGCAAGATACCTATTTGCAAAATTTAATAATACCAATACCAATCCAAGTAGACGGCCTGTACAGAAACACAACATTAAAAGGAAAACCCATGATTCTGCATTCAAATATTCGCTGGTAACTTCTTCGGGCAAAATCGATCTCTGTAAAGACGGTTTTCTTAAAATACATGGCATTACCGACAATAGAGTACGACGCATTACAGGTTTGTTAGTTGCGGGTAAATCACCCAAAGATCTGAGAGGAAAACACACGCCAGGCATTGCCAAACCTGCACACGTAATCGCAAAAATTAAAGAACACATCGAGTCATTTCCAGTAAAAAGAGGCCATTACACAACCCGTGAATATGCATATCTAAGTGAAAGACTCAATGTGAAAATAATGCATGAAATGTTTTGCTTTAAATACCCTAATTTGTCCATATCATACAAATTTTATTTGAAGATTTTTAAAGAATACGACCTTTCATTTGGAAGACCTCAAGTCGATACATGCACTACTTGCGAAGGACTTAATATAAAACTGAAATCAAAGTTATTGAACGACAGTGCAAAGCGTGTAGCAGCAGCCGAGAAGATGGTCCATTTGCGTAGAGCAAAAAAGTTTTATAACCAGATGAAGAGTGTTACTGAACTCTGCCAAAAGGACCCAACCGTTGATGGAATATGCATAGATTACATGCAAAACTTAATGTTGCCTGTAGTTCCCATCCAAGATACATTCTATCTTCACCAGCTCACAGTTAATATTTTTAATATTCATCATTTCAAAACTGGGAAATCTTTGCTTTATATGTACCGTGAAGGATTAGGAAAAAAGGCCTTAATGAAGTATGTTCATTCATTGTTAACGTCGTAATGAAAGAGAAGCTTGTATCTGAAGAAGTGAAACACTTTCACATTTTTTCAGATGGATGCCCCGGGCAAAATAAAAATCACACTACTATTCGAATGTGCTCTGCTTTTGTCGCAATGGGACGTTTTGACACAGTGGAGCAATACTTTCCCATTCGCGGACATTCATACATGCCTTGTGACCGTGATTTTGCAGTCATTAAAAGAAAACTGAAAAAAATTGACAGGATTTACACACCAAAACAATACTTGGAACTTATATTGGAATCCAGCAGCAAAAACAACTTCTCAGTTTACTTCATCGAATCTGATAATAGTGTTATTAAGGGCTTCAAAGGATGGTGGCTAAAATATTACAAAAGAACAGGCCTGTCCTTGAAGACTGCTGAAGCAACCATTTGCCGTGTCGAGTTTTACCCATTTTTCATACTCCAGTGCAACCAAAGGTTATGTAGTTGCACGTGATTTTATTCTTGGCTTGAACCAACATACCTTTAAACTGTCTATAAACGACGAGGTTCCACTTTTCCCAAATCAAGGAGCTTATCCAGATGTAAAAATCCCTATCAAAGACAAAAAGATGAAGACCTTAAAAAAGTTTCAAGGTGTTGTAGAAGACGATGAAGTGCCAGGTGTACGAGAATTTTATAACGAAATTTTCCAGTGGCCCACAACCGCAGCAACTGACAATGATGATGACTAATAGCTAATAATGTCTTAACATAATTTACTTTCCTTATTTTGAGTTCGTTGAATATTGTATTAGGTTAAAAGTATTTTGTAATAAAGCATTTTCCAATTTTTTTCTCAGTGATATTCAAAACAACATATATCCGACCTCTTTTTTTTGGCCCAGTAAGAGGACAATAGGCCTTACATGTCCTTTAAAACCCACAAATGTATCGTGTCGATGTACACTATCCACAAAAAAAAACTAGATAGAAATAAGGCATTGTCTCGATTTTTAAACATTTTTCTTTATTTTACTCAAAATTTTGGGAAATGGATTTATGTGGTTTTTAAAGTAATCGATTCAATTGAAGAAATACCACACAGGAAAGTGGAAAATTTATAATCGTACCTCGCAGTCTGGTACATATCCGAATAGTATAGCATGTGCACTTAATAACGTATGTAATTTGCCTAGAATGTATAGTGGCCGCAAGATTTATTGTCTTGAGAAGCCAGCCCGCAACGTAATTGAATGAACAAATCAATTATCTAATTTGTGAATCGCGAGGCGTGAGAATGTTGGATATTAAATTACGGACGTCCGATAGGATGGGATAAACAACATTTTGATTAATTAGCATCCATTTAACCGACACGCCCCACTTAATTTTTATTACAAACAGCTTCAAGACGGTATCATAAATAGCCTTTTAATATCTGCGGGGAAAAGTATATCATTATCCCTTTTGTACGATCGTTTTCAAGATGACGAAATCAACTATAAAATTGTACGGCGATTAAGTTTTAATTAATAAAATGCGCGGTGTCTCGAGACGACACTTAAACACATCTAAAAGTTACAATTTCTCGTAAAGTACGACTTCGCCGTGTTATCGGCGGAGTTCGGCCATGTTCAAGACAATAAGTCGGTATTAAACTGTGTTTTAACCGACTTCCTCTGAATTATCTGATCTAATTTCTGGAAAATTTTAATGTCACGTTACATTTTCTGTTTAATGAGAGCTTTGCGCGTAGACCGGCTTAAGATTGCGTTTGAATTCACCGAATGAATTTTAACGGAATGTTTTCAAGTGCTGAAAGACTATATTAGATTGAATTGCACGCCGAATTAATGAATTTTTGCAAGCCTGGAAAATTATTATTCAATATGACTTACATAAGACAACTTTACATATAAGAATATTTACGGGTTCTAAGAAACTACTTAAAATATCAAGAGTTTTTGCCTATTCTAAAAGATTGTTAAAACATAAGAAAAGAAATTGTTGGCGGATGTATTATAGCAGTGGTGAAATTTGGAGATCCCTGAGAAAATTCAACAGACAACAAGTTCAACAGAACAACATGTCAGTTAAAGAAACTGAAAAATTAACAGATATTTTAGTGCCAGCTTTCGCATCTAACAAAATAAGTTTGGAAGAGCAACATACCTTGATACTAGGAGATATCAAAACACATCTAGCAAAACTGACTAATTAGGTTTTAATAGCGAATGCGAATATAATTCAGAATCGGCACAAAGACTTACCTGTGTGAGAATGTCTGTGTTAAATATACGTTTTTACTTAGCCAGGCCCGGTCCCAGCGTCTGATGGAGACGGAGTCAGGTTCTAATTAAGATTCATATGAGTGGCTGACTAAGTGAGGGCGCCACTGTGGATTAATGTTAAATTGCAAAAAAAGATACAGATGTCATACGGAGGACATATCAAATTAAACATACCCACAAAGTGTGGGGCAAAAATGAAACAAATGCGTAAAAAATCAAAACAGCACGATGACAACAATATAACAATATTTATTAAAGTTGCTTCGTCAAATAAGTAAAATGATTAAACTGAGATATTGTAATAGTACGTAAATCTATATTTATATGTTGAGATATCTAAATTCGGAAAAAAGGGGAATTAGGTACACCTATCTGGTACCGAAGGTGTTCCAATGGTAAACAAAGTTGTGAAGAGGCCAAAATCACTGCAATTTCGCGCCTTATTTCGGACTTTTTCCGAATTAAACAGCACCTGCTCTCGAACAATTTTTAATTTGTTAAATTTTTTAATTTTTAATTTTTTTAATTTTTAAACGGCGTCAAAATGATTTAGCGGTAGGTATTAGTAGTTCGTCCTTATTTAGGTTGGTATTAGTTCTCCCACTTGTCCCCTAACTGGTTCCCTAATTTAACGATACGAAACTGACATTAGTATAGCCTTTGAACATCAACAAATGAGATTCACAAAAATGGATGCTTACCGTTTTAAAATGGATACTGATCATAAAGTGACGTGCAATTCAATCACCTGAGTGTGGTTATATACAACAAATCGGTTGTGATAACTTATCGTTAGCTACTGGCAGACAGTCAAATCTCCTAGAAGAGGGTTTTAATTCCATAAATACAAAATACAAACTATCTTGCAGTTTCATACATAGTACCGTTAATGTCTGACTCAAAAGTGAAGCCCCGGACATCGTTAGGTAGCTACAATGGCATTAATTACCATATATATGTATATATGTATATATATATGTATATATATATATATATTAAAAATAATAGACTTTTTATTGGTTTAGCGACCTTTTATTGAATTATGATGTTTTATTCTACGACGTTTCGACTTTTACTATTTTTCAGTCTTTTTCAAGTATCTAGAAACAAGAATTAATACAATGAGAATATGAGAATTGTGTTTGCTTTTGTGAGATTGAATTAACAATTAAATTAACAATTAAAATTATTCTTGTTTCTATTTACCTTACTGTATTGTAGCTTAATTCAAATTTTTCTATTCATTTACACAGATGTAATCACTTTAATTGTCCTTACTCATTATTAATCTAATTTTAAATTTTAACTCTAATTGTTAATCTAATTGGTAATTCAGTCTTTAATCTAATTTTAATTTTAATTGTTAATTTAATTGTTAATTCAATCTCACAAAAGCAAACACAATTCTCATATTCTCATTGTATTAATTCTTGTTTCTAGATACTTGAAAAAGACTGAAAAATAGTAAAAGTCGAAACGTCGTAGAATAAAACATCATAATTCAATAAAAGGTCGCTAAACCAATAAAAAGTCTATTATTTTTAATATTAAGACACGGCCAATAAAATAAATAAGAAAAATAAAATTCTTATAAACACTAAATATATATATATATATATATATATATATATATATATATATTGTGAGTCAACCTACCTCTTTAATTAATTCTTTTACTAATAAGATATCGGTTTCAAGAATGTCATATCTTGAATGTTCAGATTTGTGAAGTATTACTTTTTAGTAAGAATTTTGTAATTTTGATATGGGTTCATAATTGGTTTTTGAAATCATGTTATCGTTTAATATTTAATTTATTTAATTTATATTTAATCTATTGTTATGTATTGCTTATTAATAAATTTACTTTAATTTATTTTCGCGAGGTTTTTGGATTCTTAAAACCAACTATGTTCTATCTTACTTTTGAGCAAATATCTGTAAAATTTGTTATTCGTTTGACTTATGTGAACTTCTTTTTAAAAATTTGTAATTGAGATGACATGGATGGATTTTCCTATTATATTATCTTTTATATTATTTTAGAAACCTTTGTATAAATTCCTTAGAATATCTGATTTATACTTTTATTTTCTGACGGATATTATAAAGATTTTTATCTGCAGTATATAAGTTTAGTTTTATCAATATTCCGTTCATATTCCTTATATAATATGTTTATGGACATTTAATGTACATAAGGAAGATTCTGGATGTCTTGTTGGAGTATTTTGGAATAAGAACACGTCTTCAGGATCTTATATTGAATATAACCTGGTGGTATATCCTGCAATATTGAATCATAAGCATCGCAGCGAATAGGATATTATCCAGTAGTTTGAATCAAGCAACTGACAGACAATCTTGATGTTCTAGTTGGAAACTTTCCTGAGAACTTCATCCAAAGAACTTAATGAAATTGTAACTTCAAAATTTAATGTATTTATCAGGTATTTAAGTGAAAATTGTGATATATAAATTTGTTAAAGATATAACATTACTTGAAGTCACTTATCTCTATAACATTAACTCACGTCATCTCAAACGTCATTTTACTTTGATTTTAAATGTCAGTTTTGGTAATTATATTTGAAAATTTATAAACTTATTATATTTTGATCTTGATCAATATAACATTATTTAAATATATTTTTTTACATAAATTTGACTTTTCTGTTTTATTTCATGCATTAGTAGATGTCTGTCTGTTTATCGAGAACTTACTTCGAGACCCTAGAGATTGAGTAATATTTGCCTTAATAAATATATTAATTTCTCATATTTATATATTATCACTTTATTGTCACCAGAACGTGAGGCTTTTCTCTATTTAGCCTGTCCGTATTATATCAATATATATATATATATATATATATATATATATATATATATATATATATATATTATAAAGATAATTATTTCGTGACTTTTGTATGTTATGGTAGATTTAATTAGTTGGCGATTTAAGGTCTGGTTTTACTCAAAAATGCATATATTTAAAGCAATCTTACATGTTTCGGCAAGTGATGCCTTTCTCAAAGAATATAAAATATAAAATCAGACCTTAAATAGCTAACTAATTAAATCTGCCATATATATATTACTTGACAAATGTTACAATGGACATACATATAAGGTACCAGCTTACGGATACACGTGTGTCAATATTCACTCGAATAAAATAGATGCGACAAAAGAACCTAACAGCCTCAAACCATTTTTAGCTCAATAATTACGTATACATGACCTCAACCAAACCTTAAACACAAATAAAGTTAGTTCTCCTGGTCTGAATGAAATAATGTACCCAATGATTGGAGAGTTATCAACTCAAATAAAAGAAAATTTATTATCGGCATATAATTCTATCTGGCTTCACGGGGAAGAGTACCAGAAATTAAAGATATTGTTGTAGTGTCCATTGCGAAACAAATTTAATAAATTCATCTCCCCTATTTCTCTTCTATCTTGAAATAATTAGAAAATTCGAAAAAATGCTTAAAAACCGATTGGAGTGGCAATATCAAGTCAATATGGTTTAAAAAACGAAGTGGGAATAGTAGACGCTTTGTCGGATATGGTTTCAAATATACAGATCGCTTTTACAAACAACGAAAAAAACGGAGTCTATTTATATATTAAGAGCGCTTATAATTGGGTCAATCTAGAAATCTAAGGAAAATTGGTATTTCTAGTCCACAAGGTAAATGTTTGGTCAACTTATTCAGAAATAGGAAAATTTTTATTAAATCGGAAACTGCCAAGCTTACTGGTCCAAGAGTGGTTTCAATTAGGCTCTCTCAAAGGTCAGTTTTAAGTCCAATCATGTTTAACATGTGTTCTACAGATTTTCGTTAACATTTAGCGATATAAAAATGATCCAATATTTTATCTTCTCAATCGGCAATGACACATTTAAAGTCTAGAGGAAATTATAAGGATTACTAATGACAGGATTACGACTAATGGCTTAGAACTTTCTCCAAGTAAATCAGCAGTGGTGTCTTTTGAAAGACGTATAACAGACTTGGAAGAGCATAGCTACATAAGTGATTTTATAACATCAGTTAAAAAATCCGTGAAATATTTAGGAATGATAGTGGACAATATATTGACATGATCAGAACGTATCAAATTTGTGATAAATAAATACGAAAAGTTCCTTAATATAATGAGAATGATTTGTAAAATTAGGTAGAGTGCTGATGTAGCTACAACAAAAAAAATGACAAGGCAAGTATTAGATCTATTTTGGATTAAGTTTGCGCACTATATGGTAAATAAATAAAACACCAATTACAACCATTAAACATATTCTAGAACAAAACTCTGCGTATTAGCGTGGGAGTTACACAATCAACACCAGTTAGCGCTCTTAATGTAGAAGCTACCCATCCTTTATGACTAACAAGCATAATCTAAAATTGTCTTCTCGCAAACATGATTTACATAATTAGTATAATCCATAAATTGGTTATTTTTCGACCTCACACAGAAAATTTGGGCTAACAAACACCTCCATTGGCTTTTAGCTATATGTATAATTCTTATCAAATATGATATTATCCAATATAACGAAATCACACTTCGATTTCATCAAAGGATAATGGTGATAAAGGATATCACTTTTCCCCCAAATACACATGATAAGCAAATTAATTAAGCAAATTAATTAATTAATTGATTAAGCAAAAATAAATCTCTTCTATTGAAAGAAAAACTCTAAATTCTCGATTATAGACACTGACACTTCAAAGACATCGATAGGATGTAGGTATGCTTACCATAAAGAAGGTAACAAAAAAAAGAAATGTTTAAACTAAATGAACAAAAGATGCAAGAACACAGTCCTAGCTTAGAAAAATGTAAGTTTCTGTATTGCAAGCACTAATAAATACTACTGATAATAAACGAAGAAGATTGAAAACCATTCGAAAATTGTAATTTATTATAATTTTCGAATCTTAATATAATACTTTTGCTACTGGTTATAATGACAACTTAGATGTCGAAATACGTACATATTCAGAATTAAAGTTACGTTGTGGCAAGTGTTATTTTTGTTTGCTTAAGTTTGTTCAAATATAGGCATTTTGTAATAACAAAACAGCGTAATCGTCAAGTTTATTTCACCGCATAAAATTCAGAGAACACCTAATTGAAACTAAAATGCAGCACGAAATATCCCGAATTGTTTCATAAGCCACACACATCCGCTCTGAGTGCTAGTTTTTACATCGCGTACCTCTCATGCATGGTGTCATGTGAAACATTTGTTTTCCGAAAGAGGCCACCATATAACCTTGAACTTGCATCTTGAATGTCTGTCCTACGTAAATAACTCCATCCTTTGCAAATCGGTTCAAGTTCGTTTTGTGTTTTGTATCTTTTTCTATATGTTGTACCGTTATTGTCAGACCTGCCGGTCAGACGTCAAATTAGATGCATTTTTCCATTGTTTCCAACTCCGGGAACACATTCAAATGTCATGAATTGATTTTTTTGTAACCGTACAATTTTTGAGTTGTTTTAGGAGATTTAAGTTACCGCATTCGATTTTCATTCTCGGTTATATTTAATTAATAGTTATTTTACAAATACATACTAGAATTATATCGAATTTTTATTAATTTAAAATTAAAAGTACTGTTTACATCTTTTGTAGCAGTGTTATATGGAAAACTAATTCTAAAATCTACAGAATATTCTTAATTATGAATGTAATGTATGTTAGCGACATTACATAAACTGTTCTTGATATAAATTAAAAATAAATAAAGATGGCGTTATATTGTATGTGCTGTTATAAAAAAATACTTCAAAATCTATGCATGAAACAATATATTTAAATGTTCTAACTTTTGTATAAAATTAGGAATATATATCACAATAATAATAATATATAATTCATACAAGCTTTTTCGTTTCTGTGTATGATTTTAAATATTTAATAATAAACAAAATATTTCAAAAAATTATTATAAAATAGCTAACATATAGAAGTACATGAACTTAATTCTCTTAAATTGTGCAGTTTATAAGGATTTGGAAATGTTTTTTCATTAATAAAATGATTCAAATTAAGGTAGAATATCACAGGCTCATAAATAAAAAAAGGGAATGGTTAAAATAGATTTATGAACAAACGATTGCTGTATATAGAAGATAAACTATCCTATTTTCAAATCAAATTTTGGTCTAAACTGTGTCGATGGAGGGCGATTTATTTTACGATGATTCAAAATTCAAACTACCCGTAGAAGTTCAATATGGAAAGTGGGTGAGAAAAATAGTGGGAAAAATCGAAAATTTGTTATTACGAGAACTGCACTATTGCAAATGAAACTTGTTTCTTAAAAATTTTGACCAAGAAAATTTGAACGTGAAGCAGGGGTCTGACCACTGAGAATCTTCCAGCATATAGTGCAATCATTCAACTCCATACCATCAAGAAAACTGGGAGAAAGCACTGATGACAATAATTTCTTGAAAGAGTTTTTCTTGGGGAATAACTGCCATGGGAATCATAGATGAAAATATCCATGCAAGCACAATTCAAAATCTAAAAATTCAATGAATTGATCCGAAGGAAGAATTTCCACATCGTTTGTTCTACAATTAAAGTGTTCATAAAGCAAAGTCCAGTACACAATTAAGGCATCCACTTTGTAATCCAAAACCTATCTAGGTCAGAATTATTTTTGTTCGAAAACTCAAAAAGCATATCAAAGAAAAGCGTTTTAGATTTGGTAAAGAGAAATTGCTTAACAATATTTTATAGAGATGATGAAGCAATTTTTTTTTTCGGAGTGTATGGATCAATTGTAAATTGCTGAAGGAAGTTGCATATAAAAATATAGGGATTTTAATATACGACAGGTGCTTCCTTTTTCTAGATTAAGTATATAACATAAGCTCGATTTATGCCGTTAACCTCTAAATTAGGAATTTCAAGGTGAATGGACTCTTTCAATTCCTGGATGGTGTTGGGTTTGTTTGTGTATATCTAGATTTAAGGTAACGCACAACCTCAATGCATACAGAAAGAAGGGCTTCCCTTGACTTACGCTATTTTTCAAAGTTAATTTGTAAATTGGTCTTATAAACCGAGTTATGCTAACTTTATTTTTATGTAACTAAATTTTGTTAATTTTAACGATCTACCGAGTTATTTATACAGGGTTAGTTAAAAGTATGGAGACGGCGATTTATTGTCGTTAATATTCATTTTAGGGAATTATGTTCAATATAAAAGTTTGTTAAGATATTTTGATCTACATTTGAGAATATTTGAATTTTTTTTGTTCAATTGTTTTTTTAGATACGCCTGTCCGCGCATTTTTTTTTTAAATTGGAACTGGTAAATTTTGCTCTACCATTCGAAAGAGAATTTCTTTCCCTTTACAATAATATTTTTGTATTTTTAAAATTCATTTTAATAACTTTTCTACAAGAAAAATTAAACAAAATAAAAACAAAGTAAATTAAAGTAAGTGTTCAAATTGTCGTCCATTAGTAATTTGACAATGACCCAATCGATTTACAAAACCCCAAACAGAGTTCTGTAAAAAATCTCGGGGAATTTCTTGTATCGTTCTGGTATTTCGGATTTGTAAATCTTCGACGTTATCGGGCTTATCTTTGTAAACTTTGTTTTTTACGTATTCACAAAGAAAAAAATCTAAAGGACTTAAATCTGGCGAATCTGGCCATTCAATGGTTCCAAGTCTTCCAATCCATCTGTGGGGAAAAACGTTGTCCAGATATTGACGAACATTTACACCATAATGTGGTGGGGCGCCATCTTGCTGGAACCAGATACTGTCATTGGGCAGGTGTTCATTGTTTTCATGAGGATAGAGCGTAGCACAAGCAGGTATTATTTCATTTTGCAATAACTGCAAATACAGAGCCAAAGTTAAATTGCCATTGATGAAAAAGGGACCGATAATATGACCGGCTAGAATGCCAACCCAAACATTAACCTTTTGGGGGTACAGCGTATGGTGCTCCAAAAACCAAGAGGGATTTTCCGATGACCAGTATCTGCAGTTATGTCTGTTTACTTCACCAGTAAGGCAAAAAGTAGCTTCGTCAGAGAAAAGAATATTGTTGACAAAATTTTCATTATTATTGCAAATATTTAACATTTCTTCAGAAAATTGTAATCTCCTATCAAAATCATCTTCCGTTAACTCGTGTACAAGGTGTACCTTATAAGGTTTATACTTTTCACTTTTTAAAAATGACACGATCGATGACTGTGAAATATTGAAATTGGCCGCTAATTGATTGGTTGATAAATGGGGATATTCAGATACAGCCAATAAAATATCCAGTTTGTTATCATCGCTTTTTGCTGTTCTAGGTCTACCACTCCTTGGCAAATCTTTAACGCTACCCGTTTGTTCAAAGCGTCTTAAAGTTTTACCAACAACGGATTTAGAAATTGGATTTATATTTGGATGCGTATCATTAAATAAATTACTAACGTCTTGTAAACTTCTGCGTCTATCTCCATAACCCAACATCATAAGTATTTCAATTCGTTCATGTTCACTTAAACTCGCCATTGTTAATATTAACAGCAACAAATTGCACAAATAAATTATTTCTGTCAAAGATTTGACGTACACAATAACCACTGATAAAATTATGCTCAAGTTTGTCTATCGCTACGCTTCTGTCTATCTGCGATGTACCGAACATCTGTTAAACACATGAACCGGCCTTTTCTTATAAAAAAGTTATTAAAATGAATTTTAAAAAAACAATAATATTATTGTAAAGAGAAAAAAATTCTCTATCGAATGGTAGAGTAAAATTTACTAGTTCCCATTTAAAAAAAACTGGGCGGACAGGCGTAACTAAAAACCAATTGAAGAAAAAAAAATTCAAATATTCTCAAATGTAGATCAAAATATCCTAACAAACTTTTATATTGAACATAATTCCCTAAAATAATATTAACGACAATAAATCGCCGTCTCCATACTTTTAACTAAGCCTGTATATGAAAAACATGCATTTCCTTTGGTGCAGCTTATATATAGTATGTAAACTGATTTGATTCCGTATTTTTTAATCCAATTCCATACATGCATAATCTGTAATGAAAATATGGTGTAGTCTAGTTTGCCTGCTCGTGTTGTATCCTGAGTAACGTTAAATGAACTAGCCAATTCATAAAATCTATATCCTGGTATTACGTTTGGGAAAGAAACAGAAAAGAATTATTGGCGATATACCAGATAGTTCTCATAAGAACCAAATGAGCAGAATTCTTATATTTACACTGTGTATTTATTTGTTTGTATTTTACAAATATGTGTATAAATGTTTTCCTATACACCCATATGCTAAATATAATAAATAAATTATGAAAATGCATAATTACTTTAAGTTCCAATTACTTATGCATTCACACCAAATAAAAAAAAATTGACCCCGACGTGATTTGAACACGCAACCTTCTGATCTGGAGTCAGACGCGCTACCGTTGCGCCACGGAGTCTAGTAAAAATATTTCTGCAATTAAGTATAATAGAAACTACTATAATACATCTTTCAAATTTTGGAAATTCCTTCTTAATATTTATCACGCTAAGAATTACAGTTATTATCAATTAATATCTCTTGCCATAGTCGTACATACATATTTTCTGTTAGCTTTTAGTATTCACATTTTATGTTTGCAACGCGACATAACTTATTCAATTCCCTTAAGTAATTTTAGCAAATATTGGCAAAAAACATTTCGAATTTGATTTTATCAATTTTTATAATTACGTCAAAAGTTATTATCGCATGGGACCCTAATATTAATTGTTGTGGTCGACATTAAGTGCAGTTATGGTAACTTAACTAAAATTTAACAATACAGTCAGTTTCAAACATTAACGGACATTATTCTATTGTACAAATATAATTCTGACTTTAATGTACCGAAAATAACTCGCTAATAAATTCATTTGCCAGTTATTCCTAACATCGTAGGTGAATAAGCTATGATGTAAGCTAAAAGGTAGAACAACACAGAAAACAGTAAGAAATATATTGTGTGATTACTAAGCAAAGGGAAACCGACATTATGTACATGTTGAACATGTAACAATCCAAACAAATACATATTTTTTCCAAAAACAAAATTTCTGTAAAATACTGCTTTTAAATTGAATGCTTTTATTGTATTGTAATAAATCAATATTCGAACATATCATTTGTTTGAATGATTTTACTGTGTCCTAGATTACGAGTCGGAACATTAATATTTATATTAAAATAATAGAAATTCCATTTATGAGAGAAAACACATATATCCAAATTGCTACGTGTACAGTGTATCAGGACATATACCGTTGACTATATAAGCGGCGAATAGTTTAAGTCAACCTAAGTACCTAGGGTTTCGACTGTAGGTAGTCGACATACAGATAGAGTAAAATTTCTTTCGGATGAGACTAGCGCAGAAACACATTTTAGTAATTAGAACGAGAAACACCTCATAAATGAGAGAAACAGCTAGTAGTATAAATCCGTGTACTATACGAGCCACAAACGTTTATCGATTATTTGTCAGTCGATACCAGGCGCTCGATCTGTGTGTTTCGTAGTGGTCTTGTACGTACATTGCTCCCGCTGCCGACTGCTGCGACTGCTCAATGTTTTTAAGGTGTTCAGTATTTTTGTAATGTCATCGCTCGCGCAGCTTCAGTCTCATCCGAAAGTAATTTTACTCTAACCACACACAGAACTGTATTCAAAAATATATATTACAAAACTATTTTATAAAATTTAAGGCTAGAAAGGCTAGAAAAAGAGACATATTGTATATATAATTTGATATTCACTAATCACTTTTATTACGTGCAGGTACACTCTGCATTAGAATTTTATTAATTGAAGCTATTACTTAATGACCCTTGAATACATACAAATTTAAACTAACACCGACCCTGGTACACTAATGTCTCTCTTTCTGTTAGGGTTAGATCTCACGCTGCGTTAATTACGGTGCAATGAATAGGATTTAAATTTTACTTAAAAGTCAACGGTATATTTCTGGATACACTATACACAAGTTAGATACAATAATGCCGTATTGTATATCCTTTCGTTTGACCATGTTTAGTGATTACGCTATTATCCGCTAGGAGCCAACCGACAGGTACGTCTGTGATAACAGTATAGAAGACTCTTCTCCCATAATAGAAATTGTGGCGTTCTCTGTATAAGTATGAGTCGCGTAGTTGGTGAATTCATTGGGCTATATAATTATTTTATGGCCTTCTCGAGCTGTTCGAGTATATTTGTCAAGTTACTGCATGAACCATTTATTTTAAAAACTTAATTGATTGTGGTGTTTAACTGCTTAGCGTGTTAGTTCATTTTATATTGATTTCTTTGCTTTAAATTTGACGCGGACTTCAAAGAGTTTAGTTTAATCCGTTCTATGTAATAAATAACAGAATAAGACTATAAAATTCATTATTTTTTTCCTTCTAGAGCAAAATTATTATTCGATGCTTTTTTTGTTTGCGATCTTTTTCTTGGAAGTCGATTTTATTTTTAATTTAAAAATTGTTTATTTGAAAAAAAAAATTGTTTGCAAGGAACGCAACAAAGGAACCAGATACATAACTTAAAAAAAAAGTATAAAACCCCTAACCATATTAAAATTCGTATTCTAAATACGTATTTCGACAGCTTGGTTGTCATCTTCAGTAGGTAAAAATAATAGTTACACTACCTATTGAGGATGACAACTTAGTTGTCGAAATACATATTTACAATACGAATATTAATGTGGTAAGAGGTTTTGTACCTTTTCTTAAGTTTTTACTTAGCCACAGAGTCCAAACAGAGAGTTGTAAGAAAGATACGGCTTGAAAAAACTAAGAAAAGACATGTTGTGAAACATAGTGCAGAAAGTAACCTCGTAAGCGAACAAAGGCTCAATGGAATGACGTCTACCTATAATACATAAATGTCTTTCTAATGAATCTCAATCAAATGTATCCAAAATCATTCAAATCGGTCAACCTATTGAGTAGTTATACGCCAACGAACATAAAAATATATACAAGTGTCCCGTATCGTTATGTTCAAACTTTAGGAGTGTAAAGTAGACTTCATTTCAAGTAACAAAAACCCAAAACTTGTATATCCATTTTATTTCTTTCAAAGTTACAGATCTATGAATGTGATTGTCAGATCATGAAAAAACATGTAATCCTAAAGTCAATACAAACTGTTTTTATTTAAAAAAGTTAAACGATTCAATAACAGGCCTGTAATTATTAACGTCGCATAATAAAATGTTATCCTAAAATAAATAAACACGTGTCGTAGTGCATACAGTAATTTCTTGGAGATCTACAAAAAAGAGTACTGGAAATTGATTTATGATAAAGAAGGTTCTTACTTATTTCGTAAGTGCTGAACCATGAATATCATACAATAACCAAATGTTCAGATGACTGTTAACGTTGAATTTTTTAATAAAGGATTACATTACTTTTCAGTTAATACAACAGCTTATTTAGTGAGTGGACACGTATTCTTTATTCAAAATGCCTTACCGATTTTCTTCTCAAGAGTATGCGGACATGCATTTTGTGTTTGGCTACTGTAACGGCAGTGCACGTCAAGCAGTTATTGAATACCGACATCGGTTTCCCGATAGGCGCATTCCTCATTACAAAACGTTTCTGGAAATACACAGACAATTTCGGGAATGTGGACTGCGTGATTATCTTTTCGACCGAGAGTAAATTTGCCAGCAGACTTAGAGGAAGAAGCGGTAGCTATTATTACAAAGGATCCAACCCTCAATATACGTCGAATCGCTAGACAACTAAAAGTGCCACGAATTACAGTTTGGCGAATTTTAAAACGTGAGGGCTTATATCCATATCACTATCGCAGGGGATACGGTTTGCTTGAGGCAGACCACTATGCTCGTCTAGTTTATTGTACCTGGATATTAAGACAGTCACGGCTTCATTTTAATTTCTGCAGAACAGTCCTCTGGAGAAATGAATCTACGTTCACGAGAAGTGGTGTTACAAAACTGAGAAACCTGCCCAGGTGGTCATCAGAAAATCCCAAAGCTATACGCCCATCTAAATTTCAACAAGAATTTTCTATTAACGTTTGGGCGGCCCTAATCGATGGCTTGTTGATTGGTCCTGTCGTTCTTCCTGGGAGGTTAAATGCGGACAATTACCTTCAATTTCTTATTGACGAAATGCCATGTCTTTTAGAGGATGTCTCACTGAATGTTCGACGAGACATGTGGTTTCACATAGATGGGGCACCACCACATTTTGGAATTGCTGTCCGAAATTGGGGTAACGTCATTTATCCTGGATGGATTGGTCGAGGTGTTCCTGTTGCATGGCCATCCAGATCACGCGATCTTAAACCCCTTAACTTTTATTTATTGGAGTACATGAAAAATTTAGTCTACGCGCAAGTTTCGAACACATGAGAAGAGTTGTTGGATCGTATTTACCTGGCTGCCGAGCAAATCCGACAAAACAAGTATGAAATTCGGATAAGTACTTCTTCTGTTGGCTTACGGGCGCAAGCCTGCATTCAACAAGGAGGTGGACATTTCGAGAATATTATTAATTGAACTTTTTTTAATAAAGTCAGTTTTTATTGACTTTAAGATTACATTTTTTTTCATGATCTGATAATCACATTCATAGATCTGTAACTTTGAAACAAATAAAAATGGATATACAAGTTTTGGGTTTTTGTTACTTGAAATGAAGTCTATTTTACATTCCTAAAATTTGAACACAACGATACGGGACACTTGTATACTTGACGAATTAATAATCTCCTCCTTTTTAGAGGTCGGTTAAAAATTGAAAACGTGTCCCTTGAATGTACTTCGTGTTCGTAGCTCGTTGCAAATTGTATTTCAAACGATTTATTAACAAACCGGCAATATTCATATTATTATTCAGCCCGTCTAACGCATCATTAGATGTTATTCTGGAAAATTTGCATACCAAAGGCGGTAGTTGGTCCTTTTAGCGTATAAATCGTGATTTCATTCAATATACGACAATTTAGGCCGAAGAGGGACTTCTATGAATAAACAAACGGCCAATTCTGTAGTCAAAGTGTGGAAGTAATCCTTCCATTTGTGAAAACACGCGTGACAGAAGAGATATAAATTATTCGGAGCAAAGTTTTATCCAATGTAGATGAGTTATTGCGTAGATTCTGTTATTTTAGGGCAATATAGAATGCGTTTCAGAACGCATGAGATTTCAATAATAAACGTAGGATTCTGAAAAAGATTAAAAAATATCTACTAAATCACAAGACTAAAAATAAACAATAGTTTGTTAAACATAAAACTAATATTTCATGAAAGCTAGACAGTTATTTATAAAAAAAAAGCAGATAAAGAGGATTATAAGGAAGATAAAGCGAGACATAATACGGGGGCGGGTTGACTTAATCGCGCGATCGCCTAGAGTAGGCCGTGAAATAAAAAAATACACATCACATTTTGACAACCGTTGTCAGTTTTACTGTTAGTGTTTGATCACTTCGTGATAAAACGTGTTTCGTAGTTAACTTTTTTTTAATTTTACCCTGCAACTGTCAGAAAATGGGAAAATTAACAAATACTATAACCATACCTAAAACCGAAAAATGTTAATATGTTCCTAAATAAAAATTTAAAAATATTAATAAGTAATTACATCTTTCATTAAAATTACACCCCAGATATTCCTATTAGCCAAAGAAATAACTCAATGGGTTTCATCTTACTATGCTTTCTAACTATTAAAGATATTAATATTTAAGCTTTCAAAGGAAATTATTTAAATTGCCATACACAATGTACATGCAACTCTTTAAGTCTATTACGAAACTGTTTGCTTCATCAGAAGAAATTATTTTATGAAAAATATGGATCTTCACCAAATAACAGCCTCATCTATTCAATTTTTAAAATTTCTTCGTTTTCATTTAACAAATTACGCATTATATCACAAAAAACAGTTCGTTTTACTTTATCTTCCTCGAAAAGCTTTTGATGATTTGATATCTTATATGACATATTTGAATTCTTTCAGGGTTTTCAACACCCTACTGTAGGATACTCCAAAATGCCTGGCTACATCTAAAAGCGATCCTACATAACACAGGATATTCAGCTTCATGTGTTCTGTTAACACGTGATCGGTTTTATTTTATTTTTGGCGGAAATTTAAAAAAGAACAATCGTCTTTGAATTTGTTAAAAATATTTAAAATTGTTTTCGCACAAGGCCTGTTACGATAATTAACGGAAAACATGTCTCTGACCGTTTTTAAACATTTATTCTTCTGGTACCACATTATAATTGCTATGAAAAGATAGTAATTTCGTCTTTATTCATTGTTTCAAATAAATTATTTATTTTTCAATAAAATGTATTTAATTTAAAATTCATGTATGAACAAAAATTTATAAATATTTAACATTAAAAAAAAATTTTAACCTCTCCAATCTCAATGGCAAAATACTTCACTTGTGTATAAGTGGTTGCCTACTTTCCCACTAATGCATTGACTATTCTTTTTTTTATCATTACACATAGGGAATGTATGTGTAATGATTAGAGAACGGATGCAATTTCCATAAAACGCAATCGGCAATTGGAATTGTGTATAACGTCGCTCAGTACATCCCGGCGTAATTCAATGAAGTATTTGTTTGACTTACTCGGCCACCTGGTCTCGCACGATAACAATGGACAACCCAGCTATTGTATTCGGAGAATATAGTGTTCAGAATATAGTTTTCAGTGGTGTCGTGTACGTAGATAAAATAAATAAGTTTATCGTATTTGCAATAAATCAACCGTAAAACGTCACGTAGGATCGTTAAAGCACGAAAAAAAATTGAACCCGTTGGAATCTGACAATTTTAACGAAGAGCTCTGTGAAACTTCTATGGCAGCTAATATTCCAATATTTAAATTGAACAATCCAATTTTGAAGACATTTCTGAAAAAATATACTGGTCGAAATGTTCCTGATGAATCAACTTTACGCAAATATTATGTTTCTAGGTGCTATACGAGAACAGTAGAACGCATTAGAAGCCATGTTTTAAATCAATGCATATGGATAAGCGCCGACGAAACGGTGGATATGTTAGGATGCTGTGTGGTAAATGTTGTAGCTGGTGTACTACATCCAACTATTCTCTATAACTCATATGTAATAGCAACAAGTGTTATAAATAGAGTTGATGCGGAAACAGTTGCTGAAACCATTAAGGAGAATATGCAAAAAATGCTTCATTAGGACGCCACGTATAAAGAAAAAATATTTTTATTTGTCAGTGATAGTACTGCGTATATGTTAAAAACAGGCAGACTATTGAAGAAAACATATCCTAATATGCTGCATATTACTTGTGTAGCACATGCTCTCCACAGAATCTGTGAATATATAAGAGACACTTTTCCGGAAGTTGATAGACCTGTATCAGCTTTTAAAAAAGTTTTCAGAAAAGCACCATTGAGAGTAGCTCTTTTTAGGGAAAAATTTCCGTCTCTGTCCCTGCCTCCCACTCCAGTAATAACTAGATGGGGAACATGGCTGGAAGCTACTAGTTATTATGCTGAGAATTTCGATAGTCTAAAACATTTCGTAACACTGCTAAAGGAGGATGCTAGAAGTATTGGTGAGTGCAAGGAGCTCACACAAATCCCAAATTTAAAAAATCAGTTGTACCTTCTTCACGAACACTTTGGAAAATTGCCAAAACTAATCACTTATTTTGAAAATCGAAATCTCAAATTAAATGATGGATTAACCACATTAGATGTGGCTGTTAATAATTTGAAAAGTATTCCAAGTGACTTCGGATGTGGCCTTCGGCAAAAGTTTGAAGCAATTCTTAATAGAAATCCAGATTTAATTACATTGCAGCAATTATGTATGGAGACAATTCCACAAAATCTAACGGCTAAATATGAAGAAATAAAAGAATATTTCCAGTATGCACCTATAACCAGTTGCGATGTAGAAAGGACGTTTTCTATTTATAAGGATGTACTTAATTCAAAGAGAACAAAATTGACAGAAGAAAACCTTGAGAAACTATTGCTAGTCAATATTAATACTCCTTTACTCAACTTGAACGACAAAATGAACAAATAAAAATGTTCCAATTATAGAAATAAAATTAGAAACTTTTCAACAAATACATATGTATTTCGTAATTTTATAGATCACCACTAGTTTGTTTTCCAATTATATAAATAAAATTAATTAATAAATATGTATTTCGTAATTTTAAATAGATAGATCACCACCCGTATGTTTTCCAATTATATAAATAAAATTAAAAACTTTATAAATACAGCTTTTCAACAAATAAATATATATTTCGTAATTTTATAGATCACCACCCGTTCGTTTTCCAATTATATAAATAAAATTAAATATTTTAGAAATACAGCCTTTCGCCGGTACTGCACTGGGCTTTGCGTCATGTGGTAAGCGTGTCCGTTCTCTAGTAATGATAAAAAAAAAATTTAAAAAACATAGTTATGATTTGTTACTGATTATTTTCCTAAACCAAATTGCTCAAGAAACTTGGTAACCTTTCTTCAATTATATTTATTTATAACTGACCTTCTACGGTTCATGTAACAATACCTTTCTAAGGATGCAATTTCGAATGGGCCTTATAAAATAGGCTTAAGTGTAAATATGCTTTCTACATATTAGGACGCTAATTTATTCAAAAATTTTTTAAGGAAAAAAAAAATTCGCCCTGAATTAGGATTCGAACCCACGTGAATGGTTTGCCGGACCATCGCTCTAACCACTAAGTTATCAAAGGCAGTGATTTCGAATCTTTGTGGGGATGCCTTGAGTTACATCAAGGAAACAAATGATATATATCTTGCCCAAAGTAGGCCATTGTGCAAATTTTTTGCATTTTTCGCGAATTAGTGTAAATGTAAATATGCTTTCTACATATTACGACGCTAATTTATTATGGAAAAAAAGGTTTAAGTGTTTTTTATTGAATAAATAAAATATCGAAACGAAAGTTTCAATACTGCCAACAAATAATGTTAGGACAAGATAGAACAAAATTATTATTATTTCAACTTCTTTATTCAACGAAATAGTTTCATGTAATTTCACCTATTTTCATTCAACTTCTTATCGAATAACCATAATTATCTAATATTTTAATCACCAACAACGTCCTGTAATCCACGCAAAAATCTTATAACATTACAATTAAGGCCGTCGTAATTTGTAGGGCTCGGGTCACGTTATGTGAGCGGGGATAGCCGCATCTGTTTCCGGAAGCGATTTATAACAGAGCATCATTTATTTATACACCTCGCTACCAATCTTTTCTACGAAACTGTAGGATAAGGAGTAAGCAACCAAGTCGCGGTCTTTAGTTAGAGAAGGACGGAAAAGACAAGGTAAGTTCCGGTGCGGTCAACTTCAGATCCTCAGTAAAACCGTAATAATCCTAAAAGGCCGGCCATAAGCCGGGAATCTAGACTAAAATGAAGACCAGCCGTATTATATATAAATATATATGTATACATATATATAATTTATATATATATATATATATATATATAGTAAATTCAATTTGTTGGCGATTTAAGGTCTGGTTTTACTTCAAAATATGTATATTTAAAAACAATCCTACATGTTTCGGCAAATGATGCCTTTTTCAAGGAATATAAAATATAAATGACATTATATTAATGTCATACATTTGTAGTTGCTATGGATAAAATTATTCAAAGATACATTCCAATTGAATAATAATAAATCATGCCTTAGTATTCTAAAATAGATAGACAACAAAAACAGGGAAACGCAAGACATGAGTTATTATTATGTATGCGCCCGTGGAGCGTCTTAAGATGAAAAGCTGTCGGCATTCGCCTTAAACGAGAAGGAAAACCACGAAAACCTACTGGGACAGCCAGACAGGAATCAAAACACGGAACTGTCAGCATGATAAGCAAATGTATAGATATTATATATACAAATAACTTAAGATATATAATTATATAACAGCAACATATATTATGATGGTAAATTTCAGATCGTTACATAATTAAGTTATACCTTAAGGTCACGAAATAATTATCTATATATATATATATATATTCATATATATATATATATATATATATATATATATATATATATATATGTACATATATATAGTATTGATTTGAAAATGTTTAATTATTTAAATTATTTTAAATACATAGTTGTACCATGTCTTTCCTGATTAGAGTGGGCTTCTTGTAAGTATTTTCTTTAGTAAGGTTGACGACACTGCGCTACTTTAAATTGTGACAGCTGTCAGTGACAAACTTTACATTAGATTGTACATATTATTTTATTATGTATTAACATGTTAGAGTTACAACACGTTTATAATCGAAAGTTACTTTAGAATTGGTCGAAAATTAGACAATGGAGTATGGATTTACTCCATTAATCAGTGCTTTCCGGCAACAGTTTCCTAATCTGCCACTTACTTATGCACAGCTGCTAAGTCACGTTGATGCTTCCATTGATAAATTTCGTGAAAAATGGGCAATAACTCGTAAACCTGGCGGTGGAGCACCTACAAAATGAACCGCAGATTGCATAAATGGTATTCGGCGCTGAATGGACAAGTCATCTAATAAATCAATTGCCAAGCTTTCTCAAGAAGTTCATTTGTCCGTGGGAATATGCCGTACCGTTTAAAAAAAGGACTTAAAGTTGTGTCCGAATAAAATTCAAGCAGTTTTTGAATTCACGCAAGTAGATTTTGGTACGAGAACATAATACTGTTAATAGTTTTTACAAAAGATTAATAATGACATTCTCGACAAATATTTTTTTTCTGATGAGGTTTGGTTCCATCTTTCTGCTTATTTAAATAAGCAAAATATGAGAACGTGGTCGACATAAAACCCTCACGAATTCATAGAAACTTTATTACATCCACACAAAATAGGTTTCTGGCTTGCAGTTTGAAGAAGGCGAATTATTGGGTCTAATATATCATAGCTGCAATATACCAAAATGAATGATCACAACCTTTTATTAATGAACTTACACAAGGATTTCTTCAGCAAGATAACGCACCAGCACATAAATTTCGAAATACAATAGCTTTTTGCAACAATTTTTTGACAATAGAATTACGAATTTTCCTCAAAGAACTGCGGATCTAACAATTTTATTTTTCCATGTTTGAAGAATGCCATTGTTAACACCAGGACATCACAAAATCGTAGAGCTTCGCAATGCTATTAGGGATTTCTGCGCTAACATAACCCCACAACTCCTGGTAAATGGTTTTGAGAACTTGAAGCGTAGAGTTCGATTTTGTCTTCAAAATAATGGACAACACTTTCAGCATAACCTTTAGTAAGGAGTGAGCCACAAAAAAAGTTTTCACAGTATGCCATGGATTAAATCAGTTATCTCTTAGATTGATTAAGTGATCTAACCTACATTTCGTACTATTAGTAATAGGTTAAATTGGAACAATTTGACTTATAATTATTTACAAATGACACTTCGCCAATTCTCTAAGCTCGACTACAGCCCAGACTGGCACCAATTGACTTCCATTCGTTCACCGAATTCTGCCTGATCATTTGGGTATGAATAAACTTTGTGCAAGATGGGTACAAGGCAGTGGCGGCTCTTTAATGAGAGCAAGTGAGCAATTGCACCCCCTGGAATTACGAAACAAAACAAACCAAGCGGCGACTAACTGTGAAAGTATTTATTTATTATATATATTATGTTCTCATAGTTATTGACGAGGAACGTGGCACGCTAACTACGTACATATACCGATCGTCGTCACAGATATACTGAGCAAAGCCCAACTGTTGCTCTGTTAAGGCATTAACTTTACATTGATGGTGGAGAGAACTGTATTTTGCCGTACTTCAATGTCGTATAATACATGGCGTTGGAGCAACTGAACCAGACTGCTCTCGGGCGTTGTTACAATGAATACGGTATCTTTTTTACAGAACAACGCGTTTTCGCGGTTAACGTATAATGAAAAAATCGCAGTAAAAAATCTTAAACGGCCGATGCCTCAATTATGTTTAGAAAATAAACAATCTGTTAAAGGTAAAGACGTTATAAGAAAATTCAAAATGAATATTTATCAGAAAAATGACTGGATTTGTGGGTGTGAAATTAAAAATACTTTGTTTTGTTTTCCGCGTCTTTTGTTTGTTGGTGAACCGTTTTGGTCAAAGAACGGAATAAGAGACTTAATTCATCTCAGTGCTAAAATTATTAAACATGAAAATTCCGAAGGGCATTTGAAAAATATATTTAGTCTAAGAATGTTAGGAAAAAAATATCATTCAGAATGTTTTAGATTCATCATATAGAAAAGCAATTCAACAACACAATGAAAAGGTAACAAAAAATAGGCATGTGTTAAATTTAATAATAAATTGTATTAGATTTTGTGGCGCGTTTGAATTGGCACTTCGGGGTCATGATGAACAGCAAACGTCGAATAACAAGGGCATTTCTCGGGAATTGATAAATTTTACGGCAAAATTGGATAAATTTTAAGGGATTATCAAAAACGATACAGAATGAGCTGCTTGATGCAATGTTGAACGTGTATCATGAACAAGTTGCCAGTCAAATTAAAGCAACCGACTTCATATCTGTGATAGCTGATGAAACAACAGATGTGTCCAATCAGTTTCAGTTGGTGGTTGTTTTAAGATATATTATGAACGTGAGAGGGTCGAAAGATTTTGGAAATTTCTTCTGGCTAGTGGACATGATGCTAATTCTTTATCTGCCTCCATCCTTAACGAAATTAGTTTGCTTGTTGATGACCCAGAAAAACTGATTGCACAGAGCTATGATGGGACAGCAGTCATAAGTGGTGCTATTAACGGCGTGCAAAGACATGTCCCAGACCAGTATCCAAGGGCTAATTTTGTACATTGTTATGCACATCAGACATATCTAATTATGTCACATGCTACATCGAGCAGTAGTAATTGCAGAATTTTTTTTGCCAATCTGACGGAATTATGGACATTTTTCTCCACTTCACCACAACGAGCTGCAAGATTGGAAGAATTCCTTCAGAGAAAAAGCTTACCTCGTTCTTCAAAAATAAGATGGAACTTCAATTCTAGGACAGTGAATACAATATATGAGCACCGAGAAGAAATAATTGAAGCTCTAGAACAAATCGAGGGAGAAGCTAGTTTACAAACTACCATTCATCAAGCTAGTGCCAATTTGCTAATTTTAGAGGAGGAAAATTTTATCTATTGGTTAACTTTCTTTCATAAAATTATGCCACATGTGGACATATTGTTTAATCAATTACAAAATGTCAATACAGATGCATTAAAAATCAAGAATAATTTAGATAATTTTGAACGCGCTATTGGAAAAATTCGAACCGAAATCGCTGACACAGATAATCAGTTGGTTAAACAAAATGACCCAGAACTGACTCCTCGACCATCAAAGCGGCGAAGAGTAACTGATGGTAGCCAAAGAAGGAGGGAAACTATTGAAGTGTGCGATATTATTTTGCTAGAAATAAAAACTAGATTTCGGTACACACGGGCCCTTACTATTAGCAAACTTAATTTCTTTTAAACAGTTCTCCTCTTTTCAAAAAAATTTCCGGAAGATTGCCTTAAAGAAGCAGTAAAATTTTATCCATGCCTCAATGAAAGCAGACTACGAACTGAATTAAGCGTTCTATATTCTAGAGAAGAATTTAGGCAAAATATAGAAGTCGGTGCTGTAGGTCTGCTAGGTCTTCTGCTGGATGGATTAAGCGACACCTTTAATGAAGTTGTTACGCTTTTAAAAATTGTCATTACAATCCCAATGACAACGTCCGAAAGAGGAACGCCAGTTTTCACGGCTGAAGAGAATAAAAACTTTCCTGAGAAATACAATGAAAGAAGAGAGATTAAATGCCCTTACTATGTTATCTTGTGAAAAAGAATGTATAAATGATTTCCCAAACTTTAATGAAAAAGTGATAGAACTGTTCTGAAAGTCAAAGACACGTAAAATGGACTTCGTTTATCGTCAGATCTAATTAAACTGTGTAGTGTAATATTTACTATTCCCTCAAAACAAACTCTACAATGAACAGTACCTGTCTGGAACAGTACGTCGGTGAAATTTATAAGGATTGGGTAAGCGTTTTTGTATTACACTTTTTAATTTTGAAATTATGCACTCCCTATGTGAACCACCCCGAGCCGCCACTGGTACAAGGCTTCCTCAACACCAACGTTGAATATGCCTGCCCGTTTTTAGACACCTGTAGAGACAACCCAAAACCAATTTTGAAGTCCACTGTTTCAGAAGGTCAAGCAATGGTTCTGTATTATGATCCTCTCTCCAAAAAGGAGTCGATTAAATAGCGACGACCAGATTAATATCGTTCCATATAAGATTATGTTTGAAATAAATGATACCAAAATATTTTATCCTTTTTTTGGTATCATTTATAAAACTTTTTGGGACTTTTTGGGGGGTCTGGAATCCACAACTTTTATCAGCTTGACACTTGTCCACCACTCGTATTTGCTTAAAGACTCAAACAGATGAAATATATTTTATTATAGTTCAAAATGAGTGTCATAAATATTTAAAACATTTTAATTTACGCAACTACAATATCCTCATTTTTAATCTTAAGAAAATTAACACGATATCGACAAACAAAAACGTAGGTACTTGTTAAAACATTACGTTGTGTAAAAATTATAAAGTTTCTGTAAGTCACTATATTTAGAAATTACAGCATCTACTTCGCTTCTTGTATGAATAAGACAACAGCGATTGTATTGATTAATCTTGTAACCGGCCCGGCAATGGTTAACGTTGAGTTGCACCAGATTGTTTTGTTATTGTAATTGCTGGCGTTGCGTGATCGACTTAGTTACGACTTGATTATACATACGTACAATGCTATTGGAACACGTGCATTTCGAATTCAAGCAACAATCCTACAAATGGCAGGCGAAGTTGTATTTAATACATTGGCTGACTCAACGTATTTATAAGATATGTACTGTTCGATCGTTTTAGTCTTGTTTCATATTACTAAAAACTAGATCTTGCATAAAATATACATTACCATAAAGTCTTTATGGTAATGTAGTGGTAATATCCTACGTATAGATTTCATATTATCATCTTCAGGAGAAACTGGAAAATAGCGATTGTTCATTTCAATAAATATTTTATATTTTGCGGTTCAATTGGTTTTGTTACATGCATACGTGTACATGCATATAACGTGTGTTCATTTGAAAAGTCAATCTAGGTTACTTTGAAATTTTGATAGCATAAGACGCATATATATTAGTATGTGTTTGTTGTTCCGTAAACGTAAATCCAAATGACACTTGATAATGTCAATCACAAATATCAGTTAGTGCATAAAATAATCGTGCGTCGATTCTGGTTTAAATAAATTGCTTCTCAGTTTTAAAATGGCTTTCACTTTAGAACATAATTTTTTTTTAGTCCAGGCTTATTTTCGAAGTGGTAATAAAATTGATGGTTTATGGGTTTATTCAGTTCAAGATTGCATGGTAGAATTTTAAGTTGAGTTTCCACATTTTGTAATAGATTATATACAATTTAAGAATACTTTGGATAGAACTTTAAATCTTTTTTCTGAAACTGGTAGTCTCTTAAGAAAATCAGGCAGGAGCAGTTAAGAAACGTACACCTCAAGTTGTCAATCGTGTTGAAGAAATTATGGGAAATGAACCACAAACATCTGTTCGACATTTGAGTCAACAAATAAACCTTTCTGTTGGTACAACTCACAAGTTATTAAAAAAAAGATATGCAACTTTATCCATACCGTGTCACAGCAGTACAAGAATTGTTAGAAATTGATTACCCACGTAGACTACAGTTTTGTAATTGGTTTGTAAATATGAACAATAATGGAGAACTGTCGCAAAGAGTCATCTTTACTGATGAAGCATGGTTTTATAAAACGGAATACCTAAATTCACAAAATACAAGAATTTGGAGTAGTGAAAATCCATCCACATGTAATTAATGAAGAACATCCATGAAGAACATCCAGAGAAAATTGGTGTTTGGGCAGCGATAAGCCAAAGGCGAATCATTGGACCAATATTTTTTCAAAGAACGTTAACTGCTCAAAGGTACCGTACGGAAATTTTACAACCATTTGTCAATCAGTTGCATGATGATGAACTTCAAAATGCATATTTCCAACAAGACGGAGCACCTTGTCACTGTACCGCAGAATCTTTGGATTATTTAAGAGAATTTTTTGATGAGCGTATAATTAGTCGAAATACTGAAATTGCCTGGCCTGCACGTTCATGCGATTTAACACCTTGCGACTTCTTTTTGTGGCCTTATCTAAAAAATAACATATTTCGAACACCTATATTGAATTTGAATGATATGCTACAGAGAATCGAACAGAAATGCATGGAAATTAATAACAATCCAGTAATGTTGCAGAACATCATCAGAAATTTTGAACGGAGGATTTTAAAGTGCATTGATCTTGAAGGACAACATTTTCAACATTTGTTATAGTTTTCAATAAATACTTATTATTTGTTATTTATTTGTATGTATGAAACTGTCAAAATATACGACTTCGTAGATTAAGTAGTAAATTTTAATTTACGACATACTTCAAAATGTTCTCAGTAAATCACATGCTACTAGATTGACTTTTCAAATGAACACTTGTTATGTATGGTTAGTTTGATATAATTCCAAAAGTATTCCTTAAATTCGTTGGAATTTCTTGATAGTTAATCGAAAACTGAACAATAAAGAATTAAGTATAGTTTCGGCTTCTTGAGTTCCCCCCCAAAAAATGAAACTGTTTGAACAGATAGTAGTAGTTCATTATATGTTATTTTTACCACGATCTGTCTGATCTGAACCTCTACCATTTCTAAATATTGTCTTCAACAATTTATCAATATTGCTTCATATGCTTTCCTTCATTTCATGTAACTAAATTCTGAGCAAATATCCCATAAACTCTAGTTTTGTGAGAACTGAAATTTTATGTAATTTGGTACTCTTGCATATTTTAGGATTCTGCTTTGATAATCTTCTTTAGCTGCAAAAACCCGTTCTTTAGCAACTATATTTAAATTTTTGGTAATTATATGATATGGTAAATACATGAACAATGACGTTACATCAAATAAAACTTAAATCTCCCTGTCTTCCAGTTCAGATTCCTTAATATTTTGAATAAAGTCAAAGGACATTCCAACTGACGAATCTTCTGAATAAAGAAAACATCTAGAAGCAACGCAAATGATACCTCAAACTTATAAAGAATCAGATAGAATAGAAAAGATATGAAATCTACAAGGAAATATTGTTAGAAGAAAATCAAATAGAATCGTAAAAATATATTAAATAAATTAGTGGCAATAGATTAACAAGACGAGTTCATAAAACTCAGAAAAAACATTTTAAAAAGAAATAAAATAAGATGTACAAAGTGCTCGTCACGAGGTTTAAAAAGAGAGTACACAGTACCACACTAGGACCAACGGATTGGCCGCTACAGCGAGGCCTATTTTTGCAAAATTGACATTTTCGATTTCGAAATTTACGGTTTTTCTGGCATAACTCAAGAAATAGGCATCCGAGAGCCTTACGGTTTGTACCAGTCGATTCAGCGTGTCAAACCGCGTCCAGCGGTGTAAGATAGGTCGTCTAGAGGCAACTCGTTTCGGAGATACAGAGATGGGCCGAAATTGAATGTAATTTTTCGGCGAAATTTTCGCGATTTTGAAAACTTTTCAATCTCGAATTTCTACTCAAAATCTACCCTATGGTTTTTGGGGGCGCTAAAGAAGACTGTCTGACCGATTTTCCTCTGAAAATTCGCGATTTGGTTTTTTGTTCTTTTGACCTGTCGACACTTTTTCGTGAATATCTCGAGAACCAAAGGAGATAGCAAACTCCGGTTTGGATTATCGTTATCAGCGGGTCCGATTACAGAAAGGATCGGTGTCAAAATAGGGAAAATCGACACTTGTCATTTTTGTAATTTTAAAATTTCATCGCCTGAAGTTCAAAAAATTACCAAATAACTAAAGTAGATAGGAGTACGCCAATTTTCAGTTAACAGATCCAAAACATTTTCACCTCAGATATTTAAAAAATTTTTGTCACGCCACTGTGCGACAGATTATTTATAAAGTATCACAGACGATGACTGACAATAGTAAAAAGAATAATTTGAATAATTTTGTTATTGTCGGTCTCGCTTTAAATATCTCCTCCGATTCAGTCCGTGATCGATTGTTATGTACGTTCGATATCATATACATTTACGTCTTCAATTAAAGATAGATTGTTATCAAATAGGACATTAAATGCCTGTAGAGCATACATCTTAGATGTTCTTTTAATGTATTGTGTTTAAAAATTCACATGCAAGTATAAATTTTTAACAGCTGACTTTCATATCAGATTATCGAACCCTTACCATACAAAACTTATACACAATGTTATCTTCTAGTGTTTTTATAAACACAATCATTGCAGTGTATGTTAGCAATAGCGGTCTTTTTTATATCCATATCAATTTCTTTCATATCTATAACTTTCATATCAGATTATCGAACCCTTACCATACAAAACTTATACACGATGTTATCTTCTAGTGTTTTTATAAACATAAACATTGCAGCGTATGTTTACAATAGCGGTCTTTATTACATCCAGATCAATATTTTATATTTGTTACTCCACGTAACAAAAAAAAGCATTCTTATACACATGCTGAATATTTTTAATTCATACACGGAACATAATAGAATTTTCAGTGGGTTTTAAATTTTGGGGTTCGCGTGACTCACAATATTTTGGACTTGTATTCTATATAATTACCTCTTTCCATTTTTCATACGTTGTTTCTTTATTTCAAGAACACCCTGTATATTAATCTAATGAAGTATTTTTTGATCTGAATGTGTATTTTATGTTCTGATTTCATTCAAACACTTCAAGAATACAAAATGAGATGCCTATAAAACATTCGTATTTGCCCTTATTCAAAAGTAATATATTACGTACACATTAATAATTAGTATTAAAGAGAATCTGTGCTTATATAACAAACACGATTGTAGTCACAACCAATACACGTATTTGTCTGAATTGATATTAGGTACGATTTCGTTATACAAGCGTCGCAAGTTTAATTAAACAGAATTCCATTAATGAAGGTGTTTGCTTAAATCAACTACAATTCTCTGCGTAAATAGTTTGGTTATTTGAGGTGGGCTGCCTTTATGGTTTCGGACACAACTTGATAAAGATGGATTTCAACGTAAATGCTAATACCGTAATACTCTCTATGGAGAAGCAAATGAATTTTCTGTCAGTCCTTCGTTTAGTAAGATTAACAAATGCTGAATGTATGTAGATAATATGTATTATATTACGCAAATAGATATAACATGTTAATGTAATACTTCATAAACATGTACGAAATGAGAAATTCAAGTTTTACGTGATAAGTTCGTTTCCTGGTATTCAATTACCTCCGTTTTTGCTTATTTTTATTAAATTGTTAACAAATACTGGTGTTTAGATAATTTTAAAACTTTCTTAGATAGTAACCAAATATAACATTTTGCTGGTATTGTAATAAATTGCTACAGTTGCCATCTACAGTTCAAACAGAGAATTATTTTAACATAACTTCTATACGAGGTGTGCCTATAAAATAACTAGACAGATGCTACTACAGACGCATGCGTCAATGTCATACGAGCGACAGATGCGTAGTGTAATGTACCTTACCTGAATATCATATTATATTATATTATTTTTTGTATTTCTAACTAATAGATTACACACTGTATATATCATTTTTTGTTTATAACCTTCTAATATCTTTAAATTCATTATTTTTGTTAAAGGATTAGTTCATAGCCCACAGCATCTTGACTTCGTCGCGTCCCGAAGTTATTATAAACATTTTTGCTTAGTCTACAAATTCCAATCGAATATTTGAAGGGACTAATACAAAAATATTATATATTCATATTCTAATTCTCATGCATTCTGTAATACATTTGTTACACAATCAATAGTAATAATAATAATGTAAGTAGTACACTCACCGGCAAAATTAACGCATAATTTATTAAAATGATTTTTCTTGTAATTCAAATACTTCTTTTTGGCTTATTCTAACATAGAATTAATTTTAGGAGCTTTATGTGTAGAACAAAATCCAAGTAGGGGCCTGTCGTTAACTAAGACTATTTTAATTCAATCAATCAAAGAAGGGCTTTTAACGCATAATGATGCCATATGAGCCACTTCATTGCTCCAGCATGGAAGAACCCAACGGTATGGCGCAAATCTTCTTGGAGTAAACCAATATAGCATATCCCGACTTGCTAGACACCTTAGAGAAACTGATGATGTAAGGAGAAGGCCAAAGTAAAAAAACGTGTTACTTTGGCAGTGTTAAATTGCCTTCGTGATTATAGCTTAGAGGCATGCTGTATGCAATTCGAGAAGTGCAAGTTAGTGAAAGGACAGTGCGAAGAAGGTTAGAACAAGCCAATCTGCATGCCCATTACCCTGCTTTACTACATCATCGGAGAGATCGGCTAGCTTTCTGTCGTTTATATACCAACTAGAATGTGAACGACTGGCAAAGAGCTCTTTTTACAGATGAATACCAGATTTTCTGCTAACATGGCAAAACCCGTCCTCACGCAGCTGCTGTAGTTGATGAATTTTTAAATGATATTGATATTCACCGTCTCGACTGGCTAGCTTGCAGTCCAGACTTAAACCCCATAAAGCATCTATCGAATGAGATGTAAAGTAAGCTACAAAACAGAAGACATAACATAACTACTCTTAACCAACTTCAAGAAGCTTTACAAGAAGAACGGAATGATGTCTACCCAAACTTTGTGCTAAATTTGATTCAGATCATGCCATAACGTGTCCAAGCTGTTATAAGAGCACGAGGAGCCCATGCCAGATATTAACCATAACCAAATTTCGTTTGTAACAACCACAGGTTCTTTAGATTTTGTAATTTTTCTTAAATAAAATAATTTTAAAAGCCATAACTTACTCAAATTAATGAATTATTCAAATAATTAAGACTGCACATCATTTGTACGCATTTTTTGGGTCATTTAAGATTTTTTTGTAATAAATATCATAAAAATTCAAATTATGCGTTAATTATACATATCATCGCTGGTAATCAACCAGATATCTTGTGAATTGTTTAATGAAATAAACTATTAAATAATAATACTTGGTGAAAAATAATTACAACAACTCCAATACAGTAAAATGCAGCCTTCTTTCTCGATTGCCATCACTTCCGTGTTCGTAGATATAATAGTCTGTCAGTGTTTTAGTAGAGCAACGAATCGCCGTGAAATTTCATATTAAACTTGGAAAAACCGCTTCCAAGACTTACATTTTATTGAAAGAAGTATAGGGCAATGAATGCCAATCGCGTGCGCGGGTATTTGAGTGGTTTAAGCGTTTCCAAGATGGCCGAGAAGACGTTGTATATGACGCGTCATCTACTTCCACGTCAAAAACGGATGACAATATTGAAAAAAGCGGTAATCTGATCCGATCTGACTGTCTGTTAACTATTCGTGTGTTTCCTAAAACTGTAAAAATTGACGAAAAAGGCGTAAGGCAAATTTGTCATATGAATTTAAATAAAAGTGTTGTTACGCTTAGCATATCAAAATAATTTAATCAATTTTTAAATATATTTCTTCTTTAAATATCTCGATTTAAACTTAGACATTTTTCTGTATATTCGCTTACAAAGAGAAAGCATGTCTTTTGTTATATTCTTGACCGAAACCCTTAGTTTTCTACCTGACCCAACAACGTTACTGTGGATTTTCTTTCTATTTACAATTCATTTTATATTGTTTTAATTGAATTAACATACATCTTCTTTTATATGTTGTGTTTCATATCATTAGAAAGCTTATGTCACAAGCGTTATTTTAATAATATTTATACCATCGATAGAACACATCTCAGGTCCCACTTCTTATTAATTATTAATCAAGATATCGACCCTCTCTTCGACTTAGATCATAAAACAGACCGTTTTCAAAAACCAGTGTTCTTTCGATACAAAACTATCAGTGACCTTCTCGTTAGAACCCTCGAAAGTGCAACATCACCCGCCGTACTGGTCAAGTACCGGTGGCATGATCCACGTGCCCCTGCATCTCATCGCAATTAAAAGGTAATCCTGTATTGTTCTATACCGCCTGATTCTGAGCAAACGCAACGATCCGAACGTATGAATATTTCTCCCGCTTCGAATACAATTCCCCTGAACGCGTTTAGCCAATCACAAACCAGTCTGTCGCGCAACCATTTAACAACTAATGTCACAAATTAGTGTCACCCCTGTCGCCCTATACGGAGTCTCTTAAGCGTTTGAATAGTGAAAATAAGAAAATAAGAAAAGAAAATAGACATTACTGGTTCTGTACAAAATTTAAAACCATTATTCCCAAATCGCAGAGTTCCTAATGATACGTTCATTTTAGTATGCGCTGCAATAGAACTAAATTCAAATTTGACAGTTAGCGATATTTCCAACGATTTAGGCATATGCTGCTCTTCCGTTAACCGCATACTAAAATTAAATGGTTTTCGTAATTATAAATATTCCAAACATCATCAATTATTTTACGGTGATGAGTTTAAACGGATGAATTTCCGTTATTATATAATTAATTTCTCATTATGAACAATTTATTTTATTATCTGTAAGAGTAAATTTTTCTTATCATTACTAGAATTTAATTTAGTTTTTATTTATTTCTGAAGTTTATTTAGTTTACTATGAACAGTTTTTGTGACCTTTATTATTAAAATTTAATTTATTAAATCTCTTGATGCCTTATTTGCAATTTTCTTAACCGCTTATTAATAATTTCATTACGCTTTGTAGAATAACGTATTGCAATTTACTCATTACCATAACACAGGACTAAACAATTTATAGTCCTTTAATAGTAATTTGGTAATCAGATAATTTTTCTTACGCGGCTCCATAATATGTAAGTATGTATGATATATGACATTGATGTTGACACGCCTACAGCATTCAGGGGAATTGTATTCGAAGCGGGAGAAATATTCATACATTCGGATCGTTGCGTTTGCTTAGAATTAGGCGGTATGGTATATATTATTCTTTTAAGCGAATCCATATTAATTAAACTAATTAATTTCTTGTTCCTCCGGCCAAATATCGCTCTGCATATCTGTCCAGGTATACGACGCACGTGGCCGCCCATCGCCGCAAATCAAAGGTAACGCTGTATTGTTCGATATAGAGATTATTTTATATTAATCGTATTCAATTAACCCTTAATTTACTGCTCAATTAAACGTTCGTTTCAGAGTTTTTTTTTTTGTTAATTTTCAGTTACTTAATTACCGCTCCTCGTGTATATATTACTTTTGTTTAATTACTTTTAAATATACCAATTTCAATTTCTTTCTTATCTAAATATAAATACAAACTTTAAGGACAACGCTTATGTGTTTTAATTAGTAAGTAAGTTGTAATATATATATTTAATTAACCATCAGCACGCACGTCTTGAACCTTTGAAGAAACTTCACCAGCACCACTAATTATTTTATTTATCTTAGAATAATTTCATTATTATTGGCACGGCACATCCACATCCCGATAACCAGCACAAGCCGCCGTTTGTAATAGTGTGTCCGAAAATGGTGCCGAAAATTCTCACAATCGAGCAAAAAGAATCTCGAGAAAATATTTGTACTGACACTTTAAGCGCCATTGAAAATGACCCAAACTTCTTAGAAAGAGTGATAACACGTGATGAATTTTGGTTAATCACCTATGTTCCAGAAACAAAGCGTCAATCAATGTAATTGACGAGCTTAACTTCACCGAAAGCTAAAAAAGTGCAAATGAGCAAATTGAAATTTAAAGCTATGATGATTGTTTTTTTCGATATTCATGAGATTGTGTACCTTAACTTCTTGAAGGTTACACTGTTAATCAGCATTACTACCTTGAGTTTCTTGGTCAACTCCGTTGCAAAAATCAGTAAAAAAGACGTGAATTGTATGTGTTCTTCATCAGGACAACGCACCGGGGTACAGTACATTGTTTGCCAAGAGATTTCTAGCCAAGTATTACATCCTCGTGTTAGACTATGTGCCTTATTTGCCTGACGTGACATGATGTCACCTTTATCTGTTCCCCAAGGTTAAATATGGATTAAAAGGAACAAAATTTCAGACCGTTGAAGCTGTGAAAGAAAAAGCGGCACACATCCATCAACGAGCTCACAACAGAAGACTTCCAGCACTCTTTTGCACAATGGAAAATTCTAATGGAGCCGTGTAGGGATAGATAAGGGGTGTATGTTGAAGGTGGTTATAATTAAATATGTATAAATTTAAAATAAAAAGCTTTACAGCATCATTCTCGTTATTTTATAACCAAAACTCGTATATGAGCATATAAAACTAAAAAGTTTGACCTATTCATAATTTTTGGTTATTACGCAGTACTCTCAAGACTTACAGACCATATTCGCATTTTTTTATAATGATTCCCAGAATTTTATGTCTTCCGTTCTACCCTGATTCGCGGAGAAGTTGTTTCCGTATAAAAGATAACGACATAATAATTTTAAATGACAAATTGTAAAAAAAAAGAAATATAACACAGAATAATAAAACAGAAACATCGTTATTGTCTAAGTAAAAGACATAATTGCCAAAAAAAGGACCGGCAGGAAGATAAATGAATTTTTTCCAAATTTTAGTTAAAATAATACAATGAATCGATTAGATTTTTATAGAATGTAACATGGCGAAAAGATGGTAAGAAATACAAGTATTATTCCTGTATAAGTATAAACGGTAATATACAGAGGATGCGTCATATATTCCAACAAATACACCCAGCGCAGATCATTTTCCCTCGAATGATAAACCCACGATATAACTTTCGATCTGCTGACTTTGTGACACTGTATTCTGAACGAAGTCAACTTGGCTGTGAATGGCTTCTATATAACACTTTATTCTATTCTGGATCGCTCTGTCCCAAAAATGAGAATGTCAAATAGGCAATAACCTACTTGGTTTACCAGTCATATAAAAAAAAATGATTCGCATGAAAGAATTCTATTTTAAAAAGTGGAAACCGGCGAAACTACATTATTACTGTGAAGAGTTTAAAAGATTAAGACAACTGCTTCAGAGATAACGAGGAGAAGGGAAACTTAACGATAAAAATTGGTACCCTGTTTATGTATAGTTCCTGTTAAAACTGTTGGTAGAGCCACAGTCGATTGAAAAAAAAGCGCGATTTTTAAATTTAGTAATATATTAATTATAGTATTTTAAAGGCTTGTTCGTAACGTTTATAATGTTCAACATTCGACACCATTGTAATATGTATAGCATAAGTTTGACGGTACTACATCGCTGTAGAATAATGTAGAAAGTGTAGACATATCGAACAAATTCTAAGTTTTTGTCACTTTTAATTATTATCAGGATAAAATAAAACAAATTTTAATGAATTTCACTTTTTACTTTACACCGTAACGATTGTTTCACTCCAACCTGAGCTTCATCAGACATATAACTAACTTATGTACAAATTTTAACACAAATGTACCGTAACAAACACATTGTTTTGAATAGTTGAAGGAATGGGTACTTTTTATTATTAAAATGTCTATGCACAAAACTTTCACTAGGGTTTATACAAGTGATAAAACTAACGGTCTACATTATGTTACAGGAAGGTAAAGAAGTTTTATGGAAAAATACAATATATGACTGTCTGAATATCAAATAAATATATTGAGTAAGGGTGAATTATTAGTTTCTAATTGATCATTGAGGATCTTGTCGGCTTTCTTTAATTTATTAATTTCAAGTGACTCTAATAAATTAAGTTTTTTGCCCTTATTTTCTACGTGTAATATTTTAAATTCTTTGTTAAAATTGTGGTTTGTTAAATTAAAAGAGGAGTCACTTTTATTATTTCTAAATGAAGAAAAATGTTCTTTGATGCGTATTTCAAACGATCTGCCTGTCTGTCCGATATACGTCATGGGGCAACTACCGCAAGTTAACTCATAGACTCCTGACTTTTCATTGTTATGTGTTAAATATTTATTGTTTTTTATAAATTTGGATAAATTGTTGTTAGTTGTATACGCTGTATTAATGTCAAACTTTCTTTAATATTTACAAATTTTTGTGCTTGAAGAGCCTATAAACGTGATCATTTTAATTTTTTGGGTGTTATTATTAATTAATATTGGGTAAACTTGTGATATGGCTTTTGTAAGGAGTTTTTTATTTAAAATGTTATCTATTATATTATTTTTATATCTATTGTTGATAGTTATTTGTTTAATTAAATTTAACTCTTTCTCGAAATTTGTTTGGTTCAACGGAGTATTGATTAATCTATGTAAAAGGCTGTGATAAGCCGCTAATTTGTGTTATATCGGATGGCAAAAAATGTGTGAATAGTTATATCTGTATTTGACGGTTTGTGGTAAATTGCAAACTTACATTTGTTGTTAATTCTAGTAATCGTTAAATCGAGAAAGTTAATACTATTATTTGTTTCCTGTTCCATTGTAAACTTAATATTGTGATGCAATGTATTAATATAATAAATTTAGATGTCTCTTTGTTCCTGTGAAACCTAGTAATATACCATCCACGTATCTGTACCAAAATAATACATTTTGGAAAGAGGATTTTTTGAAATACAATTTTCAAGATGATCCATAAAAATCTCAGCTAATAGCGGACTTAGGGGATTACCCATAAATAAACCTTTTTTGCAAGTGTATATGTTTTCATTAAATTGAAAGTAATTTTGTTCTATGCATATGTTTAGTAAATCAAGAATTTCATTAATAATTATTGGATTTACATTATTTTTATGGAGAAGATCTTTTACTAAAATAGCCGTTTTTTTCTGGAGGGATACTAGGGAATAAATTTTGGACATCAATGGAAATGAGTTTTGTGTTAGACGTTAAAGTAAAACCATTGATTTTGTTTATTAGTACATATGAGTTTTTTACGCTTAATTTAGGTTTAAATCCTGTATATTTAATAATGATATCTATAAGCCTTTTCGAGAGTTTGTAGGACGGAGCTGTCACATATGAAACAACCGGATGAATCGGGTAATTTTCTTTATGTAATTTAATAATTTAATAATGTAATTTCTTATAACTGTTTTTAGAGTTTTTTGAACTTTTGCTGTAGGATCTCTCTTAATTATTTCAAATATAATTCCGTACTTTTAATTCATGTATACTTAAAAAAAAGAACAAAAAAGCAAAGCTCGTATACAGCCAAAATCGATTTTTACACTTTGCAAATTGAAAATAAATTTAATGGAAAATATATATAGCACTTTTGTCTTTCGTTGAATTTCTTAAAATTCAATAAAATATGTTTATAGATTTATTTATATTTTCACAAATACATGGTTAAATTTGGATTCGCAAAATTAAGAGATTTGAAGAGATTTTAGTACAGATAGGTATTTAAAAATACTCATATATAATGAACTAAAATTTGTTATAATATTAAAATACATAATTGTAATTATAAAAACATTAATTTTTCTTTAAATTAAAATAGAAAAATTTGAAAATTCAGGCATTGTCACAAAATATATATCACAAATAAAATAATTTTCTTAAGTAATTGTCTGTACAATATATTTTTAATTTTATTAGCAGATTGCTTAAGCTAACAAGAACTGAGAAAAGCCTACATTACTGTCGTAAATGAATTTTTCAAGAGTTTGTCAGCCCTTAACAAATTTAAAATCTAATCGAATCAAACATCTGAATACATAAATACATAGATTGAAAACAGGTAGTTTTCAATTGAATAATGGATTGTATAAATATTTATTACATTAAGGACCGATTTTATAAGAAATAAGAAATTAACAAACATGAATGTGAAATCATTTCTTTTTTTATTTTAAATATTTATTCTTACACTTTTGAAAAAATATAAAAAACGGAAACCTCCCCCTTCAAATAATTGACGATAATTAATTTAATAAATTCATTTTGATAACGGCAGAAAATTGCTCTTTGTGGCTATCGCACTTTATTAACTATTCAAAACAAATTTCATTTGAAATTGTTGTCTATAATATTTTGTAAACGCCCTTTTTAAAACAAATTTCTGACAATAATATCATACACAAATTGTACATTAATTCCATACTGCCAAACAACTCATTATTGGAATACTGCAGCTTTCTTTGTTTTGAAAATTCTAGTCATTCTATAAAACTGTATCGTTTTTAAAATTAGATATATATCTAGTGACTTTATGAATTTCTCGATACGAACGCCACGTATGTTTTTATCAGAAATTACAAAATTTTAGGAACCATAATTCCTATCCAAGCGCGCACCTCGTGAACTGCTTAAGTAACAAACTAAACATGATATTATTATTATTATAATACCTATCAAGCTCGAGTTGAACGGACATTACACGAAACCCAAAGATATTCTGGAAGTTTATCAACAGCAAACGTTCAACAGCTAGAATTCCTGGACACATGTCACGAAGAGGTTGAACTAACACAACTGGACATAATTGTGAACAAGTTTGATGAAGAGTTTTCCAAGTCTTTGCGCCAAAGTGAGGTGTCGTCAGTGATGTTCGGTAATTATCCATCGTTTGGTGTTGGATATATGGTGTATTGAGACAAATTGTTACTGGGGATGAAACTAGGGTTCATCGTTATAAACTTGAGTCTGTTTGGACTCAAGTTCATAATAATGAACCCAAGTTTCATCCCCAGCAGTGGCATAAAAAAGGACCACCACCCACCCGAGAAGTTTAAGGTGTCACAGTCGGCCAGAAAAATCTTGACGACATCCTTTTGGGACTTAGAAGGAATCCTGCTAATAGATTACAAAGGTCAAAGGTAAAGCCGTTTCCAAAACTGGAGAATCTACGCTTCAATCATGGAGCGGTTAAAAAAAGTCATTCAAGAGAAAAAAAGGGGAGAAAAAGGTGTCCTGCTCTCACACAACAATGCTCCCGTCCACAAGAGTCGTGTTGCTCTGGCTGCCCTGCATAAAATGTACTTCGATATTTAGAATCACACACCCTATAGTCCACACCTCTCTCCGAATGATTTTTACGTGTTCCCAAAAATGAAAAAAAAACTGCGCGGGATAAAATTTACGAGCGATCAAGAAGTAAACTACGCAGTTTCGAGGTATTCTTCAGAAAAAATATAACACATTTTTTTATGAAAGCATACACAAACTAATTGAAAGATTTAAAAAATGTATTAGGGTTGCAATTGAATATATTGAAAATGAAACATAATTTTGTATTTTCATTTTCTCTCCTGTTCTCCCATTCCTTGAACTTAAAAAAGCTCTCGCGTAGCATAGACAATTTAAAAAAAATTAATCGCGACTGCAGTTCTGTAGTTTATATTACAAATGTTGAGTAAGACTATGGACGTACGTGCGACGTGTATAAATTTCTTTGCTGAAGGATGGAACCTATCTGAGCCCATTTTAGCAATTTTATTTTTAAAACGTAATACGTAAAATATTTTTCTATAGACTTTCTAATTTTGTACACATACAATGCTATTATGAATAAATGTTTTAAGAATTTAATTTTAGATTGAACATGTTAATCAATAGTTAACATTTGGAACTTAACTGCAAGTGAGAATTAATGAATATTAAATCTCATTCTTACATGTAAATGTCGACTTATGTGATGCGTTCATAACTACAATCCGACAAACTAAGTTTGTACCAGTATGCAGAACACACCCTTTCGCGACAACGAACTTCCTGGTAATAAGGTTAATTAAGAATTGCTGAAAAAAACAAGTCAATCAACGGGAAACGTACAGACGCGTTTCGTTCTTGTTGGAACTTTTCAATGCACGGCATTCCTCGAATACGGACATTGCTTTTCATTTCTATACTTTCTGTATATATAGTTAACATTTGGAACTTACTGCAAGTGAGAATTAATGAATATTAAATCTCATTCTTACATGTAAATGTCGACTTATGTGATGCGTTCATAACTACAATCCGACAAACTACCAGGAAGTTCGTTGTCGCGAAAGGGTGTGTTCTGCATACTGGTACAAACTTAGTTTGTCGGATTGTAGTTATGAACGCATCACATAAGTCGAGATTTAATATTCATTAATTCGCACTTGCAGTAAGTTCCAAATGTTAACTATATATACAGAAAGTATAGAAATGAAAAGCAATGTCCGTGTTCGAGGAATGCCGTGCATTGAAAAGTTCCAACAAGAACGAAACGCGTCTGTACGTTTCCCGTTGATTGACTTGTTTTTTCAGCAATGTTAATCAATATTTAATAAAAAAAATTATTTAAAATTCCGTAATTTCAATTTTTAATTTTAAATTATTTAATAAAAATTAATAAAATACCTATTGTATCGAGAGTACGATAAACCTTACTAAATCGTAGATATCGTACATTCATAATTTACTTATGTATAAATCCATTCATTCTAAATAAACCGTATGTAAACAAATACGTATACGTATCTGCAAGCGACACAGATGGCTCGAGCGAGTCATAAAAATTTTTCTGTTAGAATTTTTTTTTTTCACATTATCTTTTTGAATTAAAAATAACACAATTGGCATATATTTTAGTAGTATAATCTAATAATTAATTTAAGGACACTTAATTCAGAATAATCCTGTATATTTTACAATTTTAAATGGTTTAGTCAATTCTGTCGCACCCTGGATATATGAGTTTATTGAGTTTGATTTAGATTCAACATATTAATTAATTTTTAATAAAAAAACTATACATAAAAAGTCCGCTGTATAAGTTTATTTTTAATTTTAAATTATTTAATAAAACCGTTTGGGCACCGCACGAAATACACACCTGTTTACTTATTACTTATGTATAAATCCATTCATTGTAAACAAACCGTATGTAAATAAATACTGCATATCTGCAAGCGACAGGGAATATACGGACGGCACATATCAGGTTAGTCAGGACGGACAGCAATACTCAAAATTTATCTGTTCTTTTTGAATTAAAAGTATAGATTTTAGTAGTATAATTTTAATAATTAAATTAATAACACTTATTCAGAATAAGCCTGTATATTTTACAATTTTAAATCATCTAATCAATTCTGCCGCAGTCTGTATATGTGAATCTATTGAGTTTGATTTATATAAAACGTCGCCACGATAATACTGAATATAAATTGTGGCTAACTACGAAATCATTTTTCCCCAGAAAATACATCAAAGCTATTAGGCCTCACAAACAATATGTCACAAGAACGTGACATCCCATTAATATGGGATGTATCATTCTTACACGATTTTTCTTCAGGGATCTGTCAATATCTCCGTACTACACATTTGAAAATAAATGATCTAATACTCCGACAATTAATCTTGAAATTTCGTTATCGATTCTTGCAATTTTAACTCCGCTTTTAAACGTGTGCAAACTAATAATTTATAATTCAGTAATTTATTTAAAATTTCATGGAAATATTTTTTTTTTATAATATACTAATTAATTGTAACAGCTAGTGGGTAAGAATTTAACGTCTGTCAGTGTAGAAAATTGTAATTAATTTAATTCATTTGGTAGATGTCATTCTGCTTTAACAAATTCTGTTGAAAACATGTTTGAATACATTTCAACTCTAAACATTACTGAAATAATTGTGAATATAAAATTAATTAATTAATGTTATAAATTACGAGGTAAGTGTATATATAAAGTTATTAATAATTTAAATGTGTTCGTGAAACACAATTTAAGAGGAAGTTAAAACTGTAGAAATCAGGAACTGAGTTTTAACAACGAACACAGGAATTTCCATTCTCCGAAGATCGATTCTTATATTATCTACCAAGTCATCAAAAAAATTAAATAACAATAGCAAACTTTTGCTGTCAAATAGGTATGACATTTGGATGTTTATTAACCAAGCTTAGTGCAAATCCAGATAGTTTTGCTGGCGACGAAAATGATCATGTATTCAATAATCGAAACATACAAAATAGTTTGTTTCGGTGAAAGGAAATATTGAATAGTGCAGAGACTGAATAAGTTACTCAGGCTTTTCTCTCGATTCATTTTTATGTATTATATTATTGGTACGTGACCTGTCGTAAATTCATGCAATAATTCGTAGCTGGATCCCTCTTCAAAGCAGCAGCTCTTCAGCTGATTTCTGGATTGACTATCTATAAATTTCTTGCTACTTTGAGGTTCTAAAATCCAGTCAAACTCTCTGGTTCCTTGTTCCTTGAGACAATTCCAAGTAACATCAACCAAAAAATTAACAAAAATAGTAGTTGTATTAACAATAATAATATACTTTAATACCCAACAGGCTAGGCCCAATTACAAGGTATATTATATATACATAAACATGAAAATGCAATTACAATGCAACCATTTTCTACGCAAATACATTATCCAGCATTCTGTTGGCCACGTTGGAGAGAATTTAGATATTTTTATTTAGATTGGTCTTTGGAAACAGAACCATAAATGTAGCGTCTACCTGGTGTTCATACGAGGAACCAGAAACAACAGTCGTTCCAATATGAACGGGCAATCAATAATGTTTTTCATCAGTTTAATTAAGATTTTCCTACAAATATTCTTCAGTTTAACGCTCAGAGACGACAGAGATTTCAAAGCTCTTCATTATATTTAGCACCTCCTTCGTAATTACTTCGGCCGTATAACTTACTAGTCCTTCATTAGCTAGTAAAATTGGAACTGAGGCTTTCAGAGGTTCTATTGTTCGTACCATGACATTAAGTATATAATTTTGTTTGACGATAAACCGACTGTCCCGCACCTAACCAGATTATTTTAATTTTTTTGGCTTTAATTTAATGATGTTTTGAATTTTATCGCGCGCTGATGTTATGTTTTTTTCGTAAAGTTGTTCGACTAGGTCATTTCCAGTTCGAGTACTTATTCCAGAAAAAATTAAATAGTTCATTATCTGCTAAATTAAACGATAGATTACACGTAATCCATATTAATCCGATATAACATATAACAAACTTGTATTATTTAACTTCCATCATATATCCACCTATTAACTTCTGTACTTTGTGAACTGATGGTAGCTTTATCGACTTTCGTAGTTTCGACATTATTAAACTGAACAGTACAAAACTCCTAACACAATTAAGACAATCGTACAAACAACATATATACTCGGTTCGAATAACGATAGCTAACTGAGATTCTCCCGACTATAACATCTGCTAATCCTTTTCCGCTTTTTCGAAGAACATGGTAACTCTAGACTAATAACTAAATACTACCACTTAGGTAATAGATAATATTGTTTAGACGGCTGTCGACGTTATCGAAACCCTTCAATACAGCAGTTTTGTTTACTTAGGGTCAATAACAATACAATTCAAATACAAATACAAATACAGTCAAATACAATACAATTACGTACTGCTGTGAATAATTTGTGGACGAAAACTGTTAGAACTGATCTTCCTTTAGTTAATGTTTTTTTTTGTTACAAGAAGTACCAAATATAAAATATATGGATTTAGAATTAATATGTTTATAAAAATAAGGTTTCGATAACCTGATAGGAAGCGTTGTTAAAAAATTTTACAAGTACGTGAATTTTTAAAGTAGATACATTAAAAGACCATATTAGATGTATTTTCTACGGGCATTTAATGTCCTACTTGGTACAATCTATCTAACACGTAAATATAAATTGTATCGAACGTACGTAACGATCGACAACTGAATGAAACTTAAAGCGAGATGGACAATAAGAAAATATTATTTGGGTTATTGTGGGTCATCTTTAAGATATTATCGTTTATAGCACAGTGGCGTTACAAATATTTTTAAAATCTCTTTGTCATTTTGTTTCTCGCTTATGAAAGGGAATTTTGGGAAAATATTTTGCGTATATATTCTCTATAATTTAATATTTCCATTTTTCATACGTTGTCGTTTTATTTCAAGGATACCCGGTGTAAAGGTTCGTTTCAATGTTAAGGTATTTGTGTTTCGCATTATTTTTCTTTTTCAGATTGTTCAACTGAAGATGGCGACTTAATTGCCGAAATGCGTATTTAGATTTTATTGATTTATATTGCGGTTAGGTATTTTTCTTATTTCTTCCTTTTTCAGAATTCAAGTCACAATCTTCATCAATTCAGATCCCTTTCCACATAACGGGTGTTCATTTGAAAAGTCAATCTAGTAGCATGTGATTTACTGAGAACATTTTGAAGTACGTCGTAAATTAAAATTTACTACTTAACCTACGAAGTCGTATATTTTGACAGTTTCATACATACAAATAAATTCTGAACTTACTGCAAATGAGCATTAATGAATACTAAATCTCATTTTTACATGTAAATGTCGCCTTATGTGATGCGTTAATAACTACAATCCGACAAACCAAGTTTGTACCAGTATGTAAAACACACCTCTGAGAACATTTTGAAGTATGTCGTAAATTAAAATTTACTACTTAACCTACGAAGTCATATATTTTGACAGTTTCATACATACAAATAAATTCTGAACTTACTGCAAATGAGCATTAATGAATACTAAATCTCATTTTTACATGTAAATGTCGCCTTATGTGATGCGTTAATAACTACAATCCGACAAACAAAGTTTCGCGACTCCGACCTTCCTGGTAATTAGGATCTTCAGCAATTTTTAATTATACAAATAAATAACAAATGTGATTGACATTATCAAATGTCATTTGGATTTACGGTTACGGAACAACAAACACATACGAATATACGAGTATATGCGTCTTATTCTATCAAAATTTCAAAGTAACCTAGATTGACTTTTCAAATGAACACACGTTACATCAAATGAACTGTATGAGAAATTAAAAAATATTCTATAGTAAAATGGAAGGCAAATTATTTTTTATCTTCATTTAAGAAAAGCTTTTAGGACATTAATATTTTAAAAATTAATTTAAAAATGTACCTTAATAAAAAAAAACTTTTCCTTGATTTCCTGTAGCAATTTAATAATAGTTTTGTGGGGGAAAAATCTTTTGATCTGCATACAAATTGAAATGTAATCATTAGGTAATATTTGGCCTACATAATAAAATATTTGGAATATATTTCAAATTTTATTTTTAAATACTTAATTAAATTATATACAAAACAAAAAATTTTCTATTTTCATTAGTCATATGCGATAAGTCCAGTGAACTGTACATTTTAATGTGTATATTATTGATTTACTCGTAATCTTATAATAGCGTGACTTCGTAGCATTAAAACGATGTCGTTGCTCTGTTACGTAAAATAAAATTAAGCATAAACACAAAGAGAAAGAAAAAAACACACAAAAACAGCAAAACCGTATTATCAAAACAAACAAAATTAACCCAGTTGGTACAGTTTGCATGCAAAACGTATAAAACTGAAATTTTACACAATGGTTTTAAATTTGTTGTGAATACCAGAAAAATTATAGAAGCTATAGTTAAATTTTCAAATCATCGCGATAAAAAAGTTGTTTAGTGAAAATGTAAAGGAAAAATATGAAAATTTGCATGCGATAATAAATTTTCATTTTCAATAATATAAAACTGTTGGGTTTCGGAAATAAATTTATAATCAAATTTGTATACCAAAGTGTATAAATAAAAAAATATATATAGAACTCCTTCCCACAATTAATACTCGTATCCCAAATACGTATTTTGATAACTAATTTGTCATCCTCAGTAGGGAAAATTAATTTACTGTGTTCCATGTTTAAAACTGTGATTATTAATTTTACGTACTGAGAAGTAAAACCAGTTAAGATTGATCTACCCTCCACCTACCCAACCCCTCTTGTCAACAATTTCTATATGTCAATATTATGATTTCGTTTTATCGTTAGTTAAGGCTAATATTTTCACTTTCGTTTTGAGATTTCGAAGAGGTGGACATTGTTCCAGAGTAAAGTCCTTGTAAATTAGTTGATTAGTTTTGACAAGTGTATTTGTTAATTCACCTCCTGCGGTGGATGAGCGCCTTGATTCGGCAGTCAAGTCTTTGACATCAGCTTTTGACTGGATTTTCTACACGTCATCTTCGATAACGGCCAAGAAACATCTACTTGGACACGAAGTTTACGCTGGCCAGTTTGAGGTTTTGTTAAGTTTGATCGGCTTTTTGACGGAAGGATTGCCTTGTGTTACGGCCTGGAGTTATTCTCTTCCCGGCGAAGAGACGTTTTGAAGGTTACTGTGCTCGTGAGTCGCATCTAATTAAGACTATTGCTAATTGCTACTCTAATATTTAGAGGCATATATATATAACGTGTGTATAAATTGTCGCAAAAGCTACACGCAGCGACGTTCTTCGTTTGGTTCTGAATAAAAAATCTTAATGTTAAAATGTCGTATCGTGCTTCGTTTGTTTTCACGGGGTTCTTGAAGTTCAGACTTTTAGTGCGTAACTAACCTTTGCTCTTCGATATCTGTTAATAGAGATAGATGCAATTTAGTTTAAAGAAAAAAAATTTACTAGTATTATTTCGTAAACGTTTTCTTTTTGATTTAAAAGCTTGTTTTAAACATTTATTTATTAACGTACTTCCACGAAAAACACATTTGGCAACGTTGTAGAACAATAAGTTTGTATTTCAAAGTGAGTTCAATCAAAATCATTACTGTCAAATTTTGACATTTACGAATTTACGAAGCATGATACGACATTTTAACATTAAGATTTTTTATTCAAAACCGAACGAAGAATGTCGCTACGTGTAGCTTTTGCGACAATTTATACACACCTTGTATATATATATATATATATATATATATATAACAATTGATAAATTATTGGAGTTTTTCGGCTTTTATATGAAATATTTACAAATATCAAATTAGTATGTATGTAATTGCAAAGTAAGTGGAGATGTAAACATTGCTGTCTACAAATTACAAAGCAAATCATACGAAATTTTTAATTGAAAAATATTGTCTACGTTGGGACTTGAATCCAAGTCTACAGTTTGCCGGACTGTCGCTTTACCACTTAAAAAAACTGACATCTGCTTCAAAATACTGACATCTGCTTTCAATAACTGACATCTGCTTTCAAAACAGGCATCTGCTTTCAAATCTGACGTTTGCTTTCATAACAGACATCTGCTTTCAAAACAGACATCTGCTATCAATAACTGACATTTGCTTTCAATAACTGACATCTGCTATCAAAATAACTGACATTTGCTTTCAATAACTGACATCTGCTATCAAAACTGACATCAGCTTTCAAAACTGACTTCTGCTTTCAACTTGACATCTACATTCAATAACTGAAAACACAACAATATTTATTGCAGAGCGCTTTCCACTAAAAAGTTATTGACACTCATATACAGTGTGGTCATAAAGTTTGGAACCAAGCTTATAACCGCATTATTTTACATTTTTAGGAAAAACGCTCGGACAGGTAAATTTTCTTTTTTAAAACGCCATCTTTTGACATACAATTTTTTTCTATGACGTCATTGGTTTTCGAGTGATGACGTATCAACACTTTCTTTAAATGGCAACCATATTATTTTTTTCTCGTTTTTGGTAGATCTTTATATCCACCAAATAGTGATATAAAACAATTGGTATGTTGCATCACAATTTTTTTGAAAAAATGATATAAATTTAGAAAAAAATACGAAAATTTTATTTTTGTACAAAATTAAAATTAAATTAAAAAAAATACATCTGAACTTAAATTTATTGTAACAGTTAACGTAAATTTTCAATATGGACCCCACCAACCAACTGACACTGTCCCAGCCGAGTGTAAACACTTCGTATACTCGCCTCAATTATGTCTGGGGATATTTGTGTAAGTTCTAGGCGAATTCGTTCTTTTAAATCTTCTAAATTGTTCGGTTTGTTAAAATACACTTTCGATTTCAAATAACGCCACAAAAAAAAGTCTAACGGAGTCAGGTCAGGAGAACGAGGTGGCCATTCTATGGCGCCTCTCCGTCCAACCATTCATTGGGAAATATTTCGTCAAGATAGTGGCGAACCTACACCATAATGGGGAGGCGCCCCATCTTGTTGAAACCAAATATTTGGATGGGGTACATCACCATCCTCGTGATTTGGGAAAATAACAGCGAGCGCTGGAACCAGTTCAAATCTTAAAAATTCTAAATATTGCAAAGCAATCAAATTTCCTTAAAAAAAATATGGTCCTAAAATGCGTCGTCCAATCATTCCAACCCATACGTTAACTTTTCCTCTGCGCTGAGTATGACACGCTTGACACCAATGCGGATTGTTCTGCGACCAATATCTGCAATTATGGCGGTGAACAGATCCATTTAGGCAGAACGTAGCTTCATCTGAGAAGACGATGTTGTCCAAGAAATTTGGATTTTGGGCACAACGTAACATTACGTCTTCACAGAACTGCAGTCGACGATCTTCGTCATCCTCATGTAATTCCTGTACAAGTTGAACTTTGTAAGGACGATAGTGTTCTTTTTTAAATAAGTTGACGACAAATGAGTGAGCCACCTGATTGGCTAACGCAAGTTGTCTGGTGGAAACATGATGCCTTTCTTCTGCTTCTAGAAGCACATTTAATTTCACATCTTCTCCTACTTGAGGTCTACCTTGCCGTGGTCGATCTTTTACGGATCCAGTTTCGGTAAACTTTCCAACTAGTTTTGTCACCGTAGACCTGGTAATTGGAGGTCTATCAGGGTGTTCATGGTGAAACAAATCGCATGCTTCTGCATGCGTTCTTTGTCTGTCCCCATACCCAACCATAATTAAAATTTCGATTCTTTCTCGCTCAGATAAATGTGCCATTTTTTATATTAGCGAAAATGAACAATTTTTACGCAATATCTCAAAAATTTAACGACAAAAATAGAAGTAAATAATTCAACAATGTTGTCGCCATAGAAACAATTTCAAACTAAAATTTTTGTACATAAATTGTATAAAAAGAAGCAAGAATGTCATAAAGAAATATTTTGCAAAAAAGTGCGTTTTTGTTTTTGTAATTTTTTTGCATAGTAACATGAGTACATGTGCTTTTGACGATCCGGTTTGTTCAAGAAGAATATTTAAGTCCTCACACAAGACAGAAGTGTGAAAAAAACTTACTTACATATTTCAGTAAATTTTGTAAGCTTAATTAGTTTTTGAAATCTTCAATTTTTGGGCGATAATTTTAATTAAGAAATGGTCTGCCACATCATGTCAATTTTCTAAATAAATTAAACTTCTTTGGCCCTTTTTTGTGAAACTATTTAATGTTAAATAAGATTTTTTCATAAGTAAATGGCCGATTGGGAAGACGAATTTCTTTTGACCTGGAGCGAATAACGCAGATTACTATTGATCGCAAAGCATTTACACTCGGCTGGGACAGTGTCAGTTGGTTGGTGGGGTCCATTTTGAAAATTTACGTTAACTGTTACAATAAATTTAAGTTCAGATTTTTTTTTTGATTTAATTTTAATTTTGTACAAAAATAAAATTTTCGTATTTTTTTCTAAATTTACATCATTTTTTTCAAAAAAATTGTGATACAACATACCAATTGTTTTATATCACTATTTGGTGGATATAAAGATCTACCAAAAACGAGAAAAAAATAATATGGTTGTCACTTAAAGAAAGTGTTGATAACGTCATCACTCGAAAACCAATGACGTCATAAAAAAATTGTATGTCAAAAGATGGCGTTTTAAAAAAGAAAATTTACCTGTCCGAGCGTTTTTCCAAAAAATGTAAAATAATGCGGTTATAAGCTTGGTTCCAAACTTTATGACCACACTGTATATATATATATATATATATATATAAGTGTTTAGATAATTTCTTAGCCGTTCATTAAATATATCAATTGATAAATTCTTAGAGTTTTTCGGCTTGTATATGAAATATTTACAAATATTATCAAATATGTAGTTGCGAAGTAAGTTTGAATGTAAACATTGATGTCTACAAATTACAAAGCAAACAATACGAAATCTTTTTTAATTGAAAAATTTTGTTTGCAATCAACTTCGATTATAACAGTTTCTTAGTTTATTTCTAATTAATCCGTTTCACACTTGTTTTATTGTTTTGTATGATTTTGAGAGTACGGGCGGAGAGATCTCTGACTTCATTACCAGCCTCTCAGACCTGTTATTGATTACTTGATAATATTTTATTCGGAATTTATATACAGAGTCTCAACCCAAATTGTCTGTATTGATTTTTCGATAAAATTATTGGAATTTATATACAGGGCCTCGCCCATTTGTCTGTTTTGATTATTTGATATTATTGCTTTGTTCGTATATAAGACTGTTCATTTTATATGGACTGGTTTTTCTTTGTTGTCAATAACTTTTTAGTGGAAAGCGCTCTGCAATAAATATTGTTGTATTTTTGTTAAACTGATTTTTTTGAACTGTAGCAGTAGCTTCCCTTTCCTTAATTTCTTTTCTTTACACCTGGTGGGTCCGTGTAACGTATGAAAACGGTTTACAATCCAACCAAAATTAAAGACGGCGTCCTTTTCAATTAATAAATAGTCAGCCCACGCCGTCTTCAATGGCCTAGTCTGGCTACTGGCTAGTTGGATTGTGATTTAATGGCAACCCCCCATAAAAATAAGTTTTTGAAACTCCCACGTATATCGAAGGGCCACCGAAGCCAGTTCTTTTTGTGTTATTTATTCATTGTTGCAGTTGGCACATTAAAGAATTACTGGGATTGAAACTGTGCTCGGTGGGCTTACAGGCAAAGATTAAAAAAGTATTTATTATTTTTCATATACTAACCATCGACTTCAATATAATATAGAATAAGGCAAGATTATTAAATATAGCTCCTATATGACAATATTAAATCCCACGACCAGAGGAAGTAATTTTAAATCCCATCCATTTTCAATTAGGAAACTTCACGAAACGGTCCCGATATTAAATTCTACGTTATTCGTAATTCACTTATACTCTTTCGATCGGGCAATATCGCTTCATTTAGATCGAAAGCGAAAGAAGAATCTCCTCGTTCTACCCGAAGATCCGTTGAATAATATTCTAACCGGGGATTTCTTTATGGAAATAAAAGCAGGTTTTTATTTTATCGACGTCGTCCGAACTGTATCGCTAGATTCGAAACAGTACATCTGGGAGAGGCTTCATTGCGACTGACAGCGACCGTTCCACATCCCGACTAGAAATAAATGATCGGATGCTGCAAAAGGTGATAAAATCCCGAACTGAAACCGCCTAAATGCGGCAAGTTTAATGTTCTTCAGGTAAGCAATTCGACCGTTTATTCTACAGGTCGCTGATTGCGGTCGCATTACGACGACGACGACGGAGGCGCCGGCGACGAATTCAGAATGTGAAGTGCGCAATATTAAGTTCAACGTACCAGCACATCTGCTAATGGCATATTCTGGTTTAATTTACTTTAATTTAGTTTGCAAAGCTTGTAAAGAAACGAACTAAGAAGCAATGCAACAACTAATATCTTTGCGAGAAGTTGGTAACAAGTAACATTTATATTTTTTAAGGCATTTATAAAATGAAAAATAAGAGAAAATAATTTAAATGTTTTCTCCTAAATGTAATTACCGAAAAATACCAGGCAAGAGTAAGAACAGCTTTAAATTTGCCACTTGGGTAATTCGATTACTTCAGCCAGCTGTTGACAAGAAGATCCCAAGAATTTTACTGTTAGTTACTCAAAAATATATGTTTAAAATAAACGCTAAAAATACATTTTGAAATAAATTTAAGCAGTAATCATATTCTCGACAACAAAAATCATTTTGCTGTAGAATTTCACCAGACCAGAGAGTTTATAATAATTCCGGTCAGTCGATTTGACTAACATGATGAATAGCTTTACATTGAACATTTCAGGTTTCAAGGCGTTGGCCTATACCTCAAATAAGTTGAACACTATCCGAGGTTTCATGCACTGTAATAGTTTAGTTTATAAGACCAAGAAACCAAAACCCTTAATGAGTTCAACTTCTGGATGGAATGGACCGGAAAAACCGACGGGCTCCACTCCTCGTCGTAGTTCCCACGTTAGACGAATTCCTCCGTCAACGTTGGATAGGTCACCGTCGTGTTCAGTCTCCCAAAGCACCCCTCTGCCCTTTAGAGTAGCTCAAAATCGCTAGTTGACTAAATAGGATTGATGCTACTAGTATAGGGTAGATCGGGGAGGTCCAACAACCGATCTCTGAAGTCTATTCAGCTTGTCCGTGTAGGTTGCTGGAAGATGGGTAGAGATTGAACTGCAGCGTAAAACTGCAGTTTAATCGCTACCCGTTTTGGGCATGACACCAAACGCTCATTAACCCAGATATATGGCATACAGTCAGAAGCAGTAAAACAGTCTTGGAGATCTGGGAAAAGACTAGTCAATTTGAAGATGAACCACAGAGGTTGCTCAACCTAATTGACAATGGTCGGTCGGGTCAACTATAGTGGTGTTCACCAACAGATCTAAGAACGCTCAAGATACTTGCAGCCAGCTGGTTTAGATAAATGGGCAGCATAATTCTGCACATCTGGTTCCGAAGCTTTAGCTATACCCCATGTTAAAAAGGAAACCATCCATTCTGAATCTTGTGAACTCTAACTATTAATATAAGATATTGTCTTACTTATTTAACAAGCATTTTCTAGTGTAATACAAAGCAGAAATTACCACATTCTGAGACATAAAACTGGTCTGCCTCAGGGAAGTGTCATTACCCCATTATTGTATTTGTTATTTACGGTTGATCTACACAAAACAACAACTATAATCGCGACATGTGCAGATGATGCTACTGTACTGTCATCACTTAGAAATTCTGTCACCCCAACTAAAAATCTTCGAGAACTTACATGCACATGTTAAATATCTAGGAATGTACTTAGGACTGGCACCTAACATTGAAAAAGCACATTTCGTTTGTTTTGCTTGAGAGTTGTGCTGGCTAACAAATAGTCAATCACAACTGACACTTTTCAGAATAAAATATTCAGAATAAATAGAAATGCTTCTTGGTACGTTCGCAATCACATAATGCACAGACATTTAAAACAGCCACCTCTGTAAGAAGAATTAAAGCAAAATAGCATTAAATATTGTGAAAGGTTAAATGCTCATTTCAATGTATTAGCAAATAGGCAAATATCCAGTAAAAGTGATGTGCTTGGCTTAAAAAGATTCAAACACACAAACCTGAGTGTTAGATTGTAAGTACTATTAGTGCCGAGCCAATTATTAGCCATGTGGATATAAAAATGTTCTTAAGATAAAAACTTAGGAACTATAATGCACTAGCCCAATGGAGGAAATACCAAGAAACTGGATACATTTGGCTTTTCATATAGTCTAATGAAGCTTTTGTCATATTACCTCGTGCGTTGACTTAATTATGTCTACAACAACGGGTACACATCCAACACGTTTTGGGCGTTTACTGGCGTTTATAGGTCAAAATTATAATCTGAATCTACTTCTCTTCATCTTGTTCATAAATGCTGCAAAGTGTTGGTGTATACGGATAACGTAAAAATATACAAAAAGACTATAAATAACATCCACTGCAATGATTTGCAAGAAAATCTTGGTGTCATGTATGTCATGTCACTATTCTTTAGTTAAAGTCTATCAAAATTTCGGATAGATTCATTGAGTAGTGTTCCTTTGAGAGCTGTTGAAAGTGAGCAAGTTTATGTAAATGTGGAATCGTGGAAAAAGAACAATACCAGCCAGTGATTCAATTTTTTTTCTTTGGATGGGAAAATGTGTGCTGAAATCAAAGACAAGGTGAATACAGGTTATAAGGACCATGGCCGGACATCCGTCTTTGATAAGGAGTGGCCAGGTCATCCCATTGAGGTGACTGCGTACTATCAATAAAGTTGACACCATTGGGTGAAGATTAGAGAGATTGTTATCATGGTCAACGTCCCAACTGAATGTGTGCAAAACATCCTTGATGAAAAATTGAGTATGAGAAAGCTATCGGCGAGGTGAATGCCTCGTCTACTGACGATTGATCAAAAATGGAATAGCACGACAACTTCAAAGAAATGTTTGGACATGTTCAAGCCAAACACGAGTAAGTTTCTGCGACGTTATGTAACTGTAGATGAGACATGGTTACATCACTACACGCCAGAGACCAAAGGTCAGTCGACACAATCGTCTTTGCCCAGCGAAGTGCACCAAAGAAGGCGAAGATGATTTCATCGCCCGGAATAATTATGGCGACGATATTTTGGGATTCGCAAGGTATAATCTTAATTGATTATTTGGGGAAGGGAAATACAATTACGGATTAGCATGGTGATTTATTGGAGCGATTGTCTACCATCGTGATAATGTCCCGGTCCACTTATCAGTAATTGCGACAGAAAAACTATAAGAATTGTTATCCCATCCATTTCTTTTCCCAAAATTGAAAAAATATGGCTTGACGGAAAGTGGTCCATGTCAAATTAATAGGTCATTGCCAAAACATAAAAGCTTATTTTGCAGAGTTCAACAAATCTTATTATTTAGATGCCTTAAATTGGAACATCGTCAGATTAAGTAAGGAGATTATGTCGAGAAATAAATTTACTAAATGCAAAACAATTTCGTTGTATTCCTTGACACGGTATTTACCATATCATCCTCGTATACACTACATGTATGTATACAGTGTGGTCATAAAGTTTGGAACCAAGCTTATAACCGCATTATTTTACATTTTTAGGAAAAACGCTCGGACAGGTAAATTTTCTTTTTTAAAACGCCATCTTTTGACATACAGTTTTTTTCTATGACGTCATTGGTTTCCGAGTGATGACGTTATCAACACTTTCTTTAAATGGCAACCATATTATTTTTTTCTCGTTTTTGGTAGATCTTTATATCCACCGAATAGTGATATAAAACAATTGGTATGTTGCATCACCATTTTTTTTGAAAAAATGATATAAATTTAGAAAAAAATACGAAAATTTTATTTTTGTACAAAATTTAAATTAAATTAAAAAAAATACATCGGAACTTAAATTTATTGTAACAGTTAACGTAAATTTTCAAAATGGACCCCACTAACCAACTGACACTGTCCCAGCCGAGTGTAAATGCTTTGCGATCAATAGTAATCTGCGTTATTCGCTCCATGTCAAAAGAAATTCGTCTTCCCAATCGGCCAATTACTTATTAAAAAATCTTATTTAACATTAAATAGTTTCACAAAAAAGGGCCAAAGAAGTTTAATTTATTTAAAAAATTGACATGATGTGGCAGACCATTTCTTAATTAAAATTATCGCCCAAAAATTGAAGATTTCAAAAACTAATTAAGCTTACAAAATTTACTGAAATATGTAAGTAAGTTTTTTTCACACTTCTGTCTTGTGTGAGGACTTAAATATTCTTCTTGAACAAACCGGATCGTCAAAAGCACATGTACTCATGTTACTATGCAAAAAAAATACAAAAACAAAAACACGCACTTTTTTGGAAGATATTTCTTTATGACATTCTTGCTTCTTTTTATACAATTTATGTACAAAAATTTTAGTTTGAAATTGTTTCTATGGCGACAACATTGTTGAATTATTTACTTCTATTTTTGACGTTAAATTTTTGAGATATTGCGTAAAAATTGTTCATTTTCGCTAATATAAAAAATGGCACATTTATCTGAGTGAGAAAGAATCGAAATTTTAATTATGGTTGGGTATGGGGACAGACAAAGAACGCATGCAGAAGCATGCGATTTGTTTAACCATGAACACCCTGATAGACCTCCAATTACCAGGTCTACGGTGACAAAACTAGTTGGAAAGTTTACCGAAACTGGATCCGTAAAAGATCGACCACGGCAAGGTAGACCTCAAGTAGGAGAAGATGTGAAATTAAATGTGCTTCTAGAAGCAGAAGAAAGGCATCATGTTTCCACCAGACAACTTGCGTTAGCCAATCAGGTGGCTCACTCATTTGTCGTCAACTTATTTAAAAAAGAACACTATCGTCCTTACAAAGTTCAACTTGTACAGGAATTACATGAGGATGACGAAGATCGTCGACTGCAGTTCTGTGAAGACGTAATGTTACGTTGTGACCAAAATCCAAATTTCTTGGAAAACATCGTCTTCTCAGATGAAGCTACGTTCTGCCTAAATGGATCTGTTCACCGCCATAATTGCAGATATTGGTCGCAGAACAATCCGCATTGGACTCAAGCGTGTCATACTCAGCGCAGAGGAAAAGTTAACGTATGAGTTGGAATGATTGGACGACGCATTTTAGGACCATATTTTTTTGAAGGAAATTTGACTGCTGTGCAATATTTAGAATTTTTAAGATTTCAACTAGTTCCAGCGCTCGCTGTTATTTTCCCAAATCACGAGGATGGTGATGTACCCCATCCAAATATTTGGTTTCAACAAGATGGGGCGCCTCCCCATTATGGTGTAGAGGTTAGCCACTATCTTGACGAAATATTTCCCAATAAATGGATTGGACGGAGAGGCGCCATAGAATGGCCACCTCGTTCTCCTGACCTGACTCCGTTAGACTTTTTTTGTGGGGTTATTTGAAATCGAAAGTGTATTTTAACAAACCGAACAATTTAGAAGATTTAAAAGAACAAATTCGCGTAGAACTTACACAAATATCCCCAGACATAATTGAGGCGAGTATACGAAGTGTTTACACTCGGCTGGGACAGTGTCAGTTGGTTGGTGGGGTCCATTTTGAAAATTTACGTTAACTGTTACAATAAATTTAAGTTCAGATGTATTTTTTTTAATTTAATTTTAATTTTGTACAAAAATAAAATTTTCGTATTTTTTTCTAAATTTATATCATTTTTTCAAAAAAATTGTGATGCAACTTACCAATTGTTCTATATCACTATTTGGTGGATATAAAGATCTACCAAAAACGAGAAAAAAATAATATGGTTGCCATTTAAAGAAAGTGTTGATAACGTCATCACTCGAAAACCAATGACGTCATAGAAAAAAATTGTATGTCAAAAGATGGCGTTTTAAAAAAGAAAATTTACCTGCCCGAGCGTTTTTCCTAAAAATGTAAAATAATGCGGTTATAAGCTTGGTTCCAAACTTTATGACCACACTGTATACACCAGCCAACACTTTATCTGGGTAATATCATCGTGACGTTTGTCCTTCAACAACGCATGTTATTAGATTTCTAAGTAGGGCGTATAACGCCGTGTTTGTTAAACGTAAACTTGCTGCGATAGCATTTTTTTTTTTGCTACAATGACATGTTGTCCCAGCTGTTATATTTTGTTGCAATGCCTAACAAGGAGCATCGACATCATTAGGGAACCGCCCCTATGTCGGTCGCTTCCTGATTTAGTCAAGTGATTACTTCGACGTGGTATCGTTTTGCAGACACGCAGTAAATTAAAATTAAACGGACAATAACGCTGATAAATGACAGATACATACAAGCATGACCCGTATTGATAAATGTACATCAACTCATTTGTGACATAGCAATGCCCACCGTTCGGTTAATATCGCAGTCGATGGCAGTTCAAAAAGGGACATTAGCCACTCGATATCTGTAATTTAGTAAATGGCATCATTTAATTTAAACTCAGCAAATAGTTAGATTGAAATAATAGTTACCACACTACACATATCACATACACAACCCAAATTATATATTTAACCGGGGGCTGAATTATAATCTTGCAAATAAATCTATAATTCATTGTTGAATAATGATTAATTACTTTACCCAATAATATAATACCCCTATCATGAATTTTACAGTAAATATAACATTGTCTTATCTCCACGGTATTCGTTGTTGTTGTTGTTAGGGCGTATGTGGCTGGATTTGACAATTCTTCGAATCACGGGTCGTAAATCCGTAATGAGTAGTTTTTATTGAATCGTCGTTGATTCAAGTTGTGAATAAGAAGGTTTTCTCTCGTTCAGTGGTTCGCAAAATAACAACACTTGTTGAAGGCACAACACTCTTTAATTATTAAATACAATAAGACAATGTTACATAAGCGGCAAGCAAAACATATTATTATAAAACTAGGTTACATTTCCTAAATCTAATAAAGCTTGAAGCTGCTCGGAATGACACGTGTGATCTCGTTGATAGATCTAAGCAAACTTAAACTTTTAATTCTAAAATATTAGCCAGGTAAATAAAATGCAATCATAAGACCCCACCCTATTTCTTATGATTGGTAGAAACAGGATAGATACATAAGTTTATATAAACTTGACATCGCTACATTGTATGGAATAAGTATATGGGTCAGGTACATACGGTTTTACCCAAACTCGACCTTAGCTAAATTGTATGTCCGAAATACTATTATACAAAATATTTTTGAAAATGTTAACGTAATGAAAATTGTGTAAAGTCCGTCTAGCTTAACGGGCAACTACGTGTTTATAACAACAAGCGGCAAGCCTTCGATTTAAACATTACAATGCTTAACTGATGTGTCTGAACATTTGGTGACCATAGTGGCTACACCTTAAATTAAAAATAATACAAATAAAAAAAGGCCTGAATAAATAAATGCAAACGAAAATGATAAATACGTATTTCAAAGTAGTACATTTTCAGGAAGAACGAACAAAAACATAATTTTGAGATGAACGGTTAATGCAGGATGTGCTTTGAACAATACTACTTGGATAAAGTAAGAAAAGTACGTCATAAAATTATGTTTGCCCACTGCTATAAACATTAATAACGGGGCATGCCGAAATCGCTCTGAATAAAGAATATACATTTCAAATTATACAGAAATATTTCCTAAAGAAAATTCAATATTTTAATGGAAAAAACTTATTAATTAACAACATTGTCCAAATTTCTGGACAGTTGCGACACAGGATAGAATATGTTATTATTTATCTTTAAGAAATGAAAAACTACAAAGCAGGAACTGAAACCGAACCCGAACCTGAACCCAAACAGGTTCAGGTTCGCTGTTTATAAAGACTTTGAACCACCCGTTCAACCCAAAAATTCAGCAAGGTTCGGGTTCAAAAATATAAAAAAATAGAGAAATATTTAATAGAAGAATAATAAAAAACATTACATTTCTTGCATACAAAAAAAAATTAAAAACAAAATCAACATAAAATAACGACTATTTGTAGCGAACAAGTAACCAGTAACCTTCACACAAACTAGACTAAAATGGGAAATCCCCTTTTTCTGTTTGAGCTATGTACAAACATAATATTTGTGTTAAACAAATCAGTAGGCAAACATTTTCTTGTAACCCATGCAAATAGTAGCGACGCAAACCGTGTATTAGTATATTTTCACTTTCTTAAAGTAAACGTGGGTTGTTAAAATCAACTCTTAAATTGTTTTTAGTAAAGTGAGTGCTCACATTCAAATTTAAAAATTTATATAAATTTTTTGATTTTTCTAACCCAGAGATGTCTACGAAATTTACGAAAAATTTATTTGTTTATGATGCAGGAAAAGATGTATCTATATGCTCAGAATGCAAATATGAAATGAAAGGTAAACATACGGCAAATCTTGAGCGGCATATACAACGGAAGCATCCTGAACTATTCAAGAAAACTCAAAATGAATCGTCAACATCTAAATCGAGTCAGATCACCAATAAAAGAGCAAGAGCGGAGGAAAATACCCTTGAACAGTATTTAAATATTATCAAGATAAAAACCTGCAAACAAAGTTTCATTGATTCATGCGTAAAATGAGTAACCGTTAATGGCCGTCCTTTCACAATCTTCGAAGATTCTGGCATGAAAGAAATAATCGATCCGATTATGAATGCACTAAAAGTATCAGTAAATAGTCATAATATAAGTGATCTTGTTAACAACAAAGCAACGGAAATAAAAAACAAAATTAAATTGGAAATATCAAACAAAATTATTTCAATTAAAATTGATTCTGCTTCTCGTCTTGGTAGATGTATTGTAGGGATAAATATTCAATATATTTTTGACGGAAAAATAAAACTACGAACTTTGGACATGCATGAGGCTCAAAATCGTCAGACAGGAGCCTACATAAAAAATCTTATCATCAGCGTTCTTGATTGTTACGACATAAAACTGCAGCAAGTATATTCAATTACATCAGATAACGGAAAAAATATGATCAAAGCTGCTGAATTATTAAAAGACGAGTATGAAAACTTTGACATGGAAGATGAATTTGATGCAGCTGAAGCAAATGCGCTTTCTTATATTGAACTGGAAGGAGCAGAAACATTAGCACATTTACACCCAAATATTATTCATTTCAGATGTGTTGCTCATAGTTTACAGTTGGCAGTGCTCGACACAATATCTAGTCCTCCTTTTAAGAAAATTCTTGATCAATGCAGAGCCATTTGCAAAAAAATTGCGAACACCAAATATTTCTTCTTTAGCTAAGACGCTAAACTTGAAAAAAGCCGTACTAGACTATCAAACTAGATGGCATTCCAGTTATGACATGGTTCAAGCGCCTTATTGAAATACAGAAGTTTTTGTTCGGAATTGCTGGATGCTGAATTAACTATGACTGATAGTACTTGGAATATTTGTGAAGAATTCGTAGAAGCTTTTGCACCTGTTAAAAAAATAACGCTGAAACTACAAGAAGAACAGATGAATTTAGGCGATTTTTTATAAAATCTGGCTTACTTTTAAATTGGAGCTAACAAAAGATGACAAAACAAAATCATTTTCAAAAGAATTATATTTAAATATTATAAAAAGAGAAAACAACTTTATTAACAATCCACTTTTGATTGCAGCAGTATATCTAGATAGCAGATTTAAGGTCCCGAAGATGTTGAAAATGCTAAAAAACATATTTTGAAAACAATAAAAACTTTGAAAAATTTACAAATGAAAAGAGAAAAAGAGAATTTTGTGAGAGAATCATTATCTTTTTCTTCAGAAGATGATGAAGATATGCTCGAACAAGTTCTAAAAAAGAAGGAAAGGTTTTATAAATCAAATTCTTCAAATGTAAATGTCACCGCTTCGATTGATAATTTAGTTAAAAATGAATTTGATATATATTTGAAAAATATCCAAGACTGGCAAAAGAAAAAAAACATTTTACTATTTTGGGAGCTACATAAAACGGAAACCGCCATTAATGTATCAAGCGGCTCAGATTATATTCGCAGTACCTGCTACGCAAGTAAGCGTCGAGAGGGCCTTTTCAGCCTTGAAATTAATTTTATCCCCACAAAGAACAAATTTAAAAAAAGAAAACTTGAAAAATATATTAATTGTAAAATTAAACGAAAATTTCTTTGAAAAATAAATTTTCTACTAATAAAACATATGTAGTTTTTTTAAACTTTGAACCCGAACCCTGAACCGAACCCGAACCTGAACTTTTTATTTTTATTAACCCGAACCCGAATCTGAACCCATTTTTTTCATGGTTTCAGTCCCTGCTACAAAGTGTTGTACTTATAACATATTCAAATAAATTGAGCTTATAAAAATGATCTTGCTCAAGTGGAAGGCTCAATTACACTGGTCAACACGGTTTAGTTTTCTTATAATACACCAATCCAATAGGTGTAGTTTATGTCTTTTGTCATGGTGATTCTGAATCTGATTTAAAATTTGCTCCATTACGTTAAGATTTTGAGATATTTTCTTAAATAGTCTTAAAAAACGCATTAAATTTTACAAAATTTCAAAGTTACTTTTATATAAGAAAGAAACTACTAAAAATATTGTTCCGTCGAACATTGAGTGAACATGTCTGGACATGCCGTTGTATGTTTCCTACGTCACAGCACTTAAAATACGCCTGTTTTTGCTCTGGAACCAATCAAATTAAGTCTTGGTAGATATCTGGCTATGTGGGTATATAAAGAGCTATACACGGCTCTTTCGCTTCAATGTAAGTCGATTTGTTATAGCTGAACGTCTTTTTATTTCATAATGTCCCGTACGTGTATAAATAATCCAATCACTTTGTGTTATGTATGTGAAGAATTCACTACCCACCGACATAAGCACAATATTACACCTTTAATAGAAAAGTTATATTCTCACTATTTTAGCTTAACTATTGAAGATTAAGACAAGTCATGGACTCCCAGAATTTGCTGCGCTGTTACTCTGAGGGGCTGATCAAACAAAAATATTAGTTATGGCTAGTGTATCCTTTGCCTCTCGTCCAGTACCTCATTCGGGAGCCTTACCAGTGCCAAGACCCGTAACTGTTTCGTGTGAAGAATATCATATTACAGAATCAGAAGTTATCGACCAGCGATGATGAATATTTGCCATCTGAAAATGACGGACTACACCTAATAAATCAGTTAGAATTAAATCATCTTATTCAAGACCTGAATTTGCCTAAGACTAAAGCAAAAATACTAGGATCAAGACTCCAAGGATGATGTGTATCGTAATCGTGAGAAAGAACTACATCACAGTATTTTTCAACCTACGAGAGTCTGAAAATTTAAATAGTCTTTTGTAAAAGCATGCAAAAGCACTCGAAAATAATACCAATTCTTTTCAGAAACAATCACTGATGGTGACTCTTACCTTCCATCAAATCGTCCTCGGACATACATCATCAAATAAAGTAAATACATGTATCTAATAATTTATAGCGTCTCGCTGAATTGATTTAATTTACACATAAAACGTGACACATAAAATAGCTAAAGTTTCAATAAATTTCGTCCAAAGACATTCCATTATCGCAGCCCGGCTAACCACCCAATATCTTGGATATTAACTTCAACAATATAGTTGCAAAAGTTCATAGTTTCGAAGTATGTTACACGAAAGTATTAAAGTTTAGAAACGAAAGACAGTTTTCAAGTTTATTATATGTGTTTAAACGATTCATGACACGTCTACTTTCCAAAAAGTAATATATCTACATACAGGCTTAGTTAAAAGTATGGAAACGGCGATTTTTTGTCGTTAATATTCATTTTAGGGAATTATGTTCATTATAAAAGTTTGTTAGGATATTTTGATCTACATTTGAAAACATTTGAATTTTTTTTTCTTCAATTGTTTTTTAGTTACGCCTGTCCGCGCAATTTTTTTAAAAGGGTAACTAGTAAATTTTACTGTACCATTCGATAGAGAATTTTTTTCTCTTTACAATAATATTTTTGTTTTTTTAAAATTCATTTTAATAACTTTTTTATAAGAAAAATTAAACAAATTAATAACAATGTAAATTAAAGTAAGTGTTCAAATTGTCGTCCATTTGTAATTTGACAATGACCCAATCGATTTACAAAACCCCGAACAGAGTTCTGTAAAAAATCTCGGGGAATTTCTTGTATAGTTCTGGTAATTCGGATTTGTAAATCTTCGACGTTATCGGGCTTATCTTTGTAAACTTTGTTTTTTACGTATCCCCAAAAAAAAAATCTAAAGGACTTAAATCTGGCGAACGGGCTGGCCATTCAATGGTTCCTCGTCTTCCAATCCATCTGTGAGGAAAAACGTTGTCCAGATATTGACGAACATTTACACCATAATGTGGTGGGGCGCCATCTTGCTGGAACCAGATACTGTCATTGGGAAGGTGTTCATTGTTTTCATGAGGATAGAGCGTAGAACAAGCAGGTATTATTTCACTTTGCCATAACTGCAAATACAGAGCCGAAGTTAAATTGCCATTGATGAAAAAGGGACCGATAATATGACCGCCTAGAATGCCAACCCAAACATTAACCTTTTGGGGGTACTGCGTATGCTGCTCCAAAAACCAAGAGGGATTTTCCGATGACCAGTATCTGCAGTTATGTCTGTTTACTTCACCGGTGAGGCAAAAAGTAGCTTCGTTAGAGAAAAGAATATTGTTGACAAAATTTTCATTATTATTGCAAATATTTAACATTTCTTCAGAAAATTGTAATCTCCTATCAAAATCATCTTCCGTTAACTCGTGTACAAGGTGTACCTTATAAGGTTTATACTTTTCACTTTTTAAAAATGACACGATCGATGACTGTGAAATATTGAAATTGGCCGCTAATTGATTGGTTGATAAATGGGGATATTCAGATACAGCCAATAAAATATCCAGTTTGTTATCATCGCTTTTTGCTGTTCTAGGTCAACCACTCCTTGGCAAATCTTTAACGCTACCCGTTTGTTCAAAGCGTCTTAAAGTTTTACCAACAACGGATATAGAAATTGGATTTCTATTTGGATGCGTATCATTAAATAAATTACAAACGTCTTGTAAACTTCTGCGTCTATCTCCATAACCCAACATCATAAGTATTTCAATTCGCTCATGTTCACTTAAACTCGCCATTGTTAATATTAACAGCAACAAATTGCACAAATGAATTATTTCTGTCAAAGATTTGACGTACACAATAACCACTGATAAAATTATGTCGCTCAAGTTTGTTTATCGCTACGCTTCTGTCTATCTGCGATGTACCGAACATCTGTTAAACACATGAACCGGCCTTTTCTTATAAAAAAGTTATTAAAATGAATTTTAAAAAAACAAAAATATTATTGTAAAGAGAAAAAAATTCTCTATCGAATGGTAGAGTAAAATTTACTAGTTCCCATTTAAAAAAACTGAGCGGACAGGCGTAACTAAAAAACAATTGAAGAAAAAAAAATTCAAATATTCTCAAATGTAGATCAAAATATCCTAACAAACTTTTATAATGAACATAATTTCCTAAAATGAATATTAACGACAATAAATCGCCGTCTCCATACTTTTAACTAAGCCTTTATACATATTTATGTGCATTATCACAAATGAAATTTTAAATATTTTGGTCGATTTAAATACAACGCATCTATATTTACGTATATGGTTTCATACAAGCAATTTGATATAAAACATTTTATTAAAATAAATTCATTGAATTGAATGCATAATCAGGGTGAGTAACTTAATACAGGCTGATTCAAATTAAGTGCGCACTATTGCTATCTCTGTTATTATTGATTCTAGAAAGTAGGTTAAATTAGCAAAGTATTAGTGTTTTTAACATTGATTAGCATGCAGTTCATGAAAAAAAATTGAATAACGCATTTTCGAGAAATTTTGAAATGTATAATTTTTTTAAATGGAACAGCCTGTATATTTTTTAAAATTCTGAATGCTAATGTTCTTTGTAATATAAAAGTTTCAATACACTATTGTCCTAAAACGAATAATAAAGTAGTTATAGCAGTTTCTATTTCCTTCTAAATGTTGTCATTGCTCCCCTAACTTTTGACAAAACAGATACATATTTTGTGTTTAATGTTTATTTTAACATATTACAGCTGATTTACTGAGAACATTTTGAAGTATGTCCTAAATTAAAATTTACTACTTAACCTACGAAGTCGTATATTTTGACAGTTTCATACATACAAATAAATAACAAATAATAGGTATTTATTGAAAACTATAACAAATGTTGAAAATGTTGTCCTTCAAGATCAATGCACTTTAAAATCCTCCGTTCAAAATTTCTGATGATATTCTGCAACATTACTGGATTGTTATTAATTTCCATGCATTTCTGTTCGATTCTCTGTAGCATATCATTCAAATTCAATATAGGTGTTCGAATTATGTTATTTTTTAGATAAGGCCACAAAAAGAAGTAGCAAGGTGTTAAATCGCATGAACGTGCAGGCCAGGCAATTTCAGTATTTCGACTAATTATACGCTTATCAAAAAATTCTCTTAAATAATCCAAAGATTCCGCAGTACAGTGACAAGGTGCTCCGTCTTGTTGGAAATATGAATTTTGAAGTTCATCATCATGCAACTGATTGACAAATGGTTGTAAAATTTCCGTATGGTACCTTTGAGCAGTTAACGTTCCCGGAAAAAATATTGGTCCAATGATTCTCCTTTGGCTTATCTCTGCCCAAACACCAATTTTCTCTGGATGTAGCGATTCTTCATTAATTACATGTGGATTTTCACTACTCCAAATTCTTGTATTTTGTGAATTTAGGTATCCCGTTTTATAAAACCATGCTTCATCAGTAAAGATGACTCTTTGCGAAAGTTCTCCATTATTGTTCATATTTACAAACCAATTACAAAACTGTAGTCTACGTGGGTAATCAATTTCTAACAATTCTTGCACTGCTGTGACACGGTATGGATAAAGTTGCATATCTTTTTTTAATAACTTGTGAGTTGTACCAACAGAAAGGTTTATTTGTTGACTCAAATGTCGAACAGATGTTTGTGGTTCATTTTCCATTATTTCTTCAACACGATTGACAACTTGAGGTGTACGTTTCTTAACTGCTCCGCTGCTTGATTTTCTTAAGAGACTACCAGTTTCAGAAAAAAGTTTTAAAGTTCTATCCAAAGTATTCTTAAATTGTATATAATCTATTACAAAATATGGAAACTCAACTTGAAATTCTACCATGCAATCTTGAACTGCATAAACCAGTAAACCATCAATTTTATTACCACTTCGAAAATAAGCCTGGACTAAAAAAATTGTATGTTCTAAAGTGAAAGCCATTTTAAAACTGAGAAGCAATTTATTTAAACCAGAATCGACGCACGATTATTTTATGCACTAACTGATATTTGTGATTGACATTATCAAATGTCATTTGGATTTACGTTTACGGAACAACAAACACATACTAATATATTTGCGTCTTATTCTATCAAAATTTCAAAGTAACCTAGATTGACTTTTCAAATGAACACTTGTTATAGCAGAAAGGTAAATTTTTGCAATAAACTAGTTTGATAATATTGTCGAAATATATTTCATTTATTTCCAATAACTTTAAATAAAAATAATAAACAAGAATCTGATTTGTAAACTTTCGTGGACGCTCTTCCTGCTTTAAAAAAGAAAAATCTTCTCTAAAATTTCATGTCTATTACGAGAATGTTTTTTTTTTGCTAAAAGTATTCTTACTTTGAACAAAAAAAAAACATATACATAAAATATGAATATCAGATTCAGAATGCCCCTATTGTATTTAAAAGCGACAATGTTTATATTTATAAAACCGATAAGTTTTGTTATGATAAGGGTTCGATAACCTCAGTCAGATATTAAAAATTTATACTTCTTTGTTAATTTTTAAAGATGGTATATTAAAGGAATATGTAAGATGTGTGCTTTATGGGCATTCAAGTTACAATTTATTATTTTTGATCAAAAAATTGTATCCTACCGTACGTAACGATCAACAACAGCACGATACTTAAAGCAAGGTGGACAATAACAAAACTATATTACGGGTCAGCTTTAAGATATCGTCTCCGATAGTATTTATAATATATTCAGTGGCACAGTGGCGTAACACAATTTCTTTAAGTATCTTTGACATTTTTTTCTCGCCTATGAGAGGGAATTTTGGGAAAATATTCTATGTATATAATTTAACCTTTTAATTTTTCATACGTTGTCTTTTTATTTCAAGAACTAGATATCGAACTAGCATTAATAATACAATCCATAAATTATGAAACAACATATTAAACCACTATAATAAATAAATATCAAAGTTCATTTCTACAACAATTAAATTTAAACAGAACTTTTAACTAACTCTATTATAAACCAATAACTTCCAAGACTGGTCTTAACTGTCCATACGCTAGGCAATTAGTTATTCAGATTAATTACAATCATCAGGTCAAGTTACTAAAAATCCCTTGATTAATGGAGTTCATAAAGTTCGGAACCGACTTTAATGTGTATCTACAAGCAAGGAGAATAGTGATGAGCTAATTTTGCTTAATATCGGGAACATCACAATCAATAACATTAATTCGGTTCATTTTGTGAGTTTGCATTGTTCGCCAAGAGCTCTCCGTCTTAAACGGGCAAACTTTCTTGTTTCGTCGTTTAATATGCGCAATATTGAGTCTTTGATGTTTAAAATGGCGAAAGAGCAATTTGGGTGTTGAGATCAATTATACTGATGGGATTTTGTTCTTAGATAATGTAATTAATATTAATTTTTATTTACCTTTTGTTTGTATGCACGAAATAATGAGAGGTTATTAAACGAAGGGACGTTTTTATCTTATCTACCTAGAGCTATGAAAACTATATGCTATCGTAACAATTTTCTTACATCAAGTTTCTGTACAATTTTATAGTGACATCTCAAATTTTGGTTTGAATTGCTTAACATTTGTCACGTTTACATTCGTTTAAAAAAGAGAAAATTAGAGATTTGGAACTTGACCACAGAAGCGTCACGAAATTTTTATGAAAAGAAGTCAGCAGCCCTAAGAATATTCATGAGAGAATGGTGGCAGTGTATGGAGAAAATATCAATTTAAATAGGGCAGAGAATCCATTCATAATGACTCAAAGTGTTGAAGACATTTGGAAGCAAGAACTGAAGAAATCATCAACAAAGTTGAAGATTTGGTGTTGACTGACCGCCGAGTAAAAGTTTCAGTTACTGCTAGAGAAATAGGAATATCAGAAACGAGTGTTTTTTTTTTAAATTCTACATGAAAATTTGGGAATGAGCAAAGTGTCGACACGATGGATTCCCAGATTGCTCAGTCCAGAACAAAAATTGTGTAGACAACAAATTTGTGAAGAGAATTTGACTGTTATATCTCAAAATGAAGACTTCTTAAATCGAATTGTAACGAACTAAAACTACTGGGACCCACCCACGAATGAAGAGCCTATGCAATGGATTCAAAAGGGCTCTCCGCCGCTCAAGAGGGCAAAAACGCAATTTTCTGCAAGAAAAGTCATGGCCACAGTTTTCTGGGATGCGGAGGGGATTCTCTTAATTGAATATATGGGAAAGGGGGCCAAAAGGGAGTACGATAACGGGAAATGTCTACAAAGACGCAATTAAGAACTTGAACAAGGGCTATATGCGAAAAAAAAACCCACAATTTTGCTCAGAAAACTCTGCTTCTGCACGACAACTGCAGGATGCACAGGTAAGGCATGAATTGTTCAAGCAGTAACCAATAAATGCAGCTTTGAGGAATTACAACATTCAACCTACAGTCCCGACCTCGCCTCTTGTGATCTCTTTCCAAAACTCAAAAAACTCTTGAAAGGGCGTCGATTTTATCGAGTGACGTTGAAAACGCTGAGGTTCGTATTTTGCGGAAATACCAAAAGAATTTTTTTTAAGACATAGCGTTATTAAAGAAACTTTAGAATAAGTGTGTTAGTGTTAATGGTTCTTACGTTGAAAAAACTTTTGGTTTCTTTTCTAACTCATTTCCTTCATAGCTAATAGAAAACATCCCTTGAAGGTTAGTAAATATCAGTTGTTATGCTAAGAAAAAAAATACTGAAGCGAAGAAATAAGCGAACTAACAAGAAAAGTCTCCTAACCCGTAATCACCAATAAGAATTTTAGAGAGAAGAAAGCATTTTCGGTTGATGTGGAAAAGCGTTTTAAGGGGTGAAAAGTGACTTAAAATTCGGGCCAATTTCAGTTTGGTGTAAATTTCTATGTAATCGTTCCAAGAAAAAAATATTGACTAACAAAGGCTATCCCAATATAGGGCCAAAATCGATACCTATTATTCTAGCAAAAATCACCATCAGCTACTCCCACCTGTACGTGAAATGAGGTAGCTTTTTCTCATGCCGTATCGTATTCTTGATAAGAAACATTTTAAGCGGGAATTTATTTGAATATCTTTTGTACACAAACACCTGCCGCGTTGACGGACAATCGAACAAGGACGTGTTCGCTGTCAAATGTCAATGAATAATTTAGAAATTCTTAAACGCAACAGAACAGATTTTTGCGCCGATTTGTTACTTGTATTGAAACATTGGTTCATTATTATACATCCGAATCTAAACAACAGTCAAAGATGTGGAGAAAACGTGAAGAAGGAACTCCAAAAAAGGTCAAGACAGTTTCAAAGCAATATTGTTGTTAAACTATCTTTAAAAGGGCAAGATCGTAAACGGTTAATATTACGCAAATCTTCTAGATCGTTTAAAGACAGCTATCGCTGAAAAGCGTCCAGGAACGACTAAGAAGAAAGTGCTCTTTCACCATGATAATTTACCTGTGCATTCCAGTACGGTTGCTGCCAAATAAATTGAAGAATTTGGGTTCGACTTAGTACCGTACCCACCATATTCGCCAGACCTAGCACCATCTGACTTTTATCTATTCCGTAAATTCAAAGATTTTTTCAGAAGAAAAAACTTCTTCAAGAATGAATGATTATTTTGCAGTGTTAGAAAAAAATCACTTTCGAGACGGAATGTGGACGCTTGAACACAAATAGACCAAATGTATCGAATTACCAGGAGATTATGTAGAAAAATAAAATTTGTTTATTTAAATTATTTCATTAATTGAATCGATTCTGCCTTTAATTGATGTAAATCCGTATCAAATGATAAAAAAACACAAACACTGTTGTATTAGATTTACACTTTATTTAATAATAACTATATGACAGCTGTTTCACCGTATAACGGTATCTTCAGATATAACAGAGTGGTACTGTAAACATTTTACTTAAACGTATATACTTTATGACTTAATGGTATTCGCAGAAATTGGAAACCGAAATATTTTTACCCTTGTTTATATAAGGGGTACATAGATTACATAAATTATATTATACTTAAAACACAACTAACAAAATGTTCTAATCAAAAATAGGAAATAAGTTCAACAGTGGGGAGGAATTAAGCTCTGTTTTGTCATTTAATAATTTATTTGAAAATTTTTGTTTATTAATTTCCATTGCTTCTAATAAATCTAGTTTCTTACTTTTCTTATCTTCGTGTAGGATCTTGAAATTATTATTAAAACTATGGCTTTCTTCAATTAAATGGTTGGAGTATGATGAATCTGTTTTCCCATTTCTAAACGAATAATAATGTTCGTATATGCGCTTTTTGAACGTTCTACCTATTTGCCCAATATATATTTTAGTACATGTGCCACAAGTTAGTTTATAAACACCTGGCTTATTATGATGTGTTGTTTTACTTTTATTATTTTTGATGAAGTTACTAATATGGTTGTTGGTTTTATATGCAATGTTTATATGTATTTTGTTTTCTTAAAAATTTTTCTAGTATTTTATTTTGTCTGCCTAAGTAGGTAATAATTTTAAATTTCTTGTCATAATCTTTAGTAATCGGATATATATCTTGTATTGCTTTAGTTTCTCGTTTTTTGGATATTATTTTGTCTATTATATTCGGGTCATAACACTCATAACCATTATTGATTGCAATCTGTTTTATAATGTTGTATTCTGAATTAAAGTCTTCTATTGACATAGGTATATTCAATAGTCTATGAATCATTGTGTTAATGATAACATTTACAGTTGTAAAGACGGATTAATCATGGGCAACCCACTTAGTCCGTTATTAGCAGAAATTTGTATAGATAATCTTGAGACCACTATATTTAATAACAGTGCATTAGTTAAGAACATATTATTTTGGCATAGGTACGTTGATGATATCTTAATTTGTTATACAGGCACAGATAGACAACTTAATACTCTTAAAGAATTTATCAACTCAATACATAACAACATCAATTTCACAATAGAGAATGAACAGAATAATAGTATTAACTTCTCAGATTTAACGATTAAGCGAAGCAATAACCTAGTAAAATTTTCGATATACCATAAAGACTCGCACACAGACATAACAATACATAATAAATCAATGCACCCAATTCAACATAAATCAGCAGCATTCTATAGTATGATTCATAGACTATTAAATATACCTATTTAAATAGAAGACGTTAATTCAGAATACATTATAAAACAGATTGCAATCAATAATGGCTGTGACACGAATATAATAGACAAAATAATATCCAAAAAACGAGAAACTAAAGCAATACAAGATATATATCCGATTACTAACGATTATGACAAAAAATTTAAAAGTATTACCTACTTAGGCAGACAAAATAAAATACTAGAAAAATTTTTATGAAAACAAAAGATAAACATTGCATATAAAACCAACAACCATATTAGTAACTTCATCAAAAATAATAAAAGTAAAACAACACATCATAATAAGTCAGGTGTTTATAAACTAACTTGTGGCACATGTACTAAAATATATATTGGGCAAATAGGTAGAACGTTCAAAAAGCACATATACGAACAATATTATTCGTTTAGAAATGGGAAAACAGATTCATCATACTCCAACCATTTAATTGAAGAAAGCCATAGTTTTAATAATAATTTCAAGATCCTACACGAAGATAAGAAAAGTAGGAAACTAGATTTATTAGAAGCAATGGAAATTAATAAACAAAAATTTTCAAATAAATTATTAAATGACAAAACAGAGCTTAATTCCTCCCCACTGTTGAACTTATTTCCTATTTTTGATTAGAACATTTTGTTAGTTGTGTTTTAAGTATAATATAATTTATGTAATCTATGTATCCCTTATATAAACAAGGGTAAAAATATTTCGGTTTCCAATTTCTGCGAATACCATTAAGTCATAAAGTATATACGTTTAAGTAAAATGTTTACAGTACCACTCTGTTATATCTGAAGATACCGTTGTACGGTGAAACAGCTGTCATATAGTTATTATTAAATAAAGTGTAAATCTAATACAACAGTGTTTGTGTTTTTTATCATTTAGATTATTTCATTGTTTCGTACAATTGCGCGAATTAATCGACCCGCCCTCGTAAGTGGCATTTTGGTTTCTTCAAATACATTGATTGTAATAGGAAATCTTTAGAATAACATCCCTCCTATGTAGAGCAAAACATATTACTGGTACCCCCTACCAATATAAAAAAAAATCAAAATATTCTAATCAATATAAAGGGTTGCCAAATAAGTATTATATATTTTATAAACGTTATAACAGTCATATTTTTTCAGATTTCCTTCAAAATTGACATTTACGTTCAGTATTGATTGACAATTCAACATGAAAAGATACAGTTGCACGGCGTTTAGAAATTGTTAAAATTTATTACAAAAATACTGAATCTGTTCGGGCTACGTTTCGCCATTACGTAATATTCATGGTCAACATAATCCACCTACAGAGCTTACTATTCGTAATATTAAAAAATTATAAACAGATTGTAGTGTTTGTGATATTAAGAATCCAACCCGTCAAAAAATTAAACGTACTGCTGAAGATATCGATGCTTTGAGCTAGTGTATGAAAATCGAAACCAATTAATTAGATGCCGTCGAGAACTTCGATTTACTTATGGCATCACATAGATTATTCTTCATAAGGATTTGCATTTCAAAGCGTATAAATTTCAGTTGACACAAGAACTTAAAATAAACAACCAATATATTGCGTAGAAATTTCGCAGATTGAGCTTAACAGCAACTCGAAACAGATCCATTATTTTATGGAAAGATCATATCGATGAAGCTCATTTCTGGTTAAATAGCTTCGTGAATAAGTACAATTGTCGCATTTGGAGTGAAGAGAAACATGTTGTTCATGAAACAACTTTAACATCCACAAAAATTGACAGTTTGGTATGGTTTATGGTCTGTACACCTCTAGACTATAAACCATATTATTTTGAAAGTGAAAATGGGATCGCAGCTATCGTCAATGGAGAACGCTACATAATTACAGATTTTTTATGGCATGAATTAGATGATTTCGACTTAAACAGTATGTGGTGCCAACAGGATGGCGTAACATGCCATACATCTCATGACACAATCAATTTATTGAGAGAAAACTTTAATGACCGCGTAATCTCCAGAAATTCCGATATGCCATGACCACTTTGGAGTTATGTTAGATCATTTGTTAGCTCCAATAGACCGCAAACTCTTAAAACCTTAAAACCAAATGAGATAAATGCAGATTTATGCGAAAAAGTTGTCAAAAAATTGGTGTTCCAGAATCGAATTTTTAAGAAATTCCAGACGCGGTCATTTACATGAAATCATTTTTAAATTAAAATAACATGAACCAATGTCTAAAATAAATAAAAAACTATATTGATATCTTATAATGTTTTATCCGTATTACAAAATAAATATATATAACTCTTATTTAATCATCCGTTATTTTATATGCACTTTCCAATTTTACATAGTTTATCCCAGGTTAGTTTTAAAGTTTTATATTTTTAGATGTATGCACGTTGGAAAATATTTTTCAATAAATATCAGACATCACAAACTATTTATTCATCTCACGTTATATCAACGGTAGTACTACACAAACCCTCCAACTTTTATGAAGTCCTTTCGTCTCGTTCAACGCAAGAAAAAAAAAACAATTCCTCTTAATCTCTTTAATTGTGATAAAATACATTACGTTCCCTCAGAATCGAGGTTAAGGGTGTGCTGACTCAAGCTTCATTAACCGAATTATTGAACTAATGTGGACTTAATAGCATGGGCAGGCCATCATGTTGCCGTCTAAGGTCCTAAAATCCCTTCTAATAAGAGTTATTCAGGTCAGATACTTCGATAAACACTTGTTACTCAGAACTAGTGTGCGCTGCTAATGAAGTTTCAACTGCGCAATCGACGACAAATTGAAAATGAATTATTTGATAGGATATGGCTAATGTACGGCCTAGTTTTAAAATCAATCAAATAAGATTAACATCGAATGAAAAAAAAATACATATTTCCTTATTTCGTATTGATAAAATCTGAATCGATATGCCAGCAATCATACAAATTTTAAACTAGAATAAATTGTTTGAGACATACGAAGTGCATTGAAATATTTGAAAGACAAGTTTATCGCTATCCACAAAATTTATTGGTACTACGAGTATAATATACCAGGGTGATTTGACGGAAGAGTGAAAGTCTATTTAGTCTGTAAGTATTTAAATGAAATACTTATAGGCTAAAAATACACTTTATTTTTTAACATAATTTCCATCCAATTCTCTACACTTACCCCAGCGACCTTTTTTTTAAGCCCATTAAAAAGTAGTCTGTCAGAAGCTGGTCAAAATACCACCTCCTCATTTGCCCCAAATCTCCTTCCACCAAGCCATTTAAATTTGAATTAATACAATTACAGTTTGGAAAAGACAGTATACATACTATCTAATGTTTAGTTATATTAAAATAATAAAGAAAAATAGTCTTTTAATAAAATAAATGGTATATATTAAATGTAAAAGAAATTCAAAATACAATACTTATTACAAATTGGTGTATGGGCAATTAACTTAACATGAACTACACATTTCATATATTATCGATCTTATCTAGGCCAAGTTCGTAATCTTGACGGTTTATGTGTATATGTTAATTAAGACAGTTCTAGAAAATAATAAACAAAATTTAATTATTTAAGTGTTGCTGAGGTCTTAGATTCAGGTAAGAACTTGACTAATTGGATTGACAACTAAGTTTGCAGTGAAATGGCATTTTATTTATTTATTTTACAAGGGTAAGAAATACCTTCTTTTAACAGATGAATTGTGTGTAGTTGGGAAAGGTATTATCAGTGGATTCGTCTCGGCAGCGTTTCTAAGTGGAAGGAAAATCAAATTTAGAAGCCAATAATGCTTCGTAGGATCAGGGATATAGAATCTGGTATTTTCTTTAGATTTAGGAACGTTTGGTGGATCAGATTTATTTTTAAAAATTGGTTAATTTTATTAACACGTTTCATTACTGGATTCGGGTTTGTAACACTTATATTAATTTTTTTATGAATTTTTAAAATTAGAATACAAAATACTACGCAATAATGCTTTTCTGCAAAAGGACGCCAACCCTTAATTGTTTTTATTATTCCATGGCCTTATATTTACTTACCCCAATTAACATTATTTATGCTGGTAACTCTTCTAAATGCTTTATATATTAATTAAAATTCTATATTCTGATTGTTTTAAAATAAATAAACTTGCTTTCTAGATTTATACTTTTTTATATCCGAATGTTAATTGCTTTCGAAATTGACCTAACGTAATCATTTAGTGCCGCTACATGTGCAGAACAGTCATATTATAAAAATAACATACATGATTTTAAATTACTTGAATTAGTTATAAAAATAAAATTTTTCTAAACATATAAGATGTAAATTGTTACAACTCAATCTAAATAAATGTTTTAAACTAAATGTTTTGTTTATTCCTGTTTTTCTTTTTGGTGTAGATGTACGACAATATGGCTGGGAAATGATGCTATAACAAATACCATAACAATATATATACAACTATTATCGAGATAAAATAAAACAAATTTTAACAAATTTTGCTACTTTTTACTTTACACAGTAACGATCGTTTCGCTTCATAAGTTAGTTATATGTCTGACGAAGCTCCTGTATGAGTGAAACGATCGTAACTGTGTAAATTAAAAAGTAGTGAAATTCATTAAAAATTTGTTTTATTTTATCCCGATAATAGTTATAATGGAATTTCATCAAGTAAAGCCTGAAACATATATACAATATATATATATATATATATATATATATATATATATATATATATATATACCGGGTGTCCTTGAAATAAAAAGACAACGTATGAAAAATGGAAAGATTTAATTATAGAGAATATACATTTAAATATTATCCAAAAATTCCTTATCCTAAGCGAGAAAAAATTCATTCGCCAAGGCAGGCGATCGACTATATTATAAAAAACGATTTAAAATTGTATGTACTTCTGCCTGTCATTTAGAATCCATTAAAGCTCATAGTTTACCCTCTAACGAACGCCGAAATGGTTCATATTTTGAAAATCCGTAGTTGCCAATCTATACATTTCCCGTCTAAATTAATGCCGAATTCGTTTTCTACGCCCTTGAATTAGTTCGTAAAAAAATAATACCAATATGTAAACAGGTTGAAAAATCGTAAATTTGTTAAGGGATACCCCCTCAAAAATTTTCAATTTTCGTCATCTCACCGACTTTTTTGGAATTTGTTATTCTTATGTACTTTTGCATGCTAAAAATGATTCTGCCATTTAAAATCCATTAAAACTCGTAGTTTACCCTCCGACGAACGTCAAAATGGCGTCGTTCCGAACACTACATTTCTTCATATTTTGAAAATCCGTAGTTGTCAATCTATACATTTCCCGTCTAAATTAATGCCGAATTCGTTTTTTACGCCCTTGAATTAGTTCGTAAAAAATTTAATACCAATATGTAAACAGGTAGAAAAATCGGAAATTTTTTAAGGGGTACCCCTCAAAAATTTTCAATTTTCGTCATCTCACGGACTTTTTTGGAATTTGTTATTCTTATGTACTTTTGCCTGCTAAAAATGATTCTGCCATTTAAAATAAATTAAAACTCATAGTTACCCTCCAACGAATGTCACAATGGGTCGTTCCGAACACTACATTTCTTAATATTTTGAAAATCCGTAGTTGCCAATCTATACATTTCCCGTCGAAATTAGTGCCGAATACGTTTTCTATGCCTTTGAATTAGTTCATGAAAAATTTAATACCAATATGTGAACAGGTTGAAAAATCGGAAATATCTTAAGGGGTACCCCTTCGAAAATTTTCAAATTTCGTCATCTCACCGACATTTTTAGAATTTGTTATTCTTATGTACTTTTGCCTGCTAAAAATGATTCTGCCATTTAAAATCCATTAAAACTCATAGTTTACCCTCCAACGAACGTCAAAATGGGTCGTTCCGAACACTACATTTCGTCATATTTTGAAAATCCGTAGTTGCCAATCTATACATTTCCCGTCTAAATTAGTGCCGAATTCGTTTTCTACGCCCTTGAATTAGTTCATAAAAAAAATTAATACCAATATGTGAACTGGTTGAAAAACCGGAAATTTCTTCGACAATTTTCGTCATTTCACCGACTTTTTCGGAATTCGTTATTCTTATATCTTATCAATTATCTTAATCTAATTATTAATCTTATTATCCTAAAGTTGACCGACAATAACATAAAGAATCGTTTTCATTCTGAATATTTTGAATTCATAGGCGTCACGTAATATAATTTTTAGGGTGTTTTTCATTTCGGAGTTCGCGTCGTAATTGGCGCACAATATTTTAGATTTATGTACTATATAATTACTTCTTTCCTTATTTCATACGTTATCTCTTTATTTCAAGGACACCTTGTATATATAATCCTAGTTGTGTATAGCGGCAAAGAAGAAAAAAGGGTGAACGATTCATATGAGAATGCCTTCATACAAAAAATCGCGGTTCAATGTTCACGTAGTAACGAGAAAATGATTTTTCTTTATTCGAGTCCGGTCCTGTCGCAGTTATAAATAAGGATGGCAACACGGCCTTCCACCTCTAATTCATCGGTAATTCTCTTTACCGATAAATTATATTGTTCTATAGGTATTTGCCAGTTCCACTACAGTGCATACAAATTAAAAACCAGGTATCTATCCCATTGGACACGCTATGGACGCGTTACATACAGTTTTTTGTTTTATTATAAATATAATAATTTAATTTTAAAAGAAGTTTAACGTTGAAACTAATTAACTATAATTTCATTAATTAAAATGCGACATAGGCTTGTCGCCATATTCAACGTAAAGGTTATTATTGATATCCACAAAAGAAAAACATCGCAATAAAAACACCATATGTGCTGGCATAAATATTTTGATATGAAAACTGACTATTCTTATGAAAAGAAATTTATGTTAGACGTATCGTATAACCAATGTTTAGGAATTTCATCGATTTTTCTGCAGGTCAATGAACTTGAATTGCAGCTGCATTTGGTAAATTTAAAATAATCAAAGATATGGACCGACAACTACACTTTGGCCCTAAAAATTTGGAAATTTGTGATGAATTACAAATAAATTTATTTTATGATTTCCACTTAATCATCTATATGCACGCTTCAGATGCGCATAGCTTTGTTGCTATTCAGCGGTAATCCTGTATATATATAATGTATATATATATATATACATTATAATATATATAATATATATATAATATATATATATATATATATATATATATATATACAAGGTGTGTATAAATTGTCGCAAAAGCTACACGTAGCGACATTCTTCGTTCGGTTCTGAATAAAAAATCTTAATGTTAAAATGTCGTATCATGCTTCGTAAATGTCAAAATTTGACAGTAATGATTTTGGTTGAACTAACTTTGAAATACAAACTTATTGTTCTACAACGTTGCCAAATGTGTTTTTCGTGGAAGTACGTTAATGAATAAATGTTCAAAACAAGCTTTTAAATCAAAAAGAAAACGTTTACGAAATAATACTAGTAAAATTTTTTTCTTTAAACTAAATTGCATCTATCTCTATTAACAGATATCGAAGAGCAAAGGTTAGTTACGCACTAAAAGTCTGAACTTCAAGAACCCCGTGAAAACAAACGAAGCATGATACGACATTTTAACATTAAGATTTTTTATTCAGAACCAAACGAAGAACGTCGCTGCGTGTAGCTTTTGCGACAATTTATACACACGTTATATAAACATGTCGTGACTTCTTAATTATGCACAATAGTTTATCAATGACGTCAAGTATGCAATATACTAGCCAACTATTTAGCGCAACTATTTCAACTAATAAATATTATCGGACGTTCCGCAAAAAGCCCGCAGGGTCGATACTCGACTAGACAATAATCACACAGTACCGTATTTTATCGGAAGGTGTACACCGTAAACAATGAAAAAATATTCCTTTGTGGCTAAACGCTCGCCCGCTTTACAAATAAACACGACTACAAAGGCACGTTATCGAAATTGCACACGGGCATGTAAAATCGAATTATGACACGATAACCGCGTGAAATTATCTTCTCATGCTATTCAGTACAAACAAAAAATAATTATGCGCCCGCTCGAATGTAATTTCGTTGATAACGTGCCACACGAAACAAATAAAGAAAATGTATTAAAACATACAACTAAGCATACTCGAATTTTTTTGATAAACAAATGTTACAACGTTAACATTTATTCTTTAATTAACAAAATACCATAACAAGCGAATCTACCGTATGGATTTCATAAACAATTGAGTTTCGTACAGAATTTTGTTTTATCAAAAGCGACGTCCTAAGAATCAAATAATTTTCCATTTTATGGATTTCTACGCGGCGGCAAACATGGCTGCTGGCTTTCCCAAGAAAGATGTTTATGATTTTCTAGATTCTAGCAATAGCTAAATCCTTGCTTGTTCCCCGAAAACAAGATCCTAATGACCCAGAAAGCGAACACCCCGAAAAAATACTGCCTAGAAAGAAACGGAGACAAGTGGAGCCAATGCCAGATGGTAGCAGCAGAAAGTCAAAACATCTGCACGAATTTATGAACGGTCAGCAAAAATCAAGATCAAAATGTCGTTATCCTGGATGTAAGGCTCTAACTTTCATAAAATGTCAAACATGTAATATATTTTTATGTTACTCAACTGATCGAAATTGTTTTGTTAAATTTAACAAATAAAAAGGTGTCTTTCTGTTATTTTTCTTTTGCTTAGGTTAACACCCAATGTATCATATATATTTTTTTCAAAAAACTAAATAAAAAGTGAGTTTTCTGACATTGTATATTTATTAAATAACATCCAAACATTAACCTACGTAACATTTTATGAAGGATTAGGTGCTCAATATTTTATGGGTCCGAAGAGGTTAATTACTGCACCATATTCAAAATTATCCATTTACACTTAATTAGTATAGGAGGGTAAAATTTAAAAAATTGCCGACGAAACACGCCTTATTACAAATTTATCAAACACTAATAGTAAACTAACATTGGTTGTCAAAATGTGATATGTATTTTTTTTTTAATTTTACGGCCTACTCTAGGCGATAGCGCGAACAAGTCAACCTGTAACAAAATTCCAAAGCAAACAATATGATTTACGGTGTTCGTAAAACCTAGGTATTTCTCAAATACATCGAATATTTTCAAACCAACTGTAATATCTGATAAACAGATACTGGGGCTATTTATGACAATTTCAATTAAGATTTATGCTTTTACGTAAGCTCAAATGTTTATAATAAACATCACTGGCATTTTATGAGTGTTTATGCCGACAAAACTTTAATTTGTCATAAAACGACCATGTCAGTACACATATGTATATACATCTAGTATGTGATTACGGAAAACGGGATTTTTCTGAAGCGTTAAACCCGAACCGTACAAGTTTTGTGTAAGGGTAGCCGTGCAATTTCATTACAGTTTATGGCTGATGTAAAACGTTAAGAGTTAGATGTTAAATTATGTAATAACATAACCCACTCAGGGTACATCTTTATGAGATGTCTGTAATAAAGTTTGCTTTTTAAGCGTTTAGAAACAACTTCTGTGCGCTCTGCAATAAAGCAAGGCCATTTTCGAACATAAATTCATAACGATTTGTGACCTTTGATACAACATGTAATTGTTTTAGGCTAATACTGAACATGCAGTATAATTTTTAAATAAAGAAATGAGAATTTTTTTGCCAGAAACAGAAAGGAACTGAAACTTAGTGAGGCACAACTTCAAATCAACCATTTTTATTGACGCCATTACGCAGTTCTCATTAAGCAATTCGCAAATATGATCGTCCAGCATGGTGGACATCTAAACATATTAGATATACAGTAATTTTTTTATACTTCGCATACAGGATGTCCTTGAAATAAAGAGAGAACGTATGAAAAATGGAAAGATATAATTATATAGAATACAAATCCAAAATTTTGTCAGTCACGATGCGAACCACAAACTTAAAAACCTCCTGAAAATTCTATTATATGCCCCCTATGAATTGAAAATATTCAGAATGTGTATGCGAAATAAATACCTCTATTTATGATACACACACACACACATACGCTACAGCGTATGTTTACATACGTAAAAACTGTCGATGTTATAAAAACTATAACATTTTTGTATGCTAAGATCAATAACCTTAATATATTTACGTGCAAAATCAGTTGTTTATACATTTAAGTGAATTATTAAAAATTAATAAGATGTGTGGATGTTGTGGACGAAATTTTTAAGAACTGACCTAAATCAGCTTCATGTGTATTACGTGAATGTTTTTTTGTTGTGAGAAGTAATAAATATAAAATATTCATATTCAGAATGTCTATAAAAAATACGGCTATTGAAGTTACAAATAAACATAATAATAACAAATAAATATATTAAATTCAAACAATAAATTATATGCACTTATAGGAACATCTTACGCAAACAACACTGGACAAAGTAAAATCCAACAGGCATAAAAAACAATCCATCAAACAAGCAAAATCTGAAGAAGGAAAAGAAGTGAATAAAAACAAACAAAAATGAACGTCAACGCACATGAAAAGTGGTTAACGGAATACACATAAATGTATTAAATGCAAACAATACATTATATGCCCTTATAGCAATATCTTACGTAAACAATACTGGACAAAGTAAAATTCAACAAGCATCAAAAACAATCCATTAGGAGCAAGCAGAATCTGAAGAAAGGAAAGAAGAGAACAAAAACACATAAAAACAAACAAAAATGGACGTCGACGCATATGAAAAGTGAGGTTAACGGTATACACGATTTGAGATCAGAAAAATACACCAATGGGAATGCGAAAATCAAAAGCAAGAAAAGGCCAATCACAACGTGGAGATTTGAAATTTAAACGCGAGATATGAAAAAGCCAATGAAAATTCGGAAAGTCAATTTAAACAATCTTTAAATCTATTTGGACAAGAAGAATTTGAAACAAAAAGAATATTATTTTCAAAATGATAAATTACGGCTAAAATTAAAAGAATTTAGAAAAGACAATAAAAAAAAAACAAACAGAAAATACAGTTTCATATCAATTAATTAAAAGAAAAATAATTTCTGTTTCTTCGGGCGATTCGGTTCCAATAATTTTTCGATATTAAATTAAATATACTAGTTAGATAATTGTTTCTGAAAAAAGACTAAATGAAAAAAAAATTAATACAAATCGACGAATTTCTTTAATTAGGAGGTGTTATATTTGGTACACGATCAAGTCGTGGGGTGCGCTTATTCGTTTTCATTTATTTTTATTTAGCTTTCCTTCTATCACATATGTGTTTCATGACTCAATCGCTTTAATGAAGTTGTAAAAGCTATTACTAGTTCAACTAGTTTAATTAACAAAGTTAGATATGTGTTTAAAATAAATTTAATGATTTTTTATTAATTGAACTGTTGGATTTTATTGCCAATATGAGTCAAAATAAAATAACAAAAATGGTAGTACAGTAGTACCCCGTTATCCGCTGACTCCGTATCCGCGGTTTCAGTCATCCGCGATTTACCTATGATGAGCAGAAAACGCGTTATATCAATAAATATAAAAGTTATAGGAGCATTTGTCGATATATCGTCGTATATATGAGTCATCCCCTGAATTCGGCGCTCTCTTATGATAAGTTAAACAAGTTGGAAGTGCTTAAGGTGCCACTCGCTTTTACTTGTACATACTCGTATAAACGCTCCTGTTAACTATGAGTTTAGTACTATTCGAATTGTCGGACAAGACAGTGCTTGCAATAGTTTTTAAATAAAGTAAGTAAATTTGAAAATCATTTTAAAATGGCTTCTAAACCAAAATAAAAATCATTAATATGATTGAAATAGAAAAAAAAATCTATTGCAACTGTTGCTAAAATATACAATAAAAACGAATCTTCGATACGAGAAGTGTTAAAAAACAAAGATAAGATTCGAGCTAGTTTTTCTAGTGCACCCCAAACTGCAAAAGTTGCAACCACAATACGTAATAAAGTGTTACTTAAGGTAGAAAATGCTTTAAATTTATGGGTGGAAGATATGACAAGAAAACATATTCCTATCGATGGCAAAGTGCTACAACAAAAGGCGTTGGTTTTATATGAAGATATGCAGACCCAAGATTATACTGAAGAAGAATGAAAATCATTCAGAGCAAGTAGGGGGTGGCTGCATAGATTTAAAACTCGGTTTAATCTAAAAAATATAAAAATGACAGGGGAATCTGCGTCGGCTGATCATGTAGCTGCTGTCCTGTTTCCAGAAAATTTTAAACAAATTATTGCAGAAAAGAATTATCATCCTAAACAAGTTTTTAACTGCGATGAGACTGGTCTTATGTGGAAAAAATGCCTCAACGGACTTATATTCATAAGACTGCAAAGAGTGCACCAGGCTTTAAAGCAATTAAGGATAGACTTACCTTGATATTTTGTACAAATGCAGCTGGTCATATGATTAAACCCGGACTTGTTTACCGATCACAGAATCCACGTGCTCTTAAATACAAAGATAAAGCTTGCCTGCCTGTGTTTTGGCTTTCAAATCGAAAGGCGTGGGTTACGGCTGTTCTATTTACACAATGGTTTCATCAATGCTTTATTGCGGAAGTGGAAAGATATTTGGAAAAGGAAGAATTACCATTTAAAGTGCTGCTGATACTAAACAATGCTCCTGGGCATTCTGTGTCACTAGGCACAGAAGATAAAAATGTTGAAGTGCTTTTTTTTACCACCTAACACGACCTCATTGCTTCAGCCCCTTGATCAAGGTGTCATTAGATGCTTTAAAGCCATATATATTCGACAGGTTTTCGAAATGCTGTATACAATGGCTAACGAATGCTCTGATATCGGGTTCATGGAATGCTGGAAGTCATTTACAATTGCTGACGCAATTCTATTTATCAAAGGAGCGATGGAGGAATTAAAGTCAGAAACGATAATAGCATGTTGGAAAAATCTGTGGAATGACATCGTTCTTAGTTCTGGAGACATACATGATATTAATTCACATCTAACAACGATATTTAACATAGCGCAAAAAATAGATGGAGAAGGATTTAACGATATAACCCAAGAGGAACTCTGTGATTACATAAACGAAGAGGATCAAGTATTCACCAACGAGGAATTGGAAGACCTTGTGAAATCTTCTCCAGAAGCGAGTGACTATGAGGATGAGGGTCAACAAGAACCGCCAGCATGGACGCTTGAAAAATTTTCAGCAATATTTCGAACTGCTCAAACATTAAAAGAACAGATAGTAGAATATGATCCAATAATGGAACGCAGTATAAAAATTACTCGCACTATAACAGAAGCCTTGAAACCTTTGGAGGATTTGTTTATTGAAATGAAAAGACAAAAACGACAACTACCAATAACAATGTTCTTTGAAAAAGTCGACAAAACTATCGATAATGCACAGCCATCAACATCGTTTGCTTCGGATCTAAGTAAACAATCAACTGCTAACTTGGACTTGGAGGAAGATGAATGAATATGTAGCTCACGATGATAAAGTTTTTCTTGTTGTGTATGTAAATATGTACTATATGTACATATTGCAGTGGAATTTTCCCCGAAGAACAATTTTAAAAATAATTATTTATTATGTACAATTTGTTTATAGATATATATTTATTTATATCTTGAATTTTGTTTGAATATTTATTAGGGCTTGTTTTATTGACCGGGCCTATATACTTTTATATTTTTGTTGTTCACCGTAGTCAAATTGAACAGGAAGTGTATCGACGAGAGTGATTATTTTGGATTATTCGCACTCATGTCCGATATATTTTTCCGGCCTCAGAGAGATACTTTGTGCTTCAAGTGGAACATGTCTTAGAGATAAAAACTTCTTTTTTATTTCTATATATTTTATAACTTCGGTTTATTTTGGTTTTTGTGCTTTGATGTGAATTTAAATTTCATTATCGTTTAATTACGAGTGTTGTTTTATCTCGTACATTTATGAATATTTGAAATCCACTTGAAATCTCTCCTATTCAGTTTTTTTGTGAAAATTTTACGTTAACGTAAGTAATTTTTCATATTACATTTATATTAATTATTTTCTTTGTAATTCTATTATAATTTTGCCTAGTTATATATTGATTTATCGTTATATTAGCTGAAAATATAGATGGTGAAGAAAACTATCATATTTCTTTTATGAGGGAGTTTTTTGTCATGTTATTCTAGAACATTGTGAAAGTAAGGTTTTGGAGGGAGATTTTATGCTCATGTTAGTACGCATGAGTGAAAGTTATTTACGCGTGTTTGACAATTGGTCTATTTACGTTTTTGAATTTGGGGTTAATTATTTAAATTTTGAATTTGAAAGTTTTCTAAACAATCTATTAGAATTTAATTTTGCTCGCGTGTCAATGTAGTTTTTTTCATTGTGTGCGTGTCTTTTATCACACAATTTTTCCTCTCCGCTTTTGAATAATGATGCATTAGCCCTCTTTATACTTAATAAAGAGTTTTTTTTAATTTTTTTTTTAAATAAATATTATATTGCAAATTGTGAACTTTTACTAACTATTTTGAATTTTCCACATTCTTGTACGAGAAAGCCCCAGGATTAAGAAGTCTCAATCATTTAAGAATACCAGACTGAGTTTAGTTCGGACATATTGTGGTGAATAGTGGACCACCCTTCAATCAAACCCACTATTCATAGCAATATGTATGAACTTATATATTTATTAAACTTAAATTTTATGTGTGCCACAACATAAGAATATTTATTTATTTATTGTTTATTTATTTTAAATAAATATTATATAACTTATTTTTTCTTGTTTCATTGTTTTAACTTTGCTTCATATTTCATATTGTACTCGAAAATAAAGCGTTCGCTACTATCCACAGTTTTCAGTATCCGCGGAAGACCACAGAACCAAACCCCTGCGGATATGGGGGTACTACTATATTATAGTTTATTTTTCACAAATAAAAAATTCAGGAACTAAATTAATTAAATACCCAAAGGATGACAATTCATTCTAGAGACGGCAATGCTTTTTGATAATGGTGGGTGACAGTGTATGTAATCTGTCACAAACGTATAATTTTGAATAAGCATGGCCGTCTCTAACGAGGAAAGTTTTTGAAGGCACGTTACAATAAATGCATACCTACTCCCGGACAAAATTAACGCTACAGGAAAAAGTACTATTATTACTTGCAATTTTTAGAAGTTTTAATTCATTAAACATTTCATGTAGTTGGTTTAGGATCTTTTGTATCATTAGTATCATTACTGATAAAAAATTGCAATTATTTGACAGATGTAAAGTAATATTTTGCATTTACTTGTCAATAAGACATTCAACGCTGTTTAAAGTAATTTTTAAAAGGCTATAAATTCATTTTGTGTGATTTCTTTTTAAAGTTAAATCTATTAATTAAATGAAACGGAGAAGAAATTGATTGTCCACGCAACTTAAGAGAAGAAGAAACAACGAAACCAGTAACTCTAGTAGTCTAGTTAACGATGGACGTAGTCAGCGATATGTAGCTAACTTGTTAGAAGCTTAGCCAATCAAGAATTAGCCGAACAGTTTAACGTTTCAATGAATTTCGAAGTTACTATAGAATCCCAGGACGAGGTCGTAATATGCAAGAAATGAACGATACCTTATGCAAGTCGCGTTACGAAACAGGTGTTCTACCAGTGCAGAGAGCAGATCCCCAGTAACAACTCGAAATATAACACTTTCTGCACGGAGTGCACAGTAGAAGACGAATTATTGCACTGCCGCGCTGCCGGGAGAATAAAGTTACTAACTCAAAAAAGTATAAAACCCCTTACCACAATTAATAATCGTATCCTAAATACGTATTTCGAAAATTAAGTTGCCATCATCAGTAGGTAAAAAATCACTTTTACTTACTGATGACACTTAGTTGTCGAAATACGTATTTAGGATACGATTATTAATTGTGGTAAGGGTTTTTATACCTTTTTTGAGATTTTACTTATTCATAGTCTCCAAAGAAAGACTTTTCATGACTCTGTTTTACAACGGATTACGTAAAATAGACCATTGACGACTGGATGCAAGTTTAATTTTCAAACGAAGCAAAGGTAATCCTTAATTCACCAAATGGACGTGAATGAGTCAGCGAAGACAAGGAGAGGGGTTTGCTGTCTTCAATATCTCTCCGAGGATCCCATTTTGTGATAAATCAATAATGTTCTGGAAAGGGATTTCTTTCGATGGTCGCACAGATTTGGTTCCTACGGAGATGATCGATAAATGCACATTTCTACGTAGAAAACATCTTAGAAGAACATGTGATGTTGTTCCATTTATCGGTGACACTTTCATATTTATGCAGGATAATACTAGATCCTGCATTGCTAAAGAGGCACTGGACTACCTTCGATTCGTGAATATTCGAATTATAGATTTGCCATCAAGAAGTCCAGATATGAACTCCACAGAGCATCAATAGTATGCACTAAAACGATCAGAATTATAGATTGGCCATTATGAAGCCCATATATGAACTCCACATAGCATCAATAGGATGCACTAAAACGATTAGTTAGACGCCAACTACCTGCTCCTGCAAACCTTGGGTGATTTAAGGAAACTTGAACATGTCGTTCTCCTCGAATGTGGAAATATTTTCCAGGGAAACCATTCACAACTTGATCAATTGCATGCCCAGACGAAGACGAAGACGAAGAGCTAGAGGAAAATCTACACGCTACTCAATTTAAATCTTTAGGATATAATTTCACCTTCAACCTTTTTTCTCAGAATTTTTTATCGCCACTGCTTTCATTGATTTAACGTTTTTGTTCCTTTCTGTTATTTATTCATTTTTTTCCGATAATACTATTTTAATTTGTTAAACATTACTTGAAATAATTTAATTATATCACATAGATAGTAATAAAGGAAATTTTTTTTGATGCGTTAATTTTGTCCAGGAGTTTAGTTGTACAACATATTAAAATAATAGTTTTTATTATTCAACAGATATATAAATCAATTTAAAGAAGAATATAATACAAATACAGAAACATATGCTACAGTGCTAGTTTTATTTACAAATTTAAATTAATCGATTACCTTCAATATAAAAAAAAAACTTATTTGCTTATTAAAGTTAATACTTATTTGCGTTTTTCGCCGTTGGCCATTGAAGCTTTAATGTACCGTAATTTGGTATAAGAAATTGCAATAACGGAAAATCAATTCTGTTTGTATTTTGATTAAAATGTTGGCATTATAAACATCCCCTTCGTTTCGACGACTGCATTCTCTCAAAAAACTATTGTAGTCTATACCACTCGGTGGATATATTCCATTAGTTCTGAAAGAAATATATTTCATGACCTCCTTTGAATTTTTTCCAAGCCAAGTCGCTGGTAAGTACGAGGTGCATTCAAGTTCTAAGGCCTCCGATTTTTTTTCTAACTACTCACCCGAAAACTATGAAACTGGTGTTACTTCTCGACGTAATCTCCATGCAGATGTACACATTTTTCACAACGTCGACGCCATGATTCCATGGCCGCGGCGAAGGCTTCTTTAGGAGTCTGTTTCGACCACCAAAATCGCTGAAGCAATAGCAGCACGGCTAGTGAATGTGCGGCCACGGACAGTGTCTTTCATTGTTGGAAACAGCCAAAAGTCACTAGGAGTCAGGTCAGGTGAGTAGGGAGCATGAGAAATCTCTTCAAAGTTGTTTTCACGAAGAAACTGTTGCGTAACGTTAGCCCGATGTGCGGGTGCGTTGTCTTGGTGAAACAGCACACGCGCAGCCTTTCCCGGACGTTTTTGTTGCAATGCAGGAAGGAACTTGTTCTTCAAAACATTTTCGTAGGATGCACCTGTCACCGTAGTGCCCTTTGGAATACAATGGGTAAGGATTACGCCCTCACTGTCCCAGAACATGGACACCATCATTTTTTCAGCACTGGCGGTTACCCGAAATTTTTTTGGTGGCGGTGAATCTGTGTGCTTCCATCGAGCTGACTGGCGCTTTGTTTCTGGATTGAAAAATGGCATCCACGTCTCATCCATTGTCACAATCGACGAAAAGAAAGTCCCGTTCATGCCTTGGTTGCTCAACATTGCTTGGCAACATGCCACACGAGCCTTGTGGTCATCCGTCAGCATTCGTGGCACCCACCTGGAGGACACTTCGCATTTTCAGGTCGTCATGCAGGTTGTGTGCACAGAACCCACGGAAATGCTAACACTGGAGGCGATCTGTTCAACTGTCTTTCGGCGATTACCCAAAACAAGTCTCTCCACTTTCTCGATCATGTCGTCAGACCGGCTTGTGCGAGCCCGAGGTTGTTTCGGTTTGTTGTCACACGATGTTCTGCCTTCATTAAACACATCCATAACTCCATCATCACATGTCTCCTTCAACTGTCGATGAATTTCAATTGGTCACACCACGCAAATTCAGAAAACGAATGATTGCACGCTGCTCAAGTAAGAAAAACGTAGCCATTTTAAGTATCTAAAACAGTTCTCATTCTCGGCGCTGCGGCTACAATTCCATCTGCCGTACAGTGCTGCCATCTCTGTGACGTATTGACAACGAACGCACGCTCATTTTAAAACAATACACATGCTTCTATCTCTTTCCAGTCTGGAGAAAAAAAATCGAAGGCCTTAGAACTTGAAAGCACCTCGTATGTATAGGATACTATACGACAGAGACATATTGAAGTTTAAAACGGACCAAACTAAAATATAACGTTTTTAGTGAAAACACGTTAAAGAATCCTCTGCACGTTCTTATAAGGAAGCCTAACTATCTAGAAGCAGCTTCAATATGCCCATCAAATAAAAACTATTATGATATATTGTATGTAAAAGGTTCTGTAGGTATATATGCATATTTATTATTTTTTATTATTACTATGATTTATTTCTACATTTGTAATTTGTAAATAAAGTTACTATTATCATTTTTATTACAAACGTGAATATCTAGAAAAATACAAAACATCTAAGCCAATATAGAGCATACTAATTAAACTTTGACATTTATTTTTGAAACTACAGCTTCTCATTAAACTCTAATATAAAGACACCACACTGCAAAAATAATTACTAAACCGTAAAGTACGTATTTCACAATAAGAGTTCATATAATTTAGCGTCATTGAAGTATACAGCTTATTAAAGTATTTCGTTAAATTAACTTTAGATAATATACCTATTGCAATTCGTATTTTTCGATATAACTGTTAAGTGAAGAAATATATATACTCTTTCGCTCAACGATATAACTAAGTATAATAAAAGTCTAATCGAATAATTCTTAGAAAACAGTTCTATATCAAATATTCCCTCTACTTAAAAATTCAAATCAAATATCGCTAATAACTAGTAATATACCTTATTAAATATAATTAGTAAATTACCTGACGAGGATATTCAATATCACAAAAGTTATAAAATACACTAATATTCAATTTACAAGTATTTTTCCTATGCAATTACCGAAATTATTCCACAAAATAAGTTAAAATAGAGGGTAAACAACAGCCATTATCAATTTGAAAATTATTATGATTTTAAATTACATAACCTACTCATTTTAATTGTTCAATACATACATTGGAAATATTTGAATGTAGCCTAATTGAAATATTTATTCGTTTTAGGTTATTTTACGGTTGTTTTTTATTTATTAAATTCTTTTACTACGGAAATTATTCAATTTTACGTTATACCAATGTGTAATGTTATTATAATTAAGTTAAATTAATTCAGTTCACTAAAACACATGTTCTTATATATATAATTGAAAAGAAATTATCGACCGTGATATATTATCAAAAATTAATTAAAATTCGGGTAAGCGGTCAATTAAAAAACTCCTTTATTAAATTACCCTATATTTCGCGACAGACTTTGTCGCTTCTTCTGGGGTAAAAATTGTAGAGTTAAAAAATAATAAAATTGACGTACAAAATATAAAAAAATTTTTTATATTTTGTACGGCAAAATAATAAAATTGACGTACAAAATATAAAAAAATTTTTTATATTTTGTACGGCAATTTTATTATTTTTTAACTCTACATTTTTTACCCCAGAAGAAGCGACAAAGTCTGTCGCGAAATATAGGGTAATTTAATAAAAGGAGTTTTTTAATTGACCGCTTACCCGAATTTTAATTAATTTTTGATAATTATATATATATATATATATATATATATATATATATATATATATATATATTTGGTTAGTATTACGAAATATACAATAAACACTTAAAACTGAAGCCAATGTATATTCTTTGCGCATTCCCGAATAAATATATTCTTTTTCTTTACAATTTTTCTTGTTGAATTTGTCCAATAATTTCTTCATAGCTACAGAGGAATACTTTTTGTAGATTGTATTTTAGTTATAATGAATATTAATAAAATTAAATTACCTTTCGTATTTTATAAAACGTGAGTACTTTAAATTAAAAAAAAAATATTTTTTAATTATTTATCACTTTATCACTTAACTTACCTATGTATAAGAATGAAATTACCTGTAACAAAAATAAATACATATTAATTATGACCACATAGCTTAATTAACAAATTTAAAGAAACAAACTTATTATTTCATTTAAACATTTTAGTAAGTAAAATATATATGTACTTAGTTAATTACAAAAAAAAATTATATAATTACTTTAAGATTTGAACCACGCCTTCAATCATAGAAATCGATTTAGTGCATTAACTATTCCAATTAGACCAAAATCATGTTTTAAACGAAATTTTTTAATTTGATACATATATGTATAGCAACGAATTTGACACATGAATAAAATAAAATTTTAGTAGCAAATATTTCCAACCAAGATCTTTAAATATTTCTTTATTGCATTTGATTTTTGAAAGTTTGATGTATAAACTATTTATTTTAGACGCGTAAGATAAAATAAATTCTATTTATTTTAAATGGAGTTTTGCCCATCAGATCTAAGATATACTTGTGTACATATTGTTGTAGGCGTATTTATAGTAAAAATAAGCATTACATCAATCTATATCGTATACTATTAAATATATAACATCACTTGTTTATTAATTTATTTCCTTTCCTAGATCTCTCGACATTTTAACTCTATGTTATTCTAAATCTTTTCTTTTTCAATTACCCCACTTCAAGTAGCTGTGCATGAAATTTAATACCTACATAATTTTATTCATGAGTTTATGTGGAATTACGAGATTTTCGCTTATTTGTATAACATAAAAGTAGGCCATATTAAATGCTTATTATTGCTGAGGTACCTTATATAATCTAGAAATAAAGAACCCATTTAACAAGGCTCTCGTTTAAAAATCCTTTCTTGTAGTTCAAGAAACATGTGCAAGGGAAACTGGATATACTAGATTCTCTACATGTGGTAACCAGAGGTCAATAACAGTTAGAAAAAAGTAAACATATTTAAGTTGAATTAAGTTCATTATTATTTTAAATGTTTATCTAAACGTCTAATTCAAAACATTACTTTCCGTGAGTATTAGTTTACCTAAAATAAAAAGAAATTGTTTATTATTTTGTCTAGGCACGACGTAGTTGAAATCTTCTGTTTTTAATTTTATAAATACACGATTTTCTTTATTATTTTACAGTAAACGAATTCGTAGAAATTATTTGAAAGAGAATTCAAAGAATTACATCAGCAAATATTTGAAAACTTGGTAATTTAACGTTTATTATTTCTGATTGTCGTCAAAGCATAACATTATGCATTCGTCCAAAATACTATACTGCAAAGGTAAAGACAACTGGAAACATTGACAACTGAAAATAGCGTACAACAATTTGGGTGTACCTATATCTGACATTTGTCACCGCAATGTGTCAGAATAGTAACCAAACTCTAACAAGTGTTCATTTGAAAAGTCAATCTACGTTACTTTGAAATATTGATAGAATAAGATGCAAATATATTAATATGTGTTTGTTGTTACGTAAACGTAAATCCAAATGACATTTGATAATGTCAATCACAAATATCAGTGCATAAAATAATCGTGCGTCGATTCTGGTTCAAATAAATTGCTTCTCAGTTTTAAAATGGCTTTCACTTTAGAACAAGGGTCTCCAAACTTTGAAGCCTTAGGGCCATAATGATTTTTTCAGTATGTTCCAAGGGCCAAAACAGTTTTAATTTTTCTGGCCTTAACTATATTGCTAGACTAGTCGCAAAGTGCGCGACCTAAGCAAACATACGCTTTTTTTACATTTCAATTACTATTGTGTATTGTGACACTTAACGACATCTAGTGGCGAGTAGTGGTACTATGTATTGTACTATCTATTTCAGCTACCCGCTAACAGGTGGCATTAGCTGTAATTAAATATTTGGGAATTATCACGTTGGTTCGAGAAAGTTCTGGTTCTGGCTAGTGTATTCCGATCACTTCGAGATGGCAGTAATTGCATATAAAAAGGCTAGCGGCGCAACCGCGAGTCAGTCTGCGTAGGAAAGGCGAAGGAAGCGGAACTGAGAAACTGTCTATTGTGAAATAAAGTAACACCCGTGCATAACAGTATTTTGATTTGACTTATTGTTTTTATGTGTGATTTATTAGTATGGAAAAGAAGCGAAAAATAGACAGTGAATGCAGAACGTTCAAAGATAAATGGAACTTTCAGTATTTTGTGATTGAGTCCAGTAATAAGGCGCTATGTTTAATTTGTAATGAAACCATAGCTGTTCTCAAAGAATATAACATTAAACGACACTATGAATCGAAACATCTTCAAAATTACTCCAAATATACAGTTTGCGGACGGAAAAATTTGAAGCTTTGAAGCGCCGACTGAAATCGCAGCAATCTTTGTTTACCAAAGCGAATACTGAACAAGAGTCTGCAACTCGCGCCAGCTTTCGTGTGACTCTTGAAATCGGAAAACGTGGAAAACCATTCACCGATGGAGAAATGATAAAAGAATGCTTGATTGCAGTAGCCGAAGAGATATGCCCCGAAAAGGTAAATTTATTTAAAAGTGTCAGTTTGTCACCAAACACCGTGCAGGTGTGAAAGTAAATGGCGAGTGGCGGAATTACGGAATGCATGACTGATTTTAGTGAAGAACATCCTGAATTAGTGTTTGACTACAATGATTTTTACAATGTTTTGACAAATTGTGTAAAGTTATTCAGAGAGACTGGTAGTGTCGGTCGAAAAACTGGAAGTGGACCGCCATCTAAACGTACAGCTGATAATATTGAAGCCCTTCAGCATATTATTGATGAAAATCCAAAAACATCCATTTCAGTAGTGACCCAACAAACAAATTTATCTTATGGTACGTGCCAACATTTTCAACAACTTCTGTAGCTATATGTAAATTTTGATTATGATTTCGATATTAAATAAATTATTTGTTTTCTTTTTTGTTGTAGTATAATTTCAATGCCATAACCTTTTTTTACAATGAAAGCAAATGAAACTGTCAAGCATCAAGTAATGTGTCATTATGTGGAAGTACCAACCCAATTTCACAGTCTACTCCAATTATGAATTTTTACAATGGCTCGTTATATCATATGTGATATTTAAATATCTGTACATTTGCTTATCATGCTGACAGTTCCGTGTTTAGATTTCTGACTGGCTGTCCGAGTAGATTTTCGTGGTTTTCCTTCTCGTTCAAGGCGAATGCCGACAGTTTAACATCTAAAGCCGCTCCACTGACGCAGACATAATAATAATTCATGGCTTGCCATTCCCCCGTTTTTCTTGTCTAACTGTTTAGAGAATAACAACGCATGATTTAATATTATTAAACTTGAATGTATCTTTGAATAATTTTGTCCATGACAACTACAGATATATAAGTTTGACATTAATATACTATCATTTTGATATACATTTTGAGTAAAACCAGACCTTAAATCGCCAACTAATTCAATCTACCATATATATATATATATATATTGAGTTATACATAATTATATGGACGTTGCTACTCAAAGTCTTCCTCCAAGCTGACCTATCCTGAGTCATGTCATCACCGAGACCTCGTTCTTCCATGTCTCTCCTTACAACTTCATTCCAAGATGTTCATGATCGTCGCCTTTTCTTTGTTCCTGGTGGCTTCCACATAAATATTGCTTTAGGCCATCGATTTTCAGGTATTCTCATGAAGTCCCAAATCAGCACAAATTTCGAATCTTGATCCTATCGATAATCGTCCTTTCCACTTCCATCTGTCGTCTTATTCTCTCATTTAAGGTATGTTGGTACCTTAAAATTCTAGCACTACGTCTAAGGTAGTCTTATTTCAATTGCTTGCAGTCGTTTCATCGTTGCGTCGAGTACCCATATCTCACACCCATAGCATAGGTGTCAACCATCGCTTTCCTTGCCATTTTTTTATATTTTTGGAGATATTCTTATCCCACCATAGTGAATTTAGGCAGTCGATCACCTTCCTGCTCTTTTGTATTTTGTTGTTAATTTTAAATTTAAATTTTAAATTAAAAAAAAACGAGTACTAACATTAGGAAAATATTTAGATTATAGATTCCATCTACATGACTAAGAATAGAGCAAAAACACCATATGAGGAAATGTCGTAAAGCAAATGTGGAATATACATTTTACCCATTTACAACAAAACTATATTTTGTATATTTTACCAGAATTAGACGAGATAAATAACTCGCAGAGCGCCAGTTGTTTTTTTTTTCATCAGTTCGCGTTCGCCATTGTGTTCTAATCAAAGTTGTAATGACAAGATCTCCAACTCCCAGTTCGGAATAGTTAGGAATTCATCATCCGTCCGCGGCAAATATTCTCGGCTTTTCTCTAAATCCCCCGGCAATCCGCAAGTCTTTCGCCCGCCGCCGAAATCCCTTATATAATTTCGTTAATTTTTTTTCTCTCCGCAGGCGAAGGACCCATTTTTCCCGTCCAAAAAAAATATTAAAAAGTGTATCCGAAAAAAATCTGGTGAATTACGTTATGAAATTAATATTTCGAGAAACTAAATTATTGCGACGACGAGGAATTTACTCAATATTTAATATATATTTTCAATATTGCTTTTCCTTTCGAGAATATATACCAGGATTTTTAATAAACAGTCTGAACAGAACTTGCTGGAGAACTTGCCGAAGTTATTTTTCATTCTATTATACTTGAGCGACCCTTTCCTTATTTCTATGAATTTAATAAATTTAAATTTGATTCATATATATCGAAATATTCTCTCGTGTGTATTAAATACGCCCGCTGTCGTACATTTACAAATTAATATACAAGCTGTCCTGTATTGTTATGTTCAAATTTTAGGAGTGTAAAGTAGACTTCATTTCAAGTAACAAAAACGCAAAACTTGTATATCCATTTTTATTTGTTTCAAAGTTACAGATCAATGAATGTGATTGTCGGATCATGAAAAAAATTGTAATCCTAAATTCAATAAAAACTGATTTTATTTAAAAAAGTTCAATTAATACTATCTTCTAAATGTCCACCTCCTTCTTGAATGCCGGCTTTTGTCCGTAAGCAAACAGAAGAAGTACTTATCCGAATTTCATACTTGTATTGTCGGATTTGCTCGCAGCCAGGTGAATACGATCCAACAACTCTTCTCTTGTGTACGAAACTTGCGCGTAGATCAAATTTTTCATGTACCCACATAAATAAAAGTCAAGGGGATTAAGATCGGGTGATCTGAGTGGCCATGCAACAGGACCACCTCGACCAATTCATCTTGGATAATTGGCGTTAACCCAATTTCGGAGAGCAATTCCGAAATGTGGTGGTGCCCCATCCATGTGAAACCACATGTCTCGTCGAACATTCAGTGGGACATCCTCTAAAAGACCTGGCAGTTCGTCAATAAGGAATTGAAGGTAATTGTCCGCATTTAACCTCCCAGGAAGAACGACAGGACCAATCAACAAGTCATCGATTAGGGCCGCCCAAACGTTAATAGAAAATTCATGTTGAAATTTAGATGGGCGCCTTTGGCTTTGGGATTTTCTGATGACCACCTGTGCAGGTTTCTCAGATTTATAACACCACTTCTCGTGAACGTAGATTCATCTGTCCAGAGGGCTGTTTTGCAGAAATTAAAATGAAGCCGTGACTGTCTTAATATCTAGGTTGAATAAACTAGACGAGCATAGTAGTCTGCCTCAAGCAAACCGTGTCCCCCGAAAGTGATATGGATATAAGCCCTCACGTTTTAAAATTCGCCAAACTGTCGTTCATGGCACTCCTAGTTGTCTAGCGATTCGACGCACCCTGAGAGTTGGATGCCTTGTAACAATAGCTACTGCTTCTTCCTCTAAGTCTGCTGGCAAATTTACTCCTCGGTGGAAAAGATAATCACGCGTCCGCATTCCCGAAATTGTCTGTGTACTTCCAGAAACGTTCTGTAATGAGGAATGCGCCTATCGGGAAACCGATGTCGGTATTCAATAACTGCTTGACGTGCACTGCCGTTACAGTAGCCATGCACAAAATGCATGTCTGCATACTCTTGAGAAGAAAATCGGTAAGGCATTTTGAATAAAGAAAACGTGTCCACTCACTAATAAGCTGCCGTATGAACTGAAACGTAATGTAATCCTTTATTAAAAAATGCAACGTTAACAGTCATCTGAACATTTGTTTATTGTATGATATTCATGGTTCAGTACTTACGAAATAAGTAAGAACCTTCTTTATCATAAATAAATTTCCAGTACTTTGTTTTGTAGATCTCCGAGAAATTACTGTATGCACTACGACACGTGTTTATTTATTTTGGGATAACATTTTATTATGCGACGTTAACAATCACAGGCCTGTTATTGAATCGTATAACTATTTTTAAATAAAATCAGTTTGTATTGACTTTAGGATTACATTTTGTTTCATGGTCTGACAATCACATTCATAGATCTGTAACTTTGAAGCAAATAAAAATGGATATACAAGTTTTGCGTTTTTGTTACTGGAAATGAAGTCTACTTTACACTCCTAAAATTTGAACATAACGAATACGGGACACTTTGTATAATATGAAACTTAAATTTTACTCGACACATAAGTTAACTGTGATAACCTACTTCTTGATCGTGTTGCTTCCAATCTTGTTTGTAATATTTTAGTAACATCTGATGATTTTCCCCTTGTTCCAGTTGACGCTTACCATCCACTTTTACGCATATCATTGCAGTTTCCTGCATTTCCTACCTATCAATCTGCTTTCCCATGTAATATAAATATTCGATACAATTTTCACCAAGCTGATCTCCATCAACTATATACCAATAAGAAATAAGAAATACAATTTTTTAGTGCAAATCCACTACAATATTGTTTCGCCATACAATGGCCTCATCAGGTGGATTATGATGAGGAAAAATGGTGGAGGAAAATTTTTTATAATCTTAAATTTAGTAGAGGGGAGTTGTTTAAATCTAATTGGTCATTTAAAGCTAATCTTAAATTATTATATCTATTAATTTCTAAATTTTTCTGACAAGTTAAGTTTTTTGCTTTTATCTTGAATATGTAAAACTTTGAAGTCAATATTAAATCTATGATTGATATCTAAACAATTATTTGCGAAAGTTGAATCTGTTTTTTTTTTTTCTTTATGACTTCTCTCGTGTTCTTTCATCCTAATTTTGAACGTCCTCCCCGTTTGTCCTATGTATACCTTATTACAATCTTTACGTGTTAACTTATATACACCAGAGCTTAATTCTTTGTCTATTTGATTTTTTTTGTTGTATTTAAATAATGTTCTGTATAGCATTGTCCGTTTCAAATGATATAGGTACCGTATGTGTTAAATATCATTAGGCATAGAGAATCAACGTATGAGTACATACATAGCAAGCGCCAATTAAGTTGGCGCGAGGAGGAGGTGCGCAGAAGCCGTCCGCAGAAATGTCCACTCCCACTACTCAAGTAATTGTCAGAATACATTTGCCATTGACGTTTGACGGAACATAATGTCTTTGCTAGGGATCATAAAGTGATACACGCTCAGAGGTTAGAATTATCTGACATTTGATGTAAAACCAAATACAAATCTCCCCACTACTTCTAATCCTGCGCGAACTTACCCCTCCTCGCGCCAACTTAATTGGCGTTTGCTATACATGAGAAAGGCAGTCCAATGCCAGCGAAGACCGCGAGGACTGACGATTGTCTCCGATACCGATTGACTGGAAATTTTGCATTCAGTCTAGCTGCGGCCGTTACAGTTTGAAAACGTACAATAAAATTAATGTATAATGGCTCTTTATACACCCACTGAAAAGCTTCAGTTAGTAAAATGGTTTTATGCTGGCAAGTCTGCAATGGAGTGCATGAATTTGTTTGCGCTGACTTTTGCAGACCGTTCTGTACCTTGCAGACAAACAATTTATAATATTATAAATAAATTTGAAACTTGTTTCTGTCTCAATAACTGTACGAAATGCATACCAAGACAGGTAACACTACAAAAAATTGAGGAAAGAGAACGACGGGATATATTAATTTGTAGTATTGTGAAAATTGATAACACGAGATCTACTAGAAGTGCTGCCGAGGAATTGGGTACAAGTAACGCAACTATTTCACGTATTTGGAAACGTAATGGTTTAAAATGTTTCAAATATTCGAAAACTCAAGAAATATTTCCCGAGGACAATTTCCGGAGAATGGAGTTTTGTCAAGACGTTATGGAAAAGATACATCGAGATGATTTCGTTAAAAATATTCTCTTCACCGATGAATCAACTTTTCCATTACACGGAAAGCACAATCCCTCTGTTCTTCGATATTGGGCTTTGGAAAATCAACACCGGCATTTTGCAAATCGCACTCAGTATCCTCAAAAACTAAACGTTTGGGCAGGTATATTAGGTGACCATTCTATAGGCCCCTATTTTATTGATGGTATATTAAATGCCGACAAGTATCTCGAATTACTGAAAAATCAAATACTTTCCGCCATTCAAAACATTGGAATAAATCAGGAAATCGTTTGGTTTCAACATGATGGCTGCCCAGCACATAATGCAGTGAGGGTAAAGGAATTTCTAGGAAATACTTTTCCTGGCCGTCTTATTACTGGAACAGGAAACATTAAGTTGTCCCCGCGATCTCCTGATCTATCTCCAAATGATTTCTTTTTGTGGGGATATCTAAAAAATATTGTTTATACTCATGAAGCTGGTAGAGCAGAAAATCTAGTTGCCTTGAGAGAAAAAATAACTGAGGCTGCGAATTCATTAACTGCCGACATGTTAGCAAATGTAAGAGCTAATTTCTACGACCGCCTAGGACAATGTCTTGCTATGCAAGGAGGAATTTTTGAGCCTCTTGTATAATTTATTATAATTTTTAGAATCCTTTTTTATTTATTTTATTAGGATTATTCTTTATTTTTATTAGAATTACACTTTTGTTTGCGACGCACCGCAGCTTAAAAATTTCCTGCATCTACTGAAAGAAATAAGAAAAGCAAATCCCTTGCAATTTGTAAATGTTATTTTAGAACGCATTACAAGTACCTATGTCGATGGTCAAATGATTACTGCTAACTTGTATTTGCGACACAATCGGAGACAATCGTTGCCGGCCGTCGCGGTCTTCGCCGGCATTGGATCGGCTTTTCCATATACATATACATCGTATGTACTCATACGTATTCCCTATGCCTAATGATATTTGACACATACGGTATGTTCGTTATACTGTAACATTGAAATTTATTTAAGAGTAATGTAAAACAAATTCATTTTAAAGTTAATAAAAAAATGTTATTAAAAAACAATCAACTTAGGGTAATATTCTGAAATAAAATTTCATTTATAAGTTTTAATTTGAAAAGCTAACCTCAGGCAATAATTAGCAAAAGCAGTACTACAATATCTTCCTTTACAGAAGTTTAAAACAATTAGTCGTCCTGCATTGTTCAAAAGATAAAATGCATTAAATAGAAAATTTTATGATTCCAAGACGTTTTATTTGAACTAGTAATTAGGATATCATAGAGTTACTTAGAAATTAATGTAATATACAATTTCCAGGAAAATAAAATAGAACTTAATTCTCTACTAATGAAAAACTTTAATGAAACAGCGAAACAAATCGAGGTTAGTGCAGGAACGAGTAGTGACAATGCAGTCTATTTATTGGGTGGTATTTTCACGGAAAATATATAAGTTTCGTTGCTCTGGTAATTACTAGAAGCTTCATAAAGAAAAATGGGAAATAAACCCAATGAAACTATTTAAAATAAAAAAGAAATTATAAGAAAAATAAATAGTGAAAGTTTTGAAAAGATTACGTTGAGTTTGCTGATTCGCATATTAAAGATGAATCAAAAATTTAATGCAATCAAATTTATGCGAGGAATATCTCAGAAGTAAAGAGATTGAATTTTTTATCCTTCATATAACAACACAGTATCAGGCTTGAGATAACTATTACATGTTAGTGGTAGGGGTAAGTATGGAACCACAAACAACTTTTAGGGAGATGGATATTTTAAATGGAAAAATTTCGAAACGTATGTAGAGCGAACTCTAGTTTGGTTTCTCGTAATCAGCGGGTTCGATTATAATTACATATAGGTTTGGCGTCAAAACACGGGAAATCGACACTCGCCATTTTTCTAATTTCTAAGGTTCAAAAAATGGCGAAAATTTCAAAACGCCATAACTCCCTCATTTCTCATCCGATCGCCGTGAATTTTGCGCGAAATTAAAGATCTCGTCATGAGGATTAAAACGAGGATACAATGTGCCACTCTAGGATCAACCGTTTGGCCGCTATGGCCACGCGAATTTTTACAAAATCGACATTTTCGATTACGAAATTTACGGTTTTCCTGGCATAACTCAAGAATTAGGCGTCTGAGAGCCTTCCGATTTGGACCAGTCGATTCAGCATGTCATAACGCGTCGGACAGTATAGGATAGGTGATCTAGAGCCAGCTGGTTTCCGAGATACAGAGAGGCGTCGAAATTGAACATAATATTTCGGCGAAATTTTCGCGATTTTGAAAAATTTTCAATCTCGAATTTCTACTCAAAATCCACCCTAAAGTTTTCGGAAGCGCTAAAGAAGACTGTCTAAACGATATTCCGCTGAAAATTCGCGATTATGTTTTTTGTACTTTTGACCTGTCGACACTTTTTCGCAAATATCTCGAGAACCAAAGCAGATAGCGAACTCTAGTTTGGTTCATCGCAATCAGCGGGTTCGATTACATATAGGGTTGACATTAAAACAGGGAAAATTGACACTTGCCATTTTTGTAATTTTTTAAATTTTATCAACATAAAAAAAATCGTGATAATTTCAAAAACCATTCATAATAAATTCATATTAGTGAAGTTACGACATGCTTTTTGATGTTACTTAGAAATCATGGCTCACTAGAGGCAATTTTTTTCTGAACGCACGATATAGTGCGGTGTATCAACGGAGACCCATCATACACACGAAGTTAGCAAAATCATTATCTTGAAGTAAAAATAGTTATCGTAGACTAAGTAGTACAGCCCTGCATAACTTATGATTAGATTTTAAGTATTCAGTGCTAAATGACATTTCCCCATGTTCAATTGCCATCAACAATGATTCGAGGTTATAAGGAAACGTGTTATTGGACACTCCTGCATGTTAATTGGACCAATTGCTTTTATTTTTTGCTAAATGTCCTCGGGCAGATAGCAATATTCTGAGATTTCAAATTAAAGAAAAATGTATCAAGATGTTTCGCCAATAACCAAGCAAGAAAACTCAAACACGTTATATTTCCGCAAAGAAGATTTTCGAACACATATTTCGCAGACGGTCCTAATTTAATGACCAAGGATGTATATATGAAACTTAGTAGTATTAAACTGATTCTAAATAATATAAATAAAAATATAAAAAATGCATTTAAAGTTATCAGTTTTCTTTTTTTGGATCCTAAAATAAACATAAAAATAAATACATAAAAATATCATAAATACAAAGTACAAAAATTCCTTGTAATTTTGGAATTATTTAAATGTGATTTATCCGTTAAAATTACATGATCTAACCGTTATAATTTTGTAAATTAAATACAACCTAAAACGAATAATTTTCAATTTAAAATCATGTCGTCGTAAATGCAAGCACAAAAATAATCTGAAACTAATAAATCTCCAATTATACGGCATCCAAATAACCTCAATGTACTGAATAATTAAAAGCAGACGACTATGAATTTTAAAATCAAAGTAGGTACTTGCATTTTCGCATCGATCATGGCGGTCGTGTTTTCGCGTTCGATTTTTAGTGGTTTTGCATGATAATTTCGGTAGTTTTGCAAAAAGATTACGCCGAAAGTGTTGTTTTGTGATTTAAAACTTTTGTGATTGCTTTTGTCGAGTAAATAATAGCGGAAAAATGTGCAAAATATTTAGGTATCGCGAGGAACCGCATAACACAGAGGTTATGTATGTTGTATGTATTACTTATTTTCTTTGTATTGATTACTTTCTATTACTAATGTTTAATTGTGACTTATAAACACCATTTGATTAGATTGTAATCGTAAATATTATAAGTTAATACGAGAATTTATGGAATATATATTTCTCTTGACATAGAATATGAATCTAATTCTATAATGATTAATATTGATTTAGTTTCGACTTCTAAAATATAAGTTTTATTTTGAAACGATCTCAAAAAAAAAAAAAACAACGAAATATTTTTTGTCAAACATGAAACGGTAGTAATATATTTTTCTTTAATAAGTTTTCATTAGTTACATTATAAGCATGTATTATAACCCAATTTCATTCCTTTTACTAGATAATTAATTACATTTGGTGTTTTTTAACTGATGCCAGAGATTAAATAAACTGACCGAGTTTATTTGTTTTATAAATTTATACAACTTAGTGTAGGTATATAAATATAAAATAAAATCGAATTTTTATATAAATATTTAAAGTAGGTATTATCATTTAAGATTTCACACAAATTTGTAGGATTAATTAATAGGGTGTTTGAAGTTGATCACGTGAGGCTATTTTTCCAAATTGATGGCAAATTATTAATTACCATAGAAATTATTATTAAAAAAATATGTTCACTATAAACACAATTTCTATGAAATTTATTAAATTTTAAAAAGAGAATCAGAAAAACATAACGTAGGATTGTAACAGATGTTATCTCATTATTAATGACTCATTATCAAGTTCTTGAAATCAGCGAAACATAAGTAAGTATATGTTAGAAAAACCTAGTAATAATATTATAAAAAATAAAGTCAGTGAGCACAATTTCTTTAGTAGATTTGAAAATCTAAGTGACACTAATTTCACAATAGAAGAAAAATCATTATTAGAAAAAGGTTTTAATTATAATGTAAGACTTGAAATAACATGTAATACGTTAGATTATTTAGCTGTTGAGACGGAAATCGCATTAACAGATACCCCTAATAATTTGTCCAATAAATTTGCTGCATCGAACATCCTTAAACGTGAAACCGAAAACATACATCATAATAGAGAACTTAAGATTATCAAATCTATAAAGAATAAATCCACTCATAATTCGCTAGTTTTTACTCGAGCGGATAAAGGGAAAACGGTTGTAGCAATGAATAGAGTAGATTATTTGAATAAAACGAATGAGTTTTTAGTACGGAATAAATTTGAAATAATTAAGAGAGATCCTACAGCAAAATTTCAACAAACTCTAAAAACAGTTATAAGAAATTCTGCTAATCTTTTTAGTGAAAAGGAACAAAATAGTTTAATTATTATTAACCCTCAACCCCCAAAATTATACTCCCTTATTAAATTACATAAAGAAAATTACCCGATTCGTCCGGTTGTTTCATATGTGACAGCTCCGTCCTACAAACTCTCGAAAAGGCTTATAGATATCATTATTAAATATACAGGATTTAAACCTAAATTAAGCGTAAAAAACTCATATGTACTAATAAACAAAATCAAAGATTTTACTTTAACGTCTAACACAAAACTCATTTCCTTTGACGTTCAAAATTTATTCCCTAGTATCCCTCCAGAAAAAAAAAACGGTTATTTTAGTAAAAGATCTTCTCCATAAAAATAATGTAAATCCAATAATTATTAATGAAATCTTGATTTACTAAACATATGCATAGAACAAAATTACTTTCAATTTAATGAAAACATATACACTTGCAAAGAATGTTTAATTATGGGTAATACCCTAAGTCCGTTATTAGCTCCGATTTTTATCGTTCATCTTGAAAATTCTATTTCAAAAAATCCTCGTTTCCAAAATGTATTATTTTGGTACAGATACGTGGATCATATATTAACTAGGTTTCACAGGAACAAAAAGACAATTAAATTTATTATTTGATTATATTAATACATTGCATCACAATATTAAGATTTTCCACGGTCGGGAGTAGAAATCAGTTTCTATGACATCAAAATTAAAACAGAAGTAGTCGATTATTCCCAAGGGAGTATAATGCTCCCAAGGGAGTTTACATTATGGAGAACGTTTGTGATTCATGCAAAAAAAAAGATAACATTGAAATTATTTATTGACATTTAAATTAAATGTTACATTTGTACAATTTTCAAAATTAATATTAGAAGGAATATTACTTTCGCTTACATTTACAGTTTGTGCACTAAACAAACTTTAAACTAAACCAAACTAGCACCTTAATTTGACAATTCTTTTTGTTTGTTTATATTATTGTTTTAGTTATGACAATAACTCAACGACTACTAAATAAATGCTCAAATCCGAATACAATAATTCTGGTGCTACTTACTTCATAATGACAAAATATGTGTTTTTAAGTTAATGAGACCGTGGAAAAAATAGTATATACCATTCGGGAGAGATGCTATTTTGTCCTCGGTGCATTGTAGCAAAATTGCACCTCTGCCAAAATAACGCATTTCTCTCCCTTATAGTATAATATACTATTACAATGGAACAGGAAACAAATAATAGTATTAACTTTCTCGAGTTAACTATTACTAGAATTAACAACAAATGTAACTTTGCAATTTACCACAAACCGTCAAATACAGATATAACTATTCCTAACACTTCTGGCCATCCGTTACAACACAAATTAGCGGCTCATCACAGTCTTATACAGAGATTAATTCATACTCCGTTGAACCAAACAAATTTCTAGAAAGAGTTAAATTTAATTAAACAAATATCTATCAACAATGGATATAAAAGTAATATAATAGATAACATTTTAAATAAAAAACTACTTACAAAAGCCATATCACAAGTTTACCCAATATTAATTAATAATCACACCCAAAAATTTAAAATGATCACGTTTATAGGCTCTTCAAGCACAAAAATTTGTAAATATTTAAGAAAGTTTGACATTAATACAGCGTATAGAACTAACAACAATTTATCCGAATTTATAGAAAACAATAAAGATTTAACAAATAACAATAAAAAGTCAGAAGTCTATGAGTTAACTTGCGGTAGTTGCCCCATGACGTATATCGGACAGACAGGCAGATCGTTTGAAATACGCATCAAAGAACATTTTTCTTCATTTAGAAATAATACTCTTCATATGCGTCTCATATTAATTTAACGAACCACAATTTTAACAAAGAATTTAAAATATTACACGTAGAAAAAAAGGCCAAAAATCTTAATTTATTAGAGTCACTTAATTTACTCTACAGTACAATTATAAACTAAACCCCAACACTAAACAAGTTGTTATTAATAGCTTTATGTTGCACATGTGTGCACAATAGTATTTCTTATTCTCTTAAGTATTACTTAAACTCGATTGAATCGTTTTAATATTAATAAACTGAAAAGAAACTCTAACAACCTTTACTCTGAAAGAAATTACCGTGAATTGTTCAGGAAAAATCGCATACAATACGAATCTGAAGGAACCCCAAATCCATTATGATATTATGTCCCGGATGAATAAAGGACCTCATATAATTATAAACCTACTTAAAACGCTATTACTCCGATGACTATGAAATACGCAGCCGGGGCCCTTTCCCTCTCTCTCGGTCCCCTTTTGTTGGCTTTTTTTCGATAACATTAGGCTTTCTGAAACGTCAGACACAATACCATCATCAATGAGTTCGCCTCGTCGACAACAACCCTTTCATATTTCAGCCCCGCTACGACCACTTCTTGGTCGTTCACTGGAGTTTTCGGTTCAAAGTGGATCGTTACGTATAAGTCGGGGTTTCCCCCTTGACGTTTAATTACTGAAGGGGCGAACACGAATATCAAACATTGCGAAATGCGTTCCCAGTTTGGTCCTCTCCCTTTTTTTTTTGCTTTCGCTCCCTCTTTCGTCAACATGTTAATAAAAAGGAAATTTCCTACGGTCATTTACATAAGTCTCATTAGGATCATTCCGAATTCTATTTCTTAATTAAATCTATCGCAAAAGTTTAAATATTATTTGCTTTTGATGCAAATAAAAATACAAATTTGGTTTTTAAAAGGGAAATTTCGCATTCTTAAGTATGAAACAGAAATAAGAAAAACACCCTAACCACAATATATATCAATAAATACTATATACGTTTTTCGGCAACTAAGTTGCCATCTTCAGTAGAATAACCTTAAAAACAGAAAAATGTTAAACGTAGCGTTTTTGGCTAAGGTAAACCTTAGAAGATATGCTCTTCACAAAATCGCCAGTGAGACAACACTAGTGTGAGTGTTATCCCACTGGCGATTTGGTGAAGAGCATATCTTCTAAGGTTTACCTTAGCCAAAAACGCTACGTTTAACATTTTCAGTTTTTAAGGTTATTCTACTGAAGATGGCAACTTAGTTGCGAAATACGTATATAGTATTTATTGATATATATTGTGGTTAGGGTGTTTTTCTTATTTCTGTTTCAGATTACAAGCCACAGTCTCCACCAATTTCGGATTCTTAAATATGCACCATGAAAGAATAATAAAATATGAAATGAAACTGAATTATCCAGTATTTTGGATAATTAATTAAAATAGTTTCCTCTTCAATTAACAATCAATTTGCTACTTAAACTAGTGTTTAAAAGCAATTTTTATTTATTTAATAGCTATTTATGTAACCAGTTATGAAATGGGTTATTTTGTGTAACGAAATGGAATGTTTGCAGGACGAGCAAGCGTAGCGAGCGAGATCCTGCAAAATGACATGAGTTACACAAAATAACATTTCATAACGTGTTTCATACAAGATTTTATCTAATTTTGACCAAAACATAGATTTATAATTTTCCAGTTGATCTGACATTAAACGTCATAAGTCGTATTAAATAATTAGTGACAGTTTTCATGCTATTGATAATAATTCATTTGACTTGACAGGTGTTTGTTAATTTAAGTATAAGTATTTACTTTTATTAGCTAAATATTTCGGTGCATTGTACGAGTAAAAATGTCGGATTCAGATTCAGGTGGACTACCAAGCGATATAGAAGAGGCTGCACAAAGTGCATTATCGACTGTGATTCCACAAAAGTCGAAAGCCCAGTACGATTTGGCTTATGAAAAATTTGGGAAGTGGCTTAAAGACAAAAAAATTAAATGTGTTAATGAGAAGGTTTTATTAGCCTATTTCGAGGGAAGAAAGAATCAAAAAGCTTCAACACTCTGGACTCTTTATTCCATGTTACGAAGTGAATTGTCTTTGAAGAAGGATATTGATATTGCAAAATATGCCAGTTTACATGCATTTCTAAAGAGGCAGTCAGAGGGATACCATGCAAAAAAGTCTAATATTTTGTCAAAGGAAAACGTCTCCCGGTTTATGACAGAAGCTGAGGATAAAACATATTTAATGACAAAGGTCGCATTGATCGTTGGAATAGCTGGTGCTTGTCGAAAAAGTGAGCTAACTTTCCTACGTGTGGGGGATATTTTAGACGAGTTTTCTCATTTTGTAATAAAAATCCCTAATACAAAGACAAAAGTAACGCCCGAGTTTGTGATCACAGAAGGAAATATTGAAGGGCAAAATTTTCTTGATCTTATTAGAAAATATATTTCTTTGCGTCCACAAAACGTTAATCACGATAGTTTTTTCGTCAAATATAATAATGGTAAATGCGGGGCACAGCCAGTTGGCATTAATACAATCGGTAATCTACCGAAAAGAATTGCTCAGTTTTTGAAACTACCAAATCCCTTCTTATTTACCGGACACTGCTTCAGAAGGTCATCGGCTACCTTTTTGGCAGATTCTGGTGCGGATATTTTTAAGGTTAAACGACATGGAGGCTGGAAGTCCAATACTGTAGCTGAGGGCTATGTAGAGAATTCTATAGAAAATAAGAAAAGGATTGCCAATGATATTCTTGGTGAATCAAGCTCAAATGCACATTCCGTATTGCATCATAACATCAGAGTACCTGCCATGAATTCTACGTGTGCAGGAATTAACCTCACCAATTCTTCACATTGTGTCATAAATGTTTATAATGCATAAAATAAAAATTTAACCAGTTTGTGTCATTTAACGTTCCCCTTTATTAACTTGAGATGAAATGATTTTTTCAAAATATTTCGTAACTAGTGATGAAATGAACTTTTCAACACTAGTTACGAAATATTTTACTTTTCGTAACTAGTTACGAAAAGTAAACCGTTTCCTAACGTCATACAGTTTTGAAAAGTGTCACTTTATGTGTCAAAATTAGATAAAAGTAATTTATTGATTGTCGCCTTTTGAATTGCTCTTTCGCATCCAGTGAAATCAGATGAATATGACGAATAGTTAAAAAAAATAATTTGTGAAGGATTATAATGATTTTACAACAGATGGGCGTTATTTTGTAAATACTGTTCGCGTTACGGCGACAAAAAAGTTTGAAGTCACTCAGCATTTTCAAACCGGAAAACATTCAAGTAATAAAAATCGTAAAAGGGGATATAATGACGGACAAGTGTTAATTTCTAATTTATTCCGGCATGGACCTAAACACAAGGTATTCGGTGAAGAACTTCGTACGGTTTTTATTTGCGCTGACATTACGTTAGCTAAATTAAATTGTTCACAACTTTATTGAGAAGTATATACAAGAAAATATTCCAGATGAATCGACATTAAGAAAAAATTTCGTTTCCGAGTTATATAGAACAACACTGAACAAATTAAGAGAAACAGTAAAGGGTTATTCTATTTGGGTGTCGTTGGATGAAACAGCTGATGTAGAACAAAGATGGATAGCAATTTTTGTATTTGGTATATTAGGAGTTAATGAAGGAAAAGATAAATCATTTAAAAGTGTTGGACAAAGTGAATCACAGCAATTGTTAACCAATTTGGATCTTAAATTAACCATTTTTATCAGTTTGTTAAAACTCATTACAAGGTACTGTAATAGCATCGTATTCTAAGTAAACTTTGCTACCAAGTCAGGCAGTAATTTTTTAATTCTTTGCATTACTTCTGTTTCCGAAAATAAATTTTGCCTTAGCACGTTTGAATGCACAATGAAATGCGCCCACAGTATTTGACATTGTTTTCATTAATTACTTCTTAGATTGAAGGAATTGCAAGTTAGTGTTGAATGACAGAATTAGAAACATAGTACTGCGCGTCAAGACTCAATACCTACTAATTCTTAAATCCTTATAGCATGCCAGTATTAATAATAATTTGTTTTTTGAGGAAAGCTTGAAGTAGAGTTGGTTCATCCTTGGGTGCTATTTTTTCGCGCTTTGTGAAAATATGTTTCTATCTAAGTAGATGCTTACGTATGAGACATCCCCGACTAAATAGGTAAATAATTATCCTTTTATACTTGTTTCATTAATTTTAACCTCAACTACACACTCGTAAATGAGAATTACGTGACCCCTTGTTTCATTGTGTTCAAAACGAGGTGCTGTGAAACTGACAGATTATGAAGGATCGTGTTGATGGCATTATCGCTTCATAGATGGCGTTCCTATCTTGTCGCATTGTACATGCAATTTAAGGAATGATACTTGTCTTATCTTTTTAAATTTAATTAAATTTATATCTTGAAATACTACCAGGGATAGTTAGCACACGTTAAAGATTTCTTTAAAATTTATTTTCAGAAGTTTCATTGTATTAAATAATAAAATATTTGAGGGTATAGCAAACACTCCTTTTGCTGTAGTAAAACAGAATTTGGGTTAATTCTAGTCATTGAATACGATTCTTTTCCTTTTTAAACATTTCGAAAGATCTCGAAAATATCATAGAAAATCTCAACACAATCCATTGTAAATATGTACACAAGCAGGCAAGCACACTGCCTTCTCCAAACACATTTGTAAACTAGTTCTCGAGCGCAAACAGAAACAGTGTATACACAGCCTGTTAAAAAGCGTACCGGAGCATTGTATCTGGTAGAGGTAGAGGAATAAAGCACTCCCACAACACCGACCCGTTCGCATAATACCAACTATCTCTTTTGCATTGTCGTCACAAGTTACTGCCGTTCGCAGTTACTGCAGCAGTAAGCAACAATAATGTGCGTTTGTTTCGCTGGAACCGATTCTTCTCACTACGTGTCTGTGTGCGAATCGGGCAATATGCTAAGAGTATAAAAGAATCACAGCGTGAAATACTTTACGGGGCTTAACGTTCAAGACGCTGGTGTATTTATTAAAAGCGTACAATGTATACAACAGGGTGAATTCATTATGGCGCACTTAATTGCTGTTAATGCTCGACAATTGTATACGCCAGCTATCTTTACTACCGGATAATAAGCGGTAGCAGCTGAACTGTGGGAATTAGAACAAAGAACTGGATGAAAACTTGTAGAACAAAATCAATATGAATTGATCCCGGTTCAAATTTGAAAATGTAATGAGCAAACTCTTTATTATTTTCACTGCAAGGTCAACAAACTCTATTTAAAGTAGTAATGTTACACTTTTTAATGCAAAATCAAAGTTTGCGTACTTAAAGTGATATATTTATCTTTTTGGATTAGAATATTTTATTTTTCGGACACTCAATGGAAATGGACTACATTTCCTTATTACAGATCGTAAAGAAAAGTATCTCTTTTCTTTATAACAACCATTTCTTTGTAGCAACAAAATTAACGCTACTTTAATAAACAAAAAAGATGTCGTCAGGCGCTTCTGTCAAAAATTTTGACACACTATTCTGCGATAGATAATGCAAAATCATCATGTGACATACCATGCGATTCAGGCATCCCTGTGCATTAGTGTGATGAAAGATTTGTTCGCTTTGGATCCCGCATAATTAGACAGTCGCACAAAAGAGGCTCGTGTCGATTGGTGCAAATAAATGCTCAAAAAATAACGAGCCATCGAAAAAATTCATAATTGGAGTAGACTGTGAAATTGGGTTGGTACTTTAGCCACTTCCACATAATGACACATTACTTGATGCTTGACAGTTTCATTTGGTTTCATTGTAAAAAAAGGTTATGGCATTGAAATGATACTACAACAAAAAAGAAAACAAATAATTTATTTAATATCGAAATCATAATCAAAATTTACATATAGCTACAGAAGTTGTTGAAAATATTGTCCGTTTACATCTAAACACAAACCAACTCTTCTCCGCAATCCAGCAAAAACTTTATGCAGCATTTGCGGTGAGTTGTTGATCTCTTCACACTTTTATGTTATGCGAATTCTCAGTTGTTCCAGATTATGAGTTGGCGTTGAATAAATCGAATTTTTGATGTATGGCCATACGAAAAAATCACATATGTTTAAATCGCAAGACCTAGTTGGATATGGGATTTCAGTGTTCGTGCTTCTTATTCTGTTATCAAAAAATTCTCTGAGATATTGAAGTGTTTTTCTGGTCGTATGTGCTGTTGCACCATCTTGTTGGAAATACCCATTTTGTAAATCCTCATCAACCAGTTGATTTATGAATGAGCCGAGTATCTCATTGCGATATCGTGCAGCAGTAGTAAGTGTACCTTCAAAAAAAATGGGACCCGCTAATCTTCTTCGACATATTCCAACCCAAACACCAACTTTTTGGGGATGCAATGTTTTTTTAACCAAAAAATGAGGATTTTCGAAGGACCAACACCTCATATTCTGTGAATTAACATATCCAGAAAGATAAAACCAGGCCTCATCCGTGAAAAAAACTGTGTTAAGGATATCCTGATTGTATAGATTATTTTGAAACCATTGACAAAATTCCACTCGTCTTAAATAATCCACTGGATAAAGTTCATGAAAACATTGCAGCTTGTATGGATCATAATGTAAGACTTTTTTAAGAATGAATTGGCACGTACCATAAGATAAATTTGTTTGTTGGGTCACTACTGAAATGGATGTTTTTGGATTTTCATCAATAATATGCTGAAGGGCTTCAATATTATTAGCTGTACGTTTAGATGGCCGTCCACTTCCAGTTTTTCGACCGCCGCTACCAGTCTCTCTGAATAACTTTACACAATTTGTCAAAAGATTGCAAATATCATTGTAGTCAAACACTAATTCAGGATGTTCTTCACTAAAATCAGTCATGCATTCCGTAATTGAATACTGCCACTCGCCATTTACTTTCACACCTGTACGGAAGTAACATTCGATAATTTTTGCTTTTTGTCCTATGCTGAATACCATTTTTTAAATAAATTTAATTTTCTTAATAAGAGTTTTGAAAAATTTGACACAAACTTATAGTTTCAATGTCAAATAATAAATGTCATTATGTGGAAGTGGCTAAAGTACCAACCCAATTTCACAGTCTACTCCAGTTATGAATTTTTTCGATGGCTCGTTACAATCGTACTATCTATAACATCTATACAGGTGAAGATTGTGACCTGAAATCTGAAACAGACAGAAACAAGAAAAATCCCTAACCACAATAAATTAATAAACTGCAAAATACGTATTTCAACAATTAAGTTGTCATCTTCAGTAGAACAATCTGAAATCGTAGCGAGATAATACTCGTGAGTGTCCTCTCACTGGCGATTTGGTGAAGAGTATATCTTCAAATGTTGTACCATAACCAAAGGCGCTACGTTTTACACTTTTTTCCTTTTTCAGATTGTTCTACTGAGATGGCAACCTAGTTGCCGAAACATCTATTTAGGAAACCGAGATCTACATCTAGAGAACGACCGCGGAAACCTACACCTACATTCATCTATTTAGAAGTTTATTAATTTATTGCGGTTCGAAATTTCTCTTGTTTCTGTCTATCTCATCTATACAGGTGACGAATCTTGGATCATGCGTTTAAATTCTAAAGCAAACCTAACAATATTTGTTCGCGCAAACAGCACTTCGGAGCAAATGATTTCCTGTTTTTTTGGGGGAGAAATGGACATGTAAGTCCAGTGCCAGTAGAGGATCGTAGAACGGTCAATTCTTTATGGTACATAACTATTTGTTTGGTCAGAAGTCTTTCGAGAAATATGAAAGAAAATTAGCAATACAGGATCATTCTGCGCCATGGTAATGCGAACTCTTATATACACAATTCAAAACACGAGGAATTTGATATTTGACTGTTCAAGACATCGAATTGCATCCAATCGCCACCCAATAACTTCTTTTTTTTCTCCTTTACTTGAAGAATAAACTGCGTAATCGACGATATCCGATCGCGGATGCCACATTCAAAATGCAGATTTTTATCATACTTCAATCGGAATGGAAAAAGTTCTGCGTATGGAAAAGTGTATCAATTATCACGGAGAATATGTTGAAAAACTAGTAAAACCATTTTCAATGCTAAAAATATCTATTTTTGTTTGTTATTCTGGATACATTAATAGCGACCCTTATTCCAACAATTTTTGCAATTTCACATTATCTTCTACAATCTCGTAACGACGCCATAATTCTTGTCACAACAACAGGATCTAAAGGCATTAATGACCTGTTAGATAAGACTTACAAAACACCATGTTGATTAAGAGGTTTTACACAAACAAAATCAAGGTTGAACACACTGAAATGCGAATTTTAAATTGTAAACGAATGCACGTTATTTCATAAAAATCGTAACTACGGTGATAAATTTAGAGAACGGACACGCTTACCACATGACGCAAAGCCCAGTGCAGTACTGGCGAAAGGCTGTATTTCTAAAATATTTAATTTTATTTATATAATTGGAAAACGAACGGGTGGTGATCTATAAAATTACGAAATACATATTTATTTGTTGAAAAGTTGTATTTATAAAGTTTTTAATTTTATTTATATAATTGGAAAACATACGGGTGGTGATCTATCTATCTAAAATTACGAAATACATATTTATTAATTAATTTTATTTATATAATTGGAAAACAAACGGGTGGTGATCTATAAAATTACGAAATACATATGTATTTGTTGAAAAGTTGTATTTTTAAAGTTTTTAATTTTATTTCTATAATTGGAACATTTTTATTTGTTCATTTTGTCGTTCAAGTTGAGTAAAGGAGTATTAATATTGACTAGCAATAGTTTCTCAAGGTTTTCTTCTGTCAACTTTGTTCTCTTTGAATTAAGTACATCCTTATAAATAGAAAACGTCCTTTCTACACCGCAACTGGTTATAGGTGCATACTGGAAATATTCTTTTATTTCTTCATATTTAGCCGTTAGATTTTGTGGAATTGTCTCCATACATAATTGCTGCAATGTAATTAAATCTGGATTTCTATTAAGAATTGCTTCAAACTTTTGCCGAAGGCCACATCCGAAGTCACTTGGAATACTTTTAAAATTATTAACAGCCACATCTAATGTGGTTAATCCGTCATTTAATTTGAGATTTCGATTTTCAAAATAAGTGATTAGTTTTCAATTTTCCAAAGTGTTCCTGAAGAAAGTACAACTGATTTTTTAAATTTGGGATTTGTGTGAGCTCCTTGCACTCACCAATACTTCTAGCATCCTCCTTTAGCAGTGTTACGAAATGTTTTAGACTATCGAAATTCTCAGCATAATAACTAGTAGCTTCCAGCCATGTTCCCCATCTAGTTATTACTGGAGTGGGAGGCAGTGACAGAGATAGAAATTTTTCCGTGAAAAGAGCTACTCTTAATGGTGCTTTTCTGAAAACTTTTGTAAAAGCTGATACAAGTCTATCAACTTCCGGAAAAGTGTCTCTGATATATTCACAGATTCTGTGGAGAGCATGTGCTACACAAGTAATATGCAGCATATTAGGATATGTTTTCATCAATAGTCTGCCTGTTTTTAACATATACGCAGCACTATCACTGACAAATAAAAGTATTTTTTCTTTGTACGTGGCGTCCGAATGAAGCATTTTTTGCATATTCTCCTAAATGGTTTCAGCAACTGTTTCCGCATCAACTCTATTTATAACACTTGTTGCTATTACATATGAGTTATAGGGAATAGTTGGATGTAGTACACCAGCTACAACATTTACCACACAGCGTCCTAACATATCCACCGTTTCGTCGGCGCTTATCCATATGTATTGATTTAAAAGATGGCTTCTAATGCGTTCTACTGTTCTCGTATAGCACCTAGAAACATAATATTTGCGTAAAGTTGATTCATCAGGAATACTTCGACCAGTATATTTTTGAAGAAATATTTTTAAAGTGGGATTGCTAAGTTTATTTAATGGAATATTAGCCGCCATAAAAGTTTTACAGAGTTCAGATGTGTTTGCGATCCTAAGTGACGAATTTTTGACGATAGTTTACGGATTTTGTAATAAATTTCGGAATCACTGACAATGGACATACAATCAGTATGACCGTCAATCCAATTCGCCATTGTTTTACAATGCCGTTCTCGACATTCTTCCATATCATGTCTGAAAAAGTAACTTAAACAATGCTCTAGATCTAAATAAATGAAAACTAAAAATGTGTGCGTAAGTTATTGAAACTGAACGAAATTCAATGCACACTTACGTCGAAATAATTGGTAGAAATAGATTCAATCAAACGATATTAAACAGGATCTATCACAAAAATTACGATGTAATTAACAGTTAAAACTATGAAAACAAGAAACTTACTCACAGCACTTTATTTATCTTACGAAATATAAACTAATAAATAAAATAAATTATAAAAACCCCGCTTCTATCTACGCTCATGAAAACACTTTAAAAAACACTATATTCTCCGAATACAATAGCTCAGTTGTTCATTGTTATCGCAGCGAGACCAGGTGGCCGAGTAAGTCAAACAAATACTTCATTGTATTACGCCGAGATGTACTGAGCGACGTTATACACAATTCCAATTGCCGATTGCGTTTTATGCAAATTGCATCCGTTCTCTAGACTGATAATACATCATAACAATATGACGTATAAGATTTCTCAGAAAACAAATTGCGAATATAAGCGTATAAAATTTCAATGTGCACTTAATGTTTTGCTTCGCCGGTGTATTTAACATTAAGAATACAAAATACGTTTATTATTTATTTAATTGTGTTATTTGTATTACACAACTGTAGACATGTCTCAGTGTAACTGTTAAAGCAAACCAGTACTGATTCTGATTACATCTAATATTTGTTGTATAAGCTACAAGAACTAACACAAACTCGGATTTTTCTTTTGTAAACACATTCATATTTTACATGAGATGTATCATTCTGAATTTCATCTCTCACCGGTTATATTCAGATACAGATTCCTAAGGCAGCACATATACATATAATATAACAATGTCAGTCTTATTTGTATTTTCAATGCAAGCATTTCTGTATGTAATGTAGTATTTACATGCGTATATGGTAGACAGTCTATGATGCAAGCAAACGTGTACGTAGGTATATATATACAAATATGTGCCTAGATTTCAGCAAATTCCTCATAATTCACGCTTCAGTTACTCCTTTCGGGAAATTCATACGTGCACATTGTTCGCGTCGACTGGTCCTTTTATTGTTAGATATTGTGAGGTGCCAAAGAACGCTTACTAATAGAGTTCCTAGTGAACTTGTTTTATTGTTTCTGTTTTGTTTTAATACGAGTACGTCACGACGAAAATTATTTCTGAAATATTCCCAAATTTGTCTGCGCTTAACAATTGAACAGAAAACAGAAAATCGAAATTTTAGTTGGGGTCATATGTTGCAGACAGATGACTTTCTGTAACAGAGACCAGTACTCCAGGAGAAACCGATTGCAATGAAACTTGGCTGTTAGATAACCCTATAGGTATAGTTTATTTCAAATTATAAGAATATAAATTTGAACGGCTCTAATGCTTTTATTGCACCACCTTCTGTGATGATAATTATTATACCTGGTCTCCTTATTGATCGGGTACGGTTTACCTATTTGCAACGTATGAATCTAGGGGCGGTATTGACTATAAATTAGGGCCCTATAATATAATTATAAAACGCTGTTAATTTCAAGTATACAGTGCTTCTCAAAAGTTCCCCCCCCCACACTTATCTTTGGAACGATTATACATACACAAGTGAAATTTGGAAACTGAATATTATAGGTTATAAACTTCCCTACTAGTGATGATAGATGACGAAATCGTCATAGATAATGTCACAAGGCCATTGTGACCAATAATTTTAAATGGAACGCTACGGCAAGCGACACCTCTTTTAAAAGGTATCGAAAAAACCTATTCAATGATACTAATTTTGTTTGTGTTTGAGGCATTTTTAATGGCTCATTAGTAAACATGAAAATTTAAATTCCATTCAGTATGATATTAAATACAGATTTAAGGAACAGTATGTACTTAAAGAAATTGCTCGAAGTGACCTCCATTTACTTCCTGACAGTAAAATATCCTATTTTTAAACTCTTCTCGTACTTATTCAAATGTGTCTGCGGAAACAGCCTCACATTCTGCAACAATACGTTGTTTTAAAACGTCAATATTGTCAAGTTCAGTGGTGTAAACTTTCGATTTAAGGTACCCCCACAGAAAAAAATCCAAAGGTGTGAGGTCCGGTGATCTCGTACTTATTCAAATGTGTCTGCGGAAACAGCCTCACATTCTGCAACAATACGTTGTTTTAAAACGTCAATATTGTCAAGTTCAGTGGCGTAAACTTTCGATTTAAGGTACCCCCACAGAAAAAAATCCAAAGGTGTGAGGTCCGGTGATCGAGGTGGCCATTCCGTTGAACCTCGTCGTCCAATCCATCTACCAGGATACTCCTCATGCAAATACCGTCTTACTGCACCGTAATAGTGTAGAGGAGCACCATCCTGTTGGAATGTTATTTCCAAATTGCCGAATTCATCTGGATTATCTTCCAAAATTTCAAGGATTAACGGTTCTATTGCGTTTTGCAACATCTCCAGATAAACCTCACCAGTTAAATTAGTATTTAAAAAAAGAGGCCCAACGATGTGGTTTCCCAGGATACCTGCCCAAACATTCACCTTCTGGGGAAATTGGGTATGTGTTTCACGAAACAGGTGAGGATTTGCGTCACTCCAATACCTCACATTCTGTGTATTTACATTTCCATTTAGATAGAAAGTACTTTCGTCACTAAAACAAATTGTTTTGACGTAGTCTGGCTGTTGGTTAATTTTAGTTTCCATATTTTCACAAAATTCTAGTCTTCGGTCTGGGTCGTCGTCTGAGAGTTGATGAACCATTTTTAATTTGTGTGGATGAAATTTGTATTTTTTCAACACCCTGTGTACTGTACTTCGACTAACTTCACAGGTAGATGCAACTTGAGTTGTTGAAGAAGTAGGATTAACTCTTACTTCTGCCAGTATATCATTTTTTTTCTCATCAGAAATTTGTGGTCTGCCAGATCGTTTCGCATCATTAATACTACCTGTTGTTTCAAACTTACGAAGAAGCTCCCTTAAATAAATCCTCGAAATGGGGCGATCGGGAAACCTCTCATTAAAAATGCGTTCTGCTGCATGAATATTTTTCTAGTTTCACCAAGAATTAGGACCGCTGCTACTTTATCACCTAAAGCACGTACCATTTCGCTTCTTGAGGTACTTAAACTTTCGACTCACAACAGTTTAACAAATTATTAAAATGTACAAAAATATTAAAAGTACCATAAGCTGTAAAAACAGTGACGTTCGATCAACAATACACAAATTATTAAATGTACAAAAACTTGGACAATTACAAAAACGTCGAATATTGGAGACTAACAAAAACGTCAGATTATTTGACAACTAACCATAGGCGGAGCTTGAATTTGGAATTTTAGTATTAACTTGACAATTTGACGTTTTAAAACAACGTATTGTTGCAGAATGTGAGGCTGTTTCCGCAGACACATTTGAATAAGTACGAGAAGAGTTTAAAAATAGGATATTTTACTGTCAGGAAGTAAATGGAGGTCACTTCGAGCAATTTCTTTAAGTACATACTGTTTCTTAAATCTGTATTTAATATCATACTGAATGGAATTTAAATTTTCATGTTTACTAATGAGCCATTAAAACTGCCTCAAACACAAACAAAATTAGTATCATTGAATAGGTTTTTTCGATACCTTTTAAAAGAGGTGTCGCTTGCCGTAGCGTTCCATTTAAAATTATTGGTCACAATGGCCTTGTGACGTCATCTATGACGATTTCGTCATCTATCATCACTAGTAGAGAAGTTCTATAATATCTATAATATTCAGTTTCCAAATTTCACTTGTGTATGTATAATCGTTCCAAAGATAAGAGGGGGGGAGGGGACTTTTGAGAAGCACTGTATAATAAAAAATATCTGTACATTGGGTATATACAAAGAAAAAATTACAAGTCGTGTGGCAACATGTGTAGTGGATACATATAGATATATAAAGCTAATTTATTTGTAATACACAATAAAATTTTTATGTGTCACCCCATTTCATAAATCATCTGTGATTGAGTCGTCTTGCAAATCGGTGTCTGTGTCTGAATCGTATTGCAAATTTATAATCAAAGGTGCTACTATTTTGTACATGCGCATATATTCGTCCTCTTTTGCTATTGCGTGTTTAACAGCATTTTTCCAATTTACAGCAGTTATATGTTCCATAGCATTTTTTTATGTGTGTTACACTGCTTTCACTAAATTTCGGTGTTTGATTTGTTCGTCTTATGGTATTTTTCAGTTGTGCCCATATCAATTCAATGGGATTGAAAATGCAATGGTATGGTGATAAACGCAAAATTGTATGTCCTGCTTCTTTGGCTCTGTTATCCACATAATAATCCTTTAAATATTCTTTTCTCTTCATCACCTCTATTAATTGTTTTTTTTTGTATAATGATCCTCAAAATATAAATCATTTGCTTCTAAAAATGTTTTAATGTTTATCTTTCTTATTATTATATTTTGAAGGAACTTTTGTTTGCTGTCGAGAATGATACGGAGCGTTGTCCATCACTATCACACTATCTTTTGGTAAATTTTGCAGCAAAGTGTCACAAAACCATTCTTCAAATAAAGATAAGGTCATATCTTCATGGTAATCTAAACTTGAGGATTTAACATATTTAGCAGATAATAGCGGCTGTCCGATCCATCCTTTTTGTGACCCAGCATGAAGAATGATTATTCTCTTCCCTCTCGAAACCGGCGCGTCCAACTGACACATACTTGAACTATCCACCCAACCTTTGCAAATTGTGTCATGGGTGTCATACCACGTCTCGTCTAAATAACATATTAATCGTCCTTCCTGTCTATACCTTCTAAATGTTGTTAAGTATTCATATCGAAGTTTCTGTAACCTCGGGCTTTCCATAATTGTGCGACGTTTGTTTATAGTGCCAAACTTAAAACCAGTTTTCTTTAGCGTCCGCCACAAGGTTGCTTTAGAACACTGAATATTTATAGGCTCATCACTGATTCTTTTATGTAAGCAGTCAAGTGTAGATGCAACATTTCCTCTGTAGAAGGAGTATACTTGCTGCCTAATAGAATCAATTTCATACTCTTCAATTTTTCACGGTGCTCCTTTGTCACTTCTTTGCTTTCGAGGCCCTGCGTTATTCTTAATTATTTTATATATTGTTCCAAAAGGCACCTTGGTTAATTGCGACGTTCGTTGAATGTTTTGGGTTTGTAGTTCGTTATTTTCTTCCATCAGGGTATGATGGACATTGAAAATTATCTGTTTTGCATCTTCTGATATATGCTTTCTCTGTCGTGCTCCAACAGTATTATCACTATCCACATAATAATCACTAACACTTTCAGCAAAAGGTCGCCACATGTTCGTTAAGTAAAGAGAGAAAAACGCTGCCCGGATTAACTTAAGCAAGCGTGGTACAACTCGGCAGTTCCCAGTATTTTATCTACCTGATGAAGTCATTGTATGACGAAACGGTATTGTAGTGTATTTACAGTAAAAAAAAATTTGAAACTAGAAGTTTAGCACTTATTTCTTATCGTTATAATGAAGTTTCAACAAGTATCTCCTTCGTCAGTCAACAGTTTTCTTTTAATTTGAATTCACCTTGACACCTTGTATAATTGTGATAACTATTATGTTGTAAATGGCTTCCTAATGAGTAATAAAGGTTATTATTACCGACGTTAGCACGATCATTCTTTTTGAATATTGGAATTATTATACTAATTTTTCAAACATTAAGAAATACGATCGTAGATAAATGTGGAAATTACAATATACCGATATCACTCATTGATCTAGTTACTTATTTTCAATAGTTAATGTGCTGGCTGGTAAGCGACAACTAAATTACTAAATAATTCTTAATTATTAATTTTAATCGATTCCTAATTTATCCCATTTGAATTTCACCCTCGTTACTACCAGGAATAATTCAATAAATTAACGAGGTAATGATGTATCCTGTACTCATTAAAATTCCGATAATCTAAAGTCTCGTAATAAGAATCACCTCCCAATATTTGCAAATTAGTTAAGAATCACGGTTCGACGTCAAAGATTAAAGACACAAAGCCGTGCCCACGCAGTCAATAAATTAATTACAGTTAATGCATAAATAAACTCTAACGCCTGCAACTTTTCATTTTACCCAGACGAATAGCTAATTACGAGGATTCATTTCGCCATATAATTCACAGTCAGCCCACCCTAAAGATACATAGATACAAAACAAGGACAGAGTTAGAGTTGCGTAACATTAGTTATTTACTATCACCATCTAATCTGGATCACGTTTTAAGGTCCTAGGTGATTTTGTAGCTCCATGTCTCCCTTAATTTAATCATTAGCAATAAGCCCCTTTCACTGCTTTCTCCTACGTCGTCTGCGCGAAAAGAGGGTCAGCACATCCTAAACATCTAAATCTTTTATGGGAGGATATCGCAAAAACCGGCTCCATACGATCTTCCAGCTTTTCCCCCAAGAATGGAACGGTTTTAATCCAGTTTATCGTCATTTTGTCAAATGTGTTTGTCTACGTCTTTCTACATATATGCGGTACAAGAAAATTTATAATGATTAGGAGGTCGTACAATAAATATTCAGGTATAGAAAGAATTGTTTAATATTTTTTTTGTAATCCCTTTATTAATGAATGTAGTTTTAAATGCAAAAAGTTAATCAAATACAGAAAAAATAATTTTAAATTTAAAACAGCACTTAATTAAAATTAATTAATGATTCTACTTTCGGTGCAGTTTTAATAATAATAATATGGTTTATTGTCCAACAGATTAGACCCAATTACAGGACAACATTAACAAATTCAAGTGCATACATATTAAAAAAATATATAATAATAGAAGAACAATAAAGATAATACAAATGCTAAAACAAAAAAAAACAAAAAATATATCAATTCAACACAAAAATGAAAATAAAAACTATAGTCTTCATCCTCAACGCGCCCCTAACGCCGGCTCCCAGTAAATACGACGGAGTATATTGCCTCGGCATTCTGCCATGTGTGACAATGGGGCCTTCCATAAGATGTCAGTAACATTCTGAGTATCGTAAAAGGGATACCAAACAACAGGTCCGTACTAATAAAGCCTGCTCACAACGAACACAAAATACAACGTTTTGAGGAGATCAACGTTATTGAAAAATTTGGTAGATCGTAGGATGAAACCTAAAGTTTTACTTGCTGAAACGCACATGTTTAGCATATGCAAATTGAAGTTGAAGCAGAGATCGAATGCTATCACAAGAACCCTCACAGAAGCAACTATAGAAAGTATAATGACCGTCCATAGAATAGGAAGAAGGAATAGGTGTTAATTTCCTAGTAAAAGACATGACAAAGCATTTATTTGTATTCAGCGTCAAGTGATTGGCACTAGACCAATTAGCACTAGCCAATCAGCTTCACTCGATACTGCATTGAATATTTTAATATCATCAACTTAATTCAAGATATTAGAAGGCAAATTTACAAATAAAACATTTATAAACAGTAAGAATAATAAAGGCCCTAGATTGGAGCTTTGGGGAACACCAGATGTAGATATAAAAGCATCAGACAAGTAGCCATTATAGAAAACATAATTAATCTTATTGTTTAAATACGACTCCATAAGTCTGAGAAGACAAGGAGAGAAACCAAATGGAGAAAGTTTATTTAAAAATATTACATGATCTATAGTATCAAATGCATGGGAGTAGTCAAAATAAATGCAAAGAACCTGACCCTGACAATAGTTTCACTAACATACTGTGTGAAGCTTACTAGATTAGTTACAATAGATTTTCCAGAGAAGTCATATTGTCGCGGAGAATTATAAGCGTGGATACTAGAGAATATGTAATTGTATAAAGACTGTTCATATATTTTGTTATAAATTTGAGAGAATAGCAATAGGCCGATAGTTTGATGTATTTTTAAAAACGGGATCTATTCTAGTCCTCTTCCTCAATCTAGGAAAGACAAATGATGAAATGGAAATATTAATAATCCTTTGCAAAAGAACAGCAAAAATATTTCGAGCATCTCTTACAAGAAAGCTAGTTATTAAATCTTCACATGATGTGTATTTATTCGGAAAAGAGGAAATAATTTCTTTCAACTCAGAATTAGATATTGGAAGTATCCAAAAAGATGGAAATGTCAAGAAGAGACATCAACTTGAACGGCCTCTGCACTTAATCATCATACCCACTAAAAATTTCAATGAGTTTGATTAGAATTTTAAAACTAAAAGTCGAACACGACTTGGAGAAGGTCAAATGGTTGGTACAATGATTTTGAAAATTTCAGAAAGCTTTTCATCAAATTTGATTTTTAAGAGAGCGGGAAAAAGTAGTTTAGATATATTTTCTCTTAAAAATATTCAAGCACTTTTTCACTATGTACCATGATACTGCTTTGAATGACCCACTGAGCATTGTGAATTGTTTGGTGGATTATTTCAGTAGTATTTTTAACAGGATATATATTCATCAATAAGAGAGATATACACGGTGTCCTTGAAATAAAAAGACAATATATGAAAAATGGAAAGGTGTCATTATATAGAATATAAATTCAAAATATTTTCCCAAAATTCCCTCTCATAAGTGAGAAAAAAAATGACAAAGATATTAAAAAACATTTTGTCATGCCGCTGTGCGATTATAAAAAGTATCAGAGACTTAAAATTGACCGACAATAACAAAAATAATAGTTTTGTTATTGTCCCTCATCCAGCTACGTATGTAAACATGCACTATAGAGGATGTTGTGTGAGGTATTTATAATTTATACACATTCTGAATATTTTGAAGGGGATGGGACGTTTCGTCGCCGCCGTTTCGGGGCCGCCGATTCGGAGCCGCCGTTTCGTGGTCGGGACGTTTGGGAGCCGAGCCGTTTCGGAGCCGAGCCGTTTCGGAGCCGAGCCGTTTCGGAGCCGAGCCGTTTCGGCGCCGAACCGTTTCGTAGCCGAGCCGTTTCGCGGCCGAGACGATTCGCAGCCGGGCGGTTCGGAGCGGGGCAAAGTGAATATTTTTTAAATTTTTAAGATCGTATGAAAGTAAGCACTGTTTATCGGCTTATAATCTTAATCAACATGTTAGCAAGAAGAAATGGCTTTAATTTCGGGAATTAAGAAGAATTTTGGGGGTAAATTTTTATTGTTTTAGCAAGTAGCAAGAATAACTTTTCTTGGCACAGAGACTCGCTTAACGGACACCACTCAATAACAGACACGAACATGCAAAAATGTGGACTTTGAATATAATGTCATTTACAAAATTACCTACCTACTGATTACCAATAACCATTAAACAGATACTTTTATGATGCTACAAAGCAGGATGTCGTTATAATAATCCGTTTACACAAAAATGAATGGATAATCTGGGAACTTCTAGTATTAAAGGTATTCCTGACATGAAATCTAGAAGGGTGGAATGGAAACATATAGGTTTAGATTTAGATTTATGCTTAAAATACCATTTGTGCTCTTCAGACTTTTTTTTTTATTTGCGTTGTGATTTATGAATGATACAGAAAGTGTTCGGGAATTTTCAAAAAATTTAATTTAAAAAAAGAAACAAAGAAATTTACAAACAAACAAAAATACAAAAACTAATGATTATTTTACTATAGTAATATCCGGCAGCAACAAGGTGTAACAAAAAGAAAAGAAGAATAATTTCTTCTTGCTAACATGTGGATTAAGATTAAAGCCGATAAACAGTGTTTACTTTCATACGATTTTAAAAGTATCAAAAATATTCACTTTGCCTCGCTCCGAACCGCCCGGCTGCGAATCGTCTCGGCCCCGAAAGGGCTCGGCCCCAAAACGGCTCGGCCCCGAAACGGCTTGGCCCCGAAACGGCTCGGCTCCGAACCGGCTCGGCTCCCAAACGTCCCGGCCACGAAACGGCGACTCCGAATCGGCGGCCCCGAAACGGCGGCGACGAAACGTCCTAGACCCATTTTGAATTCATAAGCGTCAGGTAATACAATTTTTGGGATGTTTTTAATTTCAGGGTTCGCGTGGTAAATGAGTTACAATATTTTAGAATATTCTACATAATTACTACGGTACGTCTTCGAGTATAGACCATCTCTTAGCTTATCTCTTTGCTCTCTAACTTTGCAAAAGTTTTTGAAACAGCTCAATATCCTCCAGGTTAGTCAGTATCCAGGTTATATCCTCAAATTAAACACAATAAAACTTTGGAGTGGGCGTTGCACTGTATTCTGCAAATTTCCTATGAAGGAGACTGCAATATCATATTAACGATAGAAACAACGGTAAAAAAGAGAGATGGACTTTCAATTCACAGCCAAACGCAAATACAGTTCCTTCTTCTTCTTATTCTTCTTGCAATGGAGTTTTCGAAATGAACTTTGTTCTTTGTTTCGAATCGGAATTAGTTGTTCATGACGCTGATGCTTTTGCCGAGTTTGGGTCTGAGTTGCAGTATGCTGCGGCTCATGGCCTCTCGGGGTTTGAACGAACAAATTTTTTATGGGAAGATGGCTGTTAAAATAACCGGCGTTTGGAGAGTGGGAGTTTTGGAGTGAGATGGAGTATGGAAGGTAGCATCAAGGAGGGTCATTAAGTAGGACATCTTGGGGTCGTCGATGGTTATCGAAATGGAGGTGTACTTCTATTTCGGAGATCAATGGGTTCTCGTGCTGTGGAACAGCATCGAAGTAATTTCTTGCGATCTCCACTATGGTTTCCCAGATGGTTGGGAAGTCGAGATCTCGACGGATGGTGTCGTTTCTTACATACCATGGCGCCTGCGTGATGATACGAAAGACTTTGTTGATAAACGATCTGGAGCCGGTTTATGTGGGTTTTCGCAGCATGTCCTCAAGCTGGTGCTGCGTACGTCAGGATGGGCCTGATGGCGACCTCGAGGAGAAGAATCTTCATGTCAAGGTCCAGCTTGTTGTGACCGTGCAGCATGGAGTATAGCCGCGTGATCACTCCAGTGGCGTGGTTCCTGACCTTTTCTACATAGTATTTCCAGGGGAGCCTGGTATCTAGCGTGACCCCTAGATACTTCAGCTTTTCTGCTCATGATATGTCCCTGTCGTACATGGAAAGGTTGGTGTATAGTCCTGGTATGCCCGACGAAGATTATCTCTTAAGAAAATCAGGCAGCGGAGCAGTTAAGAAACGTACACCTCAAGTTGTCAATCGTGTTGAAGAAATAATGGAAAATGAACCACGAACATCTGTTTGACATTTGAGTCAACAAATAAACCTTTCTGTTGGTACAACTCACAAGTTATTAAAAAAAGATATGCAACTTTATCCATACCGTGTCAAGCAGTACAAGAATTGTTCGAAATTGGTTACCCAAGTAGACTACAGTTTTGTAATTGGTTTGTAAATATGAACAATAATGGAGAACTTTCGCAAAGAGTCATCTTTACTGATGAAGAATGGTTTTATAAAACGGGATACCTAAATTCACAAAATACAAGAATTTGGAGTAGTGAAAATCCACATGTAATTAATGAAGAATCGCTACATCCAGAGAAAATTGGTGTTTGGGCAGCGATAAGCCAAAGGCGAATCATTGGACCAATATTTTTTCAGGGAACGTTAAATGCTAAAAGGTACCGTACGGAAATTTAAAACCATTTGTCAATCAGTTGCATGATGAACTTCGAAATGCATATTTCCAACAAGACGGAGCACCTTGTCACAGTACTGTAGAATCTTTGGATTATTTAAGAGAATTTTTTGATGAGCGTATAATTAATCGAAATACTGAAATTGCCTGGCCTGCACGTTCATGCGATTTAACACCTTCCGACTTTTTTTTGTGGCCTTATCTAAAAAATAACATATTTCGAACACCTATATTGAATTTGAATGATATGCTCCAGAGAATCGAACAGAAATGCATGGAAATTAATAACAATCCAGTAATGTTGCAGAATATCATCAGAAATTTTGAACGGAGAATTTTAAAGTGCATTGATCTTGAATGTATTTGTATGTATCAAACTCAAAATATACGACTTCGTAGGTTAAATAGTAAATTTTAATTTACGACATACTTCAAAATGTTCTCAGTAAATCACATGCTAGATTGACTTTTCAAATGAACACTTGTTATACAACCTGTGCAGCTTCGGAGACAACAATATACTACGTACTTCATGAATAGAAAATTTAATTTCTATTTTTATTAATCAATATTTCAAGAAAAAAATAAAAACCATAAACAAATACAGAGTCGTTTTCTTAATTAAATTTTAGAGCTACACACAAAATTTCAACTTTCCATCATGTATAGTTTTGGTAAAAAATAATTAAGAAATTTCGGAAATATATTCCTATTTTTGCAGTAAATTTCAACATAAACCATCAATTGAGACAAACAAATTGAAATTTTCATCAACCGTGATTCCCAATCATTTTGCAAATTAATTAAATAGTATGAATAATTCTGATACTATCGTGTTAGGAAACGAAACACGAATTAATTTAATGGATTAATATGTTTGGATGCGCGAGTCGTATGTCCTTTATAGATGTATGTTTTTAACAGTTAATGACTTTTAACGGCAATAAAGCCAAATAAATAATAATTGCTTGGATGTAAAAGCTCCGATTATCACGTTTGTTGCATTCTGACATTTTATTAAATGAATTTGACCAGAAAAATGAATTTTATACGCAATTAAATTTAATTTTACTACTAAAACAATAATAAGTTTATATTAAAATTTGAATTCTACGTGGCGAATTTACTTCCATTCCGCGAGCTTGTGTTTTGTGGGTTGTATAATGAAACAACACATTTTAACTTAACAAGCGTGGATTGCTCGAAAATTCAATATAGGTTAAGTATAATGAAGTTTGCTACACATAAACAGTTACCAGCAAATTAAATTAAAGCAGTAAAAACAAACTAAATTCGTGTTATTGTAAGTAATATTTTAGATTATGTAATTCAATAGGTATTCCATTTTATACTTTACAAGGATTATTTTCGGTATTAAATCCAATTCCTATATATTTTCGATAATACAGAAAGGTAGTACAAATTCATTTTCTCCCTAGGTACTTCGATATTTTCTGCCTCTCATTTTAGTTCGATTTACAATTCTAAATTTTGTTTCTGTTTCACCCTCCTTCCACAGTTTCATTTCAATCTTTTAACAAGTCTCGGTTTCTTCCTAACAAATTCTGTATTTCCTTTCCATCTTTCCCTTCGCGATATTCAATTACTTTTTCGTACCTCCATCACTTTCTCGTTAACGGCTTTATTTCCACCGGCTTCTTATCTGCCATTTGATACTTTGAAATGTTTTCTGACTAATAACAATCTTTTAACATGTCACATCCATCACATATATTCCGACATATTTTGGAATGTTGGGAAGATTGGTTTTAGCAAAATATTTCAATTTTAATACAACAAATGAAAGGTAATGTTGAGTTTGAACTAATTTAAAATTTTATTTCTTATCATGTTTTGCAGGGGCGTGTTATCAATATAAGGCTCCTATTTAAATTCGATTTTATGCCTTGGTACCGGGAGATATCAAAAGAGATCTCAGGAAACTGGCTAATTAGGTATTAATATGGAATGCGAAAATAATTCAGAATCAGTACAAGGATTTACGTGTGTGGGAGGGTCAGTGTTAAATATACGATTTAACTTAGCCAATCCCGGTTTCAGCGTCAGATGGAGACGGTGTGAGGTTCTAATCAAGATTCTTGTAAGTCGCTGACTACTAACAATTAATAATGAGGACGCCACAGTGGATTACTGTTAAAT